>OX155647.1:1050000-6050000 GCA_944567765.1 Carterocephalus palaemon
CCTGTGAGCAACACACACACACGCACGCACGCACACACACACACACACACATACTGTTGTTGGGACAAGGAAGGAACCTCCAGTTCATGTAGCTCATGTCACACTCTAGCTATCCATTCATCCGTCCATCAGCCTTTCGAGGTCCACTGCTGGACATAGGCCTCTCCTAAACGACACCACTCCGACCGGTCCTGTGCCTTCTGAATCCAGGTTTCCGGCCGTCTTCATCAGGTCGTCTTTCCAGCTTGTCGAAGGGCGACCTGGGCCTGTAGACAAGTGGCAAAACGCTAGTAGAATAGAAATAGAATAGATTAACAAATGTATGGGATTGACATTCGCTTACGACTAATTAGTCGACAGCGAATGTCAATCCCATACATTTGTTAATCTATTCTACTAGCGTTTTTGCCACTTGTCTAGGCCCCCTGTACTCCTTTTACCGAGTCGTGGTCTCCATTCGAGGACTTTTCTTCCCCACCGGTTATCAACTCTAGCTCACTATCTAGCTAAACCATATACCATTCATGTGCAAAATATCACTTTGATCCATCGTTCCGTTTAGTGGGTCAGCTGAACTGAGGGAAGCCAGTTCGTCAAGCTGGCGAATAATTTGGGTTCATCTGATCAGATTCTCGACAGCTTTTGCTCGAGGTCTGATATCTCTATCACTCCATTGTTCCGTTGAGGTGGTGAAGAAGGAGAAACCAACAAACAATCCCATTTATATAATTGGATACGCCGTGCGGAGCTATAACCCCATAAATAGTCCACTGTTGGGCACGGGTCTCCCCTGCAGACACAGCTGCAGCATATTCCTAGCATACTCCATCACACTGCTCCAATGCGGTTGAGGGGTTAGTCGTCAACCTAGTGTTAAATTTTTACGTTAAGGTTTACGAAACAAAATATTGCTATATTTTTTGTGTATATAATATGTAAATAAAGCATTTACACGGTTTAGTGTTTTTTGTAGTGAAGGATGTGCTAGCAAATAACCAAATATTACCATTGTTCCAAAGTAAGGACTGTTTCAAGCAGTTAAACGAGTGCGCAAATTCGAAATGAAGCTTTGCTTTTTTTGTATGACATTTTTTTTTGTAAATAATTTAATTAAAAAAACCTTGTTACCAACACGTGTTGACAGCATCAAAGTAGTCCATTTTCTTTTAGTGGAGTTGCAGTTTTAGATTAGATATACTAATGCTTGTGTGTTTGTGCCCCGCAGGGCCCGTGATGCTAGACGAGTTCGTGGAGTGGCTGCGCAGCGAGCGCGCCGGGGACAACGCCATGGCCGCCAGCTGAGACCAGGCCCACTCCAGGTGAGGACATATATTATGTGCCCTGCAGGGTCCGTTATGCTAGCTGAGACCGGTCCTGCCCCAGGTGGGGACGTACGAGTATGTAGGGTCTCAGAAAGAATATGAATTTTAAAAGGTAATAAAAACTTTGATTAAATTTGTTATCTAAGAAAAAATGACAGAAAGAATTTATTTATAAATTAAATTATAAAGTACAAAAGAGCAACAACAACATCGGTAATGTAGGAAAGCAGTGTAAAAGAGAAGCTTTTTATTACAAACCAAACCTCTTACCATTTTCCATGGTTATTTATTACTATTTATTATAAAGAGGAAACATTGTTTGTAATGTTTTCACACAAAAACTACTGGACCGATTTCAAAAATTCTTTAATAAAATAATATTATCTCGTTGCAGAGCTGACGCCTCGTGCGATCTCCGGCGGCAACAGCGGCTGCGGACCCGCCCCCCTCACTGAGCGCAGTCTCGCCGACACCCGACACCGCCGACACCCGACACTCGCGACACCAGCGACACTAGCGACACCCGCGACACTAGCGACACTAGCGACACTCGCGACACCCGCGACACCCGCGACACTCGCGCAACCGCGACACTCGGAAAGTATAAAGCACAGTAAGCTAATATTTTGTAATTGTGTACGCAAAGTAAATGGTAACAGAATTGGGTGGACTTTGAATTATGACATGTGCAAGCTAGGTATGCAGATGTTCACATCTAATTCAGTCACGATTGTTTATACCGATTTCGGTGACGTTGTAAAACATTCATCATCATCACAACCCTTTCCTTGTCCCAATGCTGGGCAATACGGATTTCGGTGACGTTGTAAAACATTCATCATCATCACAACCCTTTCCTTGTCCCAATGCTGGGCACGGATATCCTCTCAGAATGGGAGGGATTAGGCCTTAGTCCAACACGCTGGCCAAGTGCGGATTGGTAGACTTCACATACCTTCTAGAACATTATGAAGAACTCTCAGGCATGCAGGTTTCCTTCACGATGTGTCCTTCACCGTTCCACAAGTAACATTTAATTTCTTAAACTTAGAGAAGTCATTGATGCGTGCTGCTGGGGTTTGAACCCGGACCGCTCGAGTGAGAGGCGAGTTCGATAGCCACTGGGCTGTCACCGTATTATTGTAAAACATTATTACAAGTTTTGTCAGTAAACAAATTAATGAATACGACTGAAATCTATATAACAGAAGTGTGATAACTCACATTTTTCTTGAATGTAATAAAACTGTGTCTTGGTTACTTAACTGGTTAAGTCTAGATTTGAATAAAATTTTAACTAACCAGAAATTATATTTAATATTTATGAGTAAGGTTGTTAATTAGGTACTATCACTATTAATAAATTGTTAAAATGTTAAAAAATTAAATGTATTGAGGGCGTCATGGTAACGATTGAATCTTACAATGACGATTTTAGTAATTACTTTTGAAGAATAGATATATGGATAATATGGAGAATTCCTCGGCAAAAATCCCTCACATTGCAGGCTTGCCATTTCAGTGCCAAACGGAATCGTGAACGAAGTGGACTAACCCCTTAATTTTCTAAGATAGTCCAAAATACCCATGTGACTTCTGTTACTATCTATCTGTGTGCAATATTTATATATGAAGACTTCTATATATATATAGAATACCTGTATATCTATATATATTCTATATATATATTCTATATATATTCGGTATATCTATATATATAGAATATATATATATTCTATATATATAGATATACCGAAAGCTAAGTGTAGCTGTCTAAATTTTCTCAAAGCCGTGGCAAGGGCAATTTCAGCTATGAAAATAAAGTAGTCTGGAATTAGAGCTGAATAAGAGCCCACGGGAGCTCTTATTTCGTCTCTTCGTGTATATTTCTTCATGAATTTCCAATCAGACAAATCGAAAAATTCAAATATGTTTGGCTGAAACATTCCTAATCTAACCGAAATGTTGAATCGGTTATCCTTTGCTAATTACGATTCTTAGACGGGTGTCATGTCTATACAGTGGCGGTAAGGAGATGTATTGTATTGTTAATCTGTGTCGGATTAATGTAACTTAATGTAACTTAATGTAAATTTTTTTGATAGACTTCACAAAATGAATGTGATGAATTGAATTGTTTGTGCCGACGGCAGTGCCGCGGGAGTTGGGTGTTAGTGTACATTTGTTTATATAGAGCATAAGATTGTTCTGTGTCGTCGATGATGTATCACGAAATGAAAAATTATTTTAATCACTCGTGTATTCGATGAGTAATAAAATTCTTCTGTTATAAATCGTGAAGTAAATTATGCGTAAGGGTTTATCATGTTATTATCAATTTATATTCGCAAATTATATGTAATATTGAGGCGCGCCATCAACTCCCGTAGCGTTCATACATATTACATGTATTGAAATTGTAAAAAGTCTGCTTTGTAACATACTATTGTTTATATGTCTGTTTGTACAGTCGAGACCCTTTGCCTCATTCGCAACGCTTGCAAAAACTATATATCTCGACTATATCCGCTCACAAATTAATATTTAAAACAGGGCCGTAGGAATATGATATATATTTGATATGTTAATATTAATGTAATCAATAATATTAGTGGTTTAAATAATATGTTCTTGGTATATGATGTTGAAATGTATGCAATCTCAAATAGCCTCGAAGATCGGTGATGTCAAACTCGTATTAGAGCGGGCGACCACGGGCGATTCCAGTGACAAATTTGTCACCAGCAACTCTTAGTTTTTGTATGAATGCGCCGTGTAAATTGAATATGCAATGACAATAGTGACAATAGACTTGGTGTCTCTGTGACGAGTCGCCCGTGTGCGCCGGCGCTTAGATAATTTATTTAATATTGCCCACCGAACGAGTATGTAATGTCAATAAAAATCAGTACAACCTTATTCGTATTCATTGATATCTGGAAATGACACTACAATTAAGTGTATTGAGACTGTCCTAGGGTGATGACACATCTCGAATCTAATAGCATTTATCTAATGAATGTTAATTTATCTGTGTGTATTATCGATATCGGTATCATAAATATGGATTAAATATCGATTCTTTTACGTGAATCGATAAACATTTTCATGTGAAGTTGAGTCTGCAATGTATAAAATTTAAAGTGATGCTAGCAGGTGAGATTTTGTATCACGAAGCGGTTGTCTCAGACCCATACTACGCTAGGCTACCGGGGTACAGTCACCGTTCGTTTTGGTTTAATGAACACGAAATGAGACACCAACAGCCCAATCTTAGAGTTATTAGTTACTGAAAAAACTAACAAAGCAAGCATCCATACTATTCGGCCAAGCCAACTAAATCATAGGGTAACGTGACGTCATCGGCAAATTTTGTAGATACCGTTATAAAAAAATATTAAAATAAATAATTAATTAATAATCCTTTATTTTTGATGGCTCTGCTGCGTTAGCCAGTGAGACCGTATTAAAACTGATCGCCTAGTTCGCTTGATCGAGTATTATTCCACGCGGCATAAAGTTTTTAGCTCTAAACGAAATCCGAAGGGGATAGATGCGCATGGGGACAGACCAATCAGAGCTTACGGATGACAACCCGCGTTAAAGTTCGACTTCTGCAAAGGTCAGCGTGTATGTAAAGTGTAAAAAAAAGTGTAAATTTATATACTCTTCAAAAGTGGTTCACAATATTGACTTGCGCGACAACGGTAGCCTAGTGAAATGGGCCCCTAAGGGGACGCCATCGGAACTCGGCTGCTTGGCCGTAGCTTTGTGTACCACAGGGTCCACAGGGAATGTTTAAGGGATAGATAGCGTAACAAATTATGCGAACGTATGTTGTATTGGTCGAAGTAACTGGTTGTGGCATGTATTGTTAGGAGTTGCTTGTAATAAGTCAAATGTCATGTAATGAGGAATGCTTGTCTCTGATACTTGGAAGTGTGGTCGGCGTTATGTAGAAGTCGTTATGGAATGGATCCTTGTAAATAGGCTGGGCTTTTTAATATCACTTGTTTTTGTACTGGTTATTGAGGGGAGGCCTTTATTGATTTTGAAAACAGTGTTCATTATTGGGGTTTGTAGGTATCGTCTCAGCTCTCAGTGGTAATTTGTTTTTAATTAGTGGACGCCCCGCAGCTCCGCTCGCGTGGAATGAAACAACCATAGTTTCGTTTACACCTAGTAATATTATATAGCCTATGTCAGTCAGTGAAGATGCAGCTTTCTAATGGTGAAAGAATTTTTGAAATAGGTCCAATAGTTTTTGTGTGATAACATTACAAACAAATGTTTGCTCTTAATAATATTAGTATAGATTTACTGACTAAATAACACCTTTAATAAGTTTAATATCACTTTGAACATCGGTGGAGTGAGATCCATTAGAAGAGATCCTCGTCTATGGTAGCATAACCTCCAATTTCCTCAATAGTAAAGCGCATTTGCATTTTCCCGAATTCTGTGTATCCTGCACTCGATGTCAACTTTCGGTCGAACTTGATGCCATATGCCATAATTCGGTTTGTAACTAATTTTGATATCTATACACGTATTTGGTTAGAATCTAGGTAATACCACAATTAATATACTGAATGGAAGATTTAAAAACGCAGCCTGTAAATGCATTTAAGACAGATTAATTTTTATGTATGATTTGTGTTAGTTAAGATATAAATATATAAATCGTTTGACTAAAGCTCCTGACAGTCAATAACAAAATTGTATATTATGTTAGTTATGGATGAAATAATTTAGTGTTCAGAAATAAATAAAAAAGCATTTCATTATTTTGGATCATTTTCGATATATTCCACTATGGTTACAATTGTACAACTGTATGTAATTGAACAACTCAACAATTATAGAGATGTTTTCTTGTACAGACTGTGTGTGTGTGACTTCACTAACGATAAGAGTGTAAATAATAGGTCCTAACTAAGACCACAGACTAAAACAATAGTACATTTTGGCGTAAACTATTTACTCGGCGCCCGACCGTCATGGAACTTATTGTGAGATTTGTATGGGGTGATTGCTTCGATCCGTGGCGGGAAATTTAGAATATATTTTTTTTTTAATTTTGTCGGCGCCAAAAGGGACTCCCAGCGCCATCTAGTTTGCGAAATGAAAACTACGATAGCGAAGTGGTCGCTGGAAGACCCCCTCCTCTCCGACCCCCGACCGAACACGTCACTTATTCGTTCCTACCACTCGTTTTTGTACACGTCGACATTCAAATTTTGTAAACGATTTGTAAACGTTAATATACGCAATAAATTTCATTAAAACACATAAATCGCAATTTGGAAATAGACACTGAAACCCCCGTTCCTGAACATATGGTCCAACGAGCCGAATTCGAGAATCAAGTCACACCGGACCTGCAAAACGGATAACGTGGAACGTGTGACGAAGCAACCATCAGCCAGCAGTCCAACGGTCAGGTTTTCAATCCTGTCTATTTACCATCCTCAACATTTAAACGTGCTAAAACCGTGTAAAATTGTGGATTTCAGAGTTCAGTGCCGTGCCGGTATACATACGTGTCCGTGAGGTACAAAAACCGTGAGTAATTTATCCCATTTTCTTACATAGGCCTTAAATATGGGGTACGAAGACAAACTATCAGTGCCTTCAACTGGTTCATCCGTTTCTCCTACTAGAAAGCAACTATGTGATCTTTCTGACCTTAAAAAGTCACGCGGTAACCTAAAAGGTAGATTGACACAATTTAAGAAACATTTAAGTTCCTTTGCTAAATCTAGCCCTTCTCCTATTCAAATTAAAGAGATTAAATTTCGTATGAATGCTGCATCAGATGTATTCAAACAATTTAATGAGATAGAAAGTCAGATAGAACTTCTATCACCAGAGTCCGAAGTCCAATCGAATATTGAATACGTAGAATCGTTTGAATCGTTATATTTTAGTTTGTTAGCAAGTGCAGAATGTATAATCGAAAGTGGAGAGACTGATGACAATTCTAATACTAATTCAAATCGTATATCAAGAGCTAGTGTTAAATTACCTGATATTAAGCTGCCTTTGTTCGACGGATCATTTGATCAATGGCTAGAATATAAAAATTCGTACATTACCATGATCCACACTCGTTCAGATTTAGACGAAATCCAAAAGTTTCACTATTTAAAGTCCTCACTAAGCGGCAGTGCATTACAAGTAATTAGTGCATTAGAATTCACAGCGAGTAATTACAGGCACGCATGGGATTTGTTACAGAACAGGTTCCATAATACACGACTCCTAATTCACAATCACTTAAAATCGTTATTTAATATTCCTAGTTTGAAGCAAGAATCTCACACACTAATTAGGAAACTGATAGACACTGTTTTGAGAAACATTCGTGCTCTCAACACGTTAGGCGAACAAACGGATTCGTGGGACACGATTATTATTTACTTAATTGTCACCAAATTGGATCCAGCAACCGAGCGCGACTGGGAGAATCACAAAGGGTCTATTTTGTCCGAATCTAAAACGTTAAAGTTAGAGGATTTGCTCTCGTTCCTTAGGCACAAGGCTGATACATTAGACATGATAAACGCGAGTCATAACAAGCCAGTGAACAAAACTACGAATGTCGTAAACCATTACAAACCATCCAGTAGTTCACAGGTACATAGTTATGTGTCTACTAGTAATTCAAGTTCAAAGAACAAATCTTCCAACAATAACCATACTAAACGAGTCTTCAAATGTCCTTCTTGCACTGGGAATCATGCACTTTATACGTGTCCTAACTTTCTTAACATTTCAGTTAGTGAAAGAATTAAATTCGTTGACGACAAACAATTATGTCGCAATTGTTTACGCGCGAGCGCCGGTCATTCATTAACTGAGTGTCTATTCGGTGCGTGTAAGCAATGTCAAGGTAAACACAACACCTTACTACATCTCAATAATTATGCGTGTGTGCGCAGCGCGGGCGCAGCTGATCCCGTCCAGATGCAAGCCGGCGGCCCGTCGACCGCACTTCATACCCTCTCGGTTAATAATTCGTGTCATAATTCGCCTAGTAACACAGACAATGACTCCGTCACTCCATTCTCGCTACAGCCAGTGTTGTTATGTACAGCATTAGTTGAGATAGTCGATAGCGATAAACGTATGCACACAGCTAGAGTTTTACTCGATAATGGGAGTCAGCATTGTTATATTTCAGAAAGTTTGAGAAAACGATTAAATGCGCCTACTATACAGTCCACGATACGTATTTCAGGTGTCGCTCAGTCAGTGACACAAAGCAATCAACTATGCGAAATAACTATACGTTCTAAACTAAACGATTATAAACAAACGATTAAATGTTTTGTCTTGCAGCGCATAACATCCAGTTTGCCCTCGACTAACATTAATACCGATCTTATACGTATTCCGAATAATATTCAGTTAGCAGATCCTACCTATCATATACCATCAGAAATCGATTTATTGATAGGTGCGGAAATCTTCTGGGATTTATTATTAAACGATAAAATTCGATTAGCAAACGGACCTTACCTACAAAACTCAAAGTTAGGATGGTTGTTATCGGGTCCTATTTATACGAAAAACTTAAACGTGGTTGAAAGTTACTGTAATTTTAATCAATCGTTAGAAGATCAACTTAAACGTTTTTGGGAAGTGGAGAGTGTGCCACAGGTTAGTAATGTTCTTACTCGTGATGAACAGTTTTGCGAAGACTTGTTCACAAGAACAACTAAACGTGAGCCTGATGGTAGATTTTCGGTACGCATACCTCTCAAAGAATCACCCGAGTCATTAGGAGATTCTTACAATATAGCAAAGAATAGGTTTTTTTCATTAGAACGTAGACTCGAGCGTTCACCCGAGTATAAACGTTTATACGGTGACTTCATGAAGGAGTACGAAGCCTTAGGTCACATGACTCGTATACCTAGCGTTGAACTACCTCCCGGTAACTATTTCTTTAGTCACCACGGCGTCCTTAAGGATAGCGTGACGACTAAGTTGCGAGTGGTGTTCAATGGTAGTTTGCCAACTTCATCAGGCAAATCGTTAAATGACATTCAGCTGCCAGGCCTAGCACTTCAAAACGACATTTTTTCTATACTTATTCGTTTTAGGCAATATAAATACGTAGCTTGCGCCGACGTAGAAAAAATGTTTCGCCAGGTTTTGGTTCAACCAGATCAGAGGTGGTTGCAACTAATTCTTTGGAGAGACAAGCCGGCAGATAGTTTAGAAATATATCGTCTCAACACTGTCTGCTATGGTACTAAATCGGCAAGTTACCTTAGTATTCGTTGTATAAGACAGCTGGCGCTGGAGTGTGGTGATGAAGATATAGCACGTATAATCGCAGAAGACATATTCGTAGACGATTTAATCACAGGCAGTGACGATCATCAACAACTGTTAAATATTTGTGAACAGATTAAATTGGTTCTGAAATCGGGATGTTTTCCACTTCGTAAATGGACCTTTAATTCTGAAGTTTCTCGTAGCGCATCAACGCAATTATTCGAAGGCGAACATACTCAGAATAAAACATTAGGTATAGGATGGTATAACGATACTGACGAGCTATACTATACTACAAAGGTTCATGAGTATTCGAATGTAACTAAGTTAACTAAACGTGTAATGCTTTCCATAATTTCACAAATATACGATCCGCTAGGATTACTTTCACCTGCAATTATAATTTCTAAAATATTATTACAAAAGCTTTGGTTAGGTAAACTCGATTGGGACACTCCTGTGTCACAAGACATTATTGTTACTTGGAACAATTTTATTTCAAAATTAAAATATTTAAACGATTTGAAGATTCCTCGTCATGTTTTAAGTAATCATACTCAATATTTAGAACTTCACATTTTTACTGACTCATCACAGAATGCGTATGGTGCATGTGCATATATTCGTTCCTATAATGATAATTCGGATATGACAGTCAGACTTTTGTGTGCAAAGAGCAAAGTTGCGCCGTTAAAACCTATGACCATTCCTAGGTTAGAACTTTGTGGTTCACTCGTAGGTGCCAAACTATATAAAAAGATAATCGATTCGTTACGATTGACATTCACTAAAGTTTACTTCTGGACAGACTCGACTGTAGTCATCGGCTGGCTCAGCATGTCTCCACATCTATTAAAACCTTTGTGCAGAACCGTGTCACGGAAATAAACGATCTGACTGGCGATGCAAAGTGGTTACATGTCTCAACCAAAGAAAACCCAGCTGACTTGGTGTCGAGAGGTCTGCCACTCGACTCATTAATCGACAATGACCTATGGTGGAACGGCCCATCTTACCTACGAGATACTCGTAATAAAGATTTTTCTAATTATTTACTTCATAATAATTCAATAGCGATAGATAATTTGCCAGAGTTAAAGTCAAACACATCAAATCTCGTTTGTATTCGTCCTTATGACCTAATTCAATTTGAAAATTATTCATCTTATAATAGACTTAAACGAGCATGGGGTTATGTTTTGCGTTTTATCAATAACACACGTAAGCGCGTCAATCGCGGAGCGGCCGCGCAACAACAAACCGGTTTGCTATCGATAGACGAACTGGATGCATCCGAACGCCTGCTCGGTGGTAGGCTGAGTAATTCAACTAGCTTTGATTACGACAAGAAGCATCCGTTATTACTTTGTAGTAAACATCATTTATCCGTATTAATCGTTAGGCATGAACACTTGCGGTTACTTCATGCTGGTCCACAGCTCATGTTATCTAGTTTACGGGAATTCTGCTGGATATTAAGTGCAAGGAACCTTGTTCGTAAGATCTTCCGTGAATGTGTCACTTGTACGCGTGAGCGAGGAAAGGTTTTGAGCCCAATCATGGGAAACTTACCAGCGGAGCGCTTGGATCCTGGATTTCCATTTAAACGTACGGGTGTGGATTATGCAGGACCTATATTAATTTTAAATCGAAAGGGCAGAGGTTCAAAATTAATGAAGAGTTACATTTGTCTGTTTATTTGTTTTACCACAAAGGCAATACATTTAGAATTAGTTACCAGTCTATCCACCGAAGATTTTATTTTAGCACTCAAACGATTTATTAGCAGACGGGGCAAACCCAATGCTATACTGTCAGATAACGGTAGAAATTTCGTCGGTACTGCCAGGGAATTTTCATTCTTTATAAAAAATAATTCGCAGAAAATAGTCAACTTTGCCACCAACGATGGCATTAGATTCCACTTTCTTCCTAGTTATTCCCCACATATGGCTGGCCTATGGGAACGTGGGATAAAGTCGGTAAAATATCACCTTAAACGTATCGTAGGAAACGCGAAGTTAACCTTCGAAGAAATGTATACGGTTTTAACACAAATCGAAGCCGTCCTAAATTCCCGTCCCCTTTCACCTTTATCCCCTGATGTTTCCGATCACGCCCCCCTTACACCCAGTCACTTCCTTATAGGCCGACCGTTGACTGCTCCACCAGCTGAAGAATTGGCAGATACGAATACGACGCGTCTCTCACGTTTCCAACGCATCGAGCAGCTACGACAGCAGTTTTGGCGAAGGTGGTCCCGGGAATACGTGTCGGAACTGCAAATCCGAACCAAGTGGAAGGCTAAAACGGATGACATCGTATTGGGCAGCATGGTCCTGATCAAAGAGGACAATCTACCGCCTCTCAAGTGGCGTCTTGGAAGGATCACGAAGGTGTTCCCAGGATCAGACGGAGTAAACCGTGTCGCTGAAATTCGCACAGCGACAGGAATTATTAGACGTTCCTTCTCGAAGATTTGTCCGTTACTGACGTCTGAAGAAGATGCTACAGTTGGAACCCGATAGTTCCAAGGCCAGGGGTGTATGTCGGCGCCAAAAGGGACTCCCAGCGCCATCTAGTTTGCGAAATGAAAACTACGATAGCGAAGTGGTCGCTGGAAGACCCCCTCCTCTCCGACCCCCGACCGAACACGTCACTTATTCGTTCCTACCACTCGTTTTTGTACACGTCGACATTCAAATTTTGTAAACGATTTGTAAACGTTAATATACGCAATAAATTTCATTAAAACACATAAATCGCAATTTGGAAATAGACACTGAAACCCCCGTTCCTGAACAAATTTTTTTTTCACACTTACCGAGTAGCGTTTCAAATTTCAATGTATTATTTCGGATCTGGGATACAATGTCGAACTATTATGTCGAAATATTATAATCTCTATCGTCAAATCAAGAATTTACGAAGTTTGTGTGATACACATCGTCGAATGTCTAATAGACAATGTAGAAACCAAATTTTCTTATTCTTGGAATGTCACTTTCGAGAAAATGTCGACTTACGAGTGGTAAGTTGTTTGGTCAGCACCTAACTATCTATGAAGATGATAGATTTTAGTGGTGATTAATGACTTATCTAGATATGATGGTGGTAGTGTTGATGATGATACCCACGAATGATGATGACGCCGACAATGGTTTTGGTTTTGATGATCCCACCGATGATGGTGGCGTTAGCATCAACATCATCGTCATAATTACCTACCACATCAGCGCCATATCCATCACCAGCAGCATCATCTTCACTAATAGCTAAGCTAAGCTACAACCCATAGAGGTCCCACAGCTGGGCAAGGGTCTACAGGCAGCTGCGGGAGGTCTAGAGCATACTCCACCACGCTGCTCAAATGCGGATTGGAGGAGGGGTTAGTGGCCAACCCAGTGTCGAATGTTCACAAGCCATCCGAAGGTCTTTTGCCGCTAGCGGTCACCCATCCACAATCCGACCGCGCCTGTTGTTGCTACCACCACCATATTGGTCTCTGCGTTTGATCGACCTCCGTTAGCCTTGCGAGACTTCATAGTAGACGATATTTTAATATGTCTAATAGAAAAGTTGACATTTTAACAATTTCATTCATAAAATTGAAAAAATCAACATTATCTCTACAGCATCGCGTGCCAGGAGTTTTCTCCACGAACCACAAAAATCTTCAAAAATTGTATGGTGCCAACCGAACAAGCTAAGAATTTGTCACAGTCAACTTAAGAATATGGAAACGCACTCATAAGTTATTCCTCAAATAAACCTACTACACTTATTTTCGCACACATGAAATCATAATTTTCCATTTGGCCTCTGTAATGCCGCCGCGTGTGACGTAATTAACTTTGTATAGGGTATTAATGTATAACTCACGGAATTGTAAATATAATCTGTATTCCTGTAACATGGACTAATCAACTTTAGCATATAATCCACTTGTTTATCAAGAACGCCAAAATAGAATTGTATTTGCTAGGAATTTAAAAAAAAAAAAAAAACGGATTAGCATATCGTACAAGTCTTAGCATTTGATGGTGTGTGCTTTTTAACTTACAAATATTGACTTTGTGTTTATAAAAACATCGTTTCGTCTGCCCCCTCTATATCCAGAGGATCCGCAATTTGTCACCGTTGAAAATTAATCTGAAATCCAGAATGTTCCCAGTCAATTTTACACTGTGAACTAAATATACATGAAAACCAATGCACAATGTAATGGGCACATTGATACCGATACACGTGTGGATGGATAGCATTATGATTGCATTACAAGTTATTTAAGTAATCCAGATTTGCTTAAAACGAGAATCGGCCTCTAGTCCGAAGTTAGGATAACGTGTAGATATGGTTTTGTATAAGATGTGGTTAGATATCGAATTCTATACGATTGTAAACAGTCTGTTTATCTGTAAGAAAACGGTTTATGTAAAATTACTGTAAATGTTTTGGCCCTGTAACGAACGACTTGCAAGAGGAATTATTTAATAAATCATTTGGAAATGTAATTATTTTTTATTTTTCCTCAATTTCATTCTTCAAATTGGATAAGGTAAGTAAAAGGTTAGGTACGAACTTACCTACCTAGTAAGGTAAAGCAAAGCTTACGTAGGTAAAAATAATATAAAAAGATTTTTTACAAATTCATTTATTTCTTATTGTCTGTAACATCATCTTGTTTTTGAAGTAAAAACCAATACGTTGGTAAGCTTAACTTGGTTTTCTTTTTTTGTCACCTGCTATAACGGTGAAGGAAAACATCTTGAGGAAACCTCCATGATTGAGAGTTAACCATAATGTTCTCGAGGGCATGTGAACATAGCTAATTCACACTTGGTCAGCGCAGAATATAAGTAAACCCTGCCCCTTCAGATAGGAGACCCAGGCCCATTTGTGGGGCAAAGAAAGGACGTGGTGAGAATGGCTTAGTCTACCTAGGCCAGGGGTCGGCAACCTATGGCTCGAGCCACATGCGGCTCTTTGGATGTAAAGCTGCGGCTCTAGTTTCATACGCAAGTATGAATAAATAGTTAAGTTTTTTTTTTCAAAAAGATTATTTATGCAAATAATATTTATTGTTGCCAAGAAATTTTTTGTAGCTCTTTAAAAACTTTCTAATTTTGTAAATTGTAATATTTGACTATTCCGACTCAAAAGGTTGCCGACACCTGACCTAGGACATTATTATGTCCTTATTAATTAGCCATTTATTAATGGCGTGTGCTCTATTTACAAGCATACATCCCCATCTACTACTGGACATAGGCCTCCGTCAATGATGCAACTTCTCCCGATACCGCGCTCATTGAATCCAGCGATTTCCCGCTGACTTCAGACCAATATTCCATCTGGTGGGGGGAGTACTTTGTTTCCCGAGTCCTAGTTCCACTCAAAAACTTTCATGATTCTACTAACTGTCCAAGAAATAACAAAAGCCCGTGAACTATTAAATGTGCTAACCCATCGTCTCGCCGTGTGACGTCGCCTGCAGTATCGAGTAGACCCACCGGGGTCTACTTGCAGTAGCGGTCGGCCTTCATCTTGCTGCGGCGGTCGAGCAGGGCCTCATGCAGAGTGCCCTGCTCCCGGGCGCGCCGCAGCTCGATCACGCTGTCCTCGTTCACGCGCAGCTTCTTGTCTTGGAACTTTTGCTAACCCATCGTCTCGCCGTGTGACGTCGCCTGCAGTATCGAGTAGACCCACCGGGGTCTACTTGCAGTACCGGTCGGCCTTCATCTTGCTGCGGCGGTCCAGCAAGGCCTCGTGCAGAGTGCCCTGCTCCCGGGCGCGCCGCAGCTCGATCACGCTGTCCTCGTTCACGCGCAGCTTCTTGTCTTGGAACTTTTGCTAACCTATCGTCTCGCCGTGTGACGTCGCCCGCAGTTGGCCAGTTGGCACAGCTCGGCGGTATCTCGCGGTGGTCTACTTGCAGTACCGGTCGGCCTTCATCCTGCTGCGGCGGTCGAGCAGGGCTTCATGCAGAGTGCCCTGCTCCCGGGCGCGCCGCAGCTCGATCACGCTGTCCTCGTTCACGCGCAGCTTCTTGTCTTGGAACTTTTGGAACTTCTTTCTGTTGACACCGATAAAAGGATATATGTATATTTTGACGGGCCCGTTGCGTTGGCGCAATCGGTAGTGACCCTGCCTGTTGCGCCAGGGGTCGTGGGCTCGAATCCCACTCAGGGCGAACACTTATATTAGTATTTGTTCTGTGTCTGGATGTTAATATTATCTACTAGCTTTTACCCGCGGCTCCGCCCGCGTGGGAAAAGGGAATTAACAATGCCATCTATTAACAACATCCGGAACTAAATATCTAGCAAATAACAAAACATCGATATCTTCCCATGGGGATGTTTTACCGCGGTAAAAAGTAGCCTACGTCACTCTCCACCCTCCTCACTATCTCCACACACAAAAACCATACCATATAATAGCTTCGTTGCGACGTGAAAGCCGGACAAACAAACAAAAACACTCACATTTATAATATTAGTATGGATTTAAGTATGTATTTAAAAATATATATGTATGTATATATATATTTTTAAATCCATAACACAGGCTCGCGCCTACTTTGGGGTCAGATGGCCGTGTGTAAGAATGTCCAAGTTATTTATTTATTTATCAATAATGTCGTATATACGCAGCGACCATGGCTCGCGTCGATTCTATGTGATCGACAGAGTTAGGTTCAAACTTTCCACAATTTTCAATGAATAAAATTTAAGGAGACCTGCATGATACTCACATTTTACTGATCCACTATTTGACACTTTACGTGGTGGACTTTAGCCATATTCTCAAAGAGCTCTATAATATGCTGAAGAAAGAGATATAATAATGAACATAAAACGTACACATAGTTAACTTCCACCTCAGCCAAGTCTCCCTGCTCCTCGGCGGGCACAACAACAGTATTAAGTTCCCTCGTCTTGTTGCTGCGCAGCCGGCAGTGCTCGCCGGGGCCTGCTGTCTCGCTCTGGGCTACTACCGAGTCATCGTCAGGGCTTACTGACACAAACTTGTTTAGAGCACTGAGGATAGCTGTTTTGCCTGAAAGGAAAATCTCATTCTATAGCTAGTCAGGCCTTCTACTAATATTTACTGGATTAATAAGCATAGTTATTAATAGTATAGAAAAAAAAGGACTTAAAATTTGCCCAACATGTCACAATTTCTTTCTTCCGATATAATGAAATAAAAGTGAGTTAACTGCCATAAAAATATTTATAGTCATTTTTAGTGACAAGTCACTCTTGACTAAAAAAAACCACATACCATAAAAATATAATATTTGGTTAGCTAAGAATAATAAGACAAACAATGTTACCATCTTGCCACACGGGCTCCCATTGCTCCATGGGCCCCACTGCGTCTGACCGGCCAATCACCACTCCATCCTTCGACACCCCAAGGTACTTCCCGTACCCAGACTTAAGAGCAAATTTATTCTCTCCAGCAGGAAATGCTGTGAAGATCTCTTCCGGTGATGGCCCATCGCCTTCATCGTGAGGTGCTCCTATTGTAAAGAGGCCATTGTCAAGTGCAGATACATAGCAGCAACTTCCAAATTCTATAGATATGGACCCCGTTAAATCCTCTAGTTTTTCCACTTGCCACCAACCACCATGCTTGATGGGGTCTTCATCGACTTTGGAATCTGCAGTTTTGTTTGTTTTCTTGTGTTTGCGTTTCTTGGCCCTGAAAATGATAAAAAAAATGCAAAAGCAATTTTTATTCTCCAACCTATATCTTATTGATTACTCAAACAAAAGACACAATCTAGAGAGTTATCTCTATTTAATAGTCAGGCTAATTTTCAATTTAACTGTATAACATAAACAATTAAATAAATAAATATCTTCGATATTCTCACACACGGTCATCTGACCCCAAAGTAGGCGCGAGCCTGTGATATGGGTGTCAGAGACTGATAAACATACATACATATTTTTAAATACATACCTAAATAGATAATATCCTAACATCCAAACACAGAACAAATACAAGTGTTCGTCCAAATAAATTACTTACTTTGGTTTATCACCTTTCAATATAAGTTTCCCACGTTTAACAGCTGAATATTCATCACCCATAATTGGTTTGTTTTCTTCTTGGTTTTTAGTACTTATGTAGTTATCTATTTAGATTCTGTTTATAAAACACTCAATTCCATTTTCTTAATAAATCAATCAATCAAAATCAATAAAATTTAAAACAAATATACTGAACACATCGTGATGTGACGTTGACGTGACGCCAGAACCGCCAGAATCATTGATAACAGAACTAAAGAGGATAGGCCCTACTTTGCCTATATATGTTTTCATTATAGAAATATCATGCAAATATGAACAACAATAACAAAAATATAACTGTCTCATTCTTACACGTCACAATCTGTACTTGTAGAAAAAGTACAAGAGAGGTCACACATTCAATTCAATTAGTAAAATCTTACGTTGTACCACCAAAGGACCGCCTTGAAGCTGGTTTTGGACGCCATTTTAAAAAGACACCGGAAGCCTGGTGTCATCGAGTTGAGTCAAGTTGAGGAAGTTATAACTAGATAGTCGTTTTTTAATTAGTTTTTCCTCCACATTTAAGGAAACAAAACTATTTTTTATTTTTTTGCTTTATTTAAACGCTTAATCGATTTGGACAGTATAGACTATAAGAGTCTAATATGAACCAGGGGGCGGTTTTTTAGGCGGTTGATGGGTGGAGTTTACGCCATATTGTAGAGACAATCGGCTTCAAATCACGTGACCTTATTTCCCATCCTCTTTAGTTCCGTTATCAAAGGCCAGAATGAAGGACGAAGAGACTGACATTGACATTTGCCACCACCAGACCAATTATATTGTGTTTGTTATTGCCACAGACTACCACACATATTTGTACTCATAATGTTATGTTTCAGTTGGCCTCCACACCACTTTTATTAAATTCCGGAAATATTGAATCATAAATTAAGCACTAATTTCCTTGCAATTTTATTTTGTATTTGTAAGCAACGAAGCAAGATGCCGCGGTAGACAGGTCATTGAATCGGTATCTCACATGGCGGTAGATAATTCCTTTCCTTTAGCTGCAATAGATATATTTTTTAGGTCGCAGTGGCTTGTGGCCTACACCCCTTCCCCCTTCAAATAATAAATTAATGCCTTTCCTAGATGCTTGTCTAGTAACAACATCACGCCTGTATGTCCCCGAAAGAGTAGACAGATGTGTGTACACTGTACACATCCACTTTTCACCAGTTATGTTTGGGTCTCATGTGCCTTAAGTGAGCCTATTGCCATACACCGGGAACAAATCCAAACTCCGAGTTGGTACCGGCCATTTCAAGTTATAAAAACCCAATAGTTAGAAGTCTCACTGGCAACTAACGGGTTGCAGGTGAAATTAAATCAGTCATCATTGAAACCAAAAATATTGGAGTCAGTTACCTACTTTGCGTGAGACAGACCCTTATCTTGTCGCCTATGAACAGAGCTACACCAGAGGAGCCGCTAATGCGTCTCCGGCTCCTCTATATCTACTGAGTTTAAATTAAACCGATAAAAATGCATTAATGGTACCATTTCATAGACGTCCCACTGTTGGTCATTGGTCTCCCTCACTGATAGAGCCGAGGAAGTGTTATAGCATACTTACTCCACCACACTGCTCCAATGAGGATTGGTGATAGCACAGCGCCGCGAAAGAGGAGGAAAGGTTCCGACTTCGGTGGTTGTGTTAGTAGCTATAACCCAGTGTACAATTGATGGTACTTGGATGTCTAATTCACAAAAAAAAAATATTCATTCTAATTCAATGCTTGGTTACAAAGGAAGTTTATGAGGTTTGAGACTCAGAGAAAACATCACAGGTTTATTCGGATTTAATATCATTTATTATATGTATTTAGATTATTTAGATAACACATTACAGGTTTTAAAGAAGTAGGTACGTAGCCTATTTGATTGTTCACAAAGTTATCCGCGAGTTAGGATTTAAGACGTAAGAGCGTGCAGATCAGCGCGGGTCGGAATCGGAAGGCGGACTAGCGTCGCCGGGCGATGGAAGAGCGAGGTTCGGCGTCTCTATGTGAGATAGGTCACGTAGGCAACTGAGACGCCACTATTCCAGATCGGACCTCTCTTACGGATATCGGCGTGCCTATGCGAGCTTCGTCACGTAGGCCAAATGTGAGTGAAACGCCACTACGTCGGATCGGATCTCTCTTACCGATATCGGTGAGGCAAGCGCCCGCGGGATACCCTTGCAGTGCGGTTTACTATACACTCCCCCTCTAGTGCTGGTGAACGCCCTCGCACCTGGACTAGCGTATCAGAACCAGTAGCTTTCGCTTTCGCCGGTCTTCCCCGTTTCCTCTTCGGGACAACAGGCCTAGGTAGAAACTCCTCGCTTCCCAGGTACCTGGTTATGTCCTGTGCATGAAATTTTCCCAAGGAGATATTTGGTTGGTCGGTACTTGCAATTTTGTACGTTGTGGGGGTTAATTTCTCCAAAATTCTGTAGGGTCCATCGCGTCTGGGGAAAAACTTTGCAGTCACCTCGTTTGAAGCCTGACTTAGTAAGTGTGATTTAATAAGTACCAAGTCACCTTCTTGAAAATTTACTGAAGGACTACGTGTTTTGTCAGCGTACTCCTTAGACTTATCTTGTTGGATTTCAATACGTTCTCTAATACTTGCCAAGGATTTTATAAATTTTTCCATATATTCGTTGACTTGAGGAACAAAATTCTCTTTGTCCACTATACCACGAATGTCATGAACCACTTCTGTGGGGGACCTCATCTCTCTACCAAACGACAAGAAAGCCGGTGTCTTGCCAGTGGTACGACATTTTGAAGAATTTAGCGCAAACCGGATCACAGGCAACATCTTTGGCCAAGAAGTGTGGTTATCCTCTACTAAGAGGGCCAGCATGGCTTTTAAGTCTCTATTTTTCCTCTCTGCAGGATTGGCTTGCGGATGGTAAAGAGGTATAAAATTTTGCTTGATGCGCAATGTGGATAAGCATGTGCGCATTACTCTGGATACAAACTGCACCCCGTTATCTGAGACGATTCTACGAGGCAGCCCAAAACGCATAAAGTACTCATCTATGAGAGTTTGAGCGCATACTTCTGCAGTAGCTACCTTCAGCGCGAACAGCTCCGTCCAGCGGGTCGCAGTGTCTTCAACGAGTAAGATCCATCGCTCCCCCTGATCTCCTTCCGGTAGGGGACCAAATAAATCTATCGCCAGAACTTCGTTGCGTTGATTAAGTACTGGTGTCTGGAGTAAGCCAGGAGGTTTGGTGTTTGATGCTTTGTAACGTTGACAGTGAATGCAGGCTTTTACATAATCAGTGATTATTCTCCGCATCCCTGTAAAATAGAATAGTTGTGCGATTTTTTGATACGTTCTGTCAATACCGGGATGTCCGGCAGTTGGAGAATCATGTAGCTCTTTAAGAATGTTGTTGATTTCGTTAGATGGTATAACCAGTTGTGGAGAATCACTCTCTGCATCAGGATTAAACCGATATAAGATTCCCTGGTCCATCAGGTATCCCCTTCCTAACCATCTCTGGGTAGCGACTTCATCGGCACCCTCAAGCTCTTTGATAATTTTTACCACCTCAGGGTCGCTCTCCTGTTCCTTACGGAGTTGACCAGGGGTCTTTGTTGGCAAGTCGCATACCACCGAGCAGATGCCACAGTCTCCTTGCGACTCTTTGTAACAGTTTGGTCTGCTCAGCGTATCTGCCACGACATTTGCTTTCCCAGGGGTATACTCAAATGTTATATCAAACGATTGGAGCTTGAGGGCCCAACGGACTAATCTGCCGGAGGGAGATTTAAGTGAGAGTAACCCTCGCAGAGGTTGATGGTCACTGCCAATTCTTACTGGTTGGCCGTCTAGGTAAGGCCGAAAACGTTCAACCGCCCAAACTACCGCGAGCGCCTCCCTTTCCGTGGTGGAGTAATTGCGCTCTGCGGCATTGAGAAGTCGGCTGGCGTATTCAATGGGCCTTTCCTGGTTACCATCACCCTGTAATAGAACTGCGCCCAAAGCATAGTTGCTTGCGTCTGTGCGCAGAATAAAAGGGCTATTAAAATCAGCTTGAATTAATATAGGGGCAGAGGTCAAAAGATTTTTCAAATCTTCAAATGATTTGACCTGCTCCGATCCCCAAATCCAGGTTTGGTTTTTTCTCGTAAGCCGTGTCAATGGTTCAGCTACTTTCGAAAAGTTAGGTATAAATTTTCTGAACCATGAGCACGTTTGTAAGAAGGTTCTGAGATGTTTTAGGTTAGAAGGCTCTTTCATGTCAAGCACGGCACTCACCTTTTCTGGATCGGTGGAAATACCTTCTTGAGATATTATATGGCCAAGATATTTGACACGTTCTCTAGCAAATGCACACTTCTCCCTATTGACATGGAGGTTAAATTCAGCCAGACGTTTAAATACTGCTTCGAGATCCTGCAGATGTTGACTGTACCCTTCTGATATGATGAGTAAATCGTCCAAGTAAGCAAGGACAGTTACATCTTGTAATGCAGGGCAGGACCGCAGACGGTCAATGAGACGCTGGAACGTGGCCGGAGAATTACGAAGCCCATACGGCATTTTTTTAAACCGATAGGTCCCCAGAAAACAAATAAAGGCCGTCTTGTCCCTATCAGCCTCCTTGACACTCACTTGCCAATAAGAAGACCGTAGGTCCAGCGTACTCATGTAGCAGTTACGTTTAGTGCTTTGTAGCAGCTCGTCGATGCGGGGCATCGGATAAGTGTCAGCTTTGGTCACTGCGTTTAAGCGCCTGTAGTCGACACAAAAACGGATCTCCCCATTTGACTTCGGCACCATAAGGGCCGGTGAAGACCAAGCTGACTCACACTCTTCAATGATGTCATCTCTTATCATCTTCTCTATTTCCGATTTCATGAGCTGTTTCTTCGCAAGATTCAGGCGGTAAGGTGGTACAGCAATCGGCGGGTGTTCACCCGTTTCAATGTGATGTTCTGTGATTGGCGTAGGGCCTCCCCCTGCTCTAAAAATGTGGGCGTGTCTGGTGAGAACATCTCGCGCATCTCGTTCCGTTGATGTAAGGCACGTTCCTTCGTCGTCCCTAAGGACGTCTGTATAAGCACAGGATATACTACGTGAAATCGGCTCGAAGAATAATTTATACCTAAACATGGGTTTTCCAGCGAAAAACCATGTTTCAGCATTAAAATCAATAACCACACTCGCCGCAGTTATGAAGTCGATGCCCAATAGCGTCTCGTTATTCTCGGCGTCCGGGAAAATCAGAAACGGAATAGTTATTTTTGTGCCCTGCAAAGACACCTCTAAGATGGTGGTTAAAACCTCCATTGACCTAACAACCCCGTCAGCGAGTTTAATTTCGCGTAAGGATGACTTTAGAGGATGACCTTTGCGTAGAAGGAGAGCGTATAGCGTATGGCCCGCAATACAATGTTTTGCGCCAGTATCTATTAACGCGGTGCCTTTACAGCCTAAAATGCTAATATTAAAAATTGGACGTGAATCGCGACTAGTACACGGTCCTATAACATCGCTACCGCGTGCATGCTCTTTTACACTGCAGACACTATTATTAGAAAATACATTATTGTCAAGATTCATCGCCTTAAATGAAAATTTCCTCGCCTTATTAGAAAATACATTATTATCAACATTCATCGCCTTAAATGAAAAGTTCCTCGCCTTATTAGAAAATACATTATTGCCAAGATTCATCGCCTTAAATGAAACGTTCCCTGCCTTATTAGGAAAACACTTTTTATCGCGTACGTGGACACTGTAGAAGCTTTCATCACTCTCTATAACTACATTATCACTCACAGCCGCAAGGTTATTATTAAAATTTGACTCACCATTGTTCTTCAACTTACGGCACTGATCTTTTGAATGTCCAAACCTTTTGCAATACGCACAGGAAACTCGTTGCTTGCGTGCAAAGCTGAACGGCAAAGGCGTATCGGCGGGCTTAGCCCGCACCGCGTCGCCGTCGGGAAACACAGACTGCGCGCGAGCGGCTCTCGCGGACTCCGGCGGCGGCGGCGGCGGCTGCGACGGGCGGGGCGGCGGCGGAGACGCGGCGTGCAACACGCGCGTCGCGCTCGATGGCACGCGCGTGCATTGCGCGCGTCGCTCGCCCGTTGGCGGCATAGCCGCGTTTTGAACTTTAAGGTCGATTTTCTTGTCGTCGGTTGCGTCCTCGATCTCGCGGGCTTGACGAATAAGGTCGGCGAAACTGTTGCATTCTTCTCGCCGTAATCTTTTCCTGATTCTTGTGGCGAGTAGTCCGTACACAATATCGATTTGTGCCGACACAGATAAGTCTCCCCTTGGTATTCTGGACAGCAGAGCGCGGACACGCGCTACAAAAATGTCCGTATTCTCTTTGCCTTGTTCTTTGGCAAATATCTCTCTGTAAATCCGATGAGGCGGTCTGCGGTCACCGAAGGCACTGACTAGGTTCACCTTGGCTTGTGACCACGACGTGACGTTATCCTTTATGCCTAACCACCACGTAGCCGCTTCATCCTTGAGTAGGTAAGCTAACCCACGCAAAATATTTGAGTCGCCGACTTGAACACACTCGCTGTAGGCTTCCACAGCGTCGATAAATGCTTCGACCGATTCTCGTCCCGTAAAGAATGCCTTGCAACGGGCCAGGGTGCCTTGCCCTGGCACTAGTAACGATACTGGAGTGGATGCGTTCGTGCGCAGCACCGAATCCAACAACTCCTTGAACGCATTCGCTTGCGATTGTTGGAGTGACGCGATTATGGTAGCCACATTCGCGTTCGAGAATGTGGCGTCGGCGGCGTCTGTCGGCGGCACGAAAAAGTCGCCGTTTTCACACGGCGACGACGCGACGGGTCTAGGCGTGGACGGTCGCGAGGGAGATTTCTCCCTGCCGTTCCCGCTTGCCGTTCTACTTCTAGTCGTTGGCCTAGGCATCTTCTAAGAACACGGAACACACGCGGAAAAGTTAAATTTGTATAAGCACACGCGGTTACGAAAAAGTTCACGACTGCACTTGCTCAAAATAAATACCTAACCGCAGAAAACACACGTTAGGCGCCACATATGAGGTTTGAGACTCAGAGAAAACATCACAGGTTTATTCGGATTTAATATCATTTATTATATGTATTTAGATTATTTAGATAACACATTACAGGTTTTAAAGAAGTAGGTACGTAGCCTATTTGATTGTTCACAAAGTTATCCGCGAGTTAGGATTTAAGACGTAAGAGCGTGCAGATCAGCGCGGGTCGGAATCGGAAGGCGGACTAGCGTCGCCGGGCGATGGAAGAGCGAGGTTCGGCGTCTCTATGTGAGATAGGTCACGTAGGCAACTGAGACGCCACTATTCCAGATCGGACCTCTCTTACGGATATCGGCGTGCCTATGCGAGCTTCGTCACGTAGGCCAAATGTGAGTGAAACGCCACTACGTCGGATCGGATCTCTCTTACCGATATCGGTGAGGCAAGCGCCCGCGGGATACCCTTGCAGTGCGGTTTACTATAAGTTCTTATTAAAGTACAGTACATCTTTTTCGTTTTTAATGTATCATCATCATCACAACCCTTTCTTTGTCCCACTGTTGGTCTCCTCTGAGAGTGGAAGGGATTAGGCCTTAGTCCACCGCGGTGGCCAAGTACGGATTGGTAGACTTCAGATTCCTTGGAGAACATTATGATGTATTCTCAGGCATGCAGGTTTCCTCCGATGTGTCCTTCACCGTTATAGCAAGTGACATTTATTATCTTAAATCGCAAAAAAAGTCATTGGTGCGTGCCGCTGGGATTTGAACCCGGGCCGCTCGAGTGAGAGGCGAGTTTGATAGCCACTGGGCTGTCACTAGCATAAAAATATTTAATTAACGAGCTTGTGGTCTGAAATTGAAAGCAAGTCTCCATGACGCCGACCCGGGTTCGATATCCGTCTGGTATTTGTTTCGTAGATAAATAGTAATTGTTCTCGTGTCATGTACCTACATATAGCGCCCGCCACGGATGACGAAAGTTACACGGTAGAAATGATTTCTACTGTGTGAAAATTGCTTTCAGAGCAGAGTTCTACCGTTTGTTCGACCATAGAGGAAGGACCTCATAGAACGTAGGAAATTAATTTGTTCGATTTGTTGAACGTTTCACCGTTAAACAGACAAAATTTAAGAGAACAAGCAGTTAGGTTTTCTTAAAATTATTATCTTCTGCTAATTGTTTAGGTTTTCTACAGGTTTACTACGATCAAAATTAACCACAATATATTGAATATTTAAAATCGTTTTTAACCAAAAATCAATCTTACAAAAATCCATCTGAAAGTTAACATAAAATGTACCAAAAAAGTAGGTACTATCTAATCTAACCAATAATTCCGTGATCCCTTTTACTGACAATACGTTACTAAAACTTACAAACAACTTATAGGTTTATCACCATTCCCTACCCCAGTCCTCATGAATGAACTGACCAACTAAATAAATGTTCTTTTGCCCTCCTCCCTATTCTGTTAATTAATTAGCCTCATTCTTCATTGTCGGCAATAGTTGTCATGGGCCGCAGCGGATAGATGGTGCTGCGAGTTTATTTTCTAAATCTGTATAAAAAATGGACAAATGGATCTTTTAACGTAGCCTTCTTTAACTACCCCCGAAATACTGGTCTAGGCCTACCGTATATAAAATTACACCAGTAGTATCTGAAATTATTATTACAGGAATCGTCCATCTCGTCAGAGGGCGGCTGATATTCAGTTTTCAGAGTCGTCGTCACTGACTTTCCTTACCCCTTCAGTTATCAGTCTGTCAAGCGTTGTGGCCTGCCCATTGCCATTTCAGTGCGCTAACTCTTCGAGCTATGTCGGTATTTTTCGCCTACCGCCTTTTCGTTTACGGATTTCATAGTTGCAAATTCGGCCACGTAGCGAAATACCGAGCATAGCTCTCCATAACGCGCTGAGCTTACGAATAAGGCTGACGGTAAAGGACCACTCGTCTCGGATCCATAGGTTATCACTGGCAAGTCTGGCAACACACCCTGCTCGAACACTTTAGTGATAATATGGCAAACTCAATATAGCTGAAGTCCTTTGATCAAATGATTTATTACAAGAAGCTTTACATATGTATTTATTACATTTAGTTATCCGAAGTAATCTTTCAAAAATGAAACTGCAACATTATGAATAAAATATCAGATAGATTGAAATTGTATAAATAAAATCAGATTTTAATTTAAATTCAGGTTTAAAAAAAATTGCTCGAGTGTCGAAGTCAATCTTCAGTCAGTATTCTGCAGCTGAAATGTAAACAAAAACAGGCACAATCCAGCAATGTGTGCAAAGTAGCCTTGACTATCCCACACTACTAATAATCCCAATCCCGCCATTAAAAATCACGCCCAAATTAGAAATTATAAACGCGAAGACTTTTAATTATTTTATTGAAGCACAAATATGACAAACATTTATTAAGCATGTTTTATAATCTCTTAACTACCTACACATTGGGCTACACACTAGAATAAATTGATTAAATTTATTAATCATGAAATCCTTCAGCAAGTTACAATAAAGTTATGATTATTTTACATATTATAAACATTATGTGACTCCTTTTTTAACCATAAGATATTCCAATGTCCTCATCAGGAGATAATCTTAATGAATATTATGAATATTATTCTTTATGAATAAGAATTAAATAGTCTAAAACTATGAATTTAAAAATGTGTTACTCATACGAGTAGACGTCACTAAAGGGGCCCTAGCCTACCTTCACCAAATAAAATTGTTATTTTAAACAAGCAATAACATTATTTTTTATGAATTAACCAATTTAAAAATAAAAAAACAACTAGATTTATGACAAAGATACACAAGGGGAACAGCTATATCTAACCACCACATAGACACATGATTCAACTAAAATATTGATTAAAAAAAATCCGAAGAAATAAAATAATCTAAGACTATCGATAAGATTGTTCTTCCTTAGAGTCGCCGTTTCTTCTGCTCTCGTTCGGTATATTTCCAGGGTAGATTCGGGTGTCGACGAGGCTTTTGCACACATTGCTAGTGATATCATAACTATTATGCCGTAATGGGTCTCTTCCACTTTGCATTATAAACTAAATTAATTATCATTGTAAAATATTGTTATCGAATATATTTTATGCCATCCCATTGCGACATAATGCAAGAATTATAATAATAATACGCCCGTCGAGGACAACTGCAATATTGAATTCAAAATCATTCACAGAATTAACGCTCAAATCTTTACTTAAATATTATATTTATATTGTTTATCTTTATTACGTTACTCCTGACAAAAAAATCATGACACATTGACTAACAATATTTACAAACTTTAGATACCTAGCCAAATTAACAATATTACATAATATTCATAACGGTATATTTTTTTTCATTTCATTAGTCGTATCGATTGAGCTCGGTGAACAAAATTTTGCAAACGTCATCATTATGCAGCAAAACGTTTCAAATGAACGACACAGTATAAATTTACACATACTGCCATGAGTAACATAACAAGAGTATTTTATTGACAGGCCCGTTGGCGCAATCGGTAGTGACCCTGTCTGTTGCGCCAAAGGTCGTGGGTTCGAATCCCACTCAGGACAAATATTCGTGTGACGAACACTTGTATTTGTTCTGTGTCTGGATGTCAATATTATCTATTTAAGTATGTATTTAAAAATATCTATGTATGTATATCAGTCTCTGACACCCATAACACAGGCTCGCGCCTACTTTGGGGTCAGATGGCCGTGTGTGAGAATGTCCAAGATATTTATTATTTATTATTATTATTTTACCTCATACTGTATTGCATTGTTTTGTACTGGACGCGCGTATAGTATCAGATAGCAACAGTACCTTGCCCGGGTCACTCCACTTGAGCGCCCGGGCGAGTTCCTCTTCAGCGGCGGCGGTCGGCGGCAAACAAAACACCAGTTTCGGTAACCAGTAAGGCACTCGTATATTTTATTTCAATATATATTGTTCTTGTTTTGTGTGTATAAAATAAATCTTTGGCGTTGTTCTTATAACTAGATTTTTATAGCTGTGCACTTGGCGATGTCAACATTGTTAGCTTCACAGCATTAAGTTCCCAAGAAACGGGAATTAAAAAGAAACGACATAAAAGTTAACAGAAGACCGTTAGTACAGTCAGCATACGTATGCGTTACTTTAAGGTAACTTTCATCTAATTTTTAGTTATTTTTTTTACTTTCTTTGTTAAGTTATTCTTCATCCAAGTTTAAAGAAGCTACATCATTTTGAAGTAGTTAATTTTTTTAAGTCTTTCTTGCTGACGCTGCAGAACACAATCGGCTAAATATTTCAACGTCAACCAGGTGCACAGTTATACAAATCTCGTTATACAGCAGGACGTCGCGGTCCGACGCCCGTCTAATATAAAAAATATATTACAAACAAATTAGGTGATGACGAGGTCGGACCGCTTGTCCCTTACCACCACCCGTTTACTGTCCCACCGCTGGGCACGGGTCTCGATATGTGAGGGCTAATGCCTAGTCCGTCACCCGAATCTTTGCCGCTGGAAATATCCGCACTTCCATTTAGAGTAATGTCAGGCGCCTGCATCGCCTATCGCTTCAGATTCTTGATCGTTATTCCTCTCCTGACTGAATATGTTCTCTGAAGCATTTTCTTCACCGGTTTCTGGTGCAAGCTTCTCAGGAGCAAGTATATCTTCCTCTTTAGCTGAGAAGCTAGTATCAACTCTTTCATCGTCGTCGTATAATGACTGCGCGCCGCGTTCCGGTTCCCGTTCCGGTTCCCTTTCCGGTTCCGGTTCCAGTTCTTCGTGACCTTCCTCTGGCTCTTGCTCGGGCGTTCCCTGCCTCTCATTCTCACTCTCCGGCTCCAAGTTACTCGTCTCTTCGCTTTGATCGTGTGCAAGTTCTCCTGGTTGCTCGTAGCCCTGATCTACCTGGTTGCCGCCGTCCTCCTCCATGGGCTCGGGCGGTTGCTCGTCAACCTCGCTCGGTTCTATCCGCGTGCCGTCCTCATTGGAAACGATTGCGTCACTGGGAGCAGGCAATAACTCTTGCTGTTCAATTTCAGCTGCAAACATTTCCTGAAGTTGCTGAACTTGCTCATCGGGAACTGCGGGCTCGTCGGGCGCTCCCCAACGAGATTTTCTATCTTTATCTCTCTTCCTCTCCTCTCTAGGCTCCCTTTCCTTCGGAAGCGCTTCCTTCTCCTTCGCGTCTCTCGGTTCTCTCGAGTCTCTCCCATCCTTTGAATCCTTCGAATCCCTCGCGTCTCGCCTGGGGCGATCTTCGAAGGGCCTCCGCCTGTCCCCGCGGTCCGGACGAGGCCGGTCCTCGTGGTCCCGGCCGCGGCGGTCCCGTCTCCGCTCGTCCCATTCTCCCCTCCGATCCCAATCCCGGTCGCGGTCCCGGTCCCCGTTCCACCCCCGGTCGTTGAAGTTCTCCCTCTCGTCGAACCTGCGATTACCTCGTTCGAAGAACTCGGGCGGTCCGTCGAAGCGCGGTCCGTCGAACGGCCTATCTCCGTCGTACCTGTCGAACTGTCGCGGCCCGTCGAAGGGAGGCCGGGGACCCTCGAAGGGCGGTCGCGGTCCGTCGAAGGGTGGTCTCGGCCCATCGAAGGGCGGTCTCGGTCCGTCGAAAGGCGGTCTCGGTCCGTCGAAGCGCGGTCTCGGCCCGTCGAACGGCGGCCGCATCCCGTCAAACGGCGGCCTCGGTCCGTCGAACGGTGGTCTCGGTCCGTCGAACGGTGGTCGGGGTCCGTCGAAGGGCGGCCTGGGCCCGTCGAACTGCGGTCGGGGGCCGTCAAACGGCGGTCTTGGGCCGTCGAAGGGCGGCCTGAACGGGGGCCGCTCGAACATGGGCGGCCCCTCGAAAGGTGGCCTCTCGAAGGGCGGGCGGTTGAAGGGCATCCCGTTGAACCTCGGACCGAAGGGCGGGGGCCCGCCCGGGCCGGCCTCCATCCAGCCTGTAATCAAGAATGCGAAGCATGAGTACGGGTGATGTAGACGGGTAGCACGGAATTAAGGCTTGGGATATACGTCTGAGTTTTTCTATTCTGATTTTGAGTTTTATTATGTTTAACTAGTGGCTCGCGTGGAATTAGACATTCACTAACTTCAAAAATGGCAAAGTTTCATAGTAACTTTGAACCCCCGTTTTACCCCTTTAGGGGATGAATTTTCAAAAATCCTTTCTTAGTGCTCCCCTACGTTATAAAAGGAACCCCTGTGCAAAATTTCAAGTTTCTAACCCTTATAGTTTAGGCCCTGGGTTGATATGTCAGTCAGTCAGTCAGCTTCTCCTTTTATACATATAGGTAGATAGATTTCTTTAATTGCAAATATTACACTTGTCAATCTATATTTAATATCTATATTATAAAAATGAATCGCAAAATGTGTTGGTAAGCGCATAACTCAACAACGCCTGGACCAATTTGGCCAATTCTTTTTTTTAAATGTTCGTTGAAGTTCAAGGATGGTTTTTAAGGCGAGAAAAATTTAAAAAATTCATCCCCTAAGGGGGTAAAACGGGGGTGCCAAGTTAGTATGAAGCTTTGCCCTTTTTAGAGAGAGAGAGAGAGAGAGAGAGAATGTGTAACGCGAGCGAAGCTGCGGGCGTCCACTAGTATATAGATAGATTTCTTTAATTGCAAATATTACACTTGTCAATATATTTATTTATTTATTTATTTATTTAATAGACACAAACTTAAATCTAACATTACAGCCTGAACCAATTCGTTAGATAAGTACATAATTATAATATATATGTAGTTAATATTGTATTATTGACTATTTATTGACGTCTTACTTATTGAATTATTATTATTACTGTTTTGACATTGAATTATAAAATTATGTACTTATCTAACGAATTGGTTCAGGCTGTAATGTTAGATTTAAGTTTGTGTCTATTAAATAAATAAATAAATAAATTTTAAAGTTAAAATCGCACACAGACGTATATCCGCAGCCGAGGCGTTAACCGTACCTCTCATCGGTTGCCTAGCGGGCGGTCCCCTCATTCGCATGTCTGGAAATTGAAATATCTCGTGTCTTTATTGACGTAGGATTCCAGTTCTAACTACTTTCTGTATGACTATACGAAGCTAAGCGTACCACACTCATTGTCATTATCACAACCTTTTGATTGTCTCAATGTCGGGCACGGAATATGGAATGAAATGTAAGACCATAATGCATGCACGTCGGCCAGATACCATAAAAACCATGGAAACTAAATTGATTATGCATCCATTATTTTTGTGTCATCTATGTGTTAATCTAATATTGTGATTCCCAAATAAAAACATTAAAAAAATATAGAATATTACGGAGAATATTACTATGTAGGTACAAAAAATGTTTTCCTTCACCGTTAGATAAGGCAGGGTACGTGCGCGCGTGTGAGTATGTGTGTATGTATGTGTCTCTTACTGTATATGAGTGAATGATTTTTAGAATTAAAAACTCACATGAGTGTCTATGGTTTTTTAAAGAATATTTCACTAGCTGATTCAATTCATGTTTACTGTAACCATTGATTGTAATGTAGTCCATGCATTTATAATTACATATAAATTAATATAAGCATGATAATAGAAAATAATTCATGTCATCGCAACGCCATCTTCCGACAAATGTCAGAACTACGTTATAAAGATGCGCACAAGCATGTTCAGTTTTGTATCACTCAACTGGTGTGCATTGAAGATACACCAGCGCCATCTTGTTTAAATATAAGAGACGAAAATGTGACGAGACTGTGTTTGTGTTTTAAAGTAAGTATCTGCGTATCTCTCACTCGCTGTAAGTAACGTGTCCCTCCGTGTGTCTCTATGTGTGCGAGTGCGTGCGTATGACCGTGTGCGTGCAACACTCACCGGGTCTGAACGCGGGCGGCGCGTGCGGCTGCGGCGGCCCGCCCGGCGGCAGGCGCCACGCCTCGCCCTCGGCCTCCGCCCCGCCGCGCCCTCCCACGCCTGAACACAACACTAATGTACACACTCATCTACAACATATACACTAGCTGACCACGCAAACGTTGTTCTGCCATATGAAATGTCAATGAAATGTAAAATATTGTTCATACAAAAATAGTAAAATCGTGTTTAAAAAACATAATATTCCAGTGGACCAAATTATGAATCTAAGCCATTATTGAATCCCCTTGAACACACACAAAAAATTTCATCAACATCTATCCAGCCGTTTAGGAGGAGTTCAGTGACATACACTGCGTGTGCATGAAATAACTGAAGAATCTAGGTAGGCTAATTTTCATGAATTGCCATGAGCGTAGATCTCTGTCATTATATGGACGGAAGAACCGATAATTATCCATAAGATACCAAGTTGGTTCGTGTAGAATTGAGTACAAAATTAAGAGAATTCTAGAGTAGAGTTTTTATTTTATAACTCACCATTGTCCATATTGGGAAGTATGTTGGTCGGCAGCCGATCTATCAGCGGTGGTCGATCATTCCTATCGTTGCGTTCATTCCTGTCGCCGCGATCGTTCCTGTCGCCACGGTCATTTCTATCGCCGCGATCCATCCTATCGCCACGATCGTTTCTGTCGCCACGATCGTTTCTGTCGCCGCGGTCGTTTCTGTCACCACGATCGTTTCTATCCCCGCGGTCGTTTCTATCGCCGCGATCGCTTCTATCGCCGCGGTCGTTCCTATCGCCGCGGTCATTCCTATCGCCGCGGTCACTCCTTTCGTCGTTGCCCGCGTCAGAATCAGGCTTGTCAGCAGGTTTCCCATTCGCCATCTCCCAAAGTCTCTCCTGGAGACTTTTCTCCCCGCTCTCCCCGCTGGTGTTCGTGCGAGGAGACTTCTCTCGGCTGCGCTCTCTGTTCATCAATAAATTACTTTATTAAACGTAATAATAAATGGATTACGTTAACACCAACAAAAGTTACTTTCCATATGACAGTAAGCTTTACAAATATAGTGAAAAAAATCTGACTTAAGACGCAAGCTTCACAAAGCTACTTTTTCACGCGAACTTAGTATCATAGGAAACAAGGGCGGTTTTTAAATATATATCCCAGCCAGGATTCGAATCCATAATATGAGCCGAAGCTCAGCTATCAGCCAAAATGGTGACTGTGAAATTGCTAATTAACTTTACTTTACTTAACTTAAATTGGAATTGCATGCAACACGACAATGCGCTAAGCGACTTCATGCACACGCGTAGCTTGCGTCTTACAGATGCTAACTATACTGCTAATGACACTTATGTACAGGGGTTGGAATTTGATATATCGTAGCCAGCTATATCCAAATAAAAATCACCAAAATTTAGCATGGAACGGAACGGTAGCACAATGTTATTGCTTGTATTGCATGCTCAATATTAAGATAACACAAAACGAGCATATTTTGGATATTTTAAATTAAAATTGGAATGATTAATTATATTTGTAATATAGCATAGAATTCATGTTGCATGCCTTTTGGGCTAAGATAAGAGGATAAATTGTGACATGTTTTGTATCTATATAAATACCTTATCTTGCATATAAAGATGATTTGATTTGAGATAACATAACTCCGGATTTTTAAGGGAAAACCAGAGCTAGAATTTGCTGACTTAAAAATATACAAGTAACAGTGTGTGACCCGGGCGAAACTTAAACAGATTCCTACCACCAGAATACCGTCGAGTGTAGGTTTTGTATTAAATTCTAAACCCTGTACGACAAAACTACTTCAAGAGCACGGGACGGAATGCCAAGCCAAAATACGTATAAAGTGCAAAAATTAATGAGAAAAAAAAACATTAAGTAATTAAAATAAAAACTACAAAAAATAGTAATTTAAAAAGTTAAGGGTATTTATCATTTATCCATGTCGATCGGCCCGAGTCGTTCGGAACTGAAAATCTGGTGAAATGAAAATATTTATGACGTTACGTTACTCATTAGACGACTCACGCTCACGAACAGGACGGAACAACGAGGCCTTGCAAATGTGTGTATTGGGTCGTGGGTTCGAATCCCAATCAAGACAAACATTCGTGTGAATACTTGTGTTTGTTCTGTGTCTGGATGTTAATATTATCTATTTAAGTATGTATTTAGATTCAGATTTTTCAGATTCATTTATTTTTCATTATATGGTATTTTGTATACGCTTATGTATATCAGTCTCTGTCACCTATAGTACAGGCTCGCGCCTAATTTGGAGTCAGATGGCCGTGTGTGAGAATGTCCACGACATTTATTTATTATTTATTCATTTATTTTACGTTGATACCCAATGTTACTTTTTTGGTGCAGAGTTATTGTTTCGCTGAGACCCTTGAAGAAATACTTCAGCGTGTGACAACTCAAATATTCATACTTTGTGATGATGGCCAACTAATTTCTAATTTGAAGTAAAGGTATAGTTAATACAAATTTACTAAGTACATATTCGGTTATTAGGCTGACTGCTTTTTTATTTTGGTTAATTTAAACAATATTGATAACATTGTTGTGAGGTATTTACATTTTTAACATGCTTTTATTAAGTCGAACTGTATGTAACTAACTATTTAAGGGAATCTAAGGTAACTAATTTAACCATCTTTCAAGGATCGTAGCGTAATGAAAATTGGCAGCTGTATGTAGTTCTGATGACAATACAATAATATGGTACTGTCGAACTAATCTGATGATGGAGCCGGAAGATATTAACTTAAACTTCATGATGGAACATTGTATTATAGCTGTTTTTGGATTTCTTAGAAAAGTCTTGTACCTAATCTTTGACCACGATTAGGTTTCAAGTTGATTGATGAAGATGAAGTCGGAAGATAGTGCCAGTGCCTATCTTCCGGCTTCATCATCAGAACTTCCATGATGGAATATCGTATCATAGTCGTGTTTGCACTTGTGAAAAAGGCCACGTAATGGACTTTGAACACGATCAGGTTTCAAGGTTATGTCAAAGACTAAAAAGTATAAAATAAATTAATAGTTTAAAAAAAACTAGAAAAACACGCTTTTCTAAATGCACGTAAAAACCAAAAATAAATTATGGATCGTTCAAGTTGTCTCTATTTCTGGGCTGAAGTGTAAGCTATGTGCTTTTAATTATAATATTTGATTGTAAAAGCGTGGGGCGCTGGAATAGGAAAGAATTTTTGTATAACTTGCTGAGAAATCAAGTTAAGCGATGTTACGGGAAGCAGGTTACACAGATTGGCGCTCCAGTAACTGGAGTTGCAGCACGACTAGTATTCCCTTAGATATTCTATTCATTATAATGATGAACATCGCATTACTAATATCTTGATGATGAAAACAGCGAATAGCTGTTTTCTAATTAAATGTTAATTAAGTATTCGTATATACATACACTAGTGGACGCCCGCAGCTTCGCTCGCGAAGAATTAGACCCATTAACGACGTCTACCCGTCTAACGACTGCAAAAACAGCAAAGTTTCATACTAACTTTGCACCCCCGTTTTACCCCCTTAGGGGGTGAATTTTCAAAAATCCTTTCTTAGTGCTCCCCTACGTTATAAAAGGAACCCCTGTGCAAAATTTCAAGTTTCTAGCCCTTATAGTTTAGGCCCTGCGTTGATATGATCAGTCAGTCAGTCAGTCAGTCAGTCAGTCAGTCAGTCAGTCAGTCAGTCACCTTCTCCTTTTATATATATAGATTAATGTATATGATTTTAATATTAGTTATCACGTTACGATTTTTATATTAGTTATGTTCAAGGTGTCAATTCGGATTCTCCGTTCCGTCCTGTAGACATGATGACGTGACTCAGTCCGCTCTGTACCGGACAGAGCGAGCTAGACCCCGACCCCGACCCGAGCCGAGCGACCCCGGGCCGAGCGACCCCGGCCCACCCGGTTGCCCACCTGTTGGGGTCCCTGGCGTCCCTCTCCCGCTCTCTATCCCTATCTCGCTCGCGCTCCCGCCGCCCGCGGTCGCGACGATCGTCCCGCTCCCTAGCGAATTTATTACGATTACTTGGACAAATGCAGCGTCCACAGCCCAATGGCTCGTGTCGATTCAATGTGATCGAAAGAGTTAAGCAACGACGGGCGCGGTCGGTTTGTGGATGGGTGACCGCTTGTGGCAAAATTTCATGGACGCTACCGTGCTTCGGAGGGCACGTAAAGCCGTCGGTCCCGATTGGTTTTCAATGCTGGAAACAGTCGTTAAGCCTTATCGAAGAGCTTCGGGTGGCTTGAAAACATTCGACACTGGGTTGGCCACTAACCCCTCCACCAATCCGCATTGGAGCAGCGTGGTGGAGTATGCTCTAGACCTCCCGCAGAAGTGTCTGTGGGGGAGACCCGTGCCCAGCAGTGGGACGTCTATGGGTCGCAGCGAATTGGACAAACACACAATACTGGCGGTTCGTGGCGCAAATACACTTCGGCTTGAGTCGTTTATCCGATTTCAAAAGGCAATTCTATTACAGCCAATTTCACTATCTGTCTCGACAAGACGTTAAACTTACTATATAGACAGGCCTTAAAAAACAAATACTTTGTAACCCAAACAGTTACATATTGGTAATCTTCTACTGTCATTATATGGAGATAAATTTTGTTTGTTTAAGGCCTATCTATGACACTTTGATATCGATGGTTTCACATGTTCTACTTAAAACTTCCTCCACCAATCCGCATTAGAGCAACGTGGTGGAGTGTGCTCTATACCTCCCGCAGCAGTGTCTGTGGGAGACCTGTGCAGCAGTGGGACGTCTATGGGTCGCAGTGACGACTTAAAACTGTAGATTTTTTTTTATAGTATAGACGGACACACAGACATACGGGCCACCTGATGGTAAGTGGTCACCGTCGTCTATATACACGTGCGACACCAGGGGTATCACAGGTGCGTTGCCTGCCTTGAAGGAAGCAACTATATTCAACTTAAAAAATAACTAGCTTTTACCCGCGGCTCCGCCCGCGTGGTCAAAGGGAATAACAATGAGTTGTTTATCATACATAGATAAGAACTTGAAAATAAATTTTACTAACGCCATCTATTAACAACATCCGGAACTAAATATCTAGCAAACAACAAAACATCGATATCTTCCCATGGGGATATTTTACCACGGTAAAAAGTAGCCTACGTCACTCTTCACCCTCCTCACTATCTCCACACACAAAAACCATACCATATAATAGCTTCGTTGCGACGTGAAAGCCGGACAAACAAACAAACACACTTTCACATTTATAATATTAGTATGGATTCCCCACTCACGTTTTATCCCTGCTATCCCTGTCCCTCCGATCCCGATCCCTCCTCTCCCTGCCCTCCCTGTCGCGGCGGACGCGCCCGCGCTCCCTGTCCCGGTCGCGGTCGCGGCGCTCCTTGTCAAAAATATTAACTTAAAAAACAATTCCCCACTCACGTTTAATCCCTGCTATCCCTGTCCCTCCTATCGCGATCCCGCCTCTCCCTGCCCTCCCTGCCGTCCCTGTCGCGGCGGTCGCGCCCGCGCTCCCTGTCCCGGTCGCGGTCGCGGCGCTCCTTGTCAAAAATATTAACTTAAAAAATAATTTCCCACTCACGTTTTATCCCTGCTATCCCTGTCCCTCCTATCGCGATCCCGCCTCTCCCTGCCCTCCCTGCCGTCCCGGTCGCGGCGGTCGCGCCCGCGCTCCCTGTCTCGCTCCCGGTCGCGGCGCTCCCTGTCGCGGTCGCGCCGCTCCGCGTCCCGCGCGTCCGCGTCCCCGGCGGCGGCCGGCGGCGGCGGCTGCGACGCGTCGAACTGCCGCTCGGCGGGTACGAATCCCGGCGGGGGCTCGGACGCGTTGAACGCGGGCGGCGGTTTCGACAGGAGCGCTTGCAGCTGCGGAATGTTATGCTTGTTTACTGTTATTTATTTACTAGTGGACGCCCGCAGCTTCGCTCGCGTAGAATTAGACCCACTAACGACGTCTACCCGTCTAACGACTTCAAAAACGGCATATTTTCATACTAACTTTGCACCCCCGTTTTACTCCCCTAGGGGGTGAATTTTCAAAAATCCTTTCTTAGTGCTCCCCTACGTTATAAAAGGAACCCCTATGCAAAATTTCAAGTTTCTAGCCCTTATGGTTTAGGCCCTGCGTTGATATGTCAGTCAGTCAGTCAGTCAGTCAGTCAGTCAGTCAGTCAGTCACCTTCTCCTTTTATATACATATATAGATATATTTATTTATTTAATTACACACCAACAGCAGTACATACATTTGATTGACAGACAGTTTTGTACATATGGAGAAAAGGCTGGTACGTATGCCAATTACAGGTGTGAAAAACATTTGTATGTACGACGTAAAACTAAGTACTTATAATTAAAACATATCACAGCAACACACATAATAACTAACTGTTATGATACTAATGCTGATGATAATCTATACTAATATTATAAAGAGGAAACATTTGTATGTAATGTTTTCACACAAAAACTACTGGACCGAAAAATACTAATACTCGAATTATAAAGAGGAAAGTTTGTTATGTTTTCACACAAAAACTACTGGACCAATATCAAAAATTCTTTCACCATTAGAAAGCTGCATCTTCACTAAGTGACATAGGTTATATAATATTACTGGGTGTAACCGAAACTAGTTCGTCTTATTCCAAGCGAGCGAAGCTATATATATAAAAGGAGAAGGTGACTGACTGACTGACTGACTGACTGACTGACTGACTGACTGACTGACTGACATATCAACGCAGGGCCTAAACTATAAGGGCTAGAAACTTGAAATTTTGCACAGGGGTTCCTTTTATAACGTAGGGGAGCACTAAGAAAGGATTTTTGAAAATTCACCCCCTAAGGGGGTAAAACGGGGGTGCAAAGTTAGTATGAAACTTTGCCGTTTTTGAAGTCTTTAGACGGGTAGACGTCGTTAATGGGTCTAATTCTACGCGAGCGAAGCTGCGGGCGTCCACTAGTATATCTATACTAATACTAGCTGACCCGGCAAACGTTGTTCTGCCATATGAAATGTCAAAGTGACGCGACACTTCATATAAATGACTTCACGTTAATGAACGATGGTTAAAATATTAGGATATTGTTCATACAAAAATACAAAAATAAATATTATTTTATTACTGAACGATTGGTGAGTGTGTATATTCATAGTTGAAGTTACCGGCTTACTCACGTGTGATTTAAGTCGGGAAATAGGCCGACTAGTTTCGATCTATTACGATGATCATCTTCATGCGTGAACGCGCTCGCGGTGGACACACACTTAAATTACACGTGAGTATTGTGAGAGAAATCAACCGTGTTTTTCTAATTTTTTTTTAAAGTATTAATTTATTTTATAAGTATATTTTTTAGTCTTTGATAACGAAATATTTACTGAAACCTGATCGTGTTCAAAGTCGTGGCCTTTCTCACAAGTGCAAACACGACTACGATACGATATTTCATCATGGAATGCAGCCAGTGCCGGATTGAGCCGGTAACTTCAACTATGAATAAACTAGTGGACGCCCGCAGCTTCGCTCGCGTTGAATTAGATCCATTATCGACGTCTACCCGCGTTCTGGTTGCCCACTTGACTTCAAAAACGGCAAAGTTTCATACTAACTTTGCACCCCCGTTTTACCCCCTTAGGGGGTGAATTTTCAAAAATCCTTTCTTAGTGCTCCCCTACGTTATAAAAGGAACCCCTGTGCAAAATTTCAACATTCTAACCCTTATAGTTTAGGCCCTGCGTTGATATGTCAGTCATTCAGCTTTTCCTTTTATATATATAGAAGAAGAAGAAGACTAGTGGACGCCCGCAGCTTCGCTCGCGTGGAATTAGACATTCACTAACTTCAAAAACGGCAAAGTTTCATACTAACGTTGCACCCCCGTTTTACCCCCTCAGGGGATGAATTTTCAAAAATCCTTTCTTAGTGCTCCCCTACGTTATAAAAGGAACCTCTGTGCAAAATTTCAAGTTTCTAACCCTTATAGTTTAGGCCCTGCGTTGATATGTCAGTCAGTCAGCCAGCTTCTCCTTTTATATATATAGAAGATATGATGTACAACGTTGGTCACAATTGTCACCGGCGTGTGTTTACCTGGTCGGGCAGCGGCGGCGCGCCGTCGGGCTGCGTGTCCCCCGGCGGCGGGTCCTCCGCGTCGAGCTCCATCGCGTCGTCGGCGGCGGCCGGCTCGCTCACGCTCTGCCGTTGCTGGCGGAACATCTTACAACAAGTTAATGTTGACACATTGTAGTATACATCGCTATAAATGGTTATGTCGGCTATCACACTGCCCAACTTTGTATGGAGGCAGTGGAAAATCAACTGACAATCTCAACCGCGGCGGGCGCGGGTGAGATTGAATAGCTCTACGATTTCCTAACCAAACCAAATTTTACGAGCGCGTATGAAATGTTGAAAATGAAAGAATGAATGAATGACCGAGTGAACGAAGAGCGACTCATAATCGTATAGACACATAAATAGGTTATAATATTATACGACATTTAATGTCCCTAATTAATATTGATTCCTAAATCACAATTTTATTGTATTTCACAACTTTCTATTTTAACTAAATTGGTTTTAATAAATTGACAGCTCTTATACGTCATAATACATCATAGATTATAAAAATTAAATGGATATCCAACCACGTATGTCGCGTGGATAATCAAAGGAAATTATATTTTCCTTTACATACACATAATAGGTTTTTGTAGGATAAACATACGTACTTGATATAGTTTTCTGTGTTGCATGTACGATTGTGGCAAATAAAAGATTCTTTCTTTCTTCTTTTTAAATATAGTACAAGACAAATATCATGGACATCCTCACATACGGCCGCTGACCTCAAATTAGGCAGAGCCTGTACTATAGGTGTCAGAGACTGATATACATAAATATATTTTTTTAATACCTACTTATATAGATATTAACTTTCCGACACAGAACAAACACAAGTGTTCTTCATAAGAATGTTTGTACTGAGTGAGATTCGAACCCACGACCCCTGGCGCAACAGGCAGAGTCACTATCGATAGCGCCAACGGGCCTGTCAATGTAGTAATGGTGGTCATTAATTAATCATTGTAAATGAAAAAATAAAGACCGAATGAATGAATGAATGAATGAATGAATGACCGGAGAGAACGGAGAGAACGAAGAGTAACTCACCATCGCCTGGTGGTGCATCTGCTGCGGCATCGGCAGCATCAGCCCGCCCATGTTCATGCCCACCAGCCCGCCCAGGAATCCGCCCACCATGCCTGACAAATACAAACAAAAATAAATGAGAATCATCAAAACTTATACAAATACATACATACATAAATAAAAGCACGCTCATATTTGCACGAAGAGGTAGACAGATTTGTGTACTACACTGTACTAGACACACGTATCAGTAGTTATGACGGGTTTGACGGGCCCGTTGGCGCAATCGATAGTGACCCCGTCTGTTGCGCTAGGGGTCGTGGGTTCGAATCCCACTCAGGACAAACATTCGTGTGACGAATACTTGTACATGTTCTGTGTCTGGATGTTAATATTATTATCTATTTAAGTATGTAATATCTATTTATGTATATCAGTCTCTGACACCTATATCACAGGCTCGCGCCTACTTTGGGGTCAGACGGCCGTGTGTGAGAATGTCCAAGATATTTATAATAAGTATTTATTTAATGTATAATACCTGGGTTGGGCAGCGACTGCGGCATGCCAGGCGGGAAGCCCAGCAGTGGGCCGGCGGGCGGGAGCGCCGCGTCGCGCTGCAGACCTGGCACCACATACTAAAGTATTATTTTATGTTCGGTGATATTCCACTGACTGAATTTCGGCATGTCAAACGAGAGGATCCGGTTCAAATCCCGGCGGCACACACTGTGGGAGCTGACTTGTCGAAATGCGATGCGTTCACCGCCTCGCGCTAGCAGCTCAGTCAGTCAGTCAGTCAGTCAGTCAGTCAGTCACTAGTTTTATATATTTTAGTAATTTCGGTCTTAGCGTATTTCAACAGTAACATATTTAACTAAAATATGTTATTCTATTTCTATATAATAATGTAATAATATCCTTTCTATTAGTGGGTTTGTCGTGTGAATGTAAAAATATATACCCTTTGAAATTAACTTCTTTCATAATCATAATCATTTATTGCATTATTACAGGTACATAAGTAAATAGTTGTTACAAATATTATTTGTCCTCTGTAATATACCTAAAAGGCGTGCAAAATTTCAAATTTAATTGTCATAATTATTATTTATAAATCTTAGTTAAGATCTTTATAATTACATATCTCATTAATTTTATAATATCCTACTCACATTACCACAACACGTACTATTGACTTTATAAGGTATATAATATATATCACCCGCTGCAATAACGGCAAAACATTGCGAGGAAATCTGCGTGCCTAAACATTTTTTAACGAAGATGCTCTTGGGCTATTGTCGTTCTTGTCTTAGGGTCGACTCACATTGGGGCAGAGTCGAAGCGACGCGACGCGTCATGTTATTCCGCCTACAGCATATTAAGCTCTATTGGTCTATTATTTAAGTACAAATTTCTGCTATGTAAATATGGTGGCGCGCGTCGACGCGCGGCTGGTGTCGAGCGGGCTGGAGTCGAGCTGTGCTTTAATAATAGAGCCATAGAGCTGAATATGCTGTAGGCGGAAAAACATGACGCGTCGCGTCGCTTCGACTCTGCGCCAGTGTGAGTCGACCCTTATACTGAAGAGCTAAGCGCTAACCTGGCACGCCGGTGGGGATGCTGGGCGGGCGGATGCCCGGGGGCATGCCCGGCGCCATCCCCGGTGGGATGCCCGCCGTCAACCTGTCGCACACGCAAACATTTATTATTGAACAATTGATATTGAATGGAGAAGCAATGACTCAAATCACATCAATAAGTTTAGGTTAAGTACAAGCACAGTTTTTAAGCACCATTTATAATACTAAGATACCATCTCTCCATTTATTTTCTCCTGCTTCTTGTGTATTTTATTTTATTATGTGTTATTAATCTAATCATATTATTAGTACATATTTATATCTATTATTAATAGTGGACGCCCGCAGCTTCGCTCGCGTTACACATTTTCAATTTTCAAATTTTTCTCGCCGTAAAAACCATCCTTGAACTTCAATGAACATTTAAAAAAAAAATTGGCCAAATTGGTCCAGGCGTTGTTGAGTTATGCGCTTACCAACACATTTTGCGATTCATTTTTATTATATAGATTATGTATTAAAAAACCAATCCTGTGGTCACGTGTTTGTATTCCTCTCGTGACATTGTGCCCGCTGCCCTACTTTTGTCTCCGATCAACCTATCCGTTAAGTTGGTTGTCTGGAAGAGATCGCTCTAAGCGATAAGACCGCCAATTGTTTCACCTGATGTTTTTTTATTCCTTTACCAATTTACGTCTTTATTTTTCGTCTACAATAAAGTATTTTTGTATTGTATTGTATAAATGAGTCTAGTAAACTTGAAATAAACACTTACGGTCTTACTTATAAAAATCTCACTAATCTATACTTAGGCACCGCTTAGTTAAACCGCTCTTAAGAAGTTAATCCACGTTTAACTTTTCATTACTTATAAACGTTGATTAGCTGTTACTTAGTTAAGAAACGAACAAAGAACGATATTGAATGAACGAAATTGTTAAAAGTTCTATTTTTTACATATTCTATTATCTATGACATTGTCAGTGTCGTGAATTGGCAGATTAAAATAAGAAAATTAAAAGAAAATGAATGTTTTATAATGATTAATGTATTCTAATTAAATTGTCATCTATACAACTAAATAAAATTGGAGTGTCTGTTTGTAATCTTTTTACTAAATTCATCTAAGTATGCATACACGGTATATATACCAAAATAACATTTTTTATAATTTTTGTCTGTCTGTCTGTTAGTTCCGGCTAATCTCTGAAACGACTGGAAACTGAAGCCCGCAAATGGCTTCAAATTTTCGGATCGCATTAATCTCTTCCGATATATTTGACGGCATTTTGATATAACGCGAGCTTTTCGAAGCCAAGGCTATCGCCACTTTGCGGGACAAGCGCGACAGAGTCTGCTGGCTCATGCCGTGAATGTCAGCGTTGTCCTCTTGAATCTGAAAATATAGTTAGGTACATATAGTAAACATTAGTAAGGTACAAAATCTTCATTATACTCCTTTATAGTAAATATATGAAAACTTGAAAAAATAAATTAGGCGATTTACCTCATGACGGGCCCAATATCTGATTACTGACATTACTTGCAATTCTACAGAAATGCTGCCACCTCGAGTATCGCCCTGGATATCAGGTCTCACTATTTCTATGATACGACTCATGTTTTCTTTACTAAATCGGTATCTAAGTTTAAATTCCTCATCCGATAAACTTTGTAGCGAATTAAAGCGAACTCTGTAATTCTTCGTCTTTCTTCTCCTCCTAGCTCTGAAACTGCTTAAATCAGCTACGTCGTTTTGGAAATCACGAAGATCTTCCAATCCATCCATGTTTTATGCACAAATATAATTTTTTTTACTAACAAACAATCGCAAGTAAATTGATCAGACATCACAATAGAACAGCTGATTTATGTGAAATCCGCCATCTTGCCGCTTAGCGAGAGTTAAACTATGTCTCGGCAGTGTTTAATTTTGACAGCTATTTAAACCCTACTTATCGACTTCTTAACGCTAAGTAGTGTTTATAAGTGAGGTTTTTGTTAATCCGTTGCTAAGCAATAGATTAAATATTAAGTAACGTTTATAAGTAAGACCGTTATTGTTAAACTTTTTTTTCTGTTTTTCATTAGTTTTTGTCATTATTTTATTATTATTCTAGCCTTTTATTAAAACTTAATTTTAACTGTAAATATTATGTAAAATTCAAAATTTCAACTGAGCTTAACAATGTGAATGTTGTGCTCAACTGTAATTGTATGTACACGACTGCAAGATTTCGTGTATCATAATAATATGTTGGTGTGCCTAATTTAAATAAAAAATATTGGTTGCCTGTAAAGTCGGTATACGGGCGAAAGTTTTACGTGACAACGACTTTGAGTGGTAAAATAATTTTAATGTGAATATTCATTCGTATAGTAGTATCGTCTCGTATCGTATCGTCTCTCTCGCTCTTAGGCGGGCTAACCATGCCCGAGTGGAAGGGACGCGTGCTTCTCACTCGCTCTCATTGTGAGCGCATAACGTGAGCGGAGCGTAACGCAGTTTCTTGAAGTGTCACCCGGCAAACCAATTTATAAGACGTTGTCACGTCAATAAATAAATAAACACATGAATACAGCGTCACTCACCCGGGCGGAGGCATCCTGGGCACGGCGAGGGGGAGGCTGGTGGGCGGCGCGGGCGGCATGCCCATCGCGCCCAGCACGGGCACCCCGGGCACGGGCACGGGCACCCCGGGCACGGGCACGCCGGGGACGACGCCCGGCATACCGGGCAACATGCCCGGCATACCCTCGCCCACCTTCGGCATCATCTGAGGTTTTTTTTTTTAATTTATTTATTTATTCATTCTTATGGTAAATAAAAATTTGTACAATATTCATTCCTGCCAAACTGTGGAACAGTTTGTTTTATAATAACAATAGAATACAGGCACGTATGGACAAACATGAAATCATAGAAGATACAGAAAATCTGCCTTAGGAACATACACACTTTAGAACATACAATCTTTATTTCGCTGCGACCCATAGACGTCCCACTGCTGGGCACGGGTCTCCCCCACAGGCCAGTGCCTGGCAGTCTGCGGGAGGTCTAGAGCATACTCCAAGCAAACATTTTATGGACGCTAAAGTGCTTCGGAGGGCACGTAAAGCCGTCGGTCCCGGTTGTTTTCAATGTTGGAAACAGTCGTTAAGCCTTGTCGAAGACCTTCGGGTGGCTTGAGAACATTCGACACTGGGTTGGCCACTAACCCCTCCACCAATCCGCATTGGAGCAGCGTGGTGAAGTATGCTCTAGACCTCCCGCAGCTGCGCCTGTGGGGGAGACCCGTGCCCAGCAGTGGGACGTCTATGGGTCGCAGCGAAATGGTAAATAAAAATTTGTACAATATTCATTCCTGTCAAACTGCAGAACAGTTTGTTTTATAATAACAATTTTGAATACAAGCACGTATGGAGAAACATGAAATCATAGAAGATACAGAAAATGGATGACCTGAATAAGTCAGCGGGATATCGCTGGACTCAGAAGGCACAGGATCGTTAGGAGTGGCACCGATTAAGGGAGGCCTATGTCCAGCAGTGGACTTTCAAAGGCTGATGGATGAATGGATGACAGAAAATCTGTCTTAGGGAACATATACTCTTTTTTTATATATACATACTTGGAACCGAGTAGGTTTTATACTAATCCTGTTTGGTTCCAATTAGACTTTTCCCGTACCACCGTCCGCAATGGTGCCTCGTACCATTTCTACCGAGTAATAATTGTTTATAAACATTTGTGATCCTGTTGTTATCCAGTTACACTTTTTAGAGGCGACCATTTTAGTCCTTAGGGGTAGCAACGCATCTATGACTGACTTAGAACGAGACGTAAGAGTCTCGTTCTACAATAACAATTACTAACTGGACTATTCCTAACACCAGCTCTTAAAAGTCCCCGCCCAGACCTCATGTGTTTTGTCTTTACTTGGATTATACTAGGACGAGTTGACAAAAAAAGTAAACAATTTTATTTTATATGCCAATCAACTTGACCATAATTGTGAGCATCACACCCCCATTCTTAATGAAATTTAAAATTAATAATTAATTAATCACGTCTTAATTTAATTTAAAATTTTTTGTTTGTTTTACTTTATTTTGTTTGGATGTGCTTATTGTGTATATCCCCCTCCACCAATCCGCATTGGAGCAGCGTGGTGGAGTATGCTCTAGACCTCCCGCAGCGGTGTCTGTGGGGGAGAACCATGCCCAGCAGTGGGACGTCTATGGGTCGCAGCGAGCGATTTTGTATATGTGAATAAAGTTTGTTTTTTTTTCTTTTTTTCATTTGCCCTTGGGTGTAGGCGGTCGGCACTCACCCTGGGCGGCAGCCACGGCGGCAGGGTCTCCTCGTCCACGGCGCCGCCCTCCTCCAGCGCGTCCAGCGACAGCGCGCCCATCACCCAGCGCGCGTGCAGCGCCCCCCACGGCAGGTACGCCACGCCCAGCTCCGCCTCCCAGTAGTCCTTCCACTCGCGCCCCTTCACGCCCTCGCCCGCCGCCCACGCCACCTAGTGGGGACGGTATCGGCCCTCACCCTGGGCGGCAGCCACGGCGGCAGGGTCTCCTCGTCCACGGCGCCGCCCTCCTCCAGCGCGTCCAGCGACAGCGCGCCCATCACCCAGCGCGCGTGCAGCGCCCCCCACGGCAGGTACGCCACGCCCAGCTCCGCCTCCCAGTAGTCCTTCCACTCGCGCCCCTTCACGCCCTTGCCCGCCGCCCACGCCACCTAGTGGGAATTGTATCGTCGATATTACTTATAGAGGAACATTAGAGTGACGCTACGATAAGTTTAGTCCATCGGGAGAACAGTGCCCAACAGTGGGACAGCAATGGGCATATTTTTATTAGACCCACACGTTGAACACGTAAGACGTACACGTAGTGTTCCATTGAAGTGCAGTGAACAGAACATGCATAGCATGCATGCATGAGAACCTTAAATAAGATAAACATGGGTTGTTGCATAGCGCCTCCTGCAAAACCCTCCCCAACAGACTTAACATGCGTTGGAGAACATTATGGAGAACTCTCAGGCATGCAGGTTTCCTCTACCGTTACATCAGGTAACAATTTCAATCGTATCAAATATCAACGCCATCCCCAACACGACACCCCTATCCCTCGCACATCCACTGAGCCCAAACGACATGCGCGCGAACTCACAAAGTCCCCCACATGTAACGGTAGGGGAAACAGGTGACAATTTCAATCGTATCAAAACTCAACGCCATCCCCAACACGACACCCCTCTCCCTCGCACATCCACTTGGGCCAAACAACATGCGCGCGAACTCACAAAGTCCCCTACATGTAACGGTAGGGGAAACAGGTGACAATTTAAATCGTATCAAATATCAACAGCATCCCCAAATCGACATCTCTCTCCCTCGCACATCGACTGATAGTAGGAGAGCTGGCACCAATTTTTCGGTAGGTATTTGAGGCAAGCTGAAAACTTGTCCAACGCCTCTCCTATTATACCCCAACACGGAACTGCAGACCTGGCTGGTGAGTAGCGGGGCAAAATCAACCCCCCATATAATTTAAAAAAAAAAAATTATTTCCAAAAAATATATTTGAGGCAATATGTAGTTGTAGTCCAATGTTTACAGTTGTAGTCCAATGTTTATGTTAATGTTTTTTTATTTATATAGGGTTTGATTTTGCCCCGCTACTCACCAGCCAGGTCTGCAGTTCCGTGTTGGGGTATAATAGGAGAGGCGTTGGACAAGTTTTCAGCTTGCCTCAAATACCTACCGAAAAATTGATGCCAGCTCTTGGACCATGAGCCCAAACGGCATGCGCTTGAACTCATAGCAGTCCGTACCGTGATCTCCTTGGAGTGCAGCTTGTGCTTGTTCAGCTTGGCGAGCGCCTTGGCGGCGTCGCGGCGGCGCTCCATCACGACGAACGCGCAGCCGCGCGGCGCCACCACGTCTATGGACAGCACGCCGCCCACCGCGCCGAACAGGTCGGACATCTCTCTCTCCCTCGCACATCCACTGAGTCCAAACGGCATGCGCTTGAACTCATAGCAGTCCGTACCGTGATCTCCTTGGAGTGCAGCTTGTGCTTGTTCAGCTTGGCGAGCGCCTTGGCGGCGTCGCGGCGGCGCTCCATCACGACGAACGCGCAGCCGCGCGGCGCCACCACGTCTATGGACAGCACGCCGCCCACCGCGCCGAACAGGTCGGACATCTCTCTCTCCCTCGCACATCCACTGAGTCCAAACGGCATGCGCTTGAACTCATAGCAGTCCGTACCGTGATCTCCTTGGAGTGCAGCTTGTGCTTGTTCAGCTTGGCGAGCGCCTTGGCGGCGTCGCGGCGGCGCTCCATCACGACGAACGCGCAGCCGCGCGGCGCCACCACGTCTATGGACAGCACGCCGCCGACCGCGCCGAACAGGTCGGACATCTCTCTCCCTCGCACATCCACTGAGCCCAAACGGCATGCGCTTGAACTCTAAGTCCGTACCGTGATCTCCTTGGAGTGCAGCTTGTGCTTGTTCAGCTTGGCGAGCGCCTTGGCGGCGTCGCGGCGGCGCTCCATCACGACGAACGCGCAGCCGCGCGGCGCCACCACGTCTATGGACAGCACGCCGCCGACCGCGCCGAACAGGTCCGACATCCCTCTCCCTCGCACATCCCCTGAGCCCAAACGGCATGCGCTTGAACTCTAAGTCCGTACCGTGATCTCCTTGGAGTGCAGCTTGTGCTTGTTCAGCTTGGCGAGCGCCTTGGCGGCGTCGCGGCGGCGCTCCATCACGACGAACGCGCAGCCGCGCGGCGCCACCACGTCTATGGACAGCACGCCGCCGACCGCGCCGAACAGGTCCGACATCCCTCTCCCTCGCACAACCACTGAGTCCAAACGGCATGCGCTTGAACTCATACAGTCCGTACCGTGATCTCCTTGGAGTGCAGCTTGTGCTTGTTCAGCTTGGCGAGCGCCTTGGCGGCGTCGCGGCGGCGCTCCATCACGACGAACGCGCAGCCGCGCGGCGCCACCACGTCTATGGACAGCACGCCGCCCACCGCGCCGAACAGGTCCGACATCCCTCTCCCTCGCACAACCACTGAGTCCAAACGGCATGCGCTTGAACTCATACAGTCCGTACCGTGATCTCCTTGGAGTGCAGCTTGTGCTTGTTCAGCTTGGCGAGCGCCTTGGCGGCGTCGCGGCGGCGCTCCATCACGACGAACGCGCAGCCGCGCGGCGCCACCACGTCTATGGACAGCACGCCGCCCACCGCGCCGAACAGGTCCGACAGCTCCTCCTCGCGGGCGAGCTTCGACAGGTGTCCCACCCATAGGGTCGTGCTGCATACTGGACATACGCATAACACAATTTACACATCTTACACACACATTACAATCTATATATATAAAAGGTGAAGGTGAATGACTGACTGACTGACTGACTGACTTATCAACGCAGGGCCTAAACTATAAGGGCTAGAAACTTGAAATTTTGCACAGGAGTTCCTTTTATAACGTAGGGGAGCACTAAGAAAGGATTTTTGAAAATTCAAAATTAAGGGGGTAAAACGGGGGTGCAAAGTTAGTATGAAACTTTGCCGTTTTTGATGTTATTCGAATGATTATTATTTATTATAGATATTATTTGTATTTAGGTTATGTTACGTCTTATTCCACGCGAGCGAAACTGCGGGCGTCCACTAGTAATAAATAAATAAAAAATAATTAGACTTTCAATTCCATGAAACAATGAAAATACAACCACAATAATTACATTTTCATTACCTAAAAGAGCTGAGTTATGTGAATAATTGGTTCTAGCTCGAGGGGCGTAGAATAAAGGCTTAAAATGTCTAGAGCGCTTTGATGGTACCTTAAGTTCTATGCGGGATAAGACTTCGCTGCAATCTATTTTCCCAGTTAGGATGTCGTGTAAAAATAAGAAAATCCGCGCTATGTCTTACCACTTAAATTTTCCTTCTTGATGGGTGGTAGCCCCTTCTTTTCTCTTTCTCTCTGCTTCTCCTTTTCCGCTTCCCTTTCTTTATAATCTTTGGCTCTATCCACTCGGTCTCGATCTCTACAAAACATAAAAAAGTTTATAACCTACCACTATACATACTAACAAACAAAATAAATGCTAACGCACACATGAGGGTATTAAATGATAATAGACGAATCAGACGGTGACAGCCCGGTGGCTATCGAACTCGCCTCTCACTCGAGCGGTCCGGGTTCAAACCTCAGCGGCACGCACCAATGACATTTCTAAGTTTTGTACGATTTAAGAAATTTTATAACACTTGCTGTAACGATGAACACAATGACATCGTGAGGTAAACTACATGCCTGAGTGTTCATCATAATGTTCTCGAAGGCATGTGAAGTCTGCCAATCCGCACTTAGCCAGCGTGGTGGACTAAGGCCTACGGCCTATCCCATTGTTAGAAGAAGCCCTTGCCCAACAGTGGAACAAAGAAAGGGTTGTGATGTCTGCCAATCCGCTCTTGGCCAGCGTGGTGGACTAAGGCCTAAGTCCTATGCTATTCTTAGAGACCCTTGCCCAACAGTGGGACAAAGAAAGGGTTGTGATGAGACGAATCAAACATCTTATACTACTATTCTCTATACACATACTATTCTCAAAGGTATGTGAAGCTGGTTGCCGGCATGGTAGACTATGATGTTACTTCCCTCATTCAAGTCAGAAGCTCATGCTAAACAACTCAAACTTATTTCAGTCCTGTTCAGTCTTGTCACAGATGTCACGGGCGGCAGCAGATGGGTGAAACTAACGAACTGACCAAATAATGTTTTAATTATCTCTCTCAGCTAACTGGACTAACCATCCCAGTCCCTGTTTGAATGTGTTTCAGTCAGTCACAGTTGTCATGGGCTTCAGCGGATGGTTGGTGCTCCAAACTCATTTGCTTTGAACATTCGACACTGGATTGGCCACCAACCCCTCCACTAATCCGCATATGAAGCAGTGTGGTGGAGTATTTTCTAGACCTCCAGCAGCTGTGTCTGTGGGGGAGACCCGTGGGCCTATGGGTTGTATAAATGTAACTTCCAGCCGACCAGGCTCAGTTCCTCAAGCGTCGCAAATATAGTAATATTTTAGATAATTATGAATTTGCGGCGCTTGCAGTGGAAACTTTAGGTCCTTGGTCGGCTGATATGAAGAATTTCATGGAAGTCTTGTCCACCAGACTCATTTCCATCTCAGGTGACCGGACTGGCAGCTTTTTCGCCCAAAAAATTAGCCTCGCAATACAGCGGGGCAACGCTGCCAGCGTTCTGGGTACAATGCCACACACAAGCTCTGTTTCTGGATGACATATTTATTTTGTGATTAATTATTTTTAAATATTTCTGTTTAGTGTAAGTTTAATTATGTTGTACCTTATATCTATAAGCGGTGACAGCCCAGCGGATAGCGAACTCGCCTCTCACTCGAGCGGTCCGGGTTCAAACCCCAGCGGCACGCACCAATGACTTTTCTAAGTTATGTGCGTTTTAAGAAATTAAATGTCACTTGCTATAACGGTGAAGGACACATCGTGAGGAAACCTGCATGCCTGAGAGTTCACCATAACGTTCTCGAAGGTATGTGAAGTCTGCCAATCCGCACTTGGCCAGCATGGTGGACTAAGGCCTAATCCCTCCCATTCTGAGAGGAGACCCGTGCCCAACAGTGGGACGTCTATGGGTCGCAGCGAGCTTATATCTATTAAAAAAATCCAATCAAAAGTCCGCCCCACCTGTCGCGGTCGCGGCGGCGGCGCGGCGAGCGCGAGCGCGACCGCGAGCGGCGGCGGCGCTTGGGCGACTTTGAGCGCGAGCGGTGCCGGCGCCCCTTCGGCGACGGGCTCCTGCAAACACTGGCCGCTGTACTTTAGTCGGCTGATCGTGCCCTCCTATACTTATACTAGTGGACGCCCGCAGCTTCGCTCGCGTACAATTAGACCTATTAACGACGTCTACCCGTCTAACGAATTAACGACTTCAAAAGCGACTTGGAGCGCGAGCGGTGCCGGCGCCCCTTCGGCGACGGGCTCCTGCAAACACTGGCCGCTGTACTTTAGTCGGCTGGTCGTGCCCTCCTATACTTATACTAGTGGACGCCCGCAGCTTCGCTCGCGTACAATTAGACCCATTAACGACGTCTACCCGTCTAACGAATTAACGACTTCAAAAGCGACTTGGAGCGCGACCGGTGCCGGCGCCCCTTCGGCGACGGGCTCCTGCAAACACTGGCCGCTGTACTTTAGTCGGCTGACCGTGCCCTCCTATACTTATACTAGTGGACGCCCGCAGCTTCGCTCGCGTACAATTAGACCCATTAACGACGTCTACCCGTCTAACGAATTAACGACTTCAAAAGCGACTTGGAGCGCGACCGGTGCCGGCGCCCCTTCGGCGACGGGCTCCTGCAAACACTGGCCGCTGTACTTTAGTCGGCTGACCGTGCCCTCCTATACTTATACTAGTGGACGCCCGCAGCTTCGCTCGCGTACAATTAGACCCATTAACGACGTCTACCCGTCTAACGAATTAACGACTTCAAAAGCGACTTGGAGCGCGACCGGTGCCGGCGCCCCTTCGGCGACGGGCTCCTGCAAACACTGGCCGCTGTACTTTAGTCGGCTGATCGTGCCCTCCTATACTTATACTAGTGGACGCCCGCAGCTTCGCTCGCGTACAATTAGACCCATTAACGACGTCTACCCGTCTAACGAATTAACGACTTCAAAAGCGACTTGGAGCGCGACCGGTGCCGGCGCCCCTTCGGCGACGGGCTCCTGCAAACACTGGCCGCTGTACTTTAGTCGGCTGATCGTGCCCTCCTATACTTATACTAGTGGACGCCCGCAGCTTCGCTCGCGTACAATTAGACCCATTAACGACGTCTACCCGTCTAACGAATTAACGACTTCAAAAGCGACTTGGAGCGCGACCGGTGCCGGCGCCCCTTCGGCGACGGGCTCCTGCAAACACTGGCCGCTGTACTTTAGTCGGCTGATCGTGCCCTCCTATACTTATACTAGTGGACGCCCGCAGCTTCGCTCGCGTACAATTAGACCCATTAACGACGTCTACCCGTCTAACGAATTAACGACTTCAAAAGCGACTTGGAGCGCGACCGGTGCCGGCGCCCCTTCGGCGACGGGCTCCTGCAAACACTGGCCGCTGTACTTTAGTCGGCTGATCGTGCCCTCCTATACTTATACTAGTGGACTAATCAGTTTAGAATAGCATTATATCTCTTTAAGTAGTTTGTAGTTACCTAGACTTTCGTTAAGCGTGTGTAATCACCTCATAGCGAAATAAATTACTTGAATTTTTTTTTTTTTTTTAATTTGGACGCCCGCAGCTTCGCTCGCGTAGATTTAGACCCATTAACGACGTCTACCCGTCTAACGACTTCAAAAACGGCAAAGTTTCATACTAACTTTGCACCCCCGTTTTACCCCCTTAGGGGGTGAATTTTCAAGAATCCTTTCTTAGTGCTCCCCTACGTTATAAAAGGAACCCCTGTGCAAAATTTCAAGTTTCTAGCCCGTATAGTTTAGGCCCTGCGTTGATATGTCAGTCAGTCAGTCAGTCAGTCAGTCAGTCAGTCAGTCAGTCAGTCAGTCAGTCAGTCAGTCAGTCAGTCTCCTTTTATATATATAGATTACTAGCTAAAACTTAACTAGCTTACCTCGCGGTTCCACTCGCGCCAATTTGTTTTACATGCAGAATAACCTCTACCATCAAGGGATGTTTTAAAATATAATAAGCATAGTAAGCATGTGATCGAAAGAGTTAAGCAACGACGTACGCGGTCGGTTTGTGGATGGGTGACCGCTAGTGGCAAAATTTCACGGACGCTACCGCGCTTCGGAGGGCACGTAAAGCCGTCGGTCCCGGTTGTTTTCAATGCTGGAAACAGTCGTCAAGCCTTGTCGAAGACCTTCGGGTGGCTTGAGAACATTCGACACTGGGTTGGCCACTAACCCCTCCACCAATCCGCATTGGAGCAGCGTGGTGGAGTATGCTCTAGACCTCCTGCAGAAGTGTTTGTGGGAGAGACCCGTGCCCAGCAGTGGGACGTCTATGGGTCGCAGCGAAGTAAAATTAAAAACTCAAATAACTATAGTCCTAACCACAATAACATCAAGACATCAATTCAAAAAGCATCTAAAAATAATCGACTATTCTAGACAACACCGTAACGTCCTTGAGAAGTTCCCGTTGAGTAAGTCTCACCGAGTGACATGGGCTATATAATATTACTAGGTGTAAACGAAACTATTGTTATGTCTGATTACACGCGAGCGAAGTTGCGGGCGTCCACTAGTATATTATATTAGTAAGTATAGTATAGTACGCGACAAACTCCCGCAGTCATAAAGTTTGTCGCGTACTATACATTAATGGTTCCACACTTAAGCAATCTACTAACAGATACATACTGAACTTTAAAATAGACGTGTCGGAATAAAGCGCTAAAGGTGTCGTGCTTAGGCTCAAGCTGTTGTCAGACCATCTATACTACTACTATTATTCTACTACTACTAATAATATTATACTACTACTACTACTAATATTATACTACTACTACTAATATATAGAGTTTGACAGTGATTTGCTGTCAAACTTGACCGGTAAGTCTTCATTGAAAGATTAAGTTTTGAATGCTAACTTGTGTCGTTCCAAAGGCATAATACTACAAATTAATTAAATATAACTTGCTTAGCAGAAAAGCATCATCAGTTCCCCATTCCCATTTCACTTCTATTCATGATCTTACTAATGAACTATAAAAAATAACATCAAATCACCAGTACTAAATGCAAAATAAAACTTATATGACCAAATTCATACAGTTTGCATCACCTGGTGCCTAACAGGCGATGCGAACTGTATGAATTTATGAATAACATTTTTTTATTTGTACACCAACAAAATAAAATTTCCTTCTACTTTTTAATCTACTGTACAAGATCTTAAGCTATTCCGACGGGCCCGTTGGCGCAATCGGTAGTGACCCTGTCTGTTGCGCCAGGGGTCGTGGGTTCGAATCCCACTCAGGACAAATATTCGTGTGACGAACACTTGTATTTGTTCTGTGTCTGGATGTTAATATTATCTATTTATGTATGTATTTAAAAATATATATGTATGTATATCAGTCTCTGACACCCATAACACAGGCTCGCGCCTACTTTGGGGTCAGATGGCTGTGTGTGAGAATGTCCAAGATATTTATTTATTTATATTTAAGATATTTATTTATTTATTGGACCCACCTAGTTACATACTGTTGTAAATATTGCTGAATCTGTTGCCTATATATAACAAGCATGAAACTTACCTAGAATCGTTAGCATCGGGTATCTCTATAACCTGCGGCCCGGCGTCCACGAACTCAATGTCAGACTCGTTCGCTCCATCCTCCTTTGGCTCGTTTGGTTTTGGCAGCTCCGGTTGAGAGTTCTGTAATGTCATAACTTATTGAGTCGACATACAATAATTGATCTTTTTAGATTAAATTTAATCACCAGATTTGGCCACCACTGTTCGTCTGTTTTTTTATATAGAACTAGTGGACGCCCGCAGCTTCGCTCGCGTAGAATTAGACCCATTAACGACGTCTACCCGTCTAACGACTTGAAAAACGGCAAAGTTTCATACTAACTTTGCACCCCCGTTTTACCCCCTTAGGGGGTGAATTTTCAAAAATCCTTTCTTAGTGCTCCCCTACGTTATAAAAGGAACCCCTGTGCAAAATTTCAAGTTTCTAGCCCTTATAGTTTAGGCCCTGCGTTGATATGTCAGTCAGTCAGTCAGTCAGTCAGTCAGTCAGTCAGTCAGTCAGTCAGTCACCTTCTCCTTATTTTTTGTATAGAATTTTATTTATTGTATTATTGTGGTGTACAATAAAGAGTATTTGTATTGTATTGTATTAATTTACTGACATAATGGTACTTTTTTACCATTTACATAATTTTAAGGTAAAATAATAATGTTATTTCTTCTGTACACCACAAGTTCATAATTTACAAATACAGGTAAAATTGCTGAGAGAAATGCACAGGAAGTCTATAATATTATTGACCAGAGACTAAATTCTAAAATGTAGAAAAAAGAAAAAATTAAAAAAAAATGTAAGTACATATAGACACACTTACCAAGAAAGGTAAAGTTTGATTTTGGTTTTGTTGCATTTGCATGTCATTCATCATTAGGTTCTGAAAGATTTGAAAAATGAATTAATTTCACAATGACATAAGATAATTATCTAAATTAAATCTTAATAAAATAATTACACAAATTGTACAGATTCAATATAAACTTACAGGCAATTGCATTCCCGACATAAGCTGCCTCATTATCTCCGGGTTCGTCAATAAACTGAAAAAAGGTGATTATAAAGTGAGTATAGTACAAGGCACGGTTGTTGAGCGTTTGTGAGCTACTGACCTCGAAGCGACCCATAGACGTCCCACTGCTGGGCACGGGTCTCCCCTACAGACGCAGCTGCGGGAGGTCTAGAGCACTCCACCACGCGGCCAATGCGGATTGGTGGAGGGGTTAGTGGCCATCCCAGTGTCGAATGTTCTCAAGCCACCCGAAGGTCTTCGACAAGGCCTAACGTTTGTTTCCACCATAGAAAACAACCGGGACCGACGGCTTTACGTGCCCTCCGAAGCACGGAAACGTCCATGAAATTTTGCCACTAGCGGTCACCCATCCACAAACTACTACTACTGAGCACTTCCTTGCATTCGAGTAGTGTATGATGAGCAAGGATTTCTGGCGAGCGATTAACATTCAAGCATAGATCTATAAGTTCCAGTAAGTAAACAGTGGCCGTAGACAAGTGGCAAAAACGCTAGTAGAATAGATTAACAAATGTATGGGATTGACATTCGCTATCGACTAATTAGTCGTGAGCGAATGTCAATCCCATACATTTGCCAATCTATTCTATTTCTATTCTACAAGCGTTTTGCCACTTGTCTACAGGCACAGGTTAGCATCTACTATGGGTATAGCCAGCGTGTAGCGTAGTAGTAGTGTAGCGTTCATAGCCCAATGGCTCGCATCGAATCAATGTGAACGAAAGAGTTAAGCAACGACGGGCGCGGTCGGTTTGTGGATGGGTGACCGCTAGTGGCAAAAAAATTCATGGACGCTACCGTGCTTCGGAGGGCACGTAAAGCCGTCGGTCCCGGTTGTTTTCAATGCTGGAAACAGTCGTTAAGCCTTGTCGAAGACCTTCGGGTGGCTTGAGAACATTCGACAATGGGTTGGCCACTAACCCCTTCACCAATCCGCATTGGAGCAGCGTGGTGGAGTATGCTCTAGACCTCCCGCAGAAGTGTCTGTGGGGGAGACCCGTGCCCAGCAGTGGGACGTCTATGGGTCGCAGCGATGGGTATAAAACCTAATGAGAAATAATTATCTTTTTTTTATGGATACAAGATAAAACCCATGCTGTATGTACCCATCCACTGTCGCCCATGACATCCGAAAGTTTATGAGATCGATAAATGATGTCACAACACACACACACACAAGCTTATGAAATCGTATGTACAATAAGTCATACAAGAGTTTCAAAGATCGAAGCCTTATCAAATCGTTAGATGGTGATATTGATAGCTTTTATAGGAATACTGAATCCAAATAACACCAATATTAGTTATTTATCCTAACAAAACCAATAAGGGAATGAATCAATGATTATCCCTCTCTTTTTATATGAATACTAGTGGACGCCCGCAGCTTCGCTCGCGTCGAATAGACAACTATTAACGTCGAATTAGATAAATATTAAGTATGCGAAAGCGGAACAGTACATTTTATTTTGTAACGCTGTTTATGGTAATAAAATTAATTAAACAGTTAGTAGTTTAATTTAAACTACTATTCAAAAATTTATTGCAGATCACAGACTTATTGGTGAAGCGATCACGATCACTAGTACTTCTTTCTTCTGTTTCTTCGAATACTTGTTTGAAGCAATATTACTTTATCAAAGTCCCCAGTACACATCATAGCGTGATTCAGTAAAGGGAACAGCGCCATCTATCGATGGGTTTACATAATTATTGCCTCTCATACACAGCAGTCGAGCATTCACCAGTTTATAATAAACTAGTGGACGCCCGCAGCTTCGCTCGCGTGGAATTATTTATTTATTTATTCATTTATGTACACACATTACAAAGAAAAATCTTAAATATTAAAGGATAAGTACAAGGGTACTACTTATTTCAAAGTGAGATGTCTTTCAGTAGACCCGTTGGTGGAGCAGTCGTTATGAGAGGCAAACAAGTGTGTCCAATATCAAATCTATATATATAAAAGGAGAAGGTGACTGACTGACTGACTGACTGACTGACTGACATATCAACGCAGGGCCTAAACTATAAGGGCTAGAAACTTGAAATTTTGCACAGGGGTTCCTTTTATAACGTAGGGGAGCACTAAGAAAGGATTCTTGAAAATTCACCCCCTAAGGGGGTAAAACAGGGGTGCAAAGTTAGTATGAAACTTTGCCGTTTTTGAAGTCGTTAGACGGGTAGACGTCGTTAATGGGCGAGCGAAGCGAGCGAAGCTGCGGGCGTCCACTAGTATAGTTATAATAGATAAGTAATAATGAATAATTTTATTACTATACATACATATTTAGGAAGGAATTAGACAACAATAGTTTCGTTTACACCTTTTTTAATAACTGAAGCGACCACGCACTTGTCGACTACGTACGTCCCGCCGCCCTACTTCATGCAGCAGACCGCGCTCGGCCCGAAACAGTTTCGAATCCGATACTTTAATTAAACTCTTGAGTAGGATATCGCCAATAATAATTATTAAGAACTTATAACGTGGAGAGGAGTGGGGTGCAGAGTGACGTTGGCTACTTTTTACCGCGGTAAAACATCCCCATGGGAAGATATCGATGTTTTGTTATTTGCTAGATATTTAGTTCCGAATGTAGTTAATAGATGTCGTTAGTAAAATTCATTTTCAAGTTCTGAATCACGTATATGATAAACAAGTCATTGTTAATTCCCTTTGACCACGCGGGCGGAGCCGCGGGTAAAAGCTAGTATCTAAATATCTTGGACATACTCACACACGGCCATCTGACCCCAAAGTAGGCGCGAGCCTGTGTTATGGGTGTCATATTTTTAAATACATACTTAAATAGATAATATTGACATCCAGACACAAAACAAATACAAGTGTTCGTCACACGAATATTTGTCCTGAGTGGGATTCGAACCCACGAGCTTTGGCGCAACAGACAGGGTCACTACCGATTGCGCCAACAGGCCTGTCGAATAATGTAGATAAATATGAAAAACTTTTATACCTACAAACTTTGCACCCCCCTTTTACCCCCCTTAAGGGATGATTTTCGAAACTTTCAATGAAATACCTTCATAGGTACTGAATTTCATTCGAATAACTTCAAAAGCGGCAAAGTTTAATACCAACTTTGCACCCCCGTTTTACTCCCTTAGGGGGAGAATTTTCAAAAATCCTTTCTTAGTGCTCCCTTACATTATAAAATTAACCCCTGTGCAAAATTTCATGTTTCTAGCCCTTATAGTTTAGGCCCTGCGTTGATATGTCAGTCAGTCGGTCGGTCGGTCGGTCGGTCGGTCGGTCGGTCGGTCGGTCGGTCAGTCAGTCAGTCAGTCAGCTTCTCCTTTTATATATATAGATAAGTTAAAAAAATTGTTTTATTTTCCAAATATTTTTTTACGTGGCATGGATATTATTACCTTCCCAAGGCTTCGGCAAGATTGTTAGTCTGTTGCTGTTGATGTGGCTGCTGTTGATACTGTTGTTGATGGTGCTGCTGATGTTGTTGTTGTTGTTGATTCTGTTGTTGTTGCATGTGGTGCTGTTGTTGTTGATTCTGTTGCTGTTGCATATGGTGCTGCTGATGTTGATTCTGTTGTTGTTGGTGATGCTGTTGCTGTTGATTCTGCTGGTGATGATGGTGCGAGTGGTGGCTGTGGTGAGACTGGTGGCTCTGAAAAAATAAGAACACTTTTAGAATAGAAAAAAAAAACTCCCTATTAATTATACAAACAACTTCATCAATAAAGCGTTCTATTCTATAAAATGACTATCTAAATTTTAAATGATAAAAACACTGTGAATCCAGCATGAACTTTGCAATCAGGCTGTAAATAAAAAATTGAAGTAAAAGTAGTAATGAAGGTATCATTCAGCGTATTATATACATACATATTATATACAGCGTACAATTGTAGACAAAAAGTGCAAAAACGAACAAACAAAGTAGGCGCGAGCCTGTAATATGGGTGTCAGAGACTGATATACATACATAGATATTTTAAATATATAATTAAATAGATAATATTAACATCCAGACACAGAACAAATAAAAGTGTTCGTCACACGAATATTTGTCCTGAGTGGGATTCGAACCCACAACCCATGGCGCAACAGGTAGGGTCACTACCGATTGCGACAACGGGCTATCTATACTCTATCGTACCGTACCGGCCGTACTCTAGCGATTTATTCGAAGGAAATAAATTATAATCTAACTAGCTGACCCCGCAAACGTTGTTCTGCCATATGAAATGTCAAGTGACGCGACGCTTCACGTCAATGAACGACGGGTAAAAATTAAAATACTATATAAAAATAGTGTTTAAAAAACATTTTCCAGTGGAGCAAATTGTGAATCTAAACCATTCTCGAATCCCCTTGAACACACACAATTTTTTTTATCAACATCTATCCAGCCGTTTAGGATGAGTTCACTGTCATACACACGTACACAAGAAATATGTATTGTATATTAAGAAGATATGGATTTCCATGATAGCTTTCGCTGCGACCCATAGACGTCCCACTGCTGGGCACGGGTCTCCCCCACAGATACTTCTGCGGGAGGTCTAGAGCATACTCCACCACGCTGCTCTAATGCGGATTGGTGGAGGGGTTAGTGGCCAACCCAGTGTCGAATGTTCTCAAGCCACCCGAAGGTCTTCGACAAGGCTTAACGACTGTTTCCACCATTGAAAACAACCGGGACCGACGGCTTTACGTGCCCTCCGAAGCACGGTAGCGTCCATGAAATTTTGCCACTAGCGGTCACCCATCCACAAACCGACCGCGCCCGTCGTTGCTTAACTCTTTCGATCACATTGAATCGAAGCGAGCCATTGGGCTATGGATGCTCTCTCATGATAGCTTTACCTGGTGCGAATGGTGCGCTGTGTGCCCTACGGGGGACGGGTCACGCGGCGCGTCGTCCTCGCTGTCATATTCGAAGTCGTTCAGCAGCTTGCGGTTGAACTTGGCGGGCGGTGGGCCTGATGGCTCATCCTGAAACTGATTATATGCGTATTTTGCGTTGGTGAGCTAAGACTGGCGATATGCCGGTCCCGGGTTCGAATACCGGCTAGGGATTTGTACTACCACTCTAATATTTTATTATTTTTGTATGTACTTATTGTATGTTGTATCCTGAAACTGATTATATGCGTATTTTGAGAACTGAGGTGCGTTGGTGAGCTACGACTGGCGATGTGCGGCTCCCGGGTTCGAATACCGGCTAGGGATTTGTACTACCACTCTAATATTTTATTATTTTTCTATGTACTTATTGTATGTTGTATCCTGAAACTGATTTTATGCGTATTTTGAGAACTGAGGTGCGTTGGTGAGCTACGACTGGCGATGTGCCGCTCCCGGGTTCGAATACCGGCTAGGGATTTGTACTACCACTCTAATATTTTATTATTTTTCTATGTACTTATTGTATGTTGTATCCTGAAACTGATTACATATATGCGTATTTTGAGAACTGAGGTGCGTTGGTGAGCTACGACTGGGGATGTGCGGCTCCCGGGTTCGAATACCGGCTAGGGATTTGTACTACCACTCTAATATTTTATTATTTTTGTATGTACTTATTGTATGTTGTATCCTGAAACTGATTATATGCGTATTTTGAGAACTGAGGTCGTTGGTTGGTGAGCTACGACTGGGGATGTGCGGCTCCCGGGTTCGAATACCGGCTAGGGATTTGTACTACCACTCTAATATTTTATTATTTTTGTATGTACCTACTTATTGTATGTTGTATCCTGAAACTGATTATATGCGTATTTTGAGAACTGAGGTGCGTTGGTGAGCTACGACTGGCGATGTGCCGCTCCCGGGTTCGAATACCGGCTAGGGATTTGTACTACCACTCTAATATTTTATTATTTTTGTATGTACCTATTGTATGTTCTAGTATTAATGATTTGTTTGTTTTTCATTATTTTCTTGTGGTGTACAATAAAGTGTATTTGTATTGTATTGTATGTTGTATCTTGATCCTTTTGGTGTACAATAAAGGAACTTATCTGTCTGTCTGTCTGTGCTGCTTTCTGTGTGTTCTTTAAGAGCAACATAGGGAATATGCTGCCACCAACCATGCCACCAGATTGACAGACCTCAGATGCCTTCAAAAAATTATGGAGAACCATAAGCGTGCAGGCGAGGTAAGATCAAGATCTCCACCAATCCGCATTGGAGCAGCATGGTGGAGTAAGCTCTAGTCCTCCCGCAGCAACCCGTGCCCAGCAGTGGGACGTCTATGGGTCGCAGCGAAGGTAAGATCAAGGTATACTTGTTGCAATCCTTCACATAAAGGTTTAAGCCTACATCATATTATTTTCCTTTCGAGATTCAGTTTTGCGTTTTAAGACAAAATTAACTTTACATAGTTTATTTAAATGACTTACCTGGTCACCTCCCATGGGCGAGGACATACGCGGGCTGTGCTGCGCGGGAGTTGGCGACATGTTGTCTGCTGTGTTGTGGGTAAGGTTGAGGGAGCTCCCTGAAACACAAGCAAGTATACAACAATACAAACAGCACAAGCAATGTATGTATGTACTAGTGGACGCCCCGCAGCTTCGCTCGCGTAGAATTAGATCCAATAACGACGTCTGCCCGTGTTCGGGTTGCCCACTTGACTTAAAAAACGGCAAAGATTCATACTAACTTTGCACCCCCGTTTTACCCCCTTAGGGGGTGAATTTTCAAAAATCCTGTCTTAGTGCTCCCCTACATTATAAAAGGAACCGGTGTGCAAAATTTCAAGTTTCTAACCCTTATAGTTTAGGCCCTGCGTTGATATGTCAGTCAGTCAGTCAGTCAGTCAGTCAGTCAGTCAGTCAGTCAGTCAGTCAGTCAGTCACCTTCTCCTTTTATATATATAGATTTGAGTTTATAATAAGCAGCAATAGAAAAAAAAAAGTTTATTGGTATTTGTGTTATGTATTTATAAGTATTGTATGTATGTATATACATACTTTTAATTTAAACTTTGTTTTTTCTTTTTCCACCTACTGTAACTATTCCCCACTCAATCAGGATTTGACTGGTAGAAAATGCCATAAGGAATTAAGTAAGCCGCTTGTATAAATAAAAATATACATGATACATTATTGTCTTCTAAATGGATTTAAAAAAAAAATAGTAGTAGTAGTTTTGTTTCAACTTACCGTTAGCAGTGTTATTCTGCTGCTGTTGAATCTCTTGATGGAGCGGATGGCTAGGGTCCGCCATGTCCAGGAGAGGCTGAATAACCTCCGGGCTGAATACATTGTTCTTCTGCCACAGATTAAGTACTCGGATAATGTTGCGCTGCAAAGATTGTACCACGTGGTTAGATTTTTTTATAGATTAAAGCCTAACCAACAAGCAGCCGGGCCACCTGATAAGTAGTCACGGTTGTCTATGAATAAGCAACTCCAGAGGAATTGCAAATGTGTCGCGAGGCCTGAATAAGAGCTCTTTTTACGCCTTTTTAGCGTTTAACAAGCCCTATGAAAACCTCAGAGGAATGTTGCTGGTACTCAGGTGCCCCAGTCCAGTGATGGAAGCAGTACTCTCTATGAGGCCTCATTTGTGCTTTATAAAGCAGAAGCAAATGCCTCACAGTGTAGTAATTAACAGCTTTGTCCTTGTTTTAAAAACACTTATACATATCTGGTTTCTTAGTGGCACCTGTAGGTTCTGTAATAAGGGGAAGAAATAACCCATCACTATTCTCTAAGACTGCCCTGCAGTCACTAAAAACAGAACTTGTAAACTGGGTGGAAGCCTAGTCTCACCTTGGACTGTTAAGGAACTTGACCCTGAAAGGCATCCTACAGTTTATTAGAGTGATTGGCCTTTGGGATCAGGTCTGAATTATTGGAGGTCATTATTATGTCAAAGTTTGAGTCCAGGGACAATTGTGCAGGCCAGGGTAGTGTGAGTTGCTAGCGCTGAGGACGAAAGGGCCCCTAGTCTGGTTTAAGTCCGGTCCCCGCTTTAGTATCTTACTCTGGCACAACAGGGGGTTTGCCAACACAGGGATTTTGCTGTTTGGTGAGGCATCCACCTTAGGCCAGAGGATTTAAGTGTTGCCTGGGTTCAGGGCATCGAGTCTCCTTAGCATTCGCTCCAACATATCACACTCCAGAACAAGCAATAAGATCAACAAGGACCCACTGGTCCCAAGAAAACATTGATAAAGAACCACATTTGCGGTAAAGAAAATAGAAAGGAGTTGGGCTATAGGGCTCCCAGTTACTGAGATACAACGCAGTAGCGTAAGCTACCACTAGTCTTCTGGTTTAAGAGTGGGAGGGTGGTACCAACCCCCTCAAGCCTGCTTATGCGAGCCGCAGCGAGGTGATATGACAAAACTCAGCACCCTAAAGAGGGTAGCTTAAGTTGGTCTAGTACATTTTTAGTTACACAATGCTAATAAACTTATTTCATTATATTTGGAAAATTTGCTACTGGTGGGGCTGACTACAATGGTACAGTCGGTTAAAGTGCTCCCAGTACAGTTGAGAAGGTCAAGGGTTCAAATCCCACCTACACTGAAGTTTTTGAAATAAATTTGAATTTGATTGCAACACATGTTAGTGTAAAAATATCATAATTTATACACTACAGTAACTAGTGTAAGTCTCAGGTTTGAAAGGGAACTTTGTGAGCAATCTTGCAATCTTATTGGTGTAGTACTCATTAGTAAATAAATATCTGTCCTTAATTACTGGTAAGTTCTTTTGTTTCATTATTCTTTATTCAGTATACAAGCCAAAACATTTGCAGCTGTACTTATTTTAACAGGACGTTTAAAAGGTTTTGATTGGCAAATTATTCAACTAAGTGTCAATGATTTTTGTGAGAATTATGACCACTTAAATACTTATTTATTGTGGAATGATTATTTTAATGTCAAATAAAGCATATATAGGACAAAATTATAACGTCCCTGTAGCTCGGGACCAGAATAGTGCTACGGTAGCCCCTGCCTGTCGTAAAAGGCGACTAAAAGGGGACTTCTGGGGTTGCGGGCGGTGAGAGGGGGAGCTCGAACCGTCCATCGATGTGACCCCGGGAAAGACGACGCTGTTTGTGGCTGCACAGCGTTGTGAAACCGGGAAGAGCCCGTCCTGGGCGCAGCGCTGGAGGGCACCGGCGCGTTCTACAAGAGATCCCGGAGCCCTCCTGTAGCGCCGGAGTAGGCCACCGAGTGGGTTTTAGTGGGTGAAAGTCCCACATAACCCGGCGTCGCTCCCACGACGTCCGGGTACCTTTTCAAGGTTTCCCACTCGTTAAACAAAAAAAAAAAAAAACAAAGGACAAAATTATAATAGATTACAAGATCATATGAAAAATTACCTACAAGTTGATATTATTATACATATACTAGCTGACCCGGGAAACGTTGCTTTGCCACATAAATAATTGTTACTGAATATTTTGGGAGAACTTAATGTAAGTGTGTGGACTACTACTACCACTACCATTACCACTACTATTACCACTACCACTACTACTACCACTACTACTACCACTACCACTACCATTACCACTACCACTACTATTACCACTACCACTACTACTTGAAAATTGAGGGTTTTATGTATTTTTATCTATCTATTATAAGTGTTTGGGGATGTACTTATAATCGAAAGCGTTATAAACAATAAAAGTAGGAAATTATTAAAAGGAAAAATAGGAGTTGATCATAGAGGGCTGAAAATTCAGGGTTGTATGTATTTTCTAATGCTGTATCATAAAAAAATAAAAGATTATCTAAAAATTTAAAAAAAAAATTGGGGTGGACTACCCATAACATTTAGGGGGATGAAAATAGATGTTAGCCAATTCTCAGACCTACTGAATACGAATATAAAATTTGGTAAAAATCGGTAAAGCCGTTTCGGAGGAGTACGGTAACTAACATTGTGACATGGAAATTTTATATATTAAATGAAGAAGATATTTTATCGCATCTTTGACATTGATGCCGTATTTATCTTACAGCTAGATTATAGGAAGGAAGTATAACCTAAAACGAGTTTTTATATAACGAACCTTGTCTTCTGGAGGACACCTGAAGAGATTTGCAAAGGTCTGCTGCATATTCTTCGCGAAACGCGGCGCAAACACATCCTTCTCCTGGCCAAACTGGTGACGAGACTGTCTTACTATAGAATCTATCACATACAAGCCTGGAACCTTGTATTCGGGCTTGCACTTTTGAATAAACTTTTCAACACTATGCACAACATGTTTGTAAAATTTTATGGCCTTTATAGCACCTCTAGTGATAGCACTCATCTTCGCCTTCGAAATAGGCGGTTTGTTTTCGTACAACCCGGATAGCTGAAAGAAAAAGATTGTTGAGTACGATGCCACGGCGAATTTCAACCATTCGCGATTGTACACAATTAATACCTCCGCGTTGAACGCCTTCACATCTGGCATCTCCATTTTGTTGTTTGATTCTTATGAACTAAAATATATAAACGAATAACTATTAAAATTATCTATTTGCGTTAAGAAATTCATGTCCCTGAGCAGTCAACATGCTTAGAATTACAAAATGGCGTGCGTACGTTTGTGTTGCCACTATAAATTATAATTTATTTCAGTATGAAAAATGTACTCTGTGATAATTTATAAAGTATTTGTTATGTCTATGGTAATAATTTGGCTCAGCTTTAAAATATGCAACACCACAGATTGGATATGTACTTCTTTCACAGCTAGAACTCGTTAGATGTTTAATATTATACATGGCAAAACAACGTTTGCCGGGTCAGCTAGTATTATATAATTAAGACACTTTAATATACAAAAATTAAAAAAGTTTTCTATCCCATTAAACGTATTTATGCAGTTTTAGGGCGGGAACAGACACATCGTAGGTACCAACGTTTTAAAAAAAAAATTGTGTGGTTTTATGAAACCACGGTAAAAGTGAAACTATTTTTCACATTTTAAAAATAAAAATCACGATGGAAAAATAGGGGTTGATCGTAGAGGGTTGAAAATTTAGGGTTGTATGTATTTTTGTATGTTGTATCATAAAAAAATAAAAATTAAAAATTTTGTCTAAAAAATAAAAAATAAATTTAGGGGTGGACTACCCTTATCATTTAGGGGGATGAAAAATAGATGTTGGCCGATTCTCATAGATACCGGATAAGCACAAAAAATTTCATCAAAATCGGTCAAGCCGTTTCGGAGGAGTATGGCAACGAAAACTGTGACACGAGAATTTTATATATTAGATAGCATAGTGTCGTTTTCCTCATAAAATAAGGAAATGTTACTTTTTGAGCTGTCTCATGTTTGTTACATTTGACCAGGGCTGGGACACTTGTAATTACATTCGGCACAGTTTTGGCGCCACCGTCGCAATCAAGACCACAGAGTGAACTTTGAAGACAGAGTAAACATAAGAGAAGTTGAATTAGACAGTAATAATCTGTGGAAATGTCGCCGCCATGTTGATGTTGTTCTAATATATTAATCTGTGGTTTTTAACTAATTTATCTATCATCTTTGTATGTTTATTGACTGAGTCTCATTCATTACCGGTTATTAATCTTTTCTTTGGTCTTTACAAACACTTTACATATTGAAATCTTGCACTCATTTTGGTTTGGTCAACTTCGGAGGTTAAATTCTGTGTGGATTGCCGGATTTACTTGTGAATCTTGCTTGGTTTGAGTTGACTTTGGAGGTTAAATTCTGTGTACGTTGCCCATGTTTCGTGTGATCTCGCTTCTTGCTTGAGTTGAGATCCTTTAAACACCAATAACATTTGCGAAAAGACGCTTTATTTCCCCCAGTGCTGATCGGGAATACCTTGCCATGGGTATTGTGTTATAAGCAGTGTTCAACTAGTGAAACCCACCAACTATTTAGTTTCCAAGAACGATCGTCTTGGGAGTGTATGGATTCTTTGTGCTTACGAACTCGCTGCTACCCGGACTTTCAAAAGGACAGCTAATGAAGAAGAGATGTTGTTAAAGGCATTTTGACACCACACAGTTCGATGAAATAAGAGAAAGGATATGGTTTTCTTATCCTACCTATTTTCAGACAGAAATTGCCCATGACCAACCACTTAGTACTGAAGGTAATCTATTACTTTATACTACAATCTACATAATCTTTTAAAATAAATAAAAAATGGTACACACTAACACCCCTGTGGTAGGCCTAGGCTTGTTTTGTGGATGGCAGACACAGAAAACAACACAATTTGACATCTATGACTGGAGTACAAATTTTTATCTCTGGAATAAATATCATGGATTCGAACACAGGACAGACAGAACGATTCCTCTCCCACAAAAACACAATACAATGGTTGTGGTTGATGGATGCTTATCTGCATAGTATTACTTGTCTTGGAGGAGATTCCTTGAGACCCATGAGGTAGACAATGTATTGTGTGCTACAGAATTTAGACTTTTTTTTCTTTGATCTTTGCATTCATATGAATGGTCTGTTATGCAAAACTCAGAAATTCTGATTGGGTGCAATATTGTGTATAAACTGTAATATAATAATTTTCTATAATAATTTTCCATAATAATTTTCCATATTAATTTTCAGAATGAATGCACACAGTGAGAACAACTAATCTTGGGAGGACAGTGACGATGACATCCCCCAAACTAATATAAGTGTTGATGAAGCAGTATATGTAGGAAAATTACAAAAAAATAAAATGTAAATCATGTAATAAAATAGTTGTTATAGATTGTCGTTTTATTTTATTTTTCCAATGCCAATAATAAATAAGTATATAACTAATAATAAATCTCATCACATTTATTTTTAAATTATCGATACAATAAGTACTACCCTATTGCATGTTATCGACAAGTAAAGAAAAGTTGGCACTTCACTACCGTCTGTCGGCGGTGGCGCCAAAACTGTTCCGATGGAAACAGTCGCAATTTTTAAGTGTCCCATCTGTAGCTAGCTACTAATATACTAATCTGTGTATTTGACTATCTGCCACTGGCAACACTGGATTGACATTGTCAGTCATAGACGTTGTGGAGAAGAAAATTGCTTTTGTTAGAAATTTTAACGGCATTATTATTTATTTAAAAATTATGGAAGGAATTCAAGTTATAACTCAAGACTTTGCTAATGTTCATATAACCAAATCGGACAGCGAGGGTGCAGCGCCCGTGGAACGACGGTTCAAGAAAGATATAACTGTATTTGAGTTTAAGGTTGGTATGATTCATAATTTTTTTATTTTGTTAAATAAAATCCATATTTATTTGGCCTTTTCTATGTCTGGTTACATACTAAGTAATCCCTAATAGTAATAGTAGGTAATCCCTCGAATAAAAGTTAAAATTTATTGTCTAGCAATGCATTTGTATAACAATTTAAATTATATTGGCCAATAATAGTACAAAGTATCATTGTCTAACATACAACTTTTACTATTTTATCAGACCAAATTGGCGTTAGTGACTGGTGGTTCTGCGGCGACTATGAAACTCAAGGCATATGACACAAAGAACAACTTTGTCTGCGATATTGACAATAATGAGGCTCTGCTTGGCTCCTATCCTATCGATGATGGCTTGAGGATACACATCAAGGGTCAAGGGTTCAAATCCCACCTACACTGAAGTTTTTGAAATAAATTTGAATTTGATTGCAACACATATTAGTGTAAAAATATCATAATTTATACACTACAGTAACTAGTGTAAGTCTCAGGTTTGAAAGGGAACTTTGTGAGCAATCTTGCAATCTTATTGGTGTAGTAGTCATTAGTAAATAAATATCTGTCCTTAATTACTGGTAAGTTCTTTTGTTTCATTATTCTTTATTCAGTATACAAGCCAAAACATTTGCAGCTGTACTTATTTTAACAGGACGTTTAAAAGGTTTTGATTTGCAAATTATTCAACTAAGTGTCAATGATTTTTGTGAGAATTATGACCACTTAAATACTTATTTATTGTGGAATGATTATTTTAATGTCAAATAAAGCATATATAGGACAAAATTATAATAGATTACAAGATCATATGAAAAATTACCTACAAGTTGATATTATTATACATATACTAGCTGACCCGGGAAACGTTGCTTTGCCACATAAATAATTGTTACTGAATATTTTGGGAGAACTTAATGTAAGTGTGTGGACTACTACTACCACTACCATTACCACTACCACTACTACTACCACTACTACTACCACTACTACTACCACTACCATTACCACTACCACTACTATTACCACTACCACTACTACTTGAAAATTTAGGGTTTTATGTATTTTTATCTATCTACTATAAGTGTTCGGGGATGTACTTTTAATCGAAAGCGTTATAAACAATAAAAGTAGGAAATTATTAAAAGTAAAAATAGGAGTTGATCATAGAGGGCTGAAAATTCAGGGTTGTATGTATTTTCTAATGCTGTATCATAAAAAAATAAAAGATTATCTAAAAATTTAAAAAAAAAATTGGGGTGGACTACCCATAACATTTAGGGGGATGAAAATAGATGTTAGCCGATTCTCAGACCTACTGAATACGAATATAAAATTTGGTAAAAATCGGTAAAGCCGTTTCGGAGGAGTACAGTAACTAACATTGTGACATGGAAATTTTATATATTAGATGAAGAAGATATTTTATCGCATCTTTGACATTGATGCCGTATTTATCTTACAGCTAGATTATAGGAAGGAAGTATAACCTAAAACGAGTTTTTATATAACGAACCTTGTCTTCTGGAGGACACCTGAAGAGATTTGCAAAGGTCTGCTGCATATTCTTCGCGAAACGCGGCGCAAACACATCCTTCTCCTGGCCAAACTGGTGACGAGACTGTCTTACTATAGAATCTATCACATACAAGCCTGGAACCTTGTATTCGGGCTTGCACTTTTGAATAAACTTTTCAACACTATGCACAATGTAAAATTTTATGGCCTTTATAGCACCTCTAGTGATAGCTCTATAAAAAAATTTAGGGGGATGAAAAATAGATGTTGGCCGATTCTCATAGATACCGGATAAGCACAAAAAATTTCATCAAAATCGGTCAAGCCGTTTCGGAGGAGTATGGCAACGAAAACTGTGACACGAGAATTTTATATATAGCATAGTGTCGTTTTCCTCATAAAATGGAAATGTTACTTTTTGAGCTGTCTCATGTTACATTTGACTATCTGCCACTGGCAACACTGGATTGACATTGTCAGCTAGGGCTGTTGATATTTTTTAAAATATCGGATTTTCGATATATCGATATTTTTAAATATATCAATATCGGAGTTCGATATATCGAAAAAAAATATCGATATTTCCATATATCGGCTTTATTTAAAAAAAAAAAACGGAAGTAGTGTTGAGTAGGACATACAAGAGGCACTTCATTTGTCCCGGACATGACGTAGAAATGTAAGAGCGGCTCAAAATTTTATTACGTACTACTTCAAATTTGTTGTCGCGGTACGTTCAACACACACAATGACGTTTAAAATAAATAATAATTATTACGTCAGTCACACATTGTAAGGTAGGACAATACAAGTACCAAGTCATTCTAGTTACTTCAAATGTATCGCGCGCGACGAACACCTCGTCTCATTTGAAGTGCGACATTGTAGTACAAATGTATCGCGCGCGACGAACACCTCGCCTCGTTTGAAATGGGACATCGTAGTACAAATGTATCGCGCGCGACGAACGCCTCGCCTCATTTGAAGTGGGACATTGTAGCGGCTCAATACAAAAAAGAGGCTACTCTTACAAACTCATTTTTATTTCGTGTCCTACTCATCACTAAACGGAAGTCAGATCAAAAATGATTACACAATTTATAGTCCAGTAGATTCATTAAACAAAGTCAATTAAACAAAGTAGATTTATTAAACAAGTCTATAAATATTTTAACTATCCCATGCCAATATATTTATGAAAATATTATGTATGTACGAAAAAATGTTAATTTCTTTGACAAAAAAAGCAGTGTACATAACTTTAGTACAAGAAATAAGGATAAATTTATTGTACTTAGCTCTAGATTAAGTAAAGTATCAAAATCTTTTATGGGGAACTGTGTTCGCTTCTACAATAAAATACCCGGAAATATTACTTGTCTCTCAGATAATAAATTTAAATCTTACATTAAACAAAACCTCCCTAATAAAGCTTTCTATAAAATTAATGACTACATGAACGATAGAAATGCTTGGTGCAATGTATCTCCAGCTCCACTTGTTCAATAATAATGTAATGCGATTAAATTATAAAAATTATAAATTTTGAAAAGAGTAACTACCGAGTTTCTTGCCGTGCTCTTCTCGGTAACATCAACTTTGTGAACCGGCGGTAGATAAAAAATGTTATGATGACTGACGACTGTACAGATGTTTTACCTACCCAGAGAAAGGAAATTTAATACAGATTCCATATAAAGAACCATCGACAAACTCCATGGCATTCGACACAGATAAAAACTTGTTTAAATCGTATGCATCCTCCGGTCGATTTAATAAAAATATTTTTTTCACTCTATGAAATATATCCGATCAAGCTTGCCAGTCACAGCATTTGTAGGTATCTCTAAAGAATAAAGCTTGACGATTATTTTGATATACAACACTAATACAGTGGGATAATAGATAAACTTTTGTTTACGTTAGATTAAGTTTACGATGATTTTGTAGATTAAATAAATTACGAAAAAAAATAAAAAATAAAAATTTACTTTAAAAAAATATCGACCATCGATATGGATATTTCAATATCGAACTATCGATATATCGTCCAAAAAAATATTAGTAATAAATATCGATATTTCGAAATAATAATATCGATATTTCGATATATCGATATTTTATCAACAGTCATAGGTCAGTCACTAATATACTAATCTGTGTGTCAGTCATAGACGTTGTGTGGAGAAGAAAATTGCTTTTGTTAGAAATTTTATCGGCATTATTATCTATTTAAAAATTATGGAAGGAATTCAAGTTATAACTCAAGACTTTGCTAATGTTCATATAACCAAATCGGACAGCGAGGGTGCAGCGCCCGTGGAACGAAGGTTCAAGAAAGATATAACTGTATTTGAGTTTAAGGTTGGTATGATTCATAATTTTTTTATTTTGTTATATAAAATCCATATTTATTTGGCCTTTTCTATGTCTGGTTTCATACTAAGTAATCCCTAATAGTAATAGTAGGTAATCCCTCGAATAAAAGTTAAAGTTTATTGTCTAGCAATGCATTTGTATAACAATTTAAATTATATTGGCCAATAATAGTACAAAGTATCATTGTCTAACATACAACTTTTACTATTTTATCAGACCAAATTGGAGTTAGTGACTGGTGGTTCTGCGGCGACTATGAAACTCAAGGCATATGACACAAAGAACAACTTTGTCTGCGATATTGACAACAATGAGGCTCTGCTTGGCTCCTATCCTATCGATGATGGCACGAGGATACACGTCATTGACAAGTTCACTCTAGTCCATGATTTTGTGTCCAGTGATAGTGCTGAGAGGTGAGCTAGCTTATAAACACTGCTATCTATACTGGACCGAGAGGGTTCTCTTTGTCAGGAAATATATGCATCTTATTTATTAAATAGTTTTAAACCTTGTTATAAAAAACTAATTGTAAATATTGTTTTCGTTGAAAATATCATCCATCCATCAGCCTTTTTGGGTCCACTGCTGGACACAGGCCTCCCTCAATCGTCAATACAAATTACTATGTACATCAAAAATTTGGTTTCTAACCATATCTGTCTATAACTAGCTAGTCTTACATTATTGTTATTGTTTATGTTGTGTCTTTGTACTGTATTATTTGTAAAAAAAAATTGTACTGGTTGGTATTGTAAATTGTACAATATGTACAATATGTACAATATGAAATGGACATCACACATTGACTTTGTCTGCAAGAAATTGAGTAGGCTTTCATACGCTCTTCGAGAATTGAGTAAGACGGTTAACCAAAAGACACTGCTCACCGCATATCACGGCTGTGTTGCTTCAGTCCTAAGATACGGGGTAATATTTTGGGGGAACTCCACTAATAAAGAACTAGTATTTAAAGCGCAAAAAAAATGCTTAAGATCCATATGCAATCTAAGACAAAGAGATTCATGCAAACCATTTTTTAAAAACCTAAAAATACATACATTACCGAGCCTATATATATTAGAGTGTTGTTTATTTATAAAAAACAATATTGGACTATTTAAATATTGCACAAATGCGAGAAGAAAGGACAAACTACAAATAGTTGCATGCAAAACGCACCTTTGCAGTCAAAGTGTTGTTGGCAAAGCACCCACAATTTTTAATAAGCTACCGAAGTGCCACTCGGTAGCTTATTAAACTAATGACACTAAATTATTTAAAAAAAGACTTAATGAATTTTTAATTAACAAATGTTAATAAAGCTTAAATGAATTTTTAATTGATAAATTTGATTAAAATATATTTTAATTTTTGACATAATGTATAATTTATAGTAACGCTCTCACTGTCGATCTCTTTACGAACGCAATATTTTGATATTAATAATAATAGTAATATAATAATATGATATATGTATAAATAGTAAGGATAATCTGCATGCCTAGATGGGTAAAGATAAGAGCTCATTTGCAAATTTTACTAAGACCTAATTGTACCTTATCTTGCAATAAAGACATTTGATTTGATTTGGTCTGCTTGATTGCGTATTTGATAATCATATAAGTTTGCATGTAGGAAGTAGTAGAAAGTAAATGACTTGCTATAAATAAGTGGATGGTAAGAAAAAATTATAGCACTCTAAAGTTCAGCAAAAGGCTATTTTTACAAATGCACCTTGCCTGCCCCTGCCCCTTGTCAAGGCCCTAACTAAATCACTTCTGTAGAGGCGACCATCTTAGTCCTCAAGGGTAGCAACACATCTGTGACTGACTTAGAACGAGACTCCTACTAACAAGTACTAACTGGACTATTACTAACACCAACTAACAGGACTAACTATCACTAACAGTCCCCAGTCCTCATACCTACTAACGAACTGATCAACTAATGTTCTAATTAACTTTCTCAACTAATTGGACTAACCATCCCAGTCCCTAATTGAGTCTTGTTCAAAGTCAGTCACAGTTGTCATGGGCGGCAGCGGATGGGTGGTGCTGCAAGCTCGTTTGCTATCCTGTATCCTTAAAAAAAAAAACAATATGTTTCAGATTCAAGCTGTCCGAGGAGGAGTATGAGAAGAAAGGTGATACCCTGCGCTCATTCCTGCAGCGGAACAAGCTCGGCAAGTACAATGAGGAGGAGATGACCAAGTTCAAGCAGGAGCAGCAGAAGGAGTTGGAGGAAGAGGCTAAGTTAGTATTCCTCGTTGCACAAAGGTTCAGTTCTGAAGGAAATCGGAAAGGGATGCATGGGGTATCAGTGCGGGTGACATAATACAGTTGGCGAACCAATCAGCGCTTACGACAGACAACCCGCTCGCACTCCAACAAAGCATCCCACTGCTGGGCACGGGTCTCCCCACATATAAATCTGCGGAAGTTCTAGAACATACTCCACCACGCTGCTGATTGGTGGAGGGGTTAGTGGCCAACCCAGTGTCGAATGTTCTCAAGCCACCCGAAGGTCTTCGACAAGGCTTAACGACTGTTTCCACTATTGAAAACAACCGGGACCGACGGCTTTACGTGTCCTCTGAAGCACGGTAGCGTTCATGAAATTTTGCCACCCATACACAAACCGACCGCGCCCGTCGTTGCTTAAATCTTTATTGAATCGACGCCATTGGGCTATGGACGCGAATATTTGCCGACTCACAATAATGTAGCCATGGTATGTGAGCTATGAATGAACCTTTAGATATTTTTTTTAAATTAATGGTATACATATAATATGTACATAAAAATAAGAAAACAACTGGCACGAACTTCCCTACGAGGGTCGTCCTGAAAATCAGCGGCTGCTGGCTTGCCACAGCCATTTGCTGAGGGCGTCCTATTTCGGCATCGTTATTAAAATTGAAAATTGTATTGACTTATGTGTTGTATGTATGTCGAAATAAACTTATGTCTATGTTTATGTCTAAATCTTCTTAGTCGGACACTCTTGTCAGAGTGGTCGTGGTTGCGCTGACGAGGTACACGGTGTGGTGTTCGGTGGGTCGTTAACATTTCCGAGGGTAGCTCTCCTGTTCCTCCCCTTTTTTTTTTTTTTTTATGGAATAAAGATAGCAAACGAGCTTGCAGCACCACCCATCCGCTGCCGCCCATGACAACTGTGACTGACTTTGAACAAGACTCAATTAGGGACTGGGATGGTTAGTCCAATTAGTTCAGAGAGTTATTTAGAACATTAGTTGGTCAGTTCGTTAGTAGGTATGAGGACTGGGGACTGTTAGTGATAGTTAGTCCTGTTAGTTGGTGTTAGTAATAGTCCAGTTAGTACTTGTTAGTAGGAGTCTCGAGTCTCGTTCTAAGTCAGTCACAGATGTGTTGCTACCCTTGAGGACTAAGATGGTCGCCTCTAAAGAAGTGTAACCGGAATCCACACCTTTCCAACCGGACCACAATTGCTTTAAAAACAATTATTACACGGCAGAAATGGCACTAGGTACCGTGGCGGGCGGTGGTACTGCCCCGGGCGAACTCTATATGGAACCAATTAGCTTTCATATAAAACCTATTTGGTTCCCTATAGGCTCTACCACCTAACCACCGATTAGAGGCGTCACGAGTACATTGGACCATGGTGGACTCAGTAGCTTTTTTGATGACGTCTATCCAGCGGGTTGGCGATCGACCGCGTGATCTCTTGCCTTCCACCTGGCCCTGCACTACCAGTCTCTCTATCGAGTTCTCATTTCTAGAGATCAAAAAAAAAAAAAAAAAATCTTTATTGTTATCAGGATGTTTATAAATTTTGTTGTACAGAGCCAACTAGTAAGCATAAACATATGCCTGTGTCAGGTGGCCCTACTCTTCCATATCTCTTTAAATATTAGACAACATCTTAATTTATATTAAAAGAACATATGTATATTTTGTTAATATTATTATGTTTGATCTAAAGTAAGTTTAGAATTATTTAAATATAAGCTAAATCAGTAGTATAAGCTAAAAATTAAAAATTATAGCGCTGTTTAAGTGAGTGAAAAATGTGTGTGTATGTATGTATGTATATGTGTGTACTGTATGGATGTGTGTGTGTGTGTGTGTGAGAGAGAGAAATTTTGGGTGAGATTGTGTGTAGTAAGTAAAAGAATAAAAGAAATAAAAGAAATAGAAGAAAAAGAAAAGAAAGAAGATGTGACCAAAGAACGTCTAACGGCCGAAATTAATAACCTATCTTTGGATTGATTTGCCTATCTGAGATAGTTATTTGACACATTTTATATGGAGCATATGTCAAATATCTATCTCTGGTAGGCAAATCAATCCAAAGATAGGTTATTAATTTCGGCCATAAATGATTTACGTAATTTGGTCACAGACAAGCGGCGGCGGTGGTGGTGGGCGCGCGGTGCGAGGTTCGAGTCCCGTCGCAGCCGGCGCGGCGCGCGACCGTGCGCTACAACGGGCCGCTGGCGGGCGCGCGCGGGCTGTGGATAGGCGTGCAGTACGACGAGCCGCGCGGGAAGAACGACGGAGAGTGAGTACCACCGGTCCACCACCGGTCCACCACCAGTCCACCACCATACTGCTTCGACTCAATCACAGCTGATTTAAGAGGATATCACAAGCGAACAAGTCGACACTTTTTCCATACAAACGTAGTCCCCCGTTTCCTCGTAGGATAAAGAAGTAACAGAAGAAAAAAAAATACCATACGATTTATACGTACCTCTGCCATGACTGTACGTTTTGTTTTTTTTTTCATAATTTGATTAGTAGAAGAGAAAAAAAATCATTTAAAATCAAAAAAATCGACTTTTTTTACATACATTTTCAAACATCAAGCAAACTGGTAATTACTAATATATCCCAAAAAAGCAAAACGTACGGGCATAGCTTAGACCCTGTTCTACATTTTAACTGAAAGAAATATTGAAATCGGTCTAGATTTCGAGGAGGAAACAGGGGATTACGAAAGGACGATTTTCTTAATTTTACGTAGGTAAAATCAGTTCGAGACTGCACTTCTCTCTATCGCACGCTAAGGGGTAAGGTTGGGCTCAGCGCGACAGCAATATTTTTGGTAAAAACCTATTCTTCAAAAGTGACGGTCGACTGAAGTCCTCTTAATGACCCACACTCCCACGGCACAGGTTTCCTCTTGGAATGGGAGGAGTTAGCTTATTGGCTTCGATAGTAGAAGAAAAAACATGTTTTGCGGCCACTAGTCACATAATAATGTATACATATAAATTTATAACATTTAATTTCATAAAACACCCATAACTGAAATGTTATTAGCGTGTCTGTTGCTGGGATATTCTTAGTGCAGCTACTGAACTGTCAATAAATTAAATTAAAAAATATTTTTTTTTAAAAGCTTTTTATACAATTACAATATCATTTATTGAACCAGAAAAATAACACAGGAGAACACAGTAAATAAAAGAAGTTTTGCAAAAGGCTGTCTGTTTATAAATTTTTTTTTATTTTCGTGCATTTTCAACCTAATAATAATATGTGTGCCAATAGCTGCAGTGGAAGTGGGTGAAATATTGATTGCAAGATTCCAGGACATACATACATACATTCATACATACAAGTGAAGTTAAATAAAAGCTTTTAAAATAATATTTTTTCTAATATATTAATTAATTGCAGAGTGAACGGTAAGCGCTACTTCACATGTCCTCCCAAGTACGGCGGCTTCGTGAAGCCCGTCTACGTCACGGTGGGAGATTTCCCCGAAGAGGAGTTCGATTTAGACGATGAGATATGATTGACTTCACAGTTATCATGTCCGTTTGCTACCCCGCGTGTCTGAATGCTTCTCCCTTGTAACGCTTGTATGAATTTGTATGTAAAAAGACTGTTACTTATAATGTTATTATTTTGAATAGGTTTAACATGTTCTTATGTTAACTTAACTTTGCTTGGATGATTGATGCAAGGTTCCTGGTACCGTTTGATACCTTTTAGATTAAGGTACCAAGAATAACAATTTCCTTGTATCAGTGTAGTTGCTGAACAAATTGGTCCAAGATGTTTTTTTTTTTGTTTTTGTATTAAATCAAAGGATATTACGAGTATAACTAACACGGAAAAATATATTTTTGTACTTTTTAGTATTGTAATGATTTCAATAAAAGTTGCTAAAGGCTAAGCCACGTAGCGTTTATATAATTTTGCCATAACTCACTAGCGTTAGTAATGAATTTTTATTCAGAAACATATCTTAACATCATGATAAATAATTGTATTATGTTTGTAAAACTGTTTTTTTTTTTTCAAAAGTTATTGCTTTGAAATATTGAGTCATTATAGACTATGTTAAATATTCAATATACCCACTTTAGTTTTATTTCTAATAATTTCGAATTGAGAATTTTCACTTCATGCAATAGAAAAAATTGTAAATCTCATCATATCAAAATTAGCTCCGAACTGCTCTTTGGAGATAAATCTACACTTTTTTTCGTGTTTTTCTTTTACAAAGAAATTCCCGATATTTTGATCGTAAAATAATTATGTATGTATGCACTGCACATGCCAATTATTTCGGATTTTTATAATAAATTTAATTGTATTTACATTCCGTTTAAAAATACTGCTACTTGCAAAATCTTTTAAAATTGTGTCATAATTACAATTGACTGTACGATTTATTTATGCGAAAATATAAAAGTTTATTTAATAACCATAGAGTAGTTTTATTTTCATTGTCCAAACAAGTTTACAAACCAAAAATTAATCTACTTTGCAACAATTCGCGAACAAAAATGTATGTTGATGTATGTATACCTTCATGCACGCAGCACCCCACTCCCAGGAAAACATGCACATGCGATTAATAAATACATACACCAACACGTGTTTCGTTTGGGGTGTGTGGGAGGAAGTGAGGTGCTGCGTGCATGAAGGTATACATACATCACCATACATTTTTGTTCGCGGATTGTTGCAAAGTAGATTAATTTTTGGTTTGTAATGATGTAGTTCCGCAAAGTAACGCCTGATACAATTAATTATCTCGAAACAAGTGTGTAAATAATTTTGGCACCTTAAATAATTTACAGGCCGCTATGCCGCGCGTATGGTTGTGCGTCGAATTTAATTTGCAACAAAAATGTTGACATTTTTTTTTATCAGTTTAAGAGATATATCGTAAAAACCATTTCAACCCCTATTTTCAAGATGGCGGCCGTGGGACAAGGGTGGCGACCCCACAAACTTGGTTTTAGCTTTACACTGACCCCCCCCTACACATCAAAAAAATAAAATTGCGTCCTCTAAAAAACGCAACCCCAAATGTAACTTTTTAATACAGTCAAAAAGTGGCGTATTACAGGGACGTATAGCGTTCGGGAAGTGAGCTATTACACACTCGTGCTTTTTCTTTACCTTTTTCCGAACTCGTGCGTTCTCTTTCCCAACTGTCAAAATAATGTCTATTAAAAAGAAAAAACCAACCACGAAGTTTTTACTAAAAAAAAAAGAATCTACTAATTTGTTTCAATATCAGATTTAATGATTTGATTCAATGAGTTAGGTTAGGTTTCATTTCATTTCATTAAATTTCATGTCAATAAAAAAATTCTACTGATGACTTGGCTGTATGGGCATAGTTCCCTTTGCCTACCCAGAATGGGTGAAGAAAACATAAAAAAATCTCTGCAATAATCTGTATTCTTTTACGGTTGGCGCCATTTTCCAAAAATGTTCTTTGCGAGTTTAGTTTGTGTTTTTATTATTTTATTAAATTGCTTAATTTTTTCGCAACTGTATTAAAAATAGTTGTTCAGTACACGTGCGGAACCGTCATTGCAACTTGTTCCGACTGTCAACCCTCGCCTTCGGCTCGGGTAGACATTTGTCGGAACTCTTTGCAATGACAGGCTTTCCGCACTTGTAATGAAATATACTATTTCAATGGACTAATACGGGAAAATGAAACTAGCATAATCATCATAAATCCGTGTAATAACTCAAAACTTCCGCCGCTTGAGTATCTCCGGGCGCCAGTTGACGGGGTGCGTCTCCTCGGTGGCGGCGTCGTCCTCGCGGTATATCTTGACCGTCTTGTGTAAGCCGGTAACTTCAACTAAGCCTAAGCTATATTATGCCGTTATTCCGCGCTACGTATGGTTGTGCGTCAAAGTGTATACGAGAAAATGAAACTAGTTTAATCATTATAAATCCGTGTAATATCTCAAAACTTCCGCCGCTTGAGTATCTCCGGGCGCCAGTTGACGGGGTGCGTCTCCTCGGTGGCGGCGTCGTCCTCGCGGTATATCTTGACCGTCTTGTCCGCCTCGGCGGTCAGCAGGCGCGAGCCTGACCGGTCGAAGGTCATCGCGAATATGCCCGCCTCGGAGTCCATTGAGCCCGGCTGCACTGCCGACTGCGGGAGAAACGGACGGTAACAACCATAGACATTCATCAAGATATAACAGCGAAATGGGCGTATACCCCGTGCAATCTTGCAATAAACTGCAAGATATCTTGCAATATACTGCAAGATATCTCGCATGTTTGGCAATCTTGCAATATACTGCAAGATATCTCGCATGTTCGGCAATCTTGCAATATACTGCAAGATATCGCAAGTTCAGTGCGCGTCGATACATGTTACATCATCGTAATCGATCGAAACTAGTCGGCCTATTTACGATTTAAATAACACGTGAGTAAGCCGGTAACTTCAAATATGAATTACACACAATTACAAAACAAAAATATAAAAGAAATTGAACTTAAAATAAATGTAAACCTATAGAAGTACGAGAATGTTAAAAAGGGGCCGAGCTCAGAATCAGCCGTGGCGGACCACGACCGCTGGTTTTCATTACGACCCCTGATTCCGTGCACAACGGGTGGTTATTTTTTTTTATTTATTTATTGAAGTGAAACTTCTTTAGGTGCATGCGGGTAAATTTTTTTACGGATGAAACGGAAATGCGTCACGCAGCATGCAACGTTCGTGACGAAGAAGAGGATGGGCGATACAGAGAAAGTGAGATAGAGCGAACGTTTATAATAAAACAACAAGACTTTCAAATGAATATTTATATTTATTACAAACCAAGAACTAATCTACTTTGCAACAATCCGCGAACAATGTTCGATGCAAAGTAGATTAATTCTTGGTTTGTAATAATGGAGTTTCACAAAGTAACGCCTGATACAATTAATTTATATTTATTCTTTTTTTGTGTATATTTGAAAATTTCGCCAAAGAAGTTTCACCTCTGACATGTGTACTTTGTACGCACGCACTTTTTTTTAATACTGTCATCATGCCTATTGTACCGTATATGGGGCCCCTTAGAAGTATATATATTTTTAGCAACCCGAAGGGAAGCTCAAATAAAATGAAAACATGATAAATAAGTACCCACTTCGGCATCAAATACACCAAATAAATTAAAGTATGGAACGTACTTACAGCAAAGTAGCGTAGTTACCGTCACATATCACAGGTACTGACAACCTTACCCTTCGACGGCTGAGTAGAAAGAGAGCCCTGTTGTAGGCCGCGCCTGGCTCCCCATAGGTACGGCCGAGCAGCCGACCGCTTTGTGAGGGCAGTCGCCAACAATACGAGTATATCTAACTGATATCTAACCTGAGCGCGCTGGAAGTTGTACCCGGTGCGCCAGTCCCAAGCGAACAGGGTCCCGTTGTCACCACCGCTGACCAACACGCCCTCCGCGTTCACCGCCAAGCAGTTCACTATGGCGTTGTGGCCGGACAGGTTCTGTATGAACCGCCCCTCGGGGCACCGCCACTGCTTGATGTTGTCCGGCGACGCCGACGCGAACGTGTACAGCGTGGGGTGGACCACGATGGCGCGCACTGACTTCTTGTGGTTGGTTAGGGTGCAGAGAGACTTGCCCGCAGCTAGGTCCCAGAGACGGATCGTCGAGTCGTGCGAGCCGGTTATTATCTGACGAATTAATTATTAAATTAATAAATACCATGGACATTCACACACGATGGGTGCCAGAGACTGATATACATAATTGCTGACCCCGCAAACATTGTTCTACCATATGAAATGTCAAAGTGACGCGACACGTCAATGAACGACGGTTAAAAATATAAATATGTAATAAAAATGTAAAAATAATGTTTAAAAAACATTTTACAGTGGACGAAATTGTACAGTTAATTAAGATTTTAAAGTGTTTGATCGCACTATGTTTACTATATATAAAAGTATAGTAATATTATAAAGAGAAAACATTTGTTTGTAATGTTTTCACACAAAAACTACTGGACCGATTTCAAAAATTCTTTCACCATTAGAATGCTGCATGTTCACTGAGTGACATAGGCTATATAATATTACTAGGTGTAAACGAAACTATTGTTATGTCTAATTCCAGCGAAGCGTAGCGTCCATAGCCCAATGGCTCGCATCGATTCAATGTGATCGAAAGAGTTAAGCAACGACGGGCCCAGTCGGTTTGTGACCGCTAGTGTCAAAATTTCATGGACGCTACCGTGCTTCGGAGGGCACGTAAAGCCGTCAGTCCCGGTTGTTTTCAATGCTGGAAACAGTCGTTAAGCCTTGTCGAAGACCTTCGGGTGGCTTGAGAACATTCGACACTGGGTTGGCCACTAACCCCTCCACCAATCCGCATTGAAGCAGCGTGGTCGAGTATGCTCTAGACCTCCCGCAGCTGTCTGTGGGGTGGCTTGAGAACATTCAACACTGGGGTGGCCACTAACCCCTCCAATCCGCATTAGACCAACTTAGTAGAGTATGTTCTAGATATCCCACAGATTTGTCTGTGGGGAACACCCGTGCCCAGCAGTGGGACGTACCTGCGGCTCGGCCGACTGGCACGCGAGCGAGGCGATGGTGTCCGTGTGGCCGGTGAGCGTGTGCACGTTGGCCTTGGTGCGCATGTCCCACACGCGCGCGGTGCCGTCGCGGCCCGCAGTGGCCAGCACGTCGATGGTGGGGTGCAGCGCCAGCGAGTACACCGCCGACAGATGGCCGTGGTAGTGACGGATCACCTGCAGGTGCGACGGGTTTTATATAGTTTCTTCATGGATGTAAAATCTCAAACGAGCTTGGTGGGGCTGCCACCAAACCATGCAACCCATGACAACGGACTGACTTTGAACAAGACTCAAATAGGTAATGGGATGGTTAGTCCAGTTAGCAGAGAAAGTCAATTCCTATTATAATATTATTTTATAACACATTTGCTCGTAAAGGGCCCCTTATTTCACCAATTTCAATATCGTAATGTATCTAATTACCGCACTTGTGCGTTTTAAATTACATTACAGCACTTGTGCGGTAATGTAATGTAAAACGCACGGGTTTTTTTTTTAATAAGGTAAAACGCACGGTCTAACAAGATGCTCCGTCTAAAACGAACGGTACTTTTTTCAATCTTAGCAAAGAGTTTTTATGTCAAAAAGTGGTCAACATTTTATGAATAAAATTAACTTTGGGAGATAAAATATAAAAAATAAACATTTAATTCTTTAGTTTAATTAATTTTGACAATAAATTAAAATAATTTATCTGTACCAAAAACAAAAAAATATCAATTTACTTTAATAATAATATTGGCTGTTTTTGTGACTTTGCCTTAAAAAAAGCTCTGATGCGCGCGCATTGCTAATTTGTGTACAAGAAAAAATTATTTCGAATTAGACAATTCGAATTTGCTGTAAATGGCTAAGAAAAAAATCAAATAATTCACTCAATCATCGAAAATAACGATGCATATCATAAGAACAATATTGATCAGTGAAATCGTACGATATTACTGTTCTGTCGTGGTTCTGTAGTGTTCCGCGCGCTTTTTCTTTTCGCTGTAGTGTTTTTATTTGAAAATGTCATCAAGTATTGATGAATTTACTAATTTATTTCCTCGCAAATATGTTATAAAACGTCGTATGACACGCGTGCGCTTTGATAATTACAGCCTCTGCTTTCTTGTAGCCCTCGCCTACGGCTCGGGCTAGCAATATCGCCTCGGCTGTAATTTTCAACTTACCGCACTTGTATCATAATGTACTATGGTCAGTTCGTTAGTGACTGGGGACTGTTAGTCTATAAAACACCTCTGAAGCTTTACAGTGACCATTAACCGTCTTGGAGTCTACCCTGAAGATGCATTGTTATGGGGCGAAACACGTGTCGGTCTGTGTGTTGGTGGTATATGTATTCATTAATCGCGTGTGCATATTTTCTGTGTGGGAGGGAGAGAGGTGCTGCGTGCATTTAGTTATATACATACACCATCATCAATTTTTGTTCGCGGATTGTTGCAAAGTAGACAAAGTAGTAAACAACAATATATTTCTAAAAAGTGCTTTCAATTCAGGTATCCAACTATATAATCATTTACCGTTACAAATAAAATCACTCGATGCCCGTAAGTTTAAACTGCAGTTGAAAGCATGGCTATTTATTAATGTTTTTTATGACCCTAATGAATATTTTCAATTTGACACAAGAATGCAATGAAATTAACCATAGAGGCAATAATAATTAAAAATTCAATTTTGTATAATTAAAATTAAGTTAATATTACTACATTATTTCGATGAAATTATTGTTATTATTATTTTATTTATTTTATTTATTTATTTATGTACACACACTATGTAAAAAATAAAAACAACAAAAAGAAATAAAATTTAGTACAAGGGTTCCACTTATTTCTAATAGAAATCTCTTCCAGTAGACCCAAGAGTGGAGAGGGGATTTAAAGAACAAATCCAGTGTGTACAAAATGCAAAATAAAGTTAAATTTACTAAAACTAAAAACAAATAATAAAAAATAGAAAATATTTTTAAATTATTAAATATATTAAAGCAATATATATACCTAATAAATAAATAAGCAAACATACCTATAACGAATTGAATAAATATATATAATATACAATACATATGTTATGTAAATATATATACTAATATATAAATTAATATATAAATATATATTATTACATACAAAAATAAAGTTATCGATTATAAATATATAAGTTAAGATGCTAAAGAAAAGTAGTGCTCTTTGACTTTCCTTTTAAAAATGCGAAGTGTTGTTGATTGCCGAATGCTTGGTGGTAGAGAATTCCACAATATAACAGAATGAACGGTGAATGATTTGCCGTAAAAAGTCGTATTATGTCTAGGACAACTAAGAAGAGTTCTAAGATGTGTCCTGCAAGGTGCATTCGAGGGACGCCCCGATCTAAAGCGATTTCGAAGGTATGAAGGAGAACAAGGTTGTTTCAGGACCTTAAATAGTAGACATAGAATGCGAGTATTCCTGCGATAGCGGATTGGGAGCCACTTGAGATCCTTGCGAAATTGAGAGACACGGTCATATTTCCGTAAACCAAAGATGAAACGAATACATAAGTTTTGCAAGCGCTCAAGTTTGTTAAGAAGCTCCTCTGTGGCATCTAAATAGCAAACATCGGCGTAGTCTATTAATGGAAGGATAAGGGATTGACAGAGGGATATTTTTGTCTTAAATGGTAGGAAGCCTTGAAGACATCTGAGAGAGTGAATTGCAAAATAGACCCTGCGGCTTACTTCACTAACGTGAGCCCTCCAGGATAGGTTAACGTCCAGAACAATTCCTAGGTTCCTTACGGTCTCGGAGTAGGGGATCGTAGTTTTATCGAGTTCTAGTGCCGGTACTGATTTATGTTTCAACGCGTCTTGAAAATATTTAGAACCAATGATTATAGCCTGGGTTTTCCTAGGATTAATGAGTAGACCGAAAGATTTAGCCCAATCACTAATGCGACTGAGGTCCTGATTCATATTCAGTATTGCGTTTTCAATTTCTGACAGGGTAAAGTGCCGATAGATTTGCAAATCGTCTGCATAGAGATGGAAGTTGGAAGATATACATTTTGAGACAGAGTCTATGAAAACAGAGAAAAGTAACGGAGAGAGAACGCCACCCTGAGGCACGCCAGCGGTAAGGTTGCACCAGTCAGAGGTAAACTCGTTATGATGTATACGCTGAGAACGGCCCCGAAGATAAGAATTAAACCAAGAGACGGCAGAAGATGAGACGTTGATAGAGCTGAGGATCCCAGCAAGGATATCGAAATCTACGGATGTAAATGCGCTGCTGAAATCTAACAGGACGAGTATTGTAAGACACTTGTTCTCTAAAGCAAGGCGGATATCATCAGTTATATTTAGCAGCGCAGTCACAGTGCTATGACCGGGTCGGAAACCAGATTGAAAGGGACTAAGAAGAGAATTTGCAATTAGAAAAGCGGAGAACTGACGGTGAACAATGTGCTCGAGTACTTTAGAAAGGTAAGGTAATATTGAGATGGGACGAAATTCAGAAAACGAAGATGGGTTACTAACTTTGGGTAGAGGAATTATATGTGCACACTTCCAAGTGGAAGGAAAGGTACAACTACTTAAAGAAAAGTTAAAGATGTGAGTAAGAATAGAAAGTATACTCGGAAGAGTGAGGTAAATCATTTTAGAGCTAAGTTTGTCGTTTCCAACCGCGGCCGAAGAAATCGATTTTATTGATTTAAGTACGTCTTCTTCCGTAACTACAGCGAGGTCAAAAGGAGAGCAACAGGGTTTTGGTATATTCATAAGTGAACATAACGTGTTGGTTTTAGTCACTGAGTCCAAATGAATCGGAGATTTAGAGAAGTGAGTATTGAGATCATTTGGATTTACGTCATAACCGCCGGCATAAGCAGATTTCCCTATACCTACGGATTTTAAAAATTTCCAGACCTCGGCAGAGCTACGATTAACAAGATTTTCGTGGAAATAGCGTCTCTTTGCATCCCTACACAGACGATTGCACCGATTACGAAAGTATTTAAATTTGGACAAGTTTTCTTCAGAAGGGCAATTTTTGTATTTTCTTTTGGCACGATCTCTTTTCCCCATGTACTCTTTAATCTTCGATGTCAACCAGGGCGCAGGCACGTGCTTGACTTTAATCCGCCTGATAGGCGCAAGCTGATCAAATAAACCAAGCATTTTCTCATTGAAGAAACTCACTTTCTCATCAATGCTGTTGCTATCAAGCAGCGGAGCCCAGTCAATGGCCTCAACATCGCGTTTCAGTGTCTCCAAGTTGATCCCCTTGAAGTTTCGGAGTACAAGATATTGAGATTTGCGTTTGGGTGATCGAACACGGTATGAAAGGTATATAAGATCGTGGTAAGAGAAGGGCGAAGAGAGTTGACCGTGGGTAACGACATTCCCAGATAAGGAAACGATCATCAGATCAAGTAAGGAAGGTGAACAATTCGGAAAGTAATGGGTAGGGGAGAGAGGAAGAATTTTCATATTATAAGCGTCAATAAGAAATTTTAATTTCCAAGACCTATGATCATTTTTAATTAGGCATGTATTGAAATCTCCCATTAAGATAACGTGGTCGTATAAAGGGCGCAGATCGGATATAATCTCGTCGAGGGAATCGAAATAATCAATGCTCAAGTTGGGGCAATAGAACACACCGAGCAAAATTTTATTGTTGTGAACAGTTACTTCAATGAACAAAAATTCGGCAGATTCAGAGTATTGGGAAGGGGAAGCTATGATCACCTTGTAGGGTAGATCAGCACGGAGGTACAAACAAACTCCACCGCAGCCCTTTCCAGTTCTATCGTTTCTTATCAAAACATAACCAGGTAGGGAGAAAAGAGCAGACGGGAGGGACGGTTTAAGGAAGGATTCGGAAACTAGTAACGCGTCAAGGTGAGCAGAGCTAAAAGATGCCAGAAGATCGGGGTAGTGAGCAGGAATACTTTGTGCATTTATGTGAGCAACGTTAAAATTGTTACTGTGCCCTGAGAAGACCGTAGATAATTCATCAAGCAAAGTAGAGGTTGTGCAGGAATCGCTGATTGCACTTTCGAAGCTACAAGTCGAAGAAGAGCAAGAATAGAAACTGTCATTGAGCTTAACTTCATCGTTTATATTTATCGACATAGTATATAATCAATTTACGAATATAATAATAAAATAAAATAAGAAATATTAATAATAATTAAAATATATATATATATATGTATATTAAGATATACCTATAATGTTCTATGAGAATTTTTTCCAAAAATCAACAATACAGACCGCCTTCACACTAACCACTGCCAGGTGAAATGGAAAGATTTCAGTTGAATAGGTATAACATTTTATCCTAAAAATATCCTGAGATTACCAATGTAGGTAGGTACCTAACAGTTGCAAATTATACAGATACAAATAGTCATAATAAAACTTCTATTCGATAGTAGATCAGAAATATAATAATGATCTATACTAATATTATTAAGAGTAAAGATTTGTTTGTTAATTCTTTCACCATTAGAAAGCTGCACCCTCACCGAGTGACACAGGCTGTATAATATTACTAGGTGTAAAAGAAACCATTGATGTCCAATTCCAGGCGAGCGACGCTGCGGGTGTCCACTAGTATAAGATATACCTCTTAACCATTTATTTGTAATAGTAGGCCTTATCTATAATGTAAATCTACTCGCAGCAAAATTTTACATACATTTAATCAAGAGGTAAGGTAGGTACTAAGTGATGTACTTACAAAAATTATCAATGATAGTTACCAGCTTATTAGCCTAAATAAAGTGTTAATTCATTCTGATATACCTATACCTTAGTTTATTTAACATTATACCGACGAATATGTTAAATATGTACATAGGTAGGTATGCTATATAATGGCAATTTTTAGTTATGTGTTGACAAACACTCTCTTTAGTGTGAAACATTCAAGTTTTATAATATATAATTTTATAAGGTGATAGATGTTGATTTATCTAATGAAAAATAAAACTAAAACAAATCAATAACAATAACATCATAAATAAGTAAGTACCTACCTACTGTGATTAATTTATTGTAATTTTATAAAACAAAAATAAGATAGAAAGATATTGTTGGACAGGTCCCTGTACACATTTCTAATGTGTTATTGTGTATTATAACAAAAAAAAAAAAACTTGGATTCATTAAGTAGAAAGGAACCAACATGAATCGCACCATACAGTTAACCAATATTGGGTTCATCCCCATCAGCTGATCGTTAAAATACACATAAATTAGACAGATACACATCATTTAAGTACAAAAAACAATATCTAAAAGCATGGAATAGATTGAAATGAAACGTAAGTATTAAGAACAACATCTACCTACATTGACTTTAAGTGTATAATCAAAGTAACACAGTATTGGACTTATTTTGTAAAGTACAGGTATAGTATTTAACGACGCCGGCGACTGCGACCTTTTTGTTCTGAAATATCAGTTTGGGCTGTTTTAGTAGAGGATTCGCCACATTGTAGATCGGATGTGGCAGGAGTGTCGATAGGGAACTGCCTAATAAGTTCATCCAGGTCACTCATGTATTCTATTTTTCGGCGAGATTTATTTGGCAGGAGAATAACTATCTTTCCGTCCGAAGTCCAAACCTGTTTGACACCAAAATGTTTCCGAGCTTCTGCAAATGTTTTTTGTCTAGGGTGAGTAAGAAACTCTGACACAGATAGACCGCTGCCTTTTAGGTTAGTTTTACTGTCCCACACGTCCTGGCGGTGCTCCAGGTTATAAAATCTAACAAGAATAGGCCTGTTCTTGCTGCCTGGATTACCTAGGCGATGACAGACTCGCAAGTGCCCTGCGGTTATTTCTGTCAATTTCATCTGGCCATTTATTATGTTAATAGCTGTCTCGTTCACTTTTTCCTGTTGCTTTTCAGGCACGCCGTGCAGTAGCAGTACTTTTCTTCTCATTATAGTTTCGTGTCGGTCGAGACCTCTTGTTAAAAGTTCTACTTGAGTTTTTAATTTACAAAGTACATCACAAACAAATGACTTAAACTCGCCAAACTCTTCTGAAAGTGAAGAAATATCGAGGTGCACGGGACCAGAACTTGCCTTGACATGCTTTTCCAGCTTCTCTTCGTACCTTTTCATGTGGGATGTGACCAACTTTTGTAGTGCTTCAAAATTGTCAGTTAGTTGCATTTCCATGGTAGAGGTTATGATAGTTGGAACTGTTGAAAGTCCGTAAATAGAAAACAAAGTGGTGAAACTTGATTAGCAGGTTAGTGCTTAAGGGTTCTGTGAGATATTAATCCATTTTTAATCACTATAGATATACTTAAATAATATAAAACACTTATAAACTAACTGCACACTGAATTTGCGTGTTTATGTCACGACTACCCTCGACTTTCTGTTTTATTATTATTATTATTTTTTTGATAAATTGTTTAACTGTAAATTGTATATTGTAACTATGTATATTATTTCATAGAAAAATTGCATGCCCGAAGCGGGTAAACTGTACCTACTTACTTTAAGGAATGTCACCTCAATGAATTGTAAACAGTTTTTAAGCAATAAATATTGATTCATTGATTCATTGATTGATTGATTGATAGATTAATCATTGGTTTGTAATAATGGAGTTCCGCAAAGTAACGCCTGATACAATTAATTATCTTCTTTATCCCCTTTTCGATTCTCACCTTGTTGTACTCCAAATCCCAGCACTTCACCTGCCGGTCCTCCCCGCAGCTGAACAGGTAGGGGTGCCGCGAGGACACTTCCAAGCCTGCAACCAATTGCGTTTTCAATTGCTACTTCTATAGTATTTTCAACCTTTTGGTCAGTTTTGTTGCCTATGTTTTCTAAAGTTGTCAGTATGATGATATCCTTGCTAAGCTAAGCAACCCATAGCGTCCCACTGCTGGGCACTGTTCCCCACTGACAAATCTGCGGGAGGTCTAGTCTAGAGCATACTCCACCGAGTTGCTCCAATGCGGATTGGAGGGGTTAGTGGCTAACCATGTGTCGAGTGTTCTCAAGCCACCCGAAGGTCTTCGACAAGGCTTAGCGACTGTTTCCACCATTGAAAACAACCGGGACCGACGGCTTAACGTCCCCTCCGAAGCACGGTAGCATCGATGAAATTTTGCCGTTTTTTGTTCTTGGAGTGTACTCTAGCTAGACTAATTTTTATCAAGAAAAACAGCAACGGTTCTCCTAGATATTTGCAAAAACCTTCGTAATGTTCAATCGATTCCCTTTGTTTGTGTGTTGGTCTATCTCCTCCATAGAATTATGGATCGAAATTAGTAAGATTTTTGTTGTTACATATTTCTATAGTACATATAACGTGGAGGAAGCCACGGGTAAAGCTAGTAGTAGCTCAAAAATGTTAGTCTTACCTCTGACTGTGCTCACGTGACCAGTCAACGAGACCTTAAGCTTCCCGCTGGCCAGGTCCCATATCTTGATAACTCTGTCGGCAGCACCTGTTCACACATGTAGTGTTAAAATGTTAATTAAAAAATATCAATCCATACTAATATTATACAAATGCGAAAGTAACTCTGTATGTCTGTCTGTCTCGCTTTCACGCAAAAACTACTGAACCATTTTAAATGAAATTTGGTACACAGATAGTCTAGAGCATGAGAAAGGACATAGGCTACTTTTTAATTGGAAAAAAGTGTTGTAAAGGTTGTGGTGGTGATAGTTTCGCTGCAGTTTGGAATGGAACCTGCGGCAGGTCACCAATGGGACAGTGTTTTTTATCTACAACCCATAGACGTCCCACTGGTGGGCACCGCTCTCGCGCAGCCACAACTGAGGCAGGTCTAGAGCATACGTTTTCAATGGTAAAAACATTTGTTAAGCCTTATCGAAGACTTTCGGGTGGCATGAGAACATTAGACACTGGGTTGGCCACTAACCCCTCCACCAATCCACATTGGATCAGCGTGGTGGAAATAGCTTCGGGGGGCAGCTATGTCTATGGGGGAGAGCCTTGCCCAACAGTGGAACGTATGTAGGAGACAGATTTAATATATTAATTTTATATATTTTAATTGCATACACATTTCTAGAGGGAGAATATTTTTAGTATAATATTTATCTCGCTCTGTTTTATTTTGTACTCTGGCCATATACAATGTTACTTTTTTATTTTTGATTCGAAATTTGAAATTACTTTGGTTCTGTGAAAACAAAAGAGTGTAGTCGCAATAAAATTCATATCGAACGAAGACGCGTGTGGTCTTTTATTTATTTACTAGCTTTTACCCGCGGCTCCGCCCGCGTGGGAAAAGGGTATTAACAATGCCATCTATTAACAACATCCGGAACTAAATATCTAGAAAATAACAAAACATCGATATCTTCCCATGGGGATGTTTTACCGCGGTAAAAAGTAGCCTACGTCACTCTCCACCCTCCTCACTATCTCCACACACAAAAACCATACCATATAATAGCTTCGTTGCGACGTGAAAGCCGGACAAACAAACAAACAAACACACTTTCCCATTTATAATATTAGTATGGATTTTATTTATTTATTCAACTTTATTTACACCTCTAAAGAGATATACAATGGGCGGACTTAATGCCTTATGCCTTTATTCGGGGGTTTCCAACAATTTATTGTTGAAAACCCCCGAATTATTTGAATTGAATTGAATTATTTATTGCTACGCCAGCTAGCACGAAAGTTACCAGTTGCAAACCACTCGTTGCCCGGCTCCACTGTAACACATCGCACCCAGCCCAGGTGGCCGGATATGACGCGGAACAGCTTCCAGGGGGCGTGCCACTTGGGCTTGGGCATGGTGGGCGCCTTCCGGGGCAGCGGCGCCAGGGCCGTGTGGGAGGGTGGGGCCCCGCCCGGGGACGGGTAGGGCAGCATCGCGCCGTCCGAGGCTATCGCCGCTGATTCTGCTATATCTGGAAAATTAGGGAATTTCTGGGTTACTCTGTGTTTTTGTGTCACCGTTTAGATCAGTGATGGGCAAACTACGGCCCGCGGGCCAACTCCGGCCCGCGAAAGTATTCAATCCGGCCCGCCGAGGGTCCGTCGACATGGATAGTACGAGTATATGGCCCGTTATAATTACGTTTTGACGGTCGAGAAGAAAAAGTAAATTCTACTTGGTAGAATAATAGATGCATAACCTATAGGTGAAGCTAAACAAAAAAAGCGAAACAGCTTTCGAAAATATTATGGAAAAACAATTCCATATGTCTCACACGCCTAACAAGGCAGAGCCTTCGAATAAAAGTTAAATTGATTATTATTTTTTAGGATAAAAGGTATTTTGTAATACCTATTTGTGTTTAATGCTTACAGCTTAATGCTTTTTATAAAATTATATTAAAAGCTTTAACACAAAATGCATTTTTTTTTATAATTCTGGCCCGCCTCTAGAATTTCTAAACCTTTGTGGCCCGCCATTAAAAAAGTTTGCCCACCACTGGTTTAGATCAAGACTCAAATAGACTCAATAGACTGGGATGTCCAATTAGCAGTGTTAATAAGAACTCAGTTTGCCGGTTCATTAGTGGGTATGAAGACTAGGGCAGGTTATTAGTGACAGCTAGTCCAGTGAGTTTGTGTTAGTAATAGTTCATTTTGTTATCTATACTAATATTATGTACTCCATTTTGTTATCTATACTATACTAATATTATAGTGGTGGTCACGACCCTCAGCAATGAGGAAACCGACTTTTAGAGACTAATATTAAAGAGAGAAAACAATTGTTTGTAATGTTTTCACACGAAAACTACTGGACCAATTTCAAAAATTCTTTCATCTGCATCTTCACTGAGTAACATAGGCTTATATCAAATTACTAGATGTAAACGAAACTATTGTTATGTCTTATTTCACGCAAGTGATACTGCGGGCGTCCACTAGTCTATACTATTATTATAAAGCGGGAGAGATTTTTATTTTGTTTGTTTAAACGGGCTACTCTCACCATTCCGATTAAAATCATCAAAAATGTTCTATGAAGACTAACTAACTTTACCTGTGTTGTTTATAGCATGTCAATCAGATCTATGGTTTAGGAAATAACGGAAAGTTAAAAAATAGATACATTCTAACTAGAACATGTCTTGAAAACAATTATTATAAAGAAGATGGTACCAATCTGGACAGTACCAATCCAATTTGCCACAGATCAGCCAGCAGGTCAGCTTTGCCTGTGGGAGATGCCCACATGAAATAGTTTAACGTGCAGAATTATCTCTATAATCAATGCCCAATCTCTAAATAGAACCTACATAGGGTAAGTTCTATTTAGAGATAACTGTTTTGCAGTTTGGCAGGTCTGAATACTGTGCCAATGTTGATTTACCTTATGAATAAATAAAACAATTTTTTTTTTTAAAAACCCTATGATTAACTCTGGTGTAAATAAAACAGAATAGAAATATTCTAAGCCCAGCTGAGAATGGTGTTGGTAGAAACAATGGTGGATTACCTGTGTCATGAGGAGTATCTGGTCTACTGAGTGCCTCCTGCTGCTTAACCGCCTGCGCCTTCTGTACTGCCGACATCACCTGCCCATAGCTGTCCCGTGCTTTTACTGTTCGTAGTATTTTTTCACTAAAAGAAAAATACACACTCGTATTTACTTCTACTTCTACCATCCATCAGCCTTTCAAAGTCCACTGCTGGACATAGGCCTCCAATCGACACCACTCCTCCTGATCCTGTGCCCTCTGAATCCAGCCATTTCCCACGATCAGTCCACCTCATCAGAGTGGCCAATACTCTGTTTTCTGAGATGTGGTTTCCACTTATGGACTTTCTTTACTCATCAGTTGTCCTATAAGCGACGTGGTCTGTCTGCCCATTGCCATTTCAGTGAATTAACTCTTCAAGCTATGACTTTCCCTTATAGTATTAAATATTTACTGACAACAATATTATTAGTTCTGTCACTTATGGTTCTAATCTTTAATATCAATTAAAAATTGAATAATTATTTCAGTGTTATTTCCATTTGATGGGAACCGTGCAATTTTCTAGCACAAAAAGTATCCAATGTCACTTTCCAGGCCCTACTCTATATCTATGCAAAAAAAAATGTCACTCCATCATTCCTTAGAGGTGGAGAAGGACAAACCAAAAAACACACTTTCCCATTTATATATTAGTAAAGGTATTAGTTTAATGCATAGATGTTTGCTCTCATTATATTTCACTAATCTTTTTTAAATACTCATATCTATAATATGTGCTTTAACTTCTAAAAGAAACAACTTATCATTCTATGTTTCATCTTGTAAGTTAGTCTGAATCATAAACTAAAAATAAACCCTAGCATGCTGGTCCTATGTATTCATATTATAAGAGATACCTTGGTTGGAAGTCATACAATAATAACTTCTTTGTCACTATGGGAAAATAAGCTTGTTGACGGCTTATTGCATAGTGCAAGGGGAACTTCTGGTGTTACCAAAGGCCTATTAAAGTCATCAAACTGACTCAAAGGACCAACACTGTAGCTGACTATAGATTAGTAGACTGTATATTAAGTAGCAAAAAGACTTCTTTCCAGATAATTCTTCTTTATTGAGCTGGACTAGTTTACAATGTCGCGGTGAGATGTACTGAGTTGAGAGCTTAGTATGAACTAAGTTAAAGAACTCAGTATTAATATCCTTTCTTTAGAGCAGTAAAACTTAGTAAATTATGAATGAATTGTTGTACTTACGCCTTCTCATCTATTGGTGGTAGAACACTCTGGTTCGAAAGAAACATGTCATGGGACCTTTTCAGGGATCGAAACACCAGAGTGTGCACCGAATGTTTGATTACTTCGTCAGACATTATGCCGGACCTAATTAAATTGTCTAGCAAATATTACACCTCTTAAAGATTATAGTTATCACTGTTCAACCGTGTACGAACATATTATTGGCATATCAAAATAATTCTTTGAATTAAAGCGTTTGAGTAAAATTGTACCGCAACTCGAGCGTTTCTTTTGAGTTTGATATGAATGAAATGAACGTCAAACTTGACATCTTCGACAAGACACTAGCGTGCCTTGACAGTGATAAGATGGCTGACGTTCTTAATTTCATTATATGACAAACGTTCAGAAAATTATATTTCTTATATAGCACACAGATAATATATAGTTTCTTATATAGAAACACGGTAATTTAAGAAAAACGAAAACTACTTGTAAGTTAGTTAACTATTGTCCATAGACAGCGTAATCTTTGTAGCTAATTATTTAAATTAATATTATTATGAACTAGTAGTCTAGTCACTATTTTTTTAGTCACTATGAAACTTGAACATGAATGTTAATATTAAAAAATAAATTAAATAAACGGTGTGTTAAAAATTGTCAAAATGTTAGGTATTATATATTTTTAATCTTTACTACATCATTCTATGCTTATATCATTTCTCATTAAATAAAACATTGATAATGTTAATTTTGCAATTGAGTAGATACGTTATTACGTGTATTATCACAACAATTTGACTTCGGCATTAAAAGGCCAAGGATGTTAGATTTTGTACATAGATTAATATTGTATCGCTGCGACCCATAGACGTCCCACAGCTGGGCACGGGTCTCCCCCACAGACACTGCTGCGGGAGGTCTAGAGGCTCTAGACTAGAGCATACTCTACCACGCTGCTCCAATGCGGATTGTTGGAGAAGTTAGTGGCCAACCCAGTGTCGAATGTTCTCAAGCCACCCGAAGGTCTTCGACAAGGCTTAACGACTGTTTCCAGCAATGAAAACAACCGGGACCGACGGCTTTACGTGGAGGGCACGTAAAGCCGTCGGTAGCGTCCATGAAATTTTGCCACTAGCGGTCACCCATCCACAAACAAAAAATAAGTACCTATCACTGTGTCGGGAATTGTAAATACATATATGTATTTCCCTAGACGATTCACGTTTGCGAACGCATAGAAACACCGAAATAACACAGTTATTTATTTATTAGTATAAAAGTTACTTGTAAAACATACAAAAAATAAATAAAATAAGGACTTGCACAAACTATTTCAGAAAATAACATTTTACTTACATTTTAATTAATCGATATAGAAAATAAGACAGATTCCATGGATTCTAAGTAGATCGGTAATAAATACAGCTACGATTTGTAGTTTCAACGATGTGACTAGAATTAGTGAGATTCATAATTAACTGACTAGATTAAAAAGCTATACAAGCTTTTATATTGCACACAGCTGGTAAAATTCTTCTATTTACATACATCAATAAGTAGTTTAAAATTTCATTGCAACAGTGAAACTATATCTAGTACACTTATGTAAGTTTATTATTCTACTTTATTATTAGAGATTGGATTCGCCACACTATAAAGCTCATGATAGTTTTAAAAACAAATATAAGTAATTACGTTAAGAAACCATACTTTTACTAGACTAAAGTAATATCGAAGGTAAAAACGTATTTTAAAGAATATTAAGCTAAAACGAAAGGAATAAAGGTAAACAATGGTACCTAAACAAAATTAATCTCATGGTAAAAAAATATACATACTTATCAGTTTGAGTTTAATATTTCATAAAATAGTTGATCAAAATTATTATAATGCTTGATTTGAGTACCTAGGATAGAGTGATAAATTGATTAGAGATTGATTAAGAAAGTTTCAAAACAAGAAAATTATATTCGATACGCAAATATTGCTATGTTCCGGAATACACGTAGGACGTACAACGCACACAATACCTACACTGTTATTTTGTAAAATGTTATTAAAAATTTAATTAGCTACAATCATAAAACATTATTAAAAATGTCCTTGGGAATGTACAACTGCACTGGAGCTTACACTAAATGAATAAACGGTCACAAGGTACGGTGCGGATAATCTAGTCACGAAACGGGGTTCTATTGACTTGAAATGTCTTTGATTGAGGTTTGCAGTTCCAACGGAATGAGCAACTGGGTGGATGAGAATGGTCCTCAAACGAGTCGGTCGACGTTGGAGTCGGCGACGGCCTGCCACTCGTACTCGACGTCGGTAGTATCGGCGACGGAGAATACCGCGCCACCCTCGGTTCAGATGACCGACTTCTCAGGGTTGTTGGCATCGCTGACGCGGCGCGAGTGCGGGGCGCGGCGCAGCGTCCGCGGCTGCAGGTTGAGGGGAGGCAGGTTCGGTCTTTCGATCCTCGTGGGCGACGACACCAGCGGCCTGGTGCTCCTACGAAGCGTGTCCATGCCGTTACGGAAGTACTCCTCCGTTCGGTCGGAGTAGCTCTCGATGAGCGGCGCCGGGTCTTCGTATTCGACGTTGTAATGACGGGGAATGGCCAGATCTTCGGGAGGGCCCAGCTTGTAGAGCGGTGGTTCTACGCACTCGTAGTGGTGATCCTCGGTTTCGTCGTGCGGATAGGTGTCCGCTACGAAGTGCCTAGTGCCTCGAGGAGTCAGAGCTGCCCACAGGACGCGCGAATCCAAGGCAGCACTGCCGTAGAGAGCGTTTGAACCGCCCGTCTTCCCGGTTCCACCCTTGCAGCCTCCGCGAGCACTGGTGGAAGTAATAAAGAAATTATTAACATTCAGGAAATGTTTCAGATATGTTGATATGCAAGCAGTTGGTTGAAAATACTTACTCTCTACATTTGAGTAGGAATAAAGCGAGTAGAGCGGCGATGCAAAGCACAGCTATGCAACAAGTGATCAGGACGAGAAACCAGGTGTCATCGTTGCTAGCCGGTTCTGAAATGAAGATAAATTTCAAAGAAAGAAAAATATATTGAAGCGGAAGTGACGTTCGCTTTAAGGGCCCCATACACGGTACAATTATTGATCTGTACGATCCGTCGTTTCAGACCGATCGGACAGACGAATTGTATGTGTATGTCTAGATCGTTAACGATTTACTTAATTTTTTGTATGGCATTTTTGTGACGATCAATCGTTTACGATTTCCATCAGATCGATCGGACAGGTCCATCGTACCGTGTATGGGGCCCCCTTATGCGCCCGTTTCACGGCGGGCAGGGCACTGCTCGGCGCGGCACGGCAGCTTCAGGTTGGTAGCACTGTCTCACCGTGTCTGGGCAGCTCGTGGTACTCGACGCCGGGGAACAGCGCGTTCTCCTCGCTGTTCTGCGGCGGGCAGCGCGCGGCGCGGCACGGCGGCGTCAGGTTGGCGGCGCTGGCCAGGAAGGCGGGCAGCGGCGGCGGCGGCATGTGCAGGATGGAGTCGGGCGGCGGGCCCAGCGACAGGCAGTCCGCTCCGCACGCCATCCTGAACGACATGGCGATATTTATCCATACTAATATCTAATATTATAAATGTGACAGTGGATAAGCGGTGACAGCCCAGTGGCTATCGAACTCGCCTCTCACTCGAGCGGTCCGGGTTCAAACCCCAGCGGCACGCACCAATGACTTTTCTAAGTTATGTGCGATTTAAGAAATTAATTGTCACTTACTGTAATGGTGAAGGACACATCGTGAGGAAACCTGCATGCCTGAGAGTTCTTCTAATGTTCTCGAAGGCATGTGAAGTCTGCCAATCCGCACTTGGCCAGCGTGGCGGACTAAGGCCTAATCCCTCCCCGTTCTGGGAGACCCGTGCCCAACAGTGGGACAAAAAAAGGGTTGTGATGATGATGATGATAAATGTGAAAGTAACTCTGTCTGTCTGTCTGTCTCACTTTCACGCAAAAATTACTGAACCGATTTAAATGAAATTTGGTACACAAAGTCAAAGTCAAATGTTTTATTTCGGTATGAGGTGATTAGACACGCTTAACGAATGTCTAGGTAGATAGTCTAGACCTAGAGCCTGAGAAAGGACATAGGCTACTTTTTAATTGAAAAAAAGTGTTGTAAGGGGTTAAAAAGGGGGATGAAAGGTTGTATGAAAGTATTGTCATTTTCAGAACTAGAAGCATAAAATTTATATTTTAGGTTGGTTATTGATTAGATATAAATAAATATGGCATTCAAAGTTTGTAAAAATGTTACCCCTATGGGTGCATAATAAACATAGGAGATAACACATTTACGGATTAATTCCAAATTTGTGAAGCTAAAGTTACCTAACGCTTTATGAAGAATCTATTATTATGTCTAATTCCACGCGAGCGAAGCTGCAGGCGTCCACTAGTATTTTATATATTTATAGAACTTGAAAAAAAATCTACCGCAGGTGGTATTCGAACCCACGATATTAGGTACCTACATTACGACAACTACATAACGATAATTAGAGAAAGGTCACAACGGGGCTGTTTCGCCTAGATCCCTCCTAAGCTGAGGTCCGACCCTCATTAGTCGCAATCCTACTAATTGACAGAGGCAGGCCGCCACACACGCCTTTTAGAATATTGGTTTAACTATAGTATTTAACTTCTGGCTGCTTGAATATAACGAATGGAACGAGACGATGTTTTAAAGAATTCGTAGACAGTGTTAAAGAATTTTAACCGTTTTCTCAATTAATTTAAATTTAAGTATAGATGTTTCACCTACACAGTAAGTTTAATGTAGGTAGTACCTACCTATAATTTAGCAAAATTTTAAAATTTAGGTCAATCGGATATAGGTACATATGCACTGGATACCTTTATACATACTATTACAGTCCGTGCTATTACTGTAACACTAAACAGTATCGTACAATTTACTATTTTTAATTGAACTAAAATAATTCAATCACACCAACACCCCAAAATCGCTGCGTTCATAATGCTATCAAGGTACCTATATGAACCTCAGTCATCCTAACAGAACAAAGAAGAGATCGGACTAACTAGTTATCACACACTTGTAAAATTAGCCTTAGTATATCATGCATTCAATAGATCAACGGACTCACATTTTTGCAGGTTTACGATTTTTTCAACAAAATACACCACTTTACAACTGTATTTAGTTACACTTGTTCAGACTCTGATCCTGCGATGGAGTGCGCATGCGCGAACATCGACAACATTCCAACCAAACATATTTTGACCACTGTCAGATTTAATTAAACTGGATCCATTGCGGGGTTTCTGAGACAGTTTCTCATAAATACTTGGTGAAACAGCAATGGATAGCAAGAACGGTAGAGTAAAGTATTTGCTCTCGCATTGTGGGCTTATATTAAAGGGGAGGTTATTGATCCGCGCAAGCGCGGGACGATTTCGCGACCCTTGTGTGAGGGGTTCGGCGTAGGCATTCATCTGGAGCAGGGATTATTGTTAATTCCAAGCATCCCTTTCTTGGACCCTCAGTTTCGATATGAGCGACTGAGACGGCAATATTAAGGAATTAAAAATTTCCTACATTATACTCGTATACAGAGGGCCTTACTTCATTTATATAATTTATGTAGAACCCTTTATGGGACCACATTTTAAATTTCTTGCATACCATCATTATCATCATATATAGGTCTGGTTTTTGACCTTTCAAAAAAATTAATTGAAATGACAATTTTCAATTAAAAGATGCTATGGAACATGCCGCCAAAAATGACACATTCGTATTTAAAACTCGCTGTAATATTAATACTTATAAGTAATCTTTTTTTTCACAGGTAGGAGCACACTTTCGAAGAACATTTCTCTCGGAAACAGTTAGTGAGATCATTCCTGCTACAGTTTTTAGTTTGTATTGCAAACCATTAAAAAAAGTTGAAACTAACAAACTGAGAAGGTACAGCGGCTCTTTTCTAACGTAGTAACTTTTTTATACTTAATCTATTTTTTTCTAGCAATTTCATTCCGATTCGATTTGTTATGACGACAAATTAGTTACCATTTAAAACTTTGGTGAAAGAAAACAAAGAAAGAAAGAAAGAAAGACAGAAAGAACACATATTTATTCCAATAATAAATACAGCTACAAATAAATTAAAAAAAATTAAAATGGGGATTCAAGTATATACCTAAGTTTTGAGCTATTTTGGTCTATGCTACTCTTCAGTTCATTACTAACTTTCAGGTAAAGATCCGAAGTCTTGACGCGCCCGACGAGGAATTTAATTTAGTGTTCAATTGTCTCGAGAATTCCGATGAACTTGGCCGACTGTTCATGAAATGAGGATTTAATAGATTTTCATTGTTTAAATCTAGAAAGATCCATTTTCTTGCGCTCTTTTATTAGGTAAACAACAAAAAATTTAATAAGTACCTACTACTTAATTGTTAATCGTTAATCCTTTAATTTTTTGTCTACCTCATATTTAAACAAGCTTTCAAGTCGTTTTGCGTCCAGAGTTACTTCTAAAATCAAGGGATGTTTTAAACATAATAAGTATAGCTTTATCACCGGCAAGCTACACCAAATATTACCACGTATCAATATCTAGATTCACCCGCATTCGGACCGATCATATCCCGAGATAGCCATAAATCGATTCGAATCGGTCGATATTTTACTATCGATTAAAAATCGAGTGATAATTATAGGCTTTATTTTCCTTTCCTACCGTGGAATCTATGTCAAAATCAATTCGATACATAATTCCGTTGAGGACAGGTTTTTGTTCATTTCCACGGAAACCGCGCAATTTTCCGAGATAACCAAGGTCTATGGGACCTAGAAGGATGTCTTTATAGAATGTTCCTATCAAGCTGGCTGACGCTAAATTGGTTGACAATAATGAATCCAACTAATGGATGGATGGATGGATGGAATGAATCGAACGTAGATTAATGATAAATCTCCGCTGTGCTTCGATTGAGACTAATAAACAAAACTAAATAAGCTGTATTGGCACGGAACGGAGAACTAGGCCCCTGATTACACAAACGAAGTGTTACGAAACGAAACGATAACACCGTCAATCGTAGCCGTCAATCGATCATTTTGACATCTCAAACTCACGAAACGTTAATACCTGGTACTTGGATTAGTAGATCTAGTTAGAACCAAACGGACATTTTATTGTCTCATCGAAGTACAAATCGGCAGTCAAAAGTTTGAATAATCCGACCTTAGAATCCAACTGTAATAAATGTTAAATTTTCTATTTTTAAGTTTAAAAATGGAGTAGGTACACATAAAGAACCTTCTTCAATTTAGGGCTTCATACTATATCTATTTATTCCTTAAACATAATCTTGTTTTGCGCATTATTTATTTAAAACGTTTCGTCTGGGCATTTATGTCAAAGGACATCTAAAGTCAGAGCCAGACACTCGTGCTCACTCGTTTAGAGGGACGTAAGTAATTATGACTGAACGAGTCTCGCCTCCCAAATACAGAGTTGTAGTACTTTTCTCGGTTTTCACCAGTCATGTTTCTTTCCGTCATGTTCTTCATGTTCAGTCAAGTCTCAAAGCTACTATTTTTCACACGATCTATTACTGAATATATCAAGTTAGATACACGCAAAAACATTTATCCCGATCCAGGGAGTGCACTTACTACCTATAGTTTATTTATTTATTTATTTTACGCTTTATTTTAGACTACAATGGGCGGACTTAATGCCTGAAGACATTGTCTACCAGTCAACCCTTGAGATGGTGAGAGGTAGCGGTAGGCGTTTATGAAAATTAAACGGAAAATTAAATAAAAAGTAATGCAGAGAAGTGTTGCAGAGAGGAGCTTTGTTATCTCCCCGCAGCTTTTCACCGCTGTATTAGAGGATGTGTTCAAGCTTATAGAGTGGAAAGGACGACGCATTTACATCAATGGCGAACGCCTCAAACACTTTCGATTTGCCGATGATATAGTTATCTTGGCAGAATCGCTGGACGACCTCAATACCATGCTGAGAAACCTGGCCAGTGCCTTAAAACGGGTGGGTTTGAAAATGAACATGGACAAGACTAAGATCATGTCCAATGTGCATGTCTATCCAATACCAGTTGTTGTTAATGGCGCTGCTCTCGAAGTTGTTGACGACTATATTTTCCTGGGACAAGTAGTTCAGTTGGGTAAATTCAACTTCGAGAAAGAGGTCACTCGAAGAAACCAATTCGGTTACGCAGCGTTCGAGAGTTACGTCTTGACATCTAAACTACCTCAGTACTTGAAGGCAAAAGTGTTCGAGTAGTGTGTGTTGCCAGTGATGACATATGGTTCCGAGACATGGTCCTTTACCGTTGGCCTCATTTGCAAGCTTAAAGTCACTCAGCGCGCTATGGAAAGAGCTATGCTCTCTATTTTGCTATGAGAAAGGATTCGTGATGATGAACTAGGGTAATCGATATTGCTAGTCGAATTAATATGCTGAAGTGGCAATGGGCAGGCCACGTCGCTATTTTTTCTAGATAAATCAAAGACGTATATACGAACTAATCTATATATATAAAAGAAAGTCGTGTTAGTTACACCACTTATAACTCAAGAACGGCAGAACAGATTTGGCTGAAAATTGGTAGGGAGGTAGCTTAGAGCCAGGAGACGGACATAGGATACTTTTTATCCCGTTCGACAGCGTTCCCGTGTGACTTGACATGAAACGTCAGTCACTATAAAACGTGGTATAACAAAAAAGAATCAGACTCGGAATAACAAAACGCAAATGACAGCTATGTAATTGACGTATAATGACAGCTATGTAATCTACTATATAAAAATAAGTCGGGTTTTCCTTCCTGACGCTATAACTCCAGAACGCACGAACCGATTTCCACGGTTTTGCATTCGTTGGAAAGGTCTCGGGCTCGGTGAGGTTTATAGCAAAGAAAATTTAGGAAAAATTTCAACAGAAAAGCGGGAAAAATCTTTTTTCACATACAGCGCCATCTCTGATACATAGCATGTACTACAAACCAATATTTTAAGTAGATGGCGCCGGTGCGTGATAGGTAGTGGTAGGGGTAGATGTAGGGGTAGTGGTAGTGGTAGGGGTAGTGTTAGTGGTAGGTGTAGTGGTAGGGGTAGTGGTAGTGGTAGGGGTAGTGGTAGGGGTAGTGGTAGTGGTATTGGTAATGGTAGTGGTAGGGGTAGGGGTAGTGGTAGGGGTAGTGGTAGGGGTAGTGGTAGGGGTATTGGTAGGTGTAGTGTTAGTGGTAGGGGTAGGGGTAGTGGTATTGGTAATGGTAGGGGTAGTGGTAGAGGTAGGGGTAGTGGTAGGAGTAGTGGTAGGGGTAGTGTTAGTGGTAGGGGTAGTGGTAGTAGTAGGTGTAGTGGTATTGGTAGTGGTAGTTGTAGTCCACACACTTACATGAAGTTCTCCCAAAATATTCAGTAAAAATTATTTATATGGCAAAACAACGTTTGCCGGGTCAGCTAGTTTAAACTAAATGTAACTCAAGTGGCAAAGACCCGCGCAACTACAGCAGTGGCTGGCGACGAGTATAAAGGAACCTCATATTCAGGCTCTGATAAATTTACTTAATGCGCCTGTCTACTAGATTCCTGAACGTCAAAGGGCAATTTAATTAGCAGTAGAGTATATTTACGAGTATGTATCTACTTCTTGTTCGTACTACATGTTTTTGTCTGCTTGTTTTATAGGTATTTGTTTTCTCGTATTCCTATGTTATCTTTTAAAAATATCTTTTATTGTTTATGGTTTTATTTACCTTACATATCATACACATACATACGGACCTACCTACATACCCTAACGTTATTATTAATTGTAGAAAAGCAATTAAACCTACGAATTGTAGTAAAGCTGTTATAAATACTAGAACAGCGGAGGGTCACAAGTGCGTTTTGGCCTTGAAGGTATCATTGACACTTTTCACAAAGACGCATTGAATTATATTAGGTGATAAATATTGGTATACGTATATTGAGGTTACCATCAACCCCCTGTTGTGCTAAGCTTATGGCTTGCTTCCTGAAAGGCGGCGCCGGTACTAAAGAACCGGCCAAATCAAGCGTCGACAGCCTTGTGTTGTTATTCAGGAATAGCTATTGATCATTGTATAAATAACTAATCCTACGTTAATGATAAATAAATGTATACTTTACAGTATTTAGGTTATTATATATTAGACATTTCTATTACCATCAACCTGATATTTTGATCAAATAAGACAATGATATGATGAGATTAATATCACGATCACTTAGGTAATTAACTAAAACAAAAACTTAGTTGAACAATAATTTGAAACTTTGATTAGTTGAAACTTTTGAGCAACCTTTCTGAAACCTTTTGATTGAATAACTTTCACCTGTCTCGTAGGTATATCTAAGCTTTCTCGTACCTATATCTAAAGTTTCTTAACTCAGACGACTGTGTCTAGCTATTAGAAAACGCCAAGTAATTTAATTTAATAGTGTACATACATACATAAATCTACATACATATAATAAAACTCTAACGAGTCCGTGTCTGTCTGTCTGTCTCTATGTGTGCGATGGAATCAAAATCTACCGAACAGATTTTAATAAAACTTGATGCAAACATGCACTGCTGAATGCATGTCTTGTCTGATAATTTTATAATTTCCAAAAAGGCTTTACTAGAATATCACAGCCTATTAATTAAAAGTAGTTCCGCTTTGGTATTAGTATTACTCAGTATATACATTTTCATAAATATAATAGACTTAAAGAGCGATACCTTACTACCAATCTATATTATATTGGCGCCGTTCTTGATTTCATTCCAAAGGCTAAACTAACTTATATTTTATTTATTACATTTTGGACCGTAATATTTTGTAAGGAGATGGACGCACTAAAGCCTTTGAGTCCATTATTTACTAACCATACTAAAACAGTGCGCAATTAACTCGTCACAGGGAGCCAAGATTTGTCTAATAATTTCGGGTTATGCTCCCATAAATTAACCCAACAAAAACAAACATTAGCTGGCCGCCATGTTTATGACGTCAACAAGATGGCCGACTCATTGATAAACCGCCATGGCGGGCAGTGGGCGCGAATTGCGCAGGCCCGTCTATACAACCATTGATAGAGAGGTTTTGGAGGCCTTTACAACAGGAGATGGCGATTAAACGATGTTTTGTAAAATACAAAACAACAAAAATATTAATTATATTATGATAATTAAAAATATTGAAATAAAATTTTTTTTAAATTATTGTTCTTAACTTTTTTAAGATAATTCGTATAAAACTGAGCTGTGCATAAAAATTGTAGTGGTATATAGTACTCCAAAGTCAATAAGGAGCGTAGCGTCGCGACGTGGCAGAATGATAAGAATTCATCTGCCAGCCTGTATAAAATGCTGGCAGCCTGTAAAAAATCCTGAATAATAGTAATGAGCTTTAGATGTAAGCTTGAAAAGCCAGATTATTACTTAGAAATATAATTACGAGTGAAAATTTACACCCATTTCAAATTTTAGTGTCGTACATTATAAAATCACTTATAAAGAGCGCCTTTTTCCACGGCGTGTAATATAACCCACATAGGTTGCTTCAGATTCTGCCTCGCTTTCCGGACAGGCGGACGTCGCCCGCGCGCGGGAAAGTCACCGACTTTTAAATTTCGAATTAGGAGCAGCTATAAATAAATTTTACCTACCATAGACACTTTCAGTTTTAAATCTCAGCTCTTTCTGATAAAAGTGTAGACTTTTTGTTTGTCACAGTTCTTGAAAGGAGTTATCTACACTTGGTGAGTACTTTTTTAACATGATATATTTTCTGTTAATGAAAGTTCGCTGTTTAGTGGACTTTTGAATTTTTGTTTACTGCGTATTTAGTTTCATATTCATTTGTGAAAATCCGTTGATTAATCTGTTGTTATTTTATGTACTTTTTGTGGACGTTGGTGAATTTTAGTAGGTGAAATTTGTGAATATAAATTCAAAATTCAAAATTCAAATAATTTATTTCGCTATGAGGTGATTACACACGCTTAACGAAAGTCTAGGTAACTACAAACTACTTAATGCTGTTCTAAACTAAATAATATAAAGCAAAGGATGAGCTATTTATCCTTGAATGAATAGCTAATCCTACACAGGTGCCTAACCTGCCTTATGGCTAATTTACAATAATTACCTACCACTAAGCTAAGCTCTAAGTCACGATCGACTATCTACCTGGTCATCGGCTTAAGGAAGAACTTACAATATTCTTATCCTATGCCCTAGTGTAGGCCGAGAGAGAAAAAAGCCGGAGGAAAAAACTCTCGGTACTCTTTTAAAATTCAAATTAATTTTTACAGAAAAATGTACAGTATGACCATGATATGATTTGGACAGACACGAGACAGCCAATCGTGTATGCCAAGAATCACCCCATATGCCACCTGCTTACTTGCCACTGCTTATAACTTCGATTACTGATACTGATGACAAAACTTATAGTCTTAGAAAAAACTTTATTTGTTTAACTACTTATATGGACATATATATTATTTGATTTTGAAAATGGAATGGTGTTGTGATTTTTTTCTATTAATGTGTAAAGTTCGTTTTAAGCGGCCGGTAGTTGCGAGGAGGTGTGTTAGGTGAGGGCCTGGGGTGTACCTCTGGGGTGTTAAGGGACAAAAGGTGCAGAAAGTTTTATTTTTAATTTGCTTACCTGAGTTTGATAACCGTGAGCGTATCCAAATAATTCCAATTACGCAATGCTATTCGTGTTTCATGAATTTTGATCCCTGATAAACACTATATAACATGTTCTATAAAATTTTCAATGTTTTGAATTATTTATTTTGTGTAAAGAAATATATTACTCGGTATATATTCGATTTATATAATCGGCCTTGTATGCGAAGCTTTAAGCTTGGCAAATAATGGGTTTTGAATCGCAACAGGTGGTGATATTCCCGTACGGATAAGATTATCACTGAGTCGATATTACCTTTTTGTAATGCAAATTGCTTGAGACTGTACGTACCAATTTAATAAGTAAAGATTAAGGGTCTTATTCATAACAAATTAATAAGCCTATTAAATCTATTGAGTGTTTTATCACTTTCTGTCAAATTCTGAATTCAGTGGAATGAAAAAGACAAAATATTCTATGGGTAAAATAGGTTTATTTTTATTTGAATAAGGGATTCTTAATACAAAAGTATATCTTTACTTGTTCAAAGTATGTATATAGGTTTTTAAAACTGAATGTACTCGTATGATGTTAAGTGTTCATACACATATTTTTTTACGGATTTTTTGCGTGAAAATACTTAAGTATTCATTTTATTGTAAGTCATATTCAAGAATAATTAAATACGCATATAAAGACAATATTTGTGTCTTTACAAAAGGTTTTTAGAAATGGATAGTCTCAATGCAATGGTTTTTACAGGGTGTTGTTACTTTTGTCTGGGCGGGAGATCGTAGCTTCGTAGCAGCTGCCGTAGCGCGTGCTACACGACGTGCTACGGTTCGGCTACGATCATATAAAACTATTGAAATTGTGTAATAGACTCATCACGATGACTGAACAAACTTTTGATTATATAAATATATAAAGCATTGTTTACCTAAGAATATTACATACAAATTACATATTGTAATGTACTGTTGTTTGTTCGAACATGCTGTTCAACAAGTGTTTTAAATAAACACAATATCTACGAGTACATCGATTTCAATACTGTTTGTAGAAATAAATAGACCAGAAACTGTGAGAGTTAGTCAAGTAAGTATAGGAATATTGGTTAGGTCTTTAGGGAGCAGGGCAGTTATTCCTGTTGATAATTTTTTATTAGAGGCTCGGTACAGGGCATACTTTAAAGTCTTTTTTATGGATATAAGATAGCAAACGAGCTTACTGACCACTCATCCGCCGCTGCCCGTGACATATGTGACTGACTTTAAACAAGACTAAAATAGCAATATGCATGGAATAAAGTAATGGAATTTTTGTGTGTTAGATACGAGTAGGTATGTCATCCCTCCGCAATATATTGAGAAAACATATTTACTCGCGAGAACATAAACGTTTTGTAACTTGGTGAATATAAATGAGAAAATACTTAGATGGGCTTACAGCGGCTTGAATATAGACAACATTATCAATATTTGAGAAGTCGACTAGGAGATTGAAGGATGAAGTCCTTATTTTTTAGGGTTCCGTGTCTAAATATGAAAAAGGAAGCCTAAAAGGGTGACCACATTGCCGATCTCTCTATCTGTCAAAATATATTTTCTTGGGAACGCCTGATTTATGAAGTAAAAACAGGATAAGCATAATAAAACCGTTTAAAAAGGAACTCCGATTGTTACCTTTTTTACATTTTTACACCACATACTGGTATCATCATCACAGCCCATCCTTTGTCCCACTATTGGGCACGGGTCTCCTCTCAGAATCGGAGGGAATAGGCCTTAGTTCACCGCGATGACCAAGTTGGCAGACTTCACATGGCTTCGAGAACATTATGAAGTACTCTCAGGCATGTAGGTTTCCTCACGATGTGTCCTTCACCGTTATAGCAAGTGAAATTTAATTTCTTAAATCGCACATAACTTAGAAAAGTCATTGGTGCATGCCGCTGGGGTTTGAACCCGGACTGCTCGAGTGAGAGGCGAGTTCGATAGCCAGTTTTAAACCAGACGCCTTTTTGTCAAAATGAAATCAAAAATTCGACCAATTATAATTTTTTATTTTAAATAATAATTTAAGATATACCTATAACGATTTAAAGTTAGCAACAACCAATTTCGCTAATTTTCCTAGTTATATCATTTGTTTTGCAGGTGGGTTAGCAATTTTTTTTAAAGTATGCATCTTGTTAACCTATTTAGATAAATTATTGACGAAGGTAGCTAAAGCCCATGAAATAAGTTCAAGCACCTCTTCAATATTATAATAGGGCAATAGGGTTGTCAACAGTAGGTAAAATAAAAAAAATCATAAAAATTAATAAAATAAGCGAAATGTTTTTTTTAAATCAAATTTTGTTTTTATATATCTGAATCTAGCAATATCTCTTAAATACTATTAGTCACTCTAAAAATAGGAAAAACTAAATCAGCACTGCCAATGGTTTCCTCCCTAGATATTAGCAACTCTGGGCTCGCCTGACTTCATGCTCATGTGCTGAGGTACGCCACCGATGTTTTAGTGGGTGAAAACCCCAAACAACCCGGCACGTCGCTCCCACAATGTCAGGGTACCTTTAAAAGGTTTTCAACTCGTAAATACAACGATGCCAATGAGTGGTCGCAATGTGACAGTTTTAAGAAGGATACACGCGCTCCAGCCACCTGTTGGCTAGTCACAGAAAGCTCATTAATCACTTGTGTGTTTATAAGTAAATTTATGCGTCTGCATCTTTCCTTTTGATCTACGAGTATGCTGTGCTATAAGAAACTCTAAACTCGGCTTATGACGGAGGGGTTAGCGGTGACAGTCCAGTTTTCTTAGGCATTATTTGATATCCTTAAATTATTCTCAACTCCGACTTCTATATTTCATTTTTTGTGAAAAGGTGGCAACCCTGGACAACCCAGACGCGCTAATGTGTCTGGTCCCGGTGTGACAGTTCATGAAGGATACACGACTGCCGCTAAGCACGCAGCTGTGATTGATGAGCTGCGCATTGTGTTGATGAGCTCCCTAATGGGCCACAATCCATAAGCTTGCGGATATGCTGCTGAAAATCCTACTCATACCCATTACGGGAAAGTTGGCGGGCCCGTTGGCGCAATCGGTAGTGATCCTGTCTGTTGCGCCAGGGGTCGTGGGTTCGAATCCCACTCAGGACAAATATTCGTGTGACGAACGTATTTGTTCTGTGTCTGAACGTTAATATTATCTATTTAAGTATTTATTTAAAATTATCTAGTACTAGTGGACGCCCGCAGCTTCGCTCGCGTTACACATTCACTAACTTCAAAAACGGCAAAGCTTCATACTAACTTTGCACCCCCGTTTTACCCCCTTAGGGGATGAATTTTCAAATTTTTCTCGCCGTAAAAACCATCCTTGAACTTCAACGAACATTTTAAAAAAAGAATTGGCCAAATTGGTCCAGGCGTTGTTGAGTTATGCGCTTACCAACACATTTTGCGATTCATTTTTATAATATAGATGTATATCAGTCTCTGACACCCATAACACAGGCTCGCGTCTACTTTGGGGTCAGATGGCCGTGTTTGAGAATGTCCAAGATATTTATTTATTAAAGTAACCAAATATGGAAACTATTCCATATTTGGGCGAAAAAAATCCATATTAGGGGTACTCACGGACAGGCGTGGGGTTATGTTATAAATAGCGTTTTAACTAGATATCTCCTCTCCTCACACAAGCGCACGTGAACATTCTTTGTTGACACAAGTTGGCCAGTAATCCCAACTTGTGCGGGAGTAATTACGTTGTTGATAGTGTTGATTCGCTGTGGTTTTCAGAAGCTTCCGCTAGAGGTTAACTACATATACTGTCGGAGTCTAATAGTACAAATATAGAAAGTATAAACATGCTGCTGCTGCAACCCATAGACGTCCCACTGCTGGGCAAGGGTCTCTCCCACACACTACGGGGGGTCTAGAGCATACTCCACCACGCTGCTCCAATACGGAGTAGTTAGTGGCCAACCCAGTGTGGAAATTCAGTACCAGTTCTCAAGCCACCCGAAGATCTTCGATAAAGGTTTACCGACGGCTTCCACCATTGAAAATTACCGGACCGACAGCTTAACGTGCCCTCCGAAGCACGGTAGCGTCCATGAAATTTTGCCACTAGCGGTCACCCATCCACAAACCGACCGCGCCCGTCGTTGCTTAGCTCCTTGGATCACATTGAATCGACGCGAGCCATTGGATGCGATCATAGTAATTAATAGACAACACATAGTAGAAACATTGAGTGAACAAAAGTAAATAGGAAGGTATATTATTATGATAAAAATTGTCATGCGTTCTGTTAAAAGCTAAGTCTCCTGCTAAACGACTTTATTTTTAAATAGAGCTTATAGTAATATTACCGCTATATATAGCAGAGTACATAATATAATTATAACTACTACACTACTCACCACCATAAGACGACGAATCATTCGTACGTACATTATGTAGAATTAAGCAATTTCGTATTCATGGTAGATAAATAGATTGAACTTGCTTGAACGCACTTGCCTTTCAAGAAATATTATGAACATACGAGTATATGTAACATATTTCACGGCTTATAAAAGCAAAACCATCCATCAATCTCATACAATATTAATCCATCATAGATTGTACATTAGTGCTTAGCAGTGCAGTGCCTAAGTGTAAGCTTGCGTTATGTATGATTTTTATAATTTATACAATTTATGTTAAGGCCAGTTAGTTTATGTTAGCAGACAATCGCCTGCCTGTCGAGGGGGTGTGGGTTCAAATTCAAGCGGCACGCACCGATGACTTAAGAAATTAAATGTCATCTGCTGTAACTGTGAAGGAAAACACTGGAGATATTTGATATTACTTGCCTGATATTTCTGCAAACTGTTCTCAAAGACTTGTGAAGTCTACCAACCCGCATTCGAACAGCGTGGGGACTATGGCCTACCTCCTCCCATTCCGAGACATGGGATAAAGAAAGGGTTTTTAAGAAAGCCAGTTGTTACAAAAAAATTTTTTTTTGTTATATACTTGTGTGGCAAAATAAATAAATTCATAATCTTATTGTTAATCCACATAGAATTTCAGTTAAACATTGCCGACTGTTAACTGCGTATTAGTTTGTGTGTACACTAAGGGCACGTTAAGCGGTCGGTCTTTGTTTTTTTCAATGGTAAAAAACAATCGTTAAGCCTTGTCAAAGACCTTCGGATGGCTTAAGAACTTTCGACACTGGATTGGCCACTAACCCCTCTTCTAATCCGCATTAGAACAGCGTGGTGGAATATGCTCTAGTCCTCCCGCAGCTGTGTCTACGGGGATGACTCATGCCCAACAGTGGGTTATGGGTTGTAGCAAGCTAGTTTGTGTGTAAATAATTACATTCTTCAAACAAAATAGCTTCGCTTCGCTGGTAATGGGTGCCGGAATTTATGTAACATACGGTCCAAAGAGTTACGATACACGTAGTTCGTAGAATGATCCTTTCGAAGCCCAATTAAAAGTTTCTCCGTCGGATTTAAACTTTGCATTTATTCCGAGAATGTGGTTTCTGACTACATAACTTACTACATAGCTGACTACGTAACTTTAACAGTCCTTAACTATATATATAATATCTATACTAATACTATAAAGAGGAAAGATTTGTTTTTAATGTTTTCACACAAAAACTACTAGACCTATTTCAAAAATTCTTTCACCATTAGAAAGCTGCATCTTCGCTGAGTGACATAGGCTATATAATATTACTAGGTGTAAACGAAACTATTGTTATGTCTAATTCCATGCAAGCGATGCCGCGGGCGTCCACTAGTACATTTAATAAAAGTCTTTGTCATTATATTGCCATGGTAAATTAAATCTCTTGCAAAATCCGAGAGTTCCGGTTTTCTTCATTGTTAAAAACCTTCGATCACGGCAGATAACATAGATGCAGTAGGTACTTCTTTTGAATTTAGAGGCATGGTGCCACGATTTTCGCTAACAAGCACTATCCATATTTTTTCTTCTGTTAACGAAGTTAATTTTTTTGATTAACAAAATGAAATTATGCTCACATGGAGCTGACTCGATTAGCATTACAATAAAACAATCATAAAAAGAGGGTTTGGTTCCAAAGACAGATTCTCTGTATCTTCAATGGTTTCAGTATTTTCCATACTGTCCCATTTAAAAACTACAAACTTACTTGATCGATAACATTGGGACCGGCTTGTCCCCCGGCCCAACAGTTGGCTAATGATGTTTTTCTAGGCCCAGACTTTACATTGGACCCGAGATGTTTCCACCTCAGCGCCTGTGACGCCGGCCGATCGGCTTCATAGCCACTGATCCGAAAATTACTCAGCCTTTATCGATATTCGAGTTTAGGCAATTCTAAAACGTTAAAGTCAATTCTTCAACGATGTAGAATCAAGTGTTTGTATGTGGTACATAAAATCCATACTTCCATACTCCATACTTAATATTATAAATGTGAAAGTGTGTTTGTTTGTCCGGCTTTCACGTTGCAAAGAAGCTATTATATGGTATGGTTTTTGTGTGTGGAGATAGTGAGGAGGGTGGAGAGTGACGTAGGCTACTTTTAACCGCGGTAAAACATCCCCATGGGAAGATATCGTTGTTTTGTTATTTGCTAGATATTTAGTTCCGGATGTTGTTAATAGATGGCGTTAGTAAAATTCATTTGCAAGTTCTTATCTTAGTATCTTTTAATCGTGGAACTGTCACTATTCATCCACCACAAATGTGTCATGTATGACAACTCATTGTTAGTTCCCTTTGACCACGCGGGCGGAGTCGCGGGTAAAAGCTAGTTCTTACATATGTAGGCTTTTAAGAGTTAAAAGGTCACCCGGAACATTCATTCGCTACGACCCATAGACGTCCCACTGCTGGGCACGGGTCTCCCCCACAGACTATGTTGCGGGAGGTCTAGAGTTTACTCCACCACGCTGCTCCAATGTGGATTGGTGGCCAACCCAGTGTCGAATGTTCTCAAGCCACCCGAAGGTCTTCGACAAGGCTTAACGAATGTTTCCAGCATTGAAAACAACCGGGACCGACGGCTTTACGTGCCCTCCGAAGCACGGTAGCGTATCCACAAACCGACCGCGCCCGTCGTCTCTTTCGATCACATTGAATCGACGCGACATTGGGCTATGGTCGCTACGAACATTCATTACTTTAGAGCAATTGTGTGCTGGGCTTTTTCGTCTATCAGCTACGATCGACACTTACCGCGCTATCCCACAAAGTCGCACTTCGCATCGTACATTAATTTATAAGTCAGAGCGCAAACTTTCCTAACAATGATTCACGGGCAGAAAACGTGCGGGATCAGGCGAGGTGTCTACATTGCCGCAACGCTTCCATTAGCGTGTAACGTAACGTGATAAACAGTGGAGACAGGCGAAGAATCAGATTTGATACTTGAGGCTTGAGTTTCTTTTTTTTATTCTTATTAAGTCTCATAATTTTATTCAAGTTCGTCGTAAATGCAGTGGCAAAACCACACAATTCTAAACGGAGCACAATTGATCAAATATTAATTACTTATCTATGAGTATAATTATATTATATGAGTTATGAGGAAACCTGCATGCCTGAGAGTTCATCATAACGTTCTCGAAGGTATGTGAAGTCTGCCAATCCGCACTTGGCCAGCGTGGTGGACTAAGGCCTAATCCCTCCCATTCTGAGAGGAAACCCGAGCCCAACAGTGGGACAAAGAAAGGGTTGTGATGATGATGATGATAATATTATATAGGCACTGATGAATGCCTGTATGATTTGTAGGTAAAATATCTGCCTCTTTCCTATTGCAATGCCTTAACAAGTCTAAATCCACGAGAGCGAAGCTGCAGGCGTCCGCTAGTAAAGAAAGGAATAGGTGGTTAATGGTATAAGATGGAATCTATATAGTTTACCATGCCAAGTTATTAACTCTAATCAATGAACATAACGAATTATTCCCGTATCAATTGAAGATACTGCACATTCTTAAAGGTATGATGTGTGGAACGGCTCTGGAACTTGGTATCCAGTTACATCTCACATCTTTTCTTGGCGAACATCTGAGATAACTGAATTTTCTTCTATACTTGGCTTCACTCTTCTATCTTTCACGTTTATGTTTTTATTCAGATTGGCTCCAACATGAAACCAAGAGAATAACGAGATATTTCTGTATCTGCCTTTCTATTTGTTTAAATTTCATCGTGCAAGTTATATTGAGTTTGTCGCTAGGAGTGAACAGGTGCACAGAAGCAAAGCAGTCGATTTTGTACCGCCCGTAGATGCTTTAGCGGATAAAATAGAATATCACAGGTCATAAAGGGAGAGCGCGATGAGATTGCAGTATAATCCATTAGAACACAACAAGAATAAACGTAATAGTGGGTATAAAGGTCACATGCTGAATATGTGTTTACTATATTTAATTAAGTTAGGATAGACGGCGGGAAACCGTTGGTTTCAGAAGGCACAGGACCGGTCGGAGTGGTGTCGTTTAGGAGAGGCCTATGTCCAGCAGTGGACCTCAAAAGACTGATGGATGGATGAGGATTTCATTTTAGGTTGAAGACTGAAGTGCCTGGTGTAACAGGCAGGGTCACTACCGATTGCGCCGACGGGCCCGCCAATCTGAATAAAGTGTAACCGGAAACTACATCTTTCCAACCGGACGACAACCAAATATTTGTTTCATACCTATAAAGAATACGTTAGCTAATTAATTTGAAAACTCAATTGAATAAACTGAACTAAGTATCGACTTTGATACAATACAAAATCATTCGATCTGAACGAGCATTCAAATCAAATATTTAGAACAACATTTCGACAATCGTTCCTTGTGTGAAATCACTAAGTCGAATATAATTTATGAAAGTAAAGTTGAAAACAGAGAGAAGTACATTAGCAATCCATTACGAGGAATACGCAATTAAAATACTTCGTTAACGTCGGCACAGTAGAAATAGAAAATCAATTAATTTTAAGTAATTGTGATTTAGAAAGCTTTTAAATTTGATTGCCTTACTTACAGAATGATACTGTTTGGTGCTTTTCTGGTATACTCGTAACTGCTCAATTCATATCATTTTTCGCCACACAGCAACCACTAGTTTCTACAAGCGTATTATTACTCACTAGTGGACGCCCGCAGCTTCGCTCGCTTCGATTTAGACAACAATAATTTCGTTTACACCTAGTAATATTATATAGCCTATGTGACTTAGTGAAGATGCAGCTTTCTAATGGTGAAAGAAGTTTTTGAAATCGGTCCAGTAGTTTTTGTGTAAAAACATTACAAACACATCTTTCCTCTTTATAAAATTTGTGTAGATTTAAGTTAGCGATATACTCACCGACAACAAAATAGTAAAAATAGTAATCGTGACATATGATTACATAAAACAAATAGATACCTAGGCACATTTTTAGATAGTAAAACCTTTTAAGTAGATGTTGTGGGAGACATGGAAAATTCCACGAAAATTCACAGCCATTGATGTCAAAAATAACACTTCATTCAGCGAGACTAGGTACGGAAGACGCCTATAAATGCCTACGTAATTAAACACCTGATACTGTCGGAAGCAGAACCTTTCAGGTTTATAAATAGAGCAATCGATGGAGGACAGCCAAGGCTACGCATGTGACAATTAGAGAGCAGAGCCGTAGAATAAATTTTTACGAGAATAACAAGCAACAAGTACAAAGTACAAAGTCTCTGCGCGCCCACACCGCGCAATACCGCCTGTTTGTGTTGATTCCTCTGTTACATTATTCATCAGTAATATGTTCTAAAACACAATAACATTCATATAACATATTCTGACTCAACCTAGAGCTCGTAGTCGGTCGTATCCCCAAATTTAACCCTTTTGTTGCGCCAAACGTCACGGGTCTCCTCTCGGAATGAGAAGGGAAAAGTCATAGTCCATCTCACTTGCCAAGTGCGGATTGGCAGACTTCACATCCCTAATCGTCGAGAAAACTATGGCTACTATTATTTTCAACGACACGACCATTCATCTGCTGCGACCCATAGACGTCCGACTGGTGGGCACGGGTCTCCCCCACAGACACTGCTGCGGGATCTAGAGCATACTCCAACACGCTGCTCCAATGCGGATTGGTGGAGGGGTTACTGGGCAACCCAGTGTCGAATGTTCTCAAGCCACCCGAAGGTCTTCGACAAGGCTTAACGACTGTTTCAAGCATTGAAAACAACCGGGACCGACGGCTTTACGTGCCCTCCGAAGCACGGTAGCGTCCATGAAATTTTGCCACTAGCGGTCACCCATCCACAAACTGACCGTGCCCGTCGTTGCTTCTCTTTCGATCACATTGAATCTACGCGAGCCATTGGGCTATGGACGCTACATAATGTGGAGTCCATAGACCATCTATCTAACTCTAATTTCACCCCTAATCTCCATTAGGTCACCGAGCAGACTGTCAACAGTTTCCGTCGCGAACGGGAATTTCATTTAATGTCGGTCGTATGAGATTACTACGGGTAGATAATCCAGTTACATACAAAGTAGCCAATCTGCATACGTTGGTCATGTGGAGAGGACGGAAGACGGAGAACAATTATTAAAAGCTTTTATTTAACTCCATTCGTATGTATGTCCTGGAATCTTGCAATCAATATTTCACCCACTTCCACTGAAGCTATCGAGCTTAAATTTGGCACACATATTTGGTTCCGAATGTAGTCCGTGGTTCCGATGACAATGCACATGTTTTAAAAATGTTTTTTTTTATCTTTTCCATTGATTACTTTAAAATCTGTTATTTAGTAAAAATATTTTTTCCCACGCTTAAATGGTAAAACACTGTAAAAACTGTGAAGAGCGGATCTTGTCTCCGGCGACCCATTTTCAATAAACTCGATTTCAGCGTTGATAGACTTCGGATCAAACGTGGTTCAAAAGCTACGTTATCGTGTTACGATACTTGTGTTAATTTGTCGAAATAAATTTTTTATATTCTATTCAGTTCTATTCTATCTATATATATATAAAAGGAGAAGGTGACTGACTGACTGACTGACTGACATATAAGGGCTAGAAACTTGAAATTTTGCACAGGGGTTCCTTTTATAACGTAGGGGAGCACTAAGAAAGGATTTCTGAAAATTCACCCCCTAAGGGGCTAGTAGTAAAGTAAGTATGAAACTTTGCCGTTTTTGATTTTATTCGAATGAAATTCAGTACCTATAAAGGTTTTTTATTGAGTTTCGAAAATCATCTCTTAAGGGGGGTAAAAGGGGGGTGCAAAGTTAGTAGGTATAAAAGTTTTTCGTATATACCTACATTATTTCAATGAAATTTTGTATTTAGGTTATGTTACGTCTAATTCCACGCGAGCGAAGCTGCGGGCGTCCACTAGTTTTATTATAAGCAGATTAAAGTAGTTCGAATCGATTCGATCGCATTGATCGTTCAATTTACTGACAGTTAATCAGGTTGCCCCAACGTAGCTTTTGAACCACGTTTGATCCGAAGTCTATCAAAGCTGAAATCGAGTTTATTGAAAATGGGTCGCCGGAGACAAGATCCGCTCTTCATATAATTGAATAACCAGTAACCTGTTCAGCCTCGAGTGGGGGCCAATATTGCTCACCATCACGAAAGATTAATTGATTGAGATTTCATCTTATCAGACGGTATGGGTGATACAGATATTGGGTTCGTCCGGTACAGTATCACCAAGTACCAAGTACGTTTTCTTGATCTGTCTGTCAAGCAATTGTGTTCAGGAAATGGTGAGGATTTACATCCTTCCTCTATGGTTTTACAAATCCATTCTGCGTCTTATTGTCATCCTGTGTCTAACTGGTCTATCGATATATTTGGCTATGTTAGCGATCTTAAATACTATCGACAGATTTGGCTGCTACTAATAATGGAAAACCGGCTGCTTCCAAATAATCTATCTTGTTTTTAAAACTAAACTAAAGATATAGAGCTAAACCAGCTGAACTAATAATGATATATCTGCTTGTTTGCTGCAAATAGGGGCTGACCTTTCACCGGATTTGGTCTACAATCTAGAAATAGCAAAATGAAAATTGCAATCATTCAACGAACTAGTGTATCATCACATCTGATGAAGGAGGTATTTCAATTAATATTCAATTATTTTATTTAATTATCCACGGCCGCCCATAACAAACGGACAGCGGACAAAATCTATGTAGGTTCTTTAAAGCCTGTAGGCTTTATGGTGGCTTATGGTGTACCATATTTACTTTTTCATCTATAAGAAAAAAATATAAGGTACTTTAATACTCAATTATTTCTACACTTAAGTTGATAGTGTCAATGAGATCACAAATTCTTTGTTACACTCTGAAAATTACTTGAATTTACTAATTTTGGAGAGTGTCATTACTGAAGTCATATACAGCCATTTTAAAACTTATAAACCCAGGTGAGTGTCCTTCGCCAAGGAAATGTTTATTGCATTCTACACTTGGTGTTGTGTTTCTAGTATTTTTACGACTTAAAAACTTTTACATTTACTCAGGTTACTAACCTTTTACTGTTTGAGCTGGTATTATATGGTATTGTACGTAATTGTTTGGCGATATACCTTCTATCTACTAACTGCTTTGATTTATGGTCTGTCATGGTTTATAAATTTATAATGGAGCTATAACTTATATTGTATATCAACGTATGTAGCAAAAAAAAGGAATTAGTCTATAAAACAGATAGTTACTGATAATTTTGTATTCTAGAACACATAATGATGTGTTATTCATCTTAAATCCAGGACAACAACATCCATGGTTTACCCAAGAATGATTCTAGAAAAATTTAAATCATCTTCATTTTTTTTTATCCTAGAAAATAGATAAAAACGCAGAAACACGTATTATATTAGTTTATTACAAACCTTTGCAAATTTCAAATTACATAATGTTTGAGATGCATAGTAAATTTATACCGTTAAAAATTTTTTTTTTTTTAAAATGCTTTTTAATTATTTTTTTATTTACATGCATTGTCATCGGAACCAAATATGTGTGCCAAATTTCAGCTCGATAGCTTCAGTGGAAGTGGGTGAAATATTGATTGCAAGATTCCAGGACATACTTACATACGAGTGAAGTTAAATAAAAGCTTTTAATGAAGTTAAATAAAAGCTTTTAAAAAGAGTCCGTCTCAGGGATTCAGTGCATGTTTTTACCAACTTTTGTTTTTTTACCGTTGGGTAAAAAAAAAAAACAAGTAGGTATAGTTCCATCGTATACACATAGGGGCAGACAGACTTACAGACAATACATTTGAAAATCGATTACTTAACATCCACTGACAGTTTGTTTCAATCAAGATTCAAGATTTATTCAATGTACAGGAATCGTTAGAGTTTCATTATGTAGATTATTCAATGATATTATATGCAGATGAGAGAGAGACAAGGGTCCGACATATCCATTCCTGCCCTATCATACCTGCTGTATAAGTACATGTGAGTGCCCACATGATTTAGGTGCGATATATGTAAATGCATGCGTCCGCCGTGTGAATAGACTTTGCCGTCGAATCGATACGGGCTGACGTCACCGGGCCGGCGGTATACATACAACATCCAGCGAACCTGAGAAACATTTGTGCAGAGCAATGATTACAGTGTCCAGATATGAGGTAAATACTTAAAATGCCAGGCACACATTGGCCTTTAAGGTGTCACCGAACTAGCCATGTGAGCAAATCTACAACTAACCTCTCACTAAATGTGAATTATAAGAACATCTCCTATGAGATTTGGACCTGGGAATGGCGCGCATAACAATGGGGGGTCCAAGGCTTGTAGTTACGAGTATAATGTGGATAAGCCTACGGTTAAACCGATTTCATGAACCAGTGAGTGATTTTAAGCTTTGACGGCTTTACGTGCCCTCCGAAGCACGGTAGCGTCCGTGAAATTTTGCCACTAGCGGTCACCCATCCACAAACCGACCGCGCCCATCGTTGCTTAACTCTTTCGATCACATTGAATCGACGCGTGCCATTGGGTTATGGACGCTACAAGATAGTAAAGGTCTTGTTTAACTCTCGTCTTCTGAGATGAAAACGCTGTATCTGGAGAAGGTGACTGACTGACTGATTGACTGACTGACTGACTGACTGACATATCAACGCAGGGCCTAAACTATAAGAGTTAGAAACTTGAAATTTTGCACAGGGGTTCCTTTTATAGCGTAGGGGAGCACTAAGAAAGGATTTTTGAAAATTCACCCCCTAAGGTGGTAAAACGGGGGTGCAAAGTTAGTATGAAACTTTGCCGTTTTTTAAGTCAAGTGGGCAACCCGAACGCGGGCAGACGTCGATAAACATGTAGTTTTTTTTCAAACTGGTGTTAAGGTCAGCTGTGAGTCCGCTGTACATGACAAGGCCGGCGTTACTTATTCAAAGAGGACGGTTATAGCGCGCTACGGTAATGGGACACTACGAAGGTAAGCTTTTTATGAAAAGGACTTTGGGTTGCCTATTATAACGATTCGACAACCCAATTTTCAACTGAATTCAACGTCAACTTATAACAGGCCCTGAATCGCTCAGTTTTGCATTTAGTTCTGTAGATCTATACTATTCTACCTATACTAATATTATAAAGAGGAAAGATTTGTTTGTAATGTTTTCACACAAAAATTAATGGACCGATTTCAAAAATTCTTTCACTGTTAGAAAGGTACATCTTCACTGAGTGACATAGGCTATATAATATTACTAGGTGTAAACGAAACTATTGTTTTGTTTAATTCCACGCGAGCAAAGATGCGGGCGCCCACTAGTTTTTAAATATTTGAATGATCATGGTTAACAACAACAACACAAACACATTCCATCTTGAAGGACCAGTGATTTTGCTGGTGAGTTGAATAGACCAAGAGAATACGTAGTTGTAGTAGCATTAAATTATTTAGTTTCATACGAATCTATTCAAAGTTCAATGTACCTACTAATGGTTCTGTTTACGTAGATTGCTTAGCACGCAATATAATACACAGGGGCCGGTTTTGTAAAACGTCGATTAATAAACCATCAGGCGGCCATGTTAAAATACAGTTTCAAAGTCAAATACGGTTTAGGTTAGATTTACCTACATACATTAGGTGTTACACATTTTATAGGTACCAAATTACATTAATGTTTACACATTTGAAACGTTAATAGGAATAAAACTACAAATAATATTTTATTGATCATCGTGTTATGAATTAACATTTATTGGAATTTATTTTATTAAAATTACATCGTTGCCGCGACATTTATGGCAGAACAACGTTTGCGGGGTCAGCTAATAAAACCCTAAAAGTAGCCATTGGATGTAAACATTTTAATACGCGAGAAGGCGATCCTTATAATGCGGATAGAGTTAATATCGGGCCGGCGATATTAGTTCTCCCGGGCTGGTCTTACGCGGCTTCCCTTGATGAGTTTTTGGAGCTTAGCTGTGTATTAAATTAATTCTTATGTGCTTCGTATTGTAGCTTAGCTTTTAATATGCCTTCTTATGTAATTCTGCCATCATCCATACCAACACTCTTCTATTAGCGAAGACTAAACCTTCATACTAGTCAGTGTGGAATGGATTTAAGGTGAATTTCGTAGAAGTCGTCTAAATAGATTTTAAGATATGTTAATATTAAATTGGTCTTTTAAAAAGATCCTAAAAGATAAGTTAACTAACATAGTTTATAAGTCTTCTGTATACTAACATCCATGGGTCATTATTGTCCGCAAAAATAAAGTTTTTCATTTTCATTTCATAAGTTACAATTTCATTTATTGAGTAAGATTTGTCGTGCGCCTTAAAATTGTATCACAGCAATCATAAAGCCGATAAACGTGGCAATTATATGGGCTGCAGCGAAGTACGTGGCCCGTACAGCAATGATGTGTGAATGTGCGGATGGGCGTTATGGTCAAATTTATATGTCATCATAATTTCCAAAAGACATTTCTTTATATACCTCTTCTTAATAGTAATTCTAATTTTCATTATTCTACCAGCACCTACCTATCACTACAAAAAAGTTTCAGAGCCTGCCAGAGTATAGTACTCTGTATACTATGGTATAGTGTTAAGGACACGGGTATCTTTTCACTTTATAACGTAACAGTAACTTCATTAAAACAGTTCTATTACATTTTTATACATTGTATTGTTACTATTTCTTGGTCCGCAGCAAAAATGCGGCTCGTGATGCCGGGCTGCGTGAGCGACGCGCGCAACCACCCCGGCGTGCAAGCCCTGCTGCTGGTGCTGGCCATGGCCCTGTACCTCACAATGGGTAACTAGCGCTGCTCACCGCACTAGGGTTGCGCCTCGTGATGCCGGGCCGCGTGAGCGACGCGCGCAACCACCCCGGCGTGCAAGCTCTGCTGCTGGTGCTGGCCATGGCCCTGTACCTCACCATGGGTAACTAGCGCTGCTCCCCGCACTAGGGTTGCGCCTCGTGATGCCGGGCTGCGTGAGCGACGCGCGCAACCACCCCGGCGTGCAAGCTCTGCTGCTGGTGCTGGCCATGGCCCTGTACCTCACCATGGGTAACTAGCGCTGCTCCCCGCACTAGGGTTGCGGCTCGTGATGCCCGGCTGCGTGAGCGACGCGCGCAGCCACCCCGGCGTGCAAGCTCTGCTGCTGGTGCTGGCCATGGCCCTGTACCTCACCATGGGTAACTAGCGCTGCTCCCCGCACTAGGGTTGCGGCTCGTGATGCCCGGCTGCGTGAGCGACGCGCGCAGCCACCCCGGCGTGCAAGCTCTGCTGCTGGTGCTGGCCATGGCCCTGTACCTCACCATGGGTAACTAGCGCTGCTCCCCGCACTAGGGTTGCGGCTCGTGATGCCGGGCTGCGTGAGCGACGCGCGCAACCACCCCGGCGTGCAAGCCCTGCTGCTGGTGCTGGCCATGGCCCTGTACCTCACAATGGGTAACTAGCGCTGCTCACCGCACTAGGGTTGCGCCTCGTGATGCCGGGCTGCGTGAGCGACGCACGCAGCCACCCCGGCGTGCAAGCCCTGCTGCTGGTGCTGGCCATGGTCCTGTACCTCACCATGGGTAACTAGCGCTGCTCCCCGCACTAGGGTTGCGGCTCGTGATGCCCGGCTGCGTGAGCGACGCGCGCAGTCACCCCTGCCTGTATGAGATAAATATAAATCTCATCTCACCTAAATCAAACACAATATTTCGTTATTACGTGATTTATGTCATGTCCATAACCCAATGGCAATGTCTATGTGATCGACAGAGTTAGTAACCGGGTTACCTCTAGTGACCAACATTTAATGGGCGCTACCGTGCTTTGGAGTGCACGTTGATACGTCGGTCCCTGTTGTTTTCAATGGTGAATACAATCGCTAAGGCTTATCGAAGACCATCGGGTGGCTCGAGAACATTCGACACTGAGTTGACCATAAACTCCACTCCGCAGATTTGTCTGTGGCGAAGAGATACTCGTGCCCAGACGTCTATGAATGAATTCAAGAACACTTAAATAAATTGTATTAATAATAATTTCAATTAATTAAAAATAGTTTTAGTTATGTACTTATTTACGATTAAAATACCTTTCTCAACAGGTGCCACAGTGTTCCAAGCCATTGAAGGGCCCCAGGAGGAGGAGACAATGGAAAACATCAACACTCTCAAGATGACGTTCCTCAACGAGCACCCTTGCGTCTCAGGTAACATAGAATAGAATAAGAATAGAATAGTTTATTGGGACCTCTTGCTTTTATTACATTCTTAATTTACTTAAAAGTAGGTACTTATTGTAAAAGAAACTTTACATTTTACAATTTTGTTCGAGTTTTAATGTAGTAAATAACCAACCAAGCTATTTTCAGCAGTATCTAGTAAGTACGGCAAAATATGTTGGTGGGTTTATGGTTGATATGTACGTGGTTTACTCGTGTTTATTGTGGATGTTATAATTATATAGCAAGCGAGCTTGAAGCATCTCTGACAGCAGACAATTTCCCATCAAGGATCTTTTAAATAAAATAACATCACGCCTGTCTGTCCACAAAGGGGTAGGCAGAGGTATGTATACACCCACAGGACATCGAACCCAGGTCCTCAAGCGTAGCAGTCGCGTTTTCGACCACTAGACCAACGGAAATAATTCCATGCTACCTAAGAAAACTGTCAGTGTCACAAAAACAATTATTTTAATGCAAAATTTGTCTAATAAAATTCGCAGACAATATAAAATATCTGCACACGGTATCTGTAATCTATTTATTACATATTATGTTTTACTATAAGTACATACTTCGAAATTGTCCTAAAAAACCTACTGTTTTGTCTTGATGAACTAAATGCCTCCTCCACTTTAGGATTTTACCCATTTAGCCACTTACACTGTGTCAATTGAAATATAATAGCTTATTCTGGATATCTCCTTCTAGCGAAACCTGATAATATCAGTCTAGAGATCGTGAGACACGTCCCACGTAAGTTTTTCATGTCATAACTTCGGTACCTGTCCTAATAATATTATCCCTAATGGGCTGGTGTAAGATTTCATATTCAACTTTCTGTAGAAAGGTAGTGCCTATACCTATATAGAGCATTCATATGCCTTCAACAACACTATGGAGAACTTTCAAGCCTGTAGATTGTATTCCTTCGCCGTTACAGGTTAAAACATATATTATCTAGATGCGTAGCTGGCTATCGTCGCTTCTACTGCTTTAACAAAACTCAGGAGTCTATATACTTCCAGATGAGAAAACTACAAACTCTTAAACTAATGATGATCAATAGTATCAGAGTATATTATAACCACAGAAAGTCTCAAGTCCCGCCTACTATGTGATGTGACGTCACACTATAGTAATTAGTGAGGTGACACACTCGTTCCAGTTGTAATCAAATCTATCGATAGCGTAACGTACCGTAACAAGTATCGACGCGTACTGACCGAACATGCGAGATATCTTGCAGTATATTGCAAGATTGCGGCACGGGGTATACGCAAGTTCACCGTTCTATCTTGATTAATTTCTGTGATTATAACACTCTGACGGCATTTTCGTTGATTCCCTAGTAACATGTCAGTTCAAACGTTGACTTCCAGATTCGGTTATCGTATAAACGTGACCTAATGTAACCAGATAGTCTGGACACGCGAGTGGTGATGATAGCTTGCTGTTGTGTACCGGTCTTATCGAAAAGACACAAATATTTTTGACAAACACTCGCTCCGATTATCGATAAGTCGTCTGTCTGAGTATCTTAGTCTGACTTAGGGCTTCATTAAGGCTAATGATGCTATACTCAAGGATCAAAATTTCGTCACTCAATAAGTTACCTGGAAGAGATTTAAGCGAATGTACGAGGATGACGGCCAACAGAGAGAGATGGCGGGACGTCGTGAGGCGAATAACATCTGCCCACACCACCACTACATGATGACCACGACCGCTCTGCCAAGAGCGAATCGGCTGAGAAGAGAAAAAAAAAGAGAGATTTAATAAAGAGATAAGCTCGCCTTTGATTTTTTTTGCCTTGAAATTTTTCGTTAAATGAAATTGTGTTGGTATATTGATTTTTGTGTGCAATAAAGAATTAATAATTATAATAAGGCTTAAGCAGTAAGTGCTACAGTGTACAATGATGCAATTATACTTCATATGATGATACATCACATACTCCATCATCATCATCTACATCACAATGTACTAAAATATAGTCCATTGCCGCCTGTGTGTGTAAACCATCACCACAACACTTTCCTTCAATGTCCCACTACTCCCACTGTTGGGCAAGTGCGGATTACTAATACTCCGCACTTGCCCAAGCTATTTTGCTGTCACCACTGTTATGGGTTCAATGAATACTTATGATGAATGTAAGGAACGTGGCCGCACGACACGAACTTGGAAGCTTTTATTATTCTATGGTCGAGGAACGATTCTTTATCTGTGCTCTATTTACTTAACAGTTAGCTACGTATTTACTCTAGAATCAGTAAAGATACGCTATCACAATACGGATACATTTTATAGATATTTTTCACTGTTTAGTTCCCTATGGGTAGACCTTTGGGCTCCGATTTTATAATTTCACCGATACGACAAGATATTCGTAAGCGAAACATTTTCGTATGAAAATTTCATAACGATGGTATTATAGGCTTACGAAAAGTAAAAATTAAACTTAAGCTCTTATTAAAAGCTTTTATTTAACTTCACTCGTATGTATCTATGTATGTATGTCCTGGAATCTTGCAATCACTATTTCACCCACTTCCAGTGAAGCTATCGAGCTGAAATTCGGCACACATATTTGGTTCCGATGACAATGCACGAATATAAAAAAAAAGTTGTAAAAGCTTTAAAAAAAAAAATGTTTGCAGTATAATTTTATCTTAGTATCTTTATTATTATATTAACTTATTAAGTATTAATTTTTTTAAATATGTATTAAATACAATTTATTAAGACTATCGACAGAATCGATGATAATTATCGTTTATGACACTTATTTTTACTAACATTTTTCGCAAGCTCCTATTTGATATTGCATCAATTAGTGAATGGCAGAAATTGTTTAAAATGATTATTTTACTTAGTACTCTAATATTATCAACCTCTGCCAGACGATGAACTCCCTAGCTATAAGAACTGTTACTCAGCGGAAACATATTAATTAGTGAACAAAAAGTTAATTTTCCAAGCACATTGGCGCACAAAAGAACATGAGTAATAAAAAGTAAACATTCCTTTCCCTGTCCGTTTCTTTATATACTGTGCCTATAGGTACTTTTACCTAATATTTATTCGATGACACGAATGAGTCTTTCACTCTGTTTCAACTGGCGTACATCATAATTGTATTTTCTAGTAAAGAACTGGCTGAAAGCAATTCCAGCGGCCATACAATGTATGTAATGTAGCAACCCATTTAACTTGAAGTGCATTGTACCTTTATCGGTTATGTAATTATTGCAACTTTATCAATAAAAGCATTTCTTTATCTTGTTAATGAGCTAACATCCATTGTCTGTTTTTCGCAATAATTAATTTTTTTTCAGGTTACAAAAGTGTTCATACGTCAGATGCTTTTTGATGTTTCCTTTCTACCCGAGTACTTCGAATCTCTTTTCTCTTCGTTTACAGTATCGTACTACTTAGCACTCGTTTAGTTTCGTTAGATGGGAACAGGAACATAAATAAAATTTTAAAATGTGACATCCCTGCGGATATGACAGCATTTCGTGAGAATTAAAAGGCGATGAACGCTTAGGCTGCAGGTCACACTTGTGGCATGAAATTAACGTTAACCGGCAAACATTCTCAGCATTCTGCATCCGACATTAACATATTTACGACGCGCCACGCCTTATCTCACTTATTTCTTCATTTCAAACTTCAGTATAGATGCAATATTGATTGATAGTTTCCACCACGGTCTACATTAAACCCTTTTTAGACTTTGGCAGTCGTACCTACTATTCATACTTAGGTGACATTTCTATCTTTTCATTTCTTTATCTATCTATCATGGTCAAAATGGAATGGAAGAGCCCTTGATGAGATCCGAGCAACAGTGGGACAAACAAATGTTTGTTATGTGACAGCAATGACAACTTTATAAATGTTAAAATTATACTCTAAAAAAATTTTTTTTTTAAAAAGCTTTTATAACTTTTTTTTATTTTCATGCATTGTCATCGGAACCTAATATGTGTGCCAAATTTCAGCTCGATAGCTTCAGTGGAAGTGGGTGAAATATTGATTGCAAGATTCCAGGACATACATGAATGAATACATACGAGTGAAGTTAAATAAAAGCTTTTAAAAACAAGCCATACCCTTAAGTATAATTAGTATTGCTTTCAACTTTACTAAAACCAAATAAACACCCATTAATAAAATGTTATAAATTCCAACTTCTAAGTGAGGATTATCAACGTACAATCAACAACAAAGGTACTCTCCGATCAAACGTCTATTCGTCCAATCAAAAAACCAATATTGTATTGGCCTATGAGTACATCCAATCATAGATAGCCTAACGGCTGCGCGTGCGCCGAACTGGTTTTCGATACCTCCGAACTCCGATTCACGCTCAGTCAGTTACCGGACGCACTCTGAAGCACGCGCGCGTATCTCTATCGATCACAGATCATCAATTGCTTCGTGCTCGCACTAAAATGTATCAAAATGACCGCCAAAACTAATCGAAAGGTTCAAGTGTTTATGTTGTTCTTCGAGTCGAGTCATCCCAAGAGATTCTTCAAGTACAGTTGACCTAAAGTCTGAGCCGCGCTGCACCGGCTCCTACAAACGGACCATCTAATATCTGACCCAAGTGCAAATTATCATCATTCAAATTTTAAGCATGAGTAGGTTTGAGTTCTTTAACGGTATCGCTGACTTCCATTCTGCGTATATTGAGTGTTAAATTAGATCCATCACCTAGTTATTTTTAAATTTCGACTGTTACGCCACCCAATTTCTTGACTTTTGAACGTTGAAGATCCAATTTAAATATGGACAAGCCGGAGAAACCAAAGTATAAGCGCATCCAGTCCTACGGGAGCATGAGTTCAGCGAGAAGTGACGATGACATGACTGTCCACAGTCAGCTGTTTCCTTACCCAAAGAAAATGGTGATACCGCGCGAGATTTTGTATGAAGAAGAACACCCGCCGTTCCAGCCCTTGTTCGCGACTTCGAGAATATTCGGCAGCTCGAGGTTCACTTGCCTGCTGGTCATATACATCATCTTCTACGTGGTGTACCTGGTGTCTGGGGCACTGGTGTTCTCCGCACTGGAAGCGCCCATGGAGAATCAGATTAGGCTGGATGTGATCCGCGCTAAACAGGACTTCATGGCAAAGCATCCCGAAGTTTTGGGTAAGCTTTGTTTATTTTCATAACGTTTTAGTGTAAACCGTTAACCTACGTTTACTATCACAAGTTAAGCATCGCCTGCGGCGGAACTACCTACATAAATTATCAGTATTTTCACACGTTTAGCTGGGATTATAAAACACTTGTTCGATTATTAATGAAATATGAAGTGTGATGTCGAAATCTACTTATCTATGCGCGACAAGTTTTATATTAACAACATTAAACATTCAACATGTTCGACCATTTCTCGCTGATGCCAAAAATGGTAAGCACGGAATCTATCAAATCATAAAATATTCAAATATGTACCTAGTTCAGATAGTGGCGGTAGGTTGAGGATGCCACTCTCGATTATGTTTGGTTGAGAAAATAAAACTTTATAGCCTTGGTAAAGAATATTTATATGTAGCATTTGTAGATGATACCCACAGCTCGACCAAATTCGACTCTTAAGGTATTTTCGATGTGAAGATGTGTCGTAACTTCCCTTCGAGTGACCTCTTTCTCGAAGTTGGACTTACCCAACTGGACCACTTGTCCCAGGTAAACATACTCGTCAACAACTTCGAGTGAAGCGCCGTGTGTACAGAATGTAGGTATAGCTTTTAAATGCACATTGGACATGATCTTAGTCTTGTCCATGTTCATTTACAAGCCCACCTATCTTCGCATAGGATTACTATATCATAATAACATTCTACCTACCTATTTATCTAGGTCGTTTTGAGATTGTATTGTGGACATAACATACTCGCGGTCATACATAGTCGTCTATCTCAGGGTCGATGGCTGGGCAGTTGAAACTCGTAATCTATTAATCTATGATCCCAATTTTGATCCAGATTAATTCCTCATTGGCTAATCCCCATTCCGTTTCCTTATCATGTTATCACCTATCTATACCATAACAATATTAGTGCCGAGAGCCAAATATACTTCTTTTTTTATGGATATAAGATAGCAAACGAGCTCGCAGCACCATCCATCCGCCGCCCATGACAACTGTGCTTCGTGCTCTAAACATAAAAACAGCTTTAGCTTTGTTTGTGTTAATAATTTCAATTATTAATATAGGGCCTATTTGTGTCACGGTCTGAAATGAATGTTGAAACTAATACATTAATAGCTCTGTTTACCTGACTTACCCTAACTAATAATTTACCTAGCCGTAGTTAGCCAAGTACTTAAGTAAAGTAGGTAGGTAAGTACTTAAGATTTATAGGGGTCTCAAATTAGTAATATCTATCAATAATGATTTTTCTAATCTATCTAAGGTACCTAATGAGGGAGATACGAGTGCTTAAAGTACATTGTAATAACAAGATATGGACTCAGTAGAAGTATAAAGGAAGGACATGGTTGGTCCGTGGTATAAGAAAATCAGATGACAAAAAAAGCAGTGTACATAACATTAATACAAGAAATAAGGATAAATTGATTGTACCTAGCTCTAGACTAAGTAAAGTATCAAAATCTTTTATGGGGAACTGTGTTCGCTTCTACAATAAAATACCAGGAAATATTACTTGTCTCTCAGAGACTAAATTTAAATCTTACATTAAACACTTGTACTATTATTCTGTGATTAAACAAAACATCCTAAATAAAGCTTTCTATAAAATTAATGACTACTTGCACAATAGAAATGCTTGGTAAATAAAGTAATGTCATCAAATTATAAAAATCGTAAATTTTGAAAAGACTAACTAGTAATTAACTAATTACTCTTACTCGTATTCCGACGTCGATAATGTGTCATAGCAACGTTGAGTAGCATGATTATAGTGTTGCAATAGGACTTATCCTGTTTTTTTATCAGTTTAAAACTTATACCACAAGAATGTGAGGCTCAGCTTCTCTATGTCTTTTAGGTTTACTCGTGCACCCCAAAAAGGATATTCTTAAAATAAATAAAATATATCACGCGGGGAAATAGAATTAAATTATGAAGTCTGGTGCCATACCAACCTCTGTCAATGCGTTATTATTTGTACGCGGGGAAAAGTAATTGAAGGACGAAACCCTCGAAAAGAAATATTGAGAAATCTTAAGAATTCCGAACATCTGAAGGTTCCTTACGGTATTAACTTTGACCGTGAACGCACCTTTGATGTTTTTTATTACTGAACAATATCTAGTTTTATCGGTTGCTCGGCTTATTGAGGAATAGATATTTACCTACACGCACAAGGTATTAGTAGGAAAGTTATATCATTACTACTACAGGTACTTCGGCTGTAAACCTTCTAGATGGGGCAAATATTTATTTGTCAGATAAACAATTGGATTTGAAGTAATTTGAACTAAGTGTGTATGCCCCAATGAAAGCAAATCATCTCTTTTTTCTTTCTTTCTTTTTTTCCCACCGGTCTCCTCTCAGAATGGGAGGGATTAGGCCTTAGTCCACCACGCTGACCACGCTTCGGGAACATTATGAAGAACTCTCAGGCATGCAGGTTTCCTCACGATGTGTCCTTCACCGTTATAGCAAGTGACATTTAATTTCTTAAATCGCACATAACTTAGAAAAGTCATTAGTGCGTGCCGCTGGGGTTTGAACCCGGACCGCTCGAGTGAGAGGCGAGTTCGATAGCCACTGAGCTGTCACCGCTTATTAATGCAAATGTGAGTGTTTAATAAAATAGTAACACCTCTAACATATTCAGAAGCTAGCTAGCTAGACGTCGTATTCGAAATTTGGTAGATAGGAAACTAAATGGACAAATAAAATCCATGAAATACTTTTCTTTGAAGATTAGAAGAAATATAAATAGAAAATATTTAGTTGGTATAGAAAATACAACAAATAACATTTGAAGAATTTTATAAACTAATTATTATGTATTGTGGGTAACAAAAAAAAGTTGCACCTCCTGTCCCAAAAAGGCGTACACTCACTACGTGTACGTGGCGTGCTACGGCAGTAACCGTAGCTTTATTAAATGTAAATATTAAAATATAATATATAGATGTATAGTTAAATGAGAAATGCTGCTGCGACCCATAGACGTCACACTGCTGGGCACGGGTCTCCCCCACACACAGACATTGCTGCGGGAGGTCTAAAGCATACTCCACCACGCTGCTCCAATGCGGATTGGTGGAGAAATGAGATTTTTTTTAAAATATAAATGAGAAATAAAAATATACAATTTAAAGATATTAACTTAGAAAACAATTTTTAGTAATACTTGCATGTAAGCTAAGTAGAAGATAGGTATAACAATATCATCTGTCATCAGAAGCCACTGAACGAACCGGTTTGACGACATTTAACGATGCCAGCCTACGGACCCGTTGTTGCGACTAGAGATAAGATGCTGATAAGCATTGGTAGCCGATTTGGTAATAATTTGGCCTTTACTGATCGACTTTTAATACCAGTTTCTTTGACCTCGCTATTGTCCAATTTTCTATAAAACCGGTACCTATATGTATTGAAGGATGTTTCAATGATTCATTGAAATGTGATTTGATCTTAAACCACCTAAACTATTTTTGTCAGTGATGATGATGCGTCTTATTCAAGGCTTATCTGCACCTTGAAGTAATTAACCTTTGCTATGGTCCTCTTCACAATCAAATTACTTAAAATCGCCTCAATCCTTTCACTGTCCGACTATTGTGTCATCATCCTTATAGTGCAACAGTATTATCCTATGACTAGTGGCCGCCCGCAGCTTCGCTCGCGTGGAATTAGACATAAAAATAGTTTCGTTTACACCTAGTAATATTATATAGCCAATGTCACTCAGTGAAGATGCAGCTATCTAATGGTGAAAGAATTTTTGAAATCGGTCCGAGTAGTTTTTGGGTGAAAACATTACGAACAAATCTTTCCTCTTTATAATATTAGCATAGATAATTATAAACATTTTTTTTTAAACAAGCTTTTCCAGCTTCAGACCCTGGTTACCTATGTGGGATCAAAGTACTCGTCAATACGAATCAAACGCTTTATTGCGGAGCTCCTATGGCCACCTTCCAGCTCCAGCATCAGATCAGCTCCATGTCATCATAATATTGCATTGTCACACAAAATGCATATGCATGCAAAAATTCAGCTCAATCGGAAACCGGGAAGTGATTCAAATTTAACTAGCAAGATTCCATTGCAGACACATTACCTACAGGTGAAACTTATAAACCTCAGTTTATAGGTACTGTCTGAAAACCAGCGCTACACACCTGTGTAGGGACCTCCCTAGCCCCGCAGTAGCGGTTATTATTATTATTATTAAATAATAGGTCTACTACGAAAGATTGAATACCATTTAGCCACTTACGTAATCTCTAGGCTGGTTTATTAACACAGTGTCATACCTTCCGAATAAAAACGATTGCGGAATTCCACTACGACCCAGTGGAAAATAAAGCAATAAGTTGTTCCGTTGCACCGAGTCCACGCCGGGTTCGCAGCGCCGTTGGCCGACACACCCCCCGTCCGTACGGCCCATGTGAACCGGTATTACTGTTAAAAGCGGTAGCGGTTTCTAATGCAAAAGCGGCGATAATACGCTTGCTGGCCTCTCACTCGAAGGGTCCCCCCTACAACCATATCGCAGGTAAGTGAGATGAGTATTTGTCCACTGCCCGGTGTCCGTTATCTAGTACCTGCTGTCCGTTATCCGCATCCAAGTGGTCATTATTCGCTGTCTACTTTCCGCCGCTGCCTTCCATTTTCTACTATTCGCTATCCACCTATCAATCAATTATTATTCACAGCCTGCTGCTCCACTGCCCACTGTCCGCTATCCGCACTCCACTGTCATTTATCTACTCACCCGTTGTTCTCTGTGCACGCCACTGCAGGCCGTCCTCAGAGACCCTTAGTCCCTAATCCACTTTCTACTAACCGTTGTCCAATATCAGCCCTTTGTCTACTCTCTTTTCTCCCCTTATCCTCTTTGTCAGATCAAAACAATCTGTAGGACCAATATTTTAAGAAAGATACGATACGTTCATACTGCACGCACAACATAATCGTTCTACGACACATACATACATATTTAATAACATTGTATACCTACACACACGCTATAAGTGCGACAGGAAATACACAAAGCGTAAGACGTAAGAGTGAGAGAGACAGCTATTTGTAATCAGTACAGTTAGCGCGCGCGCTCACAATGACAGGCCACAGCGCGACTGACTGCAATGGTCACAAGTAGCACCAATTCACGGCACGCGTTTGCTGCGTTGGTGGCGTCTACCTCTTGTAATGTATATAATAATATCTTTGTGTAGGACACTATTTTCCTCTCTCCCGCTTTGCACGTAACTGCAGACCGACCTTAGTATACTGATCCTTATCCACTTTCTACTAACCGCTGAACCCTGTCAGCCCTGCACCATCTACTATCCGCCGTCCGCTATCTTCTCCCGCCACGTATATCACTGCGCCGGCCCCGGTGACCTATCGGGAGCATATCGAGCGGCCCACCGGCTGTCGACCCCACTGCATCTGTTACACAATACTGATATAAGTATATTTACAACGTTAATGAGCAGAACGAGTATGTATGTAGCCTCTTTTTAAGAGCTATCAGAGACTTGCAGTTACATTCTGCTGCTACCTTTGTATCAAACATCTGAACGCAGCTAAATATTAAAAAATAAAGCTTTCATTTATTCATTTGCTATGCAAAGGGACTGTTTTTGGACTAATTAGATGTTCGTGTGATTGCCGGTGTGTCGTATATTTATATATATATATTATATATAAGTATATATATTTATATATTATATATAATATATATTATATATAAGTATATATATTTATATATATATTTTATTATACTCGTATTAGGTAGGAAATCGTACTTAAGTCCTTCATTAATTAAAACAAATAATTCACCTGAACCAAATCTACTCTTATGTTCTAACTTCATTTTGCTTTTTTTGTAGCCAGTATCATTCAGGTGGTCAATTACGTAAAAGTTTTCATCAAGATGGCAGCTAAATCTCGATTAGCATTGTCCAAAGTGACATAAGTAATATTTCCTATGGATCTGACATGATTTTAATACAAGTTTGATCGACATCCCACGATGCTAAACTCCCATTGTAAACTCCTGCTAAACTACTGATACGTGGCCGTATCTCGATAACCAAATAAAACAAATCTTATCGCTGGACGTTGACTGTATTAGTTACGAAGTAAATTACTTATCTTTATGTTATGTATTTAATTTATATTTGTTGTATCACAGGTAAAGATGACACCTTCAGCTCCTATTTACTTTTAATCGTATGTTCGATATTTCCAACTACAGGAGCTAATGTTAATGAGTCTCGTTGTGAGACTTGTGAGTCAAGTTTAGAACATAGGAAAACATCATGGTGTTGATGCAGAGGTCAAAACGGCTGCAGAAGGCAAATGTACTATTGTTGACATACGTCATACATACTTATTGATTCTCCAGTTCCACTGACATCATTATGAAGTTATTATGCTCTGTGGGTTATTTATGTATCTGTGTAAGTTTCCGTTTCGTGGCGGGAAAATGCCTTACATTCCACGTAATGTTCCATGCAAACGCTAAATGATCAGCAAATTGCAACTTTAGAAGTAAATCTACATAGATTTAAAAGTAGGTAATCCATACTAATATTATAAATGCGAAAGTAACTGTCTGTCTGTCTGTCTCGCTTTCACGCCAAAACTACTGAACCGATTTAAATGAAATTTGGTTAATCTAGCTAGACTCTAGAGCCTGAGAAAGGACATAGGCTACTTTTTTATTGGAAAAAAAGTGTTGAAAAGGGGGATGAAAGGTTGTATGAAAGTTTTGTCATTTTCAGAACTAAAAGCATCAAATTTATAACGCTGTTAATGGATATACATGCCCATTATAGGAAAAATGTGACAATAATTACAATACATGAGAGCCATAACTTAATTCATATTTATTCATAATTTCAACTCATCACAGTAGTAGATTTTCAGAAGGCTTTGGGATAAGCCCATGCTGGCTACGAATTGGCAGGTAGTATTATCCATCCTGTGCCTTCTGAATCCAACGGTTTCCCACTGCCTTCTTCAGGTCGTCAGAAGGATTCAGAAAGCACAGGACCGGTAGGAGTGGCGTCGTTTAGGAGAGGCCTATGTCCAGCAGTGGACCAGCAAAGGCTGGTGATGATGATGATGATGATGATTATCCATCGACCACCTTCGGAGAAAACCATGGTCACAGTTATCCATGTAGGTACCTACATTAGGAAGAATTCATGTTGTTATGTTATGAATAGCTGTTTCGTTATTTCTATTGTATTCATATTTTTAAAAATCGGACGATAAACGGAGAAATAAAATGTTATTTTGCACTAATCTTTTTACGTAATCGTGTACCTAATATAACATCTTGCTGTTTGGTTCTGTTCAAAATGGTCGTATGACTTGTGTGTTCTAAGTTGTTCGGTTTCCAGTTTCTATAGCGGTCCGGTTCAAAAGGCCCTTTATGTGGCAATGGATGGAGGGACACAGATCTAATAAACAAGTTTTTGGAGCAATAGCGGTTTCATCTCCACTCCAATTTTTGCGCACAGATATCCAATAAATTTAATGCGTAGGTACTTATTTAGTATTACGATCTACGAACCTAATTACTTACGTATCTATTTATTTACTTTCGTAATATCATTTTATCTTATCTGCGATTGGTACTACTCGTAAATCAATTATTGTCTGTATTATTTATAACCAGTAATAATAGTATTTAATTATTAATGATGTAAGTACATAAGGTACTCCGGGATCTGCCGCTGTGCCCATAACAGCCTGATCGCAGACGAGACGTCGAAAATGTCAGCATCCAGCATCCATTAACGACGTCGTGCGGCCACACACAACTTCGTCTTTCCCGGGGTCACCGGATGAACGGGTCCAGGCTCCAGGCTCCCACACTTGCCGTCCGCAAGGAATACCGTAGGACTATTCTGGTCCCGGGCTACAGGGACGCATATAATGTACCTACTGCTGAGTATAATAAATTACTAACAATCGCCGAGAAACAGAACTAGCGCATCTTACATAATAAATAACTCACAATAGAAGGCACAACTCAATAATTATTTGTTCCGATCAAACAATCCAATAAATATTTAATAGCACTTCACGTGACGTCACGACACGATGAGTAACTGCAATCGGTGCAGGGGTTCCTCAGATAAGGCAGCCTCGGTGGCCTGTGACCGCGCGCGCATAACAATTGTGATGTCACGCGGCCAATATGACGCCAAGCTTTACATAATTTAAATTCATAAGTTTATAAACATAACATAACATCCTGTACATCCGCGGAGGAGTAGGCAGAGGCGTGTATATACTTACTGTTCAAGTGTTCACCAGTTATGTTTAGGCCCTGTTTGTTAGTTGCGCTTATAATATAGTGGACGCCCACAGCTTCGCCCGCGTGAAATTAGACATAACAATAGTTTAGTTTACACCTAGTAATATTATATAGCCTATGTCACACAGTGAAGATGCAGCTTTCTAATGGGGTAAGAATTTTTGAAATCGGTTCAGTATTTTTTGTGTCAAAATATTACAAACATCTTTCCTCTTTACAATATTAGTAGAGTAGAAAAACCGACCTGCTGTTAGTTTTTTTTTCAGCTAAGAAGTCGTGCTTGCACTTGCAACTAGCCTATAGATTTCTATATTTTATAACATCTGCTAAGTACTTACAGTGAACGAAAAGAAGAATTTAGGTGCCAATTTCCAATAGTAGGTAATTTAACTAATGACTATAATTTCCTGGTTTCTGCTTTAAAACAAAGAGTTAAAATTAATGTTTTTTTAAAACAAAGAGTTAGTTAAGTCGAGAGAGCTAAATTATTTTTACCGCTAGACTTCCGCTGGTCCGGCTAGTTTTCAGAGAATTTCCAATTCTCTGAAAAATGTTTTGCTCCATTGTTGGCTTCTTTGTCCACGGGTTCCCGTTCTAGTAAATAGGTTATCAGTTCCTTTATTAATAAACTTCAAAGGAAGTTTTGAATTAAGAATATCAATTTACTAACAAGTAGAAAGCAAAAGCTTTCTTTGGTCATAAAACGTTCTAATTTCAAAGTTGTTTGATGTAATATACCTTTTAAGTAACACTGCCGAAAATAAAACATTTAATGGTGTTTACTTTGTGTTTACTATTTGAATTTGAATACTATTAATGGTACAACGAACCTCATCGTGGTTGGTTCGTAAAAATATATTCAGTATTTTTTACTGACAACATTTTAAACAAAATGAAACTTTCGCAAAAAACTTTCAAACAGTTTACTTATTCATAACAAGCCATTGCTTCCGGTAGAAATGCAGTCTATGGATATAATTGTTACCAAATTAAATTCTGCAATGTGCTTGGCGAAAGAGCCTCTTCAATGCCTGTTAACAATCTGTTGCTTCGTTAACGAACGCCGACTCAACAGAAAGTCACGTAGCCACTTCAGATGAGAGCAGTGAACATTTTAGGGTCCAGTTTTTTAGATGTCAGAAGCAAATAGTTTGAACTGAGAACTTAATATCATCAGCACCTAGTTCTAGTATAAGGTTTTCAGTTAATAGTTCGGTAAATTCGTATGAGGTACGTAATATATCAACTTGATTGACAAAATGATAACTTCGATGATTAAGTTCTAAATCAAATTCCAGTTGAGGCAAAATGTCAGTTGAGAATCGACCTGATGCATACCATGTGCCATCTACGCTTGGTTTTAGCATAGAGTAAAAAAAAGAAAAAATATTACGTATTAGCATAGAATGACAAAGGGTTCTACCGACGTCTACCCTTTGTCATTCTATGCGTGTGTAAGTGAAGTAAAATACAAGAACAGTGTGAAACGCTCCCTTCTAGCAGGCAACGCAACGTGATGACCCTGGTGTTGCACGCGTCCTTAAGCGACGGTGACCACTTAACATGAGGTGCCTTGTATGCCTGTTAGTCCATCTGTATTAATAAAAAAATAAGCAATAAGCAGTGTTCTAAACTAGACACGTAGGTACCAGATAATAGTTTCATTTGATATTTTCACATGAGAAATTTTGATAATTTCTAGAAAGGTCTTACGCTTCATATCATGATAAAAAACACTAAGCATTAGTGAGAAAACAGCTGCATGACGCCTCTCATTAAAATTAAATCAACTCGTTTTGTTCCCCAGTCATACTTAAAAAAAGACAAGTTCAAAGTCAGAACTGTTGTGACCTGAATTCATTCATTAGGAACGTCACAATAACCACCGCACCGGGTATTTTGAGCCGGGCAAATAGAATGTTGCCAACTAGGGACATCCCACACCACGATGGACCATAGAATACGTTGGAAGGTTTTATTTGTTGATGACATGCCGACGCATTAGCCTTTACAACCCCTCATTGGCTGATTCTTCGTACATTTTGACGTGAGCATACTCCACCACGCTGCTCCAATGCGGATTGCTGGAGAGGTTAGCCAACCCAGTGTCGAATGTTCTCAAGCCACACGAAGGTCTTCGACTAGGCTTAACGACTGTTTCCACCATTGAAATCAAGCAGGACGGACAGCTTAACGTGCCCTCCGAAACACGGTACCGTAAGAAACATGTGGTCTACTATACAACCTCTCAAGCAAAGCATCTGTAGGTGATTCCATTGGAACATTGAATATATTTCAAAGTTTTTTGATGTATTCAGCTAAAGTAACTTTTTCGGATTCCTTCAAACTCAGTCGGATCGGATTGTACCAAGCGAGTGGAAACATGTTTTTCAACTTGTTAGGTAGAGCTCGGTCCTTGGGAATACAAAAATGTTTCTATAAAAGCTGAAACTGCGATGAAGCTAAAAAGGCATTGAAAAAAGGCTTTGCCGAGAATATTTTTTACCTACGTCCATTAATTACACTACTTTATGATTGCTGATTCTTATACCTATTTTAAAAGCTTTTATTTAACTTCACTCGTATGTATGTAAGTATGTATGTCCTGGAATCTTGCAATCAATATTTCATCCACTTCCACTAAAGCTATCGAGCTGAAATTTGGCACACATATTTGGTTCCGATGACAATGCATGAAAACAAAATAAAAATTTTAAAAAGCTTTTTTAAAAAATAATTTTTTTAACGGTATAATTTTTGATTACGTAACTTACTATAACTGTTTATATAAACGAAGTAATGGCCGCTCTCCGACGAGGTGGACTGACGACCTAAAGAAGACATCTGGAGACCGTTGGATTCAAAGGGCGCAGGATCGGGGACTGTTAACGATTGAGGGAGGCCTATGTCCAGCAGTGGACCCCAAAAGGCTGATAGATGGATGGATGGATGAAATCACTTCGATGAAGTAACGTAAGACTGACGAACTAAAATAACAACAATCCAGCAAAAAATCATGACAATCAAACATAATGGTTCACGTATAGAAGCTATAAATGAAATGTTAGGGTAATTTTAAAAGTGGGGCTAAACGACAAAATGATTTCATTTTACGTTACGCTTCCACGTTTAACTGTACGAGTAACAACAGCATTAGGGTTGATCGGGGTAATCAACCCCGTTATGGGGTAGGTACAACGGGTACAACTCAAGCTAACTGCTGTAATGAAATGCCGTGTAATTTTATTGCAGCTATACGCTGTAATTGTCGAATTAACATAATCTTGCGACAATTAACTCGTTCATTTCTGCCACTCAAGTTTTCTGATTACTTAACTGAATGTTGGTCTAGTTGTTCGCAAGCGCTACTACTAAGCTAGAGGTCCTGCGTTCAATCCCCGGGTCGCATTCAATATAATAATTATTTATTTCAATATAAGTTGTCTTGTGTGACAATATTATAAATAATGTTTAAGAACTTACTTATACACAACAATATATGCTAGTATTTTATTTTATATTAGTTTCCTAATCCCGGGAAAGTCCCGGAATCCTGGGATTACGCATCAAAAAATCCAGAATCCGAATTTTTTACTCTGTATGCAATTTTGGCTTCCAACGCTTGACGCAATAAATCGTATTTTAATCCAGTGTGTGTGTTCAAGAGAACACTGCTTATGTTAGTGAACGAAACTTTTCCTTCTCTTTCGCGGCGCTGTGAGCGCTCATGCGTGAGGGAATTCCGATATAAGGGTGGTCCTTCTAAAAATTGCTCCAGGGGTGAACCCCGTCAGTGAGCTCCCCGCTGTTGAGCGTGGGAGACTGTGAGTTAAAAGTGACACAAACCGGTTTGTTCCAGATGAGAACCTGGAAGCGCTGCTTGACGAAGTGATCCGCGCGAGCAACCGCGGCGTGTCGGCGTCGAGGAACGTCAGCGGCGGGCCCAACTGGACCTTCGGCCAGTCGCTGTTCTTCTCCTCCACCGTCGTCACCACCATCGGTGAGCCACACCACCCTTGTACCACTCCGTGGCGTAGTGACCACGCAGTCCCGGGTTCAAATGATTAACTTGCTTGAGTTGAGGCGTGAATAACACTGATGGAGTACCTACTTCTATCTTCTCCTGCTGCGACCTATAGACGTCCCACTGCTGGGCACGGGTCTACTCCATAGACATAGCTGCGGGAGGTCTAGAGCATACTCCACCACGCTGCTCCAATGCGGATTGGTGGAGGGGTTAGCGGTCAACCCCGTGTCGAATGTTCTCAAGCCCCCCGTACAAGTCTTCGACAAGGCTTAACGACTGTTTCCACCATTGAAAACAACCAGGTTATATTCAGTTCTGGGGTGTAGGCTGGTACTGATCAGGGAATCAATGGAATAATGACGCTGCGTAAAAAACCTTTTTTTTTGTTGTTTTCAACCAGTTATAACATACATAGTACCTGCATTCTGCCTCTCTCAGTTAACTGGACTTACCATCCCGGTCCCTAATTGAGTCTTGTTCAAAGTCACTCACAGTTGTCATAGGCTGCAACGGAATGATGCACCATCATTCCGTAAAGCTCGCAAGCTCGTTTGCTACCTTATATCCATAAAAATGGTAGGTACTTACTCATACTCATCGAAATTAAAGCCTTGAATGACTAAATTAAAACCTATGGGATATAATGTTTGCAATTATGTCTTTTGACAAGAAAGAATTCGCAGATTCTTGAATGCAAAATAAAAGAAGTGTAATTAGATGGAATCACATTATTTTAACGTGGTCCTATTATTGAAGGGATAAACCCGTTTAAAGACAATTTCATTAAAACAGGCTATTGTATGACAAAGAATCCCCATCTTATTTATCGATTCCGTCGCGATCGTAACCTCTACACCGCTGGGACCAGCCGTCAATTCTAATTCGACGTTGTTCAGAAGTTTTCGACAGCAAAAATTGTTACAAATTGCTTAATGAAATTAAGTGCTTTTAGCTATCAGTCTTGTAAGCTCTTGAGAGCTTACTGAAATAAATAATGTTTTGTCGTTGCTCAAATACCTACTCGTTAAAGAATTTAATTTATCAAATGTCATTTTATTTTTATTTTAGATCTGCCTAATCCCTAACGTATTAGCAGATTATCTACCAGTGTAGAAACTACCTATTTGTGGTATTACGAAGGTATTGAAACTGAAAGGTACTAAGACGATACTGAAACCTCATCTAATGTTCTCGAGATCGGTTGAAAGGGTTGAAAACGGGCTTTTAATTAATTGCCACTCTCCGTCCATCTACCAAGTCTTGCGTATTTCAGAACGTCTTTGAAGTATTTACTATTCATCAGGTAGCCTGTTCAAACATAGTTTAATAACACAAGCGTGGTTAAAAATGTCCTCTCAAATAATTACATTCGACCTCTAGAAATTATAGGTTATAGTGTTACTGACTACCAAAGATAGTATGTATTGTATAGGTAGTTGGTTACTACAGGCTACAGGTTACTTACTATTCTGTTGGCAAGGCATTTTTGCGAGACAGTCACACCGACACGTGTCTACTTTGTGCCGGGGTACAGAACAGGGTTGTTGCTGATGTAGGTTTTTTCAATATCAGCTGATGCTGATGCTGATGCTGATTTTGTAAATTAATATCAGCTGATGCTGATGCTGATGCTGATTTTATTGAAACATGAAATTGAAACTATGATATTATTGGTAAAAGTGATAACTTTATTAGGCTTTTTAAATAAAAGGGAAATTTTAAAAAAAAAAATTGAGAGCCGTCACGGGACGCCTGGCAGATGTGAAACATCGAAATTATTTTGTACAAGTAATAGGCACAAAAGTACAGATTACGACAGGAACTAAAACATATAATAAAAAAAATTAATTAAAAATGGTTGTCTGTAAAGTCGGTTTACGGACGATAGATTTACGTGATAACGTCATAATCATTATTTTATACAATACAAAAAAGGAGAATTGAAAATACAAAGATAACAGACAACAGACAAGTCTATATATTTATTTTGACAGTTCCCTATTTCGGAGCCATAGAAACGCCAATGTTGTGTGTAAAATTAATTTAATAAAATTAAAAATTAATTTAATAAAAACACTCGACGGAAACGGAAGCAGAACGGGATACTTTTTCATATGCTGTTCATCAATTTATAAGAAGTTATCACGTCAAAAAAAAAATTATTATTAATATTTAAAAATAATTATTAATAATTATAATATTATTATTTTATTAATAATAATATCCGATAGACATATATAAGACATATATAACTGTATAGTATATAATAATATATTCTATCATAATACAGCGTGGCGAAGAGTCGCCACGGCCTGTATCGCCACGCCAAAAATTTGGTTTGCATAAAGATGTTTCACATCAATAATACTGTGACTTTTAATTATCACAAACAATCATCTTCGTAAATGTGGTGGTAGGGCCCCGGAGGGATTATATTGGTAATATTGATTTGAATACCATTATTACCATTATTATTTCTCCATGGGGTTTGCCTAGATAGCTACCACCCTTGAGCATGAGTCAGCCGCCAAACGACTCATCGTGTTCCAGCTGGGGGCTTAAGAGCCAGATCTTTCTTTCTTTTTCTTCTCTCTTTCTTGGCCGGCAACGCATCAGTGATGCCTTTGGTGTTCGCTCTAAGAACGACTGACAATTTTACGATCTTTGATTGGTCAAAAACCCACGCAGTCATAGCTAAGCCCCGCCTTCAACGGTCATGTCACGACTGGAATATCAGCAATAAAATCAGCATCGATTTATGCGGATGCTGATGCTGATGCTGATGTTGAAACCAATGCTGATAATCAGCTGATGCTGATGCTGATGCTGATATTCGCAACAACCCTGGTACAGAATAGTGAAAAATAAAAGAACCGAAGCGCGGCAGACAAAGTGTTGTCCTGTCATAATTCCCCGCCAAAAGTCTGAACTTTGATATTCTTGTAACGTACCTACCTCACGCTACAAGAATATCAAACAAAAAATTTAGAAACTTATTAGTAGTAATATTTACAACAAAACAATTACATGTAAAGTAAAAATACTTATTGCTTCACCATTAAAAGTATTCTCTATAACATTTTAATTACTTTTTCATTCGGTCAAACAATTTTTATGAGGACTTTTGTTCTAAGGGAATGTTATTCACGTGCTGGTTGAATACACGGCCTCTTCCGTAAATGTTATGCCTCTCATCAAATGTTTAATTTTTGGGAAATAAAAGAAATCGCATGGTTACAGCTCTGGACTATGTGCGGGATGGGTCACTAGCTCTTCTCTACCTACTCTCTACTCCACTCTACCTTTTTATTGTTCGCGGTGTGCGCCGAAACATTGTCGTGGTGCAATAGCGTACGGTGTGCAGCTCTTGCGAAGTCAGAGAACTTTTAAATCGTAAAAAATCATCGCCCTAATTATTAATAGTTTTTCCATATTTTTTTTTTCATTCTTATTTTTCGCTCAATCGCAGGCTACGGGCACGTGACGCCGCTCTCGCAGCAAGGCAAGCTGTTCTGCATGGGCTACGCGCTGCTCGGCATCCCGCTGACGCTGGTGCTGCTGTCGGCGCTGGTGGAGCGCCTGCTGCTGCCGGCCACCGCGCTGCTGCGCTCGCTGAACGCCGCGCTCGGCCACCTCTACCGCCCCTTCACCATCCGCCTCGTGCACCTGGCCATCATCGGTGAGTGTTCCCGCTCTCGCAGCGAGGCCAGCTGTTCTTCATTGTTCGTCCGTAATCCGGACGGGATAGTTAGTGCGGGGGACATGATACACTGGCGAACCAATCGACGCTTACTGACTCAACTGAGGAAAATTGAGGCGTGATGTTACATTGAAATCTGATACAGCCAGAATGATAAATGATGATAATATTTGTTCCAGTGACAATGCTCATAGTGTTCTTCCTGCTGATCCCGGCGGCGGCGTTCGCGGCGGTGGAGCCCGACTGGGACTTCCTGGACTCGTTCTACTACTGCTTCATCTCGCTCACCACCATCGGGCTCGGCGACTACATCCCCGGCGACTATCCCGACCAGAAGTACCGCGCGCTCTACAAAGTTGCCGCTACTTGTACGTATTCGTCATTTAAAATACTTTTAGCCAGGCCGTGAATATGTAATAGCTCATTTACACTCTCGCCTGGTACTTCGTCTCGTGGCTCGCCTCGCGCCTCGTCTCGCGACTCGCACGCGAGTGTAAATTACGCATAAGTAGGTATGTTAAGTTGGTGAACTTTCTCAGCTCAATTTCAAGACGGATTACGATTGTTTATGTCAGTGTCAGGCGCAGCCGAAGAGAATTCTAATGCGTAATTTACACTCGCGTACGAGTCGCGAGACGAGGCGCGAGTCGACCCACGAAACAGGATTGTGAATAGACGCCTCGCGACTCGCAACCATAAATTGTATAAAGGAGTTCGCCTGTTAATTTATTTGATGAATCCGATCCGCCATATTGAATGTGTTACAATATTTCATCCATTATAATAATTGACATGAATATTATCTACTTCCACTCGGATTTACTCGACAACGCCCAAGGTCCATACATATTTGGAACATCTCCATTGCATTGCATTCCTTCAAAGTACGTATACCAAGTAAGTGTGTCCAGGTACCACGTAAGTGTGTTCAGGTACCGCGTAAGTGTGTCCAGGTACCGCGTGAGTGTGTCCAGGTACCGCGTGAGTGTGTCCAGGTACAAAGTATTTTCTAGTGAATGAAGTAGTGAGAATGTTCCTTCCTAGATTAATTTTAAAAGACAAATCTAGTACAACTTGAGGAGATACTTCGCACGTCGCAATAATTAATATTTTTTTTCTTAATTACAACCGTTTACATTATTTTCCTTAACCACTGATTAACCTTCCCATTTCTACTCAATTCCAGTCTACCTGATCTTCGGCCTGACATTCCTGATGCTCACGCTGACCGTCTTCTACGACATCCCGCAGCTGAACCTCAGCACCGTCTTCTCCACTATCAAGCTTGATGATGACCCGGAGAAGATGAGACTCAGCGGCTCTGGCGTCATGGGGCAGGGGTACGGCATCGGGGGACTGGTCATGAGGGATGACTACAACCACCATGACCAGCGACGCTCCGTGGTTCACATCCGGCCTCATTTAGACGACAGCCCCAGCCCTGAGGACACGACTCCTGTCCATGCGAGGGACATCAGGGTCCATTAAACGATCGATTTAGAAGCCGCGATATTCGTTGCCGCTGTACCTAAACTGGATCAGATATATCTACCACAAAAACTATGGGAAGCAAGCTAGATCGCTTACTCTAACCCATCTGGATCCACCCTTAATTAATTCCAAAACAAGCTTGCGGTCGCCAACAACTTCAAATCAATAACCAGAGTTTTCTACAGAATATAATATTGAAAATTATAAACTACAATAGGGAGCAACAGCAGAATAATGGTAAATTAGAGAAAGCATAAGCTGTGGTCACATTATAATATATATCACATGACTCTCCACTCATGAACCGCAATAGCCGGCTGCGGATCATCGTGCGATACCTCAGTGGATCATCGTGCGATACCTCAGTGGATCATCGTGCGATACCTCAGTGGATCATCGTGCGATACCTCAGTGGATCATCGTGCGATACCTCAGTGGATCATCGTGCGATACCTCAGTGGATCATCGTGCGATACCTCAGCGGATCATCGTGCGATACCTCAGTGGATCATCGTGCGATACCTCAGTGGATCATCGTGCGATACTTCAGCGGATCATCGTGCGATACTTCAGCGGATCATCGTGCGATACTTAGGTTAACAGTGGCAACGGATAATGAGTTTATCGGAATAGGTCATCGTTCATCTGGGCTGACCTACTGCGCCGTACTCTTGTTTCGACCTTATTATGTCTTGTATCCATGAATCCTGTAAAACAATAATAAAAAAGAGAGGGTAGGTTATAATTATAGTAAGATAACTATAATTATGACGTTATGATTATGACGTATAAGTTTATCTGGTTATGTCTGTTTATGGGTTAATATGTCTATAGAAAAAATATGTGGTGGCTTTTTCAATTGTGTTTCATTAATCTAAGAAAGCGTATGAATGAAAAAAAAACTGAATCTAATTGCAGGGCCGCATTTTTCTGAAGTTAATGTTAAACGATTTTAGAGTGTGGATAATCTCGCTGTTTACATTAATTTATTATTTCAGATTTATTGACTGTAGTAATAAGGTAGATGGATTTAATGAAATTTATATTAATGTTTAGATAAATATTGTATTGTATGATGTATTAAAAATATGTGTATGTAAAATTAAATGGTACTATTAGAAATACGATATGTCCAAAAGTACATACTAAAGCTTAAATAAATTAAATACCCATTGCACTTAGGGCAAAGTCTTTGTATTTGTATTGCTCTTTTTTTTTTTAAATTGAAATAGGAATCGTACTAATATTTTAAACCTGTAGTACCTCTGTACGCACGTTAGGCATTTAGATATTAAATTAGAAAAAGACATATAGCAAAATAACGACGTAATAAGTCACCTACCTATCGCGAATCTAAAGCTAATATTTGTCCTTCTCGTTCCTTACAAAAATAATAATGTAGATTGCTCAATCAAATTGCCCTTTAAACATTGTAAAATCAACTAAAAAACGGTTTTGTTGATTTAAAAGTTAAAAGTAAAAAGTTTTTACTACATATTAAACATCTACAAAATGTTTAATAAGTAGTAAAAACTTTTAACTGTACGAACCCTCATCGTTGATTTGTTTGAATTCACAATTTTTTTTAGGAAAACCAAAACAATTTCTGTTCTGTTGTTGCTAGACGAACTGAGTTCGTAATAAGACTGATAAGATTTTTTAAAATTCTCACTTTTCTATTACAATTTTAGATTTTCTAAAGCGGAAATATAATGAATGTGGATTCTTTCAACTTAAAAATCTAAAACCTAGCAGACTGACGACGTAAACATTTCCCTCTATATATGTATACGTTCAATTACCGTCTTAAGGTATCTATATATGTGACACTGATCATGGCTTAACATATCAAAGTTTTGAAATTTTGAAGAACATTTACAAAAAAACATACGGTCGAATTAAAACCTCCTCCTTTTTGATGTCGGTTAAAAATACATGATCAAACGTAGTCATCAACATCGCATTGCTATCACATTCATAAAATGACCTTCCTTAACGATCTATGGAACCGGTTTAAAATATATATCTATCAGGTGCCGTATAAAAGTAGTGAATTTATGTACCTACCTATAAAATAATTTTTCATGAAGAAAGAAAAAAATCCTTAATTTATCTTCATTCGTAATTTTTGCAAAATAATGATTTTAATATTGTATCGGTAGAATTCGACGTACGTATCAATTGTGGGTGATAGATGACCAATAATTCTTATAGATAAATTTATATCAAAGTATAGTAAATAAATTACAGATTTATTAAATCTATAACACCGTAATCTATTTACCGTAACGTATATTAAAGTAGTGTCAAAATATTTATATTACACACACTCTAAATTACACATATTTTTAAAGTGTTCAGAATGACAATCACAGTTATTGAAGTAAATTTTAAAATACAATGTCATAAAATAAATAAACATTGTTTCCCATCATCGATATAAAAAAGACAAATTCTGTAACTGTCTAGTCTATAGTATATTTCTCATGAAATCCGAATTTTCATATCTCCTATTAGATTGATAGTATTTCAGAACATCATTTCAATTAAATAATTGTTTTTTATACAGCTTGGCTGTGAAAAATTTGTTTCATGTACTCTATTTAATATTTAGGAATTATCTAAATAAATATTTTTTCTATATAAATACACCATATTTTTCAAGTAGTGCTTGAATCGAAACGCAATCAATGACAATATATATGAAGCTTAAGAAATGATAGTGACTATTGTATATTCAAATATATATAACATTAAATATATATTTCTGTACCTGCCTGTAACTTGTTTTGCATCTCCTAGAGGCCTGACAAAAACGAGATAGAATAAGTAAAAATGTTTTGTTCATTATTCCAAAAACATAAATTATCACCAAAAATATTGTCACAAATTATGTAGTTATTACATACTCCCAAAAAATGTTGCCACTCATTTTCAAACTGAACTAATACATAATGCTGTTCCTGTCCCTAGTTCTAGTTACCGCAATCGCCGCAATCGTTTTAAACCTAAAAAATACGATTTATAAGATACAAAAATGTTTTGCAATTAGCAGAAGTATAAGTTACAATATAAAAACACCATACAATGAAAAATAAATGTAACTGAATATACATATTTTATTTGGGTAAAGAATGAAATATATTAACATAGGTATGTAATACACTATCTATTTAAATAACATATGGTTTTAATAAAAATTATCGAACACATTACGTTGTTATATGCCATTTCTAGTAGTAGGTATGTATTTAGTAATTATTTACAGGGAGTATGTTCTGGGTACTAAAAACTGAAACTTATTTACAATCTTCTGCTTTTGTCACACAACTTAATATGTAACGTAAGTATTGTAAGGTATATGAAAAGTCCATACTTCTATGAAAACTGCGGAAATATTAAAGCTTCGTATTCGTATATTAATTAATGTCTTATTAATTTTAATACATAATTATGTATAATATGATAGTAAAACAGCTACTAAAATATCAATAGCAAAATTAAAATACAAAGGGATACATAATAATTATTCATTTAAAATTATTATTCAAAATAATTAGGTAGAATGTATCAACATTTGCAAAAATGCGTTTGGTGGAGCGCATGATAGATAAAGTTAACTTGAATTATGTAGGTAATTCTGAAGTAAATAACAGAACCGTGAATTAAATACCTATTGTTTTATTTTTACCCTTGATTAAAAAAAGCAATATTCTTAGATTATTTATAATCTAAGGCAATATTATATGAATTATAAAAGCGTTATATATCTAAGCTCGTCTTTAGCGTTAGGCAATATTTTAAGGTAATGTTTCAAGGATTATTTGGCCGCAAGTAGTTTTGGCCGCATTTTGTATTTAACGATGATGATTCGTCGGTACAAAAGTCAACTAGATAAAGAGTCATTTCGGCAGTAAACTAATCTCACATAGATTAGTTTACCAATTCAGAACTTTTACTTTTTCGGTTATAGAAAAACGATTTGTAATAAACATATATATTTGACATGCCACATGTACAATATTTTGCCACAGTATGCGTTGTGTCAAGATATTGATGTCATGTAAAAACTGCCAAAATTACACTTTGGCTAGTTGTCTTTTGTACCGTCATTGTATTAATCCATCTATGAACTCCTTGACTTGAAGCTCCGTGGCGTGGTGAGAGACCCTGACTGAAGTCGCGGGTGCCGGGTTCGAATCCCGGCCGGAGGAGATATTTTTTTCGCCATAGACATAATATAGATAATATAACACAAACTGGCTTAGCGCGGTTCTTTGTCAAGTACTAGCTACAGCCTGCCAAAATCTACGGGAGGTGAGGTAAACTTGCACAGCACACAATTAGCCACTCACGCACACGCTTGGGAAAAAAATTATGAATGTCTCCATGAACGCACACCAAACGAAATGTTGTAAAACAAATATGTATAAAACTAGCATACTAGCAAATAATGACTGTTACTACACCTTTGATCATAGACACATTAAATCAAAAACCTAGTGATGGGACTTGTCATTATTCCAGTATGTAGTATCCCTTTAATTACGGGCTTTTGTATCCGAATAATTGAATAATACTAATAATGAAATTGCAGTAGCGTCATCGGGGTCTTCTAGAAAGTGTCTAGGACGTCTAAATCGAACTGGTACTCCCGATTCCGGGACGTAATCACTGATTGTACCACCAAAGGGTGGGTTTAAATGGCCGGCAGCCTTATCAGAGTAGGAGTGCTGCTTCATGAACTAAACTATAGTTAGTAGTTTTAGAGTCGTGATGTAGTTATATATTGCGCACATACCATGGACAGACCGTGGCTGTGCGCATAAAACTATTTTGTATCCTTTGTAGGGTTATGATTTTATTTTGGCTAGCAAGAGCAAAAACCACGCTGGCGTATGTCCTGATTGGTCTGATGAAAGTTTTTTAAATTATCACTTTACGCTGATGTGCCATTTTACTTTGATTGCATAAGAAAGACATTGAGGGGTCTAAGCGACCCAACACGAAAGCGGCTCTGTTGCGTAGGTACTCCTGTAATGTATTCAGCGAATGATAATTTTCTGGTAACCAAGGTATTTGGCCAACTGCTACCATGGAATTGGTTGGTCAAACATGGAAATGGGCTTTAATACCTTCTTGAAATATCGATGTTTGCAGCAATTTTGTCTGGATTGATTTCAATTCTCCTAATAATTTCCTAAACCTAGTGCGATGGCCGCGGCTTGAAGCTTTGAAATAATGCTGAAGGAATATAATGTTGAGAGGTTTAGGGTCGACTCACACTGGCGCGAGTCGAAGCGACGCGACGCCACGCGACGCGTCATGTTTTTCCGCCTATAGCATATTCAGCTCTATTGCTACTATATTGTGTACAATTTTTATTATTATGGCATCTCTGTAGTATCTCTACCTATTCTGTGATTATGACACAGAATGAATGACACTGACTGGCATGCACACACGCACACGCACGCATGGTGCACACAGGGAATCGAATTCCGCCGCCGACTTTAGCAATTTTTGCATTGAAATTAAATATAAACCTACATAAATAAATTTAACTACGCTAACAAAAGGGTAAATAAATCTACTAAGAAAAGAAAAGTACTTCAAACTGCTTAAACTAGTGTATTTTTAAAACTTAAGTTCTATGGTGTATTTTTAATAAGGTTAAATTATTTTTTACCAAGCTTAGCAAGAATGGAAAACCCGATATCTGCATTTGCTGTTTATAAAAATAGTAAACAGAAGGAGAAGAAACCAAAAAAAAAAGCGAAGAGTCCCGTCTCCACAAAGGTTCTCGTTAAGGATCTAAAAGAGGACGTAGTGATGGAACTTGCCAAGAAAGTAAAGCGGAAACAGCAAAAGTTAAAAGAACCTAAGAATGTTGGTAAGAAAAAAGTTCATAAAAAGAAGAAATCAAAAAACCATTTGAAAATGCGTGATGTACCGTTAATAACTCGACGAGGTGATGATCAATCGCCAGAAATTCGTCGCGTTTCAGAGTCCGATGAAGTCCCGCAACTAGTGTCGGTGCCTGTAAACAATAAAGTCCCTGCTCCAACTCACAGTTCCGATGACGACACTTGCTCCCACAGCAGCGTGTTTGATTTCACTCCTGTACAAACCGATAGTGTTGTGGAAGGCTTAAAAATATTTAAATGGATGATTGCACCATATGACCCGACTGAATTCCTCAACACTGTCTGGGAAAAGAAACCTTTACATATATCAAGAAAAAAGCCTGAGTATTATAATGAAATAATTTCAACTCCTATTATTGACAACATGTTACGCACTGAAAATATTCAATTCACTAAAAACATTGATGTGACATCTTATGTGGACGGTAAACGGGATACACATAACCCTGAAGGCAGGGCACTTCCACATATAGTCTGGGATTCCTATCTTAATGGATGTAGCATAAGGTTATTGAACCCACAAACATATATTTCCAAGTTGCATCTACTGAATGCAACATTGCAAGAATTTTTCAACTCATTTGTTGGTGCCAACTCTTATTTGACCCCACCAGACAGCCAAGGCTTTGCTCCACATTATGATGACATTGAAGCTTTTATATTGCAAGCAGAGGGCAAAAAACACTGGCGAATTTATAAACCAAGGGAAGAAAATGAGATATTACCTAGAGTGTCATCAAAAAACTTCACTGACGATGAAATAGGAAATCCAATTCTAGAAGTAACATTGGAAGCTGGGGACATGCTTTACTTCCCGAGAGGGTACATCCATCAAGGTGTTACCATTGATGGGGAACACTCATTGCATGTTACAATCAGCATGTATCAGAAGCATTCTTGGGCTGATCTGTTTGAAAAGTTAATCCCAGCAGCTCTTCAAATTGCAATAAGCGAAAATGTTGAATTTAGACAAGGCTTACCATTTGATATTTATAATGAATTTGGACTTGTTAACTCTGATATAACTAGCCCACGTAAGACTGAAATTGAGGAAATAATTAAGATGCTTTTCTATAAAATTAAAAATCATTTGCCCATTGACGAGGCAGTTGACCAAATGGCCAAGAATTATCAGCGTGATGTCTTGCCGCCTGTCCTCACTGATTTGGAAAAGGCTGTCACGGTTTACGGTGATTCTGACATGATGATTGAAGGTGGAAAAGTTGTGAACAGAGTAGAAATTGGCTTAGATACAAGAATTAGGCTTTTACGTAAAAATATAATAAGAATGGTGTCTGAAGAATCAATTAGATTATACTATTACGCAGAAAACTCCTTAGAATACCATGGAAATGACCTACCCTTCCTTGAAATAGATGAAGACATGGCACCAGCAATAGAAACACTGTTAAAATCATATCCAAGCTATGTATCTGTGGAAGAATTAGATGTGTCCAATGAATCAGAAAAGTTACAAATAGCAGATGCACTTTGGAGCCGTGGTCTTATCATGACTGAATATCCCCTCGAAAATATAGAAGATGATTAAATCATTTTTAATGCACCCCATGTTATGAACTTATAAATAAGATTTTTTTGTGATTTTATCTAATTATTTTTCTTGTTGTACATGTTAAAATAATAAGAAATAAAAAAAAAATCAGTACAAAAAGTTTATTGTCAAAAAATGTATGAGCAGTTTGGGAGCACTTCATTCATTTTTTCAAAACATTACCCTTTAGTTTGATACATAGTCTGTCATATACACCTTTTTAGTATAATTTTATGGTTAAAATACTTTGCTTATATTATTCAAAAATAATCATAATGTCTAACAAGAGTGTCTGAGAAGCATTTAAGTATTATAAAATCAAGGGAGGCAAAGGGTACAATAAGCACCAAACAAAATCAATTGGTTGTACAATATAGAGAGATGGTATTTTTTTATCCAATAACGAAATTTACCTAAAAAGGCCTACCTATTCTACATTGCCAGGATCACTTTACGAAAGCAGTCCATGGACGGTAAGATTATTTGGGAGTGATTGTTATAATAGAGGATAAGATTTTGCTATCCTAAGTTAACAAAAGGGTGCCTATAACCAACAGCAACACTACATTGAAACTAAAATAAATTCCTTTTTATTCCACAGCGGCCAATCTATACTGAAGTGTTTCAAGCCATTCTGAATTAAATACAAAATTATTCTATAAGATTAGGTTAATACATCACAAACATTAAATCTATAAGATCGACCTATTAAAGCATTTCAATATGTCATATTGCTTTGAGCTTCACATCTGTATAGGCAGGAAAGAGTCTGGCAACATTATTATGGACTGCAAATAAAATCAATATGATTAGACCAAGCTAATAAAAACTACCCACTGGTAAGAATGGCAATTTAGTTTAATTAATTAATTCCCATTCTGTAGGTTTCTTAATCTTAAACATGTTTATGTAGGCAAGTCCTGATATTTACTTAAATGTTTGTCTATCTATTACTATCTGCAGTACTTTAAAATAAACATGTTACTTATATATAATTAAACATGTAATATAATAATAATAATCCTACACTAAATTTTATATGAAGAATTTTGGTTTGATTAATCTACCAAGCTTTATTATAACTCATATATTAATTAATAAGTCATTTTATTATACGTGATATTATATAGGTGCTTAATCAATACACATACCAGCTCTAATAGGTACTGTAGAACATCCATTTCATCAAACAAAATAATGCTGAGCATTTTACCTCCCATCCATTTATCTCCTAACCCGCTCATAATATGTGTTATAAAACCATTGGTATCCTTCAACTTGATACCGAATATCACTATATTTAAATCAACAACAGTAGGCCTTAAATCCTACGAAGCATTTCCTTTGAATGTAATAAAATGTTTAAAATACAAAATTAATGAATGTTCACTTTGAGATACACCATAGCCATAATTTATATGGTCTTAAAAGTCTACACGGCAAGACGCGGTTTGTGTTCTAGAGCCTCCATGTTTGCTTTAGAGGCACACTTGTACCTTTTCTTGACTTCATTATTCAAACCTTCTCTGTTACGAGCTATCTCTATTGCATAGAACTGAACTCGTGGAACCAATATGGTGTTCTGTTCAGAATAGTCACCATTGGTATCAGCTCTCATTAAAGTACCAAAACTGTAATCCTCAACTATAGTTTTGAATTTTTCACAGAATATGCGCCATTTTGCTTTATTGGTATTATTTTTAATTTCATCTTCTTTTATGTAAGAAATATCCAAGTCTGGGAAGTCTTGCCTAAAGTGTGTGTATATTAGCTCATCGTGTGGAGTCAGTCGTAGCCATCTGGTATCAACTGAACATAGCACCTGAAAATGAACACCATAACTTGTTAAAATTTTTCTTGTATTTAAATTTACTTGCACATGACTTACTTACCAACTGTATATGTATTTAATAGATAGATATATCTATCTATCTAAGATCTAATAGATATATCTATCAGGATAAGCAATCAAATGTATGGCTTTTAAATCAACAGGTATTTTTTAATTACACAACAGGTAAATTTGATTGCTTGCATAGCTTCAATATGATCAACAGAGTTAAGCAACGACAGGGGCAGTAGGATGGTGATCCACAAAGGATGGATGACTAGTCAAATAAATTTTCATGTGCGCTAATGTGCTTCGGAGGGCACATTTAGCCATCGGGCCTGATTGTTTTCAATGGTGAAAACATTAGTTAAGCCTTGTCGAACACCTAAGGGAGGCTTGGCCACCCTTAGGTCGAATGATTCGACACTGGGTTGGTCACTAACCCCTCCACCAGTTCGCATTGGAGCAGCATGGTGGAATATGCCTTGGACCTCCCGCAGTTTTGTCCGTGGCGGACCAACTGCGGGACTCGTGCCCAACAGTGGAACGTCTATGTATTGCAGCTAAATTTGATTGGTATTGTATAGTTTAAGCTTCAAGGCCCCGAAAAGATCCATTTAACACTGCAACAACAGCGCAAGAATCGGTAGATAGTCTACAAACTAAAATAAAAGCTCACATTGAAATATATATCACTATGCTCCATGGCTCGAGCAGCCCATAGATGCTCTAAAGTTTCATCGTTGCCAAACTCTTCAGCTGGTCTTGTTAAAACATCCTGAAATAAAAAATAAACAACACCATGCTATTGAGTACCTATACATTAAGGTTATGTAGTACTTTTTTTAATCAAACGCATAGCTACCATTATAAGTAAAAAAATAAGTAAGATTTCGTACAATAAACTAGCAATAAGTTATATTTCGACTAATTAAAACTATTGCAGCATTTCAGAACCAAACAATCAATTCACGACATTTCATTTCACGAAACTCCGGCAAGACAAGAATTTAAAAAAAAAAGTTTAGATGTCATAGTCAATGATTCGACATATTTATTCAGCCAAGGCGGCCTTTTCTACGACAAGTGACAACGGCACTTATACCGTTGTATTTGTTGACATTCTTTCTTACTGTTTAAATTAAATCTAAGACTCGAAGCCTACCGTGAACTGTTGTACGTAAAATTCCGTAAAAAACTACACACAGCGAGCGACACACCTGCTGAAAGTTGAAAGTATGGCTCCGATACTTGCATGAGCTAAGTTAGTAAGAAAGGCATTTCTGCGCCTATAACACGTCTACAATGCTATACGGGAAGGTTGTTTTTTTATTATAGATATTTTAATGTTCATTTTGTTACGTTTTTACGTTTGGTCTGTTCTAAGCGTGGTTTCTTACCATGACAACACCATGGACATATATATGTCTGTGGACAACACCAAACGCGTTCTAGTTAAAGTGGGAAAGCATTACATAGAGAATTCATACAAAAGACAAAGAGGTAATGTTTTCAGAAACAGTTGTTCGTTTCGTTTGGTCCTCGTTTCATTGGAAGAGAAAGAAAGAGGGTGGCGCTTGCGCGTTAGGCCGACGCCATCTCTAAACTTCTGTGCTTGTTAAGTTAACTTGTTGAAAGATTTATTAACCGAAGTGAAATTGGTGTATGTTAAGGCGTGATAAAAAGTGTTAATCATGGAATTATTTTGCCGGGAGTGACGCTAAGTGGCCGTTCGCAAGGATCGTCGATTGTGTCATCGCAAGCATAACCAACGGCGGGTCAGGATCTTGCGGAAGTTTCTTGGCTTTAGCAACGCATATTTTTTGCGGTTGTCTCCGCCGCATTCGCTTCTTCCATAGCGCTATTTCATGAACTTTTGTCGACAAAATAGCGTGCGGTAAGTAACTAACGATTCGTTTTCGGTTTACAAACAGTGCAAAAAATAGAAAGGACATAAAAGCGGGCATTACCTCCGCGTTCTTAGCGCGCGTACGCCTATAGATAGATCGCGTTATGTATGAATAATTGTTTTGGGTCAAAGACATTTCGGTCGGGCCGCGACAACAACAGCGTCTTGAATGCGTTACGTTTGTTTTTCAGGTTAATCGGTGGCGGGATAGCGAAGGAAGCTTGATATGAACTCCGCCTTGAAGCCGCTATCACAGCCGGGGGTGCCGCAGCCGAGCGGGCAGGCTAGCCCCGCCAAAGCGAACGTCGCGAGCGCAGCTCACGCCGTCGGCCTGCCGCAGGGCGCGCAGAACTCCCTCCACCACGCGTCCAACAACCTAGTCGGTCACAACTTGGTACACCATGTACCCATCACCCCCCAGCTGCCACCTCACGCCGCGCCCTCTATGGCTCCTGTAAGCGCGAACATGGCACAAATGGCGCAAAACATGAGCCACCACGGAAACCTGTCCCATGTAAACCCGTTGCTGGTTGTGAGCCCGAGCAAGGCCCCCAGTACTAGTGCTCCTTTAAGTTTAGTGCAGGAGAAGGCCAATGCGTCACAGCCGCTGGCGTTAACGAGGACCCCGGAGAAGAAGGAACCGGACTCGAGCAGTCAAGCTAATGGTACTGTTGATTCTCCAAAACTGAGCCCAAATACAACAGCTGCATCGAAACCTCAGAATACAGAAAGCAATAAGGACATAGTAAAGACATCACCAAGCACACCAAAACCCCCTGAGAAGTCAAGTAATCCTCAAAGCACACCACAGAAGGGTGAAGCACCCAATCCTGTGGGGCAAACGGATGGTCCAGCACAGCCTAAGGTGGCAACGGCTAATGAAGCACCAGAGAAATCACCTTCGAAACCGACTGAACTGAAACCTGCGCAAACTGCCGATGTTGCTCCCACTCAAAGTGATAACAAGCCAGCGCCAGAATCAGCTAATGACAGCCAAGACAAACCTCCAACTCCACAAAAACCAGAACCTTCTTCGACAGAGAATGCTAAGGTCGAGCCACCACCTAAGGTGGAAGATAAGGAGGAGGCAAAAGTAGAGAAACCAGTAGAAGAGAAAAAGGAAGATGTGAAACCAGAAAAAGTGGAGCTGCCCAAGCAAGAGGAAGCAGAAAAACCACCAAAGCTGGAAAAAGAAGAAAAAGTTGAAGAAAAGAAAGTGGAGATTAAACCAGTGAAATCAGAAATTAAGGTCACCCCCAAGTCCACACTGAAACTGGCCACAGTGACACCACCAATAAGGAAACGAAGACAGGTTTCAGACAAAAGCGAAGGAGTCACCCCTTCCAAGAAATTAGCAGATGAAACAACAACACCTGATTCAAGAACCAAGAGAAATCGTACAAAGGTATGTTTTGTCAACAAAGTTGCCCTCTTATTACTTGTTAAATTTTAAACATATTAAATTTAAAAATAGAAAATTTTATAGATAAAAAATTGCCTGTCTGTACTTTACCAGTGTGATAGAATAATTCCTCTCATACTATGATACGATCTGTGTCAACAAGGTACAGTGAAAGGTGATAAGTGAAATATATAGTTTTATAGTATCCGGAATTTAAAAGAAGTAACTTTAATTAAAAATCCTGGAGGAGCAAAGTTTTATTAGACAATATTTTCCATTTCTTAGTCCATAGCTTACATGTCCTAATTCCTAACCTACCTACTATGGGCAGCAGCAATGGACAGCAAAAAAAGTGCCAAGATAGATAATCAAATAATACCTGTGTATCTCATCCCTTGAAAAAAAAATTAAAATTAATCATTAATTTTTTATTTTATTTAATATGTTGCAGTAACAAAACAAACACTGCTGAAAACAAGACATAATACATTCAAAATAAAAATGGTTCAATTCAATAATACAGATAGGCACAAACTACATGAACTGTAAACATAAACAACATAATATATCATCAATAAATACAAATTAAATTAAAAATAACATATTTTTGAGATTAAAAGTCAATGAAAGTTATAAAAAAATAGGTAAATATTTATAAAATCGTAATTAATGGATATCAAAACACATCATCTGATCAGAGGCTGCAAACCTTTTCTAAGAATATATTTTAGTTGGCATTTAATTAAATTTTTATTTGTTAAACAGTAAAAAGTAAAGACACAATGGTTAAAAAAACAGACAAATTGCTTAAAAATTTGGATTTGTCACTGGAAATGCTTCTGTACACTTTCGGTTGGTTTCTTACCGTTAAATCATAATCTATCTCGCGAGAATTTAAACTGCCAAAATATTGTGAACCGTAATACACTGCTTACAATTTAACGCATTATTTTTCGATAGATTCGTTAAATCCCGAGATAGTTATAGTCTAGTTTAACAATCAATTTTATATGGTGGATATCTTTTTTCATCATTGTCTTTCGTAATCTTGCTGTAATTGCTGATAGCATTTTCATTTCATTTCAATTGAAGTCATAAGGTCGGTAATTGTATCTGTTATTCTCGAGATTTTTTTAAAAAAATATCAATGATTTAAATTTTCTTCATACAATCTTGAAACTACTTTCAAGAGTACAAATTGAGATTACGTACTCCACTTAAAAGTATTCCATTCCATTATCGCAACAAAGATGAATCACACCAAATCAACACTTTGTTACATGGCCATAAAAATAGAATTATTTACGTCGACAAGTGAAAATTGGCGTCAATAGCTACCGCTTGGTGCAAATTCCATAGATTATGTTGTTTTTTTTTTTAGTAAGGAAGTTCCTTTTTCCGTTCAAATTCCTATTTTTTCGTGGTTGGTAAAATTGAATGTATTATTGCATATTCTTGCATGTTTGTTGCTAAGCTACAACTTATTGTTGGCACATAGCAGGGCACAGGCAATGCCTATTAGGTTTTTATCCGCTGATAAGAATCAGATCTAAATTTCATGATCAATCATATTGATTAAAAAACGAACAATCTATTGGAAGAAATTTCAGAAGAAATAAGTACCACCCTTATAGCATTTTCTTCCTGATTTGTATTCTGTACTTAAGTCCTACTAAAAGTTTGTACATAAATTATTAAATTCATAAATAAACGATTTTTATACTCATAGCGTTTTGTCTATTTCAAGGGAACTGTAATTTTCTAAGACAAAAGTTTAGTCTATGTAACTTGCCAGGCCATATACTACATCATTCCATTGAGGAGGAGAATACGGGCAAACTAACACATTTTCCCATTTAAATATCAGTAAAGATTCAGGGTCTGCCATGTATTTAAGGTGATGGTGATTAATGGCTGTTTTTTTTTTTCAGGTGCAGTTATACCAGTCGCCCACTCCTGAGATAGCAATGGCCACGAAGTTGTCGGCTTCAGCAGGCCGCTCCACGCCGACCAAGCAGAATGATGACAAGCTAATAGTTTTCTACAAGTAAGTCAAATATATAATTTTATTTATTTATTTATTTATTTATCTATTTATTTATTTATTTATTTATTCTACATTAATTAATTGTATCAGGCGTTACTTTGCGGAACTCTATTCTTACAAACCAAAGATTAATCTACTTTGTAACAATCCGCGAACAAAAATGTATGGTGGTGTATGTATATCTTCAGGCAATCGGGGTCACTCACCACCGCGCATATACATATCGCTGCGACCCATAGACGTCCCACTGCTGGGCACGGGTCTCCCCGCTGCGGGAGGTCTAGAGCATACTCCACCACGCTGCTCTAATGCGGATTGGTGGAGGGGTTAGTGGCCAACCCAGTGTCGAATGTTCTCAAGCCACCCGAAGGTCTTCGACAAGGCTTAACGACTGTTTCCAGCATTGAAAACAACCGAGACCGACCGCTTTACGTGCCCTCCGAAGCACCGTAGTGTCCATGAAATTTTGACACTAGTGGTCCACAAACCGACCGCGCCCTTCGTTGCTTAACTCTTTCGATCACATTGAATCGCCGCGAGCCATTGGCTATGGACGCTACAATATATCTTAATATGTATATATACATATACATATCTTGTGTACGTGTGTATGACAGTGAACTCCTCCTAAACAGCTGGATAGATGCTGATGAAATTTTTTGTGTGTGTTCAAGAGGATTCGAGAATGGTTTACATTCACAATTTGGTCCACTGGTGGTTTCATAAACACTATTTTAGTATTTTTATTTTTACCCGTCGTTCATTGACGTGAAGCGTCGCGTCACTTTGACATTTCATATGGCAGAACAACGTTTGCGGGGTCAGCTAGTTTATAGTACATATTTGTATTGACATGACAACTAAGAAAGCTTACCGTTAACAATCGACAGGCCCGTTGGCGCAATCGGTAGTAACCCTGTCTGTTGCGCCAAAGGTCGTGGGTTCGAATCCCACTCAGGACAAATATTCGTGTGACGAATACTTGTATTTGTTCTGTGTCTGGATGTCAATATTATCTATTTAAGTATGTATTTAAAAATATCTATGTATGTATATCAGTCTCTGACACCCATAACACAGGCTCGCGCCTACTTTGGGGTCAGATGGCCGTGTGTGAGAATGTCCAAGATATTTATTATTTATTATTATTATTATCAATCCTCCTGTTACAGGAACGAATATCTAGCGGTGCGAAACGCGGAGGGCGGTTTCTACGTGTGCCAGACCACTCAGAATGTGTACCGCACCACCCGCAAGATCAAGATCCGCTGGCTGTCGCAGGACAAGGCGGACCCCAGCGGGGAGACTTACAAGCCAGACTTCTATGACGTCACCGGTAACTGCCCTAGATATAGCTGAGTTAATGCTTGCTTTGTTCGTCCCGTACATGTTGGTTTAGGCTGAAGGGAGACGGATAATTATCTCTATAGCCTCTTTCTGGAGGCCGTTGATTTGGAGTAATTACAATATAATAAAACTAGCTTTTACCCGCGGCTCCGCCCGCGTGGTCAAAGGGAATTAACAATGAGTTGTTTATCATACATGACGAATAATTTGTTAGCGAAATTCAGAACTTGCAAATGAATTTTACTAAAGCCATCTATTAACAACATCCGGAACTAAATATCTAGCAAATAACAAAACATCGATATCTTCCCGTGGGGATGTTTTACCGCGGTAAAAAGTAGCCTACGTCACTCTCCATCCTCCTCACTATCTCTACACACAAAAAACCATACCATATAATAGCTTCGTTGCGACGTGAAAGCCGGACAAACAAACGAACACACTTTCACATTTATAATATTAGTATGGAAGTATGGATGGATGGTATACTTGACAAATAACTCATACTATATTTTATATCTCCTAGCAGCAGTTACTCGCAGAATTGGGTATTTGAAAAAAAAAAAAATTGATTTTTTAAAATTTATTTTAATACTATGTCAATAATAATATTGATATTTAATGCAAAAAACTTAAAATAAATATTTTCCAATTAATTATAAATAATTAAAAATTGATGAAATTTGAATAAAAATCACGTGACTATAAACGCGCCATGATTGGTCACCATATTTGTGACGTCAAAATGTTATATAAAGGAGGATGGCTATTTTGGTACCCCATGTCCAATCAAGATGAATCACGCACCGGTACCAGGTTCCATACATTTTTGTCCATCATCCTTTAAATATTTAACAATGAAAACTAGCATTATGACGTCACACGCGCTCGGGTTTGTTCGGGAGTTGTCGGCGTGTCTTCGGTACTGGATTCAAAAAATTATTGAATTGAATTTTTATTTTGAAATAACTTTTGAATTATTGCGAGAAAAAAAGAAAAAAAAATAGTTTTGTTATAAAACTTATATATGATCTTTTCATTTATCACATAAAAAAAAAATATTCAAATACCCAATTGAAATATGTTGCCATTTGAAAACAAAGCATCACGCCACTCTGTAAGTTATAGTCGATAAAATCAAACTCACCGCTATCCGGCAGACATGGAGTGCGTGCTGACGACGCTGTCGGTGTCGCGCGCGGGCGGCGGCGGCGCGCGGCGGCTGGCGGGCGGCGAGCGCGCGCGCGCCACGTCCATCCTGCAGCGAGCGCTGCGCGCCGAGCTGGGCCAGCACGCGCCCAACGCGCCGCTCACCGAGGAACACCCCGACGGATGTACGTACCGCCATTCATGTTCGTAATCCGGCTCGAAGGACCATTTTCGTGCTGACGACGCTGTCGGTGTCGCGCGCGGGCGGCGGCGGCGCGCGGCGGCTGGCGGGCGGCGAGCGCGCGCGCGCCACGTCCATCCTGCAGCGAGCGCTGCGCGCCGAGCTGGGCCAGCACGCGCCCAACGCGCCGCTCACCGAGGAGCACCCCGACGGATGTATGTACCCACCATTCTTGTTCGTAATCCGGCTCGAAGGACCATTTTCGTGCTGACGACGCTGTCGGTGTCGCGCGCGGGCGGCGGCGGCGCGCGGCGGCTGGCGGGCGGCGAGCGCGCGCGCGCCACGTCCATCCTGCAGCGAGCGCTGCGCGCCGAGCTGGGCCAGCACGCGCCCAACGCGCCGCTCACCGAGGAGCACCCCGACGGATGTATGTACCCACCATTCTTGTTCGTAATCCGGCTCGAAGGACCATTTTCGTGCTGACGACGCTGTCGGTGTCGCGCGCGGGCGGCGGCGGCGCGCGGCGGCTGGCGGGCGGCGAGCGCGCGCGCGCCACGTCCATCCTGCAGCGAGCGCTGCGCGCCGAGCTGGGCCAGCACGCGCCCAACGCGCCGCTCACCGAGGAACACCCCGACGGATGTACGTACCGCCATTCTTGTTCGTAATCCGGCTCGAAGGACCATTTTCGTGCTGACGACGCTGTCGGTGTCGCGCGCGGGCGGCGGCGGCGCGCGGCGGCTGGCGGGCGGCGAGCGCGCGCGCGCCACGTCCATCCTGCAGCGAGCGCTGCGCGCCGAGCTGGGCCAGCACGCGCCCAACGCGCCGCTCACCGAGGAACACCCCGACGGATGTATGTACCGCCATTCTTGTTCGTAATCCGGCTCGAAGGACCATTTTTGTGCTGACGACGCTGTCGGTGTCGCGCGCGGGCGGCGGCGGCGCGCGGCGGCTGGCGGGCGGCGAGCGCGCCCAACGCGCCGCTCACCGAGGAACACCCCGACGGATGTATGTACCGCATTCTTTTTTTTTAAAAATTTATTTTCCAATAAAAAGGTACATACATTTTTCACATATAAATTTCTGCCAAACTGTAGGCCAGTTTGTCGGCAGCCGGTATTTCACAGTTCTCGTGGACCTTTATTCTTATATTAATACGTTTATTTTATTATCTATTACTATCTATCTAAGTCTTACTTTATACCTACCTTCCTATCTCATACATAATTACATGTTCGTAATCCGGCTCGAAGGACCATTTTTGTGCAGATTCTGTTTATAGCTGTTTCCTTTTGTAGTGGCTTTTCTCAGTTATCTGCGATTTAATGTCAGCTGCTGTAACGGTGAAGGAAACATTGTAAGGAATAAATGCCTGAGAGTTCCCCATAATGTTCTAAAAGGGAAGTGAATTCTGCCAATTTGCACTTGGCTAAGGCTAACCCAAAAGCGGTGACAGCCCAGCGGCTATCGAACTCGCCTCTCACTCGAGCGGTCCGCGTTCAAACCCCAGCGGCACGCACCGATGACTTTCTAAGTTATGTGCGATTTAAGAAATTAAATGTCACTTGCTATAACGGTGGAGGACACATCATGAGGAAACCGGCATGCCTGAGAGTTCTTCATGATGTTCTCGAAGGCATGTGAAGTCTGCCAATCCGCACTTGGCCAGCGTGGTGGACTAAGGCCTAATCCCTCCCATTCTGAGAGGAGACCCGTGCCCAACAGTGGGACGTCTATGGGTCGCAGCGAATCCGGCTCGAAGGACCATTTTTGTGCAGATCCTGACTAGCTGTTCCCTTTTGTAGTGGCTTTTCTCAGTTATCTGCGATTTAATGTCAACTGCTGTAACGGTGAAGGAAACATTGTAAGGAATAAATGCCTGAGAGTTCTCCATAATGTTCTAAAAGGGAAGTAAATTCTGCCAATTTGCACTTGGCTAAGGCCTAACCCGGGAGGTTTTAATTAGGAAAGGATTTCAATGTGAATAAACCCTGGAACGATTTCCGAGAGGAGACCCGTGCCCAACTGTGGTACTATGAAAGGGTTGTGGTGGTACTGTGCCTGTCCGCAACCCGCAACACGGGGTTAGGCCTACGAGTGAGTGGTAAGTATAGCGTTTAAATGAAGTCTAGGAACCACAATTACCTGAAACCTAATTCCTGCATTGACGCCCACCAAGATTGTGTAACATGGTTGCATGCTAGTGTTCGATACTAACTTCTAAGATAACCAGTGTTCACCCAACTCAGTGCTCGGGTATCTACCGTTTGAGTTTGCATGTTTTTTTCTCTTTGTATTTCCATTGTTTTTACTGACGCTAAAGCCAGTCAATAGCTACAAAACTAAAAAACACTATAGCTTATTTTACACCTAGTCTGGCCATAAGTGATATGTACGAGTACATATTTATCAAAGTTTCGTTAATTATTAAAAATATTTCTAACGAAATTTCTAATACATACTCAATAAAAGTGCATGTCCTCTAAGACTAACCAATCATTTGTAATCTAAATCTTTAGATTTGTGCTAAATGAGTTTGTGTAACGCAATCACTGGTGATTTATATTCTTACAAACATAACATGGAATAAATTTAGTTATTAAAATTTTCATATTTGAATTCAGATAAAACTCACAAGTGTCGGTTGAGTCGTACAAATATTTATGGCCAGTCACATATTGTTAGATTTAATTTTTCGTTATAAGTTTTATGTTCAATGAATAGCGATACTAAGAAGTGGCGTGTGACCAAAGCGGGTGTTTCAGTGGACCTCTCGCTCTACACGGACGAGTCGCAGCTGGAGAAGAAGTCCCGCAAGCGGCTCAGCGCGCGCGTCTCGCCCAAGACTAAGGAAGACTCTAAGGAGGCTGTGGTGAGTCCGTTTGAATCATCCATCCATCCATCAGCCTTTCAGAGTCCACTGCTGGACATAGGCCTCCCTTAATCGGTGCCGTTTGAATATATTAGGTTGGGGAAAAAGTTTCTTCGCATTTTTTATGAAAATTCCAAACTTTTTTTAATATAGTTTATTTACATTTAACTAAAGTATGTAGGTACCATTTTGTTCGATAACTTTTTGCCATCTTGTAGGTAGGGACATGATCCCATTCCTATAGAAATTTTGGGACTTCTGATCAAAATACCGCGACAAGTGGTTTTGGCAGTCCTCTCGTGATGTTAACCTGACACTGCCTAAAGAATTCTGAAGAGACCGAAACAGGTGGAAATCTGAAGGTGCAAGGTCAGGACTATACGGCGGATGCATTAACACCTCCCAGCCAAACACTCTTAATTTTTGCTGAGTGGCTAAAGATGTGTGAGGTCTAGCGTTATCATGATGAAAAACCACACCCCTTCTGTTGATTAATTCCGGCCGCTTTCTCTCAACTTCTTGCTTTAATCTCATCAGTTGTTCGCAGTAGAGTTCAGAATCGATGGTCCTGCCTGGTGGTAACAGCTCATAATGAATAATGCCCTTCCAATCCCACCACACACACAGCATCACCTTGTTGCGAGTTAACCCGGGTTTTGCCACAGTCTGTGAAGCTTGACCGGCCTTTGACCACGACCTTTTTCGCACGTTCTTGTCGTAGGTGATCCACTTTTCATCACCAGTTATCAGCTTCTTCAAAAATGGTTCGGTTTCATAACGTCGTAATAAAGAATCACAAATGAGTACACGGTTCATTAGGTTTCTTTCAGTGAGCTCGTGAGGTACCCAATTATCGAGCTTTTTTGTGTACCCAGTTTTTTTCAAATGCGCCAAAACTGTTTTGTGGTCAATTCCCAGTTCTTCAGCTACGTCGTAACTACTGACATGCCGATCTTGCTCCACTTTTTCAAAAATGGCACCCATTTTATCCGTAATTGGGCGACCAGAGCGACGTGCATCTTTGACATCAAAATTTCCGGATTGAAAACGCTTAAACCAAATTTGTGCTACTCTCACAGACACTGCACTAGGTCCATAAACGTCGCAAATTTTTTTCGCGGCTTGCGTTGCATTTTTACCTTTTTTGTAGTAAAATTTTAAAATGTATCGAATTTCTTCATTAGATTCACTCATCTTGGCGGTACGAAAAACAAATGAAAATCACACATTTTCCTAATGTGAATTTGGAATTATGTTCTTTAAAATTTAAACTTTCAATGATACCAAAACCAGCCAGATACAAATAGTATAGCCAAAGATTTTTTATTACAAGTTCCTACATACTATAATGCGAAAAGACTTTTTTAATACAGTTGCTCAAAAAGTGGCGTATTACAGGGACGTATAGCGTTCGGGAAGTGAGCTATTACACACTCGTGCTTTTTCTTTACCTTTTCCGAACTCGTGCGTTCTCTTTCCCAACTGTCAAAATAATGTCTATTAAAAAGAAAAAACCAACCACGAAGTTTTTACTAAAAAAAAATTCATAGAAGTTTTTATGATTCATGCAAATATTTCTAAAAAGAAGCTACTAATTAGTTTCAATATCAGATTTAATGATTTGATTCAATGAGTTAGGTTAGGTTTCACTTCATTTCATCACATTAAATTTCATGTCAATAAAAAAATTCTACTGAAGACTTGGCTGTATGGGCATAGTTCCCTTTGCCTACCCAGAATGGGTGAAGAAAACAAAAAAAAATCTCTGCAATACTCTGTATTCTTTTACGGTTGGCGCCATTTTCTAAAAATGTTCTTTGCGAGTTTAGTTTGTGTTTTTATTATTTTATTAAATTGCTTCATTTTTTCGCAACTGTATTAAAAATAGTTGTTCAGTACGCGTGCGTAACCGTCATTGCAACTTGTTCCGACTGTCAACCCTCGCCTTCGGCTCGGGTAGACATTTGTCGGAACTCTTTGCAATGACAGGCTTTCCGCACTTGTAGCGAAATATACTATTTCCCCAACCTATGTACATAATTAACTGGCTTTCCCCGAGTCTTCTGTCCGCGTCAAATCGTTTTCCGTGCAGAATTTTACCTCTACCATCAAGTGATGGTTTAAAATATAATATACTAGCTTTTACCCGCGGCTCCGCCCGCGTGGTCAACGGGAATTAACAATGAGTTGTTTATCATACATGACACATTTTTGGTGGATGAATAGTGACAGTTCCACGATCAAAAGATACTAAGGTTAGAACTTGCAAATTAATTTTACTAACGCCATCTATTAACAACATCCGGAACTAAATTTCTAGCAAATAACAAAACATCGATATCTTCCCATGGGGATGTTTTACCGCGCTAAAAAGTAGCCTACGTCACTCTCCACCCTCCTAACTATGTCCACACACAAAAACCATACCATATAATAGCTTCGTTGCGACGTGAAAGCCGGACAAACAAACAAACACACTTTCACATTTATAATATTAGTATGGATTAACTGGCTTTCCCCGAGTCTTCTGTACGCGTCAAATCGTTTTCCGTGCAGAATTTTACCTCTACCATCAAGTGAAGGTTTAAAATATAATATGAGTGTAGCATTTATTACACCAAAGAATACTATTGCATTACACACACACACACACACACACACACACACACACACACACAATTAGCATTGCAGCTGAAAAACAGTGCTGTATTTTAGTCTTACACAGAGAGTAATTTGGGCATAAGATGGGTAGCAAAATAAAAATAGTAACTCTTTTTTCACGTGGAGATGCAGGCATTGTTTATATTTCCACAAACATGCACACACCAACACTTTCATAATCACATTTCTTGTTTCTTTTACGAGTTATTACAATTGTATCTACTTAACAACATAAATATTATGTCTAGACGTCGGTGTAAATAAATGTGGTACACTTTTTACTAGTCATTTACGTTATCAAGCCTTGTTCCTAAGGAGTTCCTGTTATTAACATATTATTATGTTATGAATAACAGGCATTAAGTTCGCCGTTTGTAAAGACTTGACTTTGGTTTTTGCTAGAAAAAAGAATTAATAAAACGAGTCACTCGGGTGAAAGCAGAGCTATAACCGCCTTACGGCAGCACCAGTGCCGTGTAGGCACGTGCGACGCTAATCGAAAGAACTTTCCAGAAGGAATCGCCTTCGCCGAGCAAACGGGCCACGGTCCCCGCGCGGCGCGCGCGCGGGCCCCCGGCGCCCGCAAGCAAGGTAGGCATAGTCCAACGGATATATAGACATGTACGTATCCGCCATCATCGCAATCATTACGTGTGACGTGTGTGTGTCTGTCTGTCTGTCAGTGTGTCCGCGCGATGGCATGCGCGCGCGGGCAAGGCTGTGTCTGTTTAGCGATTCGTTATTTTCAATGCTATGTTGTTAACTTCATCCCAATTAAATGGATGTAATGAGATTTTTGGTTATATAGTTCCAATTTTAAAAGTGGTTGAGGGTATTACAGAAAATATTTAATATGAGCTTTTAAGCTCTATTTTGGGATGTATATTACAAAGTTAAGTTTCTTAAATACTATTTTAATAATATAGATATTAGACGAAAACTTTAAAAAGAAAGTATGCGGTCAATACTTCAATCGGTAAACTTTATTTAGCTTCAAATGCTTACTGCATGCAGTGTAGGGGCTCGTTCGACCAATGGCTAAAGTTTAGTCGTACAAACTTTGGTTAGTGGGGAAACTTGCCGCTAGACTTTGTTGTGCATCGTATATTATTTTTTAAAACGACAATTTACAAATTGTTTATATAGAGATATATTATTATAATACAATTTAGATCAATTTTATTTGTTTAAACTTATACAATATAAAAAGTATTTTACTCATATACCTTTTATTGGAGCCATAGTAAAGCGTGTTGGCTGCAAGTGTACATACTTTATATTTTTGAGTAATAAGTAAAAATATTATCTTTATAATTTACCTTTTGACATTTATGTCGGGCCGCCATTTTATCATACAAGTATTCAAAATGGCGTCGAGTATCTACCAGTGATAATGTTGCATAGTGTATATCTGATACGACTAAAGTTTAGTCAGTGAAGTATTGACTGCACTCCTAAACAGACACAAGCCAGGAATGTGGTGGTTGAATCTGAATATTGTGTGAGGCCTGATCGACTATTTGAAAGAAAGTGTTGTATAAAATGTGCATGTCTATACCATAGATATATTAATATTGTTATACGATTCCAGTGAATCCTGATTATTTTGAATGGGTCGAGGTATTATTATTTTTACTTTTATTCATCAATCACATTCATTGAATATCATTTTTGAATAAATTTACATGTAAATGGTCTTTCCTCTATCATATTCTTTTAAATTAGTGAAGCTTTTGTATGTTAAATATAGGTATAAAATGAATACTACTCAAAAAATCTCTTTTTAATATACATTGGCCGTTTAATAATATTAGGTCCTTACATAATGAAATAGGTGTTTTGTCGAACTTTTTCATTATATCTATTTATATTTCTGGCGTTTGTTTAGGTGTTCCAAATTTAAATTTATTTAAAAACTAGTGGACGCCCGCAGCTTCGCTCGCGTGGAATTAGACATAATAGATTAAAAAGTAGCCTATGTACTTCCTCAGGCTCTAGCTAGATTATCTGTGAATCCTGTCCCAAGAGAACGTTGACTTAGAAAAAGGTACTGGTGAGTGTCTGGTGGACCACTGCTGGTGTCATCCACTACAGACGATACGGGTATTGTCAACACTTGCAAACAATGATGGAAATGCTAGCCGTTAAACAATAGAGATTTGCTTCTAGCCCACTGCTGGCTCAGGAAAACGCAAGACCACTGCATAGCAGACGGTCGCTTAACTAGAAGAGCTCCGATTGGAATGTCCCTGACACTCATCATACTCCCAGGAACTTGCTCGTAGTGGAAAAATTGGTAATCTGTACCATCTTTTCCGGAATTTGGACAATTTCTTGCAAGGAAAAAAATCCATTTCCAACGAGGCAGTCCAAACCGCCTTCAAAGATTTTATTGAATCTCGTTCCTCTAATGTTTACAGTAAAGGAATCAATGAACTACCAATAAAATGGCGAAAGTGTTATACGATTCCAGTGAATCAGTACATAGTACATAGTAGTACATAGATAGCAATGGTACATGTTTTGACCAATGAAATATATAAGTCCATAATTTTTTTTTGGTTTACTTTTTCTATATAAAATGCCAATTTCATAATATGTAAGAACCTAATCCTGTTGTAGGGTGATATAAAATCTCTTTGTAGTCATGGCTTGCATAAGGATAAATATTTGCTGGCAAATTCTAATTAATGATATAAAAAGTCATTAAATGCATGTGTAGCCAGATCTATATCTCTTATTTTTTTTGTTTAATAAATGAACAATAAAAATACTTACCTAATAAAAGTCTACTTCTGTAGAAATTCATGAACTTTTTGTAGTAAATATTTAAAATGGTTATTCAAAATTTACGTTCAGGTTACTTACGAATTTCATGTTTTATATTCTTCTTTTTTTGGGTTTGGTCGTAAAATTTTTATTATAATTTTTTATTTTTATAGCATTAGTATAAAGAAAAGAAAGGAATGACAGTCTCTTTATAAACCAATGAAAGTTGCCAAACTGCAGATACAACAATATGATTTCATGACAGTTGAAAAATCAGATATTAAATAACATAGGGGTAGGCTATATACTTTATATACCCTACAGTTTCATCCAGTTATGTTTATAGGATGATAGTTTTTTTAATATTAAATGCTTATAATTATGCGTATGCGTTTCAACTCTCATTCATTCTCATGTCATTGCTTGCTTTTGTGTTTTTTAGTTTTTATCCTTTTAGCCTTTCTCCAATTATATTGTGGGTTCTTATTTATTATTATGTCTCTCAAATTATGGAGTGTGTATAAAAGTGCATGCTAAATTTTATCTGTTATTTAGAGTACTACAGGGAAAAAATGCAATGTACAAGTGTTTTATTTAATTTATCATACTTACTGGTTATTTTTTTCTCATTTCCTGACATTAATACAAGCTGTACATTGCATTTCTCTCGAGTTAAAGTTTTGTGTGAGTCAATTTAACTGTTTAGTAGACTTTGTATTATTAATCCAGAAACTGGCGTACAACGAGTTAAAGGTTTCATCAATTATTTCATGTAATTAATTATTATAACATTATACATGTTTAAGAGAATACTCTTTATGATGCCATGTTGTAATGTTTCGATAAGCTGTACGTCACGTTTCTACAATTCAAGTACAGTCGGTAACAGAGAAAAGTACGCGCAACAAAGTACAATCAGTGTCTAAATTATTTAATTTGAAATTAAAATTAAAACGTCTTGACAATTAATTCGTTATAGCAGTCACTCGTATTTAAGTCGAAACAATTTGCATAAATAAATAAATAAATAAGTTTCAGGCTTCCCTTTTTCTACATAAAAACTCTTGAGGTAGATGGTGAAAAGTAAACCTCTGCTAAAAGTTGCACAACAACCCGTTCTTTGTCCCACTGTCGGGCTCAGGTCGCCTCTCGGAATGTCAGGGGCTAAGACCGCTGTTGAAACATTTTTATTGATTGAAATATGTCAGCACAGTAACTCATATGCATACTTGAAAAATTAATGTAGATCTTGCTAGCATGGATTGTTGGTGAAATTAGGTACTTACTTAATTATTTTAATAATTTCAAACCAATCAAAGATAAAAAAAGGGGGGGGGGGGATAAACCGAATAATAATAACTATCTGTACTACATACCTAATTTAAGTTTCTCATTTTAAGTGACTTTTACTGTATGTTTGTCTTATGAGAAATAAACTATTAAACCGAATAGCGGTGGCATAGATAATTAAATGTAGACGAAATATAGGTTAGGGCTCCGTTCAACATGACAATACTTTTCTTTGTAACCGCGTACGTTTCAACCCTCGCACCACTCGCCCTGACCCCCCCGGCGGTTCGCAGACGGCGACGGCGGTGACGGAGAAGGCCAAGCCCAAGTCGCCGGCCAAGCGCACGCCGACCAAGGCAGCCGTCAAGGCGGACACGCCGGTCGTCACGCCAAGGAAGGGGCGGCGGGCGGGGAAAGGTTAGTCCACGTTGCAGTCAGTCATAACTGGTTCAAACCGCTTCGGACTAGAGCCAAGCCCAAGTCGCCGGCAAAGCGCACGCCGACCAAGGCAGCCGTCAAGGCGGACACGCCGGTCGTCACGCCAAGGAAGGGGCGGCGGGCGGGGAAAGGTTAGTCCACGTTGCAGTCAGTCATAACTGGTTCAAACCGCTTCGGACTAGAGCCAAGCCCAAGTCGCCGGCCAAGCGCACGCCGACCAAGGCCGCCGTGAAAGCGGACACGCCGGTCGTCACGCCAAGGAAGGGGCGGCGGGCGGGGAAAGGTTAGTCCACGTTGCAGTCAGTCATAACTGGTTCAAACCGCTTCGGACTAGAGCCAAGCCCAAATCGCCGGCAAAGCGCACGCCGACCAAGGCCGCCGTAAAGGCGGACACGCCGGTCGTCACGCCAAGGAAGGGGCGGCGGGCGGGGAAAGGTTAGTCCACGTTGCAGTCAGTCATAACTGGTTCAAACCGCTTCGGACTAGAGCCAAGCCCAAATCGCCGGCAAAGCGCACGCCGACCAAGGCCGCCGTAAAGGCGGACACGCCGGTCGTCACGCCAAGGAAGGGGCGGCGGGCGGGGAAAGGTTAGTCCACGTTGCAGTCAGTCATAACTGGTTCAAACCGCTTCGGACTAGAGCCAAGGTACAAGGCCGACACGCCGATCCGGGAAAGGTTAGTCCATCTTAGTCATATATTATAGCGCTCATAGCCCAATGCTTCGCGTCGCGTCTATGTGATTGACAGAGTTAAGCAACGTCAGGCGCGGTCGGTCTGGATGGGTGACCGCTTGTGGCAAAATTTTATAAGAGCGTTCATTGACTTATTATAACTATTGACATAGGGTCCGCGCTAAAGAATGTCCTAGAAAAATGAGCTACAAAACGCAAAAAGACTACTTAGACTACTACCCTACGTCCATAGTAATAATAAGTCATTGGGAGCGTCTATAAAATTGTGTGCCTTGTTGTTGTCTTATTACAATGGTCCACCTTCAAAAATATTTGACTCTTAACAATTTATAACACGCTTACTGTACTACACCATGTACATCACATGTATCTACGCAGGAAGATACGCAGTTTATACTGTTGTACCTTGTTGCACATCAGGTTTTTACAAACCTCGACGAAAACATAACCTAAATAACGATAAGTTCGTAATGAATATTCTCATGCAAATAAATATACAATGTTCCGCAGAGAGGAAATCTACCCCGATAATGGCCACGCCGTCGACGTCGACCGGCAAGAGCACGCGCACGCCGCGCAAGCCGCCCGCCAAGAAATAACGCGCCCCCGCGCGCCGGTGAACGGACCGTGCCGCCGGCGGCCGCGCGCCAGTGTACGAGAGTGTACGCGAGTGTACTCGAGTGTACGTCAGTGTACGCGAGTGTACGTCAGTGTACGTCAGTGTACGCGAGTGTACGTGAGTGTACGTGAGTGTACGCGAGTGTACGTCAGTGTACGCGAGTGTACTTGAGTGTACGTCAGTGTACGCGAGTGTACGTCAGTGTACGTGAGTGTACTTGAGTGTACGCGAGTGTACGTGAGTTTACGTCAGTGTACGTGAGTGTACGCGATGTGTACGCGAGTGTACTTGAGTGTACGTCAGTGTACTTGAGTGTACGCGAGTGTACGCTAGTTTAGTGGATTCAGTGGTTTCTCAAGTGCTGCACAAAAAAAGTTATCACATGTTTTTCTTACGTCCTGTCGCATCTTAGAGACTAAAGTGTCTGAATATTTTAATGTAAACTTAATGGCCTTTTTATTACAATAACATTGGAGTTTGTTACCTTACCTTACCTTATCTTGGGCTAACACGGAAGCTTTATGAAACTCCTTACCTTACCTTATCTTGGGCTAACACGGAAGCTTTATGAAACTTTTACGGCTCCAGTTCCGGTTTTATGAATGTTTAACTAAGTTAATCTTAGTATGTACTACTTCCAGTTTAAAGTTGATCTGTTCTTGTCTAAACCTTAATAACAAATGTAAAAAATCTGATTTGAGGACATACTCTCGACTATAGTTCAGGTATTTTTCTCTTGTAACTTCACTCTGAAATTAACATCTGTATATGGCCACTCATGAATGGTCAATTTAGTCTCTGAGAGTTCTGGACAGACTTTATATTATAGGTTTAGTTTAGTGCCTGTTTTGCGAGTTTTTAAAACTTTACACGTAAGTATACTGCGTTTTGGAGTAGCACTTTCAATTCATTTATACAGTTCATTCATTCCATGAAAACAGTGTTAAATTCCTGGGAAAACTGTCGATTTGAGCAAACCACATACGATTGGTTTGTTGAGCTGTGAAACTTGATTGTGTGTTTCGCGCGTGTATATAGGGAATATGCATGTATTTTTTTAAACGTTTTTACTAGTTGTTACAATGTCATTTCCAAAATGAAATATATCGCACCCAAATTATAAACCGTTAAGCTAAAAAACATATTAAAATGACTATCAATTTAGGCTTAAACGCGGCCATTTTGGCGCGTTTATTATGTGACGTCACATTACACTAGTTGTCAACAACGAAGTGTTTGGTTCACAAAGTTACTGAAAATGAAATAAGTGGGCTATAAAATCAACTTAATACCATGGAAAAGTACAGAAAACCTTACTATAAATGTTGTGTCGTTCCTATGTGCCAAAATAACATCAAAACAGAACCTATGTCTAATAATTATATCGTGTTTATAATTTCCTTATATCGTGTTGGAGCAGTTTATACTATTGTACCTTGTTACGTACATATACTTGTTGGTTACAAACCTCGACAAAAACAGAACCTAATTTACAAAAAGTTCGTAAAGATTTCTAAATATCTAATACATAGGATTATCCATAAGATATTACCTATGAATGAAAACAAGTAACTTATTAGAGTAAGATGGAATTTGGAAACTATTTTTATTTACCTTTCTATTATTTCTGGGTTTCAGAATGATAAGGATACAGAAAATTATATGCAATAAAAAATAATGGCATTAAAACATGGACAAAAAGTACAATTTAAAAAAGAAGTAGTGCTATATGTATTCCAGTTATCTGGCAGTTTTTACTACTCTGAGCTCACTAAAAGTACAATCTGAGTTAGATGCGAAATACATGATCATCATACACACGTCTATTTTAGGAAGATCATCTGATTGTGCTTTGACAGGAGTTTTGCAGTTTCAGTCATTGTATTAAGTCTTTCGTCACAAGGATTTAATACTTTAACACAAAACTTAATATGAAGCAACCGCGAAACAATACAAATAATCACCAGAAACCACACAAACAACTTGTTGACATAATACTTCGAGTGTAAATTGACGTCACGTTTTGTTCCACCAATAGCATTGCGTTTTGGATAATACCCTCAGGAATTTAAAAAAAGACACTGATGATTAATTTTCACTACTAAATTATTATATAATATTTATTAATATAAAAATATTAAATATAGGTATGTTTTTTAGCAATAGAGATTAAAAATATTTTGTCAATTTTGGAGTCACATGAATATTCCTTAATGCCCACCAGATTATTCGTTCGCTAATCAAAATGGCGTCTACGCATGGTTTTAGTTCTATTCAGTAACCGTCAAAGGCGCTGATCTTTGCTATTCCACAAACCAATTGGTATTCTTTCATAATATAATGCTAAGCTCTTGTGTATGGTTTTGAAAAGTCGTGTAATAGAGCATAGTGTATTTTTTGTTTAGTAATTAGTTTGATATTTTTATTGTTTATCTGACATAATTAATGTAATGTGAATGAGGAAAGAAATGAAATGGTTGTAGTTAATCGATTTGTACCGATTATAGAGCAATAGTTGACATTTTCCTACACAAGTTTATTCTTCTATTGACATGAATGTGTTATATCAAATCGTGAAATATATGCCAATGTGTTTGACATTTGACTGAATGTTTTATAAATCATGAAAAACGTGTTTATACGACAAAATATTACAATCTGACACAAATTAAAGTGCTGGAGAAACTTGTAAAAAAAGTGGTTAGTTTTAATGTCAAAAGATAATTTCACTATGATGTAACTTTTATCTGTATTTGGAGAAAAATGCATAATTATGTTGGATACTGGTGTACATCCTTGTTGGCCTATTATCATGTTATCAGCTGATATTTATTTTATTGCAAGTTGGTGTACCGAATATAAAAGTATCATAATTATGTATTCAATTTACTTTTTTTAATTTACAATAATTTAATTATGATGTAGTATAGTGGACTTGATTACTTTGTAACTTAAAAATAGACAACATTTCGAATGTTTTCATTATTCATGGATATTTATTTAAAAAATAACGTTTACATATTTTGAAATGTTGACTTATTTTTTATTTACTTGTTTGATTGCGAAGTGAAGTACATTATGTAGTGATATCCTTACCGCGAGTTGTCTTTATGAAAAGCCTTAAAGTATGTAGTGACTTATTAGTGAATTGTGACCAATATTTTCGTCGTGTGTTCCGTGCGACGAATCTGAGGTGTCCATGTGACAATCAAAGCAATATTGAGATAATGTAAAGGTAGAGAAATGTATGTTTAAACTGTTAAAGATGAAAGATTTATTCTGTCAATTTCTTCTTCAAACAGAAACTGAACTACTTCGGTGTGATTGTGCGGCATTGAAATATAATCAGTTTAAAGTCGTCCACCTCGTTACTATAGTGAAATTGAGTTTCTGTTAATGTTTCGATTTTGCTTATTATATTTCGATGTCTTCATCACAATTACCGATACTTTATTGTTAAAATTCACGTTTCTTGGTATCGATTGTAATGTACTAGCTGGTAGCAAGTTTAGTTTACTAATGGTTCGGTATGAAGAGTTTGCGGTCGATGTACATATAATAACAAGTAATGAGAAATATCATGTTTAACATTGCCGCTTGCCAGTGAGCAACTCTATTTATTCCTCCGCCATGTTTGGTACATTGGGGTACCGCCCTGTACCCCTGTACCCCCCAGGTGGGGAATGGCCCTGTTTGGTGGAGCCCAGTGGTGTAAACGAGTCGTTGCAACTGATTTTCTATACATTTGGTTGTGACTAACTATTACCGAACAAATAGGGTAGCTCCCTTTCAGCAGCGACGAAGCAATTATATTAAGGTATTTTTACCTTTATTACCTAACGATAAGCAATAGATTTATAAGGTTTTTTTTTATATAACAATCTTAAATTTTTTTAGATATTTCGATTATAGCGTGGGAATATTGTATATTAGTACAAACTATTGATCGGTAACTTTAAAAATGAACGTTTTCGCTTTATATAAGAGTATGTTACATATTTTGATATGACTTGTGTTTATTTTTAATTGAAATGTAGCGGAATCGGAACGATGTAATTAAATAAATAATATGTCATCTATAGTATCACGAATCTGGACCAAGCATGTGTTTTTGTACTCGATGTACGGTGGATCCGAATGTTACGTCACTGCCTTCTGTAAAATAATCACGGAGTCATTGATTGCCCGCGGGCATGGGAGTAACAAGGGCCATTTATTATTTATTAGTGGTGTAGTGTTTGGGTATTATTATAGTAAATAAAACACGCCTTTGATCACTCAATAGGTGAAGTAGGTAATGCGTCTGGTCCACGTCCGTACTGGCTCACCGCTAGCGCATGACTGACCGGCCGATGCCCGGACCCACATATACTACACGTGGTACTACAATTAAAATTGCGTAAAGCAATTTAGTAGTACTTCATGCAGTATAACTACCGAATTTGGTGCGATTAGTACCGGTAATTCTACATTATTAGTAGTACCCATTGGAGCAGCGTGGTGGAGTATGCTCTAGATCTCCCGCAGCAGTGTCTGTGGGGGAGACCCGTGCCCAGCAGTGGGACGTATATGGGTCGCAGCGAGTAGTACCGTGGAGATAATAAATTACCCGTGATGCGATGCGAAACGGGCAATCAATGCACGGAGTATTTAATAGATAAATGAAATCTATTGTATTCTGATGTTAGGACAATTGAAAATTGTTTTATAAACAATAAATTGTTACTATAGTCAGGCGTCGGGGGTATTATTTTTGTGAAAACGAGTGTCAAACGCCGTCCCGTGGACTTACTTGAGACCCCGGCGCTTCACGCACTTGTTTTACATTTTAAATAGAAACTGAAGTTTTTGTGGCGTATATTTTTTTTAGTTTTGTTTTCCATTTTGTAGCAGCCTGGACTGTCTAGCTCTGACGAGCGTGTGTGTGCGAACATTAGGCAATCTAAGTACCTAATTTTAGGTGGTATTTTCAAATAGGTTAATTTCTAAAGAAAAGATAAGCTTAGACTATAATTTATTGCGTGTGTATTTTCTGTTCTATTGTAAGGTGTCAGATGTACGGGGCGAATGTTGATACCGATCCTCTGGATACGTGTTATAACATATTTAGCGTTTTATACAAATAAAAAGATATCAGACGAAAACTATTGTAACAGAAAGTCCACAAATTTATATGCAATTCAGAAATAAATATAAATAATTTAAGAAAAATTAGTGTTTTTTTTCATTATGTCCTTACTGTTTGGGTCCAACAAATAATTTCCAACTAACGGTTATTTTGATGTTTTAAATGGTGGAAACAATCGTTAACCCTTTTCGATGACCTTCGTGTGGCTTGAGAACATTCGATACTGGGTTGGCCACTAACCCCTCCACCAATCCGCATTGGAGCAGCGTGGTGGAGTATGCTCTAGACCTCCCGCAGCTGCGTCTGTGGGGGAGACCCGAGCCCAGCAGTGGGGGTAGGCGTCTATGGGTCACAGCGAACTAACGCTTAGCTCAGGCTGACTCTGGTAATGACTGTTGAAACAAGCACTTTGGTATGACAAAATTAAATAGTATTTGTCTGGAATTCTGGCAGGATCATACTGGCCAATAGAACTGATAAAAATTCTAGCTTTTGAATTATCAGGATATTCGACCAGCTTAAAATTATCTTTCAAATATTTTATACAGCTCTATGTCCAAAGGTTTTTTTTTTATATCTTGGACATTCTCACACACGGCCATCTGACCCCAAAATAGGCGCAAGCCTGTGTTATGGGTGTCAGAGACTGATATACATACATAGTTATTTTTAAATACATACATACTTAAATAGATTATATTGACATCCAGACACAACAAATACAAGTGTTCGTCACACGAATATTTGTCCTGAGTGGGATTCGAACCCACGACCTTTGGCGCAACAGACGGGCCTGTCGATTGTCAAGGTCATGTATCAAATAAAATAAGTGCATCATTGAGTTTTACTTTTTTTATTAGTCTTAAACCTTAGTCTACGAGGCCTCCATTGCGGTGGCGGTCTCCTCAGTGTATTTTCCCTTGTCCTTGCCGAGGGCTGCACGCCTGCCCTTGGATCTGCGGTCGAGGATTGCCTTTCTGTCTTTGTTCATCTTTAGTTTGACAATTACACACTGGAAATAAAAGATATGTTGATGTGAACAAGGTAATGATAACACATTTTTGTTAATTGGGTTATGTAAATCAGAGCCATGGAAGTGTATCAGCAAAAGCCAAGTCCCTGCTCACGTCAGCGTTGCATCGGTGAGACGAGAAGACAAGGTCTAAGTTACAAATTTATCATCATTACAGAAATCACGTAGCAGTAGCGGGTTTTATTGCCTATTTTCTACAACATTTGAACATGTTAGGGTTTGTGCACTAAATATGATTAGATAAATTGGGAATACATCAACAACTAACTTCTGGCATGGCTTAGTGAATTCTTAAAAAAAGAAAAGTGGTCAATCAATGGTAGGTCTCAAGGTGATATATGTCCTACCAACTAAAAATAATTTACCTTTGAGGGGTGAATGCCAACATAGGCGCTGGCACCATTAGCTTTCTCTCTCTGGATCCTTTCAATGTAGACCACAAACTTCTTACGGTACACCTGGACCACTTTGCCCACTTGCTGGCCTTTGTAGTGTCCCCGGACAACCTGCAATAAGTTTCATAGTGCTTGAATATCTAAGAAATCAATATTTTTATATATATTACTTATTACATAGTATTCATACTTGGAACTCAACGATTATTCTTAGAATATCAATAAATCTAGAGGAAGTGTTAGCCCACTGTTCCAATGTTCTCAAAGGCATGAGATGTCTGTCAATCTACACATAACCGGAATGATGAAAAATAAATTCTGTAAGGAGATACGAGCAAAACAGAAGGAACTAACCCACCATTTGTCAACTGTTTGTTTGAGCTCAACTCCATAGCCACCAATTGAAGGGGTTTTGAGAAGTTGGAGAGGGTAAGGCCTCCAGTCCTATTCCCCAATAAAGCAAACACACTCTGAGATATTCAAGATTGAAATTTGAGTTCACCACAAACTATTTGGTTTTGGCAATTTTATGAGATCTTAAATAATTTTGGGCAAAATGATCAGAGCCAATTTTTGAACCATGGTGCCGGCTAGCTACAGCGGCCGGGGCTCACCAAAGAAAACCTTCAGCTCACTCCAGCCACTGCAGCAATTGCCTGCAGTCTGTGAATGGTTTGTTTTCATCATTTCATTTTGCACCAAAGGAATATAACATGAGGATCAGTATTGTGCCTTTAGAGGCATATATCTAACAGAGGAGAGAACATAGTTTTAGAATAACTCTCTGATTGCATGTGGCATTTAATTGGTTCATCGGAAACTACTAAATCACTGGCAACTTTTACTAATGTAATTAATGTAGTAAATGAAGTTAACATCTATCTGAGTAATTCATTGCAGTTGACAAATAACTACCACATGTTGAAGGAACTTTTTTTAGACGCGTACCAAAATAATTTTGTTTACTTGGTCCGTAAATTGAAGGTAAGTGCCTAATAACTATTCAAAATAATTCAAATAACTCACTTGAACTTCGTCGTCTTTACGGATGGGCATTGATTTGACGTCGAACTTTTGTTTCAACTCCTTTGATAGGGGAGCTGACATGAGCACACGCCTGATGTGTGAAGGCGCGCTGAAATGACGCTTCCTGTTTTTCCTCCTCGAGGAAGTCACCAGTTTATTGTACTTCATCCTGGTACTCTTCACTGAAAACCCAAAATACCACGTTTAGGTTCAGTGACTACCAAACATTAGGTTAACGTCCTATGCTAAATGGTAAGTTGCCGCGGCCAAATTTTAATTCACAATAGATGATATGACGCAAAATATCCATGGCTATTAATAACTGAGATATTGTAGAACTCATTATTTTAAGTTACAGCGTGGAATAACGACAGGAATTAAGAATATTTATGGATTAAAAACGTACCCGATACAACTCGGCAAAGACTCAAGTTAAAAAGAATAACAGATTAAAAATGAATTCTGACATGACTGCATGGCAGTGACAGTAATTTTTGGTGTTGCTCCATTAATAAAATGTAAAACACTTTTATGTAGATTAACATATAAATTCATTAACAATTATTTATTAATAAAGTGTTTACACGTCCTCTGTATTGCAAAAAACGTACACCGTTATATACATAGACATGTCACAAATACATTTAGTTAGAATCATAAATAATAATAATAATAGTAAAAGATGGCCTGCGCTGAAAAACATTATTACATAGTGACAAAACTCAGGGTTTAATAATTTGATTCACAGCGAGGACATTTTCAATCAAAAAAACAATGGAATTTGGCTGCAACTAAGGTTCAGAGTTGATATGCAGTGCATCTGAACAACATCCGTCGCTTATGACTTTACTATGTCACTAATCGAAAAATCACTTCTATTCGGTGACGCCGTAAAGGTCTGTATGACCATACAGCAAAAGTCCATAAAAAAAAAGCTTTCAAATGCGGGGACGAAGACACAACTTTGGAACGGCCAACACGAGGTATCCCCGAGAGATTGGTCCCACAAACTAGCTAGCCATGTAGGTTAGAGAGAAGGAGAAAGATCGCTACGTGCCAACGATCGCTACGGCATTAGCTTGCCTGTCCCTAAAAATTTGTAGCGCTGCCGTCGGTAAGTAATATCTGTGAAGTTAGCTGTTCATGAGTAGGTATTATTACCTACAAAATAGGTATTATTACTTATAATATAGGTCTTCTTCTAAGTCGGTGTCTGCATTGCTGAAGATCGTGTCTAGCTTGAATTGTTGGTCACTCGGTGCACTAAGCTTCTCCACGATGTTCTGTCCTTGGCGGTCTTTAGAGCTTGGGTTATCGGCAGGCCTGTGAGGGTCTTTACTAGGTCGGACCGCCGGGTAGGTGAGCAACCGCGTGGTCTTTTCTCGTCGACCTTGCCAACAACCATCAGCTTTTCTAAGCCTTCGAGCGATATGTCCAAAATATTTGAGAATCCTCTGAGAGCAAATAGCGGACAGTCTTGTCTTGAGCTCCTTTAGTACTCGTATAGACACGTTGGTCCGGCGTGTAGTCCACGGTGACGCAACATCCGTCTCCAACGCCACATCTCAAACTAATCTATTTTATCCCAGTCTTTCTTTCTAATTGCATTCATTTACAATATAGGTAGATAATTTCAAATTAGCGCATAGAAGCCTGCTTTTATTAAGACAACTTAGCGATCGCAGCGCCTCACTTATCGTCCATATTTCTGGGACACTATTCTACAGCGATTGTTCCCAACTCTAACCTCCATGGATTGGTCGATCCCCTTCTATAGATACAAACATAGCGTTGACCTAAGCCGAGGTCCATACAGTTACAGTATCTCTAGCTAGTTTGTGGTCCATACCTTGGGGCACAGATTTATAAGTATAGTTGCCTTGGGGTGTTCTTTAGATAGTAGGGGAGCCCAAGAGGGGATTTTGCGGGATACTCAAGCGCGTAAGTTTAATATACAGTGGGATACCTTGTACCCGGTTAAGTACCTCCACCAAATATGAGCCCCATATATAAATGGGGCCGTCAAGGATAAAGGATCAGATTAGTAAAAAAAAAAAATTTGTCATCAGAAATTCTTGAGCGCGTTAGATTAAGGTAGGGTGAGTTAATTACATGCTAAAAAGTGTATATTCCACTAATCTTACAATTTGAGAGTAACGTAAAGAAAGGGGAGGGCTACAATTTTGTAGCCCTCCCCTTTCTTTACGCTACAACTTTGTAGCCCTCCCCTTTCTTTACGTTACACTCAAATTGTAAGATTAGTGGAATATACACTTTTTAGCATGTAATTAACTCACCCTACCTTAATCTAACGCGCTCAAGAATTTCTGATGACAAATTTTTTTTTTTACTAATCTGATCCTTTATCCTTGACGGCCCCATTTATATATGGGGCTCATATTTGGTGTAGGTACTTAACCGGGTACAAGGTATCCCACTGTATATTAAACTTACGCGCTTGAGTATCCCGCAAAATCCCCTCTTGGGCTCCCCTACTAAGATGTCTTAGTTTTAGATTTGTTGTTTTAATGAAATTATTTAAAATTACCACTCAAATATTTTTTACATTCATGTGCGTGCATTTGAGCATGCTTATGCTATGGCGAATTAAGAAAATTACTGACCTTGAGGATAGACTTGACTCTGCAGTATAATCATGTGCCTAACCACCTAGTAAGTTGTACTTGGGTTATAGGTAGGTACTCTATGGCTACATAACAGCCATTCATTTTTTAAATTGCATGAGATAATTAGAATTTGATAATAGAATGAATGGAACCGTTGACAAGTTATGACGAAGTCTCCGACCCTTACTACATAATTATTGACCTGCTATATACCATCGTATATAATCACTTTTTGATGTCAACGTGATTTATTTCCCGCCAAATTAATCTCGCTGATAGATGGACCACTTAGCCCTCCTTGAAGACTGACTGCCAACCTTGTCGATATTAAAATGTCGCGGTATTATGACGGTGATAATACCTATAATAAATCCACTCATCCATCAATCTCCCTGCTTCTAGAGAATGTAACCGGAAACCACATCTTTCTAGCTTTTGCGTTTAAAACAATTATCACACCGCAGAAAACGTATTAAGTACTATGGCGGGCGATGGTACCAGTACTTACCATTTTTAGGTACTGCAGGGCAGTACCTAAAAATGGCTCGAATCGATTCAATGTGATCGACAGAGTTAAGCAACGACGGGCGTGGTCGGTTTGTGAATGGGTGAACGCTAATGGCAAATTTTCATGGGCGCTACCGTACTTAGGAGAGCACGACCAATTGACCAACTAATGTTATAATTAACTCTCTCAGCTAACTGGACTAACCATCTCAGTTCCTAATTGAGTCTTGGCCAAAGTCAGTCACAATTGTCATGGGCGGCAGCGGATGGGTGGTGCTGCAAGCTCGTTCGCTATCTTGTATCCATAAAAAAAAACCTTAACCGACAACCCACGACAGAATGTCGTGGCGCAAATTAGGAAAGCCGACCCCACTTGACGTGGGAATGAGCAAAGATAAAGAAAAAAAATTGTATTTCTACCGCTAGTGGGACTAGAACTCACGACCTTCCTTGTATCACTTTATCATCACAACCCTTTCTATGTCCCACTCTTGGGCACGGGTCTCCTCTCAGAATGGGAGGGATTAGTCCTTAGTCCACCACGCTGGCCAAGTGCGGATTGGCAGACTTCACATGCCCTCGAGAACATCGATGTGTCTTTCACCGTAATAGCAAGCGACGTTTAATTTCTTAAATCGCACATAACTTGAAAAGACATTGGTGCGTGCCGCTTGGGTTTGAACCCGGACCGCTCGAGCGAGAAGCGAGTTCGATAGCCACTGGGCTGTCACCGTTTTTATCCCTTAATAGTCCGATAATAAAACAATAGAACATGCCATAGTATCGTTACGAACGCACAATAGCCGCAACACAATAGAGACATCAATAGCACTTGAGTTTCGGCATCATTTCGTCGATTTCCTCTCCCATCCGCGCCAGCCTCTCAAGGCAGCAGTCAGCGAGTTAATTGAATCGAGCTCCGAGCCAGTTAAATTGACTGCGATTGACATTCACCAAATTGATATTAACACTGTATTGCGATGTTACGTCTTATTTACTTGACAGAGCCTTATTCACTTACAAGAAGGTTTTTCGAAAAAGTCGTGTAGCGTGATGTAAAAACCTTCTTTCTTATCAAATACGAAAAAATTGACTGGCAGATTCAAATTAATTTACTTTTCAATCTCTGTTGATTTATAATCATGTATGTGAGTGAAATCCGTAAATTGTGAATACATTAACTTAACACATAATTAAACTAATTTTACATAATAGCTTTTCTCTCAGCTCCGTCTGCGTATAAGTCGGTTTTCAATTAATAATTATCGACACGTATTCTAATATTTATGGGATGGTTTAGAATCAAATCAGTACCAGTAAATCAAGTCCATTTAACTAAAGTAGGTAAAGTCCTGCCTTGTAAATATTAATTATAATCAGTTCGGCCTTGCCAATAGCGTTTTAGCCGAACCCATGTCGGATGTAGCTAAAATGCTCTATACATTAGCAGATTAAGCTTTAAGTAGATAGGTGTTATTTTTTTTGTGTATAATATTTGAGGACTTCACGGGACGATGTGGTCGCTCAGCAACAAAGTCCCCACCACGTTTCAGAATTCGTGTCAGCGCCATCTGTTATCGCTGTGCCAAACATTTCCCAAAAACGTGCAACGTTGAGAGAACATATTTTCAGGATGAAAAGTATAGTAAACTTGTTGAAAAATAATGTACCCGTAACAAATTATTAAATTGTAAATTTTGAAAAGAGTAACTTCGTAAATAAAATTTAATGAGGCTCACTAAGCGTATACAACCTTTAAATAATAAAAAAATTGTAAAATCATGTTACACGATTGTACGAGTACCTATTAATTTGATTTAAATAAAATAAAAATAAAAATAGCCTTTATTCACTGACCTTTACAAAATTACCTTATAAACATTTTTTTTGAACGATATTATATTTAACTTAAATGCTAATAATTATGTATGATTTTATCCAGCCACCAGGTCAGGTTGTCCTGTGACATAGGCCTTTTATTAATTTGATTTAGCTGTATTTAAATAAGTTATATTATTCTTCCTAAAGCCGATGACCAGATAGATAGTCTATCGTGACTTAGAGCTTAGCTTAGTGGTAGGTAATTATTGTAAATTCGTAACTTCCAGGCAGGCAGGTTAGGCACCTGTGTAGGATTAGCTATTCATTCAAGGATCAATAGCTCATCCTTTGCTTTATATTAATCAGTTTAGAATAGCATTATATCTCTTCTCTTTAAGTAGTTTGTAGTTACCTAGACTTTCGTTAAGCGTGTGTAATCACCTCATAGCGAAATAAATTATTTGAATTTGAATTTGATTTAGCACCGAAGGAATTGGTAGATGAAAATTCCAAACAATCCGTGGTGTCGCTCCCACGATACCAAGTTACTGTTAAAAGGTTCATATTATTTAAACACAATAATATAGTCACGGACAAAATCAAACTTATGTATAATTCAAGTAAGTTTTAAACACATTTTATCTCTACACATACACTTACAAAGGTATGTGTAGAACATACTCAAAATTTCTAACCAGAAATACAAAGTTATGTTTTTCTTGTTCAACACAGTGTTTCTTTTCAAAATTATTTACAAACGAATTAATTTCATGCGAGCCCATTATTTTCTGATACAACATCAAAAAGTTAGAAGTGATAAATATTTTGTATTTGAACTATTTTGGATAACAATTTTTTATGTTTTTATGAATATGACGCCCGCTTTTATAGTGCGGGGTAGCAGTGTTGGAAAAGTAAGAAGTGCGTTCGGGTTTCCGACCTCGAAGCCGTTCTCAATGGTACATTGAGTCGCTCCACAGGTCCACGCAAGCGGCCAGGATCGCGTGCACGACCCTGTGACCTCTGGGCCCAACCCGGCAGATGCGTGAAGCTCGCAGAGGGCGGTGCGAACGCCTGCGCACTCCGCGCCGCCCGGCCAGTGAATGAACTGACTCAGGGCGGGGTGCACGCGCCCTAGTTGCTATGAGTGACGTGCGTGCAGTGATAGTGACACAGTGAAAGCATGGCCGCGCGCTCGCTCCGGCCCGGACGGTGCTCACCATGTGTCGGAGCGTAGGTGAGTCTCAAGGTCAACCCGTGAACGGAGTTCGTGTGGAACAACGCACGCCACCTGTCAAAACGCACGCCAGCATCACTGAACGACACATTATCATCCCCTTTGGTCCCAGACTGAGCTAAGAAGGCAATGAAGAGATTTCAAAAACGATACCACTCCATCCCTTGAATTATTTAACTGCAATTCAATATTTAGTTGTAACTCACTCTTGTATATTCTAAATCTGCTCGTAGAATCTCTACGATTCTGTTTTTATCGAAACGATTTTTTAATCTACATTATAATTAAGTATCTGCTCTCATTTAAGTCTTTAATAAATTCTCAACTTCCCATTTTATGTTAAATCAATTCTACGTACCTAGATTGAATATCGTCAGATGAATTTCTCAAGCCCACAAAATCTTAGACTATATCCGAATTCGCTGTTAGTTTAATTAACGAATTTAAACTTAAATACAATTTTCTGTCTATGGCGGCAAACAAGAATTTTGAGGTTACGTAATTAATTACACTGTAGCCGAAGGCCGACACGGCTCAGACGAAACTTTCACAGAGGAATTCTTTATACGAAACAGTATAATCAAAACATTTAAGTTTGTTATTACAAAAACATTAAGTTGTTTTAAAGTATGAATTAAAAAAGAATCCTAAATTTTAAGTACTGTACTACGCCGCATTTGCCCGTCCTTTGGCCCACCAAACAGGTAGGTTTTTTTGGTTCACCGAACAGTGGCCAAAGGATTATTCACACACAAATGCCCAGCAATTAGTCAGCAGATAATTACTTTACTTTCCTTAATGAAGGAAGGAGCCTTAAATATAGACTTATTATTAATAATAGTTAATCTATCATGCATCACCCATCCACTGCCACCCATGACAACCGTGACAGATCAAGAACGAGACATAGATTCTCGTTCCGAACCTGTCACAAATATGTCGTTACCCTAGAGGACTGACATGTCCGCCTCTTGAAAAGTATATTCCAAGGATGATGACACAACATAGTCATACATCTTTACTTTTCAAGGTCACATGGGCATTGAAATACGATATAATTAAAATAAACAATAACATTTGAAACATACACCCCTCAGTAGCTCGTGCTTCGGGACCTTTATATGTTAAGACCTTACTTTTTCTAAGATGACAAAGAATTCGCTTCCCTTGGACATCGTTGAATATTCATTTACAGATCTATACTTTTAGGTAAACACATTAAAAGAGTATTCCTATTTTAATTTATGTTCATTAAAAAAGAAAAAATTTATGCAGCCTATTTCATTCAGGCGGTTTGTATTTTGTTATAAATATGTAATTATAACATTTTGAATACTTAATGTGACTTTGATTTACGGATTTGATACGAGTAACTACCATTTTGTAGATCTAATTTTTCAAGATGAAATTTAATATAAATGTATATTTTTTCAATAATGAATTACTTATCTAAATAAATAAATTTGATCCGATAAATGAATCTAATTTGATACACGAATTTGAAAAAAAAATATTATAAAATTTATGAATAAAATTTCGTAGCAAGCTTGTAGCACTGCTACGAACAAGTGCTACGAGCGCTACACGTTTATCTTTTAAAAGGCAAGCTGTATCTTCGTTTCGACGGGTTTCTCGTTCCTTACCTTATTTCCGAAGGAAAACTGGAGGGAAATTGTAAAGGATGCCTTCGCGGCCGACGCGCCTTCAATACAGCCTTCCAGTGGAATATCAGTTAATTGAGGGATGGTGTTAAAGGCAGTGTAGTCACATTTCTTACAAGAATATTAATTTATTTCAATTATTAGAATTTTTTACATTGTTACATTGGACACTAATTATAGAATGTAGCTACTGATAAATTAATTGCTTTTTTTGTATCCTTGAATAAAAATTTTTTGACATTCGTTGAGCGTGTCCAATCACCTTGAGGAAAAGTAAAAAAAATCATTTGACTTATAATCTCACTAACTCTTGCATCCTGAGACGTGCCCCATAGTGGTCGTAAAGATGATGAGTCGGGCAAAACAAGCGGCTAAGACTAGTATAGTATAAGTATCGCTGGCGTAGAGAGCGGCGCTGTAAACAATGGTGATCTATTCCTGTCGGCGGCGACTGTAAGTCATAGTTTATAATATTATGCACTAAAGTCGCTTGCTCACTTCACGTGATAAACGATTATCGCAGATAACATTTTAGACAAATCACTTTACCGGCTATGTTAATTCGATACATTAATAAATATCTGATTTATAAGTCTGTTATTGAAATCTGTGTGTACGCTAAATTCGTTTTCGATTGTGTTGACGTTAAAGGTGTCACTGAGTTTTAGCGGGTTTTTCGGGCAAGCTGGTGAGTTCTATATACCTGCTTATAATAATAATAATATCTAATAATATCTTGGACATTCTCACACTCGGCCATCTGAACCCAAAGTAGGCGCGAGCCTGTGATATGGGTGTCAGAGATACATAGATAATTTAAATACATAATTAATTGAACCAGACACAGAACAAATACAAGTGTTCGTCACACGAATATTTGTCCTGAGTGGGATTCGAACCCACGACCCCTGGCGCAACAGACAGGGTCACTACCGATTGCGCCAACGGCCCTGTATTCAGGCTTGTGTAAACTGGGCAGGATGCATATATGCATTTCCCAGCGAAAAATTAAAACACCAATCCGCAATAGAGCAGCGTGGTGGAGTATGCTCCGGGCAGCTGTGAGCAGCAGTCACCCTGTAGGTCGCCACGTGTTGTTTGGTGGACAGAGGGCTTTACAGTAAAACCGTCGCTCTGTAGGTCGCCACGTGTTGGTTGGTGGACAGAGGGCTTTACGGTTTTTTTTAAGCCGTCGCTCTTGGCAAGCCTCGGCATAATCGATTCTTGTTTATCGAGTTTGGGTCATTACGCTCGCTGCGGATAGTGAAGAGGATTCACAATAAGCCAGTGGTTCACGTAAATACGGAAGAAAGGCGTATTTGTGTCGGTTTTAGTGTCTGTGACGCGTACGAATTGGTTATAAATAAATCCCTTGTAATGGTAAATACTCATTCGAATATATCGACTATAATATAGCATCGAGCGTCTAGAACCACTCGTATAGGTATACAGGGTTATTGGTAATTTGACGTATTCCCGTTAGGAGGTGATAGGGGTGACTATTTGTGATAATTTTAACCCCTATTATGTATAATGCAAAAGTGAACCATTTTTGAGTTATCATGGTTTCTAGCTTTTTTCAACATAAGTCGAAAATGCAACATCAAAATTTTATTTAAAAAAAGTATAAATTTAAACCTAATTTTTTCTTTTGATCTATAAAAAAGATTAAACAATGGTTATTTATCAATATTAAAACAACAATTATCGGTACAACTTTAAAAATGCGAGAGAACTAACGATATTATTTCAATATTTTTCGAGATTTTATTCATATACATGACGCTATATTTCCCCGATTAAAAACATGGAATTAATAAACAGTACGTGTAACAAAATACACAACGTATCACATTTGTGACGCTTATGTAGGACACGAAAATTCGTGCAGCAGATAAATATATTTATAAGTATATTTATTTGCTGAATGACAGAAGTTACAAAAACTTCTGCTACTATAAAGTTAATGTTTCGATGCCATTAATAAAACGCGGGTCCATTGTTACCGGGGGATACTGAAAATCGAAGAAACCAATTCCGCTGAGTGCAGCAGAATAACGAACTCAGCTTCATAAAACAAGCTTAGGTGCGACGAATGTTTTCCTGCTACTTCATCCTTGCTCTTGTTACTTCCTTCTCTTGTTACTTCCTTGATTGTATTACAGAAGAAAGCAGGTTAGGATATACTCTATCTACTAATAAAACACACTCTTCATGACACGTTGATTGAAAATTGACGTTTTTTTAATCAATTAGAAACAGTTCTACAAACATATCAAAGAAATTTAAATTGCCAGTATCGCCAAATTACAAACAAATATAGTACAGACTATATAAAACATTTGAATACCCTTAACACCCATACTTTATTACCCTAAAATTAACAAAATAACACAAAGTTTTAATTTGTTACAAGTCTTAACATTTTTAAAAATTTATTAGGTTTCCATCCATCTATCCATCAGCCTTTTGAGGTCCACTGCTGGACATAGGCCCCTCCTAAACGACACCACTCCGACCTGTCCTATGCCTTCTGAAACCAGCGTTTTCCCGCCGTCTTCTTCAGGTCGTCTGTCCACCTAGTCGATTAGTATCGTATTAGGTTTACATGTATTTAAACCTTTTGTTAACAAGTCAGCAGGCATCGGTTAGGTTGAAATATATATCTAACTTCTTTATCAGTGGCTTGCCAATTTCCACTTCAGTTCGTTTTCTCTTCGAGCTCTGTCAGTTGTCTTTCATCTAATTGAGAACTTGTACAGATTTATAAAGCCTAAGAATTTGAACTTGACACCCACAACAATTATTTACCAAGGCCATGCTAAACTGTTTTTAATATCGCCATGCATTAGTGCTTACACATCCATAATTATGCAAGTACGAACCGCCGAGTGTTTTAAATGAGATGGCAAGGCAAGATAAATATAAGTGCATGTAATTATTGTGAGTTGCTCGTGTTGCACTAACTAGTGGACGCCCGCAGCTTCGCTCGCGTGGAATTAGACATAACAATAGTTTCGTTTATACCTAGTAATATTATATAGGCTATGTTACTCAGTGAAGATGCAACTTTCTAATGGCGAAAGAATTTTTGAAATCGGTCCGGTAGTTTTTGTGTGAAAACATTACAAACAAATGTATCCTCTTTATCCTCACAGCGACATCGATGATTTTTCAAGAAAAGCCGAAAGAATAGTCTTCTGGAAATACTTGACAATTTTCGGAGCCCGTAGACCTTTCTAAGGGTTCAAATAAGATCAACTGTACTACTGAAGTATACCAAGCAACATATAGGAATCTAAAATTCACAACTCACATAATCACACGCTAACGGTTGTTATGTAAAATTTAAGTCGGGATCCAACCCAGTCGGTATTTTCCCGCGCTAACCACAACGCACTGCCCGCGCGAAGCCAACGCCATCTATTATTAAAGGAAACCTGATATTATAATGGATGACTTGCGTTTGGAGCGAAACTGGGAACTGTATTCGACATAGAATATTGTACTCGTGGACTACGGCTCTGTTTGAAATATATTTAGGTTATTTGACGTATTTATGTTGTACGACGTAAATGAATGAATGAAAATGAAATGAGTAATTTTCATACAGTAAATGCACAAAAAACCAAAAACAATTTAAGACCACTGACTGAAATACAAATATTTATCTTCGAAATAAATATCTGCCTCTTCGAACCCGTACACAGTCAGAATCACTAATCAACACGATTGATATCATCGGTATAAGGTATGTTGTGCTTTATAATGATTTGAATACAAAAACCGACCAAGTGCGTCGCACACAACGCGCACGCACAGTGTAGGGTTCTTCATCTTTTGAGTGGATCCGTGTTCATGGATAATGAATCTTTTACGCGGAAGATTCCAGTGACCTCATAAACTCTCCCTGGCCATAAACACGAGGAGGTATATACGTTTACGAGTTTGGAGTAACTCTACTGATTGGTATTGGTTTGGACCGTCTGTATGTACCACATGCTATTGTGTATAATAATGTGATAATTCGGAAAAAAAATTCAACATATTATACATACCATATTGTCAATATGCTTTACAAACTGTTAGGTATCCACTAAAACTAAGTATCATAAACAATATTTTTTTATTTATTTTTATTTGGAAATGGAAGTTATATATCATCTTAACATTTACTGATAGTAACGTTATCCAATTTCATTGCTTCCGCATATGACATGTACACTTGAATGCTTTTATTTGCTAACACAAATACTTAAAAAGAAAATAATAAATTGGACTGAATTAAGTAAACAGACTATTAACTTTATCAATAAATTTGAAAAAAGTTAACAAAAGTATTTTCAATTAGGGAATTAACTAGCATTTTCCTTTATATAGTCTTAGAAGCCGTGTTAAATAGATATATCGTCAACAATTAGCGTTATACTTAGTTTATGGAAAACAATATTTATTAAAAAAAATAGGAACAACGCTATATATTAACCAAAATGTAACGTTATGTTGTGTTGTGTGCAACGACGAAAAAAAAATCGATTTTGTGTACGCCTTCGCATACATCGTGATTCAATATTCGTCTATTTAGGAAGCTTCCTCTGGTGGCCAAGAAGTAACTAGGGTCCGTGTGACAGCTGATATTAACGATTGACTTTGTAATCGTGAGAGATTTTATTATTGAATGGAGGTTAAGGAGCTTTTACCATAGCATGGTTCACCACCGAGTTGCATTGGGACAGGGTGGTGGAGTATGTTCTAGATTTCCCTCAAATGTGGCTGTGGTAGAGAGCCGTGTCCAACGGTGAGACGCCAATGGGCTTTAGCTATCATGGAATGGTCAAACGTACCCAACAAACCTTTACGTTAGAAGGTTGATGGAGATATGTGATCATTGCATGCTTGTTTGCCACTTAGTCACATCTAACTCGTTAAAATTAATGTCTATTTTATGTCCAGTTTAGATAGTTTCACAGGAGGTTTAATATTGTGGTTATGGGCTCCTCTTTGCTCGTAATCTTTTACAGCAACTCACATGTCTTCATGTGGGATGCTCGGTCAGTTTATTGTCTCATTATAATTTCACTTTATTGTTGTTGTAAAACTTCATACCACGTCAGAAGATCACACTGTCAACATAAGCATGGTGGACGACATCATAGATAACGAGATAACATAATTTTCTCTCGACTAATGGTTACCCAAAGGATGACAAAGGCGTGATACAATTAACGATTCACTCAAAATCAGCATTGCGGCGTTATGCATCTGTGAGTGGTTGTAATTTTGAGACGGTAGATTTATTTTATTAAGTACATACATAAATAATAAGCAAGTAATTTTAAATTAGAGTAAGAATTTTATGTACCTACTTATTTTTGATTATTTTGCATAAGTTGAGGTGAAGGGAATCATACCGTCTGTATTTACTTGGTAAATTTGAAACCCTTTGAAACAATTTGAAACCATTTTGCCAATAAAACATTCTTGACTAAATCTTCTGAAACGCCTTGTGCAAAACTCAACTTAAGCAAAATTTAAGATTCACTAGAATATACTTTAACATGATTACATAAAGGTATCATTCGTATCGTCTCTGTTAGCGACATCTTTATGGATTTGCGCGAAACTTCCGAGCAAACGCGCTGACTGCTAATGCAATCCAGTAGGAATTTATTTTGGACTTATTCTCAGTTACACAATACACGGTGAATGTGGTCTGAGACTTGTTTGAGAGAGGTTTTGAAAGCATTCAATGAGATTTCGAATCATGCTTTAGATTATTTCCTTTTGAAGTAATTTTTTATTTTTTATTTTCTACGTGTGTGCAAATCCGTCGTTTAGAGTTCTCGCGGCACTCTCTAAATATTTATAGAATTACGGGCGAATTTCTTGACTATATTATTGAGTATAGAATTACGTTTTATCTGTCGAATGTTAACCATACAGCGACTACTAGTATCTACCTATAGTTACATAAAAGGGTACTTTATAAGGCTGCCTCTGCTAGCGACATCTGCATGAATTTATACGAAGCGAGCGCGCAGGATGCAAATTCAATATTGGATTTATTCGCAGTTGCGACCCTATAAATGTATACATGTTGAATGCGATCCAATAAGTGGTTTAGGATGCCTTGCATGCGATTTATAACGGCATCTAAAGATATAGACTGTATACTAGATACTACGATACTACGCATAGACTTTGTCAATAAAAATTGTATTTATAATCTTTCATTCCTTTTTTTATCTTCTCAGTTCTTTACCAGATGTAAACATTGATTCTAATCGGTCACCATGCACGTTTGTGGTGGAGTATGCGTTAGACCAACTGTTTCTGTTGGAGATACCCAACAGTGGGATGCGTATGATAATATCTATAACGTTAATCTGCAATCTGTATAATCGCCTTAACCCACAAATGTGTAAACAACAGGTGATAAGCGGCAAAAGAATTACGGGTTGAAAATCATTTTCATTTTAACACAGTAGAGAAAGATTTACGCAACTTCATTGGAATATTTTAATGTAGTTTAGAAGGTGCATGATTTGTCTTGTATAGTTATCGTACGTATGTCCAATGTCCATCCATTCATCCATCCAGGGATATATAGGTCATATCCCAAAAATAATTTACAAAAATAAAAACAGACTAAGAAACATTATTACTCGTATGTATAATTAACGTCGAAAAAACTTTTCTTGTAATACTTATACTTACTACTTATCTTTACTTTTTTAGAGAATAGATTTATAGATAATTAATTAAACATACTCGAGACCAATCGTAATAAATTTTGATGCATAGATTTAATTAAGTGATATTGATGATTGATTGAGCCGTGTTATGATAACTAAATTGAACTACTCGTATCACAGACCCCGGAATACCAATCGACCTCGTCAGAATGGTTAGAAGTGTGAGTATACTTTTATTGTTTGCTGATTACTGAAATTAAAAAAAAATATGTTCGAATTTCGACCACTCGGCGTCCACTAGTTTAATTGAACTAGTGGACGACCGCAGTTTCGCTTGCGTGGATTAGATATGTGTATAACAAATGTGTCGTATATAGTTCCAGTCCTTCTCAAGGAAATAAACGGAAAAACTATACACTCAAATAGACGAGGTAGTAACGGGATAAAAGTCTATCCATCTAATCCAAGCTTATTATTTATTATGTACATAATAAGATTGTTTTTTTTTTATTTATCAAATAACTTTATTTATGCAAGTACTACTTATTGTTAGCAAGAATTTATTTTGTGGCTCTTTAAAAACTTTGAAATTATGTAATTTTTGTCTCTTCCGACTCAAATGGTTGCTTACCCCTGGCGTATACACATAAATGCCTACTGTAAAGAGCATAACATCCCCACTTTAATTATTTCTTCTCAATATACAAAACACATAAACCAACCATAAAACCGTTTATGGGAGAAATAACAGATAATGGCTCATTATAAGGGAGCGAAGAGGAATTATTATCGTTACTATAAAAAATGTCCTTTCGTCCATAGTTTAGTAACTTAAGTCCAGTAGGTTTAAAAAAAGGCTATAATGAGACAGGCACCATTTTAAAAGCTTTTATTTAACTTCACTCGTATGTATTCATGTAAGTATGTCCTGGAATCTTGCAATCAATATTTCACCCACTTCCACTGAAGCTATCGAGCTGAAATTCGGCACACATATTTGGTTCCGATGACAATGCACGAACATAAAAAAAAGTTGTAAAAGCTTTTTAAAAAAAAAATATTTAAAATTTAAATGCAGTTATATGCATTTATACAGTGGTTTCCGGTCACACTTCATTAGAGGCGACCATCTTAGACTTCAAGGGTAGCAACACATCTGTGACTGACTTGGAACGAGACTCCTACTAACAAGTACTAACTGGAGTATTACTAACACCAACTAACTATCACTAACAGCCCCCATCTTCATACCTACTAACGAACTGACCAACTAGTATTCTAATTAACTCTCTCAACTAATTGGACTAACCATCCCAGTCCCTAAGAGTTGAGTCTTGTTCAAAGTCAGTCACATTGTCATGGGCGGCAGCGGATGGGTGCTGCTGCAAGCTTGTTTGTTTTTTCTGTGATAGTCAACACAGGTTCTGGCCTAGTGCGGGAGAGTGTGTGTGCGAGAGACATGTCACCTAACACAAGATTAAAACAGCCACACATACACAATTACGTGAAAAATAACCCCTTCTCAACATCCACCAAGTTCGTAGGGTCAGCAAACATACAATTCAAATGACCCCACGTTTTGTTCCCGTCAGAGTCCGTTTCCGGACCCTCATAGTTTTAAATTAGTTTTAAGCGGGATAATGCTTTCCGAGCTATTATATTTGAAGCGGCAGCTTTGGAAAATTAAAATAACTTTGTAAGAACTTAATGTAGCGAATTGTAGTGAGAACGCACACTGTGTTATTACTATGAAACGTAGATTTATTTGTGTACAAATACTTTTGTGAATAAAACCCTTTTATCTTAGCAAAACCAAACTCTTCATAAAATTAACTTTAGCTGGTATGTACAGACTTTATCAATAAACAAGAAAATATATTCTGTTTTATATAGAATAGTGGACTCCCGCAGCTTCGCTCGCGTGGAATTAGACATAACAATAGTTTCGTTTACACCTAGTAATATTATATAGCCTATGTCACTCAGTGAAGATGCAGCTTTCTAATGGTGAAAGAATTTTTGAAATCGGTCCAGTATTTTTTGTGTGAAAACATTACAAACAAATCTATCCTCTTTATAATATTACTTAGTATAGATAGAAAAAAATTATGAAAATGATATTTATATACCTACGTACAGATAAAAAATTAAGTACTTAATTTAAAACAATATTTGAATACTGATGAATTCATCAAAAGGAAGGGCCTGTAAGCAAAATAGAAGAAAAGCAAGCACCTTACAGGAGCATCTGGGGGTATAGTTAATATACGCTCGGCGTCAGAAAAATCGCACCTTTTAAAAGAGCAACTTTAAAATACTTTTACTCAAACTTTGTCAATAGTAAGGGTATGGTCGTAGGATATCATTGGAATGGTAATTTAATTGCCTATTAGAAATTAAAAAGTTGTGTATGTGTTTTAAATCTTTTAATTAAAAAAAACTTAAAAAGGGACAAAGTTACAAAAAATAAAATTAAAAACATTAGAAAAATTACAAATAAGTCCTTAAAATCTAGTGTTTCCTCCCCTTGCTTTGAGGACAACTTCCATCCGATCCTTCATGGACGTCACGAGGGTCACCACTCTCTCTTGGGGTATGTTCTCCCATTCTTCCGTCACGGCATCCTGGAGCTCTTGGAGAGTGGTGGGAGCAGGATCTCGTGCTTGTACGTGCCTCTTTACATCGTCCCAGAAATGCTCGATCGGGTTCAGGTCTGGGCTTCGTGCTGGCCACTGCGTAACAGGGATTTCAACCTCTTCCAAGTAGTCCCGCACAGCAAACGCAGTGTGGCAACGGGCGTTATCATGCATTAATATGAACCCATCGCCAACAAAACCGGCATACGGGACCACATGGACTTGTAAGATCTCCGTTATGTACCGCCCAGCATTCAGCGACCCTTGCCCGCGACCACCGCCAGTCCGAGAGACGCACACAAGCTCCGTTTTCCCTTCGACGGATATGCCACCCCAGAACATACAGGAACGACCTCCGTATTCGACGGATTCCTCTATACAAGCCTGGGTAAAACGCTCTCCTCTTCTTCGGTATACTCTTCTGCGTCTGTCGTTGCAGAATAGACATACTCGTGTCTCATCGGTGAAGAGAACGGCCCTCCACTGGTCAAGCGTTCAGTTGGCATGCTCCTGAGCAAATTGCAACCGCTCTCTTCGATGCTGCACGGACAATTTTGGGCCCCTAGCAGGTCTGTGAGCTTTTAATTCCTTTTCTTTCAATCTTCTTCTAATCGTAGAGACACTCACAGACGTTCTGCCAGCTGATCGGAGCTCTTGTTGCACCTCAACAGTATTGCTGAAGCGGGGGCTCAACGTCGTGGACACAATGAAGCGGTCGTCTCTTTCTAATGTGCACCGTTTTCATCCGGATCCACGTCTTCGGGTATAGCCACCAGTCTCACGGAACCGTTGGTATACTCGTCGAACTGAGAATCGGCTAAGGTTCAACCGTCGAACAACGTCAACCTGTCGCATTCCTGTTTGCAATAGCGCAATGATTTGAGCGGCTTCTTCAGGGGTTGTATCCATCTTCAGGTATTGTTATTTTGCGTATGTTGTTCCGGGGTGTTCACTCTAAAGTCTGAGTAGCGGCTGACCCATTTTTTACCTGGATATGACCTTTTATACCCTTTTAAGGTAGCTCAACTAGCGCTCCTTAATAGAGCATTTTTTCCAACATCTTATTGATTGGTCCCTGGTTAGAAATGGTAATTGGTTTCATAATGATACAGGTAATTAATGTAAAGGTATTGAAGTGCACTTTACAAAGATATTTTTTTTTCACACGTGGTATTTATGTGCTGGATTCTAGGAGCAATTTACTGAAAAAAACATGAAGGTGCGATTTTTCTGACGCCGAGTGTAATACATAGAAAAGCAAAACCTTTTGATGTAGGTACAACGAAGCCACAAATGTAGAACAGTAAACAAGTCTAGAATCAGGTCGCCTACCCACATCGATTGGACCGTGAAATACTCCGCAGATTTTATTACAGGCAGCAACGCCCAGCGAAAGTAAAGTGAAAAGTTAAGGACGAAAAAATGATCTTTTAACGACGGATCTAAACCTTATAACATCGCGTTTTCTACAAGGAAGCGCCCTTTTGGTAATAAAAGACATTTTAAAGAGGTACTATATTTTTATAGGAATAAAGCGTCGGTCACACTAACTGTCAGTCAAGACCTGATGGCCTTGATTTGAATTCAGAGGCAACGCATACACTCTTATGTTTTACTCGTATATACAATGAACGATGTTCTGTGACTTTGGTCATGGAAGCATCATTTTGATGAGTCATCATTTCGATCGACTCAGTAGCGCGGTCACCCTGCCTGCAAAACTGTGAGTCCGTGCTTCGAGTCCCAACCGGTGAAGATATTTATTTGCAATACATATGTGTGTATGAATATTTGATTGGTGACCGCTAGTGGAAAAATTTTATGGACGCTACCGTGCTTCGGAGGGCACGTAAAGCCGTCGGTCCCGGTTGTTTCCAATGGTGGAAACAGTTGTTAAGCCTTGTCGAAGACCTTCGGGTGGCTTGAGAACATTTGACACTGGGTTGGCCCCTAACCCCTCTACCAATCCACATTGGAGTAGCGTGGTGGAGTATGCTCTAGACCTTGTCTATGGGTCGCAGCGATAAATATTTGTATTTAGTTCATGTCATTATGTCATGTAGTTTTGCTTCCAGTGTCCACTTCATCTCTATGTTATTATATTTATATCATCTATTTGATTATTACAAAGTAAGTCCCACATGTGGCCGTGGCCTTAGAGCGAGGTTTACTGCTGAGGTCAGGCGTGATGTTCTGTTTGAAACGAAATTAAAATTCCAGTTATTATTTCACCGAGCTCGTTAAAAGGAGTTTTATTATGAATTTTATAACACTAACTCAAATTCTGTTTTTTTTTTTTCTTAACATTATTCATTACGAGGTTTTTTAATTTTTTACTGATAAAAGAGTCCCATAATCAGTAGGTGGCTACAAAAGAAATAGGGGCTTATTATACAGTGGCTTAAATTCGATCTCTCATTCGAGAAATAATAGAAATAGAATCGGTACGATCTATGCGAGCCATTGAGTTATGAACGCTATATTTCATTTATATTTGTAGTCAGTCCAAGTACAGGTAAACTTTTATTTCTATATAACGCACATAAGTATGAAAATACCTAGAACATATTTATGATAATTTTTTTTTTAAATATTTAAATAACGAATGTAAGGGAAGAAATCAATACAAGCTTTTTTAATTTATTTAATGTCTGGGCTGACCATCCTAGTCCCGTTATAACTCGTTCAAAGTGTATTTAAAACGTTTCACGACAACATGTCAACTTATGTTCACAAAAGAACGACATGACCGTCGGTTGGATTTGAGCCCGGAACCTCACGATTGCCGGTTTTAAACTACTGTGCTATCATCACTTTATTGACTGCCTTTAATTCCCGAAATAATCGCAAATATCCCCATATATCAATATATTCTACGCGCTGATCCCTTCCCGGCCTAATTGTTCACTCTACAATAGGTCACTACTATATATAGCGTTACTGCATAAAGCCAGCAAATAAGGGTCCCCTATAAATATGATAGCCTATTATTGATCACGCAATGCCTGTTTGATGACAGGTATGAGAGTTCAGAAGGAATGGCGATCAGTGTATTCGTGAAGAAGACGTAAGATTGGTTTCAGAGTGCACTGGTGCGTTTAACTGTCAGGATACAGAAAAAATATATAAATATATAAATATAAATAATATAAAAATAGAAAATACAAAAATGTAAAAAAAATATATATTTATGAAGTTAATCCTCAAATCTTCGCCATGTCATTTGTACTGCACGCTATTTTTTTCTGTATTCTGTGGTTGGTTGTATAAGATCGTTGAACGTTGATCCTAGAGTTCATTATTGCTAAATTATAATTGTGAGTAGCTCGCAGTTTAGATTTGTCTATTGAAATAGGCTCTCCACTTGTTAAATGGGAACTAAACTAGTGGAATGGAAAATATTTAACACCTCTGCTGCAAAATTAATCACCCTTTCTGGAAAACACAGGCATGTATGTACGAGTATCAACATATGCTTTGTATTATCATTCATCTTTGTATTTTTTTTTATCACTTAATAGAAAAAAACTATAATTGGGCTATCATAATTCTGGCCAAGAGCATGTCGGCCGGGACTTTAAATATAAGAGTGAGATGAACTTCACACTAACAAATCCAATTATACTAAAGAGCGGAGTTTTGCGCCGGTCACTCGACGCGCCGAGGGCCCACCCAAACCTAACTTTTATTTCTCAGGAAATTCTGATAAAGAGAGATTCACAACAACAATCAGTGTAATATAATACATTTAACAAAGACAAGTGTTCTGTAATGTCGTTTACTCGAGCGCGTAATCCGGTGCAGTACGGTTATAGACTTGATGGGGCTCTCATCAAAAGACTACTGAAGGACTTAGATATTTCTATGTGCCCTTACCTTCACTGATCATATTTGTAAGCTCACTACTAAAGCCCACAAATCGCTAGGGTTTGTGTTGAGGCAGTTTAGAGAATAGAGTGTTTGTGGTTCCTGGCATGACTTTCCTAAGTTATGTGCGATTTAAGAAATTAAATGTTACTTGCTATAACGGTGAAGGACACATCGTGAGGAATCCTGCATGCTTGGAGTTCATTATAATGTTCTCGAAGGCATGTGAAGTCTGCCAATCCGCACTTGGCCAGCGTAGGGGACTAAGGCCTAATCCCTCCCATTCTGTGAGAAGACCCTTACTCAACAGTGGGACAAAGATAGGGATGTGATGATGAATAGCAAGCTACACTATACTTGAGTGTTAAAGGATTTTTTACGTGGGCAATGTCGCCGGCATCAGCTAGTGAGTATAGAAAGTCCCTGCATAGCAATGACAGAACTGAGTTCAGGTTCGTTTCACCATTCATTGTATCTTGACGTTTATTACTGAAGCCCTGTCCACACAACCAAGCATTGTATAGATAAGCTTATTTATTGCACAACGTATGTCTCTCCCATATCACTGACGAGACAGTATGAATAGGCCTCAATTTATTTTGCTCTGACGCAAAGGATGTACTGACATGAAATCTTAGTACGATATTGTTGTATTGCTACTACTAGCCGTGTATTTATCCTGAATACACGGCTAGTAGTAGCGTCCATAGCCCAATGGCTCGCGTCGATTCAATGTGATCGAAAGAGTTAAGCAACAACGGGCGCGGTCTGATTGATTTACCGACAGCTCAATGTATCTTACATTGCAACCCTTGAGGACTAAGATGGTCGCCTCTAGAATAGAGGAAAGTAATCAAATATGGAATAGTACCCCAAATACGGAGTCTAACCTGTATTGCGGTAGGACATACGACAAAATTCCGTATTAGGGGTTCTGTTCCATAATTGGTTACTTTCAACAATGGTATCTACTTTGTACCTTGGGTGGCAATACTGCTGTCACAGACGAACTCATATAAAACCTTAAATCATAATTTAGAGTAATACTGGAATTAATATTTCCATAAATATTTCTAGTGTAAACGTAATAAACAGTGACATTACAAACCAATGCAATAAAGGCATATATTTAGGAGTTCTGGTTCAACCAAAGATTGTAAAATAAAGTTTTAACTTTATACCATTGGTCGTTCATTAGAAATAATCTAGTATTCATTGAGTTTATGTCTTACTTATCAGCAAATCTGTCATCTGATGTGTTTTATTTACGTAAAAGCTCCATAAATAGTAATATAGCGCGTGTTGTGGGAATCGTTGAGTTAGCAAGAACATTGTTCTTGATACGATCTCTCATGATATTCTAATGACTTTTGGCTGGACGCCCAATGTGTGCTCACAACATAAGTGAGTATTGTAAGCATTGAAATATCAATATGTCTTAACTTTATTTTTACTGGTCGTTAAAATATCAAGTATTCCCCCGATGAAGTAGGCAGAAGTGTGCAAACAACGGGCACAAATCCAGATTTTGTACTTAAAAACTTTGTTAAAAAAACAATTATTATACTTACAATACGAATGCCAATTATTTTGGTCAAAGATACCACTGAGCAAGTAATCACTACGTTTTTAAAGATACTGCTAAATAGCTGCTGATCTGGTCGGAGTTTAAATGCGGAATTTATTTTATAGATCTTTCACACGTTATCTATACTAATATTATTAAGAGGAATGATTTGTTTGTAATTTTTTCATACGAAAAATACTGGACCGATTTCAAAAATTCTCTCACCATTAGAAACCTGCGTCTTCACTGAGTGACATAGGCTATATAATATTACAAGGTGTAAACGAAACTATTGTTATGTCTAATTCCACGCGAGCGAAGCTGCGGGCGTCTACTTGTAATATAAATATAAACATAAATAAACAAGGATGGGTAGTGAAGTTCGTTAGCAGGTGAGTAAAGGACATGAGTTGAGCAGTTCCTTTCTCCCTCACGCAATATTTCAAAGATATTTAAAGTGAATATTTTATTCTAAACTGATGATCAATAATGTAAGACAAACTCCTCGATTCAGATCAGGCGAAATTATCAGTTCAAATCATAGTGACTTTGTCGGTAACAGTTCCTATTGTGTTAATTCCACAGACTCAGAATAATGATGGAAGTTATCTGCTTCGAATAGCAGTATAGGTAGTCTGTATTATATGGATTTAGGTCCTCTTATCCATTAATTGATTTTCATCCTCAATATAATAGTCTTTATATTAATAGACTAGAATCCATACAGCGCAAGTTTTTGAGACACCTTCAATATTAGTGCAATAAGTTCGACGAAAATTATGAGTTGCGATGTAAAATACATCAATATACAGGTAATGAGGTATTTTATTCCATGCCGGAAGAAGAATCGCAGATGTCACCTTATTGTCGAAGATCGCTCAGAGCTAAGTTGACTCTCAAGATCTTCTTAATCAATTAAGTATAAATGTACCGTCATTGGGCTCTAGACGACCAATTAGATATCTGCGAGCCTCTGACCCACAACCAATTATAGAAACAATTCTTTCTTAATTAGTATTTACAGTAACTGAATTGAATGACTTCCCTGAATTTGATCTGTTTAACACGGCTATAAAGAGCAAAATGTAGGCTAATTGGTTTCGTAGAGCGTGACATCCCTAATTGTTAAATACTTTTGTTAATTTCTTTTCTCTTATTTTTAAATAGTTACCTATGTAAAGTTCATCAAAGTCTGTTTACTTAATTTAGTCCAATTTATTATTTTCTTTTTTAGTTATTTGTATAAGCTATAAAGGCATTTAAGCTGTAGTACTCCCCGGAGCAGCCGTGTCCAGTAAGCATTTGTGCCATCCTGAACGTGACTGTACCGTGGCTTCGAAATGAGAAGTCCTATTAAATTTAAATATTTCGCACTTCCGAGGCCAGATTCTCTGTAGACCAATGGGGTCTTCGGAATAAAGCATTAAAAATTTGCGTTGGCCAGAGAGTGTAAGAAATAAATCGTGGAATGCGCGGGCAAGCGGCGGGCAAACAAAATTATTTGCCAGATGCAATGCTCCTTTGCATCTGTGCCAACCGAATTGCAAATGGAAAGGTTTAAGCGACCACGTGATCTAATTTAAAGCCATACAAACCTCCACTTTCGGTAGTTTATTAGATCTTTAGGTCTACACAATCTAATCCATATTGTTTACTTATTGCGCATTGATATTAAAATTAATTAAAATTATAACAAAACACAAAGTCAGTCCTGTATTTCCATGAAGGTAGGCAGAAGTGTGGATTATACCCACGTTTCACCAGTTATTTTTAGGTGCCATTTAATAGGTAGTCAGCCCTTGCCGGTGTATGTACCGGGCACAAATCCGAACTTCACTGAGAATTTAAAATTATAAAACCTAATAATAATAATACCGATTTGACCGACCCGTGAATCAAACCTATGTTCCGACCTCTAGTTTAGCAGTCAGCAGCTTGCGACCACTAGACTAACGAGGTAGGTAGTAAGAAGGAATACACACTTCTATTTGCCATGGGGAATTAATTTTAAAACTACCTACCTCTTTCAATTTACAACAGCGTCTTATTCGACAGCAACCATTTGCAATTTATCACAACACAAAATGGCCGCCGTATCGGCCGAGAACCATTTCGTGCTAATTGAAAAAGCTTTTTCAACTGTCGTCTTTGTTTCTTGTAATAAGCTAGGATATTCTTGTACCATTTTAAGCGAGCAACTCTGCCTCTTATTGAAAAGCTAATTACGCTCAATAGCTGTTTCTATATTCTGAAAGCTTCCTCAAAGGAAGACATCTGAACTCTAACTAACGAACTTAACTCTACTACTGCTTATTAGAGAAACATTGGATTTTATTAAATATTGTTAATTCAGGCGAATAAATATGTGAAATAATGCAATGTTTACTTCAATTTTATCATAATATCTCAAAAAATCATCTCGTTATTTTCCCTCATCAGGCTTTTTGCTTTATCTAGCCATACCTACTCCATCTGCAGGTCCCAGCGACAAACAAGCTCATACTACTCAATGGTCCGCTAAAAATCAATTCCTTCGAGTCAACAAACGCAGGGAGTGAATTCTCGCAATAAACACATTAGGTATATCATTCGACTTATGTCGTTGGCAAATGATTGATGGTTATTTCTCGAGGACGGCGGCAGTATAAATGTTTTTATGTATTTTGTTGGATAAAGTATAGAAACGGTTTCATCTCGTATGTACGAGTTTGATTGAAATTTAAATTCAAGTTACTTTGCTATCCCTGAAGCGGACGCCCATTAAAAATATTCCGCACAGCCAATAAATAATTGTTAAAATTATAATTGGAAATGTTCGTTTATTCAAAATGTTTCATTTATTTCAGCAGCTTCAACGAAAATTCTTTATCAAATTGATTAAAATTTCGACGCAAGTAATTATTTTATTCGATTATTCACATGTGTTTCAGTAGTAGTACGAGTAAGTACACAAGATATTATTAAACTTCCGATATTAATGCGAAATTCATGTATAGTAATGATAAAAAATACAACGAGAACTATACTTTACCCCTAGCATTACTGAGATTGGCGTATCGGCTGTCGATAAAACTTTAACATACGCTTCTACATTACCTTTTCCCTCGTAAAAGTATCACACATAGTCACATCGATACTTTTACGATCGTCTTTCCTGCCAGTTTGGCTGATTTGGTATTTGATAAACAGGATGTTAGGGACACGGGTTTAACATGGGAACATGATTTGTTTATTTTCCCTGTTGATAGCAAAACAAAAGAACATAATTATTTATTACTAGTGGACGCCCGCAGCGTGGAATAAGACATAACAATAGTTTCGCTTACACCTAGTAATATTTATACAGCCTATGTCACTCAGTGAAGATGTAGCTTTCTAATGGTGAAAGAATTTTGGAAATCGGTCCTGCAGTTTTTGTGTGAAAACATTACAAACAAATCTTTCCTTTTTATAATATTAGTAGGTATACCTACCCGACAGTGCCAGAACCAACGCAATGTTTTCAGAGTACCTATTCACATACTCTGGAAATGGCTGAATACTTATGTACTTCCATTTATCGTATCGATTGAATTGTATCGATTACTTATCATCCCCTGATAGTTGTTTTCATGTTTTATTCAATGTACAGACAGACGGGGACTCGCTAGAGTTTTATTATATAATAATATATGTATAGATAATAACATCTTCTGCCGACTTTAGAATGTACTGATGTTCCGGGACTTTCAGCTTCCGAAAATTATACCCTGGTTCGTTTAATTAAATTTCGTTCGCGTAATAATATTAATTAGTAGAGTCCTTTGTTGAGCGGACAATTTGGGTGTTGCTTCGTTAAGGTACTACCTAATTAAAATCTCTTTTTAAGGCTAATTTAGGGAGACTGATACGCGGGTTAAACAACTTTACATATTTTTAATTTTAAACAATACAGTTATCAAATTACGTTTTAATCTGTGGATGTGAAAACAGTAAAAGACCGAGATATAGAGAGAGAGAAGATAAGTGACTGGAATGATTGATTCCATGATGGCGGTTCCAAGTAAACGCGACTTCCCAGCAGGAGAGGGTTGCGTCTTGTTAGTTCCGTGGCTTTAAATGAAATTTTAAAAAGAATCTCTCGGTAAGTTACATTGAAAGTTAAGCGGCTTTGGTAGCCGATAGGAGTTGCTTGAGGCAAAATAATACTAACTATCCTGAGCGAAATATTGTTGCCGTAAGATAAAATCCTACTGATATTAATATTATAAATAACTAGTGGACGCCCGCAGCTCCGCTCGCGTAGAATTAGACCCATTAACGATGACTACCCGCGTTCGGGTTGCCCACTTGACTTCAAAAACGGCAAAGTTTCATACTAACTTTGCACCCCTGTTTTACCTCCTTAGGGGGTGAATTTTCAAAAATCCTTTCTTAGTGCTCCCCTACGTTATAAAAGGAACCCCTGTGCAAAATTTCAAGTTTCTAGCCCTTATAGTTTAGGCCCTGCGTTGATATGTCAGTCAGTCAGTCAGTCACCTTCTCCTTTTATATATATATAGATTGATAATATTATAAATGTAAAACTATGTATGTTTGGATGTTTGTTACTCAATCACGCAAAATCTACAAAACGGATTTAAATGAAATTTGGCACATAAGTAGATAGATAGATAACCTAAATTAGACATGTGTACTTTTCATCCCGGAAATATGTTCCCCTGGGTTACTTTGTACTTCTATTGGAAAATTATTTGATGAAACGCGGTGGCTGCTTTAACTTAAGTACCCACGGCATAAAGGCGTACTTATGTTAAATGAACCGGCTTTACTGCTAATGATTTGTCCTTGATATTAGGTGTCGACAATTATTTCAATTTACCGACTTATAAGCGAGCGTGTTTATTTATGTATATGTAGTATGTATGTAGGGGATCGAAGAAATAAAACCGGAAAATCTTCTTAGGTTCTTTATTTTCAAAATTCGCCACCGTTTTTGACCTGCGCGCAAATGTCGTCTCTCATACACAGATTCAGAATCATACCAACTGTCAATCACCGTTCAGTCAACTCGTTCGGATACTCATTCTTGCACTACACTTACATTCATCATCGTTCGGATTCTTTCTAACAACATTCCCACATTTATATAAAGTCTTGTAAAGTAAAACTCCATAGCGTCCATGTAGCGTCCATAGCCCAATGGCTCGGGTCGATTCAATTTGATCGAAAGAGTTAAGCAACGACGGGCGCGGTCGGTCAGAAGGTAAAGCAATTGTGGCTTTAAAATCAGAAATTCTGTTAAGATTCTACCACCTACCTATTGGGTCAATCACCCTCTTATTTTAAAATGATAAGCGCATTGGATTCCGACTCCAATATCCTGCTAATAAGGTATTGACCAGGCGGATTCCGAAATCCCAGCGAACATTCATTCCCCATAAATGCCGGCAGGGACGGGACGACCGACACTTCTATATTAAATTTTCAATTAAACCCGACGTCCGAGTCGACAACCCTAGCACTCACCCGACGGCGTTCTGATGAAATTGTCGGCCAATAACGATATTTTATTTCACAGAACAAGAGAGAAGGAAATAGTGCTAGTCTTTTGTATCAGTTTGACGTAAAATAACAATTAGTTTAGTATGCTTTCGTGGTTTTAACACCTTTAAGTCTAAAACCCGTTTTCATTCGTAGTGTTACGTTCCACCGAGCGATTTTTTATTCTTACTTTGTAGGTACAAAGACCCATTTGGGATCTATCTTTTTAACTTTTTTATCCATTATATGTTGTGATAGCAGCTACAGCAACTTACAAGCTATGAAAACGTCAGGTGTTTATCTATTCTGATCAAGAGACAGACAGCCCTATGACAGACAGATAGACAGCGGAAGCATATTAATAGGGTTCCATTCTCACGCTTTTGGTACAGAACCCTAAAACCTAGCTCAGGTTTTAAGGTTGTACCAATCTTGAGCTGGTAACAGTACGCCCGAGCGACAACCCTAGCACTTTTTACGCAAGTATGATGTAATTTCCAGCCAACACCGACATTTTATTTTATAGAATAAAAGAGAAGAGGATAGTGCTTTTACGATCATAACAAAATAACTATAAATAATACAAGTGGACGCCCGCAGCTTCGCTCGTGTGGAATTAGACATAACAATACTTTCGTTTACACCTAGTAATATTATATAGCCTATGTCACTCAGTGAAGATGCGGCTTTCTAATGGTGAAAGAATTTTTGAAATCAGTCCAGTAGTTTTTGTGTGAAAACATTACAAACAAATGTTTCATCTTTATAATGTTGGTATAGACAAAATAACTCTGTAGTGCATTTGACTGTTCAGCACGGTGAACTGGTTTTTCGATTGGCTATTTTCTGTTATCGTTTATTCAAAAATATCGGTTGAAATTTGCAACATGTCATGGTTATCTGTGAAACACGTCGGAGTAACCATGTCAGGAATAAAGTTCAGAACAGGTTGAATACCGGCCACGCACGATGCTCGTCTGCTCGAATCTCTCATAATAGAAAGAGACACATAGAGCGAAATTAGCATGGAGGGTCATAACGATTTTTATCAAGTCATGGAACTTAGTTCCGAAAATTATGAATACGTTAACGCTTTTACCTCAATAAGTACTTAATGACAAATTGTAACATGTAGATCTATTTATTTTGTTTTAAAATTTCACCGATTTGACTTCAGATACACGTAAGCGAAACATTTTCGCATGCAAAACATATAAAAATATAAAGTAAGGCATGTCACAAGACAGAGGTCACATTTTCACTTGACGCATACTCGGCGTCAACCGCCGTCCGAGATTAAATTTCCAATTAAAACTGACGCGAGGTGACAACCCTCAGTGGAGTATCACGATATTGTTATCGTAATTGCACGCGGTGTAACTGAATAATCTGTCGGATAAGCGCGTAAAGAGTTAATGGTTCAATAAGTTTTCTCATTTACGCGACTCCAAGCGATGGCCACTTACGTCCATGTTGGTTTTTTATCGTTTTACAGAGCAACGCAAACGGTCTCATGTTATTATGACGTTAGTGAAATTGGCTGGAGTACTTTCGTAAGGAAAATACTGACGTTAACTTTGCAACATAATAAGGACGTACAAGGAATATCAGATAATGAGAAAAATACGCTTGCTTGACATAAACCACCTTATAATTTTCAATATGACTTGTTTCAATTTCCTACGAATCCTGCGATCATAAAATAGTTATTGAAACATTGAGTACCTATGTTTCATTCTTTGGAAAACAACTAGAACACAATACAATTGAATAACGTTTATTGCATACACTACAACATACGTAAATAGAATAGAAACAAACAATAAAATATACATACAATGTGAATCTTGTAAATGGTGTCATAAAATGGACTATAGATAGATTATCTAATATTTATATACCTACTGTTAATTTTTTTTTTATAAACTTTTAATTACTTTTTTTTTATTTTCGTGCATTGTCATCGGAACCGCAGAATAATAGTACAATCGGAACTAAATATGTGTGCCGAATTTCAGCTCGATAGCTTCAGTGGAAGTGGGTGAATTATTCATTGCAAGATTATAGGACATACATACATAACATACGAGTGAAATTAAATAAAAGCTTTTAAAAAGGAATTCAATCAAATTTCTAATGACTCACAAAATTACGCAAGGCTGGCGGGGTCAGAAGTGGAATTGCTTACTCGTTGACAAACAACTTACATTGTGCTGTCGAAGTATAATATATTTGCGCAGAGTTAGCGGCAAGGTAAAGATTAAGATGGCACTCGTCATGGAAATATATTCCGGGGTCTGTCCGACCGATGTTTGTTGACAAATGTTTGTCCGGGGCCGCTGTCGCCGCTCGATAACTACGTTGGACCTTCTTACACAACAGGCACGCTAGTGTTGACTTACGATCTTAGGAAAGACCTACTTGCGAAATATTTATTCATTTAAATAGAAAAAATTGTGAGCCGTCATGGGACGCCTGGGAGATGTGAAACATCGAAATTATTTTGTAATATGCATAAAAGTACAGATTATGATGGAACTAAAACATATATGAAAAAAAAAATTAAAAAAAAAACAAAAAGAAAAAGAAAAAAAAAAACAAAAAAAAAATTATATGTCATTTGTCGGAATTGTATAATATATATATTCCATATTCGCCACGCTCGCCACGCCAAAAATCTGGTTTGCCCTCCGCCTAAAGATGTTTCACATCAAAAATATCGTGAAAAATGCCGTGCCATAGTTAAATCTAATTCAAATAGCGAATCGCGAATCCCAGCAGAAGAACATGTTTATTTCGAAGGTAATATTTTAACTTTTTAGACATTGAAATTTAGTACATTGACATTTAATACATATTCACAACTCCATCTCTAACTCGAGAATGTTTTTAAATGTTGTGCATACCGAATTTGTCCTAAATGTTCTGTATATATTTCCGTAACGTAAAACCATGAGATCCTTGTAGATGTTAAATTGAGATGAGCTCATCGCGTGTGCGTGACGGGTGACGGGTGACGGGTTAAAGGCTTAATTACATTTGCAAGGAACATTGCAGGTTCGAGGAAGGGGGGAGGGTCAGCGGATTATATCTCACGAAGACAATACAATGGAAAGAAATAGGTCAACGATGGAAATTTCCATATGTTTAGCCGGTCTTGGACAGCCCAGTGGCTATCTAACTCGCCTCTCACTCGAGCGGTCCGGGTTCAAACCCCAGCGGTAGGTACCAATGACTTTTTTGAGTTATGTACGATTAACAAATATTATGAAGAACTTTCAGTTATGAAGGTTTCCTCACGATGTGTCCTTCACCGTCACAGCAATGGTGAAAACAATCGTTAAGCTGGCCACTAACCTGCAGCAGCGTGGTGATGTATGCTAGAGGATTTGTCTAGATACCTTCTGCAGATTTGTCTGTGGAGACCCCTACCCAACAGTGGGACGTGTATAGGTTGCTGCTTAGTCTATACTTTAAAGTAACCGAGTTAATTTGAAGGAGTAACTCTTTTTAATTCAGTTTCCTATTTTGCGTAGTTTTAATTGAAGGAACATTTATACTACCAATAAAACGATGAGAAACATGGAGGAAAATGTCTAATTTGTATTTAATTTAACTTAATTCAAGCACCATTTCAAACCGTTCCATTTAAAACTTAATTTCCATAGCAATAAGACATAAAATAAAACTACGCTAGTCGGGCAGAGATGGATTCTGAAATTATAATATCTGAATTCTCAAATAGAGAGCGGGCGGCTCAAAATGTTCCATTAAGGAAAATGTAAGTACCATTCGACTCAAGATTAGCCTTTTGTGAACTGAAACCAGAAAACCTTTTATTTTAATCTTGTTCCTTGTAATAACAAAGAGACTTAAACACCCACATCGTTGAAAACGTATCTTATGAGATTACAGACAGAGGTTCCCTCTGCGATAACAATATCAGCTGCACAAGACTTCTAGATAAGAAAATAAGATGTACCTATCGGAAAACGCCGTGTGAGCGAATAGGTTTGGACGAATGCAGTTGTATATTGATATTTTTTTATGATTGGAGGCCTTTACCTGTGAAGGGGTTTTATATTAATGTATTAAACTAACACACTGTAATAGTAATAAATGTTACGTGCAATAGAATAATTTTTTTTTAAAAAGCTTTTTAAAACTTTTTTTTTATTTTTATGCATTGTCATCGGAATATGTGTGCCAAATTTCAGCTCGATAGCTTCAGTGGAAGTGGGTGAAATATTGATTGCAAGATTCCAGGACATACATACATACTTACATAGATACATACGAGTGAAGTTAAATAAAAGCTTTTAAAAAAAGATTAAAAAAAAACATATACATACATTATATGTACACTTTATATACACATATACACATTTTATATAGGTACTACATCAAACGCTCAATTCAGAATAGGTATAATTGATTCTATACTAATATTATAAAGCTGATGAGTTTTTTTGTTTGCTCTAATCTCAGTAACTACGGTTCGAATTCAAAAAATCTTTCTGTGTTGGACAGTCCATTTATTGAGGAAGACTCTAGGCTATATAACATCACGCTATTACTAGCTATGTCTTATTCTACGTAAGCGAAACTGCGCGCGTCCACTAGTATTTTTATATAAGAGATTAAAGAGGTTAAACCTTGATGGAATCCACAAAATGGATTAGCCTCACATTGCACTGGACAAGCGTATATCTGACATGCAGTCGAAATTCGAACAGCATACAAATTTCGAAATTCGAACAGCATACAAATTCGGACTGGCACAATTTGGACTCAAAGAGTGCGCTTTAAAAATAAACTTACCTAAAAATTAATGTGAACCGAGTAACAATTTTTCAAATAGCGTGATAGTATGATTTTATTAGTAGTTAGTTAAAGTACTAACTTTCCTGTAAAAAATAAATAATTTTATTGTTTACCCTTTTCATTTAGAAGACTATGAATAGACTATCTGACCCCACAAACGTTGTTCTGCCATATGTAATGTCAAAGTGACGCGACACTTCATGTAAATGACTTCACGTCAATGAACGACGGTTAAAATATTTGGATATTGTTCATACAAAAATACTAAAGTTGTGTTTAAAAAACATTTTCACTGGAAAATGTTTTTTAAAAAACAGTGGATCAAATTATGAATCTCTAAACTATTCTTGAATCCCCTTGAACACACACAAAAAATTTCATCAACATCCGTCCAGCCGTTTTTGGAGGAGTTCAGTGACATACACACAAGAAATTAATATATAAAGATAGACTAAGCCTATGATAGTGATGATGATAATCAAATATGTATTACATAATTTCATTTCCATTTAGTTACAGCCCATAGACATTCAACTGTCGTGCACGGATCTCTCTCATCACAGCAATAGCTCAGCTATTAGGTCTGGAGTATACTCCACCACGCTGCTCCAATGCATATTGGTGTCGATCACGTTGATGTGAAATATTTTTTTGTTTGCCGATCTGAATGAAATTATTATGTAATAAAAGAACATATTATAATTATTTCTAATGCTCTTAACTAATTTGCGATGTGATTGAATGTGTGATGTGATTAAATAATATTATTTTTGTCGTATGCTAACATGCTAGTACCCAAAGACGTCCCACTGTTGGGCATGTTGTATCTCCATACATATTGCTTAATATTTTATTTCATATTCTTGTCTAACTATTCTTCTTCATGCGAGCCATTCAGGGCAATATAAGCGTATTGCTGTACGATTCCGGGCACCGACCGTGCCTTTGCATATTTAACGCTCGGTCGCGCTCCATAAATTCAACATTTTGTTAGCTGCACGTATACGAAACGTGTATCCGACGCGGCACCGCCCTCGTTGCTTCAACAAATTTTAATATAACTGTCAAACTTGACAGTTTCAATATCTTGACCACTCTTGACGATGTTAACCTCTCCGCGTATTGGAGCAGCGTGGTGGAATATTTTCCTAAGGTGTGAGAAGATCTATGCCCAGCAGTGGGTCACTAATGGGTTTTAGCTTAGCTTCGCTGCGACCCATAGACACTACTGCTGGAGGTCTAGAGCATATTCCACCACGCTGCTCTAATGCGGGTTGGTGGAGGGATTAGTGGCTAACCCAGTGTCGAATGTTCTCAAGCCACCTGAAAGTCTTCGAAGAGGCTTAACGACTGTTTTCAGTATTGAAAACAACCGGGACCGACGGCTTCACGTGCCCTCCGAAGTTATTTTGAGATCGGTCCAGTAGTTTTTGTGTGAAAACATTACAAACAAATGTTTCCTCTTTATAATATTAGTATAGATCAACGCTATAACTATTGTTGAAGTCCCTAATCACACTTACAGGATCTCAAAAACCTTCTCGAAGGTAAGCAAGGTATTCCGACGCAGGCCAGGTAACGGCCGCGTAAGTGGGTCGATCTAACGCGCTTGAATGACGGCGTCCCCTGAGCGACTGACGCCTATTTTTACCCATTTACGTCAGTTATTAATTATAGTATGAATAAATTTATCGGTGTACTGACTACCAGTGTCTAGGACTCTGAAAAAAAAAGTTTCGAGCCGTCTATGCCGCCACAAATACAATTGGATTGGATGAGATTACAAGTGCTTGCTTCGTTAGTGCAAGGTCGTAAGGATAATACTTATTTATTATTTATTTATTGTATAATACGAGTACATATTGTGGCACATAATTTACAGGATAACCCAAAAAATACGTGTCATAAAAATACTAAAAAGTGAAAAAGTGCTTAAAATAAAAAAAATACAAATAAAACATTACTACATACTAAAACTTAAATACAATTTATAAAGTTCTATAAATTTAATTATTTGAAGGGTTTGATGACACATAGTGAGGAAACATTTTTACAGAATTGCCCATCTCTCCAGGGTGCGTGTTAGCACACTTCAAATGAGTCTGCTAACATACCATGGGCCAGCGTGCCCCTCCTCTAAGGATAATTAAAGATAATCCAGACTACTTTAGCGGATGTTAATTGTAAGTTTCAGTTTTAGGAATAAAGGAGTTAATGTTGTCAGTTATAAAATTTATTAAGTCGTACTTATTGATAGTTCAGTAAATGGTATGGTTACTATGTAATGCTTAGGACGAAGGCAGTCTTATCGTAGTGCTAAAAATACGGTATGAGGTAAACGAGTCTATAGAGACAATTTCACAGGGTTGATACCACACAGGCAACTGTAGGTCTTAGAATAATTCTAGATAAGCTGCTTACCCGCGCTTCCTAACTGGGTCAATGCACGCCCGATGTACTGCTAGATGACACTGGAAAGATAACTATCCGGACATGCCATTAGGTACCTATTCAATGAACTATTAACTTGAATGTAGCGTCCATAGCCCAATGGCTCGCGTCGATTCAATGTGATCGAGAGAGTTAAGCAAAAACGGGCGCGGTCGGTTTGTTGATGGGTGACCGCTAGTGGCAAAATTTCGTGGACACTACCGTGCTTCGGAGGGCACGTTAAAGCCGTTGTTGTTTTTTTCAATTGTGGAAACAGTCGTTAAGCCTTGTCGAAGACCTTCGGGTGGCTTGAGAACATTCTGTCCTATTAACTGCGTTTTGTTGAGAGTCTGCCAATGTGATCTTGCTTTTTAGCAGTTTTTTAAATGCCTTTTTAGAATGTTTTTATACCTCAAGTACTGGCCACCAGGTTTCCGTTCGAGTTCGGAAAAAAATATGTGTTTAGTCACTTGGGTTTATATACGTGTGTAAGTATGTATAGGTGAGTCATTTGTCATAATCCAAAGTGCACTCAATATATCAGTTTTCAATCTCAGCAAGAACCTCCAGTGCTCAGTGTAATTAATTACACTGGTTATTACCAGTTATTACTAGTTTACGAAGCCTTGGATGCATTCCAACTCGCGTTATGTAAGGCGGTACTGCCGCTAACTGGTGTTGTGATTTGGAATTAAATGTCAGCAGAGAGTCGATTGTGTTATAAAATTTAAATGAGACGAGATGCTTGAAAACATTCCGCAATTAATGATTGTAATAATTATAAAAACAAATACTTTTAAATTATAATTATTTTGGACAAAATAAATGTAGTAGGCACTAGCTAATATGTTAGTAGGCACTACTGTTACGACTTATGTCACACTAATATTCGTAATAAAATGTCAGTAATTTTACCTTATCGCCTCCTTGAACACTCAACGGGAACAGACACTCACAATAACGTAACCACTGTTTAACGCACTAGACACTTCTCACTGCACTTAATACCACTATTTCGCACTTGACATTCTTCCTTTAAGTCACTTCGGTTTTTCACTTGTCGCTCTTAATCACTTTACTTTCCTGCCACCTCGCCCGATTTTAATAACAACATAAAACATTCTCGAAAATATTAGAAGCGTTTTAAAAATTTCGAACGTACCTACTCGAGTTCATCTTTTCCTTTCTTGAACTTACTTGAAAATATTTGAATTTGGAACGCAATATAACATAGAGTACTTCATGCACAGTATTTCCGCAGAGTAATGATGACTTTAGCGACGTAACAATACAGAATGCCGAAAACCCACATTGAAAAATCTAATAAATAAAGCAACGCATCCATGACCTAGTTTGAACGAGACTCTTATTAGTCTAGCTCAAGGCATATCACATCTGTCAAGGACGGCAGCGTATAGGCGCGGCATGGTCGTTTCCTACCTTATATTAATAAGAAAAGGTTCTGAAAGGAATTGAAGAATTTCAAATGCTCTAAAGCACTGTAAGTAACGCAATAACTTTGTCCGACGAACCGCGCCTCACTGGGGTCCGAATATAAAATTCAAATTCAACTAAAGTGAAGAAATAAACTCCTCTACCGTGTATAAAACACAGAATCTGGAGCGTTTTAATCCGTATGTACTCAATTCTTCCTTTGCTAAAGGGAGTGTGTTGCTCACGAATTCCGGTAACTGGATATACGATATTGAACCTTATTTTATTACGTGAAGACTCGGTTTCAAATGACGAAGTCACGTGCGTGCGTGTGATCCCTGTTTAATATTAGGTACTGTATTTCTCGAGGAGCTTTCGCGAGTGAAGTGTAAATTCTCTTTGATCGGTGTTGCGTAGGAGTATTATTGGTAATCTGTTCAAAAAAACATAACGCCTATATTTCCCGTAAAGGTGAGGATGTGTATACATCCACTTTTTTCCAGTTATGTTTTCAAGTAGGTTCCGTGTAATCTGTTGTGTGCCTAGCCCAGGCACAAATCCAATCAATCAATATATTTATTTGTTCAAGACTCCGATCTACTACTGCGAATTAAAATCAGAGAAACAAAGTGTAATATTATGTTCACTTGAACACTCGTGCTTACGACAAAATATCTACCAGTAGGTACCTATAATTTTAATACGTTTAACGCTCCGCTATGACGTAACTTTTAAGTTTGGGATGAGACTATTCTGTATACACAAAATATCTTCTGTGATTCATTGTTTAGTTCTTGTAGTAGGTACTCATATAATTTGCGCAATCTGGCAATCACTATAAATAAATAAATAAAAGGCATTTAATCCTCTGTCACAGTAATTTCAATCAAAATATTACATTCAGATTCAGAATCAGATTCATTTATTTTAATTATATGGTATTTTGTATACGCTCAATGAACTTCATAAATTTTTTTTTATCTACCGCCGGTTCACAAACAAACACAACAACATTAAAATATACCTAGCAATGACCTAATATAAAAACGAATTTATTGGCAATAGAATGCGTTGATTATATTATAACACTTGCTATGGTAGTATATCAAAATGGATCACTTATAATGTCACTAATATCACTAATGTCACTAATATGAGTGACATTAGTTACTAGAAATCACATTAACATTGAAATTTCATGTCTCTCACTCCCCTATTATGGGTCTTCACGCTCCGTAGCTCACAACAAGCAATGAAATTATGGCTCTACGCCTGGGAAAGCACAAGTACATTCATAGCTTTGGCATTATTTCGTTGTTAAACTAGTTTATAACTTCCTATACCTATATGAAAAAAAAATGGTTGGCTGTCGATAGATTTACGTGATAACGTCATAATCATTATTTTATACTATACAAAAAAGGAGAATTGAAAATACAAAGATAACAGACAATAGACAAGTCTATCTATATATTTATTTTGACAGTTCCCTATTTCGGAGCCATGGAACCGCCAATGTTGTCGTGTGTAAAATTAATTTAATAAAATTAAAAATTAATTTAATAAAAACACTCAACGGAAACGGAAGCGGAACGGGATACACTTTTTCATATGCGCTGTTCATCAATTTATAAGACGTTATCACGTGAAAAGTTGTTCGGGCTATGATTCTAATTCTGATTTGAATATTGTAGATATGTTTTTAATTCGATTGGTACTACAGTTTAACTCTCTAAATAAGTTTCTAAAAAATTTACAATTTCAAAATACATTTTCAAATTGGCTCCTGTATTCGAATTAAATTATATTGAAATTCATTTATTACCGTCATGATTAACAAATTTTAAACATGAATCCTTTAGGGCGCAGCAATATACTTGGAATAGAAGAGAGGAAGACGCCGTTTATTATCACGTTGTAATTTTATTGAAAAGTATATAATAATGTCAATGTTTGTCAATCTATATCTATATATATAAAAGGAGAAGGTGACTGACTGACTGACTGACTGACTGACTGACATATCAACGCAGGGCCTAAACTATAAGGGTTAGAAACTTGAAATTTCGCACAGGGGTTCCTTTTATAGCGTAGGGGAGCACTAAGAAAGGATTTTTGAAAATTCACCTCCTAAGGGGGTGAAACGGGGGTGCAAAGTTAGTATGAAACTTTGCCGTTATTGAAGTCAAGTGGGCAACCCGAACGCGGGCAGACGTCGTTAATGGGTCTAACTATACGCGAGCGAAGCTGCGGGCGTCCACTAGTTAATAATAAAGTCAATTTAATTTCAGTTAGTTAAGTGTCAAATTAAGTAAAATTTCAATATGATTTTAACCATGTATTTTTAACAAATATGTCAGTAAAAATAATTATTAATGATGGTCTACAAAGTCCGTTTACGAACAATAATTTTACGTAAAAACGTTACTTATAAAAAAAACTTTTATATCAGTGTCCTTACCATGAGTTTACAGTGACTGGACTCGCTAGCGTGTGCGTAAAATAATTCTATGAAAAAATGTACAGCGCCTCTAGCGGCCAGTAGCAGAAAATATCAAACTCTATTTAAGAGCAGTACATTACATCATATTATTTCAAGTGTTTTTTGCGTAGCACCAACTATTCATACGTCTACGGATGTCGTAGCACGCTACGAATTGTAAGCGCTACGTAGTTTTGTAGCAACTTGTAAGCGTGGAAGTTTGAAATACAGTTTTGTTTTAGACTGCTTTGTTTGTGGCTTACATTGTTGTCTACTCGAATATACGAATGATTCTATAAGTTTATACGACAGCCGAATAATTATTCTTTCATAGCTGTGTTTATTTCATAGTAGTAGACTGTAGATACATTTTTAGTTCACATGAGAACAAAAATATGAATTTATTTTTTGTACTTTGAAACTAGACATATCTTTTTCAAATAGGGAACAGTTTTTATTTCTGACAATGTATTGCAACACCAATAAAAACAAAACAAAACATACCGAGATTTGTTTTGTTTTTGTTTTTTCGGCATTGAAGCGATCGAAAGTGATCGAGCAAGTTATGAAACTTCGGGAGCGGTCGGTTTGTGTATGGGTGGCTCGAGGCAAAATTTCATCGACATTTCTGTGCTTAGGTGTGCACTTTGCCGGTACCGGTTATATTCAATTATAAGACAATCGTCAAAGACCTTCGGATGGGTTAAAAACATTCGACACTGGTGTGGCTACTAACTTGTTCACCGATCCGAATTGGCACAGTATGGTGGATCATCCTCTAGTCCTCCGCAGCTAATGGTCCAATAGTGGTAATTTTGTGGAATTATTATTCAATATCTTTGGATGTTTGTTTCTAATACTATTTTCTGTATTTTCTTATGAAAACGACTTAAACTTCAACGTAATTTGATTTATAAATATTAAGGTAAGTATAAAATAAAGCCTTAAAACATTTAGAAATAATTTATGTAAAACGATATCAACACTTTACCACACGTATATTTTAAATTTATTGCTGCCTTAAAACAGAATGAACATAAAAATATGTACATTATAAAATGACGTCAATACAGGGTTTAATATAGACCGCTATATTCATAGATAGCTGTTTGAGGAAAAGCAATGGTCCGTTGAAAAATGAAACTCGTGACACTCCCTAAGGAATAAAAATCCTTTGATCATCAGAGCAAACATTTTGCGTTTTGCGAGCCTTTATAACCTACTCGGACGGCTGAAACCTGTTTTTTAAACACAGTAGGATTAGCGAAATTTGGCGCGTACAACATAATATAATACAACGTTTGTGTATCATCTATTCTTATTATAAGGCAGAGTTACGCGATGCGCCCATTATATTAGAATTGTCTGTTATTGAAAGCTCTTAGTCAATTATACTATTCACCAATTTAAACTATGTACTTTTTATAACATGCTGTATAACTAAAAATTATTAAGTATGAGTACCTACGTAGGTAGGTAGGATCTGTGTCTATCAACCAGTGGACGCCCACAGTTTTACTTGCGTGGATTTGGTATAACGGAAGTTTGGTTTATAGTTTCTGTACTTCTCAAGGATATACCCGGATATACTAAGGATATACTCTACCCATTGAAGTTCAAATAGAAGAAGTGTTAACGGGATAAAATTCCATCCGTCCATCTAATCTAAGCTTAGCATACCGATGTATATAAATAGGCTTACCAACTATTACATGGGGCCTAAACATGACTGATGAAAAGTGGGTTTACTACAACACAACTCTGCCTGCTTCTTGAGAAATACAATCATGTTGATAAGTTATGTTTCAATTGAATTAAAAATGCTCGTCCTTCTGATTTGCTTAACTAATATTAATATTTAGGGCCAGTTTAGAAGTGAAGCCTAGTTCTAGATAGTTTTACTGTGTCTGTCTAATACAAAAAGATTTTTTTTGGTATTTACGACGGTTACTTTTTGGTACGTACGAACTGGTACATCCAGAGATTTACGCGTTTAAACAAACAAAAATACAAAAAAAATTCTCTCTTCTTCTTATAATATTAGTATAGATGCAATATAACATAGCCTAATATGATTTTTTTCCTATAGTTGGCTATCGGACACGTCTAGGCAGGGCACACGTACGGAGTAAAGGGCCGAGGGACCGTAGCCGTACTATTATTACCGTCGTATTCGTAATATTTGAGTGACGCATTTCACTAAAACATGTGGAACAACGTAAACTAACTAAAACAACGGAACTAAGTAAAAAGTAAATTAAAAAAATGTGAAAGAACTGAAACCCACTGACGTTAATCTAGGTTTAAACCTGAATTTCGGTCGACCGAATGCATTTATTCTGTAATCTGAATATACGAGTTTATTAACAAAAAATAAAAGGTTCATTTTATATCCGGGCCATGTTTGTGCACTTTACAAACAATAACAAGGTTTTTCCGAGCAACTTTTTATTAAAAATACAGTCATTTCAATTTTGGTGCAATTAATCCACGCTTTATTCGATAGGAGTACTTAAAAAATGGGTTGATTTGCAGTGTAAAATGTATTATTTATTATAGAAATATTTTTCTTTAATAAATAATATAACGTAAATTAACGTTTGTTTCTATAAGAAACAATGGATTGCACTATCTGACAATTGTCAAAATGACGTCATCTTTTAACACTAACAATAACAGTCCGATCTGCCCAGATTAACATCCGCACTTGGCAAGAGTGGTGGACTAAGGCCTAATCCCTTCTGAGAGGAGACCCGCTGCCGACGCAGCTGCGGGAGGTCTAGAGCACTCTCCATCATGCTGCTCCAATGCGGATGGAGGGGCTAGTGGCCAACCCAGTGTCGAATGTTCTCAAGCAACCCGAAGGTCTTCGACAAGGCTTAACGACTGTTTCCACCATTGAAAACAACCGGGACCACGGCTTTACGTGCCCTCCGAAGCACGGTAGCGTCCATGAAATTTTGCCACTAGCGGTCACCCATCCACAAACCGACCGCGCCTGTCGTTTGTTATCTCTTTCGATCACATTGAATTGACCCGAGACATTGGGCTATGGACGCTACATACGTACATCATGAGATAATTCAATAAGGTCCTTTTAGTACTCCTAGGCTAGTCAACAGTATAAATTTAGGTCAGCTCAAGCATATAACCTGATTCCCCTCTCCAATGTTAATTGGACCTACCTATCCCTTTGTGTACCACAGAATGCAATCAGCAATGATTGGCTGTGGCAGTTAAACAATGCACAAACCTCAGCTGCTGCCAGTAGGCTCGCAAATCACTGTGACGGGCGCTTTCCGAATGATTCCGCTTTGCACGGGCCCATGGGGATTGACCCGTATACTGGTATATGGGTATATCTTTTTGTGGATATAAGGTAGAACGTGCATTACTAACAATACTAAAGAACTGACCAACTAATGTTCTTATTAACACCCTATGTTACTGGACTAATCATTCAAATAAATACCATCCCATCCCAATTGATTTCCATACCATCCCATCCAATGCCTTTTATAATAATTGTCGTTTTTTTTCCTTCTAAGAAAATGAGTGAAAGTAAGTTTAATCATCATATTCTTAGATCTCATCTCTCAAAGCTTAATAATGAATTACCTACAATAATTACAAATACCTTATAATTATCAAACGTAATTAACAAACATTAAATGTTGTCTACGCCGTTGCTCTCAATATGTTCTAAAGTTCTTTATTATGTAATGTTGTTAATTTGCTCGTATAGAATTGTAATCAGAAACATCGGATTTTTCAGACGCATCAGATATACAAGTACATACTGAGGAGTATTTTTCCTTGTGCTCAAGCTTCATATATCCGGAATGTTACAGACCTTATCGGTTGTACCTTCTCGTACCGGTAGCCACCTTGGAATCCGATATTATGAGACATTCCGCACTGACCGAGGCATTTGTTATTAATAGCAGAATCAGGCTCTGAGACGCTTGCTGAGCGAAGGTGAATACCTACTGGGCAGCTCACAGGAAGGAAGCTTGCTTGTAATAATACTAGTGGAAGCCCGCAGCTTCGCTCGCGCGGAATTAAACATAATAATAGATTCTTCTTAACGCGTTAACTTTAGCTCCAAAAATTTGTAAAGAATCCATCACGTTGTCACGGGCGGCAGCACCAAGATGCATGTCGGTTTGCTATATCTATAAATATTACACGGCAGGAACGGATATCATAAAATGTTATGGTGAGCATACCCCATGAATCCAACGACATATCATGAAAGGTATCTTGATAAACAAAGGGTGAGATGAGGGTTTGAAAGAAGGAATGAGTTGGTCCTATCAGATTTCTCACTGGTACTGAAATCCTTCAATATTTTTCACTTCAAAATTAGTGTGATGCTTAGTCACGAATATTTGGTTTTATCTGTATAAATGAATTTAAAATATTCATAAATTATTCTTTCGATTTCAAAGCAGCTTTGGTGGGTTGTCCTCCGGGCGCAAAGGAACAAAATTATATAATAACTAGTGGTCCGCCCCGGCTTCGCACGGGTATTTTATATAAAAATCAAAATTATAATACACACACATAAACCCTATTTGCGTCAGGTTACTAAAAAAATAAAAATTTTACACGACTTTATTTTACAATATATAGATTATAACAATAGTTTCGTTTACGCCTAGTAATATTATATAGCCTATGTCACTCAGTGAAGATGCAGCTTTCTAATGGTGAAAGAATTTTTGAAATCGGTCCAGTAGTTTTGGCAGCGCACGCCAGAATAGCTCGCAGATGGTAGATTTTTTCCTACTTACTTATTTGACACTTATCGTCATATTTTGGACAATTCATACAATATCTTTATAAATTTTAGCCTGTGTGTTATTCTGATGTATAAGCTACATTATTGTAAAGTTTCATTAAAATCCATTCAGTACTTTTTACGTGAAAAAGTAACACACATCCATCCATACATACATACTTACAAACTTCCCCTTTATAATATTAGTAGGATAGGATTAGTAAGGATTATACCTTATCAACAGCCTAAAATTTAAGTTTTATGCTTCTAGTTCTGAAAATGACAATACTTTCATACAACCTTTCATCTCCCCTTTCGACCCATTACAACACTTTTTTCCAATTAAAAAGTGTCTATGTCCTTTGTCAGGCTCTAGACTGTGTACCAAATTTCATTTAAATCGGTTCTGTAGTAACAGACAGACAGACAGACACTTCAAAACCCAACGTCCAATTTTAATCATTCAAAGACCAAATATTATCTACATAAACTGTAGTCCAAAAAAAATTCAAGATAAAAAAATGGTTGTTGTGCCTCACTCGACATAGATAGGTATAGTGTGTCGCGGACTTTTTTATAGATATTTATAAGATCTACAATTAATTAGAACATTTTATGGTTCTATCTTTTATAGTTTAGGCAGCGTACGCAAAATAAGTAACTTTTCTGGTTGATTTTTTACACCTTGTGTCCGAAAAACCCAAATATCTTACGGAACCCTATTTTTTTCCAAAATAAAATTTTGCCTATGTCACCCGGGGATAGTGTAGCTTTCCAACAGTGAAAGAATTTTTCAAATCGGGTCAGTAGTTTTGAAGCCTATTCGATGCAAACAAACAAACAAACAAACAATCAAATCTTTCCTCTTTATAATATTAGTATAGATATGTGTATAGTTGTATGGTACTAAATTAAGATTACTTTTCAGTATGTAAAATATCATAGGTAACTAATTAATTCGTCGATGGCTCTTTCAGTTTTCGTAAATTGGTACTGGCAACGTCCTAAAATGAATATGATCTCACAAATTAAATTTAAATTGTAGCTTACTCATAATATCAAATGAATTATAACACAAAGTATAAAAGCGAGGCCCAAGAAGTACAACCGACAGATGCGAAGTACATTCCCGATTGCCGTTACTTTATCTACATCGCTGCGCCCCATAGACGTCCCACTGCTGGGCACGGGTCTCCCCCACAGACACTTCTGCGGGAGGTCTAGAGCATACTCCACCACGACGCTCCATACGGATTGGTGGAGGGGTTAGTGGCCAACCCAGTGTCAAATGTTCTCAAGCCACCCGAAGGTCTTCGACAAGGCTTAACGACTGTTTCCAGCATTGAAAACAACCGGGACCGACGGCTTTACGTGCCCTCCGAAGCATGGTAGCGCCCATGAAATTTTTGCCACTAGCGGTCACCCATCCACAAACCGACCGCGCCCGTCGTTGCTTAACACTTTCGATCACATTGAATCGAAGCAAGCCGTTGGGCTATGGACGCTACATACTTACGCTACGCTACTACTTTCCTACATAGTGATCGTGAATACTAACAGGAATATTTCTGTAGAAATTGGGCCGCCCGTGTCACGTGACACTGTCAAAACGAGATCGATCGCACGCGTGGGGCGGTGGGCGGAGGATTTTAGGATAATCACTTCGCTTTAATCAAATCATTTGAGTAATCACTTCGGTGAATTGGAGGGTGGTCTGTATTCAAAATATTTGGGGACTCGTACTTTTAATTGATTGCACACTATACATAAATTTTGACGCCAGCAAAATACCTAAATAGTCTACCACCTAATAAACACCTCAACAAAGGAATATTTTCGTATAAAACTAATCTAAAGACTGTCCTTTTAAAGTTTATAAGTATCCAACTTATAAACTTTAAAAAGAAATAAGAGCATTATAAAAAAACTTTTTCGTTATTGTTTTCTTTTCTGTTCTTTTTCTGGTGCAATAAATTATATTGTATTGTATTGTGGGGGAGAAAAGTCCTCGATTGGTGACCACGACTCGGAAAAAGGAGCACAGGTCGCTCTTCGACAAGGACAGACGACCTGAAGAAGACGGCGGGCAACCGCTGGTTTCAGAAGGCACAGGACCGGTCGGAGTGGTGTCGTTTAGGAGAGGCCTATGTCCAGCAGTGGACCTCAAAAGGCTGATGGATGGATGGATCAAAAATGTACCCGAGGACTTTGTTGATGTGCTTAGTTTTTGAGGTCTTTGATGTAAAAAAAATATTCCTTATTTAAAATCAATTAATACTAATGTAAATAGAATTGAGGTTTCAACTCATATAAGGAATGCAATTAAATTGTCACAATTATTATATGTTCCTATGTAACTTCTTGTAGCGTTCAGAAATTATTCATTAGGATATGAAAGAAATGTAGAGTAATCCGATTTAGTATGAGCTCTCGCGGTGATTTAATTAGGGAGCCGTTCCGAAGAGCGATTAATAAGAAAATTCACTTTTGTAAAGTGGAAATTGTAATAATCATTCTGTATAATTACGTATAGTCTCTGAGCTAAGAACGAAGAGCTAGACTAATCTTACAAGTGGAAGAAGTTATGTTTAGGTCCCATGTATAGGCCGTGTGCCTAATGCGTTCATAGCCCAATGGCTCGCGATTCAATGTAATCGACAGAGTTAAGCACACATACATATCACACTAGGGCATCAGTCAATCTCCTACTTGTCCCAGCACATTGTTCTGCAGCATTTCGTGGCAGCTTCAAATATAGCGCCACCAAATGCTGGAATAATATTCCCCCACCTCTCCTTAATCTTAAGACGGTAAATGGTTTTAAAATTGCGTATAAATCGCACTTGCTGGAGTTACAAAAATCTCAGTAGTTACACGTTTCACACACACACCAACCCACAAAAACCATACCCACCCACACGCACCCACACACATACCACATACACCACACACACACACACACACACACACACACACACACACACACACACACAAAATTATCGCATAAGCATTTTGGATTAATTTTAAAATTATTGTAGTTTCATTTAAATTGTGTAATGTTTTTGGTGTCCATCTTTCCATTTTATTTTTATATTAATTTATATCATGTGTAGCTTATTAAGTATAGGTAGGTACTTACTATAATTTTTTTTTATTTTTTTTTTTATTAATGATATACATATATGTACATAAAAATAAAAATAAGAAAACAACTGGCACGAACTTCCCTACGAGGGTCGTCCTGAAAATCAGCGGCTGCTGGCTTGCCACAGCCATTTGCTGAGGGCGTCCTATTTCGGCATTGTTATTAAAATTTAAAATTGTATTGACTAATGTGTTGTATTTATGTCGAAATAAGCTTATGTCTATGTCTATGTCTATGTCTAAGCAACGACGGGCGCAATCGGTTTGTGGAAGGGTGACCGCTAGTGATTATCTGAAAAATAATTTGAGATCTGCTACGGCCGGCTTTCGAACCCAGGACTCGTTGGCACTCAGGGCCAGGCACCACACCGCGTAAATTATGAAAGATACAAGAAAAAAAAATTATCTCAGGGGTGACGTCACTGGAGACTAAATGAGGGCGGTCCATCATGCGCTGTCGCAAGTTTCTCTCGTAAATCTAGTCGGCCAGGAATTTCTTTTTAAGTTATTGCAACTTGGACATTTATTGAGAAACTTGGCAATTTCAATAATGGGACGTTTAAACTTTTTATTTTTTCTGAGCGGCATCTAATGACTGGTCTTTTGTTTTGCGGGAAAACCTCTATAAAGAGGGTTATACTTATATTAGATGGTAGAGACTATAAAGAACCTTTAAAGGTAACATTGAACCTATGCATATATTTTTAAATTTAAACATAATTTTAAATCACAAGATACTTGCCTATTGCCTATGACACATTCTATTGAGAGTGGTTTCCGAATATATAGTGTTAAATGAAATCATATCAGCGAATTTGTATTGCTGCATGCTCGTTTGCTATATTTTAACTTAATAAATACCAGTGGACAGCGTGTGAATGAAATTCTAACGTAATTTATAATCATTTAAATTCAAGTTGATAGGTGATAGATGTAGCGTCCATAGCCCAATGGCTCCCGTCGATTCAATGTGATCGAAAGAGTTAAGCAACGACGGGCGCGGTCGGTTGGTGGATGGGTGACCGCTAGTGGCAAAATTTCATCGAACCCACGACCCCTGGCGCAACAGACAGGGTCACTACCGATTGCGCCAATGGCCCTAAAAGAATATTCTTGTAACCTTAGCTGTTGTTTGTCTGCAGGGCGGTTCCAGCAGGGTCGGCGCTCGTGCCGCGGCAGAGCGGGCGCCGCCCGGCCGAGTTGACGTCATGCTCATCGCGACAAACTACTCACTCAACCTCTCAGACCCGGACCTCGGCCTCGACCTCCCCTCCAGCCCCTACAGTCTCGTCCAGAAGATCGCCATCGCCATCATCGCCAGCCTCCTCTCCGTGCTCACGGTTGTCGGCAACTCGATGGTCATGATCAGCTTCAAGATCGACAAGCAGTTACAGACTATCAGCAACTACTTTCTGTTCTCGCTCGCCGTCGCCGACTTCGCGATAGGACTTATCTCGATGCCGCTGTACACCGTGTTCACGATATACGGCTACTGGCCGCTTGGGCCACACGTTTGCGACACCTGGCTCGCATTGGACTACCTAGCGTCGAACGCGTCAGTTCTCAATCTGTTGATCATCAGTTTCGACCGATACTTCAGTGTGACGCGGCCGCTCACGTACAGAGCTAAGAGGACTACACGCCGCGCGACTGTGATGATAGGGGGTGCGTGGGGGTTCAGTTTGCTGCTATGGCCGCCGTGGATATACGCGTGGCCGTACATCGACGGGGAGAGGAAGGTGCCCGCGCACAAGTGCTACATCCAGTTCATAGAGACGAACCAGTACATTACGTTCGGAACGGCCATAGCGGCGTTCTATGTGCCAGTGACAGTGATGTGCATATTGTACTATAAGATTTGGCGGGAGACGAAGAAACGGCAGAAGGATCTGCCGAATCTCCAGGGCGGGAAGAAACATGATTCGTCGAAGAGGTCCAACTCTAGGTGAGTTAATTAAAATTCAAATTCAAATTCAAATAATTTATTTCGCTATGAGGTGATTACACACGCTTAACGAAAGTCTAGGTAACTACAAACTACTTAAAGAGATATAATGCTATTCTAAACTGATTAATATAAAGCAAAGGATGAGCTATTTATCCTTGAATGAATAGCTAATCCCTCACAGGTGCCTAACCTGTGTGTGCCCTAAATTGTTGTGTGTTGTGTGTGTGTGCAATTGACATTTCATTTTTTTAACATACTCATATCATTATGTTAGGTATTCAAAAGCTGTAGTAGTAGTGTAGGTTTTACGTTGGTCTCTGTTTATTAGATATTGAACTCAAATTGTACCTAAGGTATTTCTACGCATTTCGTGTTTCTAGAGACATGACATGTGTTGACTGATGTAGTGATGGGGTGTAACTGGCGTAATGGAAAATTTATGTACAGTTCATTAAACTAGAAAGTAGTATCTTACATATATGAAATCGCACAATTATCACGCGACAAGGAACATCTTCAAAACATCAATTAATTTTATTCTACACGTGGGTCGAAGCTTATAAATAGAATGGCTATAACCATCCTGTGACGTTTAACAGAATAACACTTAATTTTATAATCCATATGCTTCGTATTACACGCCACGTAGATATATCCAATAATCCAATGATACTGGATAGGTACGACTTAAGCAGTCATACCTATTCATGATTAATTCCCTGTAGCGATTACCTCTCTGAGTGCATATTGCATATTCGCTTAGTGGATAACGACGTTGTATGAACTTCAATCTACTATCTTTAAGATAGTGTAGTTAATCGTAATTGTAAGCGCTGATTAAGAATGCAGTATATTTTATTTTATTTTATTTCAACGATTTGCTCTCACAGGTGTTCAAGTTCATATGGATTAGGTCCTAATTAGATTGAGTAACTGTGTTCGTGAACCGTTAATTTGTTTATTATTTTTATTTATTAATTAAGATTTATTGCTATACACATGTTTTAGTAACATACAATTAGATACAACCAACACGTGTACCTTGTTAAGGCATTGCAAAAGAGAGTTAAGGAGAGAGGCAGACGTTTTAATTAATAGTATTTATTATATTACATTATTGCAATGATATACTTAGGTCAATTTAATTTAATAAATAGGTATGTCATATACTGTTTTATATATTGTTTATTTAATTATTTATTTTTGTATATGAGTTTGATGCCTGAGCACAGAAAATATAATAGTACAAGGCCTGAGTAAGGCTTTTTTGCTAAACTAGTTATGTAATGATTTACAGCATTAAATGTAATTTCGATATTTTTGCCTTTATTCTTCAACGGCTAACGATTTTTTTTATCAATTCCCAGCGTCCTGCCGCAATATCGTGTGTTTTTGAATTCCTTGCAGCGTGCGTGTATCATCTCTTAAGTTACATATTCGTACATCACATACAAGTTTAATTCGGATGTGTTGCGAAGTTTCGTACGAGTAACAGAAACAGGTTCTCGCGTCCCTTAGATCATTATTCACAGAACTACAATTACTCCCGAGTTTCTTTCGTTGGAATGTCCTACATATTGTTATCGTGCCACTTCAAACCGTAGTGGGTTTAACTTAAGTTCTAATATAATTTGCTCCAATCCGTATTTACGGCTTTACTCGCCTAGAGGAAAAGGTATCTGCCTGTCGGAATCGTTTAGAGCTGTTCGCTTTTTGCATGATGATTTGGTGATAAGGAGAAATGGGAATCATTTGTATAAGATTAGGGATGCGCGCATTAGGGATTAGTAGCGTCCATAGCCCAGTGGCTCACGTCGATTCAATGTGATCGAAAGAGTTAAACAACGACAGGCGCGGTCGGTTTCAGGATGGGTTACCGCTAGTGGCAACATTTAGAATAAGAATAAGAATAAGAATAAGAATATATTTATTTGCTTTGAACAAATTAGTTAACAAAAATAAAATAAATCTAGGTTCTAAAAATGTGATAAGTAAAAGATTTGTTTTATTTTCTTTGTTAGTTGTGTTTTAACTCGTACGTCGGTTCCTTTAAAGAATCGTCAAGCCATTCAAAGGCTTTTGGATGGTCGAAAACTTCCATGTTGTCCAATTGGATTGGAAAAACCCAATATAACACCCCACTAAAACACTTTCTTCTATTCCCGGGAAGAAGCTCTTAGTGAAGAGGTCTGTAAGTATAAGTAAACATGTGGCGTCTCAGTTGCCACGTCACGTCGACCGTAAAAGATAAATTTCCAACGAGGAGGCAGCCATCGTTTCCGCAGTATATAGAATACGTGGGATCGCGCCCATGCTTGCGCGGCTCAGACTTATTCAACCGATCGATAGTGACCGTGGCAAAATTATAATATATCTTAATAATTTCCTAATAAAATTATATTACGCTCGAGCGCTTCCGTGCTTCGTAGGGCACGCTAAGCCATCGGTCCCGCTTGCTTCGTTGAGTCGATTGACAATTAAAAAATATATGTTTTTTTTTAATCTTTCCTTATAATTTTCATGATGCCCAAATTGTGGTTTTATAGACAGATTGTATGGATTCAGATTTAAGATAAGGTAACCCACACATTCCAGTAAAGAAAAAACTGTCTGCTGTTACGATTTTTTTTCTTCCCATACAATGTATGTGTACAATGTGATCGTTACATGAAACTGAGTCAACCGGCATTAAAAAAAAATTAGTCAATTTTATTGATTTTACCTAGGAACAAACCTGTCATCACAAAAAAAGGTTTGATTCCTATTACCCTATACGGGCCCATTTGAGAAAAACCTGCTTAACCAATTGGTTGCAGCCAGGATTACGTTAGGTAAGTACACCTTATAAAAATGTCTCACACAATATAATATGACAAATACAATAAAAGATCATCGGCACGTGCCGCCTTGAACTCCGAAATATGTTGAACTGCACCGTGCTATCACCACTGTCTTACGTCACGTCGGCCTTAAACGACAAATTGCCAAACGAGGAAGCGACCATCCTTTATCCTTACACGGATCTAATAAAAATACCTATCCTCTCTTAAAAATTTCACCGCACACCTTTCGTGACGATCGCAGCGCCCCGCTCGGCCCCTTTCAGCCCCGTTCGCCCCCGTTCGCCCCCATTTGGCCCAACCCAGCCCCTTCCGGCCCCCATTGGCCCCATTCAAGCCCGGTTCTCGCGGAGGGCAGACATTACTCCGAGATACGGACCTGAAGATTTACGCGCCGACGAACTAAAACTGATGCGGAAATTTATTTTACGTACGAGTAACATTGGATCCGTCGTGTTCCCATCGTTGACTATACAGCTTCACTGTACTTCAGTGTAGTAAAAAACTATTCATGCTTGGATTACACATAACAAAATTATGTGTAATCCAAGAACTACAAGTAACTTTCTATTAGTAAGTGCACACACAGACCTATCGACAATAAGCGAGCTAAGGTGGGTAAGAATGTTCCCCGAATGGTAACCACGACATGTAGGCTGATGGATGGATGAGTTTCAGACCAAATTCGAATAGAAATCAAGCACAACAGTCGTAGATATTAATAAAACTATTACTATTATTATATTTGTCCACTCCGTAGCGCGGTTTACTGACTACTTTGCTTACGGCGGCTGAAATTTACAGTGGGATTCCAACAAGACAGTAAGTTTTTCCAGTCTTTATTGTTTAAAGCATTTTAATAATTAGCTTTATTTTATTTGTCAGTTCAGATAATGGTATTTTTCTTATGACGTTATCACGTAAAATTATCGTCCGTAAACCGACTTTACAGACACTATAAATTTTTGTTTTCAATGGCAAATAAATTTTTTACCTTTAAAAGGTTTCCCACTCGTTACAAAAAAAGCAGTAAGATTATTGTGGCAATTGTCGGAAGGCTTCCCACTCGTTAAGTAAAGGGGATAGAGTATTGTGAAAAACGTAGGCAATACGATGACCTTTCTAATGCTGAAGCAATAACGCTTAAATAAGGGTTCTATTCACCCCATAAGTTTGTACGACGTTGGGTTTTGGGTAAGGAAATAAAGAGAAGGATTATTATTACTCTTTATTGCGTATACCGTCACTAAATCTATACTATAATAAATCTGAAGAGCAACTTTTTCTGTACATTGATTTTTTTTTCAAAATTTCAATTCAGGGGCATTATAATAACGCTTTAGAACTCAGAAATGTAATTTTTGGAAATATTGTCTGTCTGTCTGTCTGTCTGTCTGTCCGGGCATCACAAGAAAACCCGTGGATGGATTAGGATGTAACTTTGTAAAGTTATTGCTCATAGTCCTGGTTAACATATAGGCTATTTTTATCGTCAGAAAATAAAGAGGTTCCCATGGGATATAGATCGAAAGTTTGTATGGTTTTTTTTTAAATTCTCAACCATTTCATTTCAAATTTGCAACAAACATTCCTTACAAAAATTAAAAGAATACGTGTTTATCAGTTTTTTTGTATAATGTAAATAAAAGAAAAAAAACACGAAATAATGTAAATATTTTCAATTTTACAAAACGCGCGTTTGGAATAATCGTTTGTATTTTCGTATCGTGTTTTATTATAATTAGAAGAAGATATTATTTTCTCCAAAATAAATTCAGCATTCACTAATTTTCGCCCTAGAAATGGTAAAAAAAAGGAGTTATGACTTCAATAAGGTTTGCACGGATTCTATACAGTACTCACGTGAAAATAAAAACCTATCAACTTAACTTATAAGTTTAATTAATTAGTTATTTAGTCTAATAAAATAAATTTGCCAATCTCATATCTATATAAATGGAGAAGCTGAGAACTGACTGACTGACTGACATATCAACGTAGGGCCTAAACTATAAGGGTTAGAAACTTGAAATTTTGCACAGGGGTTCCTTTTATAACGTCGGGGAGCACTAAGAAAGGATTTTTGAAAATTCACACCCTAAGAGGGTAAAACGGGGGTGCAAGGTTAGTATAAAACTTCGCAGTTTTTGAAGTCAAGAGGGCAACCCGAACGCGGGCAGACGTCGTTAATGGGTCTGATTTTACGCGAGCGAAGCTGCGGGCGTCCACTATAACTAATAAAAATAAATAAAGTACTTTCTTATTATAACAATACTAGTGGACGACCGCTTCACTCGCGTGGAATTAGACATACTCGTAACAATAGTTTCGTTTACACCTAGTAATATTATATAGCCTACGTCACTCAGTCATCTCAGCAGCTTTCTAATGGTGAAAGAATTTTTGAAATCGGTCCATTAGTTTTTGTGTGAACACATTACAAACACATCATTCCTCTTTATAATATTAGTATAGATCATCCCTTGATTGTAGGCTTGCAGACAATAATCCGGTTACATGAAGAGTGGTCACGATGGGTTCGTGATCGTGAATAAAGCGCTTTTAGCATGGCGCTGAGCGCTGAGTACCTCGCTTTCTATGTGTATGCAAGACTCTATTAGCACTATTCCGACCTTCCTAATTGGAACATTGTATATGTTGTCCATAGCCCAATGGCTCGAGTCGATTCAATGTGATCGAAAGAGTTAAGCAACGACGGGCGCGGTCGGTTTGTGGATGGGTGACCGCTAGTGGCAAAATTTCATGGATGTTACCGTACTTCGGAGGGCACGTAAAAGCCGTCGGTCCCGGTTGTTTTCAATGCTGGAAACAGTCGTCAAGCCTTGTCGAAGACCTTCGGGTGGCTTGAGAACATTCGACACTGGGTTGGCCACTAAACCCTCCACCAATCCGCATTGGAGCAGCGTGGTGGAGTATGCTCTAGACCTACCGCAGCTGTGTCTGTGGGGGAGACCCGTGCCCAGCAGTGGGTCGCAGCGAAATATTTAAAAGTGACATTACGAAACGGACCCTGCTCAGCATTGTGCTGGAGTCCAAAGACTACCAGCGTTGGTCTTCCGCAGGACCCGCTCGAAGCAACGGAGTCCAGTACGCACACGCTAATTTTTTTTAATTTTTTTTTATAGTATAGGACCGACAAACAGACATACGGGCCATGTTGGTATTACCTAATGGTAAGTGGTCACTGTCGTCTATAGACACGTGCGACACCAGGGGTATCACAGGTGCGTTGCCTGCCATGAAGGAAACGTTATATCAGTTATCAACTGCTGCCACGAATGGGTTTCTGCAAGCAAGCGCAGTTCCGTGCAGTTGAACCGAAGGCTTCTGCGGAATTAATCGAGCTCAGAGTGCGCTGGAAACTCTTTCCTTTTTTATTCCATTGAAGTCTTGAAGCTCACCTTGAGATGCTAGCGAAAAGCGATTGAAATAGTTGGCTATGTGCGTCATGACAAATTAACACTTCTTCAATGATATGTGTATGTGTGTCATTACAAACTTAACACTTCTTCAATGATAGATCAATAAGTTGATAAAACCGTTTGATGTGGTTATTTAAAAAGTAGTTATTTTATTATTTATTTATTTAACTTTATTGACACCTCTGAAGATATATATAATGGGCGGACTTAATGCCTTATGGCATTATCTACGAGTCCAACCCTGGTTGAGTGGGGAAAAGTTGCGGTAGGCGGAAAAAAAAACTTAATTAAGAGGACTACAGAGGCTAAACGCGAGTTTTATAAACAAGATATCACACGAACCATTGCAGAGAATCAAATAAAAAAAATATATGGTATTCTTGGGGATATATGTTATATTGCTATGGTCTTCAAAACATAATACATTAATTTTGACTCGATAGAAAAAAATCACGAAGATACCTCTAAAATAATCTTCTAAACAATCAAATCCCTTCTAAAATACGTATTTTTTTTTTCAATTTAACATATATTTTTCATCACAATAAATACAATATTTCGGTTGTACCACTTTTTAAATCCACTTTGTAGAATTTCCAAAAAACCCTTGTTCTCATTTTCGGACATATTTCGCGAGAAATGGCGAGCATGTGTGAGTAAACGCCGTGTACCGACAGTCGCGGCTCAGGCCTCTTGCTAGACGGGCGTGTCGCGCTTTCTGCCGCAAAATTTCTGCAAGATTCCAACGTTATTTCATTACTTTTATTGATTGGATAATACATTTTTTGATTTATATAAATAATTTAACGGTATATGTATTTTTTAAATTCGTAAACGGACTCCTATTTTGTAAATAAACATGGGAAATAAATCAAAAGTATTCATATAAAGCAAACGTCACACATATGAATGACGTAAAGAGGTAAAAGCATTTTAATTTTGTCAAACACTTATTAATTTTCATTGTTTTCTCTGCAGTTTTGCAGAGTACAAAAAGATAGATACGTACACAGTTTTTCAACCCTAATCATATAACTGTAAATGGCGTAGTTGGGAGTTGGCGGTGAGTAAGAATCTCGCTCTAGAGACTCGGGTTCAAATCCCAGTTACACTTCCTATCTTTTTCAATTTTTTCTTTATTTTTTATGACTTTTTTTTTGTTATTATTTTATGCAAATGAAATAAAAAGCGAATAATATTTATATATGTCATAATATGTATTTATTACAGGAAAAGAGAATCCAAAGATAATATCAATAACGGGGAAATTATAGACATTAGCAGTGAGTAAGAATCTCGCTCTAGAGACTCGGGTTCAAATTCCAGTTACACTTCCTTTCTTTTTCAATTTTTTCTTTATTTTTTTATGACTTTTTTTTTGTTATTATTTTAAGTAACTAAAAAAATTGCATAAATCTAATTTCATTACGTTGTCGTACCTTCCTATAAATTTTTTGTTAGGTCAATTATTACTTAAAATAAACGCCATCTACTGAAACACTTCCCCGTATAAGCCGCGCAGATAGAGAATAGATTTGAAAATGGCGTCCTCTCGCATGCGTTCTCGCTCACTCTCTATCGCTGTCTATACTCACACAGTGAAGTACGAGCTGCAAACAAATAATCAGTCGGGATTCGCTTTCTAAGCTACTTGACGCACTCCGAGTAATTGTTGTTTTCGTTGATATTGTTGTTTTTGTTTGCGTTACATTTGATTGTTATTTATTTTCGTTAAGTTTTTGTTACGAACGTTGACATTTTGTGATGTAATTGAACAGCAACACCGAAGATGAAAGTGACGACTCTGAAGACCAGGACTGTGAAAGTGACCAGTCCATGGAAGATTTTAACCAATTCATGGAGGGAATTGAACCAGTAATGGGTACAGATGACCAGGACACTGCTGGACCAAGCGGTTTATAAAACCTTTGATACCATTCCCATCCTATTGTTCTTTATTTTTATAATCTGATTCTGAAATGTCACAATTAATAAAGGCAAATTTTACAATCCAGTGTTTTAAGTACCCTTGCTTGTGTTGTGTGTTGTGCTTGTATTTTAAGTGCCATTTTCAGATCTATTCTCTATCTGCGCGGGTTATACAGGCGATTAATACAGTACCTCATGACATGTCATTGTATGCTCTGTAAGGTAGTTCTGAGGTTTTCCGTTAGAGGCGCTGTTGTCGTTTGTGAGAATGTGTGCACCGATTCTCAAGGTCATTTTGCACCACTAGGCGCCTTAAAACGAAAACATATTAGATGTTGCGTTGTAGCGGTGATGGTCAAGTGGCTATGGAACTCGCTCCTCACTCGAGCGGTCCAGGTTCAACTGCATGCCGCACGTACCAAGGACTTTTCTAAGTTATGTACGATTTAAGAAATTAAAACCTGCTGTAACGGTGAAGAAAACATCGAGAGGAAACCTGCATGCCTGAGTTCTCGATAACGTTTTCAAAGGCATGTAAAGTCTGCAAATCCGCTCTTGGTGAGCGTGAGGAAACCCGAGCTCAACACAGTGGGATACAATAAGGGTTGTGGTTTATTAGAAGAAGAAGAAGAAGAAGAAGAAGAAGAAGATATTTATTTTTCACACAAAACACTATACAATCGACAAATAAAAATGAACTAAAAGCTACTTAAACTATGTACAGTGTCATGCGTGAAAAAAAGGTTTACGCTCAGCATACTGCCCTGTGTCACAGGGCTGCTGATTTTCAGCGCAACCCTATTTTTCGAGCAGTTTCATATGAGGCGACACTACTAATAAAATAATAATAATGAACACAAAATTTGTTTATTAGATGTTATATACTTGTCAGTATCGTATTCTTACCGTCCAAGTAGTTTCTGAAAAAAAAAATTCGCCCCACTAATTCCTGTCGTGGTAGAGCTGCTGAATTCTGCTGTTGCATAGTTGCTAATTTGGTGGTATTATATAGGTAAAAGGTAGTTTATAATTATCATATTTGCCTAGTACCGTTTTGTTATTTTGTGACTGTGGGGGAGACCCATGCCCAGCAGTGAGACGTATATGGGTCGCAGCTAATTAGTAGGACTGAACTAAGAAATGTCATCAAGATTTGAATCCCGGTCCACTTGCCACCAAACTATCGCAAGCGTATAATTTTATAGCTTTACGCTCATCGCCGCCGGTCGTAAACCGAGTAAACCGTAAGGATAAGCCGTCTCAGTGCAATTTGTTCTTTGTCGTTTCACCAAGATTGCTCCGCGACAGGATAATTTATGTAAGAAACGAACGGCGAACGCATTTGCGCTTTTGTGGTGCAATTTGTGGCGAACATCTGAGGCTATGAAGCACAGGAGAAAAAAGTTCAATACAAATACACTTCATTGTACTGTCACCACCAACATATATTCAATAACAAACATAACACAAGACGATAGACGGTGGTTGGCAAAAGGCAGCTTTATCTGTTCAGTATCGATTCCTTAAAGATAACCTTTAGGTAGAGAAGAAAGTAAATGAGTTAAAAACAAAAAAATGGCTTGAATGTATATTCTATTACATCTTTGGGGGATCTACCATACACGTCCCACTTCTGAGCACGGGTCTCCCCCACAGACACAGCTGCGAGAGGTCTAGAGCATACTCTACCACGCTGCTCCAATGCGCATTGGTGGAGGGGTTAGTGGCCAACCCAGTATCGAATGTTCTCAAGTCACCCGAAGGTCTTTGACAAGACTTAACGACTGTTTCCACCATTGAAAACAACCGGGACCGACGGCTTTACGTGCCCTCCGAAGCACCATGAAATGTTGCCACTAGCGGTCACCCATCCACAAACCGACCGCGCCCGTCATTGCTTAAGAGGATATCACAAGCGAACAAGTCGACACTTTTTCCATACAAACGTAGTCCCCTGTTTCCTCCTAGGATAAAGAAGTTACAGAAGAGAAAAAAATACCATACGATTTATACGTACCTCTGCCATGACTGTACGTTTTGTTTTTTTTCATAATTTGATTAATAGAAGAGAAAAAAAATCATTTAAAATCAAAAAAATCTACTTTTTTTACATACATTTTCAAATATCAAGCAAACTGGTAATTACTAACATATCCCAAAAAAGCAAAACGTACGGGCATAGCTTAGACCCTGTTCTACATTTTAACTGAAAGAAATATTGAAATCGGTCTAGATTTCGAGGAGGAAACAGGGGATTACGAAAGGACGATTTTCTTAATTTTACGTAGGTAAAATCAGTTCGAGACTGCACTTCTCTCTATCGCACGCTAAGGGGCTCAGCGCGACGGCAATATTTTTGGTAAAAACCTATTCTTCAGAAGTGACGGTCGACTGATATCCTCTTAACTCTTTCGATCAGTTTGAATCGACGTGAGCCATTGGACTGTAGACGCTACTCTAATCATAACTGGTTAAAACTAGATTGACACACCTCTGTCTACTGGCGCCTATTTCCTAGATGACTAGGATACAGGCACCGGTTATTTTAGTACTCGAGAATTGACAAATTACTCGTACATTTCAATTATTCACTCTATTACAAACACGCTAGGATTAATTTGGGCGAGCAAGTCGTATCGGCTTCATCTCGGAAATTGGATTACGGCAATACCGTATGTGCTGGAGTAATCAGTCGTCGCTTGTTTGCACCCGAGCCGACGCTCGCACTGACGATATTCTTTTAAACCGGATTGGTTAATGCTCGTTTGCTATATATCCATGAAAAAATAAAAATAGTAAAATAAAAACACTCAAATACTTATTAATAATTTTAACACAACGCACTAACACACACACAACACACATACATACACATACACACACACACATACACACACACACATATATACATACACACACACACATATACATACACACACACACGCACTCAAACGTGCATAAGTTCTACATAATATTGTATTTGCACTGTACATTTTTAGCCGAACTATCTGTACTACCTACCTAATTTAAGTTTCTCATTTTAAGTGACTTTTACGAAATGTATGTCTTATGAGAAATAAATATTCTTTAAACCGAAAAACGCACCATAATCAGCAAAACCTTTGTCCAACTGTTGGGTGGAGATCGAGGTCTGGAGATAGAGAGAGAGGTCTAAAGATTTATTTATTAAACCTTTATTGCATTTTCTACAATGAGCGGACTTAATGCCAAAAGGCATTTTCTACCAGTCAACTCTTGATAAGTTAAGTTTGGCACGTACAAATAGTAGTCGCCTTTTATGACAGGCAGGGGCTACCGTAGCACTATTCTGGTCCCGAGCTACAGGGACGAACAAGCCCTAATATAGGTATCGTGGGTCTTCTTACTTGCCCTTTGATCAATCCGAGATTAGTCCTTTAATAAACAGCGGGGAATAGACGGGAAATAATTAGTTCGTTCTGTCACCTCGTCAGTACAAGGGGGACAGATCGAACTTTTTACTCCCATTTTGTCCTCTCAAGGGCCAGGTACGAATAATCCCACCAATTTTTAGCAATCCCCACCCCATTTTTAGCGTCACAAGGGAAATCTAGCTCAACATTAAGTAGTAGTGAAGTTTACACAGGAGAGTAACATAATCTATTTTCCGAGCATGATAGTGGAAAATTCCTATGAAAAGAAATTGTTTTAAGTAAGAAAACATGTCGAAAAAATATTATTCTGACTTGTGATTGCTTTGTGGGCTCGTGTGACCCTCCCTGTCTTTCAAACTCAGAGTAGGCACATATGTGAATACAAAGATATATATGAAATATCACGTTAAACTACAAATAATTTTTTATCTTCTTAGAAGCAAACAATTTTATTAAGTAAAATGAAGATGTCTTTTCCACTAACTCTCGATATTATTTTGAAAGATTGATTTAATTTAATATGTCTATTCCAGTCGAGTAGGTACCTACTGTAATTTAGTTTAGTTTTGATTTTGGAACAAAGCTCCTACATGGTCATACGTGTGCGAGATTCGAGTAGGTGGGCATTGTGCGCGGTTGTATAGGCTGAATACTGACCATTGTTATTGACGCGGGCACAAAATTAAAAAAAAAAACAACTTAACTGCTTTACATGCTTAAATTATAAAAAAAAGAACAAAATACAGTAAATGGGCAATAGGCTCAGCTTTAGCTGACATAGGATTGATCCTTTTTTTTTTTTTTAACGATGGGAAATGCCTTTACGCACGGAGTGTGGGACTCGCCGGCCTACTGCCGGAATACCCACTAAAACCCATCGTATTGGTAAATTTAAAAATCAGTGAACAGGATTCAAACCACAGAACAGATAAAAGAAACTTCAAACTTTATCCCCTATAGTTTTTTTTTCTTCAATTTATTCAATGAACAGACGCTGACTCGTTAGAGTATTAATATATGATTCATAGATTTTGAATGGAATAACTATGAGTATTTTGTGTAACATGAATGGTTTTATTTCATTACAACTCGTTGATAAAAAAAAAGTCACAGTTAAAAAAAATCACGCTAAAGATGAATAATTTGTCTCGGAATTTTCATGAAAACTTTCTTAGGAATGAGCTAAAATTTCATATCAAATGTAAAGGAAGGAAAACTTGTAAAAGGAACGAATATTAATTTGAATACCGCTGCATTTCTCATTAAAACTTTGTTTTCAGATCTATCTAGTGAAAGACCTGTGGACAGAATTAACGTAAGAAACCCTGTACCACCGCCCGCCACGGTACCTATTTATCTGTTCTGTGGTACCTAGTACCATTTCTAACGTGTAATAATTGACTTTAAAACAATTGTGTTCAAGTTGGTAGTGTGATATCCAGTTACATTTCTTTAGAGGCGACTATCTTCGCCCTTAGGGTAGCAACGCATTTGTGACTGACTTGGAACGTCATTGCCATAAAAAAAAATTACCCCACGTACCTGATTTGAAAAGCGTTCTTGGAAACGGGTCCGGGTTCAAAATAAAGGTTTTTACTATTAAAAATATTTTCAGCTATTGTACGTAAAGTACAATTGTAAGTATTTTTATGTAACTGATCTTTATACAAAAAAAATTGTTTTAAGGTCAATAACTATTGTATTTTTTTTTGTTTTATGAGATACTAGTGGACGCCCGCAGTTTCACTCGCGCAGAATTAGACCCAATAACGACGTCTGCCCGCGTTCGGGTTGCCCACTTGACTTCAAAAACGGCAAAGTTTCATACTAACTTTGCACCCCCGTTTTACCCCATTAGGGGATGAATTTTCAAAAATCCTTTCTTAGTGCTCCCCTACGTTATAAACGGAACCCCTGTGCAAAATTTCAAGTTTCTAACCCTTATAGTTTAGGCCCTGCGTTGATATGTCAGTCAGTAAGTCAGTCAGTCAGTCAGCTTCTCCTTTTATATAGTTGTCAGGTATGTTTGAACTACATATATTATCTGGCAAATTAAAACACCGTCTGTGCTGGACTGGACCCAAGTAGTCGCTTCTAAATGATTTCGAGAGGAAATAACATTCACTTATCCCTTTGTACGATACACTTTCGCATTTTATTTTCATTCACTTATCCAATTATTTTCGGGTAAGGAGTCAACTTCATTGGATCAATCGCTAAATTGAGTTGTGAAGAGACGATATGAAAATTCCGTTGCGGTTCAAATTAAGATGAATGTTGTGTAAAATTAGATAATATTTTTATTTCTGTGTATAAAGCGCTGAATCTAGTGGACGCCCGCCGCTTCGCTTGCGTGGAGTTATATAACTAAAGTTTTGTTTATAGTTCCTGTCCTTATCAAAGATATTATTGCATTCCAAAAGTTTCAAAATAATTCGACGTTTTGAAGTGGGCGAAATTCAGGTTCAAAAGTTCCGTTACATACCATACATACCAAACTAATAAAATAAACCTACCTACCCAAAATCTATTTTGTAAATCTTTAAGAGACAAATAAATCTATATAATTTAATAGGTTGGCTAGAATTTCAAATCAATTTTCAATCTGCATAAATTATATAAAAAAAACATGGGATAGACAAAAGTAATAAAATTTTAAAAATGTGACATCCCTGTGGAAATTACAGCCTTTCGCCACTTTCGCGAGACTTCAAAGGCGATCCACTGCATGTAGTATTTGTATGAATTGCCGCTGATATTGCGAAACGCTCCATACTGTAGTTGTAGTTGGACTCACAGTTGTCATGGGCGGCAGCGGACGGATGGTGGAAGCTCGTTTGCTATCTTGTATCCATAAAATAAAATAAAAGTAGAAAGCTGCAGCACCGAACGCTGGTGGTATCTACCATGTTAATAATCTAGCAACTCTGTTTTATATGTAGTCTGTAGCGTAAGTTCTCGCGTTCGGATCCACACTTCCCTGGCGCAAGTTTGAGCACGACTCAAATTATGCTGCAACTTCCAAGAAACTCTGATATTATAATATCATTGCATGCGCTTGCTTTGTTCATCTAAAACTTGTTCAAAGTCGTAATTAGACGCTTAAATATTAAATGGCATTGTGGTCATGAACTGAACATGCCGTTAGCAACTATACAGGTAATTCGTTCAGATTATATCGCCGTTTGAATTTAGAACTAGTAGATCAGTGGAAACTACACTACCGCCCGGTTTCTGAAAGGCTGATCAACAGAAAAATTAACTAATCGTCTGTCAAATCTCTTGTTAAGTAACATTTGGGTTGCTAGAAGCATAATCATAGATTTGATTTGATCGGATTGACAATCCAGTCAAACAAGACAAGTTGACAAGACAGTCAAATCATGCGCCATAATCCTATGTCAACCGCAATTTTGAGTTTCTGAAACACTTGTTACGCGATAAAAGTCAACCGAATGTCAAATCAAATTAAACATAGATTAGTAAATTTTTCTCTGATCAACGTTTCAGAAACCGAAATTGATTTGACAGCGCTGCTAAGTTAACAGAGCTGTTAGTTGATTTGAATTTTGATCAGCCTTTCAGAAACCGGGCATACGTCGATTTGTACCGATTGATAATGATTTAAATGCAACTGCATTTCTGCCGACAAAGTTTCGTTTCTTGTCAATAAATCTTCAATAACGCATTTATAACAATGACCAGATAAACAGTGATGTCACTTTACTACAGACTCACTCAGATCACTAACATAAATACTTAGTAACTAGTGGACGCCCGCAGCTTCGCTAGCGTGGAATAAGACATACCAATAGTTTCGTTTACACCTAGTAATATTATATAGCCTATGTCACTCATTGAAGTTGCAGCTTTCTAATGGTGAAAGAATTTTTTAAATCGGTCAAGTAGTTTTTGTTTTGAAAACTCTTCTACTATCTTCGACAAATTTTAATGATTGAAATTGAAAACATAGATATAGAATATAGAAAACGGGCATGCAGCACCCTACATCCGCTCCCGCTTGCAACTGTGACTGACTTTAAACAAGACTTAAACGAAGACTGGGATAAATAGTCCAGTTAGTTGAGTGAGTTAATAAGAACATTAGTTAGTTAGTAATTTGCTTAATTCGGCCTTAAGTAGGGAAATCGATGCGAGGTGTAGGGTTATGAGCGCTTCATACTCGTATGTTACATTTGACAAATAATAAATATATTGATTGATTGAAGAATTGATGTTACGTACTGTCCCTGATGTTATGGTTGGCAGCAGCAAATGGGGTTTACATTCTATTGACATAAAAAGGTTACACAGATAAAAAATAAATATCGCGAAAAGGGTGATTTTGTTTTTAATTGAGTCCACGTGGACGACTTGGGTCATTTGTCAACGTCCGGCCTTCGACCAAGACCGTCGGGAGGTCGGAAGTACACGTAAATGGCGGGAATTTTATCATCCATGGCCACTCATTACATTCTTTTTAAAAGAAAATTTCATTTACCCATCAGCCTTTTAAAGTCCTCTATTAAAATAGGCGACATTTCACACTACAGCAATCGCAGTTCAGCATGTTATTTAAGTATTAGGTCTTTACCTATAAAATTGAACAATTTATAACCAGCATTTCATTATCTGTGGATTGGCGCGCAATTCGAAATTCAAATAAATTTTATTCGAAAACCGTGTTAATTTAATTTCAAATTCAGTCTTTTCTTTTTTTAGATAGTGTTTTGTTCTTGTGAAATTGTGGTAGTTTTTAGCGTCATGGATAAACTGAAATTTCGTACAATTTAGATGATGATTTCCTACGTTGAAATACTGCTACGCAAACAACACGAAACATAAACGGCTTGTATGGGCCTAACACTGATTGCATAAACACGGTCCATTATTGGTTCAATCGTTTTAGAACTGGAAATTTTGAGTTGTAGAACGAGCCTCGCGCTCGGCTAGTAACGATTGTCGACAACGACGAATTGAAGGCGATAGTGAAAGCGGATCCAACTCAATCTACGGCAAACCAACATTGAAGCACTTCCTTCAAATAGTTGTCATATAAAACGGCTAATCTAAAAGATAACTAAACTTGAGATAACTCCACTGTCCAAAAAAAAAAATTTGAAACAACCAAACATTGTAGTACAATCAAACATAAACGCATCTCTTACTTATTTATATATCTCTTATTTATTTATCTTGAATGGAATACGTGTATCACCTGCTGTCATCTAGCCCACAAAGAACTTATTCAATGGATGTGACGGCTCAGATACCAGGGCCTCAGCGCTGCCCAGGAAGCTGTCAGTGAGCAGGACGGCATTATTCCCATCTCAAGGGAGGGAACAGAGGCCTGTCATGACGTCTCGATTACTGTTACTTTGTATGCGGGAGGAAACATTTTTCATGCGAGCCTAGTTTGTGTGATGGCTTTATGATTGCTTTTCTTTTTAAAGTAGAAGCAGTTCGTTATTACATGATGATTATATAGGTCGCCAAAGTCAATGACTGCCAAGCGATTTACATGAGAGCTCAGTGGCACACGCCTCTCACTAGATGTGTTCTGGGTTCAAGTGAAAGCGGCATGCGCCAAAAAATTCTCTATGTTATGTGCATCAAACATCACCTGCTGGAACGGTGAGAAACGTCGTGAGGAAACCTACATGCCTGATAGTTATATTCTCAGAGTAATATTCTCAAAGGCACGTCTGCCATCTGCTATTGGCCAGCGTGTGGCCTAAATCCACCCACTCTGAGACTCATCCCCATCAGTGGGTCAAAGAAAGGATTGAGGTGGTGCTGATTGATAGACAAGTGTTTTAGTCGTCGATTTGAATCGAGAATTAAAATTGAGTTCGTCCTTGGGACGACATTTCTAACGACGTTTAGGACGCAGCTAATACTTGAACAAAATAATAATCCATATAGTCTACATTCCTAGTAACACTACGAGTAAATACCTAGATTATACTATTCGGAATAGACCGTAATAAAATCACGTTGAGAGTAAAAGATACCTCGCCGTTACGATCTGATTTATTCTGTCTGTTTTTGGCAACGTTGTTTTGACAAATGATTTAACTGTTTTGCAAACATTTGTCAAGATTATTTGCGACGTCTTGCTACCTACACGGAGGGTTGATTTTTGAGATGTAATGGTTACATTTTGGATTTGTGATTCGTTATTTTGCTTTGTAGATCTTGTGTCTGTAATAATGTAAAGCTCCAATGGTCTTGTAGTTGGCCGGTATTTGATGGGTAGTCAGTACTGGCACGAACTTCCCAACGGTAAGGGCGGTCACAAAACAGTAAAATAAAGTTACCTATTCAGTTATACCGTAGCCTATGTATTCATAATCACATTTTTCAGAATAGCCTGTGAATACGGTGTGAATTTAACCAATTTTCTAAATACTAACACACTACCGTTAGGTACTTTCATTGTCATAAAGGTAACGAAATCACAGCTCACCACAAACACTTGCACTTGGTAAAATTGATACCCTGATAAATGACGTTCCGATTTCCAAACCTACCATAAAATCTCAAATAGTATTTTTCAATAAATCCAGCATAAACTCTTGACGGAAACCACTTTCGAAATGCAAATGCAAACGAGTTTCCAATGTAACTGAGCTTCGAGAGCTCTCGGCGCATTCCCTCGCATTAAGAACGAATCGAGTATATCAAATCGAAATGGAATCGATTTAGCTCTTAGTGTCTAGATAGTGTAGATACTGAGTAACTTTCTTCCACCAAAGAAGTATTTAATCAACTTTTTGAGGGCGATTGCAGGACAACGTACCTTCTTTAGGTAGCGTCCATAGCTCAATGGCTGGCGTTGATTGTAGCGTCCATAGCCCAATGGCTCGCGTCGATTCAATGTGATCGAAAGAGTTAAGCAACGACGGGCGCGGTCGGTCTGTGGACGGGTGACCGTTGTTAGTAGCAAAATTTTATGGACGTAATGTGACGTACGTCATGTAAAGCCGTCGGTCCCGGTTGTTTTCAATGCTGGAAACAGTCGTTAAGCCTTGTCGAAGATCGGGTGGCTTGAGAACATTCGACACTGGGTAGGCCACTAACCCCTCCACCAATTAACATTGGAGCAGCGAGGTGGAGTATGGTCTAGGGGAGACTCGAGCCCAGCAGTGGGACGTCTATGGGTCGCAGCGAGTACCTACTTTCCTAAACAACGCTACTCCGGCCGGTCCTGTGCCTTAAAATTATAAATTGAGAAGTTTAAAAAAAAAAAAAAATGCGCGTGGACCAAACCAAAAAAATTGCTTTTAGATTTTTGTTTCGAGTGGACTTTTACTACCTACTGGCCTTTACAGCGTCACCGAACAGGAATTTAATCACTCCCCTTGGGTGAGAGGATGAAAATTTGTGTAGCATCGTTCTTGTGTGCCGCAGGCTCGTGTGGTAAAAATAAGATCTTTTGTTTAGCTATTAGGCGTGGGCGACATGTACCAAGCCCCTAAGCTTAGTAGAACAGCGTCCAAACCATTAGGCATGTGTCTTTTGCATCACATCGCCTCAGGCACGTGTACCCTAGCCCTTAGAAATCATTCTCTCGAGTCAATGTCTCAGCCAAGCCCTTACGACGCCTATTCCGCAGTGATAAAGTTCAATCTGGGTCGAAATTTGTCTCGGATAGCTTATGATGTTCAGAACTCGCCTCCGAAGATCTGCGACAAGCAAGAGTCAACTTAAGTTTCATGCACGAAGGTTCATAATCGCTTGACCGATTCCGCTTGTCATATAAACGGTTAGACAGCCATTCCATCCGATCATATGGACTGAACAAAAAGGCGCGAGAAAGCCATTTGCGTTCATGCTCAGTTGATTTAAGATCGCTTTTAGATTGCACTGGATTTAGCGGTAGTGTTTTTTGGGTTAAAGGAACGTTTTCAGCGGCCAGTTGAAATCGTTTTTCGGATAAGCAATTCGTCACAAAGTTTCTGATTCTCTGTTTTGTGCTTTTGTGACAGGAATTTGTTGTGTTGTGTAGCATTATATTAATTATTTAGTTTTCCTTATCAAATGCACTCGACCTTTGCGGGATTATGAAACCTTCGTTAATAGTTAATCCCTGAAACTATGCTTATGAAATGGTATTTGGTACCCAGGATACCAAATAGTATTTTTGCCGTATAGTAAATAGTAATGCTGTGTTGGCTTTTGTTACATTAGCAGGCGACAATCATAGTTCTCAAGAGCAGCAACGTATCTAAGACTGACTTGGAACAAGACTCTTGCTAACAATAACTGACTGAACAATGCAGTGTGCTGCAAACCATAGACGTTACTGTTGGGTACGGGTCTCTCCCACGGCTACAGCTAGCGAGGAGGAGCTAGGAGATCTATAGAGCATACTCCATCACGCTGCCTCCATACGGATCAGTGGAGGGGGGTTAGTGGCAACCCAGTGAATATTCTCAAGCCCCCCGAAGGTCTTCGACAAGGCTTAACGATTGTCATTATCGGTAGCTCGCTCGCTGCGACCCATAGACGTCCCGTTGCGTCGAATTGTTTTGTCGGTAATTATCAAAAATTAAATATTGTCTACGGTATCAAATCCAAACGTCACAATTTAGCTGTATCAGTCAATAAGTGCAGGTTTGTTATTTAATTAAAGTCGACTTTATATTGATTAGAAGCGTCCATAGCGATTGGCACACTAATAAGATTATACTTACTGTATGTATGTTTTTTAAAATAAAATATCCATAAACAGAATCCTATCCCAAAAGGATGTAAACGAATATGGGAAAAAAGCTATATTTGCACGGGAAAAGATGAGAGGAGCAGTATTACGAGGATATCCTTTCCTTGTAAGCCATACATAGTATCCAACGACCCTAAGCTAAAACAAGAGTCGGAAACAGTTCTGTCTGACTTGCAGTTCTTTTACGAGCTACCGACCTGAACCGTTCCCGAGATAAACTGTGTTAGGCCAATTTAGTCTCCAAATAAAACTGCCGAGACTAAGTCCTCGCCACATCGACTGCTGGAAGCGAGTGAAACTGAAATGAACGCATAAGTATTTCGCCTTAATTTATTTATATAAAAGGAGAAGCTGACTGAGTGAGTGACTGACTGACATATCAACGCAGGGCTTAAACCACAGAACAGATAAAAGAGACCTCTTTTATCTGTTCTGTGGCTTAAACTATAAGGGTAAGAAACTTGAAATTTTGCACAGGGGTTCCTTTTATAACGTAGGGGAGCACTAAGATAGGATTTTTGAAAATTCACCCCCTAAGGGGGTAAAACGGGGGTGCAAAGTTAGTATGAAACTTTGTAACCGTTTTTGTAGTTAGTGAATGTCTAATTCCACGCGAGCGAAGCTGCGGGCGTCCATTACTTCCATGAAGAAACTGAACATGGAATGTTTTAGCAAAGTTTGTTGCTTGTTTGTACCAAGTTTAAACTTAACTATTGATTCGAGTTCAGATATTGGTATCCATTGTGTCATCTATACTAATATTATAAAGAGGAAACATTTGTTTGTAATGTTTTCACACAAAAACTACTGGACCGATTTCAAAAATTCTTTCACCATTATAAAGCTGCATGTTCAGTGAGTGACATTGGCTATATAATATTACTACGTGTAACGAAACTAAAAACATAACGACGTTATGTCTAATTCCACGCGAGCGAAGCTGCGGGCGTCCACTAGTATATATATAGCGGATCTAGTCCTTACTCTATGGTAATTAAGTTTCGTTTTTATTTAGATAAGATTGTGATGTTTTAGTATGAGTTAAATTTTGTTTATTCATATATTTATTTATACTTTACAGCTCACATTAAAACCAGTACGACTACAGACAGTAGGTTAACATATTATGAACATTTATGAAACAAAACACAACACAATCTTACGTCAATGAAACGAGTACAAACACTTATCTACAAGATAAATATTACTTAACAATACTGTATTTACACAGGTATTTATTATAAGCTTTGTTATCAGCTGCGGTAGCGTCCATAGCCCAATGGCTCGCATAGATTCCATGTGATCGAAAGAGTTAAGCAACGACGTGCGCGGTCGGTTTGTGGATGGGTGACCGATGGACGCTACCGTGCTTCGGAGGGCACGTAAACCCGCCGGTCCCGGTTGTTTTCAACGCTGGAAACAGTCGTGAAGACTTCGGGTGGCTTGAGAATATTCGACACTGGGTTGGCCACTAACCCCTCCACCAATCCGCATTGGAGCAGCGTGGTGGAGTATGCTCTAGACCTCCCGCAGCAGTGTCTGTGTGGGAGACCCGTGCCCAGCAGTGGGACGTCTATGGGTCGCAGCGATTGTTATCAGCTGTAGCTCCCTGCTCCCAGTCAGACCAACCGTCTGGGCGGGCTAACCCGGCGCCGGTGCTCCTGTGTAGTTAGTCTGAAACTTTCGGAGATAACATCTTCTGACGACCCATTTGCTTAGTTAGTTGTTAGATGAGTGGGAGAGTCACGCGCCGAGGTATTTCTGCAAGATTAATTTTCGTATAGTAAACTTTAGATGAGCTTGTGTGCTTTTGGATGTTCATTAAGCTCCAATTTAAGTTGTTTACTAGTTACGTTAAAGTTTGATGAGTGGACGCGTCTTGATACATTATCAAATAGATCATCAGTCAGGCTCAATACATATCAGAGTATATAGAGATGATCATCGTTATCGTGACCGAAACTAGTCGGCATTTATCGATCGGCATTAGCGCTTTCGTGCTTCAGAGGCCAGCCTAGATTCTTTAACTATTAGTATATTGCAAGATTCCGGCACGGGGTATGCGCCCAATTCGGCCCGTTGGCGTAATCGGTAGTGACACTGCCTGTTACCCTGGGGTCGTGGGTTCGAATCCCTCTCAGGACAAACATTTTTGTGATGAACACTTGTGTTTGTTCTGTGTCTGAATATTATCTATTTAAGTATGTATTTAAAAATATCTGTGTATGTATATCAGTCTCGTGCAGGCTTGCGCCTAATTTGGGGTCAGATTGACCGTGTGTGAAAATATCCATGATATTTTATTTTATTATTTATGATTCACCGTTATATCTTGATTAATTTATGTGGTTGAAACTATATGTAACACTAGTGGACGCTCGCAGCTTCGCTCACGTAGATTTAGACCCATTAACGACGTCTGCCCGCGTTCGGGTTGCCCACTGACTTCAAAAACGGCATATAGTAGAAGAGCCGGTGGGAGGTCGTCCTTCACCGATCTGATAACCAGATGAGACGTATTTTTTATCAAATATTTTTTATAAACAAATATGCCTATAATTGCTTGCCTATCGAAAAGTGCTCATGGCTATTTGTAATTAAATTAACTTTTATCGATTTTTTTTTCATCACCTTCATACTTTTGATAACCAAATGAAATTTATTTCACTGATAGTTTTTAATACACAGAATATGCCTAGGTATGCTTGCCTACTCATTTCAGTGTATAACTACCTGGCAAGCAGGTGTAAACAGGTAAGTCAAAATAGGTGACTCCACTAACTAACTACCACTCCTAACTTATCGAAAGTTATCTCGAATTTTAGATTATTTAATTTCACAATCAGTAAAATTAAAAAATAATAAAATAAAAAAATCGATAAAAGTTAAATTAATTAAAAATAGCCATGAGCACTTTTCGATAGGCAAGCAATTATAGGCATATTTGTTTATGAAAAATATTTGGTAAAAAATACGTCTCATCTGGTTATCAGATCGGTGAAGGACGACCTCCCACCGGCTCTTAGACCAATAGTTTCATACTAACTTTGCACCTCCGTTTTACCCCCTTAGGGGGTGAATTTTCAAAAATCCTTTCTTATAAAAGGAACCCCTGTGCAAAATTTCAAGTTTCCAACCCGTATAGTTTTGGCCCTGCGTTGATATGTCAGTCAGTCAGTCAGTCAGTCAGCTTCTCCTTTTATTTAAATAGATTGCGGCACGAGGTATGCGCCCAGTTCACCGTTATATCTTGATTAATTTATGTGGTTGTAACTATATGTAACTATATAAAGACTTATTTATCAGACAATAAAGTACATTATCGTTCGCAGCGACGAGACGCGCGAGGCGGACGGGCGCGCGCGCTCCGAGTCCGGCGACGCGGACTCCGTGTACTGCGTGCGCGGCGCGCTGCACGACGCGCGCCCGCGGGACCAGGTTCAATTCCATTTCACATTAACACACACCCAAATATAATAATAACGATAGTACACTTCAATAGACCAGACATAGTAGTAGTAAATAAACTTGAAATAATAGTACACATGATAGATATCGCTGTATGTAACACACATAACCTACAAAACACATACTGAGAAAATTGCCAAGTACACTGACCTCCAAATACGCTAAAATCACAATGGAGGGTCAATCAAGTCACAACTAATCCTATTATAATCTCATCCACCGGTGTCATACCCAAAACCTTAATTGCCAGCTTAAAATGGATGGATGGATGGATGGAACCACTTGGCTTCGGCCCGTGCGAATTATTACCCCTTCGGGGAACAAAAATTTAGGCAAGGAAATAATAATAATAATAAAATCTTTTTATTGCCATCAATTTTTACAATTTTATACACTAGAAAGAAAAGAAAAACATTAACAGTGGGAGCTGGCTCAGCTATATACATACACACATCCTCTTTCACACACAGCGGACAGGCGTGCGTGCTTAAGGAATTAAATGTCACTTGCTGTAACGGTAAAGGACACATCGTGAGGTTTCCTCTGAAACCTGCATGATTAAGAGTTCTTTATAATATTCTCGATGGCATATGAAGTCTGCTGATCCGCGCTTCGCCAGCGTCCTAGCGTCTAGCAACTTAATCCCTCCCATTCTGAGAGGTGGTCCTTTACCGTCGGTCTGATCCGGAAGCTCATAGTCGCTCAGCGCGCTATGGTGAGAGCTATGCATTCGAAACGATGAAATACGTAGACGAACGAAGGTTACCGACATAGCACGCAGTATCAGCGAACTGAAGTGGCAATGGGCAGGCCACGTCGCTCGACAGACTGATAATCGGGAGGAGTGGCGATGATTGAGGGAGGTGTCAATCATCGCCACTGCCATCGCCTATGTCCAGCAGTGGACCCAAAAAGGCTGATGGATGGGATGGATGGATTCTGAGAGGAGACCCGTGCCCAACAGTAGGATAAAGAAAGGGTTGTGGTGCTTAATAGTTAGTCTGCATTACTTCATAGTTCACTAGTTCATAGTTAGTCTGCAAACGATAATAAACATTAAATATAGCTGTTCAAATGCACCTCACAAACCTGGCCTGAAACTCGAACACCTAACTTTGTAGAGATTTGCTCAGACATTTTTTTTATATGGAGTTCACGCCTTAGCGCCGACGCCCAAGTTTAGTTAGTGAATGAACGAGTTCAGAGTGAATGGAGCCTGTTTTAGTGAATGCATTTTTAAACGTTTTGTCGGCAGAACTCTTTAAGTATGTAGACAGCAAAGATAGGGGCCGTCTGTGCTCCCGAGGGTGTCGGTAGAGAAAATTAAAGAGGTTACGCGTCTTCGTTTTTTATTCCGAGACTACGGCAGGGGCCGTGTTAGTTGTCTGTGTCCCCTAGGAATGCCTAACAGTTTATTGTACGATAAGATTGCCGGAGTTTTAAGACGCCTGACTTCATGCGTTTCTTGGTTAAACATAACGAATGGAAAGCATTGAAAACATTTTCGTCGGTCTATACCTACTTCACTGTATTATAATTATGTTTAGATTTTCGAATACATACGAGTAGATATTTCACTCTAAGGCTCACTTGTGCCTTTGTGTCCGGGGTTTACTAATTTAACTCATAACACAGTGTTAAGTAAATAATTTATCGTTCGCCATCAAGACACATAGGGTTAAATTTCTAAACATTTTATTCCCACCAATGTGGTCGGGTTAAGCTAATTAGTTGTCTGTTATTCATAAAAAAGTATTAAGTCTATTTTAGCTTACAGTGTTTTGTCTTCTATAATGAAACTTAACTATTGCAATTAAATAATTCAAGAAAGTTTCAAAAACCCTATATTATATTATAACAGGTTTATTAATTTGTTATGCCGGGGCTGCATTATCGGGATTCGACGAATATTCACATTATAGCTGGGCTAGTTTATCGAATCACGATGTATTCGGGCGAACACGAATGCTTAGCGTATCAAAAGGTTTTGTCGCAACATGAGTGACTACACTTCGCCGCTTCATTTGCAGTCCACATGCTAAGCCACAACTTCCGTATCGTTTTTATAGCGACAACGTCACTGGAACGCCAACGCGACAGGATTTTGCGCGATAATGTGGCCCCAGCTTTATAAATACACGAGTTTATTTTTATTTTTATTTAGGAAACATGCATTTTTTATTACATTTACAATATATAAATAACAGATATTAGTAGTTTCCACTAATAACTAATAAATAATATGTATCTTTCTTGTGTACGTGTGTATGACAGTGAACCCCTCCTAAACGGCTGGATAGATGTTGATGAAAATTTTTGTGTGTGTTCAAGGGGATTCGAGAATGGTTTAAATTCACAATTTGGTCCACTGGAAAATGTTTTTTAATCACGATTTTAGTATTTTTATTTTAACCATCGTTCATTGACGTAAAGCGTCGTGTCATTTTGACATTTCATATGACAGAACAACGCTTGCGAAGTCAGCAAGTGTTCATTATAAAACGTTGCAGAGTATGCAGAGCGACGTATAAAGTTGTTCCCAAGGAGCAAGTTCATCAGCCAGGTTGATTGCAGGGTGCGTCCTTCCGCAACCAGCGGCCGGGCTGGGCGGCGGTGCGCGCGTGGTGCGTGGCCTGGTGGCACTCCGGGCGGGAGGACCTCGAGGACACGGAGATGGAGGAGGAGCCCTCGGACCCGGGGTACGCCACGCCCGTCTCCGTCGAGACCCCGCTGCAGAGCTCTGTGTCCAGGTAACAACAGGCCTGTGATGAGGATGGCCACACACAGATAACGACACAATTTAACATCTACGGCACGAATGCACTTCAATTTCAATTTCAATAATACTAATAATACACTCATCAATATCAAAGAGACATGTTTAATCAACAAGACAAGTCTTTGTGTACTCGTCGGTACACTTTCAACCTACATCCATCCAACGCAACATGTCATACAACACTTATTGACCTATTATATATTTATACACATTAAAAAATTTAATCAAAATTGATTTCCCAAGTTATAAAGCACGCTCCTTTTCCACAGGTGTACATCGATCAATGTCATACGAGACCCATACGCGTCGCGGACCAACTCCGGCGGCGGGTCCACGGGAGACGGGGGCACGTCCCCCATGCGGCTCAACTATGACGCCTCGTCTCTCCTCCCCGCACCCAGAGACAGCAGGTCCCTACCCCCGAACACGAGAATCACCGCCTCGCCAGCGCCCAAGTCAGCGTCCGCCGACTCAGTATACACCATCCTCATCAAGCTACCCGATACGGACGCCGAAAGGCCGAGCATCAAAATGATCACGGAAGAATCGCCGCCGGCCAACGCGAGGCCGCACTACAGGCCTACGAGAGGAGATTCCGAACTGAACATCCACCCGGCCGGCCACGGCGCGCTCACGAGGCGGACGTCGCACATCCAAGACGTACGGATACCACTTAACGCCAAGATTATTCCGAAGCAGCTGGTCGGCAAGGGTTTTTGCGCTAAGCAACCGAAAAAGAAGAAAACTCAGGAAAAAAAGCAGGAATCGAAAGCGGCTAAGACGCTCTCCGCCATTCTCCTATCCTTTATAATCACTTGGTTGCCTTACAACATACTCGTGCTGTTGAAACCCCTTACCGCCTGCACCGTGTGCATTCCTGACGAACTTTGGTCGTTTTTCTACGCACTGTGCTACATAAATTCCACGATAAATCCCGTTTGCTACGCCCTGTGCAACGCCACCTTTAGAAGAACTTACGTTAGAATTTTAACTTGTAAATGGCATAATAGAAATAGAGAGGCTATGACTAGAGGTGTGTATAATTAGCTTTCGTAAGGATATTAATGAATGTAGGATCAAAGGTTGTAAGATGTAGCTTTGTGATGGTGATTTGGGGCTTGGCAGAATCGCTGGTCGATGCTGGTGGTGCAGACTGGAAACATAATAGAATTTTTACCTGACTATCTATCAAGTTATGCAACGCTGCGGTGCCAAATGTATAAAATCATAGAAGCTTAACCAAAACAATGTTTTAATTAGTATCTGGTATTTGTTTGACGAGAAAATATTGAAATAAACCTGTGAAGCTTGGCGTAAAATAAAAATCTGTAATGTTTTGTCTTGGAACAAAGTAAAAATAAAACAGCGTAATTAAAAGTATCTAGCACGCGGTTTGATACAACTTGATAGATATCATAGTGTTGGAATTTTTAAATTCAGTTTCTAATGTTATTTTTAAATTCAGATCCGTGCCTCGAACGCTGTGGGAAGATTTGACAGAGAAGAATGCTATTCTCACTGACTTTTGTAACCATTTGTGTAGACACGGGTTAATATAACTTTATTTAGCCAGAGCATTATTTAGATAATTTTAATTTTTCGTAATAATTCAATTTGTCCCGTCCAACATTAGGTTTATTTAATAATTTTGTGATATTATCATTCTTATTTTGCCGATCAACAAACACGTGTTGATTAATCTTCTGTTGTAGGAAGATATCAAAACCCGAGGTTTGTGGTGTTTGCCAAATTATCTGTGGATAAACCGAATTGAAGTTTTGGAGAGAAATCTAGTCATCAGATGAACAAACGGTTCTCTAGTCAAACATTTGTTTAAAGGGTGTTCGATAAATGTGTGAGCTTCTAGGATTAATGTCGACGAATTTAGTGCGTGGAAATTTGATTTGGACAACATTTCGTGATTGCTTACATAATTATACTCTTGTATGGTCTCGTGCGTTCGTTGGTCTAGGTATATACTCGTAGCTGTCGCCTTAAAACGAAAATCTCATAGATACAGAATAATACAAAATATAGAAAATTTAAATGTTTTTAATTTATAAATTTTGTCATTACCTTTTGTATCGACCAAATGTATTTAAATGAAATAATATACCAGTAAATGTAAAAAGAAAAATAGAAACCGAAACAGTACCTAATTTAATAAAATTATAAAATATTATGATTATTTATTTATAAAAGCGTCAGTTCTGTAATATAGATATAGGAACTTTAAGCAATATCGTTACCAATTTTAACGCAAATTGTATATATTTAAAGATTTTTTAAGTGACAATGGAATTGACATATTTAAAATGTTTAACGATTTTCTTTAATAATATTACGTGTTTTTATTGTCCTGTGTAACATTGGTGATTCACTATCTTCTAAATTAAAATACAACGATTTGATCTATTTAGGTGTGGTGGTTATTAGGACTTGTAAAGGTCACTTTTGTAAAGGTCATAGAACAAATATAGGTTAAGCACTGAGCGGTTCTCATCAATCCATCTTCCTGTCCAGTCGGCAGTTTGACACTTGATAAAAGATCGAGAGTTTTGCATTATTTCTGCATCATTAACGTTTCAAGCTAGCATAGAGCGTTATATGGTTATATTTTTGTGAAACTCTTTGGTTTTTTCGCTAAAAATGCATAAAATACACTCTCATTGCAGAAAAAGTTATAAGAACAAACGCTACTGTCATAAGCCTATAAATCCTTTCAGGTTTTTACACCGTGTTAATTTTACTTAAAAGTCTTAGATTTTTGCTTGAGATTTTCATAGTCTTACAAAAGTACATTAAATACCATAAATTTAAAAAGCATGATCAACAGAGAGGCCTGTGCCCTCATTTCAGCTGACATTCCATAACTCATAACTCATATCTTGGCTTGATTATGTTCGCAAAATTGTGTAACAGTATACCCATGACAGATATTTTTAAATCAAAGTCAAGTCAAGTCAAATTAGTGTCCTGAGTGGGATTCGAACCCACGACCCCTGGCGCGACAGGCAGGGTCACTACCGATTGCGCCAACGGGCCCGTCAAAGCTTGTCACGCTTCATTCTCCCACCGGACATGTAGATGGATTGGTGACAGACAAACCGAATCAAGTAACAATTATGATTGGTAGAATAAATAAGTAGAAGTTATTTTTCCATAACCAATGTTGTTATTGTGATAATACGTTTAACAAACGAGCTGGGAACGCAGTTTCCTCTTCATCTTTATTAATTGTGCCTGAATATAGACGAGACAGTAATATGAGATTTAGTTACGTTAGACTCCCTCGTTGATCTAGTGGTCTGAGCTTGAGTTCCTGGGTTCAATCCCCGGGTCGAGTAAAGTATTTTTTTTTTCTAATTTGAAATCCCCAGTAGCAGCTTGGAGTCTGGACTTGGGCCCGTTTAAGGCAATAGGCTCACAACAGGCAAGGATGCGATATACGCTCTTCTTGAAGCGCTCCATGTCGTGGCTAAAAGGAAATACCTCGGCTGGAAGCCCATTCCTCAGGTGACTCGATCGCCAAAAGAAGGACCGCGAGAAGCGGAAGAAGGTTGATGACCAGGAGTCAATGCGGTGTGGATTGGACTTCAAAGATTGCCCAGTATTGCAAAATCAGAATGAGGTTGGAGGTTCATTGTGAAGTTCTTCTGCGCACTCACTATGGTAAATTCAATAGAGGATACAGAGAGAGATGTCTCTCCGAAGGCTAACATCCTCTAATTTACCAGTAAGTTTGGGATCGTCGACAACTCGGATTGCTCGCCGTAGCTGGTAAGTAAAGTAAAATAAAGTTTATTCCTACTTTCCTGCTCAAGAGACCAGCACGGCCCATGTAGTGCACTTCACCAGTGCTGTCATCTGCATAGCAATGTATGCCAGGGTTTAAGCATATATTTGATATGCAGATTTAACAGCATAGGGGATAACACAGAACCTTGCGGGATGCCAGCATTAATATGTTTCATGTCTGAGAGCAATGACCGTCATCAACGACCCAAATAGTTCGCTCAGACAAGAAACTGGTAACCCAATTCACACTCTCAGGTAGGCCATAAGATGGTAACTTCGAGAGAAAGGCCCTATGCGAAATCCGATCAAACGCCTGTGTGATGTCTAGGCTAACTGCCAATGTCTCCCCATCAGTAAATTAATCCACGGCTGATTCTTTCCCTATGAGATTTACGAGTTTATGTAACCAAAATTTCTATATCGCGTGTGGTAGTGTTTATGTTTCTGTAAATAATTGTTCTACTTCTATATTCGGGTACCATCGATTTAATACCATTTGAAATAATAATTCATCTGTGAAGTATTTTAGTAATCGAAATATGAAAATTCTAAATATGTGTATTTTAAAATTATACTATATTGTAAATATAACTTTTAATTCGATATTCAATATGGCGTGATATTTGTGTCGCGCTTATATTAATTACATAAAATTGAAATTAAGTACGGGAATATTCCTTATACAAAAGTATTAGGTACCTATGTAAAATGTATTTGCGTATATTGTGAATCTATTATAATGTCGTACAACGTTTCTTTGAGGTTTATTAACCTGTTAATCTCTATATGATATCCTATTGTAAAAAAAAATATTAAATATAATAATAGTCAGCAATGAAAACTGTTGAATTATTTAGTTTACAAGAAAGATATCGTTTCTATATTTTTATTTTATGTATTCTGGCATAGTAATTTTATTTTGTAATTCAAGGGGTTATACACTAGTAAGTTATGCAATGTGATAGCGGCTTCCCACGGTGCGCGATTCTGCAGATTATCACGAACGGCCGACATAGTCCGACACCGACGCAGGATGACATTATCATCCCACGGTGCGTCGTGCGCTCGAATCCGCGTCCGTCCGCAACATCACGCACCGTGGTAACCGCGCCTTAGATGCGCTGTTTTACAGAAGATATATATAAGAGCCTGGTCTATGGCTCTTATTTGTTTTTCATTGTTTTTTCATGAAATTGTTTTTATTAACTATAGTGAGCTTGGGTAAGACTAACAGACTAACGCATGGGACAAGGCTAATAATAATAATACTTCATCAACATCTCGCGTTTAAGCATAAACTTATAACAGAAAAAGTACCATACTACAAATACACACCTGAAACATCATTAGAAAACAATAATTTCAAAATATACTGGGATAGGACTATAATTACAGACAAAACAATTCACTTTAACAGACCAGATATAGTAGTATTTAACAAACTAAAAAAAACAGTACACATTATAGATATAGCAGTATGTAACACACATAACCTCCAAAACACCCACACCGAAAAAATAGCTAAATACATAGACCTTCAAATAGAACTAAAGTCACAGTGGAAAGTCAACCAGGTAAAAACTATTCCTATTATAATTTCAACCACCGGCGTTATACCCAAAACCATGAACACCAGCCTAAACATGCTCGATTTAAATCCATCAATAGTCCCACTTTTCCAAAAAGCAACCATTTTAAATACGTGTAGAATAGTTAGAAAGTTCCTTTCGTTAGATATTTAAGCAATAAGCACTTGGCTTCGGCCCGTGCAACATTTCACCTCTTCGGAGAGCAAAATTTTAATAAAAAATCATAATACTAATACTTTGAAATATATCTTATGTTCACGTTTCTATTTTCCTATATGTTGGTACTAGGATAGAAATGTGATTAGGAGGTATTTAAGTGTTATCTTATCCCATGTGTTTTTCTTACCTCACCTCTCTATATTTATATTAAACTTTAATTTGTAAATTAATTTAAAAAAAATTAACTCAATTAGACCAACTGGTATCATAACATTGTGTTAGTAAAAAATTGTAAAAATTATTATGTAATTGAAATAATTTGAAAAAGTAATTATTGCTAGATGACATTTATTTTGCAATTTGAAAATGTGGGGCTAATTGTACTTACTCTAAGTACTTGACTTTTCAGTGTCATATAATTTGTTTCGTTTTTAACGAATTATATTTGTAATGTTAAGGGATATTTAAATTAATATTCAAATTCCTCAACGTCGTTGTCAACGCGCACAGTAAAATTAGTGTATTGTAAAATATTTTTTTGTGGATGTCCGAATTTATTTGTAGATTGTCTAGTAGATGTATTCGTAAATTTTTATTAAATGTTACGATTTTTATGCTTGAATGTGAAAAATACATAATTTTTACTTTTTCATACTTAATTATTATTCTATTTCTTCATGATATACATTATCAACTTAATCAGTGGAGATTTAACCCTACATGGTATAGAAAATCATAACTCCTTGCTCCTCCGATCCGATTTGGGGCAGCTTGGTGGGGTATGCTGTAAACATCTCATTTGTGGATATCTGAGAAACCCGTCCCTGACTCTTTCATCTTTTATCAATATTAAAAAACTTAAATTTTAACCTCAGTTAGAATTTAATTATATTCCTAACCTACTTTTGGACATTTAATCAAAACCTGCAGCGATATCGTAACAATCTACTTTATAATCTGTGTACATAGTTGTAGAGGGTAAACTTCATAATAGTTCCAGAGAACTTTCTTCATATTGACATAATGTGGTTTGAAAGTAAACAGAGCTTGGCCGAGCGAGTTGTGTGCAGTGCAGACAAACTCACAAAAGTTTGTATTTTAAGTGCATACTTAAATCACTCCTAGATAAAATCAAATACAGCTTTCAATGCTAAAATATAATATTTATTACGCAATAATAACATTAATATGACATATTGTATGACATTTCAGTTATTTTTTATGAAAAATGCAATAAGGTAACAAATTCGCTATATTACTTGTGGTTGTTAATTTTTAATGCTATTATTGTATTCAGTCATTTTCTTAATTAACGAATCAAAAATGTCCTAAAACGGAAGAATGATTTCCAATACAATTCGGTACAAAGTTATTTCATAATTAAGAGTTGAATCGTAGTTTAAATAATTGCATTTATCCGATTAGGTTTCTTTTATTCTATCTATCTTATACGTGCCTCATGGCTGATAATAGATTTTAATTTTGATGCAGTCACGTGCCTCATTCCTGATAAAATTTTTTAATTTTCATGCAGACACGTATCTCATTGCTAATAATAGATTTTAATTTTTAAGCAATCACGTGCCTCATTGCTGATAATAGATTTTAATTTTCATGCAGTCGCGTGCCTCATTCCTGATAATAGTGACCTCAAATATTGAAGCATAGCCTAGTATTTATTCTGGTTAGTATTAACCATATATTTAACCGATTTAATAAAGTAACTAATAAGAAATAAATCATAACGCTTTATTAATATAAGTGAAACGGGATAGTTAATAGTAATATTAATACTACTGAACACTATAATCCTGAATTCCGGAATGCTTTGCGAATAAGGAAGTCTAAAATAATTCTCAACTTGCGACTAAAGCTACGACTATAGGTCGTTGATCTCTTTTATCTGTGAACGGCAAGCCTACATTTAAAAGCAATAAAATTAAATGAACTCTAATTAATTATTCATTTACCAAATATCTATACTTAATTTAATTTAAACTATAACTTATAAAATTTTCAAATGAATATCATATTTGAGGTTTCTATATTTCACGACATACCATTATTTATAAAAAAACCTGATTTTTTAAAAATTCGATATAAACATTGAATTAAACACAAGGGTGTAAAACGAACTGACATAATGTACTGTAGTAAAATATTGTCGTATAATGTAGAATCTTAAATAAAAGTTAATGTAAATTATTAAACTGTAATTAAAATGTGGAGCATAGAATAGACTTAATTTTTTGTATGAATTTTAACTAAGCGTGGATGTGTAGAATAATAGCGTATATTGTGTAATTACTCCAATATGTACAACCGTTTGCGGGTAACGTTTAAAATTATTGTCTACATTATTAATAATAACTATTCAATGTGTAAAAACTACTAATGCGCTTTGGTCGAATTGCCTATCTCCTTAAAATACTTCAATAATGGTGGTCACTGTGGTCACCATTGATAATTTTTACTTTTGTTTCTAGTTATACTTACTCATTCCTCATATTTATACGTATAAGTAAACGGACTGCCTTAATTACATAAATGGTTAAAAATAATATTTCATGTAAAAAAAGAAGATTTTAAATCATTGCTTTCACAGAATCCAGTAATCGCAAATGGCATTTAAACGTTGACTATCCGTCACGTACTGATGCGAAATTGAGCAAAGGGTATTTGTGAATAAAACTAGGTCTACTTTGCGCTCAGTTTCAAAATATATAATATTAATTAATGTGCCACTTTCACAGCGTCTTTAAATTCCTAGCTCTTTCTATAATTCACTTTATACACAAATAATAATAATTTAATTTGTATTTTTGAAAAAAGTTTACAATATTCTGTAATATTTTTTAGGAGTAGACAATTTGACCCAGTGCTTTGTTACAAAAATACAGCAATAATTTAAATATTATTATTCTTCAAAATAATTCCTATGAGACCTCGACATTTTAAAATTGTAAGTGTAGTTGTTTGTGTATAATTTTACCTTATCAACCAAACTACAGAATAAAAAGCGTTTTAGAAAACATTTTGAAACAAATCAATTCAATTCAATTGCAAGATTCATATGAAAATTAACTTTACGAAGTTTCGTAAGATACAAAAAAATAATCGCCTTTTATATTGGGTATTGAAAAATATACACGAGTTCACTAAGTGTATACTTTAATAATCATGTATACTCAATAATAGTGTATACTTTAATAATATTCCATGTATACTTTAATAATCACAAATAGTGAAACAGAAAGCAGCTTTTTTTATCCTCAGAGAAATTTTATTTACGCAAGATTTTAAGATTTATGGCCATTGAATATGACATACATTTAATTTTCCATATTCTTCACGTAACCAGGTGCCAAATGAGGCTCAAATAACAAAATAATATTAAGATAAGTATCTAATATAGTTTTATTATTATCAATGTACAAGAAATTTTAGTAACTCACGATGTATTTACTAATAAATAAATGTGTTTTTGTATGTTATTTTAAAGATTATGTTTTTGTATAACTAAAGACAATAAAAATTGAAATAAATTTTGTTTGATTTCTGGTGAGTGGTGTTATTAATAGATTTCAATAAAAATAAATTATTAATTGTTGGTCTTCAAATATAAATTTTAATATAGCTGTCGGCACGAAAGATTAGCTCTGAATGAAATCCCGAGGGGATACCTGCACATAGGGAATAAATACCCATATGGATTATGTTAAGTGTATACCTGCAGCTGTGAGCACATGGTTGATCTGCAGTTCTTAGTAGATATTTTGATGTATTAACAATGATGAAAATAAAGCCAAATATATCTATCTTTTGCACAGGGGTTCCTTTTATAACGTTGGGAAGCAATAAGGGGGTAAAACGGGGGTGCAAAGTTAGTATGAAACTTTGCCGTTTTTGAAGTCAAGTGGGCAACCCGAACGCGGGCAGACGTCGTTAATGGGTTTAATTCTACGCGAGTGAAGCTGCGGGCGTCCACTAGTTACGTATATATTTGTGAATGAAACTTTTATGATTTTCGTTCAAGGTCTGTCACAGTTGTCATCTGCTTCATGTCATGTTTTGTGAAGCGGTCATAGTAATCTATGAGCCATGACCTTCGTGTGGCTTGAGAACATTCGACACGGGTACCTCAACCAATCCGCATTGGTCAGCGTGGATTATGCCTCAGCTGTGACTGGGACACGCGCCCTACAATGGAACGCCTGGTTTGTAGCTTATCTAATTATTTATCCATGAAAAAATTGAACGAGTTTTCGTTTCCACGTCCATCGGCGGAACCCTAGAAATGAATTCCTCAAATTCTTTCTCAAATTTTCGACACGAGCGAGTCTTTTGTTCCTGCCGCAATCCATATCCACTCGTATTCATAGAAACAGAATGGAGTCCGTACATCCGTGTTCACATATCTGTAGTGCGCTAGAAAAAATACGTAGATAGGTAGGTACGCTCGAGATCGGTTGAATAAAAAGACACACAGAGAAAAAACAAAGCAGTCTTTCGCTTCAATATAAGTTAGTTTGTAGTCGTATAGCTTGCTAGAAAATTGACGGAATTGATTAAAACGGGGGTGCAAAATTAGTAAGAAACTTTGCCGTTTTTGAAGTCATGTGGGCAACCTAAACGCCTAACCAACCTACGTCGTTAATGGGTCTTATTCTACGCGAGCGAAGCTGCGGGCGTCCACTAGTATATCTACATCCATAAGGTGATTAATCGGCTCTTTAATTAAATCGAGCAGCTGAGTGTCTTCCTTGAAGGAAATGGTCCTCTAATGGAGTTTTAATCTCAGTTTTATTACTAGGCAACGTTAGGGATGGGAGGAAATACCTTTGGGTTTTCTAAATCCGTTTCTCCGTGTATAATTAAATTCATCGATTAAGATCTCGTGCCATTTTCTATTCTATGTAACTCCAAATTAGTTATCTTTGTATTTACTTATTACTTTTATTATTTCTTCTGTATGGTCTTCTATGTTTGTGTATAAATTCAATAAAGATTTTTATAAAAAAAAACTTTATAAGTCACGTAAAATCTACCTTAAAAGTCAAATATTTAGGTACACACCACTAGCAAACGTGTGGAATCCTCTGTGCATAATACATTGAAACGCGACCGAGTCTAAACACTAACACGCATCTAACAGAATCTAAATCACCTCATATAACCCGTTTTCCGCTCAAATTGAAATCGTAGTTCGCCAGTTTCTGCCAACATAGGTCGCTTGCAACGCATTTGTTGCAATATACGGTTATATACCTACTGTTATATTCTGTGGCCATCGATCTGTGTACTCGTAGATAAAATACGTACATACAAATAAAAGTATTACGTGTTACTAAATCACTAGTACGATGCGCTAAACTGACAACATTTTATTAAAGATCTTGTTGAGTCTATAACATGTTAAATATATAAATAATCATGCACATTCTCACACACGGCCATATGACCCCAAACTAGGCGTGAGCCTGTACTAAGGGTGTCAGAGAAAGATATGCATACATAGATATTTTTAAATACATACTTAAATAGATACTAATATTAACATCTCCACACAGAACAAACCCAAGTCACACGAATGTTTGTCCTGAATGGGATTCGAACCCACGACCCCTGGCGTAACAGGCAGGGTCACTGATTGCGCCAACGGGCCAGTCAAGCCTCGTTATTGTTATTTGAAGTTGAAAAATTTTTATAATATTAATATGTAATATTAATAGTAAATGATTATAATATTAAGGTAAACCTATTAAGTACTTCGAATGTACGAAGCAAGTTCAAATTTTAGGGTATTTCCACTATAACTCAATCATATTGAAATGTAAATCAAACCTATATGCCGTTACATATTTCAAAAGCCTTTCAGACCTTTCAATAGAACGCATAAAATATTCCATTCAACTGTTCGTTTCCATCGGTCGTCCAATAGCGTAATTACTCACACTATCTGAATGGACATCCATCATTGTACATATCAAATTTTAATGGACAAAAGCAAATGGCTTCAGCAATATTCGCTATAGTTACAAATATTTTTTATCTGTGGCATCACAGCATCACATAATTTACAATTTTCGCTGCCCGCCATAACCCTTTATTTATAGATTACTAGCTGACCCGGCAAACGTTGTTTTGCCAATCATTCCTTATTAAAAATAAAAGTCGCGATGGAAAAATAAGGGTTGATCGTAGAAAGGTGAAAATTGAGGATTGTATGTATTTTTGTATGTTGTATCATAAAAAAATAGAAATTAAAAATTTTGTCTAAAAAATAAAAAAATAAATTTAGGGGTGGACTACCCCTAACATTTAGGGGGATGAAAAATAGATGTTGGCCGATTCTCATAGATACCGGATAAGCACAAAAAATTTCATCAAAATCGGTCAAGCCGTTTCGGAGGAGTATGGCAACGAAAACTGTGACACGAGAATTTTATATATTAGAAGATATATTCTAGTACCTACCCGCAGCTTCGCTCGCGTGGAATTAGACATAACAATAGTTTCCTTTACACCTAGTAATATTAAATAGCCTATGTCAGTCAGTGAAGATGCAGCTTTCTAACTGTGAAAGAATTTTTGAAATCGGTTCAGTAGTTTTTTGTGTGAAAACATGACAAACAAATGTTTCCTCTTTATAATATTAGTATAGATTGTACTCGGGTCTCTTCTCGGAATGAGAGGGGTTATCTCCTGGCCATAGTGCACCACGCTGATTAAAATCAGATTGGCAGACTTTTCATGCCTTCGAGAACATTATGGAACTCTCAGGAATGCAGGTTTTTTCACCGTTACAGCTGGTGACATTTCATTTCTTAAATCGCACATAACATAGAACAGTCGTTGGAGAGTGCGTCTTGATTTGATTTAATGTTTGTTGTTATTGCATTTGCATGTAATATTTAATAAGGATGTTTTATATTTAATAAGGAAAAAATAGACACAATCATCTTCTACACCAATTTAATCGGAAAATCAATTTAGACAACAACAAATATGGACGTGAATGTATTACATGCTGGACCAATTGAAGAGACTAGTTCAGTTGCAGCACTTCGTGTCTAGTCTTAGTACTTGCCCCAACCCTTGAGACCGAGACCGCCCCAGCCGTAGCCGAGACCGCCGAGACCGCCCAGACCGCCCCAGCTGCTGTACACCACAGGGGCGGATACGGTCTTGATGATAGGGGCGGTGATGATCGGGGCAGCGATGGTCTTGATCACGGGGATGGGTGCGGCCTTGTAGAGGTTGGCGGTGGACACGGCAGGGGCTAGTATAGGTGCGCTGATGATCGGGGCACTCAGACCTGTGAGGAATTGATATGATTAATATATATCATGGACGTTCTCACACAAGGCCATCTGACCCCAAACTAGGCAGAGCCTGTACTTTGGGTGTCAGAGACTGATATATACAAAGATATTTTTAAGCTGACAGCTACCTCGGACAAAGAATTAGCCTAGCTATTCAAACGGGGAACGCTGCCAGTATCTTCGGAACCTTGCCTAAGGGGACTCCTTTTAAAAATATATATTAGTTATTATTTTATATTTTTTAAGGTTTTTTAGTTTTAGGTTAATTAATAAGTAAATTTATATAGTAATTCATTAATAGTTTAAATAAACTGAATCATCAAGATATTATTAAACACATACTTGTATAGACAGTGGACGCCGGCAGCTTCGCTCGTTTGGAATTAGACATAACAATAGTTTCGTTTACACCTAGTAATATTATATAGCCTATCTCACTCAGTGAAGATGCAGCTTTCTAACGGTGAAAGAATTTTTGAAATCGGTATACATAGTAGTTTTTATGTGAAAACAATACAAACAAATCATTCCTCTTTATAATATTAGTTAGATTAGCATCCAGACACAACAAACACAAGTATTAATCACACGAATGTTCGAAAAGACACATTAGATGCGTAATTTTTATCAAAAAATGAGGAATAAAATCACTTTTAAAATTTATATTTAGAATTTTAGAATTTGAATTCTAACATCAAACGCTTCTTGAAAACAAAAAAATTATAATGGTCGTATTAAGCACAAAATGGTATTTCAGATTGTTCAACAATCCAGCATTGAAATGAGAGAAATGCTTTAGCAAAAGTTGGAGTGCCGCTGAGCCGCCACTTCCCTTTGTGGAGTTGGTCGGGCTATTTATTATCGAACAATCCAATCTTAACTAATCCAATTACCTAATCGGCCGGACACTATCAAATTACTGAGTTTCAGCCAGTTGCGTTGGATTATACGTTGAGAGCTGTGTATAAAGGGCATAGGACGAGGTTTGGACTGAAGTTACTTTGATCAGTAGTGAACTATGAAAGTAGGACAACATTGTGTAAATACGTCTAACTTAACTAACTAACTACACTACTAGGTACCCATCATACTTCAAAAATTGATATTCCATCCATCCCCTTTGCCTTTTGGGGTCCACTGCTGGACATAGGCCTCCCTCAATCGTTGCCACTCCTCCCAATCCTGCGCCCTCTGAATCCAACGGTTTCCCACTGTCTTCTTCAGGTCATCAGTCCACCTCGTCGGAGGGCGGCCAATACTTCGTTTAAATTGATAGGTATTTGAATTCAAAAATGTTCTAAAATTTCAAAGTGATGTTCGTCTGGAAGAGATCGTTCCAAGTGATTCGACAACCAATTGTCTCATCTAAATGTGCTATGTTCTCTGTTTTCATGTCTTACGTTGGTTTGCGATAGTGTTATTTTGTTGTATTGTATCATGTCATCTGAGAGGACGACCGTGGCCTGTAGACAGTGAAGGAAGGAGTCACTCAGTGATGCTGAGATATTATCAGGTTGATGAAGTGCTTACCATATCCACCTAAGCCGTAGCCGAGGCTGCTGTAGCCGAGGCCGCCGTAGCCGTAGGGCACGGCTTGGCTGAAGCCAGCCACGGCCAAAACGCAAGCCAACTGTAAAAAAAAAAGAATCACAAATTCACACTGTCTGTCTTTCTCGTAACTTAATCATATTTTATTCATAAGTATTTTTCTAAAAGTGGAACACTTGAGTAAGTCGCGTGTAGGTGAAAACCACCTCATTTAAAGCGCAGTATACACCTCTCGACACCCTGAGCCACTCACGAACATGTTGCCGCCTTTGCCGTCCAGCGCGTCGGCATGTTTGGGTTATATGGAAACAATATTTGTCTGAAATAAATGTCTGGTCTGGACCCGGCTTTAGTTGTGACAGACATTATAGAACTTTTACATGGACAGTTGGTTGGTTGGATATCTTTTACTTTTGGTTTGACTTTATAGTAAACTTACTTTTCACAATACAAATTTTAACGTATAAATTCAATCATCGGCTTTTCGAAAGAATTCGCGCCTCATCGACGTTAATAGCGGATTCGAAAAAAATTCGGCTGCAATTTTCATGCATTAATAGTCTTGCTTGGCCATGCGTGCAGGAAAAGTGGAAAATTTCATTTAAAAAAAAACTGTTTAAAATCGCCACGAAAGTTTGCTGAATGATGTGTTAACAGACCGAAGTTAAATGAAAATATTTTTTGTTTGAATTAATTTGAAACCACTTACAGTCCTTTGTACCCTTGTATACTGACTTGCTTAATACTTAGGATACCACATAATTATCTATTTAACATTTCAAACTAACGTTACTAACATTTTATGTGAATACTAGCTGACCCGGCAAACGTTGTTTTGCCATATAAATAATTTTTACTGAATATTTTGGGAGAACTTCATGTAAGTGTGTGGACTACAACTACCACTACCAATACCACTACACCTACTACTACCACTACCCCTACCACTAACACTACCCCTACCACTACCCCTACCACTACCCCTACCACTACTCCTACCACTACCCCTACCTCTACCACTACCCCTACCCCTACCATTACCAATACCACTACCCCTACCCCTACCACTAACACTACACCTACCAATACCCCTACCACTACCCCTACCACTACCCCTACCACTACCCCTACCCCTACCACTACCATTACCAATACCACTACCACTACCCCTACCACTACCCCTACCACTACCACTACCCCTACCACTACACCTACCACTAACACTACCCCTACCACTACCCCTACATCTACCCCTACCACTACCTATCACGCACCGGCGCCATCTACTTAAAATATTGGTTTGTAGTACATGCTATGTATCAGAGATGGCGCTGTATGTGAAAAAAGATTTTTCCCGCTTTTCTGTTGAAATTTTTCCTAAATTTTCTTTGCTATAAACCTCACCGAGCCCGAGACCTTTCCAACGAATGCAAAACCGTGGAAATCGGTTCGTGCGTTCTGGAGTTATAGCGTCAGGAAGGAAAACCCGACTTATTTTTATATAGTAGATTACATAGCTGTCATTATACGTCAATTACATAGCTGTCATTTGCGTTTTGTTATTCCGAGTCTGATTCTTTTTTGTTATACCACGTTTTATAGTGACTGACGTTTCATGTCAAGTCACACGGGAACGCTGTCGAACGGGATAAAAAGTATCCTATGTCCGTCTCCTGGCTCTAAGCTACCCCCCTACCAATTTTCAGCCAAATCTGTTCTGCCGTTCTTGAGTTATAAGTGGTGTAACTAACACGACTTTCTTTTATATATATAGATAATTTATTGTTGCATGCTAATTTACTATTCAGCTTATAGGAACGCAAAAAAGTTACGAGAATTGGGAATGTGCTTCTCAGATTTGTTGTACCTTCAAGTGAAGTTCGATAATTTAATAGACAACAAACCAACGAGATCCATTATTCGACAATTGGGCAAGAGAACTGCATCCAAATGCATTGCTACAGCATGGTACCTAGTAATAAAACGGTTGTTTCAACGCCAATCAATATTCATACCGTTTCGACACGAATTCGCACAGACCGGGTCATGTCGACAGACATGTTCAATCACGTTCAACCACTAGGGAACTAATGGGACATGTTCAAAGGGACATGTTCAATCCTCGGAAGACAGAACCAACATCAAAATCTAACACGTCCTAATGGAACTTAATCTAAGAACAATTGCAGATCCAGAAATCTTTAAAACAATGAATTTAGATGACATAATATGTACTTTTAAACTGCTACTTAGACATGAAATACGGAATGGCAAGTAATATTCAGTAGGTATATCTATGCTCTATAACTAATAAAAAAAGGTACAATGAAACGATGCTTTGCAGTTGTTTATTAGTTCTATAACTTATACTTTTAGTTAAAAAAAATTACAAAGTTGGAGAATCATCGCTTCTATGAAAGAAACAAAAACTCTATCACAAACAGTTGTGTTTGTGATGGAGTCTGTTAAGACTATAAAGTGCCTTACCTATTCGGTGACACCGTAAATATGTGTATGACTATACAAAAGTCCATTAAAAAAAGTGCCTTGAATTATAGATAAGAATAATAATTTGTTACCTATTCTCAAATCTCACTAGACCCCGCAAACATGCTATTATATCGATCGGTCTTGTCTTGTTCGTGCCTGAAGTCGCCTTAACTTCGTTTGATCTTAAATTATTACTGAATATGCTAGCTTCACAAGACTGCGTGGCACTTCTATCGAAAACTGGCTCTCCGGTAATTTGTTAACGTAAAACACTCGCAAACGGAACGCCAATTACGACAAACACCGGCGTTTTGGGCCAACGAGTATATTTTTTAAGCGTAAATACATCCAGTTATTTCTAGAGGTCACTGAACCTTAAAATCATTTTTTTATAAATATAACACGTGATTGCCCAGAAGGGTTGCAATTTATTATATAATTCAATTATTATTTTTTATTTGTGATATGATGATTATTATTTTACAACGACGCGACGTGATGGGACCCACGAATCTATTTTCAAAACGTAATTTAGTAATTTTTCACTTTCATATCATAAAACACTCTTTGAAACTTAAGACAGATTTTCATCAACTTGAAATTATTATTCTTTTTTACTTTTAAATGAATACTAAATCTTGATAGTTTAATGATACTTAAGTAAGACAAAATGCACTCTATATCGGCCTCTCTAATCACACTCAGTAGAAACTGTTGAACGTGGCCTTTGTACTTCCTTCCTTCTTGTTCTATTCGAATTTATTTTTCTCCTTCTGTTTTACGTCATCTAGAGGCTGAGATAAGCGTCGAGCGTTTTAAAAATGTCTGCCAACCACAGAACATTAATAGCGCGATGTAATTGACGAAAACGGTTGCCCCTTGTCACGATTAAAGGCTTAAGGATGCCCATTTTATTCAAGCTTATCCACTATGACGAATGGATCTTTTCCTCGTTTGCAACAAGACTGTCAGGTTCATTAGCACGATTTTACGAACAACAGATCAACAAAAATAGTTGCATTAGTTGCAGTTCCTGTCGGGGCATATAAATTATATTTCGTCTCCACTTCCACTATCCTATCCAATAATCCACAGGACACAATTGTCGAACAGTTGTTCATCCACTCACTTGTGAAGTTGCCGGTTGAAAATTGAAGAGTCAGTGATTTATCAAGTTAATCGTATTTAACAATTAAATCTTACCTGCTGTAACTATGAAGATAGACCCGATGTCTTTCATGAGCAAACCATACAGTTCTCGATAATATTCTCGAAAGCAGTAAAGTCTGCCAATCCGCACATGGCCAGTGTGGTGGACGCCTTAACCCTCATTCTGAAAGAGACCTGTGCTGACCAGTTTTGGCCAGCCCAAAAGTTTGGGAGGAACATCCAATAATCCACAGTGAAAAAACGTTTCGACCTCGCGATTAGAAATACTGCTTCCCCCAGATTACCAACAATGACCATTGTTGTGCAAGTCCGGTTGCCACTTCGATAAAAAAGAATAGGTACTCACAGTGACGTATCCGTACATGTTCGTTCAGGTGTTGAGACGAAGTGTACTGGTTGGGTGCAGGGCATCGTATTTATACCGCCACGCTTCCTGCCCAGGGTCGGTGTCGGCATTAACATAATTCTTTCAGGACGGTTGTTTTCCACGTCCCTAGACTTTCTACATAGTAGCGTCCATAGCCCAATGGCTCGAGTCGATTCAATGTGATCCAAAGAGTTAAGCAACGACAGGCGCGGTCGGTTTGTGGATGGGTGACCGCTTCGGAGGGCACGTAAAGCCGACGCTCCCGGTTGTTTTAAATGGTGGAAACAGTCCTTAAGTCTTGTCGAAGACCTTCGGGTGGCTTGAGAACATTCGACACTGGGTTGGCCACTAACCCCTCCACCAATCCGCATTGGAGTAGCGTGGTGGAGTATGCTCTAAACCTGCCCGCAGCAGTGTCTGTGGGAGAGACCCGTGCCCAGCAGTGGGACGTCTATGGGTCGCAGCGGAGACTTTGTTAAGGCCCTGATCCATCACGGCCAAGTGTGTACCGGCAGACTTCAAATGCCTTCGAGAACGTTATGACGATATCTCAGCTATGCCTATGGTCGCAGCGGGCCAAGACCGCTGGTTTTCAGGGCGACCCAGCTTATTGTGCAGTTTGGACAGTACAGTACAGTGTACTTAAATAATATGAAAAAACCTGAATCTATAGGTAAACGAGATACAACCACATGTCATGGATTCATCAGTATTTTCCATTTGTTTTCTGAATAAAAGCGCCGCATTATTGAATAGGAGTTCTCATTGCCTATGATTTATTTCCCGCCGATTATCCATTTTAACGGCTAGAAATGCCTAATAGCAAGCAATCCCGCCAATATTTCATGTGCGTCGCGTTGGGGGCTGTAATTCTAACTACATATCCGTGTCTTTGTTTATGGTATTAATTTTAAACGCTAGCGCTGTGGTATCCACCACTATTCACCATTGCCGATGCGGAAGGCAAACTTAGTGTCGAATTTTCGCGAAATTTGTTGAAGTTACTAGATTAAGCTTAGCGATTTTTTTACAATTAACAACAATCTGGTTCGATAGTTGATTCAGTTAAACTCAGTTTTACTCACCGAGATTACGAGTGAAAGAGAAGATGAATTCTACATTCGTATATTTAGTAGGTAAGAAATATAGAGAAATAAACAGGACAAATTATGATACTGTCAAACATGAGTGTCAGTATGTTATAATATACATAACATCGAAAAAACGGAAGACCAAATGCATTTAAAATATCGTAATTATATCGAATTTTAAGGGTACATTCAGACTTAGCCTTTATTCAACCGGCGAATGTGAGAATCATGTATATTTTCTTTGAAGGTATACCTAGCTTGTAATATCGTGACATACACAGACAAACCGTTTACATTGTTGAGTTTCCCTTTATGGGAATCCGTTCCTATTTTTGTAGAGAGTTCGTATAAACACTTCATTAATAAAAAAGGAAAAAGGGCTTGTAATTGACAAGCCCTTTTAGTTTTCGGAACACAATTACTTGTAAAAATTGGTAGAAATTGTTCCGGTTGTTCACTGTATCTGACAGCAATACTAAATAAAAAAATACTACCTATGTCTTAATAGAGAATAAGTTTATAGACTCTTACTCGCATTAAAGTATTTTTATTTATTTATTTATTTATTTATTTATTTATTTATTTAAATCAAACTTATATCTAGCTTTACAGGGATGTCCCTAATGCGCTAGTATAGTTATACATTGTCTTGTCAAATAAAAAAATTAAATTAAATACAATCATCATCAAATCATCAAAAATAACAATCAAATTCATAACTAAGTATATATAACATGTCAAAACGGAATTAAATTATATATTAATACAAAAAAGACAATACACAATAATCAACATTTAAGTAATAAAATTAAAATTATCCATAGTCAAAAATTATCTCAATCACGATTTAAAAAAAAAAAAAAATAATAATTTATAAACCCTAAGTAAAAAGAGAAAAATTAATTACTATAACATTACACAATAGTCAATATAAAATTAAATTTCATAAAATAAAAAATATGTACATGTCAATCATTAACACATTAAATTTAAATTAATACATTAATAGATGTTTAAGTTAATGATTTAGGTGCCCACTCGGTAAATTTTAAGTAATTTATAAGTAGATATTAATCAAAATAATACGAGTTACTTACCAATAGCTATATTAATTTTATTTTCATCGTGTATGAATGTTTCTGATGGCCTAGTTTTAGTTAGAACTGCCAGCCGTTGAGCTGTACTTTAACTAATTATTTTAAGACACATCATGCTTTGTGGTTTTCTTGTAAATTATATGTAATTATAACTAAATAAATAAATGACGGAACATTTTTTATCTTTGCATGCTATTTAAAAGTTATTGTCGATATATTGGGCAATCAACTATAGTCGGTCAGTGCGAACGGTGCCTAACATGACTATGCTGAGTTACAGTTCGGTTTCGCATGCGGCATAACTTACACGGGTTACTGCGCACTGGGGCCGCGGCTGAATGGTCTGGCTGTGAAATATATATCTGGGCTATGCAACTTTTTATAGATGTTAGAACCTAGCTAAAAGCGGTGACAGCCCTGTGGCTATCGAACTTGCCCCTCACTCGAGCGGTCCGGGTTCAAACCCCAGCTGCACGCACCAATGACTTCTAAGTTATGTGCGTTTTAAGAAATTAATTGTCACTAGCTATAACAATGAAGGACACATCGTGAGGAAACCTTTATGCCTAAGAGTTCTTCATAATGCTCTCGAAGGCATGTGAAGTCTGCCAATCCGCACTTGGCCAGCGTGGTGGACTAAGGCCTAATCCCTCCAATTCTGAGAGGAGACGGTTGTGATGATGATGAACCTAGCTAAAAAGGAGGAATTTAGATGAATTTAGAATGTAATGTCAAAAGCTCTTCTCATCCACTGGCACACATGAAATATTGTCACAAGCGGTCACCCATCCGCGCCCGTCGTTGCTTAACTCTTTCGATCACATTGAATCGACACGAGCCATTGGGCTATAGACACTTGGCCCACCATAAGTAATTTCTCTGTGGTAAAAGTAAATTATATAGTCTATTTAGTACATACCTACAAAAACCACATAATCAATTAACCAATGCAATTCGATCTATCAATTTGGACATTACAGTAATTAACATTATAGTAATTAACGGAAGTTCGCTGTTCGTAAATAGATGTTAATTTTAATTGGTATATTTGCATCCAAAACCTATTCCCTTTGAACAAAAGATATATTGTGCGTCGATTGCATACATTTGCATTTTAGCTTGCAAAGTATTTACCCATTCCGGCAGAAATTTTAATATTTTAACACGGCTGTAGGAACTGTTCAATCGTTACTGCTTCTCCATTATATATTAATATATACTGGAGAAGAAGTAACGGTATAAATATATTACAACATTATTCATAGAAATACATTGTCAATGTATATTATAAATTTTAAATATTTCTCTGTACAAAAACGTAACATAGATGATTATTATAGCTTGATTGTAGAAAAGAACTTTTTTTTTAATTTATTTATTTATTAAACAGGTCTGCTTACAGCGGTAAGCCAAGGCGTTCACAAACATAAGTCATAGGTACATTAGTCATGGATACAACATTAGTCATAGTCATTAGTCATTCTGGTGCTATTACACCCTATTGATGATAGCTTATTGTTTAACCCTGAAACCATAATGGAATATGTGAAATTTCGCTCACATTTCATGAATAGTAATTATGAAGTCTCAATAATATAAAAAAGAGAAATTCTGAATATTTACAGCTTTGGAATGAAAAATGTATAAAACAGTACCAGCTCAGATCCACTCATCGCATTCATTTAAATCATCCAATATGACCCATGAATTTAATTTAAAACGCCGTCAATATGTTAAAATTGAGCGCTCAGTTAGAAAATAATAAAAAAGTATTATACGCGTCGAAAGATGATTAAATAAACATGAAAATTACTAAAGACTACGATTTAAATCCGCTTGGATGCAATTTCTGCCGGACTTTACACTACCAGCGTCCGTCACTTATCAGTGTGCCGCTGGTATGTTGAAGAAGCCGACAAATCATATCACTCCCATTGTTATTCTTGCCGCAATTTAGACCAGCTAAGAAACAACATGATAAAGTGGAAACATTTGTTTGTAATGTTTTCACACAAAAACTACTGGACCGATTTCAAAAATTCTTTCACCATTAGAAAGATGCATCTTCACTGAGGGACATAGTGCTATATAATATTACTAGGTGTAAACGAAACTATTTTTATGTCTAATTCAACGCGAGCGAAGATGCGGGCGTCCACTAGTAAGACTATAAACTATCTCTCTCGACTTTTACTTTTAATTACCCTATTAAATATCAAATTCAATGGTAAATAATTTACCAAATTGTCTTAGATTTCATATGGAGAGTACATTCAGAAGTATGGATGGAGAAATGACCTACCCGACTGTCAAAAGTTTTTAGGTCACCCGAAAGCAATCGTTATCTTACGATTCCTCCGACTCCGACGTAACGAGCACTCTGAAGTACGGAAGTAATCTAAAAATTTTGCCAGTAGCCGAACCGAAACCGGTGAGCGAAAAAGTAGCTCATCAGTACCTAGGTAGGTAATAATAATAAGATTACGTTAAACTTATATAAATATTAGTACTAGTTGAATATCAACCTAAATTTCACTTGGCTTAGGCCCGTGTACCTACTTTAGAATACCGGTGAAAACCGAGAATAATAGAGAAAATATAATAATATTAATAATAGGTAATAATATATAATAATAGGTAATAGTAATAATGCCTCGATAATGTAACCACGCGACCACAAACGCTTCATTGACATAGTTGCATAACAATTAGCATTCCTAGTATTTGGATAAAGGATTCTTGCAAGCCTAAAATATTTGCAATATTTCATGGCTGGTCAAATTGTTATATGTAATAATCTACGACTGGACTGCCACTATTTACTGAAGCGTTAATTACGTAGCAGTGTTATTTATACGATACCCAAATAGTTTTTGTATGCAATACCAATTACAGAACGATTACATACAATGTCTGGGCATAAATTATTTTCAAATGAAGTATGAAAACGTTGTGCCGAAATTAATAACAGCGCGATATAATTCGTAATTTATTTAATTTGGATTTCAGTTTTTAAAATTATCAATGATTGAATTTTTTGCTTAGCACTTCAGCATCCATATTTAATGATTACAAACTGCCCTGGTATGGAATTAATGTTATCAAACGTAATTTCAATTAAAATAATTCAAGCACTTTATTATTATTATTTAATACTTTATTATTACACCAAAAAAAGATGTTACAATGGGCGGACTTAATGCCTATTGGCATTTTCTGCCAGTCAACCCAGGGTGATAGTGAGATAGTGATTGGTAGGCAGCAATATTCTAGGGAGAAAAAAAGAGATTTTAATATTTTTTAAACGTTCCTTATTCTGATAGTTAGCAAGTCCAACTAACTTCTTTCACCATTAGAAAGCTGCATCTTCACTGAGTGACATAGACTTTATAATATTACTAGGTGTAAACGAAACTATGTCGTCTAATTCCACGAGAGCGAAGCTGAAGCGAAGCGTCCACTAGTATAACATAACATCACGCGTGTATGTGCCGTAAGCGGTAGGCAGGGGTGTGTAGTACGACCAGCTTTCACCTGTTACGAGTATGTTGTTCCCATGTAATATGTGGCGAGAATAATGCCATAAAACGGTCACAAAACTATACCTTGATCTACTACTATTTAAAATTATTAAAACCCAATAATACCTACTCTGCCTGGCCCGGAAATCGAACCCAAGACCTCTAGCAGTCAAGCTTACGAAAATTAGACCAAGGAGGCAGTCAAAAATAAAGACTTATTAAACTAATTGATGCGCATAAGATTTCAACCACGCCCCCTCGAAAGTTAAACCATAGACTAAGTACTATGATGTGCGTATGAGTCCGTGGTTATACTATATAGGTGACTATAACGGCTTTCAAACTACGCTCCAGCGTAAACTGCAGTTAATCTCCTGTACGTATAAATCGCAAACTATAACTTCCGAAGGCGCCTGCTACCTGCGATAGTGGTAAAGTTTAATTCAACCTGATCAATATTTATTCGCCACTAACTTATAATATGGCGCGTTAAGCCTTGCCAGAGGGCAACGACGAATTCGCGGGGTTATTATACAGATGTATTGTCAGATTTACGAGTTTCATGGAAACATGAAGTTCGGCCGAACTTATCTTCTGATAACCTAAGGTACTTCTTGCAAAAAAATTTATGTACATAGTACAGTAATTGAACATGAAATTTTGCCACTAGCGGTCACCCATCCACAAACCGACTTCGTTGCGTAACACTTTCGATCACATTGAATCGACGCGAGCCATCGGGCTACGCTACAGGTTAAGTTCTATAAGGCCGCACATGCGTCCGAATCAAGGAAGCGTCGAGACCGCGTGTGTCCTCGTTCCCGTTGCATATATCTCTCGCTGTTAGAAGTAATGAATTCTAAATGGAGCTTGGCTTCGAGAAACAATCCACTGTCGCGTCTTATTTCCCGCGGGGGCTTAACTTGTTGAGAACTCCTACGAAAGCTACGCCATATGCGATATATTAATTTAAGAAAAAGAAAAATATATGTTAACACCAGCTGACCCCGCAAACGTTGTTCCGCCATATGAAATGTCAAAGTGACGCGACGCTTCACGTCAATGAACGACGGTTAAAAAAAATAACTAAAATAGTGTTTAAAAAACATTTTCCAGTGGTCCAAATTGTGAATCTAAACCATTCTCGAATCGCCTTGAGCACACACAAAAAATTTCATCTACATCTATTAGCTGTTTAGGAGTAGTTCACTGTCATATACACGTACACAAGAACAAGAAATATATATATTAAGAAAACAAATCCACTGTGCGGTGGCAAGTGTGACAATCCAAGTTTGTCCAGGCGGCAGCTGATGGATCATGCTGCTCATTATCTTGAATATCATACAGTTAGTTTCAACTTACCTATTTTACTACTAGTATATACTCAGCATGTTGTTCCAATAAAGAAAGCTAGTAGCGACGACATATGTGGGAATATTTATGTTTCTCGCGTCGAGTCGTCTGAAGTCATGAATTTTAAACAGATCGGGGCTTCAAGCAGCATTTTATGTGTATCTAGAAGCGCTTGAAGCGAGCGCTCATTTGTCACTTTCTTGCCTTCATCAGTAAGAGGATTGAGGAATATTCATAGTGGCGTAATAATATAAGCTTTTTTATCCGTTGAGGGCCCGTTGTCCCACCGGTTTTCCTACTGGTAGGAACACGGTATAGCGCGGTCCTCCTGAGCTCAAGCCGAATGATAGTTTCAATGTTGGTCTGTAGGTTCAAATAGGTTTTATATGAAACATATTTCGCATTCGCAATAATAAGTCATCGTGTTTCAGCATGACGGGACAGAAACTCGCAAATATGCCGAGCAAACACTAGAAATGCAGACTTAACATCCGGGTCATGGCAGTGCGCTGTTAGCAAGCGGGAAATATTCGACAATCCCGACGAATCCGACATAGAATATCGTGCTTTAGTCCGACGAACCAATATAGACTAGCCACATGTACGATTGCGATGTTGCAGTTGCTTCTGAATATATCAATTTTGTACGTAATTCTCGAAATACCGAAATAGCATTGTCATATTGCATGGAAACAGTATTCGACAGATAACGTAATATTATTCATTGAGAGTTAAAATTCATAATGATTTATGATTTGATTTTCGACTGATTCAAAGATGTTTTGTTGTTGGCCCGTTCCATGTAAATAAAATTGAGAGGAAAAATCTCTTGTTTGCTCGTGGTGTATGTTTTCCATTCTTAATTAGCTGCAACCCATACCACCACAGTATACCACTGCTGGGCACGGTTTTCTTCCACAGACAAATCTGCGGGAGGTCTAGAGCAGACTCCATCACGCTGCTCCAATGCGGATTGGTGGAGGGGTTAGTGGCCAACCCCGTGTCGAATGTTCTCAAGCCACCCGAAGGTCTTCGACAAGGCTTAGCGATTGTTTTCACCATTGAAAATTACCGAGACGGCTTACGTGCCTTCCGAAGCACGGTAGCACCCATGAATTTTTGCCACTAACGGTTACCCATCCACAAACTGACCGAGCCTCTGGTTGCTTAACTCTGTCGATTGAATAGACGCAAGCCATTGTATGCGAACGTTAAGTCTTTATTAGTTACAAAGAAAATATAGACACACATACATAAATGGTAGACCATACCTTTGTACAAAGTGTAAAACAAACAACTTTAGTACCTCCACCGACAAGGTATTTGGCTCAATATGTTGGGTCCAGCTTTCCCGACGTTAACGGCTGCGGTCGCCCAAAAGGCCGGGCTTGCTCATATTTTAACGGCGGGCTCACATTCACGCTGGCACTCGTCTGCCAACTGTTCGGCCAACCATCGTGTCGTGTATAAGACAGTATATGTGAATAATTGATCCGCAACTCGTTTAAACCTTCACCTATTTCCATATCAAATTCCTCCTGCTTTTAAAACGGTTATAGTAAAATTTCACATCGACATTTTCAAACTAGGTAGGTTTCTACATCTCATATCTAAGAACAGCTGTAAGGTAGATAGAAAAAATACTTAAAATCTGATACAAATTACCTGTAAAAATTCCGCTCAACTAGACAGTACCTACTGTCAGTACCCGTGCGTTCTATATCAAGCTATAAGGTAGATAGAAAAAATACTTAAAATCTGATACAAAATACCTTTAAAAATTTCGCTCCACTAGAAAGATACATTTATTTACAGAAATATCATTACATCCATCCATCAGATTGAGGTCCACTGCTGGACATAGGCCTCTCCTAAACGACACCACTCCGACCGGTCCTGTGCCTTCTGAATCCAGCAGTTTCCCGCCGTCTTCTTCAGGTCATCTGCCCACCTTCATAATCATAATCATAATCATTTATTGCATTACAAGCTTTTACCCGCGGCTCCGCCCGCGTGTTCAAAGGGAATTAACAATGGTATTGGACACATGCTTCAGAGGATACTCTTTGAAGGCTGGACTTACGTTTGCGTTTACATACAAATCAAATACAATACAGAAAAACAGCAACACAGAAACACTAAATAACAAACTACTACTAACTAACTAATTAGTACTATCTAAAAACTACTTAAGGAAAAATATAAAGCAATATAAATATACAAATACAACTCAAAATCCATTTAAAAAAAATTATATTTAAAGTAATTACGTACTAATAAGTAATAACTACCACAGAACAGATAAAGTAACTACTACTAACTATTTAAAGTAAAAAATAAAGAAAATTCTAATTACACAAAAAATTAAACAAAACTACAATACAAAATGTTTATAAAACTCATAAAATATCTAAAGTACTAACTATTCCTTAATAATAATTATTATTTTAGGCCAAAACAGCTACAGGCAACAAAAACAATTCAAGAAGCGAACCAAAACCAAAATCAAAACGTATGTCTTATTCCTTTACCATATTAATTGTAAACCAAAACAACAATTTATCCAGCGCGAATTCAAAATTCAATTCAATTTATTAGTTGCCTATGACTTAATTAATTTATATATATCATTTGTTAGCGTGATTCAGAACTTGCAAATGAATTTAACTAACGCCATCTATTAACAACATCCGGAACTAAATATGTAGCAAATAATAAAACATCGATATCTTCCCATGGGGATGTTTTACCGCGGTAAAAAGTAGCCTACGTCACTCTCCACCCTCCTCACTATCTCCACACACAAAACCCATACCTTAAAATAGCTTCGTTGCGACGTGAAAGCCGGACAAACAAACAAACACACTTTCCCATTTATAATATTAGTAAGGATTACAGGTACAAGTACCTTGTCACGGGCTTGTAAGCTAATTATTGTTTTAATCTTTAATTGAGAGGTGCAAGCTGATTGGCGAACAATATCGTTCGATATTCACAAAGCCACCATAGACTGAGGATTTTTGCCATTTCCAGTCGAGGCAGTGCAGCCCACGGCAGTTTCGGTCATCGTCAAACCGAGTTTAATAACTAAACTTTGTCGGCTGGACCTTATGGCGAAACTTCAAAACTATTTATGCCTACACTCGAGCCCTCTACAAAGTTCGATATACATGTACAGGCCGCGTAAACGCACATACGAATCACAGAATATAAATTATTTAAACTACTGAAAATATAATTTCTACTGCTTAGTAGGCTCACCACCCATGGGACCAAAACATAACTGGTGAAGATTGCGGGGAAATCTATACTAATATTATAAAGAGGAAAGATTTGTTTGTAATGTTTTCACACAAAAACTACTGGACCGATTTCAAAAATTCTTTCACCATTAGAAAGCTGCATCTTCACCGAATGACATAGGCTATATAATATTACTTGGTGTAAACGAAACTATTGTAATGTCTAATTCAACGCGAGCGAAGCTGTGGGCGTCCATTAGTACATATATATTCTTATTCACCAGCAAGAAATATACTGCAGGAAAATCAGAAAATACTGGCGATTTGAAACAAAACTTTGTCCGTAAAGCAGACAAGGCGATATGAGCGCGCCGGCTGGGGCGACGGCGCACCTGGGAACTTATTTAATATTACATTTTGATACCTTGCGAATACTTAATACTTACACATGACGACATAGAGCATACGCGTAGGTAGGACATTATGTCATGAAATCGCAAAAGATGAATTGTTTAGATCTTTAGAGATGTTCGAAATTCAAAGCATAACTAAATACTACAAACTTTTACTACAAACTTAAAGTACATACTTTTATAGGTGGTAGAGCCTATAGGGAACCAAATAGGTTTTATATGAAACCTAATTGGTTTTATTGGTTCCATATAGTTAGTGGGTATGAGAACTAGGGACTGCCTGTGGTATTAGTCCTGTTAGTTGGTGGTAGTAATAGTCCACTTAGTAATTGTTAGTAAGAATCTTGTTCCAAGTCAGTCACAGATGTGTTGCTACCCTTGAGGACTAAGATGGTCGCCTCTAAGGATGTCTAACCGGAAACCACACCTTACCAACCAGACCACAATTGTTTTAAAAACAATTACTACATGTTAGAAATGGTACTAGGTACCGTGGCGAGCGGTGGTACTGCCCCGGGCGAACTTTATATGGAACAAATAGGCTTCATATAAAACCTATTGGGTTCCCTATAGGCTCTACCACCTAATAATCCCATCACAAGTTATTATTATCTTTGCAGTCACAGGGCTTTGCGCAGTAAACCAATTTAAATATTTATATTTCTGATGGTAATGGTATATGCTTCCTACTATAAATATTTGTAGCTCAATTTGACAATACAATGTATGCAGCAATTTCTATATGCAATTACTGAAAGTAACCTGTAATTAAGCAAAGCCAGTATTTCTGTACAGTGTACTTCAGTGCAGTGCATTATGCTATGACTAATACTTTGCTCCAAATTAATCGAAAATATCGATTATTGACCTTGTAAACCTTACTTTCAGGTATAACATTTAGTTAGTAGTTAGTTTACTTACTGGGACTAAGGCCTAATCCCTCCCATTCTGATAGGAGACCCGTGCCCAATCCTGAGGATTGTATTACAATGTATACGAAATATCAAAGGTATTTTAATAAAAAGGGTATTTAAGGATTTATTGAAAAGCTTTTCCAGCCTCAGTGTACACAATGGAGATGAAATAGGAATTCCATTAAATCATTTTATGTTCGCACGCCCCTGGCTCCGGCGGAATGGTCACTACGTTGGTACCGTGTTTCGTACTGTCTGCAGTGTTCTGGAAAATAAATAAGTAACATTTTAATTAAGACTGGCACAATTGGTCTTGTGGTCGTGAGCGCGTCTGCGAGACTAGAAGTTCTGGGTTTGATTCCCGGGTCGGCAAAGTATTATTGGTTATCCCGCAGTCCTCCTGTAGCGCCGGAGTAGGCCACCGAGCGGGTTTTAGTGGGCGAACGTCCCAAGATGTCCGGGTACCTTTTCAAGGTTTCCCACTCGTTAAACAAAAAAAAACGGCGTTAAAAACGCATAAAAACGCGCCGTAAAGATGGTTCATTACAAAAATATTTACCTAACCGTTCAAAAGAAAATCTGAACACATATTTTATCCTCCACAAAAAGAAGGAAAAAAATTAATAAAAATAAAGAACAATGTTGGAGAAAAGGCGGTATTATTCTTGTATAACGATCATTTTACCTTTAGGCAGAGGAATATCAATCCCAATATTACGGGAGGACACAATATTGAAAGAAGTTTAATCTAACCTAACCTTAACCTGAAGCTAGCCTAATGTTAAACATACTGTGGTTTAACCTAATGTTTAACCAATACCCAAAGCTAAGCCAGTTTAGTTCGGTAGGTCATCCATCCAACCATCAGACTTTTGAGGTCCACTGCTGGACATAGGCCTCTCCTAAGCGACACGACCTTCTGAATCCAGCGGTTTGCCGCCATCTTCATTAGGTCGTCTGTCCGACTTGTTCTGTAGACATCACCCTAGACACCATACACCACCATACTAGATATGGGCATCGCTTCGCTGCGACCCATAGACGTCCCACTGCTGGGCGCGGGTCTCCCCCGCAGAAGCAGCTGCGGAAGGTCTAGAGCTCCATCACGCTCCTCCAATGCGGATTGGTGGAGGGGTTAGTGGCCAACCCCGTGTCGAATGTTCTCAAGCCACCCGAAAGTCTTCGACAAGGCTTAGCGATTGTTTCCACCATTAAAAACAACCGGGACCGACGGCTTTACGTGCCCTCCGAAGCATGGTAGCATCCATGAAATTTTGCCACTAGCGGTCACCCATCCACAAACCGACCGCGCCCGTCGTTGCTTAACTCTTTCGATCACATTGAATCGACCCGAGCCATTGGGCTATGGACGCATGGATATGGGCAGTATTATTCTTAAAACATGCATAGTGATACCATCAGACGATATGACAACAGACAACAAAAGTAGGTATTCTCTATGGAATAAGCTTCAAACCCGTGAGTCGTTACGTCTGTGGGGTCTCGAGATGTTTTCTTAAAAAATCAACTTGTCAAGATACTTACTCGCGCATTTTCAAGCATTTCAATGTCTTGCAGATTTTTAATTATCTTCTGAGTTCTCTTCTGCGCTGACGTCGCTCTTTGCTGTAGTAACTGAAATAAGAGAACAACATGATGTTTACGTGGTAGGTTGCTGTAAGTTGATGTAGATAAGTTATAGCCCGCTGTACTATATACATCGGTTATAGGCCATTAATAATAAATTATTTACTGATTAAAAAAATATTAGCGCACCGTTTAATAAAAAATGTACTAAGCTGTTGACGAATCCAAAATTGTTATGTAATCTCGGAATATAGTAAAAACCATCCGAGCTAGTTGCATTTCGTGGTACACTTTCAAAGATTGAAAGAAAGAAAGAAAGAAAATCTTTATTTTGTCTCAGATTTAGATACAATAAAATAAATTAAGAAAAGATAAGTTTAAACAACAAAGCAACATATATGAATAACATAATATATTAAATGAACATAAACAATAAAGCAATGACAAAAAAAAAAAAAAAATTTACACCAAGAAACACGATTAAAAAGCAACCTACTTGATGCGAGTGTCGTTTAATACAGGGGTAATAATTATGTACGAGTACATATCATGCTAAATTTTAATTTTATATACAACATTTATTATTAAACAATTATTTTATATACTTTTATATAGTTGTGTATATTGGAAGAAGGTGTCTTAGTTTCCGCTTGGTTAGTGCAATGTCTACTACGGAAATACCACCGTGCATAAAATACTCCATGTAATTTTGCGTTCCAAATTCGAATATGACATATGCCAGTACATTCGTGAGAGGGATTTTGCTCACATTAAGTTTGAGGTTATAAGCTGATCGCGGCGGCTGCGACGTAATTCAGTGATTAAGATTGAAAAGTGACGAACCTAAGTGACACCAAGGAAGAAAAAAAAGTGCTAATAGTGAAGTGCAGTGAGAAGTGAAGATAAAGTGACCTGAGGTAAAATTTCGGGCGTTTTATTAAAGTCGTAGAATGACTTAAGTGTATACTCGTATTTTCACTGTTGCTTTTGCATGTTTTCCTATGTGGGAGGGCGGAACGTGCTGCGGGGATATGCATGAATAATTAAACTAAAGGATAAACATCCGAAAAGCGCATACCGCCGATCGATCTCAATATCATAACGAAAATTGGCGCAAACGCCATTCTGAATCGTCACCTATGACATCTTGTAACAAAAGCCAAGGGTTTCTATATATTAATGAGTTTTATCCACGTCTCCACGTCCAATAAAATTACTACTTATAGCGGAAAATATTCCGAGGTCGATTAGTAGAACAAGTTTGCACAATGAGTACAAAAAAAACCTTTCCTGAATTGAACCTTTTCTATAGCGGAAATAGCAAAAAATTCAAAATGGCGTTTGTGCCAATTTTCATTACAATATTTGTGATTAGGTCAAAATATGTTATTATATCAAATTTCAGATCGATCGGCGGTATGCGTTTTTCTGAAGTATGTACATTGTACACCCAAACCAACTACTGCAGATAAAACTAACAATGAATGGAGAAAAAATAGATGGAGTACCTACTTCATACTTCATTAATAATCTGCCATTGACGTGACATTAATACTCGTATGTCATACGTTCGGTATAGAAATAGAAATGATAGTCGCCGAAACGAAATTCGGTTTTTTTTTATTGGACAACGACAATTGTAGCTCTTTTAGAATTAAGAGTCATTTTATGTATAAGAGCCAATACGTTGCTAGTGCTCGTACAATGGCTGCATACCGCTTGCCTTCTGCTCTCGGCCTCAGCCAGCCTCTCCTCGATGTGCGGCAGGCTGGGGGCCGCGGGGGGGTGCAGCAGCCGCCGCAGGTGCGGGGGAGGGGTGGCGGCCGGCCGGCGCGAGCTGGCGAACTCTTCCAGGGGGATCTCGTATGCTATGGCTGCAGATTACACGATTAATAACTTGGCTTCAAAGTGATCTTGAGAGAGGGTGACCGCTAGTGGCAAAATTGGGCGCTACCGTGCTTCGGAACGCACGTTAAGCCGTCGATTGCTTTCATGGTAAATCGTTTTGCCTTGATTGAATCGCTGCGACCCATACACGTCCCACTACTGGGCACGCCTCCCCCACAGACACAGCGGCGGGAGGTCTAGAGCACACTCCACCACGCTGCTCCAATGCGGATTGGTGGAGGTGTTAGTGGCCAACTCAGTGTCGAATGTTCTCAAGCCACCCGAAGGTCTTCGACAAGGCATGTTGGTGTGCTCTTGGCCTCAGCTGTTTCTGTGGGAAGAGTCGTGCCTAACAGTGGGACATCTATATGTATATATACCTGGTGACTGGTAATTCACTTGAAATACCGATAGAGTGCACTCAGTTTTTTTTTCTCGTTCTGAATAAGCCAAAAAAAAATAGGTGCTTAATATTCGCCCTAATTATCTAATAAGTATGGACAATTATTATTATTTATTTCAATTTCAATTTTACCAAATTACAGATCCTGTCCGTAGGCTGAGGCTACATAAATTCGCGAAGCGTCCGGCGATACGTAAGTGACTAAAACAATTAATTAATTTTTGTTGAATGGTGGTGGTTAGTGGCTTAAATGATTGACGGAAATTTTTAGACAGCCCAAAGGCTGTCGTTTCTCCGACATGGCTAACGGTTTTTTGGGATTTATAAAACTTTATAAGAACTATCGGATTTTGTAAATGTAATTGTGATTTTCCTGTAAAATCGACGGAAATCAATATTGTATACCATTACTCCGATTAATTGGTCGCAAAAACTTAATCAATAATTCGATTATTGCTCAAAGCAATTATCTACTATAAAAATAATCAGTTTCTCGTCTTCATTAGATCATTCAGCCACTTATAGATTGAATGATAAATACGATTCCGATGTATCTTGAATAAAATACATAGATAATATATATATATACATAGATAGATAAATAGATTTAAGCCAGTAAGAAATAATTTTTTTTTTTTGAAATGCATCCTTTTTTGTATCGCTTTTTTACAATAATGAACATTTATTTCTTATTTACACTATTCTTAATCCAAATTTATTAAATTTTATTTTCTGTTTTTTAGTTGGATTTTTTATAAAAGCGTGTTTATTTCGTTTTTTTAAACTATTAATTATAACTTGATAGTGGCTTGGAATCTGGATTTGTGTCCGGTGTATGTCACTCCTGTTACTCGAACATAACTTTTGAAGGAATCATCTCCCTTCTCTGTCTACGCTTTCCAGAAATACAGGCGTGATGTTTTGTTATAAAAATACTTACGCGGTTTCGGCTTCACTGGGGTATCGGGAAGCACTACTGTCGGTAAGTCATCATCGTCGTGGCCGCTATTGCCGTTATTGCCGTTTGTGTGCACACCGTTATTGGTCTTGTGACCGTTGCTGGTAGCTTCTGGGGTCACCACATGTCCAGATGATCCACACCCCATTTTGAGACTTTGCAATGGTAGGTACCACAAATTTAATAGAAAACCGCCATAATTAATTAATTACATTCAAAAAACTAAATAGCTACCTACATCTTCAAAGCCTTATTGATAACTTTATAACAGAGACCAGAGACAAGACAGTTTAATTTTAAATAATTATTTTTAGATGTGTGTGTATTTGTTGTCGTAAATCAGTGACAAGAACGTTTTATTTTAATTTTCTCGTATTTTCATGACCTTACGAAATCGTTCGTGACAGGGTTGACAAAGCAAACATAAGTGTAATATCACAGTAATATTGATTAAAACCCATAATAATTTAAACCTTTAAAATCCTGACTACTTTAAAACTCATTATTAATTTAATTCAAGGAGGTCGGTTATAGCGTAGTTAAATTATTTGTAATCATTTAAGTCGAAGATTTAAGTAGATAGAATAAAATGAATATGTCTGTATTTATTCATGTATTTATCAACCTAATATAAGTAACTCTGTCTGTCTCGCTTTCACGCCAAACCTACTGAACCGATTTAAATGAAATTTGGTACACAGATCGTCAAGAGCCTGAGAAAGGACTACTTTTTAATTGGAAAAAAGTGTTGTAAAGGGTTGAAAAGTGGGATGAAAGTATTGTCATTTTCAGAACTAGAAGGTTATGTTGATTAGATATAAAATATAAATAAAATATGGCATTCAAAGTTTGTAAAAATGTTACAAACTTATGGTGTAAAATAATTAAAGGGGCTAACACATTTACGGATTCATTACAAATTTGTGGAGCTAAAGTTAACGCGTTAAGAAGAATCTATTATTATGTCTAATTCCACGCGAGCGAAGCTGCGGGCGTCCACTAGTGCTTATATATATTGATTACTTGATTTGGGTGCTTCTACTACAAAAACTTAAATGTAATATAATAGCGTTTTGTTTTTCCTACATATATTATTTTTATATAAAAACTAAAAGCAGACGTCACGCTACGAATAGCGTGGTTCACGGTGATATAAAACTGCATGTAATATTGCATGCGATGAGAGTAATAATATTTCATAGATAACATAAAAAGCTTATGAAATATGCAACTGGCTCGAATAAATCTTGCGTGCTTTTATGTGGCTATTTCCATAAGCATTCCAGGGTACAGGTTTGGTTAGGAGGCCTGAATATTGCTGTACCATGTTACTCCATTGTATAGTATTGGTCGGAAGTTTTTAGGTAGCCTTTAAGCCTCCGATTTGACTTGACAAAAGTCATATAATTGATAAACATGCTGTAATATCTATGTTCCAATAAAACTTTATTCTATTCTATTGTATTCTATTCTATTCTATTCTAGTACCATAAAAACATGTGTCTTCAAAAGCATTGAAGAATAAAATGGCAATTGGATTTTCCAGCGGTTGACGACAAATCTTGTACCGGTTTTGAGAACCATAATGTTCTTGCAGAACGTTCTGCCAATATACATTGGGTCAGCGTGGCCGTTGCTAAAGAGCCAATGATATGATTGTGACGAGCAAAGAGCAAAACGCATTTTTTTATTTTAATTCTGAGATTTCTATTTGAAACACATTTTTGAAACCAATACTTGTATTGATATTTACAACCTACGCCTGTTACCGCTGACACGTGGAAAAACATTATTCTAGGTAGCCAGTTCATAAACTCTAGGCACAGTAGGCCTATTATGAACTTTTAAAAAACCATGCAAGTTCCAGGCAATTCAGTTTACGGGCTTAAACTGAATCGCTCTATTTCGTATTATGAGGTACCTACTTCTGGACGGCTTTTGGCTGGATAGTTTGTCTCTGGATGGTTTTATGTCAACAAGCGAAACGTTCAAAAACGTCATTTATATTAATCGGTAAGTTTACGGTTTCTTATTATTTATATATTTTATGCTCAAATAAGGTATTAATTTAAATGTTTCATGTGAAATATTACATGAGTAGTGAATATACGTATTTCGTGATGAAAAATAATGGAAAATTATAAAAATATGGAAAAAAATTAAAATAATTTTATATGATTTTAAGTCATTGTTAATGAAATTATGTTTCTGAACGATCACGAATCCTCGGCGGCAATTCAATTACTTCTACGTTAAAGTTTTCGAGTTAGAATTTTATTGATTAGGTGCATTCTTAGATTCTACTTTAGTAGAGTAATAAATACAGAATTACACATTTGAAATAATTGGAATGGCGTTGGTTTTTTCATTGTTTAATATTTCGTTAAGTACAGCTATTTAAAACCTTTCCATAGTTTTATAATTAATTGGAAATGTATTGTGTAGCATCCATAGTCCAATGGCTCGAGTCGATTCAATGTGATCGAAGGAGTTAACCAAAGACGGGCGCGGTTGGTTTGTGGATGGGCGACCGCTAGTGGTAAAATTTCATGAACGCGACCGTGCTTCGGAGGGCACGTAATGCCGTCCCGGTTGTTTTCAATGGTGAAAACAGTCGTTAAGCTGAAAATCTAAAATCCCAAGGAGACGGCGCATTTAAAACTTTGAAGGGTTAGTCTAGTGTAAGTAGTAAATAAAAACTAATTTGACTGACTTCCTAAATCATCATGATAGGAAAATAATGATAGTGAAAAACCAATATTTTATTTATTTATTTAATCATTTATGTACATACACACTCAAAACAGGAATAAATATTAGAAACAACACAGAAAGAAAGGAAAATGTATAGGTAGTAGATAAATATGTACGCCATACCTAAGCCCGTCTTTTTTCAGTATTGAGTAGATTACAAGGCTAAGCTGAAAAAAAAAGGGTTGCAACCATTCGGGCATCCAGCAACCGTAGGGGGGGCGGGCCACTAAATGTTCCACCATGGATAAACGGTATCTTTCTTGAAATTCACGGTCATGTAACTTATCGAATGGCTTACATTCTTCTCGGACACGTTTTCCGCGTACTCTTTTTTCATCCTTTTCGCGAGCGGCGTCAGCCTCGGTAAATTCGAAAATTTCCAGCTCGTCACACATTTAGAATTACCAAATTAAATACAAAAGCTGAGAAATAATTGAGAACAATTCAATAAAAGCTATCCTCGGACACCTCAAACTGAATTGTTATTTTTGACAGTTTAAAGACAGATAAACTTGAAAAGTAATGTCAATAGGAAGCTCGTAATACGGTATTGCCAGTCAAAATCCATCCAGAAGCCAGTCAGAATCTAGCGAAGTGTCACGTGACCGCTGACTGGCTGGAATTAAGAGTTCGTAATACGTAATTGCCAGGCAGTTCAGTTTACGGCCGTAAACTGCCTGGAACTAAGAGCTCATAATAAGCCCCCAGTAGGCCTATTAAGAACTTTTAAAAAACCATTCAAGTTCCAGGCAATTCAGTTTACGGGCTTAAATTGAATCGCTCTATTTCGTATTATGAGGTACCTACTTCTGGACGGCTTTTGGCTGGATAGTTTGTCTCTGGAAGGTTTTGTGTCAACAAGGGAAACGTTCAAAAACGTCATTTTATATTAATCGGTAAGTTTACGGTTTCTTATTATTTATATATTTTATGCTCAAATTAGGTATTAATTTAAATGTTTCATGTGAAATATTACATGAGTAGTGAATATACGTATTTCGTGATGAAAAATAATGGAAAATTATAAAAATATGGAAAAAATTTAAAATAATTTTATATGATTTTAAGTCATTGTTAATGAAATTATGTTTCTGAACGATCACGAATCCTCGGCGGCAATTCAACTACCTCTACGTTAAAGTTTTCGAGTTAGAATTTTATTGAATATGTGCATTCTTAGATTCTACCTTAGATTAGTAATATGTCGATTCTACTCTAATAGAGTAATAAATACAGAATTACACATTTGAAATAATTGGAATGGCGCAGGTTTTTTCATAGTTTAATATTTCGTTAAGTACAGCTATTTAAAACCTTTCCATAGTTTTATAGTTAATTGGAAATGTATTGTGTAGCATCCATAGCCCAATGGCTCGAGTCGATTCAATGTGATCGAAAGAGTTAAGCAACGACGGGCGCGGTTGGTTTGTGGATGGGCGACCGCTAGTGGTAAAATTTCATGAACGCGACCGTGCTTCGGAGGGCACGTAATGCCGTCGGTCCCGGTGGTTTTCAATGGTGAAAACAGTCGTTAAGTTGAAAATCTAAAATCCCAAGGAGAAGGCGCATTTAAAACTTCGAAGGGTTGGTCTAGTGTAAGTAGTAAATAAAAACTAATTTGTATTCATCTTAATTACTGACATCATAGATCATCATGATAGGAAAATAATGATAGTGAAAAACCAATATTTTATTTATTTATTTAATCATTTATGTACATACACACTCAAAACAGGAATAAATATTAGAAACAACACAGGAAGAAAGGAAAATGTATAGTAGATAAATATGTACGCCATACCTAAGCCCGTCTTTTTTCAGTATTGAGTAGATTACAAGGCTAAGCTGAAAAAAAGGGTTGCAACCATTCAGGCATCCAGCAACCGTACGGGGGGCGGGCCACCAGATGTACCACCATTGATAAACGGTATCTTTCTTGAAATTCACGGTCATGTAACTTATCGAATGGCTTACATTCTTCTCGGACACGTTTTCCGCGTACTCTTTTTTCATCCTTTTCGCGAGCGGCGTCAGCCTCGGTAAATTCGAAAATTTCCAGCTCGTTTTACACATTTAGAATTACCAAATTAAATACAAAAGCTGAGAAATAATTAAGAACAATTCAATAAAAGCTATCCTCGGACACCTCAAACTGAATTGTTATTTTTGACAGTTTAAAGACAGATAAACTTGAAAAGTAATGTCATTAGGAAGCTCGTAATACGGTATTGCCAGCCAAAATCCATCCAGAAGCCAGTCAGAATCTAGCGAAGTGTCACGTGACCGCTGACTGGCTGGAATTAAGAGTTCGTAATACGTAATTGCCAGGCAGTTCAGTTTACGGCCGTAAACTGCCTGGAACTAAGAGCTCATAATAAGCCCCCAGGTCGTGAAAACGATTAATTACTTTGATGTAAGTATACAAAGCTGTCGTTTTAATCTTTATGTAATTTTTTTTTTCGTTTATAATAGTGACATCGATTTATGTGAAAACTTTTCGAATATTATTGTTTTGCTCTACTCGTAAAAGCAATAGTTATTGCTTCCAGAAGTATTCTGTGATTCCAGTTGAGTTTAGAAATAACAAGTTGTATTTCTGCTTCTAGCTGCCTGTTTATTTTATCCATCCATCCACCGGCGCTCTATCTAGCAAACAGTTATGTATATATTTTCATTAACAGGGGCAATTCCGTATTTTTGAGCTACTATGCAACTACAGATATTTAACACTCACTGGGCCGAGATATAGATTTAATATCCAGTACAGTATTGTTTCTTCGACCACAAACCTTTCTTTGTCCGACTGTTGGGCACGGGTCTCCTCTCAGAATGGAAGGTATTAGGCCTTAGTCCACCACGCTGGCCAAATGCGGATTGGCTTTCGACTTGACATGCCTTCAAGAACATTGTGAACTTCACCTTTACAGCAAGCGACATTTAATTTCATAAATCGCACATAACTTAGAAAAGTCATTGGTGCGTGCCGCTGGGGTTTGAACGCGGATGAGTGAGAGGCGAGTTCGATAGCCATTGGGCTGTCACCGCTATTATATTGGCAGTATAGTATAATGATCGCAATGCCTGCATTAATACGCGCGAGAACGCCTCTCGTCTAGAGCATACTCCACCACGCTGCTCCAATGCGGATTGGAAGAGGGGTTTGTGGCCAACTCAGTGTCGAATGTTCTTAAGCCATCCGAAGGTCTTTAACAAGTCTCAACGACTGTTTCCAGCATTGAAAACAACCGGGACCGACGGCTTTACGTGCCCGCCGAAGCACGGTAGCGTCCTTGAAATTTTCGCCACTAGCGGTCACCCAAACCGACTGCGTCCGTCGTTGCTTAACTCTTTCGATCATATTGAATCGACGCGAGCCATTGGGCTTGGACGCTACAGCAATACGCTACAACAACTAATAACAATAAACAATGACACAATAGCAGAGCTTCCAAGATTATTGGACGCTATTATATTTGGACGCTAGGTCCAACAAATTCGTTGAGGTCGTACCAAGCTGGTATCCTCTCCTACATACGTCGATATCATCATGATTAATGGTATCCTTTGTCAAGGGCTCGCAATGCGGGGGCGAAAGCATTCCATTGATACACATTGATATCGGCTAGGTAAGGCGCTATAAGTTTGACAGTGGAGTTGATGCAACGAATATAATATCATTTAATTATTTTTTTAACCAGTGGTTATAATCCATATTAATATTATAAATGCGAAAGTAACTCTGTCTGTCTATCTGTCTCGCTTTCACGCCAAAACTACTGAACCGATTTAAATGAAATTTGGTAGACGGATAGTCTAGAGCTGGAGAAAGGACTACTACTAGATAGGCTACTTTTTAATTGGAAAAAAAGTTTGTAAAGTGGGATGAAAGGTTGTATGAAAGTATTGTCATTTTCGAAACTGGAAGCATAAATTTTATATTTTAGGCTGTTGATTAGATATAAATAAATATGACATTAAAAATTTGTAATAATGTTAGTACCATTAAGGGTGTAAAATAAACATATTACACATTTATGGATTCATTACAAATTTGTGGAGCTAAAGTTAACGCGATAAGAAGAATCTATTATTATCTCTAATTCCACGCGAGCGAGCCGTCCACTAGTACCTATCAATATATTTCGGATTTATCCATATTATGTGCTAGTAGCAATTTACCTCACTATTCATAGTTGAAGTTACCGGCTTACTCACGTGTGATTTAAGTCGGATATAGGCCGACTAGTTTCGATCTATTACGATGATCATCTCCAGGAGTAAACGCGCTCGCGAATCGAAACTAGACGGACTATTTTCGACCTAAATCACACGTGAGTAAGCCGGTAACTTCAACTATGAATATAGACACTCACGAATCGTTCAGTAATTACCTCACTATCTTGTGTTAGTACTAATTATTAATTAAAATCAACTATTCCATTGTTATTGTTAGATGTATAATTCCACCAAATTTTTAATATATGATATATTAGAGCAGTCGCCTTAAAGTAACCAGAGTATGAGAACGCAGGGTCGACGCCCCTAATGTAATGTTTCCAGGGAAGCGTGTCAGTAGGTTTGGGAGGTAATGTGTTTAGTCAGTTCAATCAAATTAAGCTTTGAGTAGCGATTGGTGTCCATTAGATTAGTTGCGTTTGAACTGGGCCGGGGAAAAGTGGTTTTTATTTACAGTAATCCAAGGTGGAATTTTATGCTGCTTGAGTATAATTTTTTGAAGTAAAATAAGAACTGAGCTGAACTTATTCAGGTACAATATTTTTACATAATACTAGTGGACGCCCGCAGCTTCGCTCGCGTAGAATTAGACCCAGTAACGATGTCTGCCCGCGTTCGGGTTGCCCACTTGACTCAAAAAACGGCAAAGTTTCATACTAACATTGCACCCCCGTTTTACCCCCTTAGAGGATGAATTTTCAAAAATCCTTTCTTAGTGCTAGTACGATATGAAAGGAACCCCTGTGCAAAATTTCAAGTTTCTAACCCTTATAATTTAGTTTTCTGCTTTGATATGCCAATATCAACGTAGGGGAGCACTAAGAATGGATTTTTGAAAATTCATCCCCTAAGGGGGTAAAACGGCAAAGTTAGTATGAAACTTTGCCGTTTTTTAAGTCAAGTGGGCAAGCCGAACGCGGGCAGACGTCGTTCATGGGTCTAATTCTACGCGAAGCTGTGGGCGTCCACTAGTATAAAATATAGCAAATTATAATTTACAAGATGATCTATGTCTAACAAAATGCTCTCAAAGGTAATATTTATTGAATAAAATTCCGAAAAATGGCGCCATGCAAATGCTCCGTTCATCAGCAAACGGAAAAATGGAGGAATATTTCTGTGTAAGAGTAAAATATTTTACCCTCTGGGTGCCGGTACACACTAATCAGGAGAAATGGTCGGCTATCTATCATGGCGGATGCCGAGAAGAATTATTGTTATTGCTCGGGAAATATTGAATTAATTTCACTTTCGAATTAAAAATGTGATAGATCACTTCACTGATATCTCGTGTAGGTACGTGTGTGGAAATAAACTACTCCTTAGGTAAGTTGGCAATGGGCAGGCCACGTCGCTGGTAGGACTGATAACCGGTGGGGAAGATAAGTCCTCGCCTTTCGACAAGGTGGACAGACGACCTGAAGAAGACGGCGGGAAACCGCTGGATTCAGAAGGCACAGGACCGGTCGAAGTGGTGTCGTTTAGGAAAGGGCTTTGTCCAGCAGTGGACCTCAAAAGGCTGAAGGATGGATAAAAAATAATAATAAATAAATATGTTGGACATTCTCACACAGGGCCATCTGACCCCAAAGAAGGCGCGAGCCTGAAATATGGGTGTCAAAGACTGATACATATACATAGATATTTCGTAAATACATGCTTAAATTGATAATATTAACATCCAGACACAGAACAAATACAAGTGTTCGTCACACGAATATTTGTCCTTAGTGGGATTCTAACCCACGACCCCTGGCGCAACAGACATGGTCACTACCGATTGCGCCAACGGGCCCGTTATGAATGGATGATGTGTTGGAAAGAAAACGACCTATTATTATTCCTCTGTTTGGCACGTGTCTCCAAATACGGTCTCGGAAGAGACATATGGCCTTAGTCTACCACGTTTGACAAGTGGTGAATAGCAGACATCACACGCTCTCGACAATATTATGTAGAACTTATTCACAGCATGAGTACGGCTTTCCTGATGATGTTTTCCTTCATTAAAGGGTTATCTACGTACAATTTTTCTACTTTAACACTGAAATGTTTAAGAAGAATTTATTCGTAGAATGGAGCAAGTATGGAGTTTTAACGAAATAAATCTTAAAACCGGCGGTCTAACGAGCATGAGTAAATTCTTTATTTAAATTTATTTCGAACGTATTTTCATTCTTTTTATGAACCTGTGAACTAGGGCGAGAACATTGGCCCGGTTCCTGTCAACCCCTCACTAACGACCGTTTGACCATTTAATTATAGCTAAAACAAATCTTGACTGTTAAAAATCAAAACAAAATCCCAGTTTCCTTCAATAAACTGTATAGTCCAGTTCCTCACTTCATCAATGAACGTTTTCATTGGTTCCTGTCCGTTTTTTTTTAAATTTTAATCAAAGTTCACTTTTATTAAATTTTAATATTACTTTTACAGTAGAAAAATGTTTCTTAAAACTTGCGACAGGAGCGCCCCCGTGCAGCGAGCGTCGCTACGCGCGCGAAACTACCCCCTTTTGATTAATAACGGTTTTATTTTCATCGAACTATTCTTTCAGCCATGCATGATAGTGGAATGTAGCGCGTCTAATGCTAATTGATACTTGACTTATTATTTATTACAAATGTATATTCAGATCGTACAATTTGTTACTTTGGGTTGGTATTTACGACCACCACAACCAGACTAATTTTAATTGTGTAAAAAACCCAGCAAGTTTTCAATGTACGATCACAGTATCATGATACAATTACAACTAATGATTAAACGAACTTACCTGTACGTGAAGTTTGATCAAAATTATACGAGGGCTTTGTCCGAAGAGATTAGCGATAGAGTCGGATACAAGGGATGTGACTACCGGTTACACGGTTACGACTTTTTCATGTTGACACTAATGTGGTCAACCACTTTTTTCAAATGATCAAGTAGACCAGCAATATTAGTTACCTTATAGCGATTTAAAATTCATTGACTTAAAGAACATAACAAAACATCACGCCTTTATTTCCCCGAAGGTTCAGGCAGAGGTGTACCCACAGTTACACCCACTTTTCACCAGTTATTAGGTCCCATATAACAGTTCGTGAGCCTATTGCCATACACTGGGCACATATCCAGATTTGCTGAGGCGGAGGAGATGAGATGAGGCCGGGATTTTCTAAGAAAAATAATTAGTTGTTGCCCGACCCAGGGATTGAACCCAGGAGCTCTTGCTCAGTCGCGTTTGCGACCATTAGTCCAACGATTAGACCATTAGTCCTCCACCAATCCGCATTGTAGCAGCGTGGTGGAGTATGCTCTAGAACTCCCGCAGCTGTGTCTGTGGAGGAGACCCGAGCCCAGCAGTGGGACGTATATCATTTTTTTTAAATCAATCAAATTAAGGTTGAGGACAAACCTTTCACTACATTTATAATCAACAATATCCTAAGATTTATAAGGGTTAGGTACGTCCAACAAGAGAAAAAAAAAAAACAAAAAGTATCAAACGCTTTCAAACAGCTGTATTCAGGACTAACAATGCTTACATAGAAATTACAAGCCCTACAGACTGACAGCGCTGTGCGCTGATGGGACTAGGACAGCTGTGGAGGCGCCATTTAACTAATAAATTTGTTCTTTAGAAAAGCTAAAAGCTAAGCTACACGCTATAAAGTCATTCCACAGCAAAGTCTGCAAACAACACCACTCTGCTTCAATTGCGGATTGGTATGGTTGTGGCCAAATTCAAATTCGGGTTAACTTCACCCGAATTTGAATCTGAACTGATACATTGAAATATGCGTTGCGTACGTTCTACTCGGTACGTTCGCAAATTAAAAAGTTGAAAATAAAATTTAAAAAAATATATTTAATACCTAATGATATTATTTATAAACTATCGAATATTCAAAAGCCGAGCGTCTTCGACAAGGCTTAATGATTTTACAATTGAAAAAACTGAACCGACGGCTTAACACTTTTGAACTTTGAACTTTGAAACACAGATGCGCCCATGAAATTGTGACAAAAGCGGTCACCCATCCACATAGCGACCGCACCCGACGTTCCTTAACACGGTCGTTCTCGTACGTAACTTGTACAAAAACGGTTATTCTATAGACATCACTGTCCATAGCATGTCACTGTACGACAATCACCGTCCGACACCTACCATTGATTGCCCCCTACATTATGCATAGACAACCTTCTCTAATTAACCTATGACCAGAATACCAGGGCCCCTATCTAGCCGCGGTGACCTTTAAACGTAACGAAGCAGGATAGCAGCGGGTGTCAGTGTTGAATAGTTGCCGTGCGCAGCTATCAGTAATCCAGAATCGATTTTAATAATTGTACGGTTGTGGTCGGAGTGGTCATCAAATCGATTGACGTGATAGTAGATAGATAGTAGATAGGTCCACGAAGAACTATTCAGGTCACAAAACAGATGTTTTTTTATAATCTAAAATGAAAATAAAATCTATAAATTGGTTGTTCATGAAGAAAAAAAAATATAAGCACACATTAATCATTAATTTAATTATTAAACGCGTTTTATATAACAGCGCCATCTAGTAAAGATAGATGGGAATGACTACGAAACTAGTTTGGTAGCGCACTAGCAGGCGCTTAGCATTTATTAAGACCAGCGCCATCTCTGATGTGTTATCGATGTAGTGTAAGTTTCCTCCCATATCATAACAGATAGCAGTACTAGTTACAAAATATTGCATTGAATTATCGAATAATTCTTAATGTTATGTTCGTATATTGAGATTTATTTTCAGTTCGTCCATACTGTACTGGAGCAGCGTGGTGTAGTATGCTCTAGAACGCCCGCAGCTGTGTCTGTGGGGAAGTCCCATGCCCAGCTGTGGGACGTCTATTGATTGTAACTTTGCTGTAAACTATATTTACCATTGTAGGAAGAGTTTTAGTTATGTAATGTACTCTTGTCTATGTGTAGGACATGTACCCAATGGAAGACTGCATTACATACAACCAAATCTTGGCATTTAGCTAGTCTCAGTTAATAGAGGTGTCACGTCCAACTGCCGACCGAAACATGTGCAGCTTAACATTTTCACTGTAGGGCAGAGCGGGGTCACTTGATCAGGTTTTTGTTCAAATCAGTGTAGGGTATTCAAATAAAAAAATAGAAAAGATTTATCCTTAAATCAGTAGTTTGTTTATATGACTACATATTAGAATCAAAAAACCTTGGCAAATCCGTTGTTTACTATACTAAAATTACTTTCTAATGAAAAAAGGCAAATGGCTCATTAGACCCCATAGGCGGGGTCTATTGAACCACCCAAAGGGGTCACTTAAGCCAATGCATTATAAAAAACTTTGCACATTTAAACATTTGAAATATAGAAATAAAACCTTAACAACCTTTCTGAGATTCCTCATAAAAACAAAAACAAACTTCTAAACTTCTCCAAACTTTTCCAAAAATACAATTTAACTCAAGTTAATAAAAAGTAACTTAATAAATTTAGTCACTGTCTCAGTTCATGCAAACATAAATTGAATTGAATTGAATTGAATAAACTGCATTGACACCTGAATTGCACTTAATGTGAGCCCATTCTCGGCAACTAAAGCACTGTACCCACTCTTCTCCTGGGAGACTGCCAGAAATAATTTTATAAAGAGAAAAAGATTTATTTGTAATGTTTTCACCCAAAAACTACTGGACCGATTTCAAAAATTCTTTCACCATTAGAAAGCTGCATTTTCACTGAGTGACATAGGCTATATAATATTACGAGGTGTAAACGAAACTATTGTTATGCGTGGAATTAACGCGAGCGAAGCTGCGGGTCAAAAAAAAACTAATCAAAAATAATCAGTGTAAATAATTCAGTGTTTGACGGAAATTGTGTTTTCTTTAAAATTTTCTTCTGATTGATATTATTCTTAATAGAGTTATTCTCTTCATAAGGCGGTTAAGAAATTTTAAAAATTGTTTTCTTCACTGCTTTTTTCTTGGACTTGTCTATCTACTTGCTATCTTGCATCTTTCTCGAGAGTTTCTGTCAAAACAGCACCACTTCTCTTTTTCCCTCGTGTTTGTTGCTTTCTGGGCCCTGCTTTCAGGAATGGTCTCAGAAACTATGGTGAAAATGGAATATAGTCCCTAGATGTAGATGGCATTTCAACATTTGGTTCTTCATTTTATTTATCATTTGATGGCTTTAGAGTCGCTGACGCAATAACGGGTGATGACAAAACAGTATTTAACAAAATTACAATATACCTAACATAAACAGTGCAACCTGCAAACATTATAATAAAAATTTGGGGTCACTTGAACATGGCTCACTCGACCCCGATTATTTTGACTCAAATGACCCCTTCTTAGAATTAGTGTTAATATGTTAAATAACTAAAATTCAATTGATAATAGTTTATTTTTGAAACTTAAGCCATGAGCAGTAATCATGTTATAATCAAAATACACTTACTTAATGGCTGTATGATGACATTCGTAATTTTGAAGCCAAATTTCAGTGAGGCGATGTTTTTTACTTTTAGCCCCAAATTTGTAACATTACGCACTCACACCTAGAACGAACTCTGGATGGAGACTAAAGCAACCGTGGCTCTCTATCCTCACCCCCACGCTACGTCTAATGCATCCCGCTGGTATATATTACGCAGCGTGTCCGTGATACCATGGGTGGCTCACTAGACCCTGTGGCTCAACAGACCCCGCTCTGCCCTACCTATTGTTATTTTTTCGAATGAGAAATCTTTTTGCTCCTACACCGTGAGAGCTCTGCTGGTTTATTTTCCCTCTAAACCCTTGGGCCTATGTCTGCATGAAGATGTCCTCCACCTCTTTTATCTGTTCTGTGTGCCCTCCAGTGGCCATGAGAGGCTCCTCAGAGACAGTAATATGAAGAGTCCACAGCAATTCCAATACCATCATTAAACACTTATTATTTATTTGCCTTTAACTGGTTTTACAGATTTTACGCGAAGTTATTACAGATTTTACATTAGTATTTGCCTCGTTAGTCTAGTGATTGATAGCGTGACTGTGAAACTAGTGGTCTTTCGGTTCCCGGATCGAGCAAAGTATATTTCTTGTACTGGAACATTAATAATTTGTGCCCGGTGTATGACAATAGCCCTAACATATCTGGTGAAAGGTTTTTTCAATTTGTCTTCGGGCCTCTTTGAATTTCCTGTGTTAAAGTATCTTTCGTAAGAACACGGACTACATACTATTACTCTATGGTAAGGACAATTAAGAAGGTAACTTCGGATATCCATAGGCACCAGTGGCCACGCTTCTCCAGCAAGACTCGAAACGGTCCGTTAACCGTTCATTGAACCGTAGTGGTGTGTACCTGCAGGTACCATTCAGTGTCCTAAATGTTTCCTTTTACAGAATGCGTGGTTCGATCCACTGCCTACACGATGGATTTTTATTAACGTTTTCGACCTTATTTATGCTAACCTAACTGTTTAATTTTCGAAATACTACTAATATTATAAATGTGAATTGTATGTTTGGATGTTTGTTACTCAATCACGCAAAAACTACAAAATGGCTTTGATTGGCTAGATGATAATTATAGATTAGCATATAGGTAACTTTTCATTCCAGTCAATTGAATCAGGCGTTACATTGCGGAAACCATTGTAATAAAGTTAGGTTTAACTTACTTTGCGACTCGGTTCAAATCCAATTCAAGCGGCTCGCAATGACTTTACCTATCTGTTTAATAAGAAAATAAAATGTCACCTGCTGTAACGGTAAAGGAAAACATCTTGAGAATGTTCTCGAAGGCATGTGAAGTCTGCCAATCCGCACTTGGCCAGTGTTGACCTAACTATCTGGTCTTACTCGCATTCTAAACGTAGACCAACAGTGGGGTAATTTAATGCCTATGTGGGCCAGATGTACTGTCTCATAATTCAGGATGCATTCGGGCATGCGATGTTATTCGTTACTGTTACAGCAGGTGAAATTTAAATATGTACGCAACAATTTTTCGCAACGCCGGGATTTGAAACCGACCTACCGAGTATATAGTCGAATTTAAAAATTGCCCCACGAACCATAACCGTCAACAATTGTATGGTGGACTTTATTGGCTTATTTGTCTTAGCTGCAGAAAAATAAAATGCTACACGGTATGCCCGTAGGTAAGTTAACATTATGATATCGTTATTATGTTAAAACTTCTTAAAAACAACAACAAAAGCTTTTTAATTAAATTTCCATGATGGGAAACGACCAGACGACCACCTTGCGTTTGTCGTCGTTGTGTCGTACAATTCTATTAGTAAGGATATATAAGCCAGTGAATTTGAAAAATAGAGCCAAAATTAAATTCGTAAACGCATTTGCGATTTGACATACGAGTGAGATTCAAAAATATATTTCCCTATAGGAAAGCTATTCTAACCTCATATTGCAGACCACTTGAAATCCTCAAATAGAAGCTCATTGCATTGTTCACAAATGGTAAAAGAAAACATGACTTACAAAGGATTATTTTCTACAAAGATACTTTTTTTTAGAAAATAACAGCACGACCTCATAAAACTCTAGTAAAATTGACTTCCGTAGCGTCGCTCCCACCGGTCGAAGCCTTTTTCGTTTTTACGATTTTCTGTGAGCAAAATCGCTTTTTAGGGAAACTAGATCGATAAATAACGGTTTTTCCTTTCAAGGGAATAGATTAACGGTATTTTTGCCAAAGCTTAATATCTCGCGATGCCTTTTAGAACAATGTTGTTTTTTATTTATGAAGCGCTGATGGCACAGTGGCTAAAATCTATGTATTCGAGTTCTGGAGTTCGATTTCTTCAGCGTAATATCGATAATACAGCTTGCTTCGGAGGGCTAGTCAAGCCGTCGGTCTCGGTTTTTACAGAATAGAATACATAATTAATAATATTTCACTCTCCTCCCTAACGCACTGGAGCAGCGTGGTGCAGTACGCTCCAGGCTTTCTCAGTTGAAGAAGAGACCCATGTTCAGCAGGCGGAAGACTTATTTGTTGCAGGTATGCTGAGAGATCGAATGCGATTAATTAAAAAGCCGATTACAATGGATATAATTAGTAACTTAAAAATCTTTGGTTATGGATGGATAAGAAATGCGCTGCACAGTGTCCGGGTTATCCGAGCGATATCCGTTCCGTATCTGATAGTCGAAACCGCTAAACCACTTTGCAGTGATTGAGTATTATTGCAGCACTTTTTTGTGATGCAATTTTTTATTTTATTTGTATTTTGTGTTACCTACTTCTCTACTTTTAGCTTTTAAATAACAAACACCCTTGACATTTGTAAACTCGTGCCTACAATGGAAATAGGGTTGTGATGCGGCCATCTCTAGTGGTAGTGGACAATCGCACTTAGGTATAGCAAATATTTATTTCGCTGATAAATATTTCTATTCGGGTCTCTCGGGGGCGTGTAGCGTTTATATAATTACTAGCTCTTGCCCGAGCTTCATCCGAGGAATGTGTAAAGTAGTCCAGATTTAATGTCAGCGTCCATAGCCCAATAGCTCGAGTCGATTCAATGTAATCGAAAGAGTTAAGCAACGACGGGCGCGGTCGGTTTGTGGATGGGTGACCGCTAGTAGCAAATTTCATGGACGCTACCGTGCTTCGGAGGGCACGTTAAGCCGTCGGTCCCGGTTGTTTTCAATGGCGGAAACAGTCGTTAAGCCTTGTCGAAGACCGTCGGGTGGCTTGAGAACATTCGACACAGGGTTGGCCACTCACCCCTCCACCAATCCGCATTGGAGCAGCGTGATGGAGTATGCTCTAGACCTCCCGCAGCTGTGTCTGTGGGGGAGACCCGTGCCCAGCAGTGGGACGTCTATGGGTCGCAGCGAGTGTCAGCGCCATCTGTTGACAGTGCTTTCCAATAAACGTGCATAGCATCCCAAGGGAACATATTTTCGGGATAAAAAGTATCCTTTGTGCTAATCTAGGTTATCATCTACCTATGTGCCAAGTTTTATCCAAATCCGTTTTGTAGTTTTAGCGTGATTGGGTAACAAATATCCAAACATCCAAACTGAGCAATTTATAATATTAGTAGGATTTATCTTACTTTAAACTTCGCACGTCAATATTTACCGATAAACGTGTTTGTTCCACATAATGGTACGAGTAGATATTACAAATCTTATCAAATTCGACTTCGCGCCACATCATGGTCTGTGACTATAACCACAGCGTACTGTAACTGCTAGAGCATCCATTAACTCTCGATATTTCTTGAACAAACACTTGCTACGTGCCCGTTGACAGTCAGCCAGCGTGATTAGAGACCGTGCCGCCATATCTGGAGACCACTAATTGTCGCCGACCATCGTATTTGGTGATGCGAATTGACACTAACGTCGTTCGAAGTTCACTTTGTAGTGTTTCGTCATCCAAGGATTTTTGCTGTCAATGGTCTTAATTTTGAGGTAGAATTGTGTGACATTTTCTCGGTTCCGTGGAAAAATTATACACGATAAAATTACAATCACAGATGATGACCGATCTTTCCCCCATGTCTTGTAAGGCAAATAGTGTTATTGCTACGATTACCTACTAATATCGTAGATAAGGTGCCTCAGATCATAGTCGAATTCATAGTCGACCCCCGTAGTAAACAGTAGTATAGCATACCTAGTAGTCGTAGGAGGTAGTACCTAGTAGTAGTAAATATTATTTTGTTTTAATTAAAATATTCCCAAACTTATAACTAAGAAGACGAACACTTATAAAATCACTATTTTAATACTACTTAAAATTGTAGTAGTAGTATTAAAATTGAACAAAGAAAATCTACCTACCAATTCCTACGCAAATGAATTATATATTATCTTGTATGAATAAAAACGTTGACAGTATTAATATAAAAGTAAAATGTTGCATTAATTACTTAAACATTCAGATGTCAGTTTTAAAACACTTGTACTAAATGACAGAGAAGGGTGTGCTCAGTCTAATAAATAAATCAATATTACATTCCCAAGTAATATTTAATGACATATTGGCTGTCCTGAAAAAATACCTTTGCCTATCTATCTATCCTTTAGTATTTGACAGATGAATAAAGAGAGTATTCGCCTTGAATTATTATTTGTCTTGAATATGATTCTGAAGACGATTACTATACTCCATTTGACCTTTACTTTGTACCTATACTTTATACTAAAAATTTCACAAACACCTACCATTTTCACTACCATACGACATCTGTTAGGCTCTCGGTCACATAACCATACTATTGACATGCAATTAACTCCTTATCTCCCTTACAATCAGCTGAACAAGTAATTTACAAGTTAGATTAGCCATTAAACTAGATAGTCAAAAACTACGCACGCTGCAATAGTAGAAAACTCCATTTATAATAAATAGCAAAAAATCATGACATCAGTGAATCGGAAAATTGAAATAGGTTCGGTAGATAGGTATTTTTAATCATTTCGAAAAGCTAATATCGTATCATCAGACTACGAGTATATGACCCTGTAACGGAAATTCATCAAAGTTACATTTAGAGATTTCGAAAACACTCCATAATTTTCGAGGCATTCCTCTTAAATCATCAGAAATTGAAATTATTATGTTATTATTTCCATGTTTATTAATTTTAACCCGTGAATATTCACGCTTCTTCTTTTATGGCTTATGAAGCTATGGTATTTTCCAGAAGGCAGGCAAGTTGATCACTGCTCGACATGAGGTTTCAAATGTTTGACAACATGGAATTCCTAGACGCATTGGTGCAAACGTCCCGCACGTTTGCACCAATGCGTGAGGACAATAATAAAAAATACATACTTAGTCACAAACACAAAAAACAGTTAAGTAGTCATATACAAATAAAACACAACAATTAAGTTTAAAAAATTAAAGTAAATAAATGATTTAATCCACCACTCCGCATTGGAGCAGCGTGGTGGAGTATGCTCTAGACCTCCCGCAGCAGCGTCTGTGGGGGAGACCCGTGCCCAGCAGTGGAACGTCTATGGGTCGCAGAGAAATGATTTAAAAAAATAAGTTCTTTAATCTTCTATTTGCCATGAGTTGCACGTATATTTTTTGAGGTTTCAAATAGTGGAACCCTAAAAAAATTAACGGTGGTCTCGCTGGCAAAGGCCGACCGCTCCCGCGGCGCGTAAAGAATTCAGTTCTTACTAAATACTCGCAGTGTTTCCATACATTAGTCATCAATTAGTCGATTTATTGTTAACATCGCGATGGGGATGCATTTTACAAAAACCTTTCAGTTTCCTTTAACTATTTGGTATGTTCGTTAGTGGTTATATCGACATTAATTAGTTAAATGTTGCATACACCTGCTTCTGAAGTAAAGCAGTTTTTGCTTATTAGAACATAGGTCAGCTGCTGTTGAGTGGTAGAACTTATTCATCGGTTACACTTCTCTAGAGGCGAAAAATCCCATAAAACCGGACACTTTCATAACCCCTTAACTGCCGCTACCCAAGGTGTGATTCCTTGGGTAGCAGCTGGCATTTCTACTGCTCTATAGTAATACGGGCTCTATATAGGTTCTACCAACAACCATAACCCTTTTAATGTCCTACTGCTGCACGGGTCTGCTCTCGAAATGGAAGAGCTAGATCATAATCAAAGCTCACTAAGTGCGGCTAGAACATTAGAGAGAACTGAATGCATGCAGGTTTCCTCACGATGTTTTCCTACACCGTTATAGCAGGTAACTAGGGCAACGGGTTTCAGTTCATTTGAATTTAAGCCATTTTACATCTTTCTTCGTTCTCAGTGACAGCAAGTAAATGTGTTTTATTAAAAAAACAGATAGATACACAAATTGTACCTCAATCCCACCACGAAACACAACAGATTCTGATCCTCCCTTGTAAAAGCTCTTTAAAACACGTAAAAATAAAGAAACACTGTCCACTTAAACAACTTTTCCTAAGAAGCTTTTAAATTAAGTCCACTGCGAATTCCTTCTCAGTAAAAGCTTTAGTTTAAAAATGTACCGTCCTTGCTCTCCACGGTGCACTTACTGGACATCTGGAGGTCTATTTGTGAATCGCTCGTCGTAAGTCGAGTGTATAACTATTTCATTTCTTGATCGATAGCGACAAACCCTTATATTTGAGTCACTCGATTGCAACGAGTGGAATTAAACACTACTTTGACGTAACGATCTATATAACACTAGTGGACGCCCGCAGCTTCACTCGCGTGGAATTAGACATTCACTAACTTCAACAACGGCAAATCATTTTCACTTTCATTTAAACTTTGCACCCCCGTTTTACCCCCGGGGATGAATTTTCAAAAATCCTTTCTTAGTGCTCCCCTACGTTATAAAAGGAACCCCTGTGCAAAATTTCAAGTTTCTCACCCTTAGGTATAGTTTAGGCCCTGCGCTGATATGTCAGTCTGTCAGTCAGTCAGTCAGTCAGTCAGTCAGCTTTTCCTTTTATATATATAGATTACAGATTTTTTTTAACAAACGATAATAAGTCGCAAAGGAACGCTCGACATATAGCGAGCGATTTGAAAATTGAGTTCCTAAGAGCGGGGAAATGTCACAATCTGACGCTAAGGCTTGGACACAACGTCACTTATCACAAAACTTGCATTTTGCGACTTATGTTTGATAGTACCTAAAAATTTCCCCTTTTAAATCTTTCCAGATATAGTTGCCGTTACAACTTACTCGTAGTTGTAATATGTATAGATTGTAGAATAACTAATACTAATAGAGTATTGAACTGTAGATATTTATTTCGAAACATATAAAAATGTAAATGCTATGTTCTTCAGATAATCATAATTCACAAGATATGTACTTACTTTTTTTGATGTGCTGCATAGGTACGTTTGCAGTAAAATCGGGCATAACGTTTTACATAAGAGAAATTTGCGAATCATTTAACTTATAGATACTAACAGATTTCTAGCTGTGATATCTAACGAATGTTATTTGAAGAGGTTCCTTTAAAATACAAAAAGCAAAGCAAAGCTAAAGTTATTATTTAATCCTGGCAATAATTATACGCTTGGAAATCACTACCATGTTTTATCCTACTTTAGAACTACAAAGTGTTGTGTCAGTGGAGAGAGACTATTAATTTGTTGCAATTTAAGTTAAAATTAAATAGCTTATTGGTCGATTTTTAAAAAACAGGCTAGATCGTAATAAAAGTACGTTCAGTTTTATACACATTTTTTTTTAATTAAAACGCTATAGGGCAATGCTACAGGTAAATCAGCATGCAGATTCTTTACAACGCGACACAGACTGGAGGTCTTCTGAATACCTACAGAGCTACTGTATTGTAGAACAAATGAGACGATGGTTCAAAATATCATGCAAACCTCACATAACGTAGCTCTTAGTTCCAAACAAAGCAAACTGGTCAAACACAGCTCCATTCACGTTCCTCGCAGGAAACCCCGGCTCAGACGCCACGTGCACCACCTTACTCAGCCGCCGTCGTTTTGGGTTCGATCCATATCCACTGCTCCAGTAGCGACTTATTTAGACGAGCCGAGCCTTAAGAGACGTGCACTTTAGATCGTCTTACAGTCTATCTGCCAAGTGAATTGCGCAGTAGAAGCATTTACACTCTCCATAACTTCTACGCAAACCTCGAGCATAGATCGGAAGTTTCCGCTAATATTAATTGCAGAAACAAAACGAAAATCATTGCTAGTACCGTCCAGTCTAAATTATTATGCTATATTTAATAGACTACGCGAAATAAGAAAGACAAGTATATAAAACAATCCGACAGTAAATGGTGTGGTATGCAGACATTAAACTTGCACAATTGGTGCAATTATCATTTGCACCAAAATTGACTGTATTTTTCTCGTCATCACCTCAAGTCTACTGTCCGAGGTCCGCCCTTTGTTAAACCCTAGATTAAGGTTGTACAATATTGATGTAAATACATAAATAAATAAATTGCATAATAGCAGTATGTATGGTAGACCTCAGAATTTCCATGTAAACCTTGTAAAGACATCAACGGCCTGCAGAAGCCAAGCTAATAACTACCGACAGCTGCAGCTTAGTCCGTTCACTTGCACCTTCTTGTCCTTTACGACAGAGGAGATCTACGTGACATTAAAAGGTAGGCCCGTCAAAGTTCGGACAGGAGGAATTCGGATGCTTCAGAGCTGCTTCGGATATATTGCTGAACAAATTAGACCCAAAAATCCCGAAATGTCTCATGATGGTCCAAAAGATCATGCAAATAAGTTCTCATCATGACGTAGCCTCGTCCCCTAGTTCCAAACAAAGCAAACACACAGGTCCATTCACTTTCCTCGCAGGAAACCCCAGCCCAGACACCACGTGCACCACCTTACTCAGACGCCGTCATTTTGGGTTCGATCCATATCGGCCCATCGACATATTCAGCCGATCTCGTTAAGGTGGGGGCCTTAAGAGGTACGCTAAAGATGCTCATTTAAGTACGGTAGGTTATTCTTTTTTGGATCGCCAACTCCCTTATAGGCGTCTCCGTCCCGTTGTGTTACATAATACGACGCGAATGGCGTGTATTTACCTTCCCTTTTACGCCGAGTTTTTTAGCGGCATGGTAATGACTGCTCGGTATGGGAAAGACCATTTTGTCCGCTAGATAGGTTGCTGGCCCGCGTCTGTACTAGTTTGGTTTCCAACTGTGTTTGAAAGTTATGTTGCATTGCGAGGTTCTACAGCTGTTTATGAGCTAGCTTTATACTAAACCTAATAAGATTTCAGGCACACTTAACCACAAACGTAGTTCGTAGAGCAGGCGGACAAAAATAACAAATTGATTCGGTTTTCTGCAATAAACAAATTTTGTTTACATTACAACATGTTATTTTGTGCTGATACCAAATTCAAAACTATTTAAGTAAAATGTTCTTTTTTAACTTAATTAAATCTCCTTATTTGTTAAAGGAAATATTTGAGAAAATCTGCCAGCATGAGAGTTTCCCATAAGGGTTTCAAATTCATATAAGATGCGTTTGAGACCGTTTAGCTTAGCGTCTAGCTTAGTTTAGCTTAGCGTCAAGTTTTAATATGATACTTAGCATGACTATGGTTTAAACAAAGCACACTAATATGATTATGGAGACTGCGACCGATCGCGTATTAATCGCTGACGCTTTGCTATTGCTATCGCTATTGCAAAGTTTGATATAAGCCTGCCTCCCTCATTTTTGAATTTCACCGATGTTGCTTTGGTTTTCGTAAACGAAACAAGACAAACAATAAAAATTATCACATAGAATCGACTCTACCTATTGGGCTATGTACGCTACTTAATATTGAATACTATAGAGGTAACATTTATGTCTCTCATCTCTCTCTCTCGTTTATTAAATTAATGTACCAAGCAGATTATGCATTTTACTAAATGAGAATGATTTTATTTGACTATGGCCATGGAATAAGGCTAAGCTTTTGTGCCGGGACTTCAAATTAACATTCCTTAACATTCTTAAAGATCGATGTTCTGGTTCATCGTTTAGGCGCACTACAACTAAGATTACTTCAGATTAGATGATAGTTCTGTTGCATACTACGAACATTTTACCATTACTGGCCCGTTTGTGCAATCTGTAGTGAATATGCCTTCTGCGCCAGGGGTCGTGGGTTCGAATCCCAGTCAGGACAAACATTCGTGTAATGTGACAACCATGTCTGTTATGTGTCTGGGTGTTCATAACTATATAAGTATGTATTTAAAAATATCTATGTATGTTTATCAGTCTCTGACACCCAATGACAGGCTCTGTCTAGTTTGGGGTCAGGTGGAAGTGTGTGAGGAATATCCATGATACATATTTGTATTTATTTGATATTTATTTAATGCGAGTATGGATCAAAACAACGTGATTCTTAAGTCTTATATCCCCAGAGTAGAATGATATTGCCTCAGTAACTTCTCAATTTATTTCCTCCAGGAAACAAAGTGAAGGAAAGTCGGTCGGAAATACTTAAGTTTATTAAAATACCGGCTCTAACTACGCGCAGACGGCGAACTAACTTGTAGATGCGACTTTGTCTACACCACAGTAATTCAATCATTTTATCTGAATTCATCCTACCAATATTATTTATGTATACAATACATAGTATACATAGTACAATACATATACCCTGTCTGTTGCGCCAGGGGTCGTGGGTTCGAATCCCACTCAGGACAAATACTCGTGTGACGAACACTTGTATTTGTTCTGTGTCTGGATGTTAATATTATCTATTTATGTATGTATTTAAAAATATGTATATCTATGTATGTATATCAGTCTCTGACACCCATAACACAGGCTCGCGCCTACTTTGGGGTCAGATGGCCGTGTGTGAGAATGTCTAAGATATTTATTTATTTATTTATTTATTTATTTATTTATTTATACAAAGTAGCGTCCATAGCCAAATGGCTCGCGTCGTTTCAATGTGATCGAAGAGACCAACGACGGGCGCGGTCGGTTTGTGGATGGGTGACCGCTGCGCTAGTGGCAAAATTTCATGGACGCTACCGTGCTTCGGAGGGCACGGAAAGCTGTCGGTCCCGGTTGTTTTCAATGTAAAGCCTTGTCGAAGACCTTCGGGTGGCTTGAGAGAATTCGACACTGGGTTGACCACTAACCCCTGCATTCCGTATTAGAGCAGCGTGGAAACACAACACGTCTATGTGTTGTTGCTAAATATATGTATTTTGTAACAAAGTTTTCGACAGTCTGTGGTCTAATCAAAGTGCCAATCTAACACAAGTTTCGCGCGCATCCGGCGCAAGATGGCGTCGATTGTTATGCAATTGGCGCGAAAGTAACGGTCCACGTCCTTCCTGTGCGGCCGGAAGGGAAAATAAATAATGGTGTTGCCATCGGTCCTCCGGGCACGTCGCCAACGGGGTCACGGAGTTGTGATTGACATTGAAATATGATATTAGTTATGCGCACGCGACAGGGATTTACACATTGCTAGTATAAGTACTAAGTACCAACCATATTTTACGCGACTTAAAATTAAGTTATATGTATGTTAGTCTCTAAGGTATTTATATTATTGGCCTTGTTGCCTGAAATAAAAAATATTATTATTATTTTAAAAATACTTACCTATCCATCCATCCATCAGCCTTTTTGGGGTCCACTGCTGGATATAGGCCTCCCTCAATCGTGGCCACTCTTCCCGATTGCGCGCTCTGAATCCAACGGATTCCCGCTGTCTTCTTAAGGTCGTTAGTCCACCTCGTCGGGGGGCGGCCAATACTTTGTTTTCCGGGACGCGGTCTCCACTCGAGGACTTTTCTTACCCAACGGTCATCGAACGACGTGGCCTGCCCATTGCCACTTCAGTTCGCAGATCCTTCGAGCTATGTCGGTAACAATACAATAATGTAATACCTACCTACATGTGTAGGTACAAGTGTCGGCACGAAAGTGTCTCTGAACGGAAATCGGAGGGGATAACTATGCATAGGCGTTAGAACTGATAACCCGCCCCGCGCAAGATGATGCTTTGAATTTCGACTTCTGCGCATGTTCATGTACCGACTCGTGCAAGGATTTGTACCTGGAAAGTTATTTATCAATTAAAACCACATATATATTATGACATCATGACACTAACATAAGTGGACTCCATTGTATAACAGAGTATTAGAAACCAGATACCAACTTTTTTCCAATATTCAGATCGGTGCGGTCCGCTGAGATTTGAAAGCGGGTACGTTCGGCACTTTACTGACTGACTGACTGACTGACTGACTGACATATCAACGCAGGGCCTAAACTATAAGGGTTAGAAACTTGAAATTTTGCACAGGGGTTCCTTTTATAACGTAGATGAGCACTAAGAAAGGATTTTTGAAAATTCACCCCCTAAGGGGGTAAAACGGGGGTGCAAAGTTAGTATGAAACTTTGCCGTTTTTGAAGTTAGTGAATGTCTAATTCCACGCGAGCGAAGCTGCGGGCGTCCACTAGTAATGAATAAGTATGAAGGTGTCCTCTCTTTGCGCTCGCATTGTTACAGATCACCGTCCAGTATGTACTTTGTAAGTTCATGATATTGATTCCGTGTAATTATGACCGTTTTTGACAGATCACCCGCTGTCTGCGCAAGAGTAGCTGATTGCGTGTTTTAGCTAAGAGTTTCGCGAAACTTTGCGAGTGGGCCAAGCTATTGGGCTCTAGTGCAGTTATAGCAATGGGCTTGTCAGTTGCCAATTTTCATTCACACAGCGCTCAAGCCACAAGCCGTTACGCGCTTAACCGGTCAACGGGCACATCCGGCGGATGTTTAGGAAAGTGATCAGCCTTATGGCGCGGTATGCCGGTCACGCCGCGTGCTTAGCCGCGGCCTGGTTCGCGGGATAGGGTCGCGGCACACTGACGTGGTGGGATGTGGGAAGTTGATGTTAATTGGGTCTCGCGGTTGTACTGGCTCGGTCGTCTAGTGAATGCAAGGGTGACTGCTACAGCCGTAGGGAAATGCCTCGTTCATCTAAGTCTAGTGGATGCATGAGCTAGCGTGCTGAACGACAACGTAAACGTGCTGGGTACGACAAAGTAATTCATACTTTGTCGTTTTTTCTATCTTTTCGGGTTTTCTATCTTGAAATTCTGAGTCTCAGAGTTAGGAATTGTGGTTGATGTTTGGCTGATAGGTTGCCTATAGTGACTAGTGAAAAGTTGTTGTACACACACCTCTGCCAACCATTCCCATGTGAGCTGTTTGGTATTCGAGGTCTCCCTCCAAGAATTCTATTTGGCATACCTTTAATATAAAATAAATAAAATATAAATACTTAACGACTGTTTTCAACATTGAAAACAACCGGGACCGACGGCTTTACGTGCCCTCCGAAGCACGGTAGCGTCCATGAAATTTTGCCACTAGCGGTCACCCATCCACAAACCGACCGCGCCCGTCGTTGCTTAACTCTTTCGATCACATTGAATCGACCCGAGCCATTGGGCTATGGACGCTACATCAACGTATATAATTGGTCAAATATGTAGAGTAGACTAAGCGTATCACTTGTAAGTGTTGTGTGTGTGCAAGAAATAGAAGCACCAGTTTATCAACCAAGTAGTAGGTACTAAGCTTATCACTTACAAGTGTTGTGTGTGTGTGCAAGAAATTGAAGCCTCAGTGGCCCTCTGGATAACATGAGGTCGGCACGCGGCCGGCCGCGCCGACACAATGATATTCGCTTTTTGTTCAAAGCCTTACTCGAACTTAGTCCATGGCATGCCAATGGTATGTGCTTTATGACATGCGGAAAAACCAGCCTTAACATGTCCTGGCGCCCAAGGCGGTCTGGCGTCGATTCCGATGCGCATATAGCATGCTCATGAAATTAGATATCATTTGATTTTTGTGTGAGCATTTTTAAAAGTTATTGCTTTGTCTTCCAGAGGATGGCCATTTTGGTACCCGTGTCCAATCAAGATGAATCATGCACCATTGGATAGCTCTTTTCAAGTGTATAAAAAATACTATGACGGCGTGTCCGAAATAGCTGTCCGTTTTGAAATATACGCTTCAGAAGATACTGGATTTTTAGCTCGAAATAGAATTACTCACCTATAAAGATTTATGTCTCCAGTTTACTTTTAGCGATTATGATTACGTTTGCGCAGATTTTAAGCTTGAAAAAATCCTATTTCCAATTCGCACTTGGCCAGCGTGGTGGATTAAGGCCTAATCCCTCGCATTCTGAAAGGCAGGCAAGGTTGCAGCAATGTAAATATTGAGATCCGCCCAAACATAGGTATGTCAGTTGAATATGTAAGACCTTAGTTAAAGTCGTACTGAATGTTTTTGTCTTTTGATTTAAGTTAATTGACGTATCCGTTACAAGTAACCTCCATTAGGTTTGATCGCTTCATGAATTTTTAATTTTTGTAAGGAATTCTCCTTTAATTAAACGTTTACGTCTTACAAGAATAATTTACAGTACCTTGAACTTCGACTCTACTGAAACATTTTTACTACGTTATCTATAGTTACATATTAATACTATTTTTATAATTCTACTTGTACCTACTTGTACATACGTAGGTACATTACGAAAATATTTTTATAATACAACTTTTTCTCCTAATATACATAATGGAGATATTGAAAACTAATTAAGCGTACTTAGCCTCCGTGGAATTCACATTGCACTATAATGCAAATCGATTTTATCGGAAAAAAATAGTGAGGGGACTCGTTAGGCCGCCGCGTCGATAAAAATAAGTGGCAAGTAACATTTCGAGGCCTCCACACCCCTCCCTTCGCAGTACATAGCATGATTACCTGCCCTACCTCAGAGGTGTGTCATAACCATATCTAGACCAAGCTCCGCCCCCTCTAAATATACCATCGCGTCCTGCAGCTAGGCTACCGTATCGATATTCTAAGCACGCCGTGCCCACACACGTTTTTTCATCACCCCCGAAGGAATCTCCCGTAAATTCCTGCGAATGCATTAAAATTGTATAGGATATCGGTTTTTACGTCGCATGTGACGGTTCGTACGAGTATATAATTGTAATTAACATAAGATTTCCCGTAATAACCGCGCTCTGCGCGCGCGCATCCGAAATGGTCGCGGCCGCTTTTTGCGGCGCGCGCACACTGAATATCATAAGCTACGAGGCGAGTGGCGCGCCTCACACGGACGCATTTTTCTTCTCAACCTAAATATTCATATCAAATATTGTATATCGTCCCCATATTAATTACAAATCAGCTTTTTGTCCGCACTCCGCGGGGTTATATTGAATTAAAACAAGCTCGATGCACGAACGGCGGGTCGATGAAGCGATATTTTATAATAGGTAGTTATTAATAAAATTCAGAGAAAAACTGTATATGATATTTAATAACTGGTGAATATTATTATGCGAAACAACATTGTTTTGTGAAATCAGAGGCGCGTGAGCACGAAGTGGTATTTTTTATTCCAAACTCCGACGTTGATTTTATTTTTTACCTGCATAAATCATAATATTTCGTCAGCTTTGCTGTTATATTAAACCCTTTTCTCACTAAATATCTTGATAGCATCTTAAATGGATAAATAAAACCTGTACATGAATATTTCTGAGACAATAGAAATACTGTATGGTTTTGTAATGTGCTCGAAGCGTTTCCATTTGGATGCACTTTTTATTGTGATCCAAACATTCACGCAGGAGCCGTAACTGCACCAAGATGTTGCTACTGTCACATACATTACTTCATAACAATGGTTGATAATGATTTTTGAAAGGATCTGTTTCTATCTTATATTCCATCCTTATTTTTTGACACATAGTGGCAACATTTCATGGACGCTACCGTGCTTCGGAGGGCACGTAAAGCCGTCAGTCCTGGTTGTATTCAATGCTGAAAACAGTCGTTAAGACTTGTCGAAGATCTTCGGGTGGCTTGAGAACATTCAATACTGGGTTGGCCACTAACCCCTCCACCAATCCGCATTGGAGCTGCGTGGTGGAGTATGCTCTAAACCTCGCGCAGAAGTGTCTGTGGGGGAGACCCGTGCCCAGCAGTGGGACGTCTATGGGTCGCAGCGATGTACCTTTCACATACACTCGAACATGGTCATAGGTCATAGGTTCATCTTACATGCATGGCACATATCACCAGCAAGGCAATGTGAAAACACCCCGTGTGCTGTGATACAATCAGGACACTACGCGCTACGCAACTGGCTGGACGGGACACGGGAGGCTTTACAGCTCGAGACACGACATTTTTACGGAGCAATACGATTAGTCTTAAAGGTTTTAAACACCATATGTTGAGGATTATACTTTTGTGAGTGAAAGGCCTTGATGACAGCGGATTAATTTATTTAGGCAACAGAATTAAATTTAATGCCCCATCCACACGCTGGCTGTTTGTCACAAACACCGCAAACAGCAAGCAAAGTCCCAAACACCAACCACAATCACCCAACACAAACAGCCATCCACATGCTTGGCGAACGTTCATAACATTCCGAATCGGCAAACATGGCGGACGACGAGCTTGTGGCAGCTATTACTTTCGGGTTGACATATTTTTATTATAAATTAAAGCAAGAGAAATAAAAAAGAAAATAAGAAGAAAGCGAAGACGATGGTGATTCCGATGAAAATTTTGCAATAATAAAATGTATCAATATAGTTAGATTTTATTCATAAATTATACTGTAAAAAATTTTTTTTTTAAAGAGCTTTTACTTATATCTTTTATTTTTATTTTCATGCATTGTCATCGGAACCTAATATGTGTGCCAAATTTCAGCTCGATATCTTCAGTGGAAGTGGGTGAAATATTGATTGCAAGATTCCAGGACATACATACGAGTGAATTTAATTAAAAGATTTTAAAATCACTTGTTATAAATAATTTTGCTACCATCGAATTCGAATACTTGAGGTACAGTTTTTAAATGGGGTGGAATCTTCGATCAATAATAGGGTGGAATGTTCTCTTTATATGCCCATGAATATGGCAAGTAAATACGTCCGCCTCCCGCAAGCTCGCGCGCATTACTGATCGCTGCCAAACGTGTGGATACGTCGCAAACTGTTTGCCGAACATCCTTTGATCTGGCAAGAAAAACCGACACCGATGCCGAACACTGCCCAACACAAACACAAACAGGCAAACAACGACAAACACCCATCCACACGTCCGTGTTTGCTGTTTGCTGTTGGCTGTTTGCCATTGTTTGCCAAGCGTGTGGATGGGGCTTAACAGGAGAGTGACAGATCGTATTGCGAGAGACAAGCATAGAGTAACTTAAGTGTAGACAAGGGACGCTCCCAGTGCTGCCATTTTCAGGTATGTATGTTGTTCTTCGAACACCATATGTGTTTAAAACCTCTACGTTTCGCACTACGGTTTTTGGTAGTTAGTATTGTGTCCTTAGATAATATTGAATTATTAAGTAACGTAGTAATGACAAATTATTTGTATCTCCTTAAATTTTACGGGTCCAGATGTGGACCCGGTAATTTGGAAGGCTTGCGTGGGACACAAGTCCAACAGTAGAGACCCCTATGAGAAATTTTAATGAGTTGCGATATGGTACACGTGGCGGATACCACCCTTGATCGACTGCACCATCAATTGGTACATTCAAAGGTGGGCCCCGACAGATGCACAGGAACTATTGCAAAGGAATGGACACTATATTGGGTCTATTGTGATGGATTAGAGATACATGGGCTATGGAAAACTATGACGCCTGCCATTCAGATCGTTAGCTAAAAAGCGGCAGGTTTTGACTCGCCACTCATTGTATTATTATTATAAATAATTATTTTACATACGATAGTAAAAGTTCTGATCGCATAGAATGTTCATTTTATACCGACCGCATACCACGTTACTCAATTTACGTAATCGATTACGATCACCGTATCTCACGGAGCTGGTACTTCGACAAATTCAAGTTTGGTCGGTGTTAACCATTCAGCAAACATCTCTTTACGGAAAAATACTTGGTTTGTTTTGTGAACTTATTGACAGTGCTTGTCGTAGGACACTTGATGAATTGATTTGCAAATGGCTGTAACTAGCTTGTGTACATGAATAACATTTTAAAATTGCTTATGCCTATTTATCTTCCTGTCTGTCTGTAACAACAAGTCTGTAAGACAGAAATGATCTGATTCCTCTCGGGAGATATACATTTCCATCATCCTTACAATTTGAATATACGCTACGCTGCCGAGGGGATCAGATCGACCTAATAATATTTTTTTCACAATTCATTTTGATACACTAGGATGCTTATTTTGTTCTGCCATCACTAATTACCTAGAAATACACACACATACACACTTACACACAGACTCAAGTATATTAATTTATTTTAGACCTACCAATCCGCATTGGAGCAGCGTGGTGGAGTATGCTCTAGACCTCCCTCAGCTGCGTCTGTGGGGGAGACCCGTGCCCAACATTTAGTAAATATCGTATGCATAATACAATAAACGTACCTACTATTTTTTTATATTGCTTCCTGCAATTTTATTGTCCAGCTGTTTTTTTTTTCGCTTTATTATTTTTTCTTTATTGTTGTTATATTAAGTTGATAATAGCTCACGGTAGCTTCGGAAAGATTGTGAAGGCAAAATAATTTCCTCTGAACCCTTGTGTTTAAAATTCCTAGTCGCATTGGCGATATTCGTGTATACGACTGAGATTCGAAAATCTTTCTCTCTCTCTCTTCAGCCCACATTAGTCCACTGTTGGACATAGGCCTCTCCCAAGGCACGCCACTGAGCCCTATCTTCGGCGCTCCTCATCCACTTGCTCCCCGCCGCCTTGCGCAGATCGTCGCGCCACCTAGCATGAGGTCGTCCCACACTACGTTTCCCTATTCGCGGTCTCCACTCGAGCAGTCGTTTACTCCAACGATTGCCGGCTCTCCGGCAGATGTGTCCCGCCCATTGCCACTTCAGCTCGCTAGCTTTCAGAGCTATGTCGGTGACTTTTTCTCATACGAATGATTTCGTTCCGAGAAAAATCGAAATCGATTCTAAAATCAAACCCCCGAACCTTCCCATGGGTTGTAAAGGCCACCGTCCTTACAACTGGCCTACGCTGGCCGCATGCTCCAGCTCAGTTTTTGTCCGCGCGCGTAACACGATCGGCCCATCTCATAATTTTACCTTTTTTCCCGATCGCACCCGAGCCTTATTAAGGCCCGATCGCTCCCCGATTACGTTGCCTGGCAACACTGATTGACAGTTGCTATTGCTATCGACCGGCAAGGATAGGCCTTTCATCGAATTTGTTAGAATTCCAATTTCAAATTCGAATTTGAAATCGTGAAATTGCTGCTAAGTTTCGACTTGGAACACAAACGGTTATTATGCTGCGCACACGTAAAATGTCTGTACTTTAATGTCAACAAATGTGTAGTTTTCATTAGTACTCGGAAGAAATAATAATAATAATAATAATAAATATCTTGGACATTCTCACACACGGCCATCTGACCCCAAAGTAGGCGCGAGCCTGTGATATGGGTGTCAGAGACTGATATACATACATAGATATTTTTAAATACATACTTAAATAGATAATATTGACATCCAGACACAGAACAAATACAAGTGTTCGTCACACGAATATTTGTCCTGAGTGGGATTCGAACCCACGACCTTTGACGCAACAGACAGGGTCACTACCGATTGCGCCAACGGGAAATATCCTCAAAATTGAAAAGGATAGGTAATTCAATGAGCGCACTGTGGTTGACTGATGAACTGTAAGTCACTTAAACGATCTCCAGCCGAGAATATCTTTTGATATTTTAAAATAGCGTAGTCTTATTCAAATAAATAAATAAATAAATAAATAAATAAATAAAAGAAATAAATTAGTATATTAGTATTTATTGAAATAACTTATTATTAATTTGTTTGGTTGCTATAATTTCCATGGTAACACGAAATAGATCTGTGTCGCGAGTACGAGTAGGTACCGGGCATCCCATCCGTCAGCCGCCGACGGGTTGCAGACGTCATTGCGACGCTACGAGCATCACCAATTAGTTGTTGTCATTTTTTATTTGCGCAATTAAAATAGTTTGTCTTGTATGCAAAGGGTATGCAAAGGTTTTTAATCGTAGATATAAGAAGTTGTAAAGAAAAAAACAGGTCTAGTGGCAAGTGTTTGTAAAAGCGATGTCTCGAAAACGTCCGCAATTGGGACGTTTTCTGTTTACTGCGTTGCGCAGGGCAACGGACACAACGCCATGTTTATTAATTCACGAACACATTTTTTAGCACTGAATTTTACTGACATGGCATAGCTTTAGTATAAAATTACTAGCTTCTGCCCGCAGTCGCCCGCGAAAAAATTAAACAATAAAATAAAACTTCTGAAAGTAAATTTTTGTTCCGACATGCAGTGCCACCGTGCCACGTGATAAAGTCGAAATAAGAAAGAAAGAAAGAAAAAATTTGTGCAGCATTATTGCAACAAAGATAACACACAGACTATAATACTACACACAAACTATAACTTATGCCTAAACGTTATCCCTGTTGCAGTAAGTGCAAAAAAATGGTCTACTCTCAGCATTATGCTGTTGGCTCTGAAAAAGAAACCAACAGCGCGATTTTCAGTGCAGCCTACGTTGGGGGAGAATAGTTTGGCCAAACGAAAAGCCTGCAAAAGCATTACATAGATACAAGAAATTTTTATGAACAAATTTTTATACGAAGTACCAAAAATTGTTGTTCTAAATATCGGCTTCCGATCGAATACGGTAAAACTCACGTAATTATTAATTATACCGTTAAACCCTTTCAGTCGCACCTTGCGTTGAAATATACTAGCGGGCATGTGAAGTAGGGTAGGTCCGAACCTTTTAGAATTGAATCACCATTAAGAGGAAAACTCCTAATAATTTTATTGTTCGTGGTCGAAAATCGTCCTTCAGACGCATCGCCGCAGACAATGACCGTCGCCTTAAGCGGAGCGGACGCGACTGTTAAGGCGGGCGCGTGCGCGGGCATACTTATTAATTAATGGGGTGACCATGCTGGTCCAAAGAAGTCCCACTGTTGGGCATGTGTATCCCCCACAGCCAAAGCGAGAGGTCTTGAGCATATCCTTACCAGTTTGGTGGAGGAATTAGTGGCCAACCCAGGTTGACTGTTTATATAATTGAAAATAGGACTGTAGGCATAGCGTGCCCTCCGAAGCACGGTAGCACTCATAAAAATTTGCCAGTAACGATCAGGGTTCACAATAGCACAATCCACAAACCGACTCGGTGGACACACGATCGACTCCTACCTTTCTTACTATCGTAGTAAAATGGCAAGATACCAATGTTGGTGAAACATTTTTTGTTAGATCAAATGACACGCATTCGCTTTCCAGAGACTTTGCTGCGAGAACAGATTTGCTGAAGAATTTCATTGCTTGTCTATTTTCTATCTTTTAGATGGCGCTGTTGTTTTTTGACATGTGTGTCCAGTATTAAATCAAGTCAGAGTCATGTCTTTACGTTATTATTCAAGTCAAGATTTTGAATGAAAATGTATGTTGTAATGCTGATATGTAGCGTATGATGTGAATCGACGCGAGCTATTGGGCTATGGAACTCAATAGCTCGCGTCGATTCGATGTGACTCAAAGAGTTAAGCAACGACGGGCGCGGTCGGTTTGTGGATGGGTGACCGCTAGTTTGACACTGCCTTTGACAGTGGCCAACGCCACTAACCCCTCCACCAAGTGTGGGAGACCCGTGCCCAGCAATGGGACGTCTCTGGGTCGCAGCGAATGCTGATACGGGACTTCCCTGGATCTCATTGATGTGGTCACCCCATGAAAATTTGACGCGCGAAACCAATTATGGCTAACGTTATTAAAATAATGCGGCCATAGAATGTTCATTCGCAAAATATTTATGTACGGGCTCTATTGAATTGTAATGGGTGTTTTTTTCATAATAGGAGCGGAAACATTTTCAAACAATGTAATTAAAGCCACGCCCATTTCATTGTTTTTGTTGGATTAGCGATTCAGTGCGCTATAAATATGATAGCGTTCAGACTACTTCAGACTAATAGTTTATATTCTATTCCTCCATCAGCCTTTTGAGTTCCATTGTAGGATATATGCCCGGTTTCTGAAAGGCTGATCAAAATTCAAATCAACTAACAGCTCTGTTAACTTAACAGCGCTGTGAAATCAATTTCGGTTTCTGAAACGTTGATCAGAGAAAAATTATAAATCTATGATTAATTTGATTTGACATTCGGTTGACTTTTATCGCGTAGGTAACAAGTGTTTCAGAAACTCAAAATTGCGGTTGACCTATGATTCTGGAGCATGATTTCACTGTCTTGTCAACTGACAATCCGATCAAATTAAATCTATGAATATAGTATTCTAGCAACCCAAATGATACTTAACAAGAGATTTGACAGCCGAGTAGTTAATTTTTCTGTTGATAAGCCTTTCAGAAACCGGGCGATAGACGTCTAAACTACACCAGGCGACCGGTCTTCTGCCTTCTGAATTCAGTGGTTTCCAGATAGGCCTCTAAATGACACCCCGATCAGTCCTTTGCCTTCTGAATTCAGCGGTTTCCAGTGTATATTATGCTACTCAAATTGTTATCGTAAACGGCCACGTGAAAAAAATAAAATTGCAAATTATATTGTCACGCGACTAACGTTAGGTTTTCGGCTCCTCCATTTGGGTTGACTAAGCTAAAATACCAAAGATAGCCGAGAAGAAGAAAGAATACGGTTTGGCATAGTTGTAAATATAGCGAGTCATCAGCAACGCCTGAACAAGCTAGCTCAGTAGTCTGGGTTTGGATATGTGCCCCGTGTTGATAGCGGGATAACTCCATATTACATGGGTCCTATGGGTTCGAATCCCACTCAGGATAAATATTCGTGTGATGAACACTTGTATTTGTTCTGTGTCTGGATGCTAATATTATACACAGGGTATCCTAGTGTGGGGACAACGATTAACCTTGTACAAGCGGTTATTCTGGCCAGTAAAAATATTTCTATTTGTATTTGTATTACCAAAAAAAGTAATTAAAACTCCGTGCCGCTTTTCACGTGACATATGTATTTTTTGCAATAAAGATTGTTATTATCTATTTAAGTATGTATTTAAAAATATTTATGTATGTATATCAGTCTCTGACACCCATATTACAGGCTCGCGTCTACTTTGGGGTTAGATGGCCGCGTGTGAGAATGTCCAAGATATTTATTTATAGATATTTAATATAATCTTCCTTAATTGTCTGGTGAAAAAACTGGGTATAATTCACACCTTTACCAATCCCTTCGGGGTTATAAATGCGCGATGTTATGTGTATGATATCGCTTAACGCTTACGATGAGCGCGATCAATATTACTCAATCCGGGATAGATGCAAATCTAATATCCCTGTCCCTCGCACATTGAATCCTGTAACTCAATCCCAATACGTATCCCGTTAAAAGCCCCCGTAACGTCCGTATTCCTGTAAAATCCCCAGCGTCCCGCGGGAACTGTCCCGCGTCTTCCGCCCGTCAGTTATCTCGTAGCCCGTCATAAATGTATTCACGACACTCTTTACAATTTCGTGTGTTAGATGGTACGTGGTATTGGTAGTTTTATATCTTTGGTGGTAGAATCTGTATATCCTGTGATAAATGTTCGTGTATTCGAAATATAATTTGTTAAGTCTCTACTTAATAAATTAATAATTACTAGTGAATAACTCAATGACTTCTATGTTTAAATGTTTATATCACATGAATTTAGCTACAATAGATCTCTTTAGGTCGCAGTGGCTTATGGGCATAACTGCCCACACCTCCGTCCTATAAATCACATGAATTGCTTTTAGAACAGACATCTTTATTCATTCAAATATCTCAAAGCTTACCTGAAAATGTGGTAAATTAAAAAACGAGAGATCTAGTAGCTTTATAGTAAATACTTATAGAGATTATTTTAATAATATACAAAGACTCAAACTATTGATCCACAACAATATAATCAATCAAACTTCTGATTTAGCTACAACCCATACACGTCTCTGCTGGGCACGGGTCTCCCCCATACACAAATCTGCGGGATTCCTAGAGCATACTCCACCACGCTACTCCAATGCGGATTGGTGGAGGGGTTAGTGGCCAACCCAGTGTAACTTTTCACCATTGTAAAGTTACGTTACGTTTAAGGGCACGTTAAGCAACCGGGACCGACGGCTTAACGTGCCCTCCGAAGCACTGTAGCGTCGATGAAATTTTAGCACTAGCTGTCCCATTCACAAACCGACCGCGCCCGTCGTTGCTTAACTCGATCACATTGAATCGACGCGAGCCATTGGGCTATGGACGCTACGAACTTCTGTTTGTGTTGTCTTATTTACTTAACTTTATATTAACATTTTAACATAATCATTGATGGATTCATTATCCATACGGAGCAACCGTCTCCAGAGGTGGTTTAACCAGCGTACTGGATCTGTCGTGATACCAAATTAGGTTATGAATGATGTAGTAGTTATCGTGTTAGCGAGTGGGTATCCTTGCGAGCAGCGAGTCTTCAACCTGACTCATTCGTGTTTTGAATCTCATTTATTTTTCACGATATTCGATTAGACTCCGGAACGCTCGTGGCACCATGGCTTCAGTACACGTCTATTTGTTTTTATTAAGCGATCAATAGATCATTTGATCTAAAAACATAATAATGTTATGATGTTGATTGCGGCTGTGATCAAGTGGCTGTCGAACTCGCCTCTCACTCGAGGGGGTCTTGGGTACAAATCCAATCGGCATGCAGCAAGCACGCTCACCTGATTTAACGGCGAAGGGAAAATTCGTGATTAAATATGCATACCGGACATTTCTCTATGATGTTCTTGAAGGCTATTGAAGTCCGCCAATCAGAATTTGGCCTGAGTGGTGGACTATGATCTAAGCCCTCCCATTCCGAGCCCAACAGTGGGACGAAGTAAAGGGTCGTGGTGGAGGTAGTAGCAAAAATGACTTACTTCCTCTGTGCTTCGTAGGGCACGGTAAGCCATCGGACCCGGCCCCGATCCCGATTCCAATAATACGTTTAGGTAGGTACGTACATGATAAGTAATAAGTACTTCCATTTTTAAATTGGTTAGTTATAATTAAATGATAATGTTGATGTGTAAGGCTATGTACACGGTATGTACAAAAAGTACATGTTTATATATGTACCTACATGTATGTCGTGCTATAATACCTGTTACTTCAATAAGCAATAAAGATCTATAGATTGCAACTGTAATGTAATGAAACACTGCTTCTGTAGAGTCGCATAGTCATGATGTTTTTCTTCTGTGATCGAAGTTTACGATTAATTAAGAAATATGTGGTAAACATTTTTTTCCTAAGATATATTTTTATAAAATTGCAGAAAGTCACTTAAAAGTATGTCAGCAAGTCAAATTCTTTAAAATTCCGCTTATCTTAGTATTTGCCCAGATTATGTAGTGTGTAGATGTTTATGTGACATCTTATAGTGTAAATAAAAATGCGAGCATAGAATATTAATTATTGACATCATTAAAAATAAGACAATTAATTAAAATTGACGACTCCACGGTTTCCTAGATGTCACAAGCAGACCCTATCAATCAACCGATTTCATTGGTGGAGACTTGGCCAATCGCGAGGCAGGAATAATTAAATATGGAACGAAGTCTTAATGCCCAATATACAAATACCAGATTCTAAAGGACTGTCGTATTACGTGCAATTTAAAAAGCACGCAAACAAATCTATAAAACGCGAGAGTTCAACTTAAGTTGGTCATGTTTTTATCTGTTCACGCAGCAATGACAACTTAGGTTTTTGTGCGTCTGTACGGATCGAGTTCTTATTTCAAATTTAAAAATATAAAACCATAACTTTACAATGACAAAATGACGTATTCAGCCGTTGTTTACAAATTTACGGGCGTTACCTACGATATTAGTTTATAAACGTAGGCATAATTATAGTTTACTACCTCAATAATATGATTTCTTCCCTAATGATAGAATAATGTAACTTTGAATTGGCTTAACCGGCATTTTTAATATGCGATAAACCTAAGGTGTAATAAATCTCAGGTATGAAATAAAACAAACCAGTACAATTTCTCAGTATTTATTTCATATAAAATAGGAAACCAAAAGGAACATTAATAACAGTTACAAACAAATTCACAGAATAGGTATTGTACAGTTGGCAAGAAAAATATTTGCCTTATATTTTTTTATTAATTTAAGTTAACTTCAACATTTTCGTGTTGCAGACTGTACGAAACATTCAACGTATTGGTATCCGAAAATTAAATTATAAATGCTTCTAATCCGAAACTAAGTGTAGGCACAAACTAGGTTTGTAATATTCAATTTCAAAATTATTCAGACGTAAAAATAAGAAGATACCGGCTTACTCACATGTGATTTAAGTCGGTTACTTCAACTATGAATTTAGACACTCACGAATCGTTCAGTACCTAGTTAAAATAAAAAGTAAAAAAAAAACATTAACTTTTTTTAAATTTATATTTATTTCGTGCCTGCGCTCCATTTCGATCTATCTGTTATCTTAATTCTTAACACAAAGAAATAGTGTAAAAGTTGTAGCATTCAAGTGCCTATGAGGCAATATTTAAACCTAGAATAATACATAAAGAACAGGATCTTTAGGAAAGCAAAAAGTTCAAATATAATCACACTAACCAGTGTTTTATTAAGAAAAAACACATGAAATTAAAAATACTTTTACAGGAAAACACGTAAAAGAAAACAGAAAATGGTAATTGGTCATTTTCAACAGCTTAGTTTCTCCTTTAGAGTTTCAATTTTTCGTAGCAGCGGTAACATTTCAAATTATATACGTTATCTACCGCAGAATCAATGAATCATCTCAACCCACGACAAATTTTAGGGAAACATTTTGTTATTTATAACAATGGTAACTAGCATCATGACATTACGATCAATTAACAATACAATAATATACATATTACAATGTGCACCAAATTTCAGTAGGATGTAATATATACATTTGTTATAAATGAAGATACATTAAATTTTTTATCAATTTATTTCGTAATTTAGGGGATTACAAATCAGTTATGTTTTCCAAAAAACTTTCTAAATTATTGTAACGAATAATATGATATTCACTAATATATATACATAATTATATAAAGAATACTAAGAAAATTAAGCAAGTAGGTATCCATCTTTAGTTAAATACAAGACTTTAATACAAACAATTTAGGCGAAGGCAAATTAGGCATATTATTCAGTAATAATTTGTGGTATAGTCAACATTGGTACAAAAATATTATATCCATATCTAAGCGCTTAAATACATTAACTTACATGGTCTGGTATTGTATTGTAATTACCAGTTTTAATATTTTATACAAACTAATGCAAAGACATTTCTAATTGGCAAGTTTTAAGCAATACCTCAACAATATTCAGTTCGGATTACAAGAATTATTTAAATTCTAAATAGTTTAAGCATTTTTAAATATGATTTAAAGATATTGACGCACAAACCGCACTTAGTGAAGGAATACGTCGAGAGTAATAGAGAGAGAAAGTCGAGAAATACCTCTCTTTCATACCTGTATTTTTAAATTGTAGAATGTTGTTCTAGAAACTTATTTGACAACATTTTGTTTAGTATTTTTGTTGTAACGTTGGTATATATATAACTAGATGACCCGGTCAACTTCGATAGATCAATACGATAGATCAATATCTATCATGTGAAATAAAGATAAATAATAACCTTCATACTATTATGTTCAAAAGTGGCACATTTCATTGACTTTAGAATCTAGCAGAATACGTCAATTAAGTACCTAATGACGCAAAACTAAGCAAAAGGTGCACAAAGTTCATAGGATTCGGCGTGCCAGTTCCATAGTTCCATAGTAGTAGCACGTAGCAATCCTTCCACAGAAAAATTAGGTATCGGTACAGACTAATTACTTCGTAGTTGTCGAGAATGCATTTCCTTTCCGATTGTTTGTTTCCACGGTCAGTGCGTAAACCACTTTTATTTCTATCTAAAGACCTGCTGATTATAAGTACTTGATGAAAGTGATAATATCACTCGACATTGCTAAACATTTACTTATTTTAAACACAAAGAACATAACTTTGGTATATAAGTTACTAAGTAAACATGTAAGTAATTTTATTATACTATTAATTAACACGCCCTGTTTATACGCCTGTTATCTGAAAATAAATGAGAGAACATCGTTAACATAAGGTATTAAAATATCTAATTAGTTGAAGGAACTAACATTGACAAAGCTCTACACAGTTATTATGTTATTATGTTAGTTAGTTCTTGTTATGTTATTTATGTTCTTATTAGAGTTAGTGTTACTTTACATATAGAGTTCGCCCGGGGCAGTACCACCGCCCGCCACGGTACCTAGAACCATTTCTGCCGTGTAATAATTGTTTTTAAATCAATTATGGTCCGGTTAGAAAGGTGTGGTTTCCGGTTACACTTCTTTAGAGGCGACCATCTTAGTCCTCAAGCATAGCAACACATCTGTGACTGACTTAGAACGAGACTCCTACTAACAAGTACTAACTGGACTATTACTAACACCGACTAACAGGACTAACTATCACTAACAGTCCCCAGTCCTCATACCTACTAACGAACTGACCAACTAATGTTCTAATTAACTCTCTCTACTAATTGGACTAACCATCCCAGTCCCTAATTGAGTCTTGTTCAAAGTCAGTCACAGTTGTCATGGGCGGCAGCGGATGGGTGGTGCTGCAAGCTCGTTTGCTATCTTTTATCCATAAAAAAAAACTTTGTCGGTACTAAATGCACCTGATTGCTCACTGAAGGAAAATATCGTGACGCGAGGAAAGACCTGAGGGTTCTCCAATGTTCTCAACGGCTTGTGAAGTCTGCCGATTCGCACTTGGCCAGTGTGAGAGTGATATAATAGAGGTATAATTTTAAAACTGCATAAAACTTTAGTATGCAGATATAGGGCAGAGCGGGGTCTGTTGAGCCACAGGGTCTAGTGAGCCACCCATGGTATCACGGACACGCTGCATAATATATACCAGCGGGATGCATTAGACGAAGCGTGGGGGTGAGGATAGAGAGCCACGGTTGCTTTAGTCTCCATCCAGAGTTCGTTCTAGGTGTGAGTGCGTAATGTTACAAATTTGGGGCTAAAAGTAAAAAACATCGCCTCACTGAAATTTGGCTTCAAAATTACGAATGTCATCATACAGCCATTAAGTAAGTGTATTTTGATTATAACATGATTACTGCTCATGGCTTAAGTTTCAAAAATAAACTATTATCAATTGAATTTTAGTTATTTAACATATTAACATTAATTCTGGGAAGGGGTCATTTGAGTCAAAATAATCGGGGTCGAGTGAGCCATGTTCAAGTGACCCCAAATTGTTATTATAATGTTTGCAGGTTGCACTGTTTATGTTAGGTATATTGTAATTTTGTTAAATACTGTTTTGTCATCACCCGTTACTGCGTCAGCGACTCTAAAGCCATCAAATGATAAATAAAATGAAGAACCAAATGTTGAAATACCATCTACATCTAGGGACTATATTCCATTTATTATTTATTTTTTATTTATTTTCACCATAGTTTCTGAGACCATTCCTGAAAGCAGGGCCCAGAAAGCAACAAACACGAGGGAAAAAGAGAAGTGGTGCTGTTTTGACAGAAACTCTCGAGAAAGATGCAAGCTAGCAAGTAGATAGACAAGTCCAAGAAAAAAGCAGTGAAGAAATCAATTTTTAAAATTTCTTCACCGCCTTATGAAGAGAATTACTCTGTTAAGAATCAATCAATCAGAAGAAAATTTTAAAGAAAACACAATTTCCGTCAAACACTGAATTATTTACACTTTTTATTTTTGACTAGTTTTTTTTGACAGCTCGCGTTAATTCCACGCATAACAATAGTTTCGTTTACACCTCGTAATATTATATAGCCTATGTCACTCAGTGAAAATGCAGCTTTCTAATGGTGAAAGAATTTTTGAAATCGGTCCAGTAGTTTTTGGGTGAAAACATTACAAATAAATCTTTTTCTCTTTATAAAATTATTTCAGGCAGTCTCCCAGGAGAAGATTGGGTACAGTGCTCTAGTTGCCGAGAATGGGCTCACATTAAGTGCAATTCAGGTGTCAATGCAGTTTATTCAATTCAATTCAATTTATGTTTGCATGAACTGAGACAGTGACTAAATTTATTAAAAGTAGAGTTAAATTGTATTTTTGGAAAAGTTTGGAGAAGTTTAGAAGTTTGTATTTGTTTTTATGAGGAATCTCAGAAAGGTTGTTAAGGTTTTATTTCTATATTTCAAATGTTTAAATGTGCAAAGTTTTTTATAATGCATTGGCTTAAGTGACCCCTTTGGGTGGTTCAATAGACCCCGCCTATGGGGTCTAATGAGCCATTTGCCTTTTTTCATTAGAAAGTAATTTTAGTATAGTAAACAACGGATTTGCCAAGGTTTTTTGATCCTAATATGTAGTCATATAAACAAACTACTGATTTAAGGATAAATCTTTTCTATTTTATTATTTCAATGGACCCTACACTGATTTGAACAAAATCCTGATCAAGTGACCCCGCTCTGCCCTACCTACTGCTAATGGACACGCGCACTTGTGAGAATTTTTAAGGTATATTTCCACAAATGCAATCGAAGCGAATTCATTTGACGATATAAATAATATTAAGAGGATATCAGTCGACCGTCACGTTTGAAAAATAGGTTTTTACCAAAAATATTGCCGTCGCGCTGAGCCCCTTAGCGTGCGATAGAGAGAAGTGCAGTCTCGAACTGATTTTACCTACGTAAAATTAAGAAAATCGTCCTTTCGTAATCCCCTGTTTCCTCCTCGAAATCTAGACCGATTTCAATATTTCTTTCAGTTAAAATGTAGAACAGGGTCTAAGCTATGCCCGTACGTTTTGCTTTTTTGGGATATGTTAGTAATTACCAGATTGCTTGATGTTTGAAAATGTATGTAAAAAAAGTCGATTTTTTTTATTTTAAATGATTTTTTTTCTCTTCTATTAATCAAATTATGAAAAAAAATCAAAACGTACAGTCATGGCAGAGGTACGTATAAATCGTATGGTATTTTTTTCTCTTCTGTAACTTCTTTATCCTAGGAGGAAACAGGGGACTACGTTTGTATGGAAAAAGTGTCGACTTGTTCGCTTGTGATATCCTCTTAACAATATCTTGGACATCTCATACACGGCCATCTGACCCCAAAGTAGGCGCAAACCTGTAGATATGGGTGTCAGAGACTGATATACATACATAGATATTTTTAAATACATACTTAAATAGATAATATTAACATCCAGACACAGAACAAATACAAGTGTTTGTCACACGAATATTTGTCCTGAGTGGGATTCGAACCCACAACCCTTGGCGCAACAGGCAGACCGATTACTACCGATTGCGCCAACGGGCCCGTCGTCGGCCGGGGATTATGATGATGCACTAACTACGTCTCACTTTCTGCCGCCGGTGCTCAAGTCTTGCAGCTCGCTGCTGTCGTCGCTGGAGGCGCTGGGACAGCCTGCCCCATTGGCCGGGTTGGCGGCCGCCATCGCCATCGACAGCGGGATGGTGATGAACTGCGGCTGGCTTGATGATGACGACGCTGCGGATGAAATACTCATGTGTCAATGACTCCGTGGCGAGGTCAATGACCCTGCCTGTCGAACCGCGGTCCCGGGTTCCAGGCAGATATTTTGTAGTAATATTTGTAGTCAGCTGATGGATTTTGTGTAATTCCCTTTTCAACATGGGTTTTTAATTGGCTTGGTTGTGACGTCACTAGCGGCCTATTAATATGCATCCCTCCAATCAACTACTAGTATGTAATACGGCTGGATAAATATTATGATGTATTTTAATGGCTAAAATGTAGCAAACACTACCCTATCACTGCCATTTTTGTCACACTTTACACCCGTAATAATATATAATAGATCCCGAATGAGACTTATATGAGACTAGTGGACGCTCGCAGCTTCGCTCGCGTGGGTTTAGACATTCACTAACTTCAAAAACGGCAAAGTTTCATACTAACTTTGCACCCCCGTTTTACCCCCTTAGGGGGTAAATTTCAAAAATCCTTTCTTAGTGCTCCCGTACGTTATAAAAGGAACCCCTGTGCAAAATTTCAAGTTTCTAGCCCTTATAGTTTAGGCCCTGCGTTGATATGTCAGTCAGTCAGTCAGTCAGTCACCTTCTCCTTTTATATATACAGATTGATAGATTCGTTCCAAGTTTCAAAATTTTGCCAATAACTACTAACAACTAACACCACCACTCGGCCGATCACATACAATCGACGCGATCCATTGGGCTATCGAGTTGCATTTGAAAGCCAACATAAATTAGACAAAGTTGGAAGTCTCACCTCCCTCCTGCCCCTGATTAGCTACACCTAAAATGAATCCCTGCGGGTATCCCATAGCCAGGTTCCCCAGCCCGAGGTGCGTGCCCAGCCCGTCCAGCCCCACGCCGGCCAGCACCCCCGTGTGGTACAGCATGGCCCCGCCCGGCATCTCCATCTTCGGCATGATCTTGCGCAGCGCCGGCTGGCTGGCCTTGGTCTCGCAGTCCTGGTTGCTCGCCGATGTCGATGCTACGTTGTCGTTTGTAGGCTCCCTGTGTGAAAATAAAGTTTATTTATTTCGCTCGCTCGCTGCGACCCATAGACGTCCCACTGCTGGGCACGGGTCTCCCCCACAGACGCAGCTGCGGGAGGTCTAGAGCATACTCCACCACGCTGCTCCAATGCGGATTGGTGGAGGGGTTAGTGGCCAACCCAGTGTCGAATGTTCTCAAGCCACCCGAAGGTCTTCGACAAGGCTTAACGACTGTTTCCAACATTGAAAACAACCGGGACGACGGCTTTACAAGCCCTCCGAAGCACGGTAGCGTCCATGACATTTTGCCACTAGCGGTCACCCATCCACAAACCGACCGCGCCCGTCGTTGCTTATTCGATCACATTGAATCGACCCGAGCCATTGGGCTATGGACGCTACCTTATATTTATTTATTTATTTATTGTTTAATGCACCAACAAGATATACACTAATAATTATAAAATATAGGTACATCACTTAGTTGAAGATACATGAAGTGTTACCTCAATTACAGGCACATAATATAACATTCATAAAAGACAGCGTACATGAATCAAATTAAGTAGAAAAGAATATCATTAGATTACATAATACAAAATTGCTATTTAAGATTGCTAGTCAAAATAAAATTGGATCTGAATAAGAAAAAGAAAATTAAAATTAAAATTACCTAATTAAAAAAAAAATATAAATTACCTAGTCAAAAGATTAATAAAATTAATAAAATTTATAAAATTACCACATTACAAATTTACAATATAATAAAATTAAAAAAATACAATAAAATTGCTTTTTAATTAATAAAATTGCAATTAATGCTTTGAAAGCGTCCATAGCCATGGATCGCGTCGATTTAATGATCGACAGAGTTAAGCAACGACGGACGCGGTCGGATGATGGGTGACCGCTAGTAGCTAGGTGGCGTTTCCGTGCTTCGGAGCGCACGTTAAGCCGTCGGTCCCGGTTGTTTTCAATGGTGAAAACAATCGTTAATCCTCGTCGAAGACCTTCGGGTGGCTTGAGAACATTCTATACCTACTGGGTTGGCCAGTAGGCCTCTCCACCAATCCGCATTGGAGCAGCGTGGTGGAGTATGCTCTAGACCTCCCGCAGCTGTCTGTGGGGGAAATTCACATCTATGGGATATCTATGCATAAGTTTGGAAATGTAAACACTGGAAAGTACGCCACGGAATCGTCAAATTATTGATAAGAAGAGTACAAAAATGTAATGCGCTCTCATTACATCTCCGACCTATTGTTAAGGTCGCGGTCCACGTTGTCGGCAGTCCAGTCCTTGGTGTACGCCTGCATCTGCGCCAGCTTGTCCCCGGGAGACTCTGGCTCGCTGCCGCTCTCGTCGCCGCTGTCACCGGAGGACGCGGGTTCATCCTGTGAATTAATTGTAGGGTTAAATCTATATAAATAAAAATTAATGTTGGGAAGCGCATTACTCAAGAATGGCCGGACCAATTGGGTGATTTTATTTTTTGTATGTTCCATAAGGGCCACGGACGGAACGTATTAATACTAAAAAAATTTAAAAAAAAAAAGCTTTTTATAACTTTTTTTTTTATTTTCGTGCATTGTCATCGGAACCAAATATGTGTGCCAAATTTCAGCTCAATAGCTTCAGTGGAAGTGGGTGACATATTGATTGCAAGATTCCAGGACATACATACATACATACATACATACGAGTGAAGTTAAATAAAAGCTTTTAATAAAAATCCAAAATCTGCTCATTTATTTCCTCTAAGGCGGAACAAAGTCTAATTCCACGCGAGCGATTCTGCGGACGTCCTCTAGTAATTAATAATTAGAATAGAAAATTGTTTGTTGAATTTTTTTGTTGATTACTTATTTTCATTTCTTTTTCGTTGAATTAATGAAGTACAGCGTCACAGCGTACTTCAAAAATTCGTCGCGGCGCCCAGGTTGGGAAAACTTGTTCTAGAAGCTTCGCAAAGAAAACTGGAACTCTTAGAGAAAAGGCGCAGGTGTTGAACAAAGGCTTGGGGGTAATGAAAAACTATGACTACCCGCAGAGGTTTAGAGCCACTTTGTGTGAGCTCGGCGGCAATTTATGTTATTACACCACTTTACGTAGAGTATGTGGCACGGGTACTCACACGCATCATAAATAACTTATTTGTCGTCATGTGACTTGTTTACTTTGACTCTTGTTTTGATGTGGCATTGTAGAAATATATTATTTATTAAATTATAAAACTGAAGAGGAACTACATATTTCTGTACATTCAAAATTTCAATTCAAGGGCCTTGTATGAACGAATTGAATTGGAAATTATGTTATGAAAATATTGTCTGTCTGTCTCTATGCAAAAACCCGTGGAATTAAATGTAATAATAAATAACGTGAAATTAAATGAATGTTTGGTAATATTATTACTCATACTCTAGAATCTAGATAGTATAATATGTAGTATTGTTGATCTTAATTATTGAACATAGAAGGTTAATAATTAGGATTCATCATCATCATCGCAACCCTTTCTTGTCCCACTGTTGGGCACGGGTCTCAGAATGGAAGGGATTAGGCCTAAGTCTACCACGCTGGTCAATAGCGGATTGGTAGACTTCACATGCCATCGAGAACAGTATGAAGAACTCTCTAAGAAGAATAATTAGGATTGATAAGATCTTCTTAATTACAAATAATAGAAATATATTCAATTGGGTGAAAGCTGATTTTGAATCTTACTGAGACTAAAAGATAAAATCTAAAATACAAACCCTTGTAAGTATTAACGGGTAGTTAGTATAGAATGGGTATTTTTCACAGCGACACTTAAGGGAACAAAATATTAATTTAGAAAAATCTAATAATATGCCCGACATGGGAATCGAACCCTCGAAATGGGGACCGCTTGTCAGAAGTCTTGCTTACACAAGACCGACGACGCATCGTTTGATGTTTTAAAACATTTATAACATATTCGTGAATCATAGGTAGGTACTTGTGACCCCGAGGGCACAACACAAGCGATCCAATCAGAGCGCCTTTGAAGTATCAATTAGAGTCGCGCAAACGAATTAATTGCTTCGATTCTCTCGTATATTTCATACTTGCCATATTGTTATTTTTCCGGATGGAAATTATTTGTTTTGTATTCGAAATTTTTCCTCATCCAGTCAAATTATCCATAAAAACGCCTATATACTCGTATGTCTATGGGAGTGGGAGCCCACCATAAATATTTATTTTTTCTGTTTTTTAGTATTTGTTGTTATAGCGGCAGCAGAAATACATCATCTGTGAAAATGTGTGTGCCTGTGAAACCTGAACTGTGTTTTACCCTTTGGGTTCGTTCGTTCGCTGCGACCCATAGACGTCCCACTGCTGGGCACGGGTCTCCCCAATAGACACAGCTGCGGGAGGTCTAGAGCATACTCCACCACGCTGCTCCAATGCATATACATATATAGCATTTGGGTACGGAACTCTAAATACAGTGCATGAAGTTGGCATTCTAAACAATTAATAAAAGTCCCAACCAGTCTTCTATCAGCGCTTTTATCTAAACGCGTACAAAAGCAATATCTGTGAACCGCTTTTAACTATTATAAATACACCTGTCTCCTTAATGGGTGTGCTTTTATCTGAAACGGAGAGCTTTCAGGCGGAAGTGATAAGGTAGCTGGGAAAAGCTTGGCAAGAATAAATAGATTCTCCAGCGGGGAACGTCTCTTCCTGGCATTGTAAAAGGAATGGCGTGTGGTGAGAATGGTTAATAATGAAGAAGTTTACAGTTTTTATTAGACTGACATAATCATTCGTGATTTAAGCCCACAAATAAAGAATTATAAACAAAAAAAATGTTTACAGTAATATCCTTGTATTTTATGTATGTACCTACTAGTGGACGCCCGCAGCTTCACTCGCGTGGAATAAGACATAACAATAGTTTCGTTTACACCTAGTAATATTATATAACTTATATGTATAAGGTGAAAGAATTTTTGAAATCGGTCCAGTAGTTTTTGTGTGAAAACATTACAAACAAATTTTTCCTCTTTATAATATTAGTATATAGAAAAACGAAACTTGACGCTTATTCTTTCCATAAGGGGTAGGCTGATTCGGTTGATACCATATACCGGGCACAAATCTAAACTCCGAGCTACTAGGTATTACTAATAAGAAAAGCCCAATAATTAATAATTTTTCCGACTTTCAAAAGAGGTAAAGTGGATTCCAAAGGTATTGAATTTCCGTCGTCAAGTTTCGTCTGTGTAAAGTTAAAATGCATTTGTTTAAATATTTTGTTGTTGTAGATGCAGCTTTCTAACGGTGAAAGAATTTTTGAAATCGGTCGTGTAGTTTTTGTGTGAAAACATTACAAACATATCTTTACTCTTTATAATATTAGTATAAATAAAAATAATAAAAAAATATTTTAAAAGCTTATAATTAACTTCACTCGTATGTATTTATGTACTAGTATGTATGTATTTCCTTGAATCTTGCAATCAATATTTCACCCACTTCCACTGAAGCTATCGAGCTGAAATTTGGCACACATATTTGGTTCCGATGACAATGCACGAAAATAAAAAAGAGTTGTCAAAAGCTTTTTTTTTAAGACTTTTTTAATAATTCAATTTATTTTTATTATTACGAGATATTTTATGTCTACGGGATTTTATGTCAATATCTATTGGATATTCATTTTACAAGTATGTATTATATAGGGAGGAAGAGACCTCGTTTTTATGCCTAGTTCTGGCATCAACCTATGCCACGCATGCATCACGTAGATCGATTTAACTCCAATGTCGAATATTTTACTCGAGTATGGCAGACAGTCCTACCGTTGCAGAAGCTCAGCATATTTATAACCTTTTTCGTAGTTATCTAACGAAGACCCTAGCCACGCTGAGGTGGAAGGTTGCATGTTGCACGTGTCTCATTATAATTACAAAATTTCTTAGAATACCACTTATAATTATTTAGCCCACCGGGACCTGACTCATAATACCCTTTTAGGATAGCCAAGCATTCCTTCCTAATGGAAAATTGTGTAAGGCCTCTCGAAATTGCTAATAGTAATTTCATAAGATTGGACTATACTCGTATAATGATTCAACTTAGTATTTTGTGAATCGTAAAAGGTGTTGATTCCGTAATACGTTTGCTACGAAAGTCCATCAATACACACTTGGTGTGATATTAAGATAATTAAACTAGTACAGGGGTCGGCAACCTTTTGAGTCAAAAGAGTTAAAAATTACAATTTACAAAATTTCAAAGTTTTTAAGGAACCACAAATTTTTTTCTTGCCAACAATGAATAAATACTATTACTATTTATTCATATAGTAGAGATTTTTCACAACAAATTACATAATACGTGACGACGCGTCACGGGGGAGTGGTGGGGTGAAAAGCGAGTACGAGTGACTTAGAGATACAAAAGTTCCCTAATCCTCGTTAATCGATTCGGATTCGATTTTAAAATGTTTTTTTTTTCTAGAAAATAAATAATACTTGCGTATATAAGAGCCGCACATTCACATCCAAAAAAACAGCATGTGGCTCGAGCCTCAGGTTGCCGACCCCTGAACTAGTATTATTAGTAACTAAGTAGCTCCCTTCAGCCCAAGATCCACTGTTGGACACACACCTCTAGTTTATTTTAAGGCCTACAAATTCTGCAATAGCTCAACTATTGGAAACGCGGCCCGCAATGTGGCTTCCATGTTCCACAGAACTGCAGCCCGTACAGATAATCTTCGAGCGCAGTAATTAATTGGTATCGTCGCGGCGAATCTGCGTACACAATTGTTAATAAATGCTCACAAAAGGATGATTTGCTAGTTTGTTTGTGATTGCGGACGGCGCTGATAGAATCGCGCACTCGACTTGGACTGGCGCGACATCTTAGCGTGGATACGGCGGCCCATGTTCCCGTTCAGGGGGCCTAGACAAGTGGCAATAACGCTAGTAGAATATATTAACAAATGTATGGGATTGACATTCGCTAACGACTAATTAGTCGTAAGCGAATGTGAATTCCATACATTTGTTTATCTATTATATTTCTATTCTACTAGCGTTTTGCCACTTGTCTAGGCCAGCAGATGATACAGCTGGGTAGTGTCGTGGGGCGAAACCAGGAGACATTGAATAAATCCGATGCAGGCAGTTAATACGTATTTTAATATGCATAAACTTCCATATTATATCTTTCATATCTATTGTCATCACAATTTTTATGTATTGTGTAATATTTGTAAAATTGTAATTAATATATTTATTTTAAAATCTACTTGTTGTGTATGCGAAAACTACCCTTAAACTTAGAATACACAAAAGACCAGGCAACTCAAGCGTCTTTAAAGTGAATCCACAAATATTACTTCTCGTACAACTTACTAACATGATGTGGCCACCTAACTGGGAAGATTTCGCGTTACTGCGTGTATTGAGGATTGGTGGGGGCCGATTACAGGGTTGACTGTTTTAGTTTTGATAACACATTTAGTACACGCTCCTTCGGGATTTCTTCTGTTATCTGAAGTTTACTTATATATATGCATATAAGGGTCTAGTTTCCCGCAACACAGAGAATCCTACCTTGGAAGCCAGGGAGAGAGACAATTGGTTTTTTGGTTGCTCAATAAATCATTTTTTATTTTGTGATAGAAATATTTTTAGTGATGTCAAACACAAGTTTTGTAATTTATGTATCTACATTATATACGTGTAACAATATTATCGTATCGTATTAACAAATAAAAGCGGAAGTGAGACGTATCGATTCAATAAAAAATCATTAATATGAGAAGCTATGCTTATTAACGTTAATAGGATAAAATGTCAACGTAGCGAATAATTCATTTTATTCATTAAAATTCAACAAAAGTCATACATTAATAAGCAAAAGTCCATGTGTAATGTGGTAACAAATCTGCGTGTACAATTGTTAATAAATGCCCGCTAAGGATGATTTTAAGGCTGGACCCGGACTGATTTAATCGTACGCTCGCCTTGCGATTAGTGTAGATAAGACTTGGGTGTAATATTTTTATAATCATAACATTTGAAATAATTAAATGATGATAATGATGAAATATATTTGTTACAAAATTTTACAGTAATTTGTTATAAATTTAAGTTAAATGTATCAGGCGTTAATCTGCGGAAATCCATTGTTATAAAGTAAAAGCGAACAAGGCTATGATGGTATGCCTATGATGCTATGCCTTGTTCGCGGGCTGAGTAAAGAGGGTATCAAGTAGTCTTATTTATTTATTTGCATTTATGTACACACAGGAGAACAAGAGCAGGAAAAATAATAATCCCATTTTAGGCTATACAGTGTTTCGTCTTCATTAATCATAATCAATTTATAATTGACAGAAAGTGACCAAATACTTTCTAGCTTTAAGGCTTTTTAAGGCTTATTAATTTGTCATGAAATTTATTCTACTTTATATATAACTTTATAGCCTTACACGGCATGTCCTCCTTAGGACAACACGCGTCGTGCGCGCAGCGTGGGCGTTACCTTTGTGTGCCGCCGTACTAAATAATAATAATTGCGGCTAACTAACTACCGTTTAACGTACTCCGCTTTCCTCCGATAGCTGGTACCGACTGCAAACAATGAAATAATTATAACGAGAGTTTATTTTTACTTTCTGCCCTCCATGATATCCAACGGTGATACGCCTGAGTTCAGCCCTACATTTGAGAGGGTCCCAGGTTCAAACCAAAGTCGTGCTAAAGTTGGACCGGCATAAAAACTCTAACCTTGAATGCGATTGAAAGTCTTAATTAATGCAACTTACGGCGCAAGGCGAGCGTGTTGTCAATCGTAGCTGCTGATTGGTTCTCCAGCAGTATTATATCCCCCGCATTGATGCTCCATGCGCACCTATCCCCTTCGAATTCAGAGCAACATTTCGTGCCGATACCTATAGCATGCACCTTCTTATTTCTGTACGTTAACAACAACTTACATGACGCCTGCTAACTGTGAAGGCATTGCAGTATGCATGCCTGAATGTTCCTCGCAATATTATATCAGTGAGCCTGGCAATCTGCACTTAGTGTGATGGGCTATGACTATCCCTCCCTTTAAGAAGGGATTCGCACCCAACAGTGGGACGTTGAAGTGGGTAGTGGTGGCGACAGTAATTTGTACAACACTTGACTTGCTCGGTATATTAACGAAATTTTTTCCTCTACCCTCTTCTCCTTCCCCTCTCTTGTCTTCTCAAATTGATTCGCACATTTGCGTAAAATTATAATGTCCTAATTTTAAAAGACTTTTATTTGAGACGCTTTTTCAGTATTTCTTTCTTTTCATTCTGTTCATTTCTGTCTTGTTCATTTCTGTCTTCTAGAAAATTCTATAGGTTACTAGAAAATTCTTCTTTGTTTAACAGAATATCTAAAATAAGTGGTAGTTTGCGGTAGGAATTTTAGTCTAAGGTTACCTTTTAGTGATTCAATGTGCGTGAAATGTAATGAAATTTAGTCTTTCAAAGTCCGTCTAATGTAAAGAATGAAATCGAATCAACTTGGGCCTTTTCAACATTACACTATTCAAATAGCTTTTCCTAGCCTACCCTTCTACATGGGACTGTTACATTTTGTTTTGTTATCCGTACAATACATTTGTGAGTATTGTAGGTACATTTTGAGTACAATAGGATTTTAAAAAGACCATTTTTGGTGCTCGCCTGTCGTTTTGTGTAACTTTGGGTACTTAATGATGTCAGTTAGGGAAATAAAGTCAGATCGTAACAAAAAGTAATAAGTTGATTTTGAATAAAATGAACATACGTTAATATGAATATAATTATGTTATTCTGCATGTAAGAAGTAACAACCGGTCTAGAAAACTAATACATATCCAAACCAATACATAAATATCTCCCGAGATGACCAACGTATACAATTATTCGGTTTTTCATCGATATAATAACAGAACAAGGATATGCAAGCAGATTCAGATTAATCTCAGATCTACTCCCAGACACTTCCAAAGTGTAAAGGGTTTCAAAATAAAAGTGCTTTTAAGCAAATGATTCGAGCCCGTACTCAGTGCGATGGCTATCGACGCCTGATCGTGTCTGATATCGCTATTCAATGACGACACGATGTCGGGGCGATAATGAGATCGAATTTGCTGAATGTATCACTGGCACTGCGCGGATGCAACCTATTACGAGTCACCGGTTGACCAAGGGTCTCTTCTTATAACTGAAAAGGCCTCTAATGTTTTAAAGATTTTACTTTTACGTTGATTTTGAGATATTATAAATATTTTCTCGTTAAATTATGACTTTTTAATGTAACATGGACAAGTAAAAGCTACACTGAAGAAAATATGGACACTCCATTAAAGCAAATCATGTTACCACCAAAAGGACTCTCAATTCAATAATTCCACTTCAACTGAATTCAAAATATCGATTTTGAGTAGAACTTTTATGAAACTAAAAACTGATTCGAAATTTACTTTCAGTTTTACCATGTTACATAACCCCACTAAATTAAGTAATAAATATAAAACTTTAAATGCAAAGATAAAATTAAATTCCCGTAGTATGGATCGCGAAGAAAATTCCCCTTTTGTGCAATTCCCATAGCTTTATATAAAACTGTGTAACAGAGTCATGAACCCACTTCACATAATCGAGATACGTGGCCGAATCAGCCAACATTTGAACACACTTTTTACACATCAAACAAAATGAAGATGTATGACAATATTATATAGCTCATATTATTATGCCAGGGTGATATCGGCGAAGATCTGTTAACGGCATAAGCCTTTCGTACCAACGAAAGAGAAAAAGATGAGAAGGACCTTCTAGCCGTACAGTGAGTATGATGTACATAAGCTTGCGGCCCCCACTCAAATTTGTCAACCGTAGTAAATATGGCTATAACCTTACCTCTACCCTTTTACATCAGTATTATTCCATATGATAAGGTACACGACGATCCAAATAAGGCATGACACAGACGTAACGTACTATATCAATCTATCTATATACATATATAAAAGGAGAAGTTGACTTACTGACTGACATATCAACGCAGGGCCTAAACTATAAGGGTTTGAAACTTGAAATTTTGCACAGGGGTTCCTTTTATAACGTAGGGGAGCACTAAGAAAGGATTTTTGAAAATTCACCCCCTAAGTGGGTAAAACGGGGGTGCAAAGTAAGTATGAAACTTTGCCGTTTTTGAAGTCAAGCGGGCAACCCGAACGCGGGCAGACGTCGTTAATGGGTTTAATTCTACGCGAGCGAAGCTGCGGGCGTCCACTAGTTTAAAATAAATAAAAATCTAGATTTAAACAATGACTTTAACCGTACAGTCGGCCACACCGTCATACATTGGCACCAGCCTTGCCTAGCCGCGTAAACAGACAATGGTCATAAACGGCCATTAGCGTGATGTCACGCATATTAAGCGCGCTTTCATCTCACCGGCGCGGCGAGTGCGCGCGCAACTTCCGCGTAGCAGTTAGGTAAAAGTAAGGTAAGATATAATTTGAGGTTTTCATGATCAATATTAAGTTACAAAGAAAATGTATAATTTAGTCATAAGTAAGTTTTGAGTGATTGAGTGATTCTAGGTTTGCGCTTGCACAGAGACCGATGCCTTTAGTAGGTAATCAAGATATGTAAAAATATAAATCTAAGCTAACTTAGATAAGTTTAATCTTATGGGTTTTTAGTGAACGTGCTTTGAAGGACGTCCGTGAAACTTGAACGTGACACTTTCAGGGGTCTCAAAAATCTCATTCGGCGAACCATAGGTACACTTAATTTTTAACAATTTCGCATTTTCCAAACACTATAAAAGCTGATGCATTTTGCAATTTATAACGTCTTTAATTACACGTTATGCAGATTTTAAATTTTTTATTTTTAATTCATAAAAAAATTCAGGTCTCTACCTATTTCCGTTCAATAGCTCTAAAACAGACACAGACGTGTGGCAGAGTAATAGGGTTCTATTTTCACCTTTTGGGTGAATTCATCCCTAAATACTGCGGCATCCTTAATAGACGGTAAAAAGTAATGATAAGTAATAACACGCCAAAAAACACGAAGAAAGATAGCACAAGTACTAATAAAGGCAGCGATTTACGACAAGAACAGACTATGGTGGAACTCATTACATGCTACCGGCGGCTGGGATATACTGTTTGTAGTGAAAATTAGTTAAATATTTTAAAAATAAGAATGTGTATTAACTTAATCTATATCTATACTAATATTATAAAGAGGAAAGATTTGTTTGTAATGTTTTCACACAAAAACTACTGGACCGATTTCAAAAATTCATTCACCATTAGAAAGCTGCATCTTCACTGAGTGACATAGGCTATATAATATTACTAGGTGTAAACGAAACTATTGTTATGTCTTATTCCACGCAAGCGAATCTGCAGGCGTCCACTATATAGTAATCTACGTAAATAGTAATCTATAATAATTATTGCAGCAAGATATTGAAATTTGTGCCTCAAATATACAAAAGAAGGACTTAGCCACTTTTGCCCTGAGCACTTCCAATCGTTCCAATTCCAATCTCCGACACCCGAACAGCACTAACAGATTGTAGTTATAATGTTATAACCGTAAATTACGACACCTTATTGTCTTCTGCTATCCTGGTAGTTTCGACATACTGTGACTAAGGGACCTGAACATAATGAAAGTCTTATTAGGTAATAATAAATAGGGCACTTTACAATCGACCTAATCTATATATATAAAAGGAGAAGCTGACTGACTGACTGACCGACTGACTGACTGGCTGACTGACTGACTGACATATCAACGCAGGGCCTAAACTATAAGGGCTAGAAACTTGAAATTTTGCACAGGGGTTCCTTTTATAACGTAGGGGAGCTTTAATAAAGGTTTTTGAAAATTCACCCCCTAATGTGTGATGTGATGCTGTGATCGTAACTCGCAGTATATTTACTACTAGTGGACGCCCGCAGCTTCGCTCGCGTGGAATTAGACATTCACTAACATCAAAAACGGCAGTTTCATACTAACTTTGCACCCCCGTTTTACACACTAGGTTATAAAAGGAACCCCTGTGCAGTTTCTAACCCTTATAGTTTAGGCCCTGCGTTGATATGTCAGTCAGTCAGTCAGTCAACTTCTCCTTTTATATACATAGATTACAAATTAAAAACCAAATTTAATGCGTGTGCTGCGTATGAATAGGAAAACATGAGCTAAAATGGGGCATTCGTGTAGTAATTGGCACGGTGGCAGCGCGGCCGTCGCGCACAATGGACGCGCGTCAGCGACAGATACTGGCCGAGCGCTCCCGGTATTGTTGCTGCATGCGACTCCTCCTGGCTCATCCATCAATGTATAAAATACTAGTGGACGCCCGCAGCTTCGCTCGCGTGGAATTAGACATAACAATAGTCTCGTTTACACCTAGTAATATTTTGGCTTAAGTTACTCAGTGAAGATGCAGCTTTCTAATGGTGAAAGAATTTTTGAAATCGGTACAGTAGTTTTTGTGTGAAATCATTACAAACAAATATTTCTTTTTTATAGTATTAGTATAGATTTTAATCAATTTAAGTTTTAATATTAATTATTTCTATTTTAAACTTGCTTCAGCATTAAAATGTAAATAATATAATTTTAAATTTTAATTTCATTCAATAATTTGGCTTGAAATCGCAAAATTACACATGCGATATGTCTAGCGCCATGTTATATTACCCATGAAGCACAGGTTATGATTATTATGACAATAGCTGAAAATTACTAAGCTTACCTAGTCGTTGTCTCATATTTGGTTAAATTTTCGTAGAGATTGTTGAGTTTATGCTGTTTTCAGTTATTATGTAGGTACGGTCAAGGGTCCTCTCTAAATATCAAAACTTTCATCATACTATTTCAATTACCGTGTCTTTGAAAGAATAGCTTTTTAGTATGGCAGGATTACATTTTGAACCACCAATAGCACCACTACAACCATTTAAATTCCCACTGTTGTCTTCACTCGGAATAGCTCCTCCCTTTATCCGAATGAAGCTAGAATTAATTTTGTCAATATTGTAAAAAGTACATACGTATGTATATTAAATATCTACTATTACTATTAATATCTTCTACTATTTAATATCTACTACTATATGCGACCTCGAATCAGTGACATTATTCGAAAAGAAGCTACACGGCACGGACATATGCCGTGTCCTTACTAAGAACGCCTAAAGTCCCTTAGATCTGTATCGCTGAGCCTTGCTTGTATCCGATACTGTTGGATACTGCACTTTAAATATAATACACTAGTAATACGACCCGGCATTCATGCGATGCTTGTTAGGCATTAGCTTACAACTTACAGATTCTATTGAGAAGTGCACTATATGTATGGTATTGGCAGAGCCCTTAGGCATCGCTCAAATAGCTGCTTGTGTAGTGTAGTTGTGTAGTAGTGTACTTCAAAAAACTGTACTAGTTTTTTTTTTTAATATAGACGGACAAACAGACATACGGGCCACTTTTTTTACTGTTTCCTTATACTAGTTACAGTAACTAGTACAGTTTTTTAAAGTATTTTTTCAAAAGTTTAATTTCATGTTGGTGACATAACAGGAGGTCCGAGGAGTTGGGAAACTTAGTAATTACAATCGCTCTCAATCTAAAGGATTGATTAAGGATCGATTTATTTTCAGTATAAAATTACAGCGTCGATGTTTGAGGCCTAGGCTGAATTCCAATTGTTTATGTTATGTTTCGTTGAGTTATCTAGACGATCTAATAGGGAAGGCTAACTCCAGATGTAAAGCTCCCGAGTTTTGAATAGATTTTATTGCAAGCCCTTTATACCTGCTTATGCGATAAGTATTACCTACTTCGTCAAATACCTTTGAATCAAAGCTCCGTAATTCGCATCTCTGACCCAGCAGAATACTATGTTAACACCAAAGTCGGTGTTTGTATTGCGTATGTAATATGTACATATTATAATATGTACATATACATATACGCAAACACCGCGGCAAGCGGGATTGACAGCGACAAGCTCGTCGCGTCGCGATGTGTATCGTGCGCTGCTGGCTGCGTATCTATACACGCAGAGTTAGTGTGGGTACTGGATGCGACTGTGAAATTGCGAAACTTCGGGGACTTAAGCCACACCACATGCGGCTCTTTGGATGTGAAGCTGCGGCTCTTTAGTTACATGCACAAGTATAAATAGATAATATTTCATATGAATAAATATATAGTTTTTTTTTATCAACAAACTTTATTTATGCAAGTACTATTTATAGTTGGCAATAATTTTTTTGTGGCTATTTAAAAACTTTGAAATTTTGTAGGTAAATTGTAATTTTTGAATTTTCCGACTCAAAAGTTTGCCGACGCCTAGCCTAGATGAATATCGTGCAAGTCGTTGGCTTCGTATCTATACACGCAGAGTTTAGGGAACTTCGGGGCTTACACGTTCGTCGTGCCCGCAGAGCTAATCGTATTCACAATTCACACGTTTATTAAACAATAGATTTTTAGTCTCTCGGCCTTAAATCTAGAGGTAAGTATATATTGTTCATACGTATGTTCTAAGCAATTGAATGATACCAGCTGCACCGGTGAAGCAAATACATTGTAGAATCATCCATCAACAGAACTGATGATTGCATAATATTTCGAAGGCATGTGAAGTCTGTCTATCTGCATTGGCAAGCGTAGTGCTTGCATTCCTGGAATGAAACATTTCAGAAGATACCTCTTCCAGTCGCTCTAACTCCACGCGAACGTTTCTCAGGTGTAAATGGGTGCATAATAAGGGGCCATTCAAACCTCGCGCCCGCCGCCACAATAGCCCTAACACATGTTCGCGTGCCCCGACATTTGTATGGCGGCCGGAATAATGATCTACAGCGCTCGCCTCGTCGCGATCCAGAGATGCGTGTACAGATATCCGGGACAAACCTTGAAATTTCCCCCGGCCCGTGTTCACGTCTATTGTCTTTTTGCGATCGCTTTCCGCTTGTTAGCTTGCGAGCTAATTTAAATTTTTCGTTTTGGTTTCACGCAGCCATCGGCAGTTATCAGTCCACCGAAATACTGGGAGATAGGGAATAAAAGTTGTCGAATTGAGAATGTCGCACCTCGACTTGGATTGACGACGTGGTAATGAATTCTTTAAAATTAAACATAGATTGTCTGATTCCATACGATGAAAACAAAATGTGAAATGCATCTATGAAATTTTGCCACTAGCGGTCACCCGTCCACAAACCAACCACACCCGTCGTCGCTTAACTCCGTCGATCACATTGAATTGACGCGAGCCATTGGGCTATGGATGCTACAAGCTCTGTGTTCCCCTATGGAAAATACAGGCGGTTTATTACGTTATGTTTTTCGTAACAAGAAAGTTTTTTGAGAATAAAGCTTCATTGACCATAAATAGAATTACTACGGATGGTAAGTTCATCTTCGTCTACACGCTTTGATTAGGACAAATTCAATCGGTCGAATTATGACATAGTTTAGAATACATACCTACATAAAATAAATAATTTAATATACTTTTGTTACACAAGGTGAAAAAAAGAAAAAACACCTCTAACACTTAACACCACCGTTTCGAAGCGTTTTAAAACAACAATGTATCGATGTTTTGCTATTTAATCTGTGGTTTTACCTCCACACTGGAGTATGATTGGCGCGAAATGTTCCTGCTTGTTCGCGCCTTTCCAACCTGCCAGTAACCTGAAATTTGCGCACCGAACGGACGATCCCGGTTATCATCTGTCATTGTTAAGTCTTTACCGAGATTTCGTTCTTTTGTAAAGACGAATGCTCAAACTGGCAAAACGAGGAATGGAACGTTTTGCTTCGACTTATGAACTGATTCAAAAACTTAATAGATTGTTATATTTTTACTCTTCAAAACATTTTAAAAAGTTTAGTTAAAAGTAAAAAGAAGTGGACTTCATAAGACTGCTATATGACTGTTATCATCTTATCCAAATTTTCTCAGGACAGTTGTTGCCGTGGAATCGTTAACGGGTTTACTATAGTGAATTGTGTGAATTGTATCAGGCGTTACTTTGCGGTAATCCATTTTTGGCAAAGAGTTGGTTGATCCTTGGCCACTAACCCCTCCACCAATCCGCATTGGAGCAGCGTGGTGGAGTATGCTCTAGACCTCTCGCAGAAGTGTTTGTGGGGGAGACCCGTGCCCAGCAGTGGGACGTCTATGGGTCGCAGCGAACTGACCTGATGTCCATAGGTACTTCCCACCATTGTGCAAAAACATAATAAACAACTGTCAGCATAGGAAACAGTACAATGGTGTATAGGAATTGAGTGAAGATCGATGAAAAGCCGGGTCAAATCGCTAGACGAACTGATATCCGCACGCCGCCGTGACGCGAGAGCATTCGAAAACCAAGTGTTGAGCTCTACCAGAACGCGAGCGTTTATATTGCGCGTTTATTTTAAAGCTATATACAGTGTAAACTCTTTATAACGTCGTTCGTTATAACGATAAACTCTCTATAACGTAGAAATTTAGACATCAACTACATATTAAAACAAAACAAAACTAATCTTTTGAGGTGCCGCAATTTCTAAGAAAGATACCTGAGGTCAAAAACAGCTATCTAGCTTTTGTTATTGTTAATTGCCTTAACACGTGTGCTATTCATAGATTACATTGGCTGTAGGAAATTTGGTCTCAATTATTAAACGCACCATCGTCACCTATCGTGTATTAGCAGTCGTAAACCAACACGTCAGGCAAAGTTAACAGAATATAAGTGTTTAGAATAATTTATCTATTGTATTGATAGTAATAAAATTAGAAATAATTGTAATTAGTTACATTTGGTGTACTTTTTCTCTTCTCTCCCTATAACGAAAACTCTTTATAACGAAAGAAAATGCTCGGTCCCTTGAAATTCGTTATAAAGAGTTTACACTGTATAGCATAAATAACATTGTGAAGAACGAGAGGTTGAACAATTCACGGACGCAGCGTTATCAATTAACTTTAATCGAATATGTGATAAGGCGGTATCGGTATTACTATTCCAAATATATAATGTAACTAGTCCCGCAGATTCGCCGGCGGAAAAATTATAGTCAAGTTAAGAATTAGTTTCAGCGCCATCTGTGGACGAAGTGGTTATAGGTTTCCAATAAACGTACATGGTATCCCAAATGAACGTATTTTTGGAGATAAAAAGGATCCTATGTGCTTATCTTGGTTATCGTCTACATATATGCCAATTTTCACCTAAATCAGTTCTGTAGTTTTTGCGTGATTTAGTAACAAACATTCAAACATCAAAACATCCAAACTTACTAACTTTCACATTTATAATATATTGTTAGGATTCATTGCTTGTTGTTACACCAAATTACTGAGTTAACATGAAAACAATATACAATGGGCGTTCTTATCGCTAAAGAGCGATTTCTTCCTGAATATCCAAGCTGAAAAGTCATAATAATATGCTTCTCATGGCATTTTAGAGGAGGCTTTGCACGGAGTTGCGCGTTTTAGAAGTCAGCGTATCGCTTAGGAGTGTGACACGAAGATTCTCTTTAAGATTACATAAAACGCGACGTGTCAAACGCCGCCCGTGTTGCACAGCCCCAGCATTTCACCCCGGGTGAAGTCGACAAGAGCCGCGGGCGCGCCGGCCTATCACGACGCCGGCTATCTGACAGCACTCGCCGACACGGATTTAATAGGTTCGATTCCCGCTCATTCGATATTTAGCCCATTTGTCATTGTTCGCGGCGATAACGCCAGTGTTTCGCCCGTCGGTCGTGCGAACGTTACGTTTTCTCATAAACGGGGTAACCGTTGTAGGTATCTCGATAAGGTCCCTGTAGCTCGGGACCTGAATAGTGCTATGGTAAGAGTGCCTGGCGTAAGAGGCCACTAAAAGGGGGCTTCTAGGGTTGTCGGCGGTAAGAGTGGGACAGAGATCCCGGAGCCCTCCACAAGCACTACGGAAGGCCACCGAGGGGGTTTTAGTCGGTGGAAATCCCTCTTAAACCGGCGTCGCTTCCACGATGTCCGGGTACGTTTATATAAGGTTTCCCATTCAAGAAAAAGGTACATTATCAATATTATTATTTGAAATGTCGGAAGATTTAAGGTGATTCGACCGACACCCACTAAGAAGCAAAAAAAATCAATATTATTATTTGAAATGTCGGAAGATTTAAGGTGATTCGACCGACACCCACTAAGAAGCAAAAAAAAAACCAAAAACAATGCAATAGGGACCAAAAGCTTTATGAGAAATTCAAAGCACGGAAGTGTACAATATTTTTTGTCACTAACCATCTAAGTTACCTAACCTACCCAATCTTGCTTAAAACATTTAAAAAAATAAGCTTTTACTAATTCGCTCTAAGACTGTTATTGGATATACCTACCTATACCTGTAACCGCTAAGAGTTTCGTTTAGCTAAATTAATATCACTACTATTTTATTTAAATTAAATTCTAAAACGAAAACTTGCAAAATTTCAACTAGGAATGGTCAAAATTCAGCTTGAAATATCCGCTTCAAACTAACAAACGTTGCAAGTTAATAAAACTCATGTAAAAATATAGATTCTCAATAACCATCTCTTATTAAACTAACACCATTAGCATAAACCCATCCAACCAACCTCTCGTCTCCGCCTAACGAATTAAATAGAGCTCTCAGCATCAGACCGATCGCTGTAGGGTATAATGCGATCCATTTAGCAAACACGCTGGCTGGTTCTCTGTTGATTTACACCATCCACCCCGTATCTCGTCGGCTATAATTCGGTGTTGACTATAGCTTAATTAAATGTCAACACCCAGTGGCCAGTATGGATATTCGATTGCAATTTGTGTGGTTGTGTTTAGTGGGAATTTCAAACGTTGATCCAGCAGTAATTTTAACTGGAGATGGTCAAATATCAAAACCGTTCGTGTTGTTGATGGATGAGTTACAGAAATAACGAATCGCACGTTATTCTAAACGAACTAAAAAGCCTATCGTCAATTAGCCTTACTTAATTTTAAATGCCACCTCATAGCATTTTTATTTTTACATAATATAACATAAAAACCTGTATTTTCCCATAGGGGTAGGTCGACATGTGTCTCTATGTGGGTTTGCATGCCTGAGAGTTCTCTATAATGTTCTCTAGGGCATGCAAATACACAGTTGGCCAGCGCGGTGGACTAAGGCCTAGAGAAGAACCGTGCCGAGGAACTAAGAAAGTAAGAAAAAGAATAAGAATAAGAATTTATTTATTTTGCCACACAAGTAAAAATTAATAAAATTACAAGTACAGGAACAAGATTGAAAAAAAAGCGATAACTCACTGCATGGCAAAAAGGAACAACACTCAGTCAAATTGCTGATTTTCAGCACAACCCCGAGTTCTCGAGTAGATTGAGCATGCGGAGCTTACTAAACAAGTAAGAACAATTAACTAAACTATCAAACTAAAAGTGTTGTATTCTTGTGAAAAATTAGCCTAGTATTGAAAATAAACCTGGATAAATTGATAAAACACATTTCACATACCTTAAACTCGTATTTATTCAGCTCGTGCAACTAAAAAGCAACGATAAATTACGTCAAACATTAAAATAGTCGGAGCGTCCAAAATTACCCAAAGAGCTCGTCTCGCAAGGGCCGCCTCGCCGAAGGGCAGCGAAAAAGCTAAAGTAAACGAGCTCGTCCACAGTAGTCGTCGCATGAATATGCAGGTGGGCGTAACCGCCTCGTCTAAATGCAAATGCCTTGCACACTTCACGTCCAGCCGTCGCGTTACAAATGTTACTTTTTATCGATTTAAGAGAGCAAAAGTGCATGCAGCACCATCTAGCCGCTATCGCTCATGGCAAAACCTACGTAGCTAAATGTGTATACACTAGTAGACGCCCGCAGCTTCGCTCGCGTGGAATTAAACATAACAATAGTTTCGTTTACACCTAGTTGCCACCCTCTTCAAATAGTAATTATTAGGAACTAATACCTAACCCTAAACTAAATACAAAATTTCTTTTTTACCTACTTTTATACCTACTTTGCACCCTCCTTTTACCCCCTTATGATGAGGATGATTTTGGAAACTTTCAATGAAAACCTTCATACTGAATTTCATTCGAATAACTTAAAAAATGGCAAAGTTTCATACTAAATTTGCATCCCCTTAGGGGGTGAATTTTCAACAATCCTTTCTTAGTGCTCCCCTACGTTATAAAAGGAACCCCTGTGCAAAATTTCTAGTTTCTAGCCCTTATAGTTTAGACCCTGCGTTGATATGTCAATCAGTCATATATAGATATGAGATACGTAGAAAAAAAGCACATAAATTTTGTCAAACTTTAATGAGAGTAAAAAACGTTTCGTAGTAGCGTCCATAGCCCAATGGCTCGCGTCGATTCAATGTGATCGAAAGAACGGTCGCTTTGTGGATGGGTGGCGACCACTGTGACAAAGGACGAACTTGGTATAGTATATATTTATAACAAAACTTCGAAAATCGTCTCCAAATTATGTTCGCAGGACCTCACAGTTCAAAGGTTAGGACAAACCCGAAATAGAAATCGTCACGGAGCTTCACGACACCTACGGGACAACATCACGCTATTAATATATGTCACGGAGCCATCCCTTTCGCGTCACGCTTTTGTCACTTTTGACATATGTCGCGCTGACGTCCAACATTAGGGTTGACTTAAATGGTAGCGTATTACATTTGTATTACAATTGTTACCGGTATTTTGACACAATATCCGAAATCAACATTGTACTTTATGGATTTATGGTGAAATCACGATTCTCTTTTCTAGCATACCTGCCAAGCTTAATTGATATCAATGTCGCTGCGACCCATAGACGTCCCACCGTTCACCCGTCCATAAAACCGACAGCGCCCGTCGTTGCTTAACTCTTTCGATCACATTGATACGACGCAAGCCATCGGGCTATGGACGCTATACAGGGTCTACCACCAATGAAAACTGAACCTCTACCACTGCCATATGAGCAGCGATCGCTCAGAAAAACCAACTGGTCTAGCGAGAAGGCACTCGCTATCCCGGCCACGAGAAAAACTACGATAGCCACGATACGACACGTAACATTCCCACGTGCTACGCGGAATCGAACCCGGAACCCGCTGGGAACCGCTCGCCGGCGCGGTCGGCATCTCTATAATTGGCATGTGACAATAAATATTGAAGAAATAATTAAAAGGTAGCCATTAGGTTTTAATATCGATGGTTTCTTTGTCGGGAGGGATTCTAATTTATAGCCCGGTCACAATATCTGTGCATCCATCGGCCATCAGCCTTTTTGGGTCCACTGCTGGACATAGGCCTCCCTCGATCGTCGCCACTCCTCCCGATCCTGCGCCCTCTGAATCCAACGGTTTCCCGCTGTCCTCTTCAGGTCGTCAGTCCACCTCGTCGGGGGGCACCCAATACTTCGTTTTTTGAGACGCTGGAATGCATTTTCTATCACATAATCATGTACACATTTAGAAAGAAAACTTTAATACAATTATTACGCAAAAAAAGAATATTTATAGTTATTAAAATTCCATGTGATGCTTGTTTTTCACACCGTAACAGAGCACCGACATAACTTTCATCGACGCCAGGTGCACATATATTGTGACCGGGCTAAAATTTTTATACTGTTGTAACAAACTGTTACAGCGGTGATAGCCCAGTGGCTGTCAACTCGGTCTCTAATTCGTGGGAGGGTTCAAACCACGCGGCACGCACCAATAGTTTTTCTGGGATATGTTCGTTTTAAGAGATTTGACAGGCCCGTTGGCGCAATCGGTAGCGACCCTGTCTGTTGCGCCAGGGGTCGTGGGTTCGAATCCCACTCAGGACAAACATTCGTGTGACGAACACATGTGTTTGTTCTGGTGTCTGGATGTTAATATTATCTATTTAAGTATGTATTTAAAATATCTATGTATATATCAGCCTCTGACACCCATATCACAGGCTCGCGTCTACTTTGGGGTCAGATAGCCTTGTGTGTGAATGTCAAAAAAAAAAGAGATTAAAGGTCATTTGCTGTAAAGGTGTATAAAAACATCGTGAAGAAACTTGCATGCCTGAGAGTTTTCCATAATGTTCTCGAAGACTGTGGTGGTTATAAGCAAGTGTACACAGCAACGTTCGACGTTACGAGTTGAAAGTTTATCCATCCAAAATTCAAAGGCGTGAAAATGTGTATCGCACAACCCCATATTGATTATTTCATAGCGGCAGCAATTTTAATTAAAAGTAAATTAAGATTCCTAAAGGATAGATTATTCACCGTAAACTAAATTTAGATTTAGTTGTAAAGAAGGGTAGATTATTCACCTTAACTTTAACGTAAGCCAATTTTACAATTCTCCTACCACGTATAATTTCAAACTAGGGCTCTATAGAAGGCAATATTTATAACGCATAACATGTCTGGAATCAACAACATAAAATTCAACAGTTATTGAGTCACAATAACCGCAGCGCACGTCCGATACCACATTTGTGAGTCAACCACCTATACAATACTCGTCTCGTGGAATTCCTCCGCTCGTCTTCTACTTACTCCATACTCACATGTTGCCGGCGTACGCACACGTTTTATCGTTGCAACCGAAAAAATCACGGCGCAACGCACTGTCCGATCGCCTTTAATTTATCTGATGAATAGATATATACGGCCGCAGGACTGGTCCTATCGAAAGCTGGCAGCGAGAAACGATTGCCACTCAGTTTCAAACAAGAGGAACTTAAATAAGAGCTCAATAGGGGTCTTAATCATTGCACTAGCGGAGGGGTCGGCAAACTTTTGAGTCGGAAGAGTCAAAAATTACAATTTACAAAATTACAAAGTTTATAAAGAGCCACGTAGCCAGCTAGTACAATTCAATCTATCTATTCATAAGAAAAATATTTTCTATTGGGCTGGCCACTAACCCCTCCACCAATCCGCATTGGAGCAGCCTGGTGGAGTATGCTCTAGACCTCCCGCAGCAGTGTCTGTGGGGGAGACCCGTGCCAGCAGTGGGACGTCTATGGGTCGCAGCGATTTGCTAAACTGCTCATTACCTAGTAATCGCTCCACCAAGAAGCTACTGTTTTCGATACATCGCTACTGCACGCCACCTTAGCACTTACTACTCCATCGCTGCATCGCTTACAGCAGCGCACGTGTCTAACGCAGCGCAGATATACATCGCTGTATTGTGCGGCCACGTTCCCGGATGGCATCCCGCCTAAGGGCCTCGCCGTATATGGACCGGGAAGCGCGCGACCGGCTTTAAATTCGCTGCTTGTGGCCCCGCAAAAAACTACGTTACGAGTACACACAGCGTACGCAGACGATGCGATGGTGCGTGCCAGTTGATATACCTAGGTATACAGCTATGTACACACAGTATACTACAGTATACACTGTATACCTAGTACAGGTTCGAGGGAACACGGATGCGGTTTGACATTGGAGCTGCTTTGAATTGCAGATTCAGTGGGAATGTGGGAGAAGACTTTTCTAGTTACGAATGAGAATCAACGGGATAATAAAATAATGTTTTTATTATGTACCTACCTCAAAAGTCATCACGCCTTGTAATTACAATGGAAGGACAAATTGTCTATTATCTTAACGGGTCTATGTGACCGATGTGACGTGGCAGACGGTGGAAACATCACTTTCACTGTCATATCGATATAGCCAAATAATAAACTAGTAGACGCCCGCAGCTTCGCTCGCGTGGAATTAGACATTCACTAACTTCAAAAACGGCAAAGTTTCATATTAACTTTGCACCCCCGTCTTACCCCCTTAGAGGGTGAATTTTCAAAAATCCTTTCTTAGTGCTCTTAGTGCTTAGTACGTTATAAAAGGAACCCCTGTGCAAAATTTCAAGTTTCTAACCTACGTTGATATGTCAGTCAGTCAGTCAGTCAGTCACCTTCTCCTTTTATATATATAGATTAATAAACCTATAGGCGCATGGTCCACATCAGATACCCCATTCATTGGCCGAGAACACATATCCTATGTGTTTTCCAGTAGGCGTGGATAAAGAGGGTGTGAATATTAAAAATCAATAACGTAACGTTACAATCACAATATTATAAAGGGTATTAATAACGACACTCCACCGAACACGTGATGTGCACGCTTGATGCGACCTGATTCCTCGATTTGGTTCTTCATCAGCCGTATCGCTAACCAATCTGCCCACCAGCGTCCGGAGTTGTGTCAGAGCGGCGACAGTGTCATCTTTCTTGCATCAAAAGCGACATTGACAACCGCTTTATTTAATACTGCCAGTCTCATCAAATGAGGCGCCGACACGGCCAGACTGACAATCGCACGTCCTCGTGCGTATGCTCAAGCTCCCGTTGGAATTCCGATTAATCTGGAAATACAAATTACAGCTGAGACTACCGTATACGCTCGTCCATCACTGACATTTTTATCAGTCACATCATCATCATAGAAATAATCTCCCCTCGCCTTTACTACACAAACCGGCTCTACAACAACACATTACTGTAAAACCACACAGGTCTCCTTAACCCAGCCTCCAGCCTCTCATAGACTGACGAACAGTCGAAGTGACTTGGTCCGGAACCTCGACCCATATAGGCCAGCTCCTTAGATCCAAACACCTGCTGTCGTTTCCAACATTCCCTCCAGCCTCTCATAGACTGACGAACAGTCGAAGTGACTTGGTCCGGAACCTCGACCCGCATAGGCCAGCTCCTTAGATCCAAACACTTGCTGTCGTTTCCAACATTCCCTCCAGCCTCTCATAGACTGACGAACAGTCGAAGTGACTTGGTCCGGAACCTCGACCCGCATAGGCCAGCCCCTTAGATCCAAACACTTGCTGTCGTTTCCGATAAATTAACTGCAGAACACCTCTGTGCTTCCATTCTTGTTATGTCCAGTAAAAGCGAAATCGAGATTAAATCTTAATACAATGACATTCACCACAGATGTAGTACTTACTCAAATTTATGCCATGTCGGTTGCGGAGGCCGTGAGGGTTGCAGAACTGGCACACCTAGTGTGTGAACTTGCCACAGATATGGTATCACTATCGCCGTCAGGTACCCCCTCATTCCCCTGACTATGGATCGCCGACTCGGCCTCCTCAACCTCCTCATCGTTATAACTTAAAGAAGTAGTTATTTCGTAGCCCCCGGGTACTGCACGCAAATTTTCATAGCACAACATTTTATTTACCCACACCCGTGAGATAGACCAAATCATTACACGCAGTACCCGAAAGCTTCTTAGCAAAGCTATGACTCGCTAAGGAACAGACAGATCAACTATCAAAGAGAAAAGAAACGGGCTCACCGGATGATAAGTTTTGTAAAAATGTTGCTAATAAAGTCTCCATATTCTGTAAGTAGGTAGGACTCTGTGGGTTTTCTTGTACCCCTCAACGCTCATTCTCCTCTATTCTTTACCCTCCAGATCTCACTTCTGATATAGTCGCATGGTCCACATCAGATACCCCATTCATTGGCCGAGAACACATATCCTATGTGTTTTCCAGTAGGCGTGGATAAAGAGGGTGTGAATATTAAAAATCAATAACGTAACGTTACAATCACAATATTATAAAGGGTATTAATAACGACACTCCACCGAACACGTGATGTGCACGCTTGATGCGACCTGATTCCTCGATTTGGTTCTTCATCAGCCGTATCGCTAACCAATCTGCCCACCAGCGTCCGGAGTTGTGTCAGAGCGGCGACAGTGTCATCTTTCTTGCATCAAAAGCGACATTGACAACCGCTTTATTTAATACTGCCAGTCTCATCAAATGAGGCGCCGACAAACCTATTTAGCTACTATAGAGCGTTTTATCAGAAAGTAACAAAACACCTTATAGCTATAACAGGCTTATTTATTAGTTATGAATAAGACCCATAGTGTAAATGTATGTTGCTTCTTTGAATACTAGATTCAAAGAAGAGGAGAAGACAGTGGCTCCTTAGCTGTATCTGATAGTATCACCCCCAAAGCACCAAACTGCGCTAGAGACTTGAAACTACATTGTCATCTGCATCCACCACCACAACACACAGTTGTCCGTCCGTTGTTGTTCGTCCTACAGTTGTCTCTTCTCTGAATGGAAGGGGTCATGCCTTAGTCCACCACGTTGAACAGGGCAGTTCGGCAGACTTCACATGATTGCGAGAACATTTTAGGAAACTTACAGGCATGCTTTTCCACACCGTTACATTTAATTTCTTAAATCTATCTATATATATAAAAGGAGAAGCTGACTGACTGACTGACTGACTGACTGACATATCAATGCAGGGCCTAAACTATAAGGGTTAGAAACTTGAAATTTTGCACAGGGGTTCCTTTTATAACGTAGAGGAGCATTAAGAAAGGAAGGAAAACGGGGGTGCAAAGTTAGCATGAAACTTTGCCGTTTTTGAAGTTACTGAATGTCTAATTCCACGCGAGCGAAGCTGCGGGCATCCACTAGTTGCACATAACTTAAAAAAGTCATTGATGCGTGGCGCTTGGATCTGAACCCAGACCGTTCGAGTGAGAGGCGAGTTCGATACCCGCTGGGCTGTCACTGCATCAAACTGCTAATTAAATGCTGCTAACATTTGATTGCCGGATTCTTGGAGACAGTAGAAAATCGATTGCGTCGGCTCCACCCTACCGGCATTCCTGAGATTAAAACTATTTAAAAGCCCATGGATCCCTTCACTCCTCGTTGGGAGGCACGGCACGTGTCCGCCCGGCATCTCGGCATCCCGGCATCCCGGCATACCGGCATCTCGGCATCTCGGAATCCCGGCATCAGACCAGTGGCATCCCACGTCACCGTCGAGGGATTCGGTGTAGCTTTACCTGTGTGGCGTCCATATTTGTTTCGATCGGCAAATCGGCGCTTAATTAGTCGTAATTGGTGCGTGTTTAGTGTATAATTTAATGTTCATGCATGGGAAGAAACTGAGTGTTATAAAAAGTAGCTATGATGATAATGCCTACCAGGTCTGCTTGCAAATAAAGGGGCTGCTATTATGTGATATTGACCAAAACTAGGCGGCTTTGATAGACATAACAAAGTGAGTACGTATTTATTATATCTACGTTCTATAATGTTAGTATTCTACATAATCATCCATCCATTCATCAGCCTTTTGGGGCCCACTGCTGAACATAGGCCTCTCCTAAACGACGCCACTCCGACCAGTCCTGTGCCATCTAAAACCAGCGGTTTCCCGTTGTCTTCTTTAAGTCAGGTCCAAAGGCGACCAAAGGAGGTCTTGTCGAAAGGCGACCTCTGCTCCTTTTTCCTAGTCGTGGCCTGCCCATTGCCACTTAAACTTGCTAAATATGTTGGTGAGCTTTGTTCTTCTACGGATTTCATTATTCCTGATTCGATCACGTAGCGAAATATCGAGCATAGCTCGCACCATTGCAATAACAATAATTTTTTTTTTTTAAAATACATAATAAAAACTTTTTTTTGCTCACCAATTCAAGTTTCTGTTATACATATCCATACTTCCATTCTAATATTATAAATGCGAAAGTAACTCTGTCTGTCTGTCTCGCTTTCACGCCAAAACTACTGAACCGATTTGAATGAAATTTGGTAGGTACACTGATAGTCTAGACGTCTAGAGCCTGAGAAAGGACAATAAAGAGATGATAATTATATTATATTCAGAGCAGAACCTACACTAAGAAAACCTGTGTTTCTACAGACCCTCCGAAGGCAGTATGTAGCCAATATTAATACTACTAACAGTAGGAAATATCAATAGGAATTAAGCTGTCAATCGCACACCGGCAACGCCACGCGACATACTTGCGTAACAACATTGTCACCGGGCGATCATTGCGTATCTGTGGCTGGCATTGGCTGATTAACAGCTTCGATTGAGGATCTGTTTGGCTGTAAATTGTTATTGCTAGCATGCGTTGTCTGTGGCATATGGTAGCATAGCAAAAGGGCATGCGTCTCCTATAGTAGTGTAGTAATATTTAACCAAAATCAGTGTGTTGTGTCATCAAATATCTTAGACATGTATAAAGACATTTTGTTACGATCTACGTCAAGCACGTTCTGTATAAACGTGCGAAGCCGGGGCGGATCACTAGCATTAATTACTATAGTATAACTCCAGTTAGTAATTGTTAGTAAGTGTAGGTAACTATATAAAAAGCGAACTATTGCTCACATAAATCTCCTTTTAAGTTGCTTTGCATTTATTACCTGTAACAGAAAACAGCACATTTTAAAAACAATAATCCATACTAATATTATAAATGTGAAAGTGTGTTTGTTTATTTATTTGTTTGTTTGTCCGGCTTTCACGTCGCAACGAAGCTATTATATGGTATGGTTTTTGTGTGTGGAGATAGTGAGGAGGGTGGAGAGTGACGTTTACTACATTTTACCCCGGTAAAACATCCCCATGGGAAGATATCGATCTTTTGTTATTTGCTACTTTTGTTTTTGCTTGCAAATGTGTCAGGTATGATAAACAAGTCATTGTTAATTCCCTTTGACCACGCGGGCGGAGCCGCGGGCAAAAGCTAGTTCAATATAAACTAGACTAATATTATAAAGAGGAAAGAATTGTTTGTAATGTTTTCACAAAAAAACTACTGGACCGATTTCAAAAACTCTTTCACCATTAGAAAGCTGCATCTTCACTGTGTGACATAGGCATATTACTAGGTGTAAACGAAACTTGTTATGTCTAATTCCACGCGAGCGAAGCTGCGGGCGTCCACTAGTTTATGTAAATAAAAAAAACGCGGAAATATTTAACTTCACGATTGACGGTTTCGTCCGGAAAACACATAAATATCACAGCGAGATACCATCTCCTGAATGTCCGTAAAAGGGATTTACTATACTTGCTTCTTATATTTGGAATAATAACTTATCATAACATCACGGTGTATTTCACCCGGGGAGGGTAGGCAGAGATGTGCACACCCACTATTCACTCACGTACAGCACCCAAAAGTGGTGAGCCTATTGCCATACACGGGGCACAAATCCAGACTCCGAACTACAACCCGGTATTTCAAGTTAGAAAACCACAATAGTTGTTCCCCGACCCGGGATCGAACCCAGGACCTCGCTTAGCAGTGTTTACGACCACTATACCAAACCCGCTAAGTATCATTGATGTATTTGACTATACTTCTATATCTATACTAATATTATAAAGAGGAAAGATTTGTTTGTGTCCATGGTACTACTAACTGCTACTACTACTATTATTACTACTACTACTACTACTACTACTGCTAATCAATACGACACTAAGAGACCTAGTCACAACAAAGTATAATTAGCACGTAATTCGATCTGCAATTACGCGACGTATATGATAATATGGTTAGCAATTGGCACCCCGGCGTGAGGAAGAAAAAAATATATATTTATGGCCTTAGAATATAAAAGGCAGTGCCGGTCAACTGCGGTTCGCCTCGGGCCGAACAAAGGCTGATATTTTTTCCGTGTCCAAAGCGACTATCGAGTTTTTCACCTGAGTAATATAATGGTTCGGTTTTCTGGTTCGCAAGAATGCTCTGGTTAGGAAGAAAAATATTAAGTAAAAGTATCGCTTTGTCGACGACCAATAGATTTTTTAATTCATCATCATCACAACCCTTTCTTTATCCAACTGTTGGGCACTCAGAATGGGATACGCTGGCCAAGTGTTAGTCAGGATAACATAGTAAAAGCATCGCATAAGCTCGCATAGTAGCGTCCATAGCCCTATGTCTCGCGTCGATTCAATGTGATCGACAGAGTTAAGCAAAGACGGGCGCGGTCGGTTTGTGGATGGGTGACCGCTAGTGGCAAAATTTCATGGACGCTACCGTGCTTCGGAGGGCACGTAAAGCCGTCGGTCCCGGTTGTTTTCAATGGTTGAAATAGTCGCTAAGCCTTGTCGAAGACCTTCGGGTGGCTTGAGAACATTCGACACTGGGTTGGCCACTAACCCCTTCACCAATCCGCATTGCAGCATCGTGGTGGAGTATGCCCTAGACCTCCCGCAGCAGTGTCTGTGGGGGAGACCCGTGCCCAGCAGTGGGACGTCAATGGGTCGCAGCAAAGGATAACATAATAGCTCGTAACGAGTTCGTAACCACGGAAGATAGAAAGAACTCGTTACCGATGATAAGTTTAGATATATTAAACTAGGTTAGTAACCAAAGTACCTATAATAAAATCTATAATCAACTATCAGAATTTATAATTGAGTTTAAACTACATTTATTTTGCCGACCTATTTCCCTCCAGCTCACATTACTGCCATGCGTTAAATTACGACTTCCCATACACAATTTAGGCGCGAACGCCTATCCAATGAAATGTAAATTTACACCGCATTTTGGAGCCAATATTCGCAGTTCGAATTACAAATTCGCATTCGAATTTTAATATGTAAACATTTGAACGAGCTGAGTAAATATAACGCCGACAAAACGGTTCATGAGATTGAAATAAAATGGGGAAATGAAATATGCTATTATAATTATTCGTGCAATACTAACTCATAGAGTTCCATCGAACCGCCTATAAAATGTCCAATGCTTGAAAAGGTTTTTTTTCATATAGTATAGGACGGGCAAACAGACATGGGCCCCCTGATGGTAAGTGGTCATAGTCGTCTTTAGACACGTGCGACACCAGGGGTATCACAGGTGCGTTGCCTGCCTTGAAGGAATCGTTTCACACTTTTTGAAGCGCTCCATGTCGTAGCTTGTCGTAGGTTATCCCAATTATTTAATTTCTAGAATATTCAGCAGTTTAGTCTTTAAAGGTCTAAGCAAAAGCCTTCCCCGGGCCAATCCTGGGTTCAGTCTGGTTCTGGACAAAGGCCTAAGCCCTACCGTTCTGAGAAGACTGTGCCCAATAGTGGGATAAAGAAAGGGTTGTAATGATGATGATCGGTATCGGCATAGGTCTAGCCTTTGTCCTACAACGACTTATGCTACTATTTAATCAGATGAATTTCAAAATGTTCCCCCCTTAATGGTTTTCCATCCGTCCATCCATCCATCCGCCTTTTAGGGTCCACTGCTGGACATAGGCCTCCCTCAATCGTCGCCACTCCTCCCGATCCTGCGCCCTCTGAATCCAACGGTTTCCCGCTGTCTTCTTCAGGTCGTCAGTCCACCTCGTCGGGGGGCGGCCAATACTTCGTTTTCCGAGACGCGGTCTCCACTCGAGGACTTTTCTTACCCAACGGTTATCAGTCCGTCGAGCGACGTGGCCTGCCCATTGCCACTTCAGTTCGCTGATCCTACGAGCTATGTCGGTAACCTTCGTTCGTCTACGGATTTCAGTGTCCATCAAACCCCCACATTGCCAACTATACACTACAAGAGGACACTCGGTACTCAATCAAAGCTCCTCGTGACTGCCCATCACGCGTCCCCACCACGCGTCCCCAATCCCATTCAACTCGCCACTATCGCGAACATCATTACTTCTCATTATATCCAATTCATCTATGACTACCCACGATTCAATTCCTTAATTTTTTTCCAACAGTCACGACGACACCTCGCCTGTCTTAATGACGCTCTATTTTCAAGTAAATCGTGTCTGAGAAACGTATGGAATTCTTCGTGGCGGCCTTCTTGTCTTGAGCTAGCCTTTTGAACCCAAAACGACTTTGTCAGATGTCGGTTTAAACGATTGTAACTCGAATACCAACTGGTTAAGGTTCACTATCCCACGGGCGTCATCTAATAATTTGACAGTAACTCCTATCATGCGCGCGGGCGATCTCCGTCGGTAATGTCAATTGTTTCTTTAATAGTTGCATTTGCTAAGTAATAAGGTCTCGATTTGTGTAAAGCAATCGTTTATTTTAGAGAATTCTTAACATTGAATTAAAGCTTAAGCAATCAAATACTAATATTATAAAGAGGAAAGATTTATTTGTAATGTTTTCATACAAAAACTACTGGACCGATTTAAAAAATTCTTTAACAATTAGAAAGCTGCATCTTCACTGAGTGACATAGGCTATATAATTACTAGGTGTAAACTAAACTATTGTTAAGTCTAATACCACGCAAGCGAAGCTGCGGGCGTCCACTAGTCAATAATAAAATGACTGAAGCGCTTTGATGATAAATATATTGAGAAATAAACATTACCATAACAAACGCATGACAGTTTCAATCATTAAAAATATATTGACAAAAAAACAGTTCTCAAATTAAATTCATTTTTGAAGTTAATCGCTCATATTAAATTAAGTTTTTAACATTATATTTGCATGCTATGGAATATAGCTGAATACAATTCTATTAATAATTTAATGTAACACCTTGAATTGAATTGAATATTACAAAATAAACCACATATACCTATTCAGATAACTTTTTCTTATTGTTGTGTTTTCATAATTAACGAATAAAATTTCGAAACAATTCGTTGATGAACAAAAGCCTACGAAGGCACTTAATGTATTAAATCAAAATAAAAATAAATTAACATTGACGATTCCTGTCCGAATACTTCTAAGCAATAACAGTTTATACGTAAACAAAAACATTCTTCACATTGTCATAAAGACATCCAACACGCAGCCTTACTAACTCACGTTGATAGAGCACTAAACAAGCCTACTAACTAATCCACAACCTTCCAGAATGCCCCATCAGAATTTGATTAAAAAGCGAAAAAATCTAAGCAATTCCGAACGTCATCCATATTCATGCGTATTCAGAAACTCAAGCGGTGGGCTTACGAAACGGAATTCGCTGGCCGGTTTGATAAGTTTTTCGTGTGTAATTAACCTTTTGTAACTTTTGGATGTTGCCACGCGTAGGATCATCAGCCACTGAAGACGGGACCATAGTAAGAATACACACGATCCGGTTTACCTGACAATCCTACGCGCTGATAGCTGGATGGAAGCTATCCATCCATCCATCCATCAGCCTTTTGAGGTCCACTGCTGGACATAGGCCTCTCCTAAACGACACCACTCGGACCGGTCCTGTGCCTTCTGAAACCAGCGGTTTCCCGCCTTCTTCTTCAGGTCGTCTGTCCACCTAGTCGAAGGGCGACCTGTGCTCCTTTTTCCTAGTCGTGGTCGATGGAAGCTATCAAGCAAAGGTAAAGGTTGAAAACGTAGATTAGAACACCCTTACACACCTTAGAATACAAGTCAGAGGCAAGCTGGCTGTCGCTTGTTGACTACGTTCCCCTAAAAATACGGGGCGGGATCCATTCAGTCGCGCAGGTCGGCATGTAAGCCAAGCAGTTAATTTGTAAGCCTCGCATAACTCACTGGGAGGCGTTATTTCTCCTACTTATCGGCCCATCTTCGCGTTTAACAAGTGTGATTAATACCAGCGCCAGCCTTTGGTTGCCCCGACAAATTGACTTTACCGTTCTTTGAGGTTCCGATGAGGATTCGAGGGGTCCAAAACCCTTGTGTTGAATGAATGAATGAATAAATGAATAAATATAAATTTATTTCGTCAAATGTTCATGTTCATTAATTCGTGTTTGTAGCGTCCATAGCACAATGGCTCGCGTCGATTCAATGTGATCGAAAGAGTTAAGCAACGACGGGCGCGGTCGGTTTGTGGATGGGTGACCGCTAGTGGCAAAATTGCATTGGCGCTACCGTGCTTCGGTGGGCACGTAAAGCCGTCGGTCCCGGATGTTTTCAATGCTGGAAACAGTCGTTAAGCCTTGTCGAAGACCTTCGGGTGGCTTGAGAACATTCGACAGTGGGTTTGCTACTAACCACACCAATCCGCATTGAAGCAGCGTGGTGGTGTATGCTCTAGACCTCCCGCAGCAGTGTCTGTGGGGGAGACCCGTGCCCAGCAGTGGGACGTCTATGGGTCGCAATGTTCCATGTAATTTCTGGGTTCGAACCCTGACCTCTCGCCTTTAGCAGTCCCTGCCTTCGACAGAGCCCATGAAAATTACAAAACGTTTCGCACGATAAGCGATAATAGCGTTCAAAGAAACACGGTGGGTCGCTCGCGCCCACTTGTTACCCGTGAATTTTAAGTGAATGAATTAACAAGGACCGTTTTAACTTTACACCTCACTCGCAAGTGTGGATGTAAAGAGGAAGAGAATATATAATAATAATATATATATATGTACCTAATAGTTAAATAATAATGTACCTTGATCAAATTATAAAAATTGTAAATTTTGAAAAGATAGGTAGGGTATTGCCATACAATAAACCGTATAATTAAATGCTATCGTGTTCTTAATCATTGAATCACTGATTTAAGTTCTAAATCACTGATTTAAATAGGTACAAATTAAAATGGTAAAATAATTAAAAATCAGGTCATAATTTCGTTAAGCAATCATGACGCAATCCAATTCAAATAGATAAAATTATATATAGTAATATTATTCATTTATTTAAACTGTTAGCCCTGCTCAACTAAGGTTTGATCTCACAAATATAATTTTCATAGACCTGGGGTCGGTAACCTTATGAGTCGGTAGAGTTAAAAATTTCAATTTACAAAATTTCTATATTTTCAAAGAGCTTAAAAAATGTTTCTGCCAACAATAAATAGTACTTGCATAAATAAAGTTTCTATTTAAAAAAGCAATCATATATAAGTAGTGATTTTACAACAAATTAGAAAATATTATTAAAGTAAAAACCGACGCGACGGACTGACGACGGAAGGGTGCGGTGAAAATCGAATACTGAGAGATAGAAATGCTGCCTAATCCTCGTTAATCGATTCAGATTCGATTGTTAAATGTTTTTTTTTTAATAAAATAAATAGCACTTGCGTATGTAACTAAAGAGCCGAAGCTTCACATCCAAAGAGCCGCATGTGACTCGCGAGCCGCAGGTTGCCGACCACTGTCATAGAGCAATAGATCTAAAATCGCATTAGATCTAATAAATAGCATAAGACACGGCCTCTGAAAGATAAATTCCGATGATCGAACGCCCACTCAACTCTGCTCGCAGAACCGCCATCTATCTCTATCTATGAATAAAGGTATTAACATGAATAAGTCATACAGCTGTTATATTTAACCCACTCAAAAGTCACCCTTTTCAAAAAAACAAACGAGGACCGGCAGAAAAAATTGAGGCCGCCTTAATTGATCAGTGCCAATAATGACATGTTTATGGCCCTCGAGTTAGCCCTTTCAAGGGCAAAAACAAGATATTAATAAATTGATATTAGAATAGAATATTGTGTGTCGGCCGGCGCCTGATGTTGTGTACTGTTGTAAAAACCTATAAATCCTGTTCGGATTTTAGAATAGTAGTAGCAACATTTTCAGAGAAAACACAACTCAGGTACTTAGGAAATACATCGATCGCTATTCTTATTCTCGATATGGAAGTGGAATCTGTCATTTTATTAATAGAGTAGGGCCGATTTCACCAACGTCATATAAATCTTAATCCCGGAATAAGTTGTTAAATACTCGCGAGTTAGCCCATTTTACGTTTCACCAACATTAAACCTAGGGATAAAATCTCTATAGTTACTAGAGTAAAATCATACACCGCCAATTTCGGCTGCTATTCGTAGATTAGGTAGATACTAAGCATTGAGCGCGCACGGGGTCACTGTCATCTCAACTGTCAAGTTAAAGTATTATCCGAATAAATAAAATAATACACAGCGCTATTGTGCAAGTATAAGTCAAACTGTCTATTTTACTTGGGTGCATTACGCATACATTTAATTCATTCGTCCAACGTCACAGAGTGTAAGATATAATATATAGAATAACGTGGTGAAACGAAATCGACAGAGTAAAGTTTTACTGGGATAGCTACGTTGTATGTAACGTATGTAAGTTCAGTGTTGTTGAAATCGGGTCTAAGTATTCTGTGCTATAATTTCCAATTCTTTCTGAGTGCTGTTGGAAGGTTTCCGTCATGTCACCTGATGCCCATGCTGCATGCGTTTGTTAACCGATTTTATATCTCAAAAACTTATTGGTTTTAAATTCGATTCCGATCACTGTCATAACATTGTTTCGCTAAAGCGAGAAAGAACGCACGTTAACATTCAAGTAAATCATATGTAATATGACATCGATATTTAAATAAATAAATGAGCTCATGTACCGCCATCCACCATCATCACAATTTTATTTTATTTTTTCAAAAGAAACGGCTAAGCTTTTTCGTACAAATGAATATGTCGCCCATGTGCAGGCTACTTGCTCTATGTGTAATTTAACTTAAATAATAACAAAAGAAAAGGGTACTTAGATTAAACAATAACAACACGAACAAAAGTATACGTATAGAGAAAAGAAAATTAATGTTAATCAGTTAATACAAACAGTCGTAACACACAAACCCGCGAGTCGAGACAGTAGCTATGTCCTGTCCTGTCTGGCGGAATGCCTCCATTATGTCCTAATGTGACACTGGATGTCTGACGTATTATTGATGGCATTCGGAGACGAATGTTGAAAATAAGTTCCTGAACACCAAAAAAGAAGAGATGATAATATTATCTATACTAATATTATAAAAGGAAAGATATGTTTGTAATGTTAAAACACAAAAACTACTGGACGGATTTCAAAGATTCTTTCACCAATAGAAAGCTCCATCTTCACGTTGTGACATAGGTTATATAATAATATTAAAAAAACTACTGGACCGATTTCAATAATTATTTCACTTTCTAATGGTGAAAGAATTTTTGAAATAGGTCCAGTAGTTTTTGTGTGAAAACATTACAAACAAATCTTTCCTCTTTATAATATTTGTATAGAAAAGGAATAAAAAATAACCAGAAATCATTACATGCAAGCAGAAATGTAAAGAAAGGTACATAAAGTTACGCGAAGCCCTCACTAGCGGCACAGGCGGGGTTCACACGTTTCAGTTCTGTTGTAAAAGCCTTAAAATAATAAAGTTATAAAGCTGGCTCTACACTACCGTTCACGAGTTAGCGCTTCCAAGAGCCAAGAGACTGACTGAATATTGAATCTTCAAGTTATCGTAAATTAATTTCATCGCAATAATTAATTGATTTGTATTAAAATCAAGTATCTAATGAAAATGTCATGGCACAAACATCCAGTAAACGAAACATTTATAATAAACCTAACAAAAAAATAATATATAATATAAATAAGATATGATGTTAATATCTATTTAAGTATGTATTTAAAAATATCTATGTATGTGTATATCAGTCTCTGACACCCATAACACAGGCTCGCGCCTACTTTAGGGTCAGATGGCCGTGTGTGAGAATGTCCAAGATATTTATTTATTTTATTTTAATTTTTCTTACGTAACAAGCGTAACAGTATCACTAAAAAATTCACCAACTATTCCAACCAAAAAAATTTAATCAATCAATACCATAAAACTATACCTAGAATTCAATTTGACTTATGTTTCCAGCGAGTGTGCAAAGCCGTCATTACCCGTCACCTATTGCACGTGTTCATAACTTATAACACGGACTACATACAACTTATAACAAGCGTAACGAGGGTTCGTTTGTGTGTATGTTTGTAATTACTGGATGTAGGGCGACGTGGGCAACTGCGGGAACAAAATATTTGTGAAAAACCTTTCACCGTTAAGCTGAGGATCGAGTCTACAAACATATATTTTGCAGCTATATGTATATTGCAGCATAAAGCAAGCCAAGCTACAATCCCTAGACGTCCCACTGTTGGGCACGGATGTGTCCCACAGCTGCGTGAGGTCTGTAGCACTGTCCAACACGCTGTCCACGGATCTTGCACAGTCCCTGCTACAGTCACTAACGAACTAACTAACTAATGTTCTTAATAACTCATGTGCTAACTGGACTGACCATAACCATCCCTATTAGTCTTGTGCAACGTTAGTCACAGTTGTCATGGGCAGCGGATGAGTGGTGCTGCAAGCTCATATGCTATTTAACATCAATTAAAAAAAGAAAAACCCAAGAATATTTTTATTATTTTTATGCATTTAAAAATTCATTCGATTCAGCATTTAACTTACGTACACTAGATGGCGCTGTTCCTTTCTCTGAATCACGCTAGCGACTGTACTGTGTGAAGAACATTAATATCTCAGTACGCCGGAGACAAGATATTTATAGAATTTCTAAAAAACCTATTTTTGTATTTAGCACAAGGAGTAACATCCTTTTGCTAAAATATTATTTATTAAGTAGGTAGAGTGGTAGTCTAGTGCAAGGGCCGGCAACCTTTTGAGTCGGAATAGTTAAAAATTACAATTTACAAAATTTCAAAGTTTTTAAAGACCCACAAACTAAATCAGTTGCCAACAATAAATAGTACTTGCATAAATAAAGTTTTAAAAAAATAAACAATATTATTTTTATTAATTATTTGAAAATTCATTCAATTCATAATTTAACTTGAATAAACTAGATGGCGCTGTTCCTTTCTCTGAATCACGCTAGCGACTGTACTATGTGAAGAACATTAATATCTCAGTACGCCGGAGACAAGATATTATTTACATATATAATATCTAATACAATATATTTTTGTATTTAGCACAAGAAGGAGTAACATCCTTTTGCTAAAATATTATTAAGTAGGTGGAGTGTAGTAGTCTAGCTAGTGCAGTGCAGGGGCCGGCAACCTTTTGAGTCGGAATAGTTAAAAATTACAATTTACAAAATTTCAAAGTTTTTAAAGAGCCACAAAATAAATCAGTTGCCAACAATAAATAGTACTTGCATAAATAAAGTTTTTAAAAAATAACCAATACTATTTTTATTATTTTTATTACCTAATTATTTGAAAATGCATTCAATTCAGAATTTAACTTGAATATACAAGATGGCGCTGTGCCTTTCTCTGAATCACGCTAGCGACTGTACTGTGTGAAGAACATTAATATCTCAGTACGCCCTCGACAAGTCAATCTGTGATTTTTCTGTAGATAGATATATATACATATTCGTCTATTTTTGTATTTAGCAAAAGGAGTAACATCCTTTTGCTAAAATATTATTAAGTAGGTAGAGTGGTAGTCTAGTGCAGTGGCCGGCAACCTTTTGAGTCGGAATAGTCAAAAATTACAATTTACAAAATTTCAAAGTTTTTAAAGAGCCACAAAATAAATCTTGCCAAAAAAATAGTACCTACTTGCATAAATAAAGTATAAAAAAAAATCCAATCCATTTAACACATTTTCCACACAAGAAATATATTTATTCAAACTTGCGTATGGAACTAAAGAGCCGCAGCTTCACATCCAAAAAGCCGCATGTGGCTCGCGAGCCGTTAGTTGCCGACCCCTGGTCTAGTGGACTCACTTCTGCTAGCTAGACGTCTACGGTTTGATCACCGGATCGGGCAATAACTATTGGATTTATCCAGTTTAAAACGCCCGGAAGCAGCTAGTCTGGATTTGTACCCGGTGTATGGCAATAGGCTCATCACTTATTTCATACATTCCACTTCAAGTTGCTTTGTTCCACTTCGTTTTATCACACTTCACTTCATTATACTTCGATTCGCTACATAGTTTTCACATCTAATGAGCCTCCAAGTTTTTATTTATAGTCATAATATGAATACAGAAATACCGTGAAAAAATGCATATACGTTAATGGTATGTTTTGGTTGAAATACCTTTAAAACCCAAAATTTATGAGCTCAGCTATTTTCAGCCTAAGTCAATTTTAGCAACAACTTATTTTTTACTACATTTTTATTGTTTAGTAAAACCTTTTTTAAGTAAAAATTTTTTGAACGTATATTATTATTTTCTACTTTTTGTCTTTTAAAATCTTATCCATATTGAATTAACATTGACTTTACTTTACTAATTGTGTTCTACTCATCGAGCTCTTTTATTTGATACCCATATCATAGGGGTTGGTGTAAAAATTATAAATCGCCATTTTGTAACGTCCGCCATATTGGATTAAAAATGGCGGAAATTATTGAATCGTGCATTGTCATCGGAACCAAATATGTGTGCCAAATTTCAGCTCGATAGCTTTAGTCCACTAAAGCTATCGAGCGAGTGGGTGAAATAATGATTCCAGGACATACATACTTCATACAAGTGAAGAAAAAAAAAGCTTTTAATTTAAAAAGAAAAACCCAATAATATTATTATTATTCATATTAATTATTAAAAAAAATGTTTGCACGATCCAGCCCAGGACCTCGACCTAGAACCGTTTGCGACCACTACAACAGCAACGAGGCAGCATTTAACTTACGTACACTAGATGGCGCTGTGCCGTTCTCTGAATCACGCTAGCGACTGTATTGTGTAAAAACGTAAATATCTCAGTACGCCGGAGACAAGATGTTACAGCAGGTGATATTTAATTTCTATTTTTGTATATAGTGAGAGGCGTAACATCCTCTTGCTATAAAATTATTATGTTAGTAAGTTAGAGTGCCGTATTTATTTACTTTCTAGTCACTCTAGCTAGTGGACTCAATTCTACTAGCGCGACGTATTGGGTTCGTTTCGTTCGACGTTAACCGGATCGGGCAAAAACTATTGGATTTATCCCACTTAAAACGCCCGGAAACAGGTCGGATTTGTGCCCAGTGTATGGCGTGTACCCCTGCCTACTCCTTCGGGGAACAGGCGTGATGTTATATGATGTAATACTTAATACAAGGATAGGAGATTCCACTTACGAAGATCCTTATACTTTGTGACAACGTAAATCAAATACGAGATAGATTACGTTACGTGAATACCTTTTTAAAACCAACTGTAAGTCAAAACTTTAGTATGTAGGCAAAATAAGGAGGTTCTAATCAATGTAATTTGTATGATGTTACCGTAAATTTTTTTTAATAGAACTTTCTGCACTGGACAAAATTGGACAAATTAAACCTGTTACCCTTTTAACAATTACTGTATTTTACCTTTCATATTTCATCGAAGTGTGAGTTTAAAAGTTGGGCAGGAGAATATTTAGAAAAAGATTTGTAGTAAATGTGCGTGTGAGTGTCGCGGTGGTCAGTGACCCTGACTGCCGTGCTGACCGTGGGCCCCGGGTTCAATCCCGGCCGGGGCAAGAACCTACATATTCGTTTGACAGATAATTACTTGTGCTCGGATCACTAAGATCAGTAAGATTGTGTTATTTTGTGTGTTTTGTTGTTTTATACTCGTATGTGTAGGTGTAGTGTAAAGTAATAGATGGTAATAGTAATATAGCCCGTGATACTGTTTGTGTTTACACTAACGCAATAGGCACAGACCTTTAAAGTTTGTGTAAATAGATAAATAAATATTTAAAATATTTTAAGCGGATTTTTTTACACAAAAATCATTGATATCAATTATATAGTTAGTTAACGTACCTACGTTACGAATATCACGACCTAACGTTACCGTTGAGATAACGTAAGTAGGCAAGTAGAACATCATGTATAATTTATCTTTTTTTTTAAATATAAAACAATCGTCGGATGAATGAAACCACAGACAACAGCCAGTATCCAATCAATTTAAAAGTCAAAAAGTTTAAATTATGTTACTTTAATAAAATACAGTTATTCTAACGGTAAAAAGCAAAATATTGCATCGATAACATTGACAACGAATACCGCGAATCGTGATTTCATCGATAAATTCTATCGATTATGAAAGATGAATCTGATTTCCGAAAGATGAAGATGATTTCTTGTATTTGCCGAACTATTCAATAATAATTATAATGATATCGAATCGGTTTTGAAAAACGCCTTATATTGGATGGTGCCCTTTGTCTCCACCGAGAAATTTGCCATAAAATCATATCGAGCTCATCTTAGGCTGCAACTACACTAGGCGATTTCTTGTTGTACTTTAACACAACCCATTAGGAGTAGGTACTTTGTGAGAAGCACGTAACTGTCTCTTCTAATAATATTATTTTCGAAGGTATTTGAAGTCTTTAAAGTCTTTAAGGTATTTGAAGTCTTTGACTTTACCCCGTCTATTAATTAACCCAAAGTGTCCAAGTGTTTTGAAAGGTTTTAGTGGTTTAATTTAGTGGTGGTTATGAGGGGCTTTCATATGAGTTCTATAGTTTTCTCATTTTAAAAATACTTCCTATTGTTTCCATTTATTGTTAAATATTGCGTAACTAAATTGTGACTCAGGAGTAACTTTACTATATGCAGCTGCGGTCTAAATGTACCTGTTCATGTATGAGTGTGAGAGTCCACTGAATTTATAAAATAGTATGGATTTCAATTTTCAACGACACTGTAATAAAATCAAATGAATACTGTTTAATTTTTTTTAAATGCTTTTATAACTTTTATTTTTATTTTTGTGGATTGTCATCGGAACCAAATATGTGTGCCAAATTTCAGCTCGATAGCTTCAGTGGATGTGGGTGAAATATTGATTGCTAGATTCCAGGACATACATACATACATACGAGTGAAGTTAAATAAAAGCTTTTAAAAATATAGTTGCCCTATGCGGTCCGGCCCTACTCAACGGCCCGAATGCACGTTGCGGCAAAAATAAATTATTTATCGTTTTGAATCGATTCACGTATTAATACGATTTCGAAATATCGACCATCAATCATAACTCCCGTGCCCGTGCGACGTTATCGGCCGCATCAGATATCGAACCCTGGACTTTTGTTTCTTGCCCTTTCACAAGTCCTGATACAACCGAACAATTAACCATTGTTTATTGTATTTTAAGTGAAATGTGCTGAATTAGTTTTTGAAATGCGTTTTATACGAGAAATCGATTCAAAACCCGCAACGAAATCTGACAATACCGGATTCGTATTCTAGCTAAACTGTTTACAGGGATTTGTTCGAATTTAACGTATTGCATACTTGTAATTTGTATGATTACAACAGATTTAAATATCGCTTAGACGCCCTAAAAACATATAACTAGGTATAATAATGTATTTTTACTAGGTGTTGGAATTTGTTTTGACTATAGACTTATTATTACTATTTTACTAGGTGTTGGAAGTTATTTGTATTAACATTGACTTATTATTACTAAAGTCAATGGTTTTAACAATGTTCATAATTTGCACGCTACATAGTTTAGATGAAACAGGAGAGACTAAATCCAGAGTAACAAGTGCATTTCAGCCAGTATCATACCATGAAAACTTGTGCAAAACACGACAGATAGAACAAACATGACTTGCAGATAATTATTATGTGTTTTGAATCCATTGCCTGCTAATATGTGAGATGTACGGTAAATTGGTAATAAACCAGCAATGGTTGCGCTCATAATGTATGAGGCGGTGAAAGCGTCGATACTATAATTTATGTTTACCGAAACGCGCTGCAGGACACAAAAGATCGCATTCAAATAACAAGGGCTTCGCGTCGGGCAGCCATCGTTTCAGCAAGAATTATAGGACGGAATAGGAATAAGGAGGCATATAGGCATCTATCTCACTATAATAAAATTACGCAACGTTCGTGACGAAGAAGAGGATGGGCGATAGAGAGAAAGTGAGATAGAGCGAACATCGCACAGTGACATAGGGCGAGAGGTGGGAAAGAGCTATAGTGTGATAGATTGAGAGAGAGAGAGTAAGGCGATTTATTCTCTTTTGTGTTCACAAAGTTGATGCTACCGAGAAGAACACGGCAAGAAACTCGGTAGTTACTCTATTCAAAATTTACAATTTTTATAATTTGATCACATCACGTTCTGCTTATATTCCACGTATTCCCAAAATGTTGGGAGTACGAGTGGAAGATAAGCAGAACAGACATTAATTCACTCTATTTAAATATTCCACTAACCCCTCCACGAATCCGCATTGGAGCAGCGTGGTGGAGTATGCTGTAGACCTCCCGCAGCAGTGGGGAGACCCGTGCCCAGCAGTAGGACGTCTATGGGTCTATGGGTCGCAGCGATTCACATATTATTAGCACGAGACTTATCCGGGACAGTGTTGAAATGTGGTTATCCCGAAGGTCGCGGGGTCGGATCGGTAGCGCTGATGTCGCGATACGCCGTGTCGTGGCAAAGGGCGTGCATTGAGGGCTATTGTCTGATAACCGAGGAATACTCGGCCGCAGTTTTTGTTGTAGCAAAACACACGCTGAGAAACGTTTGTCTTTGTCTCTGGATACGTTTTGGTTTAAATATGTACGTTGGTTGTGGATTAAACGAACTTCAGTGTGGTTTGGTGATGTTGGGTACAGTAAAACTGGGTGGATAGGTGAGTAGGGTAGGCACTGAGATTTTTGTTTGATTCTTCTTAACGCGTTAACTTTAGCTCTACAAATTTGTAATGAATCCGTAAATGTGTTATCCCCTATGTTTATTTTACACCCTTAAGGGTAACATTTTTACGAACTTTGAATGTATTTATTTATATCTGCTAATCAACAGCCTAAAATATAAATTGTATGCTTCTAGTTATGAAAATGACAATACTTTCATATAACATTTCATCTACCTTTTCAAGCCTTTACAACCCTTTTTTCCAATTAAAAAGTAGCCTATGTCCTTTATGAGGCTCTAGACTATCTGTGTACCAAATTTCATTTAAATCGGTTCAGTAGTTGTGGCGTGAAAGCGAGACAGACAGACAGACAGAGTTACTTTCGCTTTATAATATTAGTATGGAAGTATGGATATGGATTTATTTCTAGTGTAAGCATAGTGTAGGCACGCCGCATCTAAAGCGATTGCTGTGATGTTCCGCAGAACAAAGTCATAAGTCTGTACAGGCCTAGGCGTTCCTCAGAAATGACACATGACCAACGCCAAGTCTGTACAGGCCTAGGCTTCTAAGCGTCCCTCAGAAATGACACATGACCAGCGCCCGCAAATATTGATTCATACCCTCGCTACTTCGTTTTTCTCGCGCACATCGCATCGAACCCCGTCCCGCTTGCAGCAGTCGCACCACCATACATCATTCTGTCTCATTAAGACGTTATTTTCAGCAAAAAGTTCGAGTTAAGACCGTCTTTACATTGTGTTCTGCCGTTAAAATCCATTATACAACACATTACGTAGGGTCATTTATAAAAATATGACGTAGTGCCGGACGGCAAGGATTATGGGGAATCTGAAATCGTTCATTGTATAGGATTTACTTATTTTTAATTAGAGGACTCAGTTTTTTTTTATGCTGCCGCCTATGACTGTGACTGACTTTGAACAAGACTCAATTAGGGACTGGGATGGTTAGTCCAATTAGCTGAAAGAGTTAATTAGAACATTAGTAGGTCAGTTCGTTAGTAGGTATGAGGACTGGGGATTGTTAGTGATAGTTAGTCCTGTTGGTTGGTGTTAGTAAAAGTTCAGTTAGTACTTGTTAGTAGGAGTCTCGTTCATAAGGAAATTCATAATATACCGTACCCCGTCATAATATACGTATACCGTCACGCAATTGATTGGAGCAGGTCCGCTACTTACAGTCGCAGCGTTTTAAAATTAGTTTATCGTTCATATAGTTCCTAAAGTTTAATCAGTGCATTTTAAAAGTGAATTTGAACCATATACTACAAAATTATTACAAAATTAGCCAGGAAATAGTGTATACTGTGACAAAATATCTGAATTCCCGTGCGATTAATATCCACAACAAGTTTAAGTGTGGGTAAAAAACAGTAAACAATGTATTTTATTTGATTCCAAAACCACCGTCATAATTATATTTGAATCAATCTGAAAACCGTGTTAATTGATAAATTGTTTTTATCTACTCACTACCCATCTTCTTTGCGGTGTTGACGAGAAAAAATAAAAAATGAAATTCGAGTGCTGCAAGGCATCCTCAAGTTCTGCTGGAAGTATCACGTGTATTAAATGCAAATACAACTACCACATTCAATGCCTTTATCCGAATGATAAAAAATCTGTAACATCTGAATTTAAAAAATCATGGGTTTGTCCTGAGTGCACCTCGAAGCAACCTAGGCAGCGAAAAAACGATAATACACCGGTCAAAGTCTCGTCACCGAAATCGCATGATTCAGACAACATCACCTCCGAACGCGGCGGCTCCAGCACTGTTTCGCCTCTCTCTCTCACTATTACTGATGAGGCGGTAAGCGCCGAAACCATAAGAGAAATTGTAGCATCTGAGGTTGCTAAGATTAGGCATGACATTGGCTCCTATGTTCAGAAAATATTAATGCAAGAATTAAAACCGATCAAGGATGAAATTGCGGATATCAAATCGTCTTTGAACCTTTTCAATGATCAATTTGAAGGTCTCTCAAAAAGAATAGATAAAGTAGAGAAGGAGATGAAGATATGCAAACAAAGCACTTCAGATATGAGTAGCATCAAGCTTGCGATAGAGAAGATCGAAAAAGACAATAATAACAGTGCACAATGGTCTAGACTCTAGACGATCTAACATTGAAATATATGGAGTTCCTGAGAAGAACAGTGAAAATTTATTCGATATACTTAAAATCATATCTGATCGTGCGCAGTTTACCATCAACCCTGCAGCCGACATAGACTTCATCACACGGGTAGCACCCAAAAAATCCGATTCCAAGAAAGTTAAACCTATTATAATTCGCTTCCTATCACGATATAAAAAAGACGACTTTTTGTCAAGAGTTCGCAAGCTAAAATTAAAAGCGCATGAAATCGGCTACACTGGGTGTGATAATCCAATCTACTTCAACGAGCATCTGACAAGTTTTAACAAGGCTCTACTCCAAAAAACAAAAACGATTCTTCTTCTTCTCCCTGGCTTTTTCCCAGTTTCATTTGGGGTCAGCCCTCCTAGTATTTCGGCGCCACACCGTGCGGTTGTGGGTTGTCTCTTTGGTCACATTAATAGTTTTTAGGTCATTTTTAATGGTGTTCAACCAGGTCATTGGGGGTCGTCCTCGGCCTTTTTTGCTCTCCTCGATGGTGAGCACTTTCTTGGTCATATGGTCATCATCTCGTCTCATCACGTGCCCATACCAGCGTAGGCGGTTTTCTCTCATCTTTTCTTTGATGTCAGTTACTTTGAATGTACCGCGTATATATTCATTTTTAATTTTGTCTAAACGCGACACCCCGCCGGACCATCGCAGCATATTCATTTCGGTGGTGTGGACTTTCTGTTCATCCGACTTCCTCATTGGCCAGCACTCGGATCCATACAATAAGGCGGGCCTTACTGCTCTTTTATATAAAAAAAAAAACAAAAACAAAAACGATTGCAAAAGAAAAACAATATTCTTTCGTATGGGTAAAAAATTGTGCCGTATTCGCTCGTCGTAATGACACAAGTCCTGTCATTGCAATCGCTTGTGCAAAATAACCTCATAAAAATAATAATTATCAAGATCTTGTAACGATATTGCCGTACATAGGAATCTCCTTTCTGCCGTCAGAAAATCCAATCATATTTCTATTCCGCGTCAAAGACTGTTATAAACCGAAAAACTTCACTCATTCAACGCGACTCAATGTTTCACGAAGCCGATAGAAGGCGATTTATTTTTCAGTCAACTAAGATAGCTGTACGTCATCCGCCTAAGATTACGGTGCTCTCGAAAATCGTTTCGTTCAACCGTCGACAATGTTTTTACGAACACGCGGACACACAAATCATGATTATCGGTGATCGGAGACAAATGATTGATCACCGACGAATGTTATTACTGCGAAACAAAGGTCGTTTAGATAAGTTAAAAGGCGACCTTATTCGCTTCGAATAGAGTTCAGATTCTGTGGGTTGAAACGATTGCATTTAGCAAATGTAGTGCAAAAAATTATGAAATATGACATAGGACAGTCATAAATGACTTCAATAGCGTCGTCTATAAAAACGACTGAATATTCGATATCAATCCTTCAAAGCACAGTTGCTCACAATCAGAAAAGACTTATATTTCAATTCTTGAACCTAGGTTAGTTTTAAAACGTGGTATCACCTACACTATGGTACTCCAGATAAATTACGAATTAACGAATTACTTTTCTTTTAATCAAAATATATTATGATACCGTCCAAAAACACGTAGCGAGACTTATAACCTGCTCTTACTGGTACGAGTATATTTCGAGTCAAATTTTTTTTTTAATGGATACAAGATAGCAAACGAGCTTGCAGCACCACCTACTAACAAGTTAGTACTTGTTAGGAATCTCGTTCTAAGTCAGTCACAGATTTATTGCTACCCTTGAGAACAAAGATAGTCGCCGCTAAAGAAGTGTAACCGGAAACCACACCTTTCGGACCATAATTGATTTAAAACAATTACTACACGGCAGAAATAGTACTAGGTACCGTGGCGGGCGGTGGTACTGCCCCGGGTGAACTCTATATGGAACCAATTAGCTTTCATATAAAACCTATTTGGTTCCCTATAGACTCTACCACCTAAAATTTAGATTTATTTTAAGTTTGCAATATTTAGTGAAGGGTTTGGGTTTGCGTGAAGGGAATGCGGATTGGTGGAGGGGTTAAACCAGTGTCGTATGTTCTCAAGCCACCCGAAAGTTTTAGACAAAGCTTAACGATTGTTTCCACCATTGAAAACAACCGGGCCCGAAAGCTTAACGTGCCATCCGAAGCACGGTAGCGCCCATGAAATTATTGTCACTAGCATCCACAAACCGACCGTCGTTGCTTAACTCTGTCGATCACATTTAATCGACGCGAGCCATTGGGTTATGGCGCTACGGGCGGACTAGACCTATGCCAACTATTAAGTATTCTGTGCCTATGCTGAAATAGCTTGATAAAGCATCAGGGATACTTTATTACGAGAACAGACGACAGTGTCTAGCAATGGGACAGCCAGACAACAATACATGTATGTATGTATGTATGTATGTATACACCCGGCGCATGTCGGTAGTTTCAGATCCGCGTGTCATCAACCGACCTGTGTGGTCGCATCGGATGTCCCATAAAAACCCATCGATTCGCTTTTTACCCCAAAACCAATCTCTCCTTGCGCGTATCTAAGGAAAGATTGCCTAAAAATCAACCTTAAACACCTAGAAATTAGGCATCGACAAGCAATCTACAGCCGTATTACACGAAAAGTTACGAATCGCAAAAAAAGTTGTATAATTGCCATAGGATCTGTCAATGCGGAATGATTTCGTCGCAACAGATATCTCAAATTAATTGCCGGTGAAAATAAAAGGGTATTGGGACAAATAATTCGGTTGAGATGTATACCGTTTGCCGCAAAAAAGACCTCCCAGTTGATCCCAGTGGGTGACGCTGGCGGGACGGGGGCCGAATCCTGATTGAGGAACATTTTTGCTGGCGGTACACTGACTTGGGAGCTAATGACTTTTGACGGGTCCGTTGGCGCAATCGGTAGTGACCCTGCCTGTTGCGCCAGGGGTCGTGGGTTCGAATCCCACTCAGGACAAACACTCGTGTGACGAACACTTGTATTTGTATGGGTCTGGATGTTAATATTATCTATTTAATGTATGTATTTAAAATATGTATGTATGTATGTATATTAGTCTCTGACACCCATAACACAGGCTCACGCCTACTTTGGGGGCCGTGTGTGAGAATGTCCAAGATATGTATATTTTATTTATATATTTAATGACTGGAGATTGGAAAAATTGTTCGAGACGAGTAATTATGCAGACACACACATATCACAACCCTTTCTTTGCCCCACTGTTGGACACGGGTCTCCTCTCAGAATGGGAGGGATTAGGCCTTAGTCGACCACGCTGGCCAAGTGCCTATTGGCAGACTTCACATGCCGTCGAGAACATTATGTCTTCGACAAGGCTTAACGATGGTTTCCACCATAGAAAACAACCGGGACCGACGGCTTTACATGCCCGCCGAAGCACGGTAGCGTCCATGAAATTTTGCCACTAGCGGTCACCCATCCACAAACCGACGACGCCCGTCGTTGCTAACTCTTTCGATCGCATTGAATCGATGCGAGCCATTGGGCTATGGACGCTACACGCATATATGCGCACGTATACTCGAACTTAATCCCGAGATCGTAAGGCCTCTTGTCCACGAACGGTTTATCGCCGTGAAAACCTACGGTTAATTCGCCACGTGTAGGCACGGTCGTCAGTGTTGTATGGATCACTATGAAAGCTTGTTGACGTACACGGGTCACGTACAAGCTCGCACGGCTGTTCAATCGTACGGCTAACTCGCCGTACGGTTGAATAACCGTGTCGTGGACAAGAGGCCTAAGTCTCTGTGACCCACGTGAAGCTTCAAAACAAAACCTGGTCATCGCGATCAGTTTCTCCACCCCGCCGCGCGCCGGCCCCAGCCTACTAGAGACAGCGTATAACTGTGCGCTCGTAGTAAATATTTATCATCATTTCTCCACTTTTTCGCCTCATAGAATCCTCAGGCCGAATACGTCATAAATGTACGCTGCAATACGTGATGTAACGTTAATAAAGCTTCGTACTTTCAAGGGTATTTCATTGCATGTCAACAAGGCGTTTGTTTCGATCCATTTTAAACCTTACGATGATGTAATAAGGGTAATGAGACGCGTCTGCGTGGAATGGAATAGGCGCACATCTCATCGTTAGGCAGCTCACACACGGCCCGCGCCAAGTGACAGAGCGCGCGCTAACTGAGTTTTTGCTGTGAAACGCTACGCGAATCGACTCTGATTGGACACAGATTAAGTAAGGAGAAAATGGTTCTACTGTTCAGTTTTATGCCTAATAAAAATTTCACAATTTTCGTTAGTTCTTGCTATTATTATTTTAAACGGTCAAAAGTAACGGAATATTAATGTTTATTGAATATTTAAAATGAAACTAAAGAATAAACTCAAAGGAAGAAAAATGTGTATTATTTAAAGGACCGTGCATTAATTTATACAAATTTACTTGTATTGAGTTTGCGCGACAATATTAGTTAATATTTTAATATAAATAAAAACAATGAAATACGGTAGACCGTTAAAATATATTAATGAACGAACATTCGAAATCCGTCTGAGAGCCTCCGTAGTCAGAATCTCACACATTCCTCATTATGACAGCGTGTATCTTCTGAATCCAGTTTGGTTCGTATTCATCTATGAACGATATATATCGCGTACGCCTTTGTTAGCTGTCGTCACGGGCGGTAATCGAGCGTGTCTCTTCTATTTCACCACTAATTGCTCTTCCCACGGTGGCAGCACAGATATAAACAAGTGTACAATTTTACACACGCATCTACGAGTAGGTATCTATACCTACCGTAATACAGAGAAAAATACTCGTCAACTAAAACACGTTTGCGAAACCGTTTATCTTGGAAAATATTAGATTGGCATTTTCATTTGAATTAATTTAAAAGCGGTGATTGTCCGGAAATTTAGCGCCTCACTCCAGAGGGTTCACACAAATGTGCTTTGCTGTAAAGGTTAAGGGTCTCGTGTGGAAACGTGCATGTCTGAGAGCTTTCCATCAGATTCTAGAAGTCTTCTAGAAGATTCTAGAGCTCTTTAAAAATGTAGTTACCATTGCTATAAGACGTACTCAATAGCGAATTACTCTTAATGTAATTCCCTATTGAGCGACATTGTCGAGGTCAACAAAGCTCTTTAAATAATGAAAAAAAAAGTCTTAACATTCCAATAACAAGAGAAAGCTCGTGCCCAGTTGTGAGAAAATTAAAGGGCTGGGATAACGATGACTTTAAGGACACACTTCTCACTACTCATCATTCTCTCTATCTCTCTCTCTCTTCAGCCCACATTAGTCCACCGTTGGACATAGGCCTCTCCCACGCCACTGAGCCCTATCTTCGGCTCTCCTCATCCACTTGTTCACTCATCATTTGAGCATTGGAAATTTTACTAAGAAATGTTTCCATGACAATTAAGCATTTAAGAAACGCTCAAAGCGCTTATAAATTAAGATTTCTGCGAAGTTTAAAATCTCTGAGATTTGAAACTTCACAGAATCTTACACAATTCTGACAGATCGGAGTCTCACCTAAGTACCATAAGAGCTCTGCAGTCTTCTCTCAAAAGCGTGTCTACTAATAATGCTGTACTAATACGCTAATTCACATTTGACCTGTTTCCTTTGTTCTTACTTGAGTCTGTCTAATATTAGGATAGGAAATAAGTTTTTAATAAAGAAATTGCCATAAAAAATTATTTACCAACCGCCGCATAAAATGAAGTGTCGATCACTTGTGTACGACTCTTGTATATTTTAATACCACAATAAATTGTGAGATTTATTAGTATTGTACGATCAAATACCGTAAAAACTGAATACAAGTTCGGGGTATGTCCCGAGCATCAATAATGACAATTTGGAGCCATTAACCGGACACCTCTTCAAGTTGAAGCAATTTGCTTTTTATCAATTTGTCCCTTTTGAGTTTGTTCATAGGCCGATATCGAAGGCTCGTGATAACTAGGGCTGCCACAAAGATGTCGAAGCTTAAATTTTGATTCACTGTCTCAGTTGGTGTGACTTCTATCGATTTTTTTACGATTGTCTAGGATCATAAAATATATAAGCTTCATTGCAAGATGCTGGTTACTTAAGTTACTTAAGTAACTTTAGGTGTTAGATTCTGAAAAAAGTCTAATTATAAAAGGTTTTTAACGGCTACAAAAGCGCAAACAAGTATGTAGCACCTCCCATTCGTTGTCGCTAGTGAGAACTGCGACTACCCTGAACAATATTCATAAGAGCAACAAACAACGGAATTCGTATTGCTGCCCTTAAGGACTAGACTTAAGATAGGAAACTGGAAACATAATCACAAAGAGATTATGTCCTTGCATTATCATTAAAACTATAGGATGTCCCTTCAAGGGTACCGTGATCAATAAATATCACAGGCCAAATAAACGCACCATCCATCCATCCATCAGCCTTTTGAGGTCCACTGCTGGACATAGGCCTCTCCTAAACGACACCACTCCGACCGGTCCTGTGCCTTCTGAAACCAGCGGTTTCCCGCCGTCTTCTTCAGGTCGTCTGTCCACCTAGTCGAAGGGCGTATTACTGTGAGTAATACCAGATGCCAGGAGATGGGCAGCAGCGTCTTCTGTGCAAAGCAACTGCGGTCACCAACACGCAATGGCCAAGCGTGGTGACTACTGGCTAACACCTCCAATGAATAAATAAACGCACAATTTACCAAAACCGACAACCCTATCAACAACCGTGGTAATAAGATTCGCTTTCCAACCACGTACGGCAGTAACCATCAAACGGCGACTCCTTGACGCATCGAACGGCGCAAACAACAGCGCGCAAAACAATCTCCGAACGGGGCGCAAACCACGCAACGGGCGCAAAACAATGTCTCGATGACCAGTCTGAGATCGCAACTGCTGGGAATACTGAAGGCGCAAAGATGGCTGACTATTATCACAAGTGCGTAGTTAGAAGATGATTTGCCAGTCACTGAATGAAAAGATAGGTAAGGCTCGAAGCAAAAGAGAAAATCCAAGTATCTTTTGTTAGGGTTCCGTACCCAAAGCACAGCCCAAGGGGTAAAACGGGACCCTATTACTAAGGCTCCGCTGTCCGTCTGTCCGTCCGTCACCAGACCGTATCTCATGAACCGTCATAGATAGACAGTTGAATTTTTCACTGATGATGTATTTCTGTTGCCGCTATAGCAAAAAATACTAAAAAACAGAAAAAATAAAAAAAAAGGGGGCTCTCATACAAAATACATTTGCCGTTTTTATCGATAATGGTACAGAACCATTAGTACGCGAGTCCGACTCGCACTTGACCGGTTTTTTATTTGATTAGTCAAATTATTGAATTTATACGCACACAGAAAACAAATACGTAGAATTAATACCTACATACATACTACACAGAAAATAAATACGTAGAAGGAATACCTACTTGAAAGGTGTGGTTTCCGGTTACACTTCTTTAGACGCGACCATCTTAGTCCTCAAGGGTAGCAACGCATCTGTGACTGATGAGTCTCTTACTAACAATTACTAACTGGACTATCACTAACACCAATTAACTACATATCACTAACAGTCCCCAGTCCTCATACCCACTAACGAACCGACCAACTAATGTTCTAATTAACTTTCTTATAATTAACTAATTCCAGTCTCTATTTGAGTCTTGTTCAAAGTCACTCACAGTTGTCATGGGCGGCTGCCGATGGGCGGTGCTGCAAGCTCGTTTGGTATCTTATATCCATTAAAAAACGACTCCCGTGATATCCGTTCAATGCCCAGCCAACTTACCATGATCTCTGATCAGAACCCCGAACAGAAAATGGTGGATTCTTTAAATGGTTCGTGAAATATTTAACCCATATTAAATTTGTAATTACAACTGAAACAAAGGAACTCAAAAAGTATTTCCCAATTCATTGTTAACATTATCAATCGTTCGATCTAGTGTAAAAAGATGGGGATAGGGATTTTGGAGTGGATTGGTGTGGTGGGTTCCGTATGAGGCGCTGCTCAAATGCGGATTGGTGGACTGTTTTAAACCTGACCACTGAACTGACTGCCATTCCAATGTCGGGCCCGTTGGCGCAATCGGTAGTGACGCTGTCTGTCGCGCCAGGGATAGTGGGTTCGAATCCCTCTCAGGACAAATATTCATGTGACGAACACTTGTATCTGTTGTGTCTGGATGTTAATATTATCTATTTAAGTATGTATTTCAAAATATCTATGTATGTATATCAGTCTCTGACACCCATGATACAGGCTCGCGCATACTTTGGGATCAGATGGCCGTGTATAAGAATGAGAATGAGAGAAGAGACCCCTGGCGCAACAGTCAGGGCATAGTATAAAGAGTCTTCGGTAGTCTTTATGGTCAGGGTAACGATTGCGCCAACGAGCCCAAAAAAAAAATGTGTCAAATATTTTATCTTTAGCAACAAAATTGTTTGATAGGTAAGTTTGGTTCGGCTGTAACCCAAACAAACAAACTTTCTTTCATTTTAATTTCTGAAACAAAACAAAAAAAAAACACATTTTATTACGATTTCAATATTATATTTCGAACACGACCCGGATACAGAAATGGCATGAATATATAATATTATTGATAGACCGTAGGAATCAGTGAAAATCCAATTTTCATAGGCCGTATGAAATGGCGGAAATCCAATTCATACGGATTATGCTGTGGCTGCCCCGCCAAGAGCATCGGAACAAAATAATTCACATGGAAATGCTCGTTACAGTAATAGTATGATTACAGTAACAGTAATAGTATACTATTACCGTTGTAATAGAAACAAAACAGTAAAGTGCCTCGTTGGTCTACTGGTCGTAACCGCGACTGCTAAGCTAGAGGTCCTGAATTCGACCCCCGGGTCGGGCAACAACTATTGGGGTTTTCTAACTTGTCAATGTCCGGTAGCAACTCGGAGTCTGGATTTGTGCCCGGTGTATGGCATCATAGATATGTAGCGTCCATAGCCCAATGGCTCGCGTCGATTCAATGTTATCGAAAGAGTTAAGCAACGACGGGCGCGGTCGGTTTGTGGATGGGTGACCGCTAGTGGCAAAATTTTATGGACGCTACCGTAAAACCGTCGGTCCCGGTTGTTTTCAATGGTGGAAGCAGTCGTTAAGCCTTGTCGAAGACCTTCGGGTGGCTTGAGAACATTTAACACTGGGTTGGCCACTAACCGCTCCACCAATCCGCATTGGAGCAGCGTGGTGGAGTATGCTCTAGACCTCCCGCAGCAGTGTCTGTGGGGGAGACCCGTGCCCCAGCAGTGGAACGTCTATGGGTCGCAGCGTATGGCAGTTCCGCGACACATACATACATATTTATAACATTGTATATCTACACACCGATATAAGTGCGACAGGAAATACATAAAACGTAAGAATGAAAGAGACAGCTATTTATTAATCGAGAACATTAAGATAGCAAACGAGCCCGCAGCACCACCCATTCATTTGTTAATTTAATTTTTTTTTTCAAAGTTCTCAAACATTGCAATTGGAGAATTAAATATTTCAATCTTACTTACATATGAAATGCATACTTCTATGTATTTTCTTTCTTATATGAGTTACCTTCTGGTACTGTATACGTAACCATAATTATTTGTCTAATTAACACCCAATGTATGCTTTCAAACGTAAGATTTAGAAAAATAAGCAAAATTTGTTTCGTGTACAACTGACGTTGGGCTTATACAGGCTGATAGCGTGTACGCAAATGGTCTCGCTTATCTTTTTCGCTCTAACATATGACTATCTATGCTATTTTTCTTTCGCATTGCCAATCTATTAAGTATTATACCAGTTGATCAGATCGTCAGTAACAGTCCAGCCAGCAACCGCCAGCAAGTCGCTTCATGTCAGACATAAACACGACACGCGCCGCGTTTGGTGCGTTGGTGGCGTATTTACCTCTTGTAATATAATGAGTACTGTTTTTTGGATTAGTCATCAACGGATATCATATACTACCTCGTATAGTCGCAACTGCAGTCAATAGGAAGTACTAGGTTTCAAGTTGTGTTTTCACAAAGCCTACGATTGTATTCGATCTTGTAAACTGGCATGTTACACCATCCGGATGTCGATACTATACATTTAAGTATGTTTCCAAAACGTCCATACATGCATATGAGACTCCGACACCCATTGCACAGGTAAGTACCCAGTTTAGGGTCCATGTTTTTTATTTATTTATTATTTAATAAAGTATCGCTCTAAAAATCCATATGTAGATCTCGTAGATTCATGAAACAACTAGAAATAAATGAGCTAGGTACCTATCTGACGACGAGTAAGTACATTCCTTAGTACTACATCCATCCTTCAAAAAGTATTGGATACTCGGCGTGCCGTTTTCTATCACCATTACAATGGCCCTATCCCAATACATAAGTCACAAAAAGGTATTGAGTAAAGAAAAATATCAGTATAAAATAGACATTAATTGATACGGACATAGGCCTTTCCCAAAATGCAGGCCTCCAAAGCAATGCTTACGGAATGTGTATTAGACTTTGTATTGTGACAGCATAATCTAAGTGACCCATTAATTTACCTACTATGACATTTGCATACCACCCAGTGGTAAGAGTGAGGGACTACCTTTAATTGTAGCATCAAATTGTGCTACTTAAAATATGGAACGTACTTACAGCAAAGCAGCGTAGTTACCGACACATAGCATAGGTACCGACAACCTTTCCCTTCGACGGCTGAGCAACCATACCCTTCGTTGGCTGCGTTTGGCTTTTTATAGGCACGGTCGGGTAGTTGACCGCTTAGTGAGGGTAGATCGTGCGCCGTCCTCGGCTGCACCTTGGACTTCTTCAGGAGCATTGGTTACACCACTTTTCTTTAGTAGGTAGGCATTATCCAATCATTTGTAACCACTCGCTGTTGCAGCTGTCACCGTAGCACCGCGACCGCCTAGCGCACCTGTAACACGACGCATCAAATGCGCCCGTCCGACGATGCATCTTGTGCAGACACGGGTATTCCCATTACAAGTGCTATATCCGATCTAGGCTTACGAGTACGTACGCGGTGCCAGCATGGTATGCTCTGGCGGCGCCACGCAGCGCAAGCGTCTCCAGGCCCAGCAAAACCTCGCCCTGCGAGAAATCACAGGAGCGGGGCGCTACGTCCGGAACGCGGTGATAGCGCGCGACAGCAGACTGGACGTGTTATGTATAACCGCGCCGACAATGGGCCCCATCCTCACCTAAGGGGGATAGCGCCGCTGCACGCGCGCAACCCTGAAGGCCGACCGCTACCTAGAGAGCTGTTGGACCTTCTTCCCCCCCGACCATCTAGGGGGAATTCGCGACATACGGCTAGTCGCGTGCGCGACGATCGACTGGCTCCCACGCTCAACAGCGGGGAAGTCACCGACGGGGTTTACCCCTGGAGCAATTTCCCGGATAGAGGGGATCTCCCCTTATTCCAAATTCCCTCAGCGCAGGAGCGCCTACAGCGCAGCGCAAGAGGAGGAAAGGTGACAGACCTGTCTGGTATTCCCACTACGAATCCTGTGCAAAAGGGAAACAACCTGGTGACCATCATCTTTTCCATTGCTTAAATCTTAAAGCAACTGTAGCGTTGTCTCCTTCGAAATCTAGCTTTTCCGGAGCAGGCAATAAGTTTGTAATTTTCGTGGTAGGTAGATATGGGGCGACGTAGAACTGAAGTAAATCTTGGTAACTACAAGTTTACAGTATATTATTGATTCATCCCCACATCTACATACAGTCAACTAGTATCATAATGCATTTACTTCCTTATACGCAATCACGTACGATTTTCAATTTAATGTAGGTTCGCACTACCTAAACACACGATCACGTACGATTTTCAATTTAATGTAGGTTCGCACTACCTAAACACACGATCACGTACGATTTTCAATTTAATGTAGGTTCGCACTACCTAAACACACGATCACGTACGATTTTCAATTTAATGTAGGTTCGCACGACCTAAACACACGATCACGTACGATTTTCAATTTAATGTAGGTTCGCACGACCTAAACACACGATCACGTACGATTTTCAATTTAATGTAGGTTCGCACGACCTAAACACACGATCACGTACGATTTTCAATTTAATGTAGGTTCGCACGACCTAAACACACGATCACGTACGATTTTCAATTTAATGTAGGTTCGCACGACCTAAACACACGATCACGTACGATTTTCAATTTAATGTAGGTTCGCACGACCTAAACACACGATCACGTACGATTTTCAATTTAATGTAGGTTCGCACGACCTAAACACACGATCACGTACGATTTTCAATTTAATGTAGGTTCGCACGACCTAAACACACGATCACGCACGATTTACAATTTCATGTAGGTTCGTACTACCAGTTACACACGATCACGCACGATTCACAATTTCATGTAGGTTCGTACTACCAGTTACACACGATCACGCACGATTCACAATTTCATGTAGGTTCGTACTACCAGTTACACACGATCACGCACGATTTATAGGTTCGTACTACCTAACACACGATCACGCACGATTTACAATTTCATGTAGGTTCGTACTACCAGTTACACACGATCACGCACGATTCACAATTTCATGTAGGTTCGTACTACCAGTTACACACGATCACGCACGATTTATAGGTTCGTACTACCTAACACACGATCACGCACGATTTACAATTTCATGTAGGTTCGTACTACCTAACATATTCTTGCTATCTGCGAAAACTATTGATGATAGAATAAAAATTAAATAATGTACTACGACTTTGCAGACACCTCATTATTTACAAAAGTGTCGCGATACCATATATCCAACTACTGTAGTTATGCCACTATAACAACTTTTTTACATTTTAAAAGTTGATATAATTTGCTCAATATAATCAAACCACATTATTCATACCTCTGTATCAGTCCTTATCGCATTAAATGATATTTTATTAAAGACCGTTTCAATACCTGTAAAATACAAATTGTTAAAATCGGAAATTCCATTCAAAACATACCAATAACGAATTTAAAATGTCCGTCTAAGGAAAATAATGCATTTATAAAATAAAGCGGTGTGGGTGGCCCCGCGCAGCGTAGTCTCAGATATATTACTTAAAGGATGAATAGAATTGATGAATTGCTTCATATTAGCAACAATGTTTGCAGTCGAATTAATTAATAGAAACATAGGATATGTAGGTACCCTTCATCTCGATGATCCCCGAAGAGTATCTGTATCCATGTTACATGTCACACATGTCCACAATACAGATTAAAATCTTTTCGTTTTACACCCATATGAGCAATCCTTCAGGTAGGCAATCCATTTCACACAGTACAGATTAAAATCTATACGTTTTATCCCTTTAAGAACAATCCTTCAGGTAGGTGTAAGTACCTGGTTATGAGTTTATGATACAATTTATTTATTTATGATTTTGTTATCACTGAAATAAGAGCCTATATCATCTTGTCTACTTGAAACTTATATAATAATAATATAACTTAATATAATATGCCTTGGCCAAAGGCAACGAGTTTTTTGTAGTAACTTACATAAAAAATGCTGTAAATTCAATCTATTTATAAAGCGTATTTTTTATTATGTATTGGAATGAAATACAACACAGGTAATACAACAAAGAGCCTACCTACTCTTTTTGAAATTCATAGGTATTTGTGAAATTTAAATTTTTATTATAACTAGGTAAATATAAATAAAATGTTATTTTTGAAATTAAAAGTATTTGTGAAATTTGTGTAACGAAAATTGTAATTATTGTGCTTGTATTATTTTCCATGGAAATAAAGGGCTATTTTATTTTTTATTTTTATAATATAATATGCATGTTCTCTGTGTAAGTTGTGCTTCCTTGCAAGTGACATTTTCACTCTGGCACACAACACCATTTAATGTAATTCGTATAATAATCTGTGAAATGTTGTTAGGATGCCTTAACTCTAATAAATAAATAAATACAAGAAATCAACCTATCTAGGTCAATACTTAGTACCGTTATGGCTTATTAAATTACCAACTTTAGTTGTAATTCATTAAAATTATTGATTACTAAAGTCATCGCCTCGAATAAATAATAGCATAACTAGGTTTGCCGCTGTTGTTCCGGTATAATATTACTCAAAACTTCGTCAAGCCAATATAAAACCACCACACAGTTTACGGTAAGTAGTTGTAATGTATTGGAAAACAATGGCGGTTACATACATGTTACGTACGGACAATTCGATTGGTCGCGCAGCGGTCCCACGAACAAGACATTCCGTGCCTAACATTGGACGGGTCTCTCACCACTCTAGATTTAGTTTAGTAATAAGTTAAAATGTAATTTTCTATTGAAGAAAATTAAATAGTTTATAGAACTTAACGTCTCGACCACCTAATTTCACCCTGCCGCCGATATGTAACTTACATACCTACACGATACATAATTCTAAGTGTTCACTGAGTGCGATGCGTTATAGTGATGAGTAGGACGCGAATCATACATGAGTTTGTAAGAGTAGCCTATTTTTTTTTGTAATGAGCGCGCACAATGTCCCACTTCAAATGAGGCGAAGTGTATATTGTTCGTCGCGATATATTTGAAGTACTGACTAGAACAACTAGGAATTCGAACTCAATTTTATGAATAATAAAAACTGTAATAATTTGTTTACAATAATCTGCCGCGATACCTGCCTCCCGCACAGCAATGCCGCGACACGATGATTAGGTAATCGGGATCCTTATGGACAGAGGTATGTATATTTATTTTATGTTGATCCATCAGTAATTTAACAATCAATCATAAAGTAACAAACATCCAATGCATAAAGTTCTTAGACCATCCAATTTTATTTATGTACCTACATACTTATTCAACTTTCCTCTCTCCGTATTTCGAAAAAATATTTTTAATATTTTTAATTTACCACTAACCTTTTATTCTCGTCGCCATATGTAGTGCTCCGTGTCACCCTTGTCATAAAGGGTACGTTAATTGGCTCGTTACCACACCAGTGCGCAGTAAACGTCCGTTCTGCCCGTGGCTAATACGTGACTGTTTACGTCACTCTCGTGTGCTCGAGACAACGTCATGTTTAACAGATTATATATAGATCGCATACACTACAGTAATCAGTACAGGCAGCGCACGCGCTCACAATGACAGACAGCGCGACTGCCTGCAATGGTCACAAGTAGCACCAATTCACAGCACGCGTTTGGTGCGTTGGTGGCGTATTTACCTCTTGTAATGTATATAATACTGCTCAGATCATTATTATAGATTATATTATAGATATTATTATTATAGATTATATTATAAATATAATCTATAATAATGCTACAGTGATACAGACAGACGTGATGTTATGTTATCACAAATAAGTAATTTCAGAGGTTTAAGGATATGTACGAAGGTATTCTAAAATCGATTGTGTGATTATCGAGACGAAATGCCAACATGTTGGGTGAACATGCGAACATAAGTTCCTTTTAAGTGGCAAAAACTATTAAGAACATTTCTCTAACGCGAGAGAACATGTTCGATATTTTTTCTGCCATGTTGACGCTTGTCTCTTTATTCATGTATCGAGAATGTGTGTCCGATTCTGGAATCGGAATCTGATTACCGATGACGATTAACCATCGCCTATGTGGTTGCTGCAACCCTTCAGCGGCCCCTAGTGAGACCTCGATCCTTCTCACTCTAAGATGACATGGAGCGTACTCCACCATGCTGTTCCAGTGCGGATTGGCGGAGGTACTACATAACGGGGGTAACATGACCTTTAACATTTTTAATTATATGTTACATGCTATTATTTTTTAAGATAATTATTGTTCCCATAGAAGTGACTTATTGTAGTCTTATTTGAGAAATAAAGATCTTTAAACCTGAGAATTTTAATTACATTTGTCCATCATTACCTAATCATTTTAAAAATGATAACAAACAAGATTTGAACATTCCTAAATTAAAAATTAAGTTTTAATAGTAATTTCAAGTTTTACATAATTTTTTTAGGTGTTATTCGCATATATAAATTTTTTAGGCGAGTGGTCGTAACCGCAACTGCTAATCTAGAGTTCCTGGGTTCGATTCTAGGGTCGGGCAACAACTATAGGGTTGCTATTAACTACTAACTTTAAATGCCCGGTAGTAGCTCGGAGTACGGGTTTGTGTGGCAATGGGCTAACCACTTATAACATGGGACTGAATATAATTGGTGAAAAGTGGATGTACACACCCCTGCCTAGCCCTTCCAGGTAATACAGGCGTGAAGTTATGTTCTTATGGTAAATAACAAAAACATAAATAAGCCTTCTTAATGATATCAATTACAAGGTACAACCGACACAATCGCATTTGCAACCACTCGACAAAATTACGCACGATCGAAATAACTCCCCTTCCACAAATTATACGGTCCCTTCGTTCTAAACGAGGCTTTTAAACGGCGTTTTGTGTCGCCCGGCAATATTGCATTATAAAGCTCTTACCGATTCCCGTCAGATCCTGGCAGGTGACAATAAGATTTTTTCGCGCCATCAAATTAGCAAAACGACTTGAACGCATGACTTTTAGATTCAACTAAAAAGATAAACATAAGATAATATAGATAATAAGATAGACTTCTAAATATAAGCACGAGAATATCATTTCGGATGAGAAAAAATACTCGTGTAGGTTCATAGGTATATTTATCAGTCAAGTGTTTTTTTTTTTAATTTCTAGAAACTACGGCATTTACTCGTATCTCGGAATCACGGAATATGACAATAACGGTACGTATCCATAAGTTATTTCAATTCCGATAGCATAGTATCGTAGAGTCGTTCAGTCAGTCAGTTACGTAAAGATTTAAACAACGCATAGCTGGTCATAGCTGTCCACAAGGCATGGTGCCTGTGCTTAAAAAATTACACTCTTAACAAAGACAGCGTTAGGTAATAGATATTAATATATTTAGTCTACGTCTTCGCTCGACGAAATTATCCTGTACACGCGAGTGCACTCAGGAAAATCATTTATCTTCTGTCTCTCCGAAAGGATATAAATTGTCTAGTTCAGGAGGAATTCAAAAATGAAGAAATGTTGTCATATTTAGCGACGGTAATCTTTGAATTCGCGAATCACAGCGATCGAAGAAGAAATATAATAAAGAGAAATAAATTATACTGTAAAAATTTTTAAAAAAAAAAAAGCTTTTATAACTTTTTATTTTATTTTCATGCATTGTCATCGGAACCAAATATGTGTGCCGTATTTCAGCTCGATAGCTTCAGTGGAAGTGGGTGAAATATTGATTGCAAGATTCCATACAAGATACATACGAGTGAAGTTAAATAAAAGCTTTTAAAATAAGAAAGTAGGAGGCTTCACATCAAGCAGGACAATCTATACTAATATTATAAAGAGGAAACATTTGTTTGTAATGTTTTCACACAAAAACTACTGGACAGATTTCAAAAATTCTTTCACTATTAGATAACTGCATCTTCTCCGAGTGACATAAGCTATATAATACTAGTGGACGCCCGCAGCTTCACTCGCGTAGAATTAGACCCATCAACGACGTCTGCCCGCGTTCAGGTTGCCCACTACAGACTTCAAAAACGGCAAAGTTTCATACTAAATTTGCACCCCCGTTTTACCCCCTTAGGGGGTGAATTTTCAAAAATCCTTTCTTAGTGCTCCCCTACGTTATAAAAGGAACCCCTGTGCAAAATTTCATGTTTCCAACCCTTATAGTTTAGGCCCTGCGTTGATATGTCAGTCAGTCAGTCAGTCAGTCAGTCAGTCAGTCAGTCAGTCAGTCAGTCAGTCAGTCAGTCAGTCAGTCAGTCAGTCAGTCAGTCAGTCACCTTCTCCTTTTATACATATAGATTACTAGGTGTAAACGAAACTATTTTTATGTGTAACTAGTGGACGCCCGCAGCTTCGCTCGCGTTACACATTCACTAACTTCAAAAACGGCAAAGCTTCATACTAACTTTGCACCCCCGTTTTACCCCCTTAGGGGATGAATTTTCAAATTTTTCTCTCCGTAAAAACCATCCTTGAACTTCAACGAACATTTTAAAAAAAGAATTGGCCAAATTGGTCCAGGCGTTGTTGAGTTATGCGCTTACCAACACATTTTGCGATTCATTTTTATTATATAGATTCCACGCGAGCGAAGCATAGAAGTATAGAAGTATATAGAAGTATAGATATAGATATACCTACAACAATACAATCATTGGTTTCGTATGCATTCCTGTAACCATTGCTATAAAATAGGAAATAGTAATTTTAGTTAAATTACTGAAAATTATCTAGTCACAGACAATTTAATGTAGGATTACGAATCGATCTTGATACAATCTCCGTTCGGAAGTTTCAATCAATCAATCATTGAATGAACGAGGTGTGAAGAAGTGAGTGAATGGCTTATTATAATAATTCTACACCCATTCCGCTTCGACCGAGTAATTATAGACTATTGTAATTGATGCCAGATATACTTAGTCGATAGCTGGACGCTGACAGCCAAGTGGCTATCGAACTCGCCTCTCACGCGAGCGGTCCGGGTTCAAATCCAAGCGGCACACACCAGTGACATTTTTAAGTTAAGTGAGAAACTGGCATGCCTGAGAGTTCGCCTTATAGTTCTCGAAGGCATGTGAAGTCTGCCAATCCGCATTTGGCCAGCGTGGTGGATTATAGCCTAACCTCTCCTATTCCGAACTGTGAGGTTTGCCGGCTAACCCAGAAGCCGGAAATTTTAAGCCGCTCGAAGGTTTTCGGCATGGCTTATCATGGCATAAGAACCGAGACCTTAAAGGTAGCAACGCATCTGTGATCGACTTCCTATCACACGACGATATCCTACCTACCTAAACTCTACCAAGCAATGATTGCAGCATAGGCCACTGAATTGAGTCAGTTCCTATTATAACATAATAAAAAAAATAGCACCTGTATTTCTCCGAAGTGGTAGGCAGACGTGTTTTCACCAGGCTTATTCCTATTCGTACTAGTAAAATCCTATCGGCAGGTGCAACCACATACCACCACCAACTAATCTACCACAAACCTTCCGTTATCATCAATTACGCCTTACACTTAGATAACTAGATCGCCACCACGTCCATTTAAGATTTAATTTATAGTTATTAACAAACGTGTCTATTAAAATCGATTTTCGAATCCACACGAGAAAGAGACGCACGTATAATTTAACAAATATCAAAGCGAGACGGCGTGCGTTATAACGTAATGTAACCTCAATTTTATTGGCTCCTTTTATGGATACGGGCATAAGGATATTATTTTAAAATCATATTTCGATTAAATATTAGCTTTATTAATAAAACTTTAGAGTTTAAATTCGTCTGTGGATAATATTGAAGTACCGTGCGCAACCCGCCAACGCTTTATGACGTGAATTCTATGAGTTTAATTAAAAACATAAGAATATGTTGAGAACACTAAACAGTCATCAACAAGTTGATAACTCGGTGGTTATACATTGGCGTTTCACTCCAGGTGTCCGGGTTCAAATCATGGGATTTAAATTACTTTCCATAGTTATGTCTTAAGCTGAAAATGATAGAGGTCCCACTATGGGGCACGAGTGACTCTCACAGACAGAGCTGGGAGGTCAGGAGCATACTCCACCATGCTGCTCTAATCCATTCATTCATTCATTCATTCGCGTTCATCGATTTATAAGACTTTATCACTACAAACAATCAAACGGATAAACAAAAATTTAATTTAAAAATCTAACAATACACAAAACAGAATCTTGAACAATATAGCGCTTCATGCAATTTTCAAAAAACCTAAATCCACGAGGACCAAGTCGCGGGCATCAGCTAGTAATATAAAATGACTAGTGGACGGCCGCAGCTTCGCTCGCGTGGAATTAGACATAATAATAGATTTAAAAGTAGCCTACGTCCTTCTTCTCTCTAGGCTCTAGACTCTAGACTATCTGTGTGCCAAATTTCATTTAAATCGGTTCAGTAGTTTTGGCGTGAAAGCGAGACAGACTGAGTTACTTTCGCATTTATAATATTAATAAATTAAAGGAACACGAGTTAGAACTTTTTTTAGGAAATTATAATATTGATGTAATTTGCATTACAGAGCATTGGCTGAAATATTGCCAAATTGTTTTCAATTTTGATAAGCACCAAGTTGCGAGTTCGTTCAGTAGGAAGACAGCGATACACGGTGGCTCTTTAATCATTTTAAAAAAAGACCTGACATTTAAGGTCCGTAAAGATATTGTGAGCCTTTCCATTGAACGAACTATAGAGATAGCCTGTGTAGAGCTAACGCATTGTATTATAGTTAGTATCTATAGACCACCTAGTGCATGTTATGAAGAATTTGAATTAGTTTTGGAACAATTATTATTAAAAGTATCAGGAAAAAAAGACAAGGACATAATAGTGTGTGGAGATTTTAATATAAATTTATTGGACAATACATCTTTAAGTGTTAAGTTTTTATCTTTATTTAAATGTAATAATCTTATTAACCAGTTCTTAGAACCAACTCGAATAACAGATACCACAGCAACATGTATTGATAACATTTTCACAGATGGGACACCTGTCTACTCGGGCATTATCCATAAACTCAGTTCTGATCACTGTGGTCAGTTGGTTTCTTTTAAGTATAATAAGGATAAACAGGTTAGTAAGAGCAGTGTGGTCGTTCCTGTGACTGAAAAACGAATGGAGAGGTTTAGGAACATAATGAAAGACCGGATTACAATACCATCTAATGAAACTGTAAATGAGCAATATAGTTTATTATGTTTTCATATAAATAACGCCTATAAATCTGTATTTACTGCCAAAAAAATCTCTCCGAAGAATTGTAAATCGTTCAATGATTGGGCGACTACGGGAATCTTTAGAAGTAGGCAAAAGTTATATGACCTTTTACACGAGAAGTCATATAATACAAGTAAAGCCTTTAGCGACTATGTAAGAAATTACTCTAAAATATTTAAGGTAGTTTGTTCCACGGCTAAGTCAATGCACATAAGAAACAAGATTAGAAATAGCTGTAATAAAATTAAAATGACTTGGAATATTATTAATGCGGAAACTGGAAGAGTCAGAAAACGCGATGGTGTCAGTGAGCTTTTCATTGCCAATTCTTATATTAGAACCGATAAACAGATAGCATCAGCATTTGAAAAGTACTTTGCTGACGTTCCAGTTTTAACCACTAAATCGCTGGGGTCTTCTCCCGACGTCGCTGAATCGTTGCTTAAGAAAAATGTAAATGCATGCAAAGGTAATTTCTCTTTCCGACCCACAGACGCCAATGAAATTATAAAAATATTTAAATCATTAGAAATTAAGAACACCACAGATCTATGGGGTATATCGGTTAAACTTATAAGTACAATTATAGATGTAATAGCACCCCACCTAGCTTTAATATTTAACAACTGTATTATAAGTGGAGAGTTTCCTGACCTAATGAAGCAAAGCAAAGTGATACCTTTGTTCAAGTCCGGAAATAGTAAAGATCCAACCAACTACAGGCCGATTTCAATTTTACCGGCTTGTAGTAAGATATTTGAGAAAGTAATTCTTCAGCAACTTCTTAGCTACTTTACAAGTAATAAACTCCTGCATAACAAACAGTTTGGCTTTACAAAAGGCCGTTCAACAACTGATGCGGGAGTTGAACTATTTACTGATATTATCAATGCTTGGGAGGATTCACTAGATGCACTGGGCATATTCTGTGATTTATCCAAGGCATTTGATTGTGTACAGCATGAAACCTTAATCAGGAAACTCGATCACTATGGCATTAAAAATACCGCACTGAAACTTCTGATTTCTTATCTCAGCGAAAGAACTCAGAAAGTCGAAGTAAACGGTACAAGATCGTCTGGGTCTTTAGTACAGATGGGGGTCCCACAAGGATCGATTCTGGGTCCATTCCTGTTTTTAATATATATTAACGATCTACCATATATGGTAGAGAATAATAACGAGATTGTATTGTTTGCGGATGACACCTCATTAATTTTCAAATTAAATAGGCAACAAACTAACTATGACGATGTGAACAATGCTCTCTCTGAAGTGGTGCATTGGTTTAGCGTTAATAACCTACACTTGAATAGTAATAAAACCAATTGCATAAAATTTTCAGCACCTAATGTGAAACAAGTAGATATGCAACCAGAACTAAATGGTGATAAACTGAACTTAGTTAGCTCGACTGTTTTCCTTGGAATCACCATTGATTCGAAGTTGCAGTGGGGACCCCATATCTGTCGACTGGCGGATAGACTAAGTTCTGCAGCTTACGCGGTTAAAAGGATACGCTGTTTAGCGGATGTCGATACCGCTAGATTGGTCTATTTCAGTTACTTTCACAGTATAATGTCCTATGGCATTTTACTCTGGGGTAATGCAGCGGATGCTAATATTATTTTTATTTTGCAGAAAAGGGCTATCCGTTGTATATACAAAATGAGAAGTAGAGACTCCCTAAGAGAAAAATTTAAGGAAATAAACATCCTAACCCTTGCATCGCAGTACATCTATGAGAATCTTATGTATATTCGTAAAAATAGGCATCAGTTTGTAAGTCGTAGTGACCTAAATGCCTTACGCAATGTAACACTAAGGAACGGCCACAAATTAGCGTTTCCTAAATGCCGGCTTAGTAAGAAAAGTCGTTCCTTCATAGGAATGTCTATTCTAATATTCAATAAAGTCCCGGCTGCGGTTCAGTCTCTGCCTTTACACAGGTTTAAAAAAACCATCAAACAAACATTATGTCAAAAAGCTTATTATAATATTCAGGAGTATTTGGATGATAAGAAGGCATGGGACTGAATTAAACTCTGACAGGCTATCACTATGCTTTTGTATTAATTATACTAAATATTGTAAGCAGGTGGCATATGGGGTGATTCTTGGCATACACGATTGGCTGTCTCGTGTCTGTCCTAATCATATCATGGTCATACTGTACATTTTTCTGTAAAAATTAATTTGAATTTTAAAAGAGTACCGAGAGTTTTTTCCTCCGGCTTTTTTCTCTCTCGGCCTACACTAGGGCATAGGATAAGAATATTGTAAGTTCTTCCTTAAGCCGATGACCAGGTAGATAGTCTATCGTGACTTAGAGCTTAGCTTAGTGGTAGGTAATTATTGTAAATTAGCCATAAGGCAGGTTAGGCACCTGTGTAGGATTAGCTATTCATTCAAGGATAAATAGCTCATCCTTTGCTTTATATTAATCAGTTTAGAATAGCATTATATCTCTTTAAGTAGTTTGTAGTTACCTAGACTTTCGTTAAGCGTGTGTAATCACCTCATAGCGAAATAAATTATTTGAATTTTGAATTTTTGAATTTTAATAGTATGGATAAAATTGGGTCTGAATTTGGATCCTTGCAACACCTGAATTTGGATCCTTGCAACACGGCTTGCAAGTTCAAACTCAACAAATGACCTTGGCAAGTTATTCATTGTTTCGTAGGCTGCCTATCTGTGATTTTGGTCACATTTTTGATAGGTGACCTGTGAGAATGGTATTCAATTGTTTTGTTTGCCATGCCGTGAGCAATAACCGGCGAATGCATGCGACATTGCCAGAGATGACGTCAAGTTGATCCTGAATCACGGTATTAAAGTTTTCAAAAAATAATGGTTGTCTTGAAAGACGGTTTACGGCTCACGTTATCACGTCAAAAAGATTTGATTATTGATTGGGTTGGCTCTTCTATTCATATATCTGGCAAACATGAATCAGGCCACAACGAAATCGATTTAGTTTTAAAACGATTTCGTTTTGGTTTTAAAACGATTTCGTTTTGGCCAATGTACCAGCACGTTAATTGTAAAAACAAAGTAACGTGCTGGTACATTGGTGTATGATGGCTTTTATAATAGTGGTTAATCGCGTTTGTTTATTATGTAACCTATAATTACAACATCCATACTAATATTATAAATGTGAAAGTGTGTTTGTGTGTTTGTTTGTTTGTCTGGCTTTCACATCGCAACGAAGCTATTATATGGTATGTTTTTTGTGTGTGGAGATAGTGAGGAGGGTGGAGAGTGACGTAGGCTACTTTTTACCGCGGTAAAACATCCCCATGGGAAGATATCGATGTTTTGTTATTTGCTAGATATTCAGTTCCGGGTTTTTGTTTTTAATTAAACCCTTTACAACCGGCTTGATACGATGGTGAGAGTTGATTTTCAAAAATTCTAGCGCGTACGGAAATCAACTTTTCGAGACACAACCGGCATCGATCGATCGTGAGACTATCCTTTACTTGTAAAAAACGCGCGTGGGCCGCTTGCGAACAAGTTTGAACCTGCCAGTAGCCCGTGACCACAGGGAAGGATGGCTGCGTTTTTTGGCGCGCGCACTCGCCCGGGTAAGTAATTAATATTTTCTCAAAATAATGCAATTTCTATTGTTTTTTTTGTGTGATTTACTTAAAAAAGAGTTGTTTTATACGTATATGTATGTAATTTGAACCTAACACGCTTACTTTGGCGTATATTGTGACTCAAAATCAAGGTCGCACGATCGTTTAGGTTAGGTGGTATGACCTAAATGGAAATTCATACATTTTTTGTACCTAAACATGATTTTCTTCTATGTATGATCGTTCAACATGGTTTTTTCTTAATTTTTAGGATTACCCTCAGGGATGACGAAGTGGCCCAGTTATTGGCGAATGGAGATGACTCGGAAATCGAGGAATTTGCCGATGAAGACGAAGAATTGTGCCGAGGGCCCTAGATCACCTAGATGACAGTGGATCTGGTACTGGAAATGAGTCATCCGAAGTGGAAGAGGCACCACCACCTATCCCATCGCGAAGCAGGGGCTCCATTGGGTCAAGAGGACTGGCTACTGCAAGAGGTAGAGGGCGGGCTATGGGAAGAGAGCAAGCTAGAGGAAGAGGACGGGCTAGAGGAAGAGGACAGGCTAGTGGAAGAAGAGGGACAGGTGAGGAGAGGATGTGGGTAGAATCTGCCTACACAAATAAAAGTCATACTTGTGTTGATTTTTAGTTTTATGCCAAAAAAGATTAATAATATATGAAATAATTTTTTTTTAAATTTTTATTATAACTATTGATTGTTTTTTCTTTAATATATACCTAAAGTTTAATTAATAAATGATAATAAATAAAGACTGATGATTATAAACCCTGTTTAATTAATTTAATACCAAAAAATATCCCTAAACTAGATAAAACTCGCTTCTTGAGCTACCTCCTAAGCCCTACGATCGTGAGGGTAAGTTTTCAGGAAACCAGAGACTTCAGGATTTCTTTTTTCATTTTTCACATGACACTTAGGCACCAATGAAAAAGTCATGCGAATTTCAAAAGAGTCGGAGCAAATTATTTTCCTCGGTTGTAAAGGGTTAAATTGTTTAATTAAAATGTTTAATTTGTTGTTAATAGATGGTATTGTTAATTCCCTTTTCCCACGCGGGCGGAGCCGCGGGTAAAAGCTAGTACATAATAAAACATACAATAGAGTTGTACTTTTACGTAAGTATATCATTAACAAACTGTTCCTTTAATTCTCATGACAGGTCAAATTTTAAAATGGTATGTTGTTGGTATGTTACGGACTTAACAGCATGGTCTAGTCCTGGATGAAATTTGGACAGTCTGATCTTAGGTCGAAAATCCGGGCGAAACCGGTTTTATCCTGTCAGACGGCACCCGAACCCCAGTTGAGGGAACCTTCCATCTGTTAATTCTAGAGCTCGTCCTCATGAATAATGGATAGGATCTGCAAATTATCAGCTTCGAAGCGAAGCGGCTGCAGGGTTTGTTATCGTTCGCACAAGAAGCCTTTCGCATGCAAATGGCGCATGGCGCGCTGCAGATGACTTCGGACTTAATTTCCCGCTTATTAGGTCACGTTGATACTAATTCGCTTTACCTTATTGGACGGAAAAACTGGTAATAACCCAGTGATCGATACTTCGCTATCACTCAGTAAGGGTCAAAAGTTCAAAAGTTATATATAAGGCTTACACCAAATTATTTTTCTGGTTTGCCCTCTGCAAACTGGATTTTTTCCAAGAAGTGTGTGTGAAGGTAAGCAATCCTAACTATACCAGAGTGGCAGAATTTGGATTGCCCACAGATAAAATTATAAAAAAAAATGTAATTAGCATTACAGATTTACTTATTTATCGTAAAAATTTCACCGCAAGTAGGATTCGAACTTCTAAAGTTCTGGGAATGCCAGCAACGGAATTCTTCAAGGCATACTTCGTAGCGTGACGCTGCGACGTATGTAAGTAGGCCTTGCCAGTCTACTACGTCTACTACAAACATACTCGTATTATTCAATTTATCATACACTAAATTATTAAAATTAAACTAAAACGGAAGTAATTAAGCAAGAAAAGAGTTTCTTTTACATGTAACGTCACGGGAATACACTGTATAGGAATCAACTGTCCAACTCCATATTTTCCCCCCATTAAACTTATAATTACAAATTACGCGCCATATAAGCTGTAACGTACTCTACAGCTTAAATGGCGAATGTCTACCGTGTCATACGTATTTCCGGTTGCGCGTTCTTTTTTCGAAAAGGGAAAATAAGGGGCGCGTGCGCATGCATCCGTATTGTGGGAGAGAGATAGAAGCATGTAGAAGGCGTGAGAATTGGTAGTTTAACCGGAGTGTAACTATTTATTACTGAACGATTCGTGAGTGTCTATATTCATAGTTGAAGTTACCGGCTTACTCACGTGTGATTTAAGTCGAAAATAGTCCGACTAGTTTCGATCTATTACGATGATCATCATACGGCTGGGTGCACACGTGTGTGTGCGAAGAGGACAGCAACTCAGCGGACAGCGACAGTGATGTCGTCATGACAGAGCGAGCTGCGCGCGCGTTAGCCCGCAGTGAACGCCGTGCCCGCCGCGAGCACGTTCACTCCTGAAGATGATCATCGTAATAGATCGAAACTAGTCGGACTATTTTCGACTTAAATCACACGTGAGTAAGCCGGTAACTTCAACTATGTAACTATTTAGTTAGCTGTAAGTCTATTTTGTTTGTGCATGCCAATAAATTAATGTTATAAACGAAAACGCTATCTGAATATTTGTCGCGTCGAGACAAATATTTAATCATTCAACTTCCACCGTTGTAAGGCCATCATCCATCCATCCATCTATCAGCCTTTTAAAGTCCACTGCTGGGCTTAGCCATAGCAGATGCCATAGTCCACAATGCTGCAACATTGTTTGGTTAAAGATATAATAAAAATTACAGTTTGTATGTTTGGACGTTTGTTGCTTAGACACGCAGAAACTAAGAAACGGATGAAACTTTACACAAATACACAGATACCTAAGTTAGAACATAGGATACTTTTCATCCCGGAAATATGTTCCTTTGTGATACTTCGCACTGGTTTAATGCTTGCTTAAGTATATATTAGAATAGGTGTTGATACTTTATTTATTAGAATAGGTGTTGATACTTTATTTATTAGAATAGGTGTCGATACTTATTTATTGAAAGCGAGTTAGTTAAAGGCGAAACCAACTAAGCTAATTCGTAAATAAATTCTACATTCATGTGATAAATGGAAAATGCGGATTTATGTCGTTAGTCGTCATTCATCTTATCGCTTTTTCAGCCTGTGATTTCAGCAACCAAAAAAATTTCTTCTGCTGGCATTGTACTTAAATTGTATACACAGTATAAGCACTTATTAGCGGCAGTAGAAGCAAAACACACAACAGCTTAACTCCACGTTAATTATAATTTAAATTGCCATAAATCAACAGAAACAAGAAAACATAATTTACTCATTTGATAAAACAGAATGAGAAACTTTTAACGTACAAATTTTTTAATTTAAGTTCCTCTTATTCTTACAAGACTTAACACTTAACTCGGAACACCGTTTAACCCGACAATACCTTAATTACCTACCTCAGTCTGAGTGGTCATTTTGAGTAATTAGAAGTTGTGTCATTACACGGTTAAATGATTTTGTGCCAGCATTGTAAGGGTTATTTCTAAAGATTTATGCATTTATCCATTTACAAAATTACTCGTAATTAAACTGGTTACATATTAGGTTAATTCAAATGTAATAATTTTCTGCTACATATTCATTCTGACATCATAATTTTGAAACTGAATTATAGTAGGTATATTTACGGAACAGATATAAATAATAAGGAAAGCCGTAGGTATTTATCACCGGCACCACAACCCTTTCAATGTCCCACTGCTGGGAAAATGTCACTTCTCGGAATTGGACGGGTTAAGAAATAGGCCACGATAGTGAAGTGCGGATTGGTAACTTCACATGCCCTCGCGAACATAAAGAAAAACTATCAGGCATGTAGGTTTCCTCACGATGTTTTCCCTCACGGTTACAGCAGGTGACATTTAAGTTCTTAAATCGCACATAACTAAGAAGTCATTGTTACGTGCCACTTATATTCGAAGCCGGGTCTCTCGAGTGCGAGGTGAGTTCGAAAGTCACTACGCTGTCAACACTGTGACTGCTACGCTACTAAAATAACGCAACGAATGCACCGCTTAACAGCAACAGGGACTTTATTAATACGCACTTAATTTAGAGTCTCCTGCATGCCACTAGGATTTGAACCAGGACCCTCTCTGAGAGAGCGAACATCATACACTGAACTCTCACCGCTTTGATATCACACTGAGGACTCAAACATTTCCTTTAAAATAACATTCAAATTCCATCGCATTTCAGACATCAAATAATATGTCTATGAAACACCCAAAACGATTAAATATGGGGGTGCTTGGTTAAAACAAAAACTGTAAATTCAATATTCGAACGAGCGTGCTACATCCGCAACGCCCGGAAGTCACGTCACAGATTATAGCCGAATACAGTTATGCCGCGGCGACATCGGCGGGAACGGTCCACTGAAACATTGCCAAGGCATGAGCCCCGGATAATTATTGGCGGGTAATTATTGGCGGGTAATTATTGGCACTCGGGTCTTGGTTGTTATTGTTGTTTTCTTTTATGTCAACAGCCCGTAATTGTAGTAAGTGTGTGAATGCGTGGATGCGGAGTAGATGCCACCATTATCACAACCCTTTCTTTTACCACGCTGGCCAAGTGCGGATTGGCGGACTTCACATGCCTTCGAGAAATTTATGGAGAACTTTCAGGCATGCAGGTTTCCTCACGATGTTTTCCTCCACCGTTACATTTAAGTTTAACTCGAATAAAATCGCACATAACTAAGAAGTCGTTGTACGTGCCGTTTGGATTTGAAGCCGGGCCCTTCAGGTGCGAGGCAAGTTCGACAGCCAACGGGCTATCGCCGCTTCACAGGGCTTATGTTTTAAGGCAAAAAGGAAAAAATATTTGCGAGTTATAGATGTTTTCTAGGATATTTATACTTATTTTAAACAAATTGTTTAAAATATTCACTAAACCCCGCTAACACATCTGAACACTAACTGCTAGCTCGAGCGAAAATTATTCCAACATCTAGGATTATTATATTCGAATTGGACCTGCGAGAATCAACTGCATTTGTGATTTAAACGAGGAAATTGCTCCAATTCAGTAGCGGCTCGTTTGAGTCGATTCAACTGGATTTCTGATAATATAGCATTGTGCTTGCAGGTTTCCATTGTAATAATTATTTTCAATCGCAAATCACACTGCCACACATAAACCTAGCTCAGGAGTCGGCAACCTTTCAGATTTCAGATTCATTTATTTTTCATTATATGGTATTTTTTTATACGCTTAATGAACGCCATAACATTTTTTGCTTAATGAATATTTTCTTAAAATACAATATTATTTTAGAGTGTACTTAATATATATTTTAATAGCTATTAAAATATTAACATTTTGAAAAATACTACCTATTATTTAGAAAAAATTTTGGCAACCCTATTCTATTTATACTTTAAAGTCTATGTTCCTATGCGGATGTGCAGTGCGCGAATGGGTTCCAGACAAGCTAGCTCTTTGAATGCGCCGCTTATTCGGATCACGTAGAACTGTTACGATGGACGAATAGTTGCAATGTAGGCGACACTACCCACGTATTGATGTTAGTGTTAGTGCTTAGCAGTCGCGACTACGAAAGTTTAAAGCAACTTTCGTAGTCGCGACTGCTAAGCTAGAGGTCCCGGGCTCGATTCCCGGTTTGGGCAATACTTATTGGGTTTTTTTTATCTTGAAATACAGCTCGGAGTTTTGACTCTTGCCCGATGTATCGCAATAGGCTCACCACCTAAACATAGCGTGCCCTCCGAAGCACGGTAGCGTCCATGAAATGTTGCCACTAGCGGTCACCCATCGACAAACCGACCGCGCCCTTCGTTGCTTAACTCTTTCGATCACATTGAATCGACACGAGCCATTAGGCTATGGACGCTACGAGTCCTAAGTATTATGTACTGATCCCCAATTAATAATGCTCAGTGCAGTGCAGCAATTAGGGTTGTCGAGGACGTGACGACGTGACGACGTGACGATGGGCGCAGGGCTACGTGACGGGCGCGGGGCCACGTGACGGGCGCGGGAGCGGGAAGTCCGGCTTTTATTCAAATAGCGGCCCATGTGCCGATTTTTAAGATAAGATGGCCCGACTGATAGCACAGCTGTTCCGTGCAGTGTCGGGATAGATGCCCAATTTCAATTAGCCATAACTTTTTTGAGAGGAACATTACATAACGCTTGCATTTACTCGAAGGGGTAGGCAGAGGTAAATTTACACCTACTTTTCACCAGTTATTATGAATATATTATTAGGTACTAGTGGACGCCCGCTTCTCTCGCGTGGAATTAGATATAACAATAGTTTCGTTTAGTAATTTTATATAGCCTATGTTAATCAGTGAAGATGAAGCTTTCTAATGGTGAAAGAATTTTTGAAATCGGTCCAGTAGTTTTTTTGTGAAAAAATGTGACAAACAAATCTTTACTCTTTATAATATTATAGTGTAAATATAGATAAATAACATAACATTACGTCTGTATTTCTCCTCGGAGAAAGTGAAGCTAGGAAGTAATAAGTGAAGCTAATTGAGGTTTAATCTTATCATTGACACCAAATGTTAGCAGTTTACGCATTAGTAGATGACTCATTAAAACTGGTTAATACCAACCGCCCGATCATCGACCAACGACATTTTGAGTGCTAATTAAATGTAAAATTAAAATCAGTTTTTATACCAACACCAGAATGGCAACCACCATAAGTGAATTATAAATATGTATCGACGTTCAACATGCTAAAATATGTTATCCCTAAATGCGACGATATCATACAGAACGACATACTTATATGCGCTAAATTATTCTGATAGCCATGTAAGCAGATGACGAATGGCTGTAGTGGAATATTGTATGTAATTAATATATTATGATCGTGTTTCATTCAGCATACTAGATCGATTTTTTTCATGTTACGCCTATTATGCATGAGGATTTCGTGATAGGGTTCTTAATAGTAATATTAGGACAACGCACTCCTCATATGTTATCTATTTGCATATACATAGGTACTTATATAGAACTAGTGGACGCCCGCAGTTTCGCTCGCGAAGAATTGGACCCATTAAAGACGTCTGCCCGCGTTCGGGTTGCCCACTTGACTTCAAAAACGGCAAAGTTTCATACTAACTTTGCACCCCCATTTTACCCCCTTAGGGGATGAGTTTTCAAAAATCCTTTCTTAGTGCTCCCCTACGTTATAAAAGGAACCCCTGTACAATTTTTTTTTGTTTCTAACCCTTATAGTTTAGGCCCTGCGTTGATATGTCAGTCAGTCACCTTCTCCTTTTATATATATAGATATAGAAGATACCTTACAAAGCCTGCCACATCCTTAACTATAAGCAGATTGGTAGATACACGATAGATTTCCTTTGTTATTCTTGTGTTGCTTTAAAAATATGGTGGTCTTGCCATCTTACCCAATGACTGAATGGATTTCAACATAGAAACAAAATCAATCTAAGCACTTAAATCTTACGACACTCGCGCTGTTCATCACCTGGACCAATGATGGAGTATATAAGAATGTCTACCTTGCTAGGCCAAGTGGATATACGATATAAAACAAACAAAGAATGAAACCGGAAACGTATCGTAGTCACAAAAAAAAGATTCCGTACCATCGCTTCTTGAAGTGAGTAGTCTCATTTCAAAATACGAATGAACAAATAATGAATATTGCTTTTAAAATCGAGCAAAAATTATATAAAACTAGTGTAACATAATAATACATACAAATTTGTAATGAATTCGTAAATGTGTTAACCTCTATGTTTATTTTACACCCTTAAGGGTAACATTTTTACAAACTTTGAATGCCATATTTATTTATATCTAGTAGCCTACGTCCTTTCTAAGTTTCTAGACCGTGAACCAAATTTCATCTAAATCGGTTCAGTAGTTTTGGCGTGAAAGCGAGACAGACAGAATTACTTTCGCATTTATAATATTAGTATGGATATTCGTTTGGATTTCTTGCATGAGGATTCCTGTAATTTTTATTCTTGCTATAGCCGCAATTGCTGATGTATCTGGAAAAATTCTACCTATTTCGGTCCATGAGATTAAGCTTGCTTGCACAACTGAACGAATAGCGAAGTCGGTACGGTGCAGTGCACGTTGTACAGAATCCTAAAAATAAAAAGTTGCATCATCCATTAGATACAAACTAATTTGATTACGAATTAATTCCGACCACGTGCCACGTCGGACCACTAGACGATCAGTCGAGCGGTGTCGACGAACCTGTCGAAAAGCGTAATTTCCTGCGAATGTGACGAAAATAGATAATTTGTGACGAAAAAAAAATGCATAATAGCGCCTTCCGGGCAGACGGCGTTTCCGGCCGAAAGAGGGCAATCACCGGCAGCCATTAGAAATGCAGGAGTACTTACGAATTATGATTTAACGCCTGCTGTTTGTTTGGGTGTAGGGTGGCCACGATGTTTGGAATGGGCCAGGCCAGACACTATTCTTATAATAATTATTATATAATAATTCTTACCGGGTTATTCATGAAAAGTTATTAAACCTATTTTAGCAAGAAAGAGTTTTGTCTTCTTTATTCAAACTCAATTCAGAATTCGAAAAAACAAAACACTTCATAGCTATTAAGGTATATAATTTGTTATAAGTTAAAGTTGTTTCATGAGCGCTACCGTGCCGGTTGTTTGAAGACCTTCTGTCTCGGAAGGTGGTGGTGGTTGGCAAGGTGTCTTGAGAACATTCGAAACTGGGTAGGCCACTGGGTTAGTCCACCAATCCTCATTGGAGCAGCGTGGCGGTGTATGGTCTAGTCTAGTCCTCCCGCAGCTATGTTTGAGGGGGAGACCTGTGCCCAATAGTGAGACATCTATGGGCTTTAGGTCTAGGTCTAGGTAGGCATTCTAGCATACCTAAGTATTTTAAAAGCTCATGGATGGGTAAGTACCTATCAGATTCAGATCCATTTAATTTTTTATTATTTGTATATAATCTACGGTTAATAAAAGTAGGTATCTAATTAATATTTTATGGTTACCCTACCCCCGAAAGCTGGCGGAAGGCGCGGACGTGCGCGCAACACTCGCGTTTCCGCGCACCGCGTCACGTGTCGACTACTGTGGACGATCACCATTACTTGCAACCTTTTACCACCGCAGACTGCTTACACACGCGGCTTAAAAGCTACAATCCGCGTCCCACTGTTGGGCACGGGTCTAGCCACAGCCATATTTAGATCCAGCATATGCCACGCTGCTCCAATGCGATTGGTGGAGGGGTTACTGGTTAGTGGGTAGCCCAGTGTTAAATGTCCTCAAGCCACCCGAAGGTCATCGACAACGCAATTACTTATCTTTCCCTCTGAAGCATGGAAGCGTCGATGAAGTATATATCGTCGGTACTAAAGTTAACTACCCAGTGTCATTTTGGCAGTAAACTAATATCACATAGATTAGTTTACCTATGTTGAACTTTTACTTTTTTCCGTTAAGCAGAAAAACGATTTGTAATATTAACATTTACATTTGAATTGCCACATGTATAATATTTTGCCACAGTATGTGTTGTGTCAATATTGATGTCATGTAAGAACTGCCAAAATTACACTTTGGCTAGTTGACTTTTGTACCGACGAATATATAGTGTGTAATTTCGTGACAACCCTAGCTCCTTCCAGTCGGTTAGAGTGCTTCAGTTCTTTGAGAGCTCTCAGAGGATTTTAAGCGGAAAAAGCGAGACATTTCTGTAAATAACGGTTTTATGTCGTTCAAGGTGAACTGGTAGGCAGGTTTACTGATACAATAGCTTTTATGGATACAAGATAGCTGAGACTGACTTTGAACAAGACTGGGATGGTTAGTCCATGTAGTAGAGATAGTATATAAGACCATTAATTGGTCAGTTCGTCAGTGGGTATGATGGGGCAGAGACTGTAAGTGATAGTTAGTATTGTATTTCAATGTCTCAAGATTTTGTATCATTACTTTAGCTGTCGATGTTGAGACATCTAAGTCTCTTAATATTGGTTGTTATTAAAGCTTTCACCGTATTTTACATTTCTTATTACGATATTAAAATATCAAAAAACCGACTTCAAAACTAAAATGTTAAAATAATAGTAATTCGTTTGTGGGCACAGGTTCCTCCCACAGAGTTGAGGGAGGTCGAGAGCATACTCCACCACACTGCTCCAATGCGGAATGATTTTTTACATTAATGACGTTTATACACGTAATATTATTCAGACAGGCCGGCATTATATTTCATATCAACAGTGTAGCTTTATTAGTCAAAATAATACTTGTGTAAGTAATTATATTCATGTAAATTTAACATTAAAATATTTAAAATTAAATGGTATTTTAAATTAAAATTAGAATTTAGATTAATTATATTTGTAATATAGCATAGAAATAACTTTGCATGCCTTATGGGCTAAGATAAGAGGACAAATTGTGAGTTGTTTTGTATCTTATCTTATCATGCAAATTTTGTATCTATTACCTTATCATGCAAATAAAATAAAGTTGATTTGATTTGATTAATTTATGTCATTTACACTTCAAATAATCGTAACGAAGCGTTCACTGAAATTAAAAGGCGCAGTGATTCAGAATACCAGGAGATTCTAGGAAGCGATCTGTTGAGTTCCAATGAGCCCAGGATCACATTGCAAACAAATTGAATAATCAACTGAAAATCCGACATTAACTACAACTTAACCCACAAACACTTCATATAATCACAACGCTACTGAGAAATCTATTTAAATGGGTCAAATGCAGGGTTGTCCACTTTTGCTAACACGTCGTTTATAAATTATGTACTGAATAAAATGTTTTTGAATAGAAATAAATATGCAAGCAATAAAAATCATTGGGGATCCATAGGTACTTCAGAAAAGCACTTTTGAAGGATATTGAGAACACTGACTAGAGATTATTTATTTATTTATTTATTTATTTATTCTTACAACGTCGCAACGAATTGCACAATGCACACAACATTTTCTGGAACAGGATGCTAAACCTGTGGTTTATAGGTAGGTACTTAATAATTCTTCTATTGATTAATTGTTATCTCATCAACATCCTTGTAATTTAATTAAGTTGGTCAGCCCTAACGTCACACGTCAAATGTCATACAGAGCAAATCAGATCATAACTAGGCGCCAAGCGAGCGTGTGGGATGCGCGGGCGCCGCTCACGTCACACCACGTGACCTTAGGCTTAGTCATGGTGCGAGCGAACATTTGAAAGCTATCGAAGCGAGCGAGCCAGCCCTGCGAAACATTTAAAAAGATACTTTGAAAACTCACCGTTCTAATCGGGACCCATGGTGTGTTCTGAAAATCAGCAGTCGTGGATACCTTTTGATGTACTAAACATCTATGATGTTAATATATCAAAAGTTACAAGTAGCATATAAGTAATATATTGTAAACCAAGCTTGTGCTTCCTGTGCACTGTGCATATTTATGATGATGATGAATAAATTATCTTATCTTATCTTTTAGCTTCACGGCTGTCGAGTATGACCACTTTTCAGCTGCCTTATTTAAACATTAGAACCTTGAATATTTTGTGATTATATTGTTTATGGCGAAATGAAATGTTAAGTACCGAATAAGCGAAGGTTCCATGAAGTCATGATACGCCATAATTAAAAGATTGATGGCTAGCGTCGATTCAATGTGATCGAAAGAGTTAAGCAGCGCGGTCGGTTAGTGGATGGGTGACCGCTAGTGGCAAAATTTCATGGACGCTACCGTGCTTCGGAGGGCACGTAAAGCCGTCGGTCCCGATTATTTTCAATGGTGGAAACAGTCGTTAAGTCTTGTCGAAGACTTCCGGGTGGCTTGAGAACATTCGATACTGGGTTGGCCACTAACCCCTCCACCAATCCGCATTGGAGCAGCGTGGTGTAGTGCTCTAGACCTCCCCCAGCAGTGTCTGTGGGGAAGACGCGTGCCCAGCAGTGGGACGTCTATGGGTCGCAGCGAAATGATTGATCCAATGAAATATTTTCCTGTAGTGGAGCAGTACCCTAACATTAATTGCGCAGTATAAAACATTCGCTCCAGCCTCCCATCCATTAGGCGGTCATAATGTGTTCGTAATAAACTGTATTTGAATAAAACACTCTTAAAACGACTGTTGCCATTATAAAAATTCTAATTCATTGAATGTGCTACTATTCTTGACCAAAAAGGAGCGATGATCGATCTATTTGTGGCTTGCTCTATGTAGGTTTGCGATAACTTTTATTCAATGGATAGGGTTCAAATAACGCTTCAAGAAGAGGTAAATTGCATCCTTCAAGGCCCCCTGGTGTCGCACGTGTCTATTGATGACGGTGACCATTTACTATCAGCCCGCGTTACCTGTACGTGAAGTTCTACCATAATAATACGAGGACTTTTTCCGAAGTAATATCCGTGAATGTTTGCATTCCGAAGAGTACCAAATATACGTAATTAAGTACATTAAAGGCGTGTATAAACCTAGTCTCCTCTGGGCACATATAAATATAATATTTAGAAGTCTATAGCTGAAACCGCCCGTCGTTGCTAATTCGTTTTGTCACGTACGATCGACAGGCCGCAGGGGTATGAGCGCCACCTCAGTGAGCAGCATACAATCCATTCAATCAGTGTGAACGTGTGCGCGGTTGAACGCATCCAGTGGCCCTTGATAAACATTGAACCAATATATTAAACGTAAACGGTTATCAACAGGTGATGCTCGTTATATTAAATACTAATTTATTACTTTAATTAGTAGTAGAACAGATTAGGGTAGCCGGAACAATGATTTTGTGGCATGTGGCTTTAATTTATCAGAGGGATTATAAACTTACGCAATTGTATGTATGTAGTTAAATCTATCTATACTACTAATAATATAAAGGGGAAACATTTTTTTGTAATGTTTTCACACAAAAACTACTGGACCGATTTCAAAAATTCTTTCACCATTAGAAACCTGCATGTTCACTGAGTGACATAGGCTATATAATATCGCTAGGTGTAAACGAAACTATCGTTATGTCTAATTCCACGCGAGCGAAGCTGCGGGCGTGCACTAGTAAGCGATAACTTAAAATAGGTCCAAGAATATAAACTCATAACAACAAAAATAAATCGCTTAGTTATTCATATCTAAGCGCGGGTGCATTCAACAAAAAATTAGAGAGAAAGTTGACCAAATACAGAACAATTATCTCTGAACATTATTCACGACATGATGCCGGTATTGTCGTTTGTCTTCCAGAAAGGGCAAAGATTTTTATACAGATGGTTCATTATTAATGAATTGCTAAATGTGCCAACAGGACTGTTGGATAAAGATTACTGAAAACTTGACCGAATATTCATATTTCTACATCGACACTTAAATATATTTGTTTTTATGTATAATTATTGTTTTTCTTTAGTCCGTATAAGACTAAGTTGAATTAAAGTTAATATTAATGAATAGATAAAAATATTTTTCCTAGATGCATAGGTAAGTATAACTGTACCTACCTATATACTTGTACTATTACTCTGTGCTATAACTAAAAACTTCACCCATTAAGTCATCGAAAAATTTTACTCAGATATTTGTAAAATAATTAATTTTAGTCTTCACCGGTTGTGCGTTATATCAGGGTATCATGGTTTTAATATATCGATAGAATGGTACCATAAAGTCGCCAACACAGCGAGTACCTACACATCCATCCATTCATCCATCCATCAGTCTTTCAAGGTCTACTGCGACCACTGCTGGATATAGGAGGCCTCTGTGTTATCGAGTATACCCATCTAAATTACACAAACCTATATAGATCGGAACATTTTTACAAACCAACCTCCACCAATCCGCATTGGAGCAGCGTGGTGGAGTACGCTCTAGACCTCCCGCAGCAGTGTCTGTAGGGGAGACCCGTGCCCAGCAGTGGGACGTCTATGGGTCGTAGCGATACAAACCAAGAATTAATATAAAAACAAAAATAAACCCTATAAATAAATAATCCCTAGCTAATAAATTATCATACCACTCCCCGGGTTTTGACAGGTATTTAACGTGGGCCGTTCCACACATCAAAGGATGCAACCTTCTGTCCCCCTCCTTTATCTAGTCCAAAGTGGTCCATTTGAACACGGTAGCCACCCCTTATAAGGGCACGCATCGTGTCGATATGAATTTGGACAAAAACCACTTGTAATATGTTTAATTGCCGGCACCCCGTTTCGGTGGTCCTAACTGCCCTAAGGCCTCGCGGCGTAGCCTGACTCACCCGCCCACGCTAAGGCTTTTAACACCCGATGAAATCTCGCCGTATCGGGAGTTGGACTAGTTTTGTAATGGTTGTTGACAGACCGTACCGTTCTAATTTCCTTACATTGTTTTTTTAAGCAACCACCTTCTTCTGTAGGTGGTAGTGCTTATAGGATAGGGAAACAAATGCGGATGGGTGGCGCTGCAAGCTCGTTTGCTATCTCATCTATACTAATATTATAAAGAGGAAACAATGTTTTCAACAAACAAAACACTAACTACTGGACCGATTTCAAAAATTATTTCACCATTAGAAAGCTGCATCTTCACTGGTGACGTAGGCTATATAATATTACTAGGTGTCAACGAAACTATTGTTATGTCTAATTCCACGCGAGCGAAGATGCGGACGTTCACTAGTATATCCATAAAGCAACGGTGACCATCATCCACCACATGAGGAGAGGAGCAAAGAAACGGTGGGGCTGGATCACCGTTTCTTTATTACTCTCTCCTATGCGTTAAAAGAAATCCTTTAAGAAATCCACTCTAATCAATCACTTTCCTTAACAAATGATAAGTAATCACCCCACGTCGCTCGTATTAGTATTTATTACTAACACCGCCATTGTCGGGCACCACGCAACTAGGAAGCGCGTCTCAATGGAGGCAACGCGTTTGTAGTCGCCGCCGGGCGGACCACCCGCGCGGAGGATATCCGGGACGCGTACAGGAATACGGGAGCGGTCCTGCGAGTTGAGCCTTAGACTCTGCGGTACTCAAATGTGAGCAAAGTGTCCTGTGTGACATAGAATCCCGCTCAGGACAAGCATTCGTGTGACGAACACTTGTGTTTGTTCTGTGTCTGGATGTTAATATTATTATCTATTAATGTATTATTTAAAATATCTATGTATGTATATCAGTCTCTGGCATCCAAAGTACAGGCTCGCGCCTAGTTTCGGGTCACATGGCCGTGTGTGATAATGTCCCTGATATTTATTTATTTGTTTCATTTACAGTATTCATATTCTTGGACTGGAATGGGACTGAGTTAAGAAAGCGTGATATTGAGAACATTAATCGGTTCGTTAGTACTCGTAAGTTCGTCCAATGCAGAGATCGGTTTAGGGGTTATTGGCCGACCCAGTGTCGAATTTTCTTCCTGACAATTGAATTTAATTCATTTGATAATTCAATTTATTATTCACAAAGACATTAATATTATAAAGAATGATGTGTTTGTAATGTTTTCACACAAAAACTACTTGACATAAGTCAAGTAGTTTTTGTGTGAAAACATTAATTAAATTTTGTTTAATTTAATAAAATTTAATTAAAAAATTCTTTCACCATTATAAAGCTGCATCTTCACTAAGTGACATAGGCTATATAATATTATAGGTGTAAACGAAACTATTGTTATGTCTTATTCCACGCGTGTGAAGCTGCGGGCGTCCACTAGTTGTTAACAAACGGGATCAATGTCTTAACATGGACAGAAGCTCCCATAAAACTTTACCACCAGCGGTCACCCATCAATAAAGCGACCGCGCCCTTTGCTTAACTCGGTCGATCACATACGATCGACGCGAGCCTGGGGTATGGTTGAGGACCGCTGCCCAAGTCATAACTATTTAATATAGAGTATCGCGAAGAACGGATGTTGTGTTGTGTGGGAAGCATTGTTTCATTGTTAGTATACAACTGACACTAACTCTACAGTGGTCAGTTATCCAGATAAACCTGAGTTAGATTGATCGGTCAGTTAACCAGCGAATTTCGCTGCGACCCATAGACGTCCCACTGCTGGGCACGGGTCTTCCCCATAGGCGCAGCTGCGGGAGGTCTAGCTAGAGCATACTCCACCACGCTACTTCAATGCGGATTGGTGGACGGGTTAGTGGCCAACCCAGTATCGAATGATCTCAAGCCACCCGAAGGTCTTCGACAAAGCTTAACGACTGTTTCCACCATTGAAAACAACCGGGACCGACGGCTTTACGTGCCCTCCGAAGCACGGTAGCGTCCATGTTATTTTGCCACTAGCGGTCACCCATCCACAAACCGAACGCGCCCGTCGTTGTATAACTCTTTCGATCACATTGAATCGATGCGAGTCATTGGGACATGGACGCTACCACGCTACTGACAACTTAAAACAGTGGACATGGATACAATATATAGTGACAATACAATATATGAATACAATATACAGTAATAACAACGATACTAACATATAGGGAACTCGACAAGGTCCTCTGCTGTGTTGCCATCTGTAAGTACGGAGATTTCCCTGGAGTGAACACAAATGCGCATTGCATTTTCCCGGGACGATATAATGCTGCAGGAAATATGAGCATCTGCTGTCTTGTACGCTCGCGTTCCAACACGAATATGTTATGCAGATCGAAATGGTGTATTTGATAACAGTTGAGAGCTGTGTGCAGTTTCCTCTACTATATTACTTTATGTTATCCGTAAGTTGTTCGTTTGGTAGGTATATCTATGAAAGCTTGTGACCGCAAAAGCTTAAAAGAGAAAGAGATTCTTAGTAATTTTATATTACGAGAGCTTTTAATACGCAAGACGAAGCGCTTTATCTCTCGACGTGAGCTTTTATGAAAACCTCATAGAGTTTTATTAAAAAAGCCTCTGCTGAATGTTTATGCCTAAAATGTTAAACGTTTAAAATGATACGGTAAACACAGGCAAATGCCTGTCATGGTAAATTATTGTCAAGTGCTAAAATATATAATTTACACACACTCACAACACACACCTACGGTAGGCCAATGCCTGTGTGTGTTGCGTGTGGCGTACGTACAGAGAAAACAACACAATTGAACATCCATAACTCCAAAAAATATCTGCCTCGGCCGGGATTTGAACCCGGGACCCGCCGTTCGGCAGTCAGAGTCACTGACCATTGCGCCGCGGAGTCGCCATTGTATTTTTAAATACTAAAGATTATTTCATCTTTAGCTACTGTTATTTAAAACGGAAAACAAATAGGGGAGAAGATTACCATTAATAGGAGGTACCAGCCAAGGAATCTAGTACCATTTCTGACGTGTAATGAACTGTTATAAAAATTGTTTTTACCCCTAGAAAGGTGTGGTTTTCACTAGGGTCAAACATCTTAACCCTCAAGGGTAGCACATCATCTATGACATGGAATGAGAATCTTATGAGCCTTGGCGGCAGTGTATGGATTGGAGCTGTAAGCTCGTTTACGTTTATTTTTATTTATTTTTACGAATATCGTCCCATAAGGCTTCACTGAAAATCAGCGCTGCAGCTTATCACTGCAGCATTATGCTGAGTGAATGCCTTTTTGGACAGATAATGCAGCAAACATTATAAATGTTACTATTAAGAAATTTATCTAAGACTGTTTTAATATTATTTTTTTTATTGTGTAAAGTGTTTATTTTATGTCAAAAAATTGTTAAACATGCTGTAATATTTCTGTCCAATAAAAAATTATTCTATTCTATTCATAAACTATCTGTAATATTTACGTAAAGGTGAATAAAATAATTGTGACATCTATATATATAAAAGGAGAAGGTGACTGACTGACTGACTGACTGACTGACTGACTGACTGACTGACTGACATATCAACGCAGGGCCTAAACTATAAGGGCTAGAAACTTGAAATTTTGCACAGGGGTTCCTTTTATAACGTAGGGGAGCACTAAGAAAGGATTTTTGAAAATTCACCCCCTAAGGGGTTAAAACGAGGGTGCAAAGTTAGTATGAAACTTTGCCGTTTTTGAGGTCAAGTGGGCAATACGAACGCGGGCAGACGTCGTTAATGGGTCTAATTCTTCGCGAGCGAAGCTGCGGGCGTCCACTAGTTAATTATAAATTTGAAAAGTACCCTATCAAGTGAAATTACTGTCCTGTGCTTCCCTTCCTAAAGTGAGTGATTTTGAGTGATTTTGACTGCCTAAACTGAGTGATTTTGAGTGACCAACCCGGTTTATCCTTCGCGTGTCCTTTTAGATGCATCCTACGACAGGCAGGGATCCTGGCCATGGTACTATTCTGATCCCGAGCCTTAAGATCCAGAAAGAAGATCCAGAGTCCTTATAACTCTGAAAGTACAGTAGACCAGAAATGACAATGAATTTTTCACGGTTAAGCACGGAGACTAATTGTATCAGGCGTTAATTTGCGGAACTCCATTATTACAAACCAAAGATTAATCTACTTTGCAACAATCCGCGAACAAAAATGTATGGTGATGTATGTACCTGTACCTTCATGCACGCAGCACCTCCCTCCCTCCCACACAGGAAACATGCACACGGGATTAGTCATTACATACACCAACACACACACCAACACATGTTTCGCCCCAAAACAAGGCATCATTAGGGTAAGTAGACCCTGAGGATGCGTGGGAGGGAGGTAGGTGCTGCGTGCATGAAGGTCATATATCTACATCACCATACATTTTTGTTCACGGATTGTTGCAAATTAGATTAATCTTTGGTTTATACTGATGCTTAAAGTAGAATTAAAAAGCAAATAGAGCATAGATAATTGTGATGTAAAAGGCATTCGTTATCTTATCGCCTTGTAATCTGACGCCGGACAGATTTCAATAACAACTACCAATATGGCAACCAGATAAGTGAATCTATAATAGGCATTGTTTATAAACTTCTAGGTTACAGATATCGAACACCGTTTGTCACGAGACCGATGTATACGGAGAAACTGACGTGACACTTTCCATGCGTGACTAATATGGCCCGCGTGACGAATATGGCACGGTTCATTGGCCGCTTGCCTCATAAGCTGAGCGCACAGTCTGCGGCGGACGAGCGGTGGCGGTAGCGGAGAGCGATTTGGCAGCGATTTATGCCCAACTAGTGGACGCCCGCAGCTTCGCTCGCGTAGAAAGAACCATTAACGACGTCTGCCCGCTTTCGGGTTGCCCATTTGACTTCAAAAACGAAATTTCATACTAACTTTGCACCCCCGTTTTACCCCTTTAGGGGGTGTATTTTCAAAAACCTTTCTCAGTGCTCCCCTACGTTAGGAACCCCTGTGCAAAATTTCAAATTTCTAACCCATATAGTTTAGGCCCTGCGTTGATATGTCAGTCAGTCAGTCAGTCAGTCAGCTTCTCCTTTTATATAATACTAGTGGACGCCCGCAGCTTCGCTCGCGTAGAATTAGAACCATTAACGACGTTTGCCCGCGTTCGGGTTGCCCACTTGACTTCAAAAACGGCAAAGTTTCATACTAACTTTGCACCCCCGTTTTACCCCCTTGAATTTTCAAAAATCCTTTCTTAGTGCTCCCCTACGTTATAAAAGGAACCCCTGTGCATAATTTCAAGTTTCTAACCCTTATAGTTTAGGCCCTGCGTTGATATGTCAGTCAGTCAGTCAGTCAGTCAGTCAGTCAGCTTCTCCTTTTATATATATAGATAGTATGGGATGCTATTGCAATGCGCGCGAAGCGGACGGAAGCAGAGCGGGAAATCGGGCAGGCAACTTGTAAGTACATCAATATTTTTTTGATTAAGCCTGCCAATCCGCAATTGACAGTTAGCACAAATCCTTTTTTATATCGAAAAATATTCCCATTAGATAATATTCTTGTAGGTGCGATACACACCTTTGCCTATGACTTCGGCAAAAAACAGGCGAGATGATTTAAATCTATACGCCTTTTAATAATTGAATAATAACCTGCATACCATCCGTCTGTCCTACGAAAACAGTGGTTTGGTAAGGTACTGCTGCCTCGTAACCTGCATACCATCCGTCTGTCCTACGAAAACAGTGGTTTGGTAAGGTACTGCTGCCTCGAAACTAAAATTTAGTTTTAGGTGTTAATATCTATGTAGGTACGAAATTTAAATTGATTTAAGTTCGTCTGTCTGTATAACTGCATTAAATAGCATCATTGAAAGAAAAATACTAGCCTACATCGTTTCAACTTATAGTCGATCTCGCAAGCGTCTATTTAGTATTGCGCCAACACGCACACCCCTCTACCGCTGGCTTAGCACCGCTCCGGTCTATGGCCCCACTGCCTTCGGATTTCCCAGTTTCCCGGACCGCAGTGAAGTTGCAGCTAGCCAGGGGGCGTGGCCAGGGCGGGGGGAGTGGCGCGGCGCATGTCACGTCACTCTGCGCAGCGCTTTCCCGCGCGTAGCGTTGCCGCGCGATTTGAAAAACATGGCTGACGCGCTGTTGACGGAGTCAAATTCGTAACTTTTAATTTTAAACACAATCATGTTAAACACATTCAAGTATTTACATTTACATTTTTACATATTTTTTTGAGTTACACTTAGAACAACACCACTCCCCAGCACAACTTATCACAGTGTACGTGGTATTTGATGTTCCACTTAATCTTTAACATGATGATTTTACTTAAACGTCAAACTTTTAACTGTTAATATTTTTATACAAATCAGTAGATATCACAGATAGACAATGTTAGGTATAGCTACTTCTTTACTTATGCAATATTTTGGTAGGTACAACAAAGTTTGTACAAGGTGACACTGAAATAAATTATTATAAACAATTCCTCGTTTGACTAGAAAAATAAATCACTATTGATTTGATTAGATATTGACTAATAAAATAAATTTGTAAAAACTTTTTTCTATCCAATTCAGAAATAATATTTGGATATTATAATTACCTAAGTATGTGGTAAATACAATAATAATATTGCAACGGTTTTACATTTAGTACTGATATAATTACACATAGTGTTACATTTTAGTGCACATTACATATTAGTGCTTCGTAACTATAGCTATATAAAGCGAGTGACCTTTATCTGAACGTCCACACTATTTGTCCCAACTCATGACTTATTCATGAAACTATTGCTTTTTACGGTACAAGTGCGTATGGAACAATTGTAAAAACTCAGAAATTACTTGAGTTGCGAAATTTTAAGCGATTACCTGCCTTATTTGTACGAAATAAGAATTATTTATCGCTTTTTGAAGTTATTTGAGTACGTACGAATGTAGGGAGGCGAATGGTTTTTAACCTTAATTACATAAATATCTATATCAATGGAATTTTTGATGGACACGAATAACATGGAACTACTTAAAAATAAAAATGGTACTTAATTGTAATACCTTTGACATATGATAAAATATTATTGACTTCCCGCAAAAGTGCGCCATAAAAGGCTGAGGATGTAAACTTTCCATACCTTGACAAGAGATGGCGTTAGAGGTACCTACCTATAATACGTTCTGAAAACATCAAATTGAAACTTATGCAAGAGAAGATGCAGCTACCAGGTACGATGGTGACTATGAGGTTAGACTTATTAGTTCTAATAATATGCATTTAATTCCTCAAGGTTATTGGCTGTTATATAAAAATAACTTGTCGAACTAATTTGTGCTCCAATTTTAGCGCAAGCCAGATCACTGGAATTAGTTTAAATAAAAAGGTGCACAGGAATTTAATAAAAAAAACTAACTAGGTACACGGGAATAACCAAAGGCAAAGTGTAGTTATTCACATAAAAAGGTTGAATACCACTGTGCCACAGTAGCCACATTGTGTGCTATTCTCAGTTCGAACGGAGCGCTAGGCATGCGACACAAAAACCGATTGCGAGCGCAGTATCGATAGATTACGGTTTTTGCAGCCGTCACTAGTTGCCACGACATTGTTCCGCGGGACGTCAATTAGGGATAATGATGGACGGCTTTACGACCATAAGTTGCGATTGTTTCCGATTGCGGTTGCGCTTACAAATTAAACGATATTATCTATTTGATCTACAAATTGTGGATTGTTTTGTGGACAACTTCTTAATAAGTAGAACGGGTAAAGTTTGCGCTGCTTTCGTTAAACATACAGTTTCGAACTGTAAAATTCGGTAATCTGATCAGGTAATTAATATACACATTAAACGGTTAAATAGTTCGTTTGAAGATATGATTTAGTAATCCTGTTATTTTTTTACCTTTTTATTTGATTCGTTAACCAGGGCGGCTGAGTGTGTACACAACCCTTTTTGCACTGAATTAAAAAATATACAACCCCAACTGAACGGGACAAAACAAAAACTGATCTTTAAAATTTTTGTTTAGCATGTAGAAGTAAGTTTTTAAGAAAACTTCCTGATCTTATCTTTCTAGAACTGTTTCAAATAACACGTTTTACTAACATGCAGCATTACTCGACAGAATTCGAACGTGTCAGCGTGAAGATTTTGATACGTAACTGGTTAGTTTAAATCAACAGAGACCCTTCATCTCCACCTCCCGTCATTATCACCGTCCACCGAGCGGTATATAATAACCGAGTGTTAAAACCGATCGATATCTCGGCGATACTAAATAAAACGAGTGAGCGATATCGAGCGATACAAATCGTCGAAGTCGATTGCTGGTTAATGACGGGCGGGTGTGTAATCATCGTTTCATATTTGTCATTCATCAAAATTGATGATTTTCTGGGCCACGGCATGAGAGAGAGCGGGTATTTCTGTGGGGATGCCACTTACCACCTTTCTGCTATAGAATAACGTAAGAAGCAAAATTGGCTTTTGAAGATAATCAACGTGGCAAAAAATAAACCGTACGATTTAGCAAAAATGCTGATTGGTGCATAAACATGAGTTTCTTCATGCAAAGGCATAGAGAAAAAATATAATATTATATATAATAAAAAAATGTTTGAGTAACCGTAAGATTATTTTATGCACTATCACTTGGACTTCATTACTTGTTTTGACTTATTCTTTATTATTATTACACAAATGTTTGTAATGCTCTCGCACAAAAACTACTGGACCGATTTCAAAAATTCTTTCATGATTAGATAGCTGCATCTTCACTGAGTGAAATAGGCTATATAATATTACTAAGTGTAAACGAAAATATTGTTATGTTCCCCGCGAGCGAATCTGAGGGCGTCCGCTAGTATAGGTACATATATTAAACCTATGTTTCGTGTAGGTACTCGCAACTTGCACCAACATCCGTAGATACTAAAACTTAATAGTTTCAAACAAACATTCCTATTACGCCGCCGCAGGGACCGTTGAGGGCGCAAAAAATATCATTAAACACTTCGACGGATCACAGGTGATAATTTTATTAATGATAGTATTCGGTGGGCCGGGATGACGATAGCTACTGCTCGTGTTAAGAGGCGTACGGTTTAGGAGTTGAATGACCCTAGTTTGTTTATTTAGAGTGTTGGGGTTCAGTAAGTATACTTATGATGAACAATGAAACTGTGAATGCAATCGATGTAGTCTTTTCACACCACAAGCCTTTTTGTGTCTCAATCTTGGGCTCGGGTGTCCTCTCGGAATGGAAGGGGTTAGTCCATCTCGATGGCCATCTGCAGATTGGCAGACTGCATAATAATATGCCTTCTAGTAATTTATGAAGAACTCTCAGGCATGCACGTTTCCCAATGATATTTTCTTTCATTGTTACAGTTTATCAACCCTGGGTGAATAATTTAAAAGTGAGGTAGGTGCTTACTCAAATATCATATTTATAAAATGTAAGTGTAATTTAATAATATTAGTAGAAAAATTGAATAATAATACACAATAATAAATATTGTTTTGCATTATAATGTACACATCATCATCATCATCAGCCTTTATTGGTCACAAATATATAATGTATACAAATACATATAACTATAAAATATATTAACTTGTACGTTGTATATTATTTTCTCTGAGATTTAAGTTTACAACAGAGGTGATTCGATAGTGTTCTTTGACTTGTTTTTGATTGAAAACTTGGAAAGTCTCCCTTTCTGATAAAATTGCGGGAAAAGAGTTCCAGAGTAGCACAGCCTGAAAAGTAAAGGAATAATGGAAGAAGTTGCTACTATGCAGTGGAAAAAAATTCTTAGCTCATGTTCAATGACCGAGGCATTATCTAAAAATTATTAATGAGGATTATCTAAAATAGAATGGCAATACTGAAACTTGTCCTTCAGAAATTGCGGTGAATTGGGATCGTTCAAAATAGTATGTAATATCAGAAGGATCCTGGAGCCACAGCTCTGTATGTCAGTGAACTTAGCATATCATGTCCCAGCATATCATGAATAAAAGTGAGTTCTGTTCGCATGCAGATTAGTTCTATAGTTCCTGATACTTTTTAAGAATAGTTCAATCGATTTTGCCTAAAAAAACATCGATTAAAAAAATGATTTGCTAACTTCCCGTGGCAAATCATTTTCTCGTAGGACAGATAAAAATGATAGTACTCATTGCACGAAGTTAAGTTCTATAGTTCCTGATACTTTTTAGCGATAGTTCTGTCAATTGAACCGAAAAAAAAATGTATAAGAATAGAAATAGTAAGAGTTAAAATTACGAAAAAATACTCTTAAAAATAATATTAAGCACCCTTAGACGCTGGAACTATTCGCTTTTAAAAGAATACGCAGTAGAACTATCATTTAGAACACAGAACATGCCCTGAACTATCCATCGAAAGCCAGAATATCATGGCAGTGGAGTCAAAATTAAATCAAAATTACGAAAATCTCTCTTAAAAATAATATTAAGCGCACATAGACGCTGGAACTATTCGCTTTATAAAGAATGCGTAGTAGAACTATCATTTAGAAAACAGAACATGACCAGAACTAACCTTCGAAAGCCAGCATATCATGGTAGAAGAGTTAAAATTAAATCAAAATTACGAAAATCTCTCTTAAAAATAATATTAAGCACCCTTAGACGCTGGAACTATTCGCTTTTCAAAGACTACGCAGTAGAACTATCATTTAGAACACAGAACATGACCAAAACTATCCATCTAAAGCCAGCATATCATGGCAGTAGAGTCAAAATTAAATCAAAATTACGAAAATCTCTCTTAAAAATAATATTAAGCAGCCTTAGACGCTGGAACTATTCGCTTTTCAAAGAATACGCAGTAGAACTATCATGTAGAACACAGAACATGCCCAGAACTAACCTTCGAAAGCCAGCATATCATGGCAGAAGAGTTAAAATTAAATCAAAATTACGAAAATCTCTCTTAAAAATAATATTAAGCAGCCGTAGACGCTGGAACTATTCGCTTTTAAAAGGATACGCAGTAGAACTATCATTTAGAATACAGAACATGCCCAGAACTATCCATCGAAGGCCAGCATATCATGGCAGTAGAGTCAAAATTAAATCAAAATTACGAAAATCTCTCTTAAAAATAATATTAAGCAGCCGTAGACGCTGGAACTATTCGATTTTAAAAGGATACGCAGTAGAACTATCATGTAGAACACAGAATATGCCCAGAACTAACCTTCGAAAGCCAGCATATCATGGTCGTAGAGTTAAAATTAAATCAAAATTACGAAAATATCTCTTAAAAATAATATTAAGCACCCTTAGACGCTGGAACTATTCGCTTTTCAAAGAATACGCAGTAGAACTATCATTTAGAACACAGAACATGCCCAGAACTATCCATCTAAAGCCAGCATATCATGGCAGTAGAGTCAAAATTAAATCAAAATTACGAAAATCTCTCTTAAAAATAATATTAAGCAGCCTTAGACGCTGAAACTATTCGCTTTTCAACGAATACGCAGTAGAACTATCATGTAGAACACAGAACATGCCCAGAACTAACCTTCGAAAGCCAGCATATCATGGCAGAAGAGTTAAAATTAAATCAAAATTACGAAAATCTCTCTTAAAAATAATATTAAGCAGCCGTAGACGCTGGAACTATTCGCTTTTAAAAGGATACGCAGTAGAACTATCATTTAGAATACAGAACATGCCCAGAACTATCCATCGAAGGCCAGCATATCATGGCAGTAGAGTCAAAATTAAATCAAAATTACGAAAATCTCTCTTAAAAATAATATTAAGCAGCCGTAGACGCTGGAACTATTCGATTTTAAAAGGATACGCAGTAGAACTATCATGTAGAACACAGAATATGCCCAGAACTAACCTTCGAAAGCCAGCATATCATGGTCGTAGAGTTAAAATTAAATCAAAATTACGAAAATATCTCTTAAAAATAATATTAAGCACCCTTAGACGCTGGAACTATTCGCTTTTCAAAGAATACGCAGTAGAACTATCATTTAGAACACAGAACATGCCCAGAACTATCCATCTAAAGCCAGCATATCATGGCAGTAGAGTCAAAATTAAATCAAAATTACGAAAATCTCTCTTAAAAATAATATTAAGCAGCCTTAGACGCTGGAACTATTCGCTTTTCAACGAATACGAAGTAGAACTATCATGTAGAACACAGAACATGCCCAGAACTAACCTTCGAAAGCCAGCATATCATGGCAGAAGAGTTAAAATTAAATCAAAATTACGAAAATCTCTCTTAAAAATAATATTAAGCAGCCGTAGACGCTGGAACTATTCGCTTTTAAAAGGATACGCAGTAGAACTATCATTTAGAATACAGAATATGCCCAGAACTAACCTTCGAAAGCCAGCATATCATGGTCGTAGAGTTAAAATTAAATCAAAATTACGAAAATATCTCTTAAAAATAATATTAAGCACCCTAAGACGCTGGAACTATTCGCTTTTCAAAGAATACGCAGTAGAACTATCATTTAGAACACAGAACATGCCCAGAACTATCCATCAAAAGCCAGCATATCATGGCAGTAGAGTCAAAATAAAATCAAAATTACGAAAATCTCTCTTAAAAATAATATTAAGCAGCCGTAAACGCTGGAACTATTCGCTTTTAAAAGGATACGCAGTAGAACTATCATGTAGAACACAGAACATGCCCAGAACTAACCTTCGAAAGCCAGCATATCATGGCAGAAGAGTTAAAATTAAATCAAAATTACGAAAATCTCTCTTAAAAATAATATTAAGCAGCCGTAGACGCTGGAACTATTCGATTTTAAAAGGATACGCAGTAGAACTATCATGTAGAACACAGAACATGCCCAGAACTAACCTTCGAAAGCCAGCATATTATGGCAGAAGAGTTAAAATTAAATCAAAATTACGAAAATCTCCCTTAAAAATAATATTAAGCAGCCGTAGACGCTGGAACTATTCGCTTTTAAAAGGATACGCAGTAGAACTATCATTTAGAATACAGAACATGCCCAGAACTATCTATCGAAAGCCAGCATATCATGGCAGTAGAGTCAAAATAAAATCAAAATTACGAAAATCTCTCTTAAAAATAATATTAAGCAGCCGTAGACGCTGGAACTATTCGATTTTAAAAGGATACGCAGTAGAACTATCATGTAGAACACAGAACATGCCCAGAACTAACCTTCGAAAGCCAGCATATCATGGCAGAAGAGTTAAAATTAAATCAAAATTACGAAAATCTCCCTTAAAAATAATATTAAGCAGCCGTAGACGGTGGAACTATTCGCTTTTAAAAGGATACGCAGTAGAACTATCATTTAGAATACAGAACATGCCCAGAACTATCTATCGAAAGCCAGCATATCATGGCAGTAGAGTCAAAATTAAATCAAAATTACGAAAATCTCTCTTAAAAATAATATTAAGCAGCCGTAGACGCTGGAACTATTCGATTTTAAAAGGATACGCAGTAGAACTATCATGTAGAATACAGAATATGCCCAGAACTAACCTTCGAAAGCCAGCATATCATGGCAGAAGAGTTAAAATTAAATCAAAATTACGAAAATCTCTCTTAAAAATAATATTAAGCAGCCGTAGACGCTGGAACTATTCGATTTTAAAAGGATACGCAGTAGAACTATCATGTAGAACACAGAACATGCCCAGAACTAACCTTCGAAAGCCAGCATATCATGGCAGAAGTGTTAAAATTAAATCAAAATTACGAAAATCTCTCTTAAAAATAATATCAAGCAGCCGTAGACGCTGGAACTATTCGATTTTAAAAGGATACGCAGTAGAACTATCATGTAGAACACAGAATATGCCCAGAACTAACCTTCGAAAGCCAGCATATCATGGTCGTAGAGTTAAAATTAAATCAAAATTACGAAAATATCTCTTAAAAATAATATTAAGCAGCCTTAGACGCTGAAACTATTCGCTTTTCAACGAATACGCAGTAGAACTATCATGTAGAACACAGAACATGCCCAGAACTAACCTTCGAAAGCCAGCATATCATGGCAGAAGAGTTAAAATTAAATCAAAATTACGAAAATCTCTCTTAAAAATAATATTAAGCAGCCGTAAACGCTGGAACTATTCGCTTTTAAAAGGATACGCAGTAGAACTATCATTTAGAACACAGAACATGCCCAGAACTAACCTTCGAAAGCCAGCATATCATGGCAGAAGAGTTAAAATTAAATCAAAATTACGAAAATCTCTCTTAAAAATAATATTAAGCACCCTAAGACGCTGGAACTATTCGCTTTTCAAAGAATACGCAGTAGAACTATCATTTAGAACACAGAACATGCCCAGAACTATCCATCAAAAGCCAGCATATCATGGCAGTAGAGTCAAAATAAAATCAAAATTACGAAAATCTCTCTTAAAAATAATATTAAGCAGCCGTAAACGCTGGAACTATTCGCTTTTAAAAGGATACGCAGTAGAACTATCATGTAGAACACAGAACATGCCCAGAACTAACCTTCGAAAGCCAGCATATCATGGCAGAAGAGTTAAAATTAAATCAAAATTACGAAAATCTCTCTTAAAAATAATATTAAGCAGCCGTAGACGCTGGAACTATTCGATTTTAAAAGGATACGCAGTAGAACTATCATGTAGAACACAGAACATGCCCAGAACTAACCTTCGAAAGCCAGCATATCATGGCAGAAGTGTTAAAATTAAATCAAAATTACGAAAATCTCCCTTAAAAATAATATTAAGCAGCCGTAGACGCTGGAACTATTCGCTTTTAAAAGGATACGCAGTAGAACTATCATTTAGAATACAGAACATGCCCAGAACTATCCATCGAAGGCCAGCATATCATGGCAGTAGAGTCAAAATTAAATCAAAATTACGAAAATCTCTCTTAAAAATAATATTAAGCAGCCGTAGACGCTGGAACTATTCGATTTTAAAAGGATACGCAGTAGAACTATCATGTAGAACACAGAATATGCCCAGAACTAACCTTCGAAAGCCAGCATATCCTGGTCGTAGAGTTAAAATTAAATCAAAATTACGAAAATATCTCTTAAAAATAATATTAAGCAGCCGTAGACGCTGGAACTATTCGCTTTTAAAAGGATACGCAGTAGAACTATCATAGATAGTGGCTTTCGAAGGTTAGTTCTGGGCATATTCTGTATTCTACATGATAGTTCTACTGCGTATCCTTTTAAAATCGAATAGTTCCAGCGTCTACGGCTGCTTAATATTATTTTTAAGAGAGATTTTCGTAATTTTGATTTAATTTTGACTCTACTGCCATGATATGCTGGCTTTCGAAGGTTAGTTCTGGGCATGTTCTGTGTTCTACATGATAGTTCTACTGCGTATTCGTTGAAAAGCGAATAGTTCCAGCGTCTAAGGCTGCTTAATATTATTTTTAAGAGAGATTTTCGTAATTTTGATTTTATTTTGACTCTACTGCCATGATATGCTGGCTTTAGATGGATAGTTCTGGGCATGTTCTGTGTTCTAAATGATAGTTCTACTGCGTATTCTTTGAAAAGCGAATAGTTCCAGCGTCTAAGGGTGCTTAATATTATTTTTAAGAGATATTTTCGTAATTTTGATTTAATTTTAACTCTTCTACCATGATATGCTGGCTTTCGAAGGTTAGTTCTGGGCATATTCTGTGTTCTACATGATAGTTCTACTGCGTATCCTTTTAAAATCGAATAGTTCCAGCGTCTACGGCTGCTTAATATTATTTTTAAGAGAGATTTTCGTAATTTTGATTTAATTTTGACTCTACTGCCATGATATGCTGGCCTTCGATGGATAGTTCTGGGCATGTTCTGTATTCTAAATGATAGTTCTACTGCGTATCCTTTTAAAATCGAATAGTTCCAGCGTCTACGGCTGCTTAATATTATTTTTAAGAGAGATTTTCGTAATTTTGATTTAATTTTGACTCTACTGCCATGATATGCTGGCCTTCGATGGATAGTTCTGGGCATGTTCTGTATTCTAAATGATAGTTCTACTGCGTATCCTTTTAAAATCGAATAGTTCCAGCGTCTACGGCTGCTTAATATTATTTTTAAGAGAGATTTTCGTAATTTTGATTTAATTTTGACTCTACTGCCATGATATGCTGGCCTTCGATGGATAGTTCTGGGCATGTTCTGTATTCTAAATGATAGTTCTACTGCGTATCCTTTTAAAATCGAATAGTTCCAGCGTCTACGGCTGCTTAATATTATTTTTAAGAGAGATTTTCGTAATTTTGATTTAATTTTGACTCTACTGCCATGATATGCTGGCTTTCGATAGATAGTTCTGGGCATGTTCTGTATTCTAAATGATAGTTCTACTGCGTATCCTTTTAAAAGCGAATAGTTCCAGCGTCTACGGCTGCTTAATATTATTTTTAAGGGAGATTTTCGTAATTTTGATTTAATTTTAACACTTCTGCCATGATATGCTGGCTTTCGAAGGTTAGTTCTGGGCATGTTCTGTGTTCTAAATGATAGTTCTACTGCGTATCCTTTTAAAATCGAATAGTTCCAGCGTCTACGGCTGCTTAATATTATTTTTAAGAGAGATTTTCGTAATTTTGATTTAATTTTAACTCTTCTGCCATGATATGCTGGCTTTCGAAGGTTAGTTCTGGGTATGTTCTGTGTTCTACATGATAGTTCTACTGCGTATCCTTTTAAAAGCGAATAGTTCCAGCGTTTACGGCTGCTTAATATTATTTTTAAGAGAGATTTTCGTAATTTTGATTTTATTTTGACTCTACTGCCATGATATGCTGGCTTTTGATGGATAGTTCTGGGCATGTTCTGTGTTCTAAATGATAGTTCTACTGCGTATTCTTTGAAAAGCGAATAGTTCCAGCGTCTTAGGGTGCTTAATATTATTTTTAAGAGAGATTTTCGTAATTTTGATTTAATTTTAACTCTTCTGCCATGATATGCTGGCTTTCGAAGGTTAGTTCTGGGCATGTTCTGTGTTCTAAATGATAGTTCTACTGCGTATCCTTTTAAAAGCGAATAGTTCCAGCGTTTACGGCTGCTTAATATTATTTTTAAGAGAGATTTTCGTAATTTTGATTTAATTTTAACTCTTCTGCCATGATATGCTGGCTTGCGAAGGTTAGTTCTGGGCATGTTCTGTGTTCTACATGATAGTTCTACTGCGTATCCTTTTAAAATCGAATAGTTCCAGCGTCTACGGCTGCTTAATATTATTTTTAAGAGAGATTTTCGTAATTTTGATTTTATTTTGACTCTACTGCCATGATATGCTGGCTTTCGATAGATAGTTCTGGGCATGTTCTGTATTCTAAATGATAGTTCTACTGCGTATCCTTTTAAAAGCGAATAGTTCCAGCGTCTACGGCTGCTTAATATTATTTTTAAGGGAGATTTTCGTAATTTTGATTTAATTTTAACTCTTCTGCCATAATATGCTGGCTTTCGAAGGTTAGTTCTGGGCATGTTCTGTGTTCTACATGATAGTTCTACTGCGTATCCTTTTAAAATCGAATAGTTCCAGCGTCTACGGCTGCTTAATATTATTTTTAAGAGAGATTTTCGTAATTTTGATTTAATTTTAACTCTTCTGCCATGATATGCTGGCTTTCGAAGGTTAGTTCTGGGCATGTTCTGTGTTCTACATGATAGTTCTACTGCGTATCCTTTTAAAAGCGAATAGTTCCAGCGTTTACGGCTGCTTAATATTATTTTTAAGAGAGATTTTCGTAATTTTGATTTTATTTTGACTCTACTGCCATGATATGCTGGCTTTTGATGGATAGTTCTGGGCATGTTCTGTGTTCTAAATGATAGTTCTACTGCGTATTCTTTGAAAAGCGAATAGTTCCAGCGTCTTAGGGTGCTTAATATTATTTTTAAGAGATATTTTCGTAATTTTGATTTAATTTTAACTCTACGACCATGATATGCTGGCTTTCGAAGGTTAGTTCTGGGCATATTCTGTATTCTAAATGATAGTTCTACTGCGTATCCTTTTAAAAGCGAATAGTTCCAGCGTCTACGGCTGCTTAATATTATTTTTAAGAGAGATTTTCGTAATTTTGATTTAATTTTAACTCTTCTGCCATGATATGCTGGCTTTCGAAGGTTAGTTCTGGGCATGTTCTGTGTTCTACATGATAGTTCTACTGCGTATTCGTTGAAAAGCGAATAGTTCCAGCGTCTAAGGCTGCTTAATATTATTTTTAAGAGAGATTTTCGTAATTTTGATTTAATTTTGACTCTACTGCCATGATATGCTGGCTTTAGATGGATAGTTCTGGGCATGTTCTGTGTTCTAAATGATAGTTCTACTGCGTATTCTTTGAAAAGCGAATAGTTCCAGCGTCTAAGGGTGCTTAATATTATTTTTAAGAGATATTTTCGTAATTTTGATTTAATTTTAACTCTACGACCATGATATGCTGGCTTTCGAAGGTTAGTTCTGGGCATATTCTGTGTTCTACATGATAGTTCTACTGCGTATCCTTTTAAAATCGAATAGTTCCAGCGTCTACGGCTGCTTAATATTATTTTTAAGAGAGATTTTCGTAATTTTGATTTAATTTTGACTCTACTGCCATGATATGCTGGCCTTCGATGGATAGTTCTGGGCATGTTCTGTGTTCTAAATGATAGTTCTACTGCGTATCCTTTTAAAAGCGAATAGTTCCAGCGTCTACGGCTGCTTAATATTATTTTTAAGAGAGATTTTCGTAATTTTGATTTAATTTTAACTCTTCTGCCATGATATGCTGGCTTTCGAAGGTTAGTTCTGGGCATATTCTGTGTTCTACATGATAGTTCTACTGCGTATCCTTTTAAAATCGAATAGTTCCAGCGTCTACGGCTGCTCAATATTATTTTTAAGAGAGATTTTCGTAATTTTGATTTAATTTTGACTCTACTGCCATGATATGCTGGCCTTCGATGGATAGTTCTGGGCATGTTCTGTATTCTAAATGATAGTTCTACTGCGTATCCTTTTAAAAGCGAATAGTTCCAGCGTCTACGGCTGCTTAATATTATTTTTAAGAGAGATTTTCGTAATTTTGATTTAATTTTAACTCTTCTGCCATGATATGCTGGCTTTCGAAGGTTAGTTCTGGGCATGTTCTGTGTTCTACATGATAGTTCTACTGCGTATTCTTTGAAAAGCGAATAGTTCCAGCGTCTAAGGCTGTTTAATATTATTTTTAAGAGAGATTTTCGTAATTTTGATTTAATTTTGACTCTACTGCCATGATATGCTGGCTTTAGATGGATAGTTTTGGTCATGTTCTGTGTTCTAAATGATAGTTCTACTGCGTAGTCTTTGAAAAGCGAATAGTTCCAGCGTCTAAGGGTGCTTAATATTATTTTTAAGAGAGATTTTCGTAATTTTGATTTAATTTTAACTCTTCTACCATGATATGCTGGCTTTCGAAGGTTAGTTCTGGTCATGTTCTGTTTTCTAAATGATAGTTCTACTACGCATTCTTTATAAAGCGAATAGTTCCAGCGTCTATGTGCGCTTAATATTATTTTTAAGAGAGATTTTCGTAATTTTGATTTAATTTTGACTCCACTGCCATGATATTCTGGCTTTCGATGGATAGTTCAGGGCATGTTCTGTGTTCTAAATGATAGTTCTACTGCGTATTCTTTTAAAAGCGAATAGTTCCAGCGTCTAAGGGTGCTTAATATTATTTTTAAGAGTATTTTTTCGTAATTTTAACTCTTACTATTTCTATTCTTATACATTTTTTTTTCGGTTCAATTGACAGAACTATCGCTAAAAAGTATCAGGAACTATAGAACTTAACTTCGTGCAATGAGTACTATCATTTTTATCTGTCCTACGAGAAAATGATTTGCCACGGGAAGTTAGCAAATAATTTTTTTAATCGATGTTTTTTTAGGCAAAATCGATTGAACTATTCTTAAAAAGTATCAGGAACTATAGAACTAATCTGCATGCGAACAGAACTCACTTTTATTCATGATATGCTGGGACATGATATGCTAAGTTCACTGACATCAGCTCTGTCGAATGTTCAATCATTTATGTTAATGGCGAAATTAAGAGATGTGGTCGTATTTAAAAGCTCAAACATAAATCGGATGAGGATATCTTTCGTAAAGTATATCTTTCAGTATAATATATCTTTCGTTATTACTATCGTGTAAGATATATCTTTCGTTTCGTATTCGGAAAAGCTCTGCGAGTTAATAATTAGATAAGTACGTGTTGACCGATATTCTTTATATTATTAGTAATCTATATATATAAAAGGAGAAGGTGACTGACTGACTGACTGACTGACTGACTGACTGACTGACTGACTGACATATCAACGCAGGGCCTAAACTATAAGGGCTAGAAACTTGAAATTTTGCACAGGGGTTCCTTTTATAACGTAGGGGAGCACTAAGAAAGGATTTTTGAAAATTCACCCCCTAAGGGGGTAAAACGGGGGTGCAAAGTTAGTATGAAACTTTGCCGTTTTTGATGTTATTCGAATGTAATTCAGTACCTATGAAGGTTTTTTATTGAGTTTCGAAAATCATCTCTTATGGGGGGGTAAAGTGGGGTAAGGGGGGGAAAGGGGGGGAAAGTTAAAATTTTGCACAGGGGTTCTTTTTATAACGTAGGTGAGCACTAAGAAAGGATTTTTGAAAATTCACCCCCTAAGGGGGTGCAAAGTTAATAATATATATAAAAGGAGAAGGTGACTGACTGACTGACTGACTGACTGACTGACATATCAACGCAGGGCCTATACTATAAGGGCTAGAAACTTGAAATTTTGCACAGGGGTTCCTTTTATAACGTAGGGGAGCACTAAGAAAGGATTTTTGAAAATTCACCCCCTAAGGGGGTAAAACGGGGGTGCAAAGTTAGTATGAAACTTTGCCGTTTTTGATGTTATTCGATATGAAGGTTTTTTATTGAGTTTCGAAAATCATCTCTTATGGGGGGGTAAAAGGGGTAAAGGGGGGTAAGGGGGGGAAAGGGGGAAAGTTAAAATTTTGCACAGGGGTTCTTTTTATAACGTAGGTGAGCACTAAGAAAGGATTTTTGACAATTCACCCCCTAAGGGGTGCAAAGTTAATATGAAACTGCCGTTTTGGAAGTCAAGTGGGCAACCCGAACGCGGGCAGACGTGTTTAATGGGTCTAACTCTACGCGAGCGAAGCTGCGGGCGTCCACTATCTATCTATATAATAAATATATATAAAATAAATATATATAAATAAAATAAATCTATATATATAAAAAGAGAAGGTGACTGACTGACATATCAACGCAGGGCCTAAACTATAAGGGGTAGAAACTTGAAATTTCGCACAGGTGTTCCTTTTATAACGTAGGGGAGCACTAAGAAAGGATTTTTAAAAATTCATCCCCTAAGGGGGTAAAACGGGGGTGCAAAGTTAGTATGAAACTTTGCCGTTTTTGAAGTCATGTGGGCAACCTGAACGCGGGCAGACGTCAATTCTACGCGAGCGAAGCTGCGGGCGTCCACTAGTAAAGAATATAAACTAAAACAAGCGGAACCCACTTCCGCGGTGTACCTACACGGCCGACAGATATTTTTTCAATCAATTTGCCCCATAGTACTTTCACGAGGACGCGCGACGCTCCTCTGAAGAAAGCGCATCGAAAAAAGAGAATTACAGAGCGCCCGGGGCGGCAGGCGTCGCGAAAACCGAACGCGTAATTATCGATATCGGCTGTGGGTAGACCGCACTCGATAGTTTGTTAGTAAAATAATTTGTGTATATTAACTATTTGTCAGTTCTATCAGTCGTACTAAAATAGAAGTAGTTTAAATATAAAATACAGAGTGCAAGTTTTCTGTACATCTTAGAAGAGCTTAGAATGATTCAATTACTTAAACTTCAATTATTTAAACATTAAGTATTCCTACCTGAATAACCCGGTCAGCTTCAAAGCTGTAAATAATGTTTATATATTCGCTATTGAAAATGAACGACACACACGTGTTTGGTGTGGACGATAGACCAAGTCTCAGTCTGCATACATAACAGGCACTAACGGAACTAAATCAACCTAGTAATGGAAGAGAACTCATATCTATTAAAATATAGTTAAACTTTATCATATATCTTAGATCATTCAAATGTTACTTTAAAGAAAGAATGAAACATGTGAAAGAAAAATAAATGACACACATTTTTTGCACGATGCACTCTTATCGACAAAAAAAATCGGCAATTTCACATCACTTGCAAGCAATTACGCGTTGAGCGTCACGTTTACTTTGCGAATAAACATCAAAGCGCCGCCAACGTAGCGCCGAAATTTCACTCAAGCGTACATACACAATATTAATGGTATTATCATTCAAGAGGACCAGCTGCGGTCTAACGTCAATACTTTCAATATGTTCGTGGTATTGGGACAAATTTGGCCTTGTATTTATTTTGATTATTAAAACCGACTGAAAACTCACAAAAACAATTCTTTTTATAAAATACTAAAATTCCAAAATTCAAATATGCATAACAAATGTGTTAGACAAATAAGCAACTTACAAATCTAAGGGAAAGCATACGTAACACTATGATTAGGCTACTTTAAAATGCCTACGATGTAATCATCTACCCTCACATTTATAAAAAACCCCTCACAATAAGGATAGGGACTTTTGAACAGTTATTTACTTATATATTACAGGTAAAAAGCAGATGTTACAAGACACCTCTTCCTCTAGTTCGGGAAAATACAAGCGTGATGTAGTTATGTTTTTAAACTTGGACTATTGACGGGAAATGGGCACAATGTACCTAATAGTTTTCTTCTAATTAAACTATAATTCAGAACAAAAATATTTTTACAAATCCACCTACTTACTTAAATCTTTTACAAACCGAAATGCCATATTACTCGAGTAGCGGTAAATCAGCAATTTTTTCCCTTTATCCCAACAATCAATATAATGTAACTTGTTTTTAAAAGTCATTAATATACGGTGAGCGTAATCGAAACGCTTAATGAAAGGTTTGCATACAACGCATCGGCCGTTCGTTAGTTCCCGCGATTTATCGACCCCGCACTTCACCGGGACAGCGACATCGATATCGTACGGCGAGTTCGTGCATCACTAATTTTTTTATTTTTTTTGTACCATTTAATGTGACATGTTTTTTTCTTTATGGAAAATGTCATTACTTTCGCGCCAACATAAAAAAATTCTAAATTCGAACTACTCCAACAACGCACTCAAATTCGCAGCTAATAATTCACAAATCCGCGACGACACTGCAAATCCAAGATGGTGGATAGCTCGCGGCGGACTACAATTAAACGAGCCTTTATCACCACCTAGCACTATTCAAGATAATGGGGCCGAATGCAAATAGAAATATTGCCGCGTACGCGCGGTCGCCTCAGCATCAAGGTTCGCAAAGGCGCCGCTAGATAGCGCGCGGGGCGATTAGATGCGCGCGCAGGATTTATGCCCCGGACGGACTATCGCGCACAATAAATTAGAAATTCGTTAGATAGAGATGTGCGTACGCGCCAATTATGCACAGGGCTGCCTATTGTAAGAATGCGTAGACATTTCTTTATAATTTGGTCAAACCACCTACCACTAGTAAAGTAACGTAAAATATAAATAAACGTAGATTGATAGACTGATCTTGATAGATCTTGAAACTAACTGGTTGACAAGGATTAATAACTTATTTTTATTTCAATTTACAGTTAATTATCTGGACGACTAAATTCTAAACTATACAAATATAAACTTTTCTACTGACCTGGCTGAACGTACCATCATCATTCACAGAAATTAAAAAATACTGGTTTAAAATAAAAAAAGAAATTATTGATCTCCTTTAATGTAATAACCCTTGGCCTCGCAGTTGGTTTTGGCGCGGAATGCTTTGACAGAGCAGGCGCGCTGCGTGTACGACGCGATGCCTTTTTTATTTGTGCGCGACTGTCCACGCTTAGAAATATTAGGGAGAGTTAAAGCACTTTTATAGGCGATGTTACGTTTTGCTATGCAGGCAAAGCTTTCAAGCAGCGCGGCGGCGTTTAGATATCGGAAAATCGAGGACGCCATATACATAGATTAATTGAATATTGATGTTCTATCTAGAATTCAATATTATTTACTTATTACGTTTTAATAAGTTAAATTATTAAATCCCTTTAGTTATTATTTGCATTAATTGTTTCAAATGTTTCTACACACGACTTATCTACCAAGCACAATGTCAAAATGACAGCTACTTCAGCTGCTTAATTAATTCTAAGGTTCAAATTCAAAGCTTACAAATTTCCGTTATATCTAAATAGGTAAATTTATAATTATGATGTAAAATAATCTAAAAAATAGTCACCTACATGTTTTATCGATGATAGATAAATCCTGAAACAAGAACATGCTTGGGAGTTACGAATAAACTTCTCAACGGCGTATGAAGTCTGCCTATCTATACTAATTGGCCAACGTGGTATCCCTAAACATAAATAATTTACCCAACACAGATAAAAAAAAGACTTGATACCTAGTTAAAGATATAAGCTTAATCAACAATACCACAGTTCATGTACCTATATTCACTTACTAGTAGACGCCCGCAGCTTCGCTTGCGTGGAATTAGACGTAATAGTTTCGTTTACACCTAGTAATATTACATAGCCTATGTCACTCATTGAAGATGCAGTTTTCTAACGGTGAAAGAATTTTTGAAATCGCTCCAGTAGTTTTTGTGTGAAAACATTACAAACAAATCTTTCCTCTTTATAATATTGGTATAGTTATGTGTGACTCCAGCAGAAAAATCTCGCTTCGACATCGTCCCGACTCAACACGTCTCCCAGCGGGGGTCGAACCGCGTTTTGCTTAATTCATTCGCTTTTTCCGCGCCTGCGCATACGGGGAACGAGAGGCTGCGATTTCCTACGAATTATACCTATCGCATCATTTCGCATTCTGCATGCGTCGTGTTATGTGCGTTTAACATAAAACTGACATAATTTTGTGTGTCTGTGTGTCCGAGAAATTAAGGTCAGTTTCTGTACCTACTTGAGCCACTAAGCATACATAATATGAAACACACGCTCTCGAGAAACCTTTATGAACCATACAAATGCGTCTTTACCGACTGAAACAATACATATACCTACCTACCTACTGAATTATTTAAAAATATTTTTTTTTATTAAGCTTTTATTTAATTTTTTTAAATTTTTTTCGTGCATTGTCATCGGAATCAAATATGTGTGCCAAATTTCAGCTCGATAGCTTCAGTGGAAGTGGGTGAAATATTGATTGCAAGATTCCAGGACATACATACTTACATACATGTGAATGAAGTTAAAATAAAAACTTTTAAAAAAGAAAAAATATATTTTTTTATTTATATAAGTTTCTCGTACGCATTGGTACAAAGGGCGTACTTAATGCAAGGCGGCATTTTCCATCAGTCAGCCCTTGGTGATGGTGGTGGATGGTAGATGTACAATATACGAGAGAAGTATTGAACAGTAAACAAATTAAAACATAACATCACATCATATTCCCTCTAATGGGTAGGCAGAGGCTTGCGGTACATCCACTGGTTGCCAGTTATGCGGCCCAACTCAATAGTACTTTGCCCAACCCGGGATCAAACCCTGAATCTCTTGCTGCAGATACACCACGGCCACTAGACGAGCAATTATACACGTTTCTGATTCATAAACAAATGCAATAACAGTGTCATTACACAAGCGCCAGCCAGAACAATGGCCGCACAAATGGCCGGTGACGTCACGTTATGGCTAATTACTCAGCCCGAAATGATGCAATCGGAGCTTAGTACCACTTGCCTCCCTATTATATTTCAGCGCTTTTATACCGTCCAGTTTTTTCCACCACCCGCCATTCGTTCTGTCCCACAGCTGGGCGCGGATATCGGAATGGAAGAGGCCATCCACTCTGGCCATGCCTTCGAGAACAACAGTTTCATTTGTATATTTCAAATCTTTTTTTTCAGATTCATTTATTTTTCATTATATGGTATTTTGTATACGCCGGTTCACAAAGTTTATGTTAACGAGAAGAACACGGCAAGAAACTCGGTAGTTACTCTTTTTTTTTTACTAATCAACATCGATGTAGATACTTATTTGCTTTTTAACATAGTAAAAAAAAAAAAAATTAATTAATTTAAATTAAATTTATGTAACAGTGTAAGTACCTATTCGGAATTTGATTGATTGTAATGACTCTTTTTATAGTGCTGGCACCTGAATAGTTCTGATGACCTGGTATGTGGGACTTACCGGACTAACTCAAAAAACCTTCCTGAAGCCTTGGTATGATATAATGAGGCTTATCTAATGGCTTAAGCATTACAACCGTGGACTCCATGATCCAATGTGAATCGGCCCTTAAATGACATCACATCAGAGCCACGCGTCTCGCGATCCAGATTGCATGCAAACGGCTTTAAAATGGCGGCTATATTTGGAAAACACAAATAAGTTGCATCAACTGACTCGCAGACAGTCACCGCATCATAAGATAGGTTAGATAGTTAAAACTACACACGAGGCGTATTTTAGAAACATTTGAGAAATCTTTGATGTATTTTATTAAAAGCTTTTATTTAACTTTACTCGTATGTATCTATAACTACACACGAGGCGTATTTTAGAAACATTTGAGAAATCTTTGATGTATTTTAAAAGCTTTTACTTAACTTCACTCGTATGTATTCATGTATGTCCTGGAATCTTGCAATCAATATTTCACCCACTTCCACTGAAGCTATCGAGCTGACATTTGGCACACATATTAGGTTCCGATGACAATGCAATAATATGGTACTGTCAAACTGATCTGATGATGGAGCCGGAAGATATTAACTGGAACTTCATGATGGAATATCGTATCATAGTCGTGTTTGCACTTGTGGTAAAGTCTTGTAATGAACTTTGACCACGATTAGGTTTCAAGGTCAAGTTATAAAAGCTTTTTAAAAAAAAATTTTTTATTAAAAGCTTTTATTTAACTTCACTTAAATGTGTTATGTATGTCCTGGAATCTTGCAATCAATATTTCACCCACTTCCACTGAAGCTATCGAGCTGAAATTTGGCACACATAATAGGTTCCGATGACAAGGCACGAAAATAAAATAAAAGCTAAAAAAGATTAAAAAAAAATTAAATCATTAACCAACTAGATTCCTACACGCTTTTGTTTTCTAGTATCGACTACGTTCTAAATGAGTGAAAAACTATATAGTACGAGTATATGTATATTACTACGTTAGGTTAAGTATAGCATGATGACAATAAATTAATGAATATGAATAAAATATGCATAGGTTCTAGGCTTCCATTACAGATGGAACTAGGTACCTACGTGTAAACTCGTTGTGTCGGCAATGGAAGAGTACATCTTACCTGAAACAAAAGAATAAGGATATTAATTTAATATTTCAAATATGCTTCACTTTGATTCTTTGATCAACACCCTATTATTAGATGATAGATTAGTTTGAAAAATGTAGGTAAATAGATTATTTGACACGAATCGAAAAAATAAGTGCCTACTTTCAATAGAAAAATACATTTAGTACCTACCAGAAAGATTTACTGTAGAAGAAAAATAGAATAGATAAGGGTCGGCTCACACAGAGACGCGACGCGACGCGACGGGACGCTACGATGCTCAAATCGCCAGTTGTTTTGCGTTGTGCAGCGAGATGCCGCGAAATGCATCTACACCGCGAGGTGCGTCGTACAAATTCTAATCTTGCTCGCTCCCGATCAAGCACGGTAATGCATCGTGCGGCGCAGCGAGTTGCAGCGAGACATTCGTCGTTACGTATCCTGTTCGATATGGGCTCTCACTGAAATATTTTTGTGTAGTGCTTGCTACACAAAAATTTTTCAGTGAGAGCCTATTCTTCTATGGGTATTTTAAAAAGTGCTCGTTGCGTCGCGTAACTTCGCGTCGCGTCGCGTCTCGGTGTGCGTTGACCCTAAAGTTCCTAGCCTAAGTATCAGTGTTGAGATCTACCCACGCTGCTGCGGTACTGAAACATCTCTACCCCAGGGCAGTACCGAATTTAAATAACCAATTACTCGCCGCCGGCATGATTTATCGGTCAATTTACTTTAACACTGATTGTGTGTCGAAATTAAAAATCATCCTGCGCGATCGACACTTACTTGCGAAATTGTGACACAGACGATAGCCAACCGTTGGGAACACTGCGGTCCTGGTACTTGGCGAAAATAATAAGGATGGTAGAACCTAAAGTAATCACTGTGTACTTGTAGTACAGAATGGATGGTACAGTATCAATAGTGTCATTCGTATGAAGATCACGGTCAGACTCACATCAGCATTAAAGTAATGAAGGTGCTGTGATGAAACGCCTCTAATTAATAATTGAATTAAATTGCATCTTATTTCCTAATTTTATATATTAAATTGCAGTTACAAGAATTTCAATAACTTCACCTTACACGACACATCAATGGGGCTTGCATTGGGGGGGCATTGTTTAAATATACAAACTCTAACACAAGAGGTACTTATTGCCCTCTTTTGAACCTCCGAAAAGAGACCAAGACACCTGGCGCATCTCCCAGGTGACATTTGTTCCTCTAGCTTTTCCAATGTGTGTTATAAAATGTTGGCGTAAAATCTGGTCTCTTTTCGAACTTTAAAATTACATCTTTTTTGGTGTAACAATAAAGCATTAAATAAATAAATAAATAAATAAAATGAGACCATTGATCTCTCATATCACCTCTTTAAGCTTTTGAACTCTAAAAGGAGACCATCGATCTCTCATATCACCTCTTTAAGCTTTCTCTCCATCCACCCATCATTCGAAGTCCATTGCTAGATACAGGCCTCCTCTAAACTCTACACTCTACTCCGTTCAATCGCATACAAATTCACATCGTCCATCTTGTCCTAGATCAACTTGTGCCCATTCTCTTCAGTCCTGGTCTTCACTTTACCGACCAGACTTCCTTCAAATGACCGCCCATTGTCACTCCAGCTAACTCCTATCCCTATTCATTTCCAAGCAATCCCTACTTCCTGATAAATACACTTACCAGCAAGACGAATAGATACCCTGTCGTGCTCGCGTGCGGCCTCTAGAGGTAAATTAATTGATTTATAGAGTTATTAACAAAAGCCGGCCGCTGTGTGGTCGGGCCCCGGGGGCCTGTAGCGACATGCAGCGGGGCATACCGAACGATAACTAGAATAGAATTGGAATAAACTTTATTGTGTTACCTTTAAGCCTTTTTTGTTCAACTAAGTGGAACCTTTTTAGGGTAGGTAGCATTGTACTTACTGAACCTAATAGCTACAGTCCATAAACGTCCCACTGATGGGCACAGATTTCCCCTACATACACAGTCTAGAGTATACTCCACGACGCTGCTCCAATGCGGATTGGTGGAGGGGTTAGTAACCCAGTGTAAAATCTTCTTAAGCCACCCGAAGGTCTTAGACATAGCTCAACGATTGTTTTTACCACGACCGGGACCGACGATGCTCTTTCAGGGGTTTTTGTACAGAAGAACCATGTCAGTCAACCCCAATCATAAGTAGTTACACCTAACGTAGAGGTATCTGCCTCGTGAGGTCCTGAATTCGATTCCCAGGTCAGGCAACAACTATTGGGTTTTTCTAACCCGATAGCAGCAACACACCTCTGCCTGCCCCAATGGAAAAATACATGCGTTATGTTATATTAAGTTGGTGTATATTCCGCTGCACACATTAAACCCAGAACTACTGGAGATCGCATAAAATATATGGTTGTATATTTTATTGGATATGTGACTGAATGGAAGTCTTAATTGTTTCATTCAATAGGATATGTTCTGAACACAAGCGGTCCGTTGTGTGGTCTGAAGCCCCGTGGCGAGCCATTCGTCGTGGCTCGCTGGCCGGACACACAGACACACTCGCTAACTAGACTAGATCTACTTTATGTCCCTATCCTTTTAGCATTAAAATGTATATTAAAAGTATTTTTCTTCTTATATCGTCTTCAGCAATTAGCCCACTGTTTAGCATGACTTTCAGAATAGAAGGATGCAGATTGACAGACTTCGTCTCAGAGAGATGTGTTCTCACAATGTTTTCCTTTACCGTTGTAGCAGATGATATGTTGATGATTATGTTTAACTAGTGGGGCGTCCGCTTTGCTCGCGTAGAATTAGACCCATTATCGACGTCTGTCCGCGTTCGGGTTGCCCACTTGACTTCAAAAACGGCAGTTTCATGCTAACTTTGCACCCCCGTTTTACCCCCATAGGGGGTAATTTTCAAAAGTCCTTCCTTAGTGCTCCCCTACGTTATAAAAGGAACCCCTGTGCAAAATTTCAAGTTTCTAACCCTTATAGTTTAGGCCCTGCGTTGATATGTCAGTCAGTCAGCTTCTCCTTTTATACATAGACTAGTGGACGCCCGCAGCTTCGCTCGCGAAGAATTAGACCCATTAACGACGTCTGCCCGCGTTCGTATTGCCCACTTGACTTCAAAAACAGCTAAATTTCATACTAACTTTGCACCCCCGTTTTACCCTTAGGGGATGAATTTTCAAAAATCCTTTCTTAGTGCTCCCCTACGTTATAAAAGGAACCCCTGTGCAAAATTTCAAGTTTCTAACCCTTATAGTTTAGGCCCTGCGTTGATATGTCAGTCAGTCAGCTTCTCCATTTATAGATAGACTAGTGGACGCCCGCAGCTTCGCTCGCGTAGAATTAGACCCATTAACGACGTCTACCCGTCTAAAGACTTCAAAAACGGCAAAGTTTCATACTAACTTTGCATCCCCGTTTTACCCCCTTAGGGGGTGAATTTTCAGAAATCCTTTCTTAGTGCTCCCCTACATTATAAAAGGAACCCCTGTGCAAAATTTCAAGTTTCTAGCCCTTATAGTTTAGGCCCTGCGTTGATATGTCAGTCAGTCAGTCAGTCAGTCAGTCAGTCAGTCAGTCACCTTCTCCTTTTATATATATAGATTTACACCAACTTTACCTTACTAATATTAAATCTGCATCAAGTATAAGGTAAAATTTAATGTCGACGGCACGGCGATACCGCGGATGTGGATCACGACGTCATTATTAGTTGTTATCGCCCCGCCCTCGCTGCACCCGCCAGCGCTTGCTGCACTGCCGGCGAGGTAAGATATTTATTTATTTATTTCGCTACGACCCATAGACGTCCCACTGCTGGGCACAGGTCTCCCCCACGGACACAGCTGCGGGAGGTCTAGAGCATACTCCACTACGCTGCTCCAATGCGGATTGGTGGAGGGGTTAGTGGCCAACGCAGTGTCGAATGTTCTCAAGCCACCCGAAGGTCTTCGACAAGGCTTAACGACTGTTTCCATCATTGAAAACAACCGGGACCGACGGCTTTACGTGCCCTCCGAAGCACGGTAGCGTCCGTTAAATTTTTGCCACTAGCGGTCACCCATCCACAAACCGACCGAGCCCGTCGTTGCTTAACTCTTTTGATCACATTGAATCGACTCGAGCCATTGGGCTATGGACGCTACATTTAGTTATTATTTTATTTATTTATTTATAAATGCTTTATTATACCTAAATATGGTACAAAAGGCGGACTTAATGCTAAGAGCATTTTCTGCCAGTCAACCTTTGGGCTAAGCAGAGAGAAGCTAAGGCGGTATAGATATTACTTAAGCTAAGTTCTCAGAGGCAGTAGAAACGACTGTCCCACGAACAGTTGTTCCAAGAATGCTCGTAAAGTTAGGTTTGTTACACATCGCTTTTGTTTTCCGGTGATCCTACAAGGGCCAACACCGCATCACCTTTGTTCGTTCGTTTTCAACTCATATAATATTACGTCAACACAATCTCAGTTTAAGGAGATAATTAATCTGGTAGCTGGAAATCTTTCATACTGATATTCCAGTCTCTTACTAAGTAAATACTTTCTTTCTTTATCTTTGTGGAAAATGTATGATTAAAGACTGAATTTATTTTATTTATTAATTATTATGTATATACAAAACTGGAAATAGGCTCACACGTTGGCAAATGAAAAGATGAAGCTGTGTAAATGTGGTAGTTATTGCGGGGACTTTACACTAAACCTCTAAAAAAAAAAACCTAAAAAATGTATGATAAAATAGGGTGGTGAGACCTGTACCTTAATTTATATAAATGGTGGCGTAATCATACGCTACCACGAGGACATAAGGACTTGGAGCTAAAATTAATTAGCGATGACGTTTCGATAATCGTTCTCGACTCTCTTCGACCAACCTACTACTTACCATATTTGAATTGCTTTGTGAAATACATATATGTATACTAGTGGACGCCCGCAGCTTCGCTCGCGTGGAATTAGACATTCACGAACTTCCGAAAACGGCAAAGTTTCATACTAACTTTGCACCCCCGTTTTACCCCCTTAAGGGGTGAATTTTCAAAAATCCTTTCTTAGTGCTCCCCTACGTTATAAAGGGAACCCCTGTGCAAAATTTCAAGTTTATAACCCTCATAGTTTAGGCCCTGCGTTGATATGTCAGTCAGTCATGTATTTTAATTTGCGCGTGCAACATCGAATTTCGCTTGGCGTACGATGTTTTTAGGGAAGTCGTTACATCGGATACATTATTGCTAACGGTGCTGGCATGAAGAATAGTGTTTATGTCTTAATTACTTGTTTATCTAGATTTCGTGGAACCTGGATGTTGGGAAAAATGTTGCTTTAAATGTAGTCCTTGCGTGAGTTACTGCTCATCTCCTGCGCGCTTGAACAGGGTAAGGACGCGTTTAATATAAAGAGAATTTTAGTGTAAGCGACAAGCAGGCACTTTACTTTTACTCATAGAATTTCTTTTTTAAATGTAGCGTCCATAGCCCAATGGCTCGCGATTCAATGTAATCGAAAGAGTGAGAAGCAACGAAGAGAGAATCAACGACGGGCGCGGTCGGTTTGTGGATGGGTGACCGCTAATAGCAAAATTAAAAACCATGCTTCGGAGGGCACGTAAAGCCATCGGTCCCGGTTGATCAATGCTGGAAACGGTCGTTAAGCCTTGTCAAAGACCTTCGGGTGGCTTGAGAACATTCGACACTGGGTTGGCCACTAACCCCTCCACCAATCCGCATTGGAGCAGCGTGGTGGAGTATGCTCTAGACCTCCCGCAGCTGCGTCTGTGGGGGAGACCCGTGCCCAGCAGTGGGACGTCTATGGGTCGCAGCGACAGCGAACCAAAAATATATTTCCGAGATTGAACGAAGCCTAACTTGCAGGATGGAAGGCAGTACACATTTCATTAGACTTTCATTTCGCTCGACGCTAATCATCATATTCAAATGTCACCCATCAGCAATCAGCTTCTAGACAGACTGATACCGCGGCCTGTGATGGATGGATGGATTTGAGCAATCGCTATCATGAGCTCGAATTCCAGCAGTCTGATTTTTCAACCGACATCAATACGGGAGCTGGTTACCGTTTTTATTTGACAGACATGTAGGTATTTTCGAGGTTTTGTCAGTATTTGACTTATCCATACTAATATTAATAATAAATGCGAAAGTAACTCTATCTGTCTGTCTGTCTCGCTTTCACGCCAAAACCGCTACTTAACCGATTTAAATGAAATTTGGTACACAGATAGTCTAGTCTAGATCCTGAGAAATGACAAAAGCTACTTTGTAAAATGTTGTAAAGGGTCGAACAGGGAATAATCGCTGACGCCTTTTACTTGCGGCAAGATTTTTCAGCACAGACGAAGACTGCAATGATCAAATATGAAAATCAATAAACAATAAGGAAACAATTTTTAATATATTAATTTATATCTCGTTCAAAGAAAATGTTAATACCTTTCAACTTTACACTTACAAAGTAGGGTGCTTGAATATAATCACAAGTACCTAAGGACAAATTCCTGCTTTTGGCAAAGTCAAAAAGACACAAAGGAACAAACGAGACACCTTTATAATTTTTATAATTCCTATAAGAATAAAAGGAAATCCTCAGTTAATATTCTTTGACACTTAATACAACAACAATTAATTCTACCAATTATTACAGTTTCTTGCATACTCGAGTAATTGCTATAATTCTTTTGCAATTTATATGCACACCATGTTTTTTTTATTTATTTAAAAAAATGCAAGTTCTCTACATACAAGCTGCTCTGTGTCTGTTTTTATCAGACACGATCGTATTGCGTAAATTTGTCGGTTAATTATACGATCTCGTCTTGCGCAAGCGCATCGACTGCTACCGTTTTAATTGAAGTTTTGAAAAGTACCACAGCGCGTTCGTCATGTAACGGCACCTGAGCGAGAAGCGATTATTTTTTATTATCAATGATGAATATTTTGAGGTTTAAAATCGATTGTATTTTTGAGATAATTACCTAAAGCTCTGCACTACAACCTTAAACTAACTTCAATATAACGTTTACATTTAACTTAGGTACCTATATTTAAATATTAATTCGCAGTCAGTAAGAAACATTATTTTAACTAAGTACCTACTTACACTTTTTTGTCAAAATTGTTTTCAGTAAAAAGTAACGTAAAGTGTGAAACCTCACATATGTAATATTTATTTTGATTATTATTATTATACATATTTGTTGCTATAAAGCAGTTAAGTGTAGGTTAAATAGAATACTTACCACAATTAAAAATAACAAATTCAGTAAAAAAGTGTTTATATTCTAGAGGCTTTTTTAATGAGTACCTACTGTTCAAGGTCTGTCACAGTTGTCATGGGCGGCAGCGATTGGGTGGTGCTGCATACTCGTTTGCTATCGGATGAATATAAATTTGCTATGTCTTGAGTTAGTGTGACAGCTTATAGCTTCTCGCCCGCTTACAGGCACATAACGAACCTGTTTCCCCGAACATGTAAATCAAGTGATAGTTGCAAGTCGACGTCGTTTGTCGTCAATTTTTATTATAACTACCGATATGTTGAGAAAAAACGAATTTGACTCGTTGTTATCGACAGTCAAATTTTAAGTGCGATTTAATTTGTAATAATTTTGCGCCCATAATTAAAAATATGTTTCGCCATAAAATTTATGTTACAATATATTAAGTTTACAGTCGCTACTCAGGATAGTAAAAAATCGTGTAAACTTATGGCAGCACTTACAACCTTAATTTGTTTGGAAAACTGAACCAGTAGGTAATTAAACGACAGTACTGGTACGATCACAAATCCACAAAGAAACTAAACATAATGTGGTTATTTTTAATTATATTGGAACAAGTTTTTTTAACACCTTTGAGTCATAATATTTAGAAAATATTGGTTAGCAAACGGATTCAATTCATTGGATTTATTAATTCCATGGAATAAGTTTATAATTTCATGGTAGGTAGTTATATTGGTACTCATAGATATCACAACAATCAACAACTTACGAGTACTCTTGAATAATAGCAACTTTAGATAAATAGAATTTGGTACCAATAAAGTAAGAAAAGGGGTGTGTGAAAAAAACATTCACATTCTAACATGAAACTCAGCACTGTAATTTTTTCTCTAATTCATAGTTGAATGAGAAAATTGTTTGCTGGAAAACAAAAATATCAATTAAATTTTTCCAGCAGTTATGAAAAGTCAAATATAAGTCCCTTTTCATAACAATGTACCCTTTGACACTTTCTTTTTAAAAATAAAACAAAAGATTCATTTTCCTTTCAGTGAGCAATTTTAAACGTCGTTGACAGGCCGCCAATCACGCGTTTTTAACTAACATTTTACTCATTTAACATGCAAAATGACAAATTCACGAACACAAATTTATTTCGCAATTTGACGTCGTCAGCCATTCATATATCAACATGGCGGCGTCACGTCACCGAGTAAGTCGGATTGGACCGTTTTAAATTGGCGCCTGTGTTACGCCAATCGGTAGAAATATTATTCAGGTGTCCATGTGCAAAACCTACATTAAAATTTAATGTTTATTCAGTAGCAATTCACACCCGTCACACGTGTTGGGCTGCCGTCGAATTTAATTCCTTAGTCATTTCGCTTTGGCGTAATTTTATTCCATTTCAAAATGGCGGGCGGGTGACGTGTCGCGTGGCGGGAACTCGCGTTCCTTCGTTTGTTGTCGCGGGTACCCATAAGAAAAACAGATGAAATGAAATGTCAAATTGAAGATGATAGACGTGTATTTAAAACTTAAATGTCGATGCCTTTTTATGGTGAGTAGAACGTTAGACTTCTAAGTGACTTCTAAGGTTTGCCTTCTACAGCTAAGGTTGGAAAGTATATCGTTTTTGCGGTTGATATACCGTGGCCGTCTAAATATACTTAGCCTTCCTGATAGTCCATGATCCTTTTTTACCCCAAAAGACTCGTGTCCAGGAGAAAGTCATGATGCGCATTCCCACGCTACCACTGAGCCCAGTGCGACAGACCGATGCTGTGTAAAATCGCCGCTATGATTGAAGGTGAACTTTTTACAGTTACGACAGCAATTTCAAGTGCGCCTCCATGAATAATGGAGGAGGTTGGGGCGCTGAGACACGCGATACTGGTGACGTGTGTCGAATTATGTGACGAGGATTTTAGCAGGGATATCCCAGAAGCTCAAAACAAGTGTTAATATTCAAGAAACTCGCAGTAGTTCCGTTTCTTGCGTCTGAAGAATATGGACATTATGTTTATATACATTAAGTTTATCAACTGGAACTAAGTTTCGGATTACATTGAAGTCATTCAGAAAACGTTTCTGATGATATCTATTTTCGTCTTCGAAAAAGCATTGGCGACTTTGAAACATACAATTTTCTTACACAGTAGAAGCATCCTTTTAAGTAAATAATACCTGTGTCAGGATACCCCGCTCTTTCTTATAAATTACATAAGAATAAAGAATAGAAACATAACTACAAATATCTACAAAGATATAAATAATTAGCCCTCGAGTGTTTAGATGTCGAGAAATCTGTACCTAATGAATACTAGGAATATTACCTTAATAGTAATTAAGATGAGGCAAATTTTATCCCCAGGGACCTATTGCCCATTAAACTAGATCTAAAAACACCACCAACTGAAACCCCTCGTATCACATTTAGAGCTCTTCACACCAGCGCTTATTGCATCGCCTATTCATTACACTACCATAAATACCATGAAATCTGTCTATACTTCTACTGTCCATTTCAACGTATTAAATCGTAACTGTAATAGAAATTTTAGAAAATTGTCAGCTTTACAATTGGGCAGCTTAATCTAGTAAGGACCAGTGTCTTTCAGAAGACAAAGGTTCCTTGCACTCTGGCATCTATAAGGGAGTTCAGAAACTAGAACCACAACGGTACCAATCGGTGCTCGCGTAACTGCCGCGTCACGCTTCCGAGCCGAAGCTGGCAATTTCGGCACTTAAATTGATTATTGCGAGGAGTCACGAAACGCGCGAGTGCTGGGTTCACACCCTCGGTAACCGCTCGCCGCTGGCGCTGACCGCTTTGCAACGAGGAGTTAAGGTGGTAAATATGTTGTTTTTAACAGGCCCCGGGCTGGGTGAAGTTTTTGCTAGTTTTTGCTAGTTACGAGTCGGCCATGCAGTCTGTTGATGTTACTTTGCTTACGTAGCCTAGAGAGCATGCTTCAAGGAAGCGTTTTAGCACCCTTATTATATTTTTAGTTTAAAAACGACAACTGTCTCAGGCATTACTCTGCGTATTTTATGATAGTATACACTAATGGTTGGTTAGACGACTTAGCTGAATATCAGAAATTTAAGAAAAAATACTGTTGTTCCATGATATTATCGATTTAAACAATATCTCATGCCTCTCTTAAGGTTTCATCAAATATCTCAATAATCAATCTAAAAATAATTCACAAAGAATATTACAAGACAAACCCCATTCGCGACTTACCAAAGATAAGTAGCAGAAGTCATACACACCCAAACGTTAAAGAGGAAGGAGGAAAACTCACAATAACCGGGCAAATAATAACTCAATAACCCAACTAATTTCAATAAAACCGATCATATAAAACAAACGAGACGCAAAAAAGCACAACAATCCGAAATGGTACTTTTCTCAAAACCGCTCCAGAGATCCCAACAGATAATTTGCTTACAATATAATCGGACAGAGATTGCGCCGTCTTCAACTGAGCGGGTAAAAAGCGAACCACAGGAGAGGGCACTATTATATTCAAATTCGACTTGGTGGAGGCAATTTATATGGACTTTATTGACAAGACCAAGGGCCGGCCGCGAGAAATTCCTAAAGAAAATATCTCCCCGACTGCGCGCTCGCTTAATTGAACGGAGACAATATCGTTAAAGGATTTTTGCGACCCCTTATTGTTGTTACCGCTACTTGTTAGGCGTTCCGCTAGTAAAGCTCTCATTGCCACGAGAGCCCTGAATTGACTGAGTGATTCTGTTTAGCGACACATTAAATGGTAGCGTAATTTTCACTGCTTCCGTGCTTCTAACTTCGAAAAAGAATGTAGAGATCTAAATACTAAATTCACAGAAGTTATTAAGTTAATTATTAAGTTATTAAGTTATTAAGCAATAAGGAGTTATTAAATACTTAATTAATGACATTGTTAGAGGCTTTAAAGCGCCGTAAGTTTTTCTGACTCGAGTTGGCATCCTCTGGTCTGGAGTAGGTATCTATTAATTTCACATTTTCAATTTTAATGATTCACGCCTTCCCAAATACTATTTACAGAAGTTACTAAGCAGAGGCTTTAAAGAAAGAATGCAGAAATAAATTATATTTTATTTGTTCGTAATTCCTCAAGAATAAAAGCTTACAATAATAAGCTTAATATGAATGTAAACAGTAATATATTACATTGCGGTGTTACTACAAACGGGCCGGCACTCGGCACTGGCACTTTCCTCTATCAATAGACTGATAATAATTATACCGTTAAATTTTTTTTTCAAATTTCAGCTCGATAGCTTCAGTGGAAGTGGGTGAAATATTGATTGCAAGATTCCAGGACATACATACGAGTGAAGTTAAATAAAAGCTTTGAAAAAAGATAATTATGTTTTTTAAATTAATAATTCCAGATGTAATGCAAAAAGGGTCTTCCAAAAAGCACGCCGGAAAACTATTATTGGCCACCGAACTGACTCATCGACAATCGGCAAACGGAGTCGGTACGTTTTTTAATCCAAGTTTTTTCACGCAAGACAGAAGACTACTCGAGGCTCGGAAGAAAGTGGACACAATGCGGGATTTCGCAAGACAGATTACAGAGATGCATTAATAAGGTGTCTTTTAGACGATGCGATTGGACATAAGAAAAGTTCGTCGTTTTGTTTTAGACAGTAAGGAAAATACTTTAATAATGGCTTTGAAAAATAGAACCATCTATATTTCACTAAATTCAAGCGAAATTTTGACGGTAGCTTTCGAGGTTTAAAGAAGTTTGAATATATTGTTTCGCAGAAGATGCTATGCGATGTTCGATGGTAGATGGTTTTGGTGGTTTTGAAATTAAGATCTACTTTAATTTATCTATCTTCCAATTGTTTATGCATCAGGATCCTTTAAAAATAGCTGGAAGTAAAACATCAACTCAACGAGCTCCCATACCATTGAATTCAGCAGTTACTGATGACTTGATCGTTAGTCAAATCATCATTATTTCACCAGTTAGAAAAATGATGTGTGAAGTTGGACCCTAATTCGTCGAGGACTAAAGTCACCTCAATTTATGTTCATGAATTTAAAAAAAATTAAAACGTTCCCTTCAAGGCTGGCAACTGTGACCACTTACCTATCATCAGATGGCATGTATTTATCGGTCTGTGTTATAAAAACAAGTATAGCCAGCGACCACAGCTTTCAGAGTAAGTCCGCATGAATCCATATAAAATCGTAAACACTGAAAAAATCGCAGCGTGCAATCGCCCCGTGATGCGCATGTCCGATCGCGAGATAAGATAGTAATCTTTTCGGATATTGCTCGCCATAATCATATGCAGCCATTTCGATTTTTTTTTACCTGCAGAGGGCGTACTGGAGGCGTGCCGGACAATGAGCCGTTCTTGAAAAAATAATGCCGTATTGTCGTCCTTTAGGGCGGTTTCTGACGAACGTTTAGTTAAAGTGAAATAATAAAGAATGGACATTGATAAGAGAGGCCTAGGTCCAGCAGTGGAAAGGCTGGTGATGATGATGATGAATAAAGAATGGAGATGAAACGAAGAATGTTGTGTAATAAATAACGTAGAAACTTCATCATATAGGCTGTCAAAATAAAATTAGACAACTTTATGTCTACTTCCTATTTCTCCGTGTAATTGTCCGGATACATCTTTCTTTAAGATCGTTTATATACCTATGCAAAATACGTTTGATGGAGCATACAACAAGTTAATTAAGTTTTCCATCGCATTAGCTCCTTATCCTCTAATGTTGGTAAATTAAAAATGAAATAAATTTAAAAATTTAAATAAAAAAATCGGTTTGGCAATTATTCTCATAATTTGAATCTTGATCTCAACTCTTTAATTTGTACATGTTTGTAATAGAGTTACATGTGTGTGTATAGCACTTGTAATTGTCTTGCAAGTGCTATAAATTTGGCAGATCACACGAAGAATGGACTGAAATCCGCCGCGGTTTAAACGCAGAATGTGTAACGCCCTAAGGCCGTAATAAATGTACGACCGTGTAAGTGATTCTTAAAGTAAGTTATTTACTTTTCGAGTGATGCGGTTTTAATTAATGGGCAAGAACGGTTTATGCGTTTGCATTGATTGGTCTTTTGCCCTCGGCCATCAATAAGACGGAGTAATTGAATATTGAATGCGAGAGGAGGTTTTATATCGAAGATTATACATTTCAAAATGTATATTTTATGTTGACTTAATGTCATGGAAATGGTAAATTGAATATCCATGTAAAATTATTTTAATTTTATGTTTAACGGTTTTTATTCGAAGGTGGAAATTTTTGATATAATCTGTTTTCTATTGCGATAAATTTTAACGACTCCATGTACCACAGACCGTGTTCCATTGCTCGCTTGCTGACGGGTAAGCTGTGCGTTTCGGGTTCAATTTTTACTTACGTCTTTTGTGTAACAATTAGGTATGTTTTTTTATTTTTATTGTAAGGTATTTGTAGCGACCACATCGTCCCGTAAAGGATTAACAAAAATAATAACATAAACACTTAAAGGTGCACAACACAAAATTAACAGATAATTAAGACTATCTATTTTCTAAGACCCAAAGGTATGTTTGCTGTGGGTACTACATGTTAGCTACAAAATGGTTAAATTATTGAAAAAAAAATATTGAAATATTTTAATTAAATATTTCAGCGTCTTAACTCACTGTGTTCCACTAAAAAATCTATGATTATGAGTCAAGAGTGCCATTCTAGGTACTATGTTGTTGGGCAACAACATAATTATGCGAACATTATGCGTTAACATAAAGTAGTCATAATGAAGAGGTTAATAAGAACAGGAACAAATGGAACAGGTTTCCAGTAGGCGGCGTTAATTCACGCTAAAAGTCTGCTAAAAGCGTCTAGGTACTTTAAAATTTAAATTTAATTCTGTAGGTGAATGCAACAATTGAAAAATACCATATGAGAGAAACACATTACCTATTACAATTACATGTTATTACCTCACGATGTTTCCTTAATCTACAGGTGACGTTTGATCAATCTGATTGAATCATGTCAATCGGACCGTGTATAGCCGTGAATGGCCGTGTATGGCCATGTATGGCCGCCTTGGCCACTATTTGCATTGAGAGCTGAGAGGGTCGCTAGCGGCAGTCTATGCTGGAAACAACACTCGGCATCAAAAAAGCACTCGTACGAACAGCGTGTTCTGTCAGCTCAGGACAGAAAAAACTATCCAGTTTTTTTTTTATTCTAGTCCAACTAGGATTTAATAAGTGATACACATGTTAACAGTCGAATGTTATGTAGCGTCCACAGCCCAATGGCTCGCGTCGATTCAATGTGATCGAAAGAGTTAAGCAACGACGGTCTCGGTCGGTTTGTGGATGAGTGACCGCTAGTGGCAAAATTTCATGGACGCTACCGTGCTTTGGAGAGCACGTAAAGCCGTCGGTCCCGGTTGTTTTCAATGGTGGAAACAGTCGTTAAGCCTTGTCGAAGACCTTCGGGTGGCTTGAGAACATTCGATTGAATGTTCTACTGATTTGAACACCTCTACCGACCCCTTCGTGAAATACAGGCGTAGTATACTGCAGTATACATAACATAATAAATGCTTTATTTAAAAAAAGTGTGTATAAGCACTTTTTATGCAAAACGCTACGCTTTGCACCGATGAAAAAGCAATTTTCACGTAGATCCCGAATTCGTCTCGCGGCCGCGGTCGATAACTAGTGCGGTCGCCGGCGAGTTACGAGCGCGCTCCGCCCGGCGGCGCGCACGCGCACCGATTTACGCGCTCCGCCGTGCGCGTAGGGATGTGCTGCGAGGAGTGACGTTGAGAGAGGCACTGAGGCCGGACAGACTAGACCTTTTTTTTAAAAGCTTTTATTTAACTTCACTCGTATGTATTCATTCATGTAGGTAAGTATGTATGTCCTGGAATCTTGCAATCAATATTTCACCCACTTCCACTGAAGCTATCGAGCTTAAATTTGGCACACATATTAGGTTCCGATGACAATGCATGAAAATAAAAAAAAGTTATAAAAGCTTTTTAAAAAAAAAATTTTTTTAGAGTATAATTATTTTGTTTAACGAGTGGGAAACCTTGAAACGGTACCTGGACGTAGTGGGAGCGACGCCGGGTTATGTGGGACTTTCACCCACTAAAACTATAACTAGATAGAAATAGAAAATACATGGGAATAGGGTATTAGATTTATGCACTATTTTTGTTAGTGCAAAAAAAATATATATTTAAAAACTAACAAGGTAAATTATTTGCAACTGGATTGAAGCCGGGATCTTTCAACAAAAATCTCGAAGCTTAGCATATTCTCTCATCGCTATTCGACCAAATACATCGATATCGACAGCCCGCTCTCCGCACATCACTAGAACCGCCCTCGGCTAGCACGCGCCGCCCGACGCGGCAAAAATCCGCGACCCCCGACACTAACCGAATTATTCTCGGTCCGGGTTCGATTCCCGATCAGATGTTTGCGGTAGATACCGCGCCGACGATTAATCAACGCAAATAGTATTCGAGATCCAACGGTATACGTATTTTGTCATTGTTTACCGTTAAATTGTTGCCTACCGCGATTTGCTATGAATTAATAGTTTGTAGTGCATTATTAATTTGACCTATCAAAATATTGGTATACTAGTGGACGCCCGCAGCTTCGCTCGCATGGAATTAGACATAACAATAGTTTCGTTTACACCTAGTAATATTATATAGCCTATGTCACTCAGTGAAGATGCAGCTTTCTAATGGAGAAAGAATTTTTGAAATCGGTCCAGTAGCTTTTGTGTGAAAACATTACAAACAAATCTTTCCTCTTTATAATGTTAGTATTTAGCTCTAGTGGGAGAATATCCATAATATTTATTATTATTATTATTAGGGGATAGATGTTGTAAGGAAACACAAATGGACAAAAATGTTATGCGAAATTGCAAGTGTGTAGACTCCAAATATTTATAGAGTAAGAATAAAAAGTGGATCGGTTTGGTTCATGTCAAAAATCACATATAATATAGCCGCAGCCGTCACCTCCGCTCTGAGTTGTAAGTTCGAGTTTGAACGAGTTTAAGACCTCCCTTAACATTGCTTAACCATTGACATCGCCGCTTCACTAAATACGTAAATAAACGCACCTACATAACGGCTCATTATGTTAATTGCCGCTCCCCAGATTCCCGCCGGACATACCGCTTGTGCTTCCCAATTTTCGTCAGCCGAGATTTGCTAAGGTTTAAATTTAATTTTTTATTAATTAAAATCGTTAATTGTAGCAAACCGGCGCTTTCAAGGGACCTTAGTGCCGCTGGCAGGCGCGATGCACAGGCGGTAGCGGAGGAAACATTAATGTCCAACACCACACAATCTTTCTATGTCTCATTGCTGGGCAAGGCTCTCATTCTTCCTCTTGTCATTGGTGCGTGGCGCATGGAATTGAACCCGGACCCCTCGAGTGAGAGGCGTGTTCGTTACAGCAGTAACAGCCCAGAGGCTATCCACTGGGCTGTTACTGCTGTACCTACGTAATTTATTTATTTCATCCATCCATCAGCAGCCAAGAGCTGAAGAGAGAATTTCTGGACATAGGTATTTTCAATCTGTCAATACCCGCGCTTTACAAACTCGAGAGACTGCTTTACATTAATGTGAGACTATTAACGTGACCAATCAAGCTGATGCAAAACTTTAAAAAACGAGAAGTTAGGAAATAACACATTTCTCAAAGGAATAAGCCTAATAATTTTAACTAGATTTTTATTCTTAGCCACCTCCGACCAGTTGGACCGACGAACTGAAGAAGACAGCGTGAAACCGATGAATTCAGAGATAGGGAGATGTAGCGTCGATTGAAGGAGGTCTATGTCCAGCAGTAGACCCGAAAGACTGATTTATGTATTATGTTTTACAACATAATATGACATTCTCATAGTATGACGTTTAAAAAAATTGTAAATAATGTTGTCAGTTCAAAACTATACCTAAATAGTCACTATCGTACTTATATTGTTTAGTATCAGTGACGTCGATTCAATCGGTCTCGGGTCTAGATAGTTTTGCTAACTACACTTACGTGATATCGATCTTTTTATTGCTGGAAGTATTTAATTCTTCATCCCGCCAGAAGCTTATCACTCCCGCCCTTGCGACAAAGCTCTCAAACAGCGGAATTAAGCTCGGTAATTGATGTTTATTTACGTCGTCGGGCGACATGTGTGGATAAACCAAGCTCTTATTCAATCAGGCTTTCGACCACTTTCGCTGGGACGGCCGTACGTTACGAGTAACTTAATGGGATACGACGGTCACGCTTATTGTGACGTGAAATAGTTTTTAGGGTTCCGAACACAGAGGGTTAAAAAGTTTTAAGGAATAATATTTATAAGTAATTTGCTGTAATTCCTGAACCAAGTAAAGTAAATACATATATTCTACTCTATTCTATTCTAAAAACGGAACCATATCAATATGCCTTCGCTGTCAAAGGGTACTATCTCTTGAACGTCAATGTAGACATCTGAAATTTTCACAAAATGCGTTTTACTGTAGCCGCTACCACAACCAAATATACCTACAAGAAAAACTCCCATACAGGAAAACTTAAAAATTTGTTGTCATTTGATCTTAGGACTCTTATTTATTTCGGACCGGAGAAATGCTTGCCACTACACTTAGGTACTTAAGTTAGAATAAGTTTTGAATATAAGTGACATTATATCACGCCTATATTGGCCCGAAGGGGTAGCCAGAGATAACCACTTTCAGTATATGTACCATGTTAGGTGGTTTGCTTATTGCAATACGATGCAAGATTTCCAAACTCCGAGCTACTATGGGAATTTCAAGTTACAGAAACTCAATTAATACTTTGCAAGGTAGAATCAACGTTCAACGAATGACGTTCATTACGCTGAGAATACATTTCCGGTTTTTCTCCGATAGCCTGATTAGACAATCTGAAGGCACCCATACATACTCGGACGTCCGATCCGACAATCGGATTGGACGTGTATTTAATATTCAAACAAATGTATGGCACGAGTGCCTTCAGATTGTCTGATCAGACTATCGGATCCGACTATCGAAGAGAAAAAACGGAAATGTATTCCCAGGCTTAAGCGTATACAATTACCATAAAATGAAAAATAAATTGATCTGAATTCGAATCTGCCTGACTCGGGGATCTAATCCAGGACCTTACTTAACTTTTCAATATTCCTACTGGACTCCTGCTAGAAATTTTGCTTCACAATTTTCACTGATAACAACCATGCGTTGCACAGATAGCGAATCCTAATTTCCTTCATAATCCAATTCTATTGTCTACGGCAATTACAGACAGGGTTGGTACCGCCGCGGCACCTTATCGCCGGCATACCTCACGAGGTGATAACACGTATCTGAACAAGTAAAACCGATTAGTTCACGGAGGCATTATTTACTCGCTCGTAACACAGTAGCTTGCTGTGAGATGCTAACTGCCCTGTGACTTGCAAAAGTAACCAAGGACTAAGACTTGCCAGTTTCAGTATACCTATTTCTTTTGGCAATTCCAGTCTCTACAATTCACTATTATCAGCCTTTTATGATTCATACTGTGAAGGGATCCGTGGTCAGTGCAACAATAGGTTGAACCCAGGGAGCGTTCGAGTCAGTTGCTACATTGTCAGTGTTTAAGTACAAGCAAGTAAGGCACAATTAGCTAATTCCGTTTATTATTGCAGAATGAAATTGTACAAAATATTATTGGCCCGTTTTACGATTCTCGGAAATACGCGACTCAAAACTCACAAAATTACTTTCGTTTGGCCTTTCCCTTAACGCACATTTAAGGGCTTAGATATAGATTTATAAAGACAACATAAAAAATGCTTTTTAACGCATGCTGTGCCTTAAGGCGGGCGCCGCGCACCCACGACATGGAGGGCTCACGTAAATACTGTATCAATTAATTTGTACTGATCGCATATGCTTCAATACTTTTTATTTTGATTTTTATTAAATTTTATACAATTCAAATTATGATATGTAAATGTTAAAAAAATACTTAAGTTCCTTTTTTTTTTGAAAATACATATTAACTGCACTACAAGTTAAAATGTTATCTATACAAAGAAAACAGTATAATTCCATAGATTGGTTGGAAGTAAATCAACTTTATTACATTAGACAGTGTAATTAGTTATATACCATTTTAACCAGTTCTAAATCTAATCTACAATCAATAAGATTTTAATTATTTTTCCTTCGATTTACTGATACATTAATTTCATGATGTTGTATTAGGTACCTACTAACTTTGATTTTATGCAAAATTTTGTATGTATTATTATGTATGTATGTAATTTTAAATATTTTGTAAATTATTAAATATCTGTAATTTTATAAATTTAAATATTGTTCTACATCGATAAAGCATCGACAAGCTATATCTCAAGGATTGAAACTGTCTCGTAGTGTGAAGTATCGTAACATTATGACACATTAAGCTGTTCAAGTAATAAAAGTAAATCATAAAATTAATATGACAGCGTGTAACAACTGTCATGTTAACATTTTATAACCAGTGATGATCAAAAGTGTTTATCGATAAACCGGCTGTTCATGCTGTCGGTACCGGCGCACGGTAGGGTCAGTACGGATGGCAAAAAGGCTTTGCAAGAATAAAAAGGACAGTTATAACAAAACTTATGGCACGACCGGGCATTCGGTGATTATTTTATTGTTGTTTCGACTTGCTATTACCATTGTTTTGCTTGTGCCGAGAGAGACCGACTGCGATGCTTACCTACTGCTTGCGATTACATAAGGGGAAGTCCCTTGATACCGATTATATTATGGTAAGGTCATCTAGATAAAATCTCTACCTGTTTGTATTTATGTAAAACATATCGTCGTTGTATTCTTCGAAATGGCTGAAACGGCAAATAGGTTTTGAAGTAACTTTTCTTTTTTCAAAATGACATCTAATTTCTACCAGTGCTACAGCAATATCTATAAGCAGTTTAAACAATATTTTTAATAATGCTTAGAATGTCCTGGATGGATGATCCGGCTTCTACATCACTTCTCTCTCTTTTCTCTCTCTCTCTCTTTCTCTCTCTCTATCTCTGTATAACTTAAGTTCAAGATGAATGTGGCGTTAGTGTTCATATGCTTAGAGCGTTTCAGAACTGAAATATGATAAGTATTCATATTGTACTTAACCCTAAGCGACTCAGCTCGTACTCTCGGCGACCACAAAGCCGCGTTATCAGTGCGATATATTCGACGAGATACTGCTTCCTCGTTGCGAAATGCTCCAGTTATGTTTGTAAACATAATTAAGCAATACTTTTGAAAGTTGTAATGCTTTCAAAACCTGCGGGTTTCGGTTTCGACAAACAGGTAATCTCTCAAATAAGATTCTCGATTCCAACTACAACTCGAATCCTATATTTTTTTTTCAAATGTGAGTTATGTATGTGAGCAATTTAAGGTCAAAAATTATATTGAACAAAAACTCGAAATACCTAATAGCACAGAATAATAGTACAAGTACTAATAGTGGAGAAATTGCTCATGTTTGGAGTATGTTATTTGCTTATTGATATTTAATAAAGAAACGAAACATGCAAGAGTTGACCATTTAAACCATGATCATCTTAAAAGTGAAACTGCCACCCTAACAATTAAGTACCTACTAACTGAACAAACTAAGTAAACTCGGCCAACTAAAGCAACCATTAATTGGTACTTATTACTTTCTCCACTGTCATGATAATATTGAGAACGAATAGCTACTAACCCGAGCCCAACAATGGGACAAGGAAAGGGTTGTGGTGGATAAATGACTAATAATTCTAAACCGAAACACCTATTTCACAAAAATGCGATTTTAATTCTCATTTCGAAACTCGACCAACCGTTTCGCGCTCAAATTTCAATTTCGGTTTTTCTTGAAAGAGAGAAGAATATTTTTTATCTGTGCCCAGTCTTTATGGGCCGCGGTGATTTGGAGAGAGATAATAAATGAACGTAAATATTTTAGTCATCGTTGCGCGCGCAGCAAAAACGGACACGCGCGGGAATGCGCGGGAGGCCGCTGGGAGCGAGAGGTGGCAAAGAGTAAAGCTTGGTTTTATGCCTACGAGAGCTCGGGAGACTTATTTTAGACCCTTTGATACATTAAATAAAATAATAAAATGAATAAATACCATGGACACACGACCATCTGACCCCAAATTAAGCGCGAACCTGTACCATGGGTGTCAGATGATATACATACATAGATATTTTAAATACATACTTAAATAGATAATATTCACATCCAGACACAGAACAAACACAAGTGTTCGTCTCGAATATTTGTCCTGAGTGGGATTCGAACTCACGACCCCTGGCACAACAGGTAGGGTCACTACCGATTGCGCGAACGGGTCCCGACAATAAAAAATTACTGCCACTGTTACTTTGATGTGTGATCTCCTCAAATACCTATTACACGAGTAAATCAATATCAAGGATCATAAGGCTTTTTTATAGCGGTGACAGCCCAGCGGCTGTCGAACTCGCCTCTCACTCGAGCGGTCCGGGTTCAAACCCCAGTGGCACGCACCAATGACTTTTCTAAGTTATGTGCGTTTTAAGAAATTAAATGTCACTTGCTATAACGGTGAAGGACACATCGTGAGGAAACCTGCATGCCTGAGAGTTCATCATAACGTTCTCGAAGGTATGTGAAGTCTGCCAATCCGCACTTGGCCAGCGTGGTGGACTAAGGCCTAATCCCTCCCATTTTGAGAGGAGACCCGTGCCCAACAGTGGGACGTCTATGGGTCGCAGCGAAGGCTTTTGATCCCCACGGAGATAATTGTTAATAAATACATTGCCAAATACATGCCAAATAAAAAACAACTTATTTTAAGGATGACAGTAGTTCCTCATAAGTACCTTGGTGTTGTTACAGTTCGTGGCGTTGTATTGTTGCTTACCTGAAACAAATAAAATATCTATACTAATAATATAAGACCAAAGAGGCATTTTTGTTTTTAATTATTTATTTGTCTCCTAAATTTATTTTTAACACGCTTGGATTTATGTATGTATGTATGTAACGGAATCTTTGATAGTGATTTTCGCCCACTTCAAAACGTCGAATTAAAATTAATTTGAAACTTATCACGGACCGATAACAAGGCAAAAATGAAAAAAAGTAATGTACATGTATGTATACCAAGCTTGGATTAGATGTACGGATGGATGGACTTTTATCCCGGTAATACCTCTTCTATTTCAACTTCAATGGGTAGATTTTTTTGTTTGTCAGGTCTGTAATGTAAGTCACTTTCTTTATATCTAATTCACGCAAGCAAAGCTGCGGGGGTCCACTAGTTGTTTCATTTATTTGTGTAAGAGGCTACGAGTACCTAATTCAATATTATAACTACTTGATGAAAAAACTAAAAAAACGAACTATAAACTAAACAAATACAAACTACTAAAAACTAAACTAAAAGCTTGCAAAGTACACCCATTCATTGATTTAACAGTTTTTGCTTCACTTATTATTATTATGATTTAAATGTAACACATGAGATTATAGTAGAGGTTGGTCCACAGCATCAGTATAAAACCTCTGCGTAGAAGCTGCTCTGTGTTCTACGTGGAAGTGTCGTCCGTCCATCGCTCCAGAGTTTTCTCACATTAAACTGGACATTTGGAATTATTGACGTTCGATTTTGCTAATTAAAACTAGACTCGACGTAACTAAATACCTTTTAGTGAGTTCCTGGGAGAAATAATTATTGCCCTTAAACGTACGTCGATGCATTACTCTGTGGTAACTGTTCGCTGATCAATCTTTCAGCTTTTTATGTGGCAATTATAGTTTTCAGTCTATACGTAAGTGATTGTCGTCTAAAATAAGTAACAACTATAAATCCTAGGCAAGTTTTTTTCAGAGCGAAAGATTATTCCAGATATATTATTGCAGTTGTGAAATGGTCAATTACGGATAAAAAATGAAAATAGGACACAAAATAAATTGTGGATAAACTCGATGAGACTTTTTGGATTAACAGACTGGTTAAAGCAGCTTTTATTTGAAGGTAGGTACAGAAAGTTTGTTAAGAATGCCCATATATTTTTTATTTTTTTATGGAAACGCAAATGAGCTGCAGCAGACTGACTTTGGACAAGACTCAATTAGGGACTGGGATGGTTAGTCCAGTTGGCTGGGAGGGTTAATTAGAACATTAGTTGGTCAGTTCTTTGGTTGAGGACTCGGGACTGCTAGTAATAGGCATGTGTTATGCAATAATAATTATCCAACTGATAGGTATAGCTGATTAGGCCTCTTTGCCAACTCTTACTAAATTACATAGGTACAATATTTTGCTCTCAATCGTTAATAAGTGAAATTAATTGGAGTAGAAATTTTTTGAAATGTCATGTCAAATACAGAATTCCAAGAAATAATTTCAGAATTCCTCAGCGTCGTTTGTTTTATTGATAGACTAGGCGGGAGAGGAAAAAACGATAACAAGACGCTTTCATTGCAGACCAGCGAGTCAGAACTAATTGAACGGAAACACTGGTGATAAATAATTTAATAAGCCCGTTGCGAAGGGTCACCGGAAGGCGGGAGACACGCGAACGACTAAAATCGTTTTAGATACTTTACTAATTGTGACGTATGGTGATATAATTAAATATGTAGGCAATTGTAGATTAAGTCTTAAAGTTACTTAAGTTAAACACGAGCACGAACATTATAGGATGAAAGCAGATATCTTTTCTCAACAATTAGAGGCCTAAAAACTGTCTAAGCAATCAGGCGATTTCATAAGCCTGATAAACTTTTAAATGCTCTTTTCTTACTAAAAACAGTCAAACTGTCCCGTTTAAAATGTCCCGTTTTTATTATATTTTATTACTATGAATTCGGTGTCCGTCTGTCCGTCAGTCCGTCTGTCACCAGGCTGTATCTCATGAACCGTGATAGTTAGACAGATGAAATTTTCACAGATGATGTATTTTTATTGCCGCTATAACATCAAATACTAAAAGATAGAAAAAATAAAAAATTAAGGGGGGGAAAAATTAGAAAATGGTACGCGACCCTTCATGCGCGAGTTCGACTCGCACTTGGCCGGTAACTAGCCGACCAGCCTGAAGTCACACCAGTCAGTCAGCCACGAAGTCGCGTGCACAAGTCGCCAGTGCGGTCTCCGCCTAACGAGTTCCGTACACTTCGTAGAAGACAGGCGCCCTATGGTCTACCATACAGCCGGACGCGCCGCTCATGTGACCGTGATACCCTCTTTATTTAATTACAAGCATTCCTTCTACTTGCATTTTCTTCTTTAGCCCATTTATGTCCGTAGCGATTAGGTACAATCCATATCCTCAGATTGTAAAAGTGCCTAGCTGTGCCACTTTATTGCAAATAAAATATTATTATTTATTATTTTCTTTTAAATTTCACAGCTTACGCTTGTAATTTAATGCCAATTACGGGCAAAGCCAAGTAAATGATATATTGGGGAATATTATTTTACGGTTTCTATTGTAAAAAATTACGCACAATACGGCATATTGTGTTGAGTACCTACAGCGGCTTTTTGTAATTGAGTGTATATGAAGTTGGGAAAGTCGCTGAGCTTTAGGCTATGATGCAAGTGTTTGGGGATTAGCCCTGTTATTATTATTATTAATGTTGGTAGGTGTAAGTAAGTCTGCCAACTCGCATCAATCGACTTGTATCCAGACAGGTTTAATGAAGCATTTTCATTAGACCTGTCTAGAGATATAAGAATCGTTAAAATTGACTATAAATAGCTTACATAGAAATTATACAAAAAACCTTGTCCTTGTAGGATACCCCTGTGCTGTGGGTAACAACACCCTTCCAGGGTCAAATACTTGAATAAATGACACAAATTGTAGCAGGAATAGTGGGGGGTGAATGGAAACACAGTTGAGTTCTATCCACTTAGCTTCATTTATTTTTTTTCCACTTATCCACAATAATTTTATAAGGTACGGTTCTTACTTATTTATATTTAAGTTAGCTATTAAGTGAGTATTTAATACAGAGAGGAAAGAGACGGGGCCTGTTGGTATGCTTGGCTGCTCACTGGCCTAGGTATTTGTCAGAGGGGTCCGTCCGGACCGGGCCCCACCGATATCCCTACGGTAAAGAGGTTACACAGTACTATTAAGTTAGATTACCAGGTAATATTAGGTTAAGTCTTTGAGCAACACCTAAAGTTAAATATACAAAGTAATATTAAGTAAAGTTTCTAAGTACTATATATATATTAGTTTAAGTAAAGTTCAAGGAAAGGCGCGAAGAGCCCGGAGCCTCCGGAACCGCAGCCGTCGAATTAGATCCCACCCGGCTCACCACTCCACCCTCAGCGCCACACGCACTCCTCTCCCCCAGAAACTCCTATCCCGCCACAAAACTCTTCCCTCCAAAAACTCTTCCTACGATTACAAAACAGGTCTTACACAACAGTAAACACAGTCCTCCGGCAGAGGCTATTCTACAAATAAAGTTAAAACTAAAGTAACAGCCTAGAGACTAACCAGAGTTAAGTAATTAAAAGTAACCGGAATACCCGTTCGATATACAGGGCTCGGTAGGAAAAAGATCAAATTAACTACAGCCTACAGAACCACAGCCTTACAGAATCACACTATATCACTGCCCTATAAGGCTCGCAGGGCTTCCCTACTTTAGAAACAAAAGATACTAGGTCTATATATACTACTACCACTACTAGGTACACCAGGCATACCAGTTACCAGGTATGAATACCAGGTATAAACACTGCTACTACATAATAGGTATGGATACCAGATACTAGGTATAGATAACAGGTATACACAGAGCACACTTAACACTAAACGCTAACTAGTTATCCTAGGCGGCTATTATTTAATGGCTGACAATACAAGCAAATAATTAGAGTAATAACCCATCAAGTAGACAAGAACGCCTTTGGCGTGATGGATGCCACCAGCGCGCATGGCGTAGGGGTTAAGCCCCGGTAACACTCGGGCAGGTAATCATTTATTTGCGGCCACTAAAAGCAAATAATAGAAAGAGAACTAACCACGGAGTAAACGAAACCGTGGGCGTGGCGGACGCCACCATTGCGCATAGCGCCGGGGTTAACCACGGTGGCACGGGGGCAGGCAGCCACGTGGTAACCACCCTACAGACAGAACCTCACTAAGTCACACAGTAAGTGGATTTAATTCCCACAGCGAAAAATAAACAAATTAAATGCATACCTTATTAGGGAGGAGTGGGCAAGAACGCCCAACAGCCCACAGAACGCCATGATGCCAGACAGGTGCCGATCACACACGGGACCCTGTGTAGAACGTTCGAATTAACATCACGAGAATTCACGATAAACACTGTTTCAACCTAACAATGGATTGAATAAACTCACCGAAGCAGAAACAGACAGCGCGTTCCACACGCAACCGCAGACAATCTCCAGAACACATCCTGAAAAGATTCACCGAATTAGCTACGATTTACGCACATAACCGGAATTTAATCAGGAACCCACTATTTATCCACACTACTCACCGAAGCAGTATCTTTTGGGCCACTTGGATATGGCTCCAACAGCAGACAGACAGAACAGAACTCCAGACAGACAGACAGACAGACGGGCCGCGGCGTGCGCGGGCGCGCACGGCCGCTCCCAAAATGGCCTCTTCACCACCTTTGGCAAAAATTCACTTCTCCTTCACCACGGACCGGAAAAGGGTTCTCAACAATCACTTTACCAATTCCAGGCTGCGTTCGGAAACACACTTACAAACTCGTACCTGAAAATAGGCAAACTTCCTGACAACCGAAGAATTAACACACTAGACACCAAACAGCTCAACAGATTCCAAATTACCTAATTTCAATAAATTAATACAGCAATGAATTATCGTTTTACTAAATAAAGTATTATTTAAACGAAATAACTCAGACTGACAACAACAGACACAAAAACTACTGCTTTCAGAACGAAACTTAAAACCGTTCCGTCGCGCACTCACAGCTTGGTAGTATTTATGGTCACTAACATCAAAGGAAAAAGAATTAAATATTTTAGATATCAAGCCTAAAGATTATTATTATGAGTTTAAATAAGCTAAATACACTACTCCAGACACCTAAAAGACAAAATACAATATTCTTTAGCCACTATCAAACCTGAAACTTTAAAGAACCATAAACAACACGACCCACGAGTGTGAACGGAACGCCCACCAGCCGACAGCTTCGTAGATCTGTCGATACCTCAGTAACGTCAACGTCAAACGCCCTTGTCATTGAATCATTTGTTTTGATATAATTATTATTGTAATTAATTAAGTGTATTTACGATGAATAACAGCTAAGTTTATTTGAATGGAAGCAAAACGGGATGAAATACGTTTATGGAACCTCAATACCCTTCATTGAGGTCCTTTTGTATGAAACGAAAGTTTATAATTTAGTTGAAAAGTAAGTTTTAATTTAAGTGGAAAAAAAGGTGTTACAGTACCCCGTCGCCCACCAGAATTTCACGAGGGAGAAACGAGTGAAATTCACGCTGGCCCTCCAGCGCTTACACTAACACAGACGCCCAGAACAGAACGACACAAAGTCTCCAGAACAACATCTTCAACATGACTTAATAACAGAACACCCAACACCACTTGAAGAACCCGGCGAACCCCAGAGACCTGATCCTCCAAGCGTTGAGCCATCTCCTTAACAGAACAACCCTAAACATAACCTAATAACACAACAGGCACTACGACCAACTCGAGAAGAGTTAATCCAGCCTCATAATGTCCTTCACCACCTGAAGAACCCGGCGAACCCCAGAGACCTGATCCTCCAAGCGTTGAGCCATCTCCTTAACAGAACAACCCTAAACATAACTTAATAACACAACAGGCCCACGACCAACTCGAGAGGAGTTAATCCAGCCTCATAATGTCCTTCACCACCTGAAGAACCCAGTGAACCACGGAGACATGATCCTCTAAGCGATGAGCCACCACCTAGCCAGTAGCACGCCTCAGAGGAAATATTAAAATTATATTATAAACTATGAACTATAAATTAAAATAGAATATTAAAACCTAAAAAGAAACACAACGACGGGAAGATACACCTACTGCTGTCGAGACCCGGCAGTGGACCAACCAAATCGACGCTGATACACTGGAAAAGTCTCCGACAAACCTAGGAGCTACCGCATAACCCCGGAGAAGTATACATAGCGGGCCAGATATTAACACCTGGGCACGCAAACGTTCCCCTATGGTACAGATAGTCACTTCCTAGAGTAACTCATACTTGTTTAGCAAGTATACCTAATGAGCCACCCATCAGCCATTATGAAGTCCTAAGTTAATATAATAAATCTTAAATATAGAAGTTATCTTAACTTATCTATCAATCTTATAAATTATACCGCAAACTTAAACTTAAGTTTTAACTAAAGCTGTATTAAAAACCTAGCAGACTAGTTGCTAATACATTACAGAACACCAGCAGGCCCCACTAAAATAGAACACTACAGGCAAAGAAAATATTATTAATATCCATATTTTACCTAAAGCAGTACTAATAACCGAGTAGAATGGTCGTTAATACAGTACAGGTACACCAGCATACATCAGTTCAATAGAATATTTAATACAGTACAGTACAGCAGCTACTTCAGTACACTAGAACATTACAGGTAAAGTAAAAAAACTCCTAGTAGTAGTACCTCCTACTAGTAAGAACCTCCACAGACCAACAAATGCTACAGTTATTATCACAGTATCAGAACACAAGCAAAACATCAGTACAGTCTATCATTACAGGCAAAGAAAAAATTTTATAAGTGTATGAGCAGCCAATCCGTCACTGAGCGAGAGACCAGTGCCGGGGAGAGCCTCCACACACCAACAAAAGCTACAGTTATAATCACAGTATCAGAACACAGCAAAATATCAGTACAGTATCATTACAGTCAAAGGAAAAATTTTTATAAGTTATGAGCAGCCAATCCGTCACTGAGCGAGAGACCAGTGCCGGGGAGAGCCTCCACACACCAACAAAAGCCCCACGTTGGGCGCCATTGTAGCAGGAATAGTGGGGGGTGAATGGAAACACAGTTGAGTTCTATCCACTTAGCTTCATTTATTTTTTTTCCACTTATCCACAATAATTTTATAAGGTACGGTTCTTACTTATTTATATTTAAGTTAGCTATTAAGTGAGTATTTAATACAGAGAGGAAAGAGACGGGGCCTGTTGGTATGCTTGGCTGCTCACTGGCCTAGGTATTTGTCAGAGGGGTCCGTCCGGACCGGGCCCCACCGATATCCCTACGGTAAAGAGGTTACACAGTACTATTAAGTTAGATTACCAGGTAATATTAGGTTAAGTCTTTGAGCAACACCTAAAGTTAAATATACAAAGTAATATTAAGTAAAGTTTCTAAGTACTATATATATATTAGTTTAAGTAAAGTTCAAGGAAAGGCGCGAAGAGCCCGGAGCCTCCGGAACCGCAGCCGTCGAATTAGATCCCACCCGGCTCACCACTCCACCCTCAGCGCCACACGCACTCCTCTCCCCCAGAAACTCCTATCCCGCCACAAAACTCTTCCCTCCAAAAACTCTTCCTACGATTACAAAACAGGTCTTACACAACAGTAAACACAGTCCTCCGGCAGAGGCTATTCTACAAATAAAGTTAAAACTAAAGTAACAGCCTAGAGACTAACCAGAGTTAAGTAATTAAAAGTAACCGGAATACCCGTTCGATATACAGGGCTCGGTAGGAAAAAGATCAAATTAACTACAGCCTACAGAACCACAGCCTTACAGAATCACACTATATCACTGCCCTATAAGGCTCGCAGGGCTTCCCTACTTTAGAAACAAAAGATACTAGGTCTATATATACTACTACCACTACTAGGTACACCAGGCATACCAGTTACCAGGTATGAATACCAGGTATAAACACTGCTACTACATAATAGGTATGGATACCAGATACTAGGTATAGATAACAGGTATACACAGAGCACACTTAACACTAAACGCTAACTAGTTATCCTAGGCGGCTATTATTTAATGGCTGACAATACAAGCAAATAATTAGAGTAATAACCCATCAAGTAGACAAGAACGCCTTTGGCGTGATGGATGCCACCAGCGCGCATGGCGTAGGGGTTAAGCCCCGGTAACACTCGGGCAGGTAATCATTTATTTGCGGCCACTAAAAGCAAATAATAGAAAGAGAACTAACCACGGAGTAAACGAAACCGTGGGCGTGGCGGACGCCACCATTGCGCATAGCGCCGGGGTTAACCACGGTGGCACGGGGGCAGGCAGCCACGTGGTAACCACCCTACAGACAGAACCTCACTAAGTCACACAGTAAGTGGATTTAATTCCCACAGCGAAAAATAAACAAATTAAATGCATACCTTATTAGGGAGGAGTGGGCAAGAACGCCCAACAGCCCACAGAACGCCATGATGCCAGACAGGTGCCGATCACACACGGGACCCTGTGTAGAACGTTCGAATTAACATCACGAGAATTCACGATAAACACTGTTTCAACCTAACAATGGATTGAATAAACTCACCGAAGCAGAAACAGACAGCGCGTTCCACACGCAACCGCAGACAATCTCCAGAACACATCCTGAAAAGATTCACCGAATTAGCTACGATTTACGCACATAACCGGAATTTAATCAGGAACCCACTATTTATCCACACTACTCACCGAAGCAGTATCTTTTGGGCCACTTGGATATGGCTCCAACAGCAGACAGACAGAACAGAACTCCAGACAGACAGACAGACAGACGGGCCGCGGCGTGCGCGGGCGCGCACGGCCGCTCCCAAAATGGCCTCTTCACCACCTTTGGCAAAAATTCACTTCTCCTTCACCACGGACCGGAAAAGGGTTCTCAACAATCACTTTACCAATTCCAGGCTGCGTTCGGAAACACACTTACAAACTCGTACCTGAAAATAGGCAAACTTCCTGACAACCGAAGAATTAACACACTAGACACCAAACAGCTCAACAGATTCCAAATTACCTAATTTCAATAAATTAATACAGCAATGAATTATCGTTTTACTAAATAAAGTATTATTTAAACGAAATAACTCAGACTGACAACAACAGACACAAAAACTACTGCTTTCAGAACGAAACTTAAAACCGTTCCGTCGCGCACTCACAGCTTGGTAGTATTTATGGTCACTAACATCAAAGGAAAAAGAATTAAATATTTTAGATATCAAGCCTAAAGATTATTATTATGAGTTTAAATAAGCTAAATACACTACTCCAGACACCTAAAAGACAAAATACAATATTCTTTAGCCACTATCAAACCTGAAACTTTAAAGAACCATAAACAACACGACCCACGAGTGTGAACGGAACGCCCACCAGCCGACAGCTTCGTAGATCTGTCGATACCTCAGTAACGTCAACGTCAAACGCCCTTGTCATTGAATCATTTGTTTTGATATAATTATTATTGTAATTAATTAAGTGTATTTACGATGAATAACAGCTAAGTTTATTTGAATGGAAGCAAAACGGGATGAAATACGTTTATGGAACCTCAATACCCTTCATTGAGGTCCTTTTGTATGAAACGAAAGTTTATAATTTAGTTGAAAAGTAAGTTTTAATTTAAGTGGAAAAAAAGGTGTTACAAAATGTATAAAACAATGAATTCGGATACCACGCAGCCAAACCTCAATCGCAAGTAAGTCGACAATTTCCAACACAAAAACCAGCAATAAATTCCATCGAGTTCAATACGCGAATTGGTCAAATTAAAAGTTTCTAACTTAGAGGCGTCGGGCTCAAAATCAGCGATAAAATTCACACCTCACGTCCGGCGTAACGACGTAACGACCCATTGATGGGATAGAGACGTCGGCGGAAAAAGCTCAATGCACACTTGCCACAATGGACGGGGCTGTGGGCTGTGGGGCACCGCCGCGTACACTGCGAGAGACACCTCGAAATGTCTGCCCCAGTGCACCGTTCACACTTGAGAAAATCTGATCATTTAAGTTGATTAATTGATTGATTTTTCATATCATTTCTTTAGTGTTAGTCATATCATAGTCATCATCATTACAACCCTTTCGTTTTCCCACTGTTGGGCACGGGTCTCCTCTCAGAATGGGAGGGATTAGGTCTTAGTCCACCACGCTGGCCAAGTGCGGATTGGCAGGCTTCACATGCCTTCGAGAACATTATGAAGAACTCTCAGGCATGCAGGTTTCCTCAAGATGTGTACTTCACTTCCTACAATTTCTTAAATCGCACATAACTTAGAAAACTCATTGGTGCGTGCCGCTTGGGTTTGAACCCGGATCGCTCGAGTGAGAGGAGAGATCGTTATTCATTGGGCTGCTACCGCTATATGTTAGCTTAACACTATTAAGTATTTAATTACTTAACATCGATTAAAGACATTTAAATTTAAAAAAATGACAAATAATTTAAAAAACAATTTAGGTACTACTTTTCACATTAGTACCTAGATATCATGCGATACCTTGGCGTGGAATAGATATATCCTATTCCTATCCATAGGATAAGAATATTGTAAATTCTTCCTAAAGCCGATGACCATATAGATAGTCTATCGTGACTTAGAGCTTGGCTTAGTGGTAGGTAATTATTGTAAATTTATCCTAAGGCAACTTAGGCACCTGTGTAGGATTAACTATTCATTCAATGATCAATAGCTAATCCTTTGCCTTATATATCAGTTAGTAGTTTAAGTAGTTTTTAGTTAGGTACCTAGACTTTCGTTAAGCGTGTCTAATCACCTCATAGCGAAATAAATTATTTGACTTTGACTATTCCACATGTCCTAGGAACGTGGCCTTTTACATGAAGCCACAAATGCTACAACAATTTAGAGTCAGGATTATTATGAAGACAGATACTGGAAAGCAACCTGTACTTTTGAACAGCAACCGTTTCTTGCTGCTCCGTTAAAGACGAACAATGATCCCAGTATAAGTTTACCATGTATCCAGTAATTAGGATACAATTCCAGTTTTTGTCTCGGCAGCAACAAAATAACATGTAAATGAAGCATTTGTAAATGAATCGAACACGATCAATTAGCATGTTCATGGCTAATTTCTTTGTGTATCTTATTATGTATTGTAAGGGGCAATTAGTAAATAAACTAACTCTTTTCCGTCTCAGACATATTCATAGTCAGGTCGACAATTACGTTAATTACCAGATGAATTATGACAGCAGTTTTCCTGGAGGTTTTAGGAGACATTATTTTAACATAATAATATTATTTAATCAGATTTCATGGTACCAGTATCTAAAGCACCAGATCAAGTAATTCAATTGACAAGATTCAAGTCCTAACTTGAATTAATTTCACTATCGTAACGCTCTAATCGTAAACTCTGATGTGATCCGATTTACAACTTTTGCTTAACTAATCAGGAAAATAGAAACGGCTATTCCGTGAGATCTTTTTTACTGAATTTTGATTAAGCTACCATGCATGATAGGCGTGGAGTTTACATAAATATACACTTAAATGGGTTATAATTATGTAAACTGGGGTAAATTATATTTTTGGAATATAAATGTTATGCCAAGTAAAAATACATAGATATTCGCCTTCACATTGGATGGGTTTTGCCGGTAACCTAGGTATTCAACGTAAAACTGAACTGACAGCAGATATGCAGCAGTGTGCACCCGCCTTTAAGCGCGCACAAAGCCCAATTTCGATCATGCGACAAAAAAGCGTCGCCGAACAGACTTTTGCCGCCGCACGCGTTATGTGCCAAAAAACCACGGCGGCGAGCGTAACAGGGATGCAAAGCTAGTTTTATTTTTATAAATTTAAGAGATAGTAAACGGACTTGACAAGTGTCACACATGTTTTGCTACCGGGGTAAGATGGTTGGATGGACACTTGACTAAGAAAACTGATTGGTGTGCATCTAACTGAGAATTTAATTCGGACGTCTTGAATAAGACGAATTCTTAACCAATGGGTCATCACCGCTCAAACGTATACGTACCGGCATCAAAGTGTAGCTGTGACCTGGAAATACGCAGTTGTCAGTCGTAAGCGTTGGTCCGCCAGCCGTATTATGTCCCCCGCACCAATACCCCATGGGCAACTATCCTTCCGGATTTCGTTCAAAGCTAAACTCTTGTGCCGCGAAGAATAACTTTATATGTGTACGTTATCTGAAACTATCATTTAATTAAATTTTAATATGTTTGTTTTATATTAATTTTAGGCTTCATTAAAAAAACAGCATTGTCATCCAAAGAAATAATTATTCAAACATTTTATGATCCACACAAAAATAGGCTAGCTTTCAAAGCCGAGTAAATAGGAGTTCGTGAGCCGTGAAGCTTTCGGGATAAATAAAAGCTCTTTGCAAACAGTGCTTCGGTTGGGTGAGCTTGATCGAGAGGATTATTGATTACTAACTTTCCCCGCGGATTTACCCGCGTAAAATCGTTATACGTATCTATCTCTGCCATCCAGGGATGTAGAATATAATAAGTATAGCCTTTATCATAATAAGTATAGCCCGATCATAATCTGAGATCAAATCGGTCGACAGTTAATTTATCGATTAAAAATCGAATGATTATTACAAGTTGTATTCAATTTCCACGGGAACCGTGCAATTTTCTGGGATAAAAAGTAGCCTATGTCTATGCTAAAAATTACTTCGATACATCATTTCGTTAAGGCTGAGAAGTGAGTGAGAAGGACAAACAAACAAAAATACTTTTCCATTTATTTTATATGTTAATAAAGATTTTCCAAATTTAAATATTCAGGTATGTAACTTAGGATAATTTCCTTTAGGGAGTGTTATTGAGTTTTGTTCTTGGTTTCCCAACACTAGGTATTTATGTACGTAATCGCAACACTAATTATGTACTTACCTAATGTAATTCTGCGGTCATCGCACTTTTTTTTTTTTTTTTATCGTGGGGAAATCCTCATGGATATCTCTCCGTATCGGGGGATGCGGGAGATTATGTCGGACTCCTACCGACTAAAACCCCACGGTATCCCTCTCTGCACTATTCTGCCGGGATCACGGGTACGCTTTCGCATTCTTCCGCGATCCCGGCGGTCATCGCACTTGGCTTAACTAAACACGTATCTTATTTAACGGAAAGAGTCCGTTCAACAAATATTACTATCGGTCGTTTAAAACTTGGTCGCGTAAAGCTCATTTTCTCGATATTAATTTGATGTGAAATCACGCTCTCTCTTCTCTATTTAGCTTTTAACGGACATAGGAATTACTATAGGTAGTACTTACTAAAAAGTAATTTTGTTACATTAAAAACATTATTTTCCGTTATACAATACCACGCAACACTGTAACAGTATTTATTAAGGTAATTTCATTTAATTACAGTCAAACCTGGGTAAGTGAGAACTGGATAAGTGAGAAAACTCTATAAGTGAGAGTAATAGCCAGAACCCGTCATTTTAAGCTCCCAAAACCTCTATTAGCGAGAAACAGAAACCTCTGTAAGAGAGAGTCGTTTTTCCCTCGTGGACCTCTGTAAGTGAGAGTGCTACTTATCTATACCTCTATAAGCGACAGTCGAGCTTTATTTATTTTATTATTTAGGAGGAACTATAGCTACAATAAAAATACATACATACATAAAAGGTACACACATACAGTAACAAATGACAATACAAATTACAAATTTAACATCTGCTATTTTATGACTCATTCTTAACTTTCGTGGAACTTCCTACCATTTTTTTAAGTGTAAATAAGTTCTAAATAAAATAAAATTATATTGTTATTGCTGCGTACCTCTATAAGAGAGAAACGCTACCCATGTACCTGCATTAGCGAGAAACTCGGGTTAGTGAGAAACTTCTATAAGCGAGAATGAGATTGTGCTCCCTTGAACTCTCGCTTACCCAGGTTTGACTGTATATCACAAATCAGCATTCTGAGACCACCGGCGAAATTCTCAGCCGCTATCTAGACCCGTCAAGGGGTTTTAACCCTTATCGCATATAGATAAGTGCTGTATTCCCTTCAATGGCTCCAGCAAAATTGATGCGCATTTAATTCGCGAACTTTAGTTTCAATTATTCGGAAATTAAAATCATATTAATGTTCAGTAACACGCACCACTATACGCGAATATGTTTCAAAAGATTGTTACCCGATTTCCTAGACTATTTATTATTCATACAGTCAAAATAAAATAAATGTTTCCGAACAATCGTTGATTCAAATTTGCGGCAAATATTTTATGTATTCTACTGCTTAATGAACAATCTTTGATTCAAATTTTATTCTAAATCACATTTGAGCAGCGTGGTGGGTGGGTGCTCTAGACTAGACCTCCCGCAGCTGTCTATGGGAGACCCGTGCCCAGCAGTGGGACGCGTATGGCTGCAGCTTAGCTTACATAGAAAATAGTTGAAACACATTGTTGACTTCTTTCATAACTAAATGATATGAATGGCTGCAGTAAAATTTGTAATATAGTTGAATCATCGACGGCGTCCGCAAGATTACCGATATGTCGATACTAATATGATTCTGATTATATGATTCTATTTAGCGATTTAGATATACCTAGCCTGAAATTTGTAATACAGTCGATATATACTTACTGCACTACATATTACGTATATTATAAATTTTAGTGCAGGTAGCACTAAAATTTATAATATACCTACTCGTAGTCGAATAATCGACGGCGTCCGCAAGATTACCGATATGTCGATACTAATGTGATTCTGATTATATGACTATATCTAGCGATTTAGATATACCTACCTACTATCCTCATCTCCAAAAACCCATGCAACCACTTCTTATACATACAACAAGTCCTCGTGGAGAAAACTTGGGTTTGAATAAATATGGCTCGAGGTTATCGCAGAATGATCGCGCCATTCTTTGACAACTTATTTTAAATTAATTTTGGAGGGAAAGCCCGTGCCCGATCGTTGATTGTTTATTACGAGGGTTCGATTATTAAATTTCGCCGAAGTTACTTCAGATTTTCGTATGCGAAACATTGTCGCATGCGAAATAAGCATGCGAGCTAATTATTATTAAATTAAAAAATGCTAAGTCTAAGTCAAAGTCAAATAACTTATTTCGCTATCAGTTTATTGGACACGCTTAACGAAAGACTATTGTTAATACTAAAATATAAAGAGATATAATGTTACTAATTAATAATAACTTTATACTTATGCAGTAGGTACGTACATGAGACGTTAATTATTATTGTCAAACGAGTATTTTTATCAAATTATTTAAAAAAAGGATTAATAAAATATTAATAATAATAATTTTGTATCGAAAAATCGTCCAAGTGACTATGAAAAGGAGAAACCATGTTTTACAATTAAAAGCAACTGGTCACCCATCCACATAGCGACCGCGCCCGTCGTTGCTTTAATCGGTCGATCAGATAAAATCGACGCGAGCCATTAACTGAGGATAAGAAAATGAAAAAATATTATTATTATATAGAAAATGTCTTTTGGCAATAAGTCCGCTCACTGTAGATAATGCAATAAACGTTTAATAAATAAATAAATAAATATTCAATCCTCGAAAGTTGAGCCCCGCATATTACCAAGAACTGTCGTATCTGGTACACGCTCATCTAAATTTACTGTAAAGCAAAATTGGTTCATTTCGAGGGCAAAATATTTGTAAGCGATTTTTAATTACTCCATTATTCCCGCATCGGTTAATTTGGGTCGATATTTCTAACGGATATCATGAATTGTTGGATGAAAATAAATTGCTCGCAAGCCTAATTTAAATTCGATCAGTTAATTGCTTTTCGAATTAAATTAAGCGTGAAATATTTTATGGATTCAACCTACTGCTGAACTGTATTTTCGTTCACAGGCTAAGGACATAGTTTACGACTACGGCAAAGTCCGGAGTCGAAAGCAATACGGAGAATACTCCGTAAGACTCTAAGGCAGTTTTTCTCATGTTTTCCATTACATATTTAATTATTTAGAATTAGAACTTCGATACAAAAAGGATTTGATTGCTCAGCATGTAATCGGTGCTATGCAATCAAAATAAACTACTGATATGTGACTGGCTTAGGACGAGACTCTTACTAACAATTCCTAAATGGACTTTTACTAACACTAACTAACAAGACAATCAATCAATCTTCTGCCCCAATCCCAGCGTTTAGCTACACTAACGAACTGCCCAACTAATAGTCTAGTCAACAAGTGCCTTTTAGGTCAAAATTTTTGCGCCTTCTCCGAAAATTATGATTGAGGTGTCATTCGATTCGGAATGGCATGTAGATAGTTTTTGAGAAAATTCGAAGCCCGCTCGCAAAAATTGCAATAGTTATAAACAATTAAGTGAAATAAAAAAAGGGGGTTTGGTATTTCGTTAATATCTCAAAAACTATTTGAGAAAATTTAAATTTGAAAAAAGATTCAAAAAGAGGAAGAAATTTCCTAAAAAAAGTCTCGACTCCCAAAATTGTCGGACTAATGTTTATAATGTTCCCAGAGGGTTGAAAATACGCTCGAAAACGGGTACTCCGGCTTGCGTAAGCCACGGCCCCATCGGACCTGTAATGAATAAATATTATTTAAACTTATTAAATATGAAAATTAAAAATTGAAAAAATTCAGGCGCCTGTAGGATAGATCAATGAACAATAATCCGTAATCAAAAAATTTTTATCGCGATTTTTCAAAAAGTTATCCATTAATTAATTAACAATTTTTTGTAGCATGAACATTAACATTGCAAGTGCGATAATTGTTAAACTATTAATCTGAGATTTTTTTCCTTTCGTGGAGCTATTTTTCAAAGGTCTTAGAATAGATTCCCGTTGGAAAAATTCAAAAATTGTTAATTTTCGTTTTGTTATTAACAATTTACTGAGGGAAAAAATTATAAAGCTTAATTAAACATTGAAAAAAAATCTTTTTTTGTAATATTATTATTGGTCCATTTTCTTATGATCAGAAGCTACTTAAAAATGATTTTTAATAATTTTTATCTCCTATTGTTTAAAAATTTGTTATAAACAAATGCGTTGTTTATGAGATAATTAAATTTTTTTTTTTGATATCATAATCTTTGATGATAATTATGATTTTTAAAAAAAAAATCGTTTCTCTAAAAAAATTTTTTATTGCTTAAAAACGCATTTGTTGAATAACAATTTTTTTTTACCACTTATTATGAAAATTAAGGAACCATTTTTTTTTTAAAAATCAATGTTTATCTTGATCTTTGATAGTAAAAAAGAAAAATCGATTATTATTTAACTTTTCATTGTTTATTTAATACACAATTTGTTATTAACAAATTAATTATTTCTTTGTATTTTTTTCTTTTTCTTCTTAAAAAAACAAAAACAACCATGTATTATTTTTTGAAAAAAAAAATTGTTTATATTTTTTATTGAACGAAATATAAATAAAATTTTTTTTTCCAAAAAATAATACATGGTTGTTTTTGTTTTTTTAAGTAGAAAAAGAAAAAAAATACAAAGAAATAATTAATTTGTTAATAACAAATTGTGTATTAAATAAACAATGAAAAGTTAAATAATAATCGATTTTTCTTTTTTACTATCAAAGATCAAGATAAACAATGATTTTTTAAAAAAAAATGGTTCCTTAATTTTCATAATAAGTGGTAAAAAAAAATTGTTATTCAACAAATGCGTTTTTAAGCAATAAAAAATTTTTTTAGAGAAACGATTTTTTTTAAAAAAATCATAATTATCATCAAAGATTATGATATCAAAAAAAAAAATTTAATTATCTCATAAACAACGCATTTGTTTATAACAATTTTTTAAACAATAGGAGATAAAAATTATTAAAAATCATTTTTAAGTAGCTTCTGATCATAAGAAAATGGACCAATAATAATATTACAAAAAAAGAATTTTTTTCAATGTTTAATTAAGCGTTATAATTTTTTCCCTCAGTAAATTGTTAATAACAAAACGAAAATTAACAATTTTTGAATTTTTCCAACGGGAATCTATTCTAAGACCTTTGAAAAATAGCTCCACGAAAGGAAAAAAAATCTCAGATTAATAGTTTAACAATTATCGCACTTGCAATGTTAATGTTCATGCTACAAAAAATTGTTAATTAATTAAGGATAACTTTTTGAAAAATCGCGATAAAAATTTTTTGATTACGGATTATTGTTCATTGATCTATCCTACAGGCGCCTGAATTTTTTCAATTTTTAATTTTCATATTTAATAAGTTTAAATAATATTTATTCATTACAGGTCCGATGGGGCCGTGGCTTACGCAAGCCGGAGTACCCGTTTTCGAGCGTATTTTCAACCCTCTGGGAACATTATAAACATTAGTCCGACAATTTTGGGAGTCAAGACTTTTTTTAGGAAATTTCTTCCTCTTTTTGAATCTTTTTTCAAATTTAAATTTTCTCAAATAGTTTTTGAGATATTAACGAAATACCAAACCCCCTTTTTTTATTTCACTTAATTGTTTATAACTATTGCAATTTTTGCGAGCGGGCTTCGAATTTTCTCAAAAACTATCTACATGCCATTCCGAATCGAATGACACCTCAATCATAATTTTCGGAGAAGGCGCAAAAATTTTGACCTAAAAGGCACTTGTTGACTAGACTATAACTAACGAATTTCTATTAACTCTCTCTGCTAACCGAACTAACAGTCCTATGTGATCCTAGTCCCTATTAATCTCGCTCAGTCAGTAACAGATGCCACGGGCGGCAACGGATGGGTGGTACTGCAAGCTCCTTTGCTACCTTACATAAAAGTACATCTACCACTAAAACAACGAGATACAAGCAAGCATCAGGACAATAGAGAAAGGAGTCACTCCTAGAAGCGTTCATTAGAAACAATAATTCGAATTGTATCACGGCCCTTAGGGGCTATTCAGAGCCGAGCAATGGGGCCATTAGGGGCATATAAATCCCATATAATAGTGTGGACGGGACGGACAATGGTTAAGCCGTGCGACACGGGACAATAAATAAGCACAAGTTGAAATCACAGTTTTATGGTTCGGTAAGTCTTCGCTGCAAACCATTAGTGGCACTGTAGGGTATCACCATCATGACAGCCCTTTCTTTGGCCCACTGTTGGACACGGGTTTCCTCTCAGAAAGGGAGGGGTTAGGCCTTAGTCCACGCTGGCCAAGTGGGGATTGACAGACTTCACTTCCCGGTTTACACAACGCTATGCAGCCACAATTAGCGTCGTCTTTCCCGGGGTCACATGATGGACGATTCGAGCTCCCACTCTCACCGCCCGCAACCCCAGAAGCCCCCTTTTAGTCGCCTTTTAGGACAGGCAGGGGCTACCGTAGCACTATTCTGGTCCCGAGCTACAGGGATTAAAGAATTGTAAGGAATTCTTGAGCAATAAATATTGATTGATTGATTGATACGAGATCATAATATGACCATGCTCCCATGCAACCACTGTTTTTCAGGGTCTCCTTTCTCCCTGAAATGTTCGGCGGGGTTTAGTGTAATACAGCAGTTCACTCCAGATCTTAGCATTCTAGCATTCTAGTTAGCTTTCCTTTCCCGCGTTTCCAAACTCGTTTCATCACCCATTAGCGTACAAATCTCACAATCCCCATCCGAAGCACTCACAATGCACGACACGCATCGTCCCCATCAAACAATATTAAGCTGGGACCAGATACGAGTGCGGCGGCGACTACAAACCGCGCGGCGCGTTTGTCGCGCAGCAATCGCACGATCGCGCGACACGAGCGCGCGATACGATCGCGCTTGGTGAACGGGTGCAGTTATCGCAACGTCAGATGTGCCGTCGCACGAATTGGGAGATGGATAAAAAATGGTTTTATGTGATGAGAACAGCTGAGGAAGCTCTTGAGACCAGTCTCATACGGGTCTCAAGAGGGTTCAAATACCAATATTAATTGCTTCGCTCGCGTGGAATTAGACAACAATAGTTTCGTTTACACCTAGTAATCTTCAACATAATATATCTGATGGCTGAGGAACTAGACCGGCTCCCTGCCACCACCGGCTTCCGCAGTAGCCACGGACCTCCCAGGAAGTCAAGACGGCTACTAGCGTAAGTGTGAGACCTAGGTCTCTCTTTATCATTTTTATTTTCTTGAAATATTTGTCATTATTCATTTAACCATAATCTGATACATCATAATATTATATTATAGCCTATGTCACTCAGTGAACATGCAGCTTTCTAATGGTGAAAGAATTTTTGAAATCGGTCCAGTAGTTTTTGTGTGAAAACATTACAAACAAATCTTTCCTCTATAAAATACTAGCTAACCCCGCGAACTTTGTTCCGCGCAGGAAATAAATGAGTATATTTTTGATTTTATTTTTATTAGCATAATACATAATATAAATAAAACAAATTAATTATTTTAATGATTCTTTATTGACCATTTATTTATATATTACCTTGTGATAGACTACATTTCTCGTTTTATTTTCATGCGCAAGATCAAATAATGCAGATGATCTTAAATTAATATTAATAAATTATTAATTTGACTTAATCTGGAGCGTTAAATGTGCGTTCGTGTTTTCCAGATGGTTGTTTATCCGCTCTGATCACCACTTTGTAGTCCTCATTTGTCATGCGCTCCAAAGCACTCTTGAACAACCTGACCAACGCATGAAGTTCATGAAGTATTTGCTGCAGATCTTGTTTATTGCTCTTTTCATTGCTGAATCTCTTGATGTCGATCATGTTGCCCATGCAGTATAATTGTAAAAAAATATTTTGTGCATCTTCGAGAGGTTGTAATGATCCGATTCAATGGTAAATCTGTCTGTCCTTGTATCTACAAAATCAAAAGCAAAGTCAGTATTACTGATTTATAAATATTTTTTTAATAATTTGCATACATAACATAGTAATAATTATAGTATGTTAATGTTCTACTTTATTCTTTGTAAGTACAAAAATTAAATAAATTAATACATACCTTTAATGTCGGATTAAATCCTCGTTCTTCCATAATGACTGCCCCAAATCAGGTCATTTGGAAACAACTATTATATTTTCGAATGTTTGCTAGAAAATGTCGTGATTCTGGTGTTTCGCCAAGAAGCAATGAATGTAATGGTTCAGGTGGCGGACAGTAGGTAATCAGTTCTGAAATCGTATTGAAACGCTACCCGATTCAAATCAGTACTTGATAAATTTCTTCTTGTTCTTCTAAAATTATCTAGTTCTTGATCTCTGAGCTTTGACCCACGATTTCGCATTGCCAACCTAGCCGTTTCAGTGGCTGCCTCGTTTTGCTCTTGTGATTGAGAAGCACGAAGTCGCCATACTAACGCGGCGCTCTTCACGTGCCCTTTGATTCGCAATGTTTCGAATCCTAGGTGGATTACGGCTTTGTCGGAAAAGAATTGATCGTCTTGGTCGCGGCATGGTATTGTTAATGATAATATCGGCACAATAAGCTAATAGAAACTCGAAACAAACATTTAAAATGTACTCTGTAAAACCAACACATCAACTGGTCGACTTCAAAAATTTCAAATTGTCAAATTATCAACTGTCAGTAAAAAATAAAATAAAACGGAACGGTGTAAAAAGTATCCTATAGCAGTCCCCCGGTTCTAAGGTACCTCCCGACAAATTTTGAGCCAAATGGGTCGGCCATTCTTGAGTTATAAATGGTGTAACTAACACGACTTTCTTTTATATATCTATATATATATATATATATATATATATAAAATCAAAAGCAAAGTCAGTATTACTGATTTATAAATATTTTTTTAATAATTTGCATACATAACATAGTAATAATTATAGTATGTTAATGTTCTACTTTATTCTTTGTAAGTACAAAAATTAAATAAATTAATACATACCTTTAATGTCGGATTAAATCCTCGTTCTTCCATAATGACTGCCCCAAATCAGGTCATTTGGAAACAACTATTATATTTTCGAATGTTTGCTAGAAAATGTCGTGATTCTGGTGTTTCGCCAAGAAGCAATGAATGTAATGGTTCAGGTGGCGGACAGTAGGTAATCAGTTCTGAAATCGTATTGAAACGCTACCCGATTCAAATCAGTACTTGATAAATTTCTTCTTGTTCTTCTAAAATTATCTAGTTCTTGATCTCTGAGCTTTGACCCACGATTTCGCATTGCCAACCTAGCCGTTTCAGTGGCTGCCTCGTTTTGCTCTTGTGATTGAGAAGCACGAAGTCGCCATACTAACGCGGCGCTCTTCACGTGCCCTTTGATTCGCAATGTTTCGAATCCTAGGTGGATTACGGCTTTGTCGGAAAAGAATTGATCGTCTTGGTCGCGGCATGGTATTGTTAATGATAATATCGGCACAATAAGCTAATAGAAACTCGAAACAAACATTTAAAATGTACTCTGTAAAACCAACACATCAACTGGTCGACTTCAAAAATTTCAAATTGTCAAATTATCAACTGTCAGTAAAAAATAAAATAAAACGGAACGGTGTAAAAAGTATCCTATAGCAGTCCCCCGGTTCTAAGGTACCTCCCGACAAATTTTGAGCCAAATCGGTTCGGCCATTCTTGAGTTATAAATGGTGTAACTAACACGACTTTCTTTTATATACAGGGTTATTGGTAATTCGACGTATTCGCGTTAGGAGGTGATAGGGGTGACTATTTGTGATAATTTTAACCCCCATATGCATTATGCAAAAGTGAACCATTTTCGAGTTATCAAGCTTTTCAGCTTTTTTCAAAATAAGTCAGAAATGCAACATCAAAAATTTATTAAAAAAAAAGTATCAATTAAACTCTATTTTTTTCTTCTGATTTATAAAAACGATTAAACAATGCTTATTTATCAACATTAAAACTACAATTATAGGTCCAACTTTAAAAATGCGAGACGATTAACGATATTAATTCAATATTTTTTGAGATTTTTGTCCACTAAAATGCCTTAAAAACAAAAAAAACTTATACCAAACTTGGCTTGCAGATTATTTTAAAAACATAACCGTTTTCTTAGCTTTCCAAAAAGGCATAACAACTATGAACTTATTTTAAAAAAACTGAGAAAAACCGATCACAAAGGAAGCAGGCGGAAATTTGTATTCAAACTAAACTTGTGGTCGTTCTTTAAAATTTCAAAAAAAAATAATTAAAAACAAGGCCCAATGTAAATAAAACAAAAAATATAAATTAAAAATTAAATTTAGAACCAGTAAAAGTTTAGTAATAATAACAATTAATAATAAGTAACAATTAAGACATTTTGTAATTTAGCCTAATTAGAGTTCTTGCTCGAAGGGACTTCCCCTATTGCGTACGCAAAGTCTCATTCTTTTTCTGAGGTGTAACTTAACTGCTGAAGTGGTCAAATTATTTCGAATCACATTAGCTGCGTTTATAATTTTTGTTTTGAGTTCTAACGCGGATGACACAGGCGAGACGTCGTAAACTAAGGATTTCATGTGAACGCATAGACATAGAAATCAACACACAGACATAGAAATCAACCGGCGTTAAGACCGGACTCCTCGTAGGCCATGGAATGGGTCCTCTCCCTATCCAACGATTAGGAAAATGGCTATCAAGTCATCGCCTAATTGACACCAAAATGTGTGACATCCGTCTTGCTAGTATATCATGTTTTGCCTTATAGCCAAAGGCAAGTTTTCAAGCATTTCATTTGTTAAAAAAAATTCGTAAGCGAGCAAAATTGGTTCATCGATAAATTCTTGCACATATCTTTGTAATTAATAACTAAAAACGGACTGGTGGTTTTCCGGCATTAACCAGGACCAATTCCGTGGCCTACGAGGAGTCCGGTCTTAACGCCGGTTGATTTCTATTTCTCGTATTGTCTCACAATAGTGGAAGTCCGTTCGAGCAAGAACTTTAATTAGGCAAAATTACTAAATGTCTTAATTCTTACTTATTATTAATTATTATTATTACTAAAATTTTACTGGTTATATAAACTTTTTGTTTTATTTACATTGGGCATTGTTTTTAATTAATTTTTTGAAAATTTTAAAGAAAGAACTTAAGTTTAGTTCGAATACAAATTTCCGCCTGCTTCCTATGTGATCGTTATTATTCAGCTTTTTTTAAAATAAGTTCATAGTTGTTATGCCTTGTTGGAAAGCTAAGAAAACGGTTATGTTTTTAAAAAAATCTGCAAGCCAAGTTTGATATAATTTTTTTTTGTTTTTAAGGCATTTTAGAGGACATAAATCTCAAAAAATATTGAAGTAATATCGTTAATCGTCTCGCATTTTTAAAGTTGGACCGATAATTGTAGTTTTAATGTTGATAAATAAGCATTGTTTAATCGTTTTTATAAATCAGAAGAAAAAAATAGATTTTAATTGATACTTTTTTTTTAATAAATTTTTGATGTTGCATTTCTGACTTATTTTGAAAAAAGCTGAAAAGCTTGATAACTAGAAAATGGTTCACTTTTGCATAATGCATATGGGGGTTAAAATTATCACAAATAGTCACCCCTATCACCTCCTAACGGGAATACGTCGAATTACCAATAACCCTGTATATAGATTAGTATAGACAAATACATACAACTATCTGCCAAGGCATAACCATTTCAATTTCTCGAACTTTTTCCCGGGGGGGACCCTCCGCCTCATCCTCCTATTCGAAACTTCATCACAACCCATTCTCAGTCCCACTGTTGGACACGGGTTTCCTCTCAGAATGGGGAGGCATTAGGCCTTGGTCCACCACGTTGGCCAAGTGGAGATTGGCAGACATCACATGCCTTCGAGAAAATTATGAAGAACTCTCAGGCATGCAGGTTTCCTCACGATGTGTCCTTCACCGTTACAGAAAGTGACATTTAATTGATTAAATCGCACATAACTTCAAAGTCATTGGTGCGTGTCGCTTGGGATTGAACCCGGACCGCTCGAGTGAGAGGCAAGTTCGATAGCCACTGGGCTGTCACCGCTTAGGGAGGAGAAATTAGTGCGGACTTTCAAATTTCAAGTATATATGTTTTCAAGTATATGGGCCCCGGCCAGGATTTAAACCCGGGACCAGCACAGCTCGTCATGCCACTGACCAAGTAACCATCGCAACACGTAGGCAAAAAGAACCTTATCATAAAATAACAAGAATTATGCGCTGAATTCCCCACAGCACAACAGCGTTGTTTCTGGGTTTACCTATCAGGGCAGTGTGTGTCGCACTTCGCACTCTAGGGTTCCGCAGCATATTTCTATCATAATATTCATATTTCTATACTAATACTAGCTGACCCCACAAACGTTGTTCTGCCATGTGTCAAAGTGACGCGATACTTCATGTACTCATATGATAATTTAAACAAAAATACTAAAATAATGTTAAAAAACATTTTCCAGTCGACCAAATTGTGAATCTAAACCATTCTCGAATCCTCTTGAACACCCACAAAAACTTTCATCAACATCTATCCAGCCGTTTAAGAGGAGTTCACTGTCATACACACGTACAGTACACAAGAAATATATTATTAAGATTATAAAGAGGAAACATTTGTTTGTAATGTTTTCACACAAAAACTACTGATCCTATTTCACCATTAGACAGCTGCAGCTTTACTGAGTGACATAGGCTATATAATATTACTAGGTGTAAACGAAACTATTGTCATGTCTAATTCCACGCGAGCGAAGCTGTGGGCGACCGCTGTGCCTGCCTGCACAACAGTTACCAAGTTTAAACCTTAAACACCATTCCAACTATGAAGGGTTCAGCTACCACGGGCCCTTAGCGGACGGATGAGTAACGTAGGATGTGTGTCGGAGCAACGGATGTACAATATTTGGAGAGCACACAGCCGACGCATCCACTCGTATCTGCAAGGAGAACTCATCGTATCTCGATGTGTTTGTAGCAAAAACTTCCTCTGCCGCACTACAATGTTTTATTGCGAACGCAAAACTCATTCGCTGCGACCCATAGACGTCCCACTGCTGGGCACGGGTCTCCCCCACAGACTATGCTGCGGGAGGTCTAGAGCATACTCCACCACGCTGCTTCAATGCGGATTGGTGGAAGGAAAACCAAAACTCATTACCTCTCCTTAGTCAGTACCTACTAGTGGACACCGGCAGCTTCGCTCGCGTGGAATTAGACATAACTAAATATAGTTTGTCTGTCTGTCAACGCAGCTTTCTAATGGTGAAAGAATTATTAAAATCGGTCCAGTAGTGTTTGTGTGAAAAAATTACAAACAAATCTTTCCTCTTTATAAATTATGATTTTTGCGTACATACATTATACTTTCATAAATATAATGACATGGTACAGTTAAAATATTTCTACACCGTTTTACAGTTTTAGTAGATTCTTTTCTTCTTCCGGCTTACCTACTCAAGTGTGATTTAGGGAAATAGGCCGACTAGTTTTGAATTTACAATTCAGGTTCCATTTACACATTTGGACATTGGAATATTACTAAAAGACACATCACACAGTTATGGGCGCGTGCCGCTTGGAACTGAACCCAGGCCTGAGGAAGATGGCAAGTTCGATAGCCACTGTTCTACCGCCGTCGATCTCTGTTATCAACTCTATCTATTCAATACTGAAACGTATATTTTAAATTATTCCTCGTCCAGCTGGGTTGAAGCTCCTATTTACGCTCGCTCGTATGTAAGGCCTCTACAACGACGATATACAAGCGATACGAGCATATGGGTATCGCATTATAATTATTATGACGGCACAATACGGCGGCAGCGCGGCGACAGCTGTTCCCATCATGTAAAGGGCGATAACGATAACGATACGATACGATACCGCCGCAAGATGAGCATTGTATCGTCCGTATCGCGGGATCTCGCGTGATTGTCAATGTATCGCTCTGCTTATTCTGAGACGGGTAACAAGCTATAATTTATCTTGTAACAGAGTAGATAACACGGTTTTTTTTACACAAAATAGCAAAGGAGCATCACCGATCGAAGCTTGTCAAAATGTTTTTTTTTGGAAGCGTCCCTTCCCCGTCAGTGGTAGTAGCGGGTGTGTTCTCAGAGAGTAGTGCCTGGAAGGCGGTGGTGGAAGATATCAGATCAGATTATTTTGAGTACCCAGTCCTGTCTTGTGTACCTATGTTTAAAAATAATTAATAACAAAAAAATTACATCATCATGGCAATCGCATACACACAATACATATCACTTTTTATTCTCCAGCAATATCAAAGTACTCATACATATTGTTCAAAACCGTCTCGTCTCAAGCATCGCCTGGCAAGCAACAAGGGCCTCGCAATTAATCAGGCAGAATTTAAAATGGTCCTCAGAGCAGCAGTCAAACGCGCTAACAAAGCGACGCAAGAATAATGCCCTTACGGGTACCATTTCGCAAATTAAACAATGCGGGAGCAAGGCGAATTCAAATCGTGAAACTGGTTTTTTCGACTTTGTTGCACGGTTGTGCCACCGACGGCTGCAAGCGAAATTTCACTTTATATCTATCGCTAGGATAAACACAAGGATGGCATTTTAAAAATAATAAAATAAAATTAAATATTTTTTTATTTCCACACAAGTTACATAATCACAAAAAGTAGAAGAACAGTAAATAAAACCTAAAGTGGCCAAAAGGAGTGACTCAGCGCTGCACGGAGCCGCACCACGACTCCGTGCAGCGCTGTTTTTCAAGCACTCCCTCTCCCAAAGGTGTAGAGCGGGAGTGGAAGTATGTACCCCGAGTGCCGCTATTTTTACTAGATTAATGAGAACTATGGGGATTAAAAAACTAAAACCTCTTTATGGGTATGGTTTTATACTGTTAACTAGCTTCCCTCCTAGTCACAACTAAGAATGTATTCTCGTACTTATGTTTTTGACAATGCATGCTCTACCAGAACAACTTTACCAATCTACATCGGAGCAGCGAAGTGGAGTATGCTAGAGATCTCCCGTAGCTGTCCCTCTCTATCTGACTCTGTCTGTCTGTGTCGTGCTCAATAACTTCTATGGGTTGTAGCAAGCTAACTAGGTTAGAGGTCCTTAAAACAAACTGGGTCTTTCGACTTCTATGAATGTGGCGCCCTTGGAAAATATCTTCTAAACAAGAACAAGAGCCTTAATTTTTTTTGGCGCCATCTCATACCGAATCTCAAATGTCGATGCCATTCTGGCATGCTAATTTCCATATGATTTTCCTTCGCTTTTTTAAATTTATTTCATGATCAATACAATATATTTTTACACATTACTTGCATCCAAAACCATGTTAAATTTGTCATGGATATCAACACTTATGACCTACTTCAACTACATTAATTTATCTTTAAAACAAGAACGTCGTAAGTTAAACCAGAAGTTCTCAATCCGGGTAGTTATCGCTTAAAGCGGATTATGCTCGTCGATCGCCGACAGTGAAACACGCGCGTCAGGTGCGTAGGAGTGGCGTAGGTGTGTCGCACGCAAAAAGATCCGAGTTTTAAACGAGCGTTTTTGTTATAAATCAAAGTCCCGCCTTCACCCACCTCGCCTCACTACCGAGTTAGTTTTCGACCCGTGATTTGTTTGCAGTAATTGTGACAATTTGCTACAACAAATGGTTACTGAGCTGTGTAAACACGACTGAATGATTAAACTCGCAATAATACTCACGAAACATTTGAATGTCAATTCGAATTGATGATAACGTAGAGAAGTTGGTTAATTTGAATTCCGAAAAGGAATCGCATGTTTTAACTTATTTTCACGTATTCTTAACACTGCCCTGTATGTATATTTTAGAATCAGCATGGTTTATCAAGAATTATCCCGATCTTTTCCTTACACCTTCTGAGTACCATAAAACGCCATGGAATGTGCGGGCAAATTTATGATAGCATACAATAAAAATTTACCTAGAATACTGTTTAAGATTGACAAACAGTTTTCTATATAAATAAATACATAATTAGCGTGAATCACTCGTGTTTTGGTTTGAATAAAATTATTGATTGGGCAAGCACTTAATTAAACTGGTTTGCATATAAGGTGCGGTCAGTGCGAACATTATAATTTGATACCAATCAGTTATATTAAAGCCTTTTTTAGGACCGCTAACTGCTATCATGTTCTTTGTATGTAAACAAAAAGGTACTAGTGTCGGCTAGTGCGACTGACCCGATGGTTAAGGCGGTGCCTCTAAAGTTGGCAACACGGTAATCGTAGACACGTCAAAATCAAATCAAAAAATTATTTATTGCCACAAACAGAATTACAAGCTTAAATTTTAAAATACAAAGTGGAGCTCAGCTTTAGCTGACATAGGATTGATTCCATGCAGCGCTGTTTTTCAGCCACCCCCATCCCTGAGATGTTGGGTGGGAAGTAGAGTGGTCCCCGGCTACCTTCTTTCACTTTTTCTACTTCATCTATTGCATCCTCAATATAGCAACACAAAATCTATATATATAAAAGAAAGTCGTGTTAGTTACACCACTTATAACTCAAGAACGGCAGAACAGATTTGGCTGAAAATTGGTAGGGAGGTAGCTTAGAGCCAGGAGACGGACATAGGATACTTTTTATCCCGTTCGACAGCGTTCCCGTGTGACTTGACATGAAACGTCAGTCACTATAAAACGTGGTATAACAAAAAAGAATCAGACTCGGAATAACAAAACGCAAATGACAGCTATGTAATTGACGTATAATGACAGCTATGTAATCTACTATATAAATATTAATAGTTTAAAAAAACTAAAAAAACACGCTTTTATAAAAAATCCAACTAAAAAAGAAGACATGAGACCTTGAAACCTAATCGTGGTTCAAGTTCAAACAAGTTCAAAGTTCATTACAAGACTTTACCACAAGTGCAAACACGACTATGATACGATATTCCATCATGGATTGCCAGTGCCTATCTTCCGGCTTCATCATCAGACTTTGAAACCTAATCGTGGTCAAAGTTCATTACAAGACCTTACCACAAGTGCAAACACGTCTATGATACGATATTCCATCATGAAGTTCCAGTTAATATTTTCCGGCTCCATCATCAGACCTTGAAACCTAATCGTGGTCAAAGTTCATTACAAGACCTTACCACAAGTGCAAACACGACTATGATACCTTATTCCATCATGAAGTTCCAGTTAATATCTTCCGGCTCCATCATCAGATCAGCTCGACAGTACCATATTATTGAATGTGTCTCAGAAGTACATACAGCTGCCAATTTTCATTACGCTACGATCCTAGGAAGATGGTTAAATTAACTCTCAAAGATTCCACTTTAAAGTAGCTAATATCTTCCGGCTCCATCATCAGATCAGCTCGACAGTACCATATTATTGAATACGTTTTAGAAGTACATACAGCTGCCAATTTTCATTACGCTACGATCCTTGGAAGATGGTTAAATTAGCTCTCAAAGATTCCACTTTAAAGTAGCTAATATCTTCCGGCTCCATCATCAGATCAGCTCGACAGTACCATATTATTTAATACGTTTTAGAAGTACATACAGCTGCCAATTTTCATTACGCTACGATCCTTGGAAGATGGTTAAATTAGCTCTCAAAGATTCCCTTACATTGTGAGTTACATATAAGTGGACCTAATAAAAGCATGTTAAAAATAAGTCGGGTTTTCCTTCCTGACGCTATAACTCCAGAACGCACGAACCGATTTCCACGGTTTTGCATTCGTTGGAAAGGTCTCGGGCTCGGTGAGGTTTATAGCAAAGAAAATTCAGGAAAAATGTCAACAGAAAAGCGGGAAAAATCTTTTTTCACATACAGCGCCATCTCTGATACATAGCATGTACTACAAACCAATATTTTAAGTAGATGGCGCCGGTGCGTGATAGGTAGTGGTAGGGGTAGATGTAGGGGTAGTGGTAGTGGTAGTGTTAGTGGTAGGGGTAGGGGTAGTGGTATTGGTAATGGTAGGGGTAGGGGTAGTGGTAGAGGTAGGGGTAGTGGTAGGAGTAGTGGTAGGGGTAGTGGTAGGGGTAGTGGTAGGGGTAGTGTTAGTGGTAGGGGTAGTGGTAGTAGTAGGTGTAGTGGTATTGGTAGTGGTAGTTGTAGTCCACACACTTACATGAAGTTCTCCCAAAATATTCAGTAAAAATTATTTATATGGCAAAACAACGTTTGCCGGGTCAGCTAGTTAATAATAAAAAAAGAAATGCTAAACTAAACTTATATTTAAAAAAAAGTTTGGTTACTCATGTGTGTGCGTGTGTGATCAGAAGAACGTTTTAAAATTAAGCAGTTTCCAGTTGGTATGGTATCCATGGTACATGTATCTGTTCTTTTAAGTAAGTAAGTACCACATTTATAAATTTCTTTCACTTGATCATTTTCTTATGTTCGATAGTATATCACAACTGAAGTCACTAAAGGACGATGGCCATTTTGGTACCCATGTCCAATCAAGATGAATCACACACCATTGGATAGCTCTTCTCAAGTGTATAAAAAAATACTATGACGACATGTCCGAAATAGCTGTCCGTTTTGAAATATACGCTTCAGAAGATACTGGATTTTTAGCTCGAAATAGATACTACTCACCTATAAAAGTTTACTTTTATCGATTTTAATTACTTTTTTTTTAAAAATCCTATTTCAAAATGTAAATCAAACTAATCAAAGCTATATTTGATCAGTAGTTTTACAGTTAGGTCTGATACAAAGTATTAAAAAAATATGCAAATAAGTATCAATATGATATTGAATATTGATACATAATATACAAACAACGCTACAGTTTTATTATTATTATTAACCCTAAGTGTAAGTAGCAGCGCAGGTACCAGTTATATCCCCTCCTCTATATAACCCTCCCTATATATAACCCGTTATTAAGATGCTCACTGCCTGCAGTAAGATCTCGAGAGTTTTAACTTAGGTATATGTCCATAATGATATCATCACGTCTTCTTCACTCAATCGTGGAAAATCTTGCACGTTATTTGCTTCCATTCTCTGGAAATCAACTCTACCATTATTTAATCGTTTTGCTTCATAATCGTACAACATAATATTATAGGACTATGTATTTTTTTTGATATTTTTTGTAAAAATGCTTCTGCGTATCTGCTATCTGCGATGGGCCTGTGGAAGTTATTAGTTATTGCTGCTGCAATCTTAAAATCTACAATCATATTAGACATCGTATTGTTAAAATATTTTTGGCGCAATAGCTTGAAGTCTCTTTTGAATCGCCCGTTAACCACTTCAATTACCCATCTGCATATCGTTACCAGACGGGAATCATTTGCTTGAGAAGTAGTAAGCTGTGACTTACCCAGTCCTTCGTCGGAACGTGGTATTTGTAGCCACATGCTTCAATATGGCCCAACTGTCTCTAAACCCGCGGTCTAAAATAAATACGTCATTGGTCTGCATTAATATATGGAGAGGGTCTTCCTCGTCTTTCATTAAATCGCTCATAATCTGGGCATCAGTTATAGTGGCAGCGTAAGGTGCTTTTACGTCTATTATGTATCCATCAATGGTTACAAGCAGGAATGGCTTTAAAAGGTTTTGGAACTTGTGCAACCTGTAGGATTGCCTTTGAAATAAAAAGTTAGAGCTCTTGTGAATATAACTAGTCAGGTCATAAATTCTGTCACATGTTTAATATAAAATAATTGAAACAAGTTTATTCAGTATGTAATCATTTATATACCAAAATGACCTTAACAAAACATAGATTCTTATGACAATAAAGTTTATTCAAAATGACCTCCGTGATTTTGAATACAGGCCTTCAATCTGCGCGGCCAGTCGTCTATCGCAGCACGAACGAGGTCCATGTCAATATCGGCGGCTGCCTTAATCAAGGATGTCTTGAGTGACTCCAAATTGGGATGAGGCTTTGAGCACGCCTTTTCCTCCAAGTGTTGCCATATCTTGTAATCTAACGGACTCAAATCTGGACTGGACGAGGGCCAGTCTTCGTGCCGGATGAAGTCGATTTCACGCGCCGCCAGCCAGTCTTGTGTGCTCTTCGCTCTATGAGCTGGCGCCGAATCTTGTTGGAATACCCAGTGCCTGTTATTGAACATGGTATGAGAAACAGGTTCCACAAGGTTCGTCAGGACTGTATTTTGATACACAACTGCATTCGTTTTTACACCTTTCTCACAAAAATGTACCTCTGTTAAGCCCCAATAAGAAACTCCCAACCATACCATGAGCGAGGATGGAAAATGACCTCGTTGGACACGCGGAATACGGTTGCTCGCTTCTTCACTACTGTGTGCGTACACCTTATCATTTTGTTTGTTGTAGCTCTCTTCTACGGTAAAAATTTTTTCATCCGAAAAAAGAATTTCCCGATATTTTTTTCCCGCGTACCGCTTCAACAAAGCGCGGCATCTCTTCAGTCTCAGGTCCATTAGACGAGCATTTAAACGATGTCCTGTTTTTCTTCGATATGCCCGAAGCCCTAAGTCTTCATTTAACACCCTTTTCACCGTGGTTCTGCTTAACCCCATCTGAAGGGCCAACAGTTTCTGCTTACGTTTGGGATTTCTTTGAATTCGCGCCTTCACAGCTTTTATCAATGCTGGAGTCCTAACAGACCGAGGGCGACCACTTCTTAACCTATCATCTACACTAGAGTCTTCATTGTATCGTTTGATGGTACGATAAACGAATCTTTTGGTTATATTCAAATTTTTCAATATGTCAAAAATTTGAATTGGCGCGTAACCGCAAAGATGCAACGCAATAACTGCAACACGGTCTTCTTTAAGCGTCCACTCCATATTTAAAAATGAGTAAAATTCTAAAAAGCATACATTTTTATTTTCAAGAACAATTCGAAATTCGAATTCAATAAACTTTTTTATGGCCAGCATTCTAAAAGAAAAGTTTTTACTGTGTGACAATACTTATGACCTGACTAGGTAAATATACGTGCCATCGCAAATAATTATGGCTGTAGTGTTTTCTTCATTTCCACACAGTGCTTTTGGAATCCTCAGGTTTCTCTCCAGTATGTTTTCTCTATTTAAGTGATCCAGTCCCAAACATGTACAATAAGTATGAACTATAGTTTCATTTGTATTTAATAATACATAAAAAGTATTATAATGATAATTAAAATTCAATGTTTTATTTAAGCACATCACCACAACCCTTTCTTTGTCCCAGTGTTGAGCATGGGTCTCCTTTCAGAATACGAGGGATTGGGCCTTAGTCCACCATGCTGGCCAAGTGCGAATTGGCAGACTTCACATGCCTTAGAGAACGATATGAAGGCTCCTCAGGCATGCAGGTTTCCTCACGATGTCCTTAGTTAGAGTTAGATAGCCAGTGGGCTGTCACCGTTTATTATTTAACCTCATAATAAAAAATAAACTATGGCGAAATGGAGAAGAAGTTGACCTGATTGAAATACTTTATTAGGAAACATTAGTAATTTTCAAGGAGTGATTACTCCGATCGGACAGCAAATTGGGACTGGCGCCTTGGTTATTATTATTCTACACTAAAAGACCTTTCCAACGGTGTATCATACATTTCGATTGGTGCCGGTACCAGGTTCCATACATTTTTGTCCATCGTCCTTTGCGACAATTTTATACTATGATTATTACGAGTGATATGATACTATGTCTTATACTCATCTATGCAACTCTCGGAAACTTATCGCAAAACCCATGAGTGAAAACTTTATCACTTTTATTTTCTTATACTTTCCAACATACTTAACAAAAAAAAATACAAAGTAAATAGATTTTATGACCTTTTAATCCTTCTTTTGGTTGTTTATAATATTAAGAGATATTTGAATTTGATGCATATTTCAACAGACTACCTATCCGAACAAAGCGTGTTAATCCGAATTCATAGGTATATTTAAACAGATTTATTAGTTAGTGAACACACATGTTAAGATAAATGTATAACGTAAACAGATGTATTAGCAAAATAATAGATCATAACCGGTGGGAAGATAAATCCTCGAATGGAGACTTATACTTAGAAAAAGGAGCACAGGCCGCCCTTCGACAACGTGGACAGACGACCTGAAGAAGGCAGCGGGAAACCTGGATTCAGAAAGCACAAGACCGGTCAGAGTGCCGTCGTTTAGGAGAGGCTTATGTCCAGCAGTGGACCACTAGAGGCTGATGAAGATGATGATTAGTTACATGAAAATGAACTGAATAATGAGTCACCAACAAATCCTTGTTGTCCTCGTCTCATATTTTGCACGGCGCGCGAGTCCGCAGTAGCAATAGTGAATGAATTCAAATTATTAATAACTGCGCCGATGCTATCTGCCTCATTGTGTGTCTCGTGTGCGGAGCGCTTTGTTTGCCACCACGTGTTAGTTGTATTGTACCTGCTTATGCCAGACGAAGCGCTTAAATCACAGTTGTTTGTTTCTATAAATTAAATATATAGTCTGATGACTACAAGAAAGAAAAGAAGATATAAAGGCTTTAATAGAGTATGGTATTACATTGAAAATATAAAGGCTTTAATGGAGTATGAAGATAGCAAGCTTTAATAGCTTATATTTTGTATAGCTTATATTTTGTATGGGGTAGTGCCGCGGATGAAAAGTGTCGCGTTTGACTTATGGCACTGAATGCCTCTGAAGTCTGCCAATCCGTACTGGGCAGTATGGTGGACTATACAAATACCTTCATTTGATAAAGTCATATGTAATTATCGTTACCTACGATTTTCGCTACGTTCTCTTGTCCAGGTACGCAAATTTAAACTTTCATTATAATACTATGGTTTACCATTTTCATTCCGAGACGAGTCCACTGGGACTTTAATAGGGTTATGGTAGACGTGGTAGTGAATTTAAGAGAATTTGAGTTTACGCCTGTTAGTTTCGCGAATGAGACTCATAATTTCAGGCAAGGATTTAACCCCTGATTCTCATCAAGGGTTGACCACTGGGCCAAACATTGAATCAAGAATGAAAAGAGTATCTACCGAGTTTCTTGCCGTATTCTTCTCGGTAGCATCAACTTTGTGAACCGGCGGTAGATAAAAAATGTTATGACGTTCTTAAGCGTATAAATACCATAACGATGAAAAATAAATGAATCTGAATCTGAATAACCAGAAGTTGGAAGTGATTGGTTGCTACCGTACTCCGCGATAATTACTCCACCACACACGGGGCGCGGGCGAGGCGTGGGAACCGTTGAACAGGCTTTTACCTGAATAGTGTTTTCAGTTAGTCAGATGCATGGTATGAGCGATGAGCGACTTTTCTAATCTAGGTCTATCTAATGCTTATTTCCTAATCAGTCTCTCTACAGAGTATATGGGCTCGTGCACGTATCTATATATATAAAAGGAGAAGGTGACTGACTGACTGACTGACTGACTGACTGACATATCAACGCAGGGCCTAAATTATAAGGGCTAGAAACTTGAAATTTTGCACAGGGGTTCCTTTTATAACGTAGGGGAGCACTAAGAAAGGATTTTTGAAAATTCACCCCCTAAGGGGGTAAAACGGGGGTGCAAAGTTAGTATGAAACTTTGCCGTTTTTGAAGTCTTTAGACGGGTAGACGTCGTTAATGGGTCTAATTCTACGCGAGCGAAGCTGCGGGCGTCCACTAGTTTAAATATATTAACATTACTTTGATGAGAACTAACTATCACTAAAAATAACTGACAAACTAAATTTCTATGAATATTATATTTTATATTCATAGAAATTATTTGAATTATATGATTATTTGAAACTTATAAAGTATAACTTATAACTTATTACAATGGGTGGGCTAAATTTCTCTTGGTATAATTTAGCTTTTTGTTACTCTAAAAATTTTACACTCCAGTCCTACACTTTAAATATAATATGTATCAATGCTTAAAAGAATACGGTGCCAGTATGGTCCCTTGCACCACACCCTACGATAAACTCTAATTGTCCAGCAAACTTGCACACAACGAGGCAAGTAAGTAGGTAATTGTTTTACTGGCATCACAAAGGGCTGCCCTGTCCGTAAGATGATTGCGGTGGCTTTAAGGCTGGCTTATTCTGTTAGCGCCCCTGTGGTCGCAGTCACTTCTCAACCCGCTAACTTGAGTGGCCAAATGTTTACACGAATTGTTTTAAAGGTGTCAATTCGAGCCGGATATCGTTAGAGACAACAGCCGTGGGTGTTGGGTGTAGTTTTTAATAAAAATTAGGCCTAACAAGTTCAGTTACAAGTACTGTCGTGCCAGAGAAGTAAAAGTGTCACTGGAAATATTTTTTTAGAACGCATCTAAATATAATAATGTTAAATAATAAAGTAAAGAAAAATGTTTGCAAGGATGGGTAATTGACGCCGATCTTTATTTTGGCGCAAATAATTAACACTTTATAAAAATAACTAAGAATTATATGTACCTACTCATATTGACTACCGACTATTGGTACCTACCTTAGTACTTTTAACTACTCTGTGCTATTGGTTCTTATCATGACATCAAAGTTACCTTAGACACCTCAGTGCCTGAAGTCGAGCCCACTCCACAAGCTCAGAGTCACTCAACTCTCAGTCAGTTCAATTTTTATGTTTTCTAACATTTTTGTTGGTAGAAATATTTTTTATTAAGCATTACAAAAGTACAATAAAAGTACAACACGCAATGAAGCGAATTGTGCTCGGTATTTCGTTATGCAACCGGATTAAGAATGATGAAATCCGTAGACGAACAAAACTCACCGAAATAGTTCGCAGTTAGCAAGTTGAAGTGACAATAGGCAGGCCACGTCGTTTGTACTGATAGCCAGTGGGGAAGATAAGTCCTCGAATGGAGAGCACGACTTAGAAAAAGGAGCACAGATCGCCCTTCGACAAGGTGGACAGACAACCTGAAGAAGACGGTGGCAAACCGCTGGTTTCAGAAGGCACCGGACTAGCCAGAATTGTGTCGTTTAGGAGAGACCTATGTCCAGCAGTGGACCTCAAAAGGCTAATGGATGGTCCTTATAAAAGTATGTTTGATAGTATATCCAGTTTTCCTATTGCTAAGTGTATGCAATAAATATTAAAAGCCGTCTGAAAGTACACAATAGGTTTGTCAGTCACTGCTGACAGTCCTATTGCATGCCCTTATAGGGTACGCCGTTATCAATCGCCATGTTTTATTTGCTGTATGATCTTTACATATAATAACCGTCAATCGTACATAATATTGCCTTATATTTCATTTCCAGAGTCAGCTGTAGCCGTACTACTCGTAAGAATTCAAACAAGACTTGACAACTTTGTAATAAGTACTACTATTCTCATACTAGAGGTTAAACATAATATTAGTTTCGTTTATACCACATATTCTAAATTTTTATTCATTCAACTATGAATATTTGTTGCAAATATGACACAATTCTATTGAAATTTAAGGAATACTCAAACAAACTATTTTTTTAACTTATTTCCACGGAACGCCTACAATGTTAACTCGAAATATGGTCAAAAGGCGAAAGTTGGTCAAAAGGCGAAAACAGATTTCATTCATTTCATGTTGTCTAGAAATATTGAGATCAACTGCATCTGCATTATTGATGTCCAAATTGTCCATGCCCATCTCTGTCCTAGGACTGAACTTCTACCGAGCAAGAGACCTTGGAATACAAGGTACGTTCTACGCCAAGATAATCTGGGTTCAGTACAAACACATTAATGTAACTTTTTTATATGGCCCCGATACGAGTATGCTGACAATAAGTGAAACGCTATAAGTACCAAGTCTTACCTATCAGTAATCATCATAATCAAGTAGTCATCAGCATAGTCTTTCATTTCAGTGGTTGCTTAAGAAATGATAAACGATAACAGTCCCCATGATCGTTCCTTCAGTAAAAACTTGAAGGGACAACATTATTGCAATACAACATAATGTTAGTCAGGTCACCCTTGACCGGCGGCGGTGATTCAGCGGCGCCCGGGCAAGGCCACGACGATCCCGTCACAGAGAAGCTTGCAGAGAGGTTTAAGTAGGCAGATAATAAAAATTTAAAAATAAGCCTAAATTAGATCCCCAGAGGTTAGGCATCTTCCGAAGTTTCGTAAAAAGGACATATTGTGTAAGTTGCCTTGTGATTTCTTCACCGTTGCCCATGAATACAGGCTTCCAAATTCAAGGATTCTAAATTAATTCGACGTAGTCGTTAACAAACACACTACGTATGTGATTTATAGCACTATTTCATCCATCCATTCATTCATCCAACAGCCTTTTGAGGTCCACAGCTGGACATAGGCCTCACCTAAACGACACCACACCGACCGGTCGTGTACCTTCTGAAACCAGCGGTTTCCCGCCGTCTTCTTTTTCCGAGTCGTGGTCTCCATTCGAGGACTTTTCTTCCCCTCCGGTTATCTATCCTTCGAACGGCATGGCTTGCCCATTGCATATACACAATTTGCATGAAAGTAAATAATTTGTCTATACTGATATTATAAAGAGGAAACATTTGTTTGTAATGTTTTCACACAAAAACGACTGGACCGATTTCAAAAATTGTTTCACTATTAAAAAGCTGCATCTTTGAGTGACATAGGCTATATAATATTACTATTATTCCCCGCGAGCGAATACTAGTACCTATTTTATAAGTAGGTAGATACTATTGTACGTAGTCAACCTACTGCAACATACGTATGCATTGCCGCTGATGATATACGCAACTGGTTTAATGGGCGTGAGCGTTCCATATGACCATTTTGAGGTCAAAGACGACCTCTGAAAGGTGGCCCGATGACCCGGCGGATATTGAAAGAGCAGATTATCTTCATTATATGAAATTTTTGTGCTGTTCAGAGTAGGTATTAAATGAATTTTAAGACTGATAATGAATCTATTTTGTGCAATACAAAATATTCTTGGATATTAGTATCTAACAGATGTTAAACTATTAGACATTTGAAGAAAGAAAAACTTCAACAAAATACATCGTAAAAAAATATTAAAATATTATTTAAAAAACAATAACAGGATGTGTATATTGTATGTTATAAAATATGATGTGTCTATATCATTTTAAAAATTTTGCCTGTTCCTGAATATGTAGGTATGTGAAATTGTTTCCACTGAGAGTGCTGGTTTACAGTTGAAACCGTGTTTAGGGGTAGAATGGCGAGTGTAAATTTCACTCAGTTTTGCGTTAGTATGTGATAGATTCTAATTAATTTATTTGAATGCGCTATTTGTAAGCACTGAATTCTATTAAGTCAAAAATATTATGTAATGTAATGTAATTTTAAATTTAAAATATAATTAGATAGATAAGCATATATTATTTCTCACGTAATTATTAAAGTCAGGCAAGGGGGTGCGCCTAGGAATAGAACCCAGATCTCTGGAGAGAGAGAGGCCGGTGTCGTTACGCACTGTGCTGCCAAAGCTGTTCAACTTGTATCTCTAACTTGTATTTATTCGTCAGCCCCGCAAAATCAAGTTTTTTGCACGATCGTTTGTAATTTCATGGAGTTTAATTAAAATCGGTTTAGCAATTCATGAGCCCGCGGATACCCCCGATCGGGGCAAACGTGCAATTATTGTAATAAGACACTTTGTATTTAAAATAAAAAGCATAACATAATAATGTGGACATAGGAATTATAAAAATGGACTGGTATTGCAAGGAGGGGTAGGGTAGATACGATCTATACTAATATATAAGCGGGAGAGATTTTGTAATTCGTCTGTACGTTTAAACGCGCTAAACTCTGGAAGTAGCATTACGATTTAAAAAAATATTTTTGTATTAGATAGCTACATTCATACATATTATCTAGAATCAAGCTTCACTTCTCAGCTTGCCTTAAACATTGATATTTGTTAACCAAGTCGGATTTGCCCTTCCGACTTCGACACGCTTTTTTACAATGATGAACATTTATTTCTTATTTACACTATTCTTAATCCAAATTTATTAAATTTTATTTTCTGTTTTTTAGTTAGATTTTTTATAAAAGCGTGTTTTTTTTAGTTTTTTTAAACTATTAATTTTTCCGGATATATCCTAGAAAAGGACAGGAACCACAAACGAAACGTTATAGGTATCTAATCCACGCAAGCGAAGCTTAAGATACTTATCTTTATGTTGTTGAGTGTAGCGTTGAATTTAGTTGACCTTCGGAGGACGGTAAAAAGGAATAGCAAGCTAGATCTAGGATCTACCACTTCCTAAATATAGGGGACTATAGTGGACTATAGGGGACTATAGTGGACTATAGGGGACTTGTTTGACGTTGCACTCCTACAAAGCGCTGCAAACGACCTTAGTAAAACCAAATATATATATGGCACCGGCCCATTATTATTATTCTTACCCAGGATTCACATCTCTACAGTCGGGGCCACTGACCTCTGCACCGAGCGAATTGGTACGCAATAAAATGTTCAAGGCAGAGAATGAAATTTATGAATCTCTGTGAACACAATTTAACATAAAATAACAAAATTTTAAGCGCAAGGCAATCGTTTGTCTGACTGGGGAATGTACCGTAATTAAATCGATTTTTTTTCGTGTTTTGGTTGTTTAGTACAGTCTTGAGTGACCTATGTCCTGCAGTGGTCCTTGAAAGGTTGATGGATGGATGGATAGATGGCACATCAAGTGGGCCGTTGAAGTTAATTTATAAATGTTAAATTAATCATCTGATTACATGAATCATACAGAAGCAGTCCTATGAAATAGATCGGAACGTGCCTGTATTGTAAACACGTCGTTTCGTTACTCATCCCGGTCGGATTACAGATCAACCAAGGTTGCTGATAACGAAAACATCTACCTAGCTAGCTAGCTACGTCCCACTGTTGGGCACTGGACTCTTCAACAGACATACCTGCGGCGGCTGGCAGAGGAGACAATATCGAATGTCCTCAATCTATACTAATCTTAAAAAAAGGAAACATTCGACACTGGGTTGGCCACTAACCCCTCCATCAATCCGCATTGGAGCAGCGTGGCTGAGCATGCTCTAGACCTCCCACAGCATAGTCTGCAGCATGGTCTGGGAGACCCGTGCGCAGCAGTGGGACGTCTATGGGTCGCAGCGAGCGAAACGAAGTGTTATCCATATCCATACTAATATTATAAATGTAAAAGTGTGTTTTCTGAATTTCGCTAACAAATGATACATGTAAATTAATTAAGTCATAGGCAACTAATAAATTGAATTGAATTGTTGATTCCCTTTACCACGCGGGCGGAGCCGCGGGTAAAAGCTAGTTTTAAAATATTTTTATATTAAAATTAAATAAAATTAACATTAATTGTTAATCATCATGTTACGAGTGATATATGTATTATTAATATTTATGTTTTTAACGTTAGCAACGACAAATTCTCTAACGTATACGAGACCCTTACACAATATGTTCCCGCAGCGTTGACATTTCGATACACAAATTGCTCGCAGGACTTGCCAGCCATTGTTTTGCCTACTACTGTACAGTCGTTTTTATGTCAACAAAGTTTAATAATAAACGCTAAACATTCACAATGTTGCAATGGAACATCCAGGGAACACCTGTAGCCGACTTGTAATAGGACAGTTAATAATATACTTACTTTGAATAACACACAGCACTAGATATAAGGACTTAGGTAAGTATGTTTTATGAAGCGCCTATTAAGTTTCAGTACCTTTCTTTTGAACGTTTTATTTAATATGCGACATTTAACTTTCATTAAATTTTTACTGTATTTACGGTATCTAATTTTGCGATTGGGACTAAATTGCTTAGAAAAAAGCGCTAGATCCACTTTAATCCATTGAAAAGATCCATTGATGGATCTTTTTACACTTCTATGTCCACCTAAATCCATGATCAAGGATTTTTTAGAACTACGTGTCTCTGAAAATCCATTAAAGGCTAAAAACTCACATTGCGGTTTTCACCCGCGCACGCCGCTGTTGCGGGTTGGGATAAGATCTATCAATGGATCTTTTTAATGGATTAAAGTGGATCTAGCGCTTTTTTCTAAGCAATTTAGTCCCAATCGCAAAATTAGATACCGTAAATACAGTACAAATTTAATGAAAGTTAAATTAAAGTGCATCTAGCGGAAAAAAGCGCTAGATAAATTTATGAAGAACACTTTTTCTTCACAACGTTTTATATCTTGTCTATGGTTTGTTGAATCCAGCGATTTCCAACAATCATTCTCTGTTAATCTCAGTTTATTCCGGTGCCATCGTTTATTGGTCCCCTCAATTATTGGCGAATTATATTTATTTAAGGCTGACGCCGCAGCCTCCAGGCGGGAGGTGTGATGTATGCAAATAAATTGCAATATCGGAACCGTAAGGATGCGCCCGCGCCGCGCGGCATAAATCTGTGCACTTTCTCCGTGACAGCGGACTTATTAAGGGAGACCACAGCACAAGTTGAACAGTAGGCAATTTAGTAATGCAAATTTATAAATAAACTAGTGGACGCCCGCGGCTTCGCTCGCGTGGAATTAGACGAAATAGTTTCGTTTTATACCTAGTAATATTATATAGCCTATGTCACTCAGTGATGATGCAGCTTTCTAATAGTGAAAGAATTTTTAAAATCGTTGCAGTAGTTTTTGTGTGAAAACATAACAAACAAATCTTTCCTCTTTATAATAATACTAGTGGTCCGCCCCGGCTTCGCACGGGAATTTTATATAAAAATCAAAATTATAATACACACACATAAACCCTATTTGCGTCAGGTTACTAAAAAAATAAAAATTTAACACGACTTTATTTTACATATATATACATATAGATTATAACAATAGTTTCGTTTACGCCTAGTAATATTATATAGCCTATGTCACTCAGTGAAGATGCAGCTTTCTAATGGTGAAAGAATTTTTGAAATCGGTCCAGTAGTTTTGGCAGCGCACGCCAGAATAGCTCGCAGATGGTAGATTTTTTCCTACTTACCTACTTGACACTTATCGTCATATTTTGGACAATTCACACAATATCTTTATAAATTTTAGCCTGTGTGTTATTCTGATGTATAAGCTATATTATTGTAAAGTTTCATTAAAATCCATTCAGTACTTTTTACGTGAAAAAGTAACACACATCCATCCATACATACATACATACTTACAAACTTTCCCATTTATAATATTAGTAGGATAGGATTAGTAAGAATTATACCTTATCAACAGCCTAAAATTTAAGTTATATGCTTCTAGTTTTGAAAATGACATTACTTTCATACAACCTTTCATCTCCCTTTTCAACCCATTACAACACTTTTTTCCAATTAAAAAGTGTCTATGTCCTTTGTCAGGCTCTAGACTGTGTACCAAATTTCATTTAAATCGGTTCAGTAGTTTTGGCGTGAAAGCGAAACAGACAGACAGACAGACAGACAGACAGACAGACAGACAGACAGACACTTCAAAACCAAACGTCCAATTTTAATCATTCAAAGACCAAATATTATCTACATTAACTGTAAATGTAGTCCAAAAAAAATTCAAGATAAAAAAATGGTTGTTGTGCCTCACTCGACATAGATAGGTATAGTGTGTCGCGGTTTTTTTTATAGATATTTATAAGATCTACAATTAATTAGAACATTTTATGGTTCTATCTTTTATATTTTAGGCAGCGTACGCAAAATAAGTAACTTTTCTGGTTGATTTTTTACACCTTGTGTCCGAAAAACCCAAATATCTTACGGAACCCTAATTTTTTCCAAAATAAAATTTAGCCTATGTCACCCGGGGATAGTGTAGCTTTCCAACAGTGAAAGAATTTTTCAAATCGGTTCAGTAGTTTTGAAGCCTATTCGATTCAAACAAACAATCAAATCTTTCCTCTTTATATATTAGTATAGATTAGTATAGATATCTAATGGGAACTAGTCCGGATGATACAGTATTGATCATACTTTTTTTTATTATACTTATTTAAGCATTTATAGAATTAAAAATAAAATGTTAATTTTAATAGTGTTCCTATTAATAACGACGCTACGTTATTTCAAAGGAAATAATCCTTTTCATTAACCCTTTGAAAAATCATCATAAAATACATGTGGTTTTTTTATATTTGGCAGGTTCGATTCCCGGTTCAGGCAGAAGATCTTTGAATGCAGATATAATTCTTCAAAAAAATCATATTGAAGTTTTGTTTCAGTAAAACTTCCTATGTACAATATTTAAGGTAGGTACTTTCCGTTCATGTGGCATAGCTGTGCGACACCCGGTATAGGTTTACTGTTTTGTTTACTCTGTGGACGAGCGCAAGTTGTACAGATCTTCGGAATACAGATTTTTCGTGGCCTACTGTCTGGCTGTCTGCGAGGCAAATTGGTATGATAAGATAACTTGAAATTAACTGTGATACTAGTTAATGCCCAGGATTCTCATGAATCCAACATTGAGCTTCGAATTTTCCCACAATGCTTCGATGCGTAATTTGCGACTAACACTGGTTTAGCAAAACATCAAATCAAATCAAATCAAATCAAATCAAATCAAATGTCTTTATTGCAAGATAAGGTACAATTAGGTCTTAGTAAAATTTACAAATGAGCTCTTATCTTTACCCATCTAGGCATGCAGATTATCCTTACTATTTATACATATATCATATTATTATATTACTATTATTATTAATATCAAAATATTGCGTTCGTAAAGAGATCGACAGTGAGAGCGTTACTATAAATTATACATTATGTCAAAAAATTAAAATATATTTTCATCAAATTTATCAATTAAAAATTCATTTAAGCTATAATAACATTTGTTAATTAAAAATTCATTAAGTCTTTTTTTAAATAATTTAGTGTCATTAGTGGCCCGTATGCACTTCGGTAGCTTATTAAAAATTGTGGGTGCTTTGCCAACAACACTTTGACTGCAAAGGTGCGTTTTGCATGCAACTATTTGTAGTTTGTCCTTTCTTCTCGCATTTATGCAATATTTAAATAGTCCAATATTGTTTTTAATAAATAAACAACACTCTAATATATATAGGCTCGGTAATGTATGTATTTTTAGGTTTTTAAAAAATGGTTTGCATGAATCTCTTTGTCTTAGATTGCATATGGATCTTAAGCATTTTTTTTGCGCTTTAAATACTAGTTCTTTATTAGTGGAGTTCCCCCAAAATATTACCCCGTATCTTAGGACTGAAGCAACACAGCCGTGATATGCGGTGAGCAGTGTCTTTTGGTTAACCGTCTTACTCAATTCTCGAAGAGCGTATGAAAGCCTACTCAATTTCTTGCAGACAAAGTCAATGTGTGATGTCCATTTCATATTGTAATCTATGTAAAGTCCTAAAAATTTTGTCACTTCTGTTTCGTCTACTTTATGTCCCAAATAGTTAATGTCAAGTTGTGATATGTCAAGTTTTCGTTGTCTAAAATTCATGATTTTTGTTTTGTCAAGATTTATTTTTAAATTATTGTTATTGAGCCAGTCAATTATTTGTGTCAAAGAGAAATTAATGTCAGATTGCAATTGGTTGAAACTTAAATTACTAAATAGCACGGTACTGTCATCAGCGAATAGCGTTATATGATTTTCAGTTACTAAAGGTAAATCGTTGATGTACATTATGAATAATAAAGGCCCTAATACGCTTCCTTGAGGGACACCGAATGTAATTTTTTTAAGGTCAGATTCATAGGTTACTCTACATTTCGTATTTTTACATATTGAACTTATTTGGGTAAATTGTTTCCTGTTTGTTAGATATGATTTTATAAGATCATGGGCGTTTCCTCTAATACCGTAGTTATATATTTTATATAATAAAATTTTGTGATCCACATGATCAAAAGCTTTTGTAAGGTCCATATACAATGTAACGGTAGGTATTCTTTTGTCTATGTTTAACATTACTTTTTCTAACAAGTTATAGATTGCAACGTTAATGGATTTATTTTTCCTAAACCCAAATTGTTGAGGGGCCAGTACTTCCTTGGCTTCCAGAAAAGAATATAAACAATCGAAAATTACTTTTTCAAAAATCTTTGAGAATATAGGAAGTAGTGCAACCGGTCTATAATTGTTTATATTAGATGCATCGTCCTTTTTATGTAACGGTTTTATAACTGCTGTTTTTAACTTATCAGGAAAAATGCCACACTGTAAGCATTGATTAATTAAATGGCATAGAATGGGTGAGATTATAGTGGATGAGTCCTTTACAATTTTTGTTACAATGCCATCATATCCAGAACTTTCAGTATTTTTTAGCACTTTTATAATATTTTCAATGTCGTGGTTTATTATTGGAGTGATAAAAATAGAGTTTGTGTTTTGGTATTTCAATTTTGTGCTAGTGTTCAAAGGTTTATTAATATCTAATATAATCTATATAAGGTTACATCACGCCTGCATTTCCCTTTAAGGGTAGGCAAAGCTATGCAGTACACTCACCTTCCACCAGTTATGTTCAGGTCCTATGTAGTGTGGTGGTGGAGAGCCTATTTCAAATTCAGACGCCGAGCTGCTACCGGGAATTTCAAGTTAGAAAACCCAATAGTTGCTGTCCGACCCGGGGACTGAACCCGGGACCTCCAGCTTAGCAGCTGCACTTGCGACCACTACACCAACGAGGCAGTGCATCAAAAGCTAAATATGAAAAATGTGGACGTCTAAATTGAATTTCGAACGAAATAATATGCGCATACCAAACAAGGCGTTCCCAAACAAAACGCTCCCACCACGCTGCGACGCGTAATGCGGAGATCGCATAAATATGCATAGAGCCATCACCGGCGCGCACGCATTTTAACGACAACGAAAACTGCAAAACATTTTTAATTGCATCGTTAACCCACCGCGATAGGCATTGTTCGATACGGAAAAAGTTACGTTAAAATATTTCGAATGAAACGCAACGATGCTGTTTGCAATTAATATCGAATTGTTCGACGCTTCTTGCTTGGAGTTAGAGGTTGTGTTTTTTTCTTTTAAAGATATAATGCAGCGTGGTCTCAGAAAATGTGCAAGCAATAATATGATTTGGCTGAGCTGCAAGCCAAAGTTGTCGTCGATTTTATCCCTAAAACAAACTGTTAGTGTTTTATATCAATCAAGCATAGCTATAAGTGGATCAAAACATAACAAAAGTTCACTTATTCAGATAATAATAAGCAATATGTATCATGCAAATTAGAAAATTACTAACTAGTAGTAGCCCGGAGCTTCGCTCGCGTGGAATTAGACATAACAATAGTTTCGTTTACACCTAATAATATTATATAGCCTATGTCACTATGAAGATGCAGCTTTCTAATGGTGAAAGAGTTTTTGAAATCGGTCCAGTAGTTTTTGTGTGAAAACATTACAAACAAATGTTTCCTCTTTATAATATTAGTATTGAAGTATCCACTTGCATTACGTTAATTATGTCTATAATTAACATAATGCAAGTGGATCATGACATAATAAAAGGTCATTTATTCAGATAAACCAGCAGTAACATACAAATTATAAATTTGTCCTCATGTTATTAATTACAACGGGTGACAATGGAAAGGCATAAATAACTATGCAACAACATTTTATAATGTGGTTTAGTTCGAACGGTTAGTTCATTATAGGTACTCTTATATGGTACTTATGCTCAAATATTCATAAATTGTATGCACATACATCAAAAATTCTCAAATATTATTTAACCCGAGTAATTCCGGCAGCCCAGTGGAGGCATAACTCGCCTCTCACTCGAGCGGTCCGGGTTCAAACCCCAGCGGCACGCACCAATGACTTTTCTAAGTTATGTGCGATTTAAGAAATTAAATGTCACTTGCTATAACATCGTGAGGAAACCTGTATGTCTGTGAAGTCTGAATGTATCTGAAGTCTGCCAATCCGCACTTGGCCAGCGTGGTGGACTAAGGCCTAATCCCTCCCATTCTGAGGGGAGACCCGAGCCCAACAGTGGGACAAGGAAAGAGTTGTGGTGATGATGGCTGAAGGAATAATTCCGGAACTAAGAGTAGTTACTACACAACCGGAGTGGCGCCGATTAATAGAGACCGATGCCCAGCAGTGTACTACGACAGGCTGATGACTGATGAATGGATTTAGAACATAACAAACAAACATAATATTATACCTTTAATTTTTGATAATAAAGCTAATGACAATGTTTTGCATTACCAACAAAATTTATTTAAAAATAATAAATGATCAATGACTTTAATGCAATTCGATACGGCTCTGATTCAATCACATGTACAGATATCGATAACATTTGGTTTGACCATCTATCTATACTAATATTATAAAGAGGAAAGATTTGTTTGTAATGTTTTCACACAAAAACTACTTGAACGATTTCAAAAATTCTTTCACTATTAGAAAGCTGCATCTTCACTGGCATAGGCTATTTAATATTACTAGGTGTAAACGAAACTATTGTTATGTCTAATTCCACGCGAGCGAAGCTGCGGGCGTCCACTAGTTTTAAATATTGTGGCATAAATACTGCTGCCCTGTTTTTCGAAGTCAAGTCGCGCGGCACTGAAAATATATATGTGAACGTACTTATGTGTTACAAAACAATATTATCAAATCCTCGTTGTTCCAGTGGTCATAATCGCAACTGTTAAACTATAGGTCCTGGGTTCGCTGCCCGGGTCGGGCAACAACTATTAGGTTTTTAATTGTTTCAGGCGTTACTTTGCGGAACTCCATTATTACAAACCAAGAATTAATCTACTTTGCAACAATCCGCGAACAAAAACGTATGGTGACGTATGTATACTTACGTCACCATACGTTTTTGTTCGCGGATTGTTGCAAAGTAGATTAATTCTTGGTTTGTATTAGGTTTTTCTTCTCACTTGAAATATCCGGTAGCAGCTTGGAGTCTGGATTTGTGCCCGGTGTATGGCAATACTCACCACATGGGACCTAAAAATAACACCTCTGCCTACCCACCACTTCGGGGAAATACAGGCGTAATGTTTCTTTAATATTATTTATTCGATAAGGTCTCTCAGTAATAACAATTGTGCTGAAATTTTTTATAATGCAATGTATTTACAAAATGTAAGAAGCATGTAAGCAGTCAAACGGTATAAATAAATAAATACCTTGGACATTCTTACACACGGCCATCTGACCCCAAAGTAGGCGCGAGCCTGTGAAATGGGTGTCAGAGACTGATATACATACAAAGATATTTTTAAATAGATAATATATTATTGACATCCATGTATGTATGCAATTAAAAAAAATGTTGTGTACCCGTGCCTCAATGATACATTATCTCAAAAATCTGTCCGGTCATCGGAGGACACGTGGGTTCTGCGAAATCGGAGCCGAGACCCACTTGATGTCATCACGAGCGCTAATACTGCTCGTAGGATGAACTCTTGCTGCGTTTGCACTGTTTAAAAGACTAGTGGACGCCCGCAGCTTCGCTCGCCTTGGATAAGACATAATAATACATAGTTTGACGGGCCCGTTGGCGCAATCGGTAGTGACCCTGTCTGTTGCGCCAGGGGTTCGAATCCCACTCAGGACAAATATTCGTGTGACGAACACTTGTATTTGTTCTGTGTCTGGATGTTAATATTATCTATTTAAGTATGTATTTAAAAATATCAATGTATGTATATCAGTCTCTGACACCCATAGTATAGGCTCGCGCCTACTATGGGGTCAGATGGCCGTGTGTAGAGTGTGATATTGAAATGTTTCAAAAGCACATTAGTGCGGTCGCTGGGATTTGAACCCGGACCTCCCGAGTATGAGACCGTATTCTTAGCCACTGGGCTATAGCTATCTCTGGGCTATACCTATTACTGGTTCTCATTAAAACAAACCGCGCGATCGCCAATGAAAGGTTGCAATGCACAGTATGGTGGTCAGATTTCAGTGCGAATTTATCAATTTATATAAAGAATAAATCATTCGGGCCCGCCGGCGGGACGGTAATTGACTTTTAATGGATTTAACTTAATTTTTTTGTGTGCCGACGGTTTAATTGGCCCAGAGGAGTTTGAGTGTGTTCAGTGATTATTTTCCCATCGCCCTTTAATTGAAGCCGATTCAATTCCAGATATATTGACTTAGAGACCCTTCACTAATTTTGAAACAAAACAATTTTAACTATTTCAAACGTTACACAAACTCTTCGAACTAGAATACAATGTGTAGAAGGCACACAAATAAAATTAAAAAAAAGTGAGCTGTCACGGGACGCCTGGCAGATGTGAAACATTATTTTGAACTAAAACATATAAGAAAAAAAAGAATAAAAATTGAGCTCACTTTTGAATCGAGGAATACGTTTCTACGTGTGTTTTGTGTGCTGCTGTATTTTCGACAAATACATTTTTTATTCATTAATGTGAAATTATTATTTTGACCGTATAGGGCGCAGCGATTTCCTGGTAAGCAAATTGTAAATCTGTTCAAACCAAAGTTTTATAAAGAATTCGTGGCAGACCCCTGACACCGTAGTTGCGCGGGGCAGGCCTTGCATCCGGGACTCGCCCACGAGACATAGCAAAATGGTATCACACGATGTAATATTTAAATTTAACTCGGAATATCATAATTTCTCTCGCGCAACTTAAACCTTGAGTTTATTGTTCTTCAAACCGACTGCTAATCTGGGTCCATCCATTTATCGACAAGGTGCCTGAAGACCCCTAGAGTTGAGATATTTTGGGTGTACCTACTTCCGAAAAGATGACCACCGATCGATCTGAAATCTATATATATAAAAATGTTATGTTGGTTTGTGTACGCTTCAAAAACTCAAAAAGTTCTGCACCGATCGAGCTGAAATTTTAGCATGATATATATTCCGCATCAAGGATTGTTTTTATCTAATTTTTGCATCAGTCACATATCCGCGAATAACATTGTATATTTATTTATTTATTTATTTATTTAACCTTTTATTGTGTAATACAATATGGCGGACTTAATGCCTAATGGCATTATCTACCAGTCAACCATGGGCGTTGGTGAAAAGATGTAAAATACAATATATCCACAAGTATTGCAAAATTAAACTTATATGACATGTATTCTTTGTTTTGTTTCTCATTTCGCAACCATTCAATCACAATGTGCCACAGCGAAGCGTGGCAGGGTACAGCTAGTTAGTTATAATATCGTATTTTGACCTCCTGATCACGAATATTATAACGAAAATTGGCGCAAACGCCAATTTGAATTTGTAGCTATTTCCGCTATTGAAGCTCAATTCAGGAAACGTTTTCGGAAGTTTTTCCGATTTTTTTTACCGAAAAAAAAAAGCCATTAAAAACATACAAACAGTCGAACATCCTTCCTTTTTTCGAAGTCGGATATATAGTAGAATAGAGTATGAAATCGTAAAAAAATTTAATCAATCGGCGGAACATAGAGGCATAGAACTAGTGGTATCTGTCATCCACGCTGATCGATGTCTGGTGACCCCGGCCGGATGGCGGGAACTGGGACGCGAGGCGCGTGACGTCACATCCCGGCGCGTGCGCATCTCGGACGGGCCAAGGGACGAGCAGAATGAGATTGTGTTTAGTGTTATAACATATAATACCGTTTCAAATGTTTTCTTACCACTATTTAGAGTCAATAATTTTTTTTCCTATATCCTTAGTTTTAAAAGTTCATTTACTGTCCGAACTTCTCAATACGCTGGGTCGCCCTGAAAACCAGCGGTCGTGGTTCGCTGCGACCATAGCTGAGTGCGGCCCCATTTCGGCGGATCCTATAGTTATTTACTTATTTTATTTTATAGGCATATTGTTACGATACTTTTGTTAACTTGTCGAAATAAATTTATAATCATTCATTCATTCATTCAAATTGGATTTACCTATTATGTATTATACAGTCGCTTCACTGGAGCTGATTTGGAACAGCGGATATAATTTTTTTTTAACAGAACTGTCAAAGAAGCAAACCTTTCGCATCGACACGGAATACACGTTACGTAACTATTAAGAGGGCGTGCTGAATACAGGAATCTACAGAGTGCTAGTCCAGCTAGTACAGGACATAAATATTAGTAAATATGAGGACTATAGCTGTTAACTGTTAGTAACATAACTTACCTACATAGCATGTATTTCACCGAAACGTTAGCTAGAGGTGAGGTTTGAGGTTTGAGATATATTTATTCCCATAAGAATTACATTCACTTACATGAGAATACTTAATAATAATTTCAAATAGTTTACAAGAGGTGTGTAGTTTACAAGAGTTTACAAGAGGTACTATCTAATAGTTTACAAAAGGTGTGTAGTTTACAAGAGTTTACAAGAGGTACTATCTAATAGTTTACAAGAGGTGTGTAGTTTAAAAGAGTTTACAAGAGGTACTATCTAATTGTTTACAAGAGGTGTGTATTACACTCACTTTTCACCAGTTATATTTAGATCCCATGTACCACTTGGTGAGCCATACACATATCTCTCAGACTCCGACCTTACATTAAGAAAAACCACAATAATATTTTGCTCGACCCGGGGATTGAACCCAACACCTCTAGCAGTCGCGCTTATGACCGCTAGACCAACGAGTCCTAGAACTGTACGTAATAAATACTTAAATACCAAAAAGCTGATTTCTTATTCAAAAAATCTTAATTATACGATTTTCACATTACCAAACCTATGAAGTCGACATTTTTTAACTCAAATACTTCTTACTATACTATCTCCCTGGTCTAGACTAGGTCAAATACTTCTTACTATCTTCAACTACCTCCTGGTCTAGTCCTCTATAACTTGCACCACACCCTAACCCGCCGCTATGTCGCTTCCGTCAACCGCAAACACCTCTCTCATCGACCTTATGCCTTACGATTAAGGCACATAATCGCTTGAGCCTCATACGGTTCAACTTTGCGCTTTTTTGTCAAAATGTCGGCGTTCAAAAGAGTTAAACGCGCGGAAGTCCGTAGCCTATGAAGATCTAGATTCTCGTGACCGGAATGGACTAGATTCAACGTACTTTATAGAAATCCACGTGGTTCCTGTTAGAAAATAGCTTCCAGCTGAATTGCCAATTTGCTTGTCGGTTTGCTTGTGCAGTCGCCTAAAATTTACAATCCAACGAATTCTGTAAAGTTCGATTGTAATTATGTGAACGATTTAATCGAAGTGATAAAATATAATTACTTTCATAGACAGAACAGATAAAACCTCTTTTATCTGTTCTGTGGTTTCATACCTACCTATTCATTACTCACCATGATAATTTGTATGTTAACTTATTCAATTTAAATCAAAAATTTATATTTATTGATGGATAGTAAAGTTTTGCACTCATGGGTTTACAATCTTTGTTACAAAGATTGAAGAAAGATAAAATACAAAGATTGTTTACAATCTTGCAACCTTTTTTGCTTCCAGGGCCAGTAAAAAAATTACTACAAATTCAGTACACTTTGCTTGACAGATAAAAGAAAATAATCCTTCCATTCATTAATTCATTTTCAACTTCATAATAAATTTAACAGCATGAGTAAATTAGGATAACAACATAAGTAAAATAGGATATTTTGATCTTAAATGAATCAGTAGACTTGGTTAACGATGTGGTTTAAAAAAAAACCTGGAATCGTTCTAGCTAGTCCAGAGAAACCACTAGCGGTCACCCAACCACCGACCGCGTCCGACGTTTTGTTAGACAAATTGTTTGGAGATGAATAAGTATTTAGACAAAGTAAAAAAATTGTAGGTAGGTATAGCTTGTAGCGTCCATAGCCATCGAAAGAGTTAAGCAACGACGGGCGCGGTCGGTTTGTGGATGGGTGAACGCTAGTGGCAAAATTTCATGTGCGCTACCATGCTTCGGAGGGCACGTAAGGCCGTCGGTCCCGGTTGTTTTCAATGCTGGAAATAGTTGTTAAGCCTTCGGATGGCTTGAGAACACTCGACACTGGGTTGACCAGTAACCCCTCCACCAATCCGCATTGCAGCAGCGTGGTGGAGTATGCTCTAGACCTCCTGCAGCAGTGTCTGTGTGGGAGACCTGTGCCCAGCAGTGGGACGTCTATGGGTCGCAGCGACGACGTATAGCTTCAAAAACCGTATACTCTGTTTTTATTTGTATTTATTTGTACTATTTTGTACGATTACCAGTTATCATCAAGTTAAAGAGATCTCAACAATCTTAGCACTTAAATCAATTATACACTGGACTCGAACAGAACCAATTAACAAACCATTCTTTCATCGAGGCGCACCATAATTGAGATGTAAATTACGATATTTTCAACACGGCTATACAATGATAGATACAAAAAAGATATTGATCGCGAGAGAAATGCATGTATCTAATAACCATACATTAGAGAGAGATGAAATTATTTCTGTGTTATCCGTTTTAATCTACTCTTGATTGTGTGGCAATGAATGGACTTATATCTAGAAGTCTTGAATACTGAAAGTTACTTTAAGTGATAAGGTTAAAGTTCAATTTGGCTTGATAAGAGAGGATTTGGGAGAAATTTAAATGGAAGATGTGATAATCAACGCATGTTGGCTGATCAATAGATTAGGTGGCTGCGCCACTACATTTGAGCATGGGATACATGATAATTGAATTTGAATTTACCTGTTGTATTTAGATCACCACTGAAAATCAGCGCTATGGCTGCTGGTGTCTTTTTAAGGCCAAAGGGTGCAATTATGTCGTATATTTATGTACTTTAAATTGTGATGTCATGTTTAATGGAGGACAGTGTTTAGTGTGCTACATAACGATACGATTACATATTAACATACATAAAAAATCATACACAGTAATACATATATACATACAAACATACTTACATAAATATACACATAATTAAATAGTCTCTACATGTTAAAAGATACGCTAAAACAGGTGAACCAAAGATGTGCGTTGATGTCTATTATTCGTATAACTCATATTATGGATATAAGTTGGCAAACGAGCATGCAACGCCATCCATCCGCTGCCACCCGTGGAAACTGACAGAACTTGAACAGACTCATTAGTCTCATTCAAAATCAGTCACAGATGCGTTGCTACCCTTGAGAACTAATTTAGTCGGCTCTAGAAAACTTTATATGTGTGTAAGTACCTTTCCATTATTGCGTGCTTAGAATAGCTATTATAAGCACTATAGCTATTATTATTTACTTAGGGTAAAGAAAACTCCTAAAATCTACAATTCTATCACTCTATGTGTCTATAATAATAATAACTGGCAGCTAAGATATTGGTCCGATATTGCGGTGTCCGAGTGCTTGATAGGAACTGAGGGAAGTGTTTTAATTTTACAACCAGTAACCAGTACCAGTAACCAGTAACCAGCGTCTCTCTCGCTCACACTACTCTGGTTCACCCAGGTGTATTGTTATTATACAGGAGGATATGTGTAATCAATTTCAAATGTAATATAATGTAATAACATCGATGCCTCGTTGGTCTTTTGGTCGCAAGGCTGCTAAGCTAGAGATCCTCGGTTCAATCCCCGGGTAGAGATAAGTTTTTCTAACTTGAAATTCCAGAAAGCTTAAAGACCTAAATCCTCATCAACACCACAACCCTTTCTTTCGAGTTCTTCTCCGAATGGGAGGGATTAGGCCGTAGTCCAACACGCTGGCCAAGTGCCAATTGGTAGACTTCACATGCCTATAACATACGCGCTAGGTAGGTACTTATTTATGAAAGCTCATGAAACGAATTCAAGCTTGTGGCATTAGCTTTTTTACAGAGCCTCTTTAATCATAAATACGAAAACCTGATGGATAACGATGTGATAGCCATCCAATCAAAATAATTAATCTACTGTTAAATTACGAGAACTGGTAATCAACAAAGCGTCACATCGAGAAGACGTCACAAAAACCAGTGAACATCTAACGGGTGTCGTGAGCGCCATCTGGCATCCTTAACCGACTCCTGCGCACCTCACGCGGACAAATCCCGTCAGCCATCTTTGAAATTTGAGAGGTGTTCGGAAATCAAAAAGACCGCGAAAGCTGCGTTACGATATCTCCACGCGATCGTCTGTTATCTCGATATTTAGTCACATGTGACACCCTATTTGGCATGTTGTTTTTAATCACACGCCATCTCGCTCTGACTGTGAGGCCGCGGCGACTGTCTCTGTCGCTGACGTCACGCAACGGTAGTTCTTGACTGACTTGAGCCGGGTTGTTTGCAATCTCTTATGTGTTAGTGGAAACGATGATTAGATCGATGGCAAGAAATTATGAAGATAATTCAATCTAGTTCGTTGCCAGAGATAGTACAGAAACGTAGTTTTTGTCGTCAAGGGTCTGCATTAGGTTTCTTCAAGGGTTTTTCAAGAAAATAGGTTTAACATTACATTTGTTTCAAAATAAGTTCATAAGAATTGTGGTTATGTAAAACAGAATATCATTTCAAATGAATATCATTGTTAATTCACAAAAATTGGATTATAAATTAAAGTTTAAATTATGGCAAGCGTACTAATTAACTGATATCAATGCAAATTAGAAATTAAATAAAGCAAAAATTAATTGTTTATCAGTTTAATTTAGTGTAAGGTGACAAACTAAAATTAGCCTAGTAAACTGAACCTTAAGTTTCAAGCAATAATTTTTAAATTTACTTACTTATATAAGAACTGGAACAGTACAAACTTACCTACTGCCCAAGATCCTTTTATCTATTTTAATGAAGAGTGTTTTTAGAAAGGAAGAAATATGAAGTCCTCCTGAAGAAGGAATTATTTCAATACTTCAAATTTAATGTCAGACTTTTAAGTACAATAAAGCACAATTCGACAGACAATACAGCAAGAATATTGATGAAGTATTTTAAAACCCAAGGAGCACATTCAGTCGATTTAAAACTGCGACAATCGGTTTCGTGCCAACCACACTCGCCAAAACTGACGTGATTGTAATATACAAATTAATTAAAAACAAAACCAAAACACTTCCACGAAAAACCTGGGATTGAATCAATCATAAATAATCAAATTTATTAAAACTGATGGGTGCACGCGAGATGAATAATTATTGAATCTCAGTTCAACCAGTGACGTTGCGTGACGACAGTACCTGTCGCTAGGATATCGATGTCGGTAAACAATTTCGATGTTTATCGTTGTGACGAACCGGCGAGACTTATTGCCTTCGATCGGCTGATAACGAGACAATTTGTTAGCGAAAAGTTGCAGACTTAAGATTGGTTATTTATAGAAATGGCACATTTTATTAGTAGAAGAATTTTTAGCTAAACCTTTTTTTTAGTGTCATCATTGCCTCATCTTGTGATAACATTTTATAAATTTTACGCCTGTTAAATTGCACATCAATCGTATCCTATGAACAGATACAAGTGTTAAAACCTGAACAACACAGGCCCTGTCCTGTCCCATTAAAATTGTACATGTAATAATTATTGTTATTAATGTTTGAAGAGCACTCCCGAAACTTTGCAATAAAATAAAATAAAAATAAAATAAAAATAGCCTTTATTCGCTGACCTTTACAAAAATTACTTAAATTATACTTTTAAACATTTTTTTTTTTTTTTTTTGAACGATATTATATTTAACTTAAATGCTAATAATTATATATGGGGTGCTAGGTCGAGATACCTCCTAGTGGGTCTGCATGCTGTAAATCCTCACTGGACACGTTCGGGGGAAAGACAGCAAGCGGAACGGTGCATCCTGGGCAACGGCGGTTAGCAACTTCTCGGAGATCTTGCTAGCTGACGGCCGAAAGCTCGACATCGTAGGTACACTTCACAGAACATACACCCTACACAAAGCCTGCATAGCAGCTTGCGGGTTTCCGTGGCTGCAATGCAGGCTCAGACAGTTACACTTCACACACATTCGCTACAAACTGCACAAATCACAACACACAGAAGCCTGTGCGGTCGCTGGCGGGGGCTTCATCCCGCGACGGACGCGAGAACCTGCTGCGTAACCCTCAGGTCTTGACCTCTGGGACCGGCAGGCCTTCAAGGGTCCGGGGTGGGGGCTGGTTCCCGCCAGCTACCGCTCGGGTTGAGACAGACAAAAATACTGCACACATACCTAATCACTATACAGAACACACACACCACATTAAGTCTGGGCAACGGCCGGCAAGGGTCTCTTACCGCGTCCGACGTGAGGGACCTGCTGCGTACCCTCGGGCTGACCACCCCTGGGAATCAGTAGGGACTTTGCGACACTGGCGACGGGACGAATCACGCCTGCTGGCTGTAGAACAGACTAAATACAGACAACTACACTTCACATGCGCACTCAACTCAAACCCAAAGTGTGACCGACCGTGCTGAAGAGGCCATCTCTGGATGGGACCAGGGAGTATATCCTGGTCATTAACGGTGGGCCCTCGATACCAGGCGACCTCGAGGAGTAAGTAGCCTACCCTCCGCATGCGGGGCTCTGTGGGGGGGGTCCGTTTAGTTCCCTAGCTTCTCGTGGGAATCACATGGATTCGGATAACTCAAACGCATCAATAAAGCTCTCTGAGCTTCTCGAAGAGGTTTCGGCCTTATCGGCTGAGGGAGGTAGCTTCGGCACTCCTGAAGCCGAGACACAAGAAACTTCGGTCCTGGCGACCGAGGTTTCTCCTCAAAAGCCGCAAGGCTCAGTGGAATCGGAGAGCGACGGGATAGAGTATACTCACCGTCGCGTTAGCTCCGGTGCTGCGATTAGACGCAGACGGTGGTGGATCCAGCGCGGTAAGAGCCTGGAAGAGGCTAGGACTCTATGTCTCAAGCCTTTCTCCGAGCTCACCGACCACCCGGAGGTAGAGGAGTGGCTGAGAATAAATAAAGTCAGCCAACCTACCAAAAGGGCGCGCTCGGAGGACGAATCGCCTAAGGACCGACCCAAGAAGGAGGCGAAGAAGGGAGAGGCTCTGCCCACCTTCAGTGAAATTGCTGGGTCAAGCCGGGTAGGCATTAAAGATGCAAACCGGCTCATGTCCGTGGGTGATATACAGCTGCTGCAGGAGGAACTGTGCAGATGCATTGACTCCTCCAGCAGTGGAGAGGGGCCGCGATTCATGGGCAGCGTCGTCAGAGCAGGATGCCTTATGCTAACCTGCTTTGATGGGGCGGCCCGTGACTGGCTGGTCAGAAAGGTGCCGAATATGAAACCTTGGGACGGGGCGGACTTGCGTCTTGTGGACGGACGGGACCTCCCCAAGCCCTACTACGGCACCGCCTGGGTTCCAAATCCAAAAATGGAACCAAAAACAATTCTCCACCGCTTAGAGGTCCAAAACAGTGACCTCGAGTGCGAGTTTTGGAGAATTGTGAACAGAAGAGTGGAGGAAACAGGGCAAACTGTCACCTTCATCTTTGACGAATCGGCTCTCAAGGCCCTGGAGAAGAGGAATTTCAGGCCCTTCTTCGGACTGAACTGCCTCCACATCAGGGTCAAGGGGCCGACCAAAAACGAGGGGGACTTGAGCGGGGAGGCCGCTGCATCGTCTGCGCAGGGGACTAGCCGGGCTTGCGACGAGTCAGAAGCCGGCGCCTCGTCGTCGTCGGCGCAACCCGGTATAGGGAGTGCGTCCGGCGGCACGACGGTGCGGGCTGGACCCGAAGCGAGACGACCCCGGGTCCCCGGCGGGGATGGTGCTATGGCCGCTCGCAGCTCCAGGGGCGGGCCGAGAAAGTGGCCCACCCCTAGAACCACTCGTGGGAGAGGAGCAGGCAGGACTAGCCGCACTGCCTCCTCCAGAGCGGAACGGGGCAACCTTGATCGGGGGGCTGGAAGGTCGCGAGGGACCTGGAGAGGTGGAGCGCAGAGCCATGCCTACGCCCACCCGCGTGGAGTCGAAACCGCGAGGAGAGGGAGGCCAGTGCAGCTTCCCTCCCTGCGGGCGGAGCACTCCAGCAGGAAGGCCGCTCGCGACCCCTTCAACAACCAACCGCCCGGTTAAGGACCAGCCACAACCGCCGAGGCTAAACAAACCCTCACACTTCACACACGCCAGCACACACACACACACACACACACACGGAAACACACACTAACTACCTTCATTAACACTACACAGTCCCATCCTTTCATCGTTATACCTATCATTCTTAAATCCTTTTTCATCCCCTCCCTTCATCATTCATTCCCATCATGATCAAAGCCATTCAAGCAAACCTTCACCACGCAAGAGCCTCAAGCACCATCATCAGCCAGAGGTTCCTGGAAGAAGGGCTCGACATGGCCTTCGTACAGGAGCCATGGGTCCGTGGGAACATGGTAACGGGTCTCAACTCTGCTGGTAAGTTACTTTTCAACAGCAACGGCACGAGGCCCAGGGCCTGTATGATTTTTAAGAATAACATAAAATTCTTACCAATACCTTGTATGTGCACAGATGACATGGTATCTGCTTACGTCGCTCTCCCAGGCCTAGAGGACATGAAGATCATTGTCTGCTCGGCATACTTGCCTGGTGAGAGGGCGGATCCTACGGTGCAACTCACTCCTCTCATCGAGTACTGCCAAGATCAGGAGGCTCAACTGCTGCTGGCCTGTGACAGCAACAGTCACCACACGACTTGGGGTAGTACAAACACAAACAACAGGGGTGAGTTTCTGCATGATCTTCTAATATCTAATCACCTCCACATTCTCAACACAAACAATGTACCAACTTTTGTTAATTCCGTTAGGCAGGAGGTATTAGATATCACTTTTTGTACGGCTCTACTATCAGAACGTATTCACGACTGGCACGTCAGTGCGGAGGCATCAATGTCTGATCACAGGCACATTAGATTCAACATAGCAACCAGAAAAGGCAGCTACGTCGAAATGTATCGGAACCCCAGGGCTACAAACTGGGAAGCCTACAGATCGGATCTTCGCAGTACCCTAGGAACGATAGGAAAGGCCGTGAAAACCAGAGAACAACTTGAGTTTGCGGCTGGGGCACTGGAGTCAGGCATGAAAACTTGCTACCTGAATAATTGCCCCGAAACGAGTAGAAATACTAATAGGAAAGTACCGTGGTGGACGAACAAACTTCTAAGGTTGAGGCAGAAGGCCAGGTCCCTGTTCAACAAGGCCAAGAAGGACAAGAACTGGCAGGCCTACAGCGACGCCCTCACGGACTTCAACAGTGAGCTAAGGAGGGCGAAAAGGAAATCGTGGAGGAGGTTCTGCGAGGAAATTAATGGTACCGCACACCTCGCGAAAATTCATAAAATTATGGCCAAATCCCCTTCTTCTCACATAGGACTACTGAGGCTACCGGATGGGAGGTACACAAACTCACCTGCCGAAACCCTGCGGCTACTCGCTAATACGCACTTCCCGGGTTCGGAAGTGGTTGATGACGACACCCCCATTACCTTCTCCAAGCCAGTAAAAACCAGACCATCCGTGGAAGACTGGAGAAGGGCTACCTCAGTCTTTAAACCCGATCGAGTAAGATGGGCTGTTAAAAGCTTCAAAAGATACAAATCACCGGGAGAGGACGGTATCTTCCCAGCCCTGCTACAAGAAGGGTTAGAAGTAATTCTGGCAGTGCTGATCAAAATACTACGAGCAAGTTTCGCTTGGGGTTACCTGCCAGAAATGTGGACTAGGGTGAGAGTGACCTTCATCCCTAAGACAGGGGACAGGGATAAATCTCTCCCTAAATCACACAGACCCATAAGTCTAACCTCATTTCTGCTGAAGACAATGGAAAAGGTAGTAGACTTCCACATAAAAGAGACGTACCTACAGGTTAAACCTCTTCATCCAAAGCAACATGCTTATCAAAAAGGGAAATCGACGGAATCTGCTCTTGGCGAGCTAACAGACCGAATTGAGAAGGCCCTTGAGGATAAGGAAATCGCCTTGTGCTGTTTCCTGGACATAGAGGGAGCTTTTGACAACACCTCTACTGATGTCATACTTAACTGTATGAGGAAACGAGGCATTGACAATACCACTGTGGATTGGATAGGAGCAATGCTAAGTAATAGAATTATACTCACCACGATCCTCAACACCACGATAAAAGTTAAAGTCACACGAGGCTGTCCACAAGGTGGGGTACTTTCACCTCTTGAGTGGTCGATTGTGGTCGATGATCTAATCCAGGAGCTCAACGACGAACGCCTGGACACCCAAGGTTATGCAGATGATTTGGCCATCTCCATCATAGGAAGCTGTCCCAACACTGTATCTAACTTCATGCAAGCAGCACTTAAAAGAGTCGAACGCTGGTGTGGGCGAACAGGACACAACGTTAATGCTAACAAAACGGTTATAGTACCCTTTACAAGGAGACGAAAGCTGGACAGGCTGTACACCCCGACCCTCTTCGGCACAAATATACCGTTCTCTAAGGAAGTCAAGTATCTTGGAATAACAATGGATCAAAGACTAACCTGGAATCAACACCTCACACAGGTAGTTAAGAAAGCAAAAATTGCGCTGGGAATATGCTGTCGGCTCACAAGCTCCAGATGGGGCATCAAGCCGGCAAATATGCACTGGATATACGCGACCATTGTAAGGCCAGTCATCACATATGGTTGTGTAACCTGGCATAATAAGACAACCCAGGCAACATGCATCAAAGTGCTCAATAGCGTTCAGGGATTTGCCTGTCGGCTAATCACAGGAGCACTCGCATCAACCCCCATCGCGGCCATGGAAGCAGTCCTGAACATGGAACCTCTTCACATACACGTACAGAGAGAGGCCAGGGCATCTCTGCTCCGGGCAGCCGAAGGAGGTAGAACAAACTGGCAATCACGTGCCATGAGGACCCTCATAGATGACCTCATGACATGCAGAGTCATGGCGATGCCCAGCGACGCCACTACCAAGCAGCTAGTCTTCAACAAGCTGTTCAATGTTACTATACCACCAAGAGAGGAATGGACGCACAAGGCTCCAGATCTTCTTAAAAACAGTGATATCATCTGGTACTCGGATGGATCTAGAAAGGGTGGTCAATCTGGGGCGGGGGCCTTTTGTGGACCACAGGGGGTAGGGAGGTCTATAAATTTAGGTATCCACGCCACCGTTTTTCAGGCTGAAGTTTATGCAATTATAATTTGTGCACACGAAAGCCTTGACATGAACTATACAAATAAGCGTATCACCATACTCTCGGACAGTCAGGCAGCCTTAATGGCACTGAAATCCGATGTAGTCACCTCAAAGATAATCTTTGAAGCCATCCAGGTACTAAACAAACTATCTCTCAGGAATAAGGTCACCCTGGGCTGGGTGCCTGGACACATGGGAATAGACGGAAACGAGATCGCTGACAGGCTGGCAAGGGAAGGGGCCGAACTGCCCACCATGGGACCTGAACCGATGGTGGGCATATCGAAGGCCGCTACCCGATGCATCCTAAAAAGACAAGCCCTAGAGCGGAGCACCGAGTTATGGCTTGGTGCGGCAGGCCTAAGGCAGTCTAAAGCACTAATATCTGGTTTCTCATCTAATCATTCGAAAAAAGTGTTGAGCCTTAACCGCACCGACCTGCGGATTTTAATCAGACTCCTCACTGGACATTGTAGGTTAAACAAACACTTACATACGATAGGAAGAGCCATCACTGGCGCCTGTAGATTCTGTAATGAGGCGGAGGAATCACCCATCCATATCCTCTGCGACTGTCCTGCAGTGGCCCATTATAGAAGTCGCAAACTGGGCGGAAGCCTAGTCACACCTTGTACAATCAAGGAACTTGACCCCAAAGGCATCCTGGGATTTATCCGAGCGATTGGCCTTTGGGATCAGGTTTGAACCTATGGGGGCTAGCTACAATAGATCTCTTTAGGTCGCAGTGGCTTGTGGGCATAACTGCCCACACCCCCGTCCGATAAATAATAATAATAATAATAATAATTATATATGATTTTATCCAGCAACCAGGTCAGGTTGTCCTGTGACATAGGCCTCCTCTAACTCCCTCCATCTGTTCCTGTCTAATGAATTTCTCCTCCAACCATTCAGCAGATCATCTTCCCATCTTTTTAATTGTCTCCCTTTATGCCTCTTACCATTTCTAGGGTACCATTCCGTTACTGTTTTGCTCCATTTATCTGTCTTCGTCCTCATCATATGTCCCGTCCATTTCCACTTCAGTGTTCTCGTTCTCACTCTTACGTCTGTAACTTTAGTGATATTTCTAATTTTTGTTGCTTTCCATTTATCTTTTAACTGTAACCCTATCATACTTCTTTCCATGCTTCTTTGACATACGCCTAGTTTACGATCGTTTTTACGTGTGAATGGCCAAGTCTGGCAACCGTATGTGAGACATGGGAGAATACAGGTATTATATAACTTTCTTTTCTCCGAAATAGGTATTATCTTATTTTTCATCACCTCTTTAAGTGACCAGTATCGTTGCCAGCTGTTGTTGATTCTCCTATTAACTTCTTTATTTGTTTGGTCTTTAACTGCTATTATTTGCCCCAGATATATGTATTCGTCAACGTATTCGATGTCATTACCTTCTACTTCTATTTTCACTTTTGTCCTGTATGTCATTAATTTTGTCTTGTTCGTGTTCATTGTTAAGCCAGCTTTTTTACTTTCAGACGCTAATTGATGCAACATAATTTTTAATATAGTTGGGTCTTCTGAGAAAATTACGACATCGTCGGCGAACCTAAGATGGTTTAAGTTTTCTCCATTTATATTAATTCCAAATTCGTCCCAATTAAGTTGCCTAAATATATTTTCTAGGACAGCATTGAATAATTTAGGTGAAAGCGGATCCCCTTGTTTCACGCCTTTCTGAATTTTAAATTGCTCTCCGACACTTTCAAGCTGTACTTTGCAATAATATACAACAAATATTATTAGCTAACAATTTTACTACTATATCAGTTTTATTACGGTTTTGTACTGACACCGATTCAAACAACACTACAACATTATTTATTATTATTTCTATGCCATTTCTACGCGTTGCCAGTTCTGAGGTATCAACAGAAGTGTTAACTTTTTCTTGCCCATCCCGTTTTTGCACAAATAAAAGAACTCGAGAGGTGTTTCAGATACAATGAGAAGCTTGTAGTTGAATTAATATCAACTGGATTGAAACTAAGGCGTTCTACACCTTGGCGTGTGGGGTTTGCTCTACAATGAAGCATGAGATAGAACAATCTCGTCACAATTTCTGGTCTCCTGGTACTCTTGGGACGAGTCTGTTCCAAAGACTATAGCGATAATAGACAGACCTTAGCGAAAAAATGCTTGCATACTTGTTACTTCAGGATACTTAGTAGTTAGTAGTTGGAAAATGCTCGCATACTTGTTCCTTCAAGATACTTAGTCATTACTGTTCTTAAGATAAAATTGGAATCTAAGTTTTTGTATGAAAAGGCCACTCTATGTCTCTCTCTCTCTCTCTCTCTCTTAAAATGTTACTGGATAGATTTTGTTGTCATTTGGACATTGTAGAGCCCGCGATCAAATTGTAGAGGTGACATTGATCAAACTGTAGGGCTGTCAGGTAGCCTGACGATGTAGGTCTGTAGGGTTGCATGGTTTGGTGAATTAACACACGAGTGAGTAAACTATATTTTCAAGATGGCGCGGCGCGACGGCGGAATAAGCTCGACTTTGGTTAGACCTTTAAGCGGGTGATCGGTGGCTTAGATTTGCGGTTGACAGGACTAAGCTTTTTTAAATGTGATTTTTTGAATCATGCTATATAAGTTTTAAACAGCTTGTTTTGAATTTGGAATGTGTATTTGTATATGTAATTTTGCTCCGAGGTCACAAACAATCATTTTTGTACACATCTGGTTTATTAAGTGTAAGTAGTTAGTCTTAAATCCTATAACAATCTTGATTTTCCTCCGAGAAACTTGACAAAATGTTTCTTTTTAACATTTTTTTAAATTTTTTCAGGTTTTCGCGTATCAGATTGTGGTGGATTCGGGAAAGGTAACGGGGGATAAGGCAGATTAATTACTGCGATGCATCTCGTCTCTGACGGACGATGGGCCACCGTTATGTAGTCTTGACCGCTGGACGGTGAACAAGTTACATGGTATTCAACATATGCTTTATACTCTTATCACACCTGTATTTGCTCGAAGGAATTCCTATTTCAAGAGGTGTGCAGTACACCCACTTTTAATCGACTATGTTAATTATACCTAAATTGTCAATCACCAGGCACAAATTAAAACTCCGTCGAACTCGGGGGCATCGGGAATAACCCTTTCCTACTACTGGAAATTTTAAGATGGTGAAACCCATGAACTAATTTTTAATTAAACTCTTTCCGAATCGAACAGGGGATTAAACCCAGGGCCTATAGTATTATAATGCTCAGTAGTCGCACTTGCAACCAATTGACGAGGCTTACTCTATTGTCAACCTCACTGATCACGTGCGGATTGACAGCCTTCATAAACCATAGACAATATTACGGAGCAGTCACGAAATATTTTTTTCTTTCAAACTTCGATATTTTGTATTCCGTAACGTCGTGAATGACCCATACAGCAAAAGTCTATTTGAAAAAAAAATCTTTCGTTATTACCTTCACCGTTAGAGTAGGTAACATTTAATCGCTTTAAACGCAAATACCACATAATATTCATAGTTGCCTGGTATTTGAATTCGCACCCCTCGATTAAGCCAATGTATTATCCACTGGGCTATCACACTTACATAGCGCTTACCGGTTGATAATTAAAAGTAACGCTTCCCCATTAATACCCTCCTAACGACATGTCTGAGTGGGCTACATAATTATGTTTTCAAGTATGTTTGTTTACTGCGTGAAATATACCAGCAATTTATATACGAACACATTGCAAGCCTTCCCTTGTCTTGAAATACGTCGCGTGACAAATAGATCCGGTAATTAATTGCTGGGAGCGATGCGATATTCTTGCGATGTTATTGGCTGTAACACATTACAAGCCCACTGTAGGGCCAGGCACTTACGATTACTACTGAAAAGACCTGGTAAATCCTATAAAGAACTTGTAAAGGTTCCATTTCCATGTAGAGTCCATAGCCCAATGGCTCGCGTCGATTCAATGTGATCGAAAGAGTTAAACAACGACGGGCGCGGTCGGTTTGTAGATGGGTGACCCTAGTGGCAGAAATTTCATGGACGCTACGGTGCTTCGGAGGGCACGTAAAGCAATTTAATTTAATTAAAGATATTTAATTTCTTAAATCGACAAAAGTTATTGGCGTGTGCCGCTTGGATTTGAATCGAACCGCTCGAGTGAGAGGCGAGTTCGATAGCCAATGGGCCGTCACCGCTGTGAATAAACCCAGACGTAAAAGTTGTATTAACTCCTTTGCGTTTTTAATTCTCCAGACAGACTTAAGTCTACAGTACAGGCCGCATTGCGCGTCGTTCAGTGCAATTTGCTACTTCCAGGATTAATGTGGAGCGCTACAACAAATTGTTGTAACACACGCCAGAACAACATTATTGATGATAGGACGACCCAATTATAATCAAGGGTAATGCGATGTAATTGGTTGTAAACATCTTCTTTATATAAACGGACAATTAGGCGGGAAAATTTAATTTGTATCGCTTAGTTTCGTATAGCCTCGGGTAAAAGGTGTCAGTTTTTAATCTGTATTTTCATAGCTTCATACTCGTAGTTGTGACTAACATTGGACATCTCAATCGAGCAGAGCAAGGAGTCCTTTTACAAATCCATATTAACTTATGAAATTTTGTGTGTGTATTTAGTAGGTCTGAGAATAGGTCGTAAAGTATTTTTCACCCTCATTTTTTTTTTCATTTTTTAAACGCGATTTTAATATTTTTCCATGAACAATATCCATTTAATTTAACCGTCGCTCATTGACGTGAAGTGATTTACATGAAGTGTCGCGTCACTTTGACATTTCATATGACAGAACAATAAAATAAATAAATATCTTGGCCATTCTCACACACGGCCATCTGACCCCAAGTAGGCGCGAACCTGTGTTATGGGTGTCAGAGACCGATATACATACATAGATATTTTTAAATACATACTTAAATAGATAATATCCAGACACAGAACAAAGTGTTAGTTACACGAATATTTGTCCTGGGTGGGATTCGAACCCACTGCCCGTGGCGCAACAGACAGGGTCTCTACCGATTGCGCCAACGGGCCCGTCAACAATTTGCGGGGTCATCAGCTTCGTGGCTAGATTGATCTAGCAACGACCACTGTCCGACCACTGCCCGCTATCGGGGTCAAAGCTAGGTAAACACCGGCGACCCAGTGAAAACGCTTATGACCACATTCCCAGTAAACAACGTTAAAGGATTCTAATCTGACAATCAGACATCATCAACAGCATAACATCGCCGTAAATTGCCCGCGTGACGTAACGACCGCGGTCCGCTATTTCTACATTCGGCGAAGATTTAATGTAGGTTCGTATATAAAGAGGCCTTCTCATACAAAAACTTGGATCCCATTGGGATCAAAGTTTTTATTGCTTGTGTGCTTGTTGCAGCTTGTAAACTGACTAAGTCGAGGGTCTGGGGACGAATCCAAGTGGACGTAATAACTTCCATTCTTCAGTAGATAGGTAGGAACTACACAAGTCACGTAAAGTAGGTACGAAGTAATCGATAAAGATTCCGAAAATGTTTTTTTTTTTTTTCATATATTATCTGTCTGTCTGTCAATCTGTTTGTCTGTCTGCCTGTCCTTATGTGCGCGGTGGAATCAAAAACTAGCGAACCAATTTTAAAGAAACTTGGTGGAAAGATGCACTAAATCCCTGAGATGGATTAAATATACTATTCATCACGAAAAGTAAAGATTTTCCTGGAATACAGGATGAAAGTTTGTATGGTTTTGTTTTCTCAAACATTATGATACATTAGAATTATGCAGGTGTGTTGTTTAAATTAATAGAATACATTTTTTCAATCTTCATTTTATAAGAAAACATGACGCACTTTGACCAACTAAATACTACTTTTCAATTTAATACTATATTTATAAATAATTTAATACTAAATTTCAATAGAATTGCTTCTTATTTGCAACCAATGTTTACAGCTGAATGAATAAAAATATCGGATATATGTGTATCTACTTTTTATCCCGGTGATTTCCCCAGAGTGAAGTTCGAAGGACAGAATGACGATCGGTAGTGTGAGTAGGGTAGTAACTAGGTGTAAACGACCACGCGAGCGAAGCTGCGTGCGTCCACTAGTTAATTAAAATACTGAGAGGTATTTAAACTATTCCTAATAGCGGATAGTAACGAGGGTTAACGCAACCGTGTTGTAAGTGTGACGTTAGGACGTGGTGCAACAGACTGACTACAGATTAACGCCTCCGAACGTTAACGCACTCAGTTTTTGCGTCGCGCGCCTGAGCGTAGAGCCGATGCATCCAACATTCTATTAGATTTTAGTTTCTTATAAAATACCTTATCGCCCATTACTTTCTTGTGAAGTGGTTTGAAGTGGGCATTAAACACTTGATTAATTTATTTTACTGTCCCAGGTATTAAATTAAATCACACTATTCATAAATGAAATAAGTGATGATTTGAAAATAATGATCTGATTTCGCTCATTTTCTACATTTCCTTTATGTGTATGACACAGATATCACGGTTATTTTCAAATTCGCGTGACGTCGCTTGACTGCGATTAATTGTCGTTAAATAGAAACAATACCATATTATCACAAGGCAAGTAGGTATCAAATACTAGTCAAGGACGGTACGGAATTGCTAATGTCGATCGAGACTATAGATTGTAATTTTTCGGTCGTCAGGCGGCGAACGACTCAAAAATTTAGCTCCAGAAGATGGCAAATTGTGTTTTTTTTTATGTATATAAGATAGCAAACGAGCTTGTTGTGTTTTAAGGAATTAAAGAATTCTCGCTGGTACGAAACGCTGTGGCTCAGGTTAGAGCACCAGTATATCTCGCGGCGCGAATGTTTAGTATCTGGTGATAGCTGCGCATGGGGTATCAGTGCGGGCAACATACGGCTGGGGAACCAAGCAGGGCTTACGACTGACTGTTAGAATTATGTATCTAATTATATATTATCTGTGCAATGTCTACGACTGTTCGTGTGCGTCAGTCAGTCAAGTAAAATATATCAAGTAAAGCCGAGTTGTCTCAATTATATCGACCTGCATCCCCATATATACACCACCACAGAAACGGACATCTTTATCACCGACAACTCGCTCGCTACAGACTTTACGACTTCTGCGAATTCAATGTCAGAGCTAGACGATCTCTATACGAGAAGGTCGCAGGTTCGAATCCTACTGCATATTATTATTAATTGCTCTGTTGTCTTATACGCTCTGTAAATAACCTTCAGAGGAAGTTAGCCGCTGTCCAACGGGCGGGCGGCAGCGCTGTTGATACCGGAATATAATAGGCGGGAATTTGCATTGAATCGGCGCGTAAATACGTTTATTGCCGCTGTTCAACCATTAGACGCGACTGCCGATTCATTTGCTTAGCATACGGCTGCTGGCGAGGGACAGTGATGAAAACCAGTGAGGGTATGGCACCCAGACGGTCACGGCATCTTATTTATCCATCCATCCATCAGCCTTTTAGGGTCCACTGCTGGACATAGGCCTCCCTCAATCGACGCCACTCCTCCCGATCCTGCGCCCTCTGAATCCAACGGTTTCCCATCATCTTATTTAACAGATAACTGAAAGATTCGTGAGTTTCATAGTTGAAGTTACCGGCTTACTCACGTGTGATTTAAGTCGGAAATAGGCCGACTAGTTTCGATCTATTACGTACGCCGTGCCCGCCGCGAGCGCGTTCACTCCTGAAGATTATCATCGTAATAGATCGAAACTAGTCGGCCTATTTCCGACTTGAATCACACGTGAGTAAGCCGGTAACTTCAACTAAGATAAATATTTTATTACCTACTGAATGATTTCTGAGTTTCATAATTGAAGTTACTGGCTTACTCACGCGTGATTTATGTCGGATTGATGTCGACTAGTTTCGGTCAATTAAAATGACCATCTTCAGGACCCAACTAACAAAAATTGCTCTTGTTGTGGCTTATATAGCCAAAAATAATATTCTTATAAGAGCCGCATTATCGCTAATAAGGGTGCGTTTGGGCACAATTTATAAAGACTAAAACCTTATACCCTCCTTATAGTTGCTTTATTATCCGCTTTTTTTCCTTATACGTGTTATATTATGACAAGGAATAAGGAAGTTAAACTTATAATGGCAAGAAAAAAGCTCCTAAAAAGCCAATACACTTATAGGAAACATATGGATAGCGTTAATACGGGCGATCACCCTTATACTTGTTTTATTATGGTCCGGTACAAGGGAGTTAAACTCATTGCGGCAAATCAAAGGCTCTTAAAAATTCGTTGGCCCTTATAGCCGTCTATTTATGATTCTACTACAAGTATTTTTGTTAGATTTACCTACATTTTCGCAACAGTTTGGCGAAGAAAGAGAAACGTCAACCATTTTACTGAAAAGTGAACGGTAAGCCATTTTTTTATGTAGTTTATTTACGTGATTTATGTGCTCGTTTATAGTGAAAAGTGTATGGGAATCCAAATACATGGTAAAATGTGGTACGCTGTGTGTTGTAGGATCAACCCGCCCTCGAAATTAAGCTGTTTTTGTGCCTAAAACGTTATTAATTATTTAGTCATGTTATAAACAGTGCTATTATAAGAGCAAAACGATACGCACATCTTCTACAAGGTGTCTATGAGAGTGGAGACTTATAATGGCAACGGCTATTGCTTAAGCTATCGCCATTTTACATATAGTTAGGGTTCCTTGCACACGAACTAAATCGTACCTAGCTAGTCTTTTGCCATAATTTATAAAATTTATTTTTCACTATAGTTGGGTTGGCTGGGAGATATCTCTTTATAGGGATACTTTGTGCACTAATTTTAGATTGAAATATAATAGTACGTAATAGTAGTACACCATTAACAATATAATTCTATATATAATATGTTTGTCCGCAGATATTGTAATGGTAGTATACATATCGGCAGATGTAGACAAATTTCTACAAGGAAAATATCTTAATTTATATAATTTGCGATGCCCATGGAAGTCGACACATTTTATTCTAAGAAAGGAATATTTTAATCGTACCTACTATATATATCCGACCTTTACACTTCGTGAGAGATCGTGAAAACATAGGTTTTGCAACGATTCACTTTAATTTTTTGCCAAAATTGTATTGTAATTATTAAATAATTAAATATAAGTTTAAATCGGCAGGTTTTGATTTCCCTTTCCTTTCCTATTCCCACCACGATAGGTGATATACTTTTAATTTCAGTAATGTTGCATAGTATTGACCAGAGTTGATGATTCGAGCTTTAATGTACCGGTAAACCATCGATATTTAAATTCAACGTAATTTTTTTGGCACTTTATAGTTTTGTAAGGTTTGTTTCGTTTCCCCTGTGAAAAATTTCAACTTTCTAACCCTTATAGTTTAGGCCCTGCGTTGATATGTCAGTCAGTCAGTCAGTCAGCTTCTCCTTTTATATATATAAATATTGAATTTCACTGCCCATTCTATGATATCACTACGAATATCAATATTCTTCAACTCTTCATTTAACTATATGTCTATATCACTATCACTATCGCTACTATTATATTCATTCTCACTGCTTTCCTTTTCATTCTCATTTTCAATAAAATAATCCTCTACGGAACCACTAGCTGATTCGTTGGTATCGGCTTGGTAATTTTGTAGTCTTCCAGTGTTTTGAATCCATTTTTTTAATTACAAATTCCGCTGCGTAATATGGCGGATCTACTTATGTAAAGCATTTTAATATAACCTTAAAGAGAATAATAGCTTTATTATCACTGTATAAGAGAATATGGATTGCTTTCATCCTTGTTAAGATCATATGAAATGTTAGAATTAGTTTGTTGGATAGACTTCTTATCAAATGCTCCTATAAGTTGATAAGCATCATAGATACCTTGTGCATTACTTTTAAAAGAATAATTTACCATTATTAAAAGCCTTTATATGACTTTGAATATTATACGGCTAAAAGGCAATATAACTAGCCTCTATAAGAAGAACACATTTCGAACCCTTATTGTAGCCGTATTAATTGGATTTGTTAACGTTTACCCAGCCAAATTATAAGAATAAAGGTAATATTAGCCAAATCTTCTAATAATGTGCCATTATAAGGAACATTGACATAATGAATGCTCTTTTATAACAAGTATAAGAGTTTAGACCTTATAGACTTAATTTTATAAGCCTAGATTGTTTGTTGGGGAGTGACGACCTCGCGGCGGGCACGGTTGTGAAACGCAATATCCATAGCCCAATACCTCGACTCGATAGTGTGATCGATTAAAGCAACAACTGGCGCCTTCGGTTTGTGGATAGGCTAGTGGCAAAACTTCATGAGCGCTACCGTGCTTCGAAGGGTAAGAAGACGTTAAGCCGTCGATTGCTTTCAATTGTAAAAATAAGCCTTGTCGAAGACCTTTGGGCTTTGGGTGGCTTGAGAACGATCAACACTGGATTAGCCACTAACCCTTCCTCTAATCCGCATTGGAGCAGCGTAGTGGATATTCTCAAGACCTCCCGCAGCTGTGGGAGAGACCCTTGCCCAACAGTGGGACATCTATGGGTTGAAGTATGTAGTTGTATCTTGGCTTGTCTCTCGCTCGAGGTGTACTGGTTTAAATCCAAGCGGCACGCAACAACTTTACTAAGTTATGTACGGTTTTAGAAATGTCAGCGCTGTAACTAAACTAACTAAATGAAACCAAATTTAAGGCCCTCGTTTATTTATATTAATCGAAATAAAAAAACTATTCTAACGTTAAAAATTCTTCGTACAAAGATATCGAAAATCTTCCTAAACTCGTCTCCTTTAGTCGTCCCTACTCACTAGTCAGGGTCCACTTACCTTGACGTGGCCTTTCCTGGCCTCCTTGGTCCCGGGTTCCTCCTCCCCGTTCTGTTAGAGAAACAAGCCAACCGTTAGTTCTGTTATTAATTCCAAACAATCCCGTGAAAATGGTAACCGTTTCAGAAATATTTAACCGCATTTTACGACAAGGTTTAATACAATATTTTGTTATTCTACTTAAACCTGAGACTTGTCTATTAATACCGTGATTATACAAAACATTTAACCAAAAAATGTTTTTTTATGAGTAGATAATAAAACAGATTTACGAGATATAAATAATAACATAGGTCTGGAAAAGGGAAAATTATTTAATAATAAGAAACTAAATATCAAACCTGCGTACCGATCTTTAAGATCGGTAGATGGTATTTGAATTTGGAAAACTGCCACAGCAATTTATCTATTTTATTTTCAACCTTTTTTGAACGAGTTACCAATTTCAATGAAGGGTTATTTATTAGTTATCTACTGTTATTTATTAACACAGAGTTCCTAAGTTTGTCAACAGAACCCTGTTTATTGCAAATGTTAGGTATTTTGTTACATTGCGCTGCGATCCATCCAATATTCATTTATACAATATTAGTTGAGGTTAATAAATTAATTCACATCAAACGCAAGAATGCTGTTTGTAAATTATTTATTATGATTGTTAACAACTCGATTTAGGATTAAATAAAGCAGCTCTATAGATAGTATATTATGTTTCAGTTACTAAGCAAATTATATACCTCCGAATTAATTCGGTTTTTACATGGTAAATTATAATTTTTAAATGCATGCATAGAGTGAAATAAAAAAAAATATTTAAAACGTAAAGGACACACAAAAAAGACATTCTGGGTTATTAACATTTTTATTGTTTAATTTAAATTTCATTTTCCAGCTAGAAACTAGAAAGATACAAATGTTTTTATAAATCTCCTGGTGCAGTGCATATAATTCGATACACTCTCGACCACAATACCAAAGTCACAGAATCCATCCATCAGCCCTTTGGGGTCCACTGCTGGATATAGGCCTCCCTCAATCGACGCCACTCCTCCCACAGTCACAGAATACTGGGTTTAAATCCACGCGGCATGCACCAATGACTTTTCTAAAAGAAATTAAATGTAACGGTGAAGAAAAGCAAACCTGAGTCCAACAGTGGGACAAAGTAAGGGTCGTGGTGGTAATGGTGAATTATTGATTTTCTCCCTCGAGTGGCAATAGTTACGGCTGACATAAACATCGTACAAGGAAACGTTGTAACTGAGTTATAGATGGTTCGAAGTATTCGAACAATTACTCGCGATTTGCATCTGAATTCAACCGCACTAGAACTGAATTAGGTAAATCCATCGAATTCACAATATTGGCTGGTGGTGGTCATTTATTAACCATTGAACGATCGATCAAACGACAAGATTTACTTAGTTTGATCGTACAGTCCCAAACAAAAATGTATTTTCAGATTTAGTGATTGTATTATTGTCTATCTATACTAATATTATAAAGAGGAAAGATTTGTTTGTAATGTGTTCACACAAAAACTACTGGACCGATTTCAAAAATTCTTTCACCATTAGAAAGCTGCAGCTTCACTGAGTGACATAGGCTATATAATATTACTTAATGTAAACGAAACTATTGTTATGTCTAATTCCACGCAAGGAACCTGCAAGCGTCCACTAATTTAATAAAGCCCAATCAATTTAACCGGTTTAAGCTGCAACCTATAGACGTCCCACTGCTGGGCACGGGTCTCCCTCACAGAAACGGCTCCGGGAATTCTAGAGTATACTCCACCACGCTACTCCGAACCGATTTTACTACAAATATACATTTTTATGACCGCTAAACATAATAATTATTAAAAAAAAAATTTAAAAATGCTTTTTATAACTTTTTTTTATTTTCATGCATCATCGGAACCAAATATGTGTGCCAAAATTTCAGCTCGATAGCTTCAGTGGAAGTGGGTGAAATATTAATTGCAAAATTCCAGGACATAGACACATACGAGTGAATTTAACTAAAAGCTTTTAATTTAAAAATAATTAAAATTTCGGTATATTATCGGCGTTGCCTTTCATTCGCTAACGAGAGGCATCGTTATGGCAGCGCGTGCAAGCCCCAACAGCTTACTATGTGCGGTGGCGGAGTGGTGTGACCCCATATTGACTCTAGACCGCATTACATGTGGTAGTACATTCTTCGGTTCTCGGAACCTAGTTTAGGAATCCCTGCCCTGGGATACGCCGTCGCCGCTCTCTGCGAGTGATGCACCAGTCTAATCAAAGACGCTACCATTAATTTAGCCCCGACTGTACCATTCCAATGCAGTTCACGAAACCCTTACTTTATTAATATCACATCGAGAATTCACTGGCCGTTCGGTCGAATTAATTCGTCGGGTCGTCGGGCCGAACGCGGAACAATAAAATTTCAGCGATAGCTTTATGTGTTGATTTAATTTTTGTTGATCGTAAAGTAATTGTTGGACGGGGGCCTAATTGATTTTATATCGCTTTGTTATTTGATACCGCGCACGTGGTTTATGATGTTCGTAATCGATTCATGCAGATTCGTGCACCAATCGGCGATATCGAAAATCAATAAGTATTGAACGAACTCAACAGTTGCCTAATCAGAATCCTTATCATCATCATCACAACCCTATCTACTCGTATTTCCCACTGTTGGGCATGGGTCTCCTCTTTATTATTGGATTGGATTAGGACTTAGTCCACCACGCTGGCCAAGTACGGATTGGTAGACTTCACATGTCTTCGAGAACATTATGAAGAACTCTCAGGCATGCAGGCTTCCTCACGATGTGTCTTTCACCGTTATAGCAAGTTAGAAAAGTCATAAGTGCGTGCCGCTGGGGTTTGAACCCGGACCGATCGAGTGAGTGGCGAGTTCGATAGCCACTGGGCTGTCACCGCTTACCTACTTTTTAATATTAAAATTCCAAGGTTCAAGGCTCCTTAATTTATTTTAAGAGAAGAAGTAACTACCTTCTCAATAAACGGGAACGAAGGATAGGATTAGTTAGTCTAGACCACGTTAACACCAATTTTATTTTCTGTTAGTCTAAAGACTAAGAATTTTGCTATCTGTCTTTATGAATTTATGAAGACTCGCTGCAACCCGTACACGCCCCACTGCTGGGCACGGCTCTCCCCCACAGACGCAGCTGCGGGAGGTCTAGAGCATACTCCACCACGCTGCTCCAATGTGGATTGGTGAGGTGTAAGAAGACTAACAGATAATAATATTATCGGTCACTTACTTACCAATTAGCAGTGACATAACTCATGCACAGACAGACGGCACAACATCTGAAAACAGTACGCGGACTGGGCTTACGACCGGGCCCTATGACCCCGCTGTGGTAAGCCCTCTACCAATCTGCAATGGGGCATCGTGGTTCAGTACCAGGCCCTCTGAATTATAAGGTGAGACCGTGCCCTGCGCTGAGATGCAGCGGAACAATCATTGTGCTGAATTGATTTGGACAGGATTGGATGGGAAAGAATAAATGTGTGCATTTATTTACTAATACTTCTGAATTACAAATTTTCGGTCACTTACTTACATAATTCAAACCACTTTGTACCAAAAAAACACGACATCGTAAATATGCATATAATAAAAATACCGGCTGATTGCGAGTCGGATCTCGCGCATAAAGGATTCCGTACCATTTTCTATAAAAAGTAAAAACGGCATAAAAATCATGTCTGTTGTATGGGAGCCCCTCTTAAATTTTTATTTTTCTGTTTTTTTTAGTATTCGTTGTTATAGCAGCAACAGAGATACATCATCTGTGAAAATAACAACTGTCTATCACGGTTCCTGAAATACAGCCTAGTGACAGACGGACAAATGGATGGACAGTCGGACAGCGAAGTCTTAGTAATAGGGTCCCGTTTTACCCTTTGGGTACTTAACCCTAAAAAAAATTGACGTTTGAAACAGCTAAAGTGTGTCGCTCGCTGCTGATCGCTGCGACCCATAGACGTCCCACTTCTGGGCACGGGTCTCTCCCACAGACACTTCTGCGGGAGGTCTAGAGCATACTCCACCACGCTGCTCCAATGCGGATTGATGGAAGTAAAGTGTGTAAGGGACCCGGATTTCTTCGGAATGCATACAGGCCTCCCTAACGCAATGCCCAAATTCTTCATCAGTGCAACATCACTGCGCTAGACCATAAATCCTGCAGACAGACCTGACAGACGCGCGGCGTGTCAAAACATGCGCGGGCGCATGCGGGCGACCGGTCTGTTGACCCAGATGCGGTAATAGCGGGCCTTGGCGCCTCACTAGCTAGTCGTAACGTGGTCAGATGGACCTAACATGGCTTTATACCTTTTTTAAAAAGGTTTTATTTAACTTCACTCATATGTTTATATGTCCTGGAATCAAATATTATTGAACAGGCTGTCTAGGCATGCAAAAATACAATCCACACTAAAACATAGTTTTATTCAAGCTTAACTATCTATACTAATATTATAAAGAGGAAAGAAGTGTTTGTAATGTTTTCACACAAAAAATACTGGACCGATTTCAAAAATTCATTAGAAAGCTGCATCTTCACTGAGTGACATAGGCTATATAATATTACTAGGTGTAAACAAAACTATTGTTATGTGTAATTCCACGCGAACGAAACTGCGGGCGTCCACTAGTATATATATGTTACAATACCTTAGCCTTGTGCTTGACTGTACCTTATTTTATGTTATGTAAATAGGGGTTGCATGCTTTTTGACTGTTCTCTAAAAACAGGTGAGAAAGGGTGACAAAGCAGACTTTTTTATGCATGTAAGATAGCAAACGAGCTTGCAGCACCACACACCCGCTGCCGCCCATGACAACTGCGTCTGACATTGAACATGATTCTAATTACAAACAGACCCTTAGAAAATTGATTCGAGATTTCAGTATAGCCATAGATAAAAAATGTTAGCATCTATTTATTTGAAAATAACACATTATCTTCCACTCTAGCGCATGCTTTGACCGACCTGTATGCAGTGCTGCTGATACTGACCTGTAAAAAAATCAAATCGTAAATCACCATATATCAAGATAGGTATAAATACCGGCCAAGTGCAAGTAGGTCTCGCGCACCAAGGGTTCCGTACCATTATCTATAAAAACGGCAAAAAAATCAACTGTCTGTTGTATGGGAGCCCGCCTTAAATTTTTTTTTCTGTTTTTTAGTATTTGTTGTTATAGCGTCAACAGAAATACATCACCTGTCTATCTATCTCATGAACTGCATGAGATACAGCCTGGTGACAGACGGACAGACGGACAGCGAAGTCTTAGTAACAGGACCCCTAAAAACTATAACTAGGCGCATCTTCCATCCATACATCAGCCTTCTAGGGTCCAAGTTGACAGAGAGGACGACGCCACTCCTCCCGATCTGTGTCCTCATGGAGAAGACGGCGGGAAACTGTTTGATTCACAGTTTCCCGCCGTCTTCTTCATCGGTTATCTACTAGACACTGTAATGCTATAAAATCATGGTTGTAATATAACGTGAATCTAAATCTCTTAATGTTAATTGTAATATAACTGACACCTTTGGTATTTTGTCCCGATAGGAAAACCAATTGACTGGCCCGTTGGCGCAGTGATAGTAACCCTGTCTGTTACGCCAGGGGTCGTGGGTTCGAAACCCACTCAGGGCAAACATTCGCGAACACTTGTGTTTGTTCTGTGTGTGGATGTTAATATTATCTATTTAAGTATGTATTTAAAATATATATGTATGTCTCTGATACCCACTCTCACGCCTAATTTGGGGTCAGATGGCCGCGTGTGAGAATGTCCATGATATTTATTATTATTATTTAATTACGAATATTCTGTTCTGTACGGAAAATAACCTACATTTAGGAATGTTTACTAAGTATGAATTCCTAATGAATAAAATAAATAAATTGGTGTCATTGCATATGAAACATTTGAGCAAGGACGAACGTGCCAGATCTAAAACTACATAACATAACATATGACGAGTTATTCACGCGATAATTATAAAAGTAGGCTATCGCAGTGTAGGTTACAGTTAGGTATGCACGCAGATAGGAGCGATTGATTAGCGCAGTGATTAAGACATCTACCTCTTACTGGAGAAGTACAAGGTTCATATCCACGTGACGCAATATATATGAGTATTTATGCCGAACTATACGTGTCTTTTAACCGTTGCATGGTGTAAATGTATAGAAAAAATGGCGAAGTAGGTAACCTACTTGCTTGAGATAGTTAAAATTTAAAACTTTATTGCCCTCCAAAGAAGTATTGACGGGCCCGTTGGCGCAATCGGTAGTGACCCTGTTACGCCAGGGGTCGTGGGTTCGAATCTCACTCACTTGCCATATAGGAGAAAAACAATCACACAAGACATGACAATGTTTTGTATTAAGTATTTTTAAAGTATGTTCCATTTCATCCATCCATTTCGGATAAAACAGAATTACGTTTATATTCTTGTTTGTAATAACAATAATACAAATTATTGTTTAGGGGGGTGGTCGCTCACGTCCGTAGGTCATGGTGCACTGAACTTTCGGCTCACGGTTTTAGTGATAGTGTATCTTTTAATAACTCCAATTTCTTTTAATAACTAATAATAACCGTACCTTCTAATAACTTAATTTTTTGACATAATGCGAGTTGTCTGCAAAATCTGATAATCGCTGATTGCTTCTTGAGCGTATTGGCTTGCAGATATAAATGGAGTTTGCTTGGACGAACCCTGCCCAGGTTCACCCACATCATCACATCTGGATCTGGTTCACATCTGGACCATCATAACCATGATATGATCATAACCATGATGGTCCAGATAACTTTCCAATCTTCTCCAGACGAAGCCGCGAATGCTTCCAGATAATCAGACTACTCTTGACTAGCGTTGGGTTTAATACGATCGCAATCAATAAGATTAATAACCAACACTTGTTTACGCAGATATGCCGGGCCTCGGATCCGAACCCAGGCCCGCAAACTGGTCCGACTATTAATATATATAATGGACGCCGATTGCAATCAATACACGTTCATTAGCGACACGCTAACAGACTGCTATTGTAAAATATGAATATGATGTTATTAGTTATTAATTTTGTAAGTGGTAGAGCCTACATATACATTATTAATTAAAAGCTTTTTTATCTTCACTCGTATGTATCTATGTCCTGGAATCTTGCAATCAATATTTCACCCACTTCCACTGAAGCTATCGAGCTGAAATTTGGCACACATATTTGGTTCCGATGACAATGCACGAAAATAAAATAAAAGTTATAACAAGCTTTTTTTTATTTTTTTTTAATAATTCATTATTATTTGATAAAGTTCTATTTAGAGTTCACCCGGGGCAGAACTACAGCCCACATTCTAAACAGTCTCATGCTCAGTACCTATAATTTGCGATGCAATACGGCTGCATACAATTTAAATAAATTACCTATAGAAAAACACTGTAAAAACATAAGAACTGTTGAATTTATGCGATTTACAAGTTTTAAAATGATGATAGCACAATTGCCAACCAGGCTAAAATAAGCACAAAATTTATGATACCCATAGACAACTTAATCAATGGATGAGAACTACACTGGTTGATTTCAACAGCGAAAATTTTTCTTGAAAATAGTAAATAGATGGTCTTATAGTTGACTGAATAACCCTGAGATGGTGTTGCAATTTTATAATTATGAGTGGTGGACCAATTCATTTTATTTTATGCAATAGCTTACTTAAACAGTCGGTCAGTTGAAGGATAAGCATTTTAAGCAACCAACACCACATTAATACTTCTATACCTAAGCATTTTCGTTTTATTTTTAAAACTATCTGACTCTTATAAACCTTTGAAGTAGAAAACTATATGATAAGGTCTTATAAAAAACCACACCACTCAACCGGAACAATTATTTAAAAAAAATTTGTACGTGCATTGTACAGTGTTGCACAATTATTACCCGTCAGAAATTATTAAAAGCATTTTACTTGTGTTATTGCCCTATTACTTTACTTCTTACCACTACAAAATTTCTACATAGTGGAAATATATATACCTAGGTCTACAACATTTTATTATTTTAATATGATTTTTATTAGAAGTGATTTAGTTATTGACTCTTCAGACAGAAAAAATCGACCCGTGTAAATCCGCAACGACGCACTGTTAGGTACAAGGTGTAGTTGACAATAGTCTCCGAACACCTGGCAATCCTGGTATCAATAAAATATCTGAATATTGAATACATAAGCTAGGCATTTTCAAGTGGATTGGGTATTTTTAAATTCAATTTCTTGTCTCGCGTGTAGTAATTACCCTTTGCATAATTTGAGATATCTCCGTGCACAGGTACCGACTGTTATGGTTAACCTGTTTAGTTACATATTTAAGTATAGTTACGAATGAGGCATCGATTTTGTTAACTGGTTGTCAGACCATGGTTTGCCTCTGGCACAGTACTACTGACGATTGTAGAGATTGTAAGGTTTTATATTAAGTAGAGTGCAAGCAAAAGTTTCATATTTGTAAATGAAGATAGGATATTAAATAATATTCTGTCGAAATATATTTTCTTCATGATTTAAACATAAAGAAAATATATTTGCTACCTATGATATGATTGTGATGGATAGCATCGCAAGGAACATTAAAAAATTGCATCTTCACTGAGTGACATAGGCTATACAATATAGGTGTGTGTAAACTAGGTGTAAAGGAAACTATTGTTATGTCTAATTCCACGCGAGCGAAGCTACGGGCGTCCACTAGTCTTCCAATATTTTCATTTAAAAGGTCACAAAGTTTTTTTTTTAAATTTGACAACAAAACACGATTGTTTCTCCCGATAGGGTAAGCAGATGTGTGTTGTACACCAACTTTCCCTCAGTTAAGATTAAGTCATATTTAACTACATATGTTGACTGTTGAGCCATGCCATACTTTGCATGTCCCGGGGAAGTGGACCGAACAAAGTATAAGTGGTGCTGCATGCGCGTTTGCTACCTTCCATCCATAAAAAAGTCAATCTAGAAGTGAACGATCCAAGGCTAGATCGCCACCGTTCTACCAAGTGACATAACAACGGCCTCTCGGTAGACTTTCCAACGGGTTCTCGGAAATGAAATTTCGCGGGTAATTATCGCTTCTGCCGTTCATATTATTGGACGACGGCGCGTCAACGCCATAATTCACGGGCTTAATAACACGCCGCTGCCACGGCGACGTTGCGGGATGCGCCCGCGACGTGTGCGGCGCGACCCATGAGCGGGGGCGGGAGCGGGGGCGGTGGCGGGAGCGGGATCGGTGTTGGAAATTGGAAATGTATTTCATCCAAAGAAATTTGATTTAAGGTAAGAAAACTTTAATAATTTAGCTTATTGTAACAACATTGATTATCGTAATGCTTTTCTATTTCGTCTGTTGAAAGGCCTATAGAAAGATTATTTCGTTAGTCTGTTTCGGTACTAATCTATAGAAAGAGGAAGCGCAGTCCTTTTAAATATGTGTTTTATGAAGTAATGGACGATGAATCGTACGATATTACAAATACAGCGGACGCACATGGTGTTGTCTAAGTACATTTTTTTATTAAATCAGTTACGAAACTGCGATACGTTGTGTAGTTTTAATTTTATGTTTTATCTTTTACCAATATCAAATAATTTTATGTATGTGACTGTTATAAGGTAAATAGTTTGATAAATGACAAAAAATAATATTTTATAATATTCTCTTCTAAATAATAATATTAATATAAGATAACATCACGCCTCTATTTCGGAGTAGGAAGCAGAGGTGTGTAGAAACATGTGTAGTATCAACCACTATCACGGCCTTCCAGCCCAATAAATGATGCCCAACCCGGGGACCGAACCCAGGACCTCTAGCAGTCGCTCCTACCACAAGACAAGCAGCGACAGTACGTAATAAAAATGTCACAATCACATTCCATCTGCTTATAACTTGCACCAGCGTCACGACGCAACCGTTCATTAAGGTGCGGGTTTCGGATAATTACGTACTGATAAACCAAGCAAATTGTCCGCGAATTGCCTCCGCGATGATGAATATCATTCCGTGTCCCAGAAACGCCCGCCGCCGACACCCGTGACACTTCAATCTTTTGTGATGCATGCATACTATACTAAGTACCTCCCTAGGAACAGATGAAATAAGTATAAAATCATTATAGAAAGAATTGTTTAGACAGCCTATACAATACCAGTTTCAGTAGGAAACCGCCGAATAAAAGGCCACGCGCGTCCTAGTGCGAAGGAATTTTTATTGCGACTTATCTCTATTTTGTTTCCACAGAACCAAAGTAATTGCAAATTTCAAATAAAAAATAAAAAAGTAACATTGTATACGACCAGAGTACAAAATAAAATAGAACGAGATAAATATTAAACTAAAAAACATTCTCCCTCTAGAAATGTGTGTGTAGTTAAAATATATACAATCAAAATATTAAATCTGTCGCCTACAACCAGGCTTCACGTTCAGTTCAAGTTCAGATAGATCTATTCAATTCTATTCACATTTTTAACTTGTACATTCTGATTAAGTCTACGAAGACCATTTTAAAAGTTCACCGTTTAAAAATCGAATTCACAACGTATCAGATATGGTATATTTACATGAAATAAAATGCAATGATTAAGTGAAGTGTTTTATGTTCGAAATGTTCGAATACTTACCAATGGTAGCTACTAGCTACCCTTAGTTAAGGAGTCAGTTAATATATTCTCAAACTATAATTAATTAAATAAATAAATAAATACCATACCATAATTACCATAAATACCATTCTCACACGCGGCCATCTGACCCCAAACTAGGCGCGAGCCTGTACTATGGGTGACAGAGACTGATATACATACACAGATATTTTTAAATACAATACTTAAATAAATAATATTAACATCCAGCCAGACATAGAACAAACACAAGTGTTCGTCACACGAATGTTTGTCCTGAGTGGGATTTGAACCCACTTATTTTAATAAATTTGATATTTGTAATTTATCTGCACTCCACAGTCTCTCCAGCTCAAAATTAATCAAGATCTCAATATTGAGATTGCATTTGAGATTCATTGGGATTGAGTTTTTTTCTTATTCGCTTTGTACTTAGTTTTCAGTAAACATACATTTGTTGCGACGTCTCTTTAGTTATTTTTATGGATATAAAATAGCAAACGAGCGTGCAGCACCACCCATTCGCTGCCGCCCATGACAACTGTGACTGACTTTGAACAAGACTCAAATACTGGGATGGTTAGTCCAGTTAGCTGAGAGATATTAGTTAGTTCGTTAGTGGGTATGAGGACTGGAGACAGTTAGTGATATAGACTTATAATAGATAACTGGACTATTACTAACACCAACTAACAAAGTTGGTAGTAATAGTCCAAATAGTAATGGTTAGTAAGAGTCTCATTCCAAGACAGTCACATATGTGTTGCTACCCTTGAGGAGTAAGTTGGTCTAAAGAAATGTAACTGGAATTCACAACCACCGGACCACAATTGCTTTAAAAACAATGATTACACGGTATAAATGGTACTAGGTACCGTGGCGGGCGGTGCTGCTACCCCGGAAGATCTCTGTATGGAACAAAATTGGTTTCATATAAAACCTATTTGGTTCCCTACAGACTCTACCACTTACAATGTTTGCGGGAATGTAAATCGTCCGATGTCTCTGGTTGACAGTTGACTCGCTCTCACATGAGTAAACTTTCTCAATTCCCGTTGCAGAATTTTTGTCCAATTTAAAAGTGAGTGACGCGAAGATAAATAACCTTTGGGGTTCATTGTTTTAAATTGCGAGATTTCTTACGAATGCTGACCTTTGTTTATCTACTTTTTTTAATAAAACAATCCTTTCGGTAATAACGAATCAATACACTCCTCAATCATCGCCTCATCAAGACACCTATAATGGCATTGAAAATTAGGTTAAAACAGTTGCTACAAGAAAATGGACTTTAAAATTAACAGCCAAAGGTTCAAGGTTAATTTTTTGCTGTCGTCTCAAAAACCGCTGAAGTTGCAATCACAGTGGTAACTTTTTATGACCCTTGTTTGCTCAAACAAACTGCTGTTAATTTTGCCATTCAACTTAATGTTTCAGTGCCGTATACCCGTCCTTATCTGATCTATAAAGCATAACTAAGTGGGAGAGGGAGGTCCGAAATGATACACATAAATCGACAATGTAAAATTTTACGATATAATCGGTGTGATTTCTTAGCGATGAAGTGAGAAAATTCGCTTATTCTGATGCAAATGTCCAAGTTGTTTCGGCTTCTTAGTATGTTTCTCAATAAAAGTACATCATATGTTATCTCCAAATGTCTGGAGATATATTGTGGTCGACCGTCTTAACTTTTATTGCAGATTTATCACGCTTACGCCGCTACCGCTGGATGGGACGTGTATAATTTTAATGTGATTTATTTATTTGCATTAAAGTATGTTGCGATAAAGTGTCCATGCGTCCTTAATTCGACACATATATTTAAAACATCAATACTGAAATCATTATTCGCAATATTCATATGGCTGGCAAGGCACTAAAATCATAACACAATTAAATCTGAAACATATATTAAAAATAACATAATTTATATTGATTATTTGAATGAATTAATTGACGACTTGAATAATATAATTTGGCCCCGTTGGCGTAATCGGTAGTGACCCTGCCCGTTACGCCAGGGGTCGTAGGTTAGAATCCCACTCAAGACAAACATTCATGTGACGAACACTTGTGCTTGTTCTGTGTCTGGATGGTAATATTATCTATTTAAGTATGTATTTAAAATATATATGTATGTATATCAGTCTCTGGCACCCATACTCGCGCTCATTATAGTAGGCTCGCGCCTACTTTGGGGTCAGATAGCCGTGTGTGAGAATATAAAAAAAATTTTTTACTATAAGTGTTCAGGTCTTCGAACGCCACCGTGCACCTCAAAGAATTCTTTGTTTTAATTTTTATCTATTTAAAACAAAAGAGACCGACGATAAATTAACTAGAAAAAAAATACCATTCAACAGCCGCCCGAAACCAGTGCGTCTCAACATCGCGAATGTGTTGAATGCTTTTGCACAAGCTCCATATATTTCACAGTCCTTAGATAATTAAGCGTCATTCAGCTTTAATAAAATTATTTAACACACGAGCTCTCAGTAGCCACATTTCAGCTCCTACCGCAGCACCATAATGCTCATTGTGCGGTATAAAGGCATACCCACAGTGTCGGCGATACTATAAGTTGGAAAGTAATCCTGTTTAATATCATTAATATATTTTATAGCTATAGAAATAATGGGTTGTGATGGTCCCGCAGTTCCCAGGGTAAAGAGAAAAGTACTTTCAACGTGCAATTGACATTCAGTTGTATAGAGTCACCTAAAATCATCAACTAAATTAAATCTCTTATAACTGCTTTAATATTAAACTGAACTGTCTTCGATACGAAACTGACGGTCAGATATGATGTGTGTAAGCCTTAATGCTCATTGTGTGGAATAACTCTTACTTACACGCCCAGTAATGTACGCCGGTCCTTTCACTCCAATATAATGTAATATAATAAACGCGACACTATCCGTGCTTCAAAGTTTCGACGTAGGGCTGTCGATTGCAGGCTGTTAGAAGCAAACCATTTTATTTTTTATAAAATATCGTTTTTATTCGATTGTCCTACGAGGCGTCCAATAAACTTAACCATCGGATTTTTTAGATAAGAAACCGCAAGGGCTTTTCGTTTTAGCATGATAAATAAATTTTTAATTATTCAAAACGGTTTATTTGATTTTACGTCTTGCACATTAAATCTGTCAAACTATAACTAGTGTTAGAATACAGCATCAGATTATATTATTAATGTTGAATTCATATACATATATCTATTTTGTCTGTAATAGGTGGTGATAGTAATGATATTTTTTAGATTATGAAATTGCATAACATGATTAGTTGAAATAAATATAAATTAATGAACTGGCAATATAAGCTTGTTATTTCAAGTCTATGCTGTACGGAGCTAGATCGCAGATTTCATAAAAAGTGGCAAAAAAAACATTATATCAAACACATTATTCGTGTTACAAATTATAAATATATTCCAAAAAAATATTTCGTACTTATTAAATCTTGAAAGTGCCAACCCTAATACGTCCGAATAGCATCACAATACCGTACACGCTCGCGCAGTGTATAGGGCTGTGGCGGGCGTTAATACAACTCTTATGATGATAAATGCGCTCGTACGTATTGTGTTGTGCCCTTGTCACTGCGTACCGTCCGCAGCGACATCTGGTGCGGCTATGTCTAGTTTAGATGTGGCCCAGTGGCTGAAAATCAAAAGTAAGGGGCTCAAATCTGGACAGTACTCTATATCTATACTCTGTAGTCTATGAGGAAAGATTTGTTTGTAATGTTTTCACACAAAAACTACTAGACCGATTTCAAAAATACTTTCACCGTTAGAAAGCTACATCTTCACTGAGTGACATAGGTTATATAATATTACTAGGTGTAAACGAAACTAATTGTTGTGTCTAATTCCACGCGAGCGAAGCTGCGCGTCCACTAATCTATATAATAAAAATGAATCGCAAAATGTGTTGGTAAGCGCATAACTCAACAAAGCCGCCCCGTAATGCACACTAATGAATGCACCATGTTCCTATGGCCAGTTGATCTTATCGAGGTAACCCGTCTCATAAAGAACCTCAAATGTAAATATAGTTTCGGAGTGGACGAGCTACCGTCAGTGCTGATAAAACGATGCGCCAGCGAGTTGGCTCCTCCGCTGACCGTCTTAATTAATCAATCTTTTTCCGAAGGTGAGTTCCCTGACCCACTAAAAATTGCCCTAATAAAACCAATACACAAAAAGAACTCTAAAACAGACGTTAACAATTATCGCCCTATAGCTTTGCTGCCAGTCATCTCAAAAATATATGAAAAGGCCATGTGTAATAGGTTGTATTCCTTTTGTGAAAAGTTTCACATTTTTGATGATGCACAAAACGGATTTCGCAAAAACCGTTCCACAGTATTAGCTACATATAAATATATTAATGAAGTTTTGAATATTCTTAACAATAAACAATATGCCATTAGTATTATGTTTGATATGACTAAAGCCTTTTTTTTTTTTTTTTTTTTCGCTGGGAAATGCAATTACGCATCCCACCCAACCTTTCGGACAGGTGGGTATGTGGGACTCGCTGATATCAGAATACCCACTAAAACCCAGCGGCACCCTCAGCGTTGATAAGAGACGCCACGGGATCGCTAGCGCATTACTACCGTGGCGCCTCAACGCGCACATTAGCTCCTGCTAATTATTATGGGGGAAGGAGGAGGCGCTCATAGCGCCGCCTTCTTATCCCGGGTCTCCTTCTGCGAAGCGGGTCTGCGTGGGCATTTGTCTCTCTTGCCCGCTCCGCAGCCTCCTTGTGCGCAATCACTGACTCGCAAAAGGTGCTCATTTCTGTCCAGCCTGTCTCACTACTGAGCATAGTATTTATCACGCTCTGCAGCGTGAGATCCGCTCCCACAATGGCGGCAAGGGCGTGTCGTTGGGGTCCCCAGGCTCCACACTCGGCGAGAGTATGTTGCGCCGTGTATGACTAAAGCCTATGAAAAGGTTGACTATGACATTTTACTACACAAGTTAAATGGTATAGGTGTTCGTGGCATTGCACATAAGTGGTTTAGATCATTCTTACAAAACCGTAAACAATATGTAGAAGTAGAACACTTTGATGAAAAATTAGGAAAAATAAAAACCGATCGATCGGATTGCCAGCTTGTAAAAAACTCCATACCCCAAGGCAGTGTACTTGGATGTATCCTATTTTTGATTTATATAAATGACCTCCCTAAAATAATCAATGTCCCATGTGTTATGTTTGCTGATGACTTTTCTTTAATTATCTCATGTAATAATAATGTAAATCTAAATGACAAATTATATGACATAGTAAATAAAATAAAAAATTGGATGGACGACCATAATTTGGAAATTAATTTTAATAAAACGAAAATAATACAATTCAAACCGCGACAAAAACAAGAATTACATATTAACTTTATATTCGACAGTATTAAATTGGATTGCGTACCAACCCATACACTTCTTGGGATTGAAATAGACTCTAACATTAATTGGAATGCCCACATACAAAAAATAAAAACGAAACTTTCTCAATTTATATATGCGCTTAGAGAACTCAAACGATCGACAGATTTAAAAACGGCAATATCGGCATACCACGCCTATGCCAGTGCATGGCTCTGTTATGGTGTTATTTTGTGGGGAAATAGTACAAGTGCACACGATCTACTGATCCAGCAGAAAAAATGTGTTCGAATTATTTGCAACATCAAACCAAGAGAAAGTTGCAAATTACATTTCAGTAACTTAAAACTCTTAACCCTACCTTGTTTAAACATATTTGAGCTATGCAAATTTGTAAAGAAAAATCCGACCTTATACTACCAAGTAAAAGATATGCCTCGCCGCTATAAACGTCGTTATGAAAATAATAATTTACAGACAGCAACGTCTAAACTAAAACTACATAGTTCTGGCCCCTACCCTATGTCTATAACAATCTACAATAACCTACCGGATTTAATAAAAAGCGAAAATAAATATACTAAGTTTTTAAATTTACTTAAAAAATTCTTAATTTGCAAAGCATATTACAGCGTAGATGAATACCTCAAGGACATGACAAAAAATAAAAAATAAATAGTTAAATAATCAATAAATAAAACAGTATATGACATAGGTATATGACATATTTATTAAACAAAATTGACCTAGGTATATAATTACAATAACAAATTAAATTAATTAAAATGTTAATATTAATACAAATTAAAATGTCTGCCTCTCTCCTTTTCTTTCTTGCAATGCCTTAACAAGGTGCACGTGTTTGTTGTATCAATTGTATGTTGTATCAATTGTATGTTACAAATATGTGTAAAGCAATAAATGTTAAATAAATAAATAAATAAATAAAAGCCTGGACCAATTTGGCCAATTCTTTTTTTTAAATGTTCGTTGAAGTTCAAGGATGGTTTTTACGGCGAGAAAAATTTGAAAATTCATCCCCTAAGGGGGTAAAACGGGGGTGCAAAGTTAGTATGAAGCTTTGCCGTTTTTGAAGTTAGTGAATGTGTAACGCGAGCGAAGCTGCGGGCGTCCACTAGTCCATAATAAAAAAAAGCCTGCTCCTTCCAGCCTGTCCACTTATTAATTAATACCCGAGTATTAAGCTAATGACCCTTTTCGTCAGACAGTCGTATTTAGAACTCCTTTCTTTGGATGTCGCTGAAAAGGTGTTTATACCTTTGTATTCAGCCACATTAACAGTTGATGATTGAAATTTCATGCAAAATATAATTTTATTTTATTTGAACAGTTATTTGTAACATGCTGCCAGTACTTGCACGAATAGTGGACATTGTGCTGTTTCGGCGGAGGCCGTGTCCGTGACCACAGAAATGTCACCGTGGTGTTGCGACTTGCAATAATTCTCTCTATTAAACGATGAGGACTGACAATGGCTGACGCGTCACATGGTTTTCCTAGCAATATGTCGTTCCCATCAACATTTCGTTGTATTAATGTGATGTATAATTTGCATAGTCATGGATTATACGGATTATACGGAACTTAACAAAAGGGCTGTATTTTCCCGAAGGAATGGGCACAGGAGTGTAACACACCCACTTCTCACTAGTTCTCTTTCACTAGTTCGCTTGCATGGAATTGGTTGTGAGCTTATTGCCATACTAGCCATGTAGCTGCCATAGCCCGACGAATAACCGATTAAGCAACGACGGAAACGGTCGGTTTGTGGATGGGTGACCGCTAGTGGTAAAAATTTCATGGGCGCTACCGTGCTTCGGAGGGCACGTTAAGCCGTCGGTCCCCATTGTTTTCAAAGATGAAAACTGTCGCTAAGCCTTGTCAAAGACCTTCGGGTAGCTTGAGGGCATTCGACACTGGGTTGGCCACTAACCCCTCCACCTATCCGCATTGGAGCAGCGTGGCGGAGTATGCTCTCACGCAGATTTGTCTGTGGGGGAGACCCGTGCCCAGCAGTGGAACGATATGGGTTGCAGCTTAGCTTAGCTACAGCCACAAATACAGACAGAGCTACTACCAGGAATTTCATGTTAGAAAAGCCCAATAACACTTTGCTCGACCCGGGAATCGAACGGATCTTGGCAGTCGCATGCGACCACTAGACCAACGAGGAAGACTATTTTATATGCATCAGCACTACCCATCCCACCGCCCAAAAAAGACTGTGTGAGACATAGAGAAAGACTGATATACGGTTATTGAGACTGGTTTGTGGGTGAGTCCAGTTAGCTGATGGCTTTATAAATATTAGCTGGTCAGTTCGGTCGTAGGTATGAGTCTATGGTCAATGACTCTTAGTGACAGATAGTTCTGTTAGTTGACACGAGTACAACTTCCACCCTATGTAACAAGAACTATTTCCTTGCTACGACAGGGAACGCTTCAAGAACATTGTTAAACGTGTTGTTTAAGGCCGGCGCACATGTGATGATGTGGTGTCGCACGTGTGAGGTGACCACTATGCTATAAACGAATGTATTCCAGTTAAAAATGTGTGTGTTTTAAGAGGCGATCATTTTAGTCCTCAAAGATAGGAAAAGCAACGCATCTGTAAGTCTTGGAACGAGACTGTTGTCAATCTCGTTCAGAGTCTGTCACGGGTGTCATGGGCGGTAAAAATAGGTGTCATCCCTACAAAAAATTCTGATACTCATCTGACAGCCTTTGGAGACTTTGCCTACTGACGCCTCACGTCAGAAGTCACCGACGGGGTTTACCCCTGGAGCAATTGCCCGGAGAGAGGGGATCTCCCCTTCTCCGAATTCCCTCAACGTAAGCGCCCACAGCGCAAGAGGAGGAAAGGTGTGTCTCTGTCTGCCTAATGTCGCCTAGATCTTGCACTCCCATCACAGGTACCAAGGCGCTAAACATTGTCGTTTAACAAGCCTCATTCATATTCAACAAACCATGTATTTATCTCGACAGGGAAATATTTGCGCCAGCATAGTAATTAATATGTCATTAGCATAAAGCTGGAGTTAGACTTAGCCGATTTAGAAAATTCAATTTGTAATATTTTTTGATCGACTCCCGGGTTCGAATCCCAGCCGTGCAGATAAATATACTGTGTCTCCCCGCAACACAAGTACTATAGTAACTCACAAAAAGGTATGTAATGCTTCTAGCATTGTCTGCCACTCAACAATACGGGATACCCGCAAATCTGCTTAGCAATTATTTCATACAGGTAGGTAGGTACCACATATAGGAAGGTATTCAATCTTTCCTCTTTATAATATTAGTATAGATATAGAAGTATAGATAATATGATCGGTTATTGAAATCAAGGATTTCAAGTTAGCATATATATTGCATTCCTGCTGTCCATTCGAAGCCTAGTAAGACACCAGCTTAACCCATGCGCATGCGCATTTACTAAAGAGATTTAAGCTGTAACAACTTAATTGTCGGTAATTTGATTGACGCTATTAGCGATCAGCGCAGTACCGCAGATATATGGCGTGTGTTGACTGAGCCAATTAAGTATGCAAGTGATAATTCAAGTGACAAAACACCTCAGTCTAGTCTAGAAGGTCACACACACACACACACACACACACACAATCATTTGCACGATAAGTACCTACTCGTATTTACAAATGTCGTACGTAAACAAGTGAATTGATTTGACATACATATAACTATAATTTTTTTTAAAGCAATTTTTCAGCATCATGCCCTGGTTACTGGACAGTTGAAATTTTCACAGATGATGGTATTGCTGTTGCCGCTATAACAAAAAATACTAAAATACAGAAAAAATAAAAATTGAACAGGGGTTTCCATACAAGAGACATTAATTTTTTGCCGTTTTTATAGACAATGGTACGGAACCTTTTGTGCGCAAGTCCGACTCACACTTGGCCGGTTTATTTTCGGTTAGACAGCCATTTATAGTATGGTTCTTAGGCTTATATGAGGTTTATTCAGGCTCTCAATTTAAACCTACATCGAGAGCAAGTCTATTTTTGTATTTTATTGTGGGAGCGATCAAAGTTCAACCGGAATTGTTTATCTGTATATCTCATAGTAATGTTCTCAGGCTCGTGGAGTTTAACATAACTACCTACTGAGTACACTGATTTTAGTTCTGAGTATTGGTCGTCTTCGCACCTAATGATTGTTACCCGTCGAGATAATAGCCGCCCCGCCCCTCGAACCGAGGCCTAACTCGTCGAGTCATTATCTGATATGACGCCCCATTATCGCCTGATTCTAACTAGCATTAAACCTACTTCACTTATCACCTCTTTATCTTTTTACTTGTGGACGCCCGCAGCTTCACTCGCGTGGAGTTAGACATAACAATAGTTTCGTTTACACCTAGTAATATTATACAGCCTATGTCACATTTGAAAGCTGCATATCACTCAGTGAACATGCAGCTTTCTAATGAATTTTTGAAATCGGTCCAGTAGTTTTTGTGTGAAAACATTACAAACAAATCATTCCTCTTTAAAATATTAGTACATATAGATATCATCATATTCATATCATCAGTTTAGACGAAATGTTCGTTTAAGTCGAAAATACTTGCTCCGGAGTCCAGGTAATGGACATTAAAAGATTTTGACAAAATATGCTATATCCTACCCTCATACCAATATCCCAGAGAAATTATTTACTAACCAAGTCCAAGCTAAGGATATATGAGATGAGAAATGATGGTGATGAGAAAATAATTGCCATTAATTACTCACTAGCTGTGCCCCCGCAGCTTCGGCCGCGTGTAATTTATAATTAATACTGAAAAAAAAAAATTAAAATTGATTTTTTATCCCAAGAGAACACGGTATCTACGGATAAAAATACAATATGTTAATCCAGGGTGTCAGCTACCTCCATACCAAATTTTATTAAAATTGTTTCAGCCGTTTGAGCGTGAACAAGTAACAAACATACAAACACATATCACAAACTTTCGCATTTATAACATTAATATTAGTGTGACACACCTTTACCTCAACAAATTCAAAAGTCGAAAGTAGTCTAGGAGCACCTACACGTTATGACGAATACAAAATAATACCATAATCAACGAAACAGGTAAAACTGCGGCAAACGCCCGAATGACATACGGCTACAAAACTGTTAACAAGCTTTCGCCAAATAGGCGCGTCTTAATCTTGATGCTCTTAATAGACTCGTCACATTAAACCGCGTCGACGCGGCTGTCTCTCTCTAATGTGACAGCGGTTACCAAATCTGCTTGCGTTTATTGATTGCGGTCTTCCTTTAATCGATAAAACCTTTCTAAATTAATGTTATTCTCTATGGTTATCTTCGTGGGTAATAATATTGGGAAAATAAAAATTAGATACATCATAATGTATAAGGAATTGACTATATTAAGGTTTTGTAAAATTTCATGTTCAAATTTGTCGTATATGGGTTTAGATTGTGAGAAGCTTACATAAACTGAACACAATAATTAAAGAAGCACATAGGTATAACACCCACTGTACCTGCCTGATTGGTCAGTCTGGTAGGGTTGCTAAGTTAGAGACTATGGGTTCGAGTTCTATGGCAAATTAAATAATTTGATTTAATTTGATTCGGGCACATTGGTAATACTGTGTTCCTCTAACTTCAAACTACCAGAGTATCTAAGTTTTTACTTTATTTATGGATATAAGATGGCAAACGATCTTGCAGCACCATCCATTCGCTGTTGCCCATGAAACCACACCATTCCAACCGGAGCACAATTGCTTTAAAAACAATTTTACTACAGGCAGAATGAATTACTACGGCAGAAATGGTACTAGTACCATTTCTGCCGTAGTAATTACGGTACCTAGGTACCGTGGTAGGCGATCGTACTGCCCGGTGGAACATTATATAAAACCTATTTGGTTTCCTAAAGTTTCTACCACTTAAATAGCACCTAAGTAGTCCGGAGTTTTAATTGCCCGGTGTTTACCAATAGACTCACCACTTAATCATCAACATATCACATCTAAATGAAAAGAATAAACATTAAGCTTTAAGCGGATACAAGACAGTTAAAATATATTCATAAATTAATCTATATCTAGATGAAGCTTAATCACAGATTATAAAGCAATCTAGGAGACAAAAAACTTAAGCGGAATCGCAGCAAAGCCAAACAAATAATTAGGTAGCATCCAATCGAGTAAGGCTTTTTACCGTAACTTAACCATTAATAAACCCTAACACGGTCATTCTAACAAATGATGTATTTTTGTACGCTGGCGTAAATGAGCTATTAACAGAACTAGACAACATTAACTTAAGAATCGTATTGTGGGCGAAATCGGATACAAGACGGCATAACAATATCATGGACATCCTCACACACGGCCATCTGACCCCAAACTTTGGCAGAGCCTGTACTATAGCTGTCAGAGACTGATATACATACATGTATATTTTTAAATACATACTTAAATAGATAATATTGACATCCAGACATAGAACAAATACAAGGGTTCGTCACATGATTGTTTATCCTGAGAGGGATTCGAACCCACGACCCGCTACCGATTGCGCCAACGGGTCAGTCATATCATTATAGTGTAGCAATATTTTTAAGTGGAAACTTATTTCACATTCTAATATAATTTTTTGGTTTGATTGATTTCATGAATATGGTAAAACCTGGTGAATCAATGAATAATTCACAAGTATTTGCAATACTCGCCTACCCATCGCACCCCTGTCTGCTCTAAACGACCGCAGGTACTTGTACTATTCTGTGCCGCAGGTTAAATTCTGAGCGGGGGCAAATAGTTGTTTAACTCTGACAGTAATTAATGCATAGAGGAATACAGCATTTACTCAAAAAGTTGGATCTTATAAAGCTGTGTCGTAAGAGATGTCAAACGAGATATTTATTAATTTTAATATATTATGTACTAGTGAACGCCCGCAGCTTCGCTCGCGTGGAATTAGACATATTAATAGATTCTTCTTATCGGGTTAACTTTAGCTCCACAAATTTGTAATGAATCCGTAAATGTGTTATCCCCTATGTTTATTTACACCCTTAAGGGTAAAATTTTTACAAAAAATTTAAGTATTTGTGTTATTCGTTATCTATATGTTTTTCCTGCTTTCCTGTTTTCATTTCTTTTTATATATTTCCTAATTTATTTTTTGTGCACCCTACCATATTTAGACTCTTTCTCTAACTCCTCAGCCCAAGGTTGCCTGGAAGAAATCGCTAGTTAGCGATAAGGCCACCTATTGTATGAAGTATTTAATCCTTATTCCATATAACTGTTCCTGTATGTCTTGGTGTACAATAAAGAGTTAATCTATCTATCTAATCTAAAGTACCTATGATTACAAGTGTACACCTTGCGTTTTTATCCATATTTTAATGAAGCAATTAAAAATCTAAGAGAATGTCGCCAGCGTAGATCTGATTCCGCGGTGTGGGCAGCATGAATAATTTAAAATTGCCATTTTTTCGCCGGCCCACGAGAGGTTACTCAGTATTTCGACATCGCCCACGCGACCGCGTATTAACATCAAGCGCCACAGTTAATTGCGCAATAAACGCTAAATGCGATTTTATCTAGTGCCAGAACGACTGCGTAAATTTTGGTAACTTTCGTGTTCGGACGTGTTTGCGTGCCTGTACCGCGATAAAATTCACTCAATTTGCAATCGTAACTAATGTTAATCTAACTAACGTGACCCATGTAAAGCAGTGTTCTTTTTAACATTGAATTCCAACGAGCAAGTACTCCACCACGCTGCTCCAATGCGGTTAGTGGCCAACCCAGTCTCGAGTATTCTCAAGCCACCCAAAGGTCTTCGACAAGGCTTAACGACTGCTTCCAACATTGTAAACAACCGAGTCCGACGGCTTTACGTGCCCTCCGAAGCACGGTAGCGAAATTTCACGGTCCATGAAATTTTGCCACTAGCGGTCACCCATCAACAAACCGACGCCCGTCGCTGCTTAACTCTTTCGATCACATTGAATCGACGCGAGCCATTGGGCTATGGACGCTACAACCAGTTGCCTAAGGCTAGGCAATCACAAACCCCTACGTAGAACTAGAGGATTGATTAATCCAATCAATAGTTTTCGGCTTAAAATGTATTATTTTTAATATATGTTTTTATTGATATACGATAGCAAACAAACATGCAGAACCAGCCGTAAGCTGCCACTACACAATCACTTTAAACAATATCACAAATATTATATTAAACTTAATTAAAAGTACATTTTACATTACACACTTAACATTTAAAAAAATAAAAACAAAAACATTTATAACGACATTTAAAGCGACTGGGCCGCATTGAAAATAAGCGTCATGATTTTTAAGGAACCATGACATAATGCTAAGTGCGGTCCAATTTTGCATTAAAACTGAAATAACCTACATCTACTGTTAGTTAATATTCTGTACCATAATGTGTTTTAAGCAAAATAAATTCTATTTTATTCTATTCTAGAAAATATATAGCATTAAAGAAATAGTGTTTAAGTGGAAAGTAATTGCTCTTCACGTGAAAGCTCGCTTCAAACAGAGCTTTTGTGATGTCCTTCTTACTGCGAGTACGCGGGGCCTACAACCTCACATGCAAATGGACTATTTCGAACAATCACCCGTACTTATCTAAGAGGAAAATGTTTAGCCTACCAGCATATTGTAGATTAACGATTATTTAGCGGAGATTGCCTACTTAGGGAACATACCCATACTACGTGACCTATTTTTTAAGTTTTTTCGACCCCTCCCTCCCCTCGGTGACCATTCGTAGTATATGCCAAGACCCCCCCCCCCCTCCCCCTTGAGTTTTCACGTAGTAATTCATAATTATGATTTTTAATCATTTCACAGGCAAAAATTGAGAAAAAAAAAAAAATTTGGCTCATACTCGTCTTTATTGCATAAGACTGCATGCATACTTAAATTACTAGTGAATTATGTATTATGAATAAGGACAACATTTGTGAAAACATATTGCTATACAGTCTGTAACTTACAGTAAAATCGACTACGTGACAAAGACCTGAGCCCCCCCCCCCCCCCGCTCCTGTGACTGACCGTAGTATTTTAAAGACTCCGCTCCCCCCCTAAACGGGTCACGTAGTATGGGTACGTTCCCTTATTTATAGACTACTAGTGGACCCGCAGATTCGCTTGCGTGGAATTAGACATCGCATGCATTTCGTTTAGTTCCAGTCTTTCTCAAGGATATCCATTGAAGTTCAAATAGAAGAGTTATCATGGGGTTTAGTCTAACGAGAACCTTTTTGAAATCTCACAGGCATGCAGGTTTCCTCGTCGTTTTCCATTACCTTTTCAGAAGGTGATTTTTAAATTCTTAAAATATCTACTATTATATCATAGACTAACCATAAACCAAACTCACCATAAAACCACCATTTCTACCCAATCCCATTCAATAAATAGATAGGTGGTAACAATGACCAACTCAATTTTTACCAAAACTGAATTATAAGCCGACAAATCCAATTCGCTGTTCATCACAACCCTTTCATTGTCCCACTGTTGGGCACGGGTCTCCTCTCAGAAAGGGTGGGATTAGGCCTTAGTCCACCAGGCTGGCCAAGTGCGGATTGGAAGACTTCACATGCCCTCGAGAACATTATGAAGAACTCTCAGGAATGCAGGTTTCCTCACATAACAAATCGCACATAACATAGAAAAGTCATTGGTGCGTGCCGCTGGGGTTTGAACCCGGACCACTCGAGTGAGAGGCGCGGCGAGTTCGATAGCCACTGGGCTGTCACCGGTGTTACTCATTAGTAAATTCCAATCCTAACTACCTATTGTTAAATTAGTCATAATGACAACGCAAGCTTTACTTCAACAACAAAACCAAAGGCAAATCAAACCGATTCTCCATATCAGCGCAGCCCGGGAGTCTCGTAACTCCGTATATTCAATTTAAGTAGCGACAAGCGCGAACAATAAACACGAGTGAGCACTACCAACCATTACGTATGCGCGGCCCGACTTCACCTTAAGCCGCCGCAGCGACGGAAACTTCGCATAACATAGCATCCATTGCTGCGGCAAACCGCTCAAACACAACACGTGTACGTAGCGACACGGCCATCTCAACTCACCATCCGCAACACCGCAATCCTAGCTCCAGTAGGGTGGACGCAACAAAAACGGACCACAGAAACGTCATTGGCTGATAATTGTCGCTGCCCGCTTCCACCGTATCGCCCTAGATAAACGCGGTTTCCATCTTATTGTACGTTTCCAGATAACGGCCACAATGCACACTGAATATTACTAATTAGGCGCGCCTCATACCGCCGGCCATTGTTGAAAGAATGAGATAGTTATCTGGTTATCTGTTTGTTGTCTGCAAATGAGATTTGCGACGCTGCTTTGTCGGCGGGCGGAACGTAAGAGCTTTGTTTCGCGTGAAATATTATTCGCGAAAGCTCGCTGTAGGGATTCCAGTTGTGTGGCTTACCGCACCTACTGGTCGGGAAGTTCAAAGTTTACTCAGAGATGTTTCGCGCGAACGATGGAGTTCAATGTTTTCGAGAGAAGCTATAATTGGCATAATTGTAAATTACAGAGCGTTTATTTACAGGTTTTACGTATAAAAGCATAGTATTGTTGTAACATTCGCATAAAGTTTTAAATGTTTTCACACAACAACTACTTGACCGATTTAAAAAATTCTTTCACCATTAGAAAGCTGCATCTTCACTGAGTGACATAGGCTATATAATATATCTAGGTGTAAACGAAACAATTGTTAATTCTAATTCCACGCGAGCGAAGCTGCGGGCATCCACTATACCTAATAAATACACTTGAACTTAGACGATTTATCCCTTATAAAATTGTGTATGAGTTTTTATAGATAAATTTTCATGTTATTGGCGGCCGGCTTAGTAGAGCTACATGTTCATTTGCTATCTTCATAAGTTATTACGCAAAAACTGTATTTAGTACCAGTTAGTGCAGTAACCGCTGACCACCGGCTCTCGACCGCCGACCGTGCGCGGGCGCAGGAGGAACGCGCAAAAACCCGTACAAATGTCAAAATAATTAGATACTGCTTACAACTGCTTAATTTTTTACCAAACGCCCGTTTGTTAGCCGGCGCCGGCAGCCGATGCTTATTCCCGATCGCTTACCAACTCACCAACATGAATATTTGATAGGACTACATCGTTTCGTAATTTTCTACATCTTGCGTTAAGGACTTGTTCGATTGACGCAAGGGAGATATGCGAAACCGAAAGCGATAAGAGCAACGTGATGTTAACATTATTTTATTTTAACCCGTGGAATCATAACAACTATTGTAGCGTCCATAGCCCAATGCCTCGCGTCGATTCAATGTGATCGAAAGAGTTAAGCAACGACGGGCGCGGTCGGTTTGTGGATGGGTGACCGCTAATGTCAAAAATTTCATGGACGCTACCGTGCTTCGAAGGGCACGTCTATCCGTCGGTCCCGGTTGTTTTCAATGTCGGAAATACTCGTTAACCCTTGACTAAGACCTACGTGTGGCTTGAGAACATTCGACACTGGGTTGGCCACTTACTCCTCCACCAATCCGCATTGGAGCAGCGTGGTGGAGTATACTCTAGACCTCCCGCAGCAGTGCCTGTAGGGACAGTCAAAGGGTTGTGGTGGTGGTGGAAGCATATCAGACAAGATACTATACAATACAGGTGAGTTACATCTAGAATCCATCGCTTGAATTCGCTTATCGTTCAACCCCGCGCGGTGGGTCAAATCGGTAAAGTGCAAAAAACATTGCGAGTCTGTCGGTACAATTTTTTGGAACATGATATAAAACAGATCGTCAGCGTTATCTGATCGGTACATAAAAGATATGCTGGAAAAAGCAATTTGATTTCGATTTAATATTGTTTTATAACAATCTTCAGGAATGCATGTAATTTATTTTTAGTAAGTCCCTTCACTTCTTTTGAGAGATGACTGAAATAAGAAATTTAACAAAAAGTAGATATTTTATTGTGATATTTTGTTTTGTATTTCTTGAAAAACTTAACTTCATGCTAAACGATTTACTAAAAAATAAAATTCATATAATCGAGCGTCGAATTCGTGCCACAATCAAACAATTTATGACGTGGACGAAGTCACGGGCAACAGCTAGTCTATACATATTGTTACGAAGGCACAGGGAAGCTAGCGCCATCTAGCGCCGCTGGTGGAACCACTCAGTGAACGCATAGACAACGTGATATCCCGACTCGATACTAGATGGCGTTAGTGGGCCTGTATTCTCGCGTGTTCGGGAACACGCGGTATCTTTCCAGAATCGTCTAGTACTCGCGACGGCACGTATAAATAGTCGCGGGGAGGGCCGTGAGCGCAGTTCAGTTCGAGCTACTTTCGAGGCGACTTCGAAGTGAAAACTAGTGATACCGGAGTGATACAAGTGAAACCTACGACTTGGCTTACGACCTAGGACATCGTTAGTGCTTAGTGTTTGGACCTAGTGCTTTGTGTTGGACCTAGTGCTTAGTGTTTGGACCTAGTGCTTTGTGTTGGACCTAGTGTTTAGTGTTTGGACCTAGTGCTTTGTGTTAGTGCTAGTGAATAAAGTCTTCATTGAGTCAGCAGGTCTTTCTCTCCAAATCCTTCGAACCCTTAGCACGTAACAACTGGTGTCAGAAGTGGGATTTGGAGATGCCATTGACTCCGAGAGAGGACTTACAGGAGGGCGTCAGGACAAGGGCACAACGAGCTGCGGAGGGCACAACTGGGGACCAAGCCCCGCCCACTGGCTCCGCCCACCGGGTCACGCCCACTAAGGCCACGCCTACCAGACAGGCCACGCCCACCAGACAAGCCACGCCCACCAGCGGCACCGTAGCTTCTACAGCCCCTCAAGTGGCTCTTCAATTAGGAAGTTTAATTGAATTAATGGAGCTGCAAAGGGCTGAAATTAAGGCAATGAAGGAGTCACACGAACGCAGGCTCGGCGATTTGCAAGAGTCACAAGAACGCAAGCTCGGTGCCTTGCAAGAGTCACAGGAACGTAAGCTGACTACGATTCAAGAGTTTCAAAAGGCTGAAATCAGAGCGATTCGAGAATCGCAAGAGCAACAAAAAGACCTCCAAGAAAAAGCGCTTCTGGCTATAAATGATGTTAGTGACACGGTGATTAAGCTTCGGAAAGATGTCGACATGGTGGAAGAACGAGTTACCGGGTTAGGATTGGATGTTGAAAATTTGAAAACTGGCCTCACTGAACTACAGAAGAAAGTAGTGCGGCTTGAAACCATGGGAGTTGCGATGTCTAGTGGAACTACCGCAATGGTGCAAGGACCAAGAGTAAAAGTGCCACCATACGACGGCACTACTTCTTGGTACGCTTATCGTAGGCAGTTCCAGATTGTTGCTACTGCCAACGGATGGACGGAAGAACAATGCCTGATTGCTCTCACTGTTGCGCTCAGAGGGCAAGCTTTGTCGGTCCTGGAAGCACTGCCACATACAGGAAATGGGTTCCAAGACCTGATGGAGGCACTTGAATCCAGATACGGGGAGCGACACCTGGAGCACGTGTTCCGTGCCCAACTGCGTGACAGAGTCCAACGCTCAGGAGAAGGACTACAGCAATGGGCGTTGGAAATAGAAAAACTCGTCAGGAAGGCACACCCAGGAGCCGACACCAAGATGGTGGACACGAATATTGTTCAAGCATTTGTCGATGGAATCAAAGACCTGGAGGTCAGAGCTGCAGTGAGGCTTCTTCACCATACCTCGCTAAAGGAAGCATTGGCGCATGCTTTGGAGGTCGAGGCTGTTCGCCATGACATACGGCAGACCCATAAGATCCGCGAGGTCTCTGAGGAAGTCAAGGAGGTTAAGGCTCCTACGAAGAAAAGATATGGAGTCATGTGCTACAAGTGTGGCGAGAGGGGCCATCTTCAGCTCAACTGCCCGCAGAAGGAGGCCCAGATGGCAAGGATGAAAAGGATCGAGAAACAAATAGAGGAGCTGAAGAAGCAAAGGGCTTCGTCTCCTGCCCGGGATCAGGGAAAGAAAAAGTCAAACAAATGCGTGTTGATCGAAGACACACCAACCAAGACATGCAGCAACAACTATGGATTAGTGACTGAGCTACTCGATGACTGCAAGAGTAACCTGACTTATTCGCAGAGCATGAAAGCAAAGAAGTTTTTACAACGCTACGCGAATATCTTCTCCAGTCAAGAAGGTGACCTTGGAAGAACGTCGATGGTTCAGCACAGGATAGATACCGGAAGCGAGAGACCAATTCGTCAACGAGCAAGACGAATACCAATCGCAAAGGAAAAAGAAGTTGAAGGCCTTTTGGAGGACATGAGAAAGAATAAGATCATTGAACCGTCTGCAAGTCCGTGGTGCTCACCTGTTGTATTAGTGAATAAGAAAGATGGTAGCACGAGATTTTGTGTGGACTATAGGCGTCTCAATGATGTCACTAAGAAGGACAGTTACCCGTTACCTCGAATCGACGACACTTTGGATACCTTGAGTGGCATGAAATGGTTCTCGACCCTAGACCTGAAATCTGGATACTGGCAGGTGGAAATTCATCCAAAGGACAAGGAGAAGACAGCTTTCTCGACCGGAAAAGGTTTATGGCAATTTAACGTCATGCCCTTCGGATTGTGCAACGCACCTGCCACATTTGAGCGACTCATGGAGTGTGTACTGGCAGGCTTAGTTGGAGAGGCTTGCTTAGTCTACTTAGATGACGTCATCATTGTCGGCCGTGACTTCGAGGACCATTTGCGAAACTTGGAGCGAGTTTTCGCAAAAATAGAGGGAGCCAAATTAAAGTTGAACCCGAAAAAGTGTCGTTTATTCAGGAGTAAGGTCAATTATCTCGGCCATGTTATCTCCAGTGATGGAATCCAGACAGACCCGGAGAAACTGGAAGCAGTTCAAAAATGGCCTACCCCTAAGGACAAAACCGAAGTGCGGGCATTCCTCGGCCTATGCTCATACTACAGGCGTTTTGTTCAGGGATTCTCAGAGATAGCCAAGCCATTACATCGGCTGACAGAAGATAAACGACAATTTAGTTGGGATGAGACTTGTGAAGATTCTTTTCAGAAACTGAAGAAACATCTGTGTGAAACACCAATCCTGGGGTATCCACAACCTGAAGGTCGGTTTATAGTCGACACGGATGCAAGCAACACGGCCATTGGAGGGGTGTTATCTCAAAAACAGGGTGAAAGAGAAGTTGTTATTGCATATTTCAGCAAATCTTTATCCAGACCAGAGAGAAACTACTGTGTGACAAGAAGAGAACTCTTGGCTGTTGTAAAGACGCTACAACATTTCAACAAATATCTCATCGGCAGACCGTTTCTACTGCGAACTGATCATGCAGCCTTGAAGTGGCTACTGCAATTCAAGAACCCAGAAGGTCAAGTAGCTCGATGGATTGAACAGCTTCAGGAGTATGACTTCGAGACGGAACACCGCAGCGGAAAAACACATGGGAATGCCGATGCACTCTCACGAAGGCCGTGTTCGGAAGACTGCAAACATTGTGTTAAGCAGGAATCTAACGAAATAACATTAAAATTAACGAGAACAAGTCCTTTGGGTCTCTGGGAGAATGATGCTATGAGGGAGGCTCAAGAAAGAGATGACGACCTTCGGCACATCATCACATGGAAGAAACGGGGTGACGTAAAACCAATCTGGAGCGAGGTTGCACCCACTGGCGCTGTCACTAAGGCGTACTGGGCGCAATGGGACAGTCTGATACTGCAAAACGGAATACTCTACCGGAAATGGGAGAAGACTAACGGCAGAGAGTTTCATCTTCAGATCATTGTCCCAAGAACGAGAGTACCAGATGTGCTCCGTGAAATACATGATGGCGTATCAGGAGGTCATCTAGGTGTCAAGAGGACGTTAACAAAAGTGCGAGAACGATTCTACTGGTTGCATTGTCGAGATGATGTACAGGATTGGTGCCGCAAATGTACTACCTGCGCTGCTGTAAAAGGACCACAGACCAGGAGCCGTGGGAACCTGCGGTTGTATAACGTCGGTGCACCGTGGGAACGAATAGCAGTTGACGTAGCTGGGCCATTTCCTGTAACGGAATCGGGAAACAAGTATTTTATGGTCGTCATGGACTACTTCACCAAATGGCCCGAAGTATTCGCCATACCAAACCAAGAAGCTACAACAGTCGCTTCTAAGTTAGTCGAAGAAGTGATATGTCGCTTTGGTGTGCCTCTAGAAATCCATTCTGATCAGGGCAGGAACTTCGAATCGCAAGTATTCCAGGAAGTGTGCAAAATTTTGGGCATGCATAAGACGAGGACCACCGCGTACCATCCACAGTCTGATGGAATGGTTGAGAGGTTTAACCAGACCCTGGAGAGGCATTTGGCGAAATTGGTAGACGACAAACAAAAGGATTGGGACAAGTATATACCACTCTTCCTTCTGTCGTACCGAACCGCCGAGCATGAGAGCGTAAAAGCTACCCCGGCGTATGTCAATTACGGTAGAGAACTACGAATACCAGTAGATCTATTGACAGGAGGGTCACCGGAGGGACCAGAGACCGTACAAGACTATGTCTGCAATTTAAGGGAAAAAATGCGCTATATACACGCCTTGGTACGGGAAAATGGGTTACGGTCAAGTGAGGGCATGAAAACCAGATACGATCGGAAATCGAACACGAGCGGCTTCGAGGAAGGGTCACTGGTGTGGCTGCATAACCCAACTCGCCGGAAAGGAAAATCTCCAAAGTTGCAGACCAAGTGGGACGGCCCATTCAAAGTGGTTACGCGACTGAATGATGTGACTTATAGGATTCAAAAGCAACCAAGAGGGGCATTCAAAGTGGTACACATAGACCGTCTGGCGCGTTACCATGGCAGTAACAACGATGCTCGGGACGAGCATCGCTAAGAGGGGAGTGGTGTTACGAAGGCACAGGGAAGCTAGCGCCATCTAGCGCCGCTGGTGGAACCACTCAGTGAACGCATAGACAACGTGATATCCCGACTCGATACTAGATGGCGTTAGTGGGCCTGTATTCTCGCGTGTTCGGGAACACGCGGTATCTTTCCAGAATCGTCTAGTACTCGCGACGGCACGTATAAATAGTCGCGGGGAGGGCCGTGAGCGCAGTTCAGTTCGAGCTACTTTCGAGGCGACTTCGAAGTGAAAACTAGTGATACCGGAGTGATACAAGTGAAACCTACGACTTGGCTTACGACCTAGGACATCGTTAGTGCTTAGTGTTTGGACCTAGTGCTTTGTGTTGGACCTAGTGCTTAGTGTTTGGACCTAGTGCTTTGTGTTGGACCTAGTGTTTAGTGTTTGGACCTAGTGCTTTGTGTTAGTGCTAGTGAATAAAGTCTTCATTGAGTCAGCAGGTCTTTCTCTCCAAATCCTTCGAACCCTTAGCACGTAACAATATAATGAAACTAACGAGTCCGCGTCTTCAAATTGAACAAATCTTTACAAAAACTTTCAGGGGATGATAAGTACCAAATCGATACAGATACGATATTTTCTCAACGTTTGAGAAAATATCGTAATTTCGTCTTTCATAATAATATCTGATTATTTGAAAATTTTTTTAGGTGGTAGAGGTTTATATCTGTGACTTGGGATCGTAGGACATACATTTTTTTATTAATACCAGCTGACCCGGCAAACGTTGTTTTGCCATATAAATAATTTTTGGTGAATATTTTTGTTGGGCTTGATCGTAGAGGGTTGAAAATTTAGGGTTGCATGTATTTTTTAATTCTGTATCATAAAAAAATTAAAATAAAAAATTTCGTCAAACAATTAAAAAAAAATATTTTGGGGTGGACTACCCTTAACATTTAGGGGGATGAAAAATAGATGTTAGTCGATTCTCAGACCTACTGAATACGCATATAAAATTTGGTAAAAATCGGTAAAGCCGTTTCGGAGGAGTACTGCAACAAACTTTGTGACACGGAAATTTTATATATTAGATAAAGACAAAGCATTGCGTATCTATTATTCTAAGTGTGCTCAATCAGAACAAAATCGAAAGGGTAGCCTGCCAAATCTAGTAAGTAAGTAAATCTCCAGTCGAGTCACACACAACTCGATAATCGGTAGTCGATATCGTCCGTTTAACGTTTTTTATTGCCGAGCCGCGTCATAACGCAGCGTTATGGCCGAAATATGTTTTACGACGAAAACATGAGTTGAAAAATGTGTTGACGAGATGATTTAACGTCGGGCGACGTCGGGCGGTTGAGACAGTTTCGGGCTTCGTAGAAACTGCTAATTGACTATTCGATAGTTATCATCATCATCACAACCTTTTCTTTGTCCCACTGTTGGGCACGGGTCTCCCAGAATAGGAGGGATTAGGCCTTAGTCCACCACGGTGGCCAAGTGCGGATTGGCAGACTTTACTTTTAGATAGATTCAACTTACCTAGTAAAAACCTTTATCAATATGAGTTATCCATTAGTTTTGAACACGTTAAAGTTAGGTAAGCGGCGTGGTGGAGTATGCTCTAGACCTCCCGCAGCAGTGTCTGTGGGGGAGACCCGTGCCCAGCAGTGGGACGTCTATGGGTTGCAGCGAAGCGGCAATTATTATTGGCAAATGTCATTTGGTTGCAAATAGCCTTAACAGCTTGACGGCATTTTATCAGTACCTAACCCTTTCATGATTGGCATTTGGCATGATACCTTATTACTGGTTTTCAAAGCAGCCAGTCCCTTTGCTTACTTCTAAGATTAAAATCTATAAAAAAGGAATGATGACGACAATAAACAACTCCAGGTAACTTCAGTCGCAGAGAAGCCGAATCGAGAACACTCGATCGCTCATCGATCGGGAATCGATTATTATCGGTAATTTCGCCCCAAAAAAACCCGGCCCAAATGCCTCGCGCCGCAGCCTTCGCGAATACTTCTATAATGAAATGACAATTACCTACAAGCAGCCAGTGAATTCCTGGAGACGTTACGCAATCGGGAATCGAAGCGAGCGTTCGCCAACTATTTGTTCTCGAATGCAACTCACGTGAATAATTGATTTCGCATGAAAGTTTTGTTTTTAAAAGTATTTGTTTAATTGTTTATTAATATAAATTAGTACGTATTTTGAATGTATCTTTAGTCTAAATACCTATTAAATTAGGCTATCATTCAATCTATGAACAACAAAGCCCCGAAGACAATGTGTTTCCCCATAATCAATATCAGCGTTGTTGACACAAAATTCCTAGTATTGTGAAGTTATAGTTAGTAAGCAAATCTAGTTAATCTAGTGTAGTCACAGTTAGCATATTTATTTGTAATTTATTCTGTCAAATTTAATGAAACCTACCAGATACTATAGAGTTAGAATGACCCAATCAAACCATAATAATTTCTATGATTATTAAGATTATAATAACTTAATAAATCTGTGCTGTGTGTGACATACTACGATGAGGATTGTACCATGGTACATTGTACATTTGATGGCTACCAAGCACCACCTTTGTTGAAGATTCTCAAACGGTTAATAAGTTTTCAATAAGCATGTACTAAAAACATCCATTTCGAGAAGTGAAATTAATTATACGAGGCAATCCCGCGCAACTGTGCTTGCGCTTTTTGCAACCTTTTTGCATTCAAATAGTTTTTTTCTGCAAGAATGCAACACGACCATTGGTAGAGTCGCTCGCATTTATCGCGTCGAAGACGTTCAATTGTTTTATAAATAAAGCCCCCGCAAAAAATACTATCGATCAATCGTGCGAAAGTCAAGCGATGTGAGGCGATAACGCATCGCGCAATCCAATTCCAACTCTGTTACTGACAGCTCAAAACACATTATGAATTGTAAACTACGTGGGGACACGACTCTAGACTGCCTTCCTACAACTGACAATACAATATCGACCATAAATCTGTTGGCGAGGATTTATTTTCGCCTTACAACTGCGAGCGTCATAATCGTACTCTCGAAGACGTGAAAGATTCCATACGAGAGCTGTCCAAACATTTTATACTTTCAAATGTAGGGTGCGGTATCTGTAGTGATGATCTGAAATCTCCTATCAGCGATCGGGGCAGCCTCCTTAGATCTTTATTACATGTATTTCAAGAGCCAAGCTGCTCCAGTATCTGGTAAGTGGAGTTTATATTTGAGGCGATGTCAAATAGGGCCATTGTTTACTTGGTCCGTTTATCCAGTATCGTCAGTCGGTTGACGTATTTATTGAGGGCTGTGACGGGCCCATTAAATCGTCGATATTGATAAGATCATTCCTGAGTGATAAGAGACCGTTTATGGCATGATATTCAGCGATAGTGATAAAGAACGGGTTGTTTTTTAGTAATTACTGGAGGTGTTGAGGTGATCGGGTGAATGCCATTGTAGCGCAAAAAGGACCAATAGCTTTTTCCCGCAGGAAGATGTTTCGGAGGTTTCGAAATCAATCAGGATGAGAGGATGGGTGTAGGTACTTGACTTATCACAAATACATTTTTTTGGGGTTAGATTGCATTTCTTGTTATTGGTAGGTAATACTCAGGTACTTACCTAATCCATCCATCCATCCATCAGCCTTTCAAAGTCCACTGCTGGACATAGGCCTCCCTTAATCGGTGCCACTCCTCCCGATCCTGTGCCTTCTGAGTCCAGCGATTTCCCGCTAACTTTTTCAGGTCATCAGTCCATCTGGTAGGAGGGCGGCCTGTGCTCCGTTACTTACCGTTACTCCGTTACTTACTTACCTAATAATAGCAAAAAATGTGTACTTAGGTAGACAATATTATATTGTGTTATCAACATTAAAGTTGTGACATTGTTGTGTCTTTGTGGTTTAATGTTAAATTGTGTTGTTTCCTGTGTTACTCGCATTACTCAAACCTCACGAGGTTATAAAATCTCACGATTGAGTCAGAATAAAAAATTAAAAAATTGAAATAGATTTTTATATCATTAAAAGGCAATTTGTACACGGTGAACGAATGTCACAAAAAAAATAAGTCTTAGGTATTTAAGTTTGTTATAAACAGCTAAATTCTAACATTAGGTGCATTACAGACTTAAAGTACCTACCTACCAGTTACCTTAAATTTAATTTCAATTTAAAATAATGAACCAATGAAAAACTCAGCAGCTTTTGCAATCCAGATGCATATGGATGAGAAGAGGCGAAGATCTGTCATGGCGCTTGAGAGGGCTATGTCCAGCAGTGGGCTCATGTGGCTGAGGAAGGAGATCAAATTTAATATTATAAAGGTGAACCAAGTCATCGATGACGTTAGCGCCTGGTCAGTAGCCGCAGGGCTGCCCACGAGCGTCACACCTACAGAACAAAACCGCCATTTGTAATCGTATAAATTATGATCAAAGAAATCAACCGGTGGAAACGGCGAAATTGCCAAAAGCAGATTCGTCACACTGGTTTTTGCTCTGCCCACGGTCTTTTTTGCCTACCTACATATACATATAAAACGTGCCTATATATTTTAACTAGTGGACGCCCGCAGCATCGCTCGCGTGGAATTAGACATAATAATAGATTTTTCTTAACGCGTTAACTTTAGCTCCACAAATTTGTAATGAATCCGTAAATGTGTTATCCCCTATGTTTATTTTACACCCATAAGGGTAACATTTTTACAAAATTTGAATGCCATATTTATTTATATCTAATCAACGGCCTAAAATATAAATTTTATGCACCTGGTTCTGAAAATGACAAGACCTTCATACAACCTTTAATCCCCCTTTTCAACCCATTACGACACTCTTTTCCAATTAGCGGTCACCCATCCACAAACCGACCGCGCCTGTCGTTGCATAAAACTCAGTCGATCACATACGATTGGGCTGTGAACGCTACATCATATTTAACATTTTTTTCAATTATACCGACAAACTTTCCATCAAGTAAATCTGATCGCAAGGCTTGCAGATACGGAACGCTGCGACCCATAGACGTCCCACTGCTTTGCACGGGTCTCCCCCACAGACACTGCTGCGGGAGGTCTAGAGCATACTCCACCACGGGTGGAGGGGTTAGTAGACAACCAGTGTCGAATGTTCTCAAGCCACCCGAAGGTCTTCGATAAGGCTTAACGACTGTTTCCAGCATTGAAAACAACGGCTTTAAGTGCCCTCCGAAGCACGGTAGCGTCCATGAAATGTTGCCACTAGCGGTCACACATCCACAAACCGACCGCGCCCGTCGTAGCTTAACTCTTTCGATCACATTGAATCGACGCGAGCCATTGGGCTATGGGCGCTACGGCAGATACGGATAATATAAATCAATTGTTTAACAAGAGCGTATCAACAGCAATGGTTGAATTGAATCGTCAAGATAAGTTGTAAATCACGGTTATACGACCGCGCGTAGGTTTGCGTATAATAAATCTTAAAAAGACCAACAGACCAGTTCCAGAATCCATTTTTAACTTAATTAATTGATTACGCGCTGTCGCCAGTCTTATCTTGAGGTAATAATTCTGTTTTAAATCTATTATTAGAAAGCTATAATTAATTCGGATATATGCTGATAAGACTGCAAATTTGTGTCACATTAGAGCTGTATAAGACAAACCGGTGAAAGACATTTAATAACAAAATATTTGGACTTAGTTCGGCTGATCCTGTTCAAAATTTGTCACAGATGTCATGGAGGGCTTAGTGGTCTGTTGAGATTGCGCAAGTACTAGTTTTTTTTTCTCTTATTCCACTTGCTACTTTTAATTGTTCTGTATCGCTGCGACCCAGCACTGCACATTTAGTCGTCTGTCCTGGTTGGCATCGTAAGACAGTCGTTAAGCCTCTGAAAGGCATTCGCGGCCTAAATACTTTCAACAATCGGGTTAGCCACTAACCCCTTCTCCAATCCAACAGCGGTGGAGTAAGCCCCACGCTTTCTCAGTTATTAAAAGAGACTGTGCGGGCGGTAGTTACACATATCTATCTAAGCTTTAAGTACAAAATTAATTAATATAACATTTAAATACTCACTGGGTCAACTGAGATTATCTTAATGATTTATTTACTTAGATTATAAATACCAGGATTGGCTATAAATCGAATGTGGTGTAATTTATATCGGGAAAATCCCCTGCCAGCCTTGGATGTATCTAAATTTTAGTTGCGAAATACATATATGCATATTGGATAAACCCTAATGACAGAGCGGATAGAGCCATGAATAGAGAGATACATGAACATTTAAGACTTGTTATAACGGTGAAGGACACATCGTAAGAAAACCTGCATGCCTGAGAGTTCATCATAATTTTCTTGAAGGCATGTGAAGCCCATTAACCAACTTTACAGAACTGTGTAAATTGTATTTAAGTTTTAGTATGTAGTAATTAATTTTTTTATTTTAAGCACTTTTTTGGTTTATTTTAGTATTTTCATGACACAATATAATGTTTTGGGTTATCCTGTAAATTGTGTGTACAATATGTATTATAAATAAATAAATAAATAAAGAAGAGCCAATCCGCACTTGGCCAGCCCATACTGAGAAGAGACCCGTGCCCAACAGTGGCACAAACAAAGAATTGTGATGTATGTAATGTAACGTATCATAGAATACAGTAGCAACATATTCATAAGCAACCAAACAACTAAACCTTATTGAGTACTTTAGTTAAAAGTTAATCCAGTACCTTATTTTCGCCCTACGGATTATTTTAACATTTGACATCCCCAAACTATCTCATCATCAGATCCTAAATCAGCCCTCTTTGTAACATTACAAAGTCTAGTCAAAGTCAAAGTCAAAGTCTAAACCCAAGTAAGAATACAAAGGTAAATTAATTAGTCATCACAGAGGCAATCGACAGGATCCGTCTTTCATTACATAAGGCGCGCCAATATTCATGTCGCCTGTATTCAAATCAATTCATACATAATGTATGTGTGTACATTAGATACGTGGGCTGGTGTGTTCGGCATTTTTATTAATTAATTACTTACTATGTTATTCCTGAATGTGTTGATCGGATTCCTCTCCAGTGAATAGCTTCCGAGTGGAAACTTATAAGATACTACTGGACGCCCGTATCTTCGCTCACGTGGAGTTAGACATAACAATTACATTTTACACTTAGTAATATTATATAGCCTATGTCACTCAGTGAAGATGCAGCTTACTAATGTCAAAATTCAAAATTACTAATGGTAATTTTGAAATCGGTGCAGTAATTTTCGTGTGAAAACATTAGGTACAAAGAATTGTTTCCTCTATAAAATATTAGTAGGTATAGATAGCTGACAAGCAATTTACCATACACCGGGCACAAAGCCAGACTAAGAGCTCCTACTGGAAAATTCAAGTTAGAAAAACCCAATAATACTTTCCCGACCCAGGGATAGAACTCAGGACCTCTAACCACTAGACCAACGAGACTGTCAAACGAGATCTTATTTATCCCTCGCTTGTTCCCGACTTAAACCAATCATCACACTTGTACTGTAATCAAAGTACACAGATCAGTTTAGATAGCACTTTAATTAAGTCATTCGCTACCCAATCAATATGCAACTAACGTCTAACGCGTTATTACATATGAAATATCGCTGCTCACATCCTACCTATGTAGCACCTGCCTAACCCTTTATCATAGACGACAACTTGATTGTCAAGCCGCTCGGTAAAACATGGCGGATGGGCAGATAATTGTTTAAAATGCTCCGCCACTACAATTATGACGGATTGATTCATTTTTAATAGGCACCACGGACGCGATGCATTAGGGAGTATCTAGATCTGTCTGCACCGGTTCGGTACAACATATTAGTTGCGTTATAACAATAATTTTGTGTTAACAAAGGAATACCAGGCATTTGAGGTAGCAAACTACGTATCAAATCCCTAAGCAAATGCGGTTTTCGTTGCAAAAACGTTCTTTAACTTTATAATCGTTCTATTATGATTAACCTTGATGGATTATCTGCCATCTATTTGCACATCTCCATTCACAGGGCTGCTGGAAGAAATTTCTAATGGAAATAAGCAGTTCCTTTGTACATAATTTCAAGAAAAATATGTTTTGATTATGTTCTATCATGTATGTACATAAATATTAAATAAATAAACCTTTTAGTAATAAAAAAAATAACATATTAATTTTTTAACAATACCTACTTGAGTTTTGCTAAAATATTTACATGTGCATGTGACCGAGTAACATGGAAATTTCGTGCTATCTATAAGCGCCATTGTAACACCATAACCTATAACATTTTTGCATTGCACGACCGTTTTCCGTTAACGTATATAGTGACTCCCCGTTACTGTGAGCACCTAAATAATTTGTTATGTCATAAGTCAACGTGCGTACAGCGTTAAAAATAAATTGATCGTCTCCGCGATATATACGCGGTTGATCCTAATGACACGAAACATTAAATGAATGGTATAAAAGTTGCAAATGAGGCAACGTGCTCGTATGCTTTTAAATGTTTTTACAGGATATGTAGATTTATAAACGGTTACTTTGTGTACCTATCCGTTAATAGGTCCTTGTTCATGTATGTTTATATGCCTATGAGAGTGTATATGAAAAATGCGAGTTCAACCTCCAACTACATGGACTTGATGACTTTAAAAAGTTAGCGGGTAAACGCTGGATTCAGAGGGCACCGGATCGGATGGAGTGGCACCAATTAAGCGAGGCCTATGTCCAGCAATGAACATTAAAAGGATGGATGGATCTATCTACCACTATACTACTAAAACCAATACATTATATTAATAAGGATAATCCTGGATCAACGGCGCCTCTGGCTGTTACACTAGTACAACATGATGCATCTTAGTATCCAGTTGAATGCCTTACCCGGGGATCGAACCCAGGACCTCCCTTATCCGGACCTAGCTTAGCAGTCGCGCTTACGACCACTGGACCTACGATAAACATCATAATATACGAGTACTTACTACCATTGGCATGTTTCGTTTCGTGTTTTGTCACACATGTGATAGACGGTGGCTGAGTAGGGCATGCTAGTTTGCTATTCTCTTCCTAAAAACTTGACGATCAACACTCTTAATCAGTCACAGTAACCAACCGAGCGAAAATTGCAAACACAACGCAGCCATAAGAGAAAAAATGTAACAATTTATTTAGTTTCACCAAAAGCTCCTCCCGCAATGTTTATTTAATTAAAGTAAGCTGCATCATTAAACACCCCAATCATAACCCCGCAGAAAAATTGGAGTGCTCAAGATGTACATCGGGAGGGCGCAGACAGCGCGTGTAGCAATTTGTTTGATTCTAGATATTCACCGTTTATCTGTCACAGAAAAAAAGCGTGATATTTTTTCAGATTGCACAGGTAATAACTGGATGCAAGTTACAAGAAATCAGAATCTTTGGAATTATTTGGGGGAGGCCTACACCAGAGGCGACTTCTACCTAGAATAAAATTTAAAAAAAAAATGTCAAAACAAAAATGTGAAGGGTAAAGGTTGTAGAATAAAGGGTTTTTATTTATTTATTTATTATTCACCGTTTATCATGAAGGATTTCGTCCGTTGTTGCAATTTGTACGTAGGTAATGAAAATGTGCTCCATACACGCATACTCCACCACGCTGCTCCAATGCTGATTGGTGGCCAACAGCGTCGAATGTTCTGAAGCCACCCGAAGGTCTTCGACAAGGCTTAACGTCTGTTTCCATCAATATAAACAACCGGGACCGACGGCTTAACGTGCCCTCCCAAACATGGTAGCTTCCATGAAATTTTGCCACTAGCGGTCACCCATCCACAAACCGCCACGCCCGTCGTTGCTTAACTCTTTAGATCACATTGAATCAAAGCGATCCATTGGGCTATGAACGCTACGGATGTTCGTCCTATATCGGACGGACTACGGACTATGTCCTTACCTTGAAAATAATGATACGGTGTAAGCAGCATTTTAAGCCTCTGGTGTAAGTAAAGGTATAAATATCTTCTTCTTGGACATTCCCACACGCGGCCATCTGACCCCAAAGTAAGCGCGAGCCTGTAATATGGGTGTCAGAGACTGATATACATACATAGATATTTTTAAACACATACATAAATAAATAATATTAACATCCAGACACAGAACAAATACAAGTGTTCGTCACACGTATGTTTGTCCTGAGTGGGATTCGAACCCACGACCCCTGGTGCAACAGGCAGGGTCACTACCGATTGCGCCAACGGGCCTGTCAAGATACACGTAGGTATGTAGCGAGTCGCGTGAGAAGAGTCTATTAGGAGACAAGGGTCGTCCTGAGTAAACAAATTACAGAGCAAGTTATTTATAGCGTGTTTAAATTAAAATTATAACTAACTCCAATTTTATGTGTGAACCGCCATCACAACACCTGGTTCTCACAAAACATCTGTATTTTTATTCTGAGAAATTAGGTCTTATGAAGATTTTTAAATTAGTCAGCAGTTAAGTTAAATATATCCCATTGATATCCCATTATCTCAGGTATTCCATTGATAACTCTTCTATTTGAACTTCAATACCAACTGTTTTTCCGGTTACTTCTTTGAGGATAGGAAATATGAACGAAACATTTTTATATAATACGTGGATTAGGATTAAGCTAAGCTGCGGGCGCACACTAGTCTATACTAATACCTATTATAAAGTGGAAACATTTGCTTGTAATGTTTTCATACAAAAATTACTGGACCGATTTCAAAAATTCTTTCACCAGAAAGCTGCGTCTTCACTGGGTGACATAGGCTATATAATACATATGACTAGGTAAACGAAACTATTATTATGTCTAATTCCACGCGAACTGCGGGGGCACCCACTAGTGTTTAAATATGCAGACGTCCGGTGTTTAGTTGTCTTCGACGAACCGACCATTTTCTTGAAGTTTCCATAGAGTATGTAAACGTGGTAACATATATATCAATGATGTCAACTGTTGTTTAAACATAACCCCGAAATAATTCGCATCAGCCATGAACCTTCTCACAATTTAATAAACGACTCTCTGTACTAAAACTATCACGGGAATTAGATTATTATCGGCTATTTACTTAGCGCTTGTCTAGCGATTTAGGGAGTCCATACATGTATACTTAAATTAAATAATTATCATGGGTCTAGGAAATTATCTCTACGGTATTTAAATATTACACGAATAGAAATTGAAAAGAATCCAACGAGTTAGGATTGGCTTCGATTAGGAAAGACCTTTGTCTAGTAATAAATGTTCAGTAGTGGTCTTCAGAGGCAGGTGGATGAATTATGAAAATGTTTTGACGAGTCCTTGGCGCGGTGGTGAGAGTCTGTGGAACCTGGGGCTCGGGTTTGAATCCCGGCCGAGCAGATATATAGGTACATATATTACACAATTAATATTCGAACTTGGGTCATAGATTTGGTCATAGGCTTGGGTCTTGGGTGTGAGTGTGTTAGCGTTTATTTATTCAATATAAGCATAAATAATCAAATATTTGGATCTGAATCTGATACTTTTTTACGACACCTTTTCAATGATTCAATAATCTTTTGTTTCGTTTTATGTAACTACCTTAAACCTTATTTTGTTGTTTTGATTTCAGGCAATACTTCGTAGTGTACCGCAAACCGAGATCGGACGTATTGCAACGATTGGATGCGGAGACTCCCTGAAGCCGGAGCACCGATCAACTATTGCTATCGCCGATCAATCGCAGGTCAAGTGACTTGATCCAACGGACCAGACCCTTACAGTTATAAGTAATGGCCAACTGACTGAGTTAATTTTGCGAGGGTATTTGAACTTTTTTTTAATAACGGTGTTGTAATGTTTCTGCGTTGATGAGATCCGGCTTTAGAGGGATAGTCAAATCTTAGGGGATCTACGTCCTCTGAAATGGAATGAAGTTTGGCCTGTTTTCAAATTAAATACAATATGTAAGTTTCTCTCGATTTTCATACCTTTGGAAGGAAGTCAAGGAGAAAAGATTGCCACGTTCTTTGGTCGGACAGTTGTGCTGGAAGAATGAAGGACTGTTACTGGTGCCTACCAGCGTGTAGCCTTACAAGCCTATTTTAACACTGGCGAAGTCGCGGGCAACAACTAGCTATCAATATTTAGCGAATACCAGAGTTATTTAACAAGGTCGAGGACCCCGAATATTTCGACATGTAATTGGACAAAGTTAAATTATAATCAGATGCTATTAGCGGGTAATTGCCCACGCGCAATTAAGTCAAAATTGCGTCGCGACGGGGCCTGTACTACGAAATTCGTACGAAAAAAAGTGAGGTTGGTTTTGGAGAGATGCGCCTTCTGAAGCACGAAGACGAAATCTTTCATTTTATAAAGCAGTTTAGTTATTTGTACTTATTGAAAACTGCTTTATAGGTAGTACAAAGGGCAGACTTCATATATATGCTCCTGCAAACTATAGACGTCCCACTGCTGGGCACGGGTCTCTCCCGCAGACATATTTGCGGGAGGTCTAGAGAATACCTACTCCACCGCGCTGCTCCAATGCAGATTGGTTAGTAGCACAGTAGCGCCCATGAAATTTTACTACTAGTAGTCACCCATCCCCAAACCAACCGCGCCCGTTGTTGCTTAACTCTGTCGATCACATTGATTCGACGCGAACAATTGGGCTATGGACGCTACACACTTCATATATATACAGATTGGTATCTTAGATGAAATCGAAAGGTTTGTGATAGGTTCAAACAAATAAGAAAATTATCGTTAGAACAATTTATTGATTTGATGGTTAAAACTCTCATCTCAGTAAAAATTTAGTGTTCGTAAGTTAGAGGTTATTTTGAAAACTTCAATATTTACAGGGTTTGGCACTGTACTACGGAATTCGTACGACTGAACCAACAAAAAAAGCCATTTATTAAAAAAAACATTAATTTCAAGGGAAAAAGAACTTTATAGTCTAACGAATCATCATTTATGGTTTAACCGTCGTTGTTGTAAACATAGAAAATCCATGGAAATCACAAAAAATTTTTTATTCCCGAACAGATTTCGTAGTAGACCCCTAAAAGCGGGTTGGCGCGTGGACGTCTTTCTTACCCTCATAGCGGGCAGTCCAGAATAATTATCTGATCGTTTATCGGTGATATAGGTACAAATTGTCTCTCATCGGGAGTACTAGTTGATGAGTCAGTGGTAAGTTTACTGGTACGGTATGAGCCGGATGTAGGTGGTTATTTTTAAAGTTTTCTATACTTTTCTAGAAGCGGTGACAGCCCAGTGGATATCCAACTCGCCTCTCACTCAAGAGGTCCGGGTTCAAACCCCAGCGGCACGCACCAATGACTTTTTTAAGTTATGTGCGATTTAAGAAATTAAATGTCACTTGCTGTAACAGTGAAGGACATATCGTGAGGAAACCTGCATGCCTGAGAGTTCATCATAATGTTCTCGAAGACGAAGACTGCCAATCCGCACTTGGCCAGCGTGGTGGGCTAAGGCCTAATCCCTCCCGTTCTGAGAGGAGACCAATAGTGGGACAAAGATAGAGTTGTGATGATGATGATGATGAACAAGAAAAGAAAATGAAAATTTCATAGGTATAAATAAAAACAGGAACTTGCTGTATGGCAAAAAGGGAACGTTCTCAGCCAGTTGCTGATTTTCAGCACAGGTCCAAGATGCAGAGCAGTTTGGGCAGGTGGAGCGTACCTACTTAAAAAGTAACTAAATGAAAAATATAATTAAGTAACTATTTAGCTATTTAACCTTATGATATTTGTATTTATTTTTTCAGGCAAAGAATGGTCATGTATCAAGGGGACATACAGCCCTTGCTTAAGGCCTCATAAATAAATACCTGAATATATTTTGGGTTCTGAAACTGGAGTAAATTATAAGCACAGCGTATAATTAACGTGTCAATATCGTTCGCTTGTCCAATTAGAGTCAGTGAATGTATGATCTGTGCGTGCAAATTGTTCGGTTATGACAACCGATTACGGTAAGCGTATCGTTTTCACGATCTCGTTCGAAAATGTGGATGAACCTGTATACGAACTGGGAGAGCCAGTGAATGATAGGTATGGTTAAGATATGGGATTCACACTGAAGGACCGAAGGTTCCAAGCTTGAGCCCGCGCTTCGGTGACGCTATAAGGAGCAATAGAGCCAACAGCAACTGTCAATTCGAAAAAAATAATTGAGCTCTTTCGAACATTATGCTCTCTAGAATATTACTAATTTTAACATACCTATCACCTATTATTATTAGAAATATGAACTGTCTCGTTGGTCTAGTGGTCACAACTATTAAGCTAGAGGTCCTGGGTTCAAACCCTGGATCGGGGTATTGGGTTTTCTGACTTGAAATTCCTATTAATAGCTCAGAATCTGGATTTTTATGGTGAATGCTGAATATACCTACTCAACAACAATATACGGATAGTACATATGTTAGATACGAGTAACGTGATACCTAAACAACCTAACTAGTAAATTGCTTTGTAATAATAATGTGAACTGTATTTTTTTGTATTAATTTTTTTTTTTAATTTAAAGGAAAAAGGCATTGATTATAATATTCGGAAAGGCTGTGCTTGTGCAGCCATTTATTAAAAGTAACATTCAGTTGGTATAGAATACCCATTAATTTGCTCTTGCCAAAAAATTTCCATTATTGTAAAAAAACTTAACTGCATGCCAAACTTAAGAAATGACCCCAGCGATACACCTGTAAATAAAAGTCAGATACGTACCTACCTACTACGAATTCAATTCCAATTGTCTTAATCGATTTTCAGAATCGATTCGACGGAGACGATAAACGCATTCGAAAGTCCTACAGATACAAAACCAACACAGTTTCCAGGGTTGCCAAATGAATGTATAGTTTCAGAATATCTTTCCTAATTCTTTTAGAAAATATTATCGCAGCTTAATTTTTCTAGCTTTCAATTTTAAGACCATCTACTTCGATTACAATATTTTTTGTTTTGAATTGTTTTTGTTGATCTGTATCATTCATAAAATATTTATCTTCTTGTGTGGAATGACAAATCCATTGATTTGCCCACTCCTTGTATTTGCTTTTTTTTTTGCACCGTTGGCGCTAGTATATATAGAGCCTAGGCTATGCCGATACACAATAATGGCAGGAATTATCTGACTGAAATTATTTACTATGTTATGATAAAATTTATCACAAATACATACAAAATCGTTTTTTAATAGACATTCTATGATTACGTACAACTTGACGTTAAATCTGATCTACATCGAATATGCCTACGTAATAGGCATATTTGATGTAGATAATAATTTATTAGCATTATCTAGTATATTAAGCAACTATTTACAAATAAATTTATCAAGCTTTGACTCTATTTTAGGAAACTAATATTTTTCCATTAAAAAATATAGCGAGAGTTTATGTAAAATCAGGAAAGCTTTAATCCAAAGCGTTCATTCTACTTTCCTAATCTAATGATGTAGACGGACGATATCAAGGAACTTAATTGTTCTTCATTTCACTCTATTAAAAAATAACAAAAGTTTTACAGGTACAGAATACATTCTGCTGGCAAAAAAGCAAATTTGACACATTCTAGAACAAGCGGGATTCAATAGTAGAATCAGAATTCTAAGAAATTTAAAAAAAAGACGGTTTTTTTAAATATCTCTTGTTCTAAACGCTAACGAGTTTTCCTTCCGATACTGTGCTCTCCAGCGGTTTTCAACGACCGGCGACGACGACGGCGAAGAAAATTCTCTATTTGCCCTTCAACTTCTCAACTGGCTGGATAGAAACAATTTACAATTTGAAAGACCGTAAACATTAACAGTATTATTAACTGTGTGTATTTACGTCCACTTCGGTATAATCAAATATTACAAATTAAAAGTAAAAGTAATGCACTCGAATAAATAATTTATCACATTCATCGGTCATTTGACTGCTTATGCTGATAAATCATTATAAAACTGTCAGAATCCTTTTAAATCTGTCAAATAAATATGACAATATGACGCGTTAAACTTATGCAAGAATCGGTCAGTATTGCAAAGTGAAAATGTTTTTAATTCCACGCGACAGCCCTGGCTGGCAATATATTTAAATAATAGGCCACAGGCATTTCTTTTCAATTACACAGCCAGCCAGACACTTGGCCATGTGAAGTGTGTTACCGGCGTTCGTAGTGCGAATGTTTACTCGGGTGCAAAATGATATGTATTAAGGTGAGTGATTGCAAATTATCGTGTTCAAAAACTTCCCGTTCGGCTTTTTGGGAATACCTACGCACTTTTATTTTATTTAATGCCGAGAAATTATAATGTGCGAAGTACGTAATACGCGGGGCAATTGGCGCTTGTTATGTCGTTGTTCTGCCAATCATAATGGTTCGCAAACATGTAGTGGGAATACTAAGAACGACATTGTATCCGTGCTGCATATTTTGCGCTGACGGCAAGTTGGGTCTCTCTTCAGCGGAATACATCTTACGTAGAGAGAGAATCAGAATGCTTTCTTTTTTAGAAAGAAGTGGTATTGGTGATATAAGATAGCAAGTGAGCATGCAGAACCACCTGGGCTGCAGCCCATGTCATGAACAGATCTTAGACAAGACATAAGTCCTGTACTTTTATCACACAAATATTATAAAGGCGAAAGTTTGTGAGTGTGTTTGATACTTCTTCGCGTACTAACGACTGGACCAATGTTGATAAAATTTAGTATGGAAGTAGCTGACACCCTGGATTAACATATACTTTGTATTTCGATACTATGTTCCCTTGGGATAAAAAATCATTTTCTATATTTTTTCAGTTTATACTATAAATTTCACGCGGGCGAAGCGAAGAATATCTAAGTCCTAAGATATCCTCTGAAGGAAGCCCATTCCACCATCTACATGTAGTAACACATACCTATCATTGTTCCTCGTTTCTTCGTCCAGGACACGAGAGTTTTAAGTCAACACATCCACAGGCAGTCATCATCATCATCATCACAACCCTTTCTTTGAACCACTGTTGGGCACGGGCATAGATTTAACTAGAGGCATGGGTCTCTTCTCAGTAGGAGGGTCTTAGTCCACCACGCTGGACAAGTGCAGATTGGCAGACTTTACATGCTTTCGAGAACATTATGAATAACTCTCAGGCATGCTGGTTTCCTCACGTGTCACCGTTATAGCAGGTGACATTTAATTTCATAGAAAAGTCATTGGTGCGTGCCGCTGGGGTTTGAATCCGGACCGCTCGAGTGAGAGGCGAGTTCGATAGCCTGTGGCAGCCCAGTACACAGCGTGAAACACGCGAAAAACTGGAAACGGTAAATGCCTGTCGTGCGAAGGAAGTCAGCGGAGCCCTGCTGATTTTCCCGCGAACGCAAAAGGAGATTGCCCCACGCGTCCCGGAATTGGGGCAATGGTACACATCAATAAAAAGGAGCATTTCGCACCGAACGCCCCAGCGTGTGAGCAGGCCATCCGTATTCCTTAGATCATATACACACCGTGCTAGATACGAAGATAGCGCGCGTTTTTAAAAACGTGCGTTTTGCATATTTTAGATCAACTGCTTTTCACAAGCTGGGTGTATTAGAAATATAAATAGAAATATAATTTACTAGTCGACGCCCGCAGCTTCGCTCGCGTGGAATTAGACATAACAATAGTTTCGTCTACACCTAATAATATTATATAGCCTATTAAATAGAGGAAAGATTTGTGTTTAATGTTTTCACACAAAAACTATTGGACCGATTTCAAAAATTATTTCACCATTAGAAAGCTGCATCTTCACTGAGTGACATAGGCTTTATAATATTACTAGGTGTATGTAAACGAAACTATTGTTATATGTATATATAATATTGCTCATCTGCTCTTAAATACTATGTGGTAGTGTTATCTGCAGTGAATGTGACTGGAATTAGCCAAAAGTGAAAATATATCACCGGAGTTTTAAACTCGAAGTAAATTTGTGAAAAGTGAACAAAGATAAAAAGTAACGTTTTAAGTGACGCGGCAGGATCAGTGTTCACTTATTCCAAAGTTTGTCGATGATCTTAGTCCCCTTAATTCAATTTAATCATTGTTCCTGTTAACTTTGGCCGTTAGTGAAAAAAATTTTTAAACTAAGTCGTCACTCCCTTGGCGCATAGTGACATCTAGTGACAAACACAGAAACTATTAACTCTAGTGGGTCTCTTATTCTAGCTAGCGCCATCTACTGGAAATCGTCAAGACTACGTCATTATCACGATAACTACAAACTAACATATCAAACCCATCTGCAAATCAACACTTGCTGTGATTCGAGTTAAAACTTACAAACGTAATTAGATGTCGCTTTAAGCAACGTCAGGCGACTCAAAAATAAAAAATCGTCACATACGTAATACAAGAATACATACGAGCGGCAGAGCCGGCGCGCGAGTTTATTTTATCTAGCTACATTACGAATAATAACAGAAATGCCTAATAACAAATGCAACGCATGTTGTACTTTTATATACAATATGTTGTTTATGGAATGCTCTAATGTAAAATGTAGCAAAAAATATGATTTGAAGTGTTTGAATATAGAATCGGACACATTCAAGACATTTACGCAGGCGTACAAAAGGAAGTGGATATGTCCAGAGTGTGTGTCGGCTAATCCCAAAAAGGGAAACACCTCTACTCCTGTGAGACCGGGTCCATCTTATATTGAAAAGACTCCCTCGCCTGTTGATGGCGTCAACACTCAGCGCGGAGGTGGTCAAGAACATTTTTCACCTACAATGATGAATATTAATTCCGAATTAATGCATGAGCTTAAACAGTTGCGGACAGAAATGGTTAATCGATTGGAGTGTCAGGCAAACGCGATAGAGCAGTTGCAAAATCAATTTTGTGAAACCAAAGCCGACCTTGGTAAGCTATTAAGTATCTTAAGTGTACTTGAAAAAAAGATAGATGCTCAGAATAGGGACATTGTTATTGAATTACCACAAAGATGTCACGAAACCCAAACTCAAGCTCAGTCGAGTAAAGAGCAAACCAGTGACAGTCAGCATCGACCAACTGAAAGGCTGACTAGTAAACCTATTTCGGCAACGGCGAGTTCAATTAAGAGTACTGAGCCAACTTCAGTTGTTGGCAAAACTGACAATAGGAGTTTTAAGCGCCCTAAGGTGGGATTAGGAAATAGTAGAGAAGCAATGAAAATTCAAGCCACGGAACGCAAAAAACACTTGCATGTTTGGCGTTTGCACCCGGACACCACAGTGGAAGCAATGACCGATCATATTGGTGGGATATGTGGTTCAAATGTCCCCATTAAGATTGAAAAAATCATTCATAGGACAGAACGAGATTACTCATCATTTATTATTGGTGTTCCGGAAACATGCTTTGATAAATTAACTCAACCTGAAGTTTGGCCAATTAATGCACAGTTTAATGAGTGGATTTGGTTTCGGAAATCAACTACAAGAAAAAAAAGTGTCGAATAGAACCATAGAAGTTTTTTATCAAAACGTGCGAGGTTTAAGAACAAAGTTGGATGTTTTTCGAAATAATATAGAGTTATTAGGATCGGACTTATTTGCTATTACGGAATCGGGATGTAATGAGTCTATAATGGATGCCGAAATTATACCACCAGGATATCAAATCCTGCGGTGCGATAGACTGGATGGACGTGCAAGCATGAAACCTTAATCAGGAAACTCAATCACTATGGCATTAAAAATACCGCACTGAATCTTCTGATTTCTTATCTCAGCGAAAGAACTCAGAAAGTCGAAGTAAGCGGTACAAGATCGTCTGGGTCTTTAGTACAGATGGGGGTCCCACAAGGATCGATTCTGGGTCCGTTCCTGTTTTTAATATATATTAACGATCTACCTTATATGGTAGAGAATAATAACGAGATTGTATTGTTTGCAGATGACACCTCATTAATTTTCAAATTAAACAGGCAACAAACTAACTATGACGATGTAAACAATGCTCTCTCTGAAGTAGTGCATTGGTTTAGCGTAAATAACCTACTCTTAAATAGCAATAAAACCAATTGCATAAAATTTTCAGCACCTAATGTGAAACAAGTAGATAAGCAACCGGAACTAAATGGTGAAAAACTGAACTTAGTTAGCTCGACTGTTTTCCTTGGAATCACCATTGATGCGAAGTTGCAGTGGGGACCCCATATCTGTCGACTGGCGGATAGACTAAGTTCTGCAGCTTACGCGGTTAAAAGGATACGCTGTTTGGCGGATGTCGATACCGCTAGATTGGTATATTTTAGTTACTTTCACAGTGTAATGTCCTATGGCATTTTACTCTGGGGTAATGCAGCTGATACTAATATTATTTTTATTTTGCAGAAGAGGGCTATCCGTTATATATACAAAATGAAAAGTAGAGACTCCCTTAGAGAAAAATTTAAGGAAATAAACATCCTAACCCTTGCATCGCAGTACATCTATGAGAATATTATGTATATTCGTAAAAATAGGCATCAGTTTGTAAGTCGTAGTGACCTAAATGCCTTACGCAATGTAACACTAAGGAACGGCCACAAATTAGCGTTTCCTAAATGCCGGCTTAGTAAGAAAAGTCGTTCCTTCATAGGAATGTCTATTCTAATATTCAATAAAGTCCCGGCTGCGGTTCAGTCTCTGCCTTTACAAAGGTTTAAAAAAACCATCAAACAAACATTATGTCGAAAAGCTTATTATAATATTCAGGAGTATTTGGATGATATAAAGGCATGGGACTGAATTAAACTCTGACAGGCTATCACTATGCTTCTGTATTAATTATACTAAAAATTGTAAGCAGGTGGCATATGGGGTGATTCTTGGCATACACGATTGGCTGTCTCGTGTCTGACTTAATCATGTCATGGTCATACTGTGCATTTTTCTGTAAAAATTAATTTGAATTTTAAAAGAGTACCGAGAGTTTTTTCCTCCGGCTTTTTTCTCTCTCGGCCTACACTAGGGCATAGGATAAGAATATTGTAAATTCTTCCTAAAGCCGATGACCATATAGATAGTCTATCGTGACTTAGAGCTTAGCTTAGTGGTAGGTAATTATTGTAAATTTATCTTAAGGCAAGTTAGACACCTGTGTAGGATTAGCTATTCATTCAATAATCAATAGCTAATCCTTTGCCTTATATAGATCAGTTAGTAGTTTAAGTAGTTTTTAGTTAGGTACCTAGACTTTCGTTAAGCGTGTCTAATCACCTCATAGCGAAATAAATTATTTGACTTGACTTGACTTGACTTGACTTGACGTAAACAGGGAGGTACATTTTTGGTGGCCTCACATCGGTTAGAATTACGACCGGTGCTTATGTCAGAGCTAGTAGACACCTGTTCATTTGAAATAGTTAGTGCTACGGTGTATTTAAAAAATAGGTTTTTAATTCTATGTACTGTTGTCTATATTCCACCGGGCAGTTCGGATACTGACTATATGATTATGTTTAAAATAATTGAAGAACAATGTACTAAATATAAGGAAGTATTAGTAATAGGAGATTTTAATTTGTATTCGAGTTCTAGTAACATAAATAATTATTACGAATGTTTCATGTCCTTTTGCGAATTCACTCAAAGCAACAACGTACCTAATTGCTTAGGTCGTAATCTGGATTTGGTACTGAGTACAGGTTTTATTAGCCAGGTGACGGTGGAGGAATCGGACGAGGCCCCGGTGCCGGTGGACCCGCAGCACCCGCCGCTCGCGGTCCGCGTGTGCCTCGCCGCGCGCGCCCCCCCGACCTCCCCGCCGCCGCCCTCGCCACCGCCCCGCCCCGACACAGTTCACACCACTCTCGGAGCACGGCCGCGGTGGAACTTTTATAAAGCCGATTACCCTGCCCTGTACTCCATGCTTGCCACCATTGATTGGAATCCTATGTATGCTATGCAGGACTTGGACGAAATAATAAATTATTTTTATTCTAATATATATAGTACAATTAATCAATGTGTACCTAGAAAAAAAGATGGTAAAAATTATAATGGGAGATATCGTTACCCGGAATGGTACACTAGTAATATTATAAAAGATTTAACTACTAAGGGTCGGCTTCATAAGAAGTATAAAATCACCGGCCTCGATAGCGACTACGAGGAGTTTTCTATGTGCAGAAGAAAAATTAAGAAAGCTATAGAGGCTGCCCATGAGCAGCACAAGTATCGCTTGCAATGTCAGTTTGTCAAGGATCCGAAGTCTTTTTGGCAATATATTAGGGCGAATAGAAAGTCAAATAATAGGCAAACTATTATAAAAGATGGGCAACACTTATCGAGTGATGAGTGCGCTAGGCAGTTCGCAAAATATTTTGAGTCGGTGTATAGCACCGAACCGCCTAAGCTAGATGCGCGAGCGGCGGCGGCAGGGGCGGCACCGACTAGTGCCCGAGTGCACTTGGACACGTTGAGTTTGGAAGAGGTTAAAAGCGCGCTGACACGTCTCAAGTCAAAATTTTCAGCGGGACCAGATGGTATACCAGCGTTTCTCATTAAGGATTGTAGGAGGGTTCTTGCTGAACCACTGCACTACATGTTCAATGTCTGTCTAAAGTTAGCGAAGTTTCCAAGTCGGTGGAAAGTGACTCGTGTCATTCCAGTACCTAAGGGTAGAGCGGGATCGGATATTAGTGCCTATAGACCGGTGGCGGTGCTGTCGACCCCGGCGAAAGTGTTCGAATCTGCAGTTCAAAGCGGCGTGCAGGCGCAAGTGCGCGCGCAGCTATCGGACGCGCAACACGGGTTTCGTCCGGGGCGCAGTACTGCGACCAATCTAATTAATTTGATGGTTCAGGTCGTACCTTTCGTAGATGCTGGCGTGCAAGTGGATGCAGCTTACTTCGATTTTAAAAAAGCGTTCGACACTGTCGATAGTGACATTCTGCTAAGTAAGCTAGCAAAAATTGGATGCACACCTCATCTTTTACAATTCTTTGTAAGTTACATGCAGGATCGTCAGCAGTATGTGGATTACAACGGGTACGAATCTGAGCTATATTACACAAGATCTGGGGTGAGTCAGGGAAGTAATTTGGGGCCGCTCGAATTTGTTATAATGATCAACGATTTACAGAAAGTAGTGAAAAACAGCTCCTGTTTACTGTACGCTGATGACCTCAAGTTGCTACACCCGATCAAAGACAGATTGGATTGTGTGCGACTACAAGACGACATTGACGGTGTGTTGCGGTGGAGTCGTGAGAATAAACTCCACTTCAATCTGGACAAATGTACGGTCATAACATTTACGCGTGCTCAAACTCCTATTCAGTATGAATACTCGATGGATACAGTTCCGCTTCAACGAGTTTCCCGGGTGCGTGATTTAGGTGTCTGTATGACGAGCGATCTACAGTTTCGGGATCACGTTGAAAAAATTTGTAGAAAGGCGTACAGGAACTTGGGATTTGTTTTGAGACAATCGCGAGGCTTCACTAACATAACTGCGCTTAAGGTACTGTATGATGCACTGGTCAGGAGTCATCTGGAACACAGCGCGGTCATATGGTCACCCTATGAAGCTAAATACGTGGTTATGTTGGAGCGTGTCCAAAACAAGTTCATGAGGCACCTGTATCATAAATTATATGGCGTATACCCCTTTTATCCTCTGATGTACCCCACTCGTTTTGTACTGGGAATGGTGGGATACAATGAACTGCGAGTGCGCCGGGAGTATGCGCTGGCCGAGTATGTAGTTAAACTACTGCGCGGTGTAGCCCACAACCCGGGAGTGCTGCGCGGCCTGGCCCTGCGCGCGCCGGACGGGTACGTGTGGAGGCGCCGGCGCCCGCCGCTGCTAGCCGCGCCGCATGCTCGGACCAATCTTCTGGCCAAGTCGCCTATGACGCGAGCTATTAACATTTTAAATAAAGTTCACGAGAGGCTTGATTTATTTTCATGCAAATTGAGTGAGTTCGAAAAAGTGACATTACACTTAATATGCTACGAGTAATAAAAAAAAATAAAAACTTGTTTGTTATTATGAAATATTATGTGCGTTATTGTTTATTTTATTGTTATTTTTTATTTTTTTAAGTAGGTGGTGGTGGTATTTAGTCTTTAAGATTTAAATTATTATTGTGAATTATATTATTTTAAATGTGTCGATTATGCTAAGTGCCCTCCCTGTCGAATTGGATTTTCTTTCTGTAAGGACAGTGTGGGGAGAGAGACAAAATAAATAAATAAATAAATAAATAAATAAATAAATGTCTAATTCCACGCAAGCAAAGCTGCGGGCGTCCACTAGTCAAATATAAATGTGATGTAAATGCGGTTTTTTGTTGTTCGCGTTTTCAGTTAAATAACGTTTATAAATACACCGTATAGATAAGCTCTTATTAGTTGCGGTTTCAATGATTAATGCGGGATAATTAGAGACCGCATTAGCCGATTAGTACGCGTCTTGTTTGAAAGAAGCTGTGGTCGGTATTTACCGTATCTACCTTACCTAGCCTCGGATGTGCTATCAGTCTTGTTGTTAAGGAATATTAATTGAGGTGTTAGCTTGACCTTTCGTATCGACAACCACTGAGCTACTATTTGACGTCCTGGCGAGCTGAGTATTATAGATTTATTAGTAAGAGTAACTAACTATTACTATAAATATCTTGGACATTCTCACACACGGCCATCTGACCCCAAAGTAGGAGCGAGATGGTCCAATGCGGATTGGTAGAGAGGTTAGTGGTCAACCCAGTGTCGAATGTTCTCAAGCCACCCGAAGGTCTTCGACAAGGCTTAACGACTGTTTCCACCATTGAAAACAAACGTGCCCTCCGGAGCACGGTAGCGTCCATGAAATTTTGCCACTAGCGGTCACCCATCCACAAACCGACCGCGCCCGTCGATGCTTAACTCTTCCGATCACATTGAATCGACGCGAGCCATTGGCCATGGACGCAACACGCGAGCCATTTGGTCATGGATGCTACTAAGGATTTACTACTAGGTATCTTATATATTATGTATATATCTTTAATGTTTTCTATAAACAAAAAATTTAAAAAAAAACCATGATAAGCTACCCTACCACCCATGAAGCGCAATGGACCAAGGTCAATAACAGATCCCATAAAAACGATGTGTTCACGGTCGATAAACACCACGCCACGTTGACTGGAAGCGATAACGTGCGTACTAGCTAAATATGATAATGCCATCGATGGATGTGGCGAGACCAATTTACTACCAAAACTATTCAGGCGTAATAACATACGATAATAGTCTAACTGTTAAATAGTCATCATCAGTGAAAACTATATTATGATTTATGAAATCATTCAAGTATCCCGTCCGCTGAGCAGCAAGGGCCGAAACAGCACCTTCATATACTTCCACAGCTGTTATAATAGTAGTACTTAGTAGGGTAATAGTATCATACTATTATCCTGGTAGTAATACCCACTAGCAACTCGCTTTATACCTCAATCTATACTTCTATATCTATACTAATATTATAAAGAGGAATGATTTGTTTGTAATGTTTTCACACAAAACCTACTGGACCGATTTCAATAATTCTTTCAACATTAGAAAACTGCATCTTCAGCAGAAGCATACCTTTTTGTATCACCGGCTTTGAACCTCATAAAAATATTCGCGACAATCCAACACATTGGTGTGAAATACAGGTGTGGTACCGAGTTTAAATTAGCTTTAAACAACCTCTTATTCAACCTTATACCTACATTCATTCATTTACTTTACGATACGCCGGGAAGACACATAACCGTCCTTCAATCGGAGTCACCACTTCACGCACATTCAATGTATCCATTGTGAAATTATCCCATCAGTTATTTGCATCCGCTAGAAATTGGGACAAACGACGTGCGGTGAGAGCGCAGCGCAGACGACCGACTGCGGCGGACCGGAATCTGACCGGACAAGAGTAAGACTAATCAGACACGTATTTGTGACTTGAACACAATTTAAAAATTGCCGCCACCTTGCCAGTCGCCAATCACGTGTCGCCGCCGGCGAGAAGCAAGATGGTGGTTTGCATGAACTGGACAAAGCGTGTTTTATAGACAATACAGTGCTCGGTCAATTTTTTTGACTTTTGAATTGTTTTTTTTTTTAGAGTTTCCTAGGAAGTCGGCGGCCGGAAAAAACCAGGAGTAGTTGGTGAAGAAGAGGACACCGCGATTCAGGTGAATATATTTTTGAAGTGTCAAATACGTGCGGGGATCAAATACGTGCCGTAGATTTGAGTGTAGGCCTGGCCTACTGGCCCCTAGGAATAATCCACTGCGTTTTCACACTGACAATGTCGATTACACTTGAAACACGAGGACATTCTGGCAAACTCACTGGCACACTGGTTTCTTCTTAATATTTTTGGTTGCAGGGGATAATAATTACATGTTCCCTTTTCCTCATTTTTTACTGAAGATATCGACAAGACCGCCTTTTATACACAAGCTATAATCAAATATTATAATATATAATATATAATCAAAATTTTACAAATAAAGAGTATTGTATTATTATGATCAGATTGTCTGTAACATTAGTACAAATAACATTCCGCGTGAGCAGTTACTGGTTTTTCTTCAATGACTATCATTATTGTCGCAATAATAGCTATTATATGAAAGCTAATTGGTTCCATATAGAGTTCGCCCGGGGCAGTACCACCGCCCGCCACGGTACCTAGTACCATTTCTGCCGTGTAATAATTGTTTTTAAAGCAATTGTGGTCCGGTTGGAAAGGTGTGGATTCCGGTTACACTTCTTGAGAGGCGACCATCTTAGTCCTCAAGGGTAGCAACACATCTGTGACTGACTTAGAACGAGACTCCTACTAACAAGTACTAACTGGACTATTACTAACACCAACTAACAGGGCTAACTATTACTAACAGTCCCCAGTCCTCATACCTACTAACGAACTGACCAACTAATGTTCTAATTAACTTTCTCAACTAATTGGACTAACCATCCCAGTCCCTAACTGAGTCTTGTTCAAAGTCAGTCACAGTTGTCATGGGCGGCAGCGGATGGGTGGTGCTGCAAGCTCGTTTGCTATCCTGTATCCATAAAAATAAAAATAAAATAGTGTACCTTCACAAGATCTCTGATATTGCAACGGTAACCACTCACCATCAGGCTGTCCATACTTCTTAAAACAAAAAAAAATATCTGCCGGACAAAATGTCCGCTGTCTGCGAAACGCTCAAATGAAGACTGCTCAGATGAACTACTGCCGCACGTTTCGCAGTAAATTCACGCCATTGAAACGACTATCATCGGCAGATATTACTGGACCATGTTACTGAGAACTGTGCACTTTCTAAGGAGAAGCTAACTTTTGTCATACTCGCTGGTAACAACAGTAAAATGACAATATATATGACATACAACACGAAGAATATGTGTGTTAAGTTAATATGCATAATATGTATATTTGCGTTAAGATAATATGCATAATATGTATATTTGCGTTAAGTTAATACGCATAATATATCTGCCAATACGCACTTGGTCATGGTATTCATGGCCTACCTCTCCTGTTCTGAGAGGAGGACCCGTGCTAAAATTTGGACAGTCAAATTGTACAAAACATGATGATGAAACGGCAATAATAATGAACAAAATACCATTATAATACCTATATATTATATCCATAGAAACAAATCATTCATTTGTTTAATTTATCATTAAAATGTCGAGCAAAAGCAGGCACTTATATAATCCACTCCTGGTAAACTACGAATACTACGCTACCCTGTTTAGTACTTACATATGTATATAGTAATTGGTTAATTCGATATTCAAAATGAGAGAAATACCCTAATATAATAATAATAGTTATTTTCTTTCATTGTCCAACTGTACAGTACGACAACGAAACGAAACGAACAACTTAAAGACTCAAGAATCCCCTAGACACAATCGCTTGGAAGTGTTAAGCTGTTCAGATTGTAGCTTTGTGGAGGGGTCAACATAAAACGGTCGCTTTAATATAGTAAGCTCACGTAGTGGAAATTATTCACGAAACGTCACAATATTTTAAACGGATACATTAAGACTGACCCGCAACTGATAATGCTGGTGTCGGCTTTAATATACTGTTTAATGAATGTGGAAAAATAAGCTATTTGCGGTCGAGGTTTAAATGTACACGGGCGAATAATTTACTGAGCTTTTTTGAAGGCTTTCGTGGAGCTTTGAAAGCCGTTGAAACTCCAATGATTTAAGTGTGTGAAGCATTAACTACTAGCTATTTTAAATACACCTGTAGAAATATTTAACGCATTCGTAAATAATATATTGACACTGCTTTTCAACACTTTTTATCTTATATTATGAATATTTTTAATTTATCTAAAGATAGATGAACTAAAGAATTTTTCAGCTTAGTACCTTGGGCGTCTTAAGTTTTAAGAAAAGGACAATTCATTTAAAATTCGCAAAATTTCCTTTGATTAAACCACCATAAATAAATTCTCAATGCAAATAATGTATTTAATAAAAACACCTCCACAACGATAAATTTTTGTACTTACATTCAAATAAAAGTGCCATTAAATATGAACTACTGAATCTTCTTACGAATAAAACATAATATATTCTCATTTTAAATCCGTCCATTCGTTAGATGCCTGTTTTATGAAAAGCGAGAAACGATCGACGATTTCAAACGAGGCTCTTTCAAGACTTTCACAGCCGTCAGGTAAGTTCAGATATATTTTTTAAATTTATGACGATTGTATTTAACATATAATATTGTGAATATTTTTATTCCTTATGATAAACGTTATTAGTAGTATATGTGTCGCAAAATACACAGTAAACATGGTGTGCTATTATGTAATATTTCCTGAAAAAATAAATGTATTTAACCTCAACTTCAAAAAGGAAAGATGATAACGATTGAGACAATATTATTTACTAAGTCTGTGTGCTCTCAATCAGAGGAGTGATATCAATCATTCAGAATTTTAGAATGTCTAAACAGCTTGTACTTATTAAAAGAATAACATGGTTTATCGCATATCGCTTACTCGCTGTCGAAGTATCAAATGTCTTATCTTCAGAGTAATTGCCTCGTGGGCCCTTCGTATCTGTTTTTAAGTTCCCAATATTGTATTGTGAAATTTATATGACATAAAATTTGCAAGCATTTCTTTATGTTACATCTGGAATCGGAACACAAAGAAAAGGGTACTTTAGTGCTGAGCAAGTGTAAATATTTGCAGCAAACATCCTATTGATACCTGTACAATGTTATCTGAAAAAGCACATCAAAAATACAACAAAAACAAAACAGTAACGTTAGAATTTTGTGTTCGATGAAAAAGAGATGTTGTAGATCTATATCATAGTTAGTATATATAGATGTGATAATAGGTAAATTGTCAAGCAGAAAAATTAGAATCCCACCACAAAGACCAATTCTCTCTGGTTCATCGAAAGCACATGAGTTAGTTGTTAACTCCAAACTAGAATAATGAAAATTCACTTACCTTTTTATCTTCTTCGTCTTCTCACATTATGTTCTTCAAGCACTGTTCGATTTCTTTTACGCAAAGATTGGCCAATCTTAATCTAGTTTTAATGCAGTCGAAAGTAATTGATGCCAAAAGCAAGAGGTATGTAACTAGCCAGAAGAAAAGACATACTTTTACTGAATTAAACACCGCACATTAATTTGACTTCAAGTTACATAAGTAACTAAACATGTACTGTGGCACGGCTTTTGGCACCAATTTAAAAACTTTAAATACTATAACCAACCGCTTCAAGCATACTGTTGTCAAGAGCACAGCGTAACTTGATGCGGTGGTTTTCGTCTATAATAGCCAAACACTATCAGAGAACCCTGAATGTCCAAAGTAGACATTCATTAATTTTATTACGACATGGAAAAATCTAGAATTGTCTGGAATCATGGAAGATGAACCGCGTGGTCCGGGTGGCGGCGTCCGAAATTAAAACACGCCAGAATTCCATGGAATGCGATCGCATGGCTTTAGGCCTTTAAGCCATACGACGAATTTCAATGGAATAGTGAGGTGCCTTAACTGGGGCCCCTCGGGCGCCACCCCTAATCACAATGCTAGCATGTCGCCTTAATTGAAATCTCAAATATTTGGAAGAGCATAAGATACTTTGTTAAGGGTAAAGTTATAAAAATAGTAACGAATTTGAAATATCAATTAAGGAAGGACTTCACTAGGATCATATTCCGGGGAAAATCCGATAGTGGATGGATCAAAGGTAGGTTGCTTACACACTAGACATAATACAAGATCAAATTTTTAAACATTTTATTTTTTATAATTTTTTTAATGTCTCCTCCGTTTTCGTCTACGACATTGTACAAACGCATTATATAAATTATTCGAAACGATAAAATAAGTCATTATTAAAAATAGAGTAGATTAAATCTTTCAAAAATATTTAAATAGAAAAACTTGTACAACATTGCATCTAGTATTAAAATTACTCTTGCTTATTTCGTTATCATATTGTACATATTTACAAAGAATGTATTTTACAGTAACAATGATCTAGCGTCTTTAGGTATTATTTCTATCACATTGTATCTACGAGTTTCTCCCTTGGCGTACAATACCTAACGCACCTTCGAGAGCGTTTAAAATGGACGAAGTGAAAATTTAAAGAACAAAACTCGGTCAATTCACATTTCACAACCCTAATCTATGAAGATAGATAGAGAAAGAAAATCTATCTTCAAAGATTGATAACAACAATTTAATATTAATCGTGTAATAGTTTGCGGGGGAGCCGAAGCTCGTTTACAATAAACTGATTTATAGCAAACGAGCTTCGATCTCAAACATATCACCCGTGAAATGAACGTCGATGTAATCCGAGCTTAAAGTTGAGCTGAGCCAATATAATTGTCGTAACAAATAAATTTATGCCATACTAGCGTGGCTTGCACACGATCCGTACTTCCCAAGGAAAAACCATTTAAAACCAAGTAAATAAATTAAGTGAGATTCTAACTGCAGATCTCTTACAACATGTACGGATAATGCATACAGAATTCTATCTCAACATAAGCTTGAAGACATCTCGTGTATTTAAAACAATAAATATCTAGATGTATATACAAAATCTGTTTAAACAAACGAACGATCGCTGATATTTTTTATCACAAGTGTTATTATGCGTATAAATTTGATATGAGACGCGAACTACACGAGCAATACACTCGCGCGAGCGCCGCGTCCGGCCAGCGTTACACGAACAACCTTTTAAACGAGAATTGAATTATTGCGCATCGCACATTTATCAGCTGACCATGAATAATCGCTTCAAAATGCAATGAAAGCCCGTCGAAAAACTTAATTTCGTATTTAAATATATGTTTTCGAGTTTTTATTGGTGGTGCGTGTGTGCCAATGATACATGGCCTTGTTGGTTAATGGTAATTTGACCACCTCCGACAATGTTCCAAATTTGAAAAGTTCGAGTACGATCTATTCAAAGCTAACGCAAATTTGCATTTGAATAAAGATCATTAATGAACAAATTATTAACAGTATCAAAAGTGTTTGGGTTAGATCCTAGATTTACCTTCAATACTCGTGAAATGCGCAACTTACTTAATTCAAGTAAAGCCTCCAAGACTTTAAATTATGAATACGTTCATTAAACTATCTCAGCGATCATTCTTTCGAGTCAATAAAATTATTATGCAAACTTTTATTAAGTACAAGTACAGTAATGCTCGAATACCTTGGATACAGATGTCAAACACATGACATGTGGAGATCCCTATAATTATCTTAATACGGGCAATAAATTTTCTTCAACAAAATAATTTAAAAACCACAAGTCGTAAACATGGACAGTATGTATACAAGCGCATTTGACGTATAATTTAATTTCTAAATTACTTCCTTTTCTAATCATAGTTAATCGTTTCAAAGTATGTTTTATTAAAAAAATTATCTTACATTTTGTTATGAAAATACTTTGAATTCCAAAACTAGCTTGTCAAGTTAAGTGGATATTAAATAGCCTTTAAACTCTTTTGCAACGTCTAAATCTATACCTGATCAGTTTAAGTTTCTCATTAAATAGAAAGGAAGTATAAATATCGACCGAGCAGACTAGTGATTGGTTAACTTAAGTACAGTATAGAGGATCTCAACTTTAACCAATTAACATAAATTAAGATTCGCATCGCCCAGATCTTAATTTCAACTTCACAAAATACCAAGATATCATCAAAATATTTGGACAATCCGTAAAATAATACTGCGGTAGGACAGTTCATTAATTTTAAGTACTTAAGTACTAATTTCAGCTCACTCTGATAAATATAAGGCACTAAGAAGACACTGTTCCACAGTCTTTTCGTTCACGCCGAATGTTAGGATACATCAATCCTTAAATCTAGTTAATTAATTAATTATTATGTTTCAACATGTAAATCACCAGGTGCGATCATACTAGCCTTAATAACAGCATAAAATTAATATTTTCTAAAAAATGTTCCCTAGTATGATCGAACCATCAACTAACGCTTTATTTTATCAACGAACAATTAGCTTTGGGTCAAAGAAAAAATAATGCTAAGGGTGGACCATTAATTTCAATATAACAATGTTGAACAATCACTATATTGGTGATTATGCTCCTCAAAGCCAATTGTAACTTCGATAGAAAATACACAAAACGTCTAGCACCAATACATTTCCATCGATTGACAAAGCGTTAGTGAAAATTTCAACAGTTTTTTAATAGTGAATTCAGTAAAACACACATCATGCCTTAACTAATATAGTCGTTACACATTGGATGGATCACAAACACTGTTATATGGATACTAAAGCGCAAACTGGGAATGTTACGTTACTCTCGATACAGGTATCAATAATTTCACTGGCGCCCAATCAGGGCTTACCACTAATAAAACTACAGTATAAAATATATTAAACTTTACCATTAAATACTATATATTCAGAACAATTTTAATGTAAAAAAGAGATCACCTAATAAGATAATTTGAAACCGTTGCAGCAGCACCGAATATAGCACCAAAACATCTTATAAAGATGAAGGTATGATTGTATAAGAAGAAATTTTGGAAAAGACATTTTCTAGGAATGCAAGGAAGGATGGTGCAGGAAAACCTAAAATCTAATTGATGCCTTTGAATATCAACCACGTTGTACTTACAAACTACGACAGACGATGGCACTTGTTTAATGGCCTGAGAATTAATCGAGTAAAATGCATTAAAGTAAAACCTATAATAATAACGCGAAATTATAAACAAAAATTTACATAGCGAACGTAAATTGTTTCACCGTGCCGGGTACGTGTTTCACCGCGGTTTGATTAAGACCGTCCACAAAATTGATGGACAAGAATGAGATACAATGTATTTTATATCTTTATACAAGTAGAAGATACTCCTAGATCGACAAATTTAGACTTAAATCCAACCGGAATTCTGATTGTTATTCAAATAAATTTTTTTGCGGCAGATTAACCGCTAACACACTAGTCTGCGATGAAACAAGTCACCCGGCACAAGTCTCGCTTCTCGTTTGATTTGGTAAACCGAGTCACGTTCCTTTATGCGATATTTGTTTGTTCGTTTGTTTCCTGAGGTCTGTTCGCTACTGTGTATTGTTCCTTCCCGATGTCAACTATTTATGACGATTTTATGATAATAACCTTCTGCCCGTCTTTAAATTTATGAGGATTTGAGTCGGATCGTACGTAGACAGTCCTTTGCTAAGTATAACATGTTTATTATGAACCAGACTGGTCTTAGCGATCGAAGATAGGTAGCTTGTTTTGAGTTAGATTTCAAAACAAGTCTTGCTTTATATCGAGATACATTTGTATTGATGAAGACAGCATGTCCAGCATAAATCGTCCGTTTAAGTACAATTACATACTCTTCGAAACGAACATTACCGATCGCGACGACGCGTAGGTTATCATTACCCGGACAGTTTTTCAGCAAGTTCGTGACTCCAACGTGGCAGCCGGTACCGTTAAGTGGAATAAACGATAACAGAAAAACGGAACGGCGTTCGGAATTAAGTCATAATTTAGGAGGAATCGCCGTTTCGAAAGATTCTGTGGGGTTCGCACGAGTTTTATAGTGCCACCTACGTGTTGATGTCATTCGCGACAAAGTTAACCGTTGTTGTGCAATGCTTCGCGGATATTGATGCTATAAAGTTGTTGTGCGAAATGAATGAGGGCATTTTGAACGAGGATTTTTTTTTATCATGCTTATTAAATGAAAGCTAACGTTTTGTTGTGAAGTTTAAACTTCTAGAGATAAAACTAGCAACTAAAATGATCACTCACGATTTTTGCAAATGTTGTTATTTTAGTATTTTTAAATCATATCCTAAAAAATATGCGCATTTTAAAAGATATAGTTCTAACACTATTAAAACACGCAACAAAAATCCGGTGAAGTAAACATTACCATTTTGCATTTATTTTCCCTTCATCACACTCGTAATACGGGATCTTCATAATATTTCGAATCAAACCATAACTGTCAAATGTAAAGAGCTAGAAAATGGAACATTAAACAATATTACGCCATCGTTAACCACTGATCTTGATCATTTCTAAGCTGGAACCATTTGTAATGTCCGACGTAGCCTATGGCATTGTTTGGGCGCACGTGTAAAAGAGACCTCGAGTTTCATTTAACACATCAATTTATTAAAAAGTAAGACTGTTTAAGCCATATCTGACATTACTATCGACTCGAAGACCACCGAGTTGCAATTTTTTTATGACAATAGCGTGGGCGGCGCCCGCGCTGCCGTAGGCGGACGGAAGTGAGAGCTCGAGATTGGATGTCTCCTATCTTTGTCTAACGCAAACAAAAGATCATTAGCGGGAGCGGGACGCGGCAGAGTCTATCCGCAATGTCACAGATCAACAGAACACGATACAACACTGCCAAGGCTCTTTAGTTTATGACCACTTTCGATTCAGTGACGCAACCGAGGATTGGAATTCTCTCGCAAGTGAACATTGCCACATTGGTCCACATGTGGAGCCCATTGAGAAAAATATGGTCATTATTCCGTTAAAACGCTTGTTCCAAAATTACAATATTCAAGTCACGTCTCTTCGCAAACTTTAAGAAATTGCTATAAACATTGGTTCCATGCCGAGGTCCTTGAAATCTTTACGGTAAAGAGAAATGCTCGATCGTATTTAAATTTTATATTAAAGATTACTTTATTACAGGCATTATATTTTATTGTAATATTCGCGGAAGATGCTCGATCCTGAACTACCCCTGATACCTTAGAAATACTGAAGAAGTAGGTCACGCGAGACAGTTTCAGATAGAAAAGTCCTTACATTGTCATTTCCGAGATTAACTTACATGTAATACGTTACGATCATATTACAATTATAATACGCGATGAGTATTATGTATATATTATGCAACTACGAACAATTAATAATTTAATAGTTATACAAAATAGCGTTATGGATAGCTGCCTAATTCAATAATTCAAATATTCTACACTGCGGTATTCGCTTCGACCCATAGACGTCCCACTGCTGGGCACGGGTCTCTCCCACAGACACTTCTGCGGGAGGTCTAGAGCATACTCCACCACGCTGCTCCAATGCGGATTGGTGGAGGGGTTAGTGGCCAACCCAGTGTCGAATTCTCTCAAGCCATCCGAAGGTCTTCGACAAGGCCTAACGACTGTTTCCAGCATTGAAAACAACCGGGACCGACGGCTTTACGTGCCCTCCGAAGCACGGTAGCGTCCATGAAATGTTTGCCACTAGCGGTCACCCATCCACAAACCGACCGCGCCCGTCGTTGCTTAACACTTTCGATCACATTGAATCGAAACGAGCCACTGGGCTATGGACGCTACGTATTACCAACTATGCCGTATAACCTTGTGTATTTTGAAATAATGATTATTTTAATAAAATGTAGGAGTCTATAACATTATAACACAATAGCAAAGAAATTGAATGACATACTTCCTTACTTTTTTTTTTCAAAAATATAATTTGTTTCGAATTTAGAAAAGCGGATAGGCTTTTCTTAATCGATTTAAAAAAAGGTTCGAATCTTATCTGTTATCTCATTTTAAAAATGGCCAATCCTGAAACACTATCAAAACCTGCTCAGCCAACCGGTAATACACCGGCCGGGTACAGAGCGACCGATCTCCCGCCAGCAATGCACGGAATCTGCGCTTGCTACGCCGCCGTAGTAATACTACATTTACTATCGAGCCCTCAATTAATGCATTTGCATACATAGGCTTTCCACTGGGTAAGTAAAAATGCTAATTTAAAATGTTTATTCACTGCGTATCGGGAATTTCATTATCGTCTGGCAGTGCAAAGTAAATCTATTCTTTTTTAACTCTTTACTGGATACTCATGACATTGATAGACAATATGCAGTTAAAAAGTGTAAACGGAGTACTTGGATTAAGAGTGATACATGTTTATAGAAAATTTTAGTGCCTAAGAACCTTACAGCCACGTATATTTATATCAATTTAAAAATGTCCTATCAATAATGCTCTTTTTATAATTTCCAATTAAAGGTAAAAGTAAAATGGTAAGAATTTAATCCACCGTTAAAATAATTGTGGGCTCTGATCAAGCGATTGATACAGAAACCGTGGTTGCCGTTAATGACAGTAATTCCGATACTGGCGAGATGGTGGTTGATCCCGACATTGCCAGTATCAGCAATGAAAGCCCATTATGCGACATGGCATTCACACCACGTATCCAGTTTCCATGGAACACAATAATTCTGGAGCAGGGAGGTACAGCCTACACTGCACACAGAATTTAAGTCACATGGGTCGGGGAATAGAGAGATCACCGGCTCGGATGTTCGGTTTCGTAGTGTCCGCTGTGTTTCACAATACTCCCACATTTTTATATGAACAGGGTAAAATTGATATATCTATGCAGAAATAAGCGGTAACTACTTCTCATTTTCAATTGAGTGACGAAAGTAAAACCATATAAAACCGATATTTACCGAATATAACTCGACATCGCCGATGTGCCATCGTAAACACTGAAGGTTTAGGTTCATCTAGTTAGTACACGTACCGGTCATACATAAATCATCAGAGCGTACCTACTGGTACACACGTGCGTTTGCACACAAGTCGGGTAGCGAGTGGGTGCCTGCGTAAGATGTACGAGATAAAGGATCACTTTGTTGCCTGTTAGATGTAACATATACCAGGCTCATTTGATTAACAAGCCCAGGATAGCCCTCTTCATTCCGCGGGGAAACAGTTTTGTAAATGGCAAGCCTATTTTTAAACTTTTGTTTTTAACTTCGCTTAGAATAAGAATTCATTCTCTCTGCAATTCAAGACCTTACTCTGTTTCACTGATTCCGTCCTCTTTATGTTCAGGATTGTTTTGCAGTCTTACCAACACTCTTAGGGAACTGAATATCTTCATCGTTGAAAGTGATAACAAGCAAGATATAAGATGAAGAGTAAGAAAAATAAAAAAACCTTAAATCGAAAACCACAGAAACGAACAGACCACAAAACTATTATTTAGCTATGCAAAGCCGACGGGCGCCGGCGTTTAGGAAGGACACCGCCCACGCGGCTCCACTATGAGCCAATACAGAGCGATTATATCACCGCCTGTAGGTGGCCATATAAGGTCAATTGTTCAAAAACACAAACAAACCACGACCGGTTATGCAATGACCCATTTCGATTAGCTTGATAGACTGTTCAAGATTGCGGCTGAAGATTACAAATGTATTCGAGACAGATGATCTATTTTATGAAAGGAAACAATTAAGACCATGCACGGAATGCAAATGAGAATTTGAATATGAATATATCTTAATTCAATGAAATTTCGTAGATATATGTATAAATTTTGATACTACAGAATGCGATTACAGTAAAAACATTAAAAGAGAACTGAGAAACTATGAAGCTGGTTATAAAATTGATGTCCTAACAAACCCAAGTGAATACCTACCAAACCAGGATACCAACTATGAGATTTGAGCAGTCCGATATCTGACTAATCGATCGCTTCTATCCGACGTGCAATACAAACCTTGCGGTTCGTCTTCGCATCTGACAGACAAAACATGAACTTATTAATGTACATTAGGATTTCCAACTGAGTTTCGGACATTTCCCACGTAGTTCAAGCGAGCCGCCGGAACCAATTCGTGGCACGTCCGATGGATTAGCATTTGAAAGCTGTGTTTGTGTAAGCTCTAAGCTCGTCTACCAACGCTCAATGGAAAAAGTATGATGGATCACTCACATACATTTGTTTTCAGTACTCAATAGCCCTCATATTATACTTCGGCCGGCACGCGAACGCAATGGGAATAAGTTACGAGACCGTATGGTCCAAGGAAAAACTGAACATAGTAAAGTGCGGTGCCAGCGCCATAAACGTAGTTGAATTCTCTTCCCATGCCTTTTTCAGATGCACAGTTTACTGCCCCACTATCGACGTCTATTCTTACTTTTTGTACGTTGGCTATTACGAAAACGCGTGAGGCGGGATTGCAGCGAAACCGAGCTTGGAAATTGTTTACATTTTCCGACCTTGCTGCGATAAAACACGCAACTGACTAAACTGCCAACATTTTTATAAACCGTTTCGATTTAACAACTGCTTGGACCGGTTGAAACAATAGCGTAAACAAAAATATACCCGATAAAAGGTCAGGGATCGACATCGAAAAATTACACCGAACAGAAGCGCGGGCACGGCCGTCAACAAGATCCAATTGCGCCGCGCACGCACACGATACTGTGCCATAAATCCGGCCAGCCGTATGACAATATCATCCAAATAAGTGTGCACGCGATCCCGGCCTTTCCCACGTAGCTGTCGCCGGTCCCAGCGCAGCGCTACACGCGCCTATCGCCGCATCTACACCACTCCAGTGGACAATCGTCCTAACAAAGCCTCACCGGCTACAACGGACACAGTCATTTCCCACGCGCTAACGGTCGAACCTCAGCTGAGATCCTAGTTTGAATTTATAGCGACGCTCCCGGCTCCACGGCCCACGTCCAATTCTGGCCGGACCTGATCCGGGCGGCGAACGCCTCCAACGAAACCCGCATTGTAACGTTTCTACAAGATGGAATCGCTCGCCGGGGTCGCCGAAACGCCGCGTCGAGATGCCGATACAAAAGGATGACCGATAACTTGTGTATTCTTTCGATGACAGAAGAAAACATTGTTTGCGTTTGTGAACAATAATCTTAAAAATTCACCGTCATCTCGCTTTTGAGAAACAGACGGACGTCTGAGATGAAAAATTTGATTCATTGTCTTTTGAATTTAAATACTACACATTTCCATTCCAGATTTAACGTCGACCTAAATACGTATAATCTACATGAGCCCTCAAAAGATCGTAACGTAGCGAGTGGACGTGTGCCGCTTTCAGAAGTTTCAGCGGCGGATGGCGAGCGGACTTTATAATAGCTTTCTATTTTGAACACGGCTGCAATAATTAAAACTTCTTACAAATGAGGTAGAAAATTTTGTTAAAATGAGGTCAAAACAAATGTTGCAAAGTGCAGATGCAATTATAGGAATTGCAGGATAATTCGCTGCAGGTGTAACGCTGCGAATTATGTTGGAAAGCAAAAAATTGCTTGAGCGCGAAACAGTCCGGTAACGTTTTGATTGGATATGGTGTAACACAATATGCGCAGGTCGGCGCTGTGACGAGTCCGCGCCAGTTTACGCTATTCCCGGCGCGGCGGGCCTAATTTTAACCATCTGCGTCTCACAGTCTAGTTTTAGGAAGTGGGCCGACTTGGGATTCAGCGAATCAATCGACTCGCCTCCACCGACCGCTCCTCGTACTCACGTCGATCCGCTGCAATTCAACTCAGAAATTATTGGATTTTACTCACAATTAACTGCGATATGGTGCCAGTTAATGGAAATAACGATCTTATGCCGGTAATAGTTTACTCGGCCTCACTCTGGGATGAAATTACAAGCGATGCTCTTAATTGGACTCGGATTAAATCGGAGAGCGAATGACGCAATCTTCGGATTCCGATCGGGGATCTATCGCAGATATTTGCGGATTGCGCAACTGGAAGCATAATCGCGGGTCCAATTATCGAAATGAGCGAGACGTCGGGCGCATTCGAGGAGACGGTCCCGGCCAGCTCAATCTATAATGGATGAGGCGCGTCCCGCGTCAATCCAGTAAACGAGATCGCATAAACGCACTCAAGCATACATAACTAAACGGACTGAAACAATCGATTAGAGCTTATTCATTAATCTAATGGAATTAAGCGCATTGGGCAAACCAACGAGTAGAGTGCGCGGCGAATAAATTTCAATTAGAGCAATCAGGACGGTCAGTCGCGGAAGTTTCTGGATGCGCTGGGCACGGGATATCGGAGTCGCACCTTGCATACAAAACTCGTCATGCCAGCGCATACAAAGGAGGACCTCCGCAGTAAATCATTAGAATTGCGGTAACCGAGATGTGAGCGGAATCGTGCTTGATACGAGCTTGAGATAATGATGTTGGGATTTCGGATTAGTTGGCACTCAATTCTAGGATGTCGGCGTTGAGTCGGACGCTTTCTTTCCTTCGCTCACGTATGATGCGCACGTGTTGTTCTCAGACAATATCTCATCGTTGTTTTGCTTTCCATTCTCCGCGATAACTTGTTAGCATGCCGTGTGGTGAATGAATTCGGGCGTGGGTGGGTGCAGTGTCCCAATAATACATAGAAACGTAGATAAACATTGTTTTATTAATGACGAGGACAAATATCATCGACGCGAGAAAAAATACTATTCGACAACCAGTTTCCAGATGCCAACATTTAGATGAGATGAAGATGTGACACGATAATCTGTGCGACGTCGACACTTGCCAGTCGCTCCGACTGGTTTCCCTTGCCGTCTGACAGTAAATTCGTCACCGCGCGCAATCTGTTCGTCATCCTTCACAGTGTTGCATGCGCTGCGACACGTCAAAGTGGGACAATACGAGCATAATTCCTCTCGGAATATTTGTGAACGCGAAGCTTAGCCTGCACGCCAATTTGTAAGCGCCGACATAAACCGCGGAGTAACGAAGGCCCTAAACAACGATATAAGCGGTCCCATCAACTGCCGCGAAATATCTCAGCGGTTGACAAGCGGGCGACCCAAGAGGCGAACTCGGACTTTACATTCGCCGACGTAACGAGCGGAGACGCCGACCGGCCCATTGTATTTATGCCTACACAATTTATTTATTCGCCAAACATTACGGAGACACAAAATCTCGTCCATAAATACATGTGAAAGCACGTATCAAGTATCGGAATGCAAACGGCGGGGCTCGTGTCTGAATTATGCAACAGTACGGCGCGGGCTGGGGCTGCCGTAATAGTACAACGAGTGGACGCAACATCTAAAATAATACTGGCATGCCTCAGGGCGGAATTCTCCCGCCCATCCATTTTATGACGCTTCCAGCTTCTTCTAAGTCACTGGCGACCCAGTTTTACACAAGGAAATGTCTGATCGCAACTCCTTAACATTCAAGACGGAACCGGTCATTAACGTATGTACTAGGTGGAAACTCAGGAATGTAGCTGACTAGATTTAAGACTGCCAGCGGCAGTATCGCAGCCCCTTGCACGACATTACAGTTCAACGTAAAATACAACCGAAACAAAATTGGAGTTCATAATTAAAAATAATGATGTCTTCAGTTGTATTTTGAAAATTTTAATCATACTAATAAAAGGCGACTATCCACCTACCACGTCGAACGTATTATAGCGCCAGTAAATACCGTTTTTAAGGAAAATTACAGTTGTCATAACACTTCTTATGGCCAACGGTACAGGCTCAGACACGTACGGCCTGTAATAATCAGAAATACGATTGTTCAATTATTAGTGCTTGCGGTCGTACGATGAAGACATTTCTGGGATTGTCAGAACCCGGAACATTGGTCCATTACCCAAATGATACGGAGCGAATCGGTTGCACGGTTCGAGGGGGGAAATTTTCACCAGGCCCGACCTTATTCCTTCGATCTCTTCATTTGTACCGCAATCGGTGACACGGAGTAGGCGGTTTTTCGATTATTGCCCTTATGGAGGATTTACGGTGGGTCCATACATCTTTCGACCACCCCGGTCGGCCGGTGCGACGCTAATTACAGGGCCGAGCCAATCATTTAATGTTGAATTTCGCAAACATTAAATAATTTAAAAAAATTCAAGCCGACGGTGCGTTCACGCGTGGAATAATAAATTAATGATTTCGCCGAGCGCGACGCTCTACGCGATGCTTTGGGTTTTAGGCCGGCGCGGCGGCTTCACCGTGTAATTAAACCCCAAAATAACACTGAGCAAATCGCACTGACGCTTAACATCATACCTAACAAAGGCACGGAAGAAATGTTTAATAATTAAATACAAAAAAATTGATGTGAAACCTTTGAAAGTTATCCATGATGGAGCTTGCGGATGCTGTCGAAGATAATACTAAATTATGCGGCAGCGAATAGTTTTTTTATATCGCTCTACACCTAAATACGGCAATAACGCATAAATCACTATTGATCCCAAAGTCGATATTAATGCCCATACAATCTTCAATCAAGATAAGATAACTATAAAAGAAACAAAAACTAGAACAATAGCTTAAGAACAACGTTCATTAACCGATGCAAGGAGCGGCGGAGTGGTGCCGATGATGTTGTAGCTAATCCTTAAACCACACGCGGTGACGATTACAACGCACCTATTAGTCAAATTAGGTTCATTGTTGAAACACGTCAGGCTTGCACAAGACCAATCGGCTTACAGGCGGACAATTATGTAGCCACATTAGCCGCACAATACGATGAGTCAACAGAAATTGCGTCTCGGGCGTTTATCAAAACAATAGTATTGATAAGTTAATAAACCGAGGCGCGAACGACTAACGAGCAGGTACCGATCGCTAGAGAGACGCACGCGAGTCGCGCGGCGAGAATACGTTATCTTATAGACGCGTGAGTCAGCCCATCGGAGGCGGGCCCTGAATTGTCAACATCTAAAAACACCGAGAATTTACGACTCGTGCCGATAACGCTTGCGGCACTTTTTTCCATGCTAGCGACGACGTGCCTTGAAATAGAATAAAAGCGTCCGCGCCGGAATCCGGGGAAGAAATCCCGCGCGCTGAAAGCGAAATCGCGTGTTTTGCGCTGTTACGAAACAACGAGACGGCGAACGCAAGATTAGGAGATCTGGTCGTAGCGAGGGCACTGACCGAATTCCACATTTATACCGCTAATTCATGCACAAGAGCATCTGCATCTACAGCACCGGGCGCGGAACACGGCTAATTCCGTATACGTTCGCGCGATACTTCACCCGCCACACTCCTCGAATACTTAAACAGCCATATTTATGTGTATGACTTGGACTTGAAAGAAGTCACCGTGCCCCAGATAAGAGGAGAGAATGCCCCCGAATCCAAACGACCCGAGCTTGCGTGGGATACGTCCGTGTCAGTCACGAGTCTCGAGCGCCCGGGAGGTTTGAAGAATTGTAAATAGAGAAACGTTACCGGAGGATCTTATCTGTTTAAATCATAATTACTGCGTGAATATTTCAATCCGATAGACTTATCGACGGTGCGTGAACAATGAGCGTCGTCAGCGCGAACATGTTATTCCCGCACGTCAAACTGGGCCGGCCCACCTGAGCTCGGGAGATTTTTATCGAGCCGAGCGCGAAACGAGAGAATCGACGTAATCGATTTCAACATATCAAAGCTGACAAGCGTTATTCGAGGTCGGGGGCGAAGGCTCGGTGGGCGCCGGATGACTTCGAAATTAAAACGATATGCAAATGAGCAACGAGGATTAATCGACGGGCGCAATCGACGGGACGGCAGTGAGATCGGCCACTGAGTACAAATCGATAAATAGTGTCCGATTAACGACGCGAGGTGTGTTCGCCGGTAATGGATGAATCGAATCGAATCGGCGAGCCCATTGATGAATCGGACGCCGGCCTCGCTGCGTTTGGCAATACCTGACTAATACAGCTCATTGATCACCTAGCTACGTTCAATCCCGAGCAAACAGAACACAACAAGAAACTCATAAATTCTGCGGCTCATGATTTTATAATACGTCGTTAGTTACGATTTACATAGTCATAAATAAACATCAATTTTATTCAGAAGCGATAAATACGAGCACCCGCGTTACGTTACACAAATGGCCGATCGAAACAACCAGTTCAGTGGGGCGACGGATTTGACGGGGGGATTTATAAGAAACACTCGAGGGCTCCGAAAGTAATTTTCAATTAATTCCTTGATAATCCGGCTCTCGTGACTCACAGAGGCTCTCAGTGGCAAAAGCCTTCGTAATAATTGGAAACCGTCTAGCTTCAAACAACACCTGCTGGTTTGTTACATGTTTTTTTTTATGTTTCTTTGAATTTTATAGTCAGGATAAACTGGTGGCAGTGTCGTCTATTTTAGTAGGCGATACAGTATAATGAACGGTTCGAATCGATCGCGACCGTCCGCTGCGGCGTCTCTAATAAATACTCTATCTGCATAAAGAAATAATAGATTAAATAAATTCACCTCTGGGCTTTTTTCTCTTCATGATATTCCGAGACTTAATAATGCAATTACACAGATTGTTCATCAGAATCATCGGAGCTATAGATAGGGTCAATCGCATCGATAACTATTACTACACGTCGAATGAAAGGCCAATTCATTCATCATAACGAATCAGTAGGAGTCCGCGGCATCCACCGCTTCGGAAGTCACTCCAAACCTCGTAACCGGTTCTAACCGATAATTACAGACTCATTTCAAACATAACTATTTGCTACCGAGCACCGCTCCATGGCTTTCGACAGGTCTTCCATGTCCATCAGCAACATCATTGATAGATTTCTTAGATGAATGATTTATTAAACTACTACGCCCAAATTAATTTCTATGTAATAGATTGGAATTGAAATGTTTACCGGCCGCATCGTCCGATGGATAGTTTATTTGGCTGTCCGTATTTTATTGAACAGAGAAATTAATGAATTGGTATAACTTATCTTTATCTTTAAATTGTCTTTATCTGTCAAGTTTCGATTTTAAACTCGTATGCAACTTTCTGCTATGATTAACAGTAATTCCTCGAACGTTATTACGCAATCCGCGTCGCAAACCCGTTCGCGGGAGCCGCTCAAATCCTCAAAAATCGAGACGACATAACAAACAACCCGAGAGCTACGTTATTTACAAATATAACAACAAAATACGTTATTGTCTTTATAAATGTATATTACTCTTCTTATCGATTTAATTTACAAGCTTACCTAGAACGTGACTATCCCGATAGTCTAATCGACTGGAGGCATCGATATCGACGCCAATTAAGCAAACGGGATTTACTAGTGCCATCTGAACTACCGTTGCGGATGGTGGGACATGTGGGGGTGAGTTAGATGGGCGTGGGAGTAGGGTTGTCCGAGGGAGCCTATGGGGAGCGGCGAGGGGCAGGGTGGATGCTGGTGGTGGTACTGCTGTATCGGCGATGAGGCTAGTGGGTGGTGATCTATGGGGTACTGTGTACCAGCGTACGCGAGTTGCCTCACCTTCATGTCCTCGTCTACGACGTTATAGGTGAGCTCGGTTTCCTCGAAGCCGGTGGCGGCCATGCGCTGCTCGCTGGTTGTTGGCGGGTCGGGGGAGTTGAGGCAGGTTTGAATGAGCCGTTTGCCCGAATCGGAGGTGATCATGGGCTGGAGCTTGCGCGTTGCGAAGGTATACACGTGGCCGGTCTCGGACGCGACTAGGAGCATCACTTGCGTGCCCGTCAGGGTCGAAAGCTCGTATGCCTGGAAGAAAAGAAAACAAAGAGTAAGCCATGGACAACTTACATCATATATCTTGAAAAGAACTTATTGTGAACTTATTGTGTACACAATAAATGCTGATTTATAATACACAGTTACTAAAACAATTCAATAATATTGTGTAACCATTACTGATATTGCAATGGAAATAAATAAATATGGAGGATAAGGAAATTTTATAATGCTTATAAAGATTTGTCATTGAAATTAGCCTCTGGGCGGACATAAATCTCAGAAACAATTAATTTTATCGTAGGGAGTCTTTGAATTATTTTAATATCCATAGACTTTCACCAGTTTTTAGGTATATGTGAGTCATGAAGGATTACTTTGGGAATACTTGTTATGCAAACCAGCATAGCAACATTGTAGACGGTAATATTTTTTGTGAACATTTGCATGATCGGAGCGGTTTGCTCGTGTACAATGTACACGATCTATCTTTTTAATTTATTTTCGAAATCAAGTAAACATTTATAGCTAACTTTATGAAATACGAAAGCATGAACGTTATAACTCCGGTGCTTGCTATCCAAGCATTAAATTTGCATGACTATTGTCATCATTTTACAAACCTTTTTGTCTCCTGTTACTTTAAAACTTCGGATCGTAGAAGGCAATCAAGTTTCCGAACTTTTAACCGACGTTTTGCTTCGTCAGAATCCTTTAGCGGTATAATCCTTTGGACTCTCATGTTCAATCGGGATGGCCTCACCGTTGCCTATGCTATACTCACCTCTGCTTTAGCACCGGCATCAAACTATATGAGTAAGTATAGCATTTTGATTTTATTTTCGGTAAAAACAACCTAAGCTAAGGTATTATAGGTACACACATCTAAAGCTTCTCGAGCTTGTGATTCTGAATTTTGTTTTCCTTTTTGTTAGACGGCCTTTAGGGTTACTAGGGTGCCTTGCCTCTCTCAAGCAATGTTCAAAAACGATCGCCATTCATCAAAATAAAACTCATGCTATTTTTCGTATTTTTTGTTGGTAATCATCGCATGGATCCCATTCGGGTGTAGGCCTAGGTATTGAAACATTGTATTGAAATGAAGTAAATACAAAAATAGGTAGTAGGTAATGTATTTCAGTAGATAAAAATTTAGTCACGCACAGTAAGCAAGACAGCTTTTGCCTGAAAGTCGTTTCTGGTCAAACCCCGACCTTTCACCTATCACCTCTCCCACGGCCGGTAATTCGTAAGCAAACCGCAAGTTTCGGGAGCTCACTCTCACGCCACTCTCGGTGTGTGTCTGGGGAATTATCGCGCCCACGTCGCGCCCACGCGATCCGAACTAATTTACATGTGCTGACGACAACGCGACCTCGGACCTCCGGAGTCCCTCGAGGGGCCGTTACACTATCAATGCTGTAACTGTACAAACCATAGCCCAATGGCTGTCGATTCAATATGATCGAAAGAGTTAAGCAACGACGGGCCCGGTCGGTTTGTGGATGGGTGAGCGTTGGTGGCAAAATTTCATGGACGCTACGTTGCTTCGGAGGGCACGTAAAGCTGTCGGTGCCGGTTGTTTTCAATGCTGGAAACAGTCGTTAAGCCTTGTCGAAGACCTTCGCGTGGCTTGAGAACATTCGACACTGGTGGCCACTAACCCACCAATCTGAATTGGAACAGCGTGGTGGAGTATGCTCTAGACCTCCCGCAGCAATGTCTGTGGGGAGATCCGTGACTGCTGGTCACGGATCTATGGGTCGCAGCGGTGGGACGTCTATGGCTCGCAGCGAAGTACAAACCAAGGATTAATCTACTTTGCAACAATCTGCGAACAAAAATGTATGGTGGTGTATACCTTCATCCACGCAGCACCTCCCTCCCTCCCACACAGGAAACATGCACATGCGTATACACCACCATTAATTTTTGTTCGCGGATTGTTGCAAAGTAGATTAATCCTTGGTTTGTAATAATGGAGTTCCGCAAAGTAACGCCTGATACAATTAGTTATCTTGATGTTAAGTTGTACTACATGTTGCTCAAACGGTATTGTCTTGAAGGTGGGTAGGCTGCTGCACATTAGAGGTCGACAACAGGGACAGCTCTCTTCTCAGAACTGAGAAGCCTCCGACTACACACATACTGCTCCAATGCAGATTAACAAAGCTGGTGTTTTAATGCCGCCTGAAGGCGATATTCATAGTTAGATATGTCTACTTACGTTGGCTAGGATCTTCGTAAATATCTTTAAAAATAACACTCGTGAAGACACGTGCCAAAATATTTATCACATGAAACAGCACAGCAAATGAAACAGTGAATACTATTTAAATGCATCAGTTATCAATTGGATTATCATAGATTTATCATTACTCTTGGATTATCAATAAGGATAACAAGATTGCAACTGAATCGCATTTATGTTATTGACAGTGACCGCTCAGATGCAATCGGGAGATGGACAATTTAGACCGAAATTGCGGCGCAAATACAGTAGCATCGTCGTACCGGCGCAAATTGACGCTAAGCGCAAAGCAAACTGTGCGTAGGCTCCGCGGTAGGTGTGAGGCTTTTTAGACCGATTTCCAATTCAATCACAATACAAATTTGCGTTACATAACGTTCGTTTGGGGATTGACGCCGCCTACGGAATGCTTTCGGTAGCGTGTAGCGTTTTTAGGTTCAGTATGCCGAAGCAATAGTATGATAACACATTCTGTTTATTTCAAAACTGTTGCATTTTCGATGTAACCATATATACTATCTCACTTTGCAGCCCATTAACTACCTGTAAGCAATAAATCAAGAAGTTACGTTGTCCCATTGCAGTGTGAAAGAGGAACAAAGACAAAAAAAAAACATTCATAACTCATAGCATAACTAGCGATCCTAATTATTCCAATTTAAAATAAGTGTGAATATTTACAAGCGGAAACGATGCAATTACCTAGGCGTTTACCTCCAGTTTGTTAATTTAATGGCATTAATGGAATGAATAAGAATCAAGTTGGAATTCCCTTGCATACATTGCACCAGAACAACAAATGCGCAGTGAGCTACATTAGTTTTTTCCTATCATTCTTAATAATGCCTACATAAATGTAAATGTAAATAATAATATAAAGGTAAATGCTCTGATCGAAAATAAACTTTGACTGCAAATCATTAAAAACATGATGAACTATAAGATGCATTTGCTAACAGGATAATTGCTAACAGCAAAATTACTAACACCGACAGATATGATTATTATTAACTAACAGGACAATGACAAACAGACTGAAAGGACGGTTATTATAACCGACTAACACTTTTTGTTCCATGACAATTATGCTGAGTGCAGACCCATTTTGCTCTTTTTTGTTTGTTTTTAGATTTTCTTAGTTCAATGTTCAATGTTGTGTTGTAGTATTAAGAGCAAATAAACTTTCTTTCTATCTTTCTTTCTTTCTTTGTTTGTTTGTTTGTTTCTTTCTTTCTTACTTAGGTACACCGAAAACAAGACTCACATACTCTCTTAGCATTTCTTGTTAGTGATCAAAGATCAGCGACGGATCCAGACAGGCGAAAGCGAATGAGTGACGCTACTTGCTAATTAGCTATTCAATAAAGAAAACGTCTAATTCTACCATCTCCATGCCACGTCATCTAACCACATAACAAATAGGACAAATAGGACAGATGGTCCGATAACAATCACATTGCGGCCGCGACACCAATCCCTGGGGGTTACTCTAACTTCAAATGTCAACCGCACAAAAAATCTATCAATCATCCATTCCTACTGTTCAAATACGAAATATGATCTGGAGAATAAAGGTATTATGCATTGTTATCATTGATAGTATAAGGTCATCTGATTCGCTAATTGTAAAACTTTAATCCTTACTATTATATAAATGAGAAAGTGTGTTTGTCGGTTTGTCCTTCTCCTCCTCAACGGAATGATGGATCGGATGGATTTTGGAAAATGTAGTGAAGGGCCGGAAGAGTTTCATAGACAATTAATATAAATAGAATCGATTTAAAATCGATCGATAGTTAATTGTTGTTGTCTCGGATTATGATCGGCCGGACAGCGGTTGAAGCGGGTGAGCTGAGCGTTGGCAAAGGCTATACTTATTACATTTTCAAGCAAACGTTAATTGTAGTTGTATGAAAAGACATTCTGGTGTCCTTTGATAGTGAAAATGAAAAATGGTCTTAGGTTTAACATGGAGTCTGCTGCTGTTACCTGAAATTCCATTCACAATTTAAAATCTTATGAAGACGGTGTACAAAAACATTCAGTGAAATAATTATTTAACACGTAACATTTGTAAACAGTCTTTCTAAATCTGAGAGATTATAAGCTAGGAAAAGTGAATTTCTTGTTAAATGCTGTAGATACACTTCAGAAATGAAACTAAAATTGCTAACAAAAAGAAATAAAATTATCGCAAAGAAATATAAATTTCATAAAATAAAGGAAATCTGAGAGATTATAAGCTAGGGAAAGTGAATTTCTTGTTAAGTGCTGTAGATACACTTCAGAAATGAAACTAAAATTGCTAACAAAAAGAAATAAAATTATCGCAAAGAAATATAAATTTCATAAAATAAAGGAAATCTGAGAGATTGTAAGCTAGGGAAAGTGAATTTCTTGTTAAGTGCTGTAGATACACTTCAGAAATGAAACTAAAATTGCTAACAAAAAGAAATAAAATTATCGCAAAGAAATATAAATTCCATAAAATAAAGGTATACAATTACAAACTGGGTGCGTGCGTGTCAGGGCGGTTATGTCACCGATATTACTCTCGAACGCTGTCAATGGCGCTGAATAATTGATTAACCAATTAGCGATTCTGAACCGAATGCCCCAGATCGTAAGATTGCGTTTCATTTGCAATTAAAACGAAGACATCGCACCCTCCTGTTGCACTCGCCTTGTCACCGATCAATACGATGATTGATGATAAGGCAGTAATTAGCAACTCTACTCCTTACGCCTGTCACTTGAGACGGCAACGAGCGAAAATGAACCTTGCACCCCAAACGATGAGGTTAGTGAAAATACGTTCCCAAGGAACTGCCGAAATTGACAATTACAAATGTACGTTTAATGAGCTTTGTTGTTAAATATGATTAACGAGCGCTGAGAGAAATTCCGCAAGTTCGCATATAAAAATAAAGAAATACACAAGAAAAAAACGCCTATAGTGAGAGAGGTTTTTCAACGGCCACCGATCGCAAGAACACTAAAGGCATCCTTTGATCTACACAATGACTTTTCTTCAACACTTAAAAGTCAAAGTGCAAGTGCATATTAAGTCATTAGCGAAACTGAAGAATTATGTGCTTAAAGATCATTATTTTAGCGAGAGATCAGTATTGCACGGTGTGAACAAGTCAATGGAATAACGACTTAAATGATTGACACGTGAAATACATTTTCGAATGAACAATCCTTTGATTTGAGCGGTTATTGTCGGCAAAATATTAAAATAAGAAAGTTGTTCGTACGCAACAGTACGCATTATTAAGATTTCGAACGATAAGCATGGCCCAAAATCCCAAATCAATCGTTAATTTGACAACACAGCTACTATAATATGAGACTGTCATATTTCTTATTGCAAGAATGTTTTGTAATGTTTTACTGATGTCAAATACAGCTCCACAAGATTAACATTTGCTTAATCAAAATTTACCGTTTCATTCATTTAAGAATTATGATTTACGTCTACAGACAAAAATTAACTGAACCTACTTTACTTACATCAAAACATATATTTAATATGCGCAAGTTAAATATTTTTTCACATTCTTTCGTTTGCAAATGTAAATAATGCGTGGACTCAGTGCAATGACTCAGTAATTCTATGAATGGATAAATCAGAAAATAATGATTTAACAAGCTGACAACATGACGATTTAACAAGCATATAATTTTAAGATGTATCGGGTTGAATGACGGTATACTGAACATAGGGTTGAACCTTTGAAAACACTACACTACGAGAAAGGGTATTAATTCAACCAGCACATTGACATTGAGTCGTGTAAGACAACCCATAGACGTCCCACTATTGGGCACGGGTCTCCGCAGCTGCGGGAGTTCTAGATCTTAATATAAACTCAACCACGCTGCTCCAATGCTGATTGGTGAAAAGGCTAACCTAGCGTCAAATGTTCTCAAGCTACCCGAAGGTCTTCGATAACCTTTAACGAATGTTTATATAATTGAAAACAACTGAACCAACTTAACGTGCCCTTCGAAGCACGGAACCGCCCTTGATATTTTGCCACTGAGTCGTGTAGATAACGTAAAATACTTAGCTGCTCACACCACATACTCGTAATACATCTCACCATACACGTATCATGTCGTTGTTCACGTAATTCGCACAGATTATGTCAAATGGAACCATTTTGACATAAGCCTTTTTTATCCCGTCTATGCAGTACCAAATAAATGATTCGCGCGTAATAATGACAGCCACAGAATCACTTTCGCCGCATCGATAATTCCCGTCGATCTCGTTAGTCTAATCCCAAAGGCGAAACGATATTCGTTAATGAAATAAATAATTATAGCTGCACTGATTGACGACTTGACGTACTCCTTGAAGGCCGTTGCGAAAACTTACTTACTTACTTAGTCGTACTTAAGTTGGCGACAAGTGATCCAGTTATAACAGTGGTGGCTACTGCCCAGTGGAATTCGACTTGTTGACCACGGGCGGTTTACACGTAGGCATATTAAGTAATGAAGCAATTAACTAAATACACGGTTTCGACTTGATTCGTTCATTTAAAATGTTTCAGTGGACATGCGAAATAAAATCGAGTGGATTCTCAACTAATTAAATCGCAATTTACCTAAGAGTAATGAGTAAGTCCTTTGGTTAACCTTGAAGTTTTGTCTGAGTTGAAATTAATTAAAACATCTGAGCCCGTCAGCAGGATAACATTCAAACATCGGAAGGAAAAATTATTTATCCACAGTACTAATTAGATACTGACACTAATTACTTTGCTGATAAAATAAATTTTCCTTTATTTATAGGGAAAGAGTGTATTATGTATGAACTATTTATGACACACAAAATACCGGGTCATATTATATTATTATTATAAAATACCGGGTAATATTTTGTTATAACCTAGCATACATTTTTTTTTTAAAAAGCTTTTTAAAACTTTTATTTTTATTTTCGTGCATTGTCATCGGAACCAAATATGTGTGCCAAATTTCAGCTCGATAGCTTCAGTGGAAGTGGGTGAAATATTGATTGCAAGATTCCAGGACATACATACATACATACATACATACATACATACGAGTGAAGTTAAATAAAAGCTTTTAAAAAAAGCATGTTAAAAATAGCTCGAAATTCGATCGATTTCGAGTTCGACTCGAGATCTAATGTTTCATTATCACAAGAGCTTTGACACTGATGAATGCGTAAGGTCTTGAAGAATCCTGTTAACCTCAGACCCAATCAGCTTATACAGTTCGAACCCTTCAGTATGTTAAAAATAACGTTGTGTTACTCACTTAACCGGCAGAATTGGTCACAAAAATATACGAGTGAGAACTGGTAGGTACCAGAAAATAATCTACTACGAGATACTCGTAACTCAGTACACCGCCAAAGTCGCTTGTCACATTCAATACCTGCTTATGTTTTGACATAATCTGTAGAGACCGATTATGTCAATCACAACTCAATTAATAAGCTCAACAATTAAAGCGGTAAACCTGTGAACCAACTTTCGCTGGTTCACAGGCTTTGAGGAACTTTTTAAGTAGACAAACGGGCGCCTCCGAAGTTTCTCTTACTAATAGTTGAAGTTACCGGCTTACTCACGTGTGATTTAAGTCGGAAATAGGCCGACTAGTTTCGATCTATTACGATGATCATCTTCAGGAGTGAACGCGCTCGCGGCGGGCACGGCATACACTGCGGGCTAGCGCGCGCAGCTCGCTTTGTCATGACGACATCACTGTCGCTGTCCGCTTTCTCACTAAGCCCAATTAAGACCAAACATTATCAAACACCTAATCCCATTGACACGTTCTAGCCTGCATGGGGAATGGCAGACGCATGTGGTCGATTTCTCATAGTCTGATTACCGGTTTGAGTCAGACAGACAGACCCCCCCCAGAGAACAGATCCCCTTTATCCGAGTAATTGCTCCAGGGGTAAACGCCATCGGGACTTCCCCGCTGTCGAGCGTGGTAGCCAGACGATAGTGGCGCGCGCGTTACTGGTAGCCGTTAGTCGCTGATGATAGGGGGAAAGAAGGTTCAACAGCTATTTAGGGAGCGATCGGACTTTGGGGGGAGGGGAGGGCGCATGCAGTGGTGCTATCCCCCTTAGATGAGGATGTGGCCGGTGCGCGGTTATAAATAACACGCGCCAACCAGACCACAAACTCATCAATTAAATGTCACCTGCTGTAATGGTGAAGGAAACATCGTGAGGAAACCTGCATTCCACAATGTTAAGGCATGTGAAGCCTGCCAATCTGCACTTTGCCAGCGTAATGGAGTAAGGTCTAACCAATCTTTCCGAGAGTAGACCCGTGGCCAACAGTGAGACAAAGAAAGTATGATGGTGGTTGTGGTGGTCTCTACCATGTAATTAATCATTATTAGATACCACGAAATGTAAATTTTTTTTATTCCCAAGTTGTTCAATTACTATAATAATATGCTCACGATACTTAATCTTACCTATGATATTTACGAGCATATACAAATAGATTAAGTGGAAATATTTCTTACACTCGTATCCTCTTAAACTGTCCTCATTTCAGTACCTACTTATAAAGATGTAAGAATAACCGGCCGAAGACGATTTCATTTAAGATATTATAAGAAAGGTGATCTTCGTCGTCTTTCGGCGTACGTCAAACGGTGCCTCATTACCACGGTGTTCCTTTTAACGTAAGGATGCACCGCGTCATCATTAAATCATATCTTGCAATAACTACCAGTTTTTAAATGATGATGATTAAATGAATTTTAATGAAATTGTCGACGCATTAAGGCGGTACCACGCCACTATAATGTCGTGAACATGGAACAGACAAGACTGTATGTGCATTTTTTCTCTCAAAATTATCATATTAGAAACGTTTCAAACAATTAATAATTCGAGTGGAAAGCGCTCTTAACTTGCACATCAACAATAACACGAAATCCGTCTAAGTTGACTTCATGTTCTATCGAATCTGAATCCGAAATTGGTCAGTAATTAGTATCAATAAGAAAAACCAGTAACTATATTATTATATAATTACTGTAAAGAAAACTTCTGTAAAGAAACGTTATCGTATTTACCAGTACGTAGGTACCTACTATGATTCCAGATCAACGGTTTAATTAACCAAATTAGGTTTATTCAAGATTCATCATTAATCTACCAATTTAATATAGAAAATTCGTTAAATTTTAAAAGCATCTCCTTAAGGCGAAACGTGCCATTTAGTACCTACTTGCAAAGTGCAGTTTTGTCGCAGGTAAATGCAATTAAAACTTCAAAACAGAGACGAGCACTTCATCTTAATTTATGTGGGTTGATGAGATCTGCGGCATCTCTTGGTTTGGAGTTTTTAACTGTTCTTAAGGACTTGTTGCATCGCAAGCGAGGGTTAATAATTATTAATTAGGTTAAAATTTTAGGTCTAAAAACTTTCAAGCACATAAATTTCAAAATTCAAATAGTTTTGATGCATTATATTTGTGCTAAAAGCACAGCCGTATTATAAAAATGTTAGGTATGTTTTTATTTTTATTAAGTATCCCTTAGTAGTTTGTGGTCACGCGCTAGCTGTGAGCGAGTCTGGACGTGCGCGGAACGCATTCTCCACCTACTGAGTGATCAAAGGCGTGTTTTATTGACCCAACGGTCACTATAAGCCCTACAAGTACTTTTATGATAGCGATGCATCGTTGATCGCATCTCGCCGCGGGTGAGCCGCGACCGTGACTCGAGCGCAATGAAGAGTGCACTTGCCGCCCATTTTTATCAAGTCGCGGTACAACTGGTTCCACGGTGACTCACGCGTACAACTCGAGCGCTCCCTGGCCTAGTGAGTACGACGAACGAGTCGTCTTCTTCGGAAGGATGCTGTGTTGCGGTTGCGTTAACGTTTTAAAATGGGTCAAAGATAAAAGGGGCTAACTCTTATAAAGTATGTTATATAGACACACAAACGTACGTATGTTCACGAATTTGGTTTCTAAATATGTGCGGTGGAAGTAGAAATTACTAGCTGCTATTTACGGTTACATAAAATAAAGTAGGTACCTACTTTTATGTGCAATACTGAGACCTGAGAGATACTGAGAGAGATAAAAAAAATGTTTTATGATTGATCACAATATCTTTATCCACAGAGCGCCAGCAACATGGATACAAAGTCAAAATCAAAGTCAAATAATTTATTTCGCTATGAGGTGATTGGACACGCTTAACGAAAGTCTAGGTAACTACAAACTACTTAACGAAAAGAGATATAGGTAATGCTATTCTAAACTGATCAATATACCTAAGGTATACAATATATACAAATTACAAGTCTAATCGAATGTGACCAATAGTAGAGCTCACACATACTTCTTACTACAATCGTAGGTACTTGAAATACAAACAGGAATTGAACTGTGAAAACCTGATACCTGTTTGTTAACCTCCTGATATCTCCTCTGAACATTTTCATCACTAAGCCACTTCTCCAGCACATACACTTGTAACAGCTCGCTCGCAGGCAACTAAATCTATCCTCTACCAGGACGATCACCATAATATCTCGATATAAAAGTATTTGACGGCGTTGTCGACGTTGTCGTGGTCATCAATAAACAACATGGCGGTGCTGGCGACAATCCTTTGAGCGGTTATACCGGCACTTGATGCGCTATAGGCCGAGAGCTAGCTCGTAAAACGCACATCAAAATTTTTTTGGACATTTTAATTAATTACATTCCACCACAACCCTTTTTCCCACTTTTTTAGGCGTCCACCACGCTGGTCAAGTGCGAATTGGCAAACTTCACGTGCCTTCGAGAACGTTATGAAGAACGCTCAGGCATGCAGGTTTCCTCATGATGTTTCCTTCATCGTATAGCATCGTATAGCAATAGCTTCATCGTATAACAACATTTGATTTCTTAAATGGCACGTAATTTAGAAAATTCATTGGTGCGTGTCGCTTGGGTTTGAACCCGGACCGCTCGAGTTCTAGTTATAGAGGCGAATTCAATAGCCACTAAGCTCCGATTTTTCGGAAAATTAATTACATTAATAACATTAATCAATGGCAAATCTTACACACTTTATATTCACAGAACTTGAAACAGAACTAAACAATACCTCAGCAATGAGACCTTTATAAATAAATCATACATACAATAGCTATCTATATAGCTCCATTCATACGCAAATAGAACATAGGTACTCAAGGTATACGTCCAGGAGAGTGTTACGAGCGGTTAGGGCACGGGGATTATGATTGTCTTTAAGTTGGTTTGGTTTGGTTATAAGTCCAAGTATTTAATTCCGAATTATTTCAAATAAGCTATTAACCGCCATTAACCGGGCGTAAGAAGAAAATTATTATGAACTTAACCACGTTAAACGGTATCTAGGGGCCAGCCCGAATAAAAGTACCTACTGTATTATTTAAATCATTTTAACATATCTGATAAATTGACCACGTTGAATAAACCAATGGGACTCTTAAAAACTTAGTTAAAATAAATATATTTCTCATCTCTTACTCACAACTTATGAAGACTTTACAAAAGTAAAGCCTTGCAGACATTGTAATCAAAAATAAACGAATTCGATTGAACATTGAATAAACGAAGTAAACAACAAATTAAATATTACCAACAGACTAAACCGTAATTTCCCAACCCGCCCCCAGACTATACGCTATCGAGCGCTGCGATCGGCGGGCGATGAAAACGGCACTTTTTGCAAGATGAGATACAGAATCGGATAGCACGAGGGCTAATAGCTCTATAAACAAGATAATCATCGGGTTTGCGCTGGGAACGCCACCTATAACAGTTTTGGGCCACAATAAATGATGCTACGGTATCTACACCAAACTACTTCGCTGATTTATGAATTAAAAAATAAATAGGTAAACGCTCGTAGCGTATACGTGTGCACTGAATCTTTCTGTATCGTGGAATGTAGACAGACACATAAAAACAGTGGAATTCAACGATCAAGACCCGAGTACAAATATTAAACAAACATATTAGGCTGCCGTTTTCGCTTGCTGATTGAGATGAGACTGTATTGGATATGATAAGTGAAAGCTAATACATTACGCATTTTTTATGGATATTCGATAGCAAACGAGCATGCAGTACCACCCACATCTACCACTTCTACGACAGAATTTTATCATCATTTCATTTTTCAGGCTCATTTAAAATGAATAATTATGCCTAGAATTAAAACTTGACATATATGAGCCCAAGTCGGTTGTGTCATTACAGATTCCTCAAAATATTGATCCCATTTGAACGTCTAGCTGCTAGTATTTACTAGCTCCGTCTCTTTCTCTGCCCCCCACAAACCGTCCGCGAACGTTTCAAATTGTCGTAAAACATTTAGGACAAGTCATTGCTCGCAGCGACATTTCACCGGCAAGTGAGGTAGCAAAAACTGCTAATTATAATTACAATGGGGGTACAAAGCCACCGCGGTTCCCACGCGGGGTCCGCGGCGCATGCGCTCGGTATTTCGACCGTGCTCCTCTTTTATTGCCAAAAATTAATGCCCGCCATACAGAGCTTAATTGCGCGCTTGTTTTCAGGCTGTGTTGCCAGTTTCGGGGTGATGATACAAATGTTTTGATTTAGTCGTCATACTAGTCTCGTTACTGGAACGCTGCGACCCATAGACGTCCCACTGCTGGGCACGGGTCTCCCCCACAGACACTGCTGCAGGTCTAGAGCATACTCCACCACGCTGCTCCAATGCGGAGGTGGATGCTTGGTGGAGGGGTTAGTGGCCAACCCAGTGTCGAATGTTTTCAAGCCACCCGAAGGTCTTCGACAAGGCTTAACGACTCTATTGAAAACAACCGGGACCGACGGCTTTACGTGCCCTCCGAAGCACGGAAGCGTCCATGAAATTTTGCCACTAGCGGTCACCCATCCACAAACCGACCGCGACCTTCGTTGCTTAACTGTTTCGATCACATTGAATCGACGCGAGCCATTGGGCTATGGACGCTACATAGCCCAATGGCTCGCGTTACTGAAACATGTACGCAGAACTTACAGAATATGTGTAATTATTTCAAACAAATAATCAATCTAGGATATGGTTAAGTGAGGCTGATTCATTGTTATTCAGGCATTTTCAAAAAAGGAACCTAGAATACTACTGTAATGTTGCTACATGTTTATGGTACAACGATAAGGGTGCGTAAGCTTATGCATGAAAAACATGCTTACTTATGTTTTGCCCATTTTATTGTGAATTATATAAACCCCGGTTGGCAACACCGTGGAAGAGTCACTTCACCGCCCGCCCGTCACAGACTACGAATAACTTTTCGCGGAAACGACCACGAGAGGAGACATAAAATTCGCAATAAAGGACTAATAATAATATAATATTACACATACCCGGTGATTTCGAGGAGCACGAGATATTCCTTAAGCACAATGTCCATTTTATTACATTTTAATTTTATTGGATGATACCATGCTTTCGCTCATTTGGCCGCTAAAATGTGTATAATTTTCTTTAATAACTTTATAGCGCAGGTCAATAATGCGGCATTTTGTACACATCTATCACGGCGATGACCATCGACGGTAAGTTTTTCGTGTTAACTTGCCGTTTAAGCAAACGATATTGCCGCATAATTGTTGTTCCTTTCCTCATTAGTGCCGTAAACGTTACCGGCGTTTTACGGCAGCCTCTCGTCAATAGGTGATTTATTGATGAGTTCTTGGTACCGTGTATAAAGCTTGAATATTTCGACTCATGGTTGCTATTTGATTCAGTTCACGATAAACGGCTAGTTTTAAACGTTTGCAGCAAGTTGATGGTAGACCTATACAAACGGGCAGATGGTTTTCGTCGACTTCAAATCCTGGTTCCATTTATTTCTAATTAAATAAAGAAAATGCTGTCATAAATAATTTAAAAAAAAATTGTTAATTCGATAGAATTAAAATCTAGGTTAATTAAATAAATTAAAAAAATAGGTCAATTAAAAACTAACTTAGAGGTGACAACCTAAATGACTTACGATTTAATATTACTGACTCACTTAAGAGCTGAACTAAATATTTTAATTAGACAAGGTGTAGGTGTATTAAGCCATGCACTATTATTTAAAATGTAATTTATTATTTTATTTTGGTTGAGAAATCAGCATTCCCAATTATTCATAAAGCAAAAATAATGAAGACTTTGCATTCAAGTATTAAAAAAAAATAGAATAGGTACATTAATATATACCACTATCCCCAACAAATTATCTAGAAGAAATAGTACAACTAACTGATGACCATTTGGCCAGTACGAGTAACCGCGGCCAGTTCGATTTGAATGGCGTTTACATCATTAGGCACAGACGCCACGGGTGATAAGTGATAATGAAATGCAAACCGTACTTATGGCTTGATATTCCACTCGTTATACTCAACTCCACGACCTCGGAGTATTAACAAGAGCCATTAGAGGTACTCGCTGCCTGACATTAGAATGAGGAATAGCCTTAATCATTTAAGACTATAACATATAGTATGCATAAAGATCTTATCGACGATTCATTTTCCACACATAATAATGGCTGAACTTCAATAGATTTTTAAATAATAATATTAAATATCATGGACATTCTCACACGTACATCTGAACCCAAACTAGGCAGAGTCTGTACTATGGGTGTCAGAGACTGATATACATACATAGATATTTTTAAATACATACATAAATAGATAATGTTAACACCCAGATACAGAACAAACACAAGTCGTCACACTAGGTAATGTTTGTCCTGAGTGGGGTTCGTAGCCGCGACCCCTGGCGTAACAGGTAGGGTCACTACCGATTGCGCCAACGGGCCAGTCAATGTTAGGACTAACGATGAAATTGCACAAAATTGACATTTTTTAATCGGGTAATATTTGCCCAATGGAAGAATGATGATCATTCTATCTGAGTCCACCTATTTTATTAAATAAACATTTAAGTGAACCACTAGAAAAAGAATTGATGTATAAATATCACACTCGTAGGTACCTATACCGACCGACTTAGATGTCGGCGCATGCGCACCGCGTCAGCCGCTACTGAACCAAACGACAGCCCGTAAAGAAAGTTGTGCACCAGTTCACCAGTCAGTCAGTCCAGTGAGTTGATACGAACGGACAACTGTTGATTTATCGTTAAACTTAAACATGTCAGTGAGCGTACGCAAGGCGAGGACACACACGTTGCAGAATCCAGATCTTCAGAAGAAATCATAGGTATGCTCGGGAAAGCGATATACCTATTTAAAATTAAGTTCGACTGGCAATCTATACTAATATTTATTATAAAAAGGAAAGATGTGTTTGTAATGTTTTCACACAAAAACTAATGGCCCGATTTCAAAAATTCTTTCACCAATAGAAAACTGCATCTTCACTGTGTCACATAGGCTATATAATATTACTAGGTGTTACGAAACTACATATTGTTAAATCTAACTCCACACGAGCGAAGCTGCGGGCGTCCACTAGTAAGAAATAAAACTTTAAAGTGCAGAATATGTTTTATATCCACAACTATTCCTAACACCATCACCGCACTGTGCCTGAACCACAGGTAACCTAATGTTATGATGTTTAAGTTAGACTATGTTGGATCCTTTCTTATTTAAATTAAATTATGAAATTTAATCATAAAATTTTTCTTCACGTACCTGGCACTAAAGCAAAATAAAAGGTAACGCTACTTTTTTTTACTGAAGAATCATTTGGAAGTTCCAAGTTAAATTGATTACTTAAATCTAAGCTAAAAATAAATCAAAAAATTTTTAGTCAATTTCAGTATCACTCACAACTAACCATAATGTATGTACGAGTATGTTCTGCATCCTGCTTCATCAGCTCTGAGTCGGTAATCTATCGCAGTACTATCGGGGATCGGATCCCCAGAGATCGGCAAGTAAGAGCAATCGTTAACATTTATTTCATTACTTTTCAGGAAACCCCACGCCACTGGCAGCATTACGACTGTCGATTTTGATATATGTGAGATCTCATCCCAGATAAGGCTCTCTTAAAGCCAGCAAAGCATAAAGATGAGATAAGCGACACTAATAAATACAGTTATGTCTGAGTGTCGAACCGTAATTATTTATTGGTACGATCGTATAAATCTAGCCTATTAAGTATGATATCGCTGCATTTCACTAATCATTGGCAGAGAAAAACTAATCATGAAAAAACCGCATTATTGATTGTTAAGGTAGATATATCAACAAGCGCATACACCTGTAGGTAGGTTCTATGGCACGAAATGATTTCCTCTTCCTTGTTTGCATTGCTACGACTATGATCTGATTGGCAAATAGCTAGTGCGGTGATTAGTCTGGCAAGTGGCTACAAATTCAACTTCTAAGCACACTCCAATAACATAACAGCTCATTTTAAGCAATTAGATTTTGTTTGATCGTAGATGTCACCTGCTAGAACGATTAAGAAAGCTGACAAATCTATGTACATAGCAGAGTTCTACCATTAGTACGCACTTGGTCAACCTTCTGAGAAGAATCGCGTAAGTAGTAGTCCAATGAAGGGTCGTTCGTGACGAACATGCAAATGAAATCTCATTTTCATCGCACAAATGACAGGAGATACTCGACTAGTAAGCGAACGATAAATCAATGTTAATAGACTCCATAAATAGGACGAAATCATAATGGATACACATAATGCATTGCGGGGCGCCCAGCACGCGCCGTCTTACGAACGCGTCATAACGTTACCAGGGTCTGAGGAAACCCCAAAAACAGGTTATGAAACAGGGTTGCCATATTTGTGGCCAGCACGGACTGGATTAATCGTAAAAGGTCTAAACGGGCCGTCTTCGGGCCACGTGGCTTTGTTCCGACTACACGTCATCGTAGCTGTAAGGCAAGGATGGTTTTACACCATTTGCATAAAGGTCGTCCAGTTCGCCGCTAAGATTAAAGACTTTAAGCTCCAAACTTGTTTTAGCATCAATGTCGAATAATGCGTAAAGCTGGTCAGTACTATCGGCTTTAGTGAACACGCATCTGCTTGCGAGGGTCTTGTTCAATCGTGGCCGCGATAGCGGAGACGAGAGGTGAGATATTTTTACAAGCCAAGCAAATTTCGTATGACTTGGTGAATAATCTATAAATTTTAACGATTAATTTCTTAACAATAACATCGCATTTCTTGTAAACATGATTCAAGCAAGATTCAATTTATCCAAACGTCAAAGCATCTCTTGTTGCCAAATTATTCCAATCACAAGCTAGATTTAAACGAGTGAAAACAATCATATATGGTTTTCCAAGGTTTTCTTCTATCGTTTGGTAGCTTATTGTTAGACACATCGTTTACGTAGAACAGTCTTCATTCGCAGGCTGCGGTTCGTCATTACCTGGCATCACGTGCAAGAGAACATTAGTATGTTAGTTATGCTATCAGAGTTTTAAGTGCGAGCTTTGCGTCAAGTTCCTTAACGACCCCGTATTCGTTATAATGCTGATCCCGGATTAGGTTATCGCTTACAGGCATTTAACTAATGGCGCGTCATCATAAAGCCTTTTTCAACATAAAAACGCAATTACATTACATGTGTACTTAATGTGCTCTTTGCTTTTTCACAATAAATAGTTTAAACAGTTAATGTACTCCACTGGATGAAACAGCTGTGTTTAAACATGTATTTACTCAAAATATTAATTGTACACGATGAAATCTTTATCGGCATTCGACACGAAATGTCTGCAATGCAGCGGATGCGTTCAGTTTAATATCATCATCGCCACGTTCAGGTGTAAGAAAGCCGGTAATTTCTATTTCTTGTATCGGTACGGTGTTCGCGATCACTTCTCGGATTTTTCAATAATTGCGAGAATCTTGACGTGCATCTCAAGGGGTTGCCGATTCCTCACTCCCATTAAGCCGGTCGAGACGCCTGTAATGATCGAAAAGTGAAAGCGCGGCCGCATCATTATCTCTCACTACGGGATCGGAAGCCACGAGCTTAATCACGGTTAAACTACACGAAAACGGCAGACGCAGCCTAAAACAACACTTGTATCAGAGAACAAGTATAATAACTCATCAATTATGAGGACAGTAAAGGCTCGATTGCGACGAGCCGAGCGCAAAATTAAGTTTGGCGCGGTATGGCTCTTGTTTTTTAAGCACTCCGCAGATGCGGCTCGAAACTTGATTACGGAAAAAGTTCAGTACGGACCAGTTCGAAGATCTTTCCTTGAATAGCGATACAGTATGTAAATTGCGTCGCCTTGATATACGAGAAATTTCGGAACAGAAGAAGGTCGGAAGGTGTGTGGAAGATAACAATGATACGGTATCTTGGCTTAAGTGGTATTCTGGATAAAATTAATTACCGCGGAGTCAAAATGAAGAGAAAAAAAACTATAAGATTTTTATTATTTAAGAAAAGTTTCATCACAACCCTTTGTTTGTCCCACTGTTAGGCACGGGTCTCCTCTCAGAATGGGTGAGCTTAGTCCACCACGCAGGCCAAGAGCGGATTGGCAGACTTCACATGCCTTTGAGAACATTATGAAGACCTCTCAGGCATGCAGGTTTCCTTATCCTCATGATGTGCCCTTCACCGTTATAGCAAGTGACATTTAATTTCTTAAATCGCACATAACTTAGAAAAGTCATTGGTTCGTGCCGCTGGGGTTTGAACCCGGGCCGCTCGAGTGAGAGGCGAGTTCAACAGCCACTTGGCTGTCACCGTTAAAGAATTGACAGACATTGGATTTAATTAAATACTTAGGTAAGCAATGAAATGGTTAATAGCAAGCTTAGTTAACCAGATAGGACGATCAAAGGTACGGTAGGTTCTTCACGTGGATAATGCGTTACGTTTAAATTTGAATTATGTGATGAATATAGAACGATTACACCCTACATGATCGACACGGCACGGTAATGGTATCGGTAATAACGATAGCGTTTATGTGGTCAGGACCAGTTCTATCAACAATTAGCCGATAATGAAAACGAAGTGAATGTTGTTTGGCTTGTTTATGAAGCAAAAATCAGTATTGGTGATATTGAAATTGTCATTCAGCACATAATCAAAGATTGCGGCGCGGCTGGCGACAGAGGCAGCGGCGTAACTGGCGACATGAGCGATTAGCGTAAACTACACGGATCGACAATAATTACCGACGTTGGAACTACGCGTGTCTGCGACATTCCGGTAGTATGGGAATTGCGTTCAAGACTAACCACTTGACACCTGTTGAGATTAAGCAAGCATTTTGCAAAGATCCCCGCTGGTTTGGAACTGTCTTTAATTACAGGAGCCGTAATAAAACCAAAGCAATTGATTAAACAGCCACATTAAGAATAAAACAATGCGCTCGTAATACCGGAATTTATATACGTTCGCTTTTATTGCTATCATCATATCGAGAAATAAACACGCATCCGAATATAAATTGTCCACGATAAGCTAACTAAAACTCATTAAGCCGGCACAAAGCCACTGAATTGTAAGGAGCTGTTTCATTTAAAACACAAAAGGAAGATCGAATCAAAGGACCAGATTCTAATAACACAACAATAGATTCTAGGGCCGACAATGCCCAATCCACGGAACAATAGGCAATCCTTGATTCAATAAAGCTGTGCCTTTTAAGTGTGCAATCTATAGTTGCTAGATGAAACCTAGTGTCACATGCAAATTTTATGTGACCGGTACAGCTATCAACTGACGCAGTGTCGATAATTGCACGCTTATAGCTTATAGGCTCGTTGCCGGTTTCATTCATAAACAAGCGAGATTACTTTATGAATGGCGGTTCTGCCATGCCCTTAATTTATTGTGTCAGCCGACCGACTTCCATAAGTTTCCTGTTCGCCTATTACCATTTATCGAATGTTGTCCGCGCAGGCTATCATTTCGTAGGCGCTAACCTGACCTTGATTCGCGAAGTTCATTGAGAAACACTGGCGACTGCTTGCGACTAACCTCGTCCAATTATCTCCGGCGTAACGGCGGCGCAAATCGGAGGGGAGTGAGCGGTGTATTAAAAATGAATTTATTAAATATTATTAACATTCAATTCATTACTGGAACACGCGAAAAAAGGAACATAACTCAGCACGCTATTACCGGAGCTTATGGACGTAAACCTGTCGTGCTGTTAATATTTCTTTTCTTAATGGCCTCTCATGGCTGAATAAATTGTGGTGCTAAATAAACAAGCTTTATCTGTGATCTCCACAATGCAACGTGTCCGAGGGTAACAGGAGCCGACTGAAGCGCCGCGGCCACGATACCATCACGCCGATATGCATCAAGGAAGACCAGTTGTCAATACATTTCACCTGCGAGCTGGACTTCTTGATGGCCTGTCGCAGCCCGGAACGAGTTCCCATGAATTGTGTTGCTTGCAAGACATTTTTATACCTTTGTCCAACAAGATGTACCAGCCCGTTGCTTACATGCTAATGCCTGCAATCGGAGCGAGGTTTATGTCGATGATCGTTTCTTTGTTTCGGATAAAGACGACATCGCCGGCGGAATCTCAACGCGACGAGGATTCAATGCAAAGATTCAGTTAGATCAATTTATATAACGTTTTTCTCGCGTTAAATAATGGTCACAATCTCCATATTATGCAAATAAACAAACAGTGCCACTAAATAGCATTAAGGGCCGCGAATAAATATTGCGCTAACCTTATTTACTGGACAATTCAGACGTCTCGGACAAACACAGGTGGTCCCAATAAAAGGTTCGGATGGCAAGGCTTTGGCTCTAAGAGATGCCGCCCTCCCTAAAAGGATAATAATACGTCGTTTCCATGCTCCCGCCTCTCGGATTTCCGGGACTCCGAGAGGTACGTAAATTGTACACCACCTGACAAATAGCTTAATTAACGAGGAACAGGCGTCACGAGAGTTATTGAGTTTATCTGAATGGTTCATTACTGGCGGGCCCTTGGGTTTGCGAACGCAGCTCACCGCTTATGAACAATTACGAGCGCTTGCCAGAAGGTCGGTCTAGATTTTTTCGCAGCGTGAGTCCGTTATCAATGGAGATACGGTCCTAGTTGATACTCGTAGAAGCTACAGTATCTGATACCAAGCAATATTTGACTTTTCGCGTTCCAAATTGCAACCTAATCGCCGACATGCTGGCAACTGTTCTGCAACAGAGCAAGAATATTGGAAATGGTTGGACTGTGTCTATGCGCTTATTAATTACTTAGTTAAAACGATCCTTTAATGATTTTATTGTGCTAAATACACAAAAGATGGTCGCTGACGTCCGTTAGGACATAGCATCAAAAGAAGAAGAAATACCTTTTGGTCAATTGCGGTTTTAATTTCGATACGAAATAATTCGAGCACCTTGCGCTTCGAAGACAATGAACAAAAGAATCTAAAGGACATAACATCGGTCGCCCGACTAGCCCAAGTAAAGTAAATAATTCGACGGAGGCTTTTAAATTCAAGGTTGGAATAGGAGTTACGTGGAGATTTAGTTTTTTCGCAACGCTATGCGTCGGTAGGCGTCTGGTGGGCGCGCACGTGACGACTCAGTGACTGCTGTTGCCTGGCGTACGTCGCGACCGCTCGCGTGGGCGGCCGCGGCTACACTGGCTGCCACTGATCGCGGATGATCGTATCGAAGCGATCAGTGTAATGTTTTGAACAACCATGCTTCTTTGAACAATAGCCTATAGTTTAGTGCTTTGGAAGTCACCGCCCACTGTTCAAGCAATATTTGATGCGCTAGAACTAGAGATTTCACTGTTTGTTAACACAGGTTACGATGCGAAGAACAGAATCATATATGTTCAGCTGACTGCTAACGAAGGCAATGGCGATAAAATGATGAGAAAACTTTTGTACAACATAAAATATATACCACCCAAACCAGTGAAATACCAGCAGCAAGATAATAAGACGACAAAAGAACTCCGTGACAACAACATTGTTGTCAGGGGTGCAAAAAGAGTGTTTTAAGCGGCCAAATACTTCGAATGCCTGTGTTCACATTAAAATGCAGTTGCACATCAAAACCCTGGCCAGCCCTGGGAAATGGCGATAGCAAAAACCCACGGTTACCGATGACGATTGCCCACGATGTGGTTTCCCAGCGAAATCTGGATGTTTGGTGGATTTTTTAATTGACGAAAAAACGAAAGCGACGCATCGCTCTCTCTCCACCCCGCCGTAATCAAATAAAAACTTACTCGTTAATGTTTTATGTATGAAATTCGCGATGCCTATACATAATGGATGGGGCTCGTAGCCCACTGGGCCGCCGCTCCTCCGCGGGCAGATATCGACGCGCTATGGTGGGCGCGCGCTCTTCTGACGTTTTTTCGTGACGTCTCCCACAGATAACATCTGCCGTATAACTAATATTGGTAGCGGTAATACCACAATTTGAAAATGCTTATGCACCATGAAGTTATTTGGTGAAAAACTGCCATCCGAGAAGTATGGTATATCAAAAAGACTATTTGTTAGTCATCGTTAAAAGTATTACATGAAATATTTTACCATGATCATTATAATCACAATCAGTCCAATAAGATACTAGTAGATCTATTATAAGCGGACGAAACTCTCGAAAATCAATTAGATGAAGCCTTAGTCATGCAATCCGCACGACAAAATTCTTAATCAAACACCATTCGATATGATAGCGACATTAGCGACACCAACACAGGGGTGTAAACAATTCTAATTTACTGTGTCCACGCTGACATGTTTAGATGGCACACCTGAAGGACTATTTCGATCGAACCAGTTACGCAAGCGCAGGTGCCCGATACATGTATGACCATAAAACGTTTGAATCTTCAACCTTTTTTTTGCACATGTAAGATTAATGCTCATGACCCAGCCGTAATATATATGTTATCCACTGCCCACTGCGCCTGCTTGCATTCTGATTGTAATTAAGGAAACAGATAAAATATGCGTATAGTTTACACTGTAGATACGCTTAATGTTAATAAGATAAAACAGTTAAAAAGATATAATACTAAATTGAAATGAAACCTTAATCTGGTCATTTCGAAAATTGCATCGTTATTAAAGGAGGCGAAAATTTCTGTGAGTAAACAAGTGAATTTAAGGAAGTTACGTAAGTTGTATTTGTGAATATTTAAACATTTTGCTAAAATGAACCGGACCACGTCACTGGAACTAACAAATACTAACCGCAAAAACTATTATTACGAGGAAAAATTAGTAGTTTCAATTTAAGATTTTTCAATTTTAGATCTCATTCTGCATAATTTAGCTAGTGTTTAAAAATCGAATGGAGTTAATATTTATTAGAAAAATATTGATTTTAATTTGACTAAGTGCTTAAAACGTTCTTTTCTCCTCTGGCAAAAACCACATTTACGTGACAGCATTTTGGACCAGACTCACAGTCACAGTCACAGACACAGAACAGATAAAAGAAAACCTCTTTTATCTGTTCTGTGGTCACAGATGTATTGCTTTGCTACCCTTGAGAACTGAGATCGTCGCCTTTAGAAATGCTTTAAAAACAATTTTATACGGCAGTAATGGTACTGAGTACCGTGGCGGGCGGTCGTACAGCCCCGGGCGAACTCTAAATTTAATCTGTGCAGGTTGTTTATAACCTATAAAGGAATGGTGAATATTAATTTGAATAATTGAATATCGCAAATTTTCGCTCATACCCAACTAAAGTTAACGCTTTGGTATGAGTGTCGGCACGAAAGTGTAGCTCTGAACGAAATTCGTAGGGGATAGGTGCGCTTGTGGTATGCCACTGCCGCTAACTGTAACTGCAACTTAACCTCAGCACAGCGCGGCGTAGCAAACAAGCTGCTCATTACAAGCGATAATGACCGGATCTATCTGCAAGTGTAATGCGATACGCGATCCCCCGCAATGCGCGTGCGCGCTGAAACACGCAAAAACCTTATCTCTTATCTATTTCGTATTTATTAGCTCTGATACACTGTCCACTTCGGTTTAGGAAGCAATTAATAACGACGCTTTACTCCGCTTTGTGCTGAATTTAGATTTAAATATATCTCTTTTTAGTTAGGTTAGGTTAGCCGCAAGTTAGCCTAACTTCTTGCTACTGACATGGGATGTACTGAAAATCAGCATTGCAGGACTCACAGCTAATATTTTATTAGCATTAATGTTGTGTTAAGTACTTTGACTACTCTAATTACTAATGTAATCTAATGTGAGATGTGACCCGTGCCCTGCATTGCACTAAATATAAAGTCATACCGTCATCATTGATGGAGTTGTCGCTACAATAAATATTTCCTTACGATTATGATGTCCTCGATACACTGGCAATTCGTTAACTGAGATTAATACGCACTGATTGATTCAACGTAATTGTTCTTTTGTATTAAATGTTGTAATGAGACAAAAAATATATTTATATCGGCTCACGTGAAACAGATGTCCGCGCGTCGACTGTTATTGTTCATTAAGAAGATATAATGGCCAATTATGGGGAAAACGCAAAAAATTGTTACAACTTTACATATTTTAATGCCGTGTATTTTTATATTCATTCACCTGTGCCGTCTAATAGATAAAAATAAGTTTATATGATGAGAAAGGGTACACACGCCTTTGCATTTCGATTAACTATTAATTCAAAAGCATTTCAGTGTATTATAAGGTGGGTATTCTGCAAAATGTCATTTGTCAAGACGTTGTCGCTAAGAAGTCGCGAAGAATACCCTCGCTGTCCATCAGTAATTAAACTGAGCATGCAGTTTCATTTAAAACAATTCGGATGCTTCAGTGAATCGCATTTAAACAGATTTTGTATGTTCATTGATTAAATTTACTTTAACGCATTTAGTTAACGCAAGTTAGTTCATTTAAAACATTCCTGAATAACTCGCGTTTTAATTCCAAGAAACGTGGCCACATCGCTCGTTGATTCGGCAAAACAATCGCTTGTTACACTTGACCGACTCGAGTAATGCGGTTCTTCATAATCGTGCGCATTTACGAGTGATTTTCTCGAAAACTCGCGACGTGAACATTTTAGTCGTGATCCCGGGAAGCCTTTGATACGCTCCGGCGCCTAACGAACTAGTGGCCAACCGATATATTCGCCGATTAGTCGAACAGACATCGAGACCCTGTCGATCGTCGAGTAATCAGTGCACTCGCCCTGTCGTCATGAAACTGCGCGGAAGATTGATGTTAGAATGCATTTTTGAACGAATCGCATACGCTTCGCGTGGGAATGTTTACTGAATTGAAATTCAAAGTCAACTTTTTGTTTGTAAGTAAAAGTTAAACTAACAGTTTACGATTAATTAACATTATCTATCGAGGGCACACTCGATTTTAGATAGAAAGCTAAGCTGCCGAGCAAACAAGTTGGAATATGAAACTGGCTCAGCAATGACACCTGAGTACTAGGCGCGCATAACAGTAAGGCGTTGACGCTAGGTGTCGATCGGTCGGAGGCGGGCCGCCACGCTAGCTCCCTTCCCACTAGCCAATCAATCTTCACCTCCCCGACCTCTCCTGCCTGCAACCAGAGCGCATTAACCTTAATGAAGTGAAACAGTAGTTAGCGTACGGGTCTCGTTATAATGGTCCATGCTCTTGTAGAGTCGTGCACTCCTAATTAATGGGTTGCTTAGGCGGTAACTCTTGCGAACCTTTACAAAAAACGCAAACACTATCATTTACTTAGTAAATACGAATAATCATCGTTTTTTTTTTCTACTTAACCAATCGCATTCGATTTAACAAAAAAAATAAAACAAGACTGTAAAGGTCTTATTATAATGGTTTTGTACCCCCTTCCTTAAATTGTAGTTTAGCCACAGAATACTTTAATAGTACATGTAGCGTCCATTGGGTTGAGTTGCTTGAAAATGGCGTCATGAACTTGGCTATTTGCATGAACTCTACGTAAAATATGTATGCCTAGTACTTTCGAAGCCATATTTGGAACTTTCGATTTAGTTTCACACTCCTGAAGTTGTTCTTAATTTTAATTGTATCGAAATCTGATAACACGGACCTTTTCTCGAACGTTACGTCTCTTTTCATTAAAAAAACAATTCGTATTAAAACTTATTACTGTTTCTTCATACTTCCGATTTATTTATCGACAATTTTGCAACTGGCACACAAATAACGCGTGTTCACTGCAATTAATGAAATTAAAAAGAAATTATAATATTTTTAAAAAGTATGCTGGCAACTTGCACTTTCATAAAAGAAAAATATATTCGACGTTGTTTTAAGCCAATAAATTCATTTTTACGAGTCAGATATTATCTGACCCTTTGCGGATACCAGGACTTACTTATCTTTGATAATAAAAAACAACCATACATAACAGTAGCCGAAATTTTAAAACGGTATGTAATGAGTTAATTAGATTGTACGAATATTATGGACTTGATTTAAGACGTCTTATTTTCTTTACCATGATTTTGATAAAGATGTTTATTATAACATTTTTATGTTAAGTAAATAGTTTGCTCTTAAACAAGGTATTATAACAAACCAAAAAGGCGACTGAGAGGTCCTGGGTTCGATCCCCGGATCGGGTAAAGTATCAATTGGGTTTTCCTGACTTGGAATTTTCAATAGTAGCTTGGAGTTTTAAATTGTTCGTAATATATGACTCCTATTACCTGAACACAACTGGTGAAAAGTGTAACACACACACGAGAAGTAATGTCTTATATTTATATACTAAATATTATTAAAAACAAACGAATGAATTATAATTTAGTAGACATGCTTAAAATAAAAGAGATAATAATATCTAATCTTTTAATTACCTGCAAAAATTGTATCAGTTGAAATCAGATACTCAATCATTCCTTCAAACCAAATAGCAATAGGTGATTCAGAAACATTAATTGCTTTCTAAACTTGTGACGATAAAAGCCAGCTTACAAAGTCAATTGCGCGTATGCTCTAATCGCAAAATACAAACATGTTTTAGGAGCAATTTTACCTAAGTATTTTATTATTTTGGAAGCCAAACCCATCTAGAGCCGCAAGTTTCAAAACAACCGTGAGATATGGGTCAGCCGCGCGCCGAACGTAATTATCTACTGTACGCAACAAGTAATTGTTTCATTTTCGCCTGACGCCTTTGACACTAGCTTCGTAGACATAGTTTTGCTGTTTGACATGAATGCAAAACTATGACAAGAAATGAAGCATCTAGCATTACTGAAAAGCATCTCTAAGATCATGAAGTATTGGGTAGGACACGAAAGTACTGCACGGTCTACTAGCAGTAACATTAAGATTATTCTGGGTTAAAATCTTGATAGGAGTGGGTCGTCTTTCTAACAGTGCTGTGGTATAAGAAAGTCGGGAGTGCGACAAATTGATGTCTTTATTATCTGAGTATAGTTTATTTCTATATCAGTCAGCGCTCAAAAACTTATGTAATGTACGTAGAAAAACCACTTAACTTCAGTTCTCGGGTCCCAGATTAGTGACTGGAGCAGTATTTTTTGGTGGTACAACCGAATGATTGTATGACTGATAATCGGTGGGAAAGAAAAGTTCTCGAATGGAGACCACGACTCGGAAAAAGGAGCACAATTCGACAAGGTGGACAGACGACTTGAAGGAGACGGCGAGAAACCGCTGGTTTCAGAAGGCACAGGACAGGTCGGAGTGGTGTCTTTTAGGAGAGACCTATGTTCAGCAGTGGAAGAAGGCTGATGGATGGATTTGCTTATAAATTACTCTGTTTTAAAAAGCATAAACATACCCAATTACATACTTAAACATACCTAAAAACCAAATTAAATGTAATGAATATTTCCAAATGCCTTTTGAATATCATGGATGCAATGCACAGTATTCTTTGAATCACAAAATTAAATAATGAATTCGGTATAACCAGCGATAAGAGAGTGAGAAAAATGTGAGGTATCGGGCGATCGCGTTGCCGGCCGCAGTCCATCATCCCTGTCTTATTACCGACTGCCGATCGGGCATAAATTCCCGCGTTATTATTTGGACGCAGCCGTCGCAATAACTCCAGATATAACCACCAATAAATCTTTAAATAATAATTCCGTGTTTATGAAGCTTCAATCCGCTATCGTCGATCGCGTCTCAATCGGATTTATATGTCGTAGACACGCGGTCGGAGGTTGCAACGAGTGTCGTTCGACTCGGCAATAGTTACAAAATCTCCCGAGATCTTACCACCGGGTCGTGTGGGAAAATAATCTCGGTCGCAATCTACATCCGAGCTGGTTCCTAATTAATTTAGTAATCCCTCGTGACGACTTATTCCGGCCCTAGCCCGCTGCGGACCTAACGAAATCACGACTCTGCCAGACAACGATAATCGTTATTTTAAATTTATTAAAATGTCCTCTTTAAGGACTGTATCGGGGCGCCTATATCGGACTGTATAATTTATTCCCGCAGCGCACAAAGCTCTTTAAAATGAAAGCTATCATAGACTAAGGGTCTTATTTCACTACATTGTTCACCACTTACTTCTTTTTGGAATCTGCCGTGCCGTAATCGTGATACTACTTCATCTGATAATCTGACGGGTTTATTTTCAATGTAGATATTTAATTTTTATTTTACGACATAATTTGACTGTTCTTTTTCTTTTCTTATTTTATTGAAGTTTGACTAAAGAGTTTTTATATTGGTGACGATTTGAAGCCGTTAAGATATGAATCTATTTCTCACCTCACTTGATATTTATTATCTCTGGAAACAATAACAATTTATGAACTGTATGTCTGTACCGAGAGCTACGACATTTATTCAACACGTTTGAATAGTACTGATCAGGAGCTAAACTATTGCTTGAGAATAACTATACCTACTTAGTACTAAGCATACAGATCTGTATGCTTAGTACTAAGTAGATACTCGACCTAACACTAGTATTCTAGTACAAATGAAAATCGAAACTTTTGGGACAATATTTTCGGCAATGACTGGCATTTTAGTTGTAAGTTGCAATCGTAGTAAAGATGTCTACGTATCTTAAGATATCCTTTCTCTTAAATCTACATTAACAACAGATTCGCAATGAGAACAGTGATTGATAAATGCCAATGGTTGTCAACTTTTCGAAAGTCTATTCTATTGGATCCTTTTTGAAGCGCGTTTATCTATTTCAATCGACGATCACGGAACCTCATAATTCAACCACGGCGCGGCGTATAGACAAATTTCCCTTCCCCAACTCTACCACCATCTTTGCAAATGGTTAGCGGTAGGTACATCGGAAACGCAGAATCAATAACTCGTTAGCTGTATGGCGTTGTCCACGAGACTGATTGCGCCCCGCGGGGCCGGCCGCGCGGTCGGAACGGAACAAAGCCGACACCGACACGACGCGATAGTTTTATACAATAAAACTGTATTAAACTTTCAGAGGCGGATTACGAGCTTACGAGTGGAGATGTGGTAGAACTTACAGTATAAGAATACCACCAGTTGATTGAGTTTCGTTTACATTTACGACTAGGTGCAACGATATTTTTAACCAAAAAAACGTAGTAGGTACGTGCAATAGTTATATTGTACGTTTTTTTTAAAATTTGATACAGTTGGCACTCTAGGTAACCCTAGATTGACTTAAGTGGTAGAACGATACGACCGGAGTTTTCAATAGGAATGGGTAAACTAATTGAACTTAAACGCAATTTTGTGGGTCTATCTATAGACTTCGACTGTATGTAAGGCACATGCAAAAGAAAATCAAGGAATAAATAAATAGATGATAAATAGGGACAAAAAATAGACCACCAGCTCGACGATACCGAGGCGTTCCAGCATTCGGAACAATATATCCGAAATAATGATAGTAAGCCTAAATCAATCCGCACTAGAGCATTCTAGACCACAGTGCAGTCGCTAATGAGCTGTGCTTCGTTCCGTCTACTTAGAAAATAGCAAAAAGGCGAGTACTAATTTACTCGTCAGGTACCAGGGCAGCATAGGTCGGCGGGCACGCGAGGCGTGTCGCGCAGCGGGGGCGCCCGGCGGGCTTGTTAGCGGGACGTGCCCGACCGCCTGCCGGAACTTCGGACCCGCGCTTACATCCTTCAAACGCTGCGCTCCTGGTACCTCGTGTGTGCTTACGCAGAAGGGATAGGAGGTGAGTTAAACGCTGCATAATAGGCAGCCAAGCAAGGAAAGGAAAAAAAGGAAAAAGGGTGGAACTTTATTCGCATGTTACTTCTCGTGATGCGACCTAAAAACAAAGGTCATTTGCAAAAAATACATTATCAAATCTTTGGTCCTAAGGCAAAATGATTAAGATCTAAGAAGTATATTTTCATTTATTTTCTTTATTTTCTTTTATGGTTCATCTATATTTTCTGCGCAAATAAAATTATATAGGTAAGTAATATTATGGTACAATACAATAAAATAAAAATGTATATTAAACCGTGCATGTTTTGTGTGAAATTAATTTAAAATATTAATTAATAAGTCCATATTATTATATTGTAGAAATGTAGAAGATAGATTATTTGTGTGATTAGATAGTAAATTCCCTACATTTAACCGAAATTTTTTGCAATTAGATCTGCAGTAACGAAATAAAGGGTTTATTTATTTACTGAATCAATTTGATCAATTGGGTTGACGAACGCCATCGGTTTTAGAAATAAAATATGTACTTACATTCAATATTACTCGGCTGACTAAACAATTTAAGACGCAAACGACGCGTGCAATATTTATGGTGAATTGAGATATAATAGAGAACCGTGCGTACAATTACCATTAACACTAGCTGAATAATTGTTGACTACTTCCATTAAATTAAATTTAAGACTTCTAATTATGTGTTGAGATTTATCTTAATTACACTTGCAAATTCAATTAGGTGTTCGTAATTGAATTAAATTCATTGACCAGAAGGGAAAGTAGCAATTTTTATTTCCGACATGAGTTTTATATAAGTGGCACCCAAACATCACAAACAATGACTTTATTTTTTGTTTGATGATAACCAAGGTGATAACCTATAACCATTATCCATCCGGATGAGAAATGCAAATGCACATTCTGATGAAACGATTCATATCTGTCAATGCTAGGGATGATTTAAAAAGCGTGTATTTTTCAACGTGGCAACATTTATTCAGGAGTTGACATTTAAATTTAGAATAAGAACCGAATTCGCAGAGAACGAAGGAACATACAACTTGAACCGAGCCCCCATTAATCAACGAACTGCTGCATAACTTTAACAATAAAGTTAGCCTGACGTCGATTTTCTTGTCCCAACATCGATTGAGCTACAATGCCACGTTTATTTGCCTCGACCAAATAAAAGTTCAATTAGAGTCGGAAAACAATACGGACCGCAGTTAAATCGGATGTCTTAGATGGCCGCCATTACTGGCATACCGGCGCATCAAAGAACATAAACTCCCGCGCATATTTGACTGACGCACGAGGATTGACATCGTTCGCCCTCGTAATGAAGCCACGTTCAGCTTTTGAGATAATTGAAGGCATTCTTGTAATGAGAGGCGCGTTGCCTACTGTTTTTGCTTTTGTTATAAGTACTTAGTTTCAACTTTATTACAAAAACAGCGATCACGTCATTTGCGCAAATAGGTATTAAAGTTAAACGGTGCGTCAGTTAAGATTTTACTGAACCAATTATCGTCGTTAAAGAGGCTATGTACATCACTGCACTGAATATAGCTAAATAGGCTAATTTGTTAAATATTACTAGTCGGGTTGCCAATAATATTTAAATCAATCAATATTATTTAATATATTTTTTCTCCACCTTACAAACTATTTAAGACTCATTTTTACTTAACACTGATTCGTGTTTAATTAATTACATACTTAAGCGTTAGACATTGTGTAAGCCTTTCATATGTATACATCAAGTACTACAACACACATGTTCCTGATCCTTCGGTAAAATACAGTGATGTTATGTTATGAATGGGGAAAGATGTCTCATGATAATCTAAGATTTGAACCCAGGACTTCTCGAAACAGACGCCTGACTTAACTACGCGGCTGTCACCGCTATTTGGCCATTAGGACGTATCAACTGCACCCGCGCCTGAGGGACGCGCGTCCCGCGGATTGACAACCGCTGGTAATGAACCCGCTCTACGTCTACCATCTGAATAACATGGAAACTACTGCAAAATAAAACAATATTCAGGAAAGAATATTTTAAATAGTTATATGTTGAATAAGAAAATTGGAGGATCCCCGCAGTTTTTTTATTAAGTCTGATATTTATTAAGAACTGTCCATAAAATTAGTAGGGTATTGTTTAACTGATCAGTGCCCCCCTGGCCGTTTGTACGACTGAGAGAAGAGGGCAGGAGATAAGGCTGCCCTGCTTTGAAGTGGGGATTATTCCCCCGAGAAGAGCCTGAAGCGCAAGAGAGGCACCGGTGCGTTCCCTAGGAGATCCCGGAGCCTGACTATATGCGCAGGAAGGCTGCCTAGGGGGTTTTAGTGAGTAAAATCTCACATACCCCGGCCTCCCCCCAGCGGTTGCGAAGATTTCCCCCTCGTTAAAAAAAGGTGGGTATTGTTTAAAGAACTTAGTTCTAACTTATGTTATTGAAGCTTTATTTGTAAACTTTGCAAACTCAATAAAAATTAACCTAGCATGGTTAAAGTTTTAGATTAGATCAAAGTCATTGTCCATTGTCTAATCTAAAAACTTAGATTTTTTTATCAGTTTACGCTGATTTCTCAATAAGTCCTACATTTATTTAAAATTCCGAACAAGCGTTTTACCTACAGATGATTACATTTTGAAAACACCACAACCTAATTTTAAGAGAACCTTTCTTAATGATGAAGTTTAAATCTTAAAACGGATTCACAAGTTTTGATTTATATGCTTTAAAAAATCGTAGCCAAGCTAGGCTTTGATTCATTCATTAAAACTTTTAAATAAGTATGTGCTATTGGTACATTAAAGACGTGTTTCATAAATTTAAATAAATGCCTGATTATGCTGCACTAACGGCGTCAATCAACCTGTTTGTTTGCAATTAGCGTTATATATTCTAGATGGTAATTGGAAGAAAAATCAATCTTCCTGTCAACAATTAAATAAATAAAAACTACTATGGTCTTTTAGATTTACCTTTGTATATCCGTAACACGCATTCCATAGTTTATAGGCATACAGGTGTTACAATACAACTTTTATAAATATGAAGAGCTATTTAATACGTTCATTCATGTTTTGTGTCGTATTAACTAATTTAATACAACTTTTATAAATAAATATGAAGAGTTATTTAATACGTTCATTCATGTTTTAAGTCGTATTTTAATACGTGTGTCGTGTGATCGTGTTTATTTACGAGTAGAAAGAGAAATATCGGCCATGGCATGACTAAACACTATAACTCATATAGATACTGTGTCATACATCCTCAAACAATAACATTTGAGAGGTGGTCACTCCGCAAACATCCTTGGAACCGTAACTTGAAAAATATTAAAACCATACTAGAGATACGAGTACACACGGAAAAACCATACACCATAATACTTTTAGATCCACATTGGAACTTCTTCGCAACTCTAACTTGTAAATTATGATTTTTTCACATGATACAAAGTTATTATTATCTACGTCGAGCGAAACTACATATGTACCTAGGTATTAGAAAACGATTGTTTATCTAGACTAGAAGATAAATTAATCTACCGTTCTATCGTTAAATCTATGTTAAAAGAAGTGATTTCAGTTTTTCTAAACTGAATTTTAAAAAAAAGAACTTGTGAACTCATGGCGTTTGGTTGTTGAAGCGTTGATCACGTCACCTTAAAATCATTTTAATTTTTAAAACAGAATAGTTTTAAACATACAAAAATATACAGCGACATCTTACTAAGCAGATAATGTAGGTCTAGTGGGCTTGTGATCTGTCCCAACTGATGAAGTCCTGGTTCGATTCGAATTCCCAATCAGGTCAGATATTAATTTGTTCTCGAGCATGAATATCGATTTTTTATCAGTTCGTGTTTGTCTAACAAAACGGATGAGAATATGTACCTACCTATAGTACCTAAACTAGCTATTTGTGGCCCACTCAAGAATCAAGGATATATATAGGTACTTACTTAAAGATTTTTTCATTTCGGTACTTTCAGAAGTCCAGTGTAGTAGGCAAAATAATAACAATGAATTCAATTTAATTAACGGTCTTAAAATCTTGCTTAGAATACAATAAAAATATGTATTTACTTGCAGCAATTTTTCTGTAAAATGGTAGTTAAAAGCACTTTTGTCACGGCACGGCGCCGGCGCAGGCACTGATACCTATGACTCTAATAATAAAATTATTTATAAAAAAAAATACTTAGGTACCTACTATCGATCTATCAAGTGTCTGAAATGTGTAGGAAAGATAAAACTGTATTCCAATTTTAAATGTACAATTCTGTCTATTAAATAAATAATAAAAGTAAATAATAAAATCGAAAAAAATATACAACCGATTAGCGAACCTCCGCCTTTTTTTTGAAAGTCGGTTGAAAATACATACAATAAGATTAAGCATTAGTAATGTAAAAATGTAAATTACGGATAGTGATGAAACTCCTTCGATTGTAGCAATGGGCTTTTTGAAATTACCAATACGTGCATAAAACTAAATTTATTTTTCCTTGAAATGCAAAAGAAAATCCAAAGAACCTAAACGTAACAGTACCTAAACAAAACGAAAAATCCTAAAAAAAGTTGATTTGGTTCACTTTTCTTCTGCCGTAGCTACCTCTAGCGCCATCTCTTGGTATATTTTTGAAGTAATTGTGATAGATGTCAAACGCGAGACAATTTCGTTTGGAGAGATAACACTTTTTTTTTACTTTTAATTTTTATGTTGAAAGCAATGGAGAACATTATTATTACAATGTGCAAAACTATGTAAAAGAGAAAAGAACAAAAAGTGCTCGGGAATACTCACGCATTTGTATCAAACAGCTGACAGCTGTCAAAACTTTCATCACAAATGTTCACAAAAACACAATAATTTATTATTTATCACCCGATTTTAAATCTAATTAAAATAGAATAGCCTTATGTTGATAGAAAACATGCATTCTGACACACTTTTAGCAATATTCCATGGAGAACTATTGAGTATAGCCCAAGTTTATGACATAACCTCTATGCATATGAAGATTGATTTATTACTTAGTATTTTGGATCAAATACATTAAAAAACACACTTTTACCGTAACTCCTAGCATCATTCTACGTAAATGTAAGTCTTTTTCTTAAGGTTTTCTATCTTGAACACTGTTTTTATGGCGTAGAAGTATGCATGATTCATATCAATAGTTGTAGGAGTGCAGTAAGGAAAAAATATATTAAAATCTAAATAACTACCATTTCACATAAGTAATATGTGTATTAGGTTTGAAATTTCTTTATAACACATAAAACTAAGAAATGTTGAGTCAAAGACAATAAGTACACTCCAAGCTTTTGTAATCCGTTATGTTAATCCGAGAAAAATTGAGTATAAATATGTATTTTTATGTAAGGGGAGTTCATTTTTAGTATAGTAAACTACAATAAAGACTTCTAAATTATGACTGCTGAATCTTGCAGCATTATTGAGACTTCTGCTTGAGACTTTAAATACATTTTATAGACGGCACACTTTACAAATAATATAACATTTCTCACTGTACCCGACACTTGAAGCCGTCACTTAGCTTACAGGCCAGACAAACTTAAGCACTTCCTACTACCATGTACTGGGCTTCTCTGTTCACTTGTCACATGGAATATTGCCAAAAGAGACTCGGGACCCACCTTCTTCATAATCCCAGTCTTCCGCTTGGAGAAAGTGGTGTAACGCCGCAGCTTGTTGTCTATGTACTCCATTTTGATTTTGACGCGTCCCTTGGTCTTCTTGCCGTTGGAGGGAGGGGACTTCTTGGGCTGCAGGGAGGCGTAGCCGTCGTCGGCGATGTCGGGCATGGGGCAGTGCTCCAGACCCAAGCTCTGGGAGGGCCGCTCGTCGTAGCACTGGTCCGAGGGTCTTTTGACCCCCCGAGGGACCGGACACGGCTGCATCCCCGGCCGCAGCCCCAGGGAACTCGGGGGCCTTCCTCCCCCGTACATGTCCGGCACGTCTCCCAACAATCCCATCCCGTAAGACGACCCGAAGCGGGGCTCCCGCGCTCCGCCCGGCGCGTCCATTATAACCTCGCAGTACGCCACAGTAACCGGTGCGCGACCGCGCTTGCACACTTCACCGTTCGAACGACGAACGGAGACTAACCGAAAACGCGAAGGAGCCGAGGGCGGGACTGACGACTCGGCCGCTCGGACCGCGACTGACTTCGCGCCAGTTCGCGCGGTTCCGTCCCGCGCACCTCGACAGCTAGCCGTCTCGGTCTCGCGCCAGTTGGAGACGAACCGCGCGAGCGGGACGGGACATCCGTGCGGCGTAACCCGACACATTCGTAGGAAACCGGGAACCCGCGAACGTTTCGGTGCCCGAAATCCGTATTAAAATAGAGCTTTTATTTTGAGTTTATTTCGTAAATAGAAATAATAGAGTCGGAAGCGAACGGCGCCCGCGCGGCCGCCGCGCGGTGGGCCGGCCCCGAGCCATATTTAGAACGCAGCCGTGCCAAATATGGCAGTGCCGGTCAAATGGGGGCCACTGAAATCCCTCCTACTCCGCAGCTGGCAATTTTCACGTCTAATAATTAAAAACTTTGTCACGTTTATTATTGTGCACTACATACCTATGAGTTGAATTTGTGGTCGTTATATGTAATTGCCAATATATTAACGCAAAACATAGGTATGGAATTAACTTTACGAATCTAGAAATTGCTACAGTAAATACAAAAATCTGCTAAAATGTACTTAATTAACTTACTAAAAAGTATATTGAAGTCTGCCAATCCGCATTTGGCCAGCGTGGTGGACTAAGGCCTAATCCCTCCCATTCTGAGAGGAGACCCGTGCCCAATAGTGGGACAAAACAAAGGGTTGTGATGATGATATTGAAGTATCTAAGCGGACATCTATCCTCCTAAGTTCGCAATATAAGAGCATACTGCATAGGAAAAAATTGGTAAAACTTTACAGATTTCATGCATTAATAATGTGGTTTATTGGACCTTATTTCGGTACACATGGAACAGTCCAATGGGAGTTTATCAAAAAATATCATAGAGACAGTCATGATCGTCAGCGGACGAAATGCATCGTAATTTGCTACCTTTTACAGATCAGAGAAAATAATTAGCAGGCTCCGTATTTTCATAAACAAATCTTCACTTTGGTTACTGGCACGTTAAGTTGCGTGGGCTCAAAACAAGATAGGAAAATAAAATGGAAATGAGTTCGGTTTACGTCAGTTTATTGCGTTATTAGCGAAAATCTGCTAGCTAACCTAACCGTCGTCGCACCCACACCACAGATTACTAAACACAGATGTCTGCGAAACGCCATTTTTCCATTTTAAGCCGTTTTTATTGCACCCGGTCACGGGTCATTCAACTTTTATATCTTTCCGAAATAAAATAATTTGAAAGCGATAAGTAGGTATTGTAAGGCAATAAAAAAGATAGCCTTTTATTGATGTCATCAAAAATGTATGAAGTTTTCAACATTGTTGCATCTCCGTCGAAGTCTTTTACTGTCGGCAGATGCGCACAATATATCTCGTTACAATATGGAATTACTTAATCTCAATTCGTACGAATGAATGCAATCTGTAGGTACAGATATTCTATCTATGAATCTCATCATAAAAGGCAGCACAAATAGATATTAATTAGGTTAGGCTCGTAAAGTCAAAACTCGTAAGTTATTTGTGTGAAACATGTTTGTCGCATTTCTAATCTAAATATCCTTCTATGTATTCTATAACTCTATTATAAACCTATCAAAACATTGTCACTAGAAATTAGGGGAATGAGGGCTTTGACCGATATCCTTAGTCAAAATGCTGCTCTTGAGAAGTTGAGAGTATGCTGCAGACCTCATCTCTAGCTGTGGAACCTATGCACAACAGTTGGACGGCTTTTAATTTTAGCTTAACTCGCTCGCTGCGACCCATAGACGTTAGGTTAACTACCAAGCTTAAATTACAAAGGCACCTTGACAATATTATTGAAATTACAATCATGAAGCAATTACACTCAATATGAAGATTGAAGGACTTAGGTACTTTTTACACTCCCAAACTAAGTGCTCTGTTATTTACTCTATTCAGACATTTCCAATCTTCTAGGTAAAAAAATCGGCATAGGAATATCGAAGGACTGCCAAGAACTTTCAAAGTCAACAATTTATCCCAACGCTAACTTTTGCTAACTTTCCCCAATTCTGTGAATTACCAACAACTTTGCGGTTCATTAGGATCTCCATTTACTGAGAGGACGAGTAAAGGGTGGATCTACCTTGAAAAGTTTATCTTCTTAGGAAATCTGTAACTTTGTTTTTATGGTGGTGTTTCACGTACTTTAGACGTATCGCGAACAGCGAAACTTAGTATACTTCGTTAAGACTTTAGAATTAATAAATAAATACATAATTGTAGTAATACATAATGTATACATAATGTTGTTGTTGTGTTTTTATACTTAGTGAAATATAATCTTTCGTAGTATATTACATAGATACAAGGTACTTACTACGCGAAAGCAAGAATGTGAAATGTATCATAATTAAAGTTTAATTGGGGAACAAATTGCACAAACCAAAGAATTCGCAAAAAAGTAGAATAATAATCTACATACCTACTTAGAGTGACAAAAACACAAAATAGAAGATTATGAATGTTACAACTAGCGCCATCTATGATTGTCTTTTAGAATCTCAATAACAAGCTTAAAGAAATTATAACGTTCAAGTTATAATAATAACTATTGCTTCTTGGACTGCGAGCAAGAAAAATAATAGTCCAACCGTTGCGCTTAGGTGAAGAAAAAGAGTACTTGGTCCACCCAGGTGGCCGTCCCTGTAGCTCGGGACCAGAATAGTGCTACGGTAGCCCCTGCCTGTCGTAAAAGGGGACTTCAGGGGTTGCGGGCGGTGAGAGGGGGAGCTCGAACCGTCCATCTTGTGACCCCGAGAAAGACGACGCTGTTTGTGGCTGCACAGCGTTGTGTAAACCGGGAAGAGCCCGTCTTGGGCGCAGCGCCGGAGGGCACCGGCGCGTTCTACAAGAGATCCCGGAGCCCTCCTGTAGCGCCGGAGTAGGCCACCGAGTGGGTTTTAGTGGGTGAAAGTCCCACATAACCCGGCGTCGCTCCCACGACGTCCGGGTACCTTTTCAAGGTTTCCCACTCGTTAAACAAAAAAAAAAAGGTTGTTAGTCACTGAAATACTCAGCCTATTCCTAAACATTTCCATCGCACGGTCACTATCGTTCTCTATTCGTCAGCGGCGCGATGGCGGTTCGTCGAACCCTGGCGCTGAAAAAGGTAACTTTTGTTATTATATTCAATGAACTCCTGGTCCTGCGTCATCAATCGATGTCATTGTGCGTTAATCTTGTCACAATCTTAGTTTGTTTATTCATACGTTAATGTAATATTTATGCCGTGCTCTCTGTACTAATAATTTGTGTTTTTCTTTGTAAGTAACTATTTAATCATATTTTATAAGTAACTAGTAAAACTCCTTCAGTAGAGCACCACTCAGGAAACGGAGTATTGGCCGCTCTCCGCCCTGGAGGACTGATGACTGATGACATTATTCATTTATTCGTCAGTATAAAATACATTAAACATTACAGATTGTTACTCTAAATCGTTTACCTACAAAACTGAACTTATCTTTTTGCGAAATACAGCAGGTGAAGAAAAAAATAAGTCCAGGTTCTGATCCCAAGCCAGGACACCATGAGCAATGTCAGTGCGCTTACCAGGGGTAACCCTTACCATCACTAAATTACAGCCAGGAACCGCAAACACTATTCCGACGCACATGTGACCTTACAGGTACATTGGTATTAGTGCTAGCACCGGAGGGTTAGAGATGTTTCCCCTGATGATGGTAAAAAAATAGACCATCAGGAATACCTCTCTTCTAACATGTAGAGAATCGTACCCTAGCGTCGTAGTTACATGAACCCAGAACATTTAGCGTAACACTCGCCCGTTTTTATGTTTTAAAAAACATAAAAACTTTAAAAAAATGCAAAGTAAGTGAGTACATACCATGAGCTGCATGACAATGAACGCTTCACATTAAACAGCCAGCAGATGAGATCACGAGAGGTCGTGGGTAGGAGCCACCTAGTCGCGGTGTGTAATTTCACTCCCAACGGTAGCGTGTATTTTTTGATCGATAAATCGTGTAATCGACACCTATCACTTGATCTGTGTGACGACCGACCCATTTACAACACGTGCAAAATCGAAAATCGTCGTCTGCAGATTAAAAATCAATCATCTTATCGTACCTACGTTTCTTAATATCGATTAATGACAGGTAGGTTTGTGCTATGCCATAGCACAGACTCGCTGCTACCCATAGACGTCCCACTGCTGGGCACGGTTCTCCCCCACAGACGCAGCTGCGGGAGGTCTAGAGCATACTCCACCACGCTGCTCCAATGCGGATTGGTGGAGGGGTTCTCAAGCTGTTCTCAAGCCACCCGAAGGTCTTCGAGAAGGCTTAACGACTGAACAGCATTGAAAACAACCGGGAACGACGGCTTTACGTGCCCTCCGAAGCACGGTAGCGTCCATGAAATGTTGCCACTAGCGGTCTCCCATCCCAAAAAGATGAACAACAATACAAATCGATGCATGTGGAACTATGAACAATACTAATTGATGCAAATTTGTACTCACTACGTTACCTTCACATGACTAATATTCCTGTGTAAACTCTGTGGCAGCTTCTTGCATGGAAGCCCACGCCGGCACGCAAAGCGAACCTCATACTTCGTCCGCCATCAGTATCCCTGAATAGCCGGCATCGCGCGAATATCGTCATCTAGTCGCCAATTACACCGGCACGCCAGAATCGGGGAAAACTCCGGGAATCTGCGTACATTGTTTATGTCTTTATTCATTAAAAGGCCATTCTAATTAAAATTTCTTGAACCGTGTCGCCCGCAATAAATTGCGCGCGGCGCGCGGGAGCTTGTACTGGCTCTCTTTGTTTTTGCTTGCTACATATTTGTGGGCCCGACATTAACACCTCCCATGTTAGACGGTACAATGTGCGTCGCGTCGTCGGTGCCACAAAGGGCTCGCGGCAACGATTTGCGGCGACCAGCAAAAATATATCGCCAACGGCGACAATACGAAAGTATAGTCGTAAGTAAACCAGCAGACGATATATGGATGCGGTCGTGCTTTGTTCGCGGTCAGATTACATCTTTTCCGCCTAATAGAACGTCCGTTTGTTTGAGCTGATTAGAGCTGTTTATTTGCGATCTCTATGCCGTCTCGATTGCAATATCGGCGGGAACTGCAGCTTTGATTTGTATCACGGCTTGTTATACGATATCTGCGGCCAGCTGAATATTGCAGCCGTTGCAGCGCTTTTTAGAGAAGTTCTACGCGAGGGATTTATATGCTTACAACTGATTTTAAAGTTCCACTTTTATTAGTAGTAGGTATATACTTTAATTAAAGAAAGGTCCTCCTATATATCTATACAATATACTACGATAGAAACTAATATTATAAATGTGAAAGTGTGGACGTTCCTATGTTTAGATGTTTGAATGTTTGTTACTCAATCACGCAAAAACAACAAAACATATTCAGATGAAATTGGCTTAGGATTCTTTTTATCCCAAATTATGTTCCATCCATCCATCAGCCTGTTACTGACTAACAATATTTGGCACTATGCTATGCAGACACTCAATTTATCTGCGCGAAAAATTATTGACGAAATACATAATGTTAATTTTATTGTGGAATATGTTCCACCGATCTTTATCTCCCAAGGCTTCAATGAAAGGTGTTAGAAAAAGGTTAATTTGTCGTCCCTAACGATGCATTAACCGTCCAACATTACGAGTCGCGTGCGTCCAAATTGAAGGTCCTTCGTAACGGTGATCTTGGTGGGATATACTTAATAAATGCATTTTAGTATCACATTCACGGCGTTATGGCGTTCGATTATCTCTTAATCGCGTGGTGAAATTTTCGTGATACCTCGTGGCATAAAATCGATTATTTACACTTGTTGATAGGTATCGATTATTCGCTGCGGGACGGCTCATTTTTCAACCACAAATTACATTTGCTGTCTCAATGCAGAAAAATTTGCATCAATTTGCGTTATAGCATTTGGTTCGATAAAGGCAAAGGGTCATTAAGTCGGAATTGATTCATAGATCATTCAAGTAAGATATATTGTTTGCTTGCGAGTTCGTCCGCGTTAAAAGCTTATGGCACTCGGTTACTATGTAGCTTAAGGTCTATTTATCCATTTTTGTCAATAACAATCCATCTATCAATCAGACACTGATGTACATACTTGTACCTTCCAGGTGGCATGAGAATCCGTTCAGTAGTTTTTGAGATAATCGCATAACGACAGACAGACAGAATGATGTTCAAATAATGGTCACTGGCCTGATCAAATCCCATTTGGAGACCTGGGATTTTTGTTTTTCTTTTTTTATGTACAGCGACTTCGTCGTTTATTAACCGACTTAGACGATTCTTTTTGTGTTTGGATAACATACATCGATGTTGGTTCCATATAAATATCAAGAAAAATTCTTCCTCTAAGATTAGTAAACAAGCATATAAAGCTTGTTTACTTATCTGTAGAGCCAGTGGGCTCAAACTGTGGCGCATCCCTGTAACTATGTCTATGATGTCATCCCAAACATTCGTTTAACATCTGTTACCTATTCATACATACCATGACACCTTTGTTTAAGGATAAATCATCTTCCAATCAGAGGTAATTTGATCTTGTTTTTTATAAACATTTGAGAAACTTGCTCCGTTTACTAATTTTGTTATTACCTGGTGGATGAGAGACAGGCAGGCTCGACCGAAATCCATAGTTACTAATATTATAAATGCATAGTTTTTCATTTCTTTTTAGTGTGTAAAATCCTTTTAATTTTACCACTAGCGGTCACCCATCCACAAACCGACCGCGCCCGTCGTTGCTTAACTCATTCGATCGCATTGAATCGACGCGCCACTGGGCTATGAACGCTACACACGCATAGTATAGGAACTAAAAACTACAACACACTACAAACTACGGCACGCACCAATGACTTTCTATGTTATGATTTAAGAAATTAAATTTCACTTGCTGTAACGGTGAAGGACATATCGTGAGGAATTACGAGTATGTTCTCGAAGGCATGTGAAGTCTGAGAATCCGCACTTGGCCAGCGTGGTGGACTAAGGCCTAATCCCTCCCATTCTGAGAGGAGACCCAACAGTGGAACAAAGAAAGGTTTGTGGTGTTAAAGGTACAATAAAGTATATAAGTGCACACCATTGAACTTTTCAGATATTTTTTTGTTATTTACTTACAGAGCAACACTTGCGTACAGGTCGGCAAGTGTCATTACCGGTTACCGGTTACCTGTTACCTGTTACCGGTAATGTCCGCGACACGCCTCTTCTGTTACGCGGCGGGCGACAGCGGCCGGGGAATGTTCATGCATACTTTTTATTTTCGTATTTGCTTAGGTATTTATTTTCGTATTTATTATACACGCCCGCAGAATTGATCGCGTGGAACATAGGCATAGCAATAGTTTCGTTTACATCTAGTAATATTATATAGCCTATGTCACACAGTGAAGACGCAGCTTTCTAATGGTGAAAGAATTTTTGAAATCGGTCCAGTAGTTTTTGTGTGAAAACATTACAAACAAATGTTTTATCTTTATAATATTATTTTAGATGTGGTATTATTATAAATCTAGATATAGATATATAGAACGCGGAAGGGCTATTGAATCCTTTGGTTCGCTGTAAGCAGCTAATAATCCGCTGTTTCTACTACCTCTATCCTGTCCAATAAATACAATTGTTAAGATTGTCCGATTACCGTTACACACGTGGCTTTCTGGTATTAGGTAATCGCAACAGAATCGGAGCAAAGGGCCCGAATCGGCGGGGGGCTACCACGTTGTCGTTACGACCGTTTCGCTCAGGAGTGGCAGACTATGCTTCACCAGACCAGGTAGATAGTCTATCGTGGCTTAGAGCTTAGCTTAGTGTTAGGTAATTATTGTAAATTAACCTTAAGGCAGGTTAGGCTTAGGATTCAGCTATTAATTCAATGATCAATAGCTAATCCTTTGCCTTTTATTGATCAGTTTAGAATAGCATTATACTTGTATCTCTTTTCTTTAAGTAGTTTATACATTTTCATTCTTATTTCGTTCTAATTGGTAGTAAGAGTCTCGTTCCAAGTTAGTCACAGATGTGTTGCTACCCTTGAGGACTAAGATGGTCGCCACTAAAGAAGTGTAACCGGAAACCACACAATTCCAACCCAACTACAATTGCTTTCAAAACAATTATTAGATACACGGAAGAAATGTATTACCTACCGTGGCGGGAGGTGGTACCTTCTGCCCCGGGAGAAATCTATATGGAGCAAAATAGATTTCTTATGAAACCTATTTGATTCCCCATAGGCTTTACCATCAAAATAAATAGTAAAGACCCTTCTGTATATCTCGAGAGTTTCTTAGTAGGCCCTGCAGATCTGAAAGGGTGGCAGTCGGTCCCGCGTGGGCGGCCATTGTACCGTAATAGGTGTTTTGCCGCAAATTAACTTGACTTATGGATAGCTAGGGATTTGGTGCGGCCACCTGAGGGGCAAGAGTTATGCATTTCGTTGGATTGTTCATTGGACGATAAACCAACAAAATCCAAACGATTAAAAGTATGTAGGTATAAACGGTACGAGTCAAAATGCTACTAGTCGTAATTATGTATTATAATCAAATTAAAGACTTTTTATAGTCATTTGCAATCTAAGAGATTATATGTCACTTGCTGAGAAGGAAACATTATGAGAAATGCATGCCTGAGAGTTCTCATAACGTTCTCAAAGGGATGTAGAGTCTGCCAATCCGCACTTGGCCAGCATGGTGGATTAAGGCCTAACCCCTATCCTTACGATAGAAGGCCCGTGCCCAGCAGTGGGACGTGTATGGATCGAAGCGAACCAACCCATTACCCCTGCAGTGGACGGGTCTTTCCTCCGCAGTGAGAGTCATAAATTAACTAAGAGGCAGACTAAAGAAAAATAAGAACTATAAAAAAATAAGACAAAGAAAACACAAACTTACAAATTGATATGTCTCCTTTTATTCACAGTATATAGTGTACTATTTACATGCTGTACATAATCGCAACAAATTAAAATATCTGTTCAGAACTTACGGCTAGTAAAACCTTTATCAACACAGTTTCATGGAAATTAAACCTCAACAAATATATAAAATTGTCACAAATACAATTAGAACATGATAAATTGTGATGCATTTGATTACTGCAATAATAAAATATAAAATACAACATTATGCTAAACTGGTAGATATATCTGGAAAAATACTTAACTTTAATGAATATCTTACACATAAATAAAATTTTCTTTCATAAATATTATGGGAAAGGCCGTAGAACTCATTAGAAATCTTTTAAAATGCCGTTTTGTTATAGATATTCATTAAAATATTGATAATTCATTGACATTGAAATTGTACTTTAGGTTCTACTTAATATTTAACACTGAAACAACCTAATTAAATTGTATTAACTATAATTTGCTAAAACATTCTTTGTAAGCTTGGTGAAACAAAAAATACTTTGAAAAGTTGCAAATTATGTATATTATGATAAAAAGGTCAATTGAGATAATAATATTCTTCCTTCTTATTTTTTGACAAAGAAATATGTATTTATTTAGGTTAAAGGTTCACTATCAATAAAATGAATTATGTTGCGCTACTATGAAATAGTAAGCAGAGTCCAATACTTAAATAGAAATTCAATTTAAAATACAATCAATGAGTATAGTTGTAATTAATAACACAAAAATGTGTTTACAACTCATATAAATAATGAGTATTTTCACAAAAACACATTAAATCTTTTGGGCTGTTGATGTTAAGGAAATTCTTAAAATATTGTTTTTGTGTCAGGACCAACTAATACATTATTATTACATTAAATATGTTATAATAATTTAAATTCAAATTAATGTTGTTCAATGGGTTTTTAATACATATGATAGTAAACTAATTAGTTTTAAACTAAAAACTCAATATTTTTGCTATAGTTGTTCAGATTCGTTCGCTATGTCTTAGGCCGACACATGAATAAAATAATTACAGTAGGAATGGAATATAACTAAAGCTGCTTATTTCATGTACTCTTGACGTCGATAAAAATGTTTTATTAACTTAAAACTAAGGGAAGGTCTAATCCATTATTAAACTGATACCATTTTTATTGCTATTTGGTTGTTAGTATTATTTTTGGTTATTAGTAATTAAGGTGTATAAATTATACATACAAAAAAGATAAAATATAATGTATACAATAATAACTGCTATACAATCACACGTTTTATAATCTACGCGCAGGCAGTGTGAATAAAAGAACATATATTTTCTCTTAGGTCGGAGACAATCCCCGCATTTATACACGCACAGACATATCTACTGACTCTACGTTACATTATGTATATACATATAATTATATCTAACAATACACCTAGCATTATCTATCGTAAAATGAATTTTCGTCAGTCTGTCGTTATGATATAGCGTTGGTAACTCCTACTTCGACATATATCTCTTACCAATTATTAATCATTTAACGGATAACGCATACCCGAGACTAGTAGACAAGGTCTTTGGCTATGATTTTTAAAATAATATTCGCGACTTTAAATGTCTCGTTAAAATAAAATAAAATAAAAAAACAGTTAAGATTTCGACTACATTATGCTTAGTATTAAAATTTATTTTGAAAAAAATAAACGCTATCGTGTAAAACTATATATAAAAACTCTTGCAATGAACTTTGTCGTCTGAAAAATCTACCAAAATTGTATAAAAGTAAAAACGCTAAAACAACAGGTAATTCATATGTCAATGAATGCGGAAAAAGTTGTAAATCAATTCATTCGAACAGCCCATTAAAAGGCCAAAGCAAACCAAGTGAGTGTTACCATCGTATTAATCAATCCAATTAAGTGATGCCATCTTATTCATCACTCAAAAAGACCAACTGTACATCCAAGGATCAGTTTAGAATAGCATTATATATATCTCTTTTCTTTATGTAGTTTGTATTTACCTAGACTTTCGTTAAGCGCGTCCAATCACCTCATAGCGAAATAAATTATTTGACTTTGACTTTGAATAAACTTGTTAATAAATTAAACTGTAAAAAAATTTTTTTTTAAAAAGCTTTTACCACTTTTTTTTTATTTTCATGCATTGTCATCGGAACCAAATATGTGTGCCAAGTTTCAGCTCGATAGCTTCAGTGGAAGTGGGTGAAATATTGATTGCAAGATTCCAGGACATACATACGAATGAAGTTAAATAAAAGCTTTTAATAAAAAAAAATGGACAGAAAATCTGGTGTTTGTACTGTCCGAAAATAATCTATTCTAACGCAGTTAAACCCAAGCATTTTCACTAGCTGACAATTTCATCATCCACTGGCAATTTTTTTTTCATTTGACACCTGTCACATCCTCATTGGCGACTTTACGACACATACAAAAAATATACTTCGCAACCGCTATAAAACTATATATTCACTACCTCAGTATCGTGCGATCCGTACAAGACATACATACATACATACATACGTACATAACAATATCTACTAATTTATTTATATTAGGAATAATCCTTCACAAGCACCGATATGTCGAGATGGACTAAAATTTCGCTAAACATCTAAGGCCTTATTATAAAACTTGTTAACTTAATACCGCACTAATTACTTAGCAAGTTCGCTGCGACCCATAGACGTCCCACTGCTGGGCACGGGTCTCCCCCACAGACACTTCTGCGGCAGGTCTAGAGCATACTCCACCACGCTGCTCCAATGCGGATTGGTGGAGGGGTTAGTGGCCAACCCAGTGTCGAATGTTCTCAAGCCACCCGAAGGTCTTCGACAAGGCTTAACGACTGTTTCCAGCATTGAAAACAACCGGGACCGACGGCTTTACGTGCCCTCCGAAGCACGGTAGCGTCCATGAAATTTTGCCACTAGCGGTCACCCATCCACAAACCGACCGCGCCCGTCGTTGCTTAACTCTTTCGATCACATTGAATCGAAGCGAGCCATTGGGCTATGGACGCTGTTATGGAACTTAGCAAGTTAGCAACCGTTTACTAGACATTTGACGTTTATTTTGAGTACGGTCGCTGCGACCCATAGACGTCCCACTGTTGGGCACGGGTCTCCTCTCAGAATGGGAGGGATTAGGCCTTAGTCCACCACGCTGGCCAAGTGCGGATTGGCAGACTTCACATACCTTCGAGAACGTTATGATGAACTCTCAGGCATGCAGGTTTCCTCACGATGTGTCCTTCACCGTTATAGCAAGTGACATTTAATTTCTTGAGTACGGTACTAAGTTTTATAATAAGGCCGCTATATTTTATAATCTAACATCATTTAGAATATCTTTAGAATAATAATATCCTCTACATTCCTAAGGACAGATGCTGAATACTAAACGTTGTTACTAAAAAATCGAGTTATACCTACTAGATCACTTAAAAAGGTCGCAGACAAAAGTAACAACTAAACTAAACTATTAAAATTCTACCTATAAAAAATACTTTTAAAAAAATATAAAGGAAATATTTAATATAATAATATGTATGTAGATTTTTATGTTGGCTAGAACCAATTTAACCGTTATATTATAACTGATTCCAATCATCAATAATACAACACATTTAAATTGATGAAAATCAAAATACAAGTAAATAAATATCCAAAAGTATAATATAAACTTTGTTCAGTTTCTAAGAGCTTTTTTACGATTGCTTTAAAATATTATAAAAAATCCTAAGAAAGCATTCACTAGCTAATAAAAGCACAATAAACACATAATGGCATATGATTCAGTTCATAATATCTTTACCATCATATTTTAGTAAAACTATAGCAAACTTATGTTTAAGGATAATTGATTGGATTTTTTTGATAAGAAACTTATTTTTTTACTAAGAAACACCTTGTCTCTTTCATAGGTATATTTTTTATATTATTAGCTTTTTTCGTCTTGGAGAAATAACAAAGTTATTACTTCTGGTAGGACTGCGTGCTTTATAAAGTATATTTACGGAAATGGCAAGTTATAAGAAGATCTAAATTCACACGATTCAGCTCTGTTTTTGTAAAAAAAAATACCTACAATTATTTTAAATGGCAAAATTTAAGTTTAATGGTTTACTTAATAAGATACTTTACATCTACTAAGATCTTATGATGCTTTTTACATACAACAGTATATTTTATTTTGATGACTAAAGTAAATTCAATGAGAAAAAAAATTGATGACAATTTTACACATTTTAAAATTACGTTTAAGCTTATATCTAAAGATACAAATATTTTTTAATAAAACTTAAAAAATATGTTACAATAACCGATAGTTCATTGAAAAGTCAACAATAAACTGTTAGATATGTCAAATTCGTAGCGTGCCACAGTACAAAACAACTAAACACAGTATGTCAAAGCTCGAGTTGGTTCAAAAACTACAAATATTGTTGTAGATAAAAAATGTTTCAGCGTATTTATTATTTTACTACAAAACTTTTATTAGTAAACTTATAAATGACAAGGATTTATTGGCGAAGAAAAGCAATTCAAACGATCATCTTAAGATCCCAGTATAAAAACCACACTCACACACCAGAGGCTGATATATTTTTTAATCCTTTAGCTAAATTCATAGAACTATGTAAATTGTATTTAAGTTTTAGTATGTAGTAATTTTCTTATTTTTATTTTTTAATTTTTTTTTTTTACTTATAGTACTTTTTAGGTTTAGTTCAGGTTTCCTCATGATGTTTTCCGTACCGTTACTGTAAACAGTAATAATGTTGGGTGTTTTAAAATAATTGAAAGTCTTTCTTCACCTTCGTCATGACCAGAAAAGAATATTTTTGAGCGTTTGTATTGCTTTTCGTCAACCAACTATATATTAATAGTCTATGGCAATATGGAAAAGCTCGACAGATAGAAGACAATGTGATTTAAATCTAAAATTGACTTCCTCACACTAAAAGGGACAAAGATATCGTCACAACACAAAATAAAATTATTATGTTAAACATATATCCATAATTCATTTAAAATAATACTTATTAAATAAGCTGTCTGTGAAATAAACTCAGTTATAAATATAATTTCATTAGCTGCCTGTTTTATGGGTTTTTTGTGTTTTTAATTAAAAGGGCTTGTAAATGTTCTGTTAAAAATACAGGAAATTTAGCTGATGGCAGAATTCAGTCATTTATAAGACGAATACATAGTCTTTGAAGTAAGTATTATAGTTAGTATGCGAAATTCTTCCTTGCATTATATCTATACTAATATTATAAAGAGGAAAGATATGTTTGTAATGTTTTCACACAACTGGACCGATTTCAAAAATTCTTTCACCATTAGAAAGCTGCATCTTTACTGAGTGACTTAGGCTATATAATATTACTAGGTGTAAACGAAACTATTGTTATGTCTAATTCCACGCGAGCGAAGCTGCTGGCGTCCACTAGTATATATATAAAGCAAGGAAGAATGTCGCATACTATGTTGGGTCAATGCCGAAATATTTTTGATTAAATTATTTTTACAGCTTTTTAAAACAATAAAGACGCCCCAAATTTTAAGTTCATGGCACAAAGATAATAATTTCAGCCAAGGACAGTCACAACGCAAATTTTTTCCGTCATTAAAACGTATTAAACTGAATAATAAAGCAAAATTGGCATTTAAATCTACATACCCTGGTATTGGGGGACGAACTCCCATACTCCTCAGTACAGCCTTACATTTGTTTATTGTCCATTCCTGCGATAAGTACCACACGTGGGAAGTTTCATCTAATATGTACCCAAATTACCGTATTTTTTGTTCAGTGCAGTTGACATTAATACCAGTTTTTGTGTGTGAAAACCGCATATTTTAGTATGCAGTCTTATGTAGTTCATGCTTTCAAGTAGTAAATAAAATTCAAACAAGTCCATTATATTATAAAGTTCGAGTCATATTTCATTTAATTTTAACACTATCAGTGTAAGGAGAAGAAATTATTCTCATGAAAAATTTCGACTGTGATTGGGATTCGAACCCGCGTCGTACCTATATGATTGTTATTTCAGCTAACGTATACTTAAAATCAAATAGCCAAAATTGCTTATCAACTTTCAAAGCAATAATAAAGTCTGATTGATACTGATTTATATGTCGAACAGATATAATAATATAGATGTCTGATTGATACTGATTTATATGTCGAACAGATATAATAATATATATGTCTGATTGATACTGATTTATATGTCGAACAGATATAATAATATAGATGTCTGATTGATACTGATTTATATGTCGAACAGATATAATAATATAGATATCTTGTCGATAACACATCGGCATTCGTCAACGCTGCACGTCATCACAAACACGGTTATTAGGCCCCGTTACAATTTAATCACGCCATATAAAATTACACGTAATTTAACAATTAGAAATTTTAATCGTGTCTCCAGCAAATCCACTTAACGCGCGTCTATCACGCGCGGTTAACTAATTTATTCTAGTTATAATTACTGGTGTATTTTGCCTCTTGGAGGCCCCCGAGGTCTGTTTTATTCTTTCTTCATTTGTATTTACTACATTCAGAGATATCAGTTATAGATAAATAACAAAACGGCAGAATATTGAAAAACCTCGCTTCGTACGTCACTGTCAAAAACACATGACGTAACTCTCGCTGCTGATATATCTATCTGTCACTGTCAGTTTGACAGGACTACCATAGATATTACTGGCACTGAAGCACTGCCGTGGGACCCATAGCTCCGTAGAACCATAAATCGTCGCAAACGCGCACGTCTAGCGCTATGCCACTTTGACGCGCTCGAACGTCACTGTCACTTTGACATAATAAGCACAGACAACATATTATAGCGCACCGATGTCGGGATACACTTGCGGGACGCCGGAAGCGACCTCCCCGTACTGGAGGGGGTCCGCCCGGAACTCCACAGGCTTGAGAGCCATGTGGCCGTATATTTTAGCAAACCTGTCGATGCAGGCCGAGCGCTGCGCCATTTTAACACGCTCGAACGTCACTGTCACTTTGACATATAGCACAGACAACGTACTAGAGCGCTCCGATGTCGGGATACACTTGCGGGACGCCGGAAGAGACCTCCATGTACTGCAGGGGGTCCGCCCGGAACTCCACAGGCTTGAGGGCCATGTGGCCGTAGATCTTGGCGAACCTGTCGATGCAGGCCGAGCGCTGCGCCACTTTGACACGCTCGAACGTCACTGTCACTTTGACATATAGCACAGACAACATATTATAGCGCACCGATGTCGGGATACACTTGCGGGACGCCGGAAGCGACCTCCCCGTACTGCAGGGGGTCCGCCCTGAACTCGACAGGCTTGAGGGCCATATGGCCGTATATCTTAGCAAACCTGTCTATGCAGGCCGAGCGCTGCGTCATATGGCGCGCGTCCGCCGAAAGCATTTCCGTGTTGGTGCACTCCGGGCATTTGAACTTTTTCCTCGGCGTCACCTGGAAATTTATGAATTCGCTATTGGACCACAATAAACATCGAAAGGAAGATAAAAATATTTTTTAAGGATATAAGAAGCAAACGAGCATGCAGCATCACCCGTCCGCTGCCGCCAATGAGAACTGTGATTGACTTTGAACAAGACTCAAATGGTTCATGGAGGATGAATTTAGAGTATCATGGTGAAGTCTTTCTTGACAATGTATCCACGACAAGTTTCAAGGTATATATATACTTATAATGTTATTGTATTACTTTCTTTATATACTTACAGATAAAAACTTTGTCGAGTCATTGATGTAAGATTGTGTTAAATTCTGTGTATGTTTTGTTGTATTATGATATGAGTATTATCTATAGTTTGTGTTTACATAAAATAATGCAAAAAAATCTTTAAAAGTTTGCTGTAAGTTTTATGTATGTGCATGCCTTGGATTTTAATCCGGGGGCTAGAGTAAAAGGAGACTTGAATAGCCACTGATATGTCACCGCTGTTATTATTTTAATTTTTATTTAAATAATCGGCCACATCTTAATATATATATTTCTTGTGTACGTGTGTACTCGTCAGTGAACTCCTCCTAAACGGCTGGATAGATGTTGATGAAATTTTTCGTGTGTTTTCAAGGGGATTTGAGAATGGTTTAGATTCACAATTTGCTCCACTGGAAAATGTTTTTTAAACACGATTTTAGTATTTTTATTTTTACCCGTCGTTCATCGACGTGAAGCGTGAGTCACTTTGACATTTCATATGGCAGAACAACGTTTGCGGGGTCAGCTAGTTATTTTATATTTAGCACCTTAATCGGCGGCTTCCTGGTGACGTTGGCGACGAGGAAGTTCATCGCGATGTCCTCGCAGTTGAAGCTGTCGTCCACCCAGCGCCGGATCTCGGCGGGCATCTTGTGCGTGTAGTACCACGACCAGATCTTGTGGTGGAACGCCGCGCCGGTCAGCACCTGGAAATTTTTAAGGACTTTCTCATTGAGAATGAAGGATGAAGTAGTAGAGCCATCGGTATCAAAAATAACATACATACGAACAAAATGTATGACCGCTAGTGGCAAAATTTCATGGGCGCTACCGTGCTTTGGAGTGCACGTAAAGCCGTCCGTCCCGGTTGTTTTCAATGGTGGAGACAGTCGTTAAGCCTTGTCGAAGACCTTCGGGTTGCTTGAGAACATTCGACACTGGATTGGCCACTAACCCCTCCACCAATCCACATTTGATCACCGTGGTGGAGTATGCTCTAGACCTCCCGCAGCAGTGTCTGTGGGGGAGACCCGTGCCCAGCAGTGGGACGTATATGGTGACTATGGAGCTGTCATCAGACGGTTTAAGACGCAGATTGATTCGACCTGCGTAGGAGTGCCTACTTTAATGTACTGCGCTGCTCGGACGACCTTCATTGTTTCCACAATAGTCGCAGACTGACTTCCGGTTCAAATAACGCATACAAATTGCTGCGTGATTCAACGGCGATAATGTTTGGACACTAACCCCTCAACCATCCGCATCAGAGCAGTGTGGTAGAGTATGCTCTAGACCTCCCTGTGTTTGCGGGGAAGACCCGTGCCCAACAGTGGGACGAAATATGACTTAATCCTGCCGGATAGTCCGAGACGCGTGTCCGGCGTTAAATTGCACACAGTCTATCAGCATCGATGATCTCTCTCTGTTTAAAGGCAATTTGCTGGCCGCCTCGCATTCAGGCCTTGAAACACATTCATGAAGTGTATACGTATGGGAATGTTAAATGCAATGATTCGAATGTCCGGCAAAATGATAGGTACCAATTGAAATCTCGAAAGAGGTCTTGAGATAAGTCTATGTTCAATGCCCGGCAGTGGACTTATGTGGGCTGGAGAGATAGAAAGAGGTGTTAGTCCTATTCAAAGCCGTCCACAAATAGATTCTTAGTTTAAATATATTTATGCATTATATTCACGACACAATGACCTTACTTTAACCCGTACACAGGCTCTACCACCTATAATCTACCTGACAGCAACCGATCAACCGATCAACCGTCAAATTTTGAGGCTTTGCATGCGCCCATTCACAACACCATTTACAATGGCACCATTAGTGAGCTATTTCAGGCAATTTCCGTCTGACATTCTTCTTTGCTCATAATAGCTTCGAAGGCCGTGGAACAGTACCTATTCGATCAGACGGCATGCAGACGAGTGAATTACAATATCACAACACAATGGATCAGATGTATTGATTAATTTTAGCTCATCCCTGTAATGAGTCCTATTATAATCGTTGTTTGTTGTTATATAAAATAAAATAAAAAAATAATAAATAAGACTCGTATTACTTTTGCGTTTTGCGAGATTAAATGTCACCTGCTGCAACGGTGGAAAAACGGTGAAAAAGCTGTGGGCGATCGATAGCATACTCCACAACGCTGCTTCAATGATGATTGGTGGAGATTTTAACTAAAATAACTTTAAAGTATGTTGGTTTTCTAAGTATTTCAGGATCTTAAAGAAAATTATGAGGATGAAAATGATGCCTATGTCACTCAGTGAAGATGCAGCTTTCTAACGGTGAAACAATTTTTGAAATCGGTCCAGTAGTTTTTGTGTGAAAACATTACAAACAAATGTTACCTCTTTATAATATTACTAGTGGTCCGCCCCGGCTTCGCACGGGTATTTTATATACAAATCAAAACTATAATACACACACATAAACCCTATTTGCGTCAGGTTACTAAAAAAATAAAAATTTAACACGACTTTATTTTACATATATAGATTATAACAATAGTTTCGTTTACGCCTAGTAATATTATATAGCCTATGTCACTCAGTGAAGATGCAGCTTTCTAATGGTGAAAGAATTTTTGAAATCGGTCCAGTAGTCACGCCAGAATAGCTCGCAGATGGTAGATTTTTTCCTACTTACCTACTTGACACCGTCATATTTTGGACAATTCACACAATATCTTTATAAATTTTAGCCTGTGTGTTATTCTGATGTATAAGCTATATTTTTGTAAAGTTTCATTAAAATCCATTCAGTACTTTTTACGTGAAAAAGTAACACACATCCATCCATACATACTCGTACATACATACTTACAAACTTTCCCCTTTATAATATTAGTAGGATAGGATTAGTAAGGATTATACCTTATTATCCCCAGTGGCACGCACCAATGACTTTTCTAAGTTATGTGCGATTTAAGAAATTAAATGTCACTTGCTATAACGGTGAAGGAAACATCGTGAGGAAACCTGCATGCCTGAGAGTTCATCATAACGTTCTCGAAGGTATGTGAAGTCTGCCAATCCACACTTGGCCAGCGTGGTGGACTAATGCCTAATCCCTCCCATTCTGAGAGGAGACCCGTGCCCAACAGTGGGACGTCTATGGGTCGCAACGAATACCTTATCAACAGCCTAAAATTTAAGTTTTATGCTTCTAGTTCTGAAAATGACAATACTTTCATACAACCTTTCATCTCCCTTTTCAACCCATTACACCACTTTTTTCCAATTAAAAAGTGTCTATGTCCTTTGTCAGGCTCTAGACTGTGTACCAAATTTCATTTAAATCGGTTCAGTAATTTTGGCGTGAAAGCGAAACAGACAGACAGACAGACGACAGACACTTCAAAACCAAACGTCCAATTTTAATCATTCAAAGACCAAATATTATCTACATAAACTGTAAATGTAGTCCAAAAAAAATTCAAGATAAAAAAATGGTTGTTGTGCCTCACTCGACATAGATAGGTATAGTGTGTCGCGGACTTTTTTATAGATATTTATAAGATCTACAATTAATTAGAACATTTTATGGTTCTATATTTTATAGTTTAGGCAGCGTACGCAAAATAAGTAACTTTTCTGGTTGATTTTTTACACCTTGTGTCCGAAAAACCCAAATATCTTACGGAACCCTATTTTTTTCCAAAATAAAATTTAGCCTATATCACCCGGGGATAGTGTAGCTTTCCAACAGTGAAAGAATTTTTCAAATCGGTTCAGTAGTTTTGAAGCCTATTCGATGCAAACAAACAAACAAACAATCAAATCTTTCCTCTTTATAATATTAGTATAGATTATAGATATTGATAAAGTATTTGTAGTGACATTGTAGTGAGGATTACAACACATACTGGTTTGTAATCCTCTTCAAATAAAAAAGCCTCGCGATCCAATAGTCTGTTGGAGTCAAACGTACGTAACCTTCGGCGGCTATCATGGAAACCGGGAAATTACGGAAAAACGCCAAACGGAAATAACCTTTTCGAAGCGCAAGCTTCAAGCACATGCAAACTTCGATTATTACTTTCGGCCTGCTGCAGGCTGGGAATTGGTTTCGATACTGCATATTACTATTCTGTACTAGACTAAAATCGGGGTCAAAATTAAAACCCAGCGGCATATTTTTATCAGTAGGTAGTAATATGAAAAACAATGCTGAGAACTTTGACTCAAAGGCGTGTGAAGTTTACCTATACGCGTTTGGTCAGCGTGGGGTAACGATAAGCGGTGACAGCCCAATGGCTATCGAATTCGCCTCTCACTCGAGCGGTCCGGGTTCAAACCCCAGCGGCAACAATGACTTTTCAAAGTTATGTGCGATTTATGAAACTAAATGTCACTTGCTACAACGGTAAGGACACATCGTGAAGAAACCTGCATGCCTAAGAGTTCATCATAACGTTCTCGAAGGTATGTGAAGTCTGCCAATCCGCACTTGGCCAGCGGTGGACTAGGGCCTAATCCCTCCCATTCTGAGAGGAGCCCGTTCCCAACAGTGAGACAAAGAAAGGGTTGTGATGATGAAGATGATGAGGTAACGCCTAACCATACCAACATGGGAGGAGATCCTGCCCAACAGTGAGCCAAGGTGAGGGATCAACGTGAATTTGAATTTATATTACCTACCTATTTACATTCTTTGTACAGTCGTTGGTCTATCGCAAGTACGTCTGCTGAAAGCTTATGAGCTCTATCTCCGGGTTGAGCAAAGTATTATTGGTTTCCGACATTGAATTCCCAACAGTAGCTAGAAATCTGGTTTATGGTAATATACCTATTAAGTGGGACCTATAACTTGTGAAATGTGGGTGTACCTCACGTCTGTAAGTAGAATCACAGCTGAATGAAAAAAAAATATCCGATATGTAGGTACATTTTATCCCGGTGATTACCCCAGGAATTAAGTTCGAAGGACAGAATTCGATCGGTAGTATCTTTGATTAGGGTGGCAATTCATAATGAGTAAACGCATTTCTAAGCGAAAAAAAAGGGTGACAACAAGGTGTAAAGGAAACTATTGTCATGACAACAAGGTGTAACGGAAACTATTGTGATGTCTTTTACGGTAGTGAAGCCGCGGGCGTTCACTAGTATCTAATATAAAATAAAAGTTAACTTCCCTCCAGAGATTTGTTGCCGAGAGGGGTATAAATCGAATGTAACCCATCTTGTGAACGCGAACGGAATAGGAACGGGTACCTGCTAGACTGTAGAAATAGTTTTATTCAGTTAGCAAACGAAACTGCGAACACAATGCACATGTTGTATTGAATTTAAAAAGTTGAGTCGTTTGCCTGAAGAACATGTTTTGCAAACTTCCATTATTAGGGACCTGAAGTTTCGTTCGAGAAAAGAATCGGTGAGTAGAGCTTTAAAGCTCTTTTGTGACTGGCTGGTCGGCCTAGTAAGCGCGTCTGCTGAGCTACAGTTCCTGGGTTCAATTCCCGGGTATTATTGGGTTTTTTTAATTAGAAATTCCCAGTAATATCTCGTACCTCGCTGGTCTGCGCAAGGCAGCGGGGAGCAAGTGGATGAGCAGAACCGAAGATTGGGCTCAGTGGCGTGTCTTGGGAGAGGCCTATGTCCAACAGTGGACTACTGTGTATTCCAAAACGGAGTATTCGCCGCCCTCCTACGAGGTGGACCGATGCCCTGAAGAAGACAGCGGGAAACCGCTGGATTCAGAGATCACAGAACAGGATCGAGAAGAATTGCTTTGATAGACGATGGAGGTCTTGAGGGAAGGGAGGAGGGAGGAGTGTGTTTTTTGTATGAAGATATAATTTTGAGTGAATAAATTTGTGCCACATTTTAGAATTTGCTTACCTCACATAATATTACTAATGTAGGTACTTCAAAAGTTATTCTATTTAGTAACTTCCAAACTAATATTGTTTTGTTTTAGTTTACCAATAAACCTAGATTAATAAATGAAATGACTTTCTTAATTTTGACGTTTAAATCACAAAGTTAAATGTATCATCATTCTATGGTATAAGAGGCCGGCGGAGTAAAAAAATATCATAACGTAACGTAAAAATCATAAACCTGGAAAATATAGGGCGTTTTAAGATGAGTGCGAAAACTTGAAAGGAATCCTTCATGGTATAAAAAACTGCTCTACTTCTAGGTAATGGAACAAGCCGTCCGGTTTATTAAGATAACTAGTGGGTTCCCGCAGCTTCGCTCGCGTAGTCTGAGGTTTTCCCTTCGAGCTACGACATGGAGCGGTTCAAAAAGAGTGTGAAACGCTCCCTTCAAGGCAGACAAAGCACCTGTGATAACTCCGGTGTCGCACGTGTCCATAGGCGACGACAACTAACCATCAGGTGGCACGCATATCTGTTTGTCCGTCTATATTATAAAAATAAAAAATAAAACAGAAATCTATATATATAAAAGGAGAAGCTGACTGACTGACTGACTGACTGACTGACTGACTGACTGACTGACTGACTGACTGACTGACTGACATATCAACGCAGGTCCTAAACTATAAGGATTTTTGAAAATTCACCCCCTAAGGGGGTAAAACGGGGGTGCAAATTTAGTATGAAACTTTGCCGTGAAGTTAGTGAATGTTTAATTCCACGCGAGCGAAGCTGCGGGCGTGCACTAGTTCCACATAAAAATGCGGTCGCTGCGCTAGGTAAACATAATAAGCCGACCTACTAAAAGTTATTTAGAAACGTCGAGATAATAGAGAAACTTTAAAGACTCTCAAAGATAATAACCGAGAAAGAAAAGGGTACGAAATCAGCCAACAATGAAATTTGAAAGTAACTTTTGAAATAGGAGACCTCAGATTATTCCAGTTTCAGTTTGGAACTAAAGCTTTTGAATAATTTATTTTCCCATTTAATATTCATTTGATTTTGTAGCCAAGCGTGGCGGTCGAAGTTAACTTACCGCCTGGCTTTGAGCAGCACGCGTCTGGTGGCCCGGTGAGAACAGTCACCATAGAGTAATATAATGTCGAATGCACAGACAAATCATTTTTGTCACGAAATATGATGGAGAGAGCTATACGGTAACTGCCGAAATATAATTTATGACATACGAGGAACAAATGCTACAGTTAGCGGCACGAAAGTATAGCGCTGACTTTGAATTTCAACTTTTGCACAATTTAAGGTATCCGGTGTATGGTCCGCCCCTTTTTAACAAATTCAAATTCAAAATTATAAGATCAGCCTCCACCAATCCGCACTGGAGCAGCGTGGTGGAGAATGCTCTAGACCTCCCGCAGCAGTGTCTGTGGGGGAGACCCGTGCCCATTAGTGGGACGTCTATGGATCGCAGCGATTACATTATAAGTAACGTTTAAATGGTTAAAACAAGTTGAATTGAGAAGCGCTAAGGTAGGTACTGTCGAACCGTGAATAGCTTATTGGAAACCATTATTTCCACTTTTTAGAAGTCTAGTCTAGTGTCTAACACATGTCGTTGTCAGACCATTAGTCAGGGGCAAGCGCACGCTGGAAAACTATTATCACTTCTTGAAGAAACTTGTGGGATAATTTGCATTCCTAGGTGTGAGACGTTTTCAATATCGTGATTCAGCAATAATGTTAGCCTGTAATATTGCATTTATCAATGAACTCGTATAAAATACAAGGACATATAGCAGCCACCACAACCCCTTCTTTGTCCCACTGTTGGGCACGGGTCTCCTCTCAGATTGGGAGGGATTAGGCCTTAGTCCACCACGCTGGCCATGTGCTGATTGGCATACCTCACATGCCTTCGAGAACATTATGAAGAACTCTCAGGCATGCAGGTTTCAAGCCACCCGAAGGTCTTCGACACGGCTTAACGACTGTTTCCAGCATCGAAAACATCCAGGACCGACGGCTTAACATGTCCTCCGAAGCACGGTAGCGTCCATGAAACTTTGCCACTAGCGGTCACCCATCCACAAACTAACCGCGCCCGTCGTTGCTTAACTCTTTTGATCACATTGAATCGACGCGAGACATTGGGCTATGCTGCAGGTTTAATTTCTTAAAATGCACGTCACTTAGAACTCATAGGTGCCTCTTGAATTGAATCCAGGATCTCCCAAGTAAGAGGCCCAGGTTCACAGCCTGTCTATGACTATTTAGTAGTTTACTATTAAGCAGATCATTGAAATATTACTAAGCTTACCATGGAGATCTGGTTGGTCCACTCGCTGTGATACTTCCACGAGCTGGTGACGTTGTCCCACACGTGCAGCCGGGACGGAAACCCCACTATCCGGTCCGGGAACTCTCGCCATACGTCGAAACTGAAAACAGACAGTGACTTTGATAACACCTTTAAGGATACAAGATAGCAAACGAGCTTGCAGCACCACCCATCCGCTGCTTGGAATGTGAATATTGGACCTTAAGACACTTGTAAAACATAGACACTGGACAATCACCGCATTAATCTGTGAATTTAAAGCGGACAGAGTCACGGGAAACGCCTCGTCTGTTCATAACATTAGCTTTTCCGCGTATCGAATTATCCCATTTATTCGCGACACGACACGATAGCGTAGTCGCATGCTTTCAGGCAATAAAACGTACTGACAATGAACCGGTATCATTTTATTTCCTTCTAACATTGAATTCTATTTTTTATTGACATCCCTAACCATCACGATAACGTATTCATTACTATTCATGGCAACTAGTGGATACTTTCTATAACTTTATATATATATATATATATATATATAATATATCTTCTATAATATTATAAAGAGAATATTATATTAGAAAGATTTGCTTGTAATGTTTTCACATAAAAACTACTGGACCGATTTAAAAAATTCTTTCACCGTTAGAAAGCTGCATCTTCACTGAGTGACATAGACTATATAATATTACTAGGTGTAAACGAAACTATTGTTATGTCTAATTACACGCGAGCGAAGCTGCGGGCGTCCACTAGTATTTAATTAAATTGGAACTGTGATATTTGTATAGATTTTTCAATGGCGTCTAAAGTCTGTCAATCCGCACTTGGCCAGTGTGGATAACTGTGGTTTTTCCCTGTAAATCGAGAGGAAACTCTTTACGTGATCCAATACAGTTGTGATGATGATAATATCATGCTAAATCCTGAAGGTGTTGACAGAGAGGTACAACCCCATTTCACTAGCTATGTTTAGATTGCCATACAAAGGACACAAATCCAACCTCAACCCAATTACTTTGCCCGACCCGGGAATCAAACTCAGTAGCTTCCGATCGAGCATCGAGAAGACTGGATCAATTTATCGATTTAATTATATTGATAGAGTCGATTGCACCTGTATTACGAGTTCTAAACTAGGTCAATGCGCGCTCAAAACTACTATGACCATTAATTAACTGCGGTTTTATGCGTCGTTGATAGTATTTATTGTTTCCAAATAAAGATTTGTGGATCTGCGATGAATTGAATTACCGAATTTTGCTCCGCTCGGTGGTTCGAATTTATTTTTAAAGCAATTGAAGTTTTAACATAATTAAGTTCCTTCATTCAAGGAATTATGATTATTTTTCATAATCAGTTCTAAATAAAATATGCTCACGAAGCGGTGACAGCACAGTGGATATCGAACTCGACTCTCACTCGAGCGGTCCGGGTTCAAACCCACGGCACGCACGAATGACTTTTCTAAGTGATGTGCGATTTAAGAAATTAAATGTCTCTTCCTGTAACGGTGAAGGACACATCGTGAGGAAATGGTGTCTTCATAATGTTCGCGAAGGCATGTGAAGTCTGCCAATCAACACTTGGCCAGCGTGGTGGACTAAGGCCTAATCCTTCCCATTTCGAGAGGAGACCCTTGCCCATCAGTGGGTCAAAGAAAGGGTTGTGGCACAGAATACTTAAGTTGTGGTAGAAAAGAAAATATGATTTCAGCCGTTACAAGAGTAACATCGTTTGAATTTTCTTCCCACACTTCCTACTTGGTACTAGATACCTGAAGGATATATTTTCTTATTAAGTCAAAAGGCTTATCGCGATGAAAATCCCAGCATGACCGAGACGCGCCTCTCCCCGCCTCCAAAATTCTTAATTTGCTAGGTATACCTCGCGGCGCGAAAGTTTAGCGCCGAACGAAGTGGATAGCACGCCTGTGCATGGGTTATCAGTGCGGGAGACATTATACGGCTGGCCAACCAATCAGTGCAAGACTGGCAACCCGCTCGCCCCGCACCGGAACCAGACGATACCTTAATTTCTACTTCTGCGGATTCAAGGTCACAGCTAGAGTATGATGCCGGTATATTTACCTACATGTCATGTAAGAATATTTTTACTTTACTATACAGACACCTCAAAGACATATTTTTCTCGCTAACATAACCTTATAGTAAAAATATAAAACTGAAAAACATTAGAAAATTTTGACGGACACATACAACAGCACAATTTATTCATGACCCCGAGTACAAATATTTATCTGGGAAATAAATATCTGGCGGAATTGAATCTGGGACTCACGTTTCACTTTTCATCGACCAATTATCTATCTTCGAAATAAAGGTCACTTCATATAAACGAATCGAAAATTATAAGTAGTTATAAAACGAAATATTTTTTAATTATTTTATTATCTTCCAGTGTTTCAAAGCGGCTTTTAAAATTGGAATGATACTGGCGGTCGAATTTTGCCTTTTCAGTGTATTTAAACTAGCCAGTCGAGTGAGTTGATAAAAAGCCAGCTATAAAGTGTCATCGCTATTTAGCAGCGCGACGCCTAATATATTCATTCTCTCTCTAGAGCGCTCGCGAGCTCTCAGCGGAGGTGAGAGGCTGGCCTTATTCTTCCCGCGCCTACACAATTAACTTGCTGTAGGTACATAATTTTATGCAAAATTTTGTTAAGAATATTTCACTTGGCAACCATCCCTTAAAGGCGAATCCTTGGCCGTAAAATAATACTCTTTAACAGACACCGAAAAAAGGAGGAGGTACCTACTATGTTCGTCTTTGTATTTTAATATTTGTATGCCTGAATTGGTTAAGTCACTCATGTACTTAAGACAAATAAATAATTTGAATTTGAAATTTGAAAAGCTTTTATTTAACTTCACTCGTATGTATGTATTCATGTATGTATGTCCTGGAATCTTGCAATCAATATTTCACCCACTTCCACTGAAGCTATCGAGCTGAAATTTGGCACACATATTCGGTTCCGATGACAATGCATGAAAATAAAAAAAAAGTTATAAAAGCTTTTTTAAAAAAAATTTTTTTCAGAGTAGGTATAATTTTTATGTATGTACAATGATAACTTTGTCTTCTGTGAATCGATTTTTTTTCGTCACTTTCATGTTGATTTATAGGTACTAATATTATAAAGAGGAATGATTTGTTTGTAATGTTTTCACACAAAAACTACTGTACCGATTTCAAAAAATGTTTTCACCATTAGAAAGCTACATCTTCACTGAGTGACATAGACTATATAATATTACTAGGTGTAAACGAAACTATTGTTATGTCTAATTCCATGCGAGCGAAGCTGCGGGCGTCCACTAGTATGAAGTAACTACCAGCCTGACTGAAAAACATATGTGGGTGTACTATACACTTTAGGGGAAATACAGTGACTTTCCAACTACTAATAAAGTTCATTTCATTAGCTTGCGATTACAGCCGGAACCGATGGTTAGGCGTGCCCTCCGAGGCACGGAAGCGCTAAGAAATTTTCGCCACACCCACCTACCTACCTCCTGCGATGCCGGACTTAACATAATTGATCGTTCAATAATGGTTTTGAGCCGTTAGTGTAGTGCATTTTGGCCTTTTCGCATAAGTACATACATATATATAAATACTAGTGGACGCCTGCAGCTTCGCTCGCGTGGAATAAGACATAATAATAGATTCTTAACGCGTTAACTTTAGCTCCACTTTGTAATGAATCCGTAAATGTGTTATCCCCTATGTTTATTTTACACCCTTAAGGGTAACATTATCACAAACTTTGAATGCCATATTTATTTATATCTAATCAACAGTCTAAAATATAAATTTTAAGCTCCTAGTTCAGAAATTGACAATACTTTCATCCAACCTTTCATCCCCCTTTTCAACCCTTTACAACACTTTTTTCCAATTAAAAAGTAGCATATGTCCTTTCTCAGGCTCTACACTATCTGTGTACCAAATTTAATTTAAATCGGTTCAGTAGTTTTGGCGTGAAAGCGAGACAGACACGCAGAGTTACTTTCGCATTTATAATATAAGTATGGATAAGCAAGCCTTTAGTCAGTCTCCACGCCAAATCCCTTTAATATCCTTTAGGCGCGCTAGATGCTACTCCATAGATGATAATCCACGGTTCTGGTCGCCAACTCTATTGTCATAATTTTTAATTGAACACGTTTTACAACCTGGAACATTGCCATGAAAGCGAACGCTTCAGTGCGTACGAATTACATGCTTTTTTTGGCCTACCAATTACACCTGAAAGGTCTCACTGAATGAAGAGGATTTGCAGTGCCGATACATAGATGGCATAACAGAAATATCTATACTAATATTATAATAAAGAGGAAAGATGTGTTTGTAATGTTTTCACACAAAAACTACTAGACCGATTTCGAAAAATCTTTCACCATTAGGGTCGACTCACACTGGCGCAGAGTCGAAGCGACGCGACGCGTCATGTTTTTCCGCCTGCAGCATATTCAGCTCTATTGACAGGCAGGCCCGTTGGCGCAATCGGTAGTGACCCTGTCTGTTGCGCCAAAGGTCGTGGGTTCGAATCCCACTCAGGACAAATATTCGTGTGACGAACACTTGTATTTGTTCTGTGTCTGGATGTCAATATTATCTATTTAAGTATGTATTTAAAAATATCTATGTATGTATATCAGTCTCTGACACCCATAACACAGGCTCGCGCCTACTTTGGGGTCAGATGGCCGTGTGTGAAAATGTCCAAGATATTTATTTATTTATTGCTCTATTATTAAAGCACCGCTTGACTCCAGCCCGCTCGACACTAGCCGCGCGTCGACGCGCGCAACCATATTTACATAGCAGAAATTTGTACTTTAATAGTAGTAGATAGTAGTAGATTTAACAAACATTATGACTATATATATATACTACAGATTACCGCCTGTAAAGCCTGACAGTCAAAGAAGACAAAGAAGTTAGACATGAAACAAACGGTCGTCGTCTAAAGGCGCTATTATCGCTTCATCGCGATGTCTTTCAGACAACCATCTGGTTTTAACTCGCCTATCTCACTGAAGCAGACACTTACCTTGCGCATAGTGTAGCAAAAACCATGCAGCGATGCGTGAACGAACGCACTGTCGCGTGATCATACGCGATACACAACGCGTCATCGATTACCTGCGCATCTGCAGACATATCATTATGTATGTATGTATTTAGGATACATTAGTAATTTAGTACTATTTCGCAGCATATTCATAAGTAGAGGACGCCCACAGCTTCGCTCGCGTGAAATTACACATAACAATAGTTTCGTTTACACCTAGTAATATTATATAGCCTATGTCACTCAGTGAAGATGCAGCTTTCTAACGGTGAAAGAATTTTGGAAATCGGTCTAGTAGTTTTTGTGTGAAAACATTACAAACAAATGTTTCCTCTTTATAATATTAGTATAATGTATAGACATCTTATTCCAGAAAATCCTATTAATATTTAAGAAAACAAGCTTAACCTGAGAGCTTCAATGAGAGCCTGTTTAAGCCTAGCCGCAACGAGGATTGGTTCCAGTGCCGCAAACATTTAATATTATTGCCATAACTAAGGCGGTTGAGAAGCGGTGAGAAGCGTTGAGAAGCGTTGAGAAGCGGCGGGCAGCCCCCCGTCTGTCCCGCTGTTTGTAAAGCCGGGATGAAAGCGGGCGCCGAGGGGGCGAGGGGGCGAGGGGGAACACTTGTCACTTGTAAAAGTATCTCCTTTTCCATCTTGTCTATGCTAAAGCGGTTTAGCTTGGCAACCGGCTGGGGCTGAATGGCATGATTTAAATGGCACCTCTAGCTATACGGTTTCAGATGGAATCATTTCAGGGATTTGATATTACGGAAGTCAGTCGAGTCATAAATAGCTTCACGCTAGTTTTGTCATGTTCACGGCTTGTCGCAGATGTCATAAGCCGCAAAGACGGAGCTACATACTCGTTACTCTATCACCAAATATTCACCAAATATCTGTCACAAATTCAGCCCTCTGTCTATACTAATATTATAAAGAGGAAACATTTGTTCGTAATGTTTTCACACATAAACTACTGGACCGAATTCAAAAATTCTTTCACCATTAGATAGCGGCATCTTCACTGAGTCACATAGGCTATATAATATTACTAGGTGTAAACAATTGTTATGTCTAATTCCACGCGAGCGATACTGTGGGCGTCCACTCGTCCTTAATATTCAACTTTCTGCCCTGAATATTCATTGTTATTGACAAGAAAAGAAAACGACGCATCTATCTATAATATTCAAATATTTAATTTAATTACACATACATAGCGAAATTATACTCCTACGATTACGCTACGATAGATGTGACCGCTGAATGCAGCGTTAGTAAAGCCGGGATATAATATCGTAACCTAACAACTTCAGTAACTTTAACGAGTTCAAAATATACAGATTAAGACCTCGTAGCAAAAATATTACCAACCATTCAAATTCTAAAACTGTAAAGAATATTTGGAATCTGTATCGATTACATACAAGAACTGGTTAGTTTTATTATGAGTAGATATACTCGTATATAATTATATTGATTACTTATAATAGAAAGAATCAGTTTTAGCAATCTTTAATAAATAATATCATAATTATATAAGAATCGCCATCATAGCCCGATGGCTCGCGTCGATTCAATATGATCGAAAGAGTTAAGCAACGACGGGCGCGGTCGGTTCGTGGCTGGGGGACCGCTGGTGGAAAAACTTACTACCGTGCTTTCGATGTTAAGCCGTCATGTTCAGCCCATTACCGGTTGTTTTCAGTGATAAAAGCAATTGTTAAGCCTTGTCAAAGACCTTCGAGTGGCTTGAGAACATTCGACACTGGGTTGGCTACAACCTCACCACCAAACTGCATTGGAGCAGCGTGGTGGAGTATGCTCTAGACCTCCCGCAGCTGTCTATGGGTACAGGATTGTGCCCAACATTGCGACATCAATTGGTTGTAGCTGAACTTAAACGAACATGTACATGAATATGTACTAATTAGTAGCTGCCGGCATACACGCTCGTAGAGCTAGCACATTAACGTAATAATGGTGAAATTTAATATTGTAACGTTATACGGGAATCCAGTGTATATTCTCCTTAAGAGGACTACAGAGGCTAAACGCGAGTTTTATAAACAAGATATCACACGAACCATTGCAGAGAATCAAATAAAAAAAATATATGGTATTCTTGGGGATATATGTTAGATTGCTACGGCCTTCAAAACATAATACATTAATGTTGACTCGATAGAAAAAAATCACGAAGATACCTCTAAAATAATCTTCTAAACAATCAAATCCCTTCTAAAATACGTGTTTTTTTTTTCAATTTAACATATATTTTTCATCACAATAAATACAATATATCAGTTATACCACTTTTTAAATCCATTTTGTAGAATTTCCAAAAAACCCTTGTTCTCATTTGCGCAGAGTTTTTGAACATAACTCGCGAGCATGTGTGTGTAAACGCCGTGTACCGACAGTCGCGGCTGAGGCCTCTTGCTAGACGGGCGTGTCGCGCTTTCTGCCGCAAAATTTCTGCAAGATTCCAACGTTATTTCATTACTTTTATTGATTGGTTATTACATTAGGTTAATTTATATAAATAATTTAACGTTATAAGTATTTTTTTAAGTTAGAAGGGCGTAAACGGACTCCTATTTTGTAAATAAACATGGGAAATAAATCAAAAGTGTTCATATAAAGCAAACGTCACACACATGAATGACGTAAAGATTTAAATTTTATCAAACATTTATTAATTTTCATTGTTCTCTGCAATCCTGCAGAGTACAAAAAGATAGATACGTACACAGTTTTTCAACCCTAATCGTATAGCTGTAAATGGCGTAATTGGAGTTTGCGGCGAGTAAGAATCTCGCTCCAGAGACTCGGGTTCAAATCCCAGTTACACTTCCTATCTTTTTCAATTTTTTCTTTATTTTTTATGACTTTTTTTTTGTTATTATTTTATGCAAATGAAATAAAAAGCTAATAATATTTATATATGTCATAATATGTATTTATTACAGGAAAAGAGAATCCAAAGATAATATCAATAACGGGGAAATTATAGACATTAGCAGTGAGTAAGAATCTCGCTCTAGAGACTCGGGTTCAAATTCCAGTTACACTTCCTTTCTTTTTCAATTTTTTCTTTATTTTTTTATGACTTTTTTTTTGTTATTATTTTAAGTAACTAAAAAAATTGCATAAATCTAATTTCATTACGTTGTCATACCTTCCTATAAATTTTTTGTTAGGTCAATTATTACTTAAAATAAACGCCATCTACTGAAACACTTCCCCGTATAAGCCGCGCAGATAGAGAATAGATTTGAAAATGGCGTCCTCTCGCATGCGTTCTCGCTCACTCTCTATCGCTGTCTATACTCACACAGTGAAGTACGAGCTGCAAACAAATAATCAGTCGGGATTCGCTTTCTAAGCTACTTGACGCACTCCGAGTAATAGTTGTTTTCGTTGATATTGTTGTTTTTGTTTGCGTTACATTTGATTGTTATTTATTTTCGTTAAGTTTTTGTTACGAACGTTGACATTTTGTGATGTAATTGAACAGCAACACCGAAGATGAAAGTGACGACTCTGAAGACCAGGACTGTGAAAGTGACCAGTCCATGGAAGATTTTAACCAATTCATGGAGGGAATTGAACCAGTAATGGGTACAGATACTACAGATGACCAGGACACTGCTGGACCAAGCGGTTTATAAAACCTTTGATACCATTCCCATCCTATTGTTCTTTATTTTTATAATCTGATTCTGAAATGTCACAATTAATAAAGGCAAATTTTACAATTGACCAGTCCATGGAAGATTTTAACCAATTCATGGAGGGAATTGAACCAGTAATGGGTACAGATGACCAGGACACTGCTGGACCAAGCGGTTTATAAAACCTTTGATACCATTCCCATCCTATTGTTCTTTATTTTTATAATCTGATTCTGAAATGTCACAATTAATAAAGGCAAATTTTACAATCCAGTGTTTTAAGTACCCTTGCTTGTGTTGTGTGTTGTGCTTGTATTTTAAGTGCCATTTTCAGATCTATTCTCTATCTGCGCGGGTTATACAGGCGATTAATACAGTACCTCATGACATGTCATTGTATGCTCTGTAAGGTAGTTCTGAGGTTTTCCGTTAGAGGCGCTGTTGTCGTTTGTGAGAATGTGTGCACCGATTCTCAAGGTCATTTTGCACCACTAGGCGCCTTAAGATATGCGAGCAATGTGGCAGTGTGGCAGCGCAGCGTACATCCAATATCAGATTCCGCACCGAAAGCGTTGAGCCACAAGAAAGTACCTTCTACTCTGAATATTTCAATGGAAATCTGTTACAGGTCAACTGCTTGAAAAATTATTTATTTATTTTATTATATAAATAAACTTTCTTGAGAACGATGAATCTATACTCGTATTGTAAGATTTTACAATGGGAAGACTTAATGCCTTCATTCACTGACAGTCAACCCATGTTTATAGTAAATGTGAGATAGGAGTTAGCAAGAGACTAAAGAGTATTTTTAGATGGGGAATTTTTGATATTTTACCGAAGGGTATTCCAGAGTAGTGTAGCCTGAAAGTAAAGGGGTATCGACGGGCCAGATGGCGCAATCGGTAGTGAGCAGCAAATTATATGAGTAGCAAATTATACGAAAAGTCTTTCCTGTTCCAGCGCCCCACGCTTTTACAATCAAATATGTATTATAATTAAAAGCACATAGTTTACACTTCAGCCCACAAATAGAGACAACTTGAACGATCCATAATTTATTTTTGGTTTTTACGTGCATTTATAAAGGCGTGTTTTTCTAGTTTTTTTTAATCTATTAATTTATTTTCTTTTGTTTATTTATTTTACTGTACTTACCTTTGAGACAAAATAAAGATTGTCTTTCTTGGTTTCTTTCATAAGTAAGGTAGTATTAGTATCGTAAATGTTGTCTGTGTTTACGATATTTTAACTGCATTCAGCAAAACAGCAATCCATTTTCAAGCAAATCCGCTTTCGCGGGGCGCATTGTTATCGTTATTTTCAATTATTAATTCGGTTTTCAGATTTAATCTGCCACCCGGTATTTTTTAATTTTGAATTCAATGGTGACCGCACAGAATTTTTGATCAGATGCCAACGTTTCCAATGTCATATTTTCCACCCTTCCTTTTCTCCGCCTGCAGAAAATGGAAATACCTAAATATTTATATGAAATCTTCCTATATGTATAAGTATTACAATTTAAAAAAGCTATTACCGTGTATCTAAGAGCTTTCAAGCTATTTTTCAAATTGTCTAGGGAAGTTTGTTTTAATGGTCGTCATAGTAACGCGAAATTATTATGCCGTATGATTTGTAACTGGCAATAATAAGCATACGTGTTACCTTGTAGTTAAACCTAACCGTTAGTGGTTAGTGGCAGAAAAATAGGTTTGAAATAATGTGCAGTCATTCCTTCGCATCATATTTATACAGCTGAAAATGCGCGCCATTATCAAAACTTCGCTGCGACCCATAGACGTCCCACTGCTGGGCACGGGTCTCCCCCACAGACGCAGCTGCTGGAGGTCTAGAGCATACTCCACCACGCTGCTCCAATGCGGATTGGTGGAGGGGTTAGTGGCCAAACCAGTGTCGAATGTTCTTTAGCCACCCGAAGGTCTTCGACAAGGCTTAACGACTGTTTCCAACATTGAAAACAACCGGGACCGACGGCTTTACGTGCCCTCCGAAGCACGGTAGCGTCCATGAAATTTTGCCACTAGCGGTCACCCATCCACAAACCGACCGCGCCCGTCGTTGCTTAACTCTTTGGATCACATTGAATCGACCCGAGCCACTGGGCTATGGACGCTACTATCAAAACTTACAATAACATAAAACTGTTTTTTTCCACCCGGTTTCCCGAATTACCTACCCCTATCCTTGTTACATTAACGGACTTGAATAATACACCCAATCACTTATGATTTCAATGAAAGCGACGGGTACAATCCTCGGATATATAGACGCTCGCGACTGACTGAGCAATTTCTCTTTCTATCACTATTCTGCTACGATGCTGTGAGTAAATAATAGTGTGACTATTTCTATTAGATACCGGTTATATTTTTCTTATTGATGAAAGCCTATGTCCAGCAGCGAACCTTAAAAGACTGATGGAACCATCTTGGTGACCATCTTAGCCCTCAATGGCAACGTATCCAAAACATATGAGCCATGTTCTAGGTTTGTCACAGTAAAAAAATCTCGATCTGATCTACATAAATCATCAACCATGACAGAAGCATTATTTTTATACTAGTGGACGCCCGCAGCTTCGCTCGCGTGGAATTAGACATAATAGATTCTTCTTAACGCGTTGAATTAAGCACCACAAATTTGTAATGAATCCATAATTAATGTGTTATCCCCTACCTATGTTTATTTTACACCCATAGGGGTAACATTTTTACAAACTTGAATGCCGTATTTATTTAAATCTAATCAACAGTCTAATATCTAAAATATAAATGTCATGCTTCTAGTTCTGAAAATGACAATATTTTCATACAACCTTTCATCCCCTTTTTCAACCCTTTACAACACTTTATTCCAATTAAAAAGTAGCCTATGTCCTTTTTCAGGCTCTAGACCATCTGTGTACCAAATTTTATTTAAATCGATTCAGTAGTATTGGTGTGAAAGCGAGACAGTCGCATTTTATATATCGCATTTATAATATTAAGTATGGATTTTAAAAAAACGCACACCATCGCTTAACCCCTTATATCTTTTTTCATTTACTTCTCGGAGTTGAATATAATCGCGCGTTATCGCCTACCGCTATCGCGAGCTATAGCGCCGCGCCGCCGGGATGCGATATCATCATAATCAATGATAGCAAGTAAATCTCGGAGTACGCTCACGACTGACTGGGTGGGCGTTCACTTTCCATCGCTTTTCTACTGCGATGATATGCGCGTATACAGTGTGAGTCTTCATAATGTGCACATATTAAAATGAGAGAAACTATGCTTAATTTTATCGACGGAAAATGCATTTAATTTTGTTTGTTTCTTTTTTAAATTAATTGCTACTTGACCTCTGTGTAAATAAAACGGTACAACCTTTAAACTAAATGATCCATCGGAATGAAACAAACTTCATTATGATCGGAAGTAATTGGGCATCCTTATAAAAATAAATAGTTAGAAAAAAACTGCCCTCAAATAAATATAAACATGTTTTTATGGCTTATGTTATTAAAACTCTTTCATATCTAACTTTTGCACGTCTTTGTAAAAATTTAACTCCTTCCGCATCTACCAAGTAGTAATCGCCCAAGGGTAAATTCAAATTCAAATTAGGTATTTATTTGTCTTTACATATGAGTGACTTAACCAATTCAGGCATACAAATATTAATAATTGCAATACATATGTATAATAATTTCAATTAATAATTTCAATTACAACCATAAGAATATGAAATAAGTAACATTTTAGCAAACTTAAAAATGCATACAAATTAAATACCAAGTATACCATCTTAAATGAAATGATTTCATTTTGCGAAGATCGTCATCAGTCATCACACTCACTAGGAACCTAACCAGTATGTAACCGTATTTATTTATTGTAATAAAAAATACAAAAGGCGGACCTAACGCCTTGTTATGCTATCTTATGTTATGTTATATTATGTTATGTTATATATATTGTTTATGCTATTTGCTTAAATACACATGCCTCCTGAACTTAAGAGAGGAAAGGGAGAACAGAAATTTGTCTATAGTGATTAGGAAGACTGGGACTCTAGGCAATGGACGGACGTAAGAATTATTAGAGCTGTATGTGATTTTGTCATAAATCATAATCAATAAACTACCCTACCTATTAACTAAAATTTCAATCAGAACTTTCTCCCAGTAAAAGTTTTTTCACATAAAGGTATCAAACATAAATTTATTATAGGTAATTGAAGGATTGGCTTTTCATGCAATGGTCAATAGCTAATCCTGTATAACATTTCATGTTAGATCGTTTATAAGAATAACCCTTTCTTTGTCCCACTGTTGGGCACGGGTCTCTCAGAATGGGAGAGATTAGGCCTTAGTCCACCACGCTGGCCAAGTGCGGATTGGCAGACTTCAGATGCTTTCGAGAACATTATGAAGAACTCTCCAACAAACCAATTTCTTTTGTCATAAAATTCGTTTGGAGGAACGTGTCTATCCATCCGTCCATCCATTCAACCGTTCGCTTGCATGGATCGGCGTATCGTTGGTTGGATTCCATTGAGCCACAGTGTAGGGAAACTCGAATCAATCCGTTTTCACTTTCCACCATCCTCGTGCCCCGGTACGTTTACATAGCCACTGTTTGCACCAAATGTTGTTGTAACCTATTTACTATCGCTGTCTTATCTTTTATTAAACGAGCTGTCTTTGTATGTTCAAGCCACTACGATGAGGTTTTCCGAAAATAGCTCATATAAACATTATTTTGAACCGTTACTAAATGTTACTTTATGTAGGTACGTGATTTATTTTTATCACTGCTCCATTCAGACTCATATCAACCTAGATTTAATCTATACTAATATTATAAAGAGGAAAGATTTGTTGGTAATGTTTTCACACAAAATATTCTGGACCGATTTCAGAAATTCTTTCACCATTAGAAAGCTGCATCTTCAGTGAGAGACAAAGGCTATATAATATTACTAGGTGTAAACGAAACTATTGTTGTGTCTAATTCCACGCGAGCCAACATGCGGGCGTAAACAAGTTTAACATAAATTACTTAGCGGCACAACAGGATATGGTGTTGGTACCGGATCAGATCAGTTGGACACGGGTTTTCCCCACAGACACAACTGCGGGAGGTCTAGAGCATATTCCACCACGCTGCTCCAATGCGGATTGGTGGAGGGGTCAGTCCCCAACCCAGCGTCGAATGTTTTCAAGCCACCTGAAGGACTTCAACAAGGCTTAACGATTGCCTTCACCATGGAAAACAACCGGGACCGACGGCTTAGCGTATACTCTGAAGCACGGAACTCATGGAATTTTGTCCATACACAAACCGACCGCGCCTGTCGTTGCTTAACTCGTTCGATCATATCATACGCCACTGTTAAAGGTTCTGCCACCTAAAAAAGTACGATTTAAAAAAATACGTTTTTTTAAGAGAGACTTGACCAAAAACCAGTGTGGCGTTACGAACAAACCCAGTCCTATCTCGTCATGAGTAGGCGTTTAGATCCTTGCGATACCGCGAACAATACCTGCAAAGGTCGGTACACTTAACCCGTACTAAAATACACTCAACCTCGATCTGATAGGTGAATTTGTACAAAAAATGCATTGAACGGCATATTATACATAAAGGTTACGCCTGTTTCCCAGGGTAGACATAATAAAGCTTTCTTAAATCGCTTTAAAACTTAGAAAAGTCATTGGTGCGTGCCGCTTGGGTTTGAACTCGCACCGCTCGAGTGAGAGGCGAGTTCGATAGCCACTGGTCTGTCACCGCTTTATGTGTTTCAATATAGATAAATAAATAAACCCCGGACTCACTTCTTCAGTCAGTGTCAATCACCGACCGCCCAAGTCATAACAAATCGAAGGCTAAAAACAGGTAGGTAAATGATTTCCATTGAAATAGATGTACTCTATGTAATGTACATCGTTAGGGGGTCCTGTTTCGCCCTATTGTAAACAAATCTTAATAGGACACCAGACAATGCCAGAGATTAGCATTGTTCTGCTTATTTACCGATAGTTTAACATCCTGTTGACGATTTCCGACCTTATTTCAATAGAAATAAAAGTCAGAACTAAAAGCCAGCCCTGGCGGCTGTTTGGTTTCCAAACAGAAATTTTTCCTACAGTACAATACAATCTTTGGGCTTTGATGCGGGAGTGAATAAGTTAACTCTAAGTACTGCGGTTGAACAGACACGATCCACAATACTCCATTGGGAGGCGGGTGGTGATCGAGCGCTTTAACAAAAGCTTCAGAGCCCCGATTTTTGAACGACTTACGATATTCGTATGCGTAACATTTTCGCATGCGAATTTCATAGCGGGTTAATTGTAGGCTTACGTAAAATAAAAATAAAACATAAGCACTGCGAATGAAATTTATAAACATACTAGCTGACCCCGCAAACGTTGTTCTGCCATATGAAATGTCAAAGTGACGCGACACTTCATGTAAATGTTGCGCACGGGTCTCTTCTCAGAATGGGAGAGATAGGGATAAGGCCTTAGTCCACCACGCTGGCCAAGTGTGGATTGGCAGACATCACATGCCTTCGAGAACATTTGAAGAACTCTCAGGCATGCAGAGGCATGCAGGTTTCCTCACGACGTGTCCTTCACCGTTATACCAAGTGAGATAACAAGTTAATTAGTTGGCAACCCTGCCAATGGTCATTCTAAAAGGGAACATATAAATAAATATGTCTAGTTCTGGATACTGTGCCTATTATAGTATTTAGTGGCATAATATTATTTATGCATGTTTGTTTATCTATGATACGACAGGCAATCACTGACAATATTATTGTTGCAAGCATAACAATCCATTTGGGATTCACATATCATTGTTTATTTACCGTTCGTTATGCTGTACACACAGGCCATACGCTACCTACCAATTAAGCAATTATATGTATGTAATGTACCATTACGATGGTACTAATTTTGGAACCTACTATTAACATCATCTATCGAATCAAAAACCTTTGAGAAACCCTCCCCCTCGAATTATGCTACTATGTATAAACATCATCCATCGAATCAAAAACCTTTAAGATCCTCCCTCGAATTATGCAACTGAGACGTCAGAGAACTAAAACAATTTTTCGTTTTCGGTCGAATACAACCTTCGGCGGTATTGTCAAAGATTAACTGACAATCTTGAAATTGACATGCCATATTAATCATTTTCACGCAGTTTCGGGAGGAAACTTCAGTCAAATATAATTCGGGTGGCAACAACGCTCAAAACTTTATAACATTGAAAATTTAATCACAGCAATGCGACACCTTAATTTAAAGTTAGATATCGCTGCGACCTATAGAGGTCCCACTGGTGGGCACGGGTCTCCCCACAGACACTGCTGCGAGAGGTCTAGAGCATACTCCACCACGCTGCTCTAATGCGGATTGGTGGAGTGGTTAGCGGCCAGCCCAGTGTCGAATGTTCTCAAGCCACCCGAAAGTCTTCGAGAAAGCTTAACGACTGTTTACAGCATTGAAAACATGGTAGCATGGTGCTCCGAAGCATGGTAGCGTCTATGAAATTTTGTCACCCATCCACAAACCGACCACGCCCTTCGTTGCTTAACTCTTTCGATCACATTAAATCGACGCGAGCCATTGGGCTATGGACGCTACGAAAGTTAGATATTTACAGAAATAGGTAGATAGGTATGTTCGAATGGAGTGTCCAATTTAGATGATATATAAATAAATTAATATACCTACCTACTCTTACTTTGTTTCCTCTGAAAATGACAATACTTTCATACAACATTTCATCCCCCTTTTCAACCCTTTACAACACTTTTTTCCAATTAAAAATGTCTATGTCCTTTCTCAGGCTCTAGACTATCTGTGTACCAAATTTCATGTAAATCCGTTTAGTAGTTTTGGCCTGAAAGCGAGACAGACAAGAGTTACTTTCGCTTTAATAATATTAGTATGGATATGACCAGAGTACAAATATTTACTGTGAAATAAGTATTTGCCACAACCGTGATACGACGGAGAGATATATATTGATATATATATGACTAGTGGACGCCCGCAGCTTCGCTCGCGTGGAATTAGATATTCAGTAACTTCAAAAACGGCAAATTTCATACTAACTTTGCACCCCCGTTTTACCCCCTTAGGGGGTGAATTTTCAAAAATCCTTTCTTAGTGCTCCCCTACGTTATAAAAGGAACCCCTGTGCAAAATTTAAAGTTTCTAACCCTTATAGTTTAGACCCTGCGTTGATATGTCAGTCAATCAGTCAGTCAGTCAGTCAGTCAGTCAGTCACCTACTCCTTTTATATATATAGATAGATATGATATACCGGACCCTTTGTTCGGTAGTCGCCACATGTGAAACTAGTAGTATCGTCCAAATTAGACGTTAGACTTGACTTGGCTAAAGAGACGGCTCAGATTAAAGTTTAAACCTCGAAAGCCACTTGAAGTCGGGAGTGAAAATCCCTAGAGAGCGTTTGTCAGCGTTTATACTACCTAGGGCCGTTTATACAGATGAAAGTATTCGTTCTTCCTTATAAACACACCTGATAGCGATCAGTATATATTTTAGAAGAAATTTCAAATCAAACATTAATCTAATTTGCAACTAATCCGCGAACAAAAATGTATGGTGATGTATGTATACCTTCATGCACGCAGCACCTCCCTCTCTCCCACACAGGAAAACATGTACATGCGATCAATGAATACACACACCAACACACACACCACCACAGAAGAAATAGGTATTTAGTGAAATAACCAAAGTCATATTACGTGTGTATATACATATCTTGATATGAATTAGGTATTCCGTGAAATAACCACTTAATTTTTTAGTCTGAACAAACTGACTTGACTGTTTTTGTTCATGAGTAAAATCTTTAAATCTGAATCTGAAATCTGAAGCAAGAATATTGAGTTAGATATTCTTATTGGAAATGAATCTTAATAAGCTTAATAACTCCTTATAAAGACAAAGGTTCGGACGTGAAATACGTGAAAAAGCATTTTTCTCTTGCATTATGTTATCTACATAATTTTGTACTAGGTAGGTACATAGATACATCCATAAAAGTTATTGTAATATCTATTCTGCCACTGCCACCTTCGCCGATAGCGGACAATGTCGGCTCGAAGAAAACGCTTTAACAATAAGACTGCCTTTAGTTTTATTGTTTGTTGGTATAATAAATAACTACTTAATAAAAATAATATCAAAAGATAATGATTAATTCTTAATTCGAAAAACAACAATTCAGATTATGCTTTGCGCACTTTTGTTCGGTAAGTGTGAAAAACTTAATCCAATAAGAACCTTTTTTCTGAGAATATGCAGTAAACTTAGCCAAAATCTAAAATAAACGTTCAAATTTTAAAAATAAAGGTTCTCAATGCTAACAAAATACTTTGGCCTAAATAGTTAAAATGGTGACCCCGACTTAGGCAGCGCACACTTAAAACTTTACACCCAAGAAAGGCGAAACTCTCTCAGCTTTTTTCCTTTTCGTATCGCATTGCGACCGATGTTGAGATGGCAATAAACTTCGAATATTTCTAAAGAAAATCGAGAGAAAACTAATTTATGATAGAAACGTTTCGTTGCGGCTACCTCCGTCCCATTACAGCCAGATGGACCACTAGAGCACGTACAAGTAACTAATTTGATTTCTGTCTTTGCCAACATGTACATTGGTTCTTTGCCAGAGGATATTTTTTCGTCTGTTATTTAACTTGATATGGCTGAGCAAATGTAAGCCCTTTTCGCTTAAGATACGGTCCATTTATCGAGTTTTCAATTGAAATGAAACTTTAAGAATTAAATACTCCTTCGATCGCTAATTGGCTTCTGAAGATTGCTAATAGATTATTTATGGGCACAATCTGAATATTTACCGTTTCCCGGGAAAAGCGAAATGTTGCCCTCAATGTCTTTGCTATAGAAAGTGTTTTCGACTTGCAAACTTACGTAACTTTTTGCGGTCCTACAACACCGTGGGTTATGCTCCTCAATGTTTTTATTACCTCTCGTTCTATCTCTGAACTCCCATATTCGAGATGTTTGCTTGTGGGTTGCAAAGATAATACGCGTAATTGATAAAAATATATATTTCCCTTAATGAACAGTAGCAACTGATAAGATAAGTTCAGGTTCGATAAAGATTAGTTATGTTCACGCTTGACATGTAGACTTACACGTAAATTGACACAGTCAAATCTTCGTCAGTAAATATCATAAATTCACCTACAGCTGTTCAGAACGGAGTCATTTTATCATTGAAGCGATTGTTTGATCGATTGATAATTTGAAGCGCTTGTAGTCCAACGGCTTGCGTCGACCGTACGTGATCAATCGCTTCTGGCAAAATTTCCATGCTTCAGAGGGCACTTTATGCTTACTTGTAATGAGTAATTTGGTTTGTTTGTAAGTTAATATGTTTGTTTATATACTCACCCAAATTCCAGCTCGTCTGGAGTTAACATGACGATGTCGTCATCGATAGTGAGCTGGCACTCGGTCTCAATGTCGTCGTACGGGTAGAATCTATTGGACAGCTTGTTCGCCGTCGTCCGGATCACCTTCAGCGGCTTGTTGATCACCGGCCACTCGGACGCTGTGGGGCAAGGGGGAAATATTGGTGTCTTCCTTTTTTGAACGACCTTCGTCAGATAGTAGAACTAATGTCAGTCGTGGGGCAAGGGGGTATTATTGCTCCATTACTTTTTCTGAAGAACCTTCTAAAGTTAGCTAGAACTGACATTCTTCACCTATGGTCAGTTCTATCTAACCTTCGTTAGACAGAACTGACCTTAGGTGTGAGACAAAGGGAAATAAAATTATTGTTCCATTCCCTTCTCCTTTTTCCCTTAATTACTGAAGGATTTGAATGTAAACACGAGAAGGTTCCATAAGAGACTGATTTATTTATGACATGACGGTGGTTACACAATATTCACCCACCTTACTTTAATACACAACAATTACCTTAATTCTCCCTTAAATTTTCTTTAGACAAAAACGGAATGATTAAGGATAAGACTACACACAATAATAAGATTTCCCGTTCGTGTGGTAAATTACATGGAAAACGACATGATTAAACTCCAAAGGCTTTCATTTTACAACTTATTAATACGCGCTCAAACACTGTGGGACAAGGGATAATTACTTCTTGCTCATCTTTAATAAAGAACCTTCCTTAGACAGAAGCAGCATTATATTATTAAAACGCCTATATATTTAAAATTTTCTGTTCTAATGCAAATATCTGAATAAACATCTCGCTTAGCCGAGGATAGAACCTTGAAGCGTTACTTAAAGTTCTAAATTTTTTTAATATGCCACTTAAATGTTATTTTACATAGTCGGTTAAGCATATTTAAAGATATTAAGTTCAGAAATACAACATTTAATTTGTGTTTTGTAGTAAAATATCCAGGTCAGTAAAATCTTTTCATAATTTCTTTATAGATTTATTTCTTCTTTCTAGATCAGGCTCAGTTATAAGTACCTATTCTAGGCATAGTGACATCAATTATGAAAACAGCCCGGTCTTACTTGTCGTCTATTGATTGAGCCGCATTATTAAAACAACTCCTGAATACAATATTATTTCTCACGGTTGTAGCCTGTAATATTATCCTATCGTGCGAAGGAATCATAATAAAGGTAGGTATTTAGCCTTTGGTTTTCTTAGCGAATATTTCTTGTTATTACTCGGCTTGGCAACTTTAATTTCCGTCTAGAGTAAAATGTAACATAAGATATTCCGTTTCAATAGGATACTGTAAAACCGACTAACGATTAACGAGTACAAGTTGGTATAGAAGTCCTAACCTAATTAGATGTTGGAAGTTTTTAGGTCAACATTAGGTTTAAGGTCTCCGGAAAAGTCTGCCACTGTTGTCTAATGATCGATAAACATCGCAATATTTAACGTGCCCTTAGAAGCACGGAAACGCAAAAATGTTTGCTTCTAGTTACCTATTAAGATCGGATCGCTATCAACTGGTCGGTTTTACTTTGATACTTTATAATGAATTTGATACTTAATAATGACTCAAACTGGGAGGTTAGAGAATGTTAACCAAGAAAAGTTAGTCGTTATTGTTACTTACATATCCATCCATCCATCCATCCATCAGCCTTTAGAGGTCCACTGCTGCACATGGGCTTCTCCTTAACGACACCACTCAGGCCGGTCCTGTGGCTTCGGAATCCAGCGGTTTCCCGCCGTCTTCTTCAGGTCGTCTGTCCGCCTTTCCGATTCGTGGTCTCCATTATAATTATTTTGGAGATATAACTCATTACTCGTATGTACCAGTAGAAACAGAAAGGTATGTCTAAAAGATAATTAAGTCACAGCTGTTTAAACACCGCACAACTTGACATCCTTATTAAATGATACTCTCCCACTTTCGAATGTCATCGTTGATACAAAAATGCGAAAACGAAATCAAATATTCGCTTTGAAACTAGAATTAATATTGCGACTCATTAGTGCATAAACTGTACGCGATCTAAATGCATCATTATCCGTAAGGTAGTAAAGTTGTTTTTAGGTTAAATGTCGAAACATTTTCACTCTCAGCACAATTAGATAGTACACAACGTAGTGTTTGGGCACTGTATTAATCATCTGTATCTGGTTGGCTGATCTCGGTATTATTTATCTATGATGTCGTGCTATTTTGAATTGATGAGTGTTTCTCATGTTATCTCTCAGTTAAATTGCAACAATAACTGACTTATTGCCGCGCGGTGAGTGTCGATCTTAACGGGTTAAAGTGGCAAGATTATTTTCATAAGCGTTTCCATATTATTTATGGACATAAGATAGAAAACGAGCATGCAGAATATCCGCTGTTGACCATGACAACTGTGACCGAATTTGAACAAGACTCTATTAAATAGGGAGTGGAATAGTTAGACCAATGATGTGAAAACTAAAGTGAAGTCTAGTTAACAGAGAGTTTATATTAACATTGGTGTGTCAGTTCGTTAGTAGGTACGTATGAGACTGGTGTAGTGACTGTTAAGAGAGAGAACTGTTTGCTGTTATTAGTCTATCAATCCAGTAGTTTTTGACGGGTCCGTTGGCGCAATCGGTAGTGACTCTACCTGTTGCGCCAGGGGTCGTGGCTTAGAATCCCACTCAGGACAAATATTCGTGTGACGGACACTTGTGTTTGTCCTGTGTCTAGATGTCAATATAATCTTTTTAAGTATGCACATATTTAAAAATATCTTTGTATGTATAACAGTCTCTGGCACCCATAGTACAGTTATGACAACAGGAATGTCAATAAAAATGTAACTTTTTGAGTTACGAAATATCTATTTGCTATGGTCTGTCTATCCTGCTGCAACCCATATACGTCCCACTGCTGGGCACTAATTAACCACTGGGCTATAAGACAGGTTACAAGCACATAGCTAAAGCCTTATATATTTTGGTTTACGACTTCCACTTCTATACACTCGATAACAGAACCCGAAAGCGCCTAACACGCAATTACACGAAAAGACAAAACTAGCAAACTTCTTAACACGAAACTAACTACCGATAGGTAATATGTCCACCTGTGTCGCGACTTCACTCGTAAAATGTAAGGACCCCATTACACTCGCCTATAACTGAAGGGAAGCGGGACATCGGCATTATCAAACTTCACCGATATCTTCGATGGCGGTAGTTTTGACATAATTTTCTATCATACAGGCTGCGTTCACATTGTGCGCCTAACAAACTGTTTCTTTTGGAAGCGACACACGAAGATAACCTTATTCTCAAGACTGTTCTGGCCACGTTGTAATTTAGTTCTTTTAATTTAATTTTAATTAATGATTTTCAGATCCAGAAATCTTAATAAGTAAAATTTAAAAAAAAACATAAATTTCGACAATAAGACACTGTAAGATTATTTACTAACGACTAAATAAAACAAGTCTGAAAATACGGATACATATTGAGAAATATTACAGTGCCGTTAACTGTATCCTTCAAAGAGTCCAGTTCGTTACATTACAGTTTTTAAACTACATTTAATTATTCAACGAGTCGCACGTGTCCATAGGCGACGGTGACCACCATCAGGTGTCTCGTAAGCCTGTTTGTCCATCAACGTTATAGAAAAAAAAAACTTTTTTGGACGCTTAGTGATACGGCGCGACTAACGCGACGACTATAATCGTGTCGGTTGCACGGTTTGAAATCAGCCTTATATCCGTGAAATATCTTTATCTCCACTGCCGCCACAGCCTATCCTACTAAGTTCCGAACTAGACCATCGGCCAACTGTCCGTGGCTTTATCTATACTAATATCTATACTAATATTATAAAGAGGAAACATTTGTTTGTAATGTTATCACACTAAAACTACTGGACCGATTTCAAAAATTCTTTCACCATTATACTGCATCTTCACTGAGTAACATAGGCTATATAATATTACTAGGTGTAAACGAAAATATTGTATGTCTTATTTCACGCAAGCGGAGCTGCGGGCGTCCACTATACAAAGATAAAGCCACGGACGGTTCCATTTTCATTCCTACATATAAACAACCATGAAAAGGCCCAACCCATACAAGAGAATACCTAAGAGAAGTATTTAGTGTTAAACAAAAGTCACACAAATTGCTAACCTCCTCCTTCTAAAGTCGGTTAACATCATGTTTATCGACACCGGCCGAATGTAGGTATCAATAGCCAAATAGGTCTTCGAGGCCATTAAAAGGCAAAGACTCTGAAAGATCCAGAAAATAGGAAGAGTCGTTGATATCGAACTCACCTCTCAGTCATAGTATAAAGAGTCTTCGCTCCGCTCTACCCTTTATACTATGTCTCAGTCGATGGGGTGTGGGCACAGAATACTTAATACCTAGTACAAGTGTGGGTTTAAATCAAAGCGACTCACACCAATGACTTCAAGTTATGTGCGATTGAAAAAATTCGGTAGATAAATAGATATAAAGCTAGATATAAGAAATTTATTTTATCAAATAAAATGTCACTTGATATTACGGTGAAGGTGAAGAAAACATCGCGAGAAAAGAGATCTTGTAAAAAAGAAAAATACCTAAATCAGTAAAAATAATCTTGTCTGAATTTCTTATAAGACATTTTCTCATCACAAGACACAACCAATTTGCTTACAACGTGCAAAAGGCCCTAGGAATAATCTTTATTACAGTAGGTACCATAGTAATGGAACTGTAGACAGTAGTAGACACTCGGATACACTAATTCCACTTGACAGCTGCTACAACTTCGTCAGCAAGACATGCCCCTAATCTAGTCTCACTTGGTACGCATCTCCAAATGTCAGGATCAGGTGTATAATTGACAGATGACATGAACTAGACAACGCTGGTTAATATATAACACATATCACCCGCAATACAATGACGTAGCTACTAAATCAATTTTCCTGGTACTTATCCTACCAATATTCAACCTGCAACCCGTAGACGTCCCACTGCTGGGCACGGGTCTCCCCCACAGACAAATCACGGGCGGCAGCGGATCGGTGGTGCTGCAAGCTCGTTTGCTATCTCACTTCAATAATAAACAAAAACCATCATAATTATTCCTCAACGAGTAAAGATTCATTTTTATAGAGCTACCTAATTTAAGTATATTCTAAAGTAATTGAGTTTTCCAGGAAAGTTTTTTTCCTGATGTTAATTTAATTTAACCCCTTTGTTTTATCTGTCACTGTACTGACCATAGCATTTTTATTTGCAAGCCACAATTTATTTTTGTATATAACGGGTTTTCAATGAGGATTTAAAGGCTTATGCAAAATGGTACATGCAATATGTCGAATGGTGATCGGTTTAACAGTTGGTGAAAAGCTTTTATGATTTAAGAGTTCCAGTAGAAATCAAGGAATTTGGATATGTCTTTCAAAATCACGTACGTACACGACCTTCTATGTTTTCTCCTGAAGGAACCATAAAAATGTTCTTTCAATTACCAGTGTTCGTCTTAGTCAAGGGTTAACGACTATTTCCGACATTGAAAACAACTGGGACCGACGGATGAAAGTGCCCTCCGAAGCACGGTAGCATCCATGAAATTTTGCCACTAGCGGTCACCCATCCACAAACCGACCGCGCTCTTCGTTACTTCGTTCATACGATCATATTGAATGGATACGAGCCATTGGGCTATGGACGCTACTGCTGATGAAATTTCTATACTTTTGCTTAATCAGCTGCGTAATTTATGAATAATTATCTGTATTGTGTGAAGGGACCTACGTGTTTTCACGTGTGTTCGTACGATTGGCGCAGTATTCTAGCCATGGTGGCCTATTATGCCTTTACCCTTCACATTTTGATAGCAGCTCATTCATACTAACATGATTAATGAAGGTGGGTCTGAGACTACACCAAGAATAACGCTGATGTATAAACTTATTGGAGCATATTATATACACTGTACTCGTATAGTGATATATAATTTATCTGTGATATATACTCAAGTCAGCTGCTAACTGCTTAGAGTTCTGCTTATCTTGACCAAGATCTGACCGCACGCTACTGTACATATACATATATATATATAGTGTATTGTAGTATACTGTATATAGTGTATTGTTCACACAAAAATAATTGGCACAGTTAAAGTTTAGAATGAAGGAATGTAGAAAGAAAATACATCTTGATATTTGTCACATGTCACTCTGAACGTTGGTTTGGATTTAGTCTATGATTATAGAGATACCATAACGACGTAAAATAAATAAAAAATGTTATGACGTTGATTAAGCTATAAGTACTCATAATCCAGTCATAAAAATAATTGAGAATCTAAAACCAAAACCACAACCCTTCTAATGTTCCACTCTCCTCTATGTATACAGGTGTTTATAGATATACCATAACGACGTAAAATTTTTAAAAAATTTATATTCGAATTTCGACCACTCGGCGACCACTAGTACCTATAATGTAAACTATGTAGCAGTTTCTTAGAACGAATCTTATTATATTAACTGTGAGTTACGTGATGCGGACAGACTGAGAGCAGTTGATTAAATAAATGTCCGACTATGACCATGAGTAACTGTGAAAATAGATTTTATATATCTGTAGAGGTGTCAATAAAATTGAATAAATAAATATGTAAGTAAATTTTAGATCCAGTATATGTATAGTATTGTACAGCAGCAATAGCTACGAGAAATTGGGAACGAGTAGGACAAGTGTCACGGTACTAATCAAGGGACAACGTCTGCGTTACGTGGATGCGAGACATTGATTAACTAAACGATCAGCGGTCAAGATGCGTCCCGAGCGATTCTATACACGTGTATATATACATATATAACGTGTATAGAATCTGACCCAAAAGTCAATGAATAAGCTACCAAATTGCACAATGATAGATGTAAACACTGCGGTTCCGTAGTGTTGTTGTGTAATCTGTAGGTAAAGCAAGGTATTACCAGCTACAGCGACACTTCGCTGATATAATTTAAAGGTAAAAAGGTTATCGTGTAGTGGTCCCCGGCCCTCGTAAGCGTGAGAGTCATCACCCCGTCTCACTTTAGGCATGTAAATCAGTGAGGAAGATTCGCTCATATCTCTGATACTTAAATCTTTTCGAGGAGCCTAATTACAAATATTTACATTATGATTCCATGTTTATTATTTTTTAATTATTAGTAAAACGGGGTGGATAGAGTACCAGGGGTGAATTTTGTTACCTACAAGACTTCGTGTGCTATACAGTGGAACCATCTTACGCCACTTCAAAGGCATCTGTTGCAAAAAATATTACTTTACAAAAATCTATTTATTGTCAACCCTAACTCCATCCACCCCAGTCTTTATCCCATATCTGGGGTGAATAGGGTTAAGGATGATTTTTGCGATTTTCTCATAATATTGAAAGAGCAATAACTAATTATGTCATTGAAAAGTATAAGCACCCGGACAAAACTAAACCGGCATTAAAGTGTCATATAACTTATATAAACATGGTAGATATTTAACAATAAAGTTGAGAAACTACCCTATTCACCCTATTTTACCCGGTACTAACAACCCGCACATTTTTATATGATTTAATAAATTATACTGTAAATTTTTTTTTTTAAAAAAGCTTTTATAACTTTTATTTTTATTTTCATGCATTGACATCGGAACCTAATATGTGTGCCACATTTCAGCTCGATAGCTGCAGTGGAAGTGGGTGAAATATTGTTTGCCATATTCCAGGACATACATACATGAATACATATATACATACGTACATACATTCATACGAGTGAAGTTAAATAAAAGCCTTTAAAAAAAGTAGTCTACATCGTCCAACGCGTGTCACGAAAATAGCTGTTAATATTAACGACATATGTAATTAAACTTTGTTCAGTTGACTCTGCTACAATGGACACGTATATTATTATCTAATCAGCGCTAAACGCGGGGTTCAGTGAAACATAATGCTGATACGAATTAAGAGTGATTTGTTTATTCCATCATTTGTCTATTTTAGTTTACAATTGGTATGCAATGATTATCTTTCAGCAGGTTTTCAGTATATATAAAACGATGGGTTGAACGAGTAACTACTAAGAGTTATATATACTAACGAGTAACTACTCGACTAGCTCTCGAATAGCTACTCCACTCCATTAAGCGAGTATATAGTTAGCACTATACACTCGATTTAACGAGTCTATAGTTTGCACTATAGGTACACTTGATTTAGCGAGTTAATAGTTTGCACTATTTGTTAATGTTGAAAAGAGAAACTACCTAGTTTCTTGCCGTGTTCTTCTACCGTCAACTTTGTGAGCCGGTGATAGATAAAAAAATTATTGACGTTCATTAAGCTATGCTAATACCAAGTAATGAATATAACGAGAATCTGAAATCACCACGACAACCATTCTAATGTCCCACTCTCCCACTGTTGGGCACGGATCTCCTTTAAGCATATGTGTATATGTATCGGTTTGCGTGCTCCAGACTAATCCTTAGACCTTCGCTAACTTCTCCTAATATCTACTTGTGTGTTCTGTGACATTACCACCTCCGCGTCGTCCCCGTTGTCGCTCATGGGAGCGACGTAGACGAGCGCTGCTCCAATGCGTGTTGGTGAAGGGCTTGTGTCGAATGTACTCGAGCCAACCGAAGGTCTTCGACGTGGCTTAAAGATTGTTTTACCATTGATAACAGCTTGAACGACGGCTTAACGTACGTCCGAAGCGATTAGCGTGTAGCCCAGATAACTTTCCAATATAAACTTGATATTTTTTAAACTTTTCTTCGGTCACACAACTAACTTTAATTCATAGTTCATAGTTTTAGTTTATTGGTAACGATAGTTACATATCATGTTGTTTTTTTTTTGTTTTTATTTTGTATAGTACATATTTAGATTAACAACTACAAAAAATGTAAATGTCAAAATACATATAGGTATAAAAATAAAATAAAAACGTCAACTAACGTTAACTAGCTTAAAAACGATGGGCATAGAAAATAAGTTCAGAGGAGAGACTAGGGTTGCATAATTTTATAGCGAGTCAGCATGAAAGCGAGCGAGGCCCGTACATTATGTGCGGTCGACGCGGCGACGCTCGGACGGTAATTAACTAATTGTCCCCGCATTTTGTACGGGAAACCTCATTATTCGGATCGGGGAAGTGGCTTGACCTGTGGGTTGGATTAAAAGAATAAATAATAACCCGGTATCCACCATAAGTGGGTACTGGAACAACGACCCAGCAGATCATGAGCTGAGGCCGTTGAGATATTATTCATCTATCTATATACAGGGTTATTGGTAATTCGACGTATTCCCGTTAGGAGGTGATAGGGGTGACTATTTGTGATAATTTTAACCCCCATATGCATTATGCAAAAGTGAACCATTTTCGAGTTATCAAGCTTTTCAGCTTTTTTCAAAATAGGTCAGAAATGCAACATCAAAAATTTATTAAAAAAAAAGTATCAATTAAAATCTATTTTTTTCTTCTGATTTATAAAAACGATTAAACAATGGTTATTTATCAACATTAAAACTACAATTATCGGTCCAACTTTAAAAATGCGAGACGATTAACGATATTACTTCAATATTTTTTGAGATTTTTGTCCACTAAAATGCCTTAAAAACAAAAAAAACTTATATCAAACTTGGCTTGCAGATTATTTTAAAAACATAACCGTTTTCTTAGCTTTCCAACAAGGCATAACAACTATGAACTTATATTTAAAAAAAACTGAGAAAAACCGATCACAAAGGAAGCAGGCGGAAATTTGTATTCGAACTAAACTTAAGGTCGTTCTTTAAAATTTCAAAAAAGTAATTAAAATCAATGCCCAATGTAAATAAAACAAAAAATATAAATATAAAATTAAATTTAGAACCAGTAAAAGCGGTGACAGCCCAGTGGCTATCGAACTCGCCTCTCACTCGAGCGGTCCGGGTTCAAACCCCAGTGGCACGCACCAATGACTTTTCTAAGTTATGTGCGTTTTAAGAAATTAAATGTCACTTGCTATAACGGTGAAGGACACATCGTGAGGAAACCTGCATGCCTGAGAGTTCCTCACAACGTTCTCGAAGGTATGTGAAGTCTGCCAATCCGCACTTGGCCAGCGTGGTGGACTAAGGCCTAATCCCTCCCATTCTGAGAGGAGACCCGTGCCCAACAGTGGGACGTCTATGGGTCGCAGCGATGTGCAAGAATTTATCGATGAACCAATTTTGGTCGCTTACGAATTTTTTTAACAAATGAAATGCTTGAAGACGTGCCTATGGCTATAAGGCAAAACATGATATACTAGCAAGGCGGATGTCCTGCAAATGTGATTCGGAATAATTTGAACACTTCGGTAGTTAAGTTACACCTCATAAAAAGAATGAGACTGCGTACGCAATAGGCGAAGTCCCTTCGAGCAAGAACCTTAATTAGGCTAAATTAAAAAATGTCTTAATTGTTACTTATTATTAATTGTTATTATTACTAAACTTTTACTGGTTCTAAATTTAATTTTATATTTATGTTTTTTGTTTTATTTACATTGGGCATTGTTTTTAATTACTTTTTTTGAAATTTTGAAGAACGACCTTAAGTTTAGTTCGAATACAAATTTCCGCCTGCTTCCTTTGTGATCGGTTTTTCTCAGTTTTTTTTAAATACAAGTTCATAGTTGTTATGCCTTGTTGGAAAGCTAAGAAAACGGTTATGTTTTTAAAATAATCTGCAAGCCAAGTTTGATATAAGTTTTTTTTGTTTTTAAGGCATTTTAGTGGACAAAAATCTCAAAAAATATTGAAGTAATATCGTTAATCGTCTCGCATTTTTAAAGTTGGACCGATAATTGTAGTTTTAATGTTGATAAATAACCATTGTTTAATCGTTTTTATAAATCAGAAGAAAAAAATAGATTTTAATTGATACTTTTTTTGTAATAAATTTTTGATGTTGCATTTCTGACCTATTTTGAAAAAAGCTGAAAAGCTTGATAACTCGAAAATGGTTCACTTTTGCATAATGCATATGGGGGTTAAAATTATCACAAATAGTCACCCCTATCACCTCCTAACGGGAATACGTCGAATTACCAATAACCCTGTATATAAAAGGAGAAGGTGACTGACTGACTGAATGACTGACTGACTGACTGACATATCAACGCAGGGCCTAAACTATAAGGGCTAGAAACTTGAAATTTTGCACAGGGGTTCCTTTTATAACGTAGGGGAGCACTAAGAAAGGATTTTTGAAAATTCACCCCTAAGGGGGTGCAAAGTTAGTATGAAACTTTGCCGTTTTTGAAGTCAAGTGGGTAGCCCGAATGCGGGAAGACGTCGTTAATGGGTCTAATTCTACGCGAGCGAAGCTGCGGGCGTCCACTAGTCCGCCATAAGTGGGTACTGGAACAACGACCAGCAGATCATGAGCTGAGGCCGTTGAGATATCATTATTCATTTTAGAAAAATTGAAAAAGATTTTATTCCGTCCACTCGGAGGCGAGGTGGTGTTACCCTGAACCTTCGAGCCCCGGGTTCGAATTCAAACTGGGGCTGACATTTATTAAATCTATCTAATATTTTAAAGAGGAAAGATTTATTTGCAATGTTTTCACACAAAAACTACTGGACCGATTTCAAAAATTCTTTCACAATTAGAAAGCTGCATCTTCACTGAATAACATAGGCTATATAATATTATTAAGCGTAAACGAAACTATTGTTATGTCTCATTCCTTGCGAGCGAAGCTGCGGGCGTCCACAATATGTAGTAAACGAAAGCTTTTGCAAATTGTTTTCAAACATTATCACCGCTATATAAAAATGCTCATGTTAACCCTGATATCAGAGTTAGGTACAACAGGGCAAGTAGGGAGCTTAAGAGTTACTCAAGAGCACGGTACTTATTTGCATAAGTATCTAGAAGATAGAAAGCTGGAAGTGCTAGTGTAAAAGTAAACTTTTCCTCGTAACTTCACAACTCATAGTCAAACCCCACAGGAGGTTTTAACACCTTTTTAATGTTATAAAGTTTAGCGCACCGGGGAACTTGGTAAGGATCTTATTTTATAGTCTGTACCTACTTTTAACTTACTCGCTAGCAGAAAATAATAAAAATCAATTGAATTTAATTTTACACACTTTATTTTATTTTATAGTTTGAACTAACTAATGGAAAACTTATATGGTGATTGATATTATATTATAACAGCTATATTATTAAATAATAAGTAATCCATTCGTTCACAAGATATTATTATAATAAAACCGTTTAAAAAAGGCGGGGAGTTGTTTACTGTGATAGATAGATTAAAAAGTGTGAAGACTATTAAGAAGTGTTTATTCTTTATCCCTACATACTGTAATCTATTAACTCTAATTTGATGATCATATAGAAAACTAAAAATTTTCATTTTTTTTATCTCTATCTACCAGCCGCTGATTTCTCTGTAAGCAAGCATATACAAGTTTTATCGCGGTGAATGAACTGGAGTCTAATAAACTAGATGTTCACGAAATTCGTTCGTACGAAATTACAGATTTAAAAGCAGTTAGGGACCGAACAGAAAATGGATTGCATTTTTAAAGAATAAACAACCGAACGAGCTATCCTCCAGATAAGTGGGTACTGTAACAATGACCCATTTTCGTAGCATCGTCATATAACCAAATAATTTGAGGTATAGACGAAATACATACAGGGTTAAATTTCGGAGTCATGAGATGATTTTTAAAATATATAAGAAGCAGATTATTTAAATTTCACTTCCACTGTAGGGTGTAGCCTTCAGGAATATCTTATCCTACACCGTGTAGGATAAGATATTCCCCAATGAGAGTAGCGTGTTTGAAAAGTAGATATGCACCTTTACATTAGTGACTAACAATTAGTGATCGATCAACGCCAAGAATTATCGAATTATATGCATATCTATAAATTCACTGACAACATTAATGTGACTATAAAGCTAAGTTAATTGAACTCACAGTCTATAGTACATCTTTCTTCCACGATTGAGATCGATACGTCAAGACCATCCAAACACCAGACAATAAAAACCAATAAAAATAACAAATTATAAAAAAAAACGGCCAAGTGCGAGTCGGACTCGCGCACGAAGGCTTCCCTACCACATCTATAAAATTCATATCTATAACAACGGCAACAAAATCACGTCTAATGTATGAGAGCCCACCTTAAATTTTTATTTTTTCTATTTGTTGTTATAGCTGCAAAAGAAATACATCATCTGTGAAAATTTCAACTGTCTAACTATCACAGTTCATGAGATACAGCCTGGTGACAGACGGGCAGACGGACAGCGGAGCCTTAGTAATAGGGTACCGTTTTTGATACGGAACCTAAAAACATTAAATACAAAACACGAGAAAGACATTGAAAGCAATGTCAACGCGCTGAATAAAGAGGCGTCACAACGACAATTACTTTCAATTTACATTCCGCAATTCAATTTGTTTCAATTCAATCCTAGCCTGGAAACGGGCACGCGCCTTGTTTGTGATTTGTGATTGATTTTTTTGCCGTTAAACAAAGAAACGAGAGGGTTGCGGTGAAGGAAGCCTATTTGTTTGGAGGGAAGACTGAAAAGGGTCTGGACAAGATGGGATTTGTTACGTAACAAGGATCTTTTATAGGATTTACAGTTACGGCTTTAATAGATTTACAACGTGTAATGTTTTTATTTTCTTCAATCACGAAACCAACAAAATCAATCAATATTATGAAAATTCGTTCGCTTACTCAACGTACCGATGAGAGAGAAATACCTAATTATGTAAAAATATGGTCAGTGAAATTAAATGTCACTTGCTATAACGGTGAAGGACACATCGTGAGGAAACCTGCATGCCTGAGAGTTCATCATAACGTTCTCGAAGGTATGTGAAGTCTGCCAATCCGCACTTGGCCAGCGTGGTGGACTAAGGCCTAATCCCTCCCATTTTGAGAGGAGACCCGTGCCCAACAGTGGGACGTCTATGGGTCGCAGCGATGGTCAGTGAAGAAAGTTGAAACAAATTTTAAATCTATAAAATATTTAGACTATTAAAAAGTGACAACCTTAATTTCAATATGACGATGTCATCTCCATAGGTTGTCCTACATACCGCCTCGCCACCTGCTCGAGTCATCGATTGCCGAATGGGTAAGTTAAGTATAGCACTAGGTCGATAGATTCCGTACATAATAGATTAGTTAGACGTAGCGATTGGACGTAGGTACTTAAAAAAGCTAAATGAATTATTCCAGTTGGACTCTAGCTAGCTTAGCTAGTAAGTAGTAGTAGTATAGTATACTATAATTAGTTTTGTAGTATATTAAATCCTCTGTGAGTTTTATTTAATGGCTGTAGTTTGTTCAAAGAGTAGTGAGACTGATAACCGAATCACTCAAAAGGTCGGGATTCGATCTCCAGCCGGAGCAATGATGTAGTTTTATATTATATATTATTATGTCCTTCACTTTAATTACTAAGAATTTTTAGGACAGATGGACTATGTCTGTCAGTCACCAGGCTGTATCTCATGAACCGTGATAGTTAGACAGTTGAAATTTTCACAGATGATGTATTTTCTGTTGCTGCTATAACAACAAATACTAAAAAACAGACAGTTATTTTTGACATTTTTAAAGATAATAAAGTAATGGTACCTTTCGTGTGTGAGTCCGACTCGCACTTGGCCGAGTTTATATTTGCTTTATTTTTCGTGCCTTTATAGTATTTCAATATAGGTAGTTTGAAATATTACGAAAATAAAGTTTCATAATTTTAAATAAAGAATCAACATCAGTAAAATAGTACCTAAACAATAGGTCGATGAGATAAAGCTGATTTTTGTGGACTCGCACAATACAGATCGGAACTCCGCACGAGAGCCTCTTGACCCGTATCGACTATCGAGTAACAGGGGCAGCGAGTGGCCTTCCTTCAGACAGTTTAACCGAATAGCGCGAATAGCGTCATAAATGTTAAGTTAAGCCGCGTATACACTAGACAACATGGCGCGCGACATGTTGCACAACAAGTTGCCCAAGAGCGCGGAACTTTTTGAAGTTATACTTCTTTTGGCGCGTTAGGGAAAAATGATGAGAGTAAATTTTTACGATGCGCGCGCACACCGTCACAAAAAACCGACACCATGAAGTTAGCTATAGTCAACATTGTCAAAAAATGATTTGACAGTGTACACTTTCAATTGTTGACGTACACTTCGAATTTTGAAGTCTGCTTGTCAGGTGCTGTCAAACACAGAGTACATTTTACATACTGTCAATGTAGAAATAATTTTTCAGTTTTCGAGATGCCTTTAAATAATGCAGAGAAATGTAAAAATTATCGTAACCGAAAAAGAAATGCAACTCTACAAATAAGTATAACTTCTAACGCGTGTACATAAGTACACACACACTTTTTTTTTTCAACGTTGTCTGTCTACGCACCTACTATACATCATGTTGCGCGCTGGCAACGTCGCGCGCTGTTGTGCACCGTTGCTATACATGTTGAGCGTCATGTTCATGTTGCCTAGTGGATACACGGCTTTAGGCTCCCACCGAGCCATTCAACCTGGCTCGGGCTGGCAAAAGGAACTTTTATTGAATCGATAACAGAAATTGTGTTCAAACAATTTCTGTAGCGCGTACCTGCAAATTACATTATGTAGGCACCAGTTCCTTTGATTTTGAAATTTTGATTAAGATATGAACATTGTTGGGCACTATAGGAAATACTACATACGATATGTTATACGAATATTGGTGGGCACTAAAGGAAATACGACATACGAGTACATAACTATGTCCCACGCGCGTCTGTCTGTACGCGATAATCTCATAAAGTACTGAACAGATTTCCATGAGGTTTTCACCTATAGACACAGTGGTTCATGAGAAAGGTTTAGGTGTATAATTTGACATGGTTGTGTAAATTGGTTGAATTATGACGGTTATTTTAGAAAATGTCGAAAAAAGTCATGTCGCCTGGAGGTCTGTAGGTACAACTGTGCGAGATTGATAGACGGATTGTTACTACCAAGAATGGATGGATAGACTAAAAGGTACATAACAACCGAGTGCTGTAAGCTATTTTTAACGCAGGCGAACTCACGGACTACAACTAGTGATGATTAAAAGTATGAGCCTTTAATTTATTTATAGTTAAACAAGTGTTAATAATAAGGTGATCCCAGCAACAAAAATAAATCAATTTTGCTTTAAAATAAAATTTTCTGTTACTTGAACTGAATAGCATTGGCCTTAGGAAAGGTAAGAAAGGTAAGGAAGAAAGGTGCTTTTGCTAATGATTTATGTATCCAATCTATCTAAATTATTCTAAACTAGCTGACCCGGCAAACGTTGTTTTGCCATATAAATAAATTTTCCCGCTTTTCTGTTGAAATTTTTCCTGAATTTTCTTTGCTATAAACCTCACGGAGCCCGAGACCTTTCCAACGAATGCAAAACCGTGGAAATCGGGTCGTGCGTTCTGGAGTTATAGCGTCAGGAAGGAAAACCCGACTTATTTTTATATAGTAGACTAGTGGACGCACGCAGCTTCGCTCGCGTTACACATTCACTAACTTCAAAAACGGCAAAGCTTCATACTAACTTTGCACCCCCGTTTTAAACCCTTAGGGGATGAATTGTCAAATTTTTCTCGCCGTAAAAACCATCCTTGAACTTCAACGAACATTTTAAAAAAAGAATTGGCCTAATTGGTCCAGGCGTTGTTGAGTTATGCGCTTACCAACACATTTTGCGATTCATTTTTATTATATAGAAGATTAAGGATGTACATATACTTAAAAAAAATTCACAACAACCGTTAATTCACAACAAAATACCCAAAGCTAAAGAGGACGTATAACATAGTAAATTGGGAGTAGGTACTCTGTCCGTAACGGGCCACACCCATGCCTACCCTTTCGGGGAAATACGGGCGCGCCGCGTAATGTTATGCTTACGTTTAACCCTCTCGGGGGGCCGGATTCTACTCCACTATCCCCGCTCTTTTATGTCTAATAGCATTGTCATCACGTTAAATACACAAAAGGAATTGTGTCAGACATATCCAATTTATTACTTCCACCAAATCTATATATAAGGAGAAGCTGACTGACTGACTGACTGACTGACTGACTGACTGACTGACTGACTGACTGACTGACTGACTGACTGACTGACTGACTGACTGACTGACATCAACGCAGCGCCTAAACTATAAGGGGCAGACTTCGTTAATGGGGTCCACTATAATATTAAGCTAAGGTCGTAAAAGTCTCAAAATGGATGCACGGATACGACATTTCCTCTGGCAATGTTGTCGTTACTAAGTTGCTGACTGTCTAAAAATAATCACAAATTAGCCACACATACATAAACTTAGTGTAAGGAGATTTTAGGTCAGTGACCTTTATAAAAAAGCTGTCACATGAAGGGTAGTCAAAATTTTATTTGGCAGAAAACTACAATCAAGTGATACACAGTATGTAATATAAACCTCCAGAAGGTCTTCGACAAGGCTTAACGATTGATTTTACCATTGAAAACATGTCATGAAACTTACCACTAGCGGTCACCTATCCACAAACCGACCGCGCCCGTATTTGCTTAACCCTGTCGAACACATAGAATTCTATACTAGTGAAATAGAAAATAATTAATTTTCTTCCTTAATGCTATAACATACTTGACATTACAAATTATTGTAATGTCAATTATTGTATTGTTAATCAAATAACTAGACAAGAGCACCAAGAACCCGTCATTAAACTCAACACCTTAATAAACGTCAGAAACCAGAGCTTCTTGAAAAACACATTTGGCACGGGAGCTGAGTGCATGCGACATGCTTTATAAGGCCTTGCGCAGACGACGCTTTTTGTCGCTCATCCAACATTCCCGTCCAGTCAATGGCACTCTCTCCAAATACGATTAATGGCAGTCTCTTCAACTTACTGTCCTATTTTTAATCCAAAATATTTTTATTTGTTTCAGCACATTAGCCAGTATTAACTTCCCACTGCATTCTCTGTGTGTTCTTACAACTTATGTTTATGTGGTATATGTACCTGATGTAATAAGAATAAACATAACAAAAAACATAACATCACGCCGGTATTTCCCTGAAGGGGAAGTGTGTATAACTATATACACCCACTATTGACCAGTTATGTTTAGGTGAGTCTATTGCCATACACCGCACAAATCCTGACTCCGAGCTTTTCAAGTTAGAAAAACCCAAGAGATGTTGCCTGATCCGGGGATCGAACCTAGGATATAGAACTCTAGCTTAGCATTCACGGTTATGACCAATACAGCAACGAGGCTTCAAACATATCATTCAAGTTCTTACCAGCATAACAATAATCTGTGTATCTTTATCTTAATGTATATATTTCTTGTGTATGTGTGTATGACAGTGAACTCCTCCTAAACAGCTGGATAGATGTTGATGAAATTTGTGTGTGTTCAAGGAGATTCGAGAATGGTTTTTGACATTTCATATGGCAGAACAACGTTTTTTGGAGTCAGCTAGCTAGTATGAATATATTATTTGCGTATGTATGAAACAAATGATCATTAAAACTTATTTAACCGTTGTGTGACATACTAAAAGCGTCCGTCTGTGCAACGCCCAAGCTAACAAAAAGTTAAACAAAGCCTAGATTTGCGGCATTCCCGGCGGGCCACAGCGCACGTCAAACATTTAGGTAAGCGCTCCTAAACCGACTGGTGCTATGAAACAACGGGAATTTTACGCTGAAAAAACGTTGGAAACGTAAACGTGGTAAAACTATTGTTTCTTTTATGCGACGTTTTCACTTAGAGCTGTGTAGTATGGTGGCGAAATTTTCTGATTCACGCGAGCTGTTGCAAACGAGCTTTGGACTTGAGCTTTCACGGCTTAATGGACGTTGTGCTGCTTATTCAGTTGGTCCCATTGGTGTTCAGTGTGAAGCTGAATAGCCGTCCAATCGTGGGATAGAATTGCACTGTACTTATGAACTGTTGCTAGGTGGACTATTAATATGAAAAGTTGCACTAGACGACGGTTTGTTCTCATTGTGGCACTCACATTAATAAAATAAATAGAAGAGTGAATCTAAAGAATCTCTTCTTACTACGACCACTTGGAAATTTGAAAATACATACCTACAGAGAGTATCTTGATTTTTTCTGGCAATTTGAAAATACCTAAAGAAAGTATATTGAGTTTTTCTGCAAGTTTGAAAATGCCGAAAGAAAGTATCTTGACTTTTTTCTGACAATTTGAAAATACCTAAGGAAAGTAAGCACCTATCTTGAGTTTTTTCTGGAAATTTGAAAATACCTAAAGTATCATTTTATTTATTTATTTCATAGCTAAACAAAAAATTTAAACGTACTCATTGTCGGAGTTCCATTGCTAGGTTGCTAGGAGTTGGAAAGGATTTTTTTAATTATATAAATGAAATTTTTTGAAGGGATTTTTTATGTATGTTATGATTTATGATGTTAAACAAAAAGTATGCAAACAATTCATGTCGAAATTAACTGTTCCCTTGGTGAAGGTCGCCTCTTTCGTCTTGTAGCGCGCATTGAGTGATTTTCTTTAAACAAGAGAGTTGTGGTGTGCCCTAACATAATCAGACTGTTTCTGCTGCGAATTCCGTTTAATTCTATTCTTGTATTGTATTGAAGAAAAAGTATTTTTTTATGGACATAAGATAGCAAAAGCTTGCAGCACCACCCATCCGCTGCCGCCCACCACCGTGACTGACTTCGAACAAGACTCAAATAGTTACTCGTAGAGACTGGGATAATTAGTCCAGTTAGCAGAGAAAGTTAATAAGAACAGACAGACAGTTGGACATTTCGTTAGAGGTTAATAGGCAAGTTAGTTATTACAAGTAACGAGTCTCGTTCCAAGTCAGTCACAGATATCGTCGGTACAAAAGTCAACTAGCCAAAGTGTCATTTTGCCTAAACTAAGTAAACTAATATCACATAGATATATATATGTAAAAACTGCCAAAAAGACACTTAGGCTAGTTGACTTTTGTACCGACGATATGTTGCTACCCTTGAGGACTAAGATGGTCGTCTCCAAAGAAGTGTACCTAACCGTAAAGTGAGTGCACTTACATGGCGGCGGCGGTTTCTTCTGATTGTTCCACACGACCAGGATCTTGGCGAGGCTGGGCGTGCGCACCAGCTTCCTGACCAGGGTGAAGAGGCTCTCCACGCGGTCGTAGGTCAGGATGACCGCGGTGAAGCCGGGGGACTTGGGCGCGGTCACCGGCAGGAACAGCGGGTTGACCGGACCGTACTGTTGGATGAAAATCAAAGTCAAAGTCAAATAATTTATTTCGCTATGAGGTGATTAGACACGCTTAACGAAAGTCTAGGTACCTAACTAAAAACTACTTAAACTACTAACTGATCTATATAAGGCAAAGGATTAGCTATTGATCATTGAATGAATAGCTAATCCTACACAGGTGCCTAACTTGCCATAAGATAAATTTACAATAATTACCTACCACTAAGCTAAGCTCTAAGTCACGATAGACTATCTATATACATAATCAAGTTTAGACTTATTCTGGGGCCACACTATCGCGCGAATATCCGTAACTATAAGGGTTAGACAGTTGAAATTTTGCACAGGGGTTCCTTTTATAACCGGGTAAAACGGGGGTACAAATTTAGTATGAAACTTTGCCGTTTTTGAAGTCAAGTGGGCAACCCGAACGCGGGCAGACGTCGTTAATGGGTCTAATTCTACGCGAGCGAAGCTGCGGGCGTCCACTAGTCCTAATATATATGTAAAGGAAACATGGTGAAAAACATAGATGGTTCCCAAGATTAATTAAGTCTGCCAATGTCTGTCGTGTGTTAATGTCCCTGTATACGTTGTATTGCACCCGTCTCATTCAGAAGTAATGTGATGAGTTAGTCGTAGAAGGTTATGATGATTATCCCAACCGCTTTTAGTGTCACATAATTCTACAAGGACTTTTCTTGTTGTGGCTCTCATAAAGACTATTTCCAAAGAGTAAAGTTAGTTGTGCCAAATTAGAGTCGCTCTCTACTGCCTTAGTGTAACTGCCTCATCATGCATTTACGAAAACGACCTACAAAAAAGGTATTAAGTACAAACATTTAACAACAGCGTCTATATACTTTTGTGGTTCATTAAGGTCGTGGTCTGCGCAGGCGTTATTCCTGACTCGTATTGTTTTCCACTGTCACGATGTCGCTTATGATGTGTGTGACAAACTTCGAACAAGTCGTTTCGTAGTTTGTCACACATCCTACACAAGTTAATGTGTTCATGTAAAATGAAACTTTTAGAAAGGAAGAAAGAATGAAAGCATTTATTTTGTCAAGCAATGCAAAGACATAAAAATAAACTACAAAGAATAATAATTTAAATTGGGATACATACTAAAATAACATACAAGCCAAATAAGAAAACTTTTGTCAACTTAGTAAGTTTATGCAGTATGTATTACGGTTAATTTAGTTTCACGCGTAACTCAAGACGCGAACGGGAAAGTTTCAATCATACTCGTACATAGTATTTTGTCATCGACTGTAATGCAATGAATAAAATGTCAGTCTCTGAAAAATTCGGTCGGTGCCTTATAACTTAACTTAAAAATCTAGCCACATGTTTATAATGGTACTATGACAGATGGGCTACTCTTGCTTGAGGGCAAAAGTTGTCGTCGTTTGTATAAGAATCTTTATTTTATGGATATAAGATAGCAAACGAGCTTGCAGCACCACCTATCCGCTGCCGCCTATGAGAACTATGAGTGACTCGGAACAAGACATAAATAGGCACTGGGATCTTGTATAAGAATTCTTATTTACCAGCTGATTTATGAGCAAGCGTTAAGAGGAAATCGTGCGGCACTTTTTCCTTATAAACGTAGCCTACTGTTTATTCCTATGACAATTAACCAACAAAAATAAAATTACCATACGATATACTCATACATGACTGAATGTTTTTATTTTTCTATTATTTCATTAATAAAATAGAAAAAAAAACTATTAGTCACCAAATCCGACAATTTTGTTGATATTTTCAGACATTCAGAAAACTAACTAACATTTAAATACGAAAGAAATAATAAGATCGGTACAAATTTCGAGGATGAATCGATTTCGAGGATCGAGGATGAAACTACTAAAGAACGATTCCCTCAAATTTACGTGGATAAAATCGGTTCGATCTGCAGTTATGTATCGCACGCCAAGGCCGATCGGCGGTGCTCAGTGCGACGGCTTTTTGGTAAATAGTAAATACCTATTTCTCAAAAGCCTCGTTGGCACGATGTTAACCGCCTTAACGTAATGTAATATTTCCCCGTCTGTGCAATGTCTGCTGTCAGTCTATCCCGATCCCACGGTGCCGTCCGCGACCCAGATTCGTCAACAATTATTTAATAACAACAATATTATTCGTCACTTGTTGCTTTATTTCCACTGAAAGCGGAAACCTCCCGACATTTATTTATATCTTTTTATAAGAACTTATTAAATGAAAGACGAAAGACATTTTCATAAAAGGCATTGTACGTATTTTATGAGGGCTGTGCCGTACCTATTTGTGTTGGCACGGTTGCGGTATTGTTGTAGGAGAAAATAATCCTAGGATTTATATTTCATCCTTGCTCTTCAAGTTACGAATTTCTTAGCGAAGTTTCTACGTAGAAATATTCAGGCGGTTATTATACGAAACGTCGCGTTGTTATGTCAGTATTTTCTAAATAGTTAAAATAACTTAATTCAATCTAATAGAACCTCCTTATTTACCGGTACAATAGAACAATCATATTATAACCATCATATTATAACCATCTCAGGATTGTACCAAGTTTCATGCAATCGGATTAACGCTATGGCAGCGCATAAAACCTAACAAACACTTTTGACTTTGATATATATTAAATCTAAAAGCCTTATTCATAAAAAAATAAACCTATTGTACTCGTAGCTTGGAATGTTTTGTTTTCTTTATTTTATAAACTCAATTCAGAATTTAAAAGAAAGTGACAAAACACTCTAACAGCTATGATAGGCTTATTAATTTTTTATGAATAAGGTGGTAAGTATAGGCTTATTAATTTGTTATGAATAAAGGGGAAACAGTATAATAGTAAAAACTTTATACATACATTTCTTTATTAATTTATTTATTTACACAAATTTTTTGACACCTCTAAAGAGATATAACAATGGGCAGACATAATGCCTTATGGCGTTTTCTAAAATTCCTAGTTATTTCTAAAATTGACGAACATTAAGGGACTGAAAAATATAATTTGTACTTCAAAGAAAAAATAAAGTAATAGCGGCCATTCCCACAAATGCAAATGTTTAAGTTATATTTATATGCAAATATGAGACATGAAATATTTCTCATTTCTTCAATGGAAGTTACACAAATTCCACTCACAAATAAAACTTCCCGGACCACCCCTAGATTTGGCCGGGAGATTTGGCAAGTCATATGAGACGTGAGTACGTGACGTCTTGTTCTGTAATTGGAGTTTTGTTTCCAGGAATGGAGAAAGTTGCTTATGTAACTAACTACTACTTTTTGTATAGCTTGAGCCCTAGCTTTGTATAGGTTAGACCACTGTTTCCACAGTCACCACGGTCAGTGAGTTATAGTATTTTGCAATCGAATCCGAAGAAAGTTTTATGACACCTGCCTGCATTTTTTTTTTAACGAGGGGATATCTTCGCCATATGCCCGACCGCTGTGGGGAGGCCGGGGTATGTGAGATTTTTACTCAGTAAAACCCCTCGGCAGCCTTCCTGCGCATATAGGGAGGCTCCGGGATCTCCTAGGGAACTCACCGGTGCCTACTCATATATTGGAAACATGCCCTTTTAATCATTTCCTACCAGTCGACCTCAACTATGCGTGTTTTAAGAACAGCATTGATAGCCCAGTGGCTGTAATTTGGCCTGTTATTGAAGTCTCCAGGTTCGAATCCCAGCGGCATGTACCTATGACCATTCTATAAAAACTTTAAAAGTTATTTGCTATAACTGTAAAGAAAAAAAACTGTTAGTCTAGGACTCTAGGTTAGTCTAGGTATAATATATGATTGATAGATAGATAGATAACATGATAGATAGATATGTATCATGTTATCGTGAAGTGAACTGAAAAGTGACACGATTCGACAAGTGATTAAAACAATAAAGAATTCCTAATTAAATGAATCCGCTAGAATTAATATCCCGATAGGAACGTCAGTGTGCGTGTCCGATTTTTTTTCAATGAAGTTTCAGTCATCTTGCTATAGTGAGTGTGACCATTTACCCTTCAATACGACAAAATAAAGTTCAGGCGTAACTCGTAAATATGCTTGTGGAAATGTTCCATTGGTTTTCCGCTAAAACATATACATGTACGGCTAGGGGATTCCCGGGGTCCGGCCAGACGTGAGGGCGTCACCCCTAATTGGGGAGTCTTGCTTCAAGCCTCGACGCTAGGGTTGTCCGTCGTGTGTTTTTTTTTATGGATACAAGATAGCAAACGAGCTTGCAACACCACCCATACGTTGCCGCCCGTGACAACTGTGACTGACTTTGAACAAGACTTTGTGTTATTTGCAATGCGCTCATGATTTTTTAACCGATGATCATGATACCTTGTTCGTAGATTATGCATTTAAGTCCCTTTATATGTAACTAACTAGCTGTATATTAACAAATCCTAGAAGTCGATTTTACCAAACTACTAATAATTTTAGAAGATAGACAAGCGCACGGCACTGGTTATTTTTTACCGCTACTGGTAGAAAAAAAAAACACAAATATACAAATATCTGATGGACCAAACAAAAACATACTTATTCGTGAATGTAGCTTTGGAATCGAGCTAAGGTAGCCCCTGCCCGTGGTAACGAGCAAGTAAATGGGGACTTATGGGGTTGCGGAAGGTAAGAGTGGCAGTTCGAACCGTCCTTCCAGTGAGCTCGAGAACGCTGTGTGTGGCTGTAAACGTTATGTAGGGGTAGACGACTTGGCATGTGAAAGACCTGTGATTAACGCAGTACTGGCTAGGACTGGTACGTTTTTAAAGAGGTCCCGGAATCCTTCTCAAGTGTCGAGGTAAGCCACCGAGCGGTTTTAGTGGGTGACGACTTCCATAGTTCAATAGTTTTTTTTTTAAATAATATAGACAGACAAACAGACATACGGGCCACCTGATGGTGGTCACCGTCATGAACACGTGCGACACCAGGGGTATCACAGATGCGTTGCCTGCCTTGCAGGAAGCGTTTCACACTCTTTTTAGTTCCAGCACTAAAAGAAGAAAAACTTATATCAGCGAACACAAAAACCCGGCTATATAAACCGGGTAGTGACAACCCTGACTTGGACTTGTACGCTGCTGAGGGCCGCACGCATTTATACCAGCACTTTTATATTTCTCCCCTGTACGGCTTCAGCGCTATATTTAAACGATTTAATATCATTTGTCTCTGATAAGGCAAAGTAAGTACCTTGAACCACTTTATTTAAGGCTATTTTTAGGATAGCAATTGTCGTGCCTAAAATAACATGTAAATAAAGCAACATAAGCCTAGGCGGTGATAGCGAAGTTAAAGAGATATACTAGAAGTTCAAATCACCGTTAAATTACTTTTTTATATGCGTCGTATTTCTCCACCAATCCGCATTGGAGCAGCGTGGTGGAGTATGCTCTAGACCTCCCGCAGCTGCGTCTGTGGGGGACCCGTGCCCAGCAGTCTATGAGTCGCAGCGATGCGTCGTAACTATACAATTAATCCCTAAACATCTTGGGGACTGTGAGAGCTCTCCAGAAGGTGCTGGAAGATGTGTCACGTCTCTAAACACGCACTTAGCGAGCATGGAGGCATATGATATGATATGAGGCATATCTAGCCTAATTTTGAAATAAAATCTAGGAAACATCATAAGGAGACCTGCTTGAGAGCTCTCCTTTTTATCATCGTCATTATGGCTGCTTTGCATTTTGTATTCTGAACCCACAATAATGTAACTCGCGTATCTTCCGCTGAGTGTGCCAAAATTTAAAGCACTTCGATGGACACGTGGATTGAACGGATGGAGCGATTTTGATGGATGGCCTAACCATCTAACAGACTTATCGATAAGCCTGGCGCCCATACTAAACATCTCGGCCGTGCTAAATCTTCTTTTGTCCGCTTTTTCGTTTATTTTCTATTCGGTTATAATTAATAGTGGACGCCCGCAGCTTCGCTCGCGTGGACAGTTAGACATAATAATAGTTTCGTCTACACCTAGTAATATTATATAGCCCATGTCGTGAAGATGCAGTGAAGTGTGCAGTGAAGATGCAGCGTTCTAATGGTGAGAGAATTTTTGAAATCGGTCCAGTAGTTTTTGTGTGAAAACATTACAAACAAAATTCCTCTTTATAATATTAGTATAGATTCCAAGTTATATATCCCACAAACTAGGTACATACTTTGGTAGTGTCCATGTGTTCAATGTGATCGAAAGAGTTAAGCAACGACGGGACCGGTCGGTTTGTAGATGGGTGATCGCTAGTGGCAAAATGTCATCGGCGCTACCGTGCTTCGGAGGGCATGTTAAGCTGTCGGTCCCGGTTGTTTTCAATGGTGGAAACAATTAAGCCCTGTCGAAGACCTTCGGGTGGCTTGAGAACATTCGACAATGGGTTGGCCACTAACCCCTCCACCAATCTGCATTGGAGCAGCGTGCTGCGGGGGAGACCTATGCCCAGCAGTGGGAAGTCTATGCGTCTGCGTCAACTTTAGTCTTGTAGTCTGTGGTTTTCAAAGAAGAAATTTTATAGATCATCTGCGTCATAGAAACCGCTGTTGCCTACGCCCGTGCGTGATCGTCATTCCTCATCTTACAAACACAATGTACATTCCGCCGAATAGTACGCTAACCCCTATAACGCAACGGCACCGGTCTCCGACCGGCCTCCTCTATCCGACCGTTTCGAAAAAGTCGTTAAAACTATTAAATTTCACACCTAAGACTCACGAAATTTAACGCATTTTATTCATTCAATATTCGTGTGTCAATTGACAAAAAACGGTTTTAAAATCGTAACAAACAAAACGTCAGTTGGTTCAAAACTGCGAAAGGGTGCATTTTGATTGTTTCGTAATGTAAAAAAAGTTAAAAGTAGAGAATCATACTAATCTCGATTTTTGCGGAAGTAAGCCTACCAGTAAGTATTTTGTGTTTTTATCGTATAAATACACTTTACAGTGATTTAATTACAAAGTTTAAACTCCGAATTTTAGTAAATTGATAGGTTTATCAAGTTTTTAAGATTGGACGGAATGAGGTCTCTCTAAAAATCGTAAGTTCCGAAATCCGACCGGTTGGACGGAAACAAGATTTTTGTACTTCGCACTGAAAGTTAATTATTAGCTTTGTTTTCACTAAAAACTTATTTTTCACGTTCGATTGTTTAAGTAAATTTTGTGATACTTTAGGGAACCTGTATACGACCTACTCTAAAATCATTACATTCAATGTTATTTGACTCGAAACATAAAGATTTTTCTAGACTTTCTTGATTTTTTACAAAGTGTCTGTGTTGTTATAAATAAATATTTTACTTAACATATCAAGTTTTTGGGGTGTTCTTTGATGATATTCAGCGTTTTAAGGTTTACATGAAATTTTTTTGACTAAACACAAACCACATGCATTGTTTTAGTTGAATAATAGACAAACTTTAATAATGGTCGGAAATACGGTACACTTTATTTGCCTCTTCCCTGTTTCCGTCCGTGCCGGTCGCAATCACGTTTTCAATGTACTTGATTGCGACCATCCATTCATCAGCCTTTTTGGGTCCACTGCCGGACATAGGCCTCCCTCAATCGACGCCACTCCTCCCGATCCTGCGCCCTCTGAATCCAACGGTTTCCCGCTGTCTTCTTCAGGTCGTCAGTCCACCTCGTCGGGGGGCGCCCAATACTTCGTTTTCCGAGACGCTGTCTCCACTCGAGGACTTTTACTACCCAACGGCTATCAGTCCGTCGAGCGACGTGGCCTGCCCATTGCCACTTCAGTTCGCGAGCTATGTCGGTGACCTTCGTTCGTCTACGGATTTCATCGTTGCGAATCCGGTCCCGTAGAGAAATACCGAGCATAGCTCTCTCCATAGCGCGCTGAGCGACTATGAGCTTGCGGATCAGACCGACGGTAAAGGACCACGTCTCGGATCCATATGTCATCACTGGCAACACACATTGCTCGAAAACTCTCGTCTTCAGGCACTGAGGTAATTTGGATGTGAAGATATGTCGTAGCTTCCCTAACGCTGCCCACCCGAGCTGGATTCTGCGAGTGACCTCTTTCTCGAAGTTGGACTTACCCAACTGGACCACTTGTCCCAGGTAAACGTACTCGTCAACAACTTCGAGAGCAGCGCCGTCAACAACAACCGGTATAGGTTTGACATGCACATTGGACCATGTTCATTTTCAAACCCACCCGTTGGCGCTGTTCAGGTCTCCTAGCATGGTGTTGAGGCCGTCCAGCGATTCCACCAACATGACTAATCATCGGAAAATTGAAGGCGTTCTCCGTTGATGTTGATGCCGCGACCTTTCCACTCCATCAGCTTGAACACATCTTCCAATGCAGCGGTGAAAATAACATCCCCTTGCCCAGGGTTGGAAATTATCAAGATGTTCATTAATAGTTATCCGATAATTATCGGATAATTAAAATATAAATGTAAACAATAAACAAATTACAACAATAAAATCCTGTTATTTTTAAACAAATTCACACCGTATTGGTAGACAATTAAGTTCATTTTAGTCAAAACGTCACGGACCGGTCGGAATTCGGCGCCTAGGCGGTCGGATTCACGCAAAACACCACTGGGCGGTCGGAAAACGGGGATCTTAGTATTTCATTTGATCTGCATTGAAAAGTCAAGATTTTGATATAAAATGTACCACTTAGACTACTTTGTCTTAATATTTTAGTTAAAAAAAATATATGACCACAAAAACGTATTAATTTTTAAACTTCATAAATTGAATTTTGTTATCTTTTTGGGATTCAAACATAAAACGCCGATAAGCGGTCGGAATTCGGTGCCTTTGCGTTATTTTATTTCAGGCAACATTCCCTAGAGTTACTTCTCACTGTCAAATATATTGCCGACAGAAAAAATAAGGATGAATTCTTTTTTATACAACTGCTATTGATTCCTTGGTCTTGTGAATATTAGAAAAACTAGTGGAGCCCGCAGCTTCGCTTCGCGTAATATGACATTAATATGCCATGCATAACAAAACCGCTCTTAAATCACTGTTCTAATTTGTATAATTTATCTTCAATAAATGCCTTATTGTGATTTATGTATAAGAGTTGGTTATGCTATCGCGGACTTTTATTAAGATGAAGTAAAGAGCTACATTTTTGTAGAATATTGTAATAACTTATGACAAAGAAGTGGCGCACTCAGCTTAAAGATTTTAGGAGCGTTCCGACTTGCAAATGTCAATATTTAGGGCAAGCTGAGAAGGGTAGCCTAATTCTAGATAGGCACTAGTAAATGTGGCTACCTAGTACACAAATATATTTTTTAATCGGACTAGTAGTTCCAGAGATTAACGCGTCTAAACAAACAAAAAATCTCTCCCGCTTCATAATATTAGTATAGATAAGCAGAAAGACACTACAGATGCTACTAAATAAGCATGCAAACATGAACATGATAGGTATTCGATAGGAACTACTAACGCACTACACGCGTATTCTTTCACCGAAAGGTTTCCAGCGAATGCGACATTGTGGACAAAAAAAAAGTTGAGCAAAAACAAAGTTGAGCATCGCCACCACGATATTCCGGGACGGACAACCATTTCAATACACATGTTGTTAGCGAGCACGCAACCTCGGAAATCAACATAATTATTATGAGGGCAATTCTGCATAAACTGCCAACTTTTTTCTCTAGATACATCTATGAAAAATGTGTGTACTGAAATAAAAATGTTGCCGTGCTTTGTAATAGTTACTGTAGTAGAATAATAGAACTACTAACCAAAAGCTGGTAGAGAAGATGGTAGCGCATAATTCAGGTGATCTTGCTTGAATAGGTTACATTTTTTAATATATAGAGTAGTAAAGTAAAAAGCAAGTAGATAAAAAAAGTCTTTATTTATACAATAATGTACGTAATATATATATATGTATAATGTAAACGGTATGCTGAGCAGCGAGAGATGCTGGAACGAAATGGTCAAGTTTTGCAAGGCTGTGATCGCGCATAGGGAGGCTGTGGAGCGGGAAAGAGAACCTCGCCGACCACCGACGCCAGCCAAGAGCTGGAATACATATGATTCCCTCCTTCATTTCAGGAACTAAAAGGGCGCGTCGGGGCATAATGGTAGTAATGCGCAAGCAATCCCGTGGTGTCTCACATCAACGCTGATGTCGTCGCTGGGTTTTATATTTGGTATTCCCGATGTCTGCGAGACTCATATACCCAGCTGTCCCTTACAGGGCACTGTTCTCTGTCGGGTGTCACAGGATCTGTTCATGATCCTGTTCTGCTTTATTCCTCATGTTTCATATGTTTCTGATCTATTTAAGTCTAAATTATATTCGGAAAATGATAATATCAGTCTGCTGTGATATTCTTCGATGGGGAAAAATATTATTCGTAGTAGTAGTAGTAAAATTGTTTGTGACTCGAAATGTACCTATGTCCTATAAAGGAATAGATGAATCTTCGATGCAACTACTGTGCGGTGCTTTATGTTGACACAACAAGCCAAAAACATTGTTAACGGGAAACTTTTATTTTATCGTAACCTTTTATAGTTTTATGTTATCATTAAAATGGTACGTTTATGACTCACCTAACTAGTCTGACCTAGTGGACAGTAAACCGGCTAGCGCTAACAAATATAACGTGATTGAATACGAAGATTACTTCACTATATGTTACAAAGAGCGGATTTAATATAGTAACTATAGTGAATAAGTTCTTAACCGATTTTGACACTAAGTTTTATTGACATTTACTTATTGGTTTCATTTTATTTACATTAATTTAAATTTGATCATTTTGAAAATGTTTATTTAACGACGACCAAAAACATTTGGCAATAATAAATACCTATCGTGACAAGCTTTTGTACGCCCAATCGCTTCGGGAATGAAGAGGACCCCAAAATAACTAAATCTGTATCAAACCTGTATTTCATAATAAATTATTGATTGAATGATAGTTTGATTAATTTAACTAAAATATACTTCTCTCCCAGAAAATAAATTTAAAAAACCTAAATTTTCGTGGTCCCTTGAGTATGTTAGAGACGTGTAACGGAATACTGAATACGATTTAATGAACCTGTATTAAATCATTAAATTGTATATTTTAAAAACAGTAACTATGGAGTTTCTTGCCATGTGTACTGGCAGTAGATAAAAAATTTAATGAAATTCATTAAGCGTGTATACTAATACCATATAATGAAATAAATTATCTGTAATCTAATGCCATTCAGCAGCTGACATTTTGATTTCTTAAAATGCACAGAAAAGTTATGGCACATGTGCCCAGGATTTGAACCCTGTTTCTTCCCAACAAGTCACAAGATCACAAGATCACTTGCTCAATAGAAGTGATCAAGTGAAGTGATATAGATAATAATAAACCAAAACAAGAACTTACCAAATGTTCCGGCATATTCCACTCTTCATACATTCTGGCGGACAAGGGGAACACTTTCTCATTCATTATCTCTAGTGAAGTCAACGTAATCTTCTCTATACTTGAAAAGTATCTATCGTACACCCATCTTAGCTGCCAGTATAGCTCTCCTCTTCTCTCCTTGCTTACAGAGTGCACAATTTTTAGTAAGCTTCTTATATTTTCTTCCGGCAGAAATAAAGCTATTTTATTCCAGTCTATGTGCGAGTTGAACGGCATAACTATGGCATCAGCTATTACTATAGGAATACACTGAGAGGCAAGTATCTCCATCAACACAGATTGCGCTAGTCTCGCACTGCGGACGACCAGGCAAAACATACCCTCTTTCAACACATCGGGGTAATCAAACATTTTTCCAGTGGTGTATTCACATCTTTTCCTGTGGTCTATTCTATCCGAGTCAGTATTACAGGCACCAAGTAGTAACAAATCGTTTGTTGATGATGCAATACTTTTCAGTTGATCTAAGTAATCTGTGGGTATATTGAGCTGTGTTGATACTATCATATAGTTCTTTTGTTTTGGCTGGGTGCTGTCGATGGTTGTAGCAAGCTCGCTGTATAAGGGCAGGGATATGTCGAAACCGTATCGAAAGGACCACGTGTCAAAGCCAGCTCCTGCTATGATGGCTCTGCTTGTGTTGAGGTCGACGACTGAATTGTAGTGGGGTGAAGTACCAGGCACCATATTGAAAATAAGGTGGTTTTCACCGTTATTCCAGCTGTTAAAGAAAGAAATCAGATTTATGTATCTACAAATAAATATGATTTAGAACTTCTTTGAAAGCCCTTATTGCATTTTTTATGATTGACTAAGCTCATTTTTTGAATTGAAAGATTTTGTAATTCAGAAAAAAAGTAAGTTAGTTTATGATAAAGTTTTAAGTTGTTCTAACTACCAGTACTTTAGCTACAATAGATCTCTCTAGGTCGCAGTGGCTTATGGGCATAACTGCCCACACCCCCGTCCTACTAATAACTACCAGTACTTAACTTGAAATTGTAAGATAAAAAATCATAATTTAAAATATTATATTTAAAGTTTTCTTCTAACTGTTGTACTAAATTATGTATTCAATGAATACTGTTCATTTTCACAGTAACCTCTATGAATAACCCATTTGTTTACAAAACAATGAGTGCACAGAGTCAAACTAAAATGGACTAGAATAGGCCACAATATGAGACTCACTGTTCCAGCGACTGTAAGGCTTGGGACACATGTTTAGTGGAGAAGCTCCGCTGGTTCAGGGTGTCAATGCTGGGCACCAAGAGGCACGCAGCCGCCGGGTCCGCCGTGTAGTATTTACTCCGCTTTATAGCGCCCAAAATCTCATAGAACTCCCGGTGAAAACGCGACACCAACTTCCCGTCTTCGGTCCGATATTCTTTTAAAGGATAAATGTATATTGTAATCTTATCGTGCCCTCCTTTACCACATCTGTACACGTTAAAGCAGTGCCAATAAGTACAACTCGAAACGCGCGGCTCCGCGAAGGGCGAATCACTTTTGATAACACTCAGTAAACCCACTGCATCCAAATTCACTGGCTCGTGGAATTCTGTCCGAGGCGCGCTTCCAACGAACACGTTAAACACTACAGTAAACACTAACGATATCACTATAAACAACAGGAGGCCCACGAAAAACCTATGGTACAGAATTTTCCTATACGATATATACTTCGAATGCTTGGTCGTTTTTAGAAGCAACTCAGCAGCCATTTGTGGTTTCGACAATTAGATAAGTATTCCTAATTTATGTATGGCACCCATTATTAGGTACTATCGATTATTTCTCATTCAAAACTTCATAAATTTGTAAAACACTGTACACGTACTGTACAAAGCAGAAGCTTCACAATAAATTCTGCGAACTGTCGTATGTCGCATACTGACGGACGACAAGCAACAACGTAAACTTTAATGACAACTTGACATGACAACGGGCTGCGGACAGTGCTGACTTAACGTGACAGAACATTTTTCGTCTATAGCCCAACCATGGACAAATATCCACAGATAAAGTAGTGTTTTTTTCTTTTCTTATAAATAAGGGATAAAATATTGAATTAACAATAAAATTAATTTGATTTATTATAAAATTATGATTATCTTTGAACCATTTTATTGTTTAAATGTATATACAATAATTCAATATAAATGTTAAACATTAAACAAAACATAAATTGAACGCAGTTTATTGCGCGTAACTGGAGATTTGTAAACTTTCTTGTTTTGCTGTCAGTTTTGTGTTGTGCGTAGTTGCGGTTGAGTTTCAGATGGCTTGATTAATTTTATTATTATTTTATTTTATTATTCCGACAACTTATTTCGGTTTTAGCTTGACCAGAAATGGCATTGCTACCTCCCGACCCCGTTTATACGATCCGAAATGTTGACAATTCGCCCGTTTATTCGTTGGCGTTCAGCTTTCTACCGGGCGGTCTCGAGAGGTTACTAGCCGGCTCAAAAAATGGATTTGTTTATGCATACAACCTTCAGGTGAGGTAACATATTCCAGGTATATCGATTCCTTCTCAAGTTATTGTTCTGAACTGCGTAGAAAATAGTTATCTGACGTAATTTTGGCCTCCATTTAAACTGCGTATTTCTTTGTTTACTACCCCCATTTAGTGACCTAGAAACCTAATCGGTGACTACATGTCTGCCAAAACAAAGTCATTACATACATATCATTTGAAAATAGGCCTATGAAATCACACTATCAAAAAAGTTCCTTGTTCTTATTTCAATTCCCTCAGTAAATCTAATTGCTAATCCAATATTTCTCTACATCCATAGTTAAAATGGCTATATTACTTTTAGTAAATTATAGCTGAACAAACAATCCACATACATGTATTTAATTCAAGTGGAGGTAAAGTCTGCATGTATTGTAAAATTATATATTTTATTCTTTTACAGACAAATCGTGTTCAACAAAAAATCAAAGTTGGTCAAGCTCCAATTCTTCATCTTCTTCACACAAACTCGCAGCTCATAACCCAAGAAAAGGGTGGGAAGTACAAAATTTTCAACTTAACTAATTCTGGATATAAAGAGGATTGTGTTATTGATATTGACTACCCTGGCTTCTGCCGTTTCGAAGCCAATACAAAACTCGAAATACTCTATGTACCTGATCAGGATTCCAAAATATGCATCTACAATTTCTCTGGTGAAAAAATTGGCACCCTCACTCCAGAGAATGGTTCACCCAAGCTGGGTGATCCAATGTGTATGAAGTATATTGAGTTTCCATGTGATAGACCGTGCCTACTGGTAGGCTACGAAGGAGGCTGGTTGGTGCTTTGGGATCTCAACAATAGTGAATGCATCAGCAAGTTGCAAACCAAGGAATGTCCCATGTCTGTGGACTTCCAGCTCGATCAACAGAGAGGCATGATTGGTAACGTGTCTAATGTGATTCAGATATTTAATATAGGAAGAAAAGACTTTAACTTGAGCCATAAGATGGATGTTACTATTAAAAACCCAGGGATAAACAAGGTACAGTCTCGCCAGGACGGAAAAGTATTTGCCTCGGGAGGATGGGATGGTCACATTCGCATTTTTTCCTGGTTTTCTCTTAGACCATTGGCTGTTCTAACGGAACACAGACAGCCAATTCAAGATGTTGTTTATTCTACGGAGAAAGTCTCATATTGGAATGCTAACATCATGGCAGCTGGTGGTTTAGACGGAGCTATCACCCTTTGGGACTTGTATAACAACAAGCAATAGTATCACAGAGCAATAAAGCTTACTATTAAAGAAGCTCTTAGAAGATTATACTAGAAAACCTAGTAGAAAATCACTGCTGAATTTCAATACTAAGTCAACATAAATAGATGTTTGTATATTAAACAAATATGAAGTATAGGAATATGAAGTATGTATTAGTGATTGTGTTTGCTGATTATGGCAAACTCATATTCCTGATTTACCTTGAAATTGAACAGTACTGTATAACTACAGAATTCATCATAATCTTTTGGGTTTTGCAAAATACAAAGAAAATATTTATTAATTTCTTAAGCTTTGAGAAATTATTTACAACATACTAGATGAGTCCTTTCATGTCTGAATTCATCGACATTTGTTATTAATGCCAGAATTGCCTTTACTATAATTGTTACTACAATATATGTCAATAATAATTTTAATTATTAATATTTAATTTTGAGAATTATGGTGCCTTTGAAACTAGCATTTTAAGTTCTAAGCAAATATAATTATTGTTACTATGATCTGTTACTGACTATTTAAGCCTAAGGCTGAAAACAAGCCCAGTAGGGAGATGGTCTTTTCAAGTGAGAAGGCCTCGAGGCATTAGTGGCCAGCATAGTATTGCATACACCAGCAACCACTACTGCTGTAGCCCTATAATAATGAGCCATACAATATTTATAACATAATTGGATCTCAATATAACGTACAAATACAATGTATTATTAATATAATGAAGTCATCAATGCAAGCGGCTAAGCTGATATATTTAAGAGAGGACTCTATATAAATACATAGCAATGACTTATTTTTCTTTAATGATATACTTAAGCAATGGTTTTCTCAGAATAAAATGACGAAGTGAAAATATATTTGTTTTTCTTATATTAATCTTAGGGACGAAACAAGCTTTGAATGTCAAATACATAGAAACATGATTAGGTACCTTCAATCCATACTTCCATACTAATATTTTAAATGCGAAAGTAACACTGTCTGTCTGTCTTTCTCGCTTTCACCACAGAATAATATGCTTTCACGCCAAAACTACTGAACCGATTTCAAAAATTCTTTTACTATTAGAAAGCTACATCTTAACTGAGTGACATAGAATACATAATATTATGGTGGTGTAAACGAAACTAGAACTAGTAATATAATTTTGATCTATGCTGCCTTTTCTGTATTGCTTCTCTATGTCAATACAAAGCGAAATGCCGCCAGCACTTACATACATTATTAAACCAAAACATATTTATAAAATAAATCAATAAAGATAAATATGGTGAGTTGTAATTGGGTAAAATATTACATATATTGTATTATCAGCTACGTAGGTAATGCATACATACGGGATTTTCATTTCTATGCTTGGATTTCGGAATATTATGTAAGTCAGTCACATCTAAAAAGTTTAAAATGTAAAATTCTTACTTATGTAAGATAATACCTTATGTATAATTGGTGAACAGTGGTAAACCATATGCGTTTTGCGTGTATTTTAAACATTTCATTTCATCGATGTGAATCATCCTCACTGTGACAATATTTATTCAAGTGGCGAAATATAGCCTACTGGGGCAGCAGGTAGTTATGTACACACTGTTGTAAGCAGAGTAGAATATTTGGTAGGTCTCAATTTCGTTAGGTAACAAAATAGATAAGAATATTTTCACCTACATTAATCATTTCGTTCGTAGGTGAGGTAAATTTAAAAGTAAGAGATCCCTCCTGTATCGCCGGAGTAGGCCACCGAGCGGGTTTTAGTGGGTGAAAGTCCCACATAACCCGGCGTCGCTCCCACGACGTCCGGGTACCTTTTCAAGGTTTCCCACTCGTTAAACAACAAAAAAAAGGTATATAAGCTTTTCTATTGACTTATTGATTGACAGATGATTTGATAAAAAATCACGCTAAAGCTATTTCGAAAGATTAAAGTGCGGCGTACAAAGAAATGTAATCCCTCTTAGATGGGGATATACGGTTATACATTACTTAATTAGCTGGACCATAAGATGCTTGCGCTACGAGGCCGCCGCCAAAGCGTACAATGCTGGTTCCGCGTTCGTCAGCCTGGATCGGATTATAGCATTTATAAATGTCGATTGTGTGCATTGGTAACCTGGATGTCAACATGAGCTGGAGTATCGCTCTCGCGGTTCGTGCCTAACAGTGCACGTGCTCCACCATGGCACTCATCGTGAGCTTGCAACCCAAGTAAAATCCCAGATACCGGACGTTCTGCTGCCACTCTAAATCCTCACTGCAGACGCAGCGGTGTCTTTATGGTAGGTACGCTTCAGGCTGAATAGTTTTGGGACCGCCTTTCCGGCGTTGACGGCAATGCTCCAGTCTAACAGGCGGCTAAGAAAGCTCTGCATTCGTCTGAACGCTAGAGATTAAAATATTGTTGGCGGGTAATGGAGAAGGAAAGTAGAATTCTTCCGTGTTTCATGTTCCCGACGATTTCAAATTATGTTCGATCGAGATATTTCTTTTTTTTGTCTCATAGGTAACTGCGTCCCTGTAGCTCAGGACCAGAATAGTGCTACGGTAACCCCTGCCTGTCGTAAAAGACGATTAAAAGGGTACTTCTGGGGTTGCGGGCGGTGAGAGTGGGAGCTCGAATCGTCCATCATGTGGGAAAGACGACGCTGTTTGTGGCTGCACAGCGTTATGTAAACCGGGAAGAGCCCGTCTTGGGCGCAGCGCTGGAGGGCACCGGCGCGTTCTATAAGAGATCCCGGAGCCCTCCTGTAGCGCCGGAGTAGGCCACCGAGTGGGTTTTAGTGGGTGAAAGTCCCACATAACCCGTCGTCGCTCCCACGACGTTGGTACCCCTTTTCATGGTATCCCACTCGTTAAACAACAAAAAAAAAAACTAACTGCGCCAGCGCACTATCTTTGTGGTTCAAATTGCAACAAAAAAGTCTTCAGTCAATAGTAAAATCGAATAAAATTCGGAATATGTTCATCAGTAGTATTCTTGTCTGAATATATTTAATTTTTCAAGATAAATAACACTTCTAACAATAACACAGTATCATAACCTCTAATTCATAACTGCTTTTTTCAGATAAGCCTTCCTTTTTTTGTACTCAGCTTGGCTGTCTAGATCTCCTCATTGGTAGTATATTCGTAATTGCAGCATCGATTGTATTAGGATCATAATAAAAATACAAGTTACAATTAGATAAAGATAATCGTATGATTTATTTCACATTGAATTTGAATCATATCATTAATTTAATATTATGTTACTAGTATCACATGTACAGTGCGTTCTACTGCCTTAATTATTTAACATAATAACGTCATGATCATAACCATAATTACCGTAAACCTTAAAACTAAGACTAGCAATTGAAATAATAGTGAACTCTGTTCGGTTTATCATGCTCTTGTGATATGTATCGGATGAATATTTTATATATGTAGGTATAAGCTTCGAGATTTTTAAATTTAAACCTGAACGATTTTCCTCGTCTTAGGAATTAGCGATTCATCATCGGTGGAGACTTCTACGAGTCTTCGTCGTTTTCGCAGCGGCCTCGTGGACTCTGGAGGTTCCTTGACTTTTGCTACGATTTTCGCCATTTTATTCCCTAGCCTGGTTATTTTGAATTTAGGTAGAGTTTGTTCGGGATTAAGCGTCTCAGTTGCCTCGTTCTCGTTTATTTCATCTACTCTCTCGTTCTTCTCACTTGCAGGTGTCTCTGTCATGGGTTGCTCTGTTTCAAGCTGTTCAGTACTTTGTGTGGCTTCATCGTCCTTATTTTTATTACCATTCATTGTAAAATCTAGGGGTCCTTCAGTTTCGTCGTTGTTCACCTCGGTCTTTACCCTATTCGCGCAATGAGCCTGGAGAAACGACGTTAGAGGTATCGGCACTGGTATGGGAAGTGGAATCGGTAAAATTACCGGATACGGTACGAGAACGGTTATCGGAGGAGGTTGACCAAGAGGCTGAGGATAATTGAGTGGAGGAAACAGTCTGGGCCGCTCTTGAGGCATCATGCCTGGCCTCGGAGGCATGAAACCAAGTCTCGGTGGGAACATGGGATGTCGCGGTTCGTTGCCAGGAACATTACCGTCCATGAAACCGGGCGGAGGCATTCCGTACATGGGATTTGGAAACGGCGGTGCTGGCATCTGATGTTGATTGATGGGGTGGGGTGGCGAGTGGATCGCACTGTTCCCCATCGCGGCGCTGGATACCGGAGACGAACCATCGGAGGGGCTGCACATCCGCAGGTCTTGGGCCTTCGGTGTAGAAGCGTGCTGCCTTAGAGACTGCGATGTGACGGTTGCAGAACATTTGGAGGTTCGTCGCTTTCGCAAGTTCATTTTGGAAGTCCTGAGATCTTTTTTCGTTTCCGGGGATTTTTGAATCGGGGTTCTCTCTTCTGACGTACCTTTTGGATTCATCAGTTTTGCCGCGGGTGCGATTGTTATTAGCGGTAGAGGAGATTTTCTGTTTTGATGTGCTTCTGACTTTTCGTTTGGCTTACTCGAAGCCGTCTCGGGGTTAGGTGAACCGGAGCGTTCAGAGTTGGGTGATACTGATCTGCTCTTGCAGTTCTTTAGCCAGAGATCGGGAGTGATAAGGCTCGATGAAGACGAGGCGTTCACCAGGTGGGGATTGAGATCTAGGTGCGCCTGCGTCTCACGGCAGAAGATGTGCATTTTGTACTGATTGAGGCATTTGTCCGAGCAGAACTGGAGCTGTGTGGCGCCATCCTGGAATTGAGAAAAACAACAGTTAGTATAGCTCAAGTTTTATTGGTAGGTACCTACCTACTATTCACGTAAAAAAGACAACAACGTAATACCTACTCACGCGTTACAGAAATGTCTTTCTATACCTACATTTCCTTGCTTTAATAAAATAAAAATCAATGAATGTACAGTCAAGGTGTTTGTCCATCTTGGTTATGTGGAATTCGAGGTATTACCGAGGCTTCTTTGTAATGGCGAGATGTTGAAGAAGAATTACAGCAACCCCGTTCTTCATTAAAGGCGACGTAGAAGAAAATACCCAGCTTTTTCCTGCATGCTACTAATAGTACCGACTAACCAAAAATATAAATTTATCGCTGTGACTACAGCTCACTCATGATGGTGAAGTCACCTCATGCTCTCGATTTAAAATGTCAACGTACAGCGGTGGATAATTTGGATGGACAGGTTGTATATCTAATAAGTATTAAGCATGCTCTCGATTTAAAATGTCAACGTACAGCGGTGGATAATTTGGATGGACAGGTTGTATATCTATTAAGTATTAACGTGTGTTTATCACGTGGAATTGAACATAGGCGAAATTGAAGTTAGCGTAACGTTGGCTGAAGGAATAAGACATTAAATGTCACTTGTTGTAACGGGGAAGGACACATCGTGAGGAAACCTGCATGCCTGAGAGTTTTTCATAATGTTCTCGAAGGCATGTTGAGTCTGCCAATCCGCACTTGGCCAGCTTGGTGGACTAAGGCCTCCTATTATGAAAGGAGACCCGTGCCCATTAGTGGGACAAAGAAAAGGTTATGGTGGTGGTGGCTGAAGCACAGCTTGAAACAGAATTTAAGGGGTTGATCGCTGCGACCCATAGACGTCCCACTGCTGGGCACCGGTCTCCCCCACAGACACAAATGCGGGAGGTCTAGAGCATACTTCACCAAGCTGCTCCAATGCGGACTGGTGGATTGGTTAGTGGCCAACCCAGAATGTTCGAATGTTCTAAAGGTCCACCCGAAGGTCTTCGACTGTTTCCATCATTGAAATCAACCGGGACCGACTGTTACGTGCCCTCCGAAGCACGGTAGCGTCAGTGAAATTTTGCCACTAGCGGTCACCCATCCACAAACCGACCACGCCCGTCATTGCTTAACTTTCGATCACATTGAATCAACGCGCGCCATTGGGCTATGGACGTTGAGAGGTTGATAGATGGTATTACTCGTAACTCTCACCTGAAAGTCAACATAGGCGACAGTGTGCCTAACGTGGCGGCACCAGTCGCAGGTCTTGGCACGCTTGAAGTTGGCCCGGCGGGACTGGCTGAAGCATAGTTCGGAGCAAAAGGCAGCCCCTGCCTGCTGCAGCGCTCCACCCTCGCTGGAGATGCTCTTGTTGCACCAGGAGCATTCTTCTGTAATAAGACATTTGTCTTGTTAGTTAGGTGTAACATGTACGAGTATTTATTAAAATCCACCTTAATGTTAATTGTATCAGGAGTTATTTAGCGGAACTATCTCTAATTTACTAACCGTCAACCCCAAACAGAGCATCCTGAGGGTAAGTTGACTCTACGCCACAAACCCTCGTCAACTTATCAATTATAAAACGTTTGGAGGCGAAACACGTGTTGTTGGTGCGTGTGTTGGTGTATATTAAATTATTTATTATTTTATGATTAAATAAATAATTTATTAAATTCAATTTAATTTTAATATTTATTAAATTTAAAAATTTAATAAATATTTTATTTAATGATTAAATCAGATTAAATAAATAAAAATAAATAAATAAATATTTTCATTGATGTATGTGCATTTTGTGCATGCTTTGTTACGTAGTAGGAAGGTGTCATATGCATAAAAGTATACACCATCATACGCCTTGCTCGCGGGTTGATGTAAAGTGGAATAACACTTTATACCGTTTCTCATTGAAGTGTCCAACAGCGGACCTGGCTATATGGCGTTCGAGCATGCAAGCAAGAGTGACTTCTGACTTTCGAAACCAAATCTGGTTTTAAATGTGTACCGGACGATAACGGTAAAGGACACATGAGGAAACCTGCATGCCTGAGAGTTCTTCATAATGTTCTCTAAGGCATGTGAAGTCTGCCAATCCGCACTTGGCCAGCGTGGTGGAATAAGGCCTAATCCCTCCCATTCTGAGAGGAGACTCGTGCCCAACAGTCTATAACCAACCAAGTTGTAACAACCCAAGTTGAATCTATAACTTCTCAATCTGTACGGGGCCGTAACTTGAAACCACAAGAGTAACAAACCAAACTCATCTTTCCCACTGTTTCAGTCGTCGAGTCGCAATTGAATTTGTAATTTTATTGAACATTGATTGGAAAAATATTATAATGACCACGGGATCGAATGTCCGGACAATATGATAGCTCGTTAGTGGCAGAAGTTAATAAGGCATAACGAGATATCGTTTGCCCGACTGCGTGCCCCGGGAGGCACAGTCCGAGACGGCTCAGGTTTCGTTTATTTTGAGACTTTTTTGGAATATTGAAATACGTTTTAGTATATGAGTTGCATTACGTAGTACATACTTATTAATCTGTGATTGCAATGCTGCTGGAAGCCTACGAATTAGTAAAGCTGACAGTACTTCCTGACAAAATAAAAATCTTTTACTTTAGATAATCTGCAATTTTATGGAGTCAACGTTGTAAACGCTCGACTCGATTGCGACTTGATCGAGATAATGAGTCGAATGAGTCGTATTCGAGCGATTGAGTCACGCGAGCGGTTCAAAAGTAGAGCCCCAGATTCGAGCGCACACGAAATAAATGTATGTCTATCTGTTCAATATTACACACGTTATGCGAAAGCGTTCATTAGGAATAGTAAACCGGCTCTGTGGTATCAAATTTGTAAATAATGGCGTTTGTACCAGGCGCACAGGCAAACCGTAATGTAGCCCTAGTACTGCGCATTGATATTCGAGTCTCCCAAATGATCTCTAATTAATCAAACGCTATAAAGCCATTTATAGTGCCAGAATTCAGCGTGCTTGTGATTGATTTGGAACCTCCCACATACCTGCCTACGTAAGATAAAAAAATAAAATAATTCACAATAGAGCAAAACCGAATACCGTTTTTACTACCCTTTCTTTTTTCCTTTGTAACTAAAAAATAGTAATATAATAACATATTCGAACTGGCTCTCGATTGAAAGTCCAGTTGAAAGTAAGTACTTAAACAAAATATTGGCACCATTTAAATGTTCACAGCGTAAAGTACATAAGCAATATTAATGAGCCAACATTATTTTTGTTTACATAAATTTACAAGATAAGATTACTTTGCCAGAGGCAAATCCCTTAATTGGTTATGAAAGTTAAATTTTTAATATTACTTATACATTCGTTTTTAAGAACAAACTGTAGCTGTTAATTTACTAACATCATTAGGGAATTTTAAATTCTTAATTAATGCAATAAAGATTATTATTTTTTAAACAGCTTAGATAAATTTGTGAACTCAAATTTTTCATATTAGGTACCTAATTGATTGATGTGAATTACATTTTTATTTATTTCTTCTAAAACTTCAATTATTGTGAACAAAGTCAGGAATCAAAGGCTAATTTTACAATAGATAAAGCTGACTCAAACATTAGGGGTTACGGTAAGTAGCAATATTATCTAATGCGGACCAAGGGGAGCCCTTGATATTGCGATATATACTTAATTTAGCTATCAAAATTCCACGAACTTCGGGGATAACGTATTGAAAATGGGGATGTAATAGATCCGATTATCGATAAAGCAAATATGACTATGCAATTGGTTTATTGCGATGCTTTTCCTTCGGTTTGTAGGGTTAACAAACGCATGGGCGGGTGGGGCTCAATTACGACAATTCGAAGAATCACAGCTGAACCAGGGGATGCTTCTTGGAACAATATATTATTCACACTTATTCACACTGAATCCTGGAAAAACAATTAATTTAAATCGAGAGGGATACTGGCAAAACAATCAAATTAGTTAGATTACTATCTGTGTTATTATTTAAAATAAATGGGGTACTTCGGTTTGGGTTCAGTAAAAATATAACACAGAATAAAAGCGCTAAATTAACTGCTACGCTCTTCTCAAGATGAAGAAGGATCTAGCCAGTGGATAGCCGTGAAATTGACGCATGTTTTAAAAAACATCACCCTATATGTCTTCCATTGCTATTCAAATTGGCACCCAAGTCCAATCTGCCATCGTCAGGATAATGCATTGCACAATTGCACAATCTTTTTGACGATTCCGTGGCACGGTGAGGGGTCATAACTAACGAACCACGTATCTTGGGTTCGAATCCCAGCAGCGACTGCCTGGGCGAATTCTAATTAGAACTTATAGTGCTCTATATAGGATCTACCACGTAACCATTGGTTCAGGCACAGCAAAACCTCGCCCAGGGGGCAATCACAGGAGCTGGGCGCTGAGTCCAGAACGCGCACGACTGTAGCTGGATTCGCTGGATGAATTTGTGGTTTGGCTGGCGCCTGTTGGGTATAACCGCGCCGACACCGTCTCCCACGCTCAGCAGCAGGGATGTCACCGGTGTTCACCTCGCAGCAATTGCCCGGATCAAAGGACCATCCTTAATTCCGAATTCCCTGACGCATTAGTGCTCACAGCGCCGCGAAAGATGAGGAAAGTTTCGTACCTTTGGTCTTCTGGTCTGCAGCGTGGTCCGGACTGGCGGGGTCGCGCGCGCGCGACGCGGCCCAGCGCCTCAGCTCCAGCCGCTCGTAGCCGTACCAGCCCAGCAGCTCATTCATGGCTGTCTCCGCGAACTCCTGGAACACCAGGGAATCACAATTAAGTAACAATAACTGGTACAATCTAAACTAAATCACATGGAAAAATACACTTTTCTATGTAATGTTTTCTCAATTCACAATGTCACCTATAAGTGTAAAGTAAAATATAGTGAGGAAACCTGCCTGCGAGTACTCCAGTTCTTCATAATGTCGTCTAAGGCATGTGTCTGCTTATTCGCACTTGGCCTATGGCCAATGGCGTGGTAGACTATGGCCTAACGAGAGGTGACCGGAATCCAACAGTGGAACAAAGAAATAGGTAATTTTTTCTACATGACATGTCATCAATTCGAAAGGTTATATACCTTTCGAATTGATATTTAGATATAATAGATATTTTTTTTTATAATCAATTCATCATAGAACAAACAAACAAAGTAGGTTACAATAGTAAGTGGTCACTGTCAAATATATTCAGTGAAAGTGAAATATAAACAAATATTGTTTCCACGCAAACTGGTTATGTCAGAAATCTCCATATAATACTATACCATAACTATATCATCGAATTTGCATCATTGGACTTTGTTTCTATCGTAACGTCAGCAAATATGTCCAAACAGTGAGGTCATAAATTGTTTACAATGCGCCCTCTATACGAATAATTTATTTGCACGTCGCGACCAGAAATAAAGTTGTTATTTTTAATGACACTCGAATATAAGGAGATTTGTGTGGAACAAGCTGCTGACCTGCTTACGAGGGGGTTTATAGTGATCATCGTGTTTATAAATTTGCAAGAATTTAATAACACGAGAGAAGAGTGATAGCAGTGATATGACTTGTTCGGGTTTCGTATTTTGTGTGAATTGTTAAAAATTTCGAAAAACGTCAAGCCGCCTAGAAGCTATGTACAACAGTGTCAGATGGATGGATGGATTGTTCTTGCCAAGAATGGATAGGTGGACCACAAGCTACATAATAACCGAGTGACATAAGCTATTTTTAACGCGGGTGAAATCGCGGACAGCTAGTTCACTATATAAATGGGAAAGTGTGTTTGTTAGTTTGTTGGTTTGTTCTTTTTCTCCTCCTCAACGGAATAATGGATCAATGTGTTTTGCATACATGTAGGAGGTACACTCCTGGAGGCTACTTTTTATCCCGTGACATTGCACTTTTCCTTTGAAATGGATAAATTGGATTTTTAAGTACATATTGCATAGTACCTAATATTCGGTAGATTGCCATCCAAAATGGCTAAAGGTACTTTTTATTTTTTTCGCTGCGACCCATAGACGCCCCTATGCTGGGCACGGGTCTCCCCCACAGACACTGCTTCGGGAGGTCTAGAGCATACTCCACCACGCTTCAATGCGGATTGGTGGAGGGATTAGTGGCCAACCCAGTGTCGAATGTTCTCAAGCCACCCGAAGGTCTTCGACAAGGCTTAACGACTGTTTCCAGCATTGAAACAACCGGGACCGACGAATTTACGTGCCCTCCGAAGCACGGTAGCGTCCAAGAAATTTTGCCACTAGCGGTCACCCATCCACAAACCGACCGCGCCCGTCGTTGCTTAACCCTTTCGATCACATTGAATCGACGCGAGCCATGGGCTATGGACGCTACAGTTTATTTTTTTAAGTATCCCTAAATGGCAGAGAACCGTTTTAAGTTCTGGACGGAAAACGATTTAACGCGAGCGTCTATCTATCTATCAAAAATTAAAATCTCACGCGAGGATTCCCGCGTCTAACAGCTGCTGACCTACTTTGACACAGGTTTTATTGGCGAGATAGTGTCAATAAATTACAGTGAATATAAAAAGACGGGCCGTACGAAAAGCCGACACCGCTGCCTACGGTATCTGTGTCGCTATAAAAATATACTTCGGATTTAATTTTATTGTGAGCTACGTTGACAAAGATGTTTCTGGTGATTATGGAGTATTGCCGTTTGTCACCAAGAGTTTGACTGCTTACTTTATAATAATAAAGCCTTTATTGCAGAAACTATAAATTATAAGGTTTTTTTTTTAAATATTTAAGACTGCTTACTTTAGAACCTATCTATATAATAAAAATGAATCGCAAAATGTGTTGGTAAGCGCATAACTCAACAACGCCTGGACCGATTTGGACAATTCTTTTTTTAAAATGTTCGTTGAAGTTCAAGGATGGTTTTAACGGCGAGAAAAATTTGAAAATTCATCCCCTAAGGGGGTAAAACGGGGGTGCAAAGTTAGTATGAAGCTATGCCGTTTTTGAAGTTAGTGAATGTGTAACGCAAGCGAAGCTGCGGGCGTCCACTAGTCTATATTATAAAAATGAATCGCAAAATGTGTTGGTAAGCGCATAACTCAACAACGCCTGGACCAATTTGGCCAATTCTTTATTTTAAATGTTCGTTGAAGTTCAAGGATGGTTTTTACGGCGAGAAAAATTTGAAAATTCATCCCCTAAGGGGGTAAAACAGGGGGGGGAAATTTAGTATGAAGCTTTGCCGTTTTTGAAGTTACTGAATGTGTAACGCGAGCGAAGCTGCGGGCGTCCACTAGTTAATAATATAATTACGTTAGTACCTATTAATTATTTTAAGCTTTGGAACTAATAGAATTTGTAGCCTAACGACTCTGACCTTTTACTCTAAAGGTCCGGGTTTCAAATACCATAAAACCCAGGTCTTATCTCATTATAAAATTATATTTCAATTTCAATTTCAGGTCTTATTTATCTCAGTATTATGAAACTCAATATTTTTTTAATCATTATAAAGATGCTCGAAGGAGTATCTTTTCGAAAACTTCGCAGATTGAGAAAAATCTCATACAAACGCAAACTTGGTACAGTACAGCTTGATGTTCAGTGACAGTCATTTATGCAATGATAATAAAACATCACTTCAGTAAGTTCTTTTAAAAATACGTATAAAATAGCACGGCCTTACTTAGTATAGTCATAGTAGGAATTCTATAGTATCAAATAGCTTGTTTAGCAATAACTTTTCTTACAAGCATCATCTTCCAGCCGCTCTGTGTAACCAGAGCCTAATTATCAACGGACGCGCGCGCTGTGGCGGGCGCGTGTCGGCTGCCCATCAGTACCACGCTTTATTCCTAATGACTGTTTAATTGCCGCTCCTGGGGATGAAGTTGATCGTATGCATTTTACAGCTTAAAAGTTGATCGTATGAATTTTACAGCTAGGCACTAGGGGTAGCTATGAGCGCTGTAACATACAATCACATAAACAGTCGAATTGATAAATTCAATCTCAATTTTCAAGAAAATGTCAGAAATGCATGGGGTTTGATTGAAACGGGACCTTCAAGCGATGGATATCGATATTCAACTAACACTTTTGCTATCTTTCGCATATTTCCAGACAGCTCTTGCTCTCAGGCATGCATTCTTAAATCGCATATAACTTAGAAAAGTCATTGGTGGTGCCACTAGGGTTTGTATCCCGACCACTCGAGTGAGAGGCGAGTTCGATAACCACTGGGCTGTCACCGCTGATAATATTCTGTTATGATACAAGTAAAAAACCAATACACCTGAAACAGTCCCATTTCTCTTAGTACAAAAACAAAACCTCCCCTATTTTGTCCCGCAGACTCTGTAACAAGAGCCCAATTATCTCTGGTCACCGCGAGTCGCCTTTCGCGACAAACTGATAGCCTGAGAATAATTAATCTGCGGAGCATGACGACAACAAGGCTACAGGAATGAACTTTGACAGGACTTTTGATATATGAATATGATAATTCATCATGAAATCATCATTATCAAACAATCTAATTCATTATCAAAAATCTACTACGATTGCTTACCAATCGGCCAACCCAATTATCGGAAGTTTTTAGGCCTCAGACATGGCTTGACTGTTATCTTACGATAATAACAGAAACCAACAGCTTCACGTGAAGCAGAGAAGCTCTCTAGAAATTGTACCTACCACTAGAGGCAGCTTGATATTTTCAAATAGCTGAATATGTCACGAGACCACAGCGCTTCAACTCGCTAAATAGAATACTCAATATGAGCTCGGTACCTATAGAAAAATCGCTTCTCAAGCATAATCTTGCAGCGAGCAAGCGCTTTACGTAACGAGAGACCTGTGCGAGAGACCAATTATCTACACTGGTCACTCCTCAGCCGAACAGCTAAGCTACAGGAATAATTAATCTGTGTACAGCCATGTTATACTGTGCTCGTGTGTCAAAGAGGCTCGAGTAATGAAGGTCCTTAAAGACATGTCATGTGATCGCTCACAAAAAGCTTTGTGATCAAAGCAGGGTTGGTTCTTCATTATTCGTGTTACGTGTCGTTTTTAATAGAAACAGTATTAAACTGAGAAGCGTTAGTCGACGCATATACTTACTTGTACATCTATTTTACGAACTGAATATTTAGTAATCTGTGTAGTAGAACACATTTTGGAGGGAAATCGACGGCTTGTTGATGTCGTGATAAACAAATAATGTTTAAAAACCACAAAGACTTCGGTTGTTTTGGTTACTAGCAATAATTGTTGCAAGTTATGACTGTCATAACTTTGGTGGATTTAAAGAATTTAAACCGCAGAAAGCAAGTTGTGATAACATAGTATCTTAAGATTTTTTCTTAAACTGCTTATGGCTTTGGATGTGTAATATTTACCTACAGAAAAGCAAATTTTTGCAACTATTTTTATACGATTGGTTAACGTTAATTTTTATACTTCAATGTTTACATTAAAAACTGCTCAAATTGGAAAACGCCGAATCACAGATAAATTTACGGAAATTATCATTTTCAACAGATCCATCGAATTTTCCGCCCACCCCACATTCAATACTTTCAGTAGCTCATTCTGCTGTTTCGCAAAATTATCTTTATGCAGTTATTACAGATGAATAAAACTGGATATTCGAAACTGAAATCTGAATTTCGAATGCAAATAGAGGGAATACACTAACGTACCCGTACGAAGTTACCAGGGCCAGAGATAATTAATACGTATCTGCTATACGGAAATCCAAATAGTTTTTTGCTTTTGCCATTCCACATGGAATTAGTAAACACTACGTGGTCTGTAAATCCATGTCTTTCGATTATATTATTATTAGTAGATAGATGTTTAATTACAGTCATAGTCATAACAAATGAATAAGCCTTTTATATCTATAAAGTATCACCTGTCAAATTCTGAATTGAGTTTGAATGAAGAAGACAAAACACTCTACTATAGCTATGGGCGTATTGAGGGGCATCTCTGCATCTTCTCGTTGCCGATATCGCAAATTCTGAAAACTAAGGTTTGCAATTTGTACGTCTTACAAGAAATAATAACCTAGTTGTTTCCCTTCGTGACAGGATACAGAGCTAATAAAAGCAAGCCAGGATATAGTTCTTAAAGCTATAAAGTTGAAGTGGCGATGGGCTGTACCTGTGGCCTGACAGCCCAGTGGCTATCGAACTCGCCTCTCACTCGAGCGTTCCGGGTTCAAACCCCAGCGGCACGCCAATGACTTTTCTAAGTTATGTGCGATTTAAGAAATTAAATGTCACTTGCTATAACGGTGAAGGACACATCGTGAGGAAACCTGAGAGTTCTTCATAATGTTCTCGAAGGCATGTGAAGTCTGCCAATCCGCACATGGCCAGCGTGGTGGACTAAGGCCTAATCCCTTCCATTCTGAGAGGAGACCTGTACCCAACAGTGGGACAAAGAAAGGGTTGTGATGATGTATGCCTGTTTGTCTGCCATTGTTTTGCCTCGTCCAGTAAGTGAGCTTTTAACTCAGTCTGTGATGGCGATATCCAATCCCCGCGTGGGCGCGGCCTGAGACATACACTGCACCCGCGGCGCACCTTGCACTAGTGACTAGATAGATACTCTGTACATAGTAGGAATGGTCGATGGAAAGTTCTAGATTTACCTCGACTTCATCCACGTCAATAAATAAATCAGGTGCAAGTATTCGTTCGTTAATTATAGTACTGTAAGAATTTATTTGAATAAATAAATAGGAACATTACAAAAAGTTTTAAAACTTTAACAAACAATAACTGTCACACTTGGTCCGACCGACCATTCGGACATCATTTTGGTTCGATAATTGTTCGACAAAACCAAACAGTCGTTATGATTCCATAATAGGACCCCAGGTTCCAACTCGCAACTTTACTAGCTGGCTGAGTATGACCCTATTTACAGGCGGGCGCGGTGGCGCAAACATATCGTGTGTCGGCAGCCTAGCTCATAATTTACCTAATGTTCCGTAAAATGATCGGATGTTAATGTTTATGTGGTCGGACTAGTATATGACTAGTTTAAATTTAGCTCTTTATAAAAACCTAGCGGACCTGGCAGACGTCTTGGCTGAACTGACTTTACGTTTGGGCCCTTCTTTAAAAATGTCTTACATCTATATTTTTGTTTATCTGTATACTTGGGCACAGAATATTTACTTATTAACTTACATAAGTTAATAAGCAATGCACGCGTATCATCGGTTTGTGAAGGGTGACCGTTAGTGGCAAAATTTGATAGACGCTTTCGTGCTTCGGAGGGCACGTAAAGGTCCTGAATTGAAAAAGCAATCGCTATGCTTTGTCGAGGACCTTCAGGTGGCTTGAAATATTCGACACTGAGTTGGCCACTAACCTTTCCACCAATTAGAAGAAGCGGAGTATGCTCTATACTATACCAAAGAGTATATAATGGCTCTAGACCTCCCGCAGCTCTGGCTGTGGGAGACCTGTGCCCAACAGTGGGACGTGTAAAGCTAGACCATAATTAAGAAACAAAGCGTGTTCACACGATACTGTAGCAGGGCCGGGCGAGTCGCCGCGCAAACATATCGAGTGTCGCTATCGGAGTATTCGGAGCTTATAATTTACCTAATGCTGTGTAAAACGATAGTGCGTTAATGCGGAATATAGGAAATATCCAGAGACTATGTGCAGTTTTATCTATCTCTCAACTATTTTTAAAGACGGTCAGCTGATGGTAAGTCCGTGGTCACCATTGTTCATGGATGCATGTCTTCGAGAAGGCTTAACGACGACGTGCCCTCCGAAGCACGGTAGCGTCCATGAAATTTTACCACTAGCTGTTACCCATGCACAAATCGACCGCGTCCGTCGTTGTTCTCTGAACTCTTTCGATCACATTGAATCGACGCGAGCCATTGCTCGCTTCTCTCGGGTGGAATAAGACATAATAATTATATTCTTCTTAACGCGTTAACTTACTAAACTACTTTCATACAACCATTCATCCCCCTTTTCAACCCTTTACAACACTTTTTTTTCAATTAAAAAGTAGCCTATGTCCTTTATTAGGCTCTAGCTAGATTGTCTGTGTAACAAATTTCATTTAAATCGGTTCAGTAGTTTTGGCGTGAAAGCGAGACAGACAGACAGACAGACAGAGTTACTTTCGCATTTATAATATTAGTATGGATTAGTATGGAAGTATGGATAACTAATAAGTAAAATGCTTTGTCGACTCCCTTCTCGACAACGTCGCATATCGCGGTGCAGTATGGCCCTACAGTGGCTAATGGGCTGCAGATCTAGCATGGCCATGAAGTAATGACGTGTTTTCTGTTTGATATCAACTACACAAAGAGCTCCGAACAGGCGTTATCCAAACATATCGCGTGTCGGGCAACAGCCGAGCTTATAATTTACCTAATGTACCAACTGTAAAACGATATCCCGCTAATGTCAGCGAACAAATATGAACAACGTAGTAACATGGTATCTCTTGAAATTCACAACTCGCCTGTGGAAAATTTCGCTTTGTTCAACAAAATTTCAGTTGGTGTTTAATGGTAAGTAAGCTGTGACAGCCCAGTGGTTATCGAACTCGCCTCTCAAGCGGTCCGGGTTCAAACTCCAGCGACACGCACCAATGACTTTTCGGAGTTATGTGCGATTTAAGAAATTAAATGTCACTTGCTGTAACGGTGAAGGACACATCGTGAGGAAAACTGCATGCCTGAGAGTTCTTCTAATGTTCTCGAAGGCATGTGAAGTCTGCCAATTCGCACTTGGCCAGCGTGGTGGACTAAGGCCTAATCCCTCCCGTTCTGAGAGGAGACCCGTGCCCAACAGTGGGACAAAGAAAGGGGAGTGATGATGATGATGATGTTTGATGGTAAGTGGCTGAAGCCCACTTTAATTCATCCGAAAGAATTTAAAGCCAATGGTAAGACCCAACCCTAGGGTCTAAAATATCAGATGATCCAAGCCCCGCCGTTACCCAAATTCTGGGCTAATAAGCTTACCAAATTTTGGGCTGTACGTTTACATACGTACACGTATATATTATTATACGTACTAAAGGGTACCTACTGATTCAGTCGCCCATTTTTTATCAACTATTAAAACCACCAGAACACTTTCTTTGTCCCACTGTTGGGCACGGGTCTCCTCTCGTAATGATTGACTTTCGCGAACTTTATGGAGGACTCTAAGGCATGCAGGTTTCCTTAGGTGACATTTAATCTTTTAAATCGCACATAACTTAGAAAAACGTGCCGCTTGGGTTTGCACCCTGACCGCTCGAGTGAGAAGCGAGTTCGATAGCCTCTGATCTGTCAACTTTACAGGCTTCATTGAATAATATCTAAGAAAAAAAAATGCCTGAGTTTTCAGCACGAATCTCGAACCACTTAATTGGGCATTCACGACAATAAGTGTTCGCATAAAATCATTATCGCTAATTCTCGTAAATCTCCTGGAATGAGTAAATAAGACTTAGTGGACTGGTAAGTGCGAAGTCTTATTCCTTCGGAAAATTTACGTGCTCCCCTCGCGCATCCGTGAATGGCGCGTGACGTAATAAAAATAAATTTACGAACGTCTATTTGCGCTTCCACGTGCATTGGCGGATTTGCTTTATGAATAACACTTGTGGATGAAGCGGCGATAGCTTTGTATTTGACTAAGTTATGATTCGCTTGACCAGAGGACGTAAGGTAGGGTTTTTGGAGAGCATATCCATTATTCACCCAAGCCACAGACAAAAATACAGATGATATCGAGCAGATAGAACACCACAGTCCACAAATATTAGAACTTTGAACTCGTTTCACCATTTTTTCCAAACGAAAAAATTTCGATTAACAAATTGAAATTAAATAAAGAAAAACTGGTTGTCTGTAAAGTCGGTTTACGGACGATAGATTTACGTGATAACGTCATAATCATTATTTTATACAATACAAAAAAGGAGAATTGACGTCTGTAGTCTAATCTTCAAAGTATTCTACAGTACAGATAACTAATCACAGACAACAGACAAGTCTATATATTTATTTTGTCAGTTCCCTATTTCGGAGCCATGGAACCGCCAATGTTGTCGTGTGTAAAATTAATTTATTGAAAATAATTTCTCTGCAGAGAACCGCTCATTTAATATTTTTTTTTATATTTTTCTGTGAATCAGTATATTTTTCTCTTTTTATGCTGGAATGTACCAAAAACGGAACACTTTTTCATATGCGCTGTCGATGTTCACCAATTTATAAGACGTTATCACGTCAAAATTTATGTCATAAAGGAAACCAAAATTTTATTAGGTATGAAATTTAAGAGACATTAATCCAAGATTACAGTACCTATAGGGGGCAGACGCAAGTATCCCGCTGAGATGCCGAGTTGGGATACTACTGTTTTCGGATAACGGGGATCGCGGGGTTTGGTTACGACGGCTGCCAGGGCTAACAGACACTTCACAAGTTTATACTTACTGACTGGGACCGAGATTGTAGATGCAAGGAAAAATGTATCGATTCACATTGAATAGATATAAAGTGGAATGTGACATAGGCATTTTTATTCCGGAAACTTCCAATTCTATTCAATATTACATTAAAATTACACGCAAATTAATGAAGAAAGATTCATTGTCAAATTCTAGCCGCACTGCAACGATCATGATAATAGTGCTTATGAACCACACACACAAGCCTTTAGTTAATAATTGACGTTAAGTTATTCCCACGGCGCGTGCACAACAGCTGTTTAAAAAAATAATGACGTCAACGCGCGTCAAGTTGCCGTGTTCGTTTACAAAGCGATATTGGCTCCCCGGCACCCTGGTGTTGCCAGCTCGCGCTTCGCGTCTTCCCGTAAGCGCGGCGGTTTCGCATGGCCAAAACAGTGTAAGTGAGAGTACGGAGTAACCTGAAGCGCTCTTTGTTTCGCCCAGACGACATAATGAGGAGCATGTGAAATGTAATCGATTGACGGTCACCGGAGCCGCAATAGGACCCGCGGCGTGCGTGCGTCGAACGAACGTTCGAAATTCGAACTATTTCGAACGTGCGATTGTGTTTAGGCGCGAGTTTTGTTACGTTTATACACTCTGTAATTTTACCCCGGCACGAATGAGGTGTTCAGTTGACTATTTCCAATGGACTACGGTATGCGATACTGTTGTAATTCTATATCGTTGGCAAGAGTCGTGCCTATTGGTCAGAAAAGTTGCTACGTCTATGCATTTATGGACGCCCGCATTTTACGCCCGGAATTAGACATAACAATAGTTTCGTTTACACCTAGTATTATATAGCCTATGTCACTCAGTGAAGATGCAGCTTTCTAATGGAGAAAGATTTTTTGAAATCGGTCCAGTAGTTTTTGTGTGAAAACATTACAAACAAATGTTTCCTCTTTATAATATTAGTATAGGTACATAGAATCGTCTAACACTCGAACGAGATTTGTACAAAGGAATTGGCAAAACAAATCCAGTCAGTAGATGAAGGAGATCGTGTATGAGGTCGGTTAGTATGAGGACAATGGTTTCTATAAACGTTATAACTACATTTTAAAATTAAACATGGACATTTAAAACAGTAAATTAAGTAAGACGTGAAACAACAGATCTAAACTAAAGGAAACAGACGCGTATGAAGTGCTTGTTATGAATAGCTCCGAAAATAGCGTGCTAAGAACAGTTTGAAGCTAGTTAAGAGAGCAAGTGTTGCCCGGAGTTGGGCGCGATAGCCCAGATATCGGGTTACTAGCTGGTGTCTGGTTACTCTCTGAATTATGGGACGGACTTATTAAGGAAACTACTACAGCTATAAATAAATAAATATCATGGACATTATCACACACGGCTACCTGACCCCAAATGAGACGCGAGCCTGTACTATGGGTGTCAGAGACTGATATACATACTTACACAGATATTTTTAAATACATACTTAAATAGATAATATTAACACCCAGACACAGAACAACCACAAGTATTACTCTCCCAGAAAATAAAATAAAATATAACATTAAACAAAAACTTCTTAATAAAACATTCTATAAAATAATTCAGCTCCACCTTAAGGTTAATAATAATGGACCTGTATTAAATTATTATATTGAAAATGTTGACAAGAGTAACATTAAGTTTCTTTTCGTGTTCTTCTTTGTAGCATCAACTTTGTAAATTGGCGGTTGACAAAGTTGATGCTACCGAAAAGTAAACAAATATCATATACCTAATGAAAAAATAAATCAATCTAAATCTGATACCCAAATTGTGTTGATTGTATTGCAACCGAACAACACGGGACCGGTAATTGATATTAATAAATATAAATATAAACAAATATCTTGGACATTCTCACACACGGCCATCTGACCCCAAAGTAGGCGCGAGCCTGTGATATGGGTGTCAGAGACTGATATACATACATAGATATTTTTAAATACATACTTAAATAGATAATATTAACATTCAGACACAGAACAAATACAAGTGTTCGTCACACGAATATTTGTCCTGAGTGAGATTCGAACCCACGACCTTTGGTGCAACAGACAGGGTCACTATCAATTGCGCCAACGGGCCTGTCATATGCATAATATCGACATAAAACGATGCACTGAGCTTTGAAACTGTAATAGGATGATGGCGAAAGACACCGTAACGTGACTTGTCTTGTGGAGTCTTATTCCTTGTGCAAAATTTTCGCACGAGTATCGATATCAGTTTGCTTTTCAATTACACGGTATTGAGCGCAATCGCACGATCACTCGCTCTATCTACTATTAGCTCGACCGTTAAATATTTACGATTCCACTGTACCTATTTATCGCGAAATACGTGCGTATTGGGTAATGATAGCTTAGAACAAACTTGTTGGACGAACTGATGTGTTTTTTTTATGGATATAACATAGCAAACGAGCTTGCAGCACCACCCATCCGCTGCCGCCCATGACAACTGTGACTGACTTTGAACAAGACTCAATTAGGGACTGGGATGGTTAGTCCAATTACTTGAGAGAGTTATGTACTTAGAACATTAGTTGGTCAGTTCGTTAGTAGTTATGAGGACTGGGGACTGTTAGTGGTAGTTAGTCCTGTTAGTTGGTGTTAGTAATAGTCCAATTAGTACTTGTTAGTAGGAGTCTCGTTCTAAGTCAGTCACAGATGTGTTGCTACCCTTGAGAACTAAGATGGTCGCCTGTAAAGATGTGTAACCGGAAACCACACCTTTCCAACCGGACCATAATTGATTTAAAAACAATTATTACACGGCAGAAATGGTACTAGGTACCGTGGCGGGCGGTGGTACTGCCCCGGGCGAACTCTATATGGAACCAATTAGCTTTCATATAACACCTATTTGGTTCCCTATAGGCTCTACCACCTACATCTGTATTTCTCAAAATCAACGATAATTGCACAGCATGTCAACCCATACTCATACACTACACTGTGATCTATGATGATGCCATATAAGCACAGTAAATAAATAAAAAATAAAAAGAAGATACAACAAACTCAAACTGTCAATTTATAATGGTCGTACAAAAGAGTTCAACGCAGATTACGAGTGACAACAAAAGCAATTATACCGTTAAAAAATTGTTTTTAAAAAAAAAAGCTTTTTATGACTTTTTTTTATTTTCGTGCATTGCCATCGGAACCAAATATGTGTGCCAAATTTCAGCTCGATAGCTTCAATGGAAGTGGGTGAAATATTGATTGCAAGATTCCAGGACATACATACATAGATACATACGAGTGAAGTTAAATAAAAGCTTTTAAAATTTTTTTATTGATATCGCTAAACTAAAAAATACAATACACAATAATTTAACACATGTGGTAGTCGTTCTCATCTCGTAGGGCCTTACTGGTTGGTATGAATATTAATTACCGACTAGGCCTCATACTGTACGGAAATAGATACCAAGTTAGAACACAGCCAAGTGACAATTGATGCCGTCCATCAAGAAACTCAAGAATCACTTGCCAAGTATTAAAACAAATACAATGTGTTGCCAGTGATGACATATGGATCCGAGAGGTGGTCTTTTATATCTATCTTTACCGTTGGTGTTATTCGCAAGCAGGTCAGTCAGCGCGCTATGGCGAGAGCTATGCTCGGTACTCGTATTTCTTGATTTGAACTGACCTAAGTTTTTCGCTGCGACCCATAGACGTCCCACTGCTGGGCACGGGTCTCCCCCACAGACACTGCTGCGGGAGGTCTAGAGCATACTCCACCACCCTGCTCCAATGCGGATTGGTGAGGGGGTTAGTGGCCAACCCAATGTCGAATGTTCTCAAGCCACCCGAAGGTCTTCGACAAGGCTTAACGACTGTTTCCAGCATTGAAAAAACCGGGACCGACGGCTTTACGTGCCCTCCGAAGCACGGTAGCGTCCATGAAATTTTTGTCACTAGCGGTCACTCATCCACAAACCGACCGCGCCCGTCGTTGCTTAACTCTTTCGATCACATTGAATCGAAACGAGCCATTGGTCTATGGACGCTACACTGACAACAAATTCGCTATCAAGAATTCATCCAATCGTTTTTTGTTTTGTTTTGTGGTGTTGTTTCGAGGAAAGTTGGTATAATTAACCGGCCACTGATAGGGGTCTTCATTGAATTGACAGTCTTACACCATACGAATGTGATCATAACTCCATCCACGAAAACATTCAGACAATTGCCCCGCCGGACTGTTATGATGTTAATAGGAAAATCTGTTGGTCTGTTCATCATTAAATATGAGGACTCACTATGAAGCAAAATAAGGTATATGGTCTGTGATATTACTGCTTTTAATGTAGTCCCAGATGCCTTTTCGTCAATTCTGAGAGTGAAAAGTAAATAGATCATCCCAAGTTTTATAAAAAATGTCGTAGTCCCAGACAGGCGGTGTCCGGTGTAGCAGACAGTGGGTTGTCAGTGGAGTCAGACTTTAATTTGTGATGGATCGTGTTTCGACACCGCTCCGCGTTCCCTCCAAATATTAGTTTTGTGACAGCGCAATAAAATAGTGAGGACGTCATTTATTACGTGTCTACTGCTTCTATCATCCTAACTTATTAGTAGCTGAGATACGAGCCTTAACGTAGATCATTTTACAGTGTTTCAAGGTCACTGCTAGAGTGAAAGCCTTAAAGAAATCACCTCTTTTCGGCCGTTACCAATAACCGATGTATCGAAAGATTTGTTTACACATAGATATTAGAGACAATGACAGGCCCGTTGGCGCAATCGGTAGTGACCCTGTCTGTTGCGCCAGGGGTCGTGGGTTCGAATCCCACTCTGGACAAATATTCGTGTGACGAACACTTGTATTTGTTCTGTGTCTGTGTTCTGGATGTTAATTATTGTTAATACCTATTATCTATTTAAGTATGTATTTAAAAATATCTATGTATGTATATCAGTCTCTGACACCCATATCACAGGTTCGCGCCTACTTTGGGGTCAGATGGCCGTGTGTGGGAATGTCCAAGATATTTATTTATTTATTTATACTGAACTTAATTTTATCTACTCTAGGAATTACTTACTACAAGGAATTCGGGTTTTCGGAAGTCCGACTACATTCCTCTAGTGGTACAAGTTGATGTTGATGATAGATGATGGCTAAATCTTGAATGATAATTTTTCTAAATTATCTACAGAACCTTATGAGCACTTCTAAATGTCATGTACCAACGCTACCAACTACGTACATAGCACGATAGCGGTTTCGAATGTTGTACAAATAAAACAGTAGCCAGGTGTCGCGTTACTCGTAGTTGGGTATGTATGATAAAACAAGTATAATTCCAAGTATAATACCACGAAATCGTTACGAATATTTTGTCTTACGAACATATTAGTTACGAACGATTCGGTTGGACGGATTTAAAATTTTCATAAGAAACTGAATGCGAGTGCGACTCTTCGACAAACGTATAAAATTAAATTATATAAAATACTAAAATAAATAATAATTTTTAATTTATTAGCTTTCGACAGTGACTCTACTATCGATCCCAGGTCGGATAACAACTATTGGGTTTTTGTAACTAAATTACCCGGTAGGAGATCGGAGTCTGGATTTGTGCCCGGGATGGCAATACCTCTACCTACTCCTTCAGGGAAATACAGGCGTGATGTTGTGTTATATGTTATGTTACTAAGAAATTACAATAACATTAATCATTGAATAATTGTAGGCTTTCAAAATACTTTTATCTAAAAGATACACAGACCATTCATATTATGAATCAAATAAAAAAAAAACTTATAAAATAAATAATCCTCTCCATAATAATAATAACCGTGAGTCATGCAATTATTTAATTAAACGGATTGGACTGATTTAATTGCAAGGATTAAAAATTTAATTTAATTAAGTTTTAATCCGTACTAGTGTTACATAATATTTATTACTAATATTTCCGCTGCATCGCCAGTCGCCACCAATATGGCGGAAGTGATCTTTTATATTTTTACTTTGTCTATGACATAACATACGAGTAAATGACATTCGACCTTTGCAGAAATTAGTGTGGGTTTGCGCTCGGGTTGCATGAAGAGCGTCCCGTCTGTGACGCACGGTGTCGGGTGGCCGACAGCATAGCAAATAGTTGTATAAACATGAACTCTATTTTTGAATCGCTCGTCGTGCGTCGAGCGAAAAATGACTAGACAAGTTCTCTAGTCGCTGCGACCCATAGACGTCCCACTGCTGGGCACGGGTCTCCCCAGACGCAGCTGCGGGAGGTCTAGAGCATACTCCACCACGCTGCTCCAATGCGGATTGGTGGAGAGGTTAGTGGCCAAATCAGTGTCGAATGATCTCAAGCTACCCGAAGGTCTTCGACAACGCTTAACGATTGTTTCCACCATTGAAAACAACCGTACTATTGTACTACTACTGCTACGTACTATTGAAAACAACGAGTACCTACTGTTATAGTGCTAGACTAATTGCACGATAAATAGTGAAATTGCAGAGTGGTATTAATAGCTCGAATAGTAGGATACGATAAATTTAATAGTACGAAATTGTTTCTATTTAACGAAGATAATTAGCAGTCGAGCGCTATTAGTAACGCGAGCGATTTAATAATAAAACTCCAGCTCTGCTGCGTGGCAAAATTAAGTAATTTTCTTATGTTTTGTGTACTGCGTAATCAGTCTCAATAATAAGGCAACGAAAACCAACGCTGACCGACGAGTCGCAGCTTGTTTAATTGATGAATTAAATAAATGTGTGTGTAAAAAAAGGAGAATCCCTATTATTTCGGGTCAATTAATAAGAAAAAATAGTAATGTTAAAGCTGATTTTGGATAGAATCTTAAGGAAATAGCCAACGATACTCTTACTACCTATTTCTAGAAGCAAATTTTTGAAAAGATTTTTTACTAATTTTCGACAAGGACTATTATGTAGGTGAGGTAAATATTTCATACTTATTCTAAACAGTTATAAGAAGTAGTAAAAAAGAAGCAGACCTGTCTGCCATAGGCGCTTCAAAATAAAATTTTGTTTCATACAAAACTAAAATATAATTTCGCGAAAATTGCCTGCATTTTTCACACTATCAGATTTTATAGAAACGGGAAAAGGTTTCGTCTAACGGAGAATACCGTGTTACGGAAATCCAGACGTATGCCAAGCGATTAGAATCACACAGAAACACATCAGTTCCATAACCTTCGTGCATCCAGTGACACGGAGTCGGGTTGCTCGAAAACAAACGACAGATCGGAATGACGTGCGGTGTCAGATGGCGCTACACCAGACGCGCAATTTGCGCGCGCTGTGTAAAGTACCCTTTCTAACCCCATTTTCACATCTACTCGTATCTGCATTTTTCTGTTTATCTGTTTCGAGTTTTCAGCGTCATTTTCCTTGTTCCTGTTAAGATTTTTGTGTAATTTAAAAGTCGAATTCTAGCATGCTGCTCTGTATATTTTCGTGTTTATGGACAGGTGCAGTGACCCTATTAAGCCAGGGTCACATCACAATATAAATGTTTTATTTTCAGTTTTTATAACGTTGCTGCACTCACTTAAATATTAACGAGTGGTTTTGATTAAGTAGCTAGATAAGATTAATATAACTTCTTTAGTCTTTCTTTTTTACTTTTTTTATTGTTATTGTAATGTAATCATATTTTGTTTTTAATATACCTAAGTGAAATGCATTTCACTTAGAAAATAGATTTTTATATTCTACTAGCTTCGCTCGCGTTACACATTCACTAACTTTAAAAACGGCAAAGCTTCATACTAACTTTGCACCCCCGTTTTACCCCCTTAGGGGATGAATTTTCAAATTTTTCTCGCCATAAAAACCATCCTTGAACTTCAACGAACATTTAAAAATTGACCAAATTTAAGAATTGGCCAAATTCAGAATCAGAATCAGAATCAGAATCATTTATTTGCCAAAATCGTTCATGCAACACAGAAAAATATAATGTACATGGTATGTTTTACAAAGGTTACCCTAAATAAAATAAAATAAAATTGGTCCAGGCGTTGTTGAGTTATGCGCTTACCAACACATTTTGCGATTCATTTTTATAATATAGATTCTATCATTAAATAAAGAGTTGGATTTTAGATCATAATATATATATTTCTTGTGTACGTGTGTATGACAGTGAATTCCTCCTAAACAGCTGGATAGATGTTGATGAAATTTTTTGTGTGTGTTCAAGCGGATTTGAGGATGGTTTAGTTAGATTCACAAATGGAAAATGTTTTTTAAACACTATTTTAGTATTTTGATTTTTAACCGTCGTTCATTGACGTGAAGCGTCGCGTCACTTTGACATTTCATATGGCAGAACAACGTTTGCGGGGTCAGCTAGTATATTCGTACCTTTAAGTCCTTTATAGTACCTTTATCGATGTCAGTCGAAGTTGCGGTGGTGCTGCGATACCGTATCCTTCCTGATTATGTTTCAGACAGCTTTGTATCATGAATGAATGTATCATGTTCGTAGCTCTGCGCTTGATGTAACATTTAAATTGCGTTAACATGAGTTAAAACTTGAGTTAATTGCGTTAAAATAACCCCTTTTGCCTATTAAATAATTTCAGGTTGTATATCAAACATACATGCTCGTTTTTAGAGTGCGCCGAGAAGTATCCACAATTCCAAGTATGTGGTGAAATATGCTAGATCTTCCGCAGCTGTGTGAGAAGTTGAGAAACTATGCCCAAGAGTGGAATCTCAGCTATAATACATTACATGCAGGTTGTACTTGTGGCGGCCTTGTTTCAGTCGCCACGGGGGGTGGTTGAAGAAGGCTGCGTATACGTCGAAGAACCACCGGAAGGGGCACCTTTCTCCCCCACAGACATAGCTGCGGGAGGTCTAGAGCATACTCCACCAGCTGCTCCAAGGACGATGTACATTGCGTTGCGTGAATTTAATGTACATTGTGGCTTGCACAGTACTCGTATATTTAGTGACTGAAATCACAGCTATAAACCATAAGGTTGTTTATTTAGTGACTGATTGTCTCGTCATTATGACTAGGAGTACTGTATCCAGTCAGGAATATATAAAAACAAGCCATTAACTTGCGGTACAGCACGAGCAAGCCAGCTCTCAGCTTACTTTGGCTTTCATAATAATTAAACCTGCTGAAACAGGAGCCATCGCTTCTCTGGTTAAATTTATAAATATCGCTGACTGATTACGCAGAGGCGATGAAAAAGTGTAATCGATACCTGCTCAGGCCATGCAGATATATGTGTGTATGTATAACTACTAATTTTGAGTCATATAGGTACATCGATTTTGTGAACCATTTTTTTTTTTCGAAATCTTTTAAATAGTTATATAATTATATTATAACTCAAAACAACGCAAACATTAATTAAGCACAATCTACTAATTTATATAACTCACGTTCCGATTTCTGGCGTCGTAGAGGGCCTAACTCAGTGTGCTCTCAGCTTACTCCTATCCAGGCTGGTGTCAGGTTATCGTAATAAATTGAAACAGAAATAACAGGGAGGAGCGGTAAGTTTTCAGTGTAATTAAATCTATATGTATATAATAAAACTTTACCGAGTCCGCGTCTGTACATTGAATACGAATTAAAAAAAAAGAAGGGATGATATTTATTCGATACAGATTTCGAAAATATTTTTTTCAAATTTATTGTAGGTCTGTCTATCTTTTGTCCCTATGCGTACGATAGAATCAACAACTACCGAACCGATTTTAATGAAACTTGGTACAAACACCTTGTACCTTGTGTGGCGGCGGGCTTTACCTTGGATATAAAGGTTCTATACATTTTTAGGTTCTTACACCTTTGAATCTAAGTTAAAAACCGCTTCTAGAATTTCTATGCTTTGCCGTAGTTGAATGTCATTCATGTTAGTTACATTTAACTAACATGTTACATTTAACTAACATGAAATGACATTCAACAATGGCAAAGCAAATCAAATTTGAACATTAAATTATTGAAGTATGAACTGCATCTATATTTTTCTTCCTTGACCGAAGGATTAAACACTCGTGTTACCGGCTACCCCGCTCATCCCCTTCTCTTATGTCATACCTAGTATTAGTATAGCTACTAGTATGGCCGAGTCAGTTTGGTTTACTCCAAGCGCGGTGTCGGGCTGCGCATAATTAAACCGGCAACAGGATCCGCCGCTTCTCAGATTATGTAATTAAAATATTCTTAATTACGGAGTGCTAGTGAAAAATTGTAATCGATATCCGCCACAAGCCTGGTAATACGTTTACAAATATTTTGGCGCTGTGAATAATTTTTTTCCTCGTATTATAATGAGAGAAACGCGATAGTTGGGCTTTAAATAATCATTATAGGTTATTGGGCGATTGGTTTAGGGTTTCTTTTTTTGGATTTAAGATAGGAAACGAACATGTAGCACTAGCCATCCTCTGCCGCCTAATTGGTGATGGTGGTCATCCCGATTGTCAGGATTTTACACCGACTGTTAACTTATGATAATCTATATTAATATGATAAAGATGAAACATTTGTTTGTCATAATATATTTTCACACAAACTACTGGACCGATTTCAATAATTATTTCACCATTAGAAATGTGCATCTTCACAGTGACATAGGCTATATAATATTACTAGGTGTAAACGAAACTATTGTTGTCTAATTCCACGCGAGCGAACTGCGGGCGTCCACTAGTACAGTACTAAAGGAAAAAAACCACTAGCGGTTGACCGGCTTATCTTAAAGGGTTTTACATTAAAATGTGTAAGTAATTAAACACAGTCATCCAGAATCAGCGAGGAAACTGTAAACATGATTCAATAAAGCAACTAAAGGGCAGGGGTAACGCAATACGGTTGGCGGCGACATTCGGGCCCGCTTTTAGCCCGGTGTCGGGTGGCGCGATCCGGTTGCGTTTGACACCGGTAGCCAGCTATTGGTCCGTCGGAAATTGCAGACTATATTAATATAGGTATTCTGTGGAAATTGTTACCTACGTAGTAACATATATATCAATGCCTACGTAGGAATAGTGTGACTTGTTAACGGTCGGTTAATGGGACGCTTACCCTAACCAGTGATAGACCAGTGATTATTTCAGATTTTTCGGGGCCGCTTTTAACACGGTGTAAGATGACGTGTAGGGAAGGACCCACATTTTCTTTTAAATATTAGGTATACAGTATACCTAATATTTTTATATTTTACTAGCTGACCCCGCAAACGCTGTTCTGCAATATGAAACGCTTTACATCAATGAACGACGGGTAAAAATAAAAATACTAAAATCGTGTTAAAAAAACATTTTCCAGTGGACCAAATTGTGAATATAAACCATTCTCGAATCCCCTTGAATTCGCACAAAAAATTTCATCAACATCTATCCAGCCGTTTAGGAGGAGTTCACTGTCATACGCACGTACACAAGAAATATAATATAATATTAAGATATATAATTATTGAGTATACCATATGCTCAACCATTTTGCCTGCGTGATTAAAGCTGTGATTTGGCATACCAAATAACAGCTTTATTCCACCACTAGCACTAGAGTTTCCGAGCTAACCGGACGGACGGACTGACAAGGCTGACTGACTGACCTTGATGACTATGGAATCCAAAAAAAAGACATGTTATCTACACATCCATCAATATCGGGCATTTGAAAAAATGTGTAACTTGAGCACGAAACACGATCCTACCCAAAGTATGAAGTCAAACCGGCCGAAATGTCGCCGCGCGGTATCGCCTTTCAGTTCTAAAGGGTGCTCGATGAATCAAATAATCATACAAGTTTTATTTTACCTCGTCTCACATTGCTGAGATGCAGAACTTGGTATTTGGAACATTACTAATTTAAATTTTTTAATTCGAAAGTGATTTGTAAGCAATTTGTCTTTCTGTTCGCTGCTGCAACGCCTGCAACGGAGCAATAGCTCGACTGCTTGACTTAATACACTTAAACGATAAACTGTCAGTCAGTGGCAACAGCTCAACTTAACAATTTAAACGAGAAATAAACCGCCGGTCAGCCGGTTATTACACATGTTTTTTTTTAAATATTTTTGGGGGATTTTTTCACACTTATTGCTCTTAATACGTAGGCATGGAGTTAGAACGTATTTTTCGAAATTCAACCTTTAAGGGGCTGTAAAGGGCATGGCAAGTTTATATGAAACTTCGTAATTTCTCAAGATAAATAAAATAAAATTGAAATTTAGACCAATAATTAAAAATAAAGGAATACCTGTTTCACCTTTTTTAGGGTTCTGTACCCAAGAAGACATAACAATAGTTTCGTTTACACCTATAATATTATATAGCCTATGTCACTCAGTGAAGATGCAGCTTTCTAATGGTGAAAGAATGAAATCAGTCCAGTAGTGTTTGTGTAAAAACATTACATTAGTATAGAAGAACTCGCTTCTCACTCGAGCGATCCGGGTTCAAACTAAAGGGGCACGCACGCACGTACGACTTTTTTACGAGTAAGTTATTAAATTTCACCTGCTGTAACGGTGAAGGAAACGCCTTGAGGAAACCTGCATGAGAGTTCACCATAAGGTGACCGCACTAGGCCAAACGTCTCCCATTACAAGAGGAGACCCGTACCCAACAGTGGGACAGAGAAAAAGAACTGTGGTGGTAGATTTTCATCCTAAAATAAGGCCACTTTGAGCCAGCAACAACCAGCTCATCCTGCCAAAGGAGTGTAGGTAACTGTAAAATTAACATTTCGAGAATCAGCGTCTCCGCCCGACGACGGATCAGATGACAGTGTAACCCGACCGAAGCTGTTTTTAACGTCATACGATATTCGTAAATATAATAAAGGAACATTTACAGCCGATGTTTATTTTACGTTTCATGATTAATAGCTGGTTTTGAGTTCGTGGGATTCGGATGTTTTTGGACGGCGCGGCGTAAAGTAAATGTAGTGTCAGATGCACTGCAATGCTGAGCTAGGCTGTGGAGTGGGTCACGAAGACAATATAATGCAAACGTGATTATAAAAAGTCTGTAAATTAAGCAGTTTGAATTTTTAACAACCTGTTCAATATCTAAGTCTGATGGACTAGTCACGCAAAATGTATGTAACTACATATTTTCATTAACAACTTAAGGTCTATATAAATCGCCACTCGCTCGCTGCGACCCATAGACGTCCCACAGCTGGGCACTGGTCTCCCCCACAGATACAACTGCGGGAGGTCTAGAGCATAATCCACCACGCTGCTTGGTGGAGGGAACATTGACATAATAAATACTGTCCGGGAACAGTTTTTAAGTGAAAATAAAACCACAGGAACCATAATTTAATTAATCAGATCCGATGACAAATTCTTCTAAGAAATTTATCTAATCTAACGCCAGGACATCCGAACCGCATCAATTACAGTAACACGAGAGAACAGAACATAACCGAGAGATGCTATTACCTATATCGTGTTGGGGAGCGGTAAACAATCCTTAAACTAACATTCAGAAATCTAGCCCGAGCTAGATTTATCAGCTCCTAGCATATACGCGGTTCATTAGCCATCTGATTATGAACCTTAGTCGGTTGTAATAAGAGCGACGGGAGATGTATTGTTAAGACATCGGACATCGGACACCTGATACGCACGCACGCCTCCTGTGCCGGCGAGGTGGTGTTTATTCACCCCCTTTCAATAGATTACATAACGTACAGAAGGGACAACTGAAATGAAAAGTGGATATGCACAGAATTTTTTACCTTTTAATAAGCATTCACAATTGGAAAGCATTTGACTGTTCTCCGTTGTTTCAAAATGATTAATAAATTGAGAAAAATTAATTAATTAGGTATTAGAAAATAGAATAGAAATAGAAAATGTTTGTTTTGCCAAATTACGTACAATTACAATAAAATTAAAAATAAATGGACCTTAAAAAACTAATTAACCTAAATAAGTACGAATATGACAAAAAGGGGCCGTGCTCAGCATTAGTCGTTGCGGACCACCATCGCTGGTTTTCAGTATTGAATGGAGTTAGTTAGAAGCTGTTAGAAATATGAGCCTTTGGTTGGTTATAAGACACAAATTACATGACATGAATCCATAATTAATTACATAGGTAATGAACATGTGAACACTGAACGATAACTAACCAGAATGGATGGAGTAGAGATCCCGAGCCTGAATTTCCTCACAAGGAAATGACATTGTCTGGTTACTTAAATGATGTTCAGAAGTAGCATTCTTTGGCAGTAGAATCTTGTCTATGTCCAACGTTACTTAGTCTGTGGCAAGATGTGCAGACTGCAGAGGCATCACACCGGTGTCGGTTACGACGGGCTATCCGATGGCGCTGCAGCGCAGTTTGTCTCTGCCCGGAGTTAAATATCGTTTTGTTCGCGCCCGTGGTGATTCATGGTGCGACTGCGTTGATTGATCCCATAAGAACTTGCGGTGATAGCACAATGGATGGTAATCGGAATTCCAGTCGAGCGAGTACGCTTTTTAAACCTCGAGCGCCGCGACACGCGCTTTAGGCCAGGAATTACTATTCAGCTTAATATTTACACAACTGGCAGTCAAGAAAAACGTAGCCCAATGAAAATACATCATGGAAAAAAATAGAGGATGGAAATAAATAATTCTTTGTTTTAGTTTAAGGTTTTATTGTCTAGTAATTATAAAATTAATAAGGATGGAAACAATCTAAAAAACACTATTTTGGTTTTTCCAATAAAAAATTACAAAATTAAACAAGCGTCGAACTTCTTCAAGTTTTAAGCGGTATTAGCATTTTATTTTATTGAAATTTATCTGTTTTATTTACATTTTTATTGAACAAATATTCAATTTGCTAGGTGTTAGTGGCCAGTAATAATGTCTCAATCGAAGGCACTACAAAGCTTCTGAATGTTCGCTTTAGATGTGTGATCGTAAAACATCGGCTTTTTTGTTTTACCGAGTACCTATAGACAGTGCGATTAGTGAAAAATCTTAGTCATCAGCGTCTTAACGCGAGTCAAAGTCTACTTAATTTCCGTACATGCTAAAAGCAATCAGTCACTAAGCGCGCATTTTAATTAGGTATCCGGGTCACAGAGATCGCTTGCACGCGATTTAAATTAATATCAGCCGTGTAACTCAGTGAGAAAGTGCTGCAGCTGCCATTGTTAACACGTGTATATTTTAGAGATGAAATTGGTTATTCAGACAGTAAATTATTATTAATTATTTATTGTACACAAAAAACAACATAAGTAATTTACAGGAAAGTAATTACAAAGGCGAGCTTATCTCTATAAGAGATCTCTTCCAGGTAACCTATCGATTGTGAAGAAATATTGATCCAGGAGGATAGTATCAATATATTATATATTAATTTTCTTTTTGAAGATAGGAAAAGATGGACTTTCCCGGATAGTTACCTATCTAGAGAAAAATAGTCATGGATTTTCCTTGAAAAATCCTCTGATATGTGGCTTTAAAAACTGCTGGTTCAAACAAAGATTCCGATTAGGACCGATACGAAAGTAGTCAAAAATTCAATTCGAATAGATAGAGTTTTCTATGTCATCAGATGAACCTAATACATCTTAACGTCACACCTGTACATCCCCGAAGGAGTAGTGTGAGACTTTTTAACAGTTATTTTTTGGTCACATTTACCTAATAGGTAGTAGTTACAGAGTCCCTGTAGCTCGGAACCATAATAGTGCTACGGTAGCCCCTGCCTGTCGCAAAAGGCGACTAAAAGGGGACTTCTGGGGTTGCGGGCGGTGAGAGTGGAGCCCGAACCGTCCATCATGTGACCCCGGGAGGGACGAGGCAATTCAAGTTAGAAAAACCCAATAACTCACTGCCCGGGATCGAACCTTTAGCTTACATAATTTCTACTGATGTGCTGTTCTGAAGAAAGACACATGCCCTATAAGACGGAACTTGTTTTGACGCCTTTGAGGAATCCTTGGACCGACTAAAAGGTCAGTCCAGATTCCTTCAGTTCAGGTTACAATCTCGCTAATCAGCTTTGAAACAAAAAGCAATCCTCTCTTATCTGTCCGCTCGGAATCTAGCGAGACATTATCTGTAATCAAAGCCGAATGGAGGTTTTAGTAAGTTTTTTTCTTTATCGCTTAATACCTGGTGGCGTTCTTTACTAAGGTATGCGAAGCAAAAAGGTTAACTTTACCTAAATATTCCGATGTCGTGCTGGGTTCTAAGTTAAAATTTTAGTTAGTAATTTTAGTCTGCCGACCACGACATAGAATGTGAACGTTTGAGTGAACCCGTTTTTATCTGCCACCAGCATATGTTCTGTATCCACCCAGGGTTTGTTGGTACCATCATCACAACCCTTTCTTTGTCCCACTGTTGGGCACGGGTCTCCTCTCAGAATAGAAAGGATTAGGCAGACTTAACATGCCTTCAAGCACATTATGAAGATCTCTCGGGCATGCAGGTTTGGTGGTATAGCAAATGCCATTAGGCATTATGTTGGCCTATGACGGTGACAGACAGACAGACAGACAAGTTCCTTTATTGTACATCAAAACAACATACAACATACAAACATACAGTAACATAGAGTATATACAAAAAATAATAAAATATGTGACATGAAAATTAAGTAAATAAAATACTCTTAACGAGTATGTTATTATACTCAAAAGCTAGATCGAGAATCAACTTTAGATATATATTAGCGAAGTTTAGCGAGCGAATATTATTGCTTTTGGTAGTCGCTTGAACAGGTTTCACTTTCAATATAGTTGAGCTCACTGCTCAACCCTCGTGACGGTTCACCGAAGGGACTAATTAGTCACGAAACCTTACCCGTACCCAGATTCGATCACATCATTGTCACTTTTAGAAGAGAGCGGGGAGATGCACATCTATGCGTGCGATGCTGCGTTGACCTTGGCCTAATAATTTGCGCGGGCGCATGGTGCTAGGGTTGCTTGCAGTTGGGATTTTTGATATTTTTGATACGTACCATTTTCAGACTTAGGTATTATTATAACTAACTTAGTTTAAGATTACTCAACGACAGAATGAATTTTATGAATCTAATTTACATGCTTTAAACGCAAATTCTGCTAGCAAGTAGGTATGCAGTAGATGCAATACTGACTGTGTCTGTGACTGACTTAGAACGAGACTCCTACTAACAAGTACTAACTGAACTATTACTAACACCAACTAACAGAACTAACTATCACTAACAGTCCCCAGTCCTTATACCTACTAACGAACTGACCAACTTATGTTCTAATTAACTCTCTCAACTATTTGGACTAACCTTCCCAGTCCCTAATTGAGTCTTGTTCAAAGTCAGTTACAGTTGGCATGGGCTGCAGCGGATGGGTGGTGCTGCAAGCTCGTTTGCTATCTTTTATCCATAAAAAAAAGCAAGTCTTTACTCTGTTAAGAACCCACTGTTTGGTGGCAACCCTGACAGAAGATTGTAATAGAGCTGCAATGTCGCTGACGTGCGCTAGCGGGGCACGCGGAAAGCAATTCGGGGCCAATGTTGCGATGCCACAATAATTTCACGAGGCGAATATCAACCTATTCATGAGATTGTTATTTAAAAGAGGCCTTCTTAATCATCAGTACTGTCTGACTTGTGGTGGATCTCGAAGCATCTTAGCATCAGTAGATCTTGTGCTTGACCTTGCATCACATCAAGTTTAAATGTGGCTCCATTTTTCAATTTCACTCGTATACTGCGTAGAAGAATGTCATGCGGTTTCTAATCTATGGGTCTCTATTTTTCTACTCCGGCGATTTAAGTAGGTGTAATCTTTAGATGGTAAACGAGGGATCAGTTTTCCAACCTAAACAAACACCATTAGTATTTTCGATTTTCCAACAGTTCATTATAAATTTTTAAGTTGGTATAAATACAACTGATTATTTTTAGTGCAAATATTCCGCGTTAATTCTCCCACGTCGTCGGCTGCTGACGACAATGTAACCTTAATATGAAATGCAGATAATGCTGATATCATGCAGATTAAATTAATTTAGACTTGTGAATATTATTTTATGTATAGTAGAAGGTATAAATGAACAGAGCTGTGTCATCGGCAATCCATAGGTCGATTTTCGCGAGGGCAAATCTACGAAGTCTATAAATTCTTAAATTGAATTGGAATTTAGGTATACTTTTTTTATTGAGCGCCATAGAGACACGATGGTTTCCATTCAACCTAGCAGATCTCTGCTATGTATATGCATTCAACATTATCAGCACAATATTAGTGTTGATAATGTTGTTTAATTTTTTAGTTGTGTGTTACTGAAGACGCTCACTAAAAAATACATTTTAATTACAAAAGAAGGTAATCAAAACCTTTCAAATCAAAATTACCTTAATTTATGGTTTTGCACTTTCTAGGTTTTTATACGGGATAGCTGATTCATATGTCGCATTGAATCCTAGACCGATAATGTAGGGGCAATAAAATTTGCATAAACGTGTACGCTCGTCTATAAAATTTTAATTTATTGGTTTTTTCGCTCCTTATATTTTTAATTAAATGTTTCATGCAAGTGTAATGAGCACATTACACAGGCCAGCGATCAAACAAGCTTATATTGCACTGCTCTACCTACCTAACTAGCAGTATGTCACGCTCTGGTCACTTCATAGCTTCGATTATGAGTATTATGACTGTATTAGTGGAATATGATAAGCGATATGAATATGTTATACATAAGATCAATATGATTTAATGATTTAGAATTTAATACAATCACATACCAAAACATAAAAGTAGGGAAGAGTTATAAGTCCAAGAGTGTAAATCACCAGGAGTGTGAATCTGTTAATAATACTAAAATACTAACTGCACGAGTACTTACTCATGCAGTACTTACTTGGACTGGCGACTGAAGGCATACCTACTCTCTTGCACGTAGCACATTTTCATCTCAATATATAATATGCATGTCTTGTCGTGGAAAGCGGTAGGTATAATGTGTCTACTAACAATAAGACGGAATACTACAGCATTCAAATGTAAAGCTAATTTGAAACCTGTTCAAAATAAGTATAGCATTTGCGCGCTACCAAAGTGTTTTGTAAAGATTTTGTAGATCACATTTTGGGGTAACCATGCAGCTCGCGTGCTTTCTTCGTTTACGGACATATTTCGGCAAATATCTTCATTCCACTTTTGCACAAAATACCTATTTGGTTATCTGGAAAATTTGTAAGCTAAACGGTTATGTTTGTAACATGACATGGGAATTGACATCGCGAGTAAGAATTGATCAGGGCAATATGTTGCAGATAATTTGCATTTAGAACGAAAATTTGTACCAATTGCACTTTCGTTTGTGATTTTCAAAAACGTTACTCACGTCAAGTTGTTCGAAGTTACTAGTGGATACCTATTGTAAATACTTATTTTTGGTAGGGGTAGCGTTGTATAACTAGCAACACATATTTTATTTTATTTAACAACGTAAAAATTACTCCACGTAACGTTAATCCTGTCCTGTCCCTACCGCATTTTCATATTTTTTACGTTAGATTAGATTTTTGTTATGTTTATTCAATAAAATTAATATGATTTCAAATTAAAAGTTACATAATATATGTACATAATATATGTGAAGTCATAAAAATAATGATTGCCTTAGTCGTTGGCTATGCAGACATATATTAAAGGTACTAGTCCTAAAAGGTTTCTAGTGTCGACTGAACTACTAGATGATAAGATTCGTATATCAACTTACTGAAAACCAATAACATTAAAAATTATGCATTTTACGTGTCTACGCGACAATCCCAAAAAACACGAAACATTTCAAATTACAAAAATTAAAAATTGCACAACGTGTTTAGTTTGTGTTAGACGTCTAAACTAATTCATTTTATTCGAACGCGCTGAGAGTTAGGAGAGTATAATGTTCTCGAAGGTATTTGAAGTCTGCCAATCCGCACTTGACCAGCGTAATAAAGTACTCTGTGGTAGTGGACTAAGGAAGTAATGGTGGTGGCCGTTGCTGCGCTGGTAGAGTCAGTATCTATTAATTCAATGTTAATGTAATAGAATCTGGCAAAAATGTGTACAGAATTTTCAATTCTGAGATGTTTTTTTCACAGAAAGTTTGACACATCAAGTGTTTGTTAAGGAAAACAAAAGTTCGTGACACGAATGTTTGTACAGAGTGGGATTCGAACCCACGGCGAAACGGCAGGGTCACTACCGACTGCGCAAACGGGCAGGCATATTGGCGGATTATTACGGATGCGCTGAGATCGCACCCACAGCGCGATTTACAGCAGCCTAATAACAGGTTCGACGCAACCCTGATAGTTATCGAATCGTTAATTTCAATTTATTGTCAGCGTAACAGATCAGACCAAAGTTTTCAGGCTTTCTTTAAGAAAATATGCAGCTATAATTTTATACAATTTTATTTTGTTCTTCTGTTTCTATACTCACTAAACGCAGAGATGCGATACACTCATATTTATAAATTCTTACGACAGAAAGGTAAAAATAATACCAGAGAGTTTTCAATTTAGGGCGCTAGACTCGTAACACTATAAATTGAATCAACCTCAAACTTTTGCATACAACTCGTCGCGTGTCCCGTGACGTCACCTTCGCGTGGACACCGCCAATGGGGTTATTGACATTTCAAACTATTTCCGTGGCGCCAAAATAAAAGCGCGCGAATCGGCGGCGGGGGCGGCTGCCATATTTATTTATTAAAGTTACAAACGCACTCGGATTATGGCTCATTTGCCATAAGTATGAGTGCGATAATCAGATGAAAACAATAAATTGAAGCGTTGGCTTGCGGCCTGGGACGTTCTCGTGTTACGTTTTGAGCAAAGGAACGTCTAAAATTACCCTGCACGCTCACACGTAACGTACCACCAATCCGTACATACTCACACAGCCGCGGCGCCTATATCTATTATCAAAACATCCAGCGACTCTGGTTACAGCGATCCGAGCGCGCTTCGGGTATCACGTTACACACTTTAATGGCTGGAAAAGGCCTCGATAACGTGATATTACACGCGTTTTATTGTATATCGCAAAATGTAATTAATATTGTAACCGTATACCGAATAATTTATTCGGTGTAACCCCGCGAGTTGAGCCTTTGTGGAGAGGAGACCCTCGCGTAAACTGTGAGCGTATCAAATTTAAAAATACGACACCGCATCTCCTGTTACGAGACGAGATGAAGCAGGCCGCTTGCCAACGCCGCTGAAATACGACGATGGGCTTCCTAAGGAAATTACCGTCAATGCCGCTGAAATTAGTACTAAGTTTTTTTTAAAACTTTGATTAACTTACCTTGATTTCTTCTTCATTCTCCTTCTTCACTTGTGGCATCAGCGGCGACGAAGAATTGGGTGTCTTACTGCCCATTATTCACAGTCCGTTACACACACGTCATGCACATAAAAATAATATTAAGGATATTTTATTAAAAGTTTTTCATTGCTCAGACCAAGTTGAGGTTTCGCGTAAACATTTGAATCGCCGCGCAAACCTCCCCTAAATACGTGCAGAGCGCACGACGATCGCAGCGCGACTAAACAATGGAACATGTTGTGATGTAGTACAAACGTAACTCCTGCCGATTCGAATTCGAATAGATATTACATTTAAACCCCTGAGATGGTACTTCTACGTAAAAGTAATTAAATGACGACACCGGGTGCGGTGACTGACCCTGACTGCCGAACCACGGTTTGAATCCGGGGGCAGAGATTTATTTCGCAGGTAACTATTTGGACGGGGGTCATGGATGTTGTGATGTTTTCTGGGTGTTTTCTCCGTCCGCAAAATGTGCCATGGCCTACCCCCGGGGGTGTAGGTAAACGTTTTTTAAACAGGCCCGTTGGCGCAATTGGTAGTGACCCTGACTGTTGCGTCAAGGGTCGTGGGTTCGAAACCCACTCAGGACAAATATCCGTGTGACGAATTGTATTTCTTCTGTGTCTAGATGTTATTACATATTATCTATTTAAGTACCTACCTATGTATTTAAAAATGTATATCAGTCTCTGACACCCCATATTATCACAGGCTCGCGCCTACTTTGGGGTCAGATGGCTTTATTTATTTATTTATATGACACCATACATATGACACTCTTTACTGTGCTGATTACTTACTAATTCAAAAAAATTTGAGAGTTTAAATAGACTTGATTATGAAAAGTGAAAAATTATGTTGTTATCCACCTGCAGATTCGCAGATCAAATGATAAATATAATATTTAAATTAAGTTTGTATTTTAAAAGCTTTTTTTCTAAGATAAAATGTCGTATTGCAATAATTTGCAATACTGAAAAGCTGTTTTCAACTTCCTTGCTTCAGAGGGTACGTTAATCCACCGATCCCGATGTATATGAATATTACCAAATATAGGAGACCTTCGGCGGCCTAAAATTTCTCCCCTCCTTGCCAGTGAGCCAATTGTTGCAGACACCAACCACGCAAGCGATGAAAGCTTGCTTACTGAAAGCTTTCTCCGTTTTCCCCACTTTTCCCGCGCTAGTAAAGCACCCGCACTTGTTATTATGTATTCTGTGCCTGCACCTTGTTCTGTAACCTATAGTCCGGTTTGTCTCTGATCAATTTGTAAACAATAATGTAGTGTCTCATTATCGTAATAGAAAATAATTAAGTAAAACTTATAAACTAGATAATAATAATACTAAAACTATTGAGTAGTGCCAAGATTGGTTATCGAAAAGGAAAGCTCAATAAACAAGGATTGATGCAACACATAGAAACGATCTGTGTCATTAGGGCACTCACATTATAACTACCGAATAAGCTTTTAAATGAGCACATTTTTCCGAATCGGAATTCCGAATAAGCAATAGCTTAGCAGTTCGTAGAAGTGGCTCTAGCTAAAAAGCGAAAAGAAGTGAGCGATGTTTATTTCCTTTATTGCTTGAACTTTCTTTTTGAACTGCATGCTCGTTGCAATCTTATTTACATTATTAATTTAATTTACATACCATTTTTTTTTATGGTTACATGATAGCAAACGAGCGTGCAGCACCACCCATCCGCTGCCACCCATGACAACTGTGACTGACTTTGAACAAGACTCAATTAGGGACTGGGGTGGTTAGTCCAATTAGTTGAGAGAGTTAATTAGAACATTAGGTGGTCAGTTCGTTAGTAGGTATGAGGACTGGGGACTGTTAGTGATAGTTAGTCCTGTTAGTTGGTGTTAGTAATAGTCCAGTTAGTGTAACCGGAATCCACACCTTGCCAACCGGACAACTTTCAATTATTACACGGCAGAAATGGTACCGTGGCGGGTGGTGGTACTGCCCCGGGCGAACTCTATATGCTCTACCACCTACCACCTACCATTATTGTAGGTGCTATATAGGTTTATAATAATAAGTGTTAATTTCATAAGTACTAATAAATAAAATATCTTACGAGTAGGTACGCTCATACGAGCGAATGAGATTTAGAATGATTGGCAATATAAATAAATTATGTTGCATTTCAGTATCAGATATATCAGATACGGGATGGAAGTTTATTTGAATATTTCTCAAATTTCAGAAGAATTGTTTCAATTTGTACCAAAGTAGAATGAGTGGACGCCCGCAGCTCCGTTCGTGTGGAATTAATCTTTTCGTAGTTGTAGTTAGTGTTGTGATAGTTTCGTTTACAGTGTAAATATTACTAGGTGTAAACTTTACACCTAGTTTATGATGACAATGCTTAATTTACTACAAGTTTTAGCTATTTTTTACTCACTATGCAGTCTGTACAATTCATGAATCTGTGGTACTGGTCATTGACATTTCATGATATGATGATGACATTAGACTAGACACTGACAATCAGCCGAGTTAGTTCAAAAAATCGGAAAAATCCTCAGGAAAAATCTCACGAAATGCAAAGCAAAACAAATGGTGAAAATGCATATTTGTGAACAATTATTTATTTGTTTCTAAACATTTTGTAAACATGGCGACAAAATTACCTCAGGCCACCCTAAGTTTAAAACAGGTAAAATACGAAGCTTGAAGATTTGAAGTATTGTGTTGAAAGCTCAGCAATATTAAGATTTTATGGTGAAATTTCAGTTTCTCCTACGACAACAGGTTTTAAAACTGTACAAAGACATTTTTCGTACATTGAGAAAGGTGCCTGATGAGACTACTAGAGCGGAATTAAAGGAATGGGCGCGAACTGACTTCAGAAACAACAGACACCATTCAGACGAAACTGTTATAAAATCCATGTTGTTTTATGGGAGAAAATCCTTGAAAGACTTGAAAAGATCTTTAGCATTGAGTGACAGCTGATCATGTAGATTCTAGTAAAACTCTGTATTAAATTGTGTATTTTGCCTAGAAATATAAATAATATAGCTATTGGGTATTATGAAATATCTTTTTCATCTGTAACCTGAACATAAGAACCTAGAAATAAGACTAACTCGGGTTAATGTAAATAAAAATCATGAAATTTCAACCTTAAGTTTTGTATATTACTGACATTGTCATTACCACTACTTGTAGTTACAATGGCCAAAGAAATTGGGATTCAGACAGTAGCATATTGTAGATAGTTGTACATCCAAGTCATAGTTCATCATTTACGCTGGATTTCAATAACCTATCTACGGATATATTTGGCTATCGGAGATAGATATTTGACATAAGTTCTATATAAAATGTGTCAAATTTCTATCTCCGATAGCCAAATCTATCTGTAGATAGGTTATTGAAATCCAGCATTAGAGGACAAAGGTGGAATATTTCAAATTAGGAAGCATTCAGTGGCAACTGATATAATATATGGATTTTTAATGATTGCAAATATTATTGAATTTTTATTTTTACTACTGTTTTACTGTAAAAGTCTAGCATCCATAGCCAAATGGCTTGCCTCAATTCATGTGATCAAAAGAGTTAGGCAGACTTGCGTGTTTGGTTTGTGGATGGATGGCAAAATTTCATGAACCTTGATGATGCCCAAAAGGCAGCCTTATCACTCCAGCATAGTGGTGGACTATTCTCTAGACCTCGCAAAACTGATGGGACATCTATGGGTGCATACATTATTGTGAATCGAAAAATCGTCAATTGTTCAACTTTTCCATAATTACCGGATTTCTGGATACCTGGTACAATACAGCCCACTCAACATCAAACATTATCATTATAAGTAAACTCCACTAGCAAGCTTTCTTGGTATTCTTGGACACACTTACAAATAAAACATCAAACTAAATAAAATAAAACTGCCATATCACAGCTGGATCATGTATTATTGATCAAAGCCGGGTCATAGAATTTTTATTGTGGTTTGGTGATATTTCATTAGTAAAATGTACAATACAGTATAATTGCAATGACATTTTTATAGTTACACAGATATATATAAGAAGAGTTTCCTACAATCACACACAGATATTTAAAGTCACTATTATGTCTCCTAGCTACCTTGATACATTTGATAGTCTACTGCAATTGAGAACCATACACAAGTACTTAATTAACGTACATAAAAATTCTTTAAATTATAACAACATAAAATAAGTATCTTTTAATCTCATTAACCACAACCTATACAACAAAATTAATCATCTACATAAATTGCCTTATAAAATAAATACAATAAAATTGGCCCAGTCAGTCCAGTACCTACAATTACAGTAAAAATAGTAAAGAATGTAACAAAATCACCATTCTTATTAAGATACTTGGCAATTATTTGAATTAAATTCCTTGCAATGTGGTGGCCGTCAGTCTTATAACAAGGAAGTACATTGAGAAATCCAATACCTAATGAAAATAAAAAAATGTACCGCAGAAGCTTTTCGAACTGGGTAGGTGATAAAAAGGACCACAGTGCGTGTCTAGGGAAATATTGGTCAATGAATACAGTTTTATGGATATCATATGGCAACCCTAAATATAATACTGCATTGTTGTCCTTCCTTTCAACGATCATTAAGTATGTATGGTTATTTAGTGAGGGCTTTAAGCAATGCATGGCTCGAGGGCAGGCATAGCCAGCAGATTCCGTGCATTTAATTAATTTATTCTTAACCATGTCTCTGGGTCTCAAGCAGGAGTATTGGCCGGGCAACACTGAATCTACCACCACTTTGGGCTCCATATATTCAAAACAAAAACTGTAGAAATCATCTTTCCTGCAGCATTCGACTACATCGTTCTCTTTAATTGTCTCCATCATTATTTCATCATTTTGTGCAACAAATTCAGAACTTGTGCATATGCCATAACGGTCATGTGCAATGTGGAGGCAATATGACCAGTCCTTTGCATTTTTTACATCGCATCCATTGATGTTAGTGATGACATCACCCTTTTCTAGACCTCTTACATCCTTTAGAGGCGAGTCATTAGTGAAATCTGTGACTCGGACCCCAATTTCAGTTTGATATGCAATGCTAAACAGAATGGGGGCAGCAAAGAAAAGTAGCAATGCCACAAAGGCCATAGCCACATTGTGCCACACTCCAGCACAATATATCTTCAGTCTTTTTGTCACTGCTAGACTATTGAGATGTTCAGTATTCAAGTTAACAAAGGCTATTGGAATTATGGTGAAGACAAAAACTCCAACAGATATAACTTGCACATCTTCTTGGGCTGCTGCTATAGCATGGCCAAGCTCATGAAAAATGCTGCTAAAGCCTATAGCTAGGAAGTATACCCAAAAATCCGATGTGGGTATATTTACTCCTGGGAGCATAGCCTTGACCTCAGGAACTCTGTTGAGCTCTATCGTCTCATAGAAATGTTCAAATATGAATGAGGCTAGAGTCCATATTGCGAACGGTAGAAATATGCCTATAGTGAACATGTAGCCAAAGTTGAACCATTTTCGGAGTACTCTAGTGAGATTCTTGCTCCATCGGTATATACATCGGTTAAACGCAGTAGTTGTCCACGAAAAGTTAAGAATGCCAAATCTAAATCCAGTCCCATCCAAAAATGCATAGTACGGGTAGTGCATACAGCTCTGAAATACAAACATCACATTTTAATTTTGCTTGTCAGCAAAACCTTAGGCAGCAAGAACAATGAAAAGAAACCCACTTTAAAAAAAACATCAAAAAACCATATAACAACGTAAAACGTTAGCACAAATGTACAGAGTATGGTAAATGACATTGCTGAACGATTTGTGCACGTATATTAAATCACAATTTCATTATCTTGTAACTATTTCCATCGCTAAACAACCCGGCATATTGAAAACTTCAGATTACTTCAATTCAATCGATCGATTGATGATTAGTTGCTCAGTGATTTCAAAATTAATGTTCACTCACTTCACTTCTCAGATGAGCACAGAATATACCGGCGGACAGATGAGATAACTGCTCCGAACGAAAGCTAGTCCCGTCCCGTATGTACGTGAAAGCGTGGCGCAGGGGACCACAGATTAGTATATTAGTAGCTAGAGACCAGCCGGGACAGTCGTATTCGTATTCCTTTCTTTTACCTGTGCCCTGTTATTAGCATTCTCTGTCTACGGTTATTAATGTGGTGTGGAAAAATAAGAGATGACCTAAAGGTGCAAATACTAAAATCCCAAAAAAAAAAATGTGGTGTGGCGTGTGGTTAGTTCAATTAATTGTCAATGTCAGTCAACCAACCAACTCCAAAACTTATAGGTACTGTACTTTGACTTTGTATTACCTAGCTCTGATTAGCTCTATTTCTATCTACCTACTCTTTGCGATCACACGAAACGGATCTGAAAAATACTAGCAATTTTCGGGCTCGAACTGTGACTAAGGTTGAGTGTGCAGAAAGTGTGTGTGGTCGATAATACATTGCGAAGTTTTATCATGTGAGTGATGAGTTGTACCGAAAATGAGAGCGGACCTTTTGTTGTATTCTTGTTGCCAGCGGTAGTAGGGTGCTTGACTATCCTCCTCGCGAGGCGCTGGGCTAGCGCCCAGGTCAGCAGCACATCCTCGACTGCTGTCTCCAGGCGCCGGAAGATTATCAAGGATCCGCTTGTAAAGCGTCCTATGCCTACAATAACCTGTAAGATGGTCGCGGCAGGCTCGAAAAAATCGTCTGGAGTCACTAAAAAGGTTGAACATTTATGTAAAGTTTAATAGATTAATCATAAGCCAATCTTGGCTTTGCAGTTATATTCATAATTGTCTCATAATTTATTATGTAAACATAACTATTTGTGAATCCACTGCATCCTTACTAATAAATGGGAAAGTGTGTTTGTTGGTTTGTCCTTCTTCTCCGCCTCAACGGAATGATGGATCAACATGATTTATATTATGCATAGATATAGACGTAGTGTAGTGTAGGACCTGGAGTGTGAAATAAGTTTTATTCCAGTAAATCGCACAGTTCTCTTGGAAATTGACTAAAACCTGCAATAATCATTCGATTATTGATTGAACAGAATTACAGAAAATTGCACGCATCTAGTGTAAGGGATAAAACACTGAAATAACACAAACTCTGAAAAGTATAGATATATGGCTATCTCAGATTATGATTGGCCGGACTGCGGGTGAAGCTAGATTTTTATTCGTGATAATCTTTGGTGTAGCTAAAAGTCATTGATAAAAGCTATGCTTATTATATTTAAAATCCTAGATAGCATCCTGGAAAAAAGAAAATGTTTCATATTGACTGTTTTATGGATTACAGATTTTTGTATCCTTTTATAGACATACTATTTTTTGTGGTTGGTATTTGGTAACTGATATACTTATGGTCGACAATAAAAATGTTATTGTTAGTTATTCATATGTGAATTTCAGGGTTCAATCCCAGGGAGTGAGGATGAGATAAATGGAGGGAAGCGTGTCAGTAGACCGCGCTTGCTAACAACAGCTCCTAATGTGACCAGTAATGGCAAATCTGATGAACCGCTGCCACCGAAACACATACCATTTCCATATGTGCCTCAGGACGGGGAACTGTTGTTTGAAGCTATGTCACTGGTGTTTGGATTAGTGGCGACAGCCCTGCAGTTCCTCAATCTATACAGGACTGCGTGGTGGCTGCCCTCGTCATTAAATAATCAGACAGTGGTAAGTAATATAGAAATATCTATCATTTCGTGGATTAAATTAAATTTCGTAATTAAGTTTTTTAAAACAACAACTGAAGAGTAATTTATAAGTTCCCTATATAAAACTTTATTTATTATTTACTAATTTAACTTTCAACAACTTTAAATTATTATTATTCTGGTATGAATTGTGCTGGAGTTCAGAGCCTATCAGACCTGGCCCTCCTCAGTATAGTCAAGATTAAAGAATCAAAGAAAGCAATAAAATAATGTATTAGTAACTAAGCTAAAGCTAAGCTTTGCTTGTGTGAAGTATTACATATACCATTTGGCAGCTTGGTTTATTGTTGCTACTTATTCTCCTCATGATCCACACAAACTTTCATACAATACCCCAAAGGAACCTCCATATTATTTGGTTATTAAAGTAACCTACATGTTAATCTGGTGTATACGTAGCAACTTAGCCAAGTTACATCAAAATCTGGAAACGGGTTTTCATGTAATGCCCGGAGAGACAGAAAGACCATATAAATAAGAGAGAAGAAAGCCAATATCTTCAAAAATCACATTTCTCAGTTATAAGGTTTTATTATAATGCCCCTGAATTGGAATTTTGAAAAAATATTTAATTTACAGTAAAAGTTTTACTATAGTAAATTTCATTCTGCATAATAAGCTAAATTATAAAATATGAGTGATAAATTATGTACTGCGTTTTCCAGCATTTCTACCTAATCGATGCCCATCTGGTCGCTTTCATAGTGACCATTCTCAGCAGAAGGTTCCTGTTTAGTTTAAGTTTGGCTGTGCTAAAACTTTTTGTGTCACCAAAATTAATGCCACATACTACAATAGCGGCAAGGTTTGTTATCTTTACTATTAAATACTTTTTAATTACCAATTAAATATCGATGATTATTTAAATAATTTCATAGCTTGAATTTTTGAAAATTGTAAAACTCAGAGAAATTTCTGGTTTGATGTATGCTTACATACAACGAATTTAAAACGAAAAATATTTTTTGCAGGATGTTTATACTTGGTGTGCAATATGGCGCTCTGACATATTGTGCCTTTTTCCTATTTATGAAGCATTCCACCCTCAAGATATTCTATCTCTTGTATCCGTAAGTATCCATATTTTATTTTAATCTAAAGTTAAACTAAAGGAAGTGAAGTGACCTGAAAGAAGAAGAATGAGAATGGTACAAAACCTTGCAGTCGGTACTAAATAAAACATATTGTTTTGGAAGACCCTAACTCAATCACTAATATTTTATCAAAAGCAGTTTTTTTTTTTAAATCTTCTAATTCTAATCTAATCTAATCTCTGAGAGAGATCATGGGTCGTCGTGAGGCTAACAACATCTGCCCCCTACTCTACTATAGTTCGCTGCGACCTAAGGTGCCCACTGCTGGGCACCGGTCTCCCCCACAGACTCTGTTGCGAGGGTCTAGACCTAGAGCATACTCCACCACGCTTCTCTAATGTGGATTGGTGGAGTATGCTATATACCTACTATAGTTAGTGGCACGAAAGTGTAGCTCTGACTTTTAATGCGCAGAAGTCGAAATTTAAAGAGTCCATTTGCGCGGGGCAAGCTGATTTTCAGTCGTAAGCAACCGTGTTATGTGCCGGCATTGATACATCATGCGCAGCTGCCCTTCTAATTTCGTTCTGAACTACACTTTCGTGCCGATTTTGATACTACATAACTCCGCTGAGATTTTTTTTAAATTTAAATTCATCCAGTAGTTATATTCAGTGTTTTTCAATGATGTATATAAAGTGGTGACAGCCCAGTCGCTATCGAACTCGCCTCTCACTCCAGTGGTTCGGGTTCAAACCCCAGCGGCACGCACCACTGACTTTTCTAACTTATGTGCGATTTAAGATTTAAATGTCACTTGCTATAACGGTGAAGGACACATCGCGAGGAAAATTGCATGCCTGAGAGTTCATCATAACGTTCTCGAAGGTATGCGAAGTCTGCCAATCCGCAATTGGTCAGCGTGGTGGACAAAGGCCTAATCCCTCCCATTCTGAGAGGAGACCCGAGCCCAAACAAACAAGTGGTGGGACAAAGAAAGGGTTGTGATGATGTATATAAAGCCATAGCGTCCATAGCCCAGTGGCTCGCTTCGATTCAATGTGATCGAAAGTGTTAAGCAACGACGGGCGCGGTCGGTTTGTGGATGGGTGACCGCTAGTGGCAAAAATTTCATGGGCGCTACCGTGCTTCGGAGGGCACGTAAAGCCGTCGGTCCCGGTTGTTTTCAATGCTGGAAACAGTCGTTAAGCCTTGTCGAAGACCTTCGGGTGGCTTGAGAACATTCGACACTGGGTTGGCCACTAACCCCTCCACCAATCCGCATTGGAGCAGCGTGGTGGAGTATGCTCTAGACCTCCCGCAGAAGTTTCTGTGGGAGAGACCCGTGCCCAGCAGTGGGACGTCTATGGGTCGCAGCGATATAAAGCCAAGCTACCCGTGGTCCCAGGTCGGTGATCTACATCCTGCTGTTCGGGTTCAACTCGGGCCCGTTCCTGGAGCTGGGCCATGCGGAGGCGCCCATGCACAGCTGCTCGCACGACCCCGCCGCCACTCGCGCTGAGGTGACAGTTTTCACGTCATAATAATTTTATTAAAACTGTTTTTTTTTTTAATTTTTTTTCTTCTAACGCAGCTCTTCCCCAAACAACCAGGGTTTGAATGGCAGAAAATGCCATAAGGCATTAAGTCCGCCTGTTATCTATTTAGAAGCGTCAATAAAGTTGTAAAAGTAAATTAATAATGATGAAGAACATTTTTATTTGCGTATTCAATTAATGTACAAACCTACTTTTTTTAATTTTTTATATAAATATACAGGTTCATTTACATATGTGTTATACCTGCTTATGCTTTTAATTTGGAAGCCTTTTTTTATGGTTCAGGTAATGGGATAATAAACTCAACACGTCATTAGTACTCTCCGGTTGCTCAAACTGCTCGACAACTTGGGGCTGTGCTGAAAATCAGCAATTTAGCTGAGTGCTGTCCCTTTCTGCCATGCAGCGAGTTTTTTATCACCTGTACTTTTATGCTATTAATTTTTGATTTTTTCTTTTTTTGTGTGGCAAAATAAATAAAATACATTGGGATTGGGACACTCGTTCTAGAGTAAGATTGAAACTTATAATAGGATGATGAATAAAGCTGATGATCTTTTAACATTACCGTTTTATACCAATGCAGGTGGACATGCTTCGAGAAGACTTCAACGCGCGCGTCAAAAGAATCCTGTTTAACTCAATAATCGCAGCGTACTACAGTAGCTTCGTGCCGTGCTGCTTTGTGCAGGTATGGCGGCCTTGCTCTGGATTTAGAGAAAGAGAGAGAGAGAAAATCATCCATCCATCCATCAGCCTTTTGAGGTCCACTGCTGGACATAGGTCTCTCCTAAACGAAGGACTGACAATCGGTGGGTGAGAAAAGTCCTCGAATGGAGACCACGACTCGGAAAAAGGAGCACAGGTGGCCCATCGACAAGATGGAAAGACGACCTGAAGAAGACGGCGGGAAACCGCTGGTTTCAGAAGGCACAGGACCGCTCGGAGTGGTGTCGTTTAGGAGAGAGATAATAATGTCTAACAAATTATAGAAGGCTTGAAGGACCTGTAAAAGGGCATGTAAAAGGGGGTGGGAGAGAAAGATGTTTTGGTTGGTAACAGGAGTATATTTTAATTATATACTCTAGTTCAATGGTAGATATATATATGTTATGGTATGGGGTGTGGGGTACTAATACCACAAAGTAGATATTAGGAACAGAGGCTAAGCTTCATAAGAACATGCAAAATTGTTACCTATTTTGGTAGGGTTGTCACAACAGGTTAAGAGAAATTAAAGAAATCATTTGTTAAATAGTTTTATTATTCAGAATATAAAAATAATACTACATTAAGAAACAATACAGAATAGAAAATAGAAAATAACATACTTTACAAATTTCTTACTCTAATAATTTTATTTTTATAATTTTTATTTTTTAATATTTTATTATTTCTTTTTATGGTATGGAAAATTCTAAATCTAATATATAGTTTTTTCAAGTAATGTATCAGGAAACACTCACATGGCATATCAAATCCTAGCTGCAGCGTCAGGTTATAATCTATCATATTATTGTACTGTCACCGAAGTTACGCTGGAAAAATTTCAGTTCAATAAGACATCTGGATGTGGTTCAAATCTCACTTGCAATACTTAAATTTAAAACACATAGTACGTACCAACCCACCCACATACCTACAAATGTTTAGTAAAAGCTTGTAATAATAATAAAAAGGTAAAAACACACCGTGTAGTACACATTTCTTATTAAAAAAAGGATAATTCCGTAAAATAAAGGTACTAACTTGAAAAAGTAATAATCAAATATTTACTTACCTATTGCACTCCTTGGGATAGTTAAAGTATGATATATTTTTATTTTTTCTAGCATTATTCATACACACAGTACAATATACAACCATTATTATTAATACCACGTTTTTATATTAGATATTCAAACTTGCAACTAACAAAACCAACAATGTGTGTAGCGTAACCCTGCGATTTTCAACTTGATGTGACAGCGTCAACCGGTTTTTTCCAGTCTCGCCGCGTACGCGACAAGCGGCCAGTGGCCACACATAGATGTCCCGCGTGCTTGTAGGAGTGCAACCGATTTGCACGTTCTTAAGAAGCTTAATCTCTGTTCCTAATATCTACTTTGTGCTAATACTAATACTAATGTGTTATGGTCATGAAGGAAGAAAGGAGAGAGGAGATGGTCTAAGTAACCGTGTTCTGATTCATATGAGATGTGTCCTCTGACGTCAGTGCGGTGGGTGCAGACGTCTCTATGGTTATGGTACTAATACTGCGACGACTATACGCAGATGGTAAATGGTTTTAATGGCCTGGAGCGGCTGCTGGTCATGTACTGATGTTAAATTCTATTAAATTAAGTATGTAAAGCGATTGCGCGTTAATGCAAACTCAGCAAAACGCACAATCGCGTTTTATGTTTAGTTTTATATATTGGCTTTCTAGATGGCGCTGCTAAAATTGTACGTGCAAATTGTGAATCACGCGAGTGAGACTCATATTATTATCATCATGCAGCATATATAATTTATATTTGATCTGTGTCTGGATGTTAATATTATTTATTTATTTAAACTTTATTAAACCACACTAAAAATTAATTAAGTGGGACAAATGGCGAGCTTAATGCATTATATGCATATTATCTATTTAAGTGTGTATTTAAAAATATATATGTATGTATATCAGTCTCTGACAACCATATTCCAGGCTCGAGCCTACTTTGGGGTCAGATTATGGCTGTGTGCGAGAATGTCCAAGATATATTTATTTAAAAAAAAATAGTTGTCTGTAAAGTCGGTTTACGGACGATAGATTTACGTGATAACGTCTTATTCATTATTTTATACAATACAAAAAAGGAGAATTGAAAATACAAAGATAACAGACAACAGACAAGTCTATATATGTATTTATTTTGACAGTTCCCTATTTCGGAGCCATGGAAACGCCAATGTCGTGTGTAAAATTAATTTAATAAAATTAAAAATTAATTTAATAAAAACACTCAACGGAAACGGAAGCGGAACGGGATACTTTTTCATATGCGCTGTTCATCAATTTAAAACGTTATCACGTCAAAAAAAATTGGTTGTCTGTAAAGTCGGTTTACTGACGATAGTTGAACGTGACAACGTCTTAAGAAAATACTCATGGAATGGTAGCATTTTTCAAAAGAATCATTATCTTTATCACTGTAATTATCGTTGCTATAAACAATTGACACCACATTCACTTTTCACTGCACTTGATACTCGATCAAAACATGTAAATGTACTATAGTATAGCAGCTGTCCACGCAGACATATCGCTCACTCAAGTAGGAGAGAGACGGATGTCGAACGCTGCCGAACGCAAAGGCCGATTGTGCTTCTTTGTCGCTCGTTCCGCGCTCTCGCTTGTACTTCAAGCCTTACATGGAACGCCTCAGAGCGAGGTAACGCCGCATGACGTCACACTTTTTCGTTCGTGTTGCTGGCGTTCATCGATTTATAAAACGTTATCACGTCAAAAAACTACAGAGTAATGTAACGGCACCGTCCCGTCGATCGCTCGCAGCCGTACGTGTACTACGAGGCGCTGCCGGCGGCGCAGCAGGTGTGCCTGGTGTGGGGCGCGCTGTGCGGCCGGTACACCGCGCGCCTGCTGCCCGCCGCCGTGGCGGACGCGTGCCACCGCGCCGCCGCGCACCTGGGCCGCTGGGCGCCGCTGCCCCGCGACCCCGCCGGTAACTATACAATACTATAGTAATGTACCGGCACCGTCCCGGCGATCGCTCGCAGCCGTACGTGTACTACGAGGCGCTGCCGGCGGCGCAGCAGGTGTGCCTGGTGTGGGGCGCGCTGTGCGGCCGGTACACCGCGCGCCTGCTGCCCGCCGCCGTGGCGGACGCGTGCCACCGCGCCGCCGCGCACCTGGGCCGCTGGGCGCCGCTGCCCCGCGACCCCGCCGGTAACTATACAATACTATAGTAATGTACCGGCACCGTCCCGGCGATCGCTCGCAGCCGTACGTGTACTACGAGGCGCTGCCGGCGGCGCAGCAGGTGTGCCTGGTGTGGGGCGCGCTGTGCGGCCGGTACACCGCGCGCCTGCTGCCCGCCGCCGTGGCGGACGCGTGCCACCGCGCCGCCGCGCACCTGGGCCGCTGGGCGCCGCTGCCCCGCGACCCCGCCGGTAACTATACAATACTATAGTAATGTACCGGCACCGTCCCGGCGATCGCTCGCAGCCGTACGTGTACTACGAGGCGCTGCCGGCGGCGCAGCAGGTGTGCCTGGTGTGGGGCGCGCTGTGCGGCCGGTACACCGCGCGCCTGCTGCCCGCCGCCGTGGCGGACGCGTGCCACCGCGCCGCCGCGCACCTGGGCCGCTGGGCGCCGCTGCCCCGCGACCCCGCCGGTAACTATACAATACTATAGTAATGTACCGGCACCGTCCCGGCGATCGCTCGCAGCCGTACGTGTACTACGAGGCGCTGCCGGCGGCGCAGCAGGTGTGCCTGGTGTGGGGCGCGCTGTGCGGCCGGTACACCGCGCGCCTGCTGCCCGCCGCCGTGGCGGACGCGTGCCACCGCGCCGCCGCGCACCTGGGCCGCTGGGCGCCGCTGCCCCGCGACCCCGCCGGTAACTATACAATACTATAGTAATGTACCGGCACCGTCCCGGCGATCGCTCGCAGCCGTACGTGTACTACGAGGCGCTGCCGGCGGCGCAGCAGGTGTGCCTGGTGTGGGGCGCGCTGTGCGGCCGGTACACCGCGCGCCTGCTGCCCGCCGCCGTGGCGGACGCGTGCCACCGCGCCGCCGCGCACCTGGGCCGCTGGGCGCCGCTGCCCCGCGACCCCGCCGGTAACTATACAATACTATAGTAATGTACCGGCACCGTCCCGGCGATCGCTCGCAGCCGTACGTGTACTACGAGGCGCTGCCGGCGGCGCAGCAGGTGTGCCTGGTGTGGGGCGCGCTGTGCGGCCGGTACACCGCGCGCCTGCTGCCCGCCGCCGTGGCGGACGCGTGCCACCGCGCCGCCGCGCACCTGGGCCGCTGGGCGCCGCTGCCCCGCGACCCCGCCGGTAACTATACAATACTATAGTAATGTACCGGCACCGTCCCGGCGATCGCTCGCAGCCGTACGTGTACTACGAGGCGCTGCCGGCGGCGCAGCAGGTGTGCCTGGTGTGGGGCGCGCTGTGCGGCCGGTACACCGCGCGCCTGCTGCCCGCCGCCGTGGCGGACGCGTGCCACCGCGCCGCCGCGCACCTGGGCCGCTGGGCGCCGCTGCCCCGCGACCCCGCCGGTAACTATACAATACTATAGTAATGTACCGGCACCGTCCCGGCGATCGCTCGCAGCCGTACGTGTACTACGAGGCGCTGCCGGCGGCGCAGCAGGTGTGCCTGGTGTGGGGCGCGCTGTGCGGCCGGTACACCGCGCGCCTGCTGCCCGCCGCCGTGGCGGACGCGTGCCACCGCGCCGCCGCGCACCTGGGCCGCTGGGCGCCGCTGCCCCGCGACCCCGCCGGTAACTATACAATACTATAGTAATGTACCGGCACCGTCCCGGCGATCGCTCGCAGCCGTACGTGTACTACGAGGCGCTGCCGGCGGCGCAGCAGGTGTGCCTGGTGTGGGGCGCGCTGTGCGGCCGGTACACCGCGCGCCTGCTGCCCGCCGCCGTGGCGGACGCGTGCCACCGCGCCGCCGCGCACCTGGGCCGCTGGGCGCCGCTGCCCCGCGACCCCGCCGGTAACTATACAATACTATAGTAATGTACCGGCACCGTCCCGGCGATCGCTCGCAGCCGTACGTGTACTACGAGGCGCTGCCGGCGGCGCAGCAGGTGTGCCTGGTGTGGGGCGCGCTGTGCGGCCGGTACACCGCGCGCCTGCTGCCCGCCGCCGTGGCGGACGCGTGCCACCGCGCCGCCGCGCACCTGGGCCGCTGGGCGCCGCTGCCCCGCGACCCCGCCGGTAACTATACAATACTATAGTAATGTACCGGCACCGTCCCGGCGATCGCTCGCAGCCGTACGTGTACTACGCTGAGCTGAAATTTGGCACACATATTTGGTTCCGATGACAATGCACGAAAATAAAAAATAAAAATTTAAAAAGCTTTTTTATTAAAAAAAATAATTTTAATTTGTAACTTCCAGACAGCACCGAGATAGCGGCGTGGTCGGAGTCGCGGTACTACAGCGCGGGCGCGCGCGTGCGGCACGCGGGCGGCGCGCACGTGGCCGCCAGCGCGGTGGTCGCCGCCGAGCCGGCCAGCGCGGACCATGCGCGCTTCGCGGTAACTAATAATAATAATAATAATCATTTATTTCAGGCACGAGGCCCATAAAACAAATACCTTATAGACTAACATACATAATTAAAACTTAATTCTAAGTCGCGCCAGCAGGCGCGGGTTCGGTGACACTCGGAGGCCGCCGACGTCCGCGATATTTGCGGAACACGACACCCCTCGGCCACAGCTCTGCGTCCAGGAAGGTCGACAGATGTTCAGTTGGAACACGGACAACAAACGAATTAAAATCGACTGCTTTCCGCGCTTCCAGTTTTTCGACCCTCAACCGGAACTTCGTCTTCACCTCCAAGTACTCTGCGATGTCGGAGACTAACCCTCCGCTATCCCACTGTTGGCCTCCTGGTGCTTACTACAGCCCATAGTGTCCCACTGTTGGACACGGGTCGCCCCCATCGCTCGCTCGCTGCGACCCATAGACGTCCCACAGCTGGGAACCATGCGCGCTTCGCGGTAACTAACCCTCCACTAGCCCACTGTTGGGCTCCTGGTGCTTACTACAGCCCATAGTCGTCTGTTGGACACGGGTCTCCCCCATCGCTCGCTCGCTGCGACCCATAGACGTCCCACAGCTGGGAACCATGCGCGCTTCGCGGTAACTAACCCTCCACTATCCCACTGTTGGACACGGGTCTCTCCCGTCGCTCGCTCGCTGCGACCCATAGACGTCCCACAGCTGGGAACCATGCGCGCTTCGCGGTAACTAGCCCTCCACTATCCCACTGTTGGGCTCCTGGTGCTTACTACAGCCCATAGTCGTCCCACTGTTGGACACGCGTCTCCCCCGTCGCTCGCTCGCTGCGACCCATAGACGTCCCACAGCTGGGAACCATGCGCGCTTCACGGTAACTAACCCTCCACTAGCCCACTGTTGGGCTCCTGGTGCTTACTACAGCCCATAGTCGTCCCACTGTTGGACACGGGTCTCCCCCATCGCTCGCTCGCTGCGACCCATAGACGGCCCACAGCTGGGAACCATGCGCGCTTCGCGGTAACTAACCCTCCACTATCCCACTGTTGGGCTCCTGGTGCTTACTACAGCCCATAGTCGTCTGTTGGACACGGGTCTCCCCCATCGCTCGCTCGCTGCGACCCATAGACGTCCCACAGCTGGGAACCATGCGCGCTTCGCGGTAACTAACCCTTCGCTATCCCACTGTTGGGCTCCTGGTACTACTACACAGTGTCCCACTGTTGGACTCGGGTCTCCCCCATCGCTCGCTCGCTGCGACCCATAGACGTCCCACTGCTGGGCACGGGTCTCCCCCACAGACAGCTGCGGGAGGTCTAGAGCATACTCCAACACGCTGCTCCAATGCGGATTGGTGGAGGCTCGTAGGATGCTCTCTCATCGAACATCGGTAAAAACCATTTTTGCCTGATTTTCTCAGTCAAAGTTACTTTATAATAATACTAGCTTTTACCCGCGGCTCCGCCCGCGTGGTCAAAAGGAATTAACAATGAGTTGTTTATCATACATGACACATTTTTGGTGGATGAATAGTGACAGTTCCACAATTAAAAGATACTTAGAGGAACCAGAGGTAATGCTGACCTCAGATAAAGTGTACGTAAACTGACTTACTGGAGCAAATAAAAAAACATCGATATCTTCAAATGGGGATGTTTTACCGAGGTAAAAAGTAGCCTACGTCACTCTCCACCCTCCTCACTATCACCACACTCAAAAACCATACCATTTAATAGCTTTGTTGCGACGTGAAAGCCGGACAAACAAACAAACACACTTTCACATTTATAATATTAGTATGGATTTGTATCTAACCTAAACATTCCTTTTCAGTCGGTGTTCAGCAACCCCCCCTCGCTGCTTTGTCTCCTCCTATGCCTCCAGCTGTCTCTGGTGGTCCTCCAGCTGTGTCTACTCTTCAGTTCACTCCCGTGGAACAACTTCATCTCAATAGTCATTCTCCTGTTCATCAACTACTACACGCTGTTTAAGATGACAAGAGATTACTTCATAGCATGGAGAGTGTACAAGGCGGAGACTTTTATTTTTGATAAGAACGGAGTGCAGATACTTTTTAATTAATGGAACTGTGCCGATGTGGTGGTAAGTGAAATGTGATGTTATTGGTGTAATTAAGGCTCTAAAGGCAGAAGCAGACTGTTAAGGAGTTGTGTCAGAAGTATATCAGTTTCATACATTTGGTACGGTTAGAAAAAGATATTTAAAGTTGGTCTGCATATAACCACACTGTATAAAATGTGTTTTTAACCATATTAATGTATGAATCGATGTCAACAGTTTTAATAGTCTGTCTCTGACTTGTAGTAATAACAGTGCCGTAATTCACAGGTCTCTCTCTCAGGTCCCAACACTGTAGTATGAGAGAAGATTTTATTGATAAGTAAAAGCTCTCATGTTTTGAGGCAACGTCTAGTTTATCAGTAACGTTAAACAATCGATTAAGTTGTAAAGCTGTTAGTTTTAAAATAAAACTTAAGTCAATGAATCAAAATTAATTTGTGTGCTAGACATTGTTTGGCTGCAACCCAAGGATTAGTGGTCGACTCGACTGTCAGAAGTTTTGAGGCCAACCTGTGGCGAAACACAACACCACCGGCCAAAACACTGACAGCTTTTTTTGTGAAGTCTCTATACTTTTTAATGGTTGTTAATTTGTTAACGATTGATCTCAGACTAATTTTAAATCTTCCTAATGTCATGGTGAAGGAGACCTGTGGAGAATTTTGGGTGTAATTGAACTAAAATCGCATCACATAACATCCAAATGTTGATCTGTAATTTGTTGTATGAATAAAATCTTGTCCAAATTGTGTTTGAATGTACTTAATATTTGGCTACAAAGCTCAAGTAATGTAAGCATTCGGTAAACTCGAACAAAGTGTAAGTTATTGAATAGCATCGGGAATTATAAGACTGATGTTGACTAAGACATTCTTAATCTTCTTCTCTCTCAGCGGTTTGTTGTATGTAATAACTATTCTGTTGTAGCCAGCTGATGTAAAAGTGTATTTTATGGGAACTCTGAACAATAAATCATATACTTGCCATATGATATTTGTTTTATTTTTAGTTAAATCCCTGATTTTCAAGTGTTCATAGCCTGTCGTCGATTTTATGCGATCGACAGAGTTAAGCAGTGGCAAAATATTATGGGCGCTACCGTGCTTCGCAGGGCACGTTAACTGGTTCGTCATGGTTGTTTTCAATGGTAAAACAATCGTTAATACTTGTCGTAGTCCTTCAGATGGCTTGAGGACATTGGTCACTGGGTTAGTTATTAGTTTGGATAATCGTGGTGGAATATATTCTATAACTCTAGACTGGTGTCACTGGGTGAAATCCATACCCAACAGTGAGTGATTTTTCGAATTAATTTTGAAAATTTTATGTAGCAAGAGAACCAGATTTTACAAACGCAAATAATTCCACAATGTCTGTATTGTATTCAATTTAATTGCATACAAAATGGATTTTATACATGTCCTATATAGTTAATAATATATTTTATACTTAACTATGTAAACTATGTTAATTCAAATCTTTGGATTATCTATGATAACTTAAATATAATTGTAGGAGCTTCAAAGTACTTATTAAAATTGTATGGTGTAATAGTAATAATACACTATTAATAATTCTTTTGCTTGTTACATAATACTGATTAGGCATTATTAATTTAATGTAAGTATGCATTTATCTTCTACTATATAAAAATAAGTCGGGTTTTCCTTCCTGACGCTATAACTCCAGAACGCACGAACCGATTTCCACGGTTTTGCATTCGTTGGAAAGGTCTCGGGCTCCGTGAGGTTTATAGCAAAGAAAATTCAGGAAAAATTTCAACAGAAAAGCGGGAAAGTCTTTTTTCACATACAGCGCCATCTCTGATACATAGCATGTACTACAAACCAATATTTTAAGTAGATGGCGCCGGTGCGTGATAGGTAGTGGTAGTGGTAGTAGTAGGGGTAGTGGTAGGGGTAGTGGTAGATGTAGGGGTAGTGGTAGTGGTAGGGGTAGTGTTAGTGGTAGGGGTAATGGTAGTGGTAATGGTAAGGGTAGTGGTAGGGGTAGTGGTAGGGGTAGTGGTAGGGGTAGGGGTAGTGGTAGGGTAGGGGTAGTGGTAGTAGTAGTGGTAGTGGTATTGGTAGTGGTAGTTGTAGTCCACACACTTACATGAAGTTCTCCCAAAATATTCAGTAAAAATTATTTATATGGCAAAACAACGTTTGCCGGGTCAGCTAGTTATTGTATAATAGTTTATGAATAACTTTTCTCATGTCTCTGAGATTTGCATTTAACCACAGCAACTCAGGCTGTTACTCAATATTTGAGATTTTATTTTAGTTAAAAGCTGCCTGGACTAAACTTAGCAACAAGCAACAACATATTTTCACACAACTTTTTTATATCTTTTTCTTAAATTGATTTACTTTACATAAACCCATGATGGAGTTTTACTGGAGTCATTAATTTGTACTTTTAGGGATTTCATTTTGTTTCTAACTGTATCACAAGCGTTCAATAATTCCTTATCTTTGCTTTTAAGTGCATTTAACCTCACTGAATGTCTAAATTCCACTAATGTGTCGACGACAGAATTAGATATTGCATCATTACATGCATCCTGCAGTTTCAAACCAAATTTCTGTAACACATTTGTTACATATTCAGCAATAAGGAGAACAGGAACTGGGTAGAAATCGGATGTATTTTCTTTCATCAAGCAGTGAGTTTTACTTGTCAAATTAAGTAATGAATTGATACAAGATGCAGTGTCAAAATCAGCAGCGAGATTTTCTAGGTTATTTTCTTCTTCTTTCTGTAACAAATCTAGCAACTTGTCATTGTAATTTGCGCTGCCTGCTTCATTATTGTTAACATACACATAAACATCTTTTAAAAAGAATTTGAACTTGTTTAAAACTTCTTCAGCAGTAGCCATCATTTCCTTACTATACTCCATTGAGTACCTATATTTAGACATAAGACATGCCATTCTGAATACATCTGCACTGTATGTATTCAATAAGTTTGGGACGGACACTGTATTTTTAAGCGATTTAGACATTTTTGTGTCCCCTTTCAAATTCAAGTGGCCCACGTGTATCCAATAGTTAGCCCACTGCCTCGTGTTGTGGTAAGCACATGATTGGGCCTCTTCATTCTCATGGTGGGGGAACTGGAGGTCAATACCCCCAGCATGAAAGTCTATCTGGGAACCAAATATTTTGCTGACCATTGCTGAACATTCTATATGCCAACCGGGCCTTCCCTTGCCCCATGATGTTTCCCAGTGAGGCTCACTGGGCTTATATCCTTTCCATAGCGCAAAGTCCATTTTATTCCTTTTATGTTCATCGCTAGGTTCTCCAGTGTCTTGCATCTTTTGAAGCTTTCCATAAGAAGGAAACTTGGAAGTTTCAAAGTACACTGAGCCATCATTAGCTGGGTATGCCATGCCAGATTCAATTAGACCCTTGATAAACTTTTCTATAGTCGTAATATGGTCTGATACTCTAGTAATTAGCATTGGCTTTTCTATATTTAAACTAGCCATGTCAAGCCAAAAATCGTGTTCGTACTGTTTCGCAACAGTTCTATAGTCGGTCTTAGTTTCAATGCTTTTCTTAATTATTTTGTCGTCGATATCCGTAATTCCCATGGCCGTGACCAGTTTGATGTTAAAAAAATTCTTTAGAATTCTCTGGATTATGTCAAGTTTTACATAGCAACAAGCGTGGCCGATGTGGGTAGAGTCGTAGACGGTGGGGCCGCAGGAGTACCACGTACCGATGTGAGGATCGTTCAAAATTACTGGAACCTTCTCTTCGGCGACACAGTTGTATATGTACACACCGGTTGGATTTCCGTTTGGCATGAGCCATTTAGTCTCTTTGTAAGGTTTTAATCGGCAAACGTGTGATAACTTTCGTGCAAATTGTAAGGAGATACTTCCCATTTTTAGATCTTATTTTCTAACTAACTTGTATGATTCTTATGAACACAAATTACCACAAAATACAAAACAAAAAAAATATTTACGTACTTTGGAGCGTTTAACAAACAGCTGATTGTTATGTTATATAAAATGTACTCTGTGATTGTTATTAGTTTGTGGCTGATTGTCAATGTTAGTCAAACAGTCAAACTCATTACTCACAGAATAAATATAGTCAAACTTGGCTAACCCATAGGGCTAACCCACAAGATGTGCGTGACGATCACAAAGCATGAAAATAAAAAAATATATTTTTTTTTATTAAAAAGCTTTTTTTAAAATTCAATATTTTTAATTTTGGTTTGTAATAATGGAGTTTCGCAAAGTAACGCCTGATACAATTAATTTAATTAATTATTATTAATTCTGTTAACAATGTAGCTAGCTAGTTCAGTTCGGTTGACATTAGTTTTTATTATCTAGACTAGACCATATCTCTACCTACCTAGTCTGTGAAGGCCATCGTTGGTAGTAATATAGGCATCTGACATCTGTAAGTATCTCTAGCTAGTTTGTGATCTGTAATCTGTACTAACTCACATCTGTCTCACTGTTTGTGCTTTCCTGTGTTTGTTCCTTTAACTAAAGTTCATCAATGAACACCTTAATTGTGGTTTGGTTATCAACAACATTAAATTTGTAGAATAATGGTTACTTTTGCTCCGGATGAAGTTGGTTTAGCGGACACATCACCCTGCGCCGGCATACGTGCTGACCTAAAGATGTGTTTGCTGAGTAGCAGTTGTTGTAAAAAGGTATACCTTGGGTTATGTAGAAAAAGAATAATCAGGTGGATTTAAAGATACACTATCTATAACAAAGCAAAGAAGATCCTTCTTGAGACTGCCAGGCCGGTTGCTTGTCTTAGTAAATCCAAGTCTTGAATTAGTAAATCCATCTTATCTACATGAGTTAGATAATAAATTCAGTTACAAACAGTACTTTATATCTATCTAAATATGGCCTTTTTTATTCATATAAGAAGTCTTTAGAGGAGTGCAGTACTAAAATAGGTTTTTACTGTTTCAGGATAAAAAGACACCAAGGGAATGTCTAAAAGAAGGAGTAGTCCCTGAAGAATGTTTGCAGCTACGCCAAAGCTTCTTTGAATGTAAAAGATCATTGGTAGGTATCATTCCATTTTGATTTTATTTGTTCTCAGCTGTTGCCAATAACCAGTCTATATATTTGACATAAGCTCTATACAAAATGTGTGGAGTCTAGTCGCCAAATTTACTGATATTTAGAAAAGTCTTTATTGTATTATTTTATTACTTAAAGGTTATCCTTAACACCAATACCACCATAAAGGGCAAAAAACTTTTAACACAAACAGTCATATTGCTTAAAAATGACACTAAATTCAGTGCTCGCAGATGGCACATTTTATTGACTTATGAATCTGTAAGAATACATTACATACAAGAAACTACTACATAAGCAAAGGTGCATAATATTGATGATCAGATTAGTGTGTCACTTTCAAAGCCAATATAACATATCTACCTGTTTTATACTTTTTAGTATGTTCTTGCTATATACCTTGGATGATTTTGACTAAGACCCTACTAAATAAGTGAAGTGACTTTGTTTTAAGGAATTAATTTGAATTAAATAGGCTGATTTGGTTATTAATATTAATTATTATAAATAGTTAGTAAATTAATTTAATTCTGGTGATTGTTCAATATTTAACAATGAAACTTTTAATTTTCAGCTTGACAACAGAAGAAGATTTAGAGGACACAAAGGGTACTAATCATTGAGAGTACCTTCAACTTTAACTTTAGTTTAATTAGTCAATAGTTCTTTTCAGGTGGATGCTTCGCTCTGTGGCGGGAAATTAAATGAATAAATTTTTTTTGGTTGGTTGGTTTTTTAACTTGCGCTCATACCATATTAATATAGCATTGCATTTCATTCATGTATCATTTTGGTTCTTAAGCTAAGCCAAAATCGCTACAGAGCGTAACATCAACCTTAATGTATTTAACATGGGTCAACATTAGTATATTTGCTAATTTCATTATTATGACAAGAATATGTTTTGATATATTGAAATCCACCAAAAATTCAAAGAACATTCTTTTAGATTTTATAACTAATTATTATGTATTCATAATATTTAGTTATAAAATATTCTATATAAGTAGAGGAAAATGTACTTTTATACATGATAAAACAAATGGCATAGCAATTTTTTATTAATGTTTACCCATGACGGCAAGGAAAAATGTTGTTTGTAAATAAAAAGTATTATTTTCCTGTTTTAGAATATTTGTTATTTTTTATGAATATTTCTGAATTTTAATAAGAATATCTACCCAAAAACGTCTTGTTAGCTAAAGTCTTAATAGTGTATTATTTTATAGAGTAACTAGCAACAACAGTACATAAGTAATCATATATCGTTACTACGTTCTACAGTAAGATGGATTATTGCCACTGGCAAACATTTCCCTACCTAGCCTTGAAGGCCATTTTAAGCTATCATGTCAGACGCAGTGAGCCACTGAAACTTCTGACATATAAGTTTGCCAATATAGGGGCAATCTCAGGAGCGAGTGACATGTTAATGTAGGTATGTCATGTAGGTATATTAATTAATTGTATTATAAAGCTTGAGAGATCTTTTGATTTTATATTTGTTTAAACACTCTAATCTATAGAAGTACCTACCATTCCGATTTAAAAAAATCTTTTTGTACTAGACAGTTACATTCATGAGGTATCATTCAGTTTAGGCTATCTAGAATTAGGCTTAACTTCTCAGCTTGGCGTAAATATTGATATTTGTTATGCAAGACGGAAGGGCAAGCGCTCCTAAAAATTCTTATGGCGCGCGTGATAGATAAATATAGATCTTTACTCAATCTAAATAAAAGTCTCCTATAGCATATAACCTAACTGTTGTACATAAATCACAATAAGGTATTTATTGAAGAAAAATTACCCAAACTCGAACAGTGATTTACAAACGGTTTTATTATGCATGTCATATTATTCCTTACGAATGAAAGTTACTTAAATTTTATGAAGGTTAACTTTGTTCTATGTAGCATCCAATGGGATCTATAGTTTAAGAGACAGTGGAAAGTTAACTAACATATATGTCGCTTATTTCCTTGAGGACAGGTACTATATCTTTTGATAGGTACTTATATGTATATCTAATACACACAAGCGAAGCTGCCACTAGTATGTAATAATTACCTAAACCTGAAAAAAAAGGGTAAGTAATAAAACAAAACTCAAATGTCATTGTTTTATTATAAAAATAATTCAAATGTTACTCTTTGTAAGAGCTTAGCTCATAATGAAAACTAGCTTTCCAAGCTAAAGAACCAATTTAATTACATATTTTACTCTAAATTGCACATAATATATTTTTGGTACTCAATTAATAAATTTTTTGTCATTAAAATATCAATTAAATTATTAAAATGAACGTTTTGAGGATGTTGTTACATAACTATAAATAAATAAATAAATAACCTGCCTATGCACAGTACCTACCTATGCAGGCAGGTACTTAACATAAATCAATACATTTATTAGATAACAAAACAAAAAAATTTGATAACAATTATTGTTTTACGATGTTTGGTCAGCCACTGAATAGTTTCCTCATTTTTAAAACGAAAAAGTAAAAATATGCTAAAAAATTTGATATAAATTGATGATAAAAAATATTATAATTTTAGGCATTCCTAACGGAAATTATGAGATTTTGAACGTTATAAAATCTTTAATCAATCAAATAAAATAATAAAATCAATCTTTGGATTGATAATGTCAAGCTTGTTGGTGTCTAGGAAATTAACGGTTTAAAATATTGTACTGAATATCAATAAAATTCGCATATTTATTTTTAAAGCCAAACCAATCTAAAAATACAGTTTTTTGTCACTTACTAAATATGCAAACTACTACTATATTTACTAATGTCCTAGACTCTACAGCACTATTTATCATTAAAGGCCTGAATTATGCTTTTAAAATGTGCTTTATCAAATAAATAAATAAAATATCTTGGACATAGGTACTAACACACGGCCATCTGACCCCAAAGTAGGAGCGAGCCTGTTATATGGGTGTCAGAGACTGATGTAAATACATAGATATTTTTAATACATACATAAATAGATAATTTTAACATCCAGACACAGAACAAATACAAGTGTTTGTCATACGAATATTAGTCCTGAGTGGGATTCGAACGAACCTACGAATTATTAAAACTGTTAAATGCGATTAAGCAATATAGGAAATTAGGAATAACATAACATCACCTCTGTATTTCTCCGATTGTTTAGGTCCCAGGTTTATTAGTAATTTTATTAAAAGCCTATTGGCATACACTGGGAACAAATCCAGACTCCGAGATACTATCGCCGGGGATCGGAACAAGGACCTCTAGAGAGTGGCGTAGCGTGCCTTGGATCCCAGTATCAAAGTTAGTTGGGGGGCCCAAATGAAGGGTAAAGAAACAAAAATGTTTGCATTAAATTAAAATAAACATTTATTGATTATTTTTTGCTTACGCCCCTGCTAGCTTACCACAGTCGCGGTTACGACTTCTAGACCAAAAATGTAGAAATCATTATCAAAATTATGTATGCACAAAACTCAACTTAGCCGTTAATTAATAGTAGTAGGTATGTAATGGGAAATATAAACTACATACTAATTATTGCAATAACCGATGTTGGTACAAATTTAGCACCAATAAAAAATGCTAGACAACCGTTGCATCAATTGAGTTTTTGTTCTCTTGAACACGTCGTAGTGTAAGATTTAAAAGTGTTTAAGTGTAGGTACTAAGTTTTTTTAAAAGTTACAATTAAAAATTTTATTCTTTTGTGCATGAGGCTAAGATGTTACATGCAATAAGCTTCTATGACAATAAGTAGTATTATCTAAGTATGTACGTAATGTGCTCATATTTTAATTAATATTAGTAAGTGTTTTAAATATATATTTTAGTTACGAAACGGCTCCATGAAACATTAGTAGGTATTAACGTAATTTTTAATCTAAAGCCCACAGTGGCATCCATGTGTTAGTTCTACATACAAAAAAATACAGGCAGCTTTTTTTTCGAATTTGGGATTTCATAGATTATTAATTTTTATTATGTGATAATACAAACGTGCCTGGATCGTGGATCATTAGTGAGTGAGCAATTGAAATTAATTGAATGCGTTATAGGTGAAGTGTTAAGAATTGCTTGCCTACTGATATATTAGAGAATTGGTCAAAATACTATAACAGTACACACATATCATGTCCCGTAATAGCTGTACTTGGCACCGATAGATATTTTCAAAGAATACTAGAATATATTTGGCAGTATAAGTGTTTAAGTTATAACTCCTCGCTATTTTACGCGGTAAAAACTGTGGGCCTGTCATAAAGTCATACTATTTCATGGGTCTATTGTGTTAATTATGATATGTATTGTGATATGTTGAAAACTGCGAAAGTTTACAAACGAATTTGGACAATTTATAAGAGATCACAAACTGCACGTATTATGGCCACCTAAATAAATATATTTTCCTAGGTTTTGTTAGACTTCGATATTTTGGCAGGTATGAAAAAATATTATTAATTTCAGATACATAACAAGGCGGCAAGGCATTAGAGAAATTAAGTGATTAGCAATACTTAATTTTTCTAATGCCTTTTTCTAATGCCTTTTTCTTACCTGCCAAAATATCGAAGTCTAACAAAACCTAGGAAAATATATTTATTTAGGTGGCCTTAATACGTGCAGTTTGTGAATTGGAATTGCTTCTACTGAATCAAAATGACTCAATGCAACTGAACGGTCAGTGCTTCAAAAACAGAGCTCCAGCTTTGAAAATATGAAGATGTCCAATCAGAAAAATAACGTTAGTTTCATAAGTTATTTACCTGATAAAGAATATGCTTTATATGTGTTTTAGACCTACGCAAATGCTAAGAGACTGATTTTTGTTATTCATATAATTTAATAGATACCCACATTAAAAAATTAAATATTTTTTATTGCTCTATCTTGATTAAACACTCTTGATTTGTTCTTAGAGACGGTCTATCGATAAAACAGTCGTTGGGGATTGGTGAAAAAGTGACTTAAAAGTAATTAAATAACATAATGAGAGTAATAAGATATGTGCGATTGTTTTTATTCTGGAAAATTCAAGCGATTTCTCTGCATAATACCTAATGAATACCTACACATTATGTAGGTATTGTTACATTTATTTACCTAATTCCTATGATTTAAGTAGTCAGTGTCACTACAAGCTTTATCATCTCGGTTTAATACGAAAATTGCCCATTTTAGGCAAAGTTATTAGTCCGATGAAATGCACATAATTTTAACGATTTTACAATTTTTAACGCGTAATTTTAAGGCGAGTTATTTAAATACTTGATAAGAAGTTATGAACAGATATAAGTTATGTTAAGAATGACAGGCTTTTCACAGATATCATTCGGGTTGCGCTTCCTTATAATAAAAACTAGGTCTTTGGTCCATTATCGTCACAACTTGTAGTGTCGACGTTTTGAGACATCTTAATATCGCTTAATTCGATCCTATGAACATATCACGGTATAGGTCCATGACAACCGTTTTAGAACAAACCTATAAGGATATTATCAGCTTTACCCAAATACCTCTAATAAGAAGGTACGTTCGCAGCTTAATTAAATGCTAAAATGCAAAATTATTTCTATCATTACATTACATAATTCACCGTCAATAAACAATTTCATATTTTAACGTTACGTCACTTACACAAGCGAGACTTCCAAAGTCCATTGGGTAAATGTCCTAATTCATAACTGTGAGTGAATCGGAATTATATCGGCGATGAACGCTCCGTCATCGTAACCAACCGAAACTCGTTTGTTTTACCAATACGTGGCGGAACGCTTATATGATTGACATAGACCGAAACTAATCGGATCCTAAGTACATTAGGTGATAGACATTCACAAACTGCAGTAACTTAGGCGTGGTTTCGAAGCTCTACTTGAAAGACTTAAGGCTTAAAGGCCCGTGTGAATATTGTACAAATTTTGATTTACCTTAAAAATAAATAAATAAAATAAAATAAAATTTTGTTGTTCTTGGTTATTTACTCATGTTCCATAGGACAGCGTTGCATAATAAGTAGGTAACTATATCATCACAACCCTTTCTTTGTCCCACTGTTGGGCATGGGTCTCCTCTCAGAATGGGAGGGATAAGGCCTTAGTCCACCACGCTGGCCAAGTGCGGATTTGCAGACTTCTCATGCCTTCGAGAACATTATGATGAACTCTCAGGCATGCAGGTTTCCTCACGATGTGTCCTTCACCGTTAAGGCAAGTGACATTTAATTTCTTAAATCGCACATAACTTAGAAATGTCATTGGTGCGTGCGGCTTGGGTTTGAACGCGGACCGCTCGAGTGAGAGGCGAGTTCGGTTTCGGAGGAGCGTTCAAATTCGATCGTAGCACAGCGGATATTGCCGAGATAATGCGATACACTGACAGACACACGCGTTTGTTTAAGCTGGGCACACACTGGCCCAACGAACGCCAACGAAGGATATTCGGCGTTGGCTAGCGCACGCGACTGCACGTTCGTTGTCTTTCGAAGATACGTCCTAGTTGTTGATCGTTGGGAGGTGTTTTGGCTCGCATATTCAATTTGCATCGACGACGAAGACGATGTAATACTATTAGTTTTATATACATACAATTAACAAATAGATGTAATCATTACTCCACTCGCTTTTACTACTTTGTTTTTCTCGATAATTGACGTGTAAGTACATGAAATATTAAGGGTCCGTCCGCACACTATGCTCTTTCGCATCGACTGGAGCTTGTTCGTTGGCCGAAAGCACCGCCCGCGCCGTTTTTGCCCGATTGTCTCTATCCCTTTGCTGTTACCACCCTCCGGAACGCACACCCATTCGTCGCCTTCGTCGGGCCGGTGTGTACGCAGCATTACAAATGAATGACTACACTCACTATGCACTCACGAATTCTTACGCGATAAAAAGTCCGAAATCACCCTTTGATGTTACCCTCCGGAACGCCGGCCCACCCGTTCGTTGCGTTCGTCGGGCCGATGTGTACAGTACGCAGCATTACAAAAACTCACTATGCACTCACGAATTCTTAAGCGATAAAACGTCCGAAATCACTACAGGTACAGGCCGGCGCGGCCTGAGCGCTCTACTAGAAAGTCTGTATCGGCCGATAGAGGCCGGTGTATCCGCAGAGGTTGCCTTCGTCGGGCCGGTGTGAACGCAGCATTACAAAAACTCACTATGCACTCACGAATTCTTAAGCGATAAAATGTCCGAAATCACTACAGGTACAGGCCGGGGCGGCCTGAGCGCTCTACTAGAAAGTCTGTATCGGCCGATAGAGGCCGGTGTATCCGCAGAGGCGCGCGCGCAGCGCCGTGATCAACATGGCGGCGCCAGACAGGTCGTCGAGCAGGTGCGCGCACTCGCAGACGAGGAGATACATCTTGTCGCCGTGGGTCGCGACGGACTTGTGCAGCGCGATCTTGCGCATTCCCACTGAGTGGGGCAGGTGGCGGTACAGCATGCGCGCGCCGGTCCAGTAGAGCCAGTTGCGCTCGAAGCGCTCGCCGTCGTCGCCTTCGAATACCTGCAATTTAAACGAACTTCTTGAAAGAATGGAAGAACTTCTTTAGTTTGACTCTATTAGGTCTAATTGAAAAAAGGCCAATTTAAACGAACTTCTTGAAAGAATGAAAGTACTTCTCTATTTTGTGTCTAATAGGTCCAATTGAAAAAAGGCAGACAAAATAGAGATATAAAATAGGACTACTCTCAGTCTGAGCCATAGTTAGATAATCACGGGCTGGTTTTCTGCGTCGGTATTTGTGGTGAAACAACAAAAAGCAGTTCTAGAGCATACTCTAACACGCTGCTCCAATGCGGATTGGTGGAGGAGTTAGTAGCCAACCCAGTGTCGAATGTTCTCAAGCCTCGAAGGTCTTTGTCAAGGCTTAACCATTGAAAACAACCGGGACCAACGGCTTAGCGCGCCCTCTGAAATCAGCGGTATCCCGCCGACTTCGAACGACGACGTGCGGCCTTCGTCGTTCGAAGGAAGCTACAAGTGATACATACGAATGTGTAATAAAACTCATTGATGGAAGAGAAACTTACTTTGTAAACACTAATAATAAATCCTGTAGTAGGCGTGTGTGACTTCTTCGGACCACCAGCTAAATCGCTGAAGGGGGGTCGGCATATCATCGCCACTTCGCTGTACAAGTCTAGCGTGTGGGCGGCGGAGTACCTAATGGTTTTCGGATCAAACTTAGTCAGTGAAGCGCAACGCATGTTGTTGTAGAAAAGCAGAGGGTCGGTTTGCGTGGTGTTTATCACGTAGTATGATATGAAAGGGAATTCTGCGTTCTTTTCCATGTTAGCCAACAGCATTCCGCCAACGGCCGTGTTTGCTTGTGCGACGTCAGTCAGCAACTCCCCCGCCGCCGTCTTCTGTTTGATCAAGGGCTTGGCGAGAGGCGATTCCAGGATGGGTTCTATAGGTTCCAAGGGGCTCATGAGATGCGCGAGGATGCAGTGCTTGGGGTCGGCCACTTCGAGGATGCTCAGCGAGTTGGGGACGTTCTTCGTCGCCATTCCTTTTTCCGGCGTCGGCGGCGGTACCGGCAGCTGGGAATAATACGTTGAGGATAAGACAACATGGTAACTACGAAATGTTTTATGGTTTTTAGTAGGGTACATTTTTATATGGTTATATAATAGCTTGCTGCTGGTGATAGCTAGGAACCAATGCACTTCTCTGTTCTTGAACTGCGCGCAACGGCCTCTGTACGCAATGTAAACTTTGAGCAGGAAGAAAGATTTATTCTTCAGTGGGCTGATACGCGTGTTAGATACAGGTGGGTAGGAACTCATTAGATAAAATAAGAGCTACTTGAAGCTGCTCAATAATTAATTAAGCTCAAATAACTGTCTTCTCAAACAAATTATTGTGTTGGATGTGATGTTATTCACTGCCATCTGATATATCTAGTCTTAGACGGTTAGCAGCTGCATTTTTTGTTCTACGAGTGGGAAACCTTTTAAATGTACCCGGAGATCGTGGGAGCGTTGCCGGTTTATGTGGGATTTCCACTCACAAAAACCCCCTAGGTGCTCTTACGCAGTGCTTGTGGAGTTGCCCCCCAGCGCTATGTCCATGACAAGCTTATCTCAGAGGAGACGTCAACACCCATCTACAACGTCGTGAAGCCATAGTACACACAACGTCGTCTTTCCCGTTACCACTGGATACCCCTGAAGCCCCCTTTAGTCTCCTTTTACGACAGGCAGAGGATAACGTAGCACTATTCTGGTCCTGAGCTACCTTCCTGAGCTGAGTTACCTTCCCCTTTTGCACCCAAACAATGAGCTTAGTTCATGAGTTTTAGATTATTGCACCACGCTCGTGGGTCGCTATTGCGACGGGTTTGGTTCTACGGCGCTTGGCGTTGCTCAGCCGCGTAGGAGTGGACTCCAGTGTGTTCCTACAGCTCCGATACGAGGACTCACCGGCACGCCATCAGGCAGGAAGCGGTCGAGCGCGTGCGCGGGGATCACGAAGCAGTCGCGCTCGAGCGTCGCGAGCGAGACGGGCTCGGTTCGGCGGCGCTCGGCGTTGGTCGGCCGCTCCCAGCGCAGCAGCGACACCGAGGGCTCCCGCGTCACGAGCGGCTGCGGGGGCTCGGGCTCGGGGCCCGTGCCGCCGCCGAGGACTGGGCCGCATCTTTCTGGAAGACGGAGAGGCAAGCTCTTGTGAGCTATGGAACATTTTGGTTAGGTACGTATGTGATTACATGAATTTGATAGCGTTTTAGTCAACTTATATAGGAATCGTTTGAGAAGCTACCAAGACCATATTTACGACTTTTTTCTGTCTGACGCAAAAGCGTAAATCCTTGAAAATGTTCTCAATTGGTCATGATCATAGACTACATACAGAATAAACGCTTTCTGATTTTCCAATTTGTAAAGCAAACTTCACGAACGATTTCGATTGTTTTGCAATCCTGATATCGATATCTTATTCGTATGGGGTCAGATTCGACCCAAGACCCATTTTTTTCTTAAATTATTACTTAACTAGGTTGGACTCTACCTAGACAAGTAGAGCGAGTAATAAAATCAATGAATGTACTAATGTACTGAATATAATATCGGTTTCTCTCTCTCCACCAACCGCATTGAAGCAGCGTGGTGCCTATGCTCTCTAGACCTCCTGCAGCTGTGGCGGAGACCCGTGCCCAACAGTGGGATGTCTATGAGTACTAATATCGGTAATATGTTGAAAATCTCCAAAGGACTTTGTCTATTTGCATGGACTTAGTTACAAGGGGAAATGTAGAGCCAAATATAATCATGACCCAAAATTACTTACAAAAATAGATCTTTCGTGATTCAGTTGCATGTCGAAGTTGTTTGGGCCAGTTTTGGGTGTGAGTTTTATCAAAGTGTCATTACAAGGCCGTACTTTTATTCAGAAGGGCGTAGTCAACGATTTCAAACCGAATCCATACAAATTCGTACCGTAGGGTATCTGTATGTGATATTATATTATACCTAAACCAAGCATTAATCTACTTTGCAACAGTCCGCGAACAAAAATGTATGATGGTGTATACCTTCATGCACGCATACACATAATACATATACCAACACACAAACCAACACGTGTTTCGCCCCAAAACAAGGCATCCTCAGGGTAAGTAGACTCCACGACGGTTAATCGCAAAGTCATATAGATATAGATATTATATTAATTTAAAGAATTTTTTGTTTTAAAACAGCTAAGCTTGACGCGTGAAGATATCTGTTTTTCTGCCTATTCCATAGCCCCCAAACGGATGAACCAATTTAGATTTAGTTTTTTTTTGTTTGATAAGTGACTTGATCGAGTTTTTCGTTAGTCGTTTTCATATAAATTGTGATTGAAAATGGTAGCATTGTAAAATCTGTTCCAATTACATACTCTTGATCTGTTTGCATTATATAGTGCTATATACTAAACCATTTTGTATAGCATAAGTACCTATATACCGATACTAATATTGTAACCTAAGGCCAAGAATCCCAGCTAAAGTCTTATCCCACCAAGTAATAAATATACCTTACAAAGATAGCAAAACTCATTTGACGGTTGACGGGATCAGGCTGCGGAAGATTTACGCGTCTAGAGGGGAGCCCATGCGAAAGTGATAAACGGGAATACCATTCCGTTTATATTTTTCACACATTTTCTTTCCGCACATATAGATATCATATACAAGTAAGAAACTGTATGCTGTTTCATTCACTTTAAGTTACAAAGATGTCAGGTCCACGAGAATATACGAGTACCTAGCTACCTACCTACTCAGTAAAAATTTCGAATTTATCATGACTATCACGAGAAAAACTATAAATAATCGGAGTAATTATAAGTATGTATCTAATGTTCACAGTATGCCAATTAGTAGTTAAATATCCGATAAGTATATAGATTACTTATTAATGAAATCTTATTATATGAACGTTGTTAGAAAAACACAAACTACAGAAAAATACCCTTTAACAATGTAAGAACATTATAACTTACTCTTTAATAAAAGCATAAAGTTAGTCTCGTTAGAAGAAGAATTAGGTCAGAGATTTAATCAAACTCACACCACTCCGATGTTTAGTTCAGATGATACTAATTGTGGATAATGACTCCATAGCTGGTCGTTCCAACATGTCTGTCAGCTTGTTTGCTAAACAGCGTGAAGATGAGGTGTCAATTGGTCTTATATTTATAGCGGGAATATGTTGGCTGGGAATACAGGAAGATTAACACCGAATTCTTGGTCTCATTTAAAAAAAAAAATTTACTTGTTTGTTACCAAACATTTTATTTGCCAATTAAAAATATACCCGATCGGATCGAAACCGGGATTCAGGACTCGCTTAGTTTACTAAAAAACGTGCCACGGAATCTTAAAATATGATCCGAATATTTGAACTTGAACAAGCTTGTCACAAACAACTCGATTTGCAGAAATTCAGAAAGGTTTAATTAATGTTTGTATTTTCTAACAGTCACTTGGTAACTAATAGGTGTCATAAATAAATCGTCTTGTAACTTGACTTGAACAACAAGTAAATAAATAAACAAGTCACAATTTCAGTTGAAAAGCGCGCGGAAACGTAAACGAATGAAAGGAAAAGGCGGCAAAATGCGCAATTTCGTTTCCGTCTTTCCGCTCCAAAACAAAGCGGAAGCGATCCAAACGGCGTTAGCGTACAGCGAAACAGTTAATTATACAAAATCGGACCAGCTAAAACCGGTGTAATTACACAAAACAGATGTTTTGACATTGACGTACACGCAAATAGATTAGCCAATACACGTCGACCGAGCTTTCGAAATTGGAATGCGTGGTACCTGTACCTTCGTTGTACTGCGCGCTGGCCCTTGGGGCCGAGAAGAACAGGTGGGTTCTGTAGTGGTGCTCCTCCATGCAGGAGTATCGGTCCCGACGCTTGGCGTTGCGTCCTGCTCCCAGCGCCCCCTTCGCCTTCCCTCCGCCCCCCACCGCGGAAACCGTCTTCTCCGTACTGAAGTTCTTCCGAAACATCAAATTCATCTTGGAAGCTTGCCACGGCGCTCTCGCTCACACTAATAGGAGACCGCTTATGTTTTGTCTAACGCTAATTAGACAAGCCAAGGTATTAAGCCGGCTATATTCAGACGAGTTTGGTGCCAGTGTTGTGGTTACTGTTGAGCGGTTACTCGTCGGTTAGACGGGAAACAGACGCAAGATGATCAGATAATTAGATGAGGGATCGGAATTGTAATTTATTTTAATTATAGCTATGGATTTTTTGTAGAAAATTAGTTAATTGAAAGTAAGTAAGATCCGTGCTATATTTATTAAGAAATATTTAGTGCGGTCTACATAACAACTATGTTTAGATAACGGGCTAGTCGGCGCAATCGGTAGTGACTCTGCCTGTTACGCCAGGAGTCGTGGGTTCGATTCCTACTAACGACAGACAGTCGTGTGACGAACACTTGTGTTTGTTCTGTCTAGGTGATAATATGATAATATTAATTTTAATATGTATTTAAAAATATATATGCATGTATATCAGTCTCTGACACCCATAGTACAGGCTCTGCCTAGTTTGGGGTCAGATGGCCGTGTGTGAGAATGTACAAGATATTTATTTAAAAAAATATATATTATAACGGTATAAAGAAGTTAAGGATACGAAAATAGGTTGGTTAACGATTCTTGAAATGTAAAATGTTGTGACCTAACCGTAACTACGTCACGTAACTCAGGTAACTCTCAAAGCCTTATAATTTCGTTTGAAACTCAAAACATCTGCAGCACATCTACAGAAACACGGTACAAGCATGCACTTGCGCAAAGTTACCCTAGCTAGCCTAAAGGAAAACGTATTCAAAAAGAACGCTGACCGCGATTAAATGCTTACCTATTACTTTTGATTTAATGCTCTTATTTACTCTGTTGGTTATGAACATTCTCTACTTCATAGGTTGATGGTTTAATTAAATATGTCAACAATCACAGTACCTAACTGTACTATGTATGTTAATATATGTATTTGTAATGAAAATTTAAAACGCCTTGACTTACGAAGTGCCAATACAAGTAGTTTCAATTGAGAATTATTATTTAATGCGTAAAATTTACAAATGCCTACTAGTAATCAATAATAAGATTCCACTTTACATTTAGATACACATTTATAATAATTAACTATATTATGATATACATATTTTAAATTCCAAAAGGTCTTATTTTAAGATCGATGTATCCTAAACAAGTCCTTTTATAACAATATGCAATATGTATAAACGATCGAATGAAATTCATCATCCAACCAGTGTTTGTAAAAAATTTTGCGAATAACGATCATTTTATTGTAATAGGCATTTGATGTAAAATTGCAATCTTTTAGTTCCTAGAAATTAAGTGGTTGACTTGTGGCTACCATTTCTATGAATTATAGATTACTCATCGACTTTTTAATCACATACCATACAGACATTAGAACTGCTAACTCCAAGAACTATGTTCTATTAATCAATCGATTTCTAAAAATATAAACAGATTTGTGGTGAAAGTCTGGATCGTTGCAGTAACAAGCCGTGGTCTCTGCCTACCTCTGAGTGCAACATGCAGATTCATATAGAAGGATAGAAGATAGCAAAGTAACATGCAGCATGAAACACCCACTACCGCCCATGTTACCCATGACAGATTAAGAACGAGACATACCATCCTCACAGGCTACCTGAAAGATAGGAAGGCATATGTCCTTACTAGCCTAGTACTAGTACTTAGTACCCCTGTAACCCTCCACATGACAAAATGCTATTGGTCGCCTTGTTGCACCAAGACAAAAGAGCAACACTCTTGGTCGCAGAAGGAGACTTCATTTCACTCTTCGCATGAATTGCATCCGGATGAAATCAAAACTAGTACCTACCTACTAGAAATTACCAGCTTTTCATCAGTAAACTATAACTGGCTGTGGGCACAAACGATCAGTTGTGGTCGAAGTTCCCAGAGCTGTATAAAGTCATGTGTTCCAGCCCCTGAGGCTTTAGATGGTTGCAACAAAGTGTAACCGGAAACCACACCGTACAAACCTGAACATGTGCTTTAAAATCAATTATTAGGTTGGAAACGGTAGAATTGTGGCTAGCTATACCAGTTACCCCATGCGTAGCTATCCCCAAAGAAATTCGTTTAGAGCTAAACCAGAGTATTACTATTCGTGCCGACAGGTGTACCTATACCTATAATGCGGTCCAACGAAGTCGTTTCGCGCCAAACCACACGCTACTTGGCCGAACAATTGTCCCTTTATGATGCAATTTCCGGCCTCAGCCCGTGACCTCATCACCTCACTCGTAAAGGTAGATTACCCCTTGCACGATTTTTTGTCATTAAAAATCGCGCATTGAGCATGGTATCATTTGATGGAAATGTCACAAGAATTTAGTTTTGAAAATTACGGAATATCGTAACGTTCTGTACCTACTTACTGTGTTAGCATTTCCCAGTAAAAAAATATTTGTTTCGTGAATCCATGATAAAAAAAAGTTAATTTTGTACTGTACAAGCGTATTCTCGAGTAGATAACTCCTTCATGAAGTACCTAACTCAACATAATTGCGTGGTGTTGCCAATTTAATTAAATAATCCTCTAAACCAGTTTATTGTTAAATCTATTTCTTTCTATTTCATGTTCCGCTGGAATCTCTGGGGAGCTCACCATTTATTGGAAAAATAAGTCCGACTGGAAAAGTTTATAAGGAACTGGGAAAACACATCGTATTTTACGATATCTACAGAATTTTCTGTTTTTAAACAACCTTACCTATTTGATTTCTTTGTTTATCTTGAAATTCTTTGTAGTAGCTCGGAGTTGTATTTTCGGCCAGTGTATTTCGGTCACCACCCATATTATTGGGACCTTTTATTTTAATTTATTTATTTTCACAAAAATGGTACATACGAGTAGCTATTTTATAAATTTCTGCCAAACTTAAGGCCAGTTTGTTGGCAGTCGGTATTTTACAGATCTCGAAGACCTATATTCTTATATTAATATGTCTTATTTTAATATCTATCAATATGTAAATCTTACTTTTATACGTTCCTATCTGATACATATCTCGATAACACTTAAACACACTATGCTTTACCAGGGTGGATCGGCAAAGTTTTACTTTTTTACTATCATAGTTCATATTCAATTGAAATGTTTATACACATACATATACATAATATACATAAATATGACTAGTGAAAAGTGGGTGTACAACACCTCTGCCTAGCCCTTTAGGTGATACAGACGTGATACTATACTATTTATCAAGCACATTTTGAGCATAAGGCAATAAATAGTATGTTAATAGTACTAATAGTAAAACTCCTGGAATAGCCCACAATTTAGAATCCTCTATTTCAGTAGATCGAAATTACCGATAGAAGCAACGAATCGTGACAAATTGTGGCAACTTTTACTGGCCATTCGGAGGGACCTTTAAAGAGCAGATTACGCCATCTCTCTAATACTCTAGTTTATGTTCCGCTAGTGGTAGTAAGGCATGTTTATGTCGGTGTTTGATGTTCTAACGAGCTGGATAGTGCTTTTCAACTCATGGTAGTTCCCTAATAGGCAAGGGTTTTCAATCTTCACCGTTTAAAAAGGGTTAAACCGTTATCTTATGTTTCTATGCAAATTCTAACGTAAATTAAAATGAAAATTGTTTAGGAGAATACAAAAAATTTTGTTTTTTTTTGTATTCTCAAAAAAAGCGCTTAAAAACATTCCTTTTCATAAGATTTAAATTCTGATTAATTTAATACAGGTACATTAACGTTAAGAAGAAGTTCACCAACAAAAATCTACTTCACAGTGAATAACACGGTAGTCTGCAGTTTGATCGCAAATTGGATTGTATATGTTACCTACTTGATTTGTGTGAAGAGAAATGGGAAGGAGAAAAAGGAGAAGGTGACTGACTGACTCACTGACTGACTGACTAACTTACTGACTGACTGACTGACTGACATATCAACGCAGGGCCTAAACTATAAGGGCTAGAAACTTGAAATTTTGCACAGGGGTTCCTTTTATAAGGTAGGGGAGCATTAAGAAAGGATTTTTGAAAATTCACCTCCTAAGGGGGAAAACGGGGGTGCAGAGTTAGTATGAAACTTTGCCATTTTTGAAGTCAAGTGGGCAACCCGAACGCGGGCAGACGTAATTCTACGCGAGCGAAGCTGCGGGCGTCCACTAGTGTCTACTATGTCTAATTATACTAGAACATTTATGAGACTTTAGACGCATGTTATTCAGTATGTATTCAATAGATAAAACTAATCAACAGAAAATATTTTATTCACGAATTAAGGTCTCTTGTTTGAGATAAAAATAAATCAATGTATTGTAGATACTTCCATGGAATGTTAACAGCAGTTACAAATATCCAGCTCAATAACGCTAAGTGCTGGAAACCGTTAGCGCCCAGGCGTTAGGGCCACTTGAGAAACGTAACTTTTGTAAAAGTGGACTTTCCCGATTTTTGCGTTTGGCGTAAGGAAAAGGTGACCCGAATTTTTGTATTAAAAGAGAACTAAAAAAAAAAAGAATTTATTGCTTATATTTATTTGACGCACTAAACAAATAACTACACCGCGTTGATACTGTTGATAGAACTAGGGTTTAGGCTAAACGTTTACTCGAAACGAGGCCACACGTTTCGGTCCGACATTCAGTTATTTTTTGTACTAATGATTTTATTAAACGGAATAAGAATAGGTGGGGTAAGACTAAATTTTAAATATTGAAAGTCTTACGTGTAAAGTGTTACAACATAATTATTATTTAATTAAAATTAGTATTTTAATAAAGCACACATTTCTATTCTTTATTAAATCGACTTACATTAACTTACCCAAGTAAAAAAATTTATATTCATATAAATAAATTTTTTATATATAATATTTATTAAAATACTAATTTTAATAAAGTAATAATTAAGGTGTAACACTTTATACGTGACGACTTTAAATATATACTTAAAAGCAAATCTTTTCTTCCGCTTCGCTTCGCTTCCGCTTGTGCGTTAGGCCAGCTAGCATGCGAGATACTCGACTGCCAGCGAGGCTCATAAACTGTTTGATTTACAGCCTCGCAGTGATCGAGGGATCGGCATTCGGCTCCGGCCGGTATGGCGAACCGAAGCTTAATATCTTTGATTAACTGTTGGTATGTTATTACCCCGATCAAACCATTGAAGCTTAATATCTTTGATAGTTAATCAAGTAGTAGGTATGTTATTACCCCGATCAAACCATTGAAGCTTAATATCTTTGATTAACTGTTGGTATGTTATTACCCCGATCAAACCATTAGCTTGTCTATTTTGTCCAATTATTAAAACTGTTGGTATGTTATTACCCCGATTAAACCATTAGCTTGTCTTTTTTGTCCAATTATTAAGAACTAGTTCTCCCGTTCTCCGCCCGCAAAACGTTTACCGAGCAGAACATTACTACCATTATGGAATTATGGGATTGGTATTATGGAATTATAACAATGGAAGAACTGTGTGTGTATTAGATTGTGTATTCAATACACTGCACTGGCAGTGAATGTGTTAAAATATAAAAAGTATAGCTTTTTCTAACCTAACAACTAGCTAACACCAAATATTACCACCAATTCAAAGATTTACCCCACCAATCGGAATCCAATTCGATCAATGGATTAAAAATTGATCAAAATGTTTTAATTTACTTTGCAACAACCCGGGAACAAGGCCTACGATAGTAAAAATGTATCGATAGTTAAGAATCGAACTATATGTATTAATTTAACGAACAATTATTACAGTGTTTCATCCATTGATATATATGTTACCACTAGATTAGTAATCACCGCGCCAAAGCGTTGTCACTGGAATTATGGCCACGGTCTTAATCGTAGCTAACGTCAGTTCAGTACTCTGTGTGACGCCGGCCGAGTTGAACTGATAGAAAATATTTTCAAAATGGGCAAATGCACAGTGAAAAAGTGCGATTCAAGATCACAAAAACTTAATAAGTCCACTAAAATTACTTTCCACACGTAATTTTATTGTTTCTGTGTTTACATCAACGTAAAAACGCAATAAAATAAATAAATTGTACGATTTTGAAATATAGGTTCAGTGTGACCACTAAAAACTCAATTTTAGATTCCCACAATTCTGGGAGAATTTTAAATTATGGAATAAGTGAATATATATATTTTTTAATAATAACAACGTTGCAGTGTACCTAAAGATGCAACACGCCGTGATAAGTGGGTGGAAATAATTCGATTATTGAGAAAAGAGACAGACTGGCTACTTACAAAATATTAAAAGAATTTGCGATACACCCGGGAGATCACATATCCTCAGTACTAGTTGTATTAATTTATTTATTTTTTATCCTTTTATTAGTAAACTAGTGGACGCCCGCAGCTTCGCTCGCGTGGAATTAGACATAACAATAGTTTCGTTTACACCTAAGTTACCACCCTCTTCAAAGACACTATCGATCGAATTTTGTCCTTCGAACTTCATTTTTGTGGAAATCACCGAGATGAAAAGTACCTACATATCCTACATTTTAATTAATTAATTCAACTGTAAACATTTGTTGCTAATATGAAGCAATTCATCAATTCTATTCATCTTTTAAGTACGAGTAATATATCTAAGACTACGCTGCGCGGCGCCACCCACACCGTATTATTTTACTCAAACTTACAAAAAAGAGTCTAAAAGGCAATTGTATACAAAACATATGTTATAAAGCGGAGTATGATTATTACTATATTATACTATTTACATATGTAATTCAAATATTTTAAAGTTAATTTAATTTAGTATTAAAACTTTTCTATGGCTTAAAAAAATTGGGTAAAACTTCGCGTGGGTAGGTAACCCTGTCGCGCCGATTCCCGTAATTGCATGTTAATATTGCGATCTTTGTCTAATCTACGCGACGGTATTGTTATTTTGACTTGTGTAAGTGAGACAGATATATGTTTACATTCAAATGTTTAGTAATTTCAAAGCTACGTCGTCGCGTTTAAAAAGTGGTTACGCTATATTTGAGGCATTCTGATGAGGTTTGCTTCTCTAGTATATTTAACTCAATGGTTTCATCAAGAGATCAATGAAATTTTTGTCAATGACTCGCGTCAATACAATTTGGTGCAACGACGGATGCGGTTGATTGTTGATGGTCGTCTTGTCAAATGTTGATTTCATTTAATCATGACATTTGTACTGCAATCCGATTAACTTTTTTCCTTGAATACTCCCAGTACCTAGAAGGTTGTGGGTTTGAAGCTCACTTGCGGTGAATTTTTTCAAGGTAAAAATGTTGATAATAATATTAGCATTGATCTCGTCTTCGTATACAATACGCATGTTTTTGGCACACAGGATATTGTCGGTACATGTTACACTACAAGTTCTCTCGTGGCAACGCGCCAAGTGGTGCCAAGTTGTGTTCAACTGTAGGTACACACGCATCTTGTAGGTAACATACATACCATATTTACGTAGCTGTTAGCAATTGCAATGTATAAAGGTTATCTATGCTATATATAAAGGTTATCTATGCTATGCATAAAGGTTATATATGCAACATAATATAAAGGTTATCTATTAAATGTATAAAGGTTAACTATGATATGTATAAAGGTTATTTATGCAAGATATAAAGGTTATCTATGCGATGTTTTACTGTTATCTATGCAATGTATAAAGGGTTAGGTAGGTTTGTTAAAGGGTTATAGGTACTATATGGTGCTTTTCTCATTAATTAGTTGTAAATATCGCTACTTTATACTACAGAAGTATAAATGAAATTAAAAGTAATTCGCACTCACACTAAAACACTTATATGGCTCGACTAGTAGTAGTAGTATGTATAATTAAGACTAACTCGCATGTGGGCCGGTCATTAGCGGAGTTGGATGTAAAAATGTTACCGACATTTCACTTACTAACAACTTCTATTCTATGACATGCGAATGCAAATTCTACTTTTTGCTTCCATGGATGGCTTTTTGACATTAAAAAAAATCGTAGAAGTTTAACAATCAAAACTGAAAACTACGATTTAAAATACATTCATTCAACTCGAAGACTCGTTGAGTCAATAATATGTATTTACAATTCTATCCATCAATAAGCCTTTTGAGGTGTACTGCTGGACATAGGCCTCTCCCAAACGGTACCGCTCTACCCGGTCCCGTTCCGGTTTCACGCCGTCTTCAGGTCGTCCATCCAGCTTGTCGAAGGGTGACTGCTCCTTTTTTCAAGTTTTCTGGCTGTCGCGTGTAATTTAGACATTCTGACTCAGATTATCTCATTATTATTTAAGTATATAACAGACAATTAGTTACTGCTAACATAACTTTACAGTAAAAATAACAATGTCCATGATCATGGTATGTCGTGTTGAAAATCGATACATTCCTACCGGTTATTCAAAATCTATCAAGATCTATCATCCATGTTTTGACTTTAAACCATTATCGATTCCAGCACGTTCATAATTTTAAATTAAAACTAATCGCAACAAAAATTATAGATATAACTAGGTACGGAAAAAACAATTTGAAATCACATTTTAATTTTGGAACACTGTCGAGTGACGTGACTCAGCGACAATAGAAACAAAATAATAAATCCCGCAACAGAATCTAGACAGTTCTTTTTAATTAAATTGCAGATTAAAAATCAAATGCAAATCCCGCTTAATCGCATTGTACGTGCGCGGGCGGCGTTTTTATGTAATTTATGGCTTGCAGTTAAGTAAGATAAATGAGAAGATGTAAGAACCTATTTAGTTAAACTGTATCTATTTTACAAAACGCTCTTACATGAGAAATGAGGTACGAGTAATTTATAGTAAATATTTTAGGAATATAAGAAAGTGCTTGCAGCGCCATTAAACCGCTACCGCTTATAAAATGACTATGTCAGACTCTGAACGCTTATGAATCTCGTTCAAAGTTGATCGCAGACGCGTTGCCGCCCTTTAGGGTTAACGAGTAATTTGAATTTAAAATTTGAAACTGTCTACACGAACACTGTTACCTACGAGTATGTGCACCATAGATAAATAAGGTTTCAGGGAAACCGGCCACTAGGTATCCAGTTACATTTACGTATGTATTTTGTGAACTTACATTGAGATTAGACCAAACAGCGATTAGTGCCAACTCCTGTGCAAAAGATCTATAAAGGAGTTTATTATACCAATAAAACTATTGATTAACGCATAACAGTGAAACGTACGGCTATCATAAAATTATTGCATTATGAGTTTCATAATAAACTAAATTTGAATTCGAAAACGAACTTCATTCTTAGTAAATACACAAAATCAAAGTACAGAGAACTTATATTTTAAGATGTGGAAATCTATATATATAAAAGGAGAAGGTGACTGACTGACTGACTGACTGACTGACATATCAACGCAGGGCCTAAACTATAAGGGCTAGAAACTTGAAATTTTGCATAGGGGTTCCTTTTATAACGTAGGGGAGCACTAAGAAAGGATTTTTGAAAATTCACCCCCTAAGGGGGTAAAACGGGGGTGCAAAGTTAGTATGAAATTTAGCCGTTTTTGAAGTCAAGTGGGCAATCGAACGCGGCGCGGGTAGACGTCGTTAATGGGTCTAATTCTACGCGAGCGAAGCTGCGGGCGTCCACTAGTCTTTGATAATCCTCATCTAACGTCTACTGGACTGGACTGTAGATCACTCGGTACAATCACGTTTAAAGTTTTTTTACAGATGGTAGGTATTCGCGGCAGTGGTTTTTGGTTAACAATTAAGGAAGAAAGTAAGGTAAATCATTTATTAATGCCAAATGCGAATTTCGCGTAGTATTAGGTATATTTAAATCTAAGAGAGCAGAAGTCAGCAACTTCTGCTTTAAATAAGGACTATGGGTAATGAACATGGATGAAACGATTGATGACACTTGGAGATGCTAAAGAAGAAGCTTAAAGCGAAGTAATAACAACCGAACTGAATTGGGTATTACGTCCCTGTAGCTCGGGCCCAGAATAGTGCTACGGTTTCGCCTGCATGTGTTAAGAGGCGACAAAGGGGGTTTCTGGGGTTGCGGGCAAGAGTGGGAGCTCGAACGATATACAGTATAAAGCTATATAAAAAAACTCGGCATTTAAAGTTAGTGACCAACTGTCAATAAATTATAATAAAATATTATCGCACACGACAAGAGATGTCATCGCCTGACTAAGGGTACCTTCCCGAGCGACCTATAATCAGTATTCCGTTCAGTTAAGGGCAAAATCCAATATTCGCGTCGGAAATCTTACTTTAATTTCAGTTCCCTCGTCGCTCCCACTGAAAAACATGTCGATGACAAGGTTATCTCAGATATTAAATTATAAGCGATTGAAAAATGTCTACGTCACTTAAATATTGGTTATATTTTTATTTAGCTTGGTCAGAACTTTGTTTATTTCTCAGTTTTATTGCGTGATTTCGAATTAGATAAATAGAGAATAAGTATAATAGATAAAATTAAAAATGGATATATACTCGGTCATTCAAAGTACTGAACTAACTGACGTTAAAGAAAATATGAGAGAAAACCGCCTGCGCTGGTACGGACTAATGATGAGACGAAATGATGACCATTATGACCAAGTCAAAGTCAAATAATTTATTTCGCTATGAGATGATTGGACCCTTCTTAGGCTATATAATATTACTAGGTGTAAACGAAACTATTGTTATGTCTAATTCCACGCAAGCGAAGCTTGTAAGTAATGACTTGTAAGAGCGGTGACAGCTTAGTGGCTGTGGAACTCGCCTCTCACTCGAGCGGTCCGGGTTCAAACCCCAGGCCACCAATTACTTTTCTAAGTTACATGCGATTTAAGAAATTAAATGTCATTTGCTATAACAGTGAAGGGCTTGTATTAGAAGTTATATTATAGTTTAAGATATTTGTTTTATGAATTAAAATGTAAACAATCGAGATTAATCTTACTGCGCAATCTATACTAATATTATAAAGAGGAAACATTTGTTTGTAATGTTTTCACACAAAAACTACTGGACAGATTTCAAAAATTCTTTCACCATTAGAAGGCTGTATCTTCACTGAGTGACATGGGCTATATCATATTACTTAGTAAACGAAACTATTATTATGTCTAGTTCCACACGAGCGAAGCTGCTGGTGTCCACTAGTAATAACTAATTGGGTAGTAGTTGCTCGATAAAATACAAGGTCCAAAGGATTTGGGATCATAAGCCTAATCACAGACTTATTAAATTTATCGCTGAACTGATTAAATCAAAGTTAGAGGTGGTACAAAAAATATTAGTATGGTTACAGTCGACGTAACTAATACAATGTTGGCGTTGAAACCAAGTTTACTGCGCTATAAAGCAATTATGTATATGGCCTCATTATAATCGCTGCGACCCATAGACGTCCCACTGTTGGGCACGGGTCTCCTCTCAGAATGGGAGGGATTAGGCCTTAGTCCACCACGCTGGCCAAGTGCGGATTGGCAGACTTCACATACCTTCGAGAACGTTATGATGAACTCTCAGGCATGTAGGTTTCCTCACGATGTGTCCTTCACCGTTATAGCAAGTGACATTTAATTTCTTAAAACGCACATAACTTAGAAAAGTCATTGGTGCGTGCCACTGGGGTTTGAACCCGGACCGCTCGAGTGAGAGGCGAGTTCAATAGCCGCTGGGCTGTCACCGCTTGTCATCTCTCATTATAATACTTATTAACATATACCTCCTGTAATGTCTGGATATTTTAGTAAATAGTAACTAAATACTTTTTCATATTATTATGTATCTTGTACTAGTAGAACTTCTGACATTCTTTAAAGTGTTTTGTAAAAGTGGAATTTTACAGTAGTGTCACCCTGTGTATTGTTTTAAATAACAAGACAACACTTTAACACCGGTTGTTACGTACGGAATATTTGATTGGACTTTATTATACATAAAGTTGTGCTGACTGTGCATCCCTATTCGGTGACGCCATAAAGGTTCTTATGACCAGCAAAAGTATATTAAAAAAAAAAGACTGCATCGCGGCCTTTTATAGTTTAGTGGAATTTTATAAAATAGTGTAACATCTTTGTGGAAATAAATAAACTAAGAATTTAAAGTATTTTTTTAGATATGTAGGTAGGTACTTATGACCGTAATAGCAATTAGCTTTTTTTTAAAGTAACGAATACGTAGCCTCAAAACACACTTGGAAACAGTATTTTCATTCACATCACTCTGCAATAGAAAACAGAAAATCTGCGTCAGATATTATTTTATCTGACGATGATATATTTCGACCAATGCTTAAAGGGCTATGTGTTAAATGTAGCGGAAAGAATAACAGTGATAAAGCATTTGCTACCGAGAATGAAGGTTACTGCGAAGGGATTGAATCGCCGGGTTGCTTAAGTTATGGGGTTCGCATATTTTATGCATTCATGGATATCTGATGTTGATCATCAGACTAAGAACATGTCCAATATGCATGTGAAACCTATACCGGTTGTTGTTGACGGCTCTGCTCTCGAAGTTGTTCACGAGTATGTTTACCTGGGACACGTGGTCCAGTTGGGGTTCGACAAAGAGGTCACTTGAAGAATCCAACTCGGCTGGGCAGCGTTCGGGAAGCTACGACATATTTTCACATCCAAATTACCTCAGTGCCTGAAGACGAATTAACGATTATAAATTCGATTATAATTAAATTATAAATTCAATTAATTTATAAATTCAATTAATTAATTCATTCAAAGATTGTATAAAGTAAGAATCTTGCCGTAGGTATTCAATGATAAATGTAAATTGTAGGAGATACTCGTATTTTAACTAAGAAATTTGTAAGCGTCTTAGATAAGTTGCCTGAAAAGAATGAAGATAGATTAAAGCTACTTAACATTTATTCGGTGTAATATAATCCGAGTGTAAATGAGGGCGGGCAATGGGGCATCGGGTATAACAATGTAAAAAATGTGAAACGAGATTTTGTAAGCTACTGCCGAAATTCATAGTCACAAAAAGAGCAATGATATTCATCTATACTTCTATACTAATATTATAAAGAGGAAAGATTTGTTTGTAATGTTTTTACACACAAAAACTCATTTCAATTTCATTCATTCAAAAATTCTTTCACCATTAGAAAGCTGCATCTTCACTGAGTACATAGGCTATATAATATTACTAGGTGTAAACGAAACTATTGTTATGTCTAATCACGCGAGCAAAACTGCGGGCGTCCACTAGTTTATAATATTTAATACATAGAATGCGGGAGGTCTAGGGGATACTCCACCACGCTGCTCCAATGAGCTTTTACAATTGAAAACAACCGGGACCGACGGCTTAATGTCCCCTCCGAAGGACGGAGGCGTCCATGAAATTTTGCATCTAGCGGTCACCCATCCACAAACCGACCGCGCCCGTCGTTGCTGAACTCTATCGATCACACAATCGACACAAGCTATTGGGCCAAGGATGCTTCAATACAATCTTTTACGAGTGGCTTTTTAAATGTGGAGCATCGTTGGGTTATTTGAGAATAAGAATATATTTATGACGCTTTGAACAAATTAAAGTTAACAGAAATAAAATTAAAAAACATATATAATAAAACAACGCAAAAATAGGACCACACTCAGTATTTGCCATGATTTTAATGATAATCATGACGCTGATTTTCAGTTTGACCCTTTCGTTATTCACCCACTTTTTCCCCACTACCTTGGCCTCAAGAATCTGTGTATCATATACAAATCGTCGCCTCTCCGGGGTCCCTGGATGGATGGAAGACCTCCCACTCTTGCCGCCCGCAACCCCGGAAATACATTTTTAGTCGCTTCTTACGCTATACTATCTTTCTATCTTGTTTTTGCCTCATACGCAGGCAGCGTATACCGTAGTATTACTCTGGTTCTGGTGGTAAGTTAATAATTAATACCTACGTACTTATCACTGTGGTAACAAATCTTAATATGGAATCAAGCCATCACTAAGGATAATTTGAAGGTTATATAAAGAAATCAATATTCGTTTCATTATGTCTGTGTTTACCGTCCATCGCGCACTGTTCAAACACGCTTTGAAAGCGTTAAGTAATCTGGGAGCAAGCTTGACAAAGGCCACCGAGTCACGGAATCACTTGGACTCAATACATAACAAAGCGTGGAATACTTCGGCTAAACCTTTTGATCCCTAAAGGGATACTAGCAAAATATTAAATTCAAAAACATACAAAGTCCTTTTATATCTCAAGTCTTTAGCCTGGGATTTTTACAAGTAACATTTTTATACTTATTTCACAATGCCTTTGTAAGGGAACATAACATCACGCTCTTAATTTCCTGAAGGGGATAGACGGAGGAGGAAGCTGCAGTACAATCACTTTTCACCACTTTCACCAGTTATGATTAAGTCCTATGTGGTGGTGAGCCTATTGCCATATATATACCAGGCACAACTCCAGACTCCGGTCTGCTACCGGGCATTTCAGGTTTGATAAACCCATTTGTGTTACCCGACCCGAAGACCCGGAGATCGAACCCAAGACTTTGAGACGATCTGCGAGGCTCCTGGGCTACCCAGAAAATCAGCGTTATCGCTCTATGACATATGCTGAGTCTGAGTGTAAACTTCATTCATTCAAACAAGTACTGTGTATTCCAATACTTTTACCACGGACTACATACATTTTGGTCCTTACTCTATGCTTTTACTGATATACATCGACGCACACAGAGCTTAAAAACTTACAGCATTAATATTTTAGACATTATGGTAGGTAAGCTAGTAGGTAGGTTTTTTTTTTATGGATACAGGATAGCAAACGAGCTTGCAGCACCACCCATCCGCTGCCACCCATGACAACTATGACTGACTTTGAACAAGACTCAATTAGGGACTGGGATGGTTAGTCCAATTAGTTGAGAAAGTTAATTAGAACATTAGTTGGTCAGTTCGTTAGTAGGTATGAGGACTAGGGACTGTTAGTGATAGTTAGTCCTGTTAGTTGGTGTTAGTAATAGTCCAGTTAGTACTTGTTAGTAGGAGTTTTGTTCTAAGTCAGTCACAGATGTGTTGCTAGGTAGCTAGGTAAGCTCTAGGAAAGTCGATAGCTGTATTAAAGTGAACGCATCAATAACTTTGTAGAACTAGTGTACTAGCTGTGGTACTAGTAAATACACTTTACGAGTGTTGAAATAAATTTGAAAAGTTCACATTTGTGAGCATCTTTTCCACAGGAATTTTCACCTGTAAATAAACAAGTTATAACAGAAAACTTTTCCACTAACAGATAAAACGATACAGTTATTGCTGAGTCGTAGATCGTAAACCACTTTACTTGTTTATTTCTCTGGGTTTATTTTCTATTGGAAGGTAAAATCTTATAACATAACTTAAGCCACAACCCATAGACGTCCTACTGCTGGGCACGGGTTTCTCCCACAGACTCAGCTGCGGGAGATCCAGAGTTTACCACTACGCTGCTCCAATGCGGATTGGTGGAAATTTAGATACCATATCTTACTTACGAGTAATTATAGCATTCTGTGATGAATTGGTCCGCAGCAGTGCTTGGTATTTCAAAAATGTTTAGGTATTTAAACCATAGTCAACAGCAGAGTACCATGTTTTTACATTTTAAATGTATATTCATACATGAATGAACTATGTGCGAATGTAATCTTATTGCATGCGAGCCGTAGACGGTTAATACGCAGCAAGTAATACGCAGTAGGTAATAAATGAAAACAAAAGTTCTTTCGGTAACTATACTATAACTTCTACTGCTAACACTAATTCATTCCTTTGTATATCCGAAAATTATAGTCATAATACGCATAAAAAGTTCTCTATAAATTGAAATATCTGTTCTGTGAATGACAAATGTATTCTATGTATACTAATATAGTGGGAGAGATTTTTTGTTTGTTTGTTTAAAAGTGCTAATCCCTGGAAGTACAAGTCCGATTTTAATAATTTTTTTGTTCTAGATAGCCACATTTATGAATTAAGTATAATTATAATCTAATATCAGAAATATCTCGCTTGATTCAGGTTTCACTTCTGAGCTTGCCTTAAATATTGATATTTGTTAAGCAAGTCTGAAGGGCAAGTGCTCCTAAAAATCCTTAAACCACGTGCGCTGTCTTACTGCTTCTTCATAGGTTATTACAATGTTCTACAAAAATGTAGATATTTACTCATTCTAAATAAAAGTCCGGGATAGCTTATACCTAACTATACATAAATCATAGTTTATGTCAATCGGACCTATAGTTAACGCGCGTGAAAAGCGGCACGGAGTTTGAATTTTTCTTTTTGGTAATTCTCTAGGTATGTAAACATAACATTAAGGTTGATTTGAGGGGTTTAGGAAGCACGGACAGAAGGACCAGGAACTATAAACGAAACTTCGAACGAAGCTGCAGGCGTCCACTAGTCTAAATCTATTCTAATATTATAAATAGGAAAGATTTTTTTGTACCTAATGTATTTATTACATAAAAACTACTGAACCAATTTCAAAAATTCTTTCACCATTAGATAGCTAATCTTCACTGAGTGACACAGGCACTAGGTGTAAACGAATCTATTGTTATGTCTAATTCTCTGCGAGTGACGCTGCGGGCGTCCACTAGTGATAAAATATGATCAGATATTTCAATGAAATTGCCAAACAATTGGACAGTAAACCTTCCCACGTCCGGATCAGTGAACCTCGTCGTGAGCGCTGGCCCGCCGCCAGGTGAGCGCGTCATGCAACCGCTGACACTGGCCCGTGTGAGTGTAAATAACTTAAATACTATATAGAGTGTCTCTGCACTGCTCCGTCTCCATGTGTAACAGTGTAAATAACTTAAATACTCGCTAAAACGCTAAATTCACGCAAGAAATGAAATGGTCAGGTAGCGGATGGAACGATTGGAAACCTAATATTTTCCTGACTCTACCTTAAAACTTAGTACCGCACTAAATTAAAAAGTTTAAACATCAAATGCCTGTAAAACATAACTGGCAACACGTTGTTACATTGCAACTGCAATTATACGGTATTTTAATAAAGTGATAATATTTTTTGCAAACATCCTGTATATAATGAAACATTCGTATTCTGGTACTATTTCAAAGCGAAATTCATCTGACGTTGAAAGCTTTGTATGAATTCGTATGATCAGAGGATAGTAAAATGTTTATTTATGCGGAAACTGTTTTGATGTTTCAGTGGTCACAAGCGGCCGCTGAGCGAGTTCCCGGGCTCCATTCCCGGTTCGGGCAAAGTATTGGAGTTATTCTCAGTGAGAGCGTGTCGGTACTTGTTCTCAAGTACAGAACCTTATAACCTGCGTATACGTATAGCATGATCGCTGAAAAGTGAAAAGTGGCTTTACATCTGCCGACCTCTTCGGGAAATACAGACGTAATGTTTACATATAATTTACGTACGATTCGAGCAAAGCAAGATTTGGAGATTGGACAGTTTTAAACTATTAGGTATTTTTTTCTGAAAATGTTTTGCTCACACTTGTTTGGTTGGTAAATATTGTAACCAGCAGGCTATAGAGCTATAGAGCTATAGAGCTATGGAGTTATCTATACTATAATAAATCTGAAGAGCAACTTTTTCTGTACATTGATTTTTTTTTCAAAATTTCAATTCAGGGGCATTATAATAACGCTTTAGAACTCATAAATGTAATTTTTGAAAATATTGTCTGTCTGTCTGTCTGTCCGGGCATCACAAGAAAACCCGCGGATGGATTAGGGTGTAACTTGGTAAAGTTATTGCTCATAGTCCTGGTTAACATATAGGCTATTTTTATCCTCAGAAAATAAAGAGGTTCCCATGGGATATAGATCGAAAGTTTGTATGGATTTTTTTTTTAATCTTAACCATTTCATTTCAAATTTGCAACAAATATTCCTTACAAAAATTAAAGAATACGTTTTTACCAGTTTTTTTGTACAATGTAAATAAAAGAAAAAAAACACGAAATAATCTAAATATTTTCAATTTTACAAAACACGCGTTTGGAATAATCGTTTGTATTTTCGTATCGTATTTGATTATAATTAGAAGAAGATATTATTTTCTCCAAAACAAATTCAGCATTTACTAATTTTCGCCCTAGAAATGGTAAAAAAAGGAGTGATGACTTCAGTAAGGTTAGCACGGATTCTATACAGTCCTCACGTGAAAATGAAAACCTATCAACTGATCGATAAAAAATGTTAGTAAGTTTAATGAATTAGTTATTTAGGCTAATAAATTAAATTAGCCAATCTCATATAATCCATAAAACCGAAGAAAGCATTTTCAACCATCAAACTATTCACTAATTTTCACTAGATGGCACTTTGATTTTTCCTTACGATTTTGTCGATAACTGAATATTACATGTGATACACACCAAAATTTTACTCGATCGATACCTGTTTGGAAACTAAAATAAGTTGAATTTTATATATTCCGACATTCTTTTCAGTTTTAATATAGCTTTTATATAGAAAACAAATATGCCTTCACGAAAACAAACAAGCCTTTCTCAAAATTCTAGAGATGCTAAAAGAAAGAGACTTCAAAGGTCTCAAGAGACAGAGGAAGAGCGTGAGCTACGTTTAAATGCTGATTAATAATAAATAAAATAATGAAATGCTGATTCATAATAAATAAAATAATTAAATGATGATTAATGCGTGATGCTGAAACGTGATGCTGAAACTCATTCTCAGCGTGATTTTCGAGTAACATATGATAGGGAGCGTCAATCCACGTCCCGCGCTTCTGAAACTATTTTCCAGCGTGAAACGACGCGACATGTATAAAATTATTAAAGCAGAATTTCCTGATACAGCCAGTAATGATAACTTACTATACGACATTGTCAAAACCAATATGGTTCACGGTCCTTACAGAACATTAACCGAATCTCCTTGTGGTGGTGGTGTCATACAAGGTGGCATTATACAGGGTTACATGGGCGGTGCACAAAAATGTATCCAAAACCAGTAACAGATAGTACATTAATAGGAGAAGATGTATATCTGAAGTACCGCCGTCGCTCGCCTATCAACGATGGGTTTACCGCTGCATTAAGGATGCGTGACCATAAGTTACTGTGGACAATATATGGGTTGTTCCTTACTCTCTGGTATTGACTAAAACTTTTAATGCCCATATAAATGTGGAAGTTGCAATAGCGTAGAAAGCATCAAATAAATTTGCAAGTATATAAACAAGGGAAGTGACCAAACCACTTTTGCGCTAAGTACCTAATGACTGGGATAAAGTTTGTCAGTTTCAATCTGGGCGTTATATTAGTTGTTCTGAAGCTGTGTGGCGTATATTATGTTTTCGTATTCATAAACAATATCCACCAGTAGTACATTTCGATGCGCATGTTCTTATGTGGGAGGGAGGGAGGTGCTTTATGCATGAAAGCATACAATATCATACACCTTAGTCGCGGATTGTTGCAAAGTAAATACTTTTGCATAACATAATATCTCGCCTGTATTTCCCCGAAGTGGAATAGTAACCACTCTTATCAACATTTATGTATGGGTCCCATGTAATGGGTGGTAAGCCTATTTCCATATACCAGTCACATTGATCGATGCTTAATTATCGATTAAAAATCAAACGAATTTTTTTTTGTCAATTTTACGAGATTTTCCGGGATAAAAAGTACCCTAACCCTAAGCCACTCTCAGGCCGTATACTACGATATCCAAAAAATCACATTGATCCATCATTTCGTTGAGGAGAAGAAGAAAGAAAATCCAACAAGCACACTCTCTCATTGATATTTTAGAAGGATTTATACTCTACATCCAGTTTCTATTTTGGAACTACACTATTTCTCTTTTGTATTTCGTGCCGTGTTCCTTGCAAATTAAAACCCGATTTCTACGCGGACAGAGTCGCGGGTACTGCTAGTAATAAATAAAATAATGAAATGCTGATTCATAATAAATAAAATAATTAAATGATGATTAATGCGTGATGCTGAAACGTGATGCTGAAACTCATTCTCAGCGTGATTTTCGAGTAACATATGATAGGGAGCGTCAATCCACGTCCCGCGCTTCTGAAACTATTTTCCAGCGTGAAACGACGCGACATGTATAAAATTATTAAAGCAGAATTTCCTGATACAGCCAGTAATGATAACTTACTATACGACATTGTCAAAACCAATATGGTTCACGGTCCTTACAGAACATTAACCGAATCTCCTTGTGGTGGTGGTGTCATACAAGGTGGCATTATACAGGGTTACATGGGCGGTGCACAAAAATGTATCCAAAACCAGTAACAGATAGTACATTAATAGGAGAAGATGTATATCTGAAGTACCGCCGTCGCTCGCCTATCAACGATGGGTTTACCGCTGCATTAAGGATGCGTGACCATAAGTTACTGTGGACAATATATGGGTTGTTCCTTACTCTCTGGTATTGACTAAAACTTTTAATGCCCATATAAATGTGGAAGTTGCAATAGCGTAGAAAGCATCAAATAAATTTGCAAGTATATAAACAAGGGAAGTGACCAAACCACTTTTGCGCTAAGTACCTAATGACTGGGATAAAGTTTGTCAGTTTCAATCTGGGCGTTATATTAGTTGTTCTGAAGCTGTGTGGCGTATATTATGTTTTCGTATTCATAAACAATATCCACCAGTAGTACATTTCGATGCGCATGTTCTTATGTGGGAGGGAGGGAGGTGCTTTATGCATGAAAGCATACAATATCATACACCTTAGTCGCGGATTGTTGCAAAGTAAATACTTTTGCATAACATAATATCTCGCCTGTATTTCCCCGAAGTGGAATAGTAACCACTCTTATCAACATTTATGTATGGGTCCCATGTAATGGGTGGTAAGCCTATTTCCATATACCAGTCACATTGATCGATGCTTAATTATCGATTAAAAATCAAACGAATTTTTTTTTGTCAATTTTACGAGATTTTCCGGGATAAAAAGTACCCTAACCCTAAGCCACTCTCAGGCCGTATACTACGATATCCAAAAAATCACATTGATCCATCATTTCGTTGAGGAGAAGAAGAAAGAAAATCCAACAAGCACACTCTCTCATTGATATTTTAGAAGGATTTATACTCTACATCCAGTTTCTATTTTGGAACTACACTATTTCTCTTTTGTATTTCGTGCCGTGTTCCTTGCAAATTAAAACCCGATTTCTACGCGGACAGAGTCGCGGGTACTGCTAGTATGTATATAATTTTCCATAGCTATTGAAAACTCTTAAACAATAATGTTCCCTCACAATGTTTTCCTACACCGTTCCAGCCAATGGTTACAACAGACGAAATTTAATCTCATAACATTTTAAAAAAGTTCCGGTAACTATCAAGTGAAAGGCCGATTTTCAGCCAGCGATTATCAGTCATATTGTAGGTATTTAATTAAATGATCTAAGTCATTTTAAAATAGCTTCTATAAAGCTTGTAATAAGTGTGATAATATGTTGAGATCGCGATTGCAGTCAACGGGAGCTAGTGCAAAAGTTTTACGATTTTCCTTCTTCGCAAGAAACAGTATAACCATAGAGTAATGCTATAGTATGTAGTCCGTGGTATAACTAACGTTGACGACTCTATATAGCGAAAATTAATGATGAATATCTTGGAATGGTTTGATAATGTTATTCTAAGTACGTATCGAGTACTAATTTTACTATACTAGCCTTGATAAAGTGGATTTACTAGGCACAAAGTCGAATAAAGCTCCACAGCCTAACATGAATCATCAGCTAATTATAATATTCGCATTAAAATCAAAGGGCAGGCAATAACATGGGCAGTTCCACTTTATTTTCGGCTGACCGTCACAAAATAACGAGGCATCTCGTAAATCAGACAATTTTCATAATCCCAGATTACCGTAGCTGCAGCAATTTGGGGACAACGATTTGCCAGGACAAAAAAAGATAATAAATAATATGTTACAAATACGAGCGAAATAGTAGCGTCCATAGCTCAATGGCTCGCGTCGATTCAATGTGATCGAAAGAGTTAAGCAACGACGGGCGCGGTCGGTTTGTGGATGGGTGACCGCTAGTGGCAAAATTTCATGGACGCTACCGTGCTTCATTACTTAGATAGAGTCAACTTATTAAAAACTAGCAGTACCCGCGACTCTGTCCGCGTAGAAATCGGGTTTTAATTTGCAAGGAACACGGCACGAAATACAAAAGAGAAATAGTGTAGTTCCAAAATAGAAACTGGATGTAGAGTATAAATCCTTCTAAAATATCAATGAGAGAGTGTGCTTGTTGGATTTTCTTTCTTCTTCTCCTCAACGAAATGATGGATCAATGTGATTTTTTGGATATCGTAGTATACGGCCTGAGAGTGGCTTAGGGTTAGGGTACTTTTTATCCCGGAAAATCTCGTAAAATTGACAAAAAAAAATTCGTTTGATTTTTAATCGATAATTAAGCATCGATCAATGTGACTGGTATATGGAAATAGGCTTACCACCCATTACATGGGACCCATACATAAATGTTGATAAGAGTGGTTACTATTCCACTTCGGGGAAATACAGGCGAGATATTATGTTATGCAAAAGTATTTACTTTGCAACAATCCGCGACTAAGGTGTATGATATTGTATGCTTTCATGCATAAAGCACCTCCCTCCCTCCCACATAAGAACATGCGCATCGAAATGTACTACTGGTGGATATTGTTTATGAATACGAAAACATAATATACGCCACACAGCTTCAGAACAACTAATATAACGCCCAGATTGAAACTGACAAACTTTATCCCAGTCATTAGGTACTTAGCGCAAAAGTGGTTTGGTCACTTCCCTTGTTTATATACTTGCAAATTTATTTGATGCTTTCTACGCTATTGCAACTTCCACATTTATATGGGCATTAAAAGTTTTAGTCAATACCAGAGAGTAAGGAACAACCCATATATTGTCCACAGTAACTTATGGTCACGCATCCTTAATGCAGCGGTAAACCCATCGTTGATAGGCGAGCGACGGCGGTACTTCAGATATACATCTTCTCCTATTAATGTACTATCTGTTACTGGTTTTGGATACATTTTTGTGCACCGCCCATGTAACCCTGTATAATGCCACCTTGTATGACACCACCACCACAAGGAGATTCGGTTAATGTTCTGTAAGGACCGTGAACCATATTGGTTTTGACAATGTCGTATAGTAAGTTATCATTACTGGCTGTATCAGGAAATTCTGCTTTAATAATTTTATACATGTCGCGTCGTTTCACGCTGGAAAATAGTTTCAGAAGCGCGGGACGTGGATTGACGCTCCCTATCATATGTTACTCGAAAATCACGCTGAGAATGAGTTTCAGCATCACGTTTCAGCATCACGCATTAATCATCATTTAATTATTTTATTTATTATGAATCAGCATTTCATTATTTTATTTATTACTAGCAGTACCCGCGACTCTGTCCGCGTAGAAATCGGGTTTTAATTTGCAAGGAACACGGCACGAAATACAAAAGAGAAATAGTGTAGTTCCAAAATAGAAACTGGATGTAGAGTATAAATCCTTCTAAAATATCAATGAGAGAGTGTGCTTGTTGGATTTTCTTTCTTCTTCTCCTCAACGAAATGATGGATCAATGTGATTTTTTGGATATCGTAGTATACGGCCTGAGAGTGGCTTAGGGTTAGGGTACTTTTTATCCCGGAAAATCTCGTAAAATTGACAAAAAAAAATTCGTTTGATTTTTAATCGATAATTAAGCATCGATCAATGTGACTGGTATATGGAAATAGGCTTACCACCCATTACATGGGACCCATACATAAATGTTGATAAGAGTGGTTACTATTCCACTTCGGGGAAATACAGGCGAGATATTATGTTATGCAAAAGTATTTACTTTGCAACAATCCGCGACTAAGGTGTATGATATTGTATGCTTTCATGCATAAAGCACCTCCCTCCCTCCCACATAAGAACATGCGCATCGAAATGTACTACTGGTGGATATTGTTTATGAATACGAAAACATAATATACGCCACACAGCTTCAGAACAACTAATATAACGCCCAGATTGAAACTGACAAACTTTATCCCAGTCATTAGGTACTTAGCGCAAAAGTGGTTTGGTCACTTCCCTTGTTTATATACTTGCAAATTTATTTGATGCTTTCTACGCTATTGCAACTTCCACATTTATATGGGCATTAAAAGTTTTAGTCAATACCAGAGAGTAAGGAACAACCCATATATTGTCCACAGTAACTTATGGTCACGCATCCTTAATGCAGCGGTAAACCCATCGTTGATAGGCGAGCGACGGCGGTACTTCAGATATACATCTTCTCCTATTAATGTACTATCTGTTACTGGTTTTGGATACATTTTTGTGCACCGCCCATGTAACCCTGTATAATGCCACCTTGTATGACACCACCACCACAAGGAGATTCGGTTAATGTTCTGTAAGGACCGTGAACCATATTGGTTTTGAAAATGTCGTATAGTAAGTTATCATTACTGGCTGTATCAGGAAATTCTGCTTTAATAATTTTATACATGTCGCGTCGTTTCACGCTGGAAAATAGTTTCAGAAGCGCGGGACGTGGATTGACGCTCCCTATCATATGTTACTCGAAAATCACGCTGAGAATGAGTTTCAGCATCACGTTTCAGCATCACGCATTAATCATCATTTAATTATTTTATTTATTATGAATCAGCATTTCATTATTTTATTTATTATTAATCAGCATTTAAACGTAGCTCACGCTCTTCCTCTGTCTCTTGAGACCTTTGAAGTCTCTTTCTTTTAGCATCTCTAGAATTTTGAGAAAGGCTTGTTTGTTTTCGTGAAGGCATATTTGTTTTCTATATAAAAGCTATATTAAAACTGAAAAGAATGTCGGAATATATAAAATTCAACTTATTTTAGTTTCCAAACAGGTATCGATCGAGTAAAATTTTGGTGTGTATCACATGTAATATTCAGTTATCGACAAAATCGTAAGGAAAAATCAAAGTGCCATCTAGTGAAAATTAGTGAATAGTTTGATGGTTGAAAATGCTTTCTTCGGTTTTATGGATTATATGAGATTGGCTAATTTAATTTATTAGCCTAAATAACTAATTCATTAAACTTACTAACATTTTTTATCGATCAGTTGATAGGTTTTCATTTTCACGTGAGGACTGTATAGAATCCGTGCTAACCTTACTGAAGTCATCACTCCTTTTTTTACCATTTCTAGGGCGAAAATTAGTAAATGCTGAATTTGTTTTGGAGAAAATAATATCTTCTTCTAATTATAATCAAATACGATACGAAAATACAAACGATTATTCCAAACGCGTGTTTTGTAAAATTGAAAATATTTAGATTATTTCGTGTTTTTTTTCTTTTATTTACATTGTACAAAAAAACTGGTAAAAACGTATTCTTTAATTTTTGTAAGGAATATTTGTTGCAAATTTGAAATGAAATGGTTAAGATTAAAAAAAAAATCCATACAAACTTTCGATCTATATCCCATGGGAACCTCTTTATTTTCTGAGGATAAAAATAGCCTATATGTTAACCAGGACTATGAGCAATAACTTTACCAAGTTACACCCTAATCCATCCGCGGGTTTTCTTGTGATGCCCGGACAGACAGACAGACAGACAATATTTTCAAAAATTACATTTATGAGTTCTAAAGCGTTATTATAATGCCCCTGAATTGAAATTTTGAAAAAAAAATCAATGTACAGAAAAAGTTGCTCTTCAGATTTATTATAGTACTAGCAGTACCCGCGACTCTGTCCGCGTAGAAATCGGGTTTTAATTTGCAAGGAACACGGCACGAAATACAAAAGAGAAATAGTGTAGTTCCAAAATAGAAACTGGATGTAGAGTATAAATCCTTCTAAAATATCAATGAGAGAGTGTGCTTGTTGGATTTTCTTTCTTCTTCTCCTCAACGAAATGATGGATCAATGTGATTTTTTGGATATCGTAGTATACGGCCTGAGAGTGGCTTAGGGTTAGGGTACTTTTTATCCCGGAAAATCTCGTAAAATTGACAAAAAAAAATTCGTTTGATTTTTAATCGATAATTAAGCATCGATCAATGTGACTGGTATATGGAAATAGGCTTACCACCCATTACATGGGACCCATACATAAATGTTGATAAGAGTGGTTACTATTCCACTTCGGGGAAATACAGGCGAGATATTATGTTATGCAAAAGTATTTACTTTGCAACAATCCGCGACTAAGGTGTATGATATTGTATGCTTTCATGCATAAAGCACCTCCCTCCCTCCCACATAAGAACATGCGCATCGAAATGTACTACTGGTGGATATTGTTTATGAATACGAAAACATAATATACGCCACACAGCTTCAGAACAACTAATATAACGCCCAGATTGAAACTGACAAACTTTATCCCAGTCATTAGGTACTTAGCGCAAAAGTGGTTTGGTCACTTCCCTTGTTTATATACTTGCAAATTTATTTGATGCTTTCTACGCTATTGCAACTTCCACATTTATATGGGCATTAAAAGTTTTAGTCAATACCAGAGAGTAAGGAACAACCCATATATTGTCCACAGTAACTTATGGTCACGCATCCTTAATGCAGCGGTAAACCCATCGTTGATAGGCGAGCGACGGCGGTACTTCAGATATACATCTTCTCCTATTAATGTACTATCTGTTACTGGTTTTGGATACATTTTTGTGCACCGCCCATGTAACCCTGTATAATGCCACCTTGTATGACACCACCACCACAAGGAGATTCGGTTAATGTTCTGTAAGGACCGTGAACCATATTGGTTTTGAAAATGTCGTATAGTAAGTTATCATTACTGGCTGTATCAGGAAATTCTGCTTTAATAATTTTATACATGTCGCGTCGTTTCACGCTGGAAAATAGTTTCAGAAGCGCGGGACGTGGATTGACGCTCCCTATCATATGTTACTCGAAAATCACGCTGAGAATGAGTTTCAGCATCACGTTTCAGCATCACGCATTAATCATCATTTAATTATTTTATTTATTATGAATCAGCATTTCATTATTTTATTTATTATTAATCAGCATTTAAACGTAGCTCACGCTCTTCCTCTGTCTCTTGAGACCTTTGAAGTCTCTTTCTTTTAGCATCTCTAGAATTTTGAGAAAGGCTTGTTTGTTTTCGTGAAGGCATATTTGTTTTCTATATAAAAGCTATATTAAAACTGAAAAGAATGTCGGAATATATAAAATTCAACTTATTTTAGTTTCCAAACAGGTATCGATCGAGTAAAATTTTGGTGTGTATCACATGTAATATTCAGTTATCGACAAAATCGTAAGGAAAAATCAAAGTGCCATCTAGTGAAAATTAGTGAATAGTTTGATGGTTGAAAATGCTTTCTTCGGTTTTATGGATTATATGAGATTGGCTAATTTAATTTATTAGCCTAAATAACTAATTCATTAAACTTACTAACATTTTTTATCGATCAGTTGATAGGTTTTCATTTTCACGTGAGGACTGTATAGAATCCGTGCTAACCTTACTGAAGTCATCACTCCTTTTTTTACCATTTCTAGGGCGAAAATTAGTAAATGCTGAATTTGTTTTGGAGAAAATAATATCTTCTTCTAATTATAATCAAATACGATACGAAAATACAAACGATTATTCCAAACGCGTGTTTTGTAAAATTGAAAATATTTAGATTATTTCGTGTTTTTTTTCTTTTATTTACATTGTACAAAAAAACTGGTAAAAACGTATTCTTTAATTTTTGTAAGGAATATTTGTTGCAAATTTGAAATGAAATGGTTAAGATTAAAAAAAAAATCCATACAAACTTTCGATCTATATCCCATGGGAACCTCTTTATTTTCTGAGGATAAAAATAGCCTATATGTTAACCAGGACTATGAGCAATAACTTTACCAAGTTACACCCTAATCCATCCGCGGGTTTTCTTGTGATGCCCGGACAGACAGACAGACAGACAATATTTTCAAAAATTACATTTATGAGTTCTAAAGCGTTATTATAATGCCCCTGAATTGAAATTTTGAAAAAAAAATCAATGTACAGAAAAAGTTGCTCTTCAGATTTATTATAGTATAGATAGATTAATCAGCATTTAAACGTAGCTCACGCTCTTCCTCTGTCTCTTGAGACCTTTGAAGTCTCTTTCTTTTAGCATCTCTAGAATTTTGAGAAAGGCTTGTTTGTTTTCGTGAAGGCATATTTGTTTTCTATATAAAAGCTATATTAAAACTGAAAAGAATGTCGGAATATATAAAATTCAACTTATTTTAGTTTCCAAACAGGTATCGATCGAGTAAAATTTTGGTGTGTATCACATGTAATATTCAGTTATCGACAAAATCGTAAGGAAAAATCAAAGTGCCATCTAGTGAAAATTAGTGAATAGTTTGATGGTTGAAAATGCTTTCTTCGGTTTTATGGATTATATGAGATTGGCTAATTTAATTTATTAGCCTAAATAACTAATTCATTAAACTTACTAACATTTTTTATCGATCAGTTGATAGGTTTTCATTTTCACGTGAGGACTGTATAGAATCCGTGCTAACCTTACTGAAGTCATCACTCCTTTTTTTACCATTTCTAGGGCGAAAATTAGTAAATGCTGAATTTGTTTTGGAGAAAATAATATCTTCTTCTAATTATAATCAAATACGATACGAAAATACAAACGATTATTCCAAACGCGTGTTTTGTAAAATTGAAAATATTTAGATTATTTCGTGTTTTTTTTCTTTTATTTACATTGTACAAAAAAACTGGTAAAAACGTATTCTTTAATTTTTGTAAGGAATATTTGTTGCAAATTTGAAATGAAATGGTTAAGATTAAAAAAAAAATCCATACAAACTTTCGATCTATATCCCATGGGAACCTCTTTATTTTCTGAGGATAAAAATAGCCTATATGTTAACCAGGACTATGAGCAATAACTTTACCAAGTTACACCCTAATCCATCCGCGGGTTTTCTTGTGATGCCCGGACAGACAGACAGACAGACAATATTTTCAAAAATTACATTTATGAGTTCTAAAGCGTTATTATAATGCCCCTGAATTGAAATTTTGAAAAAAAAATCAATGTACAGAAAAAGTTGCTCTTCAGATTTATTATAGTATAGATTAATTAATAAAGGTTCATTAAAAATTAATTAATAAAGGTTCATTTAGCTATATACCTAAAATATGAACTAATATGATTTTTTATGACTCCGCACGTTGATTAAGTGAGTTCTAAATTCAAACCGATTTGTGACAAATAAATATTTTTTTGTACTCAATTCCAAGTCTAGTCCATGGCTTTTTAAACTTATCTACTGTTAAATTTTTTTGTGTGCCATACGCAACAAGAAAACTGACGAACTGAAGAAAACTAAAAACTTAAAAAAAAAAACATAGCACGCTAACATAATTATCATATCTGTTAACTGGTAAAACTGGCCAGTGATACACAAACCTTTGACTATAATTATTTTGACTCGTTCACAGTTATTTTGCAGTTATATTTTTTCATGTTTTCTGGGCAGTTCAATTGAATATTCAAAAGCCTTTCGCCCTGCAACGCTTTGTTAAATCTTGCGTATGTTAATTCCACGATAAACATCGTTATTCGGCTTCAAGCAGCTGAGCAAAGCAATGGTGAATTAATTCCAAGGTTTTTACATATTATCACAAACATTTCCGATGGAATATAATACAGAATAATACATTTTGGCTTCGCGACAGAACATTATGTGTAGTTGATAAGTAGGATCGTAAATCGTATTAACATTTGTAGGGTAGGTACTTTGACTTAAAGAAGAGCGGGAAATAGCTGGATTTAAAAGGCACAGGACCGGTCGGAGTTGCTTCGTTTAGGAGAGGCATATATGTCCAGCGGTGGACCTCAAAAGGATTATAGTTGGATCGATGGTAACTATTGGAAACAAAGTTACCTAATAAGCACATAAAATATTCTTAATACAATTTTTTTTAAGCTCTTTCTCGCTTTAGATCTTTCAATTTAATCTAGCCTACTACTACTACTAGTACTACTACTACTACTAATACTACTACTACTGTTTCTAGTAAACCTTTTACTTCCGGAATTAAGCCTGGTGCTTTGGGGCAGCCCTGGTTACATTACATTCGGCCAAGAGACAATATTTGCAGTCATTTGACTCAAAATATAAATTTAGCAAATATTTACTCTGTGTTCAATAATTCTCGGAAAAACGTTCAGAAATAGGGATCCAGATTTAGATTGTGTTTGAACTTTATTGTAGTCTGTATTTTTCATTATAGAACAGTGTGCATATTGTCAGACATTGGCTGTTATATAATTAATGTTAAGTTCATTTACTAGGTTGTTGTGACAATGATTGCGCAATGATGCGCTGGTGAAGCCATAAGACGCGACAAATACTACTCTTTAATAGCGTAGTTTGATATATCGGCCCGTTCTAAACACGTCACGCAAGACAATGAAATGCTATGAATATTTCTTACTTTTCCTTAAATAGCAACATGATCCCTAAGCTAGGAACATTTCGCGGTAGAGTTGGTAGACAGGTGGGGGCTGGGTCGACTGACTTTTTTACGAGTGAATAGTAAATGGTACCCGGACTTGGGAGCGACTCTGGGTTATGTGGAACTCTCACCTACTAAAACTCGCTCGGTTAACTACAATATAAACCTACCTTGGCGCTGCAGAAGGGCACTGGATCTCTTTTAGAACGCGCCGGTCCCTCCAGCGCTGCGCCGAACACAGACTCTCCGTCGTTTTCTATTGAGCCGCCAAACACAATGCTATGCAGTCACAGCACTGTCTTTCCCGGGGTCACCTGGTGGACAGCTCGAGCTCCCTCTTGCAACCACAGAAGTCCCCTTTTAGTCGCCTCTTAACACAGGCAGGGGCTGCCGTAGCACTATTCTGGTCCCGAGCTACAGGGACGACAAACGATCTATCAACCCTCTCTTTCACCGGCTCAATAGTGGACAGAGACGAATGCTCCTTCCTCGAAGCTCAAAGAGAGTAATTAGTAATAGTTAGTTGCACGTGACGTCATCAAGTGTAATTGCGAACGCTGCGGGCACTTCGCTGAAATACCGCGAACCGCGCTTTGGAAAATGTTATGCCGAGCAAAAGGAAAATTTTAGTTAAGCGTTCGTATTTAAACGAGCTGCATGTTTGAGATTAGTGATTTTTGGCCTTTTATTTTGGTACAAGAAACAGTTAACCTAGTTACCTACTCATATGCTTGGTATTAGATCTTCTTAGGTCAGTGGCTTAAGGGCTGAAAACATACACTCGTCTTATGTAGATGATAACACGTTATACCTACGTGGCACTGAATGTTTGTAGCACTGGCCAGTTAGAAATTGCCAATGAAAACTTTTATAAAAAAATTAAAATTTCGATTATATAACTCTTTGGTCACTTAATAATGTGATAAGTATAATATATGTCATTTGTTTTTGTGAATTGGCGGCAATTCAAATTCTTAAAACCACCGCAAAATTAATTTAACGCGATAACATCAGTGCTGTTTGACACACGATAGAGGAAGTTATGAGAGTGGCCTACCAGCACATGTGGGCAGGCTTGTAAATAATTGCATTGGTATGACTCAAGTACAAATAATAGTAGTTGTTTGAAGGCCGGGCAATTCGGGGCAGATTCATAAATCTGCTGTGACATATCACAGATAAAATGTTTTTACTTGTAAGTTAATTGTCTTGTTTTCTGTGTGTCCACCACCCTGCAATACATATAAGATTAATACGGGATTGTGTAGCGTTTAAAAATATTATACCATAATAAGTAATGGAGCGAGTTAAATCAGTCATACAGCTTAGATTGCTATCATCGGTTATGTTTTAATCGTTAAGCCTAGCCTCATAACGCTGAACACAACTAATCCACTAATTTGTACTGGACTGGCGATTTCGTTGCCTAGGCAACAGCGTAGCACACCTGACCCAATCACGAGCGATCGGTTTTCACGCTTTCCTAAAAACCTTATCGGACATCAAGCGCAATCAATGTGAGGTCAAACAAAAGCCTACCTATAACGAAATTTCTACAATGCCATTATTGTGTCGCGTCGTCTTAAGATGCGTTGAACATAAATGGGATAAAATTTTACTCAATTTACCCAGCACCAAAGCATAGAGTACCTACATATTATGTTTTATTAGTTATTATATCTCGTAAATGCATGGATGCAAAATTCATGCATTCAGGTTTCTTCGCAATGTATCTCTCACAGAATACAAATGCGACATTTAATTACTACAAAATACTTAAGTAGGTATTAGATAAGTTACAATACAGGTTACAATTATATAGATAGATAGTGACTTTTCTCATGAACATGGAAACATCATCAGTCATCGCTGCCTAAACGTAATAAAAATACTTTACAACATTTTCTTTATAAGTTTTAGACTAACATACAAGCAGTTGGGGCACCTGGTGAGTGGTCACTGTCGCCTATGGACACGAGCAACACCAGAGGGGTCGCCAATGCGTCGCTGACTCTGATGGAGGGCTCTTTCAGCAGCTTTTTGTAAAGATTCCAGTCCCCGAACCCGATACCATAGCCCGTAAAAACTTCAGAAGGAAGCTCATTTCATAGTTTGAATGTGCCCTTATATTACGCATATTAAATAATGGCTATTAACATTTTATTGTGTGTAGTTATTTAGTCATTAATCCGGGCGCGGCAAACCGGACGTCCGTACGACACACATTAATTTGAACTATTATTGTTTAAATAAATATAACGTAAAATTTTCGTAATTTGTGCTTTAGAAAAAATATAGACACAAAGCGAAAAGGATTAAAGAATAGTCATATAACATAAAAACCAATTTCTGCTGACTACTTATTATTTTTTTAATCTAATATTGCAATAATACTTCCACGATTTTTTACTAAACACCTCGTGCGCTACGCCAAACTTTTAATTTTGTACAGCGCGTCTAGTAATATAAGTCCTTGCTCTTTCCCATTCTACCCAGGGACTGGAAGAAAATAATTTTAACACCCAAAAACAACTGATCGATCGTCCTCAGACTACATTCATTTACCTAGTGATATCGTGAAACTTTTAACGCGCGTAGATACACTGATACGCTCCTTTACACGCTTTTTTAACCCTTTATAAATGTAGGTCGAGTCGAGAGCTTAAACGGGTTGAATCCGAGTTGAATGAATGCGAAAACTTGTAATGGTCGTTGGAAATTTTATAGGAAAATGTAATTTTTAAATGTACATACTCAATTTAAATTTGTTTTGAGTTCACGCCTTGTAAATGGCGGTATGTTTAATGAAAACGTTTACTTCTATATATGCATGAAACAGGTTCCAACGTTATAGGTTTAAAAAATTTGAGCTTTACAGCGGAAGTCACAGAATGAAAACAATGGACAGAAACACATCTTACACTGTGGTAAAATTAAAATAAAATGGATAGATAAAACACGTTTGATACACACGCTATCATGCACTGTATTACAATTTTCGCTTTATAACCCACTTTACTGATAGGACACCGTTGGAGTCCCAAGGACGGCCGCGGGTCACGGTCACGCTAACTGCGGAAGTGTGTACGCACCGAAGTGGGACTGGCGATGGTTAATGGTGATACATTAAGGATGCAAAGTTTATAGGTCAGAGGGACATCAGAATGAATTACAAGCAAGTCACGTAGATTAAAACCTGCTTACATTTATATCATATACAGACTATACACGGCATATTTATTTTATGCATACACACGGAATAAAAAAAAAACAAATTTAGAAGAAATAGCGACTGTTATGATTCATGATTAAGGCCTAAATGAATATATCTATCGAAATATTTGGCTACGAGTGATATTTAACCAATTTCAAATGGATTTGAGTATGGAGCTTATGTAAAGTATTTATTTTATTTTATTACTAGCAGTACCCGCGACTCTGTCCGCGTAGAAATCGGGTTTTAATTTGCAAGGAACACGGCACGAAATACAAAAGAGAAATAGTGTAGTTCCAAAATAGAAACTGGATGTAGAGTATAAATCCTTCTAAAATATCAATGAGAGAGTGTGCTTGTTGGATTTTCTTTCTTCTTCTCCTCAACGAAATGATGGATCAATGTGATTTTTTGGATATCGTAGTATACGGCCTGAGAGTGGCTTAGGGTTAGGGTACTTTTTATCCCGGAAAATCTCGTAAAATTGACAAAAAAAAATTCGTTTGATTTTTAATCGATAATTAAGCATCGATCAATGTGACTGGTATATGGAAATAGGCTTACCACCCATTACATGGGACCCATACATAAATGTTGATAAGAGTGGTTACTATTCCACTTCGGGGAAATACAGGCGAGATATTATGTTATGCAAAAGTATTTACTTTGCAACAATCCGCGACTAAGGGCGGATTCGACCAAACGAGAATAAATTTTATCCTTAGGATAAATCGCTAGTTATCCGAGAGTAAATCCATTTTGCGTTTTACCATCTACTATTCTAAAAATAGCGCGCTTATTCGGGCGTAATTCTTATACCCACCCTATGGCATGGAATAACAGCTAATCCAAGAATATTTTAATGGCGCCCGCTCGCCATATGATCGCCTACGCGATTTTTTGATTTTGTCATATGTCAGTAGAAGCTGTCATGTCAAAGCAAAATTAACACATTGATTGACAGCTTTCAGCTCGCTACTTTCACTATTCTACGCTATAATACGACAATGTTCAGTTGACAGGATTTAAGCCTCCACAGCATACCGTTTTAGTGCAACATTTATTTGCCGGATAATATATCATTAATCATTAATTCTGCTATTCCCGTTTAGTTATTCCAAGTATAGTTAAACTTCAAATTGCGTCGAAAAACGACTTTCAGTTAATCGGAGTATAAAATCATTGAATAAAATTATCCCTGGTATAGTTACGCGCGCGTAAATCTATATTTGGTCGAATCCGCCCTAAGGTGTATGATATTGTATGCTTTCATGCATAAAGCACCTCCCTCCCTCCCACATAAGAACATGCGCATCGAAATGTACTACTGGTGGATATTGTTTATGAATACGAAAACATAATATACGCCACACAGCTTCAGAACAACTAATATAACGCCCAGATTGAAACTGACAAACTTTATCCCAGTCATTAGGTACTTAGCGCAAAAGTGGTTTGGTCACTTCCCTTGTTTATATACTTGCAAATTTATTTGATGCTTTCTACGCTATTGCAACTTCCACATTTATATGGGCATTAAAAGTTTTAGTCAATACCAGAGAGTAAGGAACAACCCATATATTGTCCACAGTAACTTATGGTCACGCATCCTTAATGCAGCGGTAAACCCATCGTTGATAGGCGAGCGACGGCGGTACTTCAGATATACATCTTCTCCTATTAATGTACTATCTGTTACTGGTTTTGGATACATTTTTGTGCACCGCCCATGTAACCCTGTATAATGCCACCTTGTATGACACCACCACCACAAGGAGATTCGGTTAATGTTCTGTAAGGACCGTGAACCATATTGGTTTTGACAATGTCGTATAGTAAGTTATCATTACTGGCTGTATCAGGAAATTCTGCTTTAATAATTTTATACATGTCGCGTCGTTTCACGCTGGAAAATAGTTTCAGAAGCGCGGGACGTGGATTGACGCTCCCTATCATATGTTACTCGAAAATCACGCTGAGAATGAGTTTCAGCATCACGTTTCAGCATCACGCATTAATCATCATTTAATTATTTTATTTATTATGAATCAGCATTTCATTATTTTATTTATTATTAATCAGCATTTAAACGTAGCTCACGCTCTTCCTCTGTCTCTTGAGACCTTTGAAGTCTCTTTCTTTTAGCATCTCTAGAATTTTGAGAAAGGCTTGTTTGTTTTCGTGAAGGCATATTTGTTTTCTATATAAAAGCTATATTAAAACTGAAAAGAATGTCGGAATATATAAAATTCAACTTATTTTAGTTTCCAAACAGGTATCGATCGAGTAAAATTTTGGTGTGTATCACATGTAATATTCAGTTATCGACAAAATCGTAAGGAAAAATCAAAGTGCCATCTAGTGAAAATTAGTGAATAGTTTGATGGTTGAAAATGCTTTCTTCGGTTTTATGGATTATATGAGATTGGCTAATTTAATTTATTAGCCTAAATAACTAATTCATTAAACTTACTAACATTTTTTATCGATCAGTTGATAGGTTTTCATTTTCACGTGAGGACTGTATAGAATCCGTGCTAACCTTACTGAAGTCATCACTCCTTTTTTTACCATTTCTAGGGCGAAAATTAGTAAATGCTGAATTTGTTTTGGAGAAAATAATATCTTCTTCTAATTATAATCAAATACGATACGAAAATACAAACGATTATTCCAAACGCGTGTTTTGTAAAATTGAAAATATTTAGATTATTTCGTGTTTTTTTTCTTTTATTTACATTGTACAAAAAAACTGGTAAAAACGTATTCTTTAATTTTTGTAAGGAATATTTGTTGCAAATTTGAAATGAAATGGTTAAGATTAAAAAAAAAATCCATACAAACTTTCGATCTATATCCCATGGGAACCTCTTTATTTTCTGAGGATAAAAATAGCCTATATGTTAACCAGGACTATGAGCAATAACTTTACCAAGTTACACCCTAATCCATCCGCGGGTTTTCTTGTGATGCCCGGACAGACAGACAGACAGACAATATTTTCAAAAATTACATTTATGAGTTCTAAAGCGTTATTATAATGCCCCTGAATTGAAATTTTGAAAAAAAAATCAATGTACAGAAAAAGTTGCTCTTCAGATTTATTATAGTATAGATGTATCTTTAGTAGCCATATCTATCGATAAATAGATGATGTTTGATAAATGGTAATAGGTTATTTCCAGTTGCTGCATGCAGAATTCGTTGGTCTGAATTCATTTTGAATTAACGAAGTAGGTACTGTACTGTAAATGTATGAATATACGTATTTTGAAATTCAGTAGTACTAAACGCTAAATTGGTTAATTTTGATAAAAGGGCCTGTTTAGGTTACTTAAGTCCTTAAACAACTAGGCCACTGGGGCACTGGGCTATGGACGTTATTATTATGCATGCATATTATTAATATGATTAGTTTATCCGAATATGTTACTCTTTACAAATCCGCACTTTATCAAAGGCGAAAAAGGAAACAAGCCTTGGTCGTTATTTGGTTAATTGGCGACACCTATTAAAGAACAAAATATACCAGACCATAACCCGTAAACAATTTCGGAAGGTCAACATTTACAAATTAGGCGATGTTTCAAAGCCTATTTGCTTTATTTATTTATTCAACTTTATTGACACCTCTAAAGAGATATAGGTACAAGGGGCGGACGTAATGCCTTATAGCATTTTCTTTACCTTTAATTTGAATAGCAGTTGATTGCCGTAGAATACGCGTAGAAAACTAAGTACATATATTATTCATGAGAGATCGTTGAGTATTAACGATTAGTATCATGGTCCAATTGTTAGTCATGGATCCTATATAGAAATGCTCCATCTTTATCGCTCTGTGTTTTTGACAATATTAATAAATAATGTAAATTCTCTAGGCGTTTTAGACGAGTAATGATCATTAATTCTACTCCTTATTTATTTAGAGACCTTAAACTGTTCTGAATATTATTATATGTATTTTCATTGTACTAAGCGGATCAGCTGTTTTTGAGAAAATCGCTGTCTACTGTCCGGTAGAACACCGTCCCATCTAAGTCGTACGTGAAAGTAAAATGTGCCTCTAGTCGCGTAGGCACCCTGCTTGAAGTGTTACAGTCATCCAACTCCATTTAATGAAAGTACTACCTATGTAATGTGATCATGCCTTTATTTCGTATTCGATGCTGAGTATTGCTGAGTGTCTTTGTTTTAGTCAACAAAGCGCTACTTGTGTACTAAGACCTTTTTTCGCAGCCCATCGACGAATCACTTAAGTGGCTTCAGGCGCCTTCAACGACAAACCTCCCATCTCATTCCCAAGCTTTGAACTCGAGCCAAGATGCTTATTACGGAAAACAATATTTCGAGACTTCTTGGGACCATAAATTGAGAAACTACCCGATTTGTTTACAAATTAAGAGTGATAGATGACCCCTTTGAAGTTTTCTCGAAATGAAGGATTGTGTTCGCGCTGTTAGTAACTGAAGCGTCGTATATCTTCGGGAAATGCGCGCTGCTGAGTTTTCAATCAAGGAACTATTCTTAACAGTGAGTGATGAAGACTTTTGTTGAACTCAATTTTATGTTGACAGATGTTGCTATGAATAAACTGCTGCACGGTAAGATTTTCAATTCGTACTTAAGCTTTATTATGGACTGACTTTGAACAAGACTCAAATAGGCACTGGGATGGTTAGTCCAGTTAGCTGAGAGAATTAATTAGAATATTAGTTGCTCAGTTCGTTAGTGGGTATTAGGACTGGGGATGGGGACTGTGAGTTATTCCTGTTAGTTGGTATTAGTAATAGTCCAGATAGTAATTGTTAATAATAGTCTCGTTCCAAGTCAGTCACAGATGTGTTGATAGTCACACCCTTGCGGACTAAAATAGTCGCCTTTAAACAAGTATAACCGGAAACCACAACTTTCCAACCGGACCACAAATGTTTTAAAAACAATTACTACACGGTAGAAATTGTACTAGGTACCGTGGCGGGTGGTGGTACTACCCCGGGAGAACTCTTGTTGTTGTTGTTTATAGTTGTTTATTTAAGTAAAAACTTAGCTAGTTATGGCTTGAAAAAAAACAATAGCACGAAACTATATACTAGGAATATGACTATTATGATATCTCTTTATTATTTAAGCAGGTTTAACTCAACCAGCGTGCAGTTAAATTCGGGTCAGAAATGGCCGCTGGAAGTGGGTTAAATGTGTCAATAGAGTTTACGGACGTTCCTAATTTGGCGCCAAATCGAAGCGGGACATAAAGTTAATGTGATGGCAAATAGCATTTATCTGCCCTACGATACATTGTGAATCGTGTACACTTTTGGTTTCGTAAAATTCGCTGCACAAAGATAAATAAGCATGCTTACCTACCACACACTACCTCCCATGATATACTTCAAGCAAGACTGGGTTCTGGGATGGTAGTCGAGTTAGTAGCTGCATTGCGTAGCAACCAATAGACGTCCCACAGCTGGGCATGGGTCTCCCCACGGACAAAGCTGTGGGATGTCCAGAGCATACTCAACGCTGCTCCAATGCGAATTGGTGATCAGTTTAGTAAAATGTGTTATTAGTAGGTCATGGAGGTATAATAGGTATGATAGGTATTGGAGTATATTAGTAGATCAGTTTGTCAGTAGGTACGAGGAGCTGCGACAAATAGTGAAATTTAGTCCTTAGTCATTGCTTAGTCCAGTTAATATTTGACAGTAAGATTTTCGTTTCAAATCAGTCATAGATGCTTTGATAGCCTTGAGTACCTAAATAGTCCTAGAAAAGTGCTATCGTTAACCACACAACTATTCATGACTGAAAATGCTTCAAGTATACTCTACCAGACCGCTCTAGTTTACTTACAAGTATCTCAACTCAATTCTCAACATTGAGTTTACGTGAAGCGTGGCAATCAAAAAGCAACAAAAATGAAATAATAAAAGAGAATTACTAAGGATGTCACGTTTACGCAACTTCGGTAAGAAATATGAAAAAGATTTTAAACTTCTCGAGACTCGCCGAAATGAGGTTTACACTCAATGAACAAAGTCGGTACGAAACGAAACGAACCGATACAGAGGTTTATTATCATAATCGGTTTAGGTGGAGAGAGTTTGGTAATTGTTGAATGTGTGTTCTCTGAAGCGATTGACCTTCCGATCATAAAGCCCCGGGGCACGTTAAGCCGTCGGTCCCGGTTGTTGTCAATGGTGGAAACAGTCGTTAGACCATGTCGAAGACCTTCGGGTGGCTTGAGAAGATTTGACACTGGGTTACCAACCCCTCCACAGCTCCTAACAGTAGTCGGATGTTTAAGGGTTGTAGCAGTAGCAGCAAGGCTTTTATTTCTACACAGTACTTACAATGTACTATGTCACAGAATACTTAATAGTACAAGTCCTATGTGTACAAGTTCTATGTCTACAAATGTTGCTCTATTTTTCTATTATTCGTGGCAACATTGCTGTTACACATAGAATTAAATAGAACACCTGTTTGTCTTTAAAATTTAATTATCTGCAATGATATGAGGTAGCGGAGTACAAAGTGATATTCTTATGATACTCTGCGCTAACTATAGTGTTTTTATCAACCATACAAAACGAAAAAGAAACCCGATTAGATTGTTGAATTATCCACCTAGAACCTGAACTTTTTTAATGTGGTAGATACTGTTAATGAAGACAGCTTTTTACAACGCACAAATACAGATAAAATACTGAGTCACCATAAGCATCCACAAGTGGGTACTAATTCTGGTGTTGCAGGCGGCAAGATCATCTGGCTGGCATGACCCAGCCAGCGACTCTGAGAAGGAGGACGGTGTGAGTCGCCCGAAACTGTTATGATATATCATTCATACATCATACACGTAGTCATCGCACTGAAGGTCACCGGTGCATTCAACTAAAAATCTCGAACTTTCCACAAGCGCAGAAAGGCCAAGACCACACGATACCCTTGCTTTGGAAGCCCGCGAAGGCTTGAAAGGAATAATGTTGCCGTACTGTCACAAAAGTAATTTTATCATCTACTTAGAGTAGGTGTGTTAAATGACATGACCTTTAAAATGGACACCCATTAGTTACCCTAGTCTCATATTTAAATAATTCCTTCCTTACACGCCAACGCAACGGTGTTAAACAAGCGCGAAGGTCGTTCCAACACTCCCCTGGGAAAACAATGTGATTTAAATAAGTGTCCATTTTCGGTATATTTTATTTCACGTACCTTTTTATCTACTTTAAAGCGTGTGTGTGTGAATGTGTGGTTGACCTCCTCAGTCCGACCGTATACAATTTGCTATTGCTCAATAACCTCACCAGACTAGAGAGGAGAATTTCGAACATTATCTCATTAGAAATTCCTGTCGCGGACGAAATTCGCTTGAGTTCTGATCAGACTGACTGATTCAACCTTCATATGAAGCGCTCATTACCTGTCAGCAGAAGTCGACCGTAACTGTTGCAAAATCAAGAGAAACTTTTTTTTTAGATATTTTAGCCCACAGTTTTAGCCTAACTAACAAGCTGAGTGATACGTAATTTTGAGATTGTTTCGAGGAAGATAAAACCACCAGAAATCAATTTGTTTGAATGAAACGAAGGTCAGGAGTATGCAAGTATAGTATAATAGTGACGTTGGTTGGCACAGACAGACCTTTCCTCCTATCAGCGGCGCCGTGGGCGCTTTTGCGATGAGGGAATTCGGAATTAGGGGAGATCCCCTCTATATAGCTCCAGGGGTAAACCCCGTCGGTGACTTCCCCGCTGTTGGCGGAATGTCTTCGAGTGTTTGCGAGCACACACCATTTTAATACCGGGAGAACATGCAGAGGGAGCCTGTGCCCCTCAAAAAGCTAAGGGGTTCTTATGTGCTGGTAATCTGGGGCACAGATTACTAAACAGTTTGTCTTGAGGCTGTTTTACTTGCATTTAATTATGACTATTGAGTATGAGTATGTAGCGTCCATAGGCCAATAGCTTGCGTCGATTCAATATGATCGACAGAGTTAAGCAACGACGGGCGCGATCGATTTGTGGATGGATGACCGATAACTAACCGTTTAACTCTCAAAGTTTTTAAGACGCTTCCTTCTTAAAATTTAACCACGATTTTCAAACTATATTAGTTCGTCACAGGGCGACCGGGACAAACAGAGTGTCGGCACGTGATCAAAATTCTCTCCACCAAGCGTTTGAAAAAATTCAAATCTATACTAATATTATAAAGAGGAAAGATTTTTTTGTAATGTTTTCACACAAAAACTACGTAGTGGAGTAGTAACAAAATAGATATGGAATATAACAGTATTATCTGGCTTAGACATCTCAACTCATACAGAACCAAAGGCTCAGCATTACGCTGTCTAGACACGTAAATGCAAAGAAAAAGCGAAAAACACTTTGACGTACCTACAGCGGATAAGCAAACATTTGCAGAAGTTTCCCGCCAATCCCCGTTCCCGTTTTATGAATTTGAATCGTGACGACCATGGATGAAATTGTGAAACATGAAACATTGTGTGGAAAAAATTACCTAATAAAACGAATTGTAAATTCTTAAAAGAGTAACTACCGACTCTCCAGTCATGATCATTGTGATAGCATCAACTTTGTGCCATTATATAAAATAATATGACGTTCACTAAGCGTAATACAAAAACCATTATCATAAAATACCTAAATCTGAATCTAATACATTTTATGTTTCGTGTTCAAGGACAAAACAAGTTTCTTTATTGTTCACCAATAAAATAAAAAAACAATATAAGTACATCAAGTACATACAAAAATATTAAAAACAGAGTAGTACAAATTGCGATCTTATCATTATAGCGTGATCTCTTCCAGACAACCATTGAAATAACGTGTTAAAATAATTTATTAAAAGAAACAGGGGGAACAGTTCAACTGCTGATTCGTGTTTCCATAATCTGTGGGCCCTGCAGCACAGATTAAGGATTCACTTATCTAATCTGTGCCACAGAGTATTAATCCATGTTGTAACAGCCGAAACACCTACCGATCTTAACGTTTCCTCCATAAAACTTTATCTTACGTTCCAAGATCTATGTCAATGTCGCATCCCCCCATAATATTTGTCGACAATAACTGTCACGGGAAAGCAATATGGGTTCCGTTCTAATACTCCAATCGTTTCTCTCTGCCAATACAAGACCATTGCAAGTTAAATGGAATAGAATCTGTAACAACTGAACAAGGACATAAGCTTAATATAATGTGTCAAAATCTGTAGTATCCAAATCTATCGATAAAATATATTATTGATTTCGGCATTAGATACACGAAAATAAGTTACCAGTTACCTGAATCCTATAATCTAATAAATTCTGTTTCTAAAACGTGCAAAAATAACTCTACACCAATCCAGTATCAAGTGGTTGGACGATTAATTAAATCTACTTAATTATGTTTTGTTCACATACTTTTGTCGTGATTTCTTCTTTATTTACAGGTGCTATGAGTATCATATCAGTTCAACCAAGCCGTTACCTAAAGAAAAGTTAATCAGCAAAAACTTAGTTGGTTTAAATAATTTTAAATAAGTTTCAGTAGCTTTTTACCCATACATACTTTTAAAAATTCACGTGGATCTAAGAGTACATAGTAGTACGTTATAATTATATTTTATACCCGTGTGCCTTAAAATCGCCAACGCCATGTGCTTTCTGTTCTCTATATTATTTATAGAATCACCATTAAATTGTTTTTCTTGCAAAATGAAATGGTTTTGGCGCCAGATACTTGTCGGAGAACGTTTGTTTCCGAATATAATTTGCGTTAAATGTTGTCCAGGAATAAACGTTGGCGTCTTATGCAGGGAAATAAATCAACATACACAAAAATACTTCACCTAGGGGACGCGCCGGTTACCTGATATTACAGTCTTTATTTTATTGTATTTATATTAGAAGTAAGATACCTAGTCATGGTAGTCTACGTAGAATTGCGACAAAGGTGGAACCTTCCTTTGAACCGTATCCCATTCCCATGCGTACGTATTACTGGGATAAAAAAACTTATAGTAGCATTAATGGATAAAGCAGTGTCATTTTAATATAAACCAGCGTTACCCAAAGCGGGGATGATAGCTATGCCGCAAATCCCTGAATCTTGTCTAATTTGTAAAACCATTATCACTTGTCTAGATTTGTGCGAGGCAAATGGCTCTATTAGCTTAGCTTATAATAGCTAGTGAAAATTGGATGCAGGCACCTGTACTACACATCTATCTCCCCTTCGATGAAATAAGGCGTTATATTATATTATTATGTGACCGTCTGTGATGAAACTGCTTTTGCGTTTTAGAGTGTGATTTTTATGTTATTTTTATTTTTATGTGTTGTTATTTTTAATACAATACAATACAATACAATATCATTTATTGCACCAGAAAAAGAACACAGGAGAACACAGTAAAGAAAAGAAGTTTTGCAAAAGGCTGTCTTATTGCTTTGAGCAATTTCTTCCAGACAGCCTGGCAAACAAGAGAGAATACAAGTATAAAATAAAACGGTAGGGTGCACAAACAATGACAGGTAAACTAATAACAATAATTTCAAACATCAACATAATAATAAAGGAACAAAAATTAAGTTGCTGTAATGTATAAAACCTTGTCACATCTCCTAATGAATACAGGTTCACATGTAGGACCTACATTATCACACTATTATTATAACATAGTAAGGCAATGTATAAACTCATAAAATGTAGTCTTCTTGAGTATTTAGAAGAGGATCTTTAAGTAATACATTATACAGCACTGGACAAACCCACTATCATGTAATAAATAATAATAAATAAATAAATATCGTGGACACTCTCACACACGGCCATCTGGCCCCAAAGTAGGCGCGAGCCTGTAATATGGGTGTCAGAGACTGATATACATACATAGATATTTTTAAATACATACTTAAATAGATATTATTAACATCCAGACACAGAACAAATACAAGTCATTTTTCCAGCATTTCTATCTTCCGTCCATAGTTCAGCAAATCTCATAAGTAAAATTTTAAGGGCATCCCCTTCAAACTTTGAGATTGCTGGCTTGGAAGAAGCTAGAAACGCTTTCTTAATTGCATGCCCAGGTCAAAATTTTCCAGTTTCTACTAATTCACAGAGGAGCTGGGATGACATAATCTGTAAGTCTACTTTTGAAAATCTTTTGAGCTGTAGTACAGGTTCGGCGCGTGCTAGGCTTTTGGCCGTGGGTGCGCATGAGTCCGGCTACTGGCTTCACGCGTACCCTTCGCCAAATACAGGCACATTTCTTGAGCCTGACACGCTCCGAATCGCAACCTGTCTACGGCTTGGGGTTCCGGTCTGCGCTCCTCATAGATGTCCCTGTGGCAGTGATGTCGACAAGCTAGGACATCACGGACTGTCATGCCAAAAAAGTGCAGGCCGCTTCTCGAGACATGCTGCACTTAACGATATCATACGCCGGTCCCTTGCCACCGTCAACGTGCCATGTCTACTTGAGCCGACTGGTATTGCAAGAGACGATGGCAAGAGACCGGATGGTATGAGTTTGATTCCATGGAAGATGGGCCGGGTGCTGGTATGGGATGCAACCTGTTCAGACACACTGGCCCCTTCCCATCTACATGGAACCAACAACAGAGTTGGTGCGGCTTGTGAAGCGGCTGAAAAAGCTAAAGCGTGCAAATACAGGGGTCTAGGCACCGAATATGATTTTGTCCCATTCGGTGTCGAGACCCTTGGTCCGTGGGGTCCTAACGCTATGAGGCTTTATAAGGAAATAGCAAAAAGGTTAGTCGACATCACAGGAGACCGAAGAGCTGGCAGCTACCTAGGACAGAGAATTAGTATAGCTATTCAAAGGGGGAACGCTGCCAGTATCTTCGGAACCTTGCCTAAAGGGACTCCTTTTAATGATATATTTTAGTAATTTTTTTTTTTTTTTTTTAGGTTTATTTTTAAGTTTTTTTTTAATTTAGTTTAGTTTTCATTAGTTATGTTAATCTATACTTCTATACTATAATAAATCTGAAGAGCAACTTTTTCTGTACATTGATTTTTTTTTCAAAATTTCAATTCAGGGGCATTATAATAACGCTTTAGAACTCATAAATGTAATTTTTGAAAATATTGTCTGTCTGTCTGTCTGTCCGGGCATCACAAGAAAACCCGCGGATGGATTAGGGTGTAACTTGGTAAAGTTATTGCTCATAGTCCTGGTTAACATATAGGCTATTTTTATCCTCAGAAAATAAAGAGGTTCCCATGGGATATAGATCGAAAGTTTGTATGGATTTTTTTTTTAATCTTAACCATTTCATTTCAAATTTGCAACAAATATTCCTTACAAAAATTAAAGAATACGTTTTTACCAGTTTTTTTGTACAATGTAAATAAAAGAAAAAAAACACGAAATAATCTAAATATTTTCAATTTTACAAAACACGCGTTTGGAATAATCGTTTGTATTTTCGTATCGTATTTGATTATAATTAGAAGAAGATATTATTTTCTCCAAAACAAATTCAGCATTTACTAATTTTCGCCCTAGAAATGGTAAAAAAAGGAGTGATGACTTCAGTAAGGTTAGCACGGATTCTATACAGTCCTCACGTGAAAATGAAAACCTATCAACTGATCGATAAAATATGTTAGTAAGTTTAATGAATTAGTTATTTAGGCTAATAAATTAAATTAGCCAATCTCATATAATCCATAAAACCGAAGAAAGCATTTTCAACCATCAAACTATTCACTAATTTTCACTAGATGGCACTTTGATTTTTCCTTACGATTTTGTCGATAACTGAATATTACATGTGATACACACCAAAATTTTACTCGATCGATACCTGTTTGGAAACTAAAATAAGTTGAATTTTATATATTCCGACATTCTTTTCAGTTTTAATATAGCTTTTATATAGAAAACAAATATGCCTTCACGAAAACAAACAAGCCTTTCTCAAAATTCTAGAGATGCTAAAAGAAAGAGACTTCAAAGGTCTCAAGAGACAGAGGAAGAGCGTGAGCTACGTTTAAATGCTGATTAATAATAAATAAAATAATGAAATGCTGATTCATAATAAATAAAATAATTAAATGATGATTAATGCGTGATGCTGAAACGTGATGCTGAAACTCATTCTCAGCGTGATTTTCGAGTAACATATGATAGGGAGCGTCAATCCACGTCCCGCGCTTCTGAAACTATTTTCCAGCGTGAAACGACGCGACATGTATAAAATTATTAAAGCAGAATTTCCTGATACAGCCAGTAATGATAACTTACTATACGACATTTTCAAAACCAATATGGTTCACGGTCCTTACAGAACATTAACCGAATCTCCTTGTGGTGGTGGTGTCATACAAGGTGGCATTATACAGGGTTACATGGGCGGTGCACAAAAATGTATCCAAAACCAGTAACAGATAGTACATTAATAGGAGAAGATGTATATCTGAAGTACCGCCGTCGCTCGCCTATCAACGATGGGTTTACCGCTGCATTAAGGATGCGTGACCATAAGTTACTGTGGACAATATATGGGTTGTTCCTTACTCTCTGGTATTGACTAAAACTTTTAATGCCCATATAAATGTGGAAGTTGCAATAGCGTAGAAAGCATCAAATAAATTTGCAAGTATATAAACAAGGGAAGTGACCAAACCACTTTTGCGCTAAGTACCTAATGACTGGGATAAAGTTTGTCAGTTTCAATCTGGGCGTTATATTAGTTGTTCTGAAGCTGTGTGGCGTATATTATGTTTTCGTATTCATAAACAATATCCACCAGTAGTACATTTCGATGCGCATGTTCTTATGTGGGAGGGAGGGAGGTGCTTTATGCATGAAAGCATACAATATCATACACCTTAGTCGCGGATTGTTGCAAAGTAAATACTTTTGCATAACATAATATCTCGCCTGTATTTCCCCGAAGTGGAATAGTAACCACTCTTATCAACATTTATGTATGGGTCCCATGTAATGGGTGGTAAGCCTATTTCCATATACCAGTCACATTGATCGATGCTTAATTATCGATTAAAAATCAAACGAATTTTTTTTTGTCAATTTTACGAGATTTTCCGGGATAAAAAGTACCCTAACCCTAAGCCACTCTCAGGCCGTATACTACGATATCCAAAAAATCACATTGATCCATCATTTCGTTGAGGAGAAGAAGAAAGAAAATCCAACAAGCACACTCTCTCATTGATATTTTAGAAGGATTTATACTCTACATCCAGTTTCTATTTTGGAACTACACTATTTCTCTTTTGTATTTCGTGCCGTGTTCCTTGCAAATTAAAACCCGATTTCTACGCGGACAGAGTCGCGGGTACTGCTAGTAATAAATAAAATAATGAAATGCTGATTCATAATAAATAAAATAATTAAATGATGATTAATGCGTGATGCTGAAACGTGATGCTGAAACTCATTCTCAGCGTGATTTTCGAGTAACATATGATAGGGAGCGTCAATCCACGTCCCGCGCTTCTGAAACTATTTTCCAGCGTGAAACGACGCGACATGTATAAAATTATTAAAGCAGAATTTCCTGATACAGCCAGTAATGATAACTTACTATACGACATTGTCAAAACCAATATGGTTCACGGTCCTTACAGAACATTAACCGAATCTCCTTGTGGTGGTGGTGTCATACAAGGTGGCATTATACAGGGTTACATGGGCGGTGCACAAAAATGTATCCAAAACCAGTAACAGATAGTACATTAATAGGAGAAGATGTATATCTGAAGTACCGCCGTCGCTCGCCTATCAACGATGGGTTTACCGCTGCATTAAGGATGCGTGACCATAAGTTACTGTGGACAATATATGGGTTGTTCCTTACTCTCTGGTATTGACTAAAACTTTTAATGCCCATATAAATGTGGAAGTTGCAATAGCGTAGAAAGCATCAAATAAATTTGCAAGTATATAAACAAGGGAAGTGACCAAACCACTTTTGCGCTAAGTACCTAATGACTGGGATAAAGTTTGTCAGTTTCAATCTGGGCGTTATATTAGTTGTTCTGAAGCTGTGTGGCGTATATTATGTTTTCGTATTCATAAACAATATCCACCAGTAGTACATTTCGATGCGCATGTTCTTATGTGGGAGGGAGGGAGGTGCTTTATGCATGAAAGCATACAATATCATACACCTTAGTCGCGGATTGTTGCAAAGTAAATACTTTTGCATAACATAATATCTCGCCTGTATTTCCCCGAAGTGGAATAGTAACCACTCTTATCAACATTTATGTATGGGTCCCATGTAATGGGTGGTAAGCCTATTTCCATATACCAGTCACATTGATCGATGCTTAATTATCGATTAAAAATCAAACGAATTTTTTTTTGTCAATTTTACGAGATTTTCCGGGATAAAAAGTACCCTAACCCTAAGCCACTCTCAGGCCGTATACTACGATATCCAAAAAATCACATTGATCCATCATTTCGTTGAGGAGAAGAAGAAAGAAAATCCAACAAGCACACTCTCTCATTGATATTTTAGAAGGATTTATACTCTACATCCAGTTTCTATTTTGGAACTACACTATTTCTCTTTTGTATTTCGTGCCGTGTTCCTTGCAAATTAAAACCCGATTTCTACGCGGACAGAGTCGCGGGTACTGCTAGTTGTTAATATTATTATGATTATTAAAGTTAAGAAGATAAATACAAGTCTTCATCACACTAATATAATATTTGTCACCTCAGTTTGGCATAGACAAAACAATCGTTAAGTAAATGAAATATAAAATAATGATGTACTTATGAAAAGACCAACAAAAAAAGAAGAAAATTCAAAAAATTTAATGATAATAAGGTATTAACATTCTGGAGTGCACCGAACTTGCGCATGGAATGGAATATCGCCCGGTAGGTTTAACTTTAAAGCTTAAAACCTGCTTAAGTTTGCCGGCATTTTGTCAGTTGCTATTTAGATACATTTTATATTACCTACTAAAGTGTCTCGATAGCGTGTTAGGAGTCCATATAAGTGATGGCCTGAAATATCAAAGTAATTAATTACTGCTAACATAATTACTCTTTATAAAGTGTGGCTTTATTTCTTTACGGTAATTTTTGTTACTGATAATTAGTATAGAAAGATTTGAACTACCTGATATTTAGTACTTATTAAAAAGTTTAATAATCTTGCGCATAACTTCGATAAAAGTTTAGTTATCATCTATAGCTGTTAATCTGATCATCTTGGTCAAAGCTTACCACAGCAGGATCTTATTTTACATCACTACAAATCATACACTAGCACTAGAAACCCTCAACGTATTCACTCAAAACACCACCTAAATATGTACACTCATCACGACATTATGAAAAAAACTTGTCAAAATTCGCGCGTTTTTCAAACAATCGCCCTCCGACTCCAATTTGAAATTAGAACACTACGTCACGGCCTGTGACATTTATTGTTTTATTTCAGTCATCGTGAAAGAAAATATTGTGCGAAAGTTTGTTTTTGGAACGCGAGAGACGCAACGGTGTCGCGGTCCTTCAGCCGACTGAAGCGTCCGCAAGCCTCGCGAACACTGGTCACTCAGGCATATCGATGATTCGATCTTGATAACACCGTAACAATGGGGTCAGGGTTTAACTTGAATCAGTATCAAACCTGCCTAATTAGGTTGCCACCTTAAGAAAGCTTGGATTGTGCATTCGATGCTGCAACCGCTATCTGATTGACTTATCGCGACCTGACTCAAAGCCTGAACAGCCATTGTTTTTCAAATCTTAAGCTGATCTACAGAAAGAGTTCGGTTGATAATATTTTGAAAGTAACATGTTCCAAATCTAAATTACTTTGAAACATTGGTAGAGCTATCATAATTATTTTGCAAATTTATTTCTGTTTCATTGTACTTTCTATTACTCAACTCCTCATGCAATTTAAGGAATATCCAATGGTGAACGAAAGGCCCTTGAATGAAGTCTACGGAATGTTGACGCGAAGAATTTTCAAAGGGTTGATATGTCCTATTCAGAAAGAGCAGATCAAACAGAAGTTTCAATTTATCATAACTGTGACATGATGGATAGTGCATTTAATCCAATTAATATTATCTTATGTAAGGTGTGTAAACTCCTTCCGACGTAATTACTACAAAAATTCTATTTGTTTGCAGATTCGCGCGCAAACTGGTCAAGTTTTTTTTTCTTTTTAACTATTTTAAAAATATTAAAAAAAAACATTATGAGTCGACATTTATATATGTACCTACATATAAGTATACATATTTATTATAGAACCACATACAAACTGGCGAGCCATTCTCTACCAGCCAACCATTGGGCTAATCAAAAAACAAGAAAAGCGGTTTTATTCTATTTTTAATATACTTACATAAAGATTACAATATATCTAACACCAATCTCTACACAAAAGAAAAAGTATAGGGCCTGCCACTACAAGAGTACGTAGGGCTTTGTGTCCTCTATCCTGTACAACCATATTGGTAACCACCAATTTTATCGCTATTCAGCATGAGTTTCCTTTAAGAATGAGAGTGTTAGAGAGTGTCATAGTCCGATACCTACCTATTGGGAAAAAGCTTTCTTTTTCCCCCTTTTCCGAAAGCCCTTTGGCTTTCGTAGTTGTATGGCGGAGTCCTTCTGGTAATGTGTTCATATGTGTTAAGATATAGAGAATTTATATCTATACTAATATTATAAAGCTGAAGAGATTTTTTTTAATATCATGGAACATCTCACACAGCCATCTAACAGACAGTGTGACAGCTTCTTCTATGCAAATCCAATGCATAGCAAAGATTATTGAGTAGATACTGCATTGTAAATATACAGAACAGACGGTAAATGGTTTTATTAGAATACCATTTAGGTACACAATGTTGCAACCTAGCTCTAGAAGCTAGGTTGGACTGAAACAAAATTGTTTTGTAACAATTTTCTACACAGCGAACATTTGGTTTATTCAGGCCACTGAGTTAAACATTCAGGCATACATGAGAGATCTCTTGCAGTTACACGAAACTTAAGTAAGCATGCGTTTTCCACAGAGATCATATTAATTAATATTTACAAATATGTAGTTAAAATTTACTATAATTAATTTTTGGAATAATGAATACGACTATAAATACAGTTCCTGGGTAAACAATAATTGCTTAGTAATATTTAAGTCGTTCTGATGAAGTCGATATTGCCAAAATAGGACATTCGAAATAAAGATAGCATCGTCTACGCGTCTCTACGATTATGGGCAGTAGTTAGAAATAACCTTAGATTATTCTAAGAAAATAACCAAAATTTTAAAGGTTAAGGTGAAGGCGATTTCTGTATAGAGCAGGATTTAATTGGATTAAAGTCGGGAACTGGACTATCCAAGCAATCATATGGACCAATAGACTAGTAGACTACTAACTCAGTATGACTGAATGATAGCACATTGGGCTCGGAATACCTATTATTATTATTATAATAAACACCATAGAGTAAGGACAAAAGTCCGTGTTATACACCTTCGATATGGCTTATTGAGAGTCATCTTTCGTTATTAACCGAGAGTAATTAAATCCGTCTACTGAGTTCAAAGTTTAGCAGTAAATACCTATGACCTTTATGACGGTACTCAAATTTTATATTTTTACAAAAAAGCAAAAGCAGATCTATGTTTATGCAGCATCAATGTTTTCATGCAGGTAGTATTTTGTGAGAGCGGTTTATGATTTTACTCATAAAATTGTAAACATAACATACAGGGTAGATACTGAACATGTAGATATCTGTCAGTATATCTATGAGCCTCTTTCTGAGACATTGTAAGACCTAGTAAAATAGCCTTCTTTGTAAGCAAGAGTCTCTCTACTTAGGGTAATTTGTACCATTAAGAAATCTGTGGTACCTAATGCTTCCATAATTTTTTAGCTTTCTCATAGGTGCATGGCGGACTCTTTCCATTTGATTACATATTTAATTACTAATCTGATTAAAAGGAAATGATTAATATTGATATTAGTAAAACTATGATCAGATTACGATATAAGTATTTTCAATACATAGATTCTATTACGCGGTTTTCAAAATTACATTATCGCAAAGTAGGAACTCATTTGTAGAGACAATCCTCATCTAATTAGCATTGTAAGTAAGTCTAGTAATTTTAGCAATAATGCCAATCTACCTGGCTTCAAGCCAGCATAATGTACAAATCGTTCTAAATCTGGTTTCCATGAACATACAAATTATGAAAATTCCACAAAGCCTTTTGAACCAACGAGCGATGCGGTCAAACCACGAAACAACGACATCTAGGCAGGTATTCCGAAACTGGAACATTTCAGTTCTAAGTACAGCCAAAGAATACATAGTACAAACAGCTTCAATCTTTTCTTTGATGCGCCATCTAGGGGAAAAGTTGGAATATATACTGAACATTTTCTTCCCAGCTTTCGTAGTATTTCAGCCTGTTTTAAGATAGATGGCGTTGGTCTGGAAAACAATTTCCCTCAAGCCTGTGCAGTTTCTTTTAAGGAAAAATTGTTAGATGGCGCTGCAAGAGATTTGCTTTGATTGAGGATAAATAGGAATTTGTCCTATAGAAAAACCGTCAGTCAGGCAGATATAAATTCGACTATAATCGGCCGGTATTGAAAATATTAACGTATATTATTAATCCAGTCCAGTGCAATATAGAACTGCCTCTACACTTCTATCGTGTCTGTCTTCTTCATATTATGCAGAAAATAATATTATTATAGGCATTAGTTGGCAAAAAACCACTGATTGCAGAAATCACTTCAACTTGTGTTTATTAAACAATTGAGGGTTAAGATGGACTTATCTAGAAATGTGTATTGATTTAACCGTACCAGAATAATCAGAAAACAATTGCCTTCCATTTAAATAAAGGAACAAAATTAAATAATTTGATATAGGTACCTATATGTAAATAGAGGAAGTATACCTAATGTTTTCCGTGGTATGTATTAGAGCAAAACGTAATGTTGGTACATATTATATATAACTTTGTAAATAATTTCCGGTCACTACTGATACAGTATCCTATCAATTGTTTATGATTTATTTATGTCATCTTTGGTTTTTTTCATAACTTGCGGTTTGATGATAAAATGGAGGGGCACGGGCTTAGTTGAGACCGTATTTTTTACATTTCAATATTAAAATTTGTTTACAATTTAATTTAAATTTGCAGTGTATTTTGTGAGATTTAAGGCATGCTTACCTTTATAAACATCATTATTTTTTTAAAGATTTTATTAGACCGAAGGAAAAAAAGAAAGAAAAGTTATTTATTTCGCATTACAAAAATAAATGAAAAAAAGGAAATTAAAATTAAATTAAAAGAAAAAAATGCAGTCAAATCTATACGAAAAGGGAATTATTTATATTTACCTGTATGGGAGTTTTATAATTAATTTTTTACAAACATGATTCTTTTCCCGTTTTTATAGATATTGGTACGGAACCCTTTTTGCGCCAGTCCGATACGCACTTGGCCGGTTTTTTAAAGGTAAATTCAGCGTTTATGTAAATATGTACTAACTACAAATAAAATATGCTAATATAAATCAATACCTAGATAGGTACTCAGCGCATAAAGTGTGTATGTACATACTTACAAAAGTCACACGGTTACCGCTACTACTATAGGTACTTTTGTTTCGACGACTCTATTGTGAAAGATCAGTAAATTCTAGCAGTAAATAACTGCCGATACCTGTCGGAATCTAAATCCGATGCCACATATCTCTGACAGTCGGTGTTGGAAGGTAACCAATGTACATGTCCCTTATTTGTTACGAGAGCCCTAGATACTAGTACGTACCGATTAAGACGTTAGTAAATACGTCATGACTATTTATATAAAGATGCTCATCTCTCTTTGTTAAATATATAAAAACAAAAATAAATTGCAGTATGTATTACCGATTGAGCTGATATGTTTAGTATGTTTGCAAAATCTAAATTAATTGCTTATATTATATTTATTGCTTATAATTTTAATGATTATCGTGATTTCGACAAGAGCAATATAGAAGGAAAAATTAAAAATGCAATTATTGTCAGAAGTGGGATTCGAACCCACGCCCACAGAAGTGGACTGCGACCTGAACGCAGCGCCTTAGACCGCTCGGCCATCCTGACATGATTACTCGCTGATGAAATAATGGATCTAATGGCTGCTGGCAATAATAGCAACATTATACCACGCCTGCATCTCTCCGATGTGAGTATTAAATATAATAATACACTTTTCACCGGTTATGTTTTTATGTCCCGTGGTGAGCCTATTTCCATACACCGTTAAAATATTATTTTTAGACCTATAAAAATATTATTTTTACTACTGGGAATAGTACAAATAAGATAATATATAAAAAAAGAGTAAAGTTATTGAAAAATAAATTACATTGGTTTACGTTTCCAGTGTACATTAAAAAAATAATACTGGTACATAAAAATCATGGTGTTATGCTTGCATCTTAAATAAAACGTTACTACAATGCTGAGTAGAAGAATTAATATATTTTACAAAATATTACTTATAATACTTGGATTACATATAACTTGGCCGATAAATATGCCATTACGATTTCTCACAATAAATTTATGCATTCAAAATTCATCATAAAATGTATGGTCATTTATTTTAATAACTTATAACTCATTACCGAATTCCCCCAACTTCCTCTAGGTACTATCTACCGCACAGCAACTGGTCAACAGTATTTATTGCTATGTTTATACCTACAAAATAGTCAATGCCTAACGCCTTCCCACATATCGTGCTTGCTACATTTTCATTTCGAGTGATTCGCTAAAATTATTTCTGTACTTCCTTACACTTGAGATTCAGAGATTATTTTTCATGTATTAAATACCTATTCAGTCTTACAAACCAATTAAGATATCTTTTTCAAAATGTCATCTGAGTCTGTGGAAGACTATACCTCTGAGTTAGCAGTGAAGAATCTTCAAGAATATCTGCGTATACGCTCCGTGCATCCCAACGTAAATTACGGTAAGAACCTCCATAAGAGTATATTTGTTCTGTGTTAAGAACTGAATGTAACTTCCTTGTACTTGAACAGTCAGTCAGGAGTGACGCGTCGGACACTCTTGGGTTCGCAAAAAAACACCTAAATATACCTAGAAGTAGCTCTTAGTTTTACTCTCACTCATCCCTTCACCCCTCCAGATAGTGTCACATAACTCAGAAAAGAGAATTAATTACGACCGCTATGAATTATTTCCGTGCTACGGTTTTATGTTACTCGTAAATTTTAAGTGGAACATAAGATCTGGGCATACGATCAGCAAACGACTGGATATCACTTGAAACTTGCTGACTACGTTTAGGTATTTCCAAGTTTAATTTAGTTCTGATATTATGAGCAAATATATTGATGTATGTCATAGAGAAATTGTCGAGTCGACAGAGTTATAAAACAACGGACGCGGTCGGTTTGTGGATGGATGAACTTGCACAGAATACATTATAGTAGTGGCTCATCACACACATCTGCGCATATACAAACTGCACCCGAAGATGCTTAACTCGGTCGATCAGGAACGATTGACGGAAGCCAAGCGCTTCATATATGAATATACTATGATACTAGTCACTAGCTTATATAACTGCCATAGATCAGGACTCAACATCTGTTTTCGTGTTTCTGTCCAGACTACTTTCACATGTTGTTATAGATGAATGTATCGCTTTCCTGAAGAAGAAGGCCTCTGAGCTAGGCCTGCCAGTGCAGGTTTTCGAGCTGGTACCAAAGAAGCCAGTGCTGGTGATGACCTGGGAGGGGCTGCAGCCACAGGAGACCAGCATACTTCTCAATTCCCACATGGATGTGGTACCAGTTTTTGAGGTAGGTATACCTTCTTGAATACGGAATCTAACCTGACTCACATACGACAATATTCAATATTAGGGGTTACTATTCCATATTTGGTTATTTTTCTCTACTTTCATAGTTGAAACATATCATATATCAGTCATACTGAAGGGTTTTAGGTTTTTCAAAAGAATCGCTCATCTGAAAATTCATGGATGGCACAGGGCAATTTAGGTAATTTATATAAAATGGTAATAAAATTTTATTTTTTTAAAAAAAGCTTTTATAACTTTTTTTTTAATTTTCATGAATTGTCATCGGAACCTAATATGTGTGCCAAATTTCAGCTCGATAGCTTCAGTGGAAGTGGGTGAAATATTGATTGCAAGATTCCAGGACATACATGAATACATACATACGAGTGAAGTTAAATAAAAGCTTTTAATAATAATTAATTACGTCCCATCTTTTAAAGTGCCGAATCTCTTGGGACCGCCGTTAATCTTGGCCTAAGGCTTAGAATCGCAAATCAAAGTGTGCGAGACTCTCCTGACTCTCAATGCAATATGTAACTGCATATTTACTAGTGATAATTAGTCCTATTAGTTATGCTAATATGATGAGGATTTTCAGAAAAGCTGGACTCATCCCCCGTTCGAAGGACAGATAGTTGACGGTGTGATCTACGGCCGCGGCGCGCAAGATATGAAGTCCGTCGCGATCGTCTACCTCGAGGCTGTTAGGAGACTGAAGAGCCAAGGCGTCCGGCTGAAGAGGACTGTACACCTTTCCTTCGTCCCTGGTACGTGGCTGCAGCTGTAGCGTCCCTGTAAGGCACCGGCACACTATACTGTGTTCTTACGGGTGTATACGGGTTTCTTCATACAACTCCATCCATCTATTACAAGATCACAACCCTTTCTATGTCCGTCTGTTGGGTACAGGTCTCTCGGAATGGGAGGGGTTAGGCCGTAGTCCACCACTCACATGTCATCCAGGTTTCCTCACCACGGACAATTTTTTTTTTTGGACATTCTCACATCTGACCCCAAAGTGGGTGCGAGCCTGTAATATGGGTGTCAGAGACTGATATACATACATAGATATTTTTAAATACATACATAAATAGATAATATTAACATCCAGACACATCACAAATACAAGTGTTCGTCTCACGTATATTTTTCCTGAGTGGGATTCGAACCCACGACCCCTGGCGCAACAGGCAGAGTCACTACCGATTGCGCCAAAGGGCCCGTCAAATTTAATCAATAAGTAATTAATTATTATGGCGATTTATTCTGATTTTGGGTGTTGGAGTATGCTCTAGACCTCCCGCAGCTATGTCTGTGGGGGAGACCCGTGCCCAGCTGTGGGACGTCTATGGGTCGCATCGAAGGACGTTTAAATGCTACAATTAAACTAAATATATTTACTTGCATAGGACCTAAACATAATTATTGAATGGGGAAATACAGGTGTGCTATGTTTTAGACGAAGAAGTTGGCGGGGTCCTAGGAATGGGTCGCTTCGTGGAGTCGGAGCCCTACAAGCAACTGAACGTGGGCTTTGCCCTCGACGAGGGCCTCGCCAGCGCTTCCGATGAATATCTTATCTACAATGGAGAGAGGAGTATTTGGCGTGAGTTCTCCTCTTTCTCTTACTGTCTCTTCTTATTAAATGGCTTTAAAAAGAGTAAGTTATCAATTTGACATCAAATATATATTAGAAACCACATATATTAGTATTTGATGAAGCTTATGTCCTAAATAAGTCATTATAATAAGTTATCAGACTCGCTTAAAAATTTACTCGACAAATAGGCTAATCATGCGTACGATCTTGTTTTTTTTTAATTTATAAATTTTTTATTTTATAAATGAATTTCTGGACTGTACAAAATTTTCTCATTGTGATTTAGAAATTAATTTGGATTATTAAAAATCTACGTAGATAAATTACTTTAACTACACTTTAATAAATGGTACATGCTGAAATAAGCCAAACGTGATGGAATCTTAATAATGATTGAGTGATTGTCAGCGTCTAACGGAGTCCAAAGTCCTCATTTGTTATTCGAGTTTAATACTTATCTGTTGATTTATTCAATTAAAATTCAATTCAATAATTATTCACTAGTTTGTAGTTAGATATAGTTGCGTTTAAAACTTGTTATCCCAGACGAGATCTAGTTTCTACTAGAAAGTAAGCCAAGTAATACGAAACACTTACTTTTCGAATTGACACAATTCACTTAAAAATTAACAGTCAACGTTTAAGAAACAAAAAGAAAAGCATAATGATTTTGTCGCGAGCGAAAGGGTTGAGTTGAACCTATTTTAAGTCGTACGTAACAAACAAAGCATTAATTGGAGTTATTATGATGGTTGACAGCCCTGTTTACGTGTTCAGTCGTAATTAGTATTGTTTGATATCAGATATCAACGTGGTTTGCCGCGGGAAATCGGGCCACGGCTCTCTCCTGCTGCCTGACAACTGCGGCGAAAAGGTCAGTCACCTGTATAAATAAGTACTACCTATATACTAACTGGTGGTTGTCGTTGGTCCATGGCAAGCACGATTGCTGACCTGCAGTTTCTGGGATACTTTCCTTTCGCTTTCCTCGGGATTTAGCTACGAGACCGACCCAGGAATGATGAAATCCGTAGACTAACGATGAGGTAGCAATTCGAAGGACTGAAAACCAGTGGGGAAGAAAAGCCCTCGAATGGAGACCAAGACTCGGAAAAGGAGTACAGGTCGCCCTTCGACAAGGTGGACAGACGACCTGAAGAAGACGGCGAGAAACCGCTGGATTCAGAAGGCGCAGGACCGGTCGGAGTTGCGTCGGTTAGGAGAGGCCTATCTCCAGCAGTGGACTTTAAAAAGCTGCTGGATTGTTAAAGAATTATTCAATGTATGAGAGTCCACTAAAAATAACTTAAATCTGCCAAGTACGGATGGACCTGGCCAGCGTGGTGGACTAAGGCCTAACGCCTCCTATTAGGAGAGAAGACCCGTGCCCAACAGTGGGACAATGAAAGGCTTGTGTTGGCGCGTACAATTGAAATTTTAGTATTAAACCTGTTTTCATCACACGTTATTCCGACTTAAATATGATTTCTGGCTACAAAACTGAAAGAAATGAAAAATGAATCAAGTTAATTTCTGCAGAAGAAGTTAATTTCTGTAGAAGAAATTTCTTTAGGTAATAATCCCACTGAGTATTAAATCTGCGTCTATTTGGGCGTGAGGAGTGTGCCAATTCTAGTTTCAGACCGAAAGAAAAATTGGTGGCTAGTTTTGTAGAAAAATAGATTTTATTCTTATGTGATTCCAAGGTCTGTAGAAGCATTTCCAAATAGCATCTTTGGAACATAGTTATCAATATTATGTATTATGTGTGTGTGTGTGTGTATACTAATACCTACTGTTTGAAATAGATATGAATGAAAATGATAGCAGTTATTTTCTTAGCTAGGCTGCAACCCAGAGACCACTGCTGGGCACGGATCTCCCCCACAGACAAATCTGCGGGAGTTCTCGACCATAATCCACCACGCTGCTCCAATGCGGATTGGAGGAGGGGCTAGTGGCCAACCAGTGCCGAATGTTCTCAAGCCACCCGAAAGTCTTCGACAAGGCTTAACGATTGTTTTCATCATTGAAAACAACCGTAACCGACTGCTTAACGTGCCCTCCGAAGCACGGTAGCGCCCATGAAATTTTGCCACTAGCGGTCACCCATCCACAAACCGACCGCGCCAGTCGTTGCTTAACTTAGACAAATGCATACGATCGAGGTTATACTTTAATAAATAATTTAAAACAAAATAGGTACAATCAACGAGTGCATAAAAATAATTTTCTGGTATTTTCTACTTTCGTTTCGAGCCATTGGGCTATGGACGCAACTTATCCATCCCGAGTAGTTATAATCATTTTTTACTTAATTTGATGCATTAAATTATTAGATTGGCAGTGTTCCAATCGGATGGCCGACACATTATGTGCCACAAACGTTAAACGCTTTGGGATCGATGTATATTTATAATGCATTTTGCTACCCTCATATTAACATGGATCTCCATTCCATTGCCCCTTGTTGCCTTCATGGAAAACTTAGTGATGGGTTGCGAACCAGATCGTTGTGTGTTGGATCAGTCAATGAGGTGTAAGTTTAGTATCGTGGTAAGCGGAAATCCATCGTCTTTGTCTATCCCAGATCGAAACAGGTGTGGCTTTATATTACTTGCCTTCATTATCTATAGTACTAATATTATAAAGCGGAAACATTTGTTTGTAACGTTTTCACACAAAAACTACTGGACCGATTCCAAAAATTCTTTCACCATTAGAAAGCTGCATCTTCACTAAGTGACATAGGCTATATAATATTACTAATTGTTATGTCTAATACCACGCCAGCAAAGCTGCGGGCGTCCATTAGTAAGCTTATGTAATATGAAGTGCTACGAGCCAGCCGGTTTATGGCTACGAGCTGCGACCACAAGTACGGTAAAAATATTACTAATCTATGCTACGACGAAGCAATCATAGTCGCACTCGCGTTGATAGTACGGGATCGACCAAGTCAAGCAACACCGGTGTATTTATTTGAATGAGTGGCCGCTAAGGGTATTTCATAGGCGCTTTTGTGTTTCGGAGAGCGCGTTGAGCTTCTTCTTCTATTTGTTTTCAATTGTAAAACAATCGTTAGGTCTTGTCAAAGATCTTCGGGAGTCTTGAGGACATTCGACATTGATTAACCCGTCCACCTATCCACACTGGAGCACCATGGCGGACTGTACCCGTGTGTAGCATAATAATGAGGTATTTATTTAAACATCCAAATAAGATAAAAGATTCTAAGTGCACCTGCCTTTTTGAACGAAAGAATCATGATATACTATTTTTAAAAGCTTTATAAATACCATTTTAACTTTCAAAGCAAATAATATTTTCAAAGCTAATAAAATTTTTGCCAACCAACAAGCAATCTATGAGAGTGTGAGCCGTCCAACAACTATATGTCAGAGTTGCCGTCGTACCGGCTTGGCACGGATTAAGGCCCATTTGACGAATATCTGGGATTAAAGAGTCTGAAGGAATTTTATATTTATACTCTAGTCGCTGCGACCCATAGACATCCCGCTGCTGGACACGGGTCTCCCCCACAGACACTGCTGCGGGAGGTCTAGAGCATACTCCAACACGCCAATGCGGATTGGTGGAGGGGTTAGTGGCCAACCCAGTGTCGAATGTTCTCTAGCCACCCGAAGGTCTTCGACAAGGATTAACGACTGTTTCCACCATTGAAAACAACCGGGACCGACGGCTTTATGTGCCCTCCGAAGCACGGTAGCGTCCATGAAATTTTGCCACTAGCGGTCACTCGGTCACCCATCCACAAACCGACCGCGCCCGTCGTAGCTTAACTCTTTCGATCACATTGAATCGACGCGAGCCATTGGCACAAAGTAATTGGGCTATGGACGCTACACATACTCTAGTCATAATGTGTCAAAGTGAAAGATAACTTGTTTGTGCACGCAAGCCTTCAAATTACTGGGTCCACATCTGGACCCGTGAAATTAACAGCATAATTTATTATTATTTATCATAATAATTAATTATGATAATAAAAAGATTCAATCTTCATTTAAAGTCTTCCACGTGAAGGGGTCTCATTTGTTATTTGAATTTTAAGAACAACACATTAGAATAGATTTACGAGGCGGTTAGTTAGACAGAATAGGTATTCTCCATTGTAGTCTGTAGTGCTTCGTTGCCTCGTAGTCATTACCGCGGTCGGAACACAGATTAAATTCGGTAATTGTCTCGTTTTAAACCTTATAAATGGTTCGGTACCCAAAACAAATTATCTTCGTGTCTTGAATGAAAAATTTATATTAATTTGGATATAAAATTTGTGGTTTCTTGCTGTCTACCGAGCCCTTGTTCATTAATAGTCATTGCAAACTGATAATATGCTGTCATTTTCAGAACGTTCTGTTACGGTCATACATCATTAAATGTTCAAATGCGATTTCACTCTGCCGAAGTTTACGTCCCCCCGATGGTACGGTGGGTATTTTACTTTAGGTTTGGCTTTACAGTTGATTTTAGAATAACGAGCAGTGGTATTACATTTTGAACTGAGAGTATTTTTGGTGTATGGACTAACAAGCTGTATCCTTATTTTTCCTTCTGTGATCGAAGCTCAGACCAAAGTGGTCCGAAAAAGCAGTACAAACAAAATACATAATACAATTGATATATATATAATACGCGATACTAAAATAAATGATTTTTTTCTTACATTTCATACTTCGATCAGTACAAATACTTTTACGGTAAGCCATACTGGGTAACGTCCGGTATAACTTCCACCTTCATATGGATGGAAGATATAGATAGATGAGTAGCGTCCATAACCCAATGGCTCGCGTCGCTTCAATGTGATCGAAAGATTTAAGCAACGACGGGCGCGGTCGGATTGTGGATGGGTGACTGCTAGTGGCAAAATTTCATGGACGCTACCGTGGACGTAGGCGTCGGTCCCGGTTATTTTCAATTGTGGAAACAGTCGTTAAGCCTTGTCTAAGACCTTCGGGTGGCTTGAGAACATTCGACACTGGGTTGGCCACTAATCCCTCTACCAATCCGGATTGGAGCAGCGTGGTGGAGTATGCTCTAGACCTCCCGCAGCTGTCTGTGGGGGAGACCCGTACCCAGCAGTGGAACGTCTATGGGTCGCAGCGACTTAAGAACTGAGATGTTCGCGTCAGCCATGTACCGGAAACCACAGCTACCGTCACTGCCACATTGTTTCAGATACGGTACATGATCGACAAGTTCATGGACCTGCGACAGCAGTCCGTGCGAGCCCTGGCCACTGATTCCAACCTCACCATCGGGGACGTGACCTCTGTAAACCTCACCATGCTCTTTGTAAGTCTTTAGCATACGGCATATAATTTGACGACGCCGTGACCCTAAACAAACTAGATCAAAAACAGTAAAATATCATATATTTTTTTGACACGCTTTTATTAGTTTCATCTGTATGTTTGTTTGTAACTGACTTGTTGGGGCTCCATTTTATTTTAAGCGATCCTTTAAACGTTGTAGACTTATCAACGACCGCCGACAATACAATATTTCCCCACGCTTTTTTACAATGAATTAACTTTCTTTGCATGTAATAGTATGTACTTAACTATATTTTATTTCAGAATTTTTGAAAATCATTGAAACACATTCAGTTAATATACTTTTTATAAAATCAATTTTAGTATCGATTCTGGTAGATATTTTGAATTTATTGGAAGTAATTGTTCGAATGAATGGTTTGCGAGCTGGAGAGATTCAGAGCTCGGAGGTTAAAAATACGAAAAAACGAAATCGAAACGCGTTAAGCGTGCCTCCGGCTCGGAAATGATACTTGGACTCGCAGACCGGTGGTGTGGGCTGGATCCCTCCACAGGTCGCTGGGCGAACCTGGTTGCGACGAATAACCGAATTTGAAAAGTGGACTGTATTTATGGGCGTCACAGTTATTTGGGCCAATGATCCGACGACGGATGCAAGAAAATGAATTCCACCAACCTCTTATCCCGCTGTGCAGCTCGCCGGGTGGGTGCTCGAACACACTTCAGCCAGCTTGACTCCTCTTGCTCAATTTGCACTAATTCGAACAGTGCACATGCGATGCCTTTACTGCGGCGCGGCGCGGCGTTGCGAAAACAGCGCGCGTTCAGCTCCGGCCCGTGCCAACTCACGACTCGCGGCGCGCGCTCGGTCGGTTCCCGATGCGCCCGCGCACACACGCGAAACAATCGGCGGGTAGAAACAAATTCTAGCACCACCGCACCGTACGGATGCATTGCCCAATTAAAAATAATAAATATTTATGTATTTGCGAACAGTAATTTATGTGCATTTCTGGTAGGTAGCCTAAACCTAAAACCTAAGCCCTAATAAATCATATTAGGTATATCAGTCGACACTAAAGTCCAAAATTAATGCGCCACTTTTACTTTCTGACAGACGACTTAAAAATTAAGATGCGGAGATCAAAACTTACAAAATAAAACTTTTACACTCAGCTTTGAGTACGATTTAACTGCAATTTAAACTTTCATCCAAGTTACGTTACAACAAAAATTTATTCTTGCCACAAACAAGAACTTTGGTCAAATCGTAAGCGGTTGGGAAGAACGGAACTTTGTATGTAAATTGTGAAATTCTTGTGCAGTGTTCTAGATATCTTTGGAAGATTTCGTTTTGAATTGGCAGGGAGGAATACAAGACAACGTCATTCCTGAGAAGCTGACTGCTGCCTTTGATATCCGCATCGCCCTGTCGGTAGACTTGGAAGAATTCGAGAATACGGTGAGTTGGGATTAAAAAGTATTTTTCTTTTGACAATTTCCATTCAGCCATTTAGAATTTAGAGCCGATCTATCTATCAGTGTCTATTGATAGTGTCTTTTTTTAAAGTTTATATAAGACTAGCTATTACCCGCGGCTCCGCCCGCGTGGTCAAAGGGAATTAACAATGAGTTGTTTATCATACATGACACATTTCTGGTGGATGAATAATGACAGTTCCACGATTAAAAGATACTAAGATAACTTGCAAAAGAATTTTACTAACGCCATCTATTAACAACCTCCGGAACTAAATATCTAGAAAATAACAAAACATCAATATCTTCCCATGGGGATGTTTTACCGCGGTAAAAAGTAGCCTACGTCACTCTCCACCCTCCTCTCTATCTCCACACACAAAAATCATACCATATAATAGCTTCGTTGCGACGTGAAAGCCGGACAAACAAACAAACACACTTTCCCATTTATAATATTAGTATGGAAGTATGGATATGGATAACAAACGAACTTGCAGCATCACCCATCCGCTGCCGCCCATGACAACTGTGACCGACTCTGAACAAGACTCAATTAGGGATTGGGATAGTTAGTCCAGTTAGCAGAGGGTGTTGATAAGAACATTAGTTGGTCAGTTCGTTAGTTCGTTCTTATTATTTATATTCTGACATTTCTGTATCTTGACATACCTACTTTTTTTAATTATTTACTGACTGATAAAGAAATTGTAGATACCTACTTTTGAATAAATTTGTATGTTAATTTTTAGCTGAATACCATGTACAGTTCGATATAATTTGTATGTGCTTTTTCAAAGCAAATAAAAAATAAATGACTTAATTGCATAAATGAGTGACGAATTGCTTAAGTTATCATTTACATAATAACCTCTCTGGATAATCTATCTTAATCTATCCATTGACAGTCCTAAAAATAGTTTTTGGTTTTGAAATTGCTATTTGAATTGTTACTATCAATCACGATTGTAATACAGGATATGATGATGGTTAAAGTTAATACGACTTTTATGCATGAACGCAAAAATGTATTACACATTTAATAAATTTAATTCGATATGCTGACAAACACGGAATTCATTGGTAATTCATCTCTCATACCAATACATTGTCACGCATGACATTTATCGAGTTCGTTTTGAATTGGTTTGTTTGTAGTGACATTTTTCGAATAAAAGTGCTGCAGTCTATTTAATACCAGACAGATTGCAATCACAAAATGGTTTCAATAAAAAAAAACACTACACGCCACTAACATGCCCAAGCCTAAACTTAATTACTCAAAAACACGCTTTTGTAGATAACCGAACTAAAATATTGATATTTTTTTTAAATTATTGCATTATTATCCTTGATAAGTGTTAAATATTAATCCAATATTTTGAAGTGGGTAGAACTGTTGGTACAAATGGCATTAAAGGAGTGCAGCGCGGAAAAATAAAGATTCTCGAAAGAGTAATGTTTTCACACAAAAACTACTGGACCGATTTCAAAAATTCTTTCACCATTAGAAAGCTGCATCTTCACTGAGTGACATAGCGAAGCTGCGGGCGTCCACTAGTACAATATATTTTCCCTAATCCTTACTTATCTAGATGGTCGTTACCTATCAATTTATTCTCTCACAGATCAAGGCTTGGTGCAGAGAGGCCGGCGAGGGAGTCACTTACGAATTCACTCAGAAGGACGATTACGTGGCGCCTACTAAAGTGGACGATTCCAACACCTACTGGCTCGCGTTAAAGGCGGCTTTGGATAAACTGTACGTATTAATAATAAGTAATGCTTGCACACTCATATCTTATCTATTCTAATCTGTCTGTAATCCAAAGAAGATGAATTTACAATTCAATTCAAGATACTTTACTTCCACTTTGCTTGAAGCTGGAAAAGTTGGCTCCGTTCGTGGGATTTACTTTAATAAAATATTACATTTTGATATAAGCTAAGATGATTAGACCTACTCTTATTTTAAAAACAGAACGATGATGTCAACCCGTTACAAAAAAATAGATGAAAAAGTTTTCGACATCGACATTAAATACTTAATGAATCAATGAGTGAATAGATGAATGAATGAAAATGTTAGGTATTGTTTTAATTTTGAAAGCCGATAAATATGTTGTCAGTCGCGTACCGTACCGCGTGCTGACGTTCCCCGGCGGCACGGACTCGCGCTTCGTGCGGCGCGCGCGCGTGCCCGCGCTGGGGCTGTCGCCGCTGCGGCGCGCGCGCCCCGCGCTGCACGAGCACGACGAGAGCCTGCCAGCCAGCGTGCTTCTAGAGGCCGTCGGACACTACCAGGAGATTCTCGCACAAGTCGCTAACGTCTAGAATTCTATGGAATACCTACAATTTGCTTTGCTAACGTCTAGTATTCTACGGATTATAATTTGGTTTTGTTTAAAATTATGGACATATAATACTTAAATAAAAATAAAAATAAAATATTTCCAATCGAACTGGACAAATTGTTGCCTATAACTTTATTGATTTTTCAGTAGGTAATTAAAATGTTTTGCTGCAATGCGTCGCCGATGTTACCGGACGGCACGGACTCCCGGTACTTATAGCTGTCGTGCATTCAAACACGAAAGAAACTAACTTATTGTTAAGAGACACTAAAATTTTGATTGTTTTTATAATCGCATTACTTTTTTCTACGCATAGGTACCTATATTCTCACAAGTTATTTATTATTTATTTATTTCTTTTAATAGAACACTTCTGTGTACTATATTTGTAATCTTCTGTTTACAAACATATATTAAATAGCTAGCATCAGTAAACCACACAGGTTTGTAGTGCATGCTAACGTTGGGCTAGAGTTTAGTAATCAATAATAATAAACCAATTACGTGATATGTAATTGAAAAATTTTAAGAAACTTCTGTTAATTTATAGTTGGAGCATCCTTTTCGGCTATTACGCGTGGTATAAAGAAAATAACATTTAAATTTAAAAAGTGAAAGAAAATAAAATTTAAATCTAAAAGTGTCGGTACAATGTTTTGCCGCAGCAGGACTAGGAATACGGCACAAAGGCTGCGGCACTGCGGATGCGGTGCGCTTTCAAATTATTTTAGATCAACTCCCTCAAGCATTAACTGTGCAACTCAATGTGTCTGGGTTTAACCTTATTTTTTAATTCACATTCGTACCGTGGTGCGTGCCTACACACTGGAACAAAGCGGATTTGGGATGGTTGAAAATGGTTGGCTGAAAATGGTTAACGCGATAGTAGACGCTAACTGAAGTTCACACGAGAGCATTATGTAAGCTGTAGAGTAGATGATATAGGCTTGATATATAATATTATGTAGAACTTTTAGTCTTCTAGATTTCCTTCACTTCATGTCGTTCCAACATTATTATGGCAGCCAATTTAAAACATATACAGTTGAAAGTAATTAGCCGGTTTCATACCAGAATATCATTTAATTAAATAATGAATAAGCCCTAATAACATTTAAAACTTACTGCAAATGCTTTTCATTCCAAACAACTTCCAAATATCGTTTGCTTTGCATGTAAATAATCGCAAGTAGTTTAAGAACAAATTTAAAAAGTAAAGTAATACTTCGTACAGTATACGGAAATGCTATTTCGTTTGTTCACCGAATGCTTACTGCCTCGCAGTTGGAAACAATGGGCATTTAAGCCGACAATGGGGGAGTTAACTGACTGAATATTTAACAAGAGATGATTGAACAGCTAGTAATGTACGTAAGGGCGACACACACGTAGGTATGCCCACCTTAAGGTCTTAGATCAATTTGCTCCTTAGAAATGCTTGTTAAGTCGACGGAATCACCCTGCCTGCTACGCTAGGGGACGTGAATTCGAATCCCACACAGGACAAACATTCGTGTGACGAACACTTCTGTTTATTCTGTGTCTGGATGTTAATATTATCTATTTACGCATATATTTAAAAACATATATGTATGTATATCAGTCTGACACCCATAATACAGGCTCTGCAAAGATTGGGGTCAGATGGCCGAGTGTGAGAATGTCTCTGATGTTTATTATTATTATGAAGTGTTTATGAACCTTTCAGTCCTACTCAATAATAATGTGATCAAGTTGATCGTAGTATTGTTAATAATTGTTTTTTTAAACAATTGTGGTCCGGTTGGAAAGGTTACACTTCTTTAGAGGCGACCATCTTAGTCCTCAAGGGTAGCAAAACATCTGTGACTGACTTAGAACGGGACTCTTACTAACATTTACTAATACTTACACAAACTAACAGGACCAATTATCACTAACAGTCCCCGGTCCTCATACCCACTAACGAACTGCCCAAATAACGTTCTAATTAACTCTGTCAGCTTACTGGACTAACCATCTCAGTCCCTATTTGAGTCTTGTTCAAAGTCACAGTTGTCATGGGCGGCAGCGGATGGGTGGTGCTGCAAGCTCGTTTGATATCTTATATCCATAAAAAAATGGTCGGTAACAGTTTGCTGTCATGAATAAAACGTCATAAACTGTGCTGTCGTTACAATCAGCTTGTATAAGAAACTTTGTCCTCAAAGACTGACATCAACAATAATGAGTACAGTGCCTGGCACGGAAGTATTGTAGTATTGAAGTAGACGTGAATCAATTAAACCTTTCTGCAGTTACGTGGTTCGTGCAGGCGGAAGAACTTAATAAGAAAGTATGCTGGTTCAATCTAGATTAGTACTTCAACAGAAATGGAAATTACCATTTTTGAACTTGTTTTCTTTCCTCCGTGGAAAATATGGTCGTTTGTTTTAAGCTTAGAGAAATAAAATTAAACTTGATGTTTTCAAAGAAACATTGTTTAACCTCGAATTTTATACGAGTTACTTTGATAAATAATGTGTATTGTGTGTTTGTTCTTAGGTCTGCTATAGGCTTGGTTGTAAAATTGGTTATTTTTTAAACTGGTGAAGTCGTGGGACATTTCACCGGTTGCCCGGGAATCTTGGTTCAGTTGTTTTATTTCTAAGGTTGATTCTTTATATTTGGTGTAAAATGGTAGATATGTATTATAAGCTCTCTAAAATTGGCAAGTTAAATCATAAAGCATGTTTCATGAAAATTACAGAGTTCATAAACATAACATGCATGTAACCTTGCTAGGGTGTTGCTAAGAATATTAAATGTTAGCTTAGCAGTTTTAAGCAATACTATTGATTGATTGGGTTCGTTGGCGCAATCGGTTGCGCAAGGGGTCGTGGGCTCGAGGCTCGAATCCCACTCAGGATTAACATTCGTGTGATGAACACTTGTGATTATTCTGTGTCTGGATTTTAATAATATTACCTATTGAAATATTTATTAAAAATATACATGTATGTATATCAGTCTCTGACACCCATAGTACAGTCTCTGCCTAGTTTGGGGTCAGATGGCCGTGTGTATTTCCATGTTTATTATTATTATTTTTGATTGATTGCTCAGAAATTTGTAAACTGATTGCTACTTTTATGAAGCTACTACACAGAGGATTATGCTCTGCTGTAGGGTTTATAGTGACCTTTGGGTCAATAAAACACGCCTTTGATCACTCAATAGGTGGAGTAGGTAATGCGTCCCGCGCACGTCCGAACTTGCTCACAGCTAGCGCGTGACTGTCCGGCCGCTGCCCGGACCCACATACACTACATCTGCTATTTACCTTTTTTTATTTGATCATTTAGAGTTGTCAAATGCATTCAAAGAACTCATTGAATGGTCTCAGTGTGCCAGTAAGTCAACGAGTCAATATAAAAGGAAGCACTGATTACGTTATCGTGCCCGCTACGTTGGAGTCAAATCCGATTGAATTGTAATTGATTGATTGGCAGAAGCATAGCAAGCTGCGGTTCGATACCAAAGCCGACTCGATACCGTGCCTGGCACCGCGCCTCGCTGGCGTTCAATAAAGTTGTAGGAGACAAATTAATTTATTTGTCACTATTGGACGCCCGCAGCTTCGCTCGCGTAGAATTAGACATAACAAAAGTTTCGTTTACACCTAGTAATATTATATAGGTAGCCTATGTCACACAGAGAAGATGCAGCTTTCAAATGGTGAAAGAATTTTTGAAATCGGTCTTCGAAAACTTGTAGCAGCTGTACCCACTTAAAACTCGAAATCAGACTTATTATTGGAAGGCTTACTTGTTATAAACGCATGAGTAGAACGCCTTGAAAAATTATGTTGATTTTTGTACTTCTACTAAGGTTAGGGGCAATATTTTCTGTTATTTAGTATTTCAGGAGAATATCTAAAATACTTTTTGATATATTCTTTTACGTATGGATAATTTTGTCGACAAAATAAAGGTAGCTGTACAAGAAATGTCACCCCTCGTCGATCTCGGGTTATCTTGGTAAAGTACCCCGATGTCCCCGATACAGGGTCACTACCAGAGCCTTAGGAAGTTGAATGTCATAAATATAAATTCTTAACACGTCGGGTCACCTTAACTTACAGAATTTTATTAGGGTTGTCGTAAATAAATAATATATTAAACGGTATAAATATTTGATTATTTATCGGTCTCTTGCCCCGATAATAGTCGCCCAGTCTTAGCCTTAATTTAGAACACATCTGGTCATAAAGATGGTGTCTCCTCTTGTAGATAAAAACAAGAAAGTTTCCCTTTTATTATATACGACTGTATCTGGGGATACATAATAATATTCCTAGATATATTTTATCAGTATATTATTTTCTCTGTGCTTCTATTTCGCTTAAATCCTCGCTTTGCTAAAAATCCATTAATATCTTTGCCGTTAAAAATTGCAGAGAGACAAAATTAAGTGTCAACGTGTCCTAGGTTCAAATCCACTTTAAACCGTCAGATGGGATGTTTAGTTACACACAAAAATGTATTCAAGAAATCTATATATATAAAAGGAGAAGGTAACTGACTGACTGACTGACTGACTGACTGACTGACTGACTGACTGACTGACTGACTGACTGACTGACATATCAACGCAGGGCCTAAACTATAAGGGTTAGAAACTTGAAATTTTGCACAGGGGTTCCTTTTATGACGTAGGAGAGCACTACGAAAGGATTTTTGAAAATTCACCCCCTAAGGGGGTAAAACGGGGGTGCAAATTTAGTATGAACCTTTTGCCATTTTTGAATTTAATTGAAGTCAAGTGGGCAACCTGAACGCGGGCAGACGTCGTTGATGGGTCTAATTCTACGTGAGCGAAGCTGCGGGCGTCCACTAAATTAAGTGTCAACGTGTCCTAGGTTCAAATCCACTTTAAACCGTCAGATGGGATGTTTAGTTACACACAAAAATGTATTCAAGAAATCTATATATATAAAAGGAGAAGGTGACTGACTGACTGACTGACATATCAACGCAGGGCCTAAACTATAAGGGTTAGAAACTTGAAATTTTGCACAGGAGTTCCTTTTATAACGTAGGGGAGCACTAAGAAAGGATTTTTGAAAATTCACCCCCTAGGGGGGTAAAACGGGGGTGCAAAGTTAGTATGAAACTTTGCCGTTTTTGAAGTTAGTGAATGTCTAATTCCACGCGAGCGAAGCTGCGGGCGTCCACTAGTATGACAATAAAATGAAGAACCTTTTAATATCTAGTTTTTTACTATTCGAGGAGATAGCCCTAGCCTGTGGCCCATTTTACGCAACATGATATTGTGTCGCAATGATTCATCGCTTCTATATAATTAAACTTACGAACACGTCACAATATAAGCGATACAAACTGTTTCATAATAAATTTAATAATTTATATCAGTTTTCATATATTCACTAGACAAGCACGTTGTTTCCTTGTTGTTTCAAATACTCTGTTGGGAAACTGCTAAAGAGAATCAACACCACTACACTTTTCATGACCCACTGGTGGGCACGGGTCTCTTGGAATAGGAGGGGTCGGGCCACAGTCAAGCCGCTGGCCAAGTGCGGATTGGCAGACACTCAAAAGGCTGATGAATGGATGGATGGAACAAATAAACCTGGAATAACTTTTACCTGATATAACTCTGACACAAAAGAAAACAAGCAAATTACGTATCTGAGACTGACTTCAGACGAGACTCTAAAAATGTTTTTCAAGGTCTGTCACAGTTGTCAAGGTCAGTAGACGAGTGGTGCTGCACGCTCGTTTGCTATTTTAAATCCATATAAAAACTTCGCTGCGACCCATAGACGTCCCATTGCTGGGCACGGGTCTCCCCCACAGACATAGCTGCGGGAGGCCTAGAGCATACTCCACCACGCTGCTCCAATGCAGATTGTTGGAGGGGTTAGTGGCCAACCCAGTGTCGAATGTTCTCAAGCCACCCGAAGGTCTTCGACAAAGCTTAACGACTGTTTCCAACATTGAAAACAAACGGGACCGACGGCTTTACGTGCCCTCCGAAGCACGGTAGCGTCCATGAAATTTTGCCACTAGCGCTCACCCATCCACAAACCGACTGCACCCGTCGTTGCTTAACTCTTTCGATCACATTGAATCGACGTGAGCCATTGGGCTATGGACGCTACATACTACATACGCTATAAAAACTTAGTAAAAGGTTATCCGCGAACACTTGACACTTTGACACGTTATAGTGTACATCATAGAAACCAGCAACGAACTGGGTGAACAAGACGCAAGCACTCTAGAGCTGCAGTAGAGACGGCGGAGAGCAGTTAGTACTGGTTGAATTGCAACATTTTATCGTTGAACCTGCTCGGTGCAAATGCGCTTTTTTATGGATATAAGATAGCAAACGAGCTTGCAGCACCCATCCGCTGCATCCCACGACAGCTGAGACTGACTTTCAACAAGACTCAAATATGGACTGGGATAGTTAGTTCAGTTAGCTGAAAAAGTTAATTAGAATATTAGTTGGTCAGTTCGTTAGTGGGTATGAGGATGGGTGTGTTAGTGATAGTTAGTCCTGTTAGTTGGTGTTAGTAATAGTCCTACTCCACCACGGTGCTCCAATGCGGATTGGTGGTTGTTCCCTATACCTAGTGCTATATGTATAGCATTGTGCCCCATTTGTCTTATTAGGTATAACAGTTTAAAGACACTAACATTTCGCCCTATAAAAACTGTTCATCTGAAAACATACCTGAATATTTATTTTTAAAAAGAAAGATATTTTTTCTTTTTCAAGTGAATTGCTCTCATTTGAAAACAGAACCAATGCAATACCCGCACGTCCATCACGGGTCACAGATGCATTATCTGACGGACGTATTCAGCTAGGATTGCTTGGATTATTAATGGGTGCATATTTCAGCTTAAAAATGCACCATGCGTATTCCAAAGCAATTTGTAGAGCTCAGATCCTACACGGATAGTGGAAGTGATATATTACTAACGGATCTTTTATTTACACGTTTGTGTGCTGCCATCTGCTGTGTACCCGCTACTGAGTTATGAACTGCAGCAAATATTGTAAATAGTTAGTAGCAAGCAATTCTAACGATATCCTACGTATAACATCCATCCAACCATAACATCCGTATAACATCTTTATGTTACTACATAAAGAATACTAGGAGTATAAAAGAGTTTATCAATAATAGTAAGCTGGTATGAGTTAGGTAAGGTAATTGTTTTCCTTCAGAACTAAACGATATAATATGACTTATTGACGTAAAATATTCGTGTATCGTGACTCGAAGTTAATCACTGCATATGCAATACTTTTTGTGACCAGTTTGAAATACTGTTTTTACGTTATGTTACGTTTTAACGCGAATATAAAATTATGGTAAAATTACTTATCTGCGTTACGAGCGCTTCGCGTGTACCGCTTAAATCACGTGTGTTCGGGGAAGGAAGGATATTGCTTACTCGTAACTTGTGTGTGATCGGTCCATGTATAATACATCCGCGTAGCTGTTGGAGACGAGCCAACCAGATATCCAGACCAGGGGTTCCATTTTTGAACCGCTCGCGTAACTTAATCGCTCGACTGCGACTCATATCTCGATTGACTGGGGAAATAGTATTTTTAAATCACTACATTGTGACAAGTGGTATTAAACACCAGAGGTCCAGGAACTTAATCTTTGAATCGCTCGCCGCCCTACGAGCGAAAAATAAAGAGTTATCTCGCTTGTCGAGCAATTCCGTATTTTTGAGTCACTTAAATGCAACAAGTATTAAACACTCGACTGACGGGCCAAAAGATCGACTAATGGCCGAAATTAATAACCTATCTTTGGATTGATTTGCCTACCAGAGATAGATATTTGACATATGCTCCATATAAAATGTGTCAAATAACTATCTCAGATAGGCAAATCAATCCAAAGATAGGTTATTAATTTCGGCCGTAAATAGTATCGCATTCGAGCGATTTAAAAATAGAATTCTTGTCTCGTATAGCGGATACCGGGCGGCGTTATCAACCAACTAGAAGTTGGCTGGTTGTTCTCTAGAAGTTGACTGGTTATTCTCTTGAAGTTGGCTGGTTGTTCTCTTGAAGTTGGCTGGTTGTTCTCATGAAGTTCTCTACCAGGTTTAATGTAGTAATACGTTGCACGTTGGTGATTGAGTCTATAAGTGGGACAGTGAGAGCCTCATACATCAGACACATAAGGCCTGTCCAAGGAAGTCCCCGAAATGTTAAACAGCCGAAAGCAGCCATTCAAGTTCGGAAATTAGTTTGCATAATAGCGAGTAATTTCCTGCGGCGCCCGGGAAACACTAAACATACTCAGCGAGGCTAACTGCTGGCCACTTGTACACGCTTTGTGAACCACTGGGTGACACTGTTGCGGTTTTGGACTACAGAACTGAATCATCGAATAAATTTTATATGAAAACAGATGTAAAGTGATTATAGTGGTTTTTTAACACGATTTATTAGCTTGGTACACATACAGTATGTATGTATTGGAATCTTTGAACGTCATTTACGCCCACTTCAAAACGTCGGATTAATTTAAAACTTTGCTTACGTATCAAGGACGATGACAATGCAATTTAAAAAAAAAAACATTTTAGTTCGATTATCAATCCAAATTACATTATGGATCCTACGAGCGGTTTTCGGTCCTTATAAATTTCACGCCACGGGGACTATTATTAGTACCTACTAACATTTTAAACATTATCTTACTAATTAGTCCCAAAGCGCAAACCGTTAGAACGGCCGTGTCGATTACAAAGCCAGGATTAGCCACGCCACCTGGCGATTATGAGAAAATCCATTCATGTTTATCCAATTCGCTTTCTCCTCTCTCATTAATGTTCAGTCAGATTGCAATTACGTACCTACTTTGAATCAATAATAGAGTACTTAGTTCAGGTTCAACATTTCCAATCATGAAGAACCTTTTCCACGCAGTGATTAGAAGTGAAGTCGGATAGAAACACGAATAAGTACTTAGTTTCATTTACCTTACATTCAATAAATGCTTTGTTGACTTAAATTTATGCTTGTAGAGTTTCTTTAGGGTCTACCACCTGGTAGAGGCTATAGAACCTTTATAGTTTTTTGAAATGGCTACCTACAAAATTCCATCCACTGCCTTCATGACAAATGTGTCAGACTTGGAACAAGACTAATAAGGGATTGGGATATTAGTTTAGATAGTTGGTCAGTTCTTATGTAGTAAGTATGGGGGTGTTAGTAACTGTTAGTTGGTGTTAGTAATTCTCCAGTTAGGTGTATAGTAACCGGAAACCATACCTTTCCAACCGAAACACAGATGCTTTAAAAACAATTATTACACTAGAAATGGAGCTTTGTTTGCAGTAATTGGGTTCCGGGCAAACATAATAGGTAGGTATGCAATAGGTTGAAAAAACATATGGTAATTTTTTTTTTAATTTTGTCTATAAATCGCCGTCAACGAATCCTCAGGAAGAGTAATTATAGAATTATGCTTTTTTGCTTCCTATTCTAATTATATTTACTTTATTATTTTATTTTTATTAAACCTTAATTGCATTATCTACAATGAGCGGACTTAATGCCAAAAGGCATTTTCTACCAGTCAACTCTTGGTGACAAAGAAAAAGTTATTAACAAATTTCGACAGGTGCAACGCTAGGCTGTTTTGTATAATCCCGCTGTCTGTGCTTTTAGTAACAGATTTCAAATCTAATATCAGGTAGCTCGTGTTTGCGGCGTGCAAGTACCAAGTAGAGTTGGAGTACTCAATTGTACATATTGTTTTCTCTATATTCAGTTTTGTTGGGTAAACCTTTGTTTCGGTTTGCAATCAAATATGCAAGGAGCGAACTTCAAATAGAACCTATTCTATACAGGTTCCATATGTACACTATAAAATAATACGAGTAAGTACACCTCTCGACATCCTTAGCCACACGAAAGTGTCTGGCGAAGCGATTATAGTTTTCGATAGTTAGTCTGCAATGTTCTGCAGTGTCGACAGCGACACTGGGGCAAACAAAACGCACGCCAGCTAAACAACAGTTTTTAATTACAAGCCGTGTCGTGTCCAGCGTGTCAAGACGGTTCGTTAGGCGGACGCGACACGACTTGACTCACTTCTCAGCCGTTTCAAATCTGTCTCGGCTTTTGTAGAGGTTGAAGCTGTGTTTGTTTATATTGCGAACGTTGGAAGGCAATGTAGCTTTTCATCCGCAAAGTAGCACGACCATCTACACGTTTACTACCATAACATCTGTGACAAAAATGTAAACATTTACGGTTTAATAAATTCACTGTCCGTGTAGATACTGAATTATACTTAGTAAGTCACGCAAAAGTTTTGCGTGTACCTATTAAAAAAATACTTTTAATACCTTTTAAAAACAAATTACAAACCAAGCATTAATCTACTTTGCAACAATCCGCGAACAAAAATGTATGGTGGTGTATACCTTCATGCACGTAGCACCTCCACCACATGAAACATGCACACGCGATTAGAGAAAACATACACCAACACGCAAACCAACACGTGTTTCGCATAAGGCATCCTCAGGGTAAATAGATTCCACGACGGTTAATCGCAAAAAAAATATTCTTAAATCGATGTTAATACAAACCTAATGAGCGTAACTGACAAGTCAATCGAGCACAACAAACGTTGTTTTTGTCCCATTCATGTCCCAACTTACCATTCCATTTTTAAAAATCTTTGGGTTCGAACAGCAAAACATTTCTGCAATGGTAAAATAATTTTCTAGCCACCTCATCCATTTAATTTTCCGCAGCTTTGTGAGGTTGCCTTCTGTGAGATTTTACGAATTTGTATTCGTTCTGCGTTCTATCATGTGCTATCTTTCTTATAAATAAAATTTAAATAAGACTCCTATACAATTTCAATTCTACCTGAGAGCTGGCAGTTTTTCGCTCAGAATATTAGCAATGTTAAATACCAAAAATGCTGCTTTGTTTGACTAACTAACTAAATGAATTGTAAAACGTGAGCGACATATACCATCAAAAAGTACACTTTAAATTAAAAATTTAAATAGAAATGTGAACAACTTTAGGGAAAAACTATGAAATTGAAAGTATGAAATGAAATTATAAACCAAACGTAAATGAATGGAATTTCATTCAATAGTAGGTATTTAACGTAAAGTAATACGTAAAATACATTTTACATTCATATTTCGTAGTATTGTGTATTTAAACTGCAGGCGTTTAATACCATGTCTAATACGCCGCGAAGCTGCAAGTAAATTCAAATGTATTAATTACATAATTAATTCGTATTAATTCGTAAATATAATATATTATTATATAACAAACCGGGGAACGAACATGACGCTAGTCAGGATCATTGGCTACATTGCCATGTAACCTTACAAGAGCACCTGCTCGCTAGTAAATAGCCATTTGGAGCAGCGCAAATAGGCGATGGTAACTTTTTCCAGCACTGCACCATTTAGGCCGATAGATGGCATATCGCCTTGGCAAGCCGTCCAAACAAAACGCAAGCAAATTTCAATACTGTGCCAAGTTAGCAACAAGTTCAACATGCATTTCAGTATCACTTGCATTGGTTGTTCAGTGGTAGAATGCTCACCTGCCTGCCACTTCAAAGTCAGTCGGCAACCGACTCGCCACTGCAGAAGTGTAGAAGTACCCGCTAAGTTGATACGCAATAGGCGCAAATGCAGCTAGCTCATTTGCTACTCAGGGGCTTAAAAAATGGCTTATGAAATGTGACCGTAACAAACATTAATTAGTTCAAAAGTTTGTCCAATGAAATCATCTTATCGAATTATAAAATGTGTTTTTTATTATGTAGAGTATAAACTCTACATAATAAAGCGGATGGAAACCCAAATTTTTTAATGGTCGTATAACGACTTAATTGTAGGCTTACGATACATAAAAGTAACACTTAAACACTGCTAATGATATCATATCACATGAAGTATCACATTCTATCGCCGTGCGAAATTAGAATTCGAGCGGCAAATTGGACAGGTCGGGAATGTGCTTTCTGAATTAAAAATTGCGGACAAAACGGAAATAAGCCCAGTGTGGAAGTCGTGGTTTGTGGTTTTTGAATTTCAAATATTTGCTACGTAGAACATAATCATAAATCAAATATTTATAGCTAGTGTTGTGTTGACTTACGTGTTGTTAACTGTTGTAACTTTGTAAAAGTTAACTTTGTTAACGTCTATAATGGTTTGGGTTTGCCTTGACCGATTCATGTTTATGAGTCAAAGTTGTTCCACAGTAGATACATAATAATATGTCATGACTTCGATCTCACAAAAAAAAAATATCTGTCATCGAGGCATGAAAACATAGTACCGTGAACCTTTTTTCACGATTAGGGTTTCCAGAACCGATGCCCTTTGGTGGAACCGGGAATTTTGGTACCGGGGAAAACTGGTATCGGGAATTCCGGGACTTTCGGGTTCCACACAACCGGGGTGATGATTTTTTTTGTCGAGGCTTTGAAAAAAAAGGAGATTATAACCTCTGCCTTTAAAAAACTTCGATTTAAACCCTCATAAGATAACTGTAAGTACTATTATCAAAAAACCTTAATTCACCTTATATACAAATAACATTCCTTTATTTTGTTGTTTTGATATTTAATAACCTTTCATTTTCTGGTAAACTCATACATTCTTGTCAACTACATCAAATGAAAACACACTTAGGACGAGAAAGCTTTATTGAAGCTTTTATGTTTTCTTTGTAGCGCTAAGTAGAAGATTTTTAGCACATGAAGTTTAATATCGGCATCATAAATAACTCTAGCGCCAACTCGAGAGAAAATTTCCAGGTCTTTGAGATATAATGTACGCTAAATTAAGACTACATTATCGTACCGCTTAGTAACGAAGCGGGAATATATTATGTTATTTATAATAAATCGTGCCACTGGCTGGAGAACTTTCAGACATGGAGGTGCCGCAGGAATTGAACTCGGACCTTCACGTAGAAAGCAGTTCAGCAGTTCAGAAGCAGCTTCTGGACTATTCCCGCTCATGATTTTTTTTATAAAAATATTAGAAACGAATACTTAGAAGACTGTTACAATGTGTGTGAGACCTGACAGGTGCAGAAAGCAGAATTCAAAGTGAAACGTTCAGCTCCCTCTACTGAATAGTATAACCTTCCTTCTACTAAGTCAGTCCTAGGTACAACAGCTTGAAATATAATGTGTCTTCCTTCAGGGAAACGGGTCGAGAACATACGTAACCAGGCTCTGTCAAGGTATTTGTTGAGATAAGACAGTTGCTACGACATTAGGGGATTTCACAAATTCTGGTGAAAACTTTACCAATTCTACTGCTTATTTGTACAAATGTACAGTCCTGTAATCAATCGAATACTCAGCGAAAACCTAAAAAGTATATTTTCAAAACTGATTATATTTTATAATTTTTTTAACTAATGTAACTAATTGTCACCATAATTTATAAAAAAAGAAGTTAAAAGTGAAAAGCTTAAAGCTTTTATATTTAAAAGTTAAAAGCTTTTGGGACTTATTTTGTTTATGAGAAAATATCATGTCATATTCCTTTATTGAGATTAGTGCTTGCTATTGCAGACATATTAAATACAAAATCCGAAAACATAAATTAAGACATAGCAAAAATCTAAAAATTGAATCCATATGAATGTTGACAACCCTAATTCGATTAGGTACCATAAACAATCGGGTATAACATGTGAATATTCTCAAGCATATTCCAGGTAACTTGCAAATCCAATGTAACATTACAACAACTAGTCACTAGCTATTTGTCATGTAATACTGGATTGACGACAGCACGGCGATCTCGTAGTAAGTACGTGTTTACATGCACGGAATAAGAGGATATCGGGCGGCATTATTTCCGTATATATATTTTATTATATAGTATGGATTATACAAACGTGGTCCCCTGTTTACTCCTAGGATAATGAAGCTATAGCAAAAATAAAATTATCATACGATTTATACATACCTCTATCATGTATGTTTTGATTTTTATCATGAACTAGTGGACGCCCGCAGCTTCGCTCGCGTTAAACATTCACTAACTTCAAAAACCGTAAAGTTTCATACTAACTTTGCACCCCCGTTTTACCCCCTTAGGGGATGAATTTTCAAATTTTTCTCGCCGTAAAAACCATCCTTGAACTTCAACGAACATTTATAAAAAGAATTGGCCAAATAGGTCCAGGCGTTGTTGAGTTATGCGCTTACCAACACATTTTGCGATTCATTTTTATAATATAGAAGATTGATTAAAATAAGACCGAAATTTTTTATTTCAATCAACAATATCGACCAATTTTATTGGTATTTTCAGACATCCTGCATACGGCTTATTACTAACATAAAACAAAAAAGAAAAATGCACGGTCATAGCTTAAATTTAGATGAGGAAACAGGGGACTACGAGAGGACGATTTCTTTAATTTTACGTAGGTACCTACAATCAGTTCGAGCTGCAGTTCTCTCTACCGCACGCTAAGATTTAGTATTCTGTGGGTAGGGAGATCGGAGTGAGCTAAGCAGGACGGCAATATTTTTGATGAATGCCCATTTTTCAAAAGTCGCCCGACGTCCTCATTAGTCATTTTTTATTAATACTATGGGGTAACAAAGCAAACAAATTGTATTGAACTAAAATACCGTCAGATAAGTATAAAAGTCTTTGTCTATGAATAGACAGAGAGATCGATTTTTATTATCAAGGTACTTTATCCTGTGTGTTGACGTATACATAGAGATACATTGTTGGTATTCTGTAATTACATTAAATGTATTCTAACCTATTTTAAATCGATTACGGATATCATTATTATGTATTATTATGGCATACAAAACTTCATATAGAGTTCGGCCGGGACAGTACCACTGCCCGCCACGGTACCTAGTACCATAATAATATTAGCCATGAGGTTCTGTAAATTTGAAATCCCAACGCTAATTTCACGCGCCTGTGTCAGTCGCAATGCAGATGGTCCGTACCGTCGTTCAATTTGTACGAAATGATGTTGCTATTCATTTTGAGAGCATTGGCAGGGTGGCGCGACCGTCATTTGCCTAAGGCGGAAGGCAGACGACGACTTTAATCGGTTAGCCGATGCAAACTGGTAGCTGGGAATAGTGGAATAGAGTTGGAGAGTAGGTAGGTCCAATTATCGGCATTTCTTATCATTTTGCTCTAAGCCTTTAGCTATGTCTGGGAGATCTATTTTTAATCATCCTTATATCCTCATCCTTAGTAATATATAAATGGGAAAATGTGTTTGTTAGTTTGTCCTTGTTCTCCTCCTCAATGGAATAATGGATCGATGTGATTCTTTGCATACGGCCTGGAGAGTGACATAGGCTACGGCTATTATCCCGGAAAATTACACCGTTTCCTTGAAATTAACAAAAAACTGTAATAATCGTTCGATTTTTTATCGATAGTCAGTCAATTTTTTAATCGATTGATGGCTATCTCGGATTACGAAAATATGGATTAAAATGCGGGTGAAATTAAATTTTGATTGATGGTTACCTATGGTGTAGCTTGCCGTTGATAAAGGCTATTCTTATTATATTTTAAACAATCCCTTTAGTAGGGGAGCCCAAGAGGGGATTTTGCGGGATACTCAAGCGCGTAAGTTTAATATACAGTGGGATACCTTGTACCCGGTTAAGTACCTCCACCAAATATGAGCCCCATATATAAATGGGGCCGTCAAGGATAAAGGATCAGATTAGTAAAAAAAAAAAATTTGTCATCAGAAATTCTTGAGCGCGTTAGATTAAGGTAGGGTGAGTTAATTACATGCTAAAAAGTGTATATTCCACTAATCTTACAATTTGAGAGTAACGTAAAGAAAGGGGAGGGCTACAAAGTTACTCTCAAATTGTAAGATTAGTGGAATATGGGCTACAAAGTTGTAGCCCTCCCCTTTCTTTACGTTACTCTCAAATTGTAAGATTAGTGGAATATACACTTTTTAGCATGTAATTAACTCACCCTACCTTAATCTAACGCGCTCAAGAATTTCTGATGACAAATTTTTTTTTTTTACTAATCTGATCCTTTATCCTTGACGGCCCCATTTATATATGGGGCTCATATTTGGTGGAGGTACTTAACCGGGTACAAGGTATCCCACTGTATATTAAACTTACGCGCTTGAGTATCCCGCAAAATCCCCTCTTGGGCTCCCCTACTACTTGAGTAGAGGTAATTCTGCACAAAAAAACGATTACATACGAGCGGAGCCGCGGGGATAGCTAGTTATCGTTATATAGAAATAATATCGTACCTACTATTTAGTCTGTAGCTTGGTGCGACAGTCGTGTGTGTAATACCAGTCGTTGCATTCCAGTGACTCAAAAATACGAAATTGCTCCATGTCGATCGAGATAAGACTCGTATATTTTCGCTCGTCAGGCGGCGAACGATACAAAAATAGTGCTCTGGGTCTTGTAAGTCTAGTATCCGTGATCATCTTCTACATCGAGAGGTGAGTTTTCAGCATTAACATACTTTAGCATTTCTGTATGAATTTCAATTGCACGACTGAAAGCGGTCGTCTGTTAAATGCCACATTTTAGTGTTGTTAAGTAAATAATACCTTCAGCAAACAATTTTTCGTGCCGTTTTTGGTTGTTTGGTAGGTTTATATTTACTATATTTTTTATCTTTGAAAGTTTGTAGACAGTTTTGGTCATAAAAATAAATTACCTACAATATATCTTGTTAAAGCTTACTTTTGGGAACTTATGGCATGTAGCTTTCCTCACGATGTTTTATTTCACCGTTACTGCAATTGAATCGTAATCAAGGTAACCAACTTATAAATATAATGTTTTCTTTTATTAATTTAACGTATTTCTATGCGTATTATATAAAAATATTAGCTTTCGGCACATATTGTATGTATAAACATTAACTGTGCCAAATGTCATACACCTCCGTTCACGTAATTTTCGTAACAAGGGGTCGAAAGTGGTTTCACGTATTAATATTAATATTATAAACAAAGGAAGCGTGGTGCTCTTAGCGCATTGCAGATGTCCCGCGCCCGTTCGGTAATGATGAGCAGGGACGCTTCGGTGGCGTGTGCTTTGTTCCAGGTTTTTTTTAAAATTAGTAGGTACTAGATTTAACGCCTGTATTATGCCACTATCCCGAAGGGGTAGAGAGAGGCTGAGATGTGTATTGTACGGTAAACCCATAATTCACAGGACATGAATGTCATATGCAACGTTCATATTAAAACATTAATTCGATAAAATAGGCTAAAATGAATTATACAGTTTCGAATTACAATAAAAACGTTACCAAATTAAAAAGTTAAAAAAAGAAATATATAGTATATTCAATATTAAATTTATGATTAATAAAATAAATATTACAATTAAAAATATCAATGTTTATCACATATTATTATTCACTACAGTTATTAAGGAAATTAATAACACTAGAGGACGCTCGCAGCTTCTCCTGCGTGGAATTAGTCAATTGGCTTCTTGGTTTATTGTTTTAACCTAAACTCCTCATGGACATTATTGGATAGACTCTACCTAGTGAAATCCTATGTGGTCTTCCTTATTTCCTGGATAATTCATGTAAATCCGAATTAAATTAGAAGGTAAAGCATGGATCACTTACGTTCTATTCAGAGTAGGTACGGAGCTAAGTTAGGACGTAACTAACCAACTAGTGATTCACTGAATTACACAAGCGTTTGTTAATAAACTGCGTACTCAGCGAATTCAAAGTAAAGACTAGAGTTGTTATATTGACTCGAGTCGATAGAATAAATTGATTTCGAATTTCGAATTCACTCAATTTAAATATCTCTGCATTTTTGCAATTCGATTTACGTAATGTTTACAGACACTACGTTCTACAAGCAAAAACATTGCATAAATGAGTTACAAACACATTTTGAACTTATTGCAAGCACAGATTATGCATTCTGCGGCGCAGGTAAAATGTATGAACTCATATTTTTGTCAATTACACCGACACTTATTTACACTTGTCCTAACTTTTAAATAGTCGCGAGTTTATTTACTGCTGTTAAAAATTGTAATGCGACCATACCACATCCATAATACGAGACAGAAAATAACATACCACATTCATTAAAAATACGTAGAGTATTGGTAGTGTATCGACAATCGCATATAAGGAATGTAAGTATCAATACTAATTACATACAATACATTTCTGAAATTGGGTGTACCTACTTCCGAAAAGCGCATACCGCCGATCGATCTGAAATTTGGTATAATAACGTATTTTGACCTCCTAATCACGAATATCATAACGAAAATTGGCGCAAACGCCATTTTGTATTTGTAGCTATTTCCGCTATAGAAACTCAATTCAGGAAAAGGTGACGATTCAAAATGGCGTTTGCGCCAATTTTCGTTATGATATTCGTGATTAGGAGGTCAAAATACGTTATCATACCAAATTTCAGATCGATCGGCGGTATGCGCTTTTCGGAAGTTTATCCCTGAAATTGTCGAGTAATATATGACCGTGTACATCATAAATAGCTAGTGTTGGCTCTCCCACAGTTATCTTGTCAACTAATTCTCCGGCCGCCGGCCGCCGCGTATTTCAGGAGCGCGCTAAAATAAATACACAGTCGAAGTGGTCTAAGTCTGTAGCATCTGTTCCGTTCCAATGTGTTAATGTCGTTCATCTTGGACTTAACTGAGTGCTGCCTAACATCTAATAACTATTCGTTGGGACTTTGACCTGTAATGTTTACTCACTATCTATACTAATATTATAAAGAGGAAATATTTGTTTCTAACGATGTTATTTCCTGCGATGCATGATACGCGCTGACATGGGAATGGAAAGAAAATGTCAGTGTTTACGAAGTCAGCTTTATGTAGAAGCTGTATGGTATGTAAATACGGCAGAAGATCAACCGTATTTAATGGCACGTGTAACTTGTAGATTCTATCCATCATTTATTAGTCCACTCCTGTCAGCGCTGGATATAACTCTCCCGTAATCGATAAGGTAGAAAGATTTCCTGCAATATTCTACGAAACGAGGAGTATGACTTTTTTCTGTATCAGCTCTAGCTACACATTGGTGGGAAATTAATTGCGGGCCTGAAGCAAACAATGGCCATTTAGGAGTTTGTACGAAAATTATAGTTCCATTTAAAACTAAATGAGTTGGTTAACAGCAGTACCTAGGAGGGTACAACCAATTTGATATTGGACAGTCAAATTAGGTAGGTACTTGATCATCGTAATTTTTACGCACTCGTTTCAATTAAATTAGTTAAATAATCATATAAAACAATTACATACATATTTTTGAAATTTAATCAGTGATATTACTGAAAATAAGTTAGAAATGAAGCCAGCAAACCTCGGATTCTTATGCAGTACACTTAATTAACTGTGTACAAGAAATTCAACTATCGGCGTTCAACGTAGAAGTTAACAATCGGTTGAGCAATAGTTTGAAACTTTGAATGTTCCCAGCTGCACCTGAGACCCAATGACTTCTCGTGAAACTTATCTCATTTCAGAAATTGCACAAAAGACATGTCAAGCTTACAAAAGTACAACATCTTTTAGACTCTCTAACATCACGCTTGGAATTCCTTGAAAGAGTAGGCAGATGTGTAAATTACTAACCTACTTTAACTTCTGATCCATAACTAGAGTATCAAGTATTTCATGATTTCATGATCATATTCAACTCCTTGACCCACTACCGACTGAATGCGAAGGTCCAGCCATACGCACTGACGTATTATTAGATGGACATCTTTGAGAATGTTATGGTGAACTGTCAGACATGAAGGCTATACATATTTACTCTATGCTTAATCTAAGATTTTGTATTATGATCAATAGGCTGTGTGTGCTGAATGCAATAAGCAAATCGTTTAAAAGTGGAATCAATGCGGGTCGTAACATTAAAATCAACACACAGACACAGACACTGTGGCCTGTAATGTCACAGGCCACAGTTGTTCCAATCTCTGTACATTATCATACGCTTTTTTTATGGAACTAGTCACAATTACGAGGAGAAAACAGAAACATACACAGATAATAAGATTAAATTGGCATTAAAAAAAGAAAACCAAAAATAGGTAGGTACTTAGATCCAAATACGTGAACCTATGAAGAGTTTTTCCATACTTTCGTAGCAACTTTCACCGCTACAGTACGACGGCATGTATATACTCAGATCCATTTCCCCACACTAAGCATTCTCCAGGTAAAAGCAGTCCGGTAATTTATCTTTTCAAACGTATGAATAGCTCGGAAGCTGCAAATATGAAAATTGAAGTGAGAAGACCATGAACCCGATTACTAAGAGATGAAGCGGAGCAGCTGGGTCAAGATGTCAAGATCTATTGACTACTGATTAGGAGTTCGGTTGGTGTAGACGCAGGCTTAAAATAGACTTCATTTAGAGGCACAATGTAACGGAGTCGTTATGTGCTGTTAATTACATAGTCCATAAATTTATTGCAATATTGAAAATAGTTTGAAAATACATATATATAAATGTTTAATAAAACAAATATAAAGTTTTTATAAATCAATCATGATACGTTATTGGCTAGATAGGCTTTACGATACGCTAACATAAAATTTTTAAAATGAAACAACTATAATTTATAAAAATGAATTCGTCCGTCAGGCCACTATGATGTAAGCTCTGCTATAAAATTAGGACTGCAGTTGTCGCAAACGTTTCATTGCTAACGTGTAAAAGTTGTAAAAGTTAGTTAAAATATGATCTCTACAAGAAACAATTTCAGCCAGATGAACTCGACATGTTGGCATTTTCATAAAAAAATTGAATTTGAAAATCGAACTACTTTTATTTAAAATTTACTCGTCAAAGAATGCTTTAAAACTTCACTACTCCAATTTTTTTGCCTCGTGGTATAAGTACAGGATAAAACCTTGTACTGTATTCTGTGATAAAACAGACAATGATAAAAATGTTCCTTTTACGAATCAGAAAGAAAAACTTTTCCGCCATAACTTTTCCCGCCAACAACGAACTGTCAACTACGACTTACCGGAGGGGGATTTGTCCGGCGTCGGGGGCTCGTCGGGCCGGTGGTTCCTGAGGAGTTGGAGCGCGAACTCGGTTCCCACTTCCTCGGACCGTGGGCAAGGGGTATAAGCGTACTGTTTTTTTGTCGGCGCCGGAATGGGCGCGACGCGGTGTTTGCCCCGGTCGGCCATACGGCGTCTGACGTACTCACCGCGCCACAATCGCTACTCGCTTGCCCTTATCGATAAAGCTCGCGCAACCAATTTTCAGATTCGCTAACCGATTATCACCCCATTACCGAACTACCTGTTAACCAATAAAGACTGTAATAGCTTGACTTCCACTCGACTTAACAATTAACACCTCTATTACACGCTTACAGTTTAATGTTCAGCCGTATAAACAAAGAACTCGTAAGTAGACCAGGTGGTTTACTTTTCAGTAACTAATTAAAGAGGTTTTAAAGTATGCATGCATACCATACCTATGCATATAGCTCAGTCAGTAAGAATAACTAGGTTGATGTTGATATAATGAGTTTATTAACTTTTCTCCGTACTATGAAGTTGTTATACTTGTTTATAGCTTTCCGAAAGCGGCCAGTTTCCCCGCCCTAAGCAATGAACTAAATTTCATAGAAGAGTTAAGGAGGGAATAGTCGGGCGGGATGCACAAGCGGCCTTGGCCTCCACGAGACACGGACACAGCCAAATATACACAACACTACACAAGATAACCGAGTCTGCGCACATAACTACAGATTAAATAATAGGCTTCCCTTGTACTGTTCGATGCAGAAGGTATGATATTATAGGTAAATCGGAAATTCACATCAACTCGTGGAGGATTCGCCAGACTTGAGAAAATACAGGATGTTTTATTTAATGCATATCTACCTATATTACCTAATAATGGAAATAAATATTGACAATCATTTTTACTAGGGAACAACTTAATTCATAAAGAAATATCTTCCAGTTGGGCCGTTGCAATTAATATTAAAATATCTTTTTTAGCTATCTTTACAGAGGGTCGCAAAATTTATGACGATAACCGCTAAAAATAGTCAAAAAACTGCTCAAATAATAAAGTAAATAGATAGATATTTTTCGCAATTCTATAATGATTAAAAACGAAGTACAAAATTACTGAATTTTGAAATGTACGACTGTGTATTTAGCGGTCATCGCACCCGCATATGACATTATTTAATTTACATGACGAGAAAGCCGTAGTTAAAATTGGAACGAACCATTTTATGTGCCATTGCATCCCACAAAATGGGTACTTAGGATAAAACCTCCAATAACTCCTATACGGATTTAGAGAGGGCTGTTGTTTTATTGTTGGTACGAGTATATAATTAGATCAATATCTTACTCAGTAACCGCATAGAGTAAGGACCGTAACCGTATGGATAGTTTAATGTTATTATTGTAAAACATTGGACGTTATCTCCGTGTCGCCGTGCCCCAGTGCAGTGTAGGCAGCGGTCGATAGCACGCGCGGGCCTGCATTGGAAACTGCATGCTGCAGCGGGCGAACTACGCTGATAGCTTTCAGGATCAAATTTTATCGTGGATCCAGGGCACAAAGTAAATCATTTTTCACCCCTGTCTTATTATGTCAAATTATCGAAAATAGATCCTGTACATTTGTTGATGTATGTGTCTCTAGTTATATTAAAAACTCATCTCCACTCATAAAATAACTTTAAAGACAACTCGCGCTCTTGTTATATAATATTCGGCTAAAAGCAATTTAAAAACAGAACAGCTAATAAAATGATGCGCACGAATCCTCGACTAAATAATTGACGACTCAGCAATAAACGGGCGAGCCTGTGGAAATCATTTCAGATTCTCTAATCTAAATAAAAGATGATGGCAACACCAGGTAGGTACCTACTAAAGGTTTGTTTTGTTTTCAAAAACTTAGTTACGTAGCGATTGTTAGAAAGTTTAAATGAAACTAAACCAGTGCTTCACTCACCCTAAGGTTGCTTCATTGTCTATAACACAGCCTTATAGGGGCTGCTGAAAATAATTTATATCTTCTCAGTATGACAGAATGAGATGTGGTCTAAAAATGTGGATTGGTAGTCTTAGTAATCACGCTTTTGAGATAAAATAAAACCGTTTAAAAACAACTCACTGGCTTTTTGACATTAATACAACAGTAACATTAAACTGCGTAAGTGCGTTATACGCAGTTTAATGTTACTGTTACAAATTATAAGTGAGGGCTTTACTTGAAACCATTTGAGAAAGCAAAGTCCAATGAAAGAAGTGTCCGTCCAATTAGGAGACCTTTCTGTTAGAAAAAAATGTTTGTGAAACCGAACAACTGACAACTGCTTCAGCGAAAAACGTTTAATATTGTACCCTGCAGTAGGCCACTAATGATCTGTCCCTGTATACACTGCAACTCATTGTTAAGAAGACAGCCGGAAATGCAGAGAAGCCACTGCATACATACGTTACGCTTGCACCATTGTCGGACTACAAACAAAGGGAAAGGTGTCCCATTTCTTACGAGCTCTCTGTAATGTTTAGCCGACTTGCATTGTTTCACGCTTAAAATTATTTAAAAAATATCTATTGTGTTACAATAGCAGGCAGCACATTATCTACTTTCTTGATTTGACTATAAAATTACTAGTTTTCATAATTTAATACTTGATTGTTGATTAACACAAAATTATTAATCATTGATATATATTTATATTCAATGATTAATAATTTCATAATTATATATTTCATGATTTTAAATTGTTAAATTATTGGAAGATAAATTTTGATGACACATTGTATTGACTCAGATTTTCTTAATATAAGCGCATGTTTCGAGAAGGCGAATAATTGTGAAACCTAGACCATTAAGGGGTTACTCTGCCCAAGTACAATAAATTATTATACCAACGTTGACGACATATTTCATTGCGCCCATCCGACCAACCTTCTACCGTTCTAATAATTGTCTAACTCTATAGCAAAAGGCAAGGCTTATCACTTGTAATATCGACATGTCAGCAACTTCGATTTAAATGTCTGACGTCTTAGTATTTCACTAACTCTGTTCTATTAGGCAATCCAAATTGTACCGATCAGCTTTTGATGAATTTGTAGTTCAATTAAAAAATAAGTAGGGTGGGCAAAATATATCGATATTATCAACCGCCCGTAATCCAGAAGGACCACGAGTAGGTACACACTAGTATACCGTGGTCCTTCCCACAGATAAAAGAGGTACCTACCAGTAGAGATAATTAGTGGGACAAAATAACTACACTAACAATTACCACGAACCGTCAGTGAATTAATTCTTTTTTTTTTGTAATTGTTTAAAATATAAAAGGATTCAAAAATAATGTGAATTAAATATGTAGGTAATTACTAAGTTTGTTGATAAAACGTGATGTGTGTTAAAAATTCATAAAATTAAATGTTTGCAATTACGAGCGCAAATTAACGAAACGTTTCGTGTTGAGAGCCATCAATGCAATTAAATATTTTCCTTCTAATTAACGTTAGTTATTTTTTACATTTTTGAGAAATTAAGTCCAGATCCAGTAAACATGACCCGGATGTACTCGACCGTGTCACAAAAGAAAACTTAAACAAAATTAAAAAACCCGGAATTTTACTAAAAAAGGTTCAAATTTTACCTTCACTGTTCCGTCATGTTTCAGCGAAATTCGACCTGGGTCACAATACAACGATATTAAATTGAAACTGTACTGTAAATCCTACTCTGTTATAGTTGAATTAGAGCACAGAATACGTAAAACATGTTACAAGGACCGTAGGGAAGCATTATGTTATTGTATTGTATACTAGAGTAATATCACAGCCTATTGAGCAGTCATGTTATAGCCTTAAAATACTATTTATAATAGTATTGTGATTTATATCTCTTTGTCTTTAGTCACCCAAAGATCGTGAAGAAATCGCTTCTGTAGCGATTGTAAGATCGCCTTTTGGCTACCACTTTATTTTTGACTAGTAGACGCCCGCAGCTTTGCTCGTGTGGAATTATTATATAGCCTATGTCACTAAAGATGCAGCTTTCTAACGGTGAAAGAATTTTTGAAATCGCTACAGTAGTTTTTGTGTGAAAACATTACAAACAAATGTTTCCTCTTTATAATATTAGTACTCTATATATAGACATACTAACTATATTTTATTTTTTGGTGTACAATAACTGGCTCGTAATGACGTGTATTGTATTAATCTCTGATACTTATTATACCAACATTTATTTATTTAGGTATATATTTATACAACTTTATTGAAATCTCTATAGAGATATACAATGGGCGGACTTTATGCCTTATAGCATTTTCTACCAGACAAACCCTGGTTGAGTGGGGAAAAGTTACGGTAGGTAGAAAAACAAAAAAGAAACATATATACATATAGGCGCATGGTCCACATTAGATGCCACATTCATTGGCCGAGAACACATATCCTATGTGTTTTCCAGTAGGCGTGGATAAAGAGGGTGTGAATATTAAAAATCAATAACATAACATTACAATCACAATATTATAAAGGATATTAATAACGACACTCCACCGAACACGTGATGTGCACGCTTGATGCGACCTGATTCCTCGATTTGGTTCTTCATCAGCCGTATCGCTAACCAATCTGCGCACCAGCGTCCGGGGTTGTGTCAGAGCGGCGACAGTGTCATCTTTCTTGCATCAAAAGCGACATTGACAACCGCTTTATTTAATACTGCCAGTCTCATCAAATGAGGCGCCGACACGGCCAGACTGACAATCGCACGTCCTCGTGCGTATGCTCAAGCTCCCGTTGGAATTCCGATTAATCTGGAAATACAAATTACAGCTGAGACTACCGTATACGCTCGTCCATCACTGACATTTTTATCAGTCACATCATCATCATAGAAACAATCTCCCTCCGCTTTTACTACATAAACCGGCTCTACAACAACACATTACTGTAAAACCACACAGGTCTCCTTAACCCAGCCTCCAGCCTCTCATAGACTGACGAACAGTCGAAGTGACTTGGTCCGGAACCTCGACCCGCATAGGCCAGCTCCTTAGATCCAAACACCTGCTGTCGTTTCCAACATTCCCTCCAGCCTCTCATAGACTGACGAACAGTCGAAGTGACTTGGTCCGGAACCTCGACCCGCATAGGCCAGCCCCTTAGATCCAAACACTTGCTGTCGTTTCCAACATTCCCTCCAGCCTCTCATAGACTGACGAACAGTCGAAGTGACTTGGTCCGGAACCTCGACCCGCATAGGCCAGCCCCTTAGATCCAAACACTTGCTGTCGTTTCCGATAAATTAACTGCAGAACACCTCTGTGCTTCCATTCTTGTTATGTCCAGTAAAAGCGAAATCGAGATTAAATCTTAATACAATGACATTCACCACAGATGTAGTACTTACTCAAATTTATGCCATGTCGGTTGCGGAGGCCGTGAGGGTTGCAGAACTGGCACACCTAGTGTGTGAACTTGCCACAGATATGGTATCACTATCGCCGTCAGGTACCCTCTCATTCGCCTGACTATGGATCGCCGACTCGGCCTCCTCAACCTCCTCATCGTTATAACTTAAAGAAGTAGCTATTTCGTAGCCCCCGGGTACTGCACGCAAATTTGCGTAGCACTTAACATTTTATTTACCCACACCCGTGAGATAGACCAAATCATTACACGCAGTACCCGAAAACTTCTCAGCAAAGCTATGACTCGCTAAGGAACAGACAGATCTACTATCAAAGAGAAAAGAAACGGGCTCACCGGATGATAAGTTTTGTAAAAATGTTGCTAATAAAGTCTCCATATTCTGTAAGTAGGTAGGACTCTGTGGGTTTTCTTGTACCCCTCAACGCTCATTCTCCTCTATTCTTTACCCTCCAGATCCCACTTCTGATATAGGCGCATGGTCCACATTAGATGCCACATTCATTGGCCGAGAACACATATCCTATGTGTTTTCCAGTAGGCGTGGATAAAGAGGGTGTGAATATTAAAAATCAATAACATAACATTACAATCACAATATTATAAAGGATATTAATAACGACACTCCACCGAACACGTGATGTGCACGCTTGATGCGACCTGATTCCTCGATTTGGTTCTTCATCAGCCGTATCGCTAACCAATCTGCGCACCAGCGTCCGGGGTTGTGTCAGAGCGGCGACAGTGTCATCTTTCTTGCATCAAAAGCGACATTGACAACCGCTTTATTTAATACTGCCAGTCTCATCAAATGAGGCGCCGACATACATATAATATATACCTGACCAATCCTACATCCTATTATAGGCTGACTTTACAACATGCACATCGCTTCGCAATGTTTTCCTTCGTAATTCTTATTCAATTCGTAAGATGGTAATCACGAATTTAATAATTTTAAATCAAACGTAGTAAGTAGGTACGTAAAAATGTAAATATTATTTTAGGCCCAAAAATCTTCAGCAACGATATTTACAGGGAGTCTGCATTGCGCTATTATCATAATTTTAAAGAGTGCCCGGTATTTGGGAGGCAATTTACAGGAACAAGAACAAATACAAGGTGAGCTCCCTCTAAAATTTTAATGTTACTACTATTTGGGTCAACGAGGAGTCTGAAGAACAAAGCCTGCCCATTATTATACCTGTATTTATTCAAAAGAAAAGAATGCGTCTTCTACTCTAGGTAAATGTTCACTGTGAGTTCATTTATCAGCTTAACTTCCATTGTTTCCTTCAGTTCAGTGACATGGCCACCAGTAGATGAAGTTGCATACTCGTTTTCTATCTTGTATCCATTAAAAATATCTAAATAGGTGTCTTAACTGTTGACATACTTTCCACCGGGGTTAAATGAATAACTTGTACTGAAGAAAGAGAAAATCTGCAGATAACATATATTTGCGTTGCAACTACCAACCATACCTAATCGTGTAATTAAAAAAAAAAACTCGCTTTTGTAGATAACCGAACTAAAATGTCTTTTTTTTTTTTTCAAAGATTCCGTTACTGTCCATAATGTTCTCAAAGACCATCTAAAGTCTGCCAATTCGCAATTGGCCAGAGTGGTGGAACGTCGTGAGAAGGCTAATCCCTATCATTCCGAGAATAGAGTTATGCTCAACAATGGGACAAGTCAATGAAAGGGTTGTGGTGGAGGTAATCAAACAGCACTTACGAGTAAAAGGCTCTACATGTTTCTAGGCCTATTAATTTGGTCTAAAAATAACTTCACTTTGAATGTGCCTAATATATTTTGTCTGTAAGTTTACTGTGAACAAGAAATAATATAACCAGGGATGACTCTCATCGAGGAATTTCTTTACTAATTAGGTCCAAAATATAAAATCTCTTAAAGGTATACAACAAAAAATCTAGTGCAAATGAACATGATATTTAATCAGTTAATGATGAATTACATAGCATTGTTAGTACGCGACAGAGTAGACCCGAAGCAGACACCGTGATAAAATAAAGTTACAAAAAGATTTTTATATAAAATGATATATTTATTAAAGCCGAATTAATCATTACATTTTTTGGTAGAAACTGTTAATCTACATGACGTTGATGGCAATGAATGACGATGAGAGATGGATTGATGATCCGGCTTATAATTCGTTTGAGGTTCCGTTTAACAGAAGTGCATTTCAGTAAAGTTTTTCTTGTCCTTGAAGATTGGGCCGAAAGCTCCGTAGTTCTTTTGTTCGGGCTTCTTCGGTGGTGAGAAAGAAGTTGGTGGGTCTACTGGTTTTCTGAAAAGCAGGAAATGTTATGTTAATATTGTTGACATTTAAGAAATCTAGCCTTAACTTTGGTCTATAATACGAGTACATTCCTATCATAATTTATAATCTTGACTCATGTTCTTCATGTAAATAAATGTCTTTTTATCGTGCTCTGGCTGTTTTAACTCGCTTTCATAAACTAACTAGACTTACAAGCGTTTGTTATCAATGTCATGGGCGTGATTAAGCTTTTTCGCTATCAAATCTATACGAGTATAATACGTAAACTTAATGGGTACATTTTGAACTATTTTTCGGAATAATTCGTGTTGGGAGGCATAACGATTGTATTACAATTAAAAACCATTGGGAACGGGGGTCTAACGTGTTCTCCTAAGCATGGAACCGTCCATTATATTTAGTCAGTAGCGGTCACCCATGTCGCCCGCTCCTGACGTTACTTAGCTTACTAGTGAGCTATGGGCGCTTCATTCATCTTAAATATTATCTAAATGTTCAACTTACTTGACGGGACCAGCAACGTCCAAATACTTGCAGGCGTGGTTAGCCTTCGAAGCGGTTTTGCATTCGTCGCCGCGAGCCATTGTGGACCTTGGTGGCCTAGACGGAAGCCGGGTGGTGATGGGTGAAGATGAGGGTGCAGTGGCCAGGGAATCTACGGCACGTGTTGTATGTGCGTAAGCACCGCGTGTTCCAGACGGTTACCGGTGTTGGCTCGACGGCTTCCCTTCCTGGTGCAAAGGTTCTTAGCGAGCCTGGAATTTAAAAAAAGAAAATATTAGAACCCTTGTTCTTACTGTAAAAAAAAAGAAATGACGTAAGCATCGTTAATTTTTTTTTCCTTGTAACATTTCCTTCCTGTCGTATTTTCTATATCTATTGTGTCCTATCGCTGCTACCCATAGACGTCCCACTGCTGGGCACGGGTCTCCCCCACAGACATTGCTGCGGGAGGTCTAGAGCATACTCCACCACGCTGCTCCAATTCGGATTGGTGGAGGGGTTAGTGGTTAATCCGGAGTCGAATGTTCTCAAGCCAACCGAAGGTCTTCTACAAGGCTTGGCGACTGTTTCCAGAATTGAAAAAAACCGGGACCGACGGCTTTACGTGCCCTCCGAAGCACGGTAGCGTCCATGAAATTTTGCCACTAGCGGTCACCCATATTTATTGTGTCCTATTCTACCTTAAATGTAAACCTAAATCAATTAATAAATAGAAAGAATAAAAATCCTTTAATTATTCTGTTTGTATTAAATGTTGTATAGTTACAACACAGACAGAAACTGTAGCATAAACTTTCATTTATTTTATATTATAACAAGCATGAATTCAGATGATGTTCAAATGTAATTTGAATGTAGGTCTTAGATTAGGGTTTGGTTTAGATTTACAAATAGACACAATGCAAGGCTAACTAAATTTAAGATTACTTATAAGTTAAGTCTGCTTTGTACGTAAATGACGCTAGATATTGCGATCGTTTGAATATTAAACTATGCAAATAAATGTATCTTATATAAGTCTACATTTAGTAAATTATGCAAAAAAATATAAGGAAGAATACCGGTAGGTAATTTGCCAAAAATAGATACATACTTAACATTAATTAGAATTAAAGGATAAGTTCATACTTATTAAAATTGTTGCCGTTCCTATTTTGTAAGGGCATGAAAATGTCACACATAACGGTCATGGAATGAAAAGGCATATTTTCATAGTAGGTATCCAGCTTAAATAAATAAATATCTTGGACATTCTCACACACGGCCATCTGACCCCAAAGTAGGCGCGAGCCTGTAATATGGGTGTCAGAGACTGATATACATACACAGATATATTTAAATACATACTTAAATAGATAATATTAACATTCAGACACAGAACAAATACAAGTGTTCGTCACACGAATATTTGTCCTGAGTGGGATTCGATATATTCCTAAGACTTATAAAAATAACGAAAACAATATTGAAACTAAAACAAAATGAGGTCCTTTTGTCTGTTATTGCTCAAAAGGAGGCTACGGAGCGGGCACGTCAGGCAAATGCCCACGCAGGCTTTGCAGGAGGAGACCAGGGATAAGAAGGCGTTGCTATGAGCCCATATCCCCCACTAGTGGACGCCCGCAGCTTCGCTCGCATAGAACCCATTAACGACGTCTGCCCGCGCTCGGGTTGCCCACTTGACTTCAAAAACGGCAAAGTTTCATACTAACTGCACCCCCGTTTTACTCCCTTAGAGGGTGAATTTTCAAAAATCCTTTCTTAGTGCTCCCCTACGTTACAAAAGGAACCCCTGTGCGAAATTTTTAGTTTCTAACCCTTATAGTTAGGCCCTACGTTGATATGTTAGTCAGTCAGTCAGCTTCTCCTTTTATATATATAGATAAATATTTGCAGGAGCAAAGGTGCGCGATGGGGCCCCACGGTAGTAATGCGCCAGCGATCCCGTGGCGTGTCTTATCAACGATGAGAGTCTGCTGGGTATGTGGGTATTCTGATATCAGCGAGTCCCACATACACATCAGACCCGACACGGTTATGGTGGGATGGGTAATTGCATTTCCCAGTGATATAAAAAAAGGTATCTATTACAATATCTAACACATTGCATATTATAAATATTTAATGTAATTTAATTGTATTATATTGTGATTTATTTGCTTGCAGTTCATTTAATATGAAGGTAATGTATAAAATAACACACATAGGTAGGTAGGTACACAAATGATAGGATGAATAAATTATGTAGCATAAATACAAAGTTGGTATATGCAGTACTTTGCAAAACTGGATGGACCGCATGATGCAATGCTGGGCCAGTATGCCATCATATGCCATTAAATAAATTAGTTCCAAGGTATAGAATATACCTACTTTAAGTTTCTTCAATCCGCTTAAGCTTAGGTTGATACTAGCTAACCATTGACGTTTAGATGGCATTACAATTCAATCTAATTGTACATCGATGACACCGATCAATGTGATACCAGGTATGTATCTATATCTGTTGAAAATTACTGTATTTTTTGTCACGAGTTGTAAGAGGTTCTTCAAAAAGAGCGGAAAATAATATACCTACCCTTGGTTTGTTCTTCAGAATTATCAATAAGAAATCAAAAAAATCCAACAAACAACAAAAAAATACGCAAAGTATTAGGATGCTTAAAAACTTACCTAATTTCAGATTCAGATTTCAGATTTTTATATGAACCGGAAACCGGAAGTGACATTTCGTTGGACTTTTTCAATAATCCATAGATAAAATGCGACATGTAGGTATTTGTTAAGGTGTAGATATTATCGGTGTAGACGTTATCTCAAAGGTCCTTGAACTCATCTACATAAGATATAAGAAGAGCAATTAAAAACAACATTAGAATTATGCGGAGCAGGAAAAATACTATCAAATAGACATGTCATCTAGGGAAACTCCTTGACCTTTCCTTACGCATGTTTGCGAAAAATCCACACGAATTTTCGCAAGCCTAATACTTGTTTCTAAAACTAATATAGTTTGTAAGTATATTTACCTAAATAAGCTAATATAATTTGTAAGTAGGTACTCGTAAATTCGCTTAAATATTTTTAATTAGATATATTAATTAGCCACAATCCTCACTTCATCTGCGTAGTAGACTATAGCCTCCGCCCATTCTGGCTCCCGTGCCGAATTGTGGGACAATAAAGGGGAGGAATGATTAATAAATGTCTACTGTTAGAGTAAGTACCTACACATACAGGGGTCAAAAACAAACGAGAATTGCAGAAAATCTTGTACATTGTCACTCTAAGTGTTCATTAGCATCATCCATCCATCCATCCATGAGCCTTTCGAGTTCCACTGCTGGATATAGGCCTCTCCTAAATGACGCCTTCATAATTAGTATACTAAAATAATTTAGTATACTAATTAATAGAACAATTAGAATATCAATTCTAATTGTTCTAATTAACAATAAACAACAACAATAACATCACGCCTGTGTGTATATCCCCAGTCCAAAATCGGTACATTTCGCAAAATTTCATTCAAAATTAAAACATCAAAATTATTAGTCAATTATTAATTAATTAAGGTAGGTAGATAATGATGCTTTCTAATTGGCAGTGCGTAACACAATATACCACATTTTACTTTAGGTACTTAATCTTCAATAATATTGACAAGAATAAGTTCCTTAAATATTTGTATCGTATTAGGTACTAAAAAATATTGTTATAGCTGTGGACATAGGTTGAATGAAAAATTCCACTGATAAGTTGGTGCAAATCTCGAAGAGTCCATATGTTTTTAGAAGGCTATTTATTAATTATTTGAATTACAGTAGGTACAAATAATAGACTGCTAGCCTATTAAGGGCTATAACCATAAACCGCGGACAAATCAGAAGGTAAAGCTAGTGTAAGATTATCATCAAACCTTACATACGCCGACAGTTCAGTGACTGTGTGACTGGTCATGTACCAGTTTTGTTCCGAGAGCAAAGACCGACAAATTATTATCTAATAACATTCGATGTATGGGCTAATTTCTCCCTTCCTCTTAAATAATATTTTCTAATGAATTCTTCTCTATCTTCAATTTTCATTTAAAACAAATTTGCCCAAAATTATTGATGATACCTAGACCTACTCATAACTTCCTTATTGCATACCAGTTGCATTTGCGAAGGTATTCTGAAACGGTGTCGTCTTGCTGTATGTTTGTTTCCGCTACCATATTATGGAAAATAAAATTGATGATTAGATCGACTTAGGAGACCACGTCCTAATTTTATATGGATTATAAACGAAGTGTGTGGCATTGCCGTAAGATAGCTTTGGAGAAATTTCGTTCCTCTTTCAGTAGGTACTAGAGAAGTGAGGCAAAAGCATGTGATGACTATATGTTACTAGTTCAACCCTAGTTTTCTCAATAATGATAATAAGAATTTATTCATTTTTCAACTTAACAAGTAAAAACAAAAAAATAAAAAAATACAGGTGATGAAAGTAAAGAAAAAAAAATTCGTCTATCAATTCTCTATGAGACAGATGGTCAAAGAGATCACGCGAGTCGCGCGTGAAAAACCAGCTTCGCCTAGAAAACTGTTTAGCATACTGCGTTGTCTCGTAAACAGGGGACCGGTTCGCGCGCGCCGTGAATCACGTACGCGGCGCGGGCGCACGTGGCAAGGGCAGAGAATTATAAACCCTTATATACTCGTTCACACCCCCGCAGACCTAGCGGACACACACAGAAATTGCGGAGATATTGCGGACACACACAGAAAGTAACACAACATCCATGACATAAGTACAAATATTTATTGGCGATGATTGATTGAGCCGGCCGTGATTTGACGCCCGCGCTTCGGCAGTCATCGTCAAGTTTTAGGGTATTGATAGTACTTGATAACAGTATCATAGAGGGCTGATATTGCTATACCATATACCTGCCGCCGTGTAAGATTTTGGTTGGAACGTTTTTCGAAAAAGAAAACTCTAGATTTGTAGCGCTTATCCACGATATTGTTTGCCCAATGTATTTACTGCACGCTGAATTTTCTTGGCAGTGCCACAGTGGTGGCAGCCAAGTGGCTATCGAACTCGCATCTTACTCGCCAATCCGCACTTGGCAATCGTGATGGACCAAGGCCTAACTCCTCCCATTCCGAGAGGAGAACCGTGCCCGGCAGTGGAACAGAGAAAGGGCTGTATTGGTGAGCCCATCGCCCACGCTGCTCCAGTGCGGATGGATGGAGGGATTGGCCAACAGGATTATCGCAAGTGTTGCCGCACGAAGGCCTCCGATATGGCTTAACGACTATAATCTACAACAACAGGGGTTGATGGCTTTACGTGCACTTCGAGACACGAAGGAGCTCAAATTTTGTCACCCAACTAACTGCGAGGTAGAGGCGGTTTGACACTGTATGCCTTAATAATATCTGGAGCAACTACCAGCGTTTAAATAGTCAAAATTGTCATAAAGTTTTACAGTAGTCTCTTAGATTTAATAACTGAATTTTGTATTAAACGAAAATCTTTCGCAAGTAACTCATCATTGTTGCCTTATATATCACTTTAAAAGCTTCCTGGGAACTTTAATAAAACTTGGCAATGCTTACCGAGCTTTGGCTCTTACAAAGCCACTTACTGCGACGCCTTCGCCCCACCTTCCGGTTCCACAAGTGCGAACTGGCATGGCGCGTTATATAATAACTTGGGAAATTCACATAATTTTATAAAGCACCTGTTAAGCTGCATTTAAGCGAAAACTTTACATTCATAGTTGATCTTAACCAATAATTATACTGTAATATTTTTTTAAAAAAGCTTTTACAACTTGTTTTTTATTTTCGTGCATTGTCATCGGAACCAAATATGTGTGCCGAATTTCAGCTCGATAGCTTAAGTGGAAGTGGGTGAAATATTGATTGCAAGATTCGAGGACATACATACATACATACACTTACATACGAGTGAAGTTAAATAAAAGCTGTGTTTGTAGATGGCTCGCCAGCTTACGAGTTTGAGTTCTTTGTGGTTGTGATCAAACTTTATTGGCGTTCTCTACTGCATGAACTGATTGTTATTATGTTTGTTAGTATCATTGATATACATATATGTATATAACTCATTCAACATTAGTTTTTTTACTGCCGATTACGTCCCACTGTATATAAGTCAAATGTATGTACTTAGTAGAAAATACATCGGAGTTGGTCCCATATAAATATAACCCCCCACTAAAACTAAAAAGTTTGTTTTCACAAAAACTAGTCGACCGATTTCAAAAATTCTTTCACCGTTGGAAAGCCGCATCTTCACTTAGTGACATAGGCTAGGCTAGATGTAAACAAAACTAATTTTATGTGTAATTCCACGCGAGCAACGCTGCGGGCGTCCACTAGTATGAAATAATCTGCCGCGGGCCTGACTGAAAGCGTGTAACCTAACCAAAGTAAAGTCAAACAAAAGTCTCATAAACATTTCCTCGAAATGAATTTATAAGGTGCCATGTTGCTTCACGAGATGAGAGTCAGGAAGATGCTAAATAAATGACAGACAATGAGTTTCTTCATGACGTAATCATCATAATTCACGTTGGATTTAGACAATATTGCAATAAAAGAAAAATACAGTGCTTGTCGTCTATCTTCTTCTGTCTTCAAAAAAATACTTTACTAATTCAATTTCTTTGGCTGTTTTATATTTTTGTGAAATAAGTACGCTCAATCAATAGTGGAGTTTACTCTAGATCTCCCGCAACTGTGTCTGTGTGAGAGACCCGTATCCAGCAGTGGGACGTCTATGGGTCGTGGCTTAAAGTATGCTCATGTTTTGTTCTGATTGTTAATTTGTGATAAGTTCAGTGTTACAAAGGTAAATACAATATTAGTTTAGTATAATAACTATGTCTAGTGCTTTAAGGGAATGTTATTTTTGTTTTGTTAAATCTTGTTGTTGTTCATGGTGGTTTCAGACCGTCCTCAGAAACAGCTGGATCCTAGACATGAATGTAAAAGTTTGCTTTTGCATGCAAAACTGCATAAAATCGGTTCTATTATTTCCATTAATTATTGCCTCGTTGGGCTAGTGATCAAGACCGTGACTGTTAAGCTAGAAGGCCTGGGTTGCATCATTAGCTCTGGCAACAACTATTTAGTTTTTCTAACTCGAAATACCACTACCACATAGGACCTATTCATAAGTGGATAAAAGTGTGTTTTTCTTTCTTTCACACACCTTTTCTTCCCCTTCGGGAAAATACAGGCGTGATTTTATGTTGTTATTTACAACATACAGATAATCAATCAAAAATCAGATTGCAAGAAGTGTAACTCCGGTTACACGCCTTTCCAGCCGGACCACAATTGCTCTAAAAACAATTATTACACGGTAGAAATGGTACTAGGTACCGTTGCGGTCGGTGGTCCTGTCCTGGAAGAACGGTATATGGAACCAACTTAGGGAATCAAAACAGGAAGATATAACAAAATCCAGAATACTGAAAATTTAAGTATAAAAACTAATAATGTAGGCAAAAGAGATATTTCAAGATCTAAATGCAGAGTCAGGCAAAATTTAAACATATTTACCTACTAGTGGACGCCCGCAGCTTCGCTCGCGTTACACATTCACTAACTTCAAAAACGGCAAAGCTTCATACTAACTTTTCAAATTTTTCTCGCCGTAAAAACCATCCTTGAACTTCAACGAACATTTAAAAAAAAGAATTGGCCAAATTGGTCCAGGCGTTGTTGAGTTATGCGCTTACCAACACATTTTGCGATTCATTTTTATTATATAGATGTATTATACTACATAAATCTTCATAAGTTCTTAACACAAATCGTGTTAATGCAAGTCCTATTTGAATACAATAGAAACTAAGGTATTAATTTAAATAATAACACCATGATAACAGGCGAGTCTATGTATGGGTTTGTTAAAATAAAAGAGGATGGTAAATAAATTAAATTAGTATACCTAAAACTAAAGTTAATATTCGAAACACAGACGTAGTAAACATGAATTTAATTCGAAGTTCCCATTCCGAATACAAAGGGATTCAAAAGAAAGGAAACCAAATTACATGCATACAAAGAAATGCGAGAAACGAAGTTAGTTAGTTTAAACATGTATCAATTCGCTCATGAAATAAATAAGGACTTAGTTAATTGATAAAGTTATTATAAATTTAATGGTTTCGCTGTCCTCGGAAGGCAGGTGTCGTATGTAGCTGACCTAAAGAAAGGCACATTGACGGCAATACCTATAGTAAAGGCACATAATACATTATAGTATAATGGATAAAGTGGATTAAGTGGTAAAAGATGAGCGCAGACTAACCTTGGAAGAAATTTGTCGGTGATCGCGAATTTTCTCTTCGATCTTGTCATTGACACCAATCAATTTTTGTAAAAATTAAAAAACAACACTGCAAGAAACAGAATTTAGCGGCCGAATTGTACGGAAACCGATAATAACTGTGCGCGGGCGCTACAAGTCTTCATTTATATGAAGGCATACCTGTTCCCCGTGACACCGGTTTGAGCGCGTCACTGCTATGTCTCCATGCTTTGCTTGATGATACTCGAATAAATATTTCCAACGGATTTTTCCGAAAGCAAATTTTAGTCTTGTTTATGAAAACTTTTAATGTAATTCCTAGTTATTCAACATCACTGTTATAACTTATATTACTATGTATGCTATTATAGTCGACCCCATATTACGGATGATATGGTGTAGATTAGATGTCAATATTATGACCGAGACCGTTTATGAAACTGATCAATTTAAGGTCTACTAGAGCAGGGATTCCCAAACTGGGTTCCGTGGAATATAGGGGTTCCGTAGAATAGTCATTAGGGTTCCGACAAAATTATTCCGTTGCGGCCTGTTTCACAACGATATACAATTGTCGGACATAATACGAACATCAAAACTTTATAACTAAACTAAAACTTTAAGTTAAGAATGATGTGTTTCAATTATATTACACATTTCTTAAACAAAATGTTCTTATATTTTCAGTGTTGATTTGTAATCATTTGGTATGGGGTTCCATAAAAAAAGAGGTATTTGGTTGGTGTTCCGTCATCTTTAAAGCTTAGGAACCCCTGTAGCGTGTTGGAGTATGCTCTAGGCATACTCCACCACGCTGTTCAAATTCGGATTGGTGTAGGGGTTAGTGGCAAACCAATTTAATGTTCTGAAACTACCCGAAGTTAAAGTTGAACAAGGCTTAGCGATTGTTTTACAATTGAAAACAACCGGACCAACGGAAACGGACCGGACCACGGAACCCGTGAATTTTAGCCACTAGCGGTCACCCATCCACATCCCGGTCGCAACTCGGTCTATCACGTGCGATCTACGTGAGCGTTAGGGCCGTAAGCGCTTCAAGAGAACGCTAGCTTTAATAGGCTGTAACTCTTCACTTTCTGAATAGATCCAGTAATAGAGCGCCGCATTGCAGCTCCAGACCGCAGCTTCGCAATTCGCACGCTACTGACATAAAGAAGATAAATAATTCTCAATCACGTATGTTACTTAGTTTGAGAGGTTGGAGGTTGCCAGCGTGGCTTCAACTGCGGGAGTGTTCCACTGGCATGAGTAGGTAATCAATTTCAACTTGAAATGTTAAGGGTCGTATTTAATAGTCTCGCTACGGAAACTGCCAATTCACAGGTTCGTCACAACCCTTTCTTTGTCTCACTGTTGGGCACGGATCTCCTTTCAGAATGAGAGGGATTAGGCCTTAGTCCACCACGCTGGCCAAGTGCGGATTGGCAGACTTCACATGCCTTCGAGAACATTATGAAGAACTCTCAGGTATGCAATTTCTTAAATCGCAACATAACTCAGAAAAGTCATTGGTGCGTGCCGCTGGGGTTTGAACCCGAACCGCTCGAGTAATAGGCGAGTTCGATAGCCACTGGGCTGTCACCGCTTCTAGGTTACCATAACACAACTACGGGCATGTTGACCCCTACTATCCCGAAGAGGTAGGCAGATGTGTGTAAACACCCACGTTTAATCAGTACTCCCTAAATCCATATTAATATTATAAATGCGAAAGTACCTCTGTCTGTCTGTCTCGCTTTCACGCTAAAACTACGGAACCGATTTAAATGAAATTTGGTACACAGATAGTCTAATGCCTGAGATAGGACAAATGCTACTTTTTAATTGGATAAAACTGTTGTAGAGGGTTGAAAAGGGGGATGAAAAGTTGTATGAAAGTATTGTCATTTTCAGAACTAGAAGCATACAACTTATATTTTAGGCTGTTGATTAGATATAGAACCCAGGACCTTAAGCTTAGCAGTACGCTAGCATAGTTAATATGCCCTGCCTGCATCAATGGTCCAATATCGGAACATACTCCTTGCCACTCCCAGGGAGCTGACAACAAGCGTAATTCAGCTAACTTACGACCACCGGAAAACTAGCGAACTAACACAACGAGCTCTTCCACAAAATCCATTTAGTGATTCCGAATAAAATCGGAAACAGAAGTAGCGAGCTGCAACCGCGCCAATCACTACGAAATAAACTCTATTTGGTGTGGTTGCAGTCTTATTTACAGTATCTGTTCGCAATTTATCGATGCATCGACATTGGGTCGTTAGGCGACCCAGCAATTTACTGTATGTCCAATCAGGTGAGCTTTGTTATAAAATAAAACTTTCGGCTACGATCACCATTACCAGATAAATCCGGTATCGCCCGGAATTTTAGACCTTACCTACGCCAGGATTTCATTCGAGACCGGATTTTTAACGACGCCTGGGCATAGACAAAATTCTTGTGTGCATTTGATATACTTACTTTTAAAATGCGAAATAATAAAACAGCTTGGAAATTGCCTCTATAGAGTTACGCCGACTTACGCCATAGCCAGTGAACAAGAATTTCAGGGAAGTCTAAGAAAATGTGGTACCTACCTATGTTAAGTATGTTATGGATGTTATTAAAAAAGGGCGATATAGTTTAATTATAACCTAAAGACAGTACTTTGATCCAAACCTATCCACTTGTTGTGAAATGGCAATACAGGTACAGTACAGTTAAATATTAAATTAAAAGGTACAAGGAAGTGACCAAATATGGAATATTACCCCTAATATGGATTTTTGCCGTATGTCCTACCGCAATACAGGTTAAATTCCGTTTTTGGGATACAATTCCATATTTGGTTACTTTCCTATACACATCGGGGTCAAGGATGAACCTAAACGATACGACAATGTATAGGTATTTTAAGGCATAAAAAATATTGCATTTGTTGATAGTAATATCACGTGATAAACTACGTGGTAAATATATGATGATGAAGATGACAATGTTTGTGTCTTAGTCACGCTTTAATCGTAGAAAGGATTTGGAGGAATCTTGGCATAAAGAAAGTCCAGAGTAGGTAGGTAACCTACTCTGGATCAGTAGGTACTTTTTAAACTTTTTATAACAACCGACCTTGGAAAAGATGCATGTATAGAGATGTCGATATAATATCTATAATAATATATAGCGGAAGAGATTTATTGTTTGTTTGTTTGTTTGTTTAAACGCGCTAATGTCTTGTACTAGACAGCTACATTAACGAGGAATCGTTAATGCTATCTAGAATTAGGCTTCACTTCTAAGCTTGCCCTAAATATTGATATTTGTTAAGCAAGACGAAAGGGCAAACGCTACTAAATAATTATCCTTATTCCGAGTGCGCCGTCTTAATACTATGTCATTGGTTATTGTTCTTGTACAATGTTCTTCAATAATATTGATTTTTACTCAATCTAAATAAAAATCCGCGATAGCATATGCATAACTTTTTTGGTAATTCATTAGGTATGTAAAAAAGGGTTCGTTTGTCATCATAGTACTTATTTAATCACTATTTTTTGGTTAGTCTTATGGTTATTATTCATAATTAGTAATTGCTACTGGTTGGGGTTTTAGTAGAACGTACTGGTTGGCTTAATGATCATTTTGTCTTTTATTCAATTTCATCAGAACATAACATTACGATTGTATTTCTCCGAAGGGGCAGACAGAGTTGGATGGATGGACTTTCATGACGTTAAAACCTATGCTATTTGAAATTCAATGGGTAGAGTTTTTTCGGTTATTTCTTTGAGAAGGACAGGGACTATTAACAAATATATCTACATATATAAAAGGAAAGCTGACTGACTGACTGACTGACTGACTGACATATCAACGCAGGGCCTAAACTAGGTTACAAACTTGAAATTTTGCACCGGGGTTCCTTTTATAACGTAGGGGAGCACTTAGAAAGGATGTTTGAAAATTCACCTCCTAAGGGGGTAAAACGGGGGTGCAAAGTTAGTATGAAACTTTGCCGTTTTTGAAGTTAGTTAATGTCTAATTCCACGCGAGCGAAGCTGCGGGCGTCCAGTAGTATAATATACGAACCTCGGCGATTAGATCACGTAACCAACGATAGAAGCCCACAGTGTTGCATGGTGATACTGCACGCGGTGAGGACGTGATAGTATTTTGCATTTAAATAATTTATCGAGACGTTTCCACTTCCATCTTGTTTCTTGTTCATGTTCTCGTTTCAATGTCGTTACGATACCAGGCGTTAGTGGTAAAATAAATTTCATAATTAATAATTTCGATAGTTTTTTTCAAGATTTATTCAATGTACAGACGCGGAATGTATAGATAATCAGCGTATGAATCTTGTACGTTACATTAATTTTCTTTTAATGTTATGGGCCGTGTATCACACGTCTCACATAATGAATATAAGAAATTAAATGTCACCTGCTGTAACGATGCAGAAAACATCTTGAGAAAACCTGCATGCCTAATACTTCTTTTCTCCATAATGTTCTCGAAGGCATGGATATCCGCACCTGACCAGCATGGTAGACTCACTCCTAACTCGGGATCCCGTGCACAACAGTGGGATTTGCCCCACGTTGTTGGTTGGTTGGGTTAGATGAAAGGGTTGTGGTGGTAGTAAATGAAACGACGATTAGTTTACAATACGAGGCGGTACGAAAGTGTAGCTGTGAACTGGAATATAAGTCGAAAATAGTAGGTATATCGGTATCGGTATCGTTATGGCGCGGGGCGAGCGGGTTGTCAGTCGTGAGCGCTGATTGGCTGGCCAGCCGTATTGCCCCCCGCGCCGATTCCCCTTGCGCAGCTATCCCCTCCGGATATAGTTCAGAGCTTCACTTTTGTGCCGACAATTATAGCTTTAATATACATTATAACATTGACGAAGCGTATAAATATTATACATGTTACATTTTTATTTTTATTTTATGGGACGTGTAGTAGTTTAGTAAATGTATAGTTTATTTCATTCGATGTAGGGCTTGATGACGGAGAGGTCGGCGCGCGCGCGGCGCCGGCGCAGCGCCCACTCGCCCGCCAGCACCGATACAGCCGAGAAGAACCCTGCACACGACACAAGAAATAAACAATTACACAAGAAATAAAGATATAAGAGTCGGCAAAGTAAGCGACATAATTCGGCTGGCGAACCAATAAGCGCTTACGACTGACAACCGACTCGCCCTTAACTCGCCTTTACTCCGCCAACCTTACCTTAAGTTTCAACTGGCCTGTAGATTGATATAGGCTACTTGTTATCCCAGAAAATTACATGGTTCCCGTGAAATGGACCAAACACTCAAATAATTTTTCCATTTTTATCGATTATTAACTATCGATCAATTTTTAGTCGAAAGAGCCATCAATCAAAATTTACTATACAGGGTTATTGGTAATTCGACGTATTCCCGTTAGGAGGTGATAGGGGTGACTATTTGTGATAATTTCAACCCCCATATGCATTATGCAAAAGTCAACCATTTTTGAGTTATCAAGCATTTTAGCTTTTTTCAGAATAAGTCAAAAATGCAACATCAAACATTTATTTAAAAAAAAGTATCAATTTAAATCTATTTTTTTCTTTTGATTTATAAAAACGACTAAGCAATGGTTATTTATCAATATAAAAACTATAATTATCGGTCCAACTTTAAAAATGCGAGACGATTAAAGAAATTACTTCAATACTTTTTGAGATTTTTGTCCACTAAAATGCCTTAAAAACAAAAAAAACTTATATCAAACTTGGCCTGCAGATTATTTTAAAAATATACCCATTTCCTTAGCTTTCCAACAAGGCATAACAACTACGAACTTATCTTAATAAAACTGAAAAAAAAACGATCACAAAGGAAGCAGGCGGAAATTTTTATTCGAACTTAACATAAGATCGTTCTTTAAAATTTCCAAAAAATTAATTAACTACAAAGCCCAATGTAAATAAAACAAAAAATATAAATTTAAAATTAAATTTAGAACCAGTAAAAGTTTAGTAATAATAACAATCAATATTATGAAACAATTAAGACATTTTGTAATTTAGCCTAATTAAAGTTCTTGCTCAAAGGGACTTTCCCTATTGCGTAGTCCGGAGGAGTCCGGTATTAACGTCAGTTGATTTTTATGTCTGGGGTCACATGAAATCCCTAGTTTGCGACGTCTCGCCTGTGTCATCCGCGGTAGAACTCAAAACAAAAATTATAAACGCATCTAATGTGATTCGGAATAATTTGACTACTTCGGTAATTAAGTTGCACCTCAGAAAAAGAATGAAACTTTGCGTACGCAATAGGGGAAGTCCCTTTGAGCAAGAACTTTAATTAAGATAAATTACAAAATGTATTAATTGTTACTTATTATTAATTGTTATTATTACTGAACTTTTACTGGTTCTAAATTTAATTTTAAATTTATATTTTTTGTTTTATTTACATTGGGCATTGTTTTTAATTAATTTTTTGGAAATTTTAAAGAACGATCTTATGTTAAGTTCGAATAAAAATTTCAGCCTGCTTCCTTTGTGATCGTTTTTTTTTCAGTTTTTTTAAGATAAGTTCGTAGTTGTTATGCCTTGTTGGAAAGCTAAGGAAATGGGTATGTTTTTAAAATAATCTGCAGGCCAAGTTTGATATAAGTTTTTTTTGTTTTTAAGGCATTTTAGTGGACAAAAATCTCAAAAAGTATTGAAGTAATTTCGTTAATCGTCTCGCATTTTTAAAGTTGGACCGATAATTATAGTTTTTATATTGATAAATAACCATTGCTTAGTCGTTTTTATAAATCAAAAGAAAAAAATAGATTTAAATTGATACTTTTTTTTTAATAAATGTTTGATGTTGCATTTTTGACTTATTCTGAAAAAAGCTAAAAAGCTTGATAGCTCGAAAATGGTTCACTTTTGCATAATGCATATGGGGGTTAAAATTATCACAAATAGTCACCCCTATCACCTCCTAACGGGAATACGTCGAATTACCAATAACCCTGTATATGCTACGTTTTTTTTTTTTTTTTATGGATACAGGATAGCAAACGAGCTTGCAGCACCACCCATCCGCTGCCACCCATGACAACTGTGACTGACTTTGAACAAGACTCAATTAGGGACTGGGATGGTTAGTCCAATTAGTTGAGAAAGTTAATTAGAACATTAGTTGGTCAGTTCGTTAGTAGGTTGAGGACTAGGGACTGTTAGTGATAGTTAGTCCTGTTAGTTGGTGTTAGTAATAGTCCAGTTAGTACTTTAGTCCAGTTAGTACTTGTTTAGTAATTTTTAGTCGAAAGAGCCATCAATCAAAATTTACTATACAGGGTTATTGGTAATTCGACGTATTCCCGTTAGGAGGTGATAGGGGTGACTATTTGTGATAATTTTAACCCCCATATGCATTATGCAAAAGTGAACCATTTTCGAGTTATCAAGCTTTTCAGCTTTTTTCAAAATAAGTCAGAATTGCAACATCAGAAATTTATTTAAAAAAAAGTATCAATTAAAGTCTATTTTTTTATTCTGATTTATAAAAACGATTAAACAATGGTTATTTATCAACATTAAAACTACAATTATCGGTCCAACTTTAAAAATGCGAGACGATTAACGATATTACTTCAATATTTTTTGAGATTTTTGTCCACTAAAATGCCTTAAAAACAAAAAAACTTATATCAAACATGGCTTGCAGATTATTATAAAAACATAACCGTTTTCTTAGCTTTCCAACAAGGCATAACAACTATGAACTTATTTTAAAAAAACTGAGAAAAACCGATCACAAAGGAAGCAGGCGGAAATTTTTATTCGAACTAAACTTATGGTCGTTCTTTAAAATTTCAAAAAAAGTAATTAAAAACAATGCCCAGTGTAAATAAAACAAAAAATATAAATATAAAATTAAATTTAGAACCTTTAAAAGTTTAGTAATAATAATAATTAATAATAAGTAACAATTAAGACATTTTGTAATTTAGCCTAATTAAAGTTCTTGCTTGAAGGAACTTCCCGTACGCAAAGTCTCATTATTTTTCTGAGGAGTAGGTTAACTACCGAAGTTTTCAAATTATTCCGAATCACATTTGCAGGTCAGGAGGTCTATTTTATAATTAGGCTAAATTACAAAATGTCTTAAATGTTACTTATTATTAATTATTATTATTACTAAACTTTTAAAGGTTCTAAATTTAATTTTATATTTATATTTTTTGTTTTATTTACACTGGGCATTGTTTTTAATTACTTTTTTTGAAATTTTTAAAGAACGACCAGAAGTTTAGTTCGAATAAAAATTTCCGCCTGCTTCCTTTGTGATCGGTTTTTCTCAGTTTTTTTAAAATAAGTTCATAGTTGTTATGCCTTGTTGAAAAGCTAAGAAAACGGTTATGTTTTTAAAATAATCTGCAAGCCATGTTTGATATAAGTTTTTTTTGTTTTTAAGGCATTTTAGTGGACAAAAATCTCAAAAAATATTGAAGTAATATCGTTAATCGTCTCCCATTTTTAAAGTTGGACCGATAATTGTAGTTTTAATGTTGATAAATAACCATTGTTTAAACGTTTTTATAAATCAGAAGAAAAAAGTAGATTTTAATTGATACTTTTTTTTTAATAAATTTTTGATGTTGCATTTCTGACCTATTTTGAAAAAAGCTGAAAAGCTTGATAACTCGAAAATGGTTCACTTTTGCACAATGCATATGGGGGTTAAAATTATCACAAATAGTCACCCCTATGACCTCCTAACGGGAATACGTCGAATTACCAATAACCCTGTATATGCTACGTAGATCGGAAAAACTACACGTGAAGCTAGATTTTAATTATTGGTAATCTTTGGTGTAGCTTCCTGTTGAGAAAATAGATACTTATTACTTATTATGCTCCACCAATCCGCATTGGAGCAGCGTGTTGGGGTATGCTCTAAACCCTCCGCATATTTGTCTGTGGGAGAGACTCGTGCCCAGCGGTGGGATGTCCATGGGTTGCAGGTATACTTATTATATTTTAAACCATCCCTTGATGCTACAGGTAATTCGGAAAACGGCTTGACACGGCTGGCCTCCACCACCCAGCCACGAGGAATGGTACTTTATTGGTATGTACGGAAACATTAAATTACAATACCCAAACTTATATCTGTAATTCTACTAAGCCCGTAAAATCAATGACATCGATACAGCCCCATAAAAATATATTTGCCTATAACGCCTCGCCTGATGTTCTCGAGCGCCAAACAACGAAGTTTGTCCCAGAAAGCGTTCAAAGAATAATTTAGAATTATTCCCGATTTTACGTTACGATGGCTCGTGTCAAAACCAGTTTTATCCAGTTTTTCTTGTTCGTATTCCCTTTTTGATGGTAGGTACACGAAACACTAGATATATTTTGCACCCTTTCCTGACTTTTTACTTTTGGAGCGTCAAAAGTGTAGGAGGAAATACTTGGACATTTTCAATATCCAAATAAATGTTTAAACTCTAAAATCCTGCGTCGTGCGTCGCTACGCAGGATAAGTAAAATATCCTGCATGCCTGAGAGTTTTCCATAGTATTTTCGAAGGCATGTAATGTCTGCCAATCCACACTTTGCCATCTGCTCTTTCTGCTCTACCATTGCCATTGAACCGTGCCCGACAGAAAAATGTCAAAATTTACCAAGAAACAGTACGAAGAAGGATCCCTGCATGTCCCTCAAGTTGACGGTGTGGTTGTTGACCTCCTGGGCCACGGACGAGGTCTTCCAGCACTGGTCGCGCTTCGGCAAGTAAGCGGACAGCCATTTCGAGATGAGCCCCGCTTTATGCATCTGGTTGATTCTAGAAAAAAGCTTTTTTTAAATGCGACATAACCTAAAACTTTGATTGGAATTTGCTTGGAATCAGTCTCTCTACCGTGCTTCGGAGGGCACGTAAAGCCGTCGGGCCCGGTTGTTTACATTGCTGGAAACAGTCGCTAAGCCTTGTCGAAAACCTTCGGGTGGCTTGAGAACATTCGACACTGGGTTGGCCACTAAACCCTCCACCAATCCGCATTAGAGCAGCGTGGTGGAGTATGCTTTTGCTGGATCTCCCGAAGCTATGCCCCTGGAGTGCGGTCGCCCATCAACCGCAGACGTCGTTGCTTAACTCTGTCGATCACATCGAATCGACGCGAACAATTGGGCTTTGTAAGCTGCAATTAGTAAATTGGTTTTATCATTTTGCCAATATTCTATCAAGTCAGGATGGCCGAGCGGTCTAAGGCGCTGCGTTCAGGTCGCAGTCCACTTCTGTGGGCGTGGGTTCGAATCCCACTTCTGACAAATATGTATTTTTTTTTACTTCGAACGATTTATTTATTTACAATGTTTTGTTTCAGCACAATATAGGCAATCGATATTATGTTTGTAGTAGGTACCTATAAATTTTATGGTGACGAGTAGTATTTTATCAAATGCGTTCATAACGGTTCATAACACAAAATCCCGAGTGCTATATAAAGACGAGATAAAAGTTCATATTATTATAATGTTACTTTAATTACCACTGTGAGGAGCGACTCTTTATACTATGCCACTGTTCACATCTCGGAACGTGGGAAGTTAGGCCATATTCCACCACGCTGTCCAAGTGCGGATTGGCAGACTGCCTCCGAGAAAATTACGAGAAATTTTCTCAGGCATGCAAAATTCCTTCGAAGTTATCACCGTTATTCACCGTACTGCGGCTGACATTTAATTTCTTAAGCACAACTTTGGTGTCATTGTGTTAAGTCATTGGTGAGTTCCAGTTGGATTTGAACTTGGACCCTTTCGTGTGAAAGGCCGAGTTCGATAGCCACTGACTATTACAGCTGTATAGTAGTGACAGCACCATTGAAGAAACATAGCTAGCTAGCTGCAACATTTACAACCCATACACGTCCCACTGTTGGGCACGGTTCTCCACCACGGACATAGCTGCGGGAGCTCTAGAGCATACTATACCACGCTGTTCCAATGCGGATTGGTAGAAAGCTTACTGGCCAACTTAGTTTCGAATGTTCTCAAGCCACCCGAAGGTCTTCGACAAAACCAACAATTGTTTTATCTGTTTGAATGATCCAGGGACCGACGGTTTAATGTGCCCTCCAAAGTACGCTAGCGCTCATGAAACTTTACCACTAGCGGTCAGCGGTCACACATCGACAAACCGACCGCGCCTAAAATAAATACACAATACAATACACAATAATAACTATAAAATAATCTATATAAGACCCGCAAAAAACGCTGAAGAAACTTACTCCTTATTAATGACAGAGAGGTACGGGCTGCCAGCCGGCACGATCATTGCCACTTTCTCTTCCATGAAGTCCTCAGCACCTGGGAAACAAAAGGTGAAAGCTAACCGACATGGACCAACAACAACGTATTGACGCCACCTGAAGTTACGTGCGATTTAAGAAATTGCCTGTGAATATATCGATTATTAAATCAAATTCCATCCGTCCATCCATCAGCCATTCCAAGTCCACTGCTGGATATAGGCCTCCTTCAATCGGTGCCACTCCTCCCGGTCCTGTGCCTTTTGAATCCAGCGGTTACCCTGACTTCTTCAGGTCATTAGTCTACCTAGTTGGAGGGCGAGTTGCTCCGTTTCTCGAGACGTAATCTCCAATCGAGAACCTTTCTTACCGATCGGTTGTCGGTCCTGCTAAAATCTGGAGGTCAACAGGAAATATCGAGTACCTAGTCGCTTTCTTGGATGAACTCGTATCTACCTCATTCAATTTAATTCTCTCAATTATCAGGCGTCCAGAAGGAGCACTCAACGGCTTGTTTATTAGTTTGAACAGAAAAACAATTCGCATTGAAAAGTTATTCAACAAAGCATATGAAAATTTCTAGCGCTGTTCGAAACAAACTTTGTGGCGAGCACACTTCCGGATGGAAGTCAAAATGAGTTGGAAACTGAGTGCTGTTGGTTAATTTTAACTATAAAATTCCACCAATCGGTGTATATTTCTGTTTTAATTAGGTCTGCACCAGTTAAGTAATAAAATAGCACGCTTAGTAGTGGATGTTTAGTGTGTTTTCAGCAATATATAACATCGTGTTCGTGTGGATAGCACATTGTCATGATTCGTTCTGATTCGTTCAGATTCTGATTCTGATTCGTTCTGACAATTGTACTGTAGGCATCTCGAGTGTTTGGTATTTTCTTAATCACCCAAAATTTGCACAACTGCACAGCCTACAATATCACTGAGACGACAGTGTGTAAGACATTATCTTCTATATTTTTCTATCGTATCCTCTTGGGATACGATAGAAAAAAAGAAAAAAAATAACCCAAATAAACCTAAGCTAAAGAATTTTTTTCTCTAATGTCTGCTGTATCTACTACAGTTCGTGGTGCAAAAATCGAGCGGTGAACGAAGAGAGAGCATACCTACTCCACCACGCTGCTCTAATGCGGATTGGTGGAGGGGTTATTGGCCAACCCAGTGTCGAATGTTCTCAAGCTACCCGAAGGTCTTCGGCAAGGCTTAACGACTGTTCACCATTGAAAACAACCGGGACCAGCTTTACGTGCCCTCCGAAGCACGGTATACGGGTACGTCCATGAAGCCTACTCACTGAGCGAGAAGTCGCAGCAGTCGGTGGCGAGGGTGTGCGCGCGCATCAGGTAGCGCAGGCGCAGCCGCCAGTCGAACACCACGTGCCGCTCGCTGCGCACGCGCTCCAGGTATTCTGCTTCCAATTAAACTTACTAAATTCACTTTTATTCATTACTAGTGGACGCCCGCAGCTTCGCTCGCGTAGAATTAGACCTATTAACGACGTCTGCCCGCGATCGGGTTGCCCACTTGACTTAAAAAACGGCAAAGTTTCATACTAACTTTGCACCCCCGTTTTACCCCCTTAGGGGGTGAATTTTCAAAAATCCTTTCTTAGTGCTCCCCTGCGCTATAAAAGGAACCCCTGTGCAAAATTTCAAGTTTCTAACTCTTATAGTTTAGGCCCTGCGTTGATATGTCAGTCAGTCAGTCAGTCAGTCAGTCAGTCAGTCAGTCAGTCAGTCAGTCAGTCAGTCAGTCAGTCACCTTCTCCTTTTATATATATAGATAATATTAATACTTGAAGCAAAAACTTTCAAGTGATCTTTAAAAAAAAAGCTTTTTATAAGTTTTTTTTTATTTTATTTTCGTGCATTGTCATCGTAACCTAATAAGTGTGCCAAATTTCAGCTCGATAGCTTCAGTGAAAGTGGGTGAAATATTGATTGCAAGATTCCAGGACATACATGAATGAATACATACATACGAGTGTAGTTAAATAAAAGCTTTTAATAAAAGTTTAAAAAAAAAAAGTAAATATGTTCTTTGTTTGTTTTATTTTTAATTATTAATTTAATGCATAAGCTGCCGAAGTGTTCCATAGCATCTACATTAGCCTTAATGGGTACGTGGCAGTTGAGTGGTTGGGTAACGCGTACTAATAGTTATGTACACTTACCCGGAGCAACGTTTGGCTCAATACTGCTCGCGCTCGATATAAATTCTGCACCTTTCAGAAGTGCCACGTACTTGGGTTCGTCAGAATTCTGTGATATAAATTAATTTTAATGGCATTTTATCGTTCGTGATATTATTATGAGCGGTTGGTGATGGAGTGCACTCTTAATATTTTCAGTTGTGAGAAACTAGCCCTAAGTTACTTAAAGTTACATTAAAGTTAAAGTTACATTATAAAAATATATATTGAATGAATGAATTATCAAAGTAAGATCAATTTTGGACAGGCAGACATATTGTAACTGATGAGCATAATGTTAAGTTATGTTAAAAATATTATTTGCCCAGGCAGTACAACTACCCAAGTAACAAGGTGCCAAGCACCATTTCTGCCGTGCAAAAGAACATGGTAGTCTTGAAGATTATGATGAAAAATATATTGTTACTAGCTGACCCCGCAAACCTTGTTCTGCCATATGAAATGTCAAAGTGACGCGACACTTAAAGTTAAATATTGTTTATACAAAAATACTAAAATCGTGTTTAGAAAACATTTTCCAGTGGACCAAATTGTGAATCTAACATTCTCGAATCCCCTTGAACACATGCACACATAAAATTTCATCAACATCCGTCCAGCCGTTTAGGAGGAGCCCCCTCACCTTCAACTCCATCTCCAAGTAGGAGCCTCTGACAAGGGCCCAGGTGTACCCAGCGCCGGAGCCCAGGAGGTCGGCCAGCGTGGTGACGGGCGCCTCCTGCTTGGGAAACGTGAGGAAGGCCACCAGGTTGCCAGAGTACGTGGTCACCACCACCAGCACTACCAACCACCACGTGCCTACTACCAGGCGGCCGCTGTCGGCGCGTGGTAGGTACATCCCACCTGGGAAATGAGGATTTTCTTTATAATTAATTTAATTAATTGTATCAGGCGTTACTTTGCGGAACTCCATTATTACAAACCAAGGATTAATCTACTTTGCAACAATCCGCGAACAAAAATGTATGGTGTTATACCTTTATGCACGCAGCACCTCCCACACACACACATGCACACGTGATTAGTGAAAACATACATCAGCACACACACCAACACGTGTTTCGCCCCAAAACAAGGCATCCTCAGGGTAAGATTGAGATTTTCTTTATAATACTGACTATGCATCCATCAGCCTTTTGAGGTCCTCTGGTGGACCGGTCCTGTGCCTTCTTCAAGTTTAGCGCAGTCTTCTTTGTCGCCCGTCCTTATCGAAGGGCGACCTTAACTAAATAGCTATGTTGACGTATACCACGGACTACTATATTAATAATTGGTCCTTAATCTATGCCTATATATACTGACCCAAAGGAATTCTACAGTTGGGCACGGGTCCCACAGTCATAACTGAGGGAGTTCTAGAGCATTCTGCGCGTTGATCCAACGCGAATTGGTGTATGGGTTAGCAGCCAACCTATCGAAGGTTCTCGAGCCACCTGAAGGTCTTCAACAAGGATTAAAGATAGTTAAAACAACTGGAAGCGACGGGTTACCGGGCCCTCCGAGGCACCCTTGAAATTTTGAAATTTTACCACTAGCAATCACCCATATACAAAATAAAAAATAGCCTTTATTCTACTACCAAAAAAAACTTACGAAAAAGTTATACACTTAAACAAGATAATATTGACAAACAAGCAGATGTGATGGAATGTGGTCGACTTAAGTACGTGCGAAGGCAGGTGAAGGTAACACATCATTATTTTTCGGTCTAACGGAAATTTTGTTTTCATTTGCATCTATTATTTAACCTACGCCTAACCTCAAATTGTTTGTGAGTAGTATAAGTACAGTATAGTATAATATGTAATATACATATATGAATATGACGAACTGATTTCAGAAATTTATAACCTCTTTCAGATTTGTTTTCAGCATTCTGCAGTAGGTACGTAAAAACGATTTGTTGATTTATGTAGAATGTTTGGGCATTGGATGTTAAATCCAATAGTTTCCCGATCACGCAATGCATTTGGGAAAAGCCCCAATTAGAAAGTTTATCAAAAATTTACTTGCTCTCTAAATCAACTACTAGGTACATATAGTTACATATACATAGAGTTCGTCCCTGTAGCTCGGGACCAGAATAGTGCTACGGTAGCCCCTGCCTGTCGTAAAAGGCGACTAAAACTCGCGGGCGGTGAGAGGGGGAGCTCGAATCGTCCAACATGTGACCCCGGGAAAGACGACGCTGTTTGTGGCTGTACAGCGTTGTGTAAACCGGGAAGAGCCCGTCTTGGGCGCAGCGCCGGAGGGCACCGGCGCGTTCTACGAGAGATCCCGGAACCCTCCTGTAGCGCCGGAGTAGGCCACCGAGCGGGTTTTAGTAGGTGAAAGTCCCACATAACCCGGCGTCGCTCCCACGACGTACGGGTACCTTTTCATGGTTTCCCGCTCGTTAAAAAAAAAAAAAAAAAGGTACATATCGATACCTCTGGGCTCAAAGGGCGTAAAGCACATTTTGGGCCAAATGGAGTTAATAATACCATCGTATTCAGTTTTTCATTCTCTATCGATTGGTATATACGAAGTTGCCAAATTCGCACAAAAATGTTCTTTACCCCCATCTATTTTGGGCTGCTAAAACAGAATGAAACAGGAAATCGGGCTGTAAATTACATTACTGTGCAAGTTAAAAATGTCCTAGGTTGTATAGGAATCCAATTGGACTCATAATTATGAGTATTATGGCGTAAACCGCATTAATTCTCATTATTGTTCTTTACAACCATTCAACATAACAGGACTTGTACTTTACTACTCAAAATAATTACAAATATTTCCTGAAGTTTAGGGTGTAAAGCACATTATTCTATAGGCTTAAAGTGAAGAAATTTATTGAATCATTACCTGCAGTGCCATCCCATTACAATAGACAAAGAACAAACAGAGTGTATCTACCTCAAGAATTAAAGAACGTGTCTAATTTATATCAGATAAATAAAAAAAGCATAAACAGTGTCCAAGACACTGTTAGTGAAAATATGTTTAGAAACATTTTTAATGAATATAATATTAGTTTCCACATTCCCAAAAAAGACAAATGTATAACATGCACAAGAGTGGAACATAATATGGATACAATGAGTCTTTTGTTAATGGAACTATTACATGTAGTTTTGATTTGCAAAAGGTTTTAGGCACGCCGCACGGTCAAAGTATGTAACTATACTATTCAAGAAAATATGTGGTGTATAATTTTACATTTTACGAAAGCGGCACACAGGAAGTTTACTCCTATACCTGGGGAGACAGCGACGGTAAACGAGGAAGCAATGAAATTGCCTCTTGTCTTTTAAAGTACTTCGAAGAGAAAGATAGAATAGGCACAAAAAACATTATTTTATACCGCTACAGGAGCGGCCAAAATAAAAATAAAACGGTATTGTCCACTATTAAATATTTTCTAAAGTCTGCAATTAATATAGAAGTAAAACAAATAAATAATCTTCTGCCTGGACACACATAAGTATATGCCCGTTGACTCTGTCTATGCCACGATTGAAAGAGAAGTACAACAAATTAATTGTATGGAGTCCATCGCAATGGCCGACATACTTTGAGACCGCTCGGAAAAAACCTAAGCCATACAAAGTCATTGGTATGGACTACACCGATTTTCTGAATTTTGATCAATTAACTGCCAATACTTTCACACCAAGCACATTGAAAAATATAAAACTAAAACAGATTAGAAATGCTACATTTAAAAAGAAATACGAAAACCAAATAAATGTCAAATATTCCATGGCAGAGGAAGCTGAAACTCAAAATATAACGTTAATGGAAAAGCCATCGGTCAAAGGAAAAGGCAAAGGCAAAGGAAAAAGTAAAGCAAAGGACAAGTCAAGCGGAAACAAAAAGCAGGAAGCGGAAGTAGTTAAGCCACTATATATAACTAAATTAAACATAAACAAAAAGAAATACATGGATTTGACACGTCTCTATGACAACGGAACTATACCTAAGAGATTTCATGACGAATATAGAAAACTTCCATGGAGCTCTTATGTTTGTGATACATTAAATGAAACTGATGAAGAAGATAAAGAAGATGAAAATAATACTGAAAAAGAAAATAATTCTAAAGATCAATAACCCAAAAATTGCTTAAATCTTTCTTGTTTGCCCTTTTATTACGTATAGTAAGAACTATTAACAATAACTCTTCAATTAATTAATATTTAAAAAGCTTTTTGGCTAGCTATTGGGATGGGGATTAATGAGAATAATCCATCAGGATGGGATGGGGTACCCCCCACCCCGTTTAACCCTTTTTATTATGAAAGTTGTACAATTTTAAATGCAAACTTTGTGATTTACATCACAATTAAACATTGCTATTGTCATTTACTACATAATATTATACAACTTTTTTACGCTAGGTTGTATTTACTGCCAAAGTTAATAAAGTTAGCTGTTTTTAAATGGGTTTAAAGGACATTTTGTTGTTTTTTTTGGGTAGTAAAGCAAAACTATTTTGGAAACTATTATACTTAGACTTCGTTTAATAGTGTTACGAAGGCACAGGGAAGCTAGCGCCATCTAGCGCCGCTGGTGGAACCACTCAGTGAACGCATAGACAACGTGATATCCCGACTCGATACTAGATGGCGTTAGTGGGCCTGTATTCTCGCGTGTTCGGGAACACGCGGTATCTTTCCAGAATCGTCTAGTACTCGCGACGGCACGTATAAATAGTCGCGGGGAGCGCCGCGAGTTCAGTACGAGCTTTCGAGGCGACTTCGAAGTGAAAACTAGTGATACCGGAGTGAAACAAGTGAAACCTACGACTTGGCTTACGACCTAGGACATCGTTAGTGCTTTGTGTTTGGACCTAGTGCATTGTGTTGGACCTAGTGTTTAGTGTTTGACCTAGTGCTTTGTGTTAGTGCTAGTCAATAAAGTCTTCATTGAGTCAGCAGGTCTTTCTCTCCAAATCCTTCGAACCCTAAACACGTAACAACTGGTGTCGGAAGTGAGATTTGGAGATGCCATTGACTCCGAGAGAGGACTTACAGGAGGGCGTCAGGACAAGGGCACAACGAGCTGCGGAGGCCACAACTGGGGACCAAGCTCCGCCCACTGTGGGCCAAGCCCCGCCCACTAGCCCCGCCCACCTTGCCACGCCTACCAGACAGGCCACGCCCACCAGTGGCACCGAAGCTTCTACAGCCCCTCAAGTGTCTCTTCAATTAGGAAGTTTGTTCGTATTGATTCGGGAAATGAAGGAAGCACAAGAACACAAGTTCGGCGCTTTACAAGAGCAACAAAGAGACCTCCAAGAAAAAGTGCTTGGGGCTATAAATGATGTTAGTGGCACGGTGATTAAGCTTCGGAAAGATGTCGACGTTGTGGAGGAACGAGTTACCGGGTTGGGATTGGATGTGGAAAATGTGAAAACCGGCCTCACTGAATTACAGAAGAAAGTAGTGCGCCTTGAAACCACGGGAGTTGCGATGTCTAGTGGAACTACCGTAGTGGCGCAAGGACCAAGAGTGAAAGTGCCACCATACGACGGCACTACTTCTTGGAACGCTTATCGTCAGCAATTCCAGACTGTCGCTACTGCCAACGGATGGACGGAAGAACAATGCCTGACCGCTCTCACTGTTGCGCTCAGAGGGCAAGCTTTGTCGGTCCTGGAAGCACATACAGGAAATGGGTTCAAAGACCTGATGGAGGCACTTGAATCCAGATACGGGGAGCGATACCTGGAGCACGTGTTCCGTGCCCAACTGCGTGACAGAGTCCAACGCTCAGGAGAAGGACTACAACAATGGGCGTTGGAAATTGAAAAACTAGTCAGGAAGGCACACCCAGGAGCCGACACCAAGATGGTGGACACGAATATTGTTCAAGCATTTGTCGACGGAATAAAAGACCTGGAGGTCAGAGCTGCAGTGAGGCTTCGTCACCATACTTCACTAAAGGAAGCATTGGCGCATGCCTTGGAGGTCGAGGCGGTTCGCCATGATATACGGCAGACCCATAAGATCCGCGAGGTCTCTGAGGAAGTCAAGGAGGTTAAGGCTCCTACAAAGAAAGCTTTTGGAGCCATGTGCTACAAGTGTGGCGAGAGGGGCCATCTTCAGCTCAACTGCCCGCAGAAGGAGACCCAGATGGCATGGAAGAAAAGGATCGAGGAACAAATAGAGGAGCTGAAGAAGCAAGGGGCTTCGTCCCCTGCCCAGGATCAGGGAAACGAATAAAAGCCAGGACTAAGGGGCGAGTGCTGGCTGACGCGGAGGAAGCCCCGATAACTGTTATCTCCCAGGCATGCAGCGGGAATAGTCTTGTGATTCAGGGGACTATTAACGGGACGGATTGCAAAATGACTCTAGACACAGGAGCCTCTAGAACAATAGTGAACCCAAATCTGGTAAAAGCCGCAAGGGGACACAAGAGGAGAATTAACTGTCGGCTTCTTACTGCCTCCGGTCAGCCAATACCCGTCCTGGGAGAAATGTCAGTCACGATGTATGTAGGGGAGTCCTCATACTCTCATAACGTTATCGTGGCTGAGATTATGGATGATTGCATCTTGGGTTTGGATTTCATGAAGAAACACAACTGCAGAATTAATGTCGCTGACGGAGTTTTCAAGTGTGGTGAAGAAGAAATCTTCATTCTTGGAGGCGCCTGCGGGAAAGTCGCATGTGTGAAGAAGATCATCATACCTGGACGAGCGGAAACTCGGGTGCTGGTGAAACTGCCGCCAGCTGGAAAGAAAAAGTCAAACAGATGCGTGTTGATCGAAGACACACCTACCAAGACATCGGCGCAAAAACTGATGACGGCGAGAACCCTTGTTAGTGGAAGCAGTAACGCTGTGGTCAAGGTTTTGAATCTTAGTGATCGCGAGATCTGCGTGAACAAAGGTGACGTCATTGGAAAGTGCGAGGAAGTTGTCTGGATGAAAAAGTGTAGTTCGATGACAGGCATGGACTCAGCAAACAGCAACAACTACGGAATAGTGACTGAGCTACTCGATGACTGCAAGAGTAATCTGACTTATTCGCAGAAAATGAAAGCTAAGAAGTTTTTACAGCGCTACGCGAATATCTTCTCCAGTCAAGAAGGGGACCTTGGAAGAACGTCGATGGTTCAGCACAGGATAGATACCGGAAGCGAGAGACCAATTCGTCAACGAGCAAGACGGATACCAATTGCAAAGGAAAAAGAAGTTGAAGGCCTTTTGGAGGACATGAGAAAGAATAAGATTATTGAACCGTCTGCAAGTCCGTGGTGCTCACCTGTTGTATTAGTGAAGAAGAAAGATGGTAGCACGAGATTCTGTGTGGACTATAGGCGTCTCAATGATGTCACTAAGAAGGACAGTTACCCGTTACCTCGAATCGACGACACTTTGGATACCCTGAGTGGCATGAAATGGTTCTCGACCCTAGACCTGAAATCTGGATACTGGCAGGTGGAAATTCATCCAAAGGACAAGGAGAAGACAGCTTTCTCGACCGGAAAAGGTTTATGGCAATTTAACGTCATGCCCTTCGGATTGTGCAACGCACCTGCCACATTTGAGCGACTCATGGAGTGTGTACTGGCAGGCTTAGTTGGAGAGGCTTGCTTAGTCTACTTAGATGACGTCATCATTGTCGGCCGTGACTTCGAGGACCATTTGCGAAACTTGGAGCGAGTTTTCACCAAAATAGAGGGAGCCAAATTAAAGTTGAACCCGAAAAAGTGTCGTTTATTCAGGAGTAAGGTCAATTATCTCGGCCATGTTATCTCCAGTGATGGAATCCAGACAGACCCGGAGAAACTGGAAGCAGTTCAAAAATGGCCTACCCCTAAGGACAAAACCGAAGTGCGGGCATTCCTCGGCCTATGCTCATACTACAGGCGTTTTGTTCAGAGATTTTCAGAGATAGCCAAGCCATTACATCGGCTGACAGAAGATAAACGACAATTTAGTTGGGATGAGACTTGTGAAGATTCTTTTCAGAGACTGAAGAAACATCTATGTGAAACACCAATCCTGGGGTATCCACAAACTGAAGGTCGGTTTATAGTCGACACGGATGCAAGCAACACGGCCATCGGAGGGGTGTTATCTCAAAAACAGGGTGAAAGAGAAGTTGTTATTGCATATTTCAGCAAATCTTTATCCAGGCCAGAGAGAAACTACTGTGTGACAAGAAGAGAACTCTTGGCGGTTGTAAAGACGCTACAACATTTCAACAAATATCTCATCGGCAGACCGTTTCTACTGCGAACTGATCATGCAGCCTTGAAGTGGCTACTGCAATTCAAGAACCCAGAAGGTCAAATAGCTCGATGGATTGAACAGCTCCAGGAGTATGACTTCGAGATGGAGCACCGCAGCGGAAAGACGCATGGGAATGCTGACGCACTCTCACGAAGGCCGTGTTCGGAAGACTGCAAACATTGTGTTAAGCAGGAATCTCATGAAGTAACATTAAAATTAACGAGAACAGGTCCTTTGGGTCTCTGGGAGAACGATGCTATGAGGGAGGCTCAAGAAAGAGATGAAGACCTTCGGCACATCATCACATGGAAGAAACGGGGTGACGTAAAACCAATCTGGAGCGAGGTTGCACCCACTGGCGCTGTCACTAAGGCGTACTGGGCGCAATGGGACAGTCTGATACTGCAAAACGGAATACTCTACCGGAAATGGGAGAAGACTAACGGCAGAGAGTTTCATCTTCAGATCATTGTCCCAAGAACGAGAGTACCAGATGTGCTCCGTGAAATACATGATGGCGTATCAGGAGGTCATCTAGGTGTCAAGAGGACGTTAACAAAAGTGCGAGAACGATTCTACTGGTTGCATTGTCGAGATGATGTACAGGATTGGTGCCGCAAATGTACTACCTGCGCTTCTGTAAAAGGACCACAGACCAGGAGCCGTGGGAACCTGCGGTTGTATAACGTCGGTGCACCGTGGGAACGAATAGCAGTTGACGTAGCTGGGCCATTTCCTGTAACGGAATCGGGTAACAAGTATTTTATGGTCGTCATGGACTACTTCACCAAATGGCCCGAAGTGTTCGCCATACCAAACCAAGAAGCTACAACAGTCGCTTCTAAGTTAGTCGAAGAAGTGATATGTCGCTTTGGTGTGCCTCTAGAAATCCATTCTGATCAGGGCAGGAACTTCGAATCGCAAGTATTCCAGGAAGTGTGCAAAATTTTGGGCATGCATAAGACGAGGACCACCGCGTACCATCCACAGTCTGATGGAATGGTTGAGAGGTTTAACCAGACTCTGGAGAGGCATTTGGCAAAAGTGGTAGACGACAAACAAAAGGATTGGGACAAGTATATACCACTCTTCCTTCTGTCGTACCGAACCGCCGAGCATGAGAGCATTAAAGCTACCCCGGCGTATGTCAATTACGGTAGAGAACTACGAATACCAGTAGATCTATTGACAGGAGGGTCACCGGAGGGACCAGAGACCGTACAAGACTATGTTTGCAATTTAAGAAAAAAAATGCGCTATATACACGCCTTGGTACGGGAAAATGGGTTACAGTCAAGTGAGGGCATGAAAACCAGATACGACCGGAAATCGAACACGAGCGGCTTCGAGGAAGGGTCACTGGTGTGGCTGCATAACCCAACTCGCCGGAAAGGAAAATCTCCAAAGTTGCAGACCAAGTGGGACGGTCCATACAAAGTGGTTACCCGACTGAATGATGTGACTTATAGGATTCAAAAGCAACCAAGAGGAGCATTCAAAGTGGTACACATAGACCGTCTGGCGCGTTACCATGGCAGTAACAACGATGCTCGGGACGAGCATCGCTAAGAGGGGAGTGGTGTTACGAAGGCACAGGGAAGCTAGCGCCATCTAGCGCCGCTGGTGGAACCACTCAGTGAACGCATAGACAACGTGATATCCCGACTCGATACTAGATGGCGTTAGTGGGCCTGTATTCTCGCGTGTTCGGGAACACGCGGTATCTTTCCAGAATCGTCTAGTACTCGCGACGGCACGTATAAATAGTCGCGGGGAGCGCCGCGAGTTCAGTACGAGCTTTCGAGGCGACTTCGAAGTGAAAACTAGTGATACCGGAGTGAAACAAGTGAAACCTACGACTTGGCTTACGACCTAGGACATCGTTAGTGCTTTGTGTTTGGACCTAGTGCATTGTGTTGGACCTAGTGTTTAGTGTTTGACCTAGTGCTTTGTGTTAGTGCTAGTCAATAAAGTCTTCATTGAGTCAGCAGGTCTTTCTCTCCAAATCCTTCGAACCCTAAACACGTAACAATAGTATTAACTTAAAATATAGGAGAATGTAAGTATTTTTCTCATAGATTGTTTTTTTATAATTATTGAGACAAAAAAGTTATAGCTAATTTTGTTTTTTTTTTTTGGTTTTTTGGCTCTCCTGAAAAGTAGCTGTTTTGTGCTATACGCCCTTTGAGCCCAGAGGTATCGATATGAGTTGAAAAAACATATTTTAACTACGAGTAAGAAATCGATGGCCAATTTAAACTGTAAAACGATCGAAAGGGAAATCCTACACCTTCATAGGTATATTATTTATTTAGTATAGGTAATTTGATTTTCAAATAAGTAAGCCAAGTTGAATATTTCTCAATATTCGAATTGTAGAACGCCACACACATCGAAATGTTTCACTATCAGGTTCGCCAGGATTGTAATGGTTTTCAGGAGAACTGATTATAGCAAAACACCAATTTTATTATTCTATGCATTATAAGATGGTAGATACTTGATCTAGTTTCAGAAAATAGTTAGCGGCAGGTAACCCATGTTATGACCTCCCGCAGCTATGTCTCTGGGGGAGAGACCCGTGCTCAGCAGTGGGACGTCTATGGGTCGCAGCGAACCCATGTTAACCCACTAAAGAATGGTTTCAGTATCAGAAGGATTTGTGGGGAGCGTAGAGCGTAGCTACGACTTTGACCCCTTTCCCAGAGACATTAGAATCTTACCTTGCTGCAGCAACGCCCCATAGATGTACCACAAGCAGTTATGGATGGTCGACAAGCCTCCCTCCCTCGATGTCTCCTTGGCCTCGTAGTAGGGGCTGAGGCGATGGATAATGTATAAGGTGGGCCCCATTATAATCACAGCGAACCCTAGACACAGCCACGTCTGAAAATACATAAGTCGTTATTTGAACGGTTGTCTGGAAGAGATCGCTTTTTATTAAAAGCTTTTATTTAAATTCACTCGTGTGTATCTATGTACGTATGTATGTATCTATGTCCTGGAATCTTTGGGTTAGTGGCCAACCCAGTGTCGAATGTTTTTAAGCCACCCGAAGGTCTTCGACAAGGCTTAACGATTGTTCACCATTGAAAACAACCGGGACCGACGGCTTTACGTGCCCTCCGAAGCACGGTAGCGTCCATGAAATTTTGCCACTAGCGGTCACCCATCCACAAACCCATCGCGCCCGTCGTTGCTTAACTCTTTCGATCACATTGAATCGACGCGAGCCACAACGCTACAATTGCCATTGGGCTATGGACGCTATAACTGTCATTGGGCTATGGACGCTACAACTGCCATTGGGCTATGGACGCTACAATTGCCATTGGGCTATGGACGCTACAATTGCCATTGGGCTATGGACGCTACAACTGCCATTGGGCTATGGACGCTATAACTGTCATTGGGCTATGGACGCTACAACTGCCATTGGGCTATGGACGCTACAACTGCCATTGGGCTATGGACGCTACAACTGCCATTGGGCTATGGACACTACGTTACGCACGTCGAACTTACGTCAGTAGTGAAGGGCAAGAGAAACAGCAGCGCTCGACTGAGCTCCCGCGGGCGAGCGATGATGAACGAGTACGGCTGGATGCTCGCCGGGACGGTGTAATTTATGCCTGGAATCAGCGCCCTGTTTCATTAATAATAAGAAAGAAAAGAAAGAAAGAAAGAAAACCTTTATTTAGGATAATAGTAACGACTAGGGACGCCCGCAGCTTCGCACGCGTTCAATTAGACAACAATAGTTTCGTTTACACCTAGTAATATTATATAGCCTATATCACTCAGTGAACATGCAGCTTTCTAATGGTGATAGAATTTTTGAAATCGGTCCAGTAGTTTTTGTGTGAAAACATTAGAAACAAATGTTTCCTCTTTATAATATAAGTATAAATGTGATGTGAACAATGATATTTAAAAAGGTGTATACGAAATTATTATCTTTCACTAGTGGACGCCCGCAGCTTCGCTCGCGTAGAATTAGACCCATTAACGACGTCTGCCCGCGTTAGCTTGATAACTTGACTTCAAAAACGGCAAAGTTTCATACTAACTTTGCACCCCCGTTTTACCCCTTAGGGGGTGAATTTTCAAAAATCCTTTCTTTGCTCCCCTACGTTTTAAAAGGAACCCCTGTGCAAAATTTCAAGTTTCTAACCCTTATAGTTTAGGCCCTGCATTGATATGTCAGTCAGTCAGTCAGTCAGTCAGCTTCTCCTTTTATATGGGCCCGTTGGCGCAATCGTTAGTGACCCTGTCTGTTGCGCCAAAGGTCGTGGGTTCGAATCCCACTCAGGACAAATATTCGTGTGACGAACACTTGTATTTGTTCTGTCTGGATGTTAATATTATCTATATGTATATCAGTCTCTGACACCCATAACACGAGCTCGCGCCTACTTTGGGGTCAGATGGCCGTGTGTGAGAATGTCCATGATATTTAATTAATATTATTTATTTATTTATGTATATAGATTTCGTTTCATTACCTGGCACAGGATCGTGTAGGACCGTGAACGCGGCTGCCGCCAGCGCTGCCTGGCCCTTGGCGATGGCTGACAAGGTAAGCTTTGCACTCATCGAGTGCAGCATCTGGAATATTTACAACCACTTAACACTTAATGAAGCCATTGAAAGTACGCTGCAGACTATGAATAATTGAATGATTTATTTATACAAAACACAACAGCACAAAGAGTCACATAAAATTATACAGAATATTTAAGACATATTATAGAATAATACAAAAAACAAAATTTACTTAAGACTATGAATACTATGAATGACTGTAATTCTTGTCGGGGCTATTTTAACCCCGTATCGTAATATAAAAGCCTTCGAGCATCCTAGAAAGTTCCGACTTAGAACGAGACTTTAACAAACAATTACTATATGAACTTTTACACTAAACCACCTAACAGGAATGCTCTTAAACTTATATTCCGCATAATTACTAACCAAAGTCGAACGTGAAAGTGAAATACTAACTATTAACGTAATAAAAACTGGCTATTTTTATTTTTTTTATACTTAGTTGATTATAATAAAGCGCATGTTTTGTAAGTAAATAGGTAATACATTGACTGACTACAATGCATACGCGCATTAATCCAGAATAATTATAGGATTTACATGATTTGTTGGTTCGATGTTATTACCACATTTATAGGCAAAGTTGAACTTAAATACAAGAGAGATACAGCATCAAATTAGATCAGGCTTTTGTTGCCCAAATTGCATGGTGCATTCATAATGTGATGCAATAATAAACGATAAATTTATCACAACAAGTGACAAGATAATCTAGCAACTACCTATCTATATATATAAAAGGAGAAGGTGACTGACTGACTGACTGACTGACTGACTGACTGACATATCAACGCAGGGCCTGAACTATAAGGGTTAGAAACTTGAAATTTTGCACAGGGGTTCCTTTTATAACGTAGGGGAGCACTAAGAAAGGATTTTTGAAAATTCAACCCCTAAGGGGTAAAAAAGGGGTGCAAAGTTAGTATAAAACTTTGCCGTTTTTGAAGTCAAGTGGGTAACCCGAACGCGGGCAGACGTCGTTAATGGGTCTAATTCTACGCGAGCGAAGCTGCGGGCGTCCACTAGTTGTAGTATAAAATTTGTATTTACGTCAGCAGAAGTCACGTTGGTTACATTTTGTCTCACGTAGCTGGGCAGTATTAACCTGATCCTGGAATGATAGAAATGTAAATAAAATACCATGAACATTTTGAAAAAATTCTTTGACCACAAAAATGAGATATCGCGTGCATTAATGGCTCGTAGTGACGAGGCGTATTAATTGCAGGAGAAAAATACCCCTTAGACTGTTTGACCCCGCTCCAGGAACTATATAATGGAACTCCTGGGTCCAGGTCACCATGCAATGAGAGAACCTGGAGAGGGTAACCTCCGCAGATCTGGTACTCTAGCTCTCAAAAGCATAAATTGAACGCACACAGCAACTATCATATTATATTTTTACTTCCATCATCCATCCAGCCTTATATTCACTGCTCCCTCAGGCCTCCGCTGGGCCTCACTCAACCGACAGACTGATAACCGATGGCTATGAAAAGTCCTCAACTGGAGTACACGACTCGAAAAGCGGGAAACCGCTGGATTCAAAGAGCACAACATCGGGAGGAGTGATTTTTTAGTACAGATAGACAGACTTACGTAAAATTCTTAGTGATAGCAAGTTGCTTGACGATATCGAACAGAAGGCCACTGTAGCTCACGACGTCTCCCGATGCGTTAACTTGTAGTATCGTCCACGGAGGATTCTGGATATAGTTTACCTAGTTAGTAATTTACTTCTCAACTTTTAAGCGGAAATGCAGTTTACAGTAGACATTAATGCAATTGTTGCAGAGACTGAGATGTAACTTTGCAGAGCAACAACAACAACTTGCTCTACAAAGTTACATCGCTACCTAGTTTCAATAAAACCACAGAATAATAGTACAAGTAATAAAACTTAATTTTGAGTAGTAGGTAGGTAAGTAGTATTTTTATTTACTTAAATAACAATCACAACCCTTTCTTTGTCCCACTGTTAGGTACGTGTCTCCTCTCGGAATAGGAGGGGTTAGGCCATATACCACCACGCTGGCCCATAACGGATTGGCAGACTTCACATGGCTCTGGAAACATTCATCAGGATAAATCTCAGGCATGCAAATCATGTGATGACCTTTAGATTAGTTGGCTAACCCTCATACAGAAGTAGACTCACGTGATACGTTATGACAGGCAGTTCTCTTCCTCGAAAACCGTGAGCGATGTGTGGGAACAGCTCGTCATCTAGTCTGATGCCGTCCAAAGGCCGCCAGAATCCAACCTGATAGAATATCTTGATCACGTAGATTTTTATGTGCGTTACCGGCACCTAACTCGTTACCGGTATTTAGGTCAATTAAAGTAGGGCCGTACTGAAAATCAGCGTCATATTTCCTATCCTAAGGATTATGGGAAAAGCTGATGAATGCGGTCCTATTTCGCTTTGTAATAAAGTAGTTTGTATCTAGTTTTAAAATTGTAATAATTATTTGTATTTACGAGAAAAAAAGCGTATTAAGTATTCTATTCTATTCAAAATCAAAAATCAAAAATCAAAATCAAAAAATAATTTATTGCCACACAAAAAAAAAATTACAAGCTTAAATTATAAAAAAAAACTAAACACATTAAATGGGCAATAGGGGGTGAAGCTCAGCTTTAGCTGACATAGGAATGGTTCCATATTACTATTCATTCTTCTAATTCAAAATGTTATGACAATGATGTGGTAAAAATGAACGTGAACAACCTTTAATAACTCCAAGTTCTCAATAACCGACGTGCTCGTGTTCTGGTCGTTCCTGAGCTGGCCGCTGCCGTCCGCGCGGCTCCGGTAGACGGCGCCCCACGTGTCCGCGGCCAGCGCCTGCCAGCCGCTGCAGTTGCCGCACTTGCTGTGCGTCGATAAGTATTGCTGCGGTTTGATGGAATATTAGAACTGAATAGAGAACTAAAGAACGAACTAGACCAGCGAGGCAGTTTTTTTTTTAATCTGACCCCAAAGTAGGCGCTAGGTCAGAGACATACATCTATACTTTATATAAAAGGAGAAGCTGACTGACTGACTGACTGACTGACTGACATATCAACGCAGGGCCTAAACTATAAGGCTTAGAAACATGAAATTTTGCACAGGGGTTCCTTCTATAACGTAGGGGAGCACTAAGAAAGGATTTTTGAAAATTCATCACCTAAGGGGGTAAAACGGGGGTGCAAATTTAGTATGGAACTTTGCCGTTTTTGAAGTCAAGTGGGCAACCTGAACGCGGGCAGACGTCGTTGATGGGTCTAATTCTACGCGAGCGAAGCTGCGGGCGTCCACTAGTTATTATATATTTTTAAATACATACTTAAATAGATAATATTCACATCCAGACACACAACAAGTGTTCATCACACATCAATATTTGTCCTGAGTGGGATTCGAACACACGACCCCTGGCGCAACAGACAGGGTCACTACCGATTGCGCCAACGGGTCTGTCTGTCAGTTATATCACGAACCTGCATAAGCTTGAGCAGCGTATTCCTCCTCTGGATCTTCGTGGGTCTGATAGCCTCCCACTCCTCGTCGGAAACCTGGGCGGCCACGTCGAACTCATCTTGTACCGCGCCGTCCAGCGCTGACACGAACGCATCCATCAACTCCTGGCAGTAGCACAGCAGCTCATTCTGGGGACAAATACAGCAGGAAGGAAGAATAATCCTACTAATATTGTAAAGGAGAAAGTTTGTAAGTATGTATGGATGGGATGGATGTGTGTTACTCATTCACGTAAAAAGTACTGAATGGATTTTAATGAAATTTTACAATAATATAGCTTATAAATCAAAATAACACATATACAATTTATAAAGATATTGTGTGAATTGTCCAAAATATGACGATAAGTGTCAAGTAATTAGGAAAATATCTACCATCTGCGAGCCATTCTGGCGTGCGCTGCCAAAACTACTGAACCGATTTCAAAAATTCTTTCACCATTAGAAAGCTGCATCTTCACTGAGTGACATAGGCTATATAATATTACTAGGCGTAAACGAAACTATTGTTATGTCTAATTCCACGCGAGCGAAGCTGCAGGCGTCCTCTATTAATAAATCATGTCACTCCGCTAAGTGTACCTACCTTGCACTCAGGGTCGTCATCGGTTACGTTGTAGATATAAGCGATATTCTCCCCTTCGACGAAGCCGTTCAGCAGGTTGGAGAGGTTACCAGTGTGTGCATCGGTGTCCGACACCACGTACAGCCACTGTGCGCGTGTGTGCGACATCGAGAGCTCTCGGGCCGTCTCCGTCATCGTAGTCATCACGTCAGAGTTTACGATTGCTATGTAGTTTTCGCCTGGACAAGTCCAAACCAAAAAAATTGAAGTTTTCTTTTTTTATATAGTTTTTTATTTATTTATTGGCTTTTCATGCAAAAGAATGCTTATTTATAGTGATATAATTCTAGATGGTAATCCATCTAGAATTATATCATTATTGATAGACACAAGACCCAAAAGCAGACTTTCCTCACCTAAGAATTTCACTGGAAGCTTAGACAAAATTCTGTACATTTCTTTCCTTCTTAAATATTCGTTGACCTCATGCTTCATCTTGAACACTGTTACTGATACGGTCGGAACATCTGCATCGTTAATTTGGGAAGTCAGGGACTGTACCACACGGGAGATCATGTCTCGGCCTGTAATGTTATACGAACAAGATTTGTATTACGACAGCCTATGATCATGGTGAAACTGGTTTGGGAGCTCGGGATCAGAATAGTGCTACGGTAGCCCCTGCCTGTCATAGGAGGCAACGACAAGGGGATATCTGGGATTGCCGGTGGCAAGAGTGGGAGGTGGAACATCAAGTGACCTCAGGAAAGACGATGCTATGTGTGGCTGCAGTATCGTGTTTTAGTAAACTAGTAGCGGTAGGACACCAGCGTGTTCTAAAAAAGATTCTGGAACTCTCCTAATGCGCCGAGGTAGACAGACCACCAAGCGAGTTTAAGAGGGTAAAAATCCCACATAAATCGATGTCACTCGCGCGATGTCGATTTCCCACTCATCATGTGAGTCGTACACTCTTGTCAGAGGGGTCGTTGCCCTATGATGAATGTTGCAGTGAGGTCTTCACTCTCCTTGGTAACTGCAGCTTTAGCGATGCGTTTCCACCGACTTCTGTTACATTCGTTGCGAGAACAATCGATGGAACATTCCGTCAGGCTTTATATGCTATCCGTCCAACGAGTAGGCGATCTCTCTCACAACAAAACAGTGTGGTTGTACAAAAAATATGGGTTATAAATCTTACTAAGTGTATTGTCATGCAATATTATGGCAGACTTCCAATTAAACGCCTTCCTGGTCCGCAAATCGAGTATCAACTGCGGCAGTTCCTGCCCTACTTCGGAATATGTGACAGTTATGGCCGCGTCGGTGGGCAGACGGGGGCAGTCGACTTCGGTGAGAGCGAACAATAATAGTTCTTCTTCCTCTGTTTGAGAGAATAGCGACCACGTTCCTTCGCAAGAAGCAACACTGAAGACTGCCACAAAACCTGAAACAAAGTCCTGATTAAACTTGAAGTTTTAATAAGTCGGTATACTACCGAACATGTTTCACACTAGCGATATTAGCTCGCGAATCAGGTTAAGAAACGTTGGGCGCTATCGGTAGGTATGTCGATGGGTATATAACCGAAACTTCACGGGCGCTATCGTGCTTCGCTAAGCCTTGTCGAAAACCTTTGGGTGGCTTGAGAACATACGACGCTGGGTTAGCCACTAACCTCTCCCTCCACCAATCCGCATTGAAGCAGAGTGGTGGTGGAGTATACTGTAGTTACACCTTTCTCTGCTGTGGCTGTGGGAGAAAGCCCTGCCCAACAGTACATAGTATCTAACTATGGGTTGTACCTTCGGACAAAAAAGATAATTATGACGAACTGGTGATTAAACTAAATACTCTGAAACGTAAAAATAAATACATAAATACCTTAAACCGTAACACATATGACGGTATGTTTCATTCATGAATCTTATATTTCACAAAATTCAAGCTACTGCTACGATTTTATTTATCATCACCTCATGTAATTGAATAAACTCCGAACGGTAATAATTTTAGAAAAAAGATTGAAATGTAAAATTTTACTTATTACCTTTTTTAAGGCTGATTGCAGTCCATGAGAAGTAATGAACAACCACGCCTCCATGCTTTAACTCAACTCTCGCTAGTTCTTTGATGTAGTCCTTCAGATTGTCAAGCATGGGCTGATATTGGTCCCCGAGATACTGGCGATCAAGAACTACGGCTGAAAATATCATCAACGATGTCGGAAATGTGTAGTGTAATAAGTGTTAGAACATAGTCCAGACCTTATGTAACAAGAGAAATCAGAAAACCCACGCGTCATAGGAAGACTTTAGAAGTTAAATACCAAGTTACGAGCAAGTTAAACACAATAACTTGTAAGTTCAACATATCCCTGTAAGTCTCCTGGGAGCGGAACCTGGGCATCAAAGTAACAGATATAATCGTTTCAGAGTCTCCAAAATAAGAAAACATGAAAACAAATTATGATGTTCCATAGTTAAAAAGCTTGAATACCGATAGATGCATTGGCAGTTAATAATGATGGAAAATCTTCGCTGGACACACGAACAAACGGACAGAACAAACACAATATCCATAACTGCATTTCGTACTCTGACGGCGCACTCTCTTAAAATAAAACTTCCGAACATAATTCCAACACAAAATCTGATGTAGTATCAAAAATTCCTTTATTATTAAAGGTTTGATTAATTCCGGCAACTAGGTCGGCACAGGTGTGTCATGTTCAGCTTCGTAGGGCTGTGGCTGAGTGGAGGAAAAGCACGCGAACTCACGTGAGGAATTTCAAAGAAATCTACAGGATGTGCTGAAAATGCTAAGTACCTAGATAATAGTTAGGTTTTCGGGGTATACGGGGTCACCGTCACTCATGGTCGAGTAAATCCTTAAGAATCGCCAGTTTCCATATCTTATTTTCAATGACCGCTCTTTGCTTAATACAACGTTCATCATCATCAGCCTTTTGAGGTCCTCTGCTGGACATAGGTCTCTCCTAGACGACGCCACTCCAACCGGTCATCTGCCTTCTGAATCCAGCGGTTTCCCGCCGTCTTTTCAGGTCATCTGTACTTCTTTTTTCATGTCGTGGACTTTTCAGTCCTTCGAACGACGTGGCCTGCCTATTGCAACTTAGGTACTAACTTAGCGAACTATATCGGTGAGCTTTGTTCGTCTACAGATTTCATCATTCCTGATTCGATCTCCTAGCAAAATACCAAACGTTAAGTGACTTTGAGCTTGTGAAAGAGGCCGACGGTATAGCACCGCGTCTCGGATCCGTATGTTACACGTCTCCAGATTTGACTGTCACACAAGTGTTGATAGTAGGTAATTCAAATTGGTATCACATACATACCGATACATAACGTTTAGAACACCAGGCACCTACGAACTAAGTACGGGTATCTACGTCAGGGTAGATAAGTCATACGTTTTGATAAATTCTATGTTAAAACAGAAACCACCCTGAATGTTGTCAATCTTCGGCTTCGGCGAAGAAGTCAAAGGTCAGGCGCATTAAAAATGTACGTTAATTAAGTACGAACAACGCATGCGTGTCAGATTTTGATAACTAATTTTCTGTCTCTTAATGTAATAATTAATGAACGTGAGTTAATAATTTTGTATTGTAGGTCATCATCATCTGCTGTACAGGAAGTTTAGTCCATCACGCTGGCCATGTTTGGATTGAATTTTACATAACTTTGAAAACGTTATTGGCACTCAGACACGTAGGTTTCCTTTCGATATTTTCCGTCACCGTTACAGCACGTGATCTTTACTTACAACGTAGCAACTCGTAAGTGTCTTGAAAATCCCTTTTTTGGGTTAAACAAAAGAAAACAACCAAAGCAATGAAAATGTAGGGTAGGAAGCAATACTTCAGTTTCCGATCTTGGATTTCCGCTTTTAATTCATTTTTATTTTTTCGTTCATGGCAACTTTCTCGTTGACAACGAACATCGTAATGAAAAAAAAAAATTTAGAATTTCTGATATATATTGAAGATAATTTTGTATGTACATAATGTATGTATTAGAATGCAATCTCAAACCTCCTAATTGTTTTCATAGTTCAATAACATCTATCAACCTACGTTCATTATGTTGATTCACACACTGAGCAAGTGATCACTATGTATGGATTCACAGATTAATATAATTAGTAGCTAGCTGGATTGATTCGATACCTACAACTCTTACAAGTCTACGACGCTTGCATTTTCTGCGAAGTGAAAACATAAACGATTTTGCATCATCCATAAATTTGGTGCATGGGTACGCTTAAATAGAAATAATTTATCTGTGTACCTAAATGACACTTACCGTACACATAAAGAAATGCCAAATCACAGATTTATAACTATAGTACTACGTATGCCAAATTAAGTTCGTGAGTTTGTTGGTGAGTTTCGTGCGTATAGTTTCGTGACAAAAAATAAAATCGTAGAATGCAAAAAAAATAAAAAAAAAACAGTGAAAAATTCAGGAAAAGATAATTAGATTCTGATCTGGTCAAAGAAATCAGAATTAAAAAATGTTCCAAAAACTGTCCCAGGTGACAGGAATAAAATAAAATTTATCAGAAATAGGTAAAATTGTTGAAATCATATTCATCCTGCTTCCCAAAATTCTACAGCAATGCCTCAACAGTATAAGAAAATATTTATCACAGTCGGCACAACGAGATTTGATTTACTTTGTGAAAGTATTCTAACCTCTTCAGTACTGCAAACTTTGAAAAAAATTGGCTGCAAAGAAATAACTTTTCAAATCGGCAACAGTGACACTGAGCCTGGTGAATTCGAAGAAGAGGGTGTTAGACTATGTTTGTATAGATTCAAGAACTCCCTAGAAGAAGACATTCGGAATGCGGATTTAATCATTAGCCACGCTGGTGCGGGAAGTTGTTTAGAAGCTTTGGGCGCGAAAAAACCTCTTTTAGTTGTTGTAAATGAAAATCTAATGGACAACCACCAGTTAGAACTTGCTGAAAAACTTCAAGTTGATGGTCATTTATATTATTGCACTTGTGATACTCTTGAAGGCACTCTAGAAACAGTGGATTTTGAACTTTTAGCACCATTTCCTAAAGCTAACCCAAGCTTATTTATCAAACACATGGATAACATGTTTAGAATAAAAAATGTCAACTGATGTTGAGGTCTATTAAGAGTTTCTTCTTCTCATAGGCTGTGACCAATCAAAAGGAGCAATTTAATTAAGTACAAATCGTTACACATCACATTGTGTAATCATCAAGTAATGTAATTTTCTTATTCTAAAAAATTTTTCCTTATAGCACCATAATGAACATGAATTTACTGATAATTTCGTGATTTTAGGTGCAAGGTGTTATATTATTTTTAGTTATACAAAGGTTAGCTACTTTTGCCACTCTTGTGATCATAATTATGTTGCACTCATCTCAATAATTCTTTGATGTAAATTTTGCAAAACTTTTTTATATTAATGTCATAACTGTAAGTGTTGTTGGTTCATTATATCATGTAGCAATAGAGTAACGAATTGATGTTTTATTGTGCATACAATCTAGGCCAATTTTTTTCTTATAACAATGATGGAAAAACAGGCATATGGGCCACATGGTAAGTGGTCACTGTCACATGAACACATGCAACACCAGTGGCATCACATGCCCCATTGCGTTGTGCGTTGCCTGCCTTGAAGAATGTGATTATTTGAGACTGATTGTTAAGCAGGCCACAAAACACAACCAATCAATATAGGTGTTATAAAATCATATTGCTGTGTCTTATGTATGTCAAAATATCAGAGAAAAGCAATTCCTAGAACTCAATATTTTATCTACATCAAGATGTGATACATTATAATTAAATAATTGTACCGTTATATCTACTAGGCTATAAGGAAATATTATATTTAAATTTAGGATATCAGAATTGTGACCACCAGTGCACACTTACTCATTAGTCATTATATCTATGACTACTCCTAAGTGGCTAATATTTCAACCTTATAAGCATATTATTCACAATAATGGGTGCTCTACACAGTACAATATAATTGAATTATAACATAATATATAAGTAAATAAAGCATATATATGTAAAAACGTTTATTTTTTTGTAATCTATATTAAACCTATTCCACAGGACCAATAAATGTTGATAAATTTATATGACATTTTTATTCAAAATTACAAAATCTCTTACAAAGGTTGTTGACAAAATTGTTGATGTGTAGATGATGTTTGTTATAAATTAACACAGTTAAACTATCAGAAATTAAAAAAATATCTAAGATTTATTATTTTAAACTAGTTTCTTAGCCTCAAAGAAACTCTTGAGATGTCTCATTTGCCAGTAGCCGATACAAACTAAAACTCCAGTCTGTAGAAGACTCCACCATAAGACACGTTGATTTGTGCTTTCTGATGTTTGTCTAAATCTTTCTTCGCGATGCTGTAACAAAAAATTAAATGCATGCATTAACTGTTACAGAGGACCCTTGTCATTCTGACTAAAAACCTCATTCTTAGACAGATCCTACTCCTTTATTGCAATAATATTAATCTGAAACTTGCCACTCCACCAAACTGCTGCTAGAATAGCAGCATTGATAAATGTCAATAAACATACCAATGAACTCCCTTTAGTTAGTAATTATTTTTATTTAAGTGTGATAGACAGTGAACAAAAGTTTTATGCTATGAGATGAAATGAGACTAAAACATACATATTTTCGCTTAGCTTATACAAACAAGGGGTGAATGCGGGGCATATTGTGCACATGTTATATGTGCGCTTAAAATAGAATATGTTACCCTCTGATAGCTCTGCTCTTTGGTGATCTGATGGACCTGATCGACCAGCTGTCGGATCCTTAGCTGCAACTCCGTCAACTTGTCTTTCTGTGCCACATTGGCATAGTCCACTGCGTGCTCGCCCACTTGAATGTCAAGATGTACCTGAAATTATTAAGCAGAAATTTTAATGTCTAATTGGTCTTGTGGTAGTAAGGGTGACTGCAATGCTATAACTAGGACTGTGTCTGGGTTTGAGCCCTGGGTTGGTAAGTTTTGTGTTTATCTAACTTTAAAATCCCAATATTAGGGTTTTATGCCCAGTCTAGAGCTATATAAGACTATACAGACCTTTTACATAAAACATTAACATAACTTGTTACAGTACTACACACTTCTACCTCCTCTTTGACAGAGAGACTTTTATGTTACTATTTGATTTTTGTTTTAGTAAAAAGATAAAAGTAACAAACAAATACAAACTTGCATAAGTATTACATATAGACATAGTAAGTATGTTTTATAAAATATTAAGTATCTTTAAACCAAATGGACCACCTTATGTTCATCACAGTTGCCTATGAATACAAAACACCAGTGATATTGCTTCTGGGTTACTTGCAGCGAGCTATTTTTATGCCCTTAAGTCACCCATACTCCTAAGATCAATGACATTACGAAACTAAATCATCGTCATCGCAATTATTTTATTGGTTCACTATTAGGAATGGGCATCCTATCAGAACAAGAGGTAAAGCCTATCCTACCATACTGGCTGTGAGTATTGGCAGACTATACTTTTGAAACATCATTGGTGCACGTAATTGTGTAAACTTAAACATTTGAAAAAAGGGCCCACTTAGACCAGATAGCTATCCACCTTGTATAAGAAACACAAAGTACAAATTTTCAAAATAGTTTTGGGTGAGTAGTGAATCTAAGTGGTAACATTACAGGTTGGCCAACATAATAATACTATTTCATGTTCATGTTTAAACAGCTGGCTGTACAGTACACAATATGAAGCTTCAAAAGACCTACTTAAAATCACAAAATATTACATTGTTTATACAAATATCATAATTATATACATATATCATACTTATAAAAGTTTATAATAATATTATTGAGCCCAAAGCAAGTGACACCACACGCACAGACAGCAGAACGCAGAACACAGCTCTGACTCTGACTGAACTATAATTTTCATTCATTGTCAAATTATTCCTCGGAGCGAAGTAGTTAAAGCAATTTTAGAATTCTTAGTGAGGGAGCAGATTCATTAAGCTTTTCGGCACTGGCCTCAGATCTTTAATTTATTTGACTTATATACTGCAACATTCACATTAGTACAAAAAACCAACTTCTACTTTCAAAGATGCAGCAAAACAACCCAAAAAATCACACACAACATAGCAACCGCTGGCAAGGTGTAATAGCGCTTATTTCAGTCTTACTTATTTCCACATCTCAATTTCTGTCCCTAGAGTATGCTTTACAAGTAAATGACTTGTTTATGTAATATTTATTGTTACAAAATATAATAGCTTGAGACCCTTGAGGATAGTAACAACACCACACTTCATTATCTTGTTTATTCTTGATTTACACTCACCCTCAGCTGTGATCCACTAAACCAAGAGGTACTGTTAGAGTACATGCAGATGACATGTTCACCAGGGGTGGTGGATGTGAACGAGATCCTGCCCTCAGAGGAGTACACTCGGGATAGGATCACCCTGTCGCTAGAATCCCGGACCTCCACGTGCATGCCAATGCCTGGAGACGAAGGCATGAATCCACCGGAACGAGGATCATAGAGTTCCACCTTGTAATTGACTAGAAACACAATATATTGAAAATTATACAGGAAGTTAGCAATAAACAAACAATATTATTTGAAATCGCATGCTTTGAGAGTAACATATCCTCTATCTTCTCCTTTGTATGGTCAAAGATGGACCCAATTGGACCCTTACCCAAAACCGTGGTGTCGTCAGGTATTTCCTCTATGAAACATTTTCTTTCTCCTTCCGCTATGTGAAAGTATAAAGCCGATGTAACATCTAATATTTGAAATAGAGCTAAAAGAAACGATATCTTAAACAACATCTTGTTTTATTCCTAAAACAATCGGCGAAAATCGAAATGAAATACATACAATGACATGACACACGTCATCATCTGGATCATTTAACTTTTTTTTTATATGCGTTCTGAAACTTTAAAAATAAATGCAAGCTGAATAATTCATAAAAAATACTAAAATTAAGGGAATTTTAGTATTTTTTATGATGTACAACTATATTTTTCTATGTTTATGTATACTATATACTATGTTTATATTATTTTTGTATGTAGTTTAATCTAAATTGAGTACCAAAACCAAAGAAATTTAAGTTTGGCCTATTTAACATTTTGTTATGGTTACGAACGAAACCTTTCCTATTTTTTCGCGGCTATTTTTTTTTAACCTGTTGGCATGGTACGCTTCCGTCTGAGATGCTGTCCGATACTTTAAACTTCTGTAACGACGCTATCAACGCTATAGCACCAACATCTCTGGCCGTAGTATCTCTAGCTAGTTTGTGATCTCTGGCAAGGGTGACTCCAATCCAACAGCTTGTCCAGCAGGCCCACGTGCAACACACGGTCGAACGCCTTCTCTATTTTCAGAAAGATGCCAACCGTGTGCCGCCCGTAGTTAGCCTCGAAAGCCAGTTGGTGGAGCACCCTTGTTAATAACACTGTAGTATTCGCTCTGTATTGTTCACTCGACCAACCTAGCCAGTGTGGACAGCAACGTAATGGGGCAGTCCAGGTAAAGAGGGTCTTTACCCGAGAACTATCACCTTCCCCTCTATTCATGCAGTAGGAAATTGTCCCATGCAGGACGCCGTTGTAGAGCCTAATTTTTAAAATCTTTGCGTGTGGATAAACTCTTGCCTTCTGAGCCTTTTTAGGCTCAGCGGCAGTTGTAATAACACGAGAACGGATTGACTGCACATAAATACGTACGTCCATAGCCCAATGGCTCGGTTCGATTCAATGTGATCGAAAGAGTTAAGCAACGATGGGCCCGGTCGGTTTGTGGATGGGTGACCCCTAGTGGCAAAAATTTCATGGACGCTACCGTGCTTCGGAGGGCACGTAAAGCCGTCGGTCCCGGTTGTTTTCAATGTTGGAAACAGTCGTTAAGCCTTGTCGAAGACCTTCGGGTGGCTTGAGAACATTCGACACTGGGTTGGCCACTAACCCCTCCATCAATCCGCATTGGAGCAGCGTGGTGGAGTATGCTCCAGCCAGACCTCCCGCAGCTGCGTCTGTGGGGGAAATCCGTGCCCAGCAGTGGGACGTCTATGGGTCGCAGCAGCAAATTCGTACGTAATCTGTGAATCTCCTATGACATTTGTGGTGTGTGACGTTTTAATTTTGACTGATTGATTTGATTTGTTGATGACTTTTGAATTGATGACGACGTATCACTGAAAGGAAAGGAAAGGAAAGGACTAAACAAAATTAACAATTTAAAATAAAAATAGCAAAGTTAATATAAACAGAGCATTTCAAGCTCTGATTTAATTACATTAAAGCATATAATATCTATCGGTCACAAAGCCACTAAAAATTACTTGGTCAATGAAGAATAAACTGATTTAATCCTCAATTCTGTACAACATACTGTGTTAATAATTTAATATTAAACTTGAACATGGATCCTTTTATTATAGCTGCAATCATAAGCGCAATAGTCATAATCGTGTTGTCGGTTGCTTTTTTAAGAGTGTCTCGAGTACAGCAGAGTAAGTCAAATTCATGTTAACATTGGTCCAACATATCGCACACCGGGTGCAACAACGTCATAAGTAACAAATTACGTTTTTTTCAGGAGATCGATTTAAAAGTTGTTGTTTTAATAAAATGAAATTTAATTACAATACTATTATATATCAATGACCAAAATATTGTTTGTTTTCTATATTTTGAAATTAAGGTTGTTTCAGAAATAAAAATATTATATAAGTGGTACATTTTTAATGTTTTTAAAAACGATACCTACATTTATGACGTTATTGTGCAGAAAGTTAAATTGAAAGTAGAACGTTTCTGTGCAATAACGTCATAAAGTCCGAACTAAACAAAAAATCAAAACTCTAAATGTATTAAATAGCAAAAAATCAAAACTCTAAATGTAAAAAATATGAAAAACTTCTTACATTAAAGTACCCATAATCAGACTTTTACGAGGAACTAACAGGCTAGAAATAAAATTTGTAGAAAAACAATCAAAGGTTTTTTTTACCATAACAGGCTTATACTGGTACAGTTATGTAGCAGTTTATAATAATTCTAGCATCCTTATGTCTTTGTACTAAGTACCTAATTACTCTTACATTTAATAATCAGTCATTAAAAACAATCTTAAAAATCAGAACTAACCAACTAAAGCTGATTATAAGAATGTTCATAATAGCGAGGCACAATATTTTTTTGAACCAATTCTAACAGATCTTGTTTTTTTCTATCACTTATTGGTATATTAGACGTATAAGCAGGATTCAAAGATATTTCCTCTATATTTATATAATTCCTTGGACGTGTTGTATTTTGCCGCAATGTCCTGGTTTGGCCGTAAATGTTTGCCTCATTCAAATTATCAGTCTTGTATGTAGTTTTATACTTATAAATATCACAGCCCTTCATAAAACTTATAACTTTAATATCAGTCGTTTTAATAGCTTCTCCAGAAACATTTCTTGTTGTATTTATATTAAGTCATCTGCTAGTTTCTTCAAATCCATGAAATCGGTATAGTTTAATTATTTTACTATAAAAGGTTTTCCTGTCTTCTTAGCGTTTCTGATTAAAGAAATGTACTGGTCTGGTACGTAAATAGCACCAGATTTTTTTGCCCTAGTGACAGATTTTTCAATTACTGAGTGAGCCGCATCTCCCTCATTCTGTGTGTGGCCCTTTATTAAAAATTTATGGGTCACGGAATTTATCTGTAACTTGTTAACAGCATAGTAGTACATACAAAATATGAACCTGAAACAATGTTATTATTTTTAATATTATATAAACAGTTAAAATAATTACTAACATTACACAATAAGGTAGTTTACTAACTTATTCTTTTGCTGTCAATATTGACATAATTGTACAAAATGATAGTATTACTTGCTGCTTGTAATAGAAAATAGAACCACAAAGTCAGAAGTGTTCACTTGTGACATTCTTGCCCCAAAATTGTATGAAAATATTTGTCATAATTACCTTTGTGACGTTGTTGCTCCTACTCACAAACACTTCCTGCGGGGGGAGGCGCACAACTGACCAATTAGAACGTTCTCGCACTAGCGTTCACAAAAACCCGCCAAAACCACAACGACATTTACGCCCTCCGTGGGTAATTTTAGGATTTACATTTATGATATTGCTGCACCGGATGTAGACGCATGTTTGACATAATTTGTGATCAATATCTAATTTTAGCAATTTTAGCATTTATGACGTTATTGCACCCGGTGTGCGATATGACTTTTTTGCTATAAGTAATAATTTTTTTATCAGCTCCTGGGGGCAAACCTCGTGCAGTAGTGCAGAGAGATGGCGGGCCCGGAAGAGTACAAGCTGTACGGAACCAGAGGGCACGCATGCGGGCTAATGGTATGTTTTTCTCTCACATAACTAAAAAGTAGTTTCCAGACTAAGTAATATTGAAATCACGATTTGAAACCTGTTCCGAATATCACATTTAATTTTGATAATACTTCACGCCCTGAAAAAATATTTATCAGTATTCCAACAATTGTAATATATATGCGTTTTTATATATTCCAATTTAGATTTTTTACATGCTATTTTTAGCTGTTCTTTCCTCTATGTACTGAATTGTTATGAAGTAATTTGTGATGAAATTGTTTTTAGCTGCAAGACATCAAGCTCCGATAGAAGAAGAACCAGGGGCTGTAGATGAATCAGATGAGGGTTCAGGAACAGAGGCTCCAAAAGTAGAAATTGATGATAAAATGGGAGCTAAGGTGGGTTTATCATTTGGAAAAACTTAACATAATTTTATAATTTAATTTTTAATCTAATAAGCACTCTTGCATTCTGTGAATTGCTGTAGCCATTGTCTGGCAAATTTGAATTTCCAATGACTCTAGGCAATAAATCTAGGCAACCTGAACTCAACTAATTATTAGAACATTGTCTAGATTATTGTCAATGGAAATTAAGATTTCTTCAAATGACATATCTAATATTAAAGCTGGTTAACACAATCATTAACTCAATTCTTCAAAAGTGAAATGCTATGAATTTAATTTCTATGTATGCTGGTCTGGTCATACAAAAAATTGAAAATTAACTTTCAGAAAAGAGCAAAGATGGAAGCCAAGATGGAGAAGAAGAAGGCAAGAGAAGCTGAGGAGCAGATGAGAGAAATAAAAAAGAAGAAGGATGAAGAAGTTGAAGAAGAGAGAAGGAAGAGGGAGGAAAAAGAAGCAGTAAGTTGCCAAAAACTTTTCTAGTATGTATTAAAATAAGTAACATATTTTTTTGTCTGTGCAATGTGTGGGCAATAGTGGGTGGACCTACAAAAGCTGTCATTAAATACAGCAAAACCCCACAAATAAAAAAAAATGTTTTATTTTTACTAATATTTTTTAATAGTATTTATTGGTATAATTAATTAATAGCCCCAGTAAGAAAATAAGTTAGGATTTTTGTCCCTAAAGAGGTAAAATGCTGGCTGGGGTGACAGACCAGTGGCTGTTGAACTCGCCTCTCACTCGAGCGGTCTGGGTTAGAACCCAAGTGGCTTGTACCAATGACTTTTCTAAGTTATGTGCGATTTAAGAAATTAAATGTTACTTGCTACACAGCAAGGACACACTGTGAGGAAACCTACATGCCTGAGAGTTCATCATAATGTTCTCGAATGCATGTGAAGTCTGCCAATCTGTACTTGGCCAGAGTGGTGGACTATCCTAATCCCTCCCATTCTGAGAGGAGACTCGTGCCCAAAAGATGGACAAAGAAAGGGTTGTGATTGTGAAAGAGATAAAATAGTTGATAAATCTCAACCTTAAGTTTAAATCCAGGAAGAAGAGAGATTAGCAGCAGAAGCAGAAAAGAAAGCTGAAGAGGAACGGAAAAGGAAAGAACAAGAGGAATACGAGGCAATGAAGGCAGCATTCACTGTTGAGGGTGAGGGCTTCGATGAGGATGATGATCAGGAACAAGAGAATATGCTCAAGAAGTTTGTTGAGTACATTCAGGTGAATATTGCTTTATTAAATATTAATTTAATAAAATGAATCTATTTTAAGGTGTAGGTGTGTGTGTCAAATAACGAAAGTTGCACAGGCCACCCTCCTACTATATGGACTGATGAGCTAATGAAGTCGGTGGGTAAATTCTGGATTCAGAAGGCACAGGATCGGGAGTAGTGGCACAAGTTAAAGGAGGCTTATTTCCAGCAGGGGGACATCTAAAAGCTGATTGATGGATGAAGTGCCATCTGAATAATCAGTGCCTAAGAAACTCAATAATTTAGAATTAAATATCTATAGAATAATGGTTGATTTTCGAGCACTTTTTCATTGTAAATATTATCTAATAAACTTCCAGGAACAAAAAGTGGTGTTACTAGAGGACTTGGCAGCCCATTTTAAGCTGAAGACTCAGGCTGCTATTGACAGGATAACAGACTTGCAAAGTGCCGGAGAACTAACAGGAGTCATAGATGACAGAGGGAAATTCATCTACATCTCTCAGAAGGAGCTCGAAGATGTCGCCAAGTTTATTAAACAACGGGGAAGAGTGTCTATTACTGAATTAGCTGAAAGCAGCAATGAATTGATCAATTTGAGTCCTATTATTGTGCCATAGACATGAGTCCTCTCTTTTATACAATATGTAATGTTATAAGAATACAAGATTAGATTCAGATTTAATGTACCTACTAAAAGTTATTTTGTAATTTGTAATACTTAAATGTCTATAAGACTAAATAAAACATATTTGTTACTACAAATGTTTATTGAAAAAGCATCTCGCATTACTAGTTAATAACAACTCAATCATCTAACTCATACCCAAACATATCCCTACCCTTCTCCAGTAATACTAAAGAAGATTCCTTGATTCTTTCAATAACTTCCAACAATTTTGTTTTGGTAAAGACTTTGTACAGTGCCCTATTTTCACCAGCAATTAAGTCACTTAGTTTCACTGCTTCCTTGTGGCTTTCAACATCATCAGAACTTTGCAAGATTTTTAAAATTAAAGTAGCTACTTCAGGAATACAAAGACGCCTTAGAGTTTCAGTTTGCTTTGCTCTTTCTTTTTTCTCTTCATCATCAAAGTTAGGTGATGAGGTCGAGTCATTTTCATCTTGAAGCCAGCCTCCGGGGAACAGCAAAACATTGTACAGTAAACTCTTAGTGTGATTTGATTGATGAAGGACAGTGTTCTTCCAACTAGCTTTTAGCTGTTCAACTTGGGCAGTTCTTTGCTCATGATGGACCTTATCGGAAAAGGATGCCTCAGGAGCCAATGGCTCAACATCTTTTGGTTGGCCACTTATAAAATGTCTATACCAAGTACCAAATCCTTCTAATGCTTCCAAGTAGGCTTTCAAACACAAATGTTCTCTTAGTTCAGAAGAATTTGTTGGCACCTTTTTTCCATACGCAGGAAACATTGTGTTTATATTTAAAACACAATTTAATGCAGCATCAGTATTTCCTATGAATATAAATGTGCGTACCATAGCATTACTGAGCCAAAGAGCTTCGCATAATTGATTTTCAATTAAAGACAACCACTCCAAGGATGATATTACTTTTGTGATCAATGTTTTGTCCTTCTCTACAGCAGTTGTTTGGGTGAATGTAACATCTATGTTACCATAACCCTCCTGTATGTCGCTTATGGCCTTCTTTATAGCAACTCTTGCAGATGCTGCAACATCTATCTCAGCACTGAGTCCAGCTTTAACTACACCCTCTCTGTATTCACTTTTGACAACCTTATTCATAAGTTCAGCATACAATATACACTGTTTAGCAATTGGTACTGTGGAAGTATAATAAGCAATGAGTTCTGGACAATCTGTGGAGCCATCTAATAGTCCTTCGATGAGCTGGGAAACATATTTTTCTAATACTTTATCACCAATATCATGCTGGGGATCCTTTCCCATTTGCCTGAGAATTAAAACCAAGTGGGCTAAGAACCTAATGAACCTTTCATCACTGCTATTCATCCATTCCAAGGATTCCTGCATGATCATTGAAATTTGACCCAGCATCAGGTGTCTTTGGCAAGTTTGGTAGTTTGACTCCCGTTTGCTATCCATAAGAGCTTTTACAGCATTGAATATCTGTTGCAAAGACATTTCCTCAACTTGAAGTTCGCTTTGCAGTAATTCCATGACCTCAGTAGTAGTGGTGTTGGCTTCTGCTGTTGCATAATGTTCATGCAAAAATTTGTCAACACGAGTTTCAATCTGGACTCTTATATGTGCCCACAACAAGTCTTCCCAGTTTCCTTGGCAGGCTGGAAGTGTACTTGGTAAATGTCCACATAAGATTCCTATGGTGGCTCGGTAGTGAATATTTTCAGAGACATTGGTTGCAATCCCGATAGAACACCATTTCCAAAGGTCCCTTGAAGCATTTCCAGCAACCTGTAAAGGAGCATCAGAATTTTCTCGTGGCAAATAGTGAAGTAGCTTCCAACCTTGCATAACAGCACCCCTCCATGCTTGGCCAGTGCTAATACACAAAGAAATTGCTTCTTTGAATTTACCACATCTAACTTCAGTAAATATTCTCTTACATAAATCATTATCATCTTTCTGATCATCAGAGTGTATAATCTTTTTCTGTCGTCTAGGCGCATCTGGATCCATGCAAGTGATCATAGATTTGTTTCTTTCCTTGTTGAATAAACTTGATCCAATCAACAATTGGTGAAGGGTGTTGCCCCATTGTATATTGTTACCAATGAGTGGAGCTGCAGCTGTATTAGTTGTTTCCTCTTGATAAGCTGCAGTTGCCTCAAGCCAATCTACTAAAATTTGTAACAATCTTATTTCTGAATCAGTTTGAAATAAAGCGTCAACTAATGTTTGTTGTGAAAGCGTTGGTTCAGTGAGCACACTTTCTAAGGAATCAGGATGTTCAGCAATGGAATCCGAATATAGACAGTAAAGAAGTTTCCATGTATTAGCCTCTTCTGCTAACCAATAGTTTTGAGCATTGTACCTGTTCCACGGTTCCACCAACTCGAGCGAGTCGCAACAAACTTGGGCTAAGCGTGATAGTGTGTCCAACGCGGCACTCGGGCGGCTGTTCTGTATGATTTCAAAAAAAGCTTCACTCAGACCATCACCAGCGTATCCAGCATTCAATAAAACTGACGATTCATCTAAAACTTGACGCAAACTAGTATCGTTAAGAGTTTTGAAAATTGATGTGTCGTTATGAATCGGCGACAGATTCAAAGTATCCTCTCTTGCCAATAAATTCTTGCGATGTTTTTTTGAAGGTGTCTGATGCGTTGAATGCAATCGTAAGCTGCGATCAAAACTCATGGTAGATACTAATCGTCCTACGATTCAATATACTACTTAATAGTAATAATTACTACTTTCATAGATCATAAACTTAATAGGGTTAGTTTTAAATTACAAATAGACTCAAATAAATTAAATTAACCTGACTTTCTGACACTGACTGAAAGACCGCCGGTGGCGGCACTGGCGGTAGGTTTGACAGTTTGCGTTTAGTTTATCCGCAAGCAATCAAATTACCTAGTCTTGTAAAGTTTTTAGTTCAATAGTTTTCTTTTTATTTTATGAAAAATATTTAACAATTTATTAAAACATTTAATTGACTACACTAAATGATGTAAAGCTTAGTTATTAATTTTTATTTTAGTATGCCTACCAAACGTTTTACGTATTTCATATTTTGCGCGCGGATTGCTCGCAAAATTAATTATTGCGTTCGGAAAATTATTTTATCAATAGTATTTCCAAAAAAATAAGTAATTTTATATCTATAATTTATAAATTACATTTCTTTTTAATTTTCTCTATTATTAAAGAGAACATTGTATTTAAACAATCCTTACCCCTGTTTTATTTTATCATCTGATCCATCCATCCATTGCCGCTTGTCGTCTTTTTCATTCCTCCTCGATTTCTTTTCTTCATTCACTATCATTCGTCGTTGGGTGTAAATTGGTAAGAAAATAGAATAAAATAAAATAAATTAGTATTAAGAAATTCTATGTATGCTGATAATATAAAGTATACATTCTACATTGGATTTGGAAGAGTAATTTTATTAGAAATTATTAAAGTAAATAACTTTGAAAACATAAAAGTACATAACAAATGTTTTTAAACTTGTATTCGTGTTTGTTTAAACATAACTAAAACTTGCTTAATTAGGTACAATTGATAAATTTTATTATTTAAAGTAAGTTTTACGTAGGTAATGTATGCTTATTCATATCATATATATATTTAACTTGATATTTTAATAATAGTACCTACTTAACACAAAATTGTGATTTCAGGCTCCACCTCTGCATAAAAATAAATTATTGATGAATTTCATTTCATAACATTTCATTTTTATTTAATAATATAGATACTGTATACTTATTACCTTCAATGTCTAAAATCTACCTGGATATTCCATTATAATGCATTTGCAATTCATTAATTTGGATTAATGTTATCAGCTAGACATATTTTGTCAATTTTGAAATAAAAGTAGTTTATTATAATGTAAATATAACACTTATTTAATATCATATAAAAGCTGTCTGTTTCATTGAAAGAGATTAAGTACCTATTTATTTTTAGTTTAAATATCAATAGAAAATAAAACTGTTTAAAAAAGACCAATTGCTTGTTGAAATAAAATGTAGTCTTCATAAATAGTACATTGAAGTATTTTTTGTTTAAAGTGAAAGAGTACTCTTAAAATCATGGTAGTGAGTCTTAAATAATACCCCACCAATAAAAAATAACCAAAGTTCATTTTTATCAAAAATTTCAAATTATATGAAGATAATAAAATAGTAAATAAAATGATAATAAAAAAGTTTTGTATTCGTACATCTCAATTTTTACCAATGTATAATTATCAGTTTAAATAATATGACTTTGGACAGACTGTGCCAAGCCATTGGTGCAGTGCATTGGCAAACAGTCTTATGGTCTTACTGTAGTCTTAGTAATAATATTTGGATTAAATAATGTGACTTTGGGCAGTCTGGCCAAGCCATCGGTGCAGTGCATTGGCACAGTCTTACTAAAGTCTTCCATCAGTTCAGTACAGTATCGACAAACACTGCAATAAAACTAAGACTGCACAAAGAGATAAATTTGCTTTTATAAATTGTATTTTATACTTTTTTAATTTTACTATACTACTCTTAAGTGTGTAGTGTATTTTTTAGTAAAGTACATTTTAAATTCATAATATTGGATTAATGTTCTCGGAGGATGAATGTTAACCAAGGTAAAAACTACTATTTAATCTTGAATTAAATAATAATTTTATACATGTTATGATTCAAATAATACTACTACAGAGCTACTTAAATATATAATCATGTATGAGGTGTATTTTATAAAACAGGTACCTACCTACTGTCATAGGTGTCATTCTTTCAAACTCCTGTGTCATCTACTGTCAAGAACCAATATCTTTAAAAATTATTCTTTCAATTCAAAATTGTTTTATTTAGCCTTGCATATTTGTATATATTATTTAAGGATTATTTTCCCTTCAGATGTCTGACTGGAGCCTGCCCTGTATTCACATCAAGAAAATTATGTATCAACAAAACTCATTGCTTTGCAGGTAAGATGATAATTGATTACAAATTAACATGTATAGTATTTTATGAGAAATGAATTAATTTTGAAGCTGTATCAGATTTGATTGAATTGATTAATCATATTTGTAATGAGTGAGTATAATATTTACATCAAATTAGTGTTTCATGTACCAAAGTTTACTTTGAACAATGGCCCTGCTAAAAGAGTAGCTAAACTCATATATTTATAAACTTATTATCTGTATGAGTTAGAATATATTGTGTTAGAATGAGTAATAATATAGGAATGTGTTCATGGTTGAATTAAGAAGACTATAAGATAGTACATAGGAAGCAATAGACAGGATTACAAGATACATTTAAAACATATTGCATTTGCATTGAAACATTTCTGGTTCCTTTTTTAATGCTTGCCTAATATAGAAGATTTAAGACTATAATGATGATGATTACCACATAAAAACCATGTTAAGCTGTGAGTAATTTGTATATTTTTAACAGGTATGTACCTAACTAATTCGAAAATCTATCTGCCCAACTTTTTATTGCATCTTACTGTAAATAAATTGGGTGTAAGTACAGTAGAATATACATTCATCTATTAAAGTTAAATATTAATTATAAAGCATGGTAATTAGAAAATAAAGTTCATTGTGAAAACATGAGAAATTATATTTTCTCATGGTCACATTTACATGACAGTTTGGCTCTAAATTGAAAGCCGATTTTGAACTCTAAATACGTGTGCACGTAAAACGGAACGCCATTGCATTTACGAAGTAACCTACTTACTAGGCTAAAGTCGGAATGAATACCAAGATATTCATGATCCAAAACAATGTTTGAGAATAACGTTCAGTTTTATTTATTCCATTTCTTTTATATAAACTTGATTAAATAATAATATTATTTGTAAATGCACACCGGAAGTTTTCTTTTAGTTAAATACTTTTAGTGTCAATTTCAAAGTTTGTCTTTCTTTTTTAATTTTAAATACTCTTTTATTCTAATATAAATAATTCTTATGCTGAAGTTTATTTTGAATAATATTTAGAATTAATTATTTCGCAACAATTTCGTTTACAAAATATGTATTGGTAAAAATAGCGTGGTGGCAATTTAAACGGTAACATTTCAGTGATTTTTTAAATGTAAGTTGAATATTACATTGTTATTTAAAATGCAAGTTATTTAAAACTTTATATTTTATTCTAACATTAATAAATATGTAACGAAGTTACAATGAAACGTGATATAAAATAAAGAGGTTGTTTTTTTACTCATTTGACTTTACCGCGCAAGTACCAATTCAGGGACGAGTGTAGCCATCTCTTTTGCACGTTCACAAGTCTAGGTTCCTGTAGCGTTTAGTGACTTTGGTGCGGTAAAAAGCAATGTTTCGTCATTAGAATTTAGTGCCATAATTCAAGCGCTATAGTGATTGTAGGCTTTGTTCCGCCATTATCACTGTTATTTTAGTTTTGTCAATATACTCGCATGTAGTGCTGTGTCAATGTTTACTGCAACCTAAAACGCAACGCAATGAGCTTCCCACAACAGTGGTAAAGAAGTGTATCATTTCCTGTTTCATATCGATAGAAACAAGCAACTGCGGCCGCTGGCGTAGTCTTATATTTATCACGTGGGTTTAAATTTCGAATTAAATGAATGTAAAATTGTGGATTTTGGAGTGCGAAACAGTTTCGTCGTGAAATACAAAGACCGGCTCATAATCAATGTTAACGTTGTTTTTCAGAAGCGCGCCGAGCCGCTTTCGTTCAGTGTATGTCGCGGCGCGGAGCCGGCGGGAGAGTGATGTGCGGACCGCGCGAAGAATGAGGTGGTGGAGGTTACTAGTGCAGTGTAGTGTGGTGACAGTGTGGTGACCGTGTTGAAGTGCGTTACATAAGATGGCGATGTCGCGAGCCGGGAATCCGCCCTGAGGCGGCCGAGCGGCGCCCGCGGCGGCGGCGCTCGTGTCATGGCCCCAGCGTTCACGGCACAGCGAGACGCTCACGCCTACGAACCGCTCGCGGACCTCACCAAGCCACCGAATCGGAGACGGGCGCTCGCGTCCGTCCACAACAACACGCTAATGGACGACGACGCTATGGGTCTGCAAAGCCAGCCCAGCTTGACTAAAGACACCCAAGAAATGGACCAGATCCTCTCTGATCTCGGAAGCTCCGATATAGCTCAGGTTGATCTGCTGCAGGTTATTAAAAACTTGGATACTGCCGGAGAGGGACTGTCTGCTGGGGACCATGACTTCCAGCTACCAGGATTTGACTTGGCTGAGACTGAGAATTCAGAAGGAGACTCTGCAGAGGATAAAATAAGATTGATGCAAATACGGTTAGAACGGAGGACTATGTTTTATTTGAGAAGAGTGAGAATATATCAGGCCAGAGCTATCGGGAAGCGTGTGGCTGAAGAGGTGGCTCAAACTTTTGAGAAAAGTACCAGGGGAGCTAGGAAGGACGGGGGCGGGAGGCCTTTGGGGTTGAAAGCTCTAGTTAAGAAGGTGGAGACAACAGCAGCCTTGCAAGCAAGTGCAGCATCCCGTAGTGTAACTGGTCCGAGGTACTATCGTGCGGGGACTTCTAAGGGGGATGCTTCTAAGTCTGCTTCTCTTGGCATCGCCTCTGGAACCTTCAATGAGTTGGAAGACAAGGCAGGAGCATTGCGCTTCCACCTGTCTGTTATAAAGAGTGGGCTTGATTCGGACGCTACTGAGTCTTCTTCGGGAGCTGAGAGTGATGACGAGGCTGTCCCGTACAACAATGCTCACCAACAGCCAATGCCAATGTAAGTTGTACCTATTGCTCAGCTATCCTCTGTTTTTACTGTTTTGTCCAAATTATGATGCAATCTTAGTGTTTTGTTATTTAAAATTAAAGGGAGACACAAATTGAAAAGGAATTGCTACTCAATAACTAATTGAGAATCATTTGATACTTACTTAATGTTTCATTTCAAGGTCATGCAAGGCTTGTTTGACAATAAGGCAGGTCATTAAAAACAAGGTATAGATTAATATTCTGCTATGAAAATGAGAAATGAGGTTTACACTCAAGCACTTGTGTTGTGAGTCCCAGCATCGTGTCACAAATTACAAACAGGAGTACACGTAATTGTAATAAATGTTTGCTTGGCCAGAAGTTAAGCCCATTCCTATCCTAAGACTATTTAATGTTATGTGGATCAATGCCTTGTAAGCTTAAGTTACTCTGAAGCCACTGAGATATTTTGATGGACAAATGTAAAAAAATCTATTTTATGTGGAGTAAAAAGCTTCATATTAATTAAACCAAAAAAAACATTACATTATAATCAGATAACAACAAGCTTGAAATTAGAATAGAATAGAATAGAATACATATTAATGATTACATGATGCAATGATAAAAGCTACATAGAACACAAATTCTTGGCATGTACCATGTTTTCTTTAGTATTCCTAGTGTCCATACGTTTATTAGTAATTAAACTTAAAACATATCCCTGTCATACAAGGAACATTTTACATGCATTGTTAATTGGTAAATAGAAGATAATAATAGGTGTATGTTTCCTACTTCAAAAAGAATTTCAATAAGATAGCTCAGTGTTAATAGTAGTAAATAATGAAGCAATGTAGGCATATGTGAGTCATCTAGAATTATCATAGTTCTTAGATTGTAGTAATGGTTAACTTGTGTAAGGATCTAGCTATATCTGTAGTTTCAGTTTGATTTTATCAGTTTTACCAAGGTTTTTTTATGTGTTGATCACCCATATCTTAATGTTTTGGGATAAAATATAGCCTATTTACATTTTTGGATCATTTACCAGCAGTAGTAAGATTATGATTGGCTTATAATCTTCTCATACTGTCCCTTGTTTGGGACCTACCTTTAACAATGGTCTTTGCGTACAAGTTAAGTTACATGGTTGGTCATATACATTAGCTTAACAGTATAATAGAGCTAAGCTGCAACATATATGTCCATAGATGTCCCACTCTTGGGCTCAGGTCTCCCCCACAGACAAATCTGTAGGTCTAGAGTAGAGCATACTCCTCCATGCTGCGGATTGGTGGAGGGGTTAATGGCCTACATATAGACATCCACATTTTGAAATCATATTACATTAATATCTATTATCTATCTATCCATAGCCTTTATGATGCAATCAAGGCCTCTAATATAATTTTCTATATAGGGTAGGTTATTAGGTTGGGTAGGCTGTTTCTTCACATAAAATGAAGCATGTGCATGTTACATTTCTGGTAATTTTTTGTTTTTAATTAAATTATTAGTACTGTCTATTGGGAACACCCCATTATCCTACAACAGTAACTAGACCATTATCAAGTATATCTATATCGTTATTGCTGTGTAAGTATTGTATTACATAGCATCACAAACAATACTAAATAATTGATATTCAGCATTGTTATCTGAATGCTGTGATAATTATGTTGTTTACTAAACAAATACTTCAGAAACACCAAAATTCTTATACAATGAAGCTTACATATACACAAAAGAGAGTTTCAATTTGCCTGTAAGACTTTACTAAGTTAAATATCCAATAAATAATGTTTTCCATGAATTTTATCATAATGATTTTCTCACGGAAGAAATCTGGGTTCAAGGCCACAACAATAGACACCAACTTACGCATTATATTTTTGTTTACATACATTTACTTTATCGATTTTACCTACTCAGCGTTCGGCGAGATTGCAATGTGATAGTGTTATTGCATCATCGCGCCAAAGATTTTGAGAATCGCCGCAGACCGAATATTGATATCGCATATTCCGAGACTCATCGTAGTGCGATTTACGTATATATAATCGAGAAATGCTGGTACACTTTTGCGTTGCTTCAAAATTTTCGCGCCATGCGCCATTACTTTTTCATATTGCTTCATCTCCTTTGTTGGATTGAATGAAAAGGTTTAACTCTTTAAAATAATGTAACTATATTAGTTATAGGTTACTCCATATTATATATATGGAAATACACATGATTTTTTATTTTAAAACCCACCAAGTTTGCTCGTCGCGTTTTAATAAAAGTCACACTAATATTATGATGGAGAAAGTTTGTGGGTGGGTGCTTGTATGTATGTATGTTTGTAACTTCACTGATAACCTGAATTAAATGATACTTTTTATCCCGATAATGTGTTCCCTTGGGATAAAAAATCAACTTCAATATTTTTTCAGTATAAACAAAAAAAATCACGAGGGCGAAGTCGTGAGCAACTAGTAGAGCATAATTCTATGAGTGTTGTATCTACCACCTGGTAACTAAACTAACCAAAATTAAATTTGTTCGGCAGCGAGAAACGAGCGCTTTGGACTTGGCAGAGGAGTCGCGCCAAGATCGCCGCCAGCGCTTCGTGGCTGCAGGCGCAGATCCAGGAGTTGGACTACAAGATCCGGCAGCACCACGATCTGCAGCAATCGGTAACTACCACATAAACGCTTGCACACCAGTAGCATACCTTTATTTTTTGTTTCTTCTTCTTTGTCGTATCGCTCTTGTCAGAGCGGTCGTGGTCGTTACGTAGTATCCTTACTGCGGGCAGATGTTATGCGCCTCACGAGCAATCGCCACTTGTCTCGGTTGGTAGTGAGTCTGGTGCACTCATGTAAGTGACCGCCAACAGCCGACTTAACCTGGTCGGTCCATCGCATGGGTGACCTTCCGTGCGGCCTGGTGCCTTCTACTTTGCCTTGGACAACAAGTCGTTCTATGGAGTTATTCCCTCGCCGCGAGACGTGTCCAAAGAATGTTAATATACGTTTTTGAACAAGAGCAGAAAGGCGCTCTTTAATGCCGAGTTCCTGAAGAATGGAGACTATGGTCTTTTATTTTTTGTTTAACGAGTGGGAAACCTTGAAAAGGTACCCGGACGTCGTGGGAGCGACGCCAGGTTATGTGGGACTTTCATCCACTAAAACCCACTCGGTGGCCTACTCCGGCGCTACAGGAGGGCTCCGGGATCTTGGGGCTGTAGAACGCGCCGGTGCCCTCCAGCGCTGCGCCCAAGACTGGTTCTTCCCGTTTTACACAACGCTGTACAGCCACAAACAGCGTCGTCTTTCTCGGGGTCACAAGATGGACGGTTCGAGCTCCCACTCTCACCGCCCGCAACCCCAGAAGTCCCCTTTTAGTCGCCTTTTACGACAGGCAGGGGCTACCGTAGCACTATTCTGGTTCCGAGCTACAGGGGGAAGAAGTCGAGGCGGTGTATGTGAGATTCTTACTAACTACGGAACTTGGCTCATCCCAGGGCTAGACCCGGAACCTTGCTGGGCGTACCTAGACTAAAAGAACAAGACATGCAATAGAGCACACACTAACTCACTACCTAAGGCTTGTGAGTCTTACCTAACTTAACCATTAAGTTATCTTTAGGCTTTCATGTAGTGGGTAGCTTGTTTAGACAAGCCCGGCTTTTCTGTTTCTATGAACGTCTCCTGTGAAGTAGGAAGCGGAAAAATAGAAAACATCCAACACACCATAAATAAATTATACCTAAATATTAAACCTCAAACTATAGTATATTTTACTCTTATTTTATAATTACCATTGTATTCTCGTATATCTTTACTTTAGTATAGTATGTTTGTTCTGTCTGTTAACATAAATAATAAATAAATAAATAAAACATGTCTAGAACCTATGAAAAATGAAAAAATGCTTAGGATCCCCAATTCAACACCATATTTATTTAATGTAAATGTTTTGGTAAATGCACTCATCTGACTACATTAAAATAAAGGTGTATCTGAAACTGAAATAAAACTAGCCTATGGTTTTCAATAATTAATTTCTTTCACGAACCAGCTCCAGCATGTCATATTAGTTCAACCTCATTCTATATCGATTTCACTCAACACGTCGCCGCGTCGTTCGTGTTTCGGTATACATTTTTAAACATTACGATGAAAGATAATAATAGTAGGTAGTTTAGTTAGCTACTACACTGATATCCTTTCTCGTAGCGAAATACCGAACATAGCTCTTTCCATAGCACGCTTGAACTTGCGAATGAGGCCGACGATAAAGGACCACGTTCAAATCCATAAGTCATCACTGGCAACACATTGTTCAAACACTATTACAACTAAAGCTTTAATTTCATTGATGACAAATTCGCTATCTAGAATTCATCTAATCTCTACAATCTTTATTTTGTTCTGTGTCTGGGTTTCGAGGTAGGTAAGTTGGAATAATTCACCTGTCACAAAAGGTCTTCATTGAATTGTCAATTACAGAATACGAATTTGACATAACGATCGTAAGTCCATGAAAACTTTTACGCAAGCCCGGCTTTTCTAGGAAGTGATAACTTTCTCATCAAATGAATAGAGTGAACTGTGAAATCGTTTGCTATTTTGACATAAACATTAATAAGTACCTACTTACGCAATATATTTCCTAAAACGCGCAGTATCCTCTGTGTAAATCTGAAAAGCCATGCTTTGCTTTTATATTTCATAACTAGTGGACGCCCGCAGCTTCGCTCGCGTAGAATTAGACCCATTAACGACGTCTGCCCGCGTTCGGGTTGCCCACTTGACTTCAAAAACGGCAAAATTTCATACTAACTTTGCACCCCCGTTTTACCTCCTTGGGGGGTGAATTTTCAAAAATCCTTTCTTAGTGCTCCCCTACGTTATAAAAGGAACCCCTGTGCAAAATTTCAAGTTTCTAGCCCTTATAGTTTAGGCCCTGCGTTGATATGTCAGTCAGTCAGTCAGTCAGTCAGTCAGTCAGTCAGTCACCTTCTCCTTTTATATATATAGATTTCTAGCAAACACCTGGACGACAGATGTACTGGGCGTCGCGCCGTCGGCAAGTTTTGACATGTTAAACTACCGATAGCGTTTCAAGGCCAATAACAAGTACCGATTGACGACCCCTTGGCGCGTGGTCGATGACCTCAGCTGCCGAGTTGTCGGTCCAGGGTTTGATTTTGGGTAAAAATATCGGGATATTTTTATGTATCAAATCTATATACATATATAAACGGAGAAGCTGACTGACTGACATATCAACGCAGGGCTTAAACTATAAGGGTTAGAAACTTGAAATTTTGCACAGGGGTTCCTTTTATAACGTAGGGGAGCACTGAAAGGATTTTTAAAAATTCATGCCCTAAGGGGGTAAAATTGGGGTGCAAAGTTGGTATGAAACTTTGCCCTTTTTGAAGTCAAGTGGGCAACCCGAACGCGGGCAGACGTCGTTAATGGGTCTAATTCTACGCGAGCGAAGCTGCGGGCTTCCACTAGTAAAATATATTTATTTATTTGTGTTCTGGGGCCTATGTCCAATAGTGGTCTTTAAAGGGCGATGGGCGAGATGAATTTGGGTCATGATTTTTTTTTTATCTTAAGTGCCAACTACGCCATTTACTATACTATATAGATTATCAAATCTGTATAGAACTGTCAAGTGTATAAGTGTTTTAAGTGTATCCACTCAAAGCTAGTTCGACTAAGAATGGATGATTTTATCATATTTCATTTATTAATTTATTTACTTTAATTAAAACGGTACAAAACCAATAATTTTTTGATATATCTTTCACACTTCACGCTCACAGAATTTCTGACATGCTGACAATATATCCCTCCATACATCTGAAATGTATGATGCAAGAGTGCCCCTAGACCGAAAGCGCTGAAGAAAGCTGGAGGGAAGAGTTTATATTTTATTTATACTTTATGGTCTGTTTTAAAGTACTATAAGGGTTTTAGTGTAAAGAAGTCTAATTTAAAGCTGGTATACTTACCAGATATTTGTTCATAATGTTTACAATTGCTTGACTCACCGCAATTTACATTATTACAAATTACAGTAAAACACACACAGTACAGTTTTTTTTTTCACCTCACCATTGGTTAAGGTGTCAGGAGATAGCTAATTTAAATGTAGTTGTGTGTACGTATGAATGTGTGTGTAATAGGTTAAGTAAACTAAAGAATTAAATAAAACAGTTGCAAGTCAGATATCATCGAGTTTGATTGTGTTACCGCACACCTCCTCGCAACTCATCGCTTCGCCCTCGTACTAACTAGTTAACTAGGGTATGATGAAACAGGTTTACAGAATAATATTCACCCCGAGCGCCCTGACTATAGCATTATAGTCGTTGTTACCCTCTCCCTTTAGTATATAGGTCAAGGCTAGAAGCTCATTCGAATGTATGTACTCTACCAAGCCATTTGAATGCACAGAATCTGTTAGAATCATTACTATTATTAATTGAAGCCCGCAGCTTCGCTGAATTAGGTAAAACAATAGTTTCGTTTATACTTAGTTGCCACCCTCCTAAAATACACAACCGGTCGAATTTTAACCTTCGCACTTCATTCTTGGGGATATCACCGGGATAAAATATACCTAAATCCATACTAATATTATAAATGCGAAAGTAACTCTGTCTGTCTATTTCGCTTTCACGCCAAAACTACATACCCGATTTGAATGAAATTTGGTACACAGATAGTCTAGCTAGAGCTTGAGAAAGGACATAGACTTCTTTTTAATTGGAAAAAACTTTTTTCAAAGGTAAAGTAAGGTAAAGGTTACAAAAATGTAGAGGGTTGAAAAGGGGGATGAAGGGGTTGTATGAAAGTAATGTCATTTTCAGAACTGGTAATAAAAATAAACACTAACATTAAGGTTAGTCATTAGTGCTACAGACCTCGCTTCATTTATTATTAGGTTTCAATATCCGATATTGATTTTACCCTGGCGCGTGGCGGCGCGGCGGCCACCTAGCTAGCTACACATGGAGGAGTAAAGGAAAGAGGATGTGCTATAAATTTTTTTCAAACAAAATTAGTGTCGCCGATTTGCGGGATGCACTAATGAAATCTGCCTACTTTCTAAATCCATCTAGCGGTCAAGCAAAGAGCTAACTAGTAATCAATATTGGTAGCAATTGTCGTAATTTAGCTATATGTCACCAGTTGCTCAGTACCCGGTGTAGACCGTGTATGGCTGCATATAAAATATTCATTTTATCTTTACCCAAAAAATTATTAATTTAAAGTAATTTTAATAAAACAAATGAGTGTAAGTTTTGAAAGAGATTTTGCGGAGCGTATATCTGATACCATCTTGTATTTGAGTAGTGAATATTTTGTCTATGGTGAGGTAATATTCTAAATTAAATTCGCTGCTATTATAATTTACCTTTACAATCAAATTAAACCCAAAAATTTGCGCATAAAATAGTGGAATGATAAGATAATGTTATTTTTTCTATATCTATAAATTGTATACGAAAATGTATCGAGAAAAAAAAATCGAAATATTGTAATAAAATACATAAATGAACGCTTGCAACGTCGCCGGTCTAAGTATTGAACTATTCGACCGTGAATGATAGAAACAGAAGGGTATGTATGTACTCGTCTAGTTTCAACTGTAAATTGATCGCGTATCTGATGCTATCGCGTTATCAGCTGACCCGGTTGCTCTATTTACTTCGGGTTAATGACCGCCACGTGTCCCAAGATGCTGCTCAACTGTGGCGATTATACTTTCATAGGCTACGAATTTTCCAGCAGGTTTATACTTGACTAGTGAACGCCCGCAGCATCGCTCGCGTAGAATTAGACCCATCAACGACGTCTGCCCGCGTCCGGGTTGCCCACTTGACTTTAAAAAAAAACGGCAAAGTTTCATACTAACTTTGCACCCCTGTTTTACCCCCTTAGGGGGTGAATTTTCAAAAATCCTTTCTTAGTGCTCCCTTACGTTATAAAAGGAACCCTTGTGCAAAATTTCAAGTTTCTGACCCTTATAGTTTAGTCTCTTCGTTGATATGTTAGTCAGTCAGTCAGCTTCTCCTTTTTATATATAGACTAGTGGACGCCCACAGCTTCGCTCGCGTAGAATTAGACCCATTAACGACGTCTACCCGCGTTCGGGTTGCCCACTTGACTTCAAAAACGGCAAAATTTCATACTAACTTTGCACCCCCGTTTTACCCCCTTAGGGGGCTAATTTTCAAAAATCCTTTCTTAGTGTTCCCCTACGTTATAAAAGGAACCCCTGTGCAAAATTTCAAGTTTCTAGCCCTTATAGTTTAGGCCCTGCGTTGATATGTCAGTCAGTCAGTCAGTCACCTTCTCCTTTTATATATATAGAAGATTTCAGGTTATGATATTTCCATGCGAACCTAGATATTATTCTAATTTATATTGATATCAGTTTGATTTGATCTATCTGTGAATCAGCGCACATTATCACACATTCGATAGTGAAGCCGCACTGGTTTAAGTCGGCATTACACATTTAAGAGGATATCAGACTATCAGTCGACCGTCACTTTTGAAGAATAGGTTTTTACCAAAAATATTGCCGTCACGCTGAGCCCCTTAGCGTGCGATAGAGAGAAGTGCAGTCTCGAACTGATTTTACCTACGTAAAATTAAGAAAATCGTCCTTTCGTAATCCCCTGTTTCCTCCTCGAAATCTAGACCGATTTCAATATTTCTTTCAGTTAAAATGTAGAACAGGGTCTAAGCTATGCCCGTACGCCCGTGCTTTTTTGGGATATGTTAGTAATTACCAGTTTGCTTGATGTTTGAAAATGTATGTAAAAAAAGTCGATTTTTTTTTATTTTAAATGATTTTTTTTCTCTTCTATTAATCAAATTATGAAAAAAAAAACAAAACGTACAGTCATGGCAGAGGTACGTATAAATCGTATGGTATTTTTTTCTCTTCTGTAACTTCTTTATCCTAGGAGGAAACAGGGGACTACGTTTGTATGGAAAAAGTGTCGACTTGTTCGCTTGTGATATCCTCTTAAGAGTCGAAATCTACTCTTCCATCACACCTCCACGTGTATCTGTATCCATAAAAATACTTTATTTAAAAGTAACATAGCTTTACTTTCGGGCACCCTTGCGGTTTCTGATGTAGCAGAATTTATTACTTAAAAATAGATATTAGCCGTTCTCAGTAAAATGTAGAACACATACAAAAAGGTTTGCACTCATTCATCTGGTTTTTTCCATATTCGGAGGTTTCGTAGAGGTAATTTTCTTGAGTAACAAACATTTTCTTGAGTAACAAACGATAATAAATACTATGATTATCGTTTGTTACTCAAGAAAATGTTTTAGAATATTTATTGTGGATTTAGGGTTTTTGAGATTGGTTACAGATATCACAAATTACAATGTACAGTGTTCTCCTAATTCCCGTCATAAATGAGCATTCAATATTTTATTACAATTACCTATTTCAGACTAACAGTTTTAGATTGACAATATTTTATCTCAAGAAAAATAAAATTTAATATGCCTACACTTACATCTTATCAAATAATAAATAATAATCAGAATTTCAGAATAACCATAATATTACAATTTGTCAGCACTAATTAATTTTTTGTTATTAAATTTGTGAAGTTTTTTTCATAATGAATTCAATATCGACTGTGGTAATTTATTTTAAACTGTGGACATCAGTTTCGCTCGCGTGGATTTAGACAAAACAATAGTTTCGTTTACACCAAGTAATATTATATAGCCTATTGAAGATGCAGCTTTCTAATGGTAAAAGGATTTATGAAAACGGTCCAGTGGTTTTTGTGTGAAAACCTTACAAACAAATCTTTCCTCTGTATTTATAATAATTATTAGTATAAATTGCGTGTGCATTCCCAAATACATATACACTTGGTCCATACAAGTGCGTCTTACGTGTTACCAGCGCGCAGCATATTATCATTATATATTTTTTGTCTCATTTCCAGGTGCGTGCAGCGAAAGGTCCCCTGGAGTTCGAGGGCGAGCCCGCGGAGACGGTGGGCGGGTACGAGGGCCGGCTGCCCGGCGGCGCGGGCGCGGCGTGTCCGGGCGCGGGCGCGGGCGAGGCGTGTCCGGGCACGGGTGGCGCGGGCGAGGCGTGTCCGGGCGCGGGTGCGGGCGAGACGTGCGCGCGCGCCCGCCCGCTGTGCCGCGACACGTTCCGCAAGCGCCGGCTGCTGCAGATGAGCGGCCTGCACATCGCCACCGACAAGGCCGCCAAGCCGGCCGATATACGGTACGTACCTTTAGACTTTAAATAAAAATAAAAATAAGAAAACAACTGGCACGAACTTCCCTACGAGGGTCGTCCTGAAAATCAGCGGCTGCTGGCTTGCAACAGCCATTTGCTGAGGGCGTCCTATTTCGGCATCGTTATTAAAATTAAAAATTGTATTGACTTATGTGTTGTATGTATGTCGAAATAAACTTATGTCTAAGTATGTCTATGTCTAGACGTCCCACTGATGGGCACGGGTCTCACCCACAGACACAGCTGTGGGAGGTCTAGAGCATACTCCACCAAGCTGCTCCAATTTGTTGTTGTTTTCAATGGTAAAATAATCGCTTAACCTTGTCGAAGACTGAGGTGACGCATCTCTACATGTCTCGTAACGTCGCTCACCTAGGACAACACATAAGCGCTGTGACCACACCCAACACGCTACGATGTATACGTATTAAACATGTAAATGACTGATTTGTTAATGTCGGTCGGCTCGTAAACTTGCAGATGAAAGAAAGAAAGAAAGAAAATATGTATATTTATTTAACCACTTCACTACAGCAAAATGAATCTATATATATAATAAAAGGAGAAGGTGACTGACTGACTGACATATCAACGCAGGGCCTAAACTATAAGGGCTAGAAACTTGAAATTTTGCACAGGGGTTCCTTTTATAATGTAGGGGAGCACTAAGAAAGGATTTCTGAAAATTCACCCCCTAAGGGGGTAAAACGGGGGTGCAAAGTTAGTATGAAACTTTGCCGTTTTTGAAGTCTTTAGACGGGTAGACGTCGTTAATGGGTCTAATTCTACGCGAGCGAAGCTGCGGGCCTCCACTAGTTTAATTATAAACAATAATTACACACAGATGCAGCTGCAATTCGCCGCCGGAGAGCTGCCCGGTGTGCACGGGCCGCGCGGACGCCACGCAGCCGTTCCCGCCGTTCAGCGCGCTGCCCGCGGCGCAGCGGCTCGCGCTCGCCGACCCCGGGTACCACCCGGTGCTCAGCGACGTCAGAGGTACGGACGGCAACTAGAGGCATGCAAGGTTCCCTTTACAGTCACAAGCTGCAACACGCCGCCGGAGAGCTGCCCGGTGTGCACGGGCCGCGCGGACGCCACGCAGCCGTTCCCGCCGTTCAGCGCGCTGCCCGCGGCGCAGCGGCTCGCGCTCGCCGACCCCGGGTACCACCCGGTGCTCAGCGACGTCAGAGGTACGGACGGCAACTAGAGGCATGCAAGGTTCCCTTTACAGTCACAAGCTGCAACACGCCGCCGGAGAGCTGCCCGGTGTGCACGGGCCGCGCGGACGCCACGCAGCCGTTCCCGCCGTTCAGCGCGCTGCCCGCGGCGCAGCGGCTCGCGCTCGCCGACCCCGGGTACCACCCGGTGCTCAGCGACGTCAGAGGTACGGACGGCAACTAGAGGCATGCAAGGTTCCCTTTACAGTCACAAGCTGCAACACGCCGCCGGAGAGCTGCCCGGTGTGCACGGGCCGCGCGGACGCCACGCAGCCGTTCCCGCCGTTCAGCGCGCTGCCCGCGGCGCAGCGGCTCGCGCTCGCCGACCCCGGCTACCACCCGGTGCTCAGCGACGTCAGAGGTACGGACGGCAACTAGAGGCATGCAAGGTTCCCTTTACAGTCACAAGCTGCAACACGCCGCCGGAGAGCTGCCCGGTGTGCACGGGCCGCGCGGACGCCACGCAGCCGTTCCCGCCGTTCAGCGCGCTGCCCGCGGCGCAGCGGCTCGCGCTCGCCGACCCCGGGTACCACCCGGTGCTCAGCGACGTCAGAGGTACGGACGGCAACTAGAGGCATGCAAGGTTCCCTTTACAGTCACAAGCTGCAACACGCCGCCGGAGAGCTGCCCGGTGTGCACGGGCCGCGCGGACGCCACGCAGCCGTTCCCGCCGTTCAGCGCGCTGCCCGCGGCGCAGCGGCTCGCGCTCGCCGACCCCGGCTACCACCCGGTGCTCAGCGACGTCAGAGGTACGGACGGCAACTAGAGGCATGCAAGGTTCCCTTTACAGTCACAAGCTGCAACACGCCGCCGGAGAGCTGCCCGGTGTGCACGGGCCGCGCGGACGCCACGCAGCCGTTCCCGCCGTTCAGCGCGCTGCCCGCGGCGCAGCGGCTCGCGCTCGCCGACCCCGGCTACCACCCGGTGCTCAGCGACGTCAGAGGTACGGATGGCAACTAGAGGCATGCAAGGTTCCCTTTACCGTCACAAGCTGCAACACGCCGCCGGAGAGCTGCCCGGTGTGCACGGGCCGCGCGGACGCCACGCAGCCGTTCCCGCCGTTCAGCGCGCTGCCCGCGGCGCAGCGGCTCGCGCTCGCCGACCCCGGCTACCACCCGGTGCTCAGCGACGTCAGAGGTACGGATGGAACACAAGGCATGCAAGGTTCCCTTTACCGTCACAAGCTGCAACACGCCGCCGGAGAGCTGCCCGGTGTGCACGGGCCGCGCGGACGCCACGCAGCCGTTCCCGCCGTTCAGCGCGCTGCCCGCGGCGCAGCGGCTCGCGCTCGCCGACCCCGGGTACCACCCGGTGCTCAGCGACGTCAGAGGTACGAATGGAACACAAGGCATGCATGGTTCCCTTTACCGTCACAAGCTGCAACACGCCGCCGGAGAGCTGCCCGGTGTGCACGGGCCGCGCGGACGCCACGCAGCCGTTCCCGCCGTTCAGCGCGCTGCCCGCGGCGCAGCGGCTCGCGCTCGCCGACCCCGGGTACCACCCGGTGCTCAGCGACGTCAGAGGTACGAATGGAACACAAGGCATGCATGGTTCCCTTTACCGTCACAAGCTGCAACACGCCGCCGGAGAGCTGCCCGGTGTGCACGGGCCGCGCGGACGCCACGCAGCCGTTCCCGCCGTTCAGCGCGCTGCCCGCGGCGCAGCGGCTCGCGCTCGCCGACCCCGGGTACCACCCGGTGCTGAGCGACGTCAGAGGTACGGATGGCAACTAAGGGCATGCAAGTTTCCCTTTACCGTCACAAACTAGATTTTTTTTTTTAATTTTTTTCCACCAAAAAATGTACATACATTGTTATGTTTTCAATTTCTGCCAAACTGTAGGCCAGTTTGTCGGCAGTTAGTTCAGTTACTATGATCTATCTATACTAATATTATAAAGAGGAAACATTTGTTTGTAATGTTTTCACACAAAAACTGCTGGACCGATTTCATAAATTCTTTCACCATTAGAAAGCTGCATCTTCACTGAGTGACATAGGCTGATTGCTGTATTTTATAGTTTTATTTTAATGAAAATCTGATTAATCTCAATGTTTTTATTAAAACTTGACCATTTTTTAAGAATCATTCACGAATTCAAGAATTCAGCACACTTAAACATCTAAAACAATTATTTTTAATTTTTTTTATACTGTCATCAAGCGTATTGTACGAGGTTAATATTTTGCTTGGTATGATAAGTTTTGTTGTTTTCTGTGAGTCCGTCCGCCTCATTAAGTTACGACCGTAAGCATTAAGTTACATACTTACATATTTAATTTATCCGTCAGACATTTCGCCGTCGGTGCACATGGAGGCGCTCTCGTCGCGCTCGTGGTTCCGCGCGCGCTACACTAAGGCGTGGCGCGGCGCGCACCACGGCTCCGCGCCGCGCGCGCCCCCCGCCGCGCCCGCCGCGCCCCCCTCCCTCGCCCGCGCCGAGCCGCGGCCCGCGCCCAAGACTGACTTGAAACAACCCAGACGTGAGTGCTTACGTCACGGCCGGCATTTATTTATTTCGCCGTCGGTGCACATGGAGGCGCTGTCGTCGCGCTCGTGGTTCCGCGCGCGCTACACGAAGGCGTGGCGCGGCGCGCACCACGGCTCCGCCCCGCGCGCGCCCCCCGCCGCCCCCGCCGCGCCCCCCTCCCTCGCCCGCGCCGAGCCGCGGCCCGCGCCCAAGACTGACTTGAAACAACCCAGACGTGAGTGATGACGTCACGGCCGCCATTTATTTATTTCGCCGTCGGTGCACATGGAGGCGCTGTCGTCGCGCTCGTGGTTCCGCGCGCGCTACACGAAGGCGTGGCGCGGCGCGCACCACGGCTGACTTGAAACAACCCAGACGTGAGTGCTTACGTCACGGCCGGCATGCGTACCGCTCACTACGTAGCCTCCACGCTGCGACCCATAGACGTCCCACTGCTGGGCACGGGTCTCCCCCACAGACATGGCTGCGGGAGGTCTAGAGCATACTCCACCACGCTGCGACCCATAGACGTCCCACTGCTGGGCACGGGTCTCCCCCACAGACATGGCTGCGGGAGGTCTAGAGCATACTCCACCACGCTGCTCCAATGCGGATTGGTGGAGGTGTTAGTGGCCAACCCAGTGTCGAATGTTCTCAAGCCACCCGAAGGTCTTCGACAAGGCTTAACGACTGTTTCCACCATTGAAAACAAACGGGACCGACGGCTTTACGTGCCCTCCGAAGCACGGTAGCGTCCATGAAATTTTGCCACTAGCGGTCGTTTGTGGATGGGTATCCACAAACCACCGCGTTGCTTAACTCTTTCGATCACATTGAATCGACGCGCGCCATTGGGCTATGGAAGCTAATTTGATAATTTAATAATTTTTATATTATTTTAAATTAATTAAACAAATATTTCAGGCCTGAAACGAGGAAGACCGCCGCTCTCCAGAAAGATAAAAGAGAGGGACAAAGATGAAGAAACATCCACGTCCAGCCATGAGAGGTAATTTATCAACATTTTCAATAGGCATCTCTCTCTCACACAAACAAATAACTGAACATCTGTTTAGTTATGAAAAAATGGCTGGTCATCACACCAGTGTAGATCTAATAAATGACATTTTTGAAGCCTTGGATCAGGTATATTTTGTGATCTCACTGTATGGATTACAAACTGTTATTATTAAAATTAGAATTCTATGGCTTGCATAGAAATTCACCATGTATAAGATCCAAATCTTAGCAAATAGAGCGCAATAGATTCGAGTAAACTGGTGTCAATCCCCTGGTTCTTTTGTAAATGCTGGTGTCACCCAAGGCTCTATCTTCGGCCCGTTCATATTTTTAATTTAACTTTCGATTTTTTTTTCGAATTTCGTTTCTTTTGCTAACGCCACATCACTTATATTCAAAATCTAACGCAATTCATAAGTTAAAATATTGTGATTTTTCGAAATTTCGTTAACCGATCTATAAGTAAATCTAGTGATGAGATTGTGTGCTATTGTCTTATCCAATCACTTAGCCCAATATTGTGGTAGATAAAATAAATTAAAATAAAATGTTAATTCTTTTTGATAGACCTAGAGGGCGGCCCAGCACCGAGACGCGCGGCTGGCGGCGGCAGTCGTACGACATCGACAACATCGTGATCCCGCAGAGCGTGGCCGCCAGCACGCGCCCCGAGATACTCACCTACAAGGAGATCGTGACGCCCAAGTGAGTCCCCCGCCAGCGTGGCCCAGCGTGGCCCAGCGCGGCCCAGCACCGAGACGCGCGGCTGGCGGCGGCAGTCGTACGACATCGACAACATCGTGATCCCGCAGAGCGTGGCCGCCAGCACGCGCCCCGAGATACTCACCTACAAGGAGATCGTGACGCCCAAGTGAGTCCCCCGCCAGCGTGGCCCAGCGTGGCCCAGCGCGGCCCAGCACCGAGACGCGCGGCTGGCGGCGGCAGTCGTACGACATCGACAACATCGTGATCCCGCAGAGCGTGGCCGCCAGCACGCGCCCCGAGATACTCACCTACAAGGAGATCGTGACGCCCAAGTGAGTCCCCCGCCAGCGTGGCCCAGCGTGGCCCAGCGCGGCCCAGCACCGAGACGCGCGGCTGGCGGCGGCAGTCGTACGACATCGACAACATCGTGATCCCGCAGAGCGTGGCCGCCAGCACGCGCCCCGAGATACTCACCTACAAGGAGATCGTGACGCCCAAGTGAGTCCCCCGCCAGCGTGGCCCAGCGTGGCCCAGCGCGGCCCAGCACCGAGACGCGCGGCTGGCGGCGGCAGTCGTACGACATCGACAACATCGTGATCCCGCAGAGCGTGGCCGCCAGCACGCGCCCCGAGATACTCACCTACAAGGAGATCGTGACGCCCAAGTGAGTCCCCCGCCAGCGTGGCCCAGCGTGGCCCAGCGCGGCCCAGCACCGAGACGCGCGGCTGGCGGCGGCAGTCGTACGACATCGACAACATCGTGATCCCGCAGAGCGTGGCCGCCAGCACGCGCCCCGAGATACTCACCTACAAGGAGATCGTGACGCCCAAGTGAGTCCCCCGCCAGCGTGGCCCAGCGTGGCCCAGCGCGGCCCAGCACCGAGACGCGCGGCTGGCGGCGGCAGTCGTACGACATCGACAACATCGTGATCCCGCAGAGCGTGGCCGCCAGCACGCGCCCCGAGATACTCACCTACAAGGAGATCGTGACGCCCAAGTGAGTCCCCCGCCAGCGTGGCCCAGCGTGGCCCAGCGCGGCCCAGCACCGAGACGCGCGGCTGGCGGCGGCAGTCGTACGACATCGACAACATCGTGATCCCGCAGAGCGTGGCCGCCAGCACGCGCCCCGAGATACTCACCTACAAGGAGATCGTGACGCCCAAGTGAGTCCCCCGCCAGCGTGGCCCAGCGTGGCCCAGCGCGGCCCAGCACCGAGACGCGCGGCTGGCGGCGGCAGTCGTACGACATCGACAACATCGTGATCCCGCAGAGCGTGGCCGCCAGCACGCGCCCCGAGATACTCACCTACAAGGAGATCGTGACGCCCAAGTGAGTCCCCCGCCAGCGTGGCCCAGCGTGGCCCAGCGCGGCCCAGCACCGAGACGCGCGGCTGGCGGCGGCAGTCGTACGACATCGACAACATCGTGATCCCGCAGAGCGTGGCCGCCAGCACGCGCCCCGAGATACTCACCTACAAGGAGATCGTGACGCCCAAGTGAGTCCCCCGCCAGCGTGGCCCAGCGTGGCCCAGCGCGGCCCAGCACCGAGACGCGCGGCTGGCGGCGGCAGTCGTACGACATCGACAACATCGTGATCCCGCAGAGCGTGGCCGCCAGCACGCGCCCCGAGATACTCACCTACAAGGAGATCGTGACGCCCAAGTGAGTCCCCCGCCAGCGTGGCCCAGCGTGGCCCAGCGCGGCCCAGCACCGAGACGCGCGGCTGGCGGCGGCAGTCGTACGACATCGACAACATCGTGATCCCGCAGAGCGTGGCCGCCAGCACGCGCCCCGAGATACTCACCTACAAGGAGATCGTGACGCCCAAGTGAGTCCCCCGCCAGCGTGGCCCAGCGTGGCCCAGCGCGGCCCAGCACCGAGACGCGCGGCTGGCGGCGGCAGTCGTACGACATCGACAACATCGTGATCCCGCAGAGCGTGGCCGCCAGCACGCGCCCCGAGATACTCACCTACAAGGAGATCGTGACGCCCAAGTGAGTCCCCCGCCAGCGTGGCCCAGCGTGGCCCAGCGCGGCCCAGCACCGAGACGCGCGGCTGGCGGCGGCAGTCGTACGACATCGACAACATCGTGATCCCGCAGAGCGTGGCCGCCAGCACGCGCCCCGAGATACTCACCTACAAGGAGATCGTGACGCCCAAGTGAGTCCCCCGCCAGCGTGGCCCAGCGTGGCCCAGCGCGGCCCAGCACCGAGACGCGCGGCTGGCGGCGGCAGTCGTACGACATCAACAATGTTTAACAAAGTTGATTAGGCAGTTAGAATGAAACTTTATTTTTATTTGGTTTTAATGTTATTATTTCCTGTTTCAGATGGCGAGTCATGGAAATCCCCGAAGCGCCGATGAATAATGGTGTTGTGAAATCGAACCGCGTGTCTTTTGAGAGTGAGGTGTGTTTCGAAAAAAACTTGTTATTGTAATCGGCAGCTGTGTTGTGGCTAACCTTTTTTTTTACACTATTGGTACAGGTAGAGGTATTTTCATAACACATAAATAAACATCAAACCCCGCCGCAGTGCTATGGTTCGCCGCTGTCGCGTCGCACCTCATACCTCACGTTGAAATTAAAAAATGTTAGTGTATTCAAGGTCATAGTTTAACTTGCACGTCGCCGGTGATTATACAATTTTTGTAAAGTGAATCCGTGGTGCGGCTGTGTGTGTGTGTGTGTGGCCTAACCTGGATCCCGGGTTCGAATTCCTGCGATTTTGCTAATAAATATTTCTACTCAAGTCACGGATGTTAGATTGTGTAGACAGAAAACGACACAGCCCGCCGTATGCCTATACGGCTGGGTTTGTGTATGCGTGCCACGAAGTCGTCATATTATCAACCTTTCGACAGGCCCGTTGGCGCAATCGGTAGTGACCCTGTTTGTTGCGCCAGGGGTCGTGGGTTCGAATCCCTGTCAGGACAAATATTCGTGTGACGAACACTTGTATTTGTTCTGTGTCTGGATGTCAATATTATCTATTTAAGTATGTATTTAAAAATATCTATGTATGTATATCAGTCTCTGACACCCATATCACAGTCTCGCGCCTACTTTGGGGTCAGATGGCCGTGTGTGAGAATGTCCAAGATATTATTTATCCATACTAATATTATAAATGGGAAAGTGTGTTTGTTTGTTTGTCCGGCTTTCACGTCGCAACGAAGCTATTATATGGTATGGTTTTTGTGTGTGGAGATAGTGAGGAGGGTGGAGAGTGACGTAGGCTACTTTTTACCGCGGTAAAACATCCCCATGTAAAGATATCGATGTTTTGTTATTTACTGGATATTTAGTTCCGGATGTTGTTAATAGATGGCGTTAGTAAAATTCATTTGCAAGTTCTGATTTTCGCTAACAAATTATACACTATACTAATGTGTCATGATAAACAGTTCATTGTTAATTCCCTTTGACCACGCGGGCGGAGCCGCGGGTAAAAGCTAGTTTATTTATTATTTGATGACCATGTAATTTCAGGAAGAAGACGTATCCGAGTCGGCGGTGCGCGCGCGCCACGTACGCGCGGAGGGCCGCGAGCGCAGCCGGTACCTGCGCAAGCAGCGCTCGCGCCGCCCGCCCGCCGACGCGCCCGCAGACGCACTCGCACTCGCACCCGCACTCGCACTCGCCGACGCACCCGCACTCGTCGACGCACTCGCCGACGCACCCGCCGACGCACTCGCCGACGCATCCGCGGACGCACTCGCCGACGCACCCGTCGTCGCCGCTGCGCCGGCGCATATAGACGTGATGCACCCCGCCAACATGCACTACCGGCCGAACGACGGGCCGTCCTCCCCCTCGGACCACGAGGCAAGTGTACAGATACAGACGCTGATTGTGACGTCAATGCTACCTACCTGCGTCACGTGCGGATAAGTTCTCGTCTCTATTGCGTGTGACGTCACCTACCGCTACCTGTCCCACGTGCCGATAAGTTCTCGTCTTTATTGCGCTTTCAGACTAGCGTTTTATACGATCTTCTAAAAAAGAGCTTGTACAGCTCTTTTTTTAGAAGCTCGTGTAGGCACGTATAAACAAGCCTTTTACCACACTTATAAGCTCGAGTATTGTGCGATGTATTAAACTCAACGTTTGTCTTAAAGGTTGTATCGGTTACACTCAGCCGCTTTTAGCGGCAAAGAAAATAAAAAATACAAATGTCCTCCACTTATTAAGGTATTGTGATATTGTAAATTTTACAATTTACAAGTCTACAGCGAATAAATGACGCAAACAGCAATGTTTTTTCGTCGGAATCCATAATGCTAATGACATTCGCCACCACTGGTTCAATTATGCGCCGGAATAAGGCGGTGTACGCACGGTTCGGCTTTTAAAAGCGCGCGTGTAAGTGCGTATACCGAAACGATCGTATACGCGCAAAAAAACCAGCTAGTCTGAAAGCGCATTTAGAGAACATGGCAACATTCGTTATTGGTCCACGTATTTTACTTCGAAGGCTTCCTAAGCACATTTAAGCTGTTATGAACATCAATAAAATTAGTGACACAATTAACGACAATTCTTAATTATGTATTAAGAAATCTCTCCAAAAATCGCATCGCATTTTGCACATTCTTCACTTTATTGCTTGCACCATATTAATTTTGTCTTATTCACTGCTTATATCGTAATTTCCGAATGTTACCATAACCATTTAAATAAGTTATATCATCACCATCGCTTTTGTAGTGATGGTGATGATATAGTAATCAACAGCTCTTTTAATAATCAGCTTCAATAACAAGCTTGTATATATTAACCTTAACCACCACCGCCTCCGCCGCAAGCCTTTTTATATCCCACTGCTGGGCACTGGTCGCCTCTCTTGAGTGGGGTAAATCCATCACCATGCTGGCCAATGATGGAGAACTTAGGCATGCTGGTTTCACTGACTATAATTTCCATAACCGTTGCAGCGCTGTATTTAATTAAAACGCTTAAGGGCGGATTCGACCAAACGAGAATAAATTTTATCCTTAGATTATGGCACCACTAGCTTTTACCCGCGGCTCCGCCCGCGTGGTCAAAGGATTTTGTTAGCGAAATTCAGAACTTGCAAATGAATTTTACTAATGCCATCTATTAACAACATCCGGAATAACAAAACATCGATATCTTCCCATGGGGATGTTTTACCGCGGTAAAAAGTAGCCTACGTCACTCTCCACCCTCCTCACTATCTCCACACACAAAAACCATACCATATAATAGCTTCGTTGCGACGTGAAAGCCGGACAAACAAACAAACACACTTTCACATTTATAATATTAGTATGGATATGATCGTCTACGCGATTTTTATGTTCTATCATACGTCAGAAGAAGCTGGCATGTCAAAGCAAAATTATCCCTGGTATAGATACGCGCGTGTAAGTCTATGTTTGGTCGAATCCGCCCTAAAACGTATAGAGCTTAGAATAAAGTCATAGGTGCATGCCGCTTGGTTCTGCCTAAGATTCCTCGAGTGAGAGGCGTGTTTCATAGCCAACGGGGATGTCACTACTGTATCATATTTAAAAGCTTTTATTTAACTTCACTCGTATGTATGTATGTATTCATGTATGTCCTGGAATCTTGCAATCAATATTTCACCCACTTCCACTGAAGCTATCGAGCTGGAATTTGGCACACATATTAGGTTCCGATGACAATGCATGAAAATAAAAATAAAAGTTATAAAAGCTTTTTAAAAAAAAAAATTTTTTTATATAGTATAATTATTAACACTTACCATCAAGTCAAGTCAAGTCAAGTCAAGTCAAGTCAAATAATTTATTTCGCTATGAGGTGATTAGACACGCTTAACGAAAGTCTAGGTACCTAACTAAAAACTACTTAAACTACTAACTGATCTATATAAGGCAAAGGATTAGCTATTGATTATTGAATGAATAGCTAATCCTACACAGGTGTCTAACTTAACTTAACATCATGTCTTCCATCACGGCGTGATTACTAACAACCACCACTGACAACCGTTAACACGTATCTTATTCCAGACAGTGAGGCCGTACTCGCCCCGCCAGTTCCCCCTGCCCGAGGAGGTGTACCGGGACATGCTGGCCACGATGCCCGACGGGTACCGGCCGAGCAGCCCGGAGCCTTCGCCCCTCGTCGACGAGGAGGACGACAGGAGCAGCTCCCTGTCCACCCTGTCCCCGCTGCTGGAGTACGACGGGGACGACCCCCGGGACGCGGAGTGGGATCCGAGTCTGGAGAGACGGAGTGGGCTCAGGTAGTTCGCTACAACTGTGACATGTAAGGAATTATTATATGTATACTAGTGGACGCCCGCAGCTTCGCTCGCGTGGAATTAGACGTAACATAACCTAAATACAAAATTTCATTGAAATAAATGTAGGTATATACGAAAAACTTTTATACCTACTAACTTTGCACCCCCCTTTTACCCCCCATTAAGAGATGATTATCGAATCTCAATAAAAAACCTTCATAGGTACTGAATTTCATTCGAATAACATCAAAAACGGCAAAGTTTCATACTAACTTTGCACCCCCGTTTTACCCCCTTAGGGGGTGAATTTTCAAAAATCCTTTCTTAGTGCTCCCCTACGTTATAAAAGGAACCCCTGTGCAAAATTTCAAGTTTCTAGCCCTTATAGTTTAGGCCCTGCGTTGATATGTCAGTCAGTCAGTCAGTCACCTTCTCCTTTTATATATATGTATATTAACAAAAAATAAGAGAAGCAGAGCTTACTGGCAACCCTGTGTACTGCTGGAGTTTGATGTTGACGACCCCCAGGATGCAGAGTGGGATCCGAGTCTGGAGAGACGGAGTGGGCTCAGGTAGTTCGCTACAACTGTGACATGTAAGGAATTATTATATACTAGCTGACCCCGCAAACGTTGTTCTGCCATATGAATCACCAGCCAGGTCTGCAGTTCCGTGTTGGGGTATAATAGGAGAGGCGTTGGACAAGTTTTCAGCTTGCCTCAAATACCTAACGAAAAATTGATGCCAGCTCTTGGACCATTAATTGACAGACGCATTCGTACAAAACCAAGGCTACATTCGATTTAATAATGCGTTCGATGTGTAACATCATCCCAGGCGTTTATACACACGGTATTATATAAGTACTAGTGGACGCCCCGCAGCTTCGCTCGCGTAGAATTAGACCCATTAACGACGTCTACCCGTCTGACGACTTCAAAAACGGCAAAGTTTCATTCTAACTTTGCACCCCCGTTTTACCCCCTTAGGGGGTGAATTTTCAAAAATCCTTTCTTAGTGCTCCCCTACGTTATAAAAGGAACCCCTGTGCAAAATTTCAAGTTTCTAGCCCTTATAGTTTAGGCCCTGCGTTGATATGTCAGTCAGTCAGTCAGTCAGTCAGTCACCTTCTCCTTTTATATATATAGATTGTATGCGCCGTTTCGTTACGTAAAGAGTTGTTTGAAGTTATTTTAACGATGGACTTGGACCCATTATATAAGTTGTAACAAGATTGAAAACAATGAGTAGTAGATTATACAATATTTATTTGGTTCATGAGAACGACAAATAGACCTCAGTTTTATAATTTTAATCAATAGTAATACAGTTGTTGCTATATCTTGTACAATATTTTTATATAGTAATCAAACGGGCACTAACCTTTTTAAATTTCTTTTATCAACTGGCTGGAAAAATATTTGCTGTCGTATAATATCATATTCAAGTTGAATTGGCATAGTTTTAATGAGAAGAAACATTATTTTGTATGATACCAATGATTTTATACTATGCTTAAGACATGACACCTCAGTAGAATTCAATACTAAAAAATATGCTCATAAACAAATAATTGCATTGTCCTCTTTCTGGACGTTTTCGAGAATTCACTTTTATTTTACAGCGCCTACAGTAGATCTGATTCTTTTTTACAAGTACTCGTGTATGATACAAATTGACATGGTACATACTTGAATAACTAAACTTTACAATGAAAATAATGTTTATACTGAGACTAGCTTTTACCCGCTTCTCCGCCCGCGTGGGAAAAGGGAATTAACAATGCCATCTGTTAACAACATCCGGAACTAAATATCTAGCAAATACCAAAACATCGATATCTTCCCACGAGGATGTTTTACCGCGGTAAAAAGTAGCCTACGTCACTCTCCACCCTCCTCACTATCTCCTCACACAAAAACCATACCATATAATAGCTTCGTTGCGACGTGAAAGCCGGACAAACAAACAAACACACTTTCACATTTATAATATTAAGTATGGATCTTAAAAATTAATTCACTGTCTTAGTCTATAGTTCGAGACAACTGTGTACTGTTGAATTAGTGTTATCATCACGACATACCAGGAGGGTTAGGATGCAGATTTGTCTGTCTGTGGGACGTCTATGGGTTGCAGCAGCTATATATGATATATCGGCTATTCACATGTTAATATGTTAAATACTTAGTTTTAATTAACAGTAGGTAATTGTAAGGGTAATTGTTACGAAATGACTAAAGAATTTAGCATGTAAATGTATTCATGTAATGTTTTTTGTTTTGTAATAAAATTGTTCCGCATTGTACATACCTTAGGTGATATTGTAATGAAGTTGTTGGTTATTTTTATATAGCTAGTAGTTTACAAAGTACTATCCCAGTGGAGATTTCATTGTATGTAGAAACACATCAAATTGAATTTGTAAACATTAAATATGAATATTTTAATCCTGATGGGGTAAGAACCTTGCTAAAGAATTTCTTTTTCATCAAATTTTTTTATAAATTCCATCTAAATGTATGTTAGTTTTTCTCGAAAGTCTCGATGTTCAACAATAATCCCAGTGCAATTGAATATATTGTCACAATTAATTTCAAAATTACTCATAATTAAAGAGAAGGCAAAGACTTTGATTTTCTCTGGTTTATGTAATTATTGAATGAGCAAATTTATGAACATTGATGCATACTATACTAAAACTGTATAAATTGCCATAATTTGTTAGTATAAATTTCAACAAATAATACAGAATCAAAAAATTGCTTGTTTTGTTATGAAATAGATCACAGTTTGAGATTTTTTGGGATAGACTGTATATGGTATGTCTGTCTATTTCACATTCCTCAATTATTATCCATAACTTCATGCATGCATTTGTATATATCTCGTTTTTTTTTTCATTCAGCATAATATTATTACAATAATTTAGTTGTAATGGTTTCTTTTACTTTCGTTTTTCACATATTTAAATATTGTCATTTCTTGCTTTAGTCGAGGCATCGTTAGGGACTGTATAAATTAACAAAATAAGAATTATATATCTCATAAATTTTTAATTACATTATGTGTATGCCTACAATGAACTTGTGCTGTTGATATATTGTATTGTATACAGTCTATGGCTACGGGTGCATAGATTTTGCTATGTAAAGTTTTCGGTTGATTCGAAAATGTACGATAATAATAATGATTGTATTTTATATTACTTGAGTGTATTAAATAACGATATAAGGTTACATTTAGATGGAGGCCCGAAACGCGAAGCGATCTGTAAATATTCCGGGCCCAGAAGGCATCAGACTGGTTACATCTAGTATGAATCTCTCTAAGAGCAACTTTTCCTATATCTGTGCTGTTTTCTTCACAATATTGTCTTTGATGTAGTAATAGATTGCAAAATGATCGAACAGTCCCATTGAATGACTTTTATAATTTTGTACTATATTGTTGTGAAATGTGATATACGTGTGTTTGTGGGATTCCTCGATATTGTAACAAGTAGAATACTAATGAAGAGTTTTATGTTTTGGAGATATTAAGATGGCTTAGAAGTGAGCTTGGAAAGTCAAAAATATGTATTACGTATGAAAGCGTGTGACGTGATCAGAATATCAAAAATATAAAACCAGCTTTTATTTATACAGAGATTTCCAAAGATTTACATAACCTAAAGACAACTCAAAATAATAATTTCGAGGTATCCCAAAACCAAAATACATACATAAGAATTAGACTTTTAAATTTTTCTTTTGGGTTCTTGTGTGTGGAAGTAATTATAGGGTTGTAAGATGCTCGATATATTCAAGACAGAACCGAAAATTTAAGTGTACCTTTCCTGATATTCGTTAAAACTTGTCAACTGAGAACGGTACTTAATTTACTCTTTGCTTTTGCCTTAAAATATAATGTTGTGTTTAAAAAAAATTATTAAACTTTTTGCTAAAAAAACCTTGATCTGGCAACCCTATGACATGGAACAAGTTGTACATAAATAGCATGACAGCTGTCAGAAGCCCACCCATTCATTTCATGGCGCGGCTACGCTATGAATTGACGATGGTAGATCCATAGCGATCCAACAATTGAAATATAAAATGAAACTTCAAATGACTCCTTGTACTTTACGTTTACCGTAAATAATATTTTTCTTGGAACACTATTATAAAGCTCTTTAATTTCCTCTTCGTCTGTAAGTCAATACAAGGCATTTGCTTGTTTAGTATGTATTTTGAAGGTGGGTGGTGAAGATTTCTAGAGCTAGTAATATCGTAAGAAGCCAAAGTCTTCTTTAAAGCATAAGTGTAGCTTAGTACTTTGATGTGACGATAGAAGTCCAGACGCTTACAACCGAAAATGGTTATGTATATGTTAGTATAAAAAGAATAAAAGATTAATTATGAGTAACAATAGTTTTATTTTATTTATTTACTACTTTCATTGTAAGCTATGCTAAGGAACCTACCATCACGCTAATGCTGCGTATCCTATCCACCGTGATGTGCAGCGAGACGGAGCGCGAGGAATATGCGTTTGCAGCTTAGAATTTATTTGCATATAATTCCACAGCGTCGTGCAATATCATGCTATAGTCTCTGGACTTCGATACCCTTGGCCAACATGTGGTCGGAAGCTCTAGGGACCGTAGGCTTTGCCTCCACCGTGGCTGCCTCGAAGCTGAACTCCTCAAACATATTAATAGGGTTCTGACATTGAGTAGCCCCTGCGACTTCTATACGACTAGTGTCACTTTCTGAGTCTGAGTCGATTTCGATCTCCTATACCGATGTGTCAGCTGCTGCAATCTGAGGGTTCTCAGGAGTCCGGGCAGAAATAATACGATTATCTACTACCCTATTCAAGACTTCGCCAAAACTGCTCATCATAGCACTAAACATCTGTTTGCTTGGCTATCGCTTCAGCCAACACGTTCTCTTGGTCACCTGTCCGCTTAGTATTAGAATCTCGCCATCTCTTCCGTAGACTTCCTCCATCTCCATCCTCTTCCTCTCTAATGAGACCATCGCATCGTCACCACTACTTGAAATTCTTCTTCTTTTTGACGAGGTTGATGATGGAGGCCTAGGAGCCGATCCTCTAAGGCATTCGTCAGCATTTTGTCGAGCCATTAAAGCTGGTTTCATTTTTCTTACTACCTCGAGAAATACATTTACATTATTTCCGTGTATTCGAACAGCTAAAGAATGTGGTGCATAAATGAGGGCCCGAGTGAGGGGCCACCCCATCATTTTCAGCTTCAATGTTTTATAAGCTTTTTCTGAAAGCTCTGTCAGACCAAAGGCTTGGGCTATTTTGACCGTCGGTATAGCGAACCGAAGTTTATTTACAATTCTTGGGTCTGGTGGGTCGCCCAACAACTGTTCCGGTGTGAAGTACTCCACCATCCAGTTCTTCCAGACTTCCGGCATATAGGGCGATACCGCTTCATCGATACGCGCCAAAATACCGCTTGGGTCGATCGACGCGGCCAATAGTTCTTGGATGCTAGGCATGACCTGGAACAAGACCAAAGAGTCATACAAGCGATTGCCTGGCAGATCGCCCGAGCTACCGATTACTAAACGATCTTTGTAACTCTTACAATCTGATCCAACGGATCTACGTAGCCGACGGATCGACGCAGCCGACGGATCAAATGAGCCGTCGTGCCAGTTTGAGCCGTCGGGCCATTTAGAGCCGTCGGATCAGTGAGCCGTCGGGTCAGTCGAACCGTCGGGTCAGTTGAGCCGTCGGGTCAGTTGAGCCGTCGGGTCAGTTGAGCCGTCCGGCCAATCGGGCCGACGGTCCATAATCCGACAATTCGTCAGATCGGCCTAGCAACCGAGTCCGACTCGAAAAAACATTCAGAAAAGCACTTTGATTAGACATAAAAGTCTAGCCTTAATGTCTTGAGGTGGGATGCACGCTCAGACAATAGAAGATGAGCAGTCCGGTGGAGCCGCTATACAAATGCTTTTCCGAATTTTGGGTACCTAATACCTGAAAATAAAACGAATAAGTAACATTACTTACCCAATAGGGAACCAAATAGGTTTTATATGAAAGCTAATTGGTTCCATATAGAGTTCGCCCGGGGTAGTACCACCGCCCGCCACGGTACCTAGTACCATTTCTGCCGTGTAATAATTGTTTTTAAAGCAATTGTGGTCCGGTTGGAAAGGTGTGGATTCCGGTTACACTTCTTTAGAGGCGACCATCTTAGTCCTCAAGGGTAGCAACACATCTGTGACTGACTTAGAACGAGACTCCTACTAACAAGTACTAACTGGACTATTACTAACACCAACTAACAGGACTAACTATCACTAACAGTCCCCAGTCCTCATACCTACTAACGAACTGACCAACTAATGTTCTAATTAACTCTCTCAACTAATTGGACTAACCATCCCAGTCCCTAATTGAGTCTTGTTCAAAGTCAGTCACAGTTGTCATGGGCGGCAGCGGATGGGTGGTGCTGCAAGCTCGTTTGCTATCTTTTTTCCATAAAAAAAAAAAAAAATCTTTTAGGCTTGGAAAACTGTTGAACTTGAAACAATCTTGAACACACTATTTAAACGTTAACAACGTTACCATGCGGTTCGCTCAACAACACACATCTATCTCGGTTAAGAAAACGAAGCGTACTAAACAGGGTGTTTGCAGTTAAAAAAAACCTACTCGGAAGCATAGACAATAGATATTTGGAAAACCAATCAAATTTAGGATGTATAGAAACACGTAGACTTTGTTTGCTGCGACATGATATTAAATATTGTCAGGTTATACTGATTTTCATTCTAAAATTAGACAAAAGATGGTACTAATCTACACAAGTAATGACGTTTTTCAATTCAGTGTTACCAATGGTTGTCCATTTATTTTATATATTTTGATCTGGTAACATCAAGTCAGATTTATAAAACAAAACATTATGTACTAAATAAACCATAATTAGTAATATTAAGTTCAGAAAATGGGTCCAGCAATTTTAAATATTGTAATTTAAATATTGATATTCCATAATTACTGTCGTTGAATTGTAGGAATGGACTGTACAAACGCCATTTAGTTAAATTTAAAATGAAAATTCAAATGTCACATGTCAAATGTGTCATTAATTTCAATAATATTAATTGTAAATAAATGCATTTTCACTGCTTTTTACGATTTTTCCACCTCACGACGTGATAAATAGGATTCCGAAGCCCCGCATGTACGTCTACTTACGAATAATAATATGTAATACTTATTAATATCGATGTCGTCAAAATCTAGTTCCGAAGCATAACTGGACTTCTGTTCATCACTTAAATTGAAGAACAGTTTGAGAAGAATGAAGAATGATTTGAATCCTGTGCATGAGTCGAGTCAGGTTCATAATTTTCCTCAGGTGAATGAAGACTGCTTAAATTATTTATAAGTAGTGCTGCTTCAAAAGTGACTTCATATCTTGTACAGGATGGAGAAGTATCCTATACCAGAGGCTTCGAATGCAGCCAAAGAAATTTTAAACATGAATGAATGTTGTGTTCTCTGACAATTTCAGGGCCTTTTTTAATTCTTTGTAAACATTGGTGTTTTACCTACGCTTTGTGTTACTGTAGCAATATAAATTAAACAATAAATTATCGTATAAAATTACAGTCTTCTTATTTTTATAAAATAGGATTAGTTACTAATGCTCTAAAAGATGGCATATTGTATTTGATCTTAATGAATTAAGAGCTAACTAATTCTATTCTAATTGAAACATTAAAAGAAAATTTAAATTAAACGTGCCAAGGTGCAGAAAAATGCATGAAGTTTTCCAAATTAAAAAACAGATGGCGTCACATTCATGGGCCATGCACAAGCCTTGAGCGCGGACTCTATTTCAGTTATATAAAATGTACTCTGTGGTACTAAATAAAGTACTCTGTGGTACTGACTGAAGAACGATCTAGCAACGCCCACAGAGTACATTTTATATAACTGAAATAGAGTCCGCGCTCAAGGCTTGTGCATGGCCCATGAATGTGACGCCATCTGTTTTTTAATTTGGAAAACTTCATGCATTTTTCTGCACCTTGGCACCTTTAATTTAAATTTTCTTTTAATGTTTCAATTAGAATAGAATTAGTTAGCTCTTAATTCATTAAGATCAAATACAATATGCCATCTTTTAGAGCATTAGTAACTAATCCTATTTTATAAAAATAAGAAGACTGTAATTTTATACGATAATTTATTGTTTAATTTATAATACTACAGTAATACGAAGCGTAGGTAAAACACCAATGTTTACAAAGAACTAAAAAGGCCCTGAAATTGTCAGAGAACACAACATTCATTCATGTTTAAAATTTCTTTGGCTGCATTCGAAGCCTCTGGTATAGGATACTTCTCCATCCTGTACAAGATATGAGCCACTTTTGAAGCAGGACTACATATAAATAATTTAAGCAGTCTTCATTCACCTGAGGAAAATTGTGAACCTGACTCGACTCATGCACAGGATTCAAATCATTCTTCATTCTTCTCAAACTGTTCTTCAATTTAAGTGATGAACAGAAGTCCAGTTATGCTTCGGAACTAGATTTTGACGACATCGATATTAATAAGTATTACATATTATTATTCGTAAGTAGACGTACATGCGGGGCTTCGGAATCCTATTTATCACCGGGTCGTGAGGTGGAAAAATCGTAAAAAACAGTGAAAATGCATTTATTTACAACTAATATTAATGAAATTAATGACACATTTGACATGTGACATTTGAATTTTCATTTTAAATTTAACTAAATGGCGTTTGTACAGTCCATTCCTACAATTCAACGACAGTAATTATGGAATATCAATATTTAAATTACAATATTCAAAATTGCTGGACCCATTTTCTGAACTTAATATTACTAATTATGGTTTATTTAGTACATAATGTTTTGTTTTATAAATCTGACTTGATGTTACCAGATCAAAATATATAAAATAACCAAAATAAAAATAAAACCATTGGTAACACTGAATTGAAAAACGTCATTACTTGTGTAGAATAATACCATCTTTTGTATAATTTTGGAATCAAAATCAGTATAACCAAACAATATTTAATATCATTTCGCAGCAAGCAAAGTCTACGTTTTTGCATACATCCTAAATGTGGTTGGTTTTCCAAATATCTATTGTCTATGCTTCCGAGTAGGTTTTTTCTAACCGCAAACACCCTGGCAACGCCCCTCGAGTGGCGTGAGATTGCGATGGCGCAGCATCCGGTCAACAGAGCTACTAGTAAAAGGGCCTAGAGTAGGGTTGTCTATGGTAAGGTTAGGCTTGGAATACACGTCGGATCGGAAGAAAACGGGGTGCATTCTCAAAGTGGGTCAAGCTCAGGCTGGACTCGAAATATACGTTTTTATCCCTTCGGGGGAAAAACGGTCATATTAATTTCATCGTCTATAAATCTTAGTTTTTTTTTTTAAATATAGCACTGCTTACAGTTGGGGAGGAAAAGACTACTTGAATCGGGCCTAACCACAGAATACGTAATAGTGGCCGAGCACAAATAATGGGTCTCAAGATTGAAAGTTTTAATATCCATTAAATCTGCGGAACATTTGAGTTGTAATATGTATCTGTAAGACCTTAATTACGTTAGGCGACATCTGGATAAAGTAACTACCTGCACAAATTTCTGTTTAATGAAAAAAAGTATTTTGTATAAAATGTACAATTTTAAAAGATACATATATTGCTACATTTTATTTAAAATACTTTGCTTCCATTAAACAGATATTGGTGAAGGTACTAACATAGGGAACCAAATAGGTTTTATATGAAAGCTAATTGGTTCCATATAGAGTTCGCCCGGGGCAGTACCACCGCCCGCCACGGTACCTAGTACCATTTCTGCCGTGTAATAATTGTTTTTAAAGCAATTGTGGTCCGGTTGGAAAGGTGTGGATTCCGGTTACACTTCTTTAGAGGCGACCATCTTAGTCCTCAAGGGTAGCAACACATCTGTGACTGACTTAGAACGAGACTCCTACTAACAAGTACTAACTGGACTATTACTAACACCAACTAACAGGACTAACTATCACTAACAGTCCCCAGTCCTCATACCTACTAACGAACTGACCAACTAATGTTCTAATTAACTCTCTCAACTAATTGGACTAACCATCCCAGTCCCTAATTGAGTCTTGTTCAAAGTCAGTCACAGTTGTCATGGGCGGCAGCGGATGGGTGGTGCTGCAAGCTCGTTTGCTATCTTTTTTCCATAAAAAAAAAAAAAAGGTACTAGCTACTTTATCTAAACGTATAGAAAATCGCACGTCAAGTGGGTACGGTGTCGAGAAATGTTTCACTCATTGACTTGTGAGATATTGTCACCACCTTCCACGGAGGAGTAGACTCCCTCAACATTTACCTGTTAGGTCCCATAGGTGGTGACGTGGTGAGCCTATTGTTATTAGGAGGACCTGCAGAACCTGCAAGCCTTGCGACCATTCAACCAACGAGGCGAGGCGATATAGGTTGTGTGAAAAAGATGTTGGACCAGAACCAGTTTTTAATAATTATTACCTTTATTGTAGAATATCACGTTTAATACAAAGATTACACAACACGTAACGCTACAAGTAACATGAACAATCACAACACTTCCCACCTAAACATGAAAAACTACGTCGGAATTATGACTAGTTACACCTGAATTTGACCTTGGATTTTTTGAAATTTCTGGAGCTGACCACAATGAACTGAATGAGAGAAAGAGTATGAATTTAAATTATACCGATTTCCAAAAACTACAATATTATCCACTTATGTGCAGAAGGTGTGTGTGTTTACCTTGATATTTTTATTTAAGGTAAAAACGATTTTGTGTGGAAAAATATCATAACAAAAGTGGAGTACCTACTTGACCATCTAAAGACCTGTTCGTTGGAACAGAGCTTCCAACATCTTTAACTTTTCTGCTGATAGGCGCACGCGATTATTAAATTTGAATGTTCCCTTTTTATCTTAATTCAAGTGATCTCATTTGTAAACAAATAAACACTTATTACTTATAATTATAACTAGCCAACTAATGCTACATTAACTACTATAAATTGATGAATACAATAAGTACCTACATTAATATAAACGTATAAATGCTTCATGAAAAAATAATTCTGTACAGAAAATACATGGCACCATTCTTAATTAGGGGGGAAAAAAATATAAATGAATACAATAACTTCTAACTTATTGCAAATCATCATTTTACTACACGTGAAAATTACATTTTCAACCTTTGAAATGATTAATACTGTGGTTGGGTCAAATATACAATAAATGGTCATTCTTACACAGCCATAAAAATGCATGAAGGAATGTGAAATGTTTTCCTGATCTTCGGGAACAGTCATACATTCATAACAAAATTAATTAATATTAATAGCTTGCAAAGTAGGTAACTTACTTATATTTAATTAATTTATTTAAAAACTTTATGTACAGGTAGTACAAAGGTGGGCTTAATGCTAAAAGCATTCTCTCCCAGCCAACCAACAACAACAGAACAACTGTTGGCTGAATACACTATAATATATATAAACACATATTAAACATACAAATATACATGTATATAGATAAATTACTAATAATAATAATATTAGTATAGATCATAGAGATGACATAATTGATGATTATAATTTAATTACATTATTATTACATCAACATCATCCAGTTTTAAAATAGCTTATAATATAGTTTAATACTGCTACATGACTGCTAAATTACACTAATTTCATCTTACAAAATTGTATGTGATAGCATGCTTGTAGAAATGTAGAAATTAAGTAAAAATCGTAAAGGAAAACTTGAGGCAGCTGTATCCTCAGCTGGTTAGTGATTACACGTAGAGCCATTGCTTTTTATTGGCCTTAGTTTTGCGGTTATCAGTCTCCTGGAAATAAATACTTGATTTATCCCATAATGCATAGCTATTAACTAAGACTTAAGTACAAAATCCTTGTTTATCAATTCAACCTGCATTTTTAATTTTAAGTGACATTGATTATTTTTATTATATATCTTGCTGATTAGTAAACTAATATGAAATCCCATGAGGGATAACTTGAGCAGTCAAAACTCAAAATTACAATTTAACACTATAATTAACGATATAAAATTACTAATATTATTATAACTTAGTCACTTGTAATGAACGACTAATTATTTAACGGTAATAACCAGTGCACCTGCATCGACTAACCGGAACTGCATCCATTTAAAAGCGTAAATACCCCGCTCGCTCGCTGCGACCCATAGACGTCCCACTGTTGGGCACGGGTCTCCTCTCAGAATGGGAGGGATTAGGCCTTAGTCCACCACGCTGGCCAAGTGCGGATTGGCAGACTTCACATACCTTCGAGAACGTTATGATGAACTCTCAGGCATGCAGGTTTCCTCACGATGTGTCCTTCACCGTTATAGCAAGTGACATTTAATTTCGTAAATACCCCACTGCGTTCAATTGATGTTCCTAGATAGGTCCTGAATGCAATACCCCACTGCGTTCAATTGATGTTCCTAGATAGGTCCTGAATGCAATACCCCACTGCGTAATGGACTGTTACCTAATGGTAACAACCAGCGTTCAATTGATGTTCCTAGATAGGTCCTGAATGCAATACCCCACTGCGTAATGGACTGTTACCTAATGGTAAGAACCAGCGTTCAATTGATGTTCCTAGATAGGTCCTGAATGCAATACCCCACTGCGTAATGGACTGTTACCTAATGGTAACAACCAGCGTTCAATTGATGTTCCTAGATAGGTCCTGAATGCAATACCCCACTGCGTAATGGAATGTTACCTAATGGTAAGAACCAGCGTTCAATTGATGTTCCTAGATAGGTCCTGAATGCAATACCCCACTGCGTAATGGACTGTTACCTAATGGTAAGAACCAGCGTTCAATTGATGTTCCTAGATAGGTCCTGAATGCAATACCCCACTGCGTAATGGACTGTTACCTAATGGTAAGAACCAGCGTTCAATTGATGTTCCTAGATAGGTCCTGAATGCAATACCCCACTGCGTAATGGACTGTTACCTAATGGTAACAACCAGCGTTCAATTGATGTTCCTAGATAGGTCCTGAATGCAATACCCCACTGCGTAATGGAATGTTACCTAATGGTAAGAACCAGCGTTCAATTGATGTTCCTAGATAGGTCCTGAATGCAATACCCCACTGCGTAATGGACTGTTACCTAATGGTAAGAACCAGCGTTCAATTGATGTTCCTAGATAGGTCCTGAATGCAATACCCCACTGCGTAATGGACTGTTACCTAATGGTAAGAACCAGCGTTCAATTGATGTTCCTAGATAGGTCCTGAATGCAATACCCCACTGCGTAATGGACTGTTACCTAATGGTAAGAACCAGCGTTCAATTGATGTTCCTAGATAGGTCCTGAATGCAATACCCCACTGCGTAATGGACTGTTACCTAATGGTAACAACCAGCGTTCAATTGATGTTCCTAGACAGGTCCTGAATGCAATACCCCACTGCGTAATGGACTGTTACCTAATGGTAACAAACAGCGTTCAATTGATGTTCCTAGATAGGTCCTGAATGCAATACCCCACTGCGTAATGGACTGTTACCTAATGGTAACAAACAGCGTTCAATTGATGTTCCTAGATAGGTCCTGAATGCAATACCCCACTGCGTAATGGACTGTTACCTAATGGTAACAACCAGCGTTCAATTGATGTTCCTAGATAGGTCCTGAATGCAATACCCCACTGCGTAATGGACTGTTACCTAATGGTAAGAACCAGCGTTCAATTGATGTTCCTAGATAGGTCCTGAATGCAATACCCCACTGCGTAATGGACTGTTACCTAATGGTAACAACCGGCGTTCAATTGATGTTCCTAGATAGGTCCTGAATGCAATACCCCACTGTGTAATAGACTGTTACCTAATGGTAAGAACCAGCGTTCAATTGATGTTCCTAGATAGGTCCTGAATGCAATACCCCACTGCGTAATGGACTGTTACCTAATGGTAACAACCGGCGTTCAATTGATGTTCCTAGACAGGTCCTGTATGCGGCGCGCGTTACACTCGCGGCAGTACAGGTGGTGGTCGAGCGGGTAGCAGCCGCGGCCCTCCCGGCGCGAGCACAGCGTCGCGCCGCAGTCCTCGCACGAGTAGCACGCCATGTGGTAGCTCCTGTCCAGCGCGACGATGTTCCTAGATAGGTCCTGAATGCAATACCCCACTGCGTAACGGACTGTTACCTAATGGTAACAACCGGCGTTCAATTGATGTTCCTAGACAGGTCCTGTATGCGGCGCGCGTTACACTCGCGGCAGTACAGGTGGTGGTCGAGCGGGTAGCAGCCGCGGCCCTCCCGGCGCGAGCACAGCGTCGCGCCGCAGTCCTCGCACGAGTAGCACGCCATGTGGTAGCTCCTGTCCAGCGCGACGATGTTCCTAGATAGGTCCTGAATGCAATACCCCACTGCGTAACGGACTGTTACCTAATGGTAACAACCGGCGTTCAATTGATGTTCCTAGACAGGTCCTGTATGCGGCGCGCGTTACACTCGCGGCAGTACAGGTGGTGGTCGAGCGGGTAGCAGCCGCGGCCCTCCCGGCGCGAGCACAGCGTCGCGCCGCAGTCCTCGCACGAGTAGCACGCCATGTGGTAGCTCCTGTCCAGCGCGACGATGTTCCTAGATAGGTCCTGAATGCAATACCCCACTGCGTAATGGACTGTTACCTAATGGTAACAACCGGCGTTCAATTGATGTTCCTAGACAGGTCCTGTATGCGGCGCGCGTTACACTCGCGGCAGTACAGGTGGTGGTCGAGCGGGTAGCAGCCGCGGCCCTCCCGGCGCGAGCACAGCGTCGCGCCGCAGTCCTCGCACGAGTAGCACGCCATGTGGTAGCTCCTGTCCAGCGCGACGATGTTCCTAGATAGGTCCTGAATGCAATACCCCACTGCGTAACGGACTGTTACCTAATGGTAACAACCGGCGTTCAATTGATGTTCCTAGACAGGTCCTGTATGCGGCGCGCGTTACACTCGCGGCAGTACAGGTGGTGGTCGAGCGGGTAGCAGCCGCGGCCCTCCCGGCGCGAGCACAGCGTCGCGCCGCAGTCCTCGCACGAGTAGCACGCCATGTGGTAGCTCCTGTCCAGCGCGACGATGTTCCTAGATAGGTCCTGAATGCAATACCCCACTGCGTAATGGACTGTTACCTAATGGTAACAACCGGCGTTCAATTGATGTTCCTAGACAGGTCCTGTATGCGGCGCGCGTTACACTCGCGGCAGTACAGGTGGTGGTCGAGCGGGTAGCAGCCGCGGCCCTCCCGGCGCGAGCACAGCGTCGCGCCGCAGTCCTCGCACGAGTAGCACGCCATGTGGTAGCTCCTGTCCAGCGCGACGATGTTCCTAGATAGGTCCTGAATGCAATACCCCACTGCGTAACGGACTGTTACCTAATGGTAACAACCGGCGTTCAATTGATGTTCCTAGACAGGTCCTGTATGCGGCGCGCGTTACACTCGCGGCAGTACAGGTGGTGGTCGAGCGGGTAGCAGCCGCGGCCCTCCCGGCGCGAGCACAGCGTCGCGCCGCAGTCCTCGCACGAGTAGCACGCCATGTGGAAGCTCCTGTCCAGCGCCACGATGTTCCTAGATAGGTCCTGAATGCAATACCCCACTGCGTAATGGACTGTTACCTAATGGTAACAACCGGCGTTCAATTGATGTTCCTAGACAGGTCCTGTATGCGGCGCGCGTTACACTCGCGGCAGTACAGGTGGTGGTCGAGCGGGTAGCAGCCGCGGCCCTCCCGGCGCGAGCACAGCGTCGCGCCGCAGTCCTCGCACGAGTAGCACGCCATGTGGTAGCTCCTGTCCAGCGCGACGATGTTCCTAGATAGGTCCTGAATGCAATACCCCACTGCGTAACGGACTGTTACCTAATGGTAACAACCGGCGTTCAATTGATGTTCCTAGACAGGTCCTGTATGCGGCGCGCGTTACACTCGCGGCAGTACAGGTGGTGGTCGAGCGGGTAGCAGCCGCGGCCCTCCCGGCGCGAGCACAGCGTCGCGCCGCAGTCCTCGCACGAGTAGCACGCCATGTGGTAGCTCCTGTCCAGCGCGACGATGTTCCTAGATAGGTCCTGAATGCAATACCCCACTGCGTAACGGACTGTTACCTAATGGTAACAACCGGCGTTCAATTGATGTTCCTAGACAGGTCCTGTATGCGGCGCGCGTTACACTCGCGGCAGTACAGGTGGTGGTCGAGCGGGTAGCAGCCGCGGCCCTCCCGGCGCGAGCACAGCGTCGCCCCGCAGTCCTCGCACGAGTAGCACGCCATGTGGTAGCTCCTGTCCAGCGCGACGATGCGCACCGTCTCCTCCGCGCCGCTCTCCGGCACGATGGGCTCGCGACAGCGCGCGCAGCGTGGCGCGTATCTGCAAACAAGTTAATCTATATACAGTGTAAACTCTTTATAACGAATTTCAAGGGACCGAGCATTTTCTTTCGTTATAAAGAGTTTTCGTTATAGGGAGAGAAGAGAAAAAGTATACCAAATGTAACTAATTACAATTATTTCTAATTTTATTACTATCAATACAATAGATAAATTATTGTAAACACTTATATTCTGTTAACTTTGCCTGACGTGTTGGTTTACGACTGCTAATACACGATAGGTGACGATGGTGCGTTTAATAATTGAGACCTTAACACGTGTGCTATTCATAGATTACATTGGCTGTAGGAAATTTCCTACAGCCAATGTAATCTATGAATAGCACACGTGTTAAGGCAATTAACAATAACAAAAGCTAGATAGCTGTTTTTGACCTCAGGTATCTTTCTTAGAAATTGCGGCACCTCAAAAGATTAGTTTTGTTTTGTTTTAATATGTAGTTGATGTCTAAATATGAAGATATTTATTCGTAATAGAGAATGGCTGATGCGTTATAGAGAGTGAATTAATGTATGGGTTTTATGGTAAACCAACCAAATTGAACTAATTTCTACGTTATAGAGAGTTTATCGTTATAACGAACGACGTTATAAAGAGTTTACACTGTATATAAAAGGAGAAGGTGACTGACTGACTGAATGACTGACTGACTGACTGACATATCAACGCAGGGCCTAAACTATAAGGGCTAGAAACTTGAAACTTTGCACAGGGGTTCCTTTTATAACATAGGGGAGTACTAAGAAAGGATTTTTGAAAATTCACCCCCTAAGGGGGTAAAACGGGGGTGCAAATTTAGTATGAAACTTTGCCGTTTTTGAAGTCGTTAGACGGGTAGACGTCGTTAATGGGTCTAATTCTACGCGAGCGAAGCTGCGGGCGTCCACTAGTTTGACATAAAGTATGACAATTATTGTTATCATCTATGAATCGGTCAATAGAATTCTGTGGTGAAATTTAGGAGAGGCCTTTGCCAAAAGGCAAACAGATACAGTGCAAATATTATGTTAAGAAAAATTGGAAATTGTTAATGAAACTGTTGCAGATTCGAAGCAGCTCCACAGTATGACAGACCACTATCTCATGAAAACATCAGAAGGATTTTAGGTTATTCGGCTATAATAAGAAGCACTTCGAGCTGATATAACATGCATTTTTCTATGGCTAGCAACATCCTGTAAAGCCCCTGGTATCGTACATGTTCTTAGGAGATGGCAAACAACTGTTTACCAGACAACTTTAAGCCTGTTTAGTTTCGAAACCACCATAGATTCCAATGAGTTTTTCAAAGTATTCTTTAAACAATCTCTAGACTAAGAAGAGTAATGTGTCAACTGTTTGTCAACTCAACCAGCAACCAACTGGTAAAAAAAACACGACACATAAAAAAACAAAATAAAATTCCATACTGGATTTAAAGATGCCAAAATGTTAATAAGTCTATTTGTTCCAATCACAATTACCTTTTATGAAAATCCTCAATACAATGTATACGGTTCACAGCATCCACTGTGAAGGGAATGCCGTCCAAACTTTTCTGGCAGACTACGCATGTGAAGCAGCGTGGATGGTACGGCTTTCCTGTGGCCCTTAGGATCCGGTCGAGGATGGGGTCACCACACACGCAGCACTTCTCTAGTGTTTCTAAGTAATCTCTCTCGCATAGTGCCCTCCCTTGAACAGCATAAAAGGGACGGCCCTGAAATTAGAGTAGTAGTGAATGTTTCACTCATTTTGTGTATAGTTTACTAGTGGCAGAACTACTTAGAGCTTGTTTTTGGAGACAAGGCCTGGCCCACAGACACAGCATTGGGAGGTCCAGAGCCTAGCTCCATAGTGGATTTGTGGAGGAGTTAGTGGCCAGCAATGTTCTTTAAGCAACCCGAAGGTTTGACAAGGCTTAACAATAATCGTTTCCACCATTGATAACATCAGGGACCGACAGCTTAACATGCCATCCGAAGCACGGTAGAGTCTATGAAATTTTGTCACTAGCGGTTGCTCATCCAAAAACCAACCTTGCCCTTAGTTGCTTAACTCTTTTGATCGATTAAATCAACAGGAGCCAATGGGCTATGGGCGCTACATACATTATATTGCATATAGTTTAATACTTTACATTCCTGAACAGTCAATGACTAGAGTAGTATAGTTAATATACACACTCTACAAACAAATACAGGTTAGCCAAATACTGTTCTCACTATTCAAATTGTTGTTCTAAAATCTAAAGCATACAGTACCTGTAAGTTGATATGACATTGTTGACAACAGAAGCATTTGATATGGTATATCCTCTCCATAGCTGTGCAGCCGGTTGTCTCTCCCATTATGTTCTCCCCACATCTATAGCAGTTGCCACAGTACAACGCGTCGTCAGGTTCTGGGGCTGGCTCCACAGTCGCACTCACGTATCCTCCGTACAGAGAGGCTCCCGATAGTTGACTGCACGGTCTTGGGTTGATAGGCTCGTACAGCGACTCATAGGTAGATGAGGCCTGGGAGCCACCGTACGTAGAGAAGTCCTGAGCGTTCACAGAAGCCGACGAGGGCGGATACGCCGACCCCGGCCGCCTCAGCTCGCTGTAATTCGACTGCGCTCCCAAATCACTGATACGCGACACCTCGGACCTCGCGTCCCTATCGTAGAAGTTCTCAGCGTGCCGCTGCATAGAAATGTTTGAATAAACATGGTTCGTCCCACCAGGAGGAAGCAAGTTACTGTATAATAGTACGTCTCCACTACGCAACCTCGCCGAATTGCGGACTATGCAGCTCTTTACGGGGACCAAGTTTGAATAGGTCGAGCTCGTCCGACTGCCATATTCGAGCCTTGAGGAGTAGGATGGCTCGCAAGCAGATTTTACGGTGTAACTTTGCGGTATTTGTGGTTGTGGCGCTTTAGTTTTTTTGGGAGGAATAGATGGTTTTTTCTTCGCGGCGTTTATGTCATCTTGCAATTTAGCATCCAATTCGTTGGCGTAGATCCTCAGATCTGCTAACTGTTTGTCGAGAGTATTCATTTCGAATAGTTTCAAATTTATTTAAACTTGTTTACAGTCGTTTTCTTCATTTGTACAATAGAAATTCAAAAAAGGTAATCGGCACTCCCTGAATTCAATTCAATACACAACAAAAATGTACAAGTTTGACAGTAAAATCAGATTGACACACAGATTGCTAACATAATTTGTAAGAATTTCGACAGATGAATTTTTGTCCAATATTTAAACCGGGAGCAGACCGGTGGAATCGTGCTCAAAAATACATTATATTTAGCCTGTATTTCTCCATAGGGGTAGGAAAAGGTGTGTTACACCACACACCAGTACACCCAGATTTCACCAATTATGTTATACACAAACTAGCTAGAGATACTATGTATGTATGTTATATTCAGCAGTGCTATTGCGGTCCCATGTAGGTCACCATCATTAGTGGTGATACATCGGGAACAAGCAGTTAGTCACTGACGATGAAAAAGTTAGCCAATAGCCCTGCAGACTACTATGCTAATTTGGGGTAAACAAAAAGTTTTGCGGAACTCATTAATAAAACAATATAAGTACATGTAAATTAATATATTTAAGTAGGTACTGCTTTTCGAAGTATTCTCGATAGCATTTTTTTTTCCAAACACTTTCATTTGGTCAAACCATTTTTGAAAACATGAGGACCTTAAGAGGAGTTTAATAGGAGCAAATTTTTCACATTCCTGGTTGAAAGCTATCACGGCCTCTTCCGGCCACTTAAATGTCATTACCTCTCATAATCGCATGGTGCCAGCACCATGCGATTATGAGAGGTATGGACTGGAGACTCTGGACTATATGCGGGATGTGTCACTAGCTCTACCGATTTATTTCCACACAATTAAGGCTAAATTTAACACACCATGTTACTTTCTTATAAAAGCTATAACATTTAACGAAGCTGATAAAACATGATAACCTATCGCTATTGCTATATTAATTATAAAACAACAAGTTACGCATGCGTTTCTGTTCTGAAGGGTTTAGTTTTCTACAATGTGGGGAATTTTTAAACAAACAGTCATATTTATATATTTCTTACAGGTACAAATACATCAAATATTTAATAAAATATAAACACATTTTTTACAATGTAGGTATCAATAGCCTATATTCATAACAAAACTATTTTTCAGGTTTTTAAAGTTAAATCAGAAGACTATGACGGTAAGATAAAAGTTGTTTATGTTAAATCTTTATTTTGATTTAAATTATAGAACTAATTTAAAATAATATCCAAACAGAACCAACTGTAACAGAAGCTGCTGAAGAAGAAGTAAGTTGATAAATTAAACGTATGAATAAAGATCTAAAATTATGTGTGTGATTTGAAAACAATTTTTTTTTTCAGTGGCACATGGATTTTATGCCTGTGAGTATTTAAATAACTTACATTAAGTGCGTTTCGTAACGTGAAATGTAGATTAGGAAGTAGGACTGATTTAAAATTCATTTTAATTTAATTTGCAGACTGGCTATCTCCCAGATAGCGTTTACAGAGAACTAGCATGGTACGGTATACTTCAAATACAGCCACTGCATCATAGCACGAAGTTTAAGGTAGCCGCACAATTGATTTGGCAACATACCCTCGGAAGACCTTATGTCATCATGGAAACTCCACCACAGGTATATACTTACAAGATGCATTCATGAATAAAGTTTGATGTCAAAACCAAATATTGACCTCATGTGTTCACTGTGTTTCGCATGTTTCAATTTATTCAAAGCAGCTTTTTTAGATTTTGCTCAAAAATCTATTTATTTTCACATTTTAATTCAATATTTTGTTTATTTTATATGCAGTCAACACAATCGGAAGGTAAAGTTAGTCGTCAAATTTTGGCAGAAGAAGCAGCAAAATGGTCCAGGGAACAACGAGCTGCCCAGGAAGTTCTCATGGAGAATATCAAAAGTGGAGGAAACGGGCTAACCGTAAGAACGGTTATCAGTGCTACCAACAAGACTGTGTACATAATTCAAAATGGTATTTATTAACACATTACGGATGTTTGCACAGCATACCTACACATGACAATGTGCATTATGTAATGATATGATGATACTTATCTAAGCTAATTTGTACGAGTATTATGTATGGGACAAAATGAAAATGAAAATAGAATTAAGATTACTATATTGTCCTACAATTTATTGTAATCATAGTAGTAAACTTAACAATTTAATTTTTCATAATTAATTATGATTAATTCAACTATCCACTTTGTCCAATTTCCAATTAAAGCTTTTAGAATGATAAAGCTTTTATTATTGAATACAGAATATTCAATACGCTTACATCAGATGAATATTATGAAAATTAGTCTCATAAATTTTTTCGTCTTAAGTATCTATATTAATTGCAGGTAATTATTATGAATGCCCTGAAGGATCTGAGCCAGATTTAGATGCTTATCGTGTTCAAGCTAACATGCACGAGCGAAAATGCACGTTTGGGAGGCCTTCCATTCCAATTTCCGTAGATCCGTGCATTGAGGCTGAAGTAGCCCCAATAGAATACTCATTTCATGAAGGCTGGATGTTCTGCCTTGGAAGCGGAGAAAGGGAAAACAATTACTTTCAAAATGGCACTTTGGACTGCGGCAACAAAACTAAGGTTATTCCTATACCTACTCGTAAATGCTACCTAAAATATGCCTGTATTAAATAACCCATATAACTCCCAGTGTGATCCTAATTTACCGATTTTGCGGTCTGCAAGAATACATTTAAAGACTTATAAAGGTGTTAATGTACAGTTTGTACTTGTTGACAATATTTTGCTTAAACACACACAGTTCGTGATAATAAGCACACATTAAATTTATTTTCTATTTGTTTAAACAGGTGTCAGTATATGACTTTTTAGATCTATGCGCTATAGACAACAACATCGTAATCACGTTCGATTACTTTGGTGACGAGCCCAGAAAGGATATGATGCACAATGCTACGCTTTGTACGACATGGGATCCTTGTAGGCTATCGTATTTGTATAGACTTGAGGTAAATAATCGTTTTGATTCATTACACTGACTCACTACATCCATCCATCAGCCTTTCATCGTCCATTGCTGGACATAGGCCTCCCGTAACCAGTGGTTCGGGTCATCAGTCTATGGTACTGCGGGGTGAAAACGAGAGTCCAGTCATTCTAGAAACACTGGGACAATACGCACTGGATCATAGCGTGGAAAGGGGACGACTCCCACCTCTACTAGTGCTACCCCACGCGCGCACCAACCTGCTGAGTATCCTCAACACAATAGCGCAGCGTGTTGAACTGTTCAGTTTCAGTTGTATGCTGAACTAGATCACCGACGAGTGCCGTATTTTAATTTAAATGTCTTTGGCCATGTGTAATGTCGTGGAAGGACTTGGAATGAATAATTGCCTTTATGATTTATAGCTTAGCTTAGCTTTTAGCTGTAAATACATATTAATATCTATTTTATTGCTATTTTTTATTTCAATTATATTAACATTGTATAGACGGTATTTCAATCTGAAGACAGTGATTTCAATTGTTTTAGCCGCCACCGGTTGATCTAACTCCATCATTCCCCACTCAAACGCCTAACCCATGCGACACTACAATTTGCCCTGAATGTTTGGAAGGGGCCACTGAAGACACAGGCGTAGAGATAAATGGTTTGTGATTTTTATAATAATAAAATTCAATGAGAATGAATTAAACTATTAGAATTACCAATATTTTATAGCAATATTATTTGTTACTTTATTTTTACTTAATATTATTTTACTTAATTTTATTTTTATACATAATTAATTTTAATTTGTGTTTTATTTTCAGTTTTAAATGATGAAGAAATGTAAAACTTGTGATGTCGGATAGATTATACAAACTTTTTTCGTAATTTAACAAAGAAATTTAGAATTAAAGCATTAATTAAAGACACATGAATTATTTGTTATAATTAGATAAGAATATACATATTTGATACTGCCATCTTTTTGCCCATCTCCAGTCTCATGGTTTCTGGAAGACATTTATTTTTGAAAAAAGTCCTTTGTAAAAATATACAAAGAACATTTTTATGTTCTTTGTATATTTTCTGTAAGTACATACTTAAATATTAATATTAAAGTATTTAATTTTTTAAATATTTGAGATAAAAAGTAATTACATATAATCCTATCATAAGACAACATGAATAAATGTAATATAGTAAATTATCGTAAACCTATATTATATACAAAATGTATGAAACGTGACAAGGTTTAACATGCCACACACTTTAGTGTGTCTCCTGCGTAAGGCGTATCGTTTGATAAAAAGTAGCAAGAAACCGTACCGTTTACAAAATATATATTTTCACTAATAATTTGTATGCTGTGATGTGATATTACCACACATTTTATAGAGATACTAATGATGTCACTGTCAGACAGAAACCAAACAGAGTCAGAGGCATTGATAACAGAACTAAAGAGGATAGGCCCTATTTTGCCTATATATTTTTTCATTATAGAAATATCATGCAAATATGAACCACAATAACAAAAATATATCTATCTCATTCTCACACGTTACAATCTGTACTTGTAGAAAAGGTACAAGTAATGTCGCACATTCAATTCAATTAGTAAAATCTTACGATGTATCAACAAAGACCCGCCTTGAAGCCGGTTTTGCAGGTAAGCGGACGCCATTTTATAAAAACAGTTTTGGTATCAATGGGCTTCCTGCGTCATCATTAGTGATGGGACGTTGACGTTTTTACAGTCGACGAAACGAAACTGGTTTATCGTCTACGATAAACTAGTTCAAAAAACAGTTCTATTTTCTACTAGTTTACATGGTAGACGGAGCAGCGTTTATACAAATTTTTGTCATTGTTTATCCACCGTTTAGTGAAAAATCAGATTTAAGATTACATATCTCGTAGTGCAAAATCAGATTTATGATTAAATAGCTCGTTTAGTTTAAATTTGTTTACTAATAGACTGATCCACGAATTGTACTTGCAAATTGAAATTAACTTCCCTTCATATTTTCATACATTTACTGGCAGGCTGATTATTAAACTTGTGTGTACGATAAACTACTCAAGCGCGTTGCGTCGACTAAGCGAAAACAAAATCAAGTCGAAACGAACAAACAGGTTTATTCACGTTATTCGTAATCTGTAAAGTAGTCGAACTCTGCTGTTGAACGACGTTGACGCCAGTCGACGCATTCGTGTGTCGCTCCGATTGTTCATTCATGAACATAACATAATGTCGTTCACGAGTAAACTGGTTTATCGGTAGACTATAAACTAGTTTAACCGTTCATGCAAAGTAAACAGTCGAAAAAAACTGTTCGTTCATTCAACGCTCAAGCCTAGTCATCATCGAGTTGAGTAAGTTGGCTGTCACCTGTGCGTCGTTTGGACATATTCAACAATCGCAACACCGAACATGAGAGTTCTCATAAATTACTTTTGATTAAAGCCGTTATTTTTAATTACTTAGAAATAAGATACAAGTACTATGGAAAAAAACATGACGAACATGTGTCGAAAAGAAACTTTTTAAGGAAATTAATATTATTCCGACATGAACTAAAAAATAATTATTTAAATTTGCATACAATTGTTTAATTTATCTTTTCACCGCAACTTTTTTCCTTTCTGGGTTTCCTCTCAAAACGGAAGATTGCTTATGCCTTCAAGAACATTATGGAGAGCTTATAAGACGTTTCCTTCACCGTTACAGCAGATGAATTTTAAATTATTGAATCGCATATAATTGTTTAAATTTGATTCGCTTGGAATTGGACCGCTTGATTGACAGGCGAGTTCGATAGTCACTGGAGTGGTCCCTAGAAGCCTAATCTACGTCATTTTAACCCATACGAAAACGCATATTCGTTTTCTCTTCCGCATGCTTGTTTCGATCGCGGTGACCATCTAAACCAACTCAGTGGCCACCGAGAGCTGACAAAAAAAGGCTGTACCATCTTGGTAAGTCCCGCCATTTTGTAGGTAATTTTTACGTATGTTTGGGCTTTGTGTAACTTTTGCACCAGTTTATGCTTATTTTAAAAGCATTTAACGTTGTTTTTTGTAGTACCTAGTTTTACTACCTAGGCTACATGTTATAAACATGTGACATGTTTTATTACAATAATTTTGCTGAAGTAAAAACTACAATATTAATTTATAGAACACAATACAACATAACATATAGTAAGAAGACAACATAGTCATAAAAAAATTTCGTTCTGATGCCTCCTACCATTAATTGTATAATTATTTGTTTCTTTTATATCCTCACTAATTTGTTAATCTATTACATGAAAATAAATGCAAATTAAAGCGTATCACACTAAGATACGGGTATTTTTTTCTTAAAGGTCAATTTGACGTATGATTGAGCTTCTAGGGTATAGCCCAAAGAGTCCTAATCATGCAACTACCTACTTGAAGTAGTTATTAGTTATTACACGGTACTAGATCACACGCTTGTCAAGAGAAAACTTTTTTAATTTTTTACTTTAATTAAACGTTTTATCGTCAGTATCGACTCTATGAGTACAACACTACCTACATTGATAACAGAACTAGTATGTTATCAATGACTACCTACTGTGCTGTTATCAATGGCCAGGGGGCGGTTGATGGGCGGAGTTGACGCCATAATATAAAGACAGTCGGCTTCAGATCACGTGACCTTATTACACATCCTCTGTAATTCAGTTATCAAAGGTCAGAGGTAGAAGTCTAAATTTGACAGTTGACTGACGTAGATAGAAAATATAGAAATGAAACTGTCAGAATAATTTTAAGGTTATTTCAAAGCAATGATTAAAATTTATTTCTCAATGTTTATGAATGTTTCATTACACATCAGCGATAATACACCTATAATTTAATGTAACCCTAAGCCGTTTAAAACTGCATCTATCGTGTTAAAATGGTTGTTACACAAGAATTTCAAGAGGTGCTGGATGTATCTGCGAAATCTGTAGATTTAAGTCTTCCACATATTAAAGAAAGCAACTTGAAAGTTGAATTTGGATTAAGAGAGGTAAGAAAACGGTCTGAGAACTTATTTATTCCGTTATTTAGATTTAAATCAAACTTAGATAACAAACAGAAATAAATGCTTATACAGGACTGTAAAACACAATTCAGCGGATCAGAACCACCATTACCCTTTGCAGTAAGTGAGGTGTTTCATACGAGCATAATTTCATGGAGGCGTTTGACCGCTATTGACCAAGATTGCAAAGCTGTGTATGAAGTTACATTTGATGTTAAGGTTGGTTTAATGTATTATTTCACATACATATTTCTTTAATTTCTAAAAAGGTGTCACAATGCGTGCTTTATAAAAAAATTTAGTTACAGGTGTGCTAAAAAAAGTAAAACTTAGCAAGATCAATAATTTATTTTTATATTCTGTCTGTTGTAAATAATGGATAACACATTATTGAGGCTTCAATTAATGTGTTATCCATTATTTACAACAGACCCTGTATAATTATTCATATAAAAGACTCCTGAGTCAGAAAAGCATAAAAACTAAAATCTAATTGATGTCCTGTATCAGAAATATAAATGTAAAAAGCATTTTGTTAAATATTTTATCTTTTTTTTTTCAGGGCAGCAACTTTCAGTTTAAACCAGGCAACACCATTGGCATTATACCACATAACAACAAAGATGAAGTTGATTTCCTTATAAATTGCCTTAATTTCACATCAGAGGCAGACTTGCAGTATACTCTGACCAGTGGCAATGAACAGAAGTGTAGTAAAAGTAAAACCCCTGGACACATTCCCATAAAATCCACTGTAAGACATGTATTGACTCATTGTTTGGATATTAGAGCTGTTGTGAAAAAGGTAGATGATCTTTTTCTATTATAAATTTATATTGCTAAAGGCAAACATTTCTTGAGTGTTTACCAGGCATGTTAAGCCATCAGTCCCAGTTGTTATTGAATGATAACAGATAACAGTTGTTAAGTTAGGCATTTGGATAGCCTAAAATAACCCCTTCAACAATGTACATTGGCGCAGATTGGTTGAGTACAAGATACAGTAGGCTGCTAGTGCATTGTAGCTTAAGTATGCTCTTTTTAAAATTCCCATAAATATGACAATTTGAGCTTGTGGTATGTAGTTTGTAATATTCATTAATATTTTATTATATATAATGTTAATTTTTCAGCTTTTCCTACTAGCCCTTTCAAGGTACACACAAAAGGAATCTGAAAGAAGAGCATTAGAATATCTTTGCAGCAAGCAGGGATCTGCCGCCTACACAACTCACATTCTAAACAAAAATACTTGCTTGCTCGACCTACTCACAAACTTCAAATCATGCAAGCCGCCTATAGAAGTTCTGTTTCAACATCTACCTAGATTACTTCCCAGACCTTATTCTATTGCTAACAGTCCACTTTTGGATCCAGATGTTTTAAAAATATGTTTTTCTGTAATGAACATTGGAAAAAATAGGAAAGGATTAACTACTGGCTGGATAGAAAATATTATCTTAAAACAAGAGCTTAGCCTCGAAGATAGCTTCAAGAATTTGAGTGTTGCAGATAGTCAGCAGATTCCAATTTATTTGAGAAAAAATGTTAATTGTTTTGGATTACCAGAGAAATTAAACACATCATTAATATTAATTGGACCAGGCACTGGAGTTGCACCTTACATTGGTTTTCTCGAAGAAATAGAATGTTTAAGGCAACAAGGAGTTGAGGATGAACCTTGTGTATGGTTGTTTTTTGGCTGTCGACATCCAAAGTTGGATTTTATTTATGAGGCAGAGTTGAACAATTTTTTGGATAAAAATGTTTTGAGTTTTCTTAAGACATCATTTTCAAGATATGATGATTACAAAACTAAATATGTACAGGTATGTGTTTCTGATATGTTTTGTTTAATAGTTAATAATTAACATTTATTTAAAACCTTATAGGTGCTATTTGATTTCGGAACTTTTATAAAGCCAATTTAAGTAATTGTTTTTAAACCCATTTTAGTTTGAAATAGGTTAAATTAAATTAGAATTCGGGATGTGCTTGAGCTCTATAAACTATTATACTATGTACTTAGTTGTAGTCGTGTACAAATTTATATTGTTATTATTGATTTTCAGGATGCAATCTTGGAGAATGCTGAAGATATCGTAAAATTAATACAAGATGGATCAATAATATACGTGTGCGGAGATGCAAAAACCATGGCTGTACAGATTAAAGATGCAATAGTGGCTTGCCTGGTGAGGTGTGGCAGGACTAAGGAGGATGCTGAAAAATTTGTATGTGAAATGCAAAGTAGCAAGAAATATATTGTTGATATATGGAGTTAATTTATTTACACGAATTTAGTAAAAATAAATTACAATTTTAACACTGACTTTTACTGCACCGCGTCACACCTAGTAATATTATATAGCCTATGTCACTCAGTGAAAATGCAGCTTTCTAATGGTGAAAGAATTTTTGAAATCGGTCCAGTAGTTTTTGTGTGAAAACATTACAAACACATCTTTCCTCTTTATAATATTAGTACAGACTAACACTAAATAATAAGGAAAATTGTTATTAACTAATAATCCGATAGAAATTGATATTATTATTAACTCAGTCACTAGATCACAGAGGATCGTCGCGCGCCATTGGGCCTTTATTAGCCCAATTACTTATTATTATTATAACCTAAGGGCAATCAACTAATGAAAAATCAATTTCTTTTAAAAAAATAATTTAATAGGCAAATCTCTATTAATAAAACGTTCAAAAAATGTCATTGGTGTATACAAACTTAAATGAAGCATTCTAGCATCAATACATAAGGTATAAAACGATTTTTCGTTGTGCGGAAAATTAATACGTCCTTCATCCCTCGTTTTAAAAACACATATTAAAGTTTAAAATGCTGTAAAATACCTTAATTCTAGTCATAATACATTCATAATTACAAAACTATCATAATTCATAAAGCAGGCACTTGGTGGAGGGTACGCCATTAAATCCTGTGTAAAATTCGATATTCAAATTCTACGTGGCAGTTATTTGAAAATCGAAGCTACAGTAATATTATTTTACTAAAGTAATACAAATACTTGAATCACAAATGCTTTGAAAATACAATTTATTACATTGCGCCCGTAAACACTATTTAGTTAAACAAAGTGGGTGTGAAATAAATGCTACAATTGAAATATATTTAGCCAAGCATATTTATAAAATGCATGTAAATCTTGCAAGGTTATCAAGTAAGTATAAGAGATATCAAAGTAGTATATTAATATACTTCAAGACAGCATAACTGTAAATCTCGGAGAACCTAAAAAACTACGCGATTGGTGATAGACAAATGGCCACATAACTTGTAACATTTATATATCAAACACACTGAATATAAGTTAAAAGACCAGAAAAGTGATTAAAATATGTTGCCTTGAATTACTCTAGGAAAATATTGCATTTTTATCGACTACAAACAATATCTATATGATAGAAAACACGAGATATTTGGAAAAATTTGAATGTAACCATTGCAGTCTTAAATAATACATATTGAATATCTAGGTAGGTTTACAATACTTAATATAAAGTAAGAATAAAAATAATTACATAGGTACAAAATGGATAGATTTAAAATTAGAAGGTATAATAGATAATTTGTGTGCGACAGGAATGTGGAAGAATGTTGTTAATAGTATTTGCTATAGTTGGAATTTGAATAACACATGAATAAAGCATCATATTTGTAAGACATCTTAAACACATGCACCAAGTAATTTTAAACTCATTGTATATTAGTGCACATATTTACGAGTAAGTAAAACTTACGTATACTTACTTACATCTAAAAGTTGTAACCGTTTTATAACCTAGAGGTTATTTGTTATACAGTAGATCATGTATTTATAAACTCACTACCTAGAAATGCCACCTGGAAAAACTTAACTAAGAACACATTATGTACAATTTTTGGTAAATCAATACAAAAATGCACCAATGTTTATTTATATTCAATAATATATACACAAAGTTTATTTCAAAGTAGACCCATTTCATACCTTGAGTTGACTATGAATTTCTTGAGATCGTTCTTTTTAGTAAAAGTGAATTTTTTTTTAGTTTTTTAGTTTTTAATTTAATTTTGATCTAGTTAGAAGCAAGTTAGAAAGACACAATCCTTTGTGGTCTCGAAAAGAGGTCATTATGGCACCTCACACCAACGCGAGGCAATCATCTTGTTAGGAGAGTAGGTACCGCGGCGCCCAAGGAAGACCAATTACCGACGGCTTATTCAGTTATACAAATAGATTGAGCGTTGGTTTGTTTCTTTATGTAAGTTCAAAAAGAAGCAAAGTAGTCTTCATAAACGTTTGTGAAATTAATTAGAAATAGTATAGAAGAAAACACTGAAATTATTATGTATAAGATAATGTATGTATGTATATGCATACCACCATTACATGGGACCGAAATATAACTAACGAAAAGTGTGTATTACACATCTCTGCCCACCTCTTCGGGGCTATGCAGGCGTGATGTTGTTAGGTTACGTTTCGTTCATATACAAATTCCTCCCGATACTAATTCTATAACACCAAGGTAAAATATGAGTCAACTTTACAAAATTCGTTAACTAATTACAAAATTTGGACAGACTATTTACTATCCTTAAGTAACATAATAACATTAAAGCATTATTGACGAGCTTCTAATTTAATTATTACACCCTATACATAAATATATACGAAATAATATGGCAAACAATTGTACATACATTAATTTCGTTGTCCAACTTACATATTCCGATTCGAAGTTTAGGGTAAATTGTGTGATGACTAAGCAGGAACCGATATCAAAGTTCAACAGTTGCGAGCACTACGTACCATGTTATGTTACCTATGTGTGAAGGTAAATTATGTCAAGCACGATAAATTAAAATAATTGTCTATGCGGAAAACGGGATATTAATGAAACCCACACCAACATACTAAACAATGGCTACTGTGGTCCAGAGACGATTGTGACAGACAAACTACATAAACCAGAACGCGATCAGAACTTTGTCTTGTAAGAGTTTCTGTCCATTAAAAAGCTATTTAAACATAAGACTAAAAAAGGCCTTCGATAAAGACATCAGAGAGACAATGATGCCAGTAACGAAATCTAAGATGGCTGCATGTGTTATCGCGCCTATTCTAAAATAAAAGTTTGAATACGATTTAAAAACCAAAGAATACCAGCTGTAATAAATTATAACCTGATGTTTACATTTCAATATTTAAAAATTTCTCCAGCATTTTCTTGAATCATAAATTTTACCCGAGTTCCCAGCACATAAGAGTTCAAAGTCACAATGGGTTCAGTTCTTTCAGTCCTAGAGCCTTGTCTATATCAGTTGCTGATATCGTATCATCGCTGATGTAGATAAGAGAATCAGTACAATATAATATGTATATAGCGCGTTTGGCATAATATATATCAATTATCTAAAGATTGTATTCGGTCTAATGTACATAAACTAAAATTTGGATTCTGAACTAAAAATATTGACGATGGTCGACGATTTCATCACCAATAAATGAACATATATCATATCATGTCTGTTTACAAAGAACCTCAAATCCGATGCAATTCCATCACCAAAATTACATATAAAATAACTATAATCCTATCAAGTTATTCTTGGAACTAGTGACTATGAAATATACGACTTACAATTGCAAAATGTACCACGATTCTAGAATACAAAAGCAATCCTCAGTCAACAAACTGAGAGGTTATTGAGCCTTTACACTTGGCACTAAACAATCTCTTTCTTGGACATCTTATATATTATAAATATATAGGAATAAATTCATATCAAAGATACTGCTTGTCTCCACATAAAACTGCTCCATTTGTTCACTACACAGAGATAAAGTCCGTATGAAAATAGATCAATGAGCTAAACCGCTGAGAAAAGTTGCAGGAAAAGTATTCTGAACATTATTGTAAAGAGTAAAAAATAATTTGATGGAAGATTTACCGGGCGGTTCAGTCGTAATTCTTATGGAGTATCTTGTGGGCGGCCTTGATAAGGGGCGTCAAAGTTCTCAATTCCATGGCACAGTCGAGGAACGGATGCTCTAACAGCTCTTCGGCCGTCGCTCTCAAGTCCGCGTCTACCTGAAGACACTTGTCTAAGAAGTCTTGGAAGGCCGGGGACAGCGTCTCCCATCTGGGTATCTTTGGTCTGCCAACAGCGGCAATTAAATACAGCGCTCTCAAAGGGGTCTCTTTCATATACGGGGGTTGTCCTTCAATCATCTCTATAGCCATAATTCCGAGAGACCAGACATCTACTTTCTTCCCGTACTGTTTCCTCGTTACCACCTCGGGCGCCATCCAGAAGGGCGTGCCAACCATTGTTTCTCTCTTCTCGTCGCCAACGATGTTCGCGCAGAAACCGAAATCTGTTACTTTCACTGTCCCGTCCATTCCTAGAAGAACGTTGTCGGATTTGATGTCCCTGTGAATTGTCCCTTTGGAGTGGAGGAACGCTATGGCTTGGAGGGTCTCGCGGCACACCGCTGCTATCTGACCTTCCTTCATCACCACTTCGGTCACAACGTCGGTTAAGGAGCCTCCGTCGAGAAGCTCCATCACCACCCATAGGTGATCTGCGCTGAGGAACGCATCCAGAAAGTTTACGAGGTTTTTGTGATTGAAACCCTTGAGCACGTTAATTTCGTTGAGTATTAGTTCCTTCTTGGACTGTTTGGTCAGGTCTATATCTTTGATTGCTACCCTGGAATTATCTTTGCTGTCGATGGCGATGAATACGACACCTGAAATTAATGAATAATATTCATGAGTTACACAACAAGTAAGACTGTTAAATTAATGCCATTAATTTATACATAACAAGATTGCAAAGTTGAACATTCTTCTTCTTCTTCGTCTTAATAACATAGGTTATTCACTCATTCATTCAAGATGGTATTTCCAGCTAGATTGCGAGAGTCACATAGGATTTTGCCTTTTTTGTCGGGTGTGGAGAACAACGTTTCATCCGAAAAGGCTTCATGTAATTGACTCTTCATACCAATTAAGTGTAGTTGCCTGATTTTCGCTGATGTTAAATTGGACATGGCTGACAGCAATGATACAATGTAAGACCGCTTGTAGATTGTTCGTATTCGAGTGCATGGAAAAAAATATAGTAGTGACCTTCCTAGCCAAAGATTCTATCAACTACAAAACCGTAGCTTAACGCTATAACAAGGAAGCTGTTATTTTTAAGTGTGAAGATTGCTTTAACCCTCAAGATTGTAATTTATTCATTTTTAATGTAAGGTTAACCGACGGAGATGAATTAGTATTATCAAAAAATTATACAACCGAATACGTAAGGAAGCTACAATTTCAGTACGCACCCAGCGTAGAAGTACAAATTATCGCAATGTACGTAATTAAATGGAGATAGTCACCTTATATTAACGGAATGACGTCGCATAAGCGAATAAGATATCTGTTCTATCTAACTAAATTTCTGCACCTAAGAACTTTGGTAGTTCTATATTATTATATTACTACTTTAATTCAGAATTGTAAGTTAAAATCTGCCATTGATGTAACAAAATCTCGTCTAGGAAACCTAAATAGTGATCTGAGAAAGAACCTGAAGATATGCTAATTACTCACTTCCTCTTATAGCTTAAAATATCAGACACTTGAGATTTTATCGGCTTCTTAACTTCCTCAGATAACGGTTCCCCGATACAAAATGGTAGAAAAGGCTATATAAAATTTATGACACATCTTTACTTAAATTATCAAACAATCAAGGTACATAGCTAGAATTTAGAAGGCCTCCACTAAAATATCCCGTAGTAACTGTAATTACTTAAGCAAAGACTTGCTGACCGCAGAATACATATTGTACGTACGTAGAGAGGTTTTTTTGATACTATCGTCTTTTAGGAGGTCGCTCTTCCCCCAAGGAAGAGGTTGCTGTAACTGCAGGTAGCTTGAGAACAGCCGGCTCAGAAGCATGTCTTGAGGGTTGCCTATCCTGTCTAGAAGTGAACTAGTGGGAACTGAAGATACAGAGAAAACACGAAAGGATCACTAAGTTTACCGAAACGACGACACGGGAATTTCTATTTAAAATTAGATAGGTAAGAAATTTTAAGTACCTAATACCTAATCTATCAAAGCATGATGTATCCACGTAGTATACCTATATGTCGTATTTCATATCACTCTAGTCTAGACAGTTAGGGGAATTCGATCGTCATGTTGGTTGACGCGTCGTCAGTAGTAAACACGAAACCGAGCTAATTGTTAATAATTATTATGTGATAATATCAATTACCTCAGTTTCCCCGCGGCTCCGCTCAAATCGTCAAATCGTTTAACGTACAGAATTAACTCTACCATCCTGGGATCTTTTAAAATTTAAAAAAGTATAGCCTTTATCAACGTCAAGCCGCGCATCAAAATATAGCTTCACCCACCGTCCGGCCGAGCTAGCCATCAATCGATTAAATGGATCGATAGTTAATTATCGAGTAAAAGTTGAGCGAATATTTCAATGTTTTGTCCATTTCACGGAAACCGTGTAATTTTCCGGGATAAAAATATATCCCGGAAAAAAATAATGTAAGTAGGCCGTATACCTACATCTATGCAAAAAATCACGTCGATCCATCATTCCGGTGGAGAAGGACAAACCCACAAAAACACTTTCACATATAAATGAGTAAGGATAATTCAAATAATTAAATAACTACGTCAATAATATGGATGTCATGTGCTACTTTTCTGGAAAACGTACTTATTCCAAAATAAACCACGTTTATATTGTTTTAGGTGAGGGAAAATGTATATGTGTATATTCTTTGTTTACGTTCTTATCCCTTTCGTGACATCGTGTAAATACAATTACTACTTTTTTTTTTTTTATGGAAAAAAGATAGCAAACGAGCTTGCAGCACCACCCATCCGCTGCCGCCCATGACAACTGTGACTTTGAACAAGACTCAATTAGGGACTGGGATGGTTAGTCCAATTAGTTGAGAGAGTTAATTAGAACATTAGTTGGTCAGTTCGTTAGTAAGTATGAGGACTGGGGACTGTTAGTGATAGTTAGTCCTGTTAGTTGGTGTTAGTAATAGTCCAGTTAGTACTTGTTAGTAGGAGTCTCGTTCTAAGTCAGTCACAGATGTGTTGCTACCCTTGAGGACTAAGATGGTCGCCTCTAAAGAAGTGTAACCGGAATCCACACCTTTGCAACCGGACCACAATTGCTTTAAAAACAATTATTACACGGCAGAAATGGTACTAGGTACCGTGGCGGGCGGTGGTACTACCCCGGGCGAACTCTATATGGAACCAATTAGCTTTCATATAAAACCTATTTGGTTCCCTATAGGCTCTACTACCTACTTACATAACTATATAACTATATTGTACGTCCGTACTGCCCATACTTTTGTTTTCACCTGTCGTTTTTTGTTCTATTCTAAGGTCGAGTATAGTTATATTCCGACTGCTCCCACAACGTCGCCAAAAAACGTATCGTCAAAGATGAAAGACAACGAACCACACTAGTAGCAATGAAAACTAACTACAGTGCAGTATAGCCAGATTGATCGATGGAAAGATGAGAATGCCATAGGTATGCTCGTATCGTAGATTAATTAAAAAAAAATTCGCCATCCTGGTGGGACGTATTGTGTGATATAACAATGAACAATAAATATCTTGGACATTCTCACACACGGCCATCTGACCCCAAAGTAGGCGCGAGCCTGTTATATTGGTGTCAGACACTGATATACATACATAGATATTTTTAAATACATATGTACTTAAATAGATAATATTAACATCCAGACACAGAACAAATACAAGTGTTCGTCACACGAATATTTGTCCTGAGTGGGATTCGAACCCACGACCCCTGGCGCAACAGGCAGGGTCACTACCGATTGCGCCAACGGGCCCGTCAATATGCAGTTTATTTCTATAACTAATCAAGTTCTACGTGTATGTATCGCAAATAGATCGATTTAGCATCGGTCGAACTATAAATAGCTAACAACAATAAACTGTGATCTACATCGTAACGCGATCCCGCCCCTTTCGACACGCAATCGTCGAATTGTGTAAATACTGCCTCGATAACATTACATATTGAGCTAACAATTATTTAATTGGTAGTTTAGTTAGCTGTTACTGCGTTACATTTTAGTTTCAATGGCTGCCGTTGAGGGCAATGGTCATTCAGGGAGGAATCACGTGACGAATTTCGTAAATATTTACGTATCAATTGAACTTTACAGGTAGACCTGTGAAATGTTTGCAATCTAAAATAAAAACTTAGTTAAAATGATGTTATGTATCTGTTTAGGCCATCCATTAATTCAGAATTACTTATTTTCTCTGATGGGTAAAGTATTATTGGGGTTTTCTATCTTAATATTCTCAGTAGTAGCTTGGAGTATGGAAATCTGCCTGGTTTATGGCAATAGGCTCATCTTATTACATGGGACCTAAAAAAAGTGGATCTATTAAACACCTCTGTACTACACCTTCAAGGAAGAACAGGTATGATGTTATGCCTCAAAACGAGGTAGGTGAAAGGGCATGTTCATTTCGTATTGCAGACAGTTTTGAAATATTATGAGATTTTCATAAAATGATTGTTTTACATTATTTTCAGCAATGTTAGTAAACTTTTTAAAACCTACAGTTGTATAAGGTAGTGGTTATACAGTACAGTTGAACCCCAAATTGCTTAATTAAAAGGCTGAAGTAGTAAGTAGCAGTAACTCAGACACTGTCAGTTACCGATCTTAGTCGCTGATCATCGCTGTCATTATCTCATTGACATGTTAATTGTATTCAGGGTCTTAGGTCTTATGTTGCATAAGTAGTCAACAAAAAGGAGGCATATTAATAGAAATTAGAATATCTAAACTAATAATTTATGCATATCAAAATAGATAGATACATAATCAAAATTAAAGTTCATTCATATTAAGTAAGTGTGTTATTTTATGTGTGGCCAGGATTACGCAGCAAAGACATTAAAATAAATATGTAGTTTATTATATATATTATAGTTTTAACACTTTGGGCCCAGCAGTGGACTTACGAAGGCTGATTGATGGATGGATGGATGGATGGATGGATGGATGGATTTTCTCAGCTTATATTTTATCTATCTAGGTCAAAATTTCACTGTGTTCACAGTATGGGTAAATCTCTAAGCCTTATGATGACTCATTCTTGATAAATCCTGCCTTATCAGCAAACATATTTATATGAAATTGACAATTAATTTTAATGTGGTTTATTTTAATGTGAATATTGTGAGTTACTTGTGGGATCTGGGATGCAGTCAGTATTCATCTTAAATGATATCTTCCTATACTGACCATCACGATTCTGATGGCAGAGAAAAAGTTGTTTTGTGAATTCCATTCACCATTTGTCCAATAAGCAGTAATTTAATGGGTTCAATATATGATAGAAATTCTAGATTGAATATTAATTAGTTTTACATTATTATACTATTGTCTAAGTACTAGGAATCCCTTTTTTTGGATAGCAGACATAAAAATGAATTTAACACATTTAAGCATGAATGAATTGAATGGAGTACAACATAAAAATGTAATTCAAACTGAAACTACCATAGAGCTATAGACAGGTATCCGACTGAAGCGCTACAGTGCCACTGCCAGTTATATAAATAGTTTCAATAAAGTTCTCACCTGAAGCTCCAGCCCCAAGATGTTTTATTCGTTGAAATCTAATATAGGGGTCATCTTTATTACAAATCCTTCTTAACTCCTCGTAGATTTCATCATCTGTCAGTGTTGCATACATCAACTCTTTCTTCCTTAAAATAGGACTCTCATTCTCTGGCTCATTGCCTATTAATGTCAGGTCTTGAACAACCGCAGTTAAGTCAACGGCTGGATCTTTTTTCTTCACATTATTTTTACACGACTGAATGGGCATGGTCTGCCGTTGTGAGTACTTATCTATTGGAGCAACTTCCTCTTCACTACTCTGGCCTATGGAGATGTCGGAGTCTTGGCTTTGGTGAGCGTTTTTCTTCGCTAGGAACTTCTTCATCTCCAATCCTTCCTTTGTAATTGCCTCTTCTGTCACGATTGGCTTGCATGGCTCCCGATCTGCCTGTTCCTTTTTTAAAACGTGGAAATTGTGGAACGTCACCGCTTGGATCGCAGCGTCTGGGTTCTCACTTTGTTCTGCGGGCGTGATCTGAGCGTTCAACTGTCGCAGCCACGACGAAGGCAGACCCTCTAACATGCCCGTCTCAGAGTTCATACTCACGTGGATGTGCTGCTTAACGTTCGTCGGCATCCCGATCTCAGTCGCCCTTTCGTCCCTATTGTGTTGCTTCTTCGAGAACAACTTCCCAAACACACCTCGGCCCGAGCGTCCTGTCATTGTGACGAGCTTATCACTCTTCCGATAGATAGCCCACTACGTAACACCGACACGATCACTCTTTGAGATCACAAAACTACATTTCTCGCGGCGGATTGTTAGGAATTAAAACTAATTAAGTATCGCCTTGATAGGAGTGGCTAATCGCGGACGGACAATACTCAAGACAAGACACCAGTACCAGTCTCATATGTCCTGTCAAGTCATGTTATGTCAGTCAGCCACCCAGCCGGTTGCCAGATAAGATAATTTCATTTTACGCAGTTAAAATGTTGCTTGTAATAAATTACTTTAATGCTTTTTGAATTAATGAAATTATAATGTCTCATGATTTAAATAAAATACCTCAAAAATTTGATTTTCTTCTAATTTTTTTTTCGCCGAGTATCAGTCAAATACAGTTGAAAAGAAGTACAGAAGAACTAGCGACGTTATTAACTGAACATAATATTATGTGGCTGACTGAACGTACGAATCGTTTACATTTATTTAGTTGGCAGTCTTGTTACTCTTATCTATGGTATTGTCTGCCTTGTACTATTAATCTGTGTCTACGTATACTATATTTATAAATCTGTGGTTGTCTGTTGTATTGTCCTTGCTGACGATGAGTAGGTATGGATTGTATGGGGAATTTATTTTAGATGACTCATTCAGATTCATTAGTACTAACTAATTCCGTTTAAGTTACCGTACGTACCTTGTTTTTCTCTGATCATACCTGCTGTTAATTTATTATAATGTCTGCCTGTCCGTCCCAAATTTTATTTATAGGTACTACACATGGAAATATACGTGTTATCTTAGAAGTACCTACCTAAGTTATTATACCACTGACTTACTGGTACAATAACTAAGAGGGGTTTGATTTTCGGCTCTCTGACTGGTTGCTGTGTGACCATTAGGCGAACTCCAATTTCTTTGGACCATCAGCTGTTTATTCTGCAAGCCCGAAAGGGAGGGAGGGTCATACATACATACCATCATACCACAATAAACCTCACCAAAGAAATTGGAGTAAACTCGAAATGCACGAAAGGCAAATACCCTAATTACGTGAGGAGACGAAACGAAAACAGAAAAAAATAAACCATGTGATGAAATGCGAATTTACTATTAATTACAGTACTATTACTGACCCTAACTAACTGAAATAAATTGTTACTAAAAACAGTCCCGGCTCCTATTTATAGTCCTCATACATGTCATAATAATAACGAACTACCTTTATTAGTGGAATAGTCGCCCTTAATGGCGATTGGGGATAGGACTGAATTCTGCTTGCTAAACGAGCATGGCAAGACCTAAGCTAAAGTATTTTAGGTCTTGCCATACGTCATTACCGTCGTCTACCTATCTATGGACACAATTTGAGCAAAATGTGCCTAACTTTAAAAAGGATCGCTATACTGATGATGATTTGATGATGTTTATTTGTGTGCAATTAAATAAATAAATAAATAAAATGACATCAAATTTATTAGTTGTAGTGAAGGGCAGATCGAGTAGGGTTGCGGCAAATAGGAGAGGCCTCGTATTGTCTCTGACAGATGGATGGATAGATTGATACTGAATGGTAATAGTAGCAACAGTTCCATAATAGTGTTCTCCCTATTAAGTGCTCTTCATTTAGGTAGACTTCTGACTTCGAGTCATTAATGCATGAAAATGGGTGGGATATTAAGAGTACAGACAACGTATTTTATGAAAGCCAAGAGGACCTTGATGGATGGATGATATTATTTGTCTTATTCTTATAGTTTAAAGTCAACGTAGCGTCCATAGCCCGGTTATGGCTCGCGTCGATTTAATGTGATCGACAGAGTTAAGCAACGACGGCCGCGTCGGTCGGTTTTTGGATGGACCGTGCTTGGAGGGCACGTTAAGCCGGCGATGCCGGTTGTTTTCAATGGTGAAAAACAATCGTTATGCCTTGTCGAAGACCTTCGGGAGGACATTCAGCAGCTTAGCTTAATGTCAACGAAATGTGCCATTTGCGAATACAGAATATTTTGAAGGTAACATAATTATCTATCTACCCTTTTTTACTTGATAGAATTTCTATTCTATTATTTTTATAAATATGATACAAGATAGAATGGTGGTATGAAGTTCACCGGGTCATCTAGTTATTTTTATAAATAGTTATGAAAATAAATTATACAATTTTTTATCAAACTAAAAATATCTGACTGTGAGATGGAAACCAGAGCGAATGGTGTTTTTACGTGATAATTAATCAAGGCACGCGTATAATTTATGTAAACGGTATCAGCCAGACGTTAGTGGCGTTATGCAACAAGCGTGTGTTGTAGAAGAGCGTTTTATGAGTTATGTTACCCTATTCTTTTGTTTCTGCACATTGCACAGGCATTGGGTATGCGCAACGAAAATATTTTTCCTCCGGCTTTTTTCTCTCTCGGCCTACACTAGGGCATAGGATAAGAATATTGTAAATTCTTCCTAAAGCCGATGACCAGATAGATAGACTTTCGTGACTTAGAGCTTAGCTTAGTGGTAGGTAATTATTGTAAATTAGCCATAAGGCAGGTTAGGCAGGTTAGTTTACCAGTGTAGGATTAGCTATTCATTCAAGGATCAATAGCGAACTCGCCTCTCACTCGAGCGGTCCGGGTTCAAACCCCAGCGGTACGCACCAATGTGCGATTTAAGAAATTAAATGTCACTTGCTATAACGGTGAAGGAGGAAACCTGCATGCCTGAGAGTTTTTCATAATGTTCTCGAAGGCATGTGAAGTCTGCCAATCCGCACTTGGTCAGCGTGGTGAACTAAGGCCCAATCCCTCCCATTCTGAGAGGAGACCCGTGCCCAACAGTGGGACAAATAAAGGGTTGTGATGATGATGAGAGCACTATGAAGACCACTCATCCACAGCATTTTAACACAGGTTAACTCAAGCAAGTTAAAAAAGCAAGTGATAATGCGCTTTAATTTAAACAAAAGTTGAAATACTAACTAACGGTTATTTTCATCTATCACCAGATGGCTCTCAGGCGTGAACAATATTCCGTAGTAAACTAAACAATTCTTTCGTAGCGCGCGTTATTTTTAGGTCAATAGCTGTCTATAGCTGCTGTAAGATTCGCTTGTCGGCTTCAAACGACACGCACGGGCCGAGGTGAATGTAGAGTATGTAAGTACACCAAGACTGTAAACACGTACTTATAAAAAAAACATGAGCAGCCTTATTATACAGTACGTATATTACAGTACGTACCTAGAATATAGAAATCCTATCCTATTTAGGATATATGGGTTCAGAGTTCGCCCGAGGCAGTATCTACCACCACCCACCATGGTACTTAGTTCAATTTCTGCCATGTTCTTTTTTATATACATACTAATATTATAAATGCGAAAGTAACTCTGTCTGTCTGTCTGTCTCTATTACTATTAGAAGCATAAAATTTATATTTTAGGCTGTTGATTAGATATAAATAAATATGGCATTCAAAGTTTGTAAAAATAACTAGTAAAATAAACATAGGGGATAACACATTTACGGATTCATTACAAATTTGTGGAGCTAAAGTTAAGAAGAATCTATATGTTTAATTGCAAGCGAGCGAAGCTGCGGGCGTCCACTAGTTGTAATATATATTTTCTTTTGAGTTCTGGCTAGTTCCAGTTACGAATTACCAGTTCTCGAGAATAGCAATGCATCTGTGACCGACTTTGAACGAGAATCTAATAACAATTAAATGGAATATTACTAACAACTAACAGGACTAACCGTCACTAGCAGTCCCTGCACACAGAGTTCCAAACCTACCTAGTACCTACAACGAGCTAACCAACGAAATGTTTTAGAAAATCATCCCAGTCGAGCAGTCTGAGTCTTGGTCAAAGTCTGTCACATTTGTCATTTGAAGGGGATGGGTGGTGTTGTCTGCTCCTCTCTTTATATCCATAAAAAACGTTTTTAAACGAAACTAAAATAAGCGTTTCAAACATGCTTCAACCCAAGAGAACCTCACTATTTTCCCGCTAGAGTGCCTAAGCTTTTTTTAAAATCAAGTAGGTACTTCAAAATTTTGGTAGTTCAGATGAAAAGGTTCTTATAAACTGCACAACAGTCAATGCAACGGTATTAATATTATCTAGTTATTCCCTAAGTATTCCATAGCAATGTATAGGATGTAAATGTTTGATAATTTAGGTGTCATTCTGCTGTTAAGGTACTGCCAATATACTTAACTTCATTTTCCGTTTATTTAATTTATGTAACTGCTTAAGCAGAGTAGGTATTTTTATTTTATATACCTATTAATTTATTTAGATAAGAAGTTACTTACATTTTACGATAAAAGATGTCGAATAATATCATGAGATTTTCCGTAGGCAGAGGAACCCTTTGAAATATGTACTTGTGCCTGTGCCGTGTTTAATGTGAATAATAAACCAATTCTAGATATAACTATATAACAAACTATAGATGTGAAAATGATCGAATGAGAGTGTTAAATACAGTTTTATCTTATTAACTGAATTAGGGCAGCAGCGTAATGTTTCATTACTGCATGACGCTGTCTGTTCTCACATTGGGCTGGGCGTTGTTGTGCCGCCTACTGAAAAATTCAGTCTCGACGTCCACTCCGCGCGGTCCGCCTGCCGTTTCCCGCGCGACCATAGACAAACAAAAACGATAAACGAAAATAACCTTTATTTACATTCAGCCAAAAGTTAATATTACGTACAGTGCTACTATTTTATGATTTATGTTTAATTTTTACTAAACGGGAAACAGGATATTTTTGAGTCGAGTTCTTTTAAAAAAAAAATTAGTGTGGTTCGGATACGCCATCTATGAAAATTTTACTATTATTTTTATGGTGTAGTATATTGTGGATAAAGGATTCTTCTCTGTAAGGTAATATTAATTTGCTCATGCATGTTAATTATATATGATACTTCACTTTTAATGACCACTAGTATACTTAAGTAGGTACACTTACCGTTATCTACCACCATCTTTACTCTATGTTACTATTATCCTAGATAACTTCTACCTACTAATTTTCGACAGTGTACCTACCTACCACCCAGGCATATAAATTCCATAACCTGTCCTTGGTTGGTCACACAAAAAACAACATAACCAATATAGGTAACCCAGACACAGCCCAGAAGGAGATTATCTATTAAACTCAATATGATTTAAATAAATAAAAAATCAGTCTTATTTTAACATGAACGGAAAGTGAAATAAAAAAAAATCAATCATCGTAGATAATTGGTAGGTAGGAAAGTTAGGATGAAAGTTAACGCAACGGTATAAAACCATGCCAAACATTTTGCAATTTCAGCAATTCGTATCTATAATCGGTATTCTTTAATCACATATTGAGCAGCAGTAAATTAATTAAGTCGTACCGGCCGATTGTTTGTTTAAAAATTAATTAACTACTCTTTAGTTAGATCCTAACGCCGCTGTAGTCTCGGGCCCGGATAAGTGCTTCGGTAGCCCTTGTCTGTATGATTGACCTTAGTCACACACAGGGGATTACTAGGGATGCGGGCGGCAAGAAAAAAAAAGAAAGAATGAAAAGACGATGTGTATAATTGCATAGCGTTATGTAGGGTTTGACTTGACGTCTAATGACTGGGTAGAGCTTGTGTTAAGGGCAGTGCTAGAGGGCACCGGCGCGTTTTAATAGATATACCAACCGGAGCCCTCAGGCCGAGGTACCTAGGCAAACGAGTGGGTTTAGTGGGTGAAATGAAAATCTTATATAGTAATAATATAGGTAACTTAATTCTAATAATTAATAATAGGTAGGTAACGTTATTTCTATGATGTCCGGGTACGTTTTAAAGGTTTCCACCAACAAAAAAAAGTATATTTTTCCAATTCCAGTTTTCTGTGGCCAGTGTTGTGACACAAGTTGCACCTATTACGTATAAATACGCTGCCATATCATTCGAACTAGTATTTCCATGAAAAACGAATAGGAAAACTCACTAGAAGCGTAACTGCTAACAAGTTTATTAAATCGGCATTCAGTGAAAGTCATTTCTCCGCCATGTCCGTCACCGGCTCCCGGAAATGAGCATTAACTAATCCACCGTAGTCTAACATGCTCGTACTATGCAAATCACTATCTCGATTTAACTTTTATCACTACAGAGGAGTTTGATCAACACAAAAAAAAACATAGGTACAGCCGAATTGAGTACCTACATCCTTTTTATGGAAGTCGATTACAAACAAACAATAATTTGGCCTCTCACTCGAGAGGAGCAGAGTTGATATGCCAAAGAAACGCACCAATGACCTTTCCAATTTAAAAAAATAAATTTCATTTACTTTGAACTAAAAAATCGTGAGGAAACCATACTTGAGAGCTTTACATGATATCTCGTGTAGGATGGCTTGTGTAGTCTGCCAATTCTCCCTTGGACAGGGTAGTGGAGTATGTATAGGAATAAAGAATCCGTGGTATTGAGAGAGTTGTTGTGATGTTTATATTATTACTGAAACACACTTTGTGTCGCTCAGCCACGCTAAGTGTTAGCGTGGCTGAGCGACACAAAGTGTGTTTGAGCAAACGCCATATCGCTATATTTCAAGAAGAGTGTAAAGAGTGTTCAAAGGTCTGCAACACACGTGATGACGCTGGTGTCGAATGAACATAGACGAAACTTTTTTTTTCGAATGGACTTTTGCTGTATGGTCATAAAGAACTTTACGCCGTCATCGAATAGGGGAAACGAAGGTATAATGTATAACATATCTATATAGTTCACAAACTACTAAGGGATACTATTGGAGGTATTCTGCTGGACAATATTTTGACCAAAATTATGTCCCTCGATAGGGTGTTAAGTCGGAGTCATCTTACCTTTATGTGGTCTTACCAGTGTGAATTAGTAAAAGTGTTCCATTTACATAGTATGTAGCAGAGACACCGACAGCACAGCGCAAAAAAAACTGGTGAAAAACTTTATGCCTGGTGTGCAGGCACCAGGCACAAATCTAAACTGCGAGTTACTTGAAAATTTCAAGCTAGAACCCGAAGATTAACAAAACCTATAGGTAATACTTTTCTCGACACAGGAATCGAACCCAGCGCTTGCGACTAGCATACCAACGAGGTAGTCCGAAGAAAGAAAATCGTATAGTTTTTGATTTATTACCAAAAATAAATCAAAATCAATAATAGGGAATCAACCCCTTCGTCTTTCGCTCCTTCGTTCCAAAGCGTGTGCGTGGTACTTTATCGAAGTCACGAGTCACGCGATCTCGGAGTAGAGCCTTTCAATATTTCCACCTTGATTGCTCTATCGCGAAACTTTAATTCACTTGTACTTTAGTAACTTCAAATACGTTTATTTGTCTGTGTGGATATGGAAAAGTTTAAGCGGGAGCGCGTTTGCGTGTTGTATCGAAACATCTTAGGTATTTTCAGCAGATCAAACATCCTTATAATGTGAAAACCTGTTAAAAAAAAACAGATGTTAAACATAACTGAACTAAGGGGACAGATGAAGCATCTATTTTGTGAATTGTAATATATTGAACGGTAGCATCAACTTTGTGAACCGGCGGTAGATAAAAAATGTTATATACAAAATACCATAAAATGAAAAATAAATGAATCTGAATCTGAATCTGATGATCGTGCTTCTTGTGACCGCTAGTGGTAAGAGTACAATTTTTTGAGCGCTTTTCTGCTTCGATGGCAATTCAATTCAATTAATTTATTAGTAATTCAATTCATTTATTATTTAATTATTTCATTTGTAAAAGTAATTCAATTCATTTATTTGTAATAAGAATTGAAGTATAATTTTTATTTTAATATAAAGTTCAAAGGTGATAAAAGCTGGCCGTTGTTAATTCAAGACAAGTCGGTTAGCCATGTCGGAGGCTCTCTGGTGGCATACGAACATCTAACAACCGGGTAGGTCACTAACCTCTCCGCCAATCCTCACTGAAGAAGCGAGGTAAACATAAAACAAATAAAAGATAGCCAAACGACCTTTCTCGTTTACTAACTAAATTTAAATTATATTCTATAGTAGGCATAGGTAAATACTGTGAGCAGGTAATAAATTATTGCCCTTGGAGTCTGTCGGTAACTATTCCTGTTCTAATTCTCCATGGATATTGTACGTCAAACGCGAAACGGGAGTTGGCTCGATGCCATAAGAACGTCCCGTCTACCGACCGGGAACGAAGGCCAATAGTATTTAGAATTTGACGTGTGAATTCAATTATATTTTTCGCATCATTTAACGACGAAAGTACGGCCCTTGGATGTAGATAAGTTATGGCAAGCGAGTCACCTCTGATAGGTGCACTGACATTACCCAATGGTGTCTTCACACAGCTTTGACTTATTTTTTATTACTGTGTATTAATTTTTTCCTCTTCATAATTCTATGTAGTATATGAATGATATTGTCTAGATTAGTCAACTAATTAGTGGAATCTTCTTCCTAAACTCGTTGCTCTCCCAAATTTTTAATCGTGTTCATACTTGATACATCGAGGAACCAAGTCACTCAATGTGACTCGATCGATAACCGCATGAAATTCGTGAGATCAAAGTATTTGTATGAAAAAGCTGTATGTAAGCTATGTACTCGTAAGTATCAATCAATTCACCAAATTAGTCGATAATTGCAACGATGCAAATTGTACGAGCAAGCGCGTACCGTAAATCATACGCACCGTAAGCATTTTACTTATTTCATTTAATATTCAGGTCAGTTGATCGCCTCAGATCATCAAGAGCACCAAGCGTCATTAATATTATTATTTATTTCATTTATTCAGCTTTAGTCTATTTCGTATTAAACATTTTTTCATGTTGTAAGTACTTTTTTACTATTGCAATACATTGCGCGGTTAACCCGTAGACAAATAACTGTGCCTAATAAACGACCTATTAAAATGGTCTAAGATAAATGATATCTCGATGTAAAGTTAATAATGCTAGTACCTACACTACCCATAGCGCAGTACCTAAGTACTTAAACTCGTCGCATCGTTACGTCAAACATCTTTATGGCACTCACAAAGACCACATCCTCGGTATGAAAATAGTCTGGTCACTTGGTCTAATAGAATAAGTTTAATAGGGTCGACGACCTGAGTTTAGTTTTTGTTTGTTTACATTTTCTATCGTTGCCTAGCACGCACCACGAGCCACGCATAGCAAGGGTTGATGTACCAGATCGATACTGTAAACATATTTAGAACAGTCTACGCCCGTGGAGCAGTCTGTGGGGGCACTGGAATTTTTATCTTCTACATGAGAAACATGAGATTTAATAAACACTCGTAGGTACCTAGTCAGTAAGAGCGAAAATTGCGAGCAGTGGTCTTATTCAGAGTATCTATAGATCGATACTCTAAATAGACCTATCTATTAAGTACGTATTTTGGAAGCTTTTTTAAAATATTGATTCTAAATTCACATGAAACTTCTTTTCTTTTTCAAATATTCGTTGTTAAAAATCCAAAAATATCGCCATAAAAAGACCTCTAGAATAGAGTTGTGGTTATAGTGTTGTAGGCCAGAGGTCGATTAAGTGTGGATGAAATTTCTGAAGTTTCATCCACTCCACCTTGTCGTGTTGTGCGATAGTTGAATGAGGTTGGTTGGTTGAAATTCGGGGTTACTGGCGTCGGGCGGCTAGAGTGGGAGCTCAAACCGCCCACCCAGTAGCCCCGAGCAGGACGACGGTATGTGTGGCCGCATACCGTCGTAACAAGGGCAGAAGGGATGGGGCAGTACCCCCAAGGCAGAGCCCAAATGAAGGGCACCGCACTAAAAGGACTCTAGGAAGGTACTTATCTTAGTTTTAGCACGCTACTATAATAGTCAAGTGCATGCTACAAATATGTATACGATACGTGAATCATGTTTCCTTGCGCACAAGAAGATATTTTAGGAGATCCTTCTTGGATACATCCGCACCGCAACATGAACTTAGTTACCTATCTAGAAATGCTGAAATTGTTGACTTAAAATATTGAAATACATACATTCCGATCATTCCAAGGTAGGTACGTTGTATTGTAGAAAAAATCATTGTGGCGTCATTGAAAGTTTTAGTTCTTTCACTGTTACATATTTATTTACTTTAATAAAATGGGTGACCCCGAATTTCTAAGGTAAATAAATATGTAACAGTGAAAGAACTAAAATTTTAAATAAAGCGATGGTCTCTTCAAACTACTGCGCTGCTTACAACAACTGTGGTATACAATGACCAGTACCATATCTCAAACATTTCATAAACCCGGTAGAAGACTGAAAATTCGAAAACGGAAGAAAAGACAAGTTTTCTTCCAACTAAGATTTGTCAGATGTGAATTCATACTTCTTGACTGGAGGCTTGCACTCTTCAGGGGTTAGGTGCCTACTGCCCACTGAATGGGTTACTAATGGGTTATGGTAGAAGTGGCGTCATCATTAAATTAAGTAGATGGAATTGGCGCAGTTGCGAAAGCGAGGATTATGATTCAGGCTCCCGTTTCAATTCATTCCATCCGAAATGAAATTTCGGTCATGTTTATTTACGGCGCTAACATCCAACGAAGTTGAAATAAAGGTCGGCAAGTCGTGTTCGTATTCCCCAGCACTGAGTATTTCTAGATTCACTCTTTTAACTCTCCGCAGTATTCTTGAAGACAAATTGGGAATGCGGTTCCTTTTGTTTTAAACAAAAGAGGTACTTTGTTTTGATGTCTCTGGTTTCCTAAATCATCTGTCTTGTGTCTATATTTGTACCTAGGTTAATTCACGTAATTAATATCCCTGTAATTAAACATTACTAAGCACCATAGATAAAATTGACTCTAAATAAAGTGCTGATTCGAAAAAGTTATATTTTCTCATGCGACCGACGAAGCTTAATCAGGGGATATTTATATCCTATCCAATTACGATATGTCGACGCCTCGAGTTAGGTGGCAATGTGGCATGTGTGAATTGAATTTTTAAAATAGAACAACGAAACATATTTTGCTGATAATCTTGTTCTGTTTGTTCTGATGCTTGCTGATAATCATCAAGTGCCATGCCACATTGATCATAAGCACCGACCGATGGCGGACAAACAACCATAGCGGTCATCCGCTATTGTAGACCATTGGTGGTGACCATTCACGACCAGTGCTAGGTTTTAGGCTTTTCTTAAAAAAAAATTAGGAAGTTTTCTATTTATTCTGCGTTGCGCAGCATGTTCATTTGTTTAAATGAGCATTTGAGCACAATTTTAGCACTTCATTCTATGGAGGTGGCTCAGAATCTATAGTATAAAATAAATAAATAAATACCATGGACACACACGGCCATTTGATCCCAAACTAGACAGAGCCCCTTACTATGGGTGTCAGACTGTCTAAGACTGATATGTACATACATAGATATTTTTACGTATCGTTGGAACCCCTGGAATAGGGTTCCCAACCTTTTTCAGTTCGCGGCTTACTTACAAGATTAGATGGTGTCACAAAGACACCTAGTAGTTTTTGTGTGAAAACATTATAAACAAATGTTTCCCCTTTATAATATTAGCATACACATTGTGCAGTAAATGCAGTGATAAGCAGTCTAAAAACGTGTCGGATGATTGTGTGTTGTCGCGTTGTGGCTGAACCCGGCTCCGCTCAATCCGGTCGGTAATTGGCGCAATTGGCGCGTCCTTTGCTCTCTGCCTATAGATTGGTCCTTATCCATATCACTGTCCGCATTTAATCACCAGAATTCGTCTTTTTAGCAAATTAGATATGCAATAACCTATCTATACAGGTACCTACCTACTTCATACTTATGTGGTGGTGGCAAGCTCGCAAGTGCCACTGCTAAGTAAAGGGTTCTATTCCCGGTTTGGGCAAAGAATATTGGGATTTTCTAACATGAACATCCTGGTAGCGGTTTAGAGTTTGAATTTGTGCCCGGTGAATACATAATTCCTAGTAAGGTACCATCAGGCACCACCTATAACATCAAATATAGATCGTAATGACAGCATAATATAGTCCGTAAATATAGTAAGACGTTGAAATTGCAATTTGTATTAATTAATATGTCCCGCCGTGAGTACCAACATATGCGAACAGGAAACGCGAGGTTCATGTTTTCAAATTGATTAATTCGTTATCTAGGGAAATTGTAGATAGAAACCTGTTTTATATAAAAACTTAGCTTTACCTGTTCCGAACCCAGCTGTTTCCAGTTCTTGTAATGTCCTGTCTTCTAATTTATCAAATGGCCATTGACGCCGGTATAATGTGATTATAGGATACTTAATGGCAAGCAACTTGTTGTTTGTCAAAGATACCGCGATGCACTTGGAAGAACTAGTTTCTAACGTTAAGCCCATTTGGTTGAGTAACTTAAGTCATTATCAACCACTCATAACTGATTTTTAAAAGCTTTTATTTAACTTCACTTGTATGTATGTCCTGGAATCTAGCATTCAATATTTCACCCACTTCCAGCTGTAGCTATCGAGCTGAAATTTGGCACACATATTTGGTTCCGATGACAATGCGCGAAAATAAAAAAAAAGTTATAGAAAGCTTTTTTTTTTAATCAAATTTTTAACGGTATAATTTTTCAACGTGATTTCACAGAGAACAAGTACTCAGTCTACCACTGCCCATTCGCTGCCGCCCATAGCATCCGCCCATAGCAGCACAATTTGAAGCGATTGCCGGATGTCTAGAGGCCTTAAGAGGACACCAGTCGACCGTCACTTTTGAAGAATAGGTTTTTACCAAAAATATTGCCGTCGCGCTGACCCCCAACCTGGGTAAGGTTAGCGTGCGATAGAGAGAAGTGCAGTCTCGAACTGATTTTACCTACGTAAAATTAAGAAAATCGTCCTTTCGTAATCCCCTGTTTCCTCCTCGAAATCTAGACCGATTTCAATATTTCTTTTAGTTAAAATGTAGAACAGGGTCTAAGCTATGCCCGTACGTTTTGATTTTTTGGGATATGTTAGTAATTACCAGTTTGCTTGAAGTTTGAAAATGTATGTAAAAAAAGTCGATTTTTTTGATTTTAAAAGATTTTTTTTCTCTTCTATTAAGCAAATTATGAAAAAAAAAACAAAACGTACAGGCATGGCAGAGGTACGTATAAATCGTATGGTATTTTTTTTTATTCTGTAACTTCTTTATCCTAAGAGGAAACAGGGGACTACGTTTGTATGGAAAAAGTGTCGACTCATATCCTCTTAAGAGTTAGTCTGTATTTTTTTATAGGTCAATCACGCATAGCTGCGCGTGTAGTATAGTAGTGTTCCCGCTTCCCTCGCACGGTATAGCACGAAGCTTTTCATCTGATCACAACCCTTTCATTGTCCCACTGTTGGGCACGGGTCTCCACTCGGAACGGGAGGGATTAGGCCTTAGTCCACCACGCTGGCCAAGTGCGGATTGGCAGACTTCACATGCCTTCGAGAACATTAGAAGAACTCTCAGGCATGCAGGTTTCCTCACGGCGTGTCCTTCACCGTTACAGCAAGTGACATTAAATTTCTTAAATCGCACATAACTTAGAAAAGTCATTGATGCGTGCCGCTGGGGTTTGAACCCGGGCCGCTCGAGTGAGAGGCGAGTTCGATAGCCACTGGGCTGTCAACGCTTTTCATCTGTTCGGTGTCTAAACCACAAAGTAGATATTAGGAACTAAACCGTCTAATCATTATATTACCTGGTACATATGATGGCATTTCAAATAAACCTACCTACACGTACTTTAGACATTGAAGTATTTTACTAATCCTAAATCAGCTTTTGTTTGAGGTCGCTCGTAGGAGCGCCTAGCGTCATAATAAACGGCGTAGTTAATTTAAGGTTTTCGAATACATTATCATTAAACATTGGGATTGGATTGTTTGTTTAATTTAATAGGGACACCCATTGTTACATCGCAACCTAAATTGACTTTCGATTAAATAAAAGAACTCTCATCTACACCCGTCGATGACGATCTCTAAAAGACGTACCTATTGGCAAAGCTTGAATGCTTTTGTGCTTCAGAATACATACAGGTATGCAGGTTTCCTCTGGCTGTATTTCTCTCAAGTATTAGGTAACTATTAAATAAGCCACGGAACGGCAACGGTGCGTCATTCGACACTGTGACATCATTAGTTAATGGCCTATTAGCCGACAGATGAGAGTTGAGACACAGGGGTAGCTTGCTTAGCACGTGGTAAGCTAAAATAGCATAATCCTAAATGTCGAGGAGGACTTGCTTTTTTAGCGGACTAATGGTCGCTGCGACCCATAGACGTCCCACTGCTGGGCACGGGTCAGATATAGCTGCGGGAGTTCTAGAGCATACTCCAACACGCTGCTCCAATGCGGATTGGTGGCCAACCCAGTGTCGAATGTTCTCAAGCCACCCGAAGGTCTTCGACAAGGCTTAACGACTGTTTCCAGCATTGAAAACAACCGGGACCGACGGCTTTACGTGCCCTCCGAAGCACGGTAGCGTCCATGAAATTTTGCCACTAGCGGTCACTCATCCACAAACCGACCACACCCGTCGTTGCTTAACTCTTTCGATCACATTGAATCGACGCGAGCCATTTTGATCCACAATGTACCTACTACTACAGTACAGAGCTTGTTTTATGATAAGACGCCCGAGTGAAATTGAAAAATAGAGACCGCCTGAAATTCATAGACGCATTGGCGAATTTTCGTAAGCACAGGGACCAAGCCCCTGCTTGCTCGTTAGACGAAATCAATAAAATATTAAAGTTATTATAGTCTATACTATCTATACTAATATTATAAAGAGGAAACATTTGTTTGTAATGTTTTCAGACAAACACTACTGACCTGATTTCAAAAATTCTTTCACCATTAGAAATCTGCATCTTCACTGAGTGACAGCCTATATAATATTACTAGGTGTAAACAAAATGTATTGTTATGTCTAATTCCACGCGAGTAAAGCTGCGGGCATCCACTAGTCGTTTATAAAACTGTTTGAAAACATACCTAATAAATGTCTCATAACTCTTTTATAACACGAGTAAGTTTATATTATAAAAGCCGATGCGTCATGGGGAATATGAAACCCAATCGGTAACAGGAAATTCGTAGAAGCAGGGTGCGGCGCACGCAAGGGTTTCACTCCATTGGGTGCGGTGTTGACGGCTTTGATTTTAGCTGTCTTAGCACTTATTGTTTTGGAGGTAGGTGGCTCGTATAGAAGGTATAGTTTCAATCAGATATTGTTTTAACAAAGTGTGAGGCGTTCATGATAAAATTTTTGTTATTATCAATTAATCAAAATATGCTTAATTAGCTAGCTGCTGCGACCCATATACGTCCCACTGCTAGGCCCTTTGTTCAATTACGCCCTCTTTTCAATTAATATACGTAAATTAGTATAGTAACATACTGATACTGCTAGATACTGCCTACCCTATTTAATTTACTTCGATCGTCGGGACTAAAACTTACGAAACTCTGATTGGCCTCCATATTTAAATATTGTGGTGGAGTGCATCGACTTACAGTCATGCCAATTTTAAATTTCTGTGCTATGATTAAAATAAGGTATTCTCTATATTCCAGGATCCGTACGCAACCGAAGCACGAACGACTCGAAACGAAGCACGCGATCCGAACGATCGCTGAACGAGGCTAAAGACCGCGGGCGTTCGAGACACGTCCCGAACACGACACGGTGACGTCACGAGATGGCGTCTACCGACACATCGACCTCCAGCCAGATCACCGCCGTGACAGAAGACCACAAGCGTATCGTCGACAAAACATTCCTTAACAGGTTGAAGGGTCTCGTCGAACGATTAAGGCTTGACAATGCAACCTTGAAGAAAGCGCTCGACGTCGAGCGGAGCGAGGTTAGAGCGCTGAAGGCCCGACACGAAAGCAGTATAAGAAACTTAAAGACTGAATTCAAAAAGAAAGAAGACTTCCTAGAGAAACAACTTCGGTCAGCAACAAAGACAGAAAAGAACGAAGACACAAATGTTGGAACAAACAAACTAGTCGAACTGAAACGGATGACCACAGAAATACAGTCTTTAAAGTCAGCAAATAAGGGTCTTCAAGAAAAACTCAAGGTAAACAACGTTTATTATTAGCTCTACAGACTGTATTCTGCTTACACGCTCTGTGTTATTCTATTGAATTTCAGTTTTAACATTCTATATACATCTAAAGACCATTCTACAATAAAACTTACAGTTGCAATTGCTATACCGATAAAAAAAACAATGAACATTTCCTTTAGGTTTTTGGTATTCAGTGGCTTCCTTTCCTTATTGTTACCGCTGTAAATTGCTTTCTTGCGGCCTTCGAAGAGGGTGAAGTCATCAGTTTGAATCCAAAATTGCAAAATGCCACCTTGATTTAGATGGTGTAGCAAGTTGTTGATTCTTGTCAGATAGGGGCTTCCGTATCGTAGGCCATATACAATGGAACAAGGTACAGGACATTCCTCCACTGTATGAAACAGCGCTCTACCGTCTACCATATTTGCCGGCTTACGGCTAATATACTGTGCGTCGTGTTTTCGGAGTAACACGGCGTACTGAAACTCCCTTTTCTCAATGACCTGCTTAATTTTCTTATCATCGAAGATTTCCAGACGTTTCAGTATCGTCTCATAGTATTCTTCGCTAAGACTTTTTTTGAACGTTCTTACATGGCGATTGTGGACTCCAAAAATTAAATTAGTATTTATAAGCTCTTTAAATGTATTAATGTCCGGCCTGTATCGCACGTAAGCTATTGCTGAAGTGATGATTCCCTGAAACATAAAAAAATAATTCCTGACATTATAGAGTTAGAGATTAGAACATAGAACAAGGTAGAGATACTATTGTGCTTTATTTATTCGTCAGGCTTTAAAGATCCAGTGCTGGAAATTCTTTTTGCTGTACTATCTCTCCTCTTATCTTGCTGTCTATACCTCCATTATCTGTCTAATTGAATAGCTTGACTCACTTTAAAAATCTACATACTATTCATACACTAGTACTGGTAATCTTTAACTTACATCAATAGCACAATCGACCACCAAAGAATACATCATAATCATCAATATAACACATCTGAATAAAGGCCCTGAAAATTTGAATTCAACCGTCTGCCTTATAAAGCATTTTAATAAATCCATCATGGTAACGCTGTTTGTTCGATTGTCATCAATGTCCCATACTTTCTTTTCGACTTTACGGATAAGTAGAGAAACAGATATCAAAAGCACAACATTGAACATGAATAAAATAAGCATATCTCTTGATATCAATTGAAGTGTTGTCATAAAGGTTGACTGCTTCGCAGATTTTCTGACTAGAAAACACAGCTCATCTTGCATGAGTGGATATGTTGTATCAATATAACCGTAGTACGAGTTCTTTAGTATTCTAGAATTTAGTTCCAAATCGGTATACCCATCCATTAAATCAGCAGTAACACCTGTGACGGTGCCGTTATCTAACAAATCTCCGACTGTGTTTCCATCCCTGGGAGGCAAGGGCTTACAAGTGGCATTGAAATACTGCATCACAGTCCTCGCTAAGTTTGAATCACACCGTACAGGCCCCGTTTCATCCGATGTATAGATTTTCCTGAACACACTCAAGCGCAACTCGCTTCCAAAAAGATCGTCGTATTGACGAGCTAAGAGGCTGCTGACATCTTTAAGATGCGTGATATCTTTAACTTCATCGCTAAAAGGATTATAGGTAAACATTTTTAGTTCCCCAGACCATACCAAAATCACTGAATTGGTCAAGCTTCTGGTGCATAATAACCGAAAGTGACTCTTCATGGCAAAATAAAAGTAACTGTCGATTAATACTGGAGTGTTAATTACAAAGATAACAGCACTCCTTGGTTTAAAAACTCCCGTTCTCAACAGAGCTTCTACGGTGAATTCACTTTCATCGATTGACATCTCTTCTGAAGTTACTATGTAAGCGGTTTGTCCATGTTTGTTAAGTTTTGGCTTTACTTTAGCTGTTTTGTTCTGATCTGGGCATCCGTTCAGAAGCATCACTGGATATCCGTAGCCATAATTTTCTGTATATTTAAGGATCCTATTCTCAAAGTAGGTGAACTCGCAGAACGTGATTGTGAAGAACCACTGTCGGAAAGCGTTGTAAACTTTTTCCACGACTTGACTAGCGAATTCTGCTTTGAAGGCAGTTTCGTTGTGATAAGTGAAGATTTCTGTTTCGAGTACACTTGCACTAACACAAACGGAGTTCAGGAGAAAAAAGCCTGTCCAGAATGCTATTAAGGACATTTCGGTATCCGGCGTGTAACTTCAGGGAAAAGTCGTGTCGAACTGCAAAGTTTAAGGTCATTTTAATATTAATGGGAGGCGTTTGGAGCCATTAGTGCCACTGTGTACAATGACAGCCCGTCAATTATAGTGCAAGGAAAATATTGGCATCGTTTAATTGTGTCGCTTATGACAGGTATTAACGTAGGTATTAACATTGAGCTCTTGAGTGCTGTTGCTTTACAATTACAGGGAAAATGTTTAGGGAAAAAGACTAAGGGTTGTGGTAACCTTTACTTCCGGCTTCTAAAATTGAAGACGTCTTGAAATTAATGAATAAAACTAGAATTTCTTGGTAAATGACTTAAACTTCGAGAAAACAAAGATTTATTCTTGTTTAGGAGCTGACCAGTGTAGGGTAGTGATTACAATGAAAGGACAATAATTAATGCACTACCGGCTTAATTGTTACTATCAATATTTTAAAAACTGTATAACTTATATAACCGCTAGACGGGACGTCTAGCGGTTATATAAGTTATTTATTAGGTTATATAAGTAACTGCTGGGCACGGGTCTCCCTCATTGACTTATCTGTGATAAGTCATGTGAGGTCTAGAGCATACTCCACAATATGTTTAGATCTATAACTACTACGTCTAACAACCGTGCGACTTTCTCAAATAATAGTTTACGTCACTTTGCTACATACAACATCTATGCAGAAAATCATTCCGATCCATAATTTCGTTTAGGAGGAGAAAAATCTAACAAATACATTTTCAAATAGTGAGGAAGTAGTTGTTGGATATTATGAAGAAATCACCTGAATAGGAACAGTGAACTAATAGTATCATTTGAAGCTTAGCTGAAAGATACATTAATGAATTTTAGTAGCATATTAGTAAGTTAATAATTTAATGAATAATGTTGTATTGATTGCAGGTTGCGCAGGCGGCGGAGTGCGCCCGCGCGGCCGAGGTGCGCGCGCAGGCGGCGCGGCACGCGGCGCTCGAGCACGCCGCGCGGAGAGATGCGCGCGCGCAGTGCCACAAACTGGTGAGTGGCTAGTTCTTAGTTAACTAATTGTATCAGGCGTTACTTTGCGGTCTCAACTCCATTTATTTGATGGTGTATGTTTTTTACTAATCGCGTGTGCATTTTTCCTGTGTGGGAGGGAGGGAGGTGCTTGCGTGCATGAAGGTATACATACACCACCATACATCTTTGTTCGCTGATTGTTGCAAAGTAGATTAATCCTTGGTTTGTTGTTGGAAAGATCTTAGTTGAGAAATAGGCCTCTAGCCCCCCAAACCAACTATGGAGTTTCTGAGTCTGTAGCTGTACGTTATTACAATGAAATGAGATAAAACCTGCGACTACTAGGCACTACTAGGCAATAGCAATAGGCTCACTAACTATTAGGATCTAGGCAAGACTGGTAAATGTGGATGTACTACAAACCTCTCTCTACCCCTTCGGTTAAATACAGGCGTGACGTTATGTTGTTTGTTATCTAACTATAGCATATGACATTTAATCTTTCCTTGGACATTTCTGTTTATATCATTATGTAGGCGTTTATATTCTTGTTGTTACCATATCAATCGGTAGAATGGATGTTTTGTAAAGTCCTTTAGGCTTAGATTTACCTAATATTTCTTGTGCCAGTTATCGAAATATTGACACTGAAATTATGCATAGGTTTATTGTATTCGTTCCATTCACTGTTGTTTTTACTGTTGCGGCTGTCTTTATCAATAATATCAATAAATAGTTTAATATTTTTTGATTCTTGTTTTTTTTAATAAATAGGAAAATAAACATGATTTAACAACTTTTATTTGACTGTTTATTATGTGCCGTAGGTACTTAGGTAGTTTATATTTGGGCATTGATGGCCGACGGACAGCTGGATATTTTGACTTTTGCGTCAACCTATTTAAAAAAAAATCTATATAGACGGAACATTCCAGATACCTTTAAGAAAATTACTCTAAACGCTTTCTAAACGTTTCATTATCCATATCACGAACAAGTTATGGCGCATAGGTAGTTTCAGGCGCTAGCTACGTGTAAGGAAGTGCCTACAGTATTATTCATTGCAAAATATTTACTAAGAACTCTTGCTCATTTGATAACCAGTCCGGTAATCTGTAATCTGAGCTAATGATGATGTAAAGTTATTTTTCTAGCTGGAGGAAATCAAATCGAAGGAGCGGGTGATCATCCAACTGAGGCGAGATGCAGCGAAGGCGGCTGCGCAGCAAAATGATCAGGTATTCTTCTAGAATTATCGTATCTAGTGGACGCCTAGTCCCCGAGTGCTCTAAATTCGATCGTAATTGTATATATTCAAGTTGAGCCACTCTTATTACAAAACCGAAGGAATTTTTCTTGTTATTAGTCACTTCAAGAATTTACCACGTAGCTAGATGGCGCTAGTAGTTCGATATTTTATATCTATAAATTTTTAAATTTTTCTAGAATTGTTGTAACTTGTGGTCGCCACTCGAAATTAGAGCATAATTTAAGTTTATGGTAATCGAATTTAATAACAAAAGGGTTCGATCATGATATTCATGATATGTTTTTGCTAATCAAAAATATTATATTGATTTAAATAGCGAAAAATTTTATAAATGGAACAATAATGTTTTTTTGATAAATATGAGAGTGCATCGTGCAGACGCATCAATATTTTTTGTGTGAAACAAAAGAAATTAAATGACGTTCATAAAACATGATGGTATCAAAAAAATATTTGGATATGCAACGAATAATTATTAATTTTATGAAACCACGTACTCACATCAGCTGTCCAAATGTTTAATCTCCAATATAAAAATGCAGAAGGATAATTTGAAATATCCTTTAGATGTTATGTAAATACAAATGCACTAAGGGTCAAATGAAACTATAAGAATGTTGATAAATTATTTTAAACGGTAGGTAAGTATGGTTCGGTGTTCACATCCTTTTAAAATTTGGAGTCTGTCCCATTCTTGGCTAATAAACCGTCTCTTGGGTTAAGGGTAATAATAAAAATGCTATAGGCCTACCTAAAAAAATTAGAATAATTTTAGTCATACACGATACAAGGAATGTATCTATTATTATTAGATGATAGCAATCGAGCATGCAACACAACTGTACCAATATGCTTAATAAAACAACTTTCATATTAGAGGTAACTAGCAATTACTTGTCCAGGATTATTGTTTTAAAAGATGGCGACGCTAACCAAGGATCAAATTACGAGCCCTCAGGGGCTTCACACGATACGCAGTGATTCCGAGATTCTTTTTTTTGTTTAAGATTCCTTAGGAATTTGGCGTAATTATGGTATAAGCTGTGTAACTTGCTTTTACTTTTTTTTGTTTTAGAAATATTTCCATTCTTGAACGCTTCATACCTTTTTTGTTCATTAATATAATGCTGCTTATGTTTAAGTATGTTTTTGTAACTAAAAATGATTAAGGTAATTATGTAGCGTCCATAGCCCAATGGCTCGCATCGATTAAATGTGATCGAAAGTGTTAAGCAACGACGGGCGCGGTTGGTTTGTGAGGTTGTTTTTGAGAGGTGTAGACTGTCCAATGTACTCGACGAGTGTATACAATGTTTTTATTTCTCATTCTGAACTCAGTAGATGCCGCCACCAGTACTGGGTTTATGATGGGATAAAAATTCATGTTCATCCTATGGCTGGAATGTCTTACGAAGAAACGTCCAACTCTACGCTAAGCGATCGTAAACTTTTTACAGGCTGATTCATATTTTAGATATGCTGTTATACATTGTCGCATGTGTTGAGCTGCGAGATTTTGTAAAAGTCATAATAGTTGAGCTAGTGTAGGTACTTTCATAATGCCTTTTACAGAATTTCTAAGAAACTAAAATGGTATGCAGGTACGTTATGTTCTTTAGCTTCTAGCAAGTAGAAAAAATATTTGGGGTTCTTTAATAAAAACACGATATCGAGGCGACCGGTAAAAAATTAGCTCAGTTTTTCATTTATTTTTATACAATATAACAATTTTGCTCTGATCCCGTAGTATTTACCAATATCCTATGTCGAGGATCATAAAGGAATAAAATTAAATTATGTACGTACTAATATATAATATTAACGTAATATTCGTAATATTTTTATTAATAAACGTAATATTCACTTATACAAAGATTCAATACCTAACTTATCCATTTTCAGAAGAAACCGTATAAACGTTTTTTTTTTGTAATCCATACTAATATTATAAATGCGAAAGTAACTCGGTCTGTCTGTCTGTCTGTGTCGCTTTCACGCCAAAACTACTGGACCGATTTAAATAAAATTTGGTACACAGATAGTCTAGAGTCTGAGAAAGGACATAGGCTACTTTTTATTTGGAAAAAAGTGTTGTAAGGGGTTGAAAAGGGGGTTGAAAGGTTCTATGAAAGTTTTGTCATTTTCAGAACTAGAAGCATAAAATTTATATTATAGGCTGTTGATTAGATATAAATAAATAATTATGGCATTCAAAGTTTCTAAAAACTTTGTAAGGGTGTAAAATAAACATATATTATTATGTCTAATTCCACGCGAGCGAAGCTGCGGGCATCCACTAGTATGTACTAAAGTAAGTTAAATAATGAATACCGCATTTGTACCATATATTTTTTGGTGTAATAAAGATCAAATAAATAGTCAGGAAGCGCGTCTAAATGCAGTCGTCCAAATAATAATAGTTCAATGTACCGAACTTCCAATAATAAGAATTGTTATTTAACCAGCTTATTTACAAACGGTATTCCAAACGTAATGCCGTAGAGACAAAAAAAAAACGTGACCTAGTCGTGTATCGGTGTGGTCGTGCATTGCCACTTGCGCCTCCATCCACTTGATGTGAAAATTGTGAATCGATAGAGACACCAGAGTACTTATGTAGAGACAGAACGACCCGGGTTACCGCGGAGTGCGCACGCGCGTTGTTATTTTTTTTAATTCCGAGCTGTCAATTCTCCCGCGTTCCGTTTGAAAGTAACGTTCAGAAACAAATGTGTCAAAAACGTTTCGTTAACAAACAAGTGTTTTCGTAGTTTTCGTATTATTTTTAGTGTTGTCCGTGTTCATATAAATTTTATTGTGTTATTAAACTTATTAATTTTAAATATTAATTCTATTTTTTTCCTATCGGACTGTGACTGTGCACGGTGACCGTTGAGTCGTGATCTAACGTTCGTTGCTGTGTTCGTATTTCGGATTTACTTTCTATAGTTGTAAGTACCTGTTTTATTGTTTACGTTCATCTCTCATTAATGGAGAAAGCTGTTTCGCTATAATGTAATCAGATGAAATGATCGATTTAGCACACTCAATAAATCAAATAAATTGAGGTTCACTTGCAATAATCACTGCCTAATCAAATATCCAATTAGCAATAAGTTCAGTGTCTACATTTAAGTTCTAGCCATATAAAAAAATTATAAGAATATTTAATAATTTATGGAAAAAATCAAATCGTAAGGATTAGTGGTCCCAAGCTTACTCGCTAAGACCTGGGTTCGATCCCCGGGTCGGGCAATAACTATTGGGTTTTACTAACTTGGGGTTGGCTATAGACCTAAGGCTCTTGAATTTGTTATTAATCACGATTTGTTATGACACAACCAACCCCCGAGTTTTGTTGGGTTATGTTCAGGGGTTACGTTGACATTTGAGACAGTCCGACTTATTAAATTAGGTTAGGCTCAAGTTAGGCTTAAGATTTAAATTTACACAGAAAATATGAACCCCGCTGTGCGGGACATCTCTGACAGTCATCTTATATGTGTCTGAAATACGTATTAGGTAAAAATTATTTTTAAATTATTGCATTGGCATCGTCCTTGATATGTGTCCAAAGTTTCAAATTAATCCGATGTTTTAAAGTGGGCGAAATTCACGTTCAAAGATTCCGTTCATACATACATACATACCTACATATTAACCAATACCATATAATAATACCAAGCTAATAAAAACGTGTTAAATAGAAACGCATCTAAAAAAATTGTAAAAAGTACTACTTCTATTAAATATTAAATATAACATACAAAAATGAAACGGTTATTCATAAAAAAAGCGAACAACCGCTTGCTATTCTTCAGACAATATCTTATATTGACCTTAAATAACTGTGTAATGTTAAAAAACATTTTTTTAAAAAACGTGATCTGAATTAAAATCGATTATGAATAGAATACCGTGGAATTCCAGCGGTGAAAATAATTCATTCAATCGTTTTATGGTAAATGCAAGCATATAGAATATAAATTGAAATTTTATACGGCAATAAATCACCGGCAAAGTGCATCATACTCGACTCCTGGCAACAATGTTGTGGTTGATGTAAGTAATGAAATGGTAATTTTATAACTTTTATTATTTGGTAAAACACTGTTTTCCGGACGCTGGTTTGTATTATCCTACAAGTCGGAATTGTATCAGAAGTTTAGATACGAGTAATTACAGGAAAACCTTCATAATCGCTACGCTTTACTTATTTTGCTGTTTTTGTCAAAGATGCTTTGCTTATTTCCATTTGGATGTTATGAAGGTTGACTTACTTTACATTGAATTACTTTACATTGGTGTTTTTTTTTATATTTCAATAGAAACATCTTTTATATGTTCAACAGTAACTATAATATTATCATTTGTTGAATGCGTAATATCAACGTTATTAAATAGGTTATTTTTACTTTTTAATTATGAAATTGTCTGCCTTTAGGGTTCGGCCAGACTATCATTACCTCACGGCACGAATGTAGGCGAGGTAATAAAAGGCGGTTCGTTACATTTGAACCAGTCATTATATTTAATTTTAAAAATCTACAGCGATCTTGCTCAATAATGAGAATTTTATCGAACACCGGAAACGACAGCGTGGGTTTTTGATCTCAATTTGCGGCCGTAGTACTATTTCCTGTTAGATGATTTTCCTCTTTTTTACTAAGTTATTTATATTATATCTGGAATATATTGGGTAGCATATATTATTAAATTGGGTTTTTGTATACTTCTTAATTAATATTCACTGCTTAGGTTTGGTTTCATGGAAACGGTGTCGGTTTGTGTTTTGTATCAATTCTTCTCATTTCTTGTGTAAGACATACCTACTTGTAAGACACATACCTAGATGCTATCATAATTTTGTGTAAAATTCTAAGTCATAATTTGTTTTACGTCTAAAATTAAATAATGTTCTCAACTCAACCTTATGTTGCGAACCTGATTCTGAAAAATTGCTCTAAAATAAATTGGTAAAGCAGATTATATGGCAACTAGATATGATTGTGAAAACTGCAGTGCTTGAATGATTACTCCAAATTGCAATCAAAGCAGACCTACAGCATCGTCGGAGGAATTTATGACACCGTATTACCTTAATTACAAGAGGAAACGGCTTCAGAATTAATTAGTCATTAAGTTTTTATTTTACTGTTTCCCTGCAGCCATTAGCATCGACACTCAAAGGATTGCTTTTCATTACATTTGATTACGTCTTTATTTTTCGTTTTTAACCAGCTAGTGTTACATACACTCGCTTTCTTTGGTACTGGAATCAGATACATACAAACTTGAAGACTATAGTCATTGGCCAAGCTATGATATTAATGCTCACTTACATTCTTGCATACATATGGTATATTTTGTCCAGTCTTCTTGTACAGCCGTTATATTTTATGTAATAAATTTGGTGATAATTGCAATAAACCAGATGAGATACCTATCATAATCGTACTTCAACGGTAAAAATTTACCACACATGCCATGTAAAGAGTTTCATTTTGTTCGTAGGATGGAAAGACATGGAAATAACAGGATGATGCGATGATGATGGAATTCTATAGTATGAAGTTATCTACTTACCAATTGACAATATATATTTCGAAACACGTGAAACTAAAAATACCGTTTTCTTATTTTTGCACACTGACACAATATCATGGACATTCTCCACACGGCCATCTGACCTCAAATTAGGCGAGAGCCTGTACTATGGGTGTCGGAGACTGATATACTTACATATATATTTTTAAATACATACTTAAATGTATAATAATAATAATGTGTAATCCAGACACAGAACAAACACAAGTGTTCGTCACACGAATGTTTGTCCTAAGTGGGATTCGAACCGACGACCCCTGGCGTAACAGGCAGGGTCACTACCGATTGCGCCAACGGGCCCGTCAAATAGTAATATATGTTAAAATATTAAATGTTATCTACAGTACAAAATGTTAATTTAATGAAAGAAAAAGCAGTGCTTATCTAGGAGGATTTAAATATCGCTGATCTAATTACTAGATATTATTCCCAAACATAAACCTTTCAAGTATAGACTGAAGCATTTATTTTACAAAAGCACCAAGCATATTTACTGCCGTCAAATTAATCGTAAATTGGCCCGAGTAGCCCTTAATTAGGCCATTGTGCTTGGACTGAAGTTTGCCAAGAACGGTTCAATTTATCTTCGTTACGGTGTTTATGATCGGCTCTTTGAATAATATGCTGCTATTAAAGACCTTGACATCCGATTACCTGTGTCGGTACCTGATATTTCGCGAGAGATAGATTGGACCCATTAGAAGAGGCATAGGTAATAAGCTCAGGTAATTAGTCAAGTTCATCTAAGCGCTGCTTTTGATTTTAATTTATTAAACTTTATTAAAAATGCTGATATTATTATAAGTAGAACGATTAAATGCATAGTGTTTTAGTTGAGTTGGTTGAGTTTAATCAATTATTTTCACATGATACTATTACCGTGCTAATATGCTGCTTAAAAATTGAGATTGGTTTAGAGACTAATAGTAAACAAGGTAAAATTTACAAAACCTTAAACATTTAATCAGTTATTTTACACTATTGGTATTTAAATATTGTTCTGATCGAAAATTTCAGCAAATAATTGAAGTTAGTTACCAAGTACTTGCATGATAATTGAAAATGATGATCTGAGTAAGTGAATTTACAACAAACAATTGTTAACAACATTAGTAAATTTACTATTGTATTTAAATAAAGAGACAACCACAGTCCACTGTAAATTGAAACATACACTCTGTACCATGGGATAAAAGCAGATAAATTATTAAAGCACAATTATCTGGCAGTGCATGCCCGACCACATAGTGATTTCAATGCGTAGAAAGTTCTTTATGAACGGCCTGACAGACAGAATGACAGTAATTTATTATAGATGTTTGGTTTGACTGAGGAACGATGGGTGCATGTTTTGGTTTCTTCTGTTGTGTCGTGACCGTGAGGCTTGGAAGAAAACATTAAGTAATTCAACGTTGGAACGACTTTCGTTGTCGAATGAATTTGCAGGTTACCAGGTCTACGACAATAATCTTCGCAATAGCAGTCCTTTTATACAAATTCTGTATCGGTGAATCATTCAAATCATTCTGTTTACTGTGTTTGTAACGTGGATGTGGTCATCAGTATCAATTATCATTTTTGAGAGTGAATAAAGAAACTCAGATCTGGATCAACCCTAGAGCCGTCCCCAATATCCGCTTAATTTTTAGGGTTCCGTAGCCAAATTGCAAAAAACGGAACCCTTATGGATTCGTCAAGTCTGTCTGTCCGTCCGTATTTACTAAATCTTTTCTCAAAATTTAGTTAAGTTTATTAATATCTACGGCCATGGTTTAACCCAGTATTTCATTCTTACACATTTCGCTTGATAATAAACTGTTCGTACTTTATCAACCTAATTTATGTTTTTACCAATTTGCAAATTATTGCGATAAATGTAATTGCTAACAAAAACGGTCACATATTTACCATAGCCTCTCTGGGGAACATAATATAATTAAGGTAAAATTCTGCGTTTAGTTTTTATACAAAGCCCAATTTCTGTTTCTATGGTCGCATTAATAAACTGTCATATATAATCGCGAAAAGAAAAACTTATTTTGAGTGTTTTACATTGTTCGAATCTAACGAATTGTTGTCGTCTCGGAAGGTTTATAATATTATTCGATAGTTAATTTCAGCCGATAGGAGGGCCGACCCCAAAAGATATGGGAAATAGGCGCAGAAGAAGAGTTTGCTTCAGCCGAGTTGTTGTTTTAAAAACTGCGAGAGCCTGCAGTGGGCGTAATTAATTGGTCTTACGCAGATTGGTGATAAATTTACTTATATTGTTTTTGCTACAACGCAGTCTGGAATCTCGTGTCAGAATTGAAGTACCTATCTTTAGTACTTTTATACTTTCCCATTATACCCCTGCAGGTATTTTTATCTCAACCGTAGAGTTGAGCGAGACTATGATAACATTATGACGATGAGATAAGTATGCACTCGAAGAAAGATACGGGCAGTATAGTTTTTCGGCGCTCATATAGGATATTTGGTTATACATAGTTGTTAAACTTATGACACAATTTCATTCATTCATCAATTTTGGGACAGGAGAAATTCTGGTCATATTTTGAAACATAGAAGTTTCAAAATATGTTTCAAAATATGACTTTTACTTCTTTCAACATATAGGCATTATAAATTCAACACGAAGAAAAAACCGCGAAAGAAAGTTTTGAAATTCCTCGTTCAAAATCGAATAGTAAAAGGCCATCAAAAAGTGGCGAAACAGGTCCAAAATCAACAAAATGATTATGTGGTACACTCGACTACATCGATGTTAACAGTTATGTTTGTATTGTGGGAGAGCACCATCGAGGTCACCATGACAGCCTCGACTGCGACTCGCGATCAAGAAATGGAACATGGTCTCTTGTCATTATAAATTGTCGGAGTCTGTTTTGTCTACGTTGAATGACTTGTGAATGGGGTGTAATGAATTGCTTCGATTCATACAGTTTTTGTGACAATTGTTGAAATGCGATATAAGAATGTAAATATAAGGTAAATGGGAAACTATATTTTATTGTTCATTCTCATAACATGGGAAAACTGCCGTGAGTCATGTCATGTCTTTGGCTGATGGTCGTATCGTGATTCAAAATAAATACCTATATCAGGCGGGTTATGTTATTTGTAAATGGGCATATAGCATGAATCCGTATTTAACCAGCGTTATAAATAAGACTTCTCTCATTCTAAGAACATCCTAATCTCATAATTCGCTCTTCGTCTTACCTTAAAATTTATTCTTTACCACCTAAAAGCGGTTTCAGTTATTCCTTCACAATTCTGGCAACACTTCTCTGGAATACTTTACCCGAACAAATTAGAAGAGCTCCTAGTAAAGAAATATTTAAAAACTAGTCAGTGAGCATTACCGGAATGTAACTTTAGTAGTTTAACATTTATGACAAATGTATTATGTATGTGTGAATGCATTTTGTGTATAAGCTTTTTGATTAATTTTTATTTTCTCGTTAAAAGCTTACTACGCCTACCTAAACTTATTGTCTTCTATGTCACCAAGAGTTGTCTGGTAGAAAATGCCTTTAGGCATTAGGTCAGCCCATTATAGATAATGCAATAAAGAATTAATAAATTAAAAAAATTAAGTGATATAACTATTTAATACCATAAGAATTATGATTAACGCCCTAAATTAAAGGCTTCGGGTTATACGAGCTTCCCTCGAGCTACAGGAGTAATAATTCCCAGAAGAGGAGTTTATAAACAGCAGTAATCCCTCAGTTGCAAGGATATCTTGGCTAAAAGATCCTAGGACCCAAGTTATTCCTTATATCACTCAAACAGTCATCAGCGATCCGACCGTGACTAAAATTTAATAGCCTTTTGTCCCTTACTTGGTCGTCGCTCCGGCAAAACCCGTGGTATTTGTAACAGCAATAATGGTGCGCACACAGAACATCTCATTTCCACAATCCATTGAAAGCAATGAGCTCCGTTAGACGGAGCGTCTCCGGTTCAACTAAGTTGTTGGGCTATAGTCTATGGCCTACCCACACTGCCGCTGCCTTATCGGGAGTTTAAATTATTGAAAACTAAATAATAAAAATATTGACAACAATTATAAAATAATTTATAACAGACGCATATTATTATGTCACGGCTCTGCATTATGCTGGAGTGTACCATCGATATCTACGATCTTCCAAAATTCGTCTTCCGTCTCGTCTCGTCGACCGTCTTTATTATATTTTATGTATTATGAATTCCAATTTAGATTACAGTATCTCAATTATCTTAAGTATCAATTCGTTTACTTTGTGATCCTGATCAATAGAAGATAAAGTTGATAATAGATGACTTCAATCTGATTATTCTTACTTCGGAGAGCGGTGCTCTACTGAAGAACTATCTTGTCTTATATGTATATTTATGTATGTTTTGCGGCTAAGAAGAAAACTGAGATTAGATAGACATTAACATTAATGTAACAGAGATTAGTAGATTTCGGTTCGGTAATTAATTTGCATTGAAAACTGATGTTACCTTGTCCATTAAAGCTTCTTCTCCTATGGTACAGATTAGATATTAAAATTATTCTAAGCCCATAGGACAATTGACGCGAGTCCACTTGAGGTTTTACTAACCTAACCCAGTTTATACATGAATTATCAATTAGTACTTATTACTATTGTATTTTATGTCTGTAAGTTATTTTTTATTCGATTGAAATTAATCTTAATTAGAACTACCTTGGCTTAGTGTTACGCTAGAAATTTAAATAAAATATATTTCTCTATCGTGTGTTTTGTAGAAAGGTGTTGCCACATCTAGCTCGCTCTTCAAGGCTGAATCGAGATAATAAAATGGTAATTCATTCAAACATGTTCCACATTTCACTTTGATTATCATTAGTAGGTGCCCTTAGCGACTCGGGTCATTGGCCAATATATCGACCGATACGATATGGAATCGATGCCGCTATATAAAAGTTTATGCTTTTAAGTAGGTTACGTGCTACCATTCAATGAAAGTCAATTTATATCCGCAATATACATCGTTCGATTCGTTACTTTAGGGTATAATGAGTCTTAATTGACTTATTTGACAGGCCCGTTGGCGCAATCGGTAGTGACCCTGTCTGTTGCGCCAAAGGTCGTGGGTTCGAATCCCACTCAGGACAAATATTCGTGTGACGAACACTTGTATTTGTTCTGTGTCTGGATGTCAAAATTATCTATTTAAGTATGTATTTAAAAAATATCTATGTATGTATATCAGTCTCTGACACCCATAACACAGGCTCGCGCCTACTTTGGGGTCAGATGGCCGTGTGTGAGAATGTCCCAGATATTTATTATTATTTATTTTATTATTTATAATTAAACTTCATTATGAATTATGGTATTAAATTTCGTTGCATACTTTTATGCGCTGCTTTATGTTTGTCTGTGATCGTGAATAAGAAGTCACCAATACTTAATTTTTACTTTCAATTAAAAGTTCGGGATGCAACTCAAAGTTGCACCTGAGTAGTCTCATTCAGTCAGTTTGGTGTGTATTTGCCTTGTACTTGCTTATTTAATTAAATGATTTAATTATCTTCTTTGGTGCCAGGCGTCAGGTATAAGTCTTTACTGTTTTCTTTGAGTACCATTATTAAATGAATGTATGTATTTTATTACTGAATGATTCGTGAGTGTGATATACTTGAAATTACCAACTTATATTACACGTAAGCCTGTAATTTCAACTATGGGAATGTATGTATTCTACAAACATTTTGTAAGAATCATTACAGTTTTAGTTTTGTTGTGGTATTTAAAAAATCTATCACAAGTAGAAACCGCCTAAATAATCAGCTGACCGCTGCATTGCAGTAAGCTAGAAACTTTCTATGGCTGGCGTGTGATTTTTTATCTGTAAGTCTGTGTTTAGAACTTATTTCATAACTGGAATGGCTAAGCAAAAACTTACTCGCCTTTAATGTACATACATTCTCACTCCATAACGTGAAAAATACAAATGTTCGATAGTTACTGATACTGGCTAACGTCATTAATATGTGCAGTGGTACCTGCCTTACACGCCCTTTTAGGACAGGCCTAGCAATGTACTTCAAAGGCTGATAAAATGTACTTGATATTTTTCATAGAATTATTGAGCCTTAACGTAGCGTCCATAGCCCAATGGCTCGGGTCGCTTCAATTTGGTCGAAAGAGTTAAGCAACGACGGGCGCGGTCGGTTTGTAGAATTTCATGGACGCTACCGTGCTTCGGAAGGCACGTAAAGCCGACGGTCCCGGTTATTTTCATGTTGGAAACAGTCGTTAAGCCTTGTCCAAGACCTTCGGGTGTCTTGAGAACATTCGACACTGGGTTGGCCACTAACTTCTCATTGGAGCAGCGTGGTGGAGTATGCTCTAGACCTCCCGCAGCAGTGTCTGTAGGGGAGACCCGTGCCCAGCAGTGGGACGTCTATGGGTCGCAGCGATAGCGAATTGAGCCTTGTGAAGTGCCACCATTACGTATCGCGTGTTATTAGCGTTTTGCGGCCTCGCAAGCGCGTGTTAGAAACCGACATCGACAATACGAGATTGTGGCAGATTGGTTTTCTATATTATTGTTTTTTTTATATTTCGCCAAACAAATTATAAGTCTCTTTGTGCGCTAGAGGTCGTTAGTTGCGCAATTTCTTAATTGATATCTACTCGTAATTGTGTGCTTGCTTGGTTGTAGTCGGGTTGAAGGTGGAATTAAATTAATATCTAAAGATTAGACACGCTGCTAGATTTCATTGCTGTGTTGAAGGAAATGGTAATTTTTTATTACCTTTTAGCTGAAGTTAAAACGCTGTTTTTATGTCTTGTATGTGTTTTATTCAATGTTGGTGTTATTCAATAATAGCGCGGTGAGTGATGATTTTCCTGTGTAAAAACTTCAAATCCTTGGAAAGAATTTTTTTAACAATTTCTCTCCCAAATCACGGAAGCTCTTAAGAAATTTTGCCACTAGCTGTCGTCGGTCTCTCGTTTGCTAAAACCGGTGCAGTTTCTCTATCGATTAACATGGGAGTTTCACATACACTTCAGTTTTACATCTATACTTATACTTTATACTAATATTATAAAGAGGAAACATGTGTTTGTAATGTTTTCACATGTAAAAAGTACAGAAAAAGTAATAAACTGAAAAAAAAAAACGGAACAGAGTTTCCCCACTTGTTTTATTATATTTAGTCATACTTAACAATACTACAACGGGGTATTTATACCCTATATCCCTCCCTATCGCCCCACCATGGGATGGGAAATCATTGTGATTGGCTGTGGCAGCCTAATGAAGAAGTAATATTTATCACAACACTCGCTATAATAATATTACTGTTATGTCTAATACCACGCGAGCGAAGCTGTATTGTCTGTGTTCGTATATTTTACTTTTCCATTAATAATACCACTAACTTACGCCAGTATTGGAACCTATCACACTTTTCTCGAGAGAGTTCCAGGGGAAACGCACAAATACATGGCAGACTTCCGTCTTACTTCTAACGATGGTTTGTCCGCGGTGTTTATTGCCATATGGTGTTTAGGGGACGGGGAGGGGACAATGACATGGAACCGCACTCCGTCATCAGTTACCGTTCGCACTAAAGTACTATTTGTCATAACCCATCGTCACGCGGCGAGTTAATCTTAACCATCGATGTATGTAACAAAATCTAGCTAATATTTGCTCTGAAAGTAGCACACTAAATTTGATCGATCGAATGTGCGATTTGCAAACAGTGATACTTTATTTTACTTGACATGAATTTGTGCCTGGGTTTTTAGGTACTATTTATTAACTGCTGTACTTTTTATGGTTTGTGATAGAAAACAGACAGACAGACAGACAAGTTCCTTTATTGTACACAAAAAAAACAAAGTTAAAATATACAACAAGTACATACAAAATTACAAACATAAGGAAATAAAAGAGTAGTCAAAAGAAAAGTAATGAAACTTTGTCATTATGTACCCGTAGGTCAAGTGGGGGAAACCTTTTAAACGTAACCGGACATCGAGGGGGAGCGACGCCGGGTTATGTGGGACCCACTAAAACCCCCTCGGTGGCCTTCCAGCGCTTGTGGAGGGCTCCGGGATCTCTGTTAGATCGCACCAGTGCCTCCCAGCGCTATACATAGGCATTGTCATCTTAGAGGAGACATCAAAAAACTATCATAAACATCTACAACGTCGTGGACGCCTTCCGCAACCTCAGAAGCCCCCTTTTAGTCTCCTCTTACGACAGGGTATACTGTAGCACTTGGTCCCGAGCTACATCACCGGTGCGTTCTACACAGAGATCCCGGAGCCCTCCCGGAGCGCTGAGGATGGTGGCCGATGGGTTTTAGTGGGTATTCCGGCAGTAGGCCGGCGAGTCCCACACTCCGTGCGTAAAGGCATTTCCCATCGTTAAAAAAAAAAAACAAGGGACATAACTTACTGTAAACACTATATCAAGTCGTCTCTGATTATTACCAGACCGATCGCAGTGATGCGGTAAAAATCCGATCGCATGTCGGTTGTGACGGATTGGTGTGACGAAGACACCTGACGCCGGTTGGCCATTGACTCGCAGTGAAGGATTGATGGACGAAAGTGATTTTCTCTATCGCGTAATTCCGTTACTACTGTTACTGATTAGGTAAGACCAGCGCCATTAATTGGTGGGTCGGCGAATCTACGGATTTATTGTTTGTTCATGGACGTTGCTGGACAAACTCTACCCATTAAAAATCTTTCCTTGGGAACGTGATAAAAATACTTGGCCCATGTTTTAATTTATGACCTAGTCTTTCTGTGTGCTGTAATGTACTGTATTTATTTATTTTATTTAGTACAGACAGTAATGTATAAGTCAATTGTACCTACATAAGAATTTTCGAAAAATAAATTAAGAAATATCTTCCAGTAGGCCTATGGGAGGAAAAATCATATAAAAAGGCGAATTTTATATGATTTTTGGCGTGCTTACCTACTTAGATATGATTACGAATACGATAGACAGATATCTATAGGTACTAATATTATAAAGAGGAAACATTTGTTTGTAATGTTTTCACAAAAAACTACTGGACCGATTTCAAAAATTCTATCACCATTAGAAAGCTGCATCTTCACTGAGTGACAGGCTATTTAATATTACTAGGTATAAACGAAACTATTGTTATGTCTAATTCCCCTCGAGCGAAGCTGCGGGCGTCCACTAGTATTCAATAACTCGTATTTAACACAAACACTACGAGAATGTATTTATTTCTCACTCGGGGATCGACACCAGATGTCTTCAATAGTTAAACGGACATTCGTGTAAATTTTCTCCGGAGTCAATATTATGGTGCATGTATGACGACTGCATAATGCCCATGCGTGGGACTAAGAGTGCTTTTTATGAACTCTCAATTAACGTATATTATAAACGTGGTTACAGTATGCACCACTAATTCACACCGACTCGGCATAACCGTGTGCAAATACCGTAGTTTCGTAACTTCATTAGTGATGCTAGTGTATCGTCATTTTCGTGCAAAACGGGGACGCTATTTGAATTAGGGATGTGAAAAGATTATAGAATATCGATACGATATGATCGTAAGTTTTTATGAGTGTCGTTTAAGGTGAGGAATTAATTTAAAAAAATGAACCTAGAGAATAGATAGACGACATTGTAGACTATGAAAAATAAATTTTAGACGAGTTTCATCCATCCATCCATAGACCATTTAGAGTCCATTGCTGCACGTAGGCCTTACTCTGATGCTAGACTTAGAAATCGATTTTTTCATAATTTTATATACGAATGGACTTTCACACACAGTATACGCCGTGCCCGCCGCGAGCGCGTTCACTCCTGAAGATGATCATCGTAATAGATCGAAACTAGTCGGCCTATTTCCGACTTAAATCACACGTGAGTAAGCCGGTAACTTCAACTATGAATATAGACACTCACGAATCGTTCAGTAATAAAATACGAATGGACTTCCCTACCACCCCTAGTTATACTTACAGGCGCTAAGTGTAGTGTTGCAACTGTAATTTTTTTATCGAAAATGTATCGATTAGGTAACGGAATAACGCGAACGTTCGGCCTTTGTGGTAGAAACTGGCTTTTAATCGATGCAATGAAGCGGATCCATTCGGGAATACCTAATTGGTGTTATTGAGCATAGAGTATAATTCTATGGAGGTGTAGTTTTGTTTACAAGTAGAATTATGATTATTAAGTAGGTCCGATTCGTTTAGTTGACGTTACGCCAAATGAATTGAATTTTATTTACATTTTGTATCTATATTCGCAATGTTGATCCTACTAAGACGCATGGCGGCACTCTTCTTTGATTAAGTAGTATAATCATAATCATAATTTATTTGCATGAACAAAGTAACAGTTGACGCTTTACATAATGTTCTGCCTCTGTAGGCATGCAAATTACAAATTAAGTAGGTAATCTAAATTAATTAAAATGTGGATATCTATCAAGGAACACAATTTAATTAATCTAAATTTAATTTCTAGCTAAAATACAAAAGAAAATAATTATATATAATAATATAGTTATTAATATATGTATTTCTAGTATTAACGCAACAGCTGGGTAGAATCTACAACTGTTAAACTAGCTTAGTAGTATTACATTTATTTGTGTTAGATACTTAATGCTTTATTAATTTGATCTGTAAGTGTGATAAGTATGGATTCTTTTATAATCTACCTACATCACAATCTCAGTCAAAAATAATTTTGGTCTGAGAACTGGGAGTCGTGTCGTGAGAACTCAAACCGAAGCACCGTTAACGTGAACAGTCGCTTCAGCAGTTTGGACGGATTGTAGAGTCACGAATCACGATTGAGTCAAGTTAATCGAGTGATGACTCGTCATCATTCACTTCCAATTTTCAGTTGCATTTCAACACGTCGACTTAACTTTAAACAAATCCATCCACTAGTCTAGCGACCGGCTAGCGACGCATGGCGACCCCTCATGTTGCTAAAATTAATTCATAGGCGGTCCTAAGACCACTTACCACTTGGTACTGTGGTGGCCTGCTTGTTAGTGAGACAATAAAAAAAAACCACATCTTGCACATAGTGAGAACGCATTTCTGACTTGTGACTTATGGACTAACTATAACAATTTTAGTAAATTAGTTATTATAATGACTTACGAAATAATAAATATCATGGACATTCTCACACACGGCCATCTGACCCCAAACTAGGCAGAACCTGTACTATTGGTGTCAGAGACTGATATAAAAACATAGAAGTTTTAATACATACCTACTTAAATAGATAATATTAATATCCAGACAGAGAACAAACACAAGTGTTTGACACACGAATGTTTTTCTTGAGTGGGATTAGAACCCACGACCTCTGGCGTAACAGCAGGGTCACTACCGATTGAGGCAACGGGCCCGTCAATTTCAAATTCACCCACATTTCTCTACTCTATTTTAAGAGAACACTTTTTAACCTTTCAATTGTATTCAGCATGGACAAGAGACGGCCGCCTACCGCAGTCTGCAGTACATACAACATACCTATTCGCTGACATGAAACATAGCTAGTTTGACATCAGACTAATAAGCAATATATCTATATATATAAAAGGAGAAGCTGACTGACTGACTGACTGACTGACTGACTGATATTTATAGGGTTTTTATACATTATTGGGTTAGAAACTTGAAATTTTGCGCAGGGGTTCCTTTTATAGCGTAGGGGAGCACTAAGAAAGGATTTTTGAAAATTCACCCCCTAAGGGGGTAAAACGGGGGTGCAAAGTTCGTATGAAACCGTTTTTGAAGTCAAATGGGCAACTCGAACGCGGGCAGACGTCGTTAATGGGTCTAATTCTACGCGAGCGAAGCTGCGGGCGTCCATTAGTTTTCTCATAATTAAATATGCAATTTTTAAATACTAGACAGTGGCGTTAATTTCATCACGCACTGGTCTAATTATGACGTAATGTTCTAATTGTTTGGAAAACGTTTCGTGTCGCTAGTGGCACAGTTCACGTACAAATAAACGTTTCAATTACTTGTACGAAATGTCCTCGAGTGGAAACCACGAGCATGCCAGACATGATTCGGAAAACGAAGTAGCACCCACAGGACACCCTCCAACCAGGTGGACAGAGGTCAGCGGGACCGCTGGATTCAAAGGGCACAGGGCTGGGTGTGCCGATACGCCGATTCAGGGAGGCCTATGTCCAGCAGTGGACTACTTTTACTGTTGACTTCCGTTTTTCTCTAACTGACTGATGATCTAGAACCTTCAGCCTCGTATTGTGATATATTTTTGACCATTCTAAATAAAAATAAAATATGAGAAAGGTCTTTAACCATTTAATTAGTTCTAGTTTAAATTATTCATTAAAATTTTGAAACAATACTATATTGAAACACAAAGTGATTCAATGATGAGAAAGCTTTAACATAAGCCTGCTGTTATGTTACCTCACATTGCAATATTTAAATCTACTGTACGAATAAATTATGTGCGATTTAAGAAATTAAATGTCACTTGCTGTAACGGTGAAGGACACATCGTGAGGAAACCTGCATGCCTGAGAGTTCTTCATAATGTTCTCGAAGGCATGTGAATTCTCCCAATCCGCACTTGGCCAGCGTGGTGGACTAAGGCCTAATCCCTCCCATTCTGAGTGGAAACCCGTGCCCAACACTGAGACATAGAATGGGTTGTGGTGGCGGTGGTATGAAAAAAGAGGCAGCCGTTTAGATTTATAATAACAAAGGTTTCCCAAGGCAAGATCAACTTGAAATTGACTGACCATGGACAATAGATCCGATGAATAGAGCAAAACAATGCGTAGTACAATTGAACTTCCACCAAACCAATTGAACAGGAATCCTTGGATTTAATGAAGTGACGTACAAAGTACGAGTAGTTGCATTGCAATAAATTAAGATCTTAACAACCACTGCTTAGAATAATTACATACCACTGTTTAGTTTTTTATTACTGAACGATTCGTGAGTGCCTTTAATAATAGTTGAAGTTACCGGCTTACTCACGTGTGATTTAAGTCGGAAATAGGCCGACTAGTTTCGATCTATTACGATGATCATCTTCAGGAGTGAACGCGCTCGGGGCGGGCACGGCGTACCTACTAGTCGGCCTATTTCCGACTTAAATCACACGTGAGTAAGCCGGTAACTTTAACTATGAACACTGTTAAGTTGTATAATAAAATGCATAAATTTGTTGTTTGAAGGTACGGTTTAGATACGATAAAATTAGTTTGTGCAGCAATGGTCCTCTCACTTTGACTGCGATGTGTTAGGCCCGGATTGGAATCATGACCAGAGCCGTGTTGTACATGGATGTTTTAGTTAGATGGTCAACTCCGTTGTCACAGTTTAACTTCTACTTGTTTTAGCTAAAACTAACAGAATGAAGAGTGTTTTAACACAAACATGTGCGAGACAATAGTTTGGTGTGTAACGTCACGAAACTACGAAACAATTAGGTAGTTTAGTGAAATTGAACGGAACAATACGTTCATTGGAACAATATCGGAGTTTGTGTAAAATGCAACATTGTTTGCGGAAAATAGCGTGATATACACTATCGAACGTTACACAAGCTGGTTTTTACAGTGATAGTTAACTTTCAACTTGGCTTCGTCGGTAAGGCGACATTAAATACATATAACACGAATTTCTTATAAGTAAAAATGAAAAATTCCAATATAAGAAACAAAACATGTCATAACGTCTGTGTTTCCCCGAAGAGGTAAGCAGATTTGTGTGTAAAGTTTACACACATCTGTACACTGTAAACCCACTTTTCACCAGTATGATATTCCCATTATTTGCAATACACCAAACTACTACTGGGAATTTAAAATTAGACATCCCAATAATACTTTACCCGATTCGGTAATCGAACCAGGAACTGTAGCGAAGCAATCGCTCTTGCGACCACTAGTGGTCAGTTGATAAGATATTTGGCAAAGTTAAAGTTACGTATAGTAAAGTTAAAGGCATTAAAATGTATCCATTATAAAAGTTGTCTTTCATTTCTAATGTATGATTTATGCTGAAACTAACTCTTTTATTATCTTCGCGAAAAATTTGCCCTAGGCGTGTTTAGTGGTTGCTTTCGCTCGTCTCAATAAATACTTCACTTTGCGAACATTGTAACTGTACATGATACATCGTAAGGTATTGAGGCCATGAAGATGCCAGTTGTATTGGTTCATAATGTTAAGAAGTACCTACTTAGCACTCGCCACAAAATTGCGGTTAAAATTTGAGAGCTCATCATCTCACCGCATCTAGTTTCTTTGAGTTCCGTTCGGCATTACAGTCGAATTTGATATGATTGTGGATTCAATATAAATTACGTTTCGTGTTTCAACAATCCATCAGCCTTTCAAAGTCCACTGCTGGTCTTAGGCTTCCCTTAATCGGTGCCACTAATCAGAATTATCTTTACCATGAAGGGATGGTTTAAAATATAATAAGTATAGTTTTTATCAACGGCAAGCTTCACCAAAGATTACCTTTAATCGAAATCTAGGTTCACAGGAACCGTACAATTATACAGGATGAAATGTAGCATTTGTCACTCTACATAAACTGCATATTTGCAAAAAAATTACATATGTCTATGTCTAACATTTCGTTGCGGAGAAGAATAACCAACAGAAACCAACACACTTTTCCATTTATATCCATCACGACCCTTTCTTTGCCCCACTGTTGGGCACGGGTCTCCTCTCAGAACGGGAGGGATTAGGTCTTAGTCCACCACGCTGGCCAAGTGCGGATTGGCAGACTTCATATGCCTTCGAACATTCTGCCTAGAACATTAGAAGAACTCCCAGGCATGCAGGTTTCCTCAGATGTGTCTTCAACGTTAGCAAGTGACATTTAATTTCTTAAATCGCACATAACTCAGAAAAGTCATTGGTACGTGCCGCTGGGGTTTGAACCCGGACCGCTAGAGTGAGAGGCGAGTTCGATAGCCACTGGGCTGTCACCGCTGTACATAAAAGATACTTTAATTTTTAATAGAACGATACTTTAATAAAGGTTAATAACGAAGGTTTTCTTAAGTACCTACCGAGCGTTACAACAGCAATGTTTTACAATTGCATCGCTCGTGAAGCAGTCATTAGGAGCTCTGGGAGCTAACCATACGATATTTCGTTTTCGCAATAGTAATTAATCGACCTATAGTCAGTCAAATTGATGTCTACAAGGCCCTATAATCGACCTTGGATTCGATCACACACAGAGTTAGGAGTGTCGTAATAAATTGGCGGGTTCATACACTCGACGAAGCCAATTGTATCCGAATTTTGCGTTATATTACTTGTATCACGTTACTTTGTATGAATAAGAAAAACTAGCATATAATTATTTCAAGTGAAGTTCTCTACTGAATATTCGTTATTTATCGTTTTAAATTATGCAAAAATATTTTTTGTATTTTGTAAAAATGTTGTAACTTATTTAAACAACTTGGACTTTACTTGCCGTAAAGGTCTACTGATATTGTTTGACTAACATCCTAACCAAAAAACATTTAAGAAATTGCCTTATGATATACATCGTCATAGGTGCTAGCGAGTCTATTCGCTAAGTCCAAGTAGACACAGTTTTGATACAGCGATAGTGTGAAGCGACCAGTGTCGCGCGCTCTAAATCATACATCTGATTTGCATACAATGTGCGTGGAATACACGGCACGGTTGCACGTCGCTGGTTTTGAAACATGCGCTGTGATCGGCTTGTATAAATATTGTATTAACTAATTGTTAGAAGGAGGCTAGACTGGATCGGAACAATGTGTAGTATTAAAATACAAGATTGGATCAAAACAGTAACCAAAACATAACACACGATTCAGGAAGCATAAGTATTATACTGTAAGTCTTACTTATGCATTTCCGTCGGATTCATCCGAGACAGAACAATGGAACAGAGAATGGAATAATGGAACACAATTTATTGTCCATACTCGTATGCATACGTTATTGGTTATATCAATCTGCCAACCGTAATAATTTGTTTGGTAGATGAGCGATTGCATGTAAAGCAAGGACATTAAATTACGCGGCTACGACGATTTATTACGACTATGCGGCATACACAAGGCCGTAACGAACAAATAAGTGTCTTAACTTAACTTCTTCTTAACTTAATGTGTCCTCCGAAGAACGGTAGAGTCCTAAAAATGTTGCCACTAGCGGTCACCCGTCCACAAACCGACCGCGCCCGTCGTTGCTTAACTCTGTCGATCACATTGAATCGACGCAAGCCATTGGGCATTAAAGTTGCATTCAATTTCTAGGTGTTTCTGAACCATCAGAGAGTTGTTTATTTTACTTTAAATATCTGTGAGTTAATATATTTTTTAATTTAAAAACATATTAAGATACAAGTATAACGCTGATACGACGTCTATTCTGCATATTTTAACTTTGAAGCTAAAATCTAGCCGACAGAATATCAATGCCAGAAATATTCCTTCATTCTCTCTTACTACATTCGAAAACGAAAGTTGTTAGTCTGTTTGCCGACTTGCCATTTATGGATTCATTCTCTACAATGTTTCTTGTCCCGGATTTATTATACGTTTATCTGTGCAAATCTTTTGGCATGACTAAACTTCAGCAGACTACAGCGAGATAGTTGTCTGTGACACTATATATTATTGGAAGCGAGCTGCGATGCATGACCATTGGCGATACGCGACGAACTGCTTAATCTAATGATTGATCTTCAATGCGGTCCTATGGAGAACAATGCTCATGCTTGTTTGTTATCTAATTCACACCATCATCATCACAACCCTTTCTTAGTCCCACTGTTGGGCACGGGTCTCCTCTCAGAATGGGAGGGATTTGGCGTCAGTCCACCACGCTGGCCAAGTGCGGATTGGCAGACTTGACATGCCTTCGAGAACATTATGATGAACTCTCAGGCATGCCGGTTTCCTCACGATGTGTCCTTCACCGTTATAGCAAGTGACATTTATTTATTTATTTATTTATTTATTTATTTATTTATTTATTTATTTATTTAATAGACACAAACTTAAATCTAACATTACAGCCTGAACCAATTCGTTAGATAAGTACATAATTATAATACAATCCAATGTCAAAACAGTAATAATAATAATTTAGTTATAATATAATCCAATGTCAAAACAATATTAATAATAATTCAAAAAATAATTCGTCAAAAAATAGTCAATAATAAAATATTCATAAAATTACAAGTACATACATAATTAATTCTATACAATGTCAAATAAAAATTAAATTTCATGATTCACTAAGTCAAATTACTGGTGATGTCAACAATTAAATTTACAAAGACGAACACAATTTACAACAAATTCTCGTGAACTCGTCCAGTGTGCAATTTAAATTCTTAAATCGCATTATGATACCTAGTTAAGAAACATAAGGTATTAAATGAGGATGTAGCTCGCACTATCAGCGGATAGTGCTTTGCATAACATATAATAAAATTCACTCGCTCGTTGAGTACAACGAGCGAGTGAATTTTGTGAAGTATCACAAAATATAACCATTATAAAAAATATTAAATTAAAAAATCTGAATTATAACATTTTCTCGATTATTGGTTGTTGTTGTTATGCTAACAATAACATAGCTTAGGAATGCTTTTGAATCCCATTTAAATTAGTTGTGGAAAGCGAAAATATTATAAAATTATCACATCTTTCCTCGCTGTGGCAGACATGAGCGGCGCTCGCGCACTGTTCTTATTAGGTATGAGAAAGTACGCAATGATTGGAACACCTAAACATTTGAACGAATTGCTTTGACTTCAATAGAACCGCAATATGACGAATGAACACATTTCTGGTCAACACAAAGCGGCAGTGTTAGTATTTTATAGTCATTAAAATGGATTCTAGTTTATTTAGCTTCGGGCATATTGGCTTTCCTTACCCATCGGCTATCCGTTGAGCGAGGTTGTTGAGCCTATTACCACTTCTGTGATCCAACATACTTGTAATGTTATGTTGGATAACTTTGTTCGTCTACGGATTTCATCATTGCGAATCCATAGCGCGATGAGTGACTTTGAGCTTACGAATAAAGCCGACGGTAGAGGACCAAGTTCGGATCCATTGGTTCACATTATCTTACGGAGAAATTTTGCTGGAATGTTTCATATCTACCGAATCTATTTTTGTTGATCGTGAAGTAATAAATTGTTTAAGTTTAAATGATCAAGTGTCTCGGCGTGTAGGTACTACGCATTTGTACGGAACACCTTAAAGGAAAGGTATTCTGCATCTAGCTCTAAAATATTTGTAGTTGAAACAAATCAAATCACACGTTTCAAAATTCAAAATAACACGTCACGCACTAAGCGTGCAGAATTGTTTCGATTCGTAATTTCTGCATCCGTACTTTCTAGTCTTTCTACCTTTAATTAAACCAGCGTGGTTTGTTCACCTCGGAGGCTTTCGAAAGAATCCACCGGAACTAACTGAGACGTCTAAACACCAGATGCGTTAAGTGTGTCCAATCATACGTGTGGCGATGACGCTAATGTGTGATTCCGTTACGCGTGCTACCCACCTTATGTTGGGCAGAGAGCACCTGTCATGTGTTTTCATTTAAACTCAATATTGTATACATTTTTTTCACCCTTATCAACGATGAAGACCTATAGCCGCGTGCCGCGTTAATATTGTACATTGATTGATAAGAGGAAGAACTATAATAGTAATCAATGTTAAATGATCTTATTTGATTGCCTTGCTTTTTTGCATAAAGTCTGCCAATACACAGGCATCTCTGCTCTGTACAGAGATAAGTGTAAATTCAGTGTTTTTAAAAGCTTTTATTTAATTTTCAATCTACGAATTCTTGAAATGGGGATGAAATAATATGTAAATTTAAATCTGGTATATACGTATTCCATAAATTTATGTAACATTTTGCTGCAAATTTGAAATAAATCAGATGATTAACAAAAAGTCCATCCACACTTTCATACCGATCCCCTAGAATGCCCTAGATCAAGAGAAATTCAAAAATTTTCGGGAGTTAAAATAGCCAAAAACCTAACACTGAGTAAAAGTAAAAACTTTACCAAGTTACATCCAAATCCGTCCACGGGATTTTACGCGATAACCGGACAGACAGACAGCTAGACAGACAGACGGACAATATTTTCAAAAAACACTGTTCTAATACGTTATTATAGTGCCACTAAACTGAAATTTTGAAAATGTAATCAATGTACAGAAAAAAATTCCTCTACAGTTTTATTATACAATAGGTTGTAATCTTCTCATACAATATTTGACTGAATGAATTACTTTTATACGCCCCTTTCTCATTAAAATGCCACGTTCGGTCGTCGATCCAGGATGCCGAACGTATAAAAAAAAAATTGCAAAAAGAACACTAAAATGTTGCACCTGTAAATATGAGCGACTATTGATTAAACTAACTGGTGATGTAGATTGTATGTGAGGGGAACAAAAACAACTTCAGATTAGTCATCGTTATCACTGCCAAAAATTAATCATCTCAACTTGCAGTTAAAAATAAATAAGTAGATATACTACTTTCCTCTGAACACAGTAGTGGGATATTAGTAATTTATCACTAGTTATGGATATACACTTCCGTCTGAGATTGCGAAACGTAGGGATGATAAGAACTTAACATAGTCACTAACTTCAATTTAGTACATGACCATGTACTAAATGGATTAAAATAAAAATAGGCTCCTATAAAAGCTCTGTTATTCGTATCTCTGCACTACTATTTTTAGTATTATTAGTATTGGCGAATACTCGCAAAAAATAACACAATTCGTGACTCAGGCGGGTATCGAAAACGTTACATAGTCTGTTAGACGATATTAAATAACGTGCTGCGTTAGCGTAGATAATGTTAGGTGTATTTAATTAATTTATGCTATTTCTGATACAAAAATTTGATTTGTAGATAGTTTCTCGAGTGTTAGAAATTTCTTACTTTAAATAGAAACAATAAGTTTTATAGGTACATAATAAATGATTAAGTTATTAAAACATCTTTTGTTACAGTTTTGTTGTATCAAAAATAATCGTAAAACTGTATCAAATTCTCAGCATACAAATTTAAAAAATAAGGTAGATTTTTTATATAACAGCAACACCTAACGGTGTTACTTACTAAGAATTCTAAGAGAACAATCGCGAAAAACATCTTTCACATGCTCGAACTATACGTAGAAATCTCAAAAGGAACCGCAAAAATTGTCTCGGACAATCTGATAAAATAATATGATTTCCGTTTTGCTTCTAGTAATCTAGACCGTACAGCCTTGAAGTTTTTCTCACAGACAAAAAATATTCCGTGTATGTAGCGGCGTTGGATAAATAGAGCACAGCGAACAATGATGCGTCTACAGCGGTGTTTTAAGTGCTCGAGTTTTAATAGTTGCCAGTATTCTTGTATGAGAAATGGCTCAGCAACGTAGACGGGTAATTCTGCCGAAATTGTAAGGTAAACGGTACTGGCTTTGCTATATAAGATCTTTATGGTAACTAATGTTGTTTTAACTTCTATACCAGAACTTATATATACCTTTATTTTTAAAATAACAATTAGTAATACAACTTTCCTAAACTGTCATCATTATACTTATACTTATAATTATACTTAGTAGGTAACTACGTACCTTCAAATATTTGGTAAATGTAAATGTGAAATAACTTATATCTTACACCGTGTAAAACTTACAGCGACAGTATATTATTATTATTATGTTTCAATGTGATGTCTCCCTTTCAACACATTAGCCTATTTTTCCCATTCTAAGATAAAATTCGTTTAAAAAAGAATGTTTATCAAATTTGTCAAGCCGTTCATGGGCTGATAATAATGTTGATGATCTTGTAACAAAATATGGAGCTGGTATGCCTTTAGTATTTAAAAATATATAAAGTTAGCTGCGATGTTTTAAGGACAAATTTTAAGGTTTAGCTGAAACTAAGGTTTATTAAAACCGTAATTTCAAAATTCATGTTGAGATTTGCTACTACATACATATTTTATATATGTTTTTGTAACACTCAATTATAAAGTATTTGATGGTATTTGTGTCAGTAATTTAATGACGACGTAGCATTATTAATGGATGTAATTGACATCGCTGGAATTAATGGTTCAAACATGTTCAAATCGACGTTACACAACATCGCCTAGACATACTCGTAGTCAATTAATAACTTCAGTTATGTTAAATTAGAATTTGACATACTTGATTCGAGTAGGTAACTATTCTATAAAAAGTACAACTATTACGTTTAGTTATATGCTGTTGTCCTTAAGTTTAGTTAGTCCTACAACGATTCAAAAGGCACGAGTGCGAATATGAAACAAGCTTATTCAAGTATATTCGAGTGTTCGAGTATATTCGGTACTCGCCACGAATACGTATGTCAACGAGACTTCCCGTCCCGTAGTATTCGTGCACGAATCAATCGCCGAGTAGGTATCTAAACGGGGCGTAAGAGTGAGCCGAGCCCTAAACTCTTTCATTACAGGAAGAGTCGGATACCTACTAGATGCGCGTGCGCAACAGACAACACCAACATTGAGGCGCATCCGGTCGGATGCTGTGCCCATGTAGCCATTGTTTCGCGGCACATCATAGGCCTACTGACTGCCACGTCATCTGTAACAACAATTTACAATTACAGTCATTCATCACATGAAGGTATAATTACATATGTAATGCCGGCTCTACATTCTTGAGCTTCAATCCGCATCACTCGTTGCGTCTAACCCATGATACCGATGCACACATAAAATGAAAATGAATTTATTAATTTCGCTATAAGGTGATTAGTGAACAGGCGAGGTGGTGAGAACGCCGCTGTAATTTGCCGCAAGTTAATCTCAACATAGGTAAGTTATTACTCAAAACGCGTATAAAAATCTTGAGTGATTTTAACCCTAAAAAATTGACGACTTAGGTAATTTAGCAAACATCGGCGGCTCTACACTCGTGTTCATAAACTGCAGCGTCACGTTCAGGTTCACGAGCAATAATATACTTTTAATTTCAAATTCTTACCTGATCGCGAGAGTTCGTGTCGGGAATATATTTGCCTCATCCGATAGATCATATCGCATATGTAATTTTAATTTTTTTAATTATTACATAAATTTACTTAAATAATAATTATTGTTTATTTGTCAATTTGAGTTAATACAAAGGGCGGACTTAATTTTATCTATCAATAAATGATGAAAACACACCAGAAAATAAAGCCATTTTGCAGACCACACATAAATCTAATTATAGACAATAAATAAAATTCATACATACAAATTAGTGTGCAATATAATCAAAAACTTACCATGATAACATTAAAGAACGCATTATCTATTGAATAATCTATACAAAAACTAATAAGTACTTTCTATATGAAACGGAAATGCGGTTGTAATCAGTTTGCGGTTGCAAGGCACATAACAAACACGGAATGTTTACGATACTAAGATAATGTGAACATTACGAGTATGTTGATGTATGTATATGACGAAATTTACGTTAGACCGGTAATAGATTACTCTGCCCCAGATCTGTCGGCACCCTAACTTGTGTTTGACGTCGCTAGTGTGACTTGCATTGCTTTCATAATTTTTTGATGAAAAAGAAATGAAAGATTAGATGAAACGTTTATAGGTACAGGAAAGTAACCAAATATGGAATAGTACCCCTAATTATTGATAGTTAGATTCTGTATTTGCGGTACTATTCCGTATTTGGTTGCTTTCCCCTATCATATTACCCTTGCAGTTGGTTTCATTACTTGTTAGGCGCATTGGTAGTTTAGATTCTTCTAAGAAATAATTAATACAAAGTTTAACCCATCAATAATAATATGATTCAGTTGTGTGTCCGAAGTAATAAAAACATTTAACCGATCGGAACAAAACACAACCCACCTGTTTTTATACTACTGTACATAGGTTCTACCACCATCTCAAAGAAGACGTCCATGGCATGTATTTATAACACTAATACAAATATGAAGCGTTAATTACAATAGGAAATGAGTTTTGATGCAATATTGCGCATTTACAACTGATTTTAATGCCACTTGAAAACAGACATTAACACTCAATATTAAAGCATTTTGAACCTTATAATTGCGGTTATATGATACGTTTTAAACAAAGCGTCTGTTAGGTAGCCAGACTCCCATAATGATAATGTAATTGGCGCCAAGGCATAAGTGGCTATGGTCACTTTGTCGTCCTTCTAAGGGCATCAGGTGAAAAGTTAGCAAAAGCTGTTTTGATAAAGCTCCAAGCCTTATAGGGTTCAATTGAACTGGCACTAGGTACTTCCATTAACGCAAGGCAAGGGTTACTAGACTTTATACCTCTACTAACACTAAAATAAACAGTTTGAAGCGCTCATAGTATTGCGACTCGTGTCATTTCTGTATTTATTTATGGTTGAACAAAAATACGTTAAAAATTTAAAGTTCAACCCAGCTTGCTATACCATTAACAATCAGCGAGGACGCAGCAATTTCACGACTCACTGGTTTAATCCAGATTTTTTATTTGATCGTTAATCGATTAATCGAACCGCCAGACGATCAACCGCAAAGATTACTTAGCGATTACAAATAAAAAACGATGACAATAGCAATCGGAAGGTGAATACGAAATCGATTATTTCTGATCGAAGAAGATTTTTAGTGAAAAAGAATTTCGGTCCTTAAGGCGATGTTATTTGGATGAATTCCTTCCTTTTCTCACACGGCTCCCGAAGAAAGCGTTAGAGAAGAAAGAAACCTGCGGAAAGCGTGGAGCGCATGGAGTTAACTAACAATTTGAGGGATAAATTCTCATAATTTCTTAAAATAAATGACGAAAACATCCTTGGTTTTACTTGCACCTTTTTTTGATCCTTATAAATCTCGTTTCAACTGAAATAAAACACTTGATTTCTTTTTAGACCTGACATTGCGATTTCTTTCAATGCAGTGAAGTGAACGTTATCGTGTATCGAGTGAAGAAAGCCCCTAGATCAAATACTGCAAAATAAAATATATTTTAAGATTATTATTTAATGTTCATGATCATGAATAACTAATTCAAAAACTCAGTTTATCCGCGATACTTCGCCTTAAGCCGTCCAGCTGTATTAAAATTTATAGACAAAGTATCTTTTAAAGTACACATTTCTATTTTTCTTTACATCTTATCGGTTGTCGGGTATATGAGAATAAGTACATACTTAGATATCATCTTACTACGAGTAGGCATGCAACTTTGTATCTATATCTATATATATAAAAGAAAGTCGTGTTAGTTACACCATTTATAACTCAAGAATGGCCGAACCGATTTGGCTGAAAATTTGTCGGGAGGTACCTTAGAACCGGGGCACTGCTATAGGATACTTTTTACACCGTTCCGTTTTATTTTATTTTTTAGTGACAGTTGATACTTTGACAATTTGGAATTTTTGAAGTCGACCAGTTGATGTGGTTGTTTTACAGAGTACATTTTAAATGTTTGTTTCGAGTTTCTATTAGCTTATTGTGTCGATATTATCATTAACAATACCATGCCGCGACCAAGACAATCAATTCTTTTCCGACAAAGCCGTAATCCACCTAGGATTCGAAACATTGCGAATCAAAGGGCACGTGAAGAGCGCCGCGTTAGTATGGCGACTTCGTGCTTCTCAATCACAAGAGCAAAACGAGGCAGCCACTGAAACGGCTAGGTTGGCAATGCGAAATCGTGGATCAAAGCTCAGAGATCAAGAACTAGATAATTTTAGAAGAACAAGAAGAAATTTATCAAGAATATTAGATTTGAATCGAGCAGCGTTTCAATACGATTTCAGAACTGATTACTGTCCGCCACCTGAACCATTACATTCATTGTTCCTTGCATTGATATATATGGTTCCTTGGCGAAACACCAGAATCACGACATTTTCTAGCAAACATTCGAAAATATAATAGTTGTTTCCAAATGACCTGATTTGGGGCAGTCATTATGGAAGAACGAGGATTTAATCCGACATTAAAGGTATGTATTAATTTATTTAATTTTTGTACTTACAAAGAATAAAGTAGAACATTAACATACTATAATTATTACTATGTTATGTATGCAAATTATAAAAAAAATATTTATAAATCAGTAATACTGACTTTGCTTTTGATTTTGTAGATACAAGGACAGACAGATTTACCATTGAATCGGATCATTACAACCTCTCGAAGATGCACAAAACATTTTTTTTACAATTATACTGCATGGGCAACATGATCGACGTCAAGAGATTCAGCAATGAAAAGAGCAATTAAACAAGATCTGCAGCAAATACTTCATGAACTTCATGCGTTGGTCAGGTTGTTCAAGAGTGCTTTGGAGCGCATGACAAATGAGGACTACAAAGTGGTGATCAGAGAGGATAAACAACCATCTGGAAAACAGGAACGCACATTTAACGCTCCAGATTAAGTCAAATTAATAATTTATTAACATTAATTTAAGATCATCTGCATTATTTGATCTTGCGCATGAAAATAAAACGAGAAATGTAGTCTATCACAAGGTACCTAATATATAAATAAATGGTAATAAAGAATCATTAAAATAATTAATTTGTTTTATTTATATTATGTACTATGCTAATAAAAATAAAATCAAAAATATACTCATTTATTTCCTGCGCGGAACAAAGTTCGCGGGGTTAGCTAGTTATAATATAAAAGTTGTTGACATTTTAGTTACGGTCAAGGAAGATGTTGGTACCCATTTACATTTGTTTAAATTTTTACTGTAGTATATAATTGTGATTCAAGTCTCCACAACTGGCTTTATGATTACAAACACTGAATCATATTAGTGAAACACAGAAAATTATGTAAACAACACGTGCTTTTATAATGAGTTTCTTTGATTAACTATTCTTGCCGGATTTGAATTAGTTTTTTCATAGGTAAACCTACTTCCCTGGTTTTGCTTCTGTTGTTGATATTGTTGAAGCTCTTGTGACCACCGACCATTAGGTGATCTGGCTGCTTGTTCTTCTGGGTATAATAAATAAATAAATATCATGGACATTCTCACTCACAGCCATCTGATCCCAAACTAGGCGCGAGCCTGTACTATGGGTGTCAGACTGATATGCATACATATAATATTTTTTAAATACATACTTTAATGGATAATATTAAAACCCAGGCAAAGAACAAACACAAGTGTTCGTCACATGAATGTTTGTCCAGAGTGGAATTCGACCCCTGGCATAACAGGCAGGGTCACTACCGATTGCGCCAACAGGCACGTCATAATGTAGGTACTAGCTAGAGATATAAAAAAACAACTAAACTTCGTCTAAATCTAAACTGAAACTAAACTGAAACATATCACGTTCAGTCCCGGGTTTGACAATTTTTACACTATTAGATATGTGGTATCTTATGTAAATGAGTTGTCAATTTTTCTGACTACATATTGGACTAGAAACTAGGCTGTGCTCACGTCGTACCTTAGTCTCAGATGTCACAATTGCACCACCGTAACTAACCATGCATCCCCAGCCTTATGTGAATGACATTTTGAGTATGCGACATTGCACTTATGCGGTGTTATGCAACGCAATCAGTGGCAAAAAGATGGAACGCACCCGTATTGTAAATTACGTAATTCGACTTGAGAATTTCTCAATTGCTTTTGGCCGCAAATGTTAAACAAATATTAAGTGGTGGATGTGCTAAACGATGCTAACCTATATATTATACAACGATACTATACTTGTTGGCGGTAGTGACTCTGCCTTCTGCGCAAGGGTCGTGGGTTCGAATCCCACTCAGGACAAATATTCGTGTGACGAACACATTGTGTTTGTTTTGTGTCTGGATGTTAATTATCTATTTAAGTAGGTACCTATGTGTTTAAAAATATCTATGTATGTATATCAGTCCAAAGTACAAGCTCGGCCTAGTTTGGGGTCAGATGGCCGTGCGTGAAGATGTCCATGATGTTTATATATAGCTGCAACCCATAGACGTCCCACTGCTGGGCACGGGTCTCCCACACAGACACAGCAATCCGCATTGAAGCAGCGTGAAGGATTATGCTCTAGATCTTCCGCAGCTGTGTCTGATATTTATAATTTGATATTATTATACAATTTACTCAATCTATACGCGTGTGAACGATAGCGGTGGAACAAGGTCGGTGCGTCTTATGTAAACAACTGCTGCCTTCGATCAACAATAACAATGATCGAAGTCTTTTACTATACGTATCCGGAGTATAAAGGCTTTGGTCGGCATTAACATTAACAATTGCGTACCAGAGATTCAATGAAATACTATAACATATAACCTTAATAAAATATTAATATATAAAATATAAAATTGTTATACATATGTATTTGTATTTTTAAATTATTATTGTAAGTATTGGATGGTATGTGTTTCTCATCTTTACAGTGTAGTTTGCGCCTATAATAATTGAGGTGACACTTAACTTGTTTTCATTTTGGATGTAGGTATAATTTATTGTGTTCCATTTGCTAGCACAACTTATTATTATATTATACAACTACTCTTTATAATATTAAGTATAGAAGTTTAGATAGATAGTACTTACATACGACTTAGTTACAACAACACTGAAGTCACAAAAACAGACCGCACTTCACATTGCATGAATAGCTTACAGCAGGTACATACTCGTATCAACACTTATGAAGTTTGAAAACAAACAGCGAGACGTGATTATGCAAGAGATGAAATGTTAAACGTTGCATCTTTTTGTTGCAGGTGAGGAGCAATTTCGTAAAAATGTCTTGCTGCAGCGTCGAGCAAATTACTTGAGGTGAGTCCACAGTCCACGCTAAGTTCAAGGAACTTTGTTATCGGGGTCTTGTAGGCCAGTAACAAAATATTATTTACTATAGGTAGACATTAGAATTATTAAAATTTGGGTTTAATATACATAGAAAGATGCATACAAACGAAGAAGCTTAGGTTAAACAGTCATAGCAAGGTTACATGATTTATAGGTGGTAGAACATATAGGGAACCAAATAGGTTTTATATGACCTATTCTGTTCCATATAGAGTTCGACCGGGGCAGTATCACCGCCCGCCACGGTACTTAATACAATTTCTACAGTGTACCTAATAATTGTTTTTAAGCAATTGTGGTCTGGTTGGAAATGCGTGGTTTCCCGTTACACTTCTTTAGAGGCCATCTTAGTCCTTAAGGGCGGCAAGGCATGTGTGATTTGGAACAAGACTAACAATTACCAGCTGGATTATAACTAACACCAACTAACAGGACTAACTATCACTAACAGTCCCAGGTCCTCATGCCCACTAACGAACTGACCAACTAATGTTCTAATTAACTCTCTCAGTTAACTGAATTAACCATCCCAATCCCAATTTGAGTCATGTTCAGAGTCAGTCACAGTTGTCATGAGCCGCAGTGGATGGGTGGAGCTGCAGGCTCGTTTGCTATCCGTAAAGAAAGATTCCTGCCGTTTGATATATCTTTATCGTCGGACATTATTTTGGGAACTGATTAGAAATTCGTCAATGATTCGTCGTTGTTTTTTTTGCCCATACTTGAGTTGCATACTCGTTTGCACATTTGACAAACTCAGCGTTGGCCGATTGAATCTCGAGCCAATAGCTTAACTTATAAAAGCTAGCCAGATGAATTGTGCGTATCAGAGTTTAGCACATAAGATTTCTCTACGGCGGCGATATGGTGAAAACAGTGAATTTCAAAAGCTGTGCCAACACGTGCCGCGTGGAATGCGCGTGCGCAGAGCTGTCTCCACACTTGCTTTGTAGACCGGAACGTAGGTGCGTCGCGGTGGTAACGATAAGGTCTGCAGATATAGTGGAATAGTGGACGCCTTCAGCTTCGTTTGCGTGGAGTTGTGTTGTACAACAAAAGTATCGTTTGTAGCTTCTTCTGTCCTTCTCAAGGAAATAACCGGAAAACTCTACCCATTGAAGTTCAAACAGAAGAGGTATTAACGGGATAAAAGGCTTAGCTTCTCTCTGCTTAGCCCAAAGGTTGACTGGCGGAAAATGCTATAATCATTAAGTCCGCCTTTTGTACCATATTTAGGTATAATAAAGCATTTATATATAAAATAAATAAGTAAAAGTCCATCCATCTATCTACTTAATCCAAGCTTAGTAGTCTACATTTTATAGTCAAAATATAAACCTACTTATCCTAAACCTATTTTGTAAGCCTCGAAGAGACAAACAAATTATTAAAATAAATATTGCCTTGCTGGTCTTGTGATAGTGTGTGTCGTGTGTAAGCTAGAGGTTTTGGGTTTATTCCCCGGGTCGGGCGACAACTATTTCTACTCAACTTGAAATGCCCGGTAGCAACTTGTTTAGCTCGTCAACTATAGATCCGTTTGAAATACAATAAAGAAGAAGTTTATCTTCATAAGAATGTTTAACTACATAAGAAAATTTACTTCGCGATGAAGTAACTTTAGTTCGAAAGGATTAATATACAGTAAATTTAAGTAAGATATACTACAAGAACAGATGAAAACTTTCAAAGAATTCTATGGGTCCTATTCAATTTGCTGGTGTATCTATTAGAAGATTTTATAACGTTATGTACTTATGTGTACTTTCACAATGAAAACAATTCCAGTGCCGTTTTTTCATAACTATCAAGAATTCCCTTCTAAGTTAAAATATGTATAGCCATGCGATGTTCTGCTTTCCACGCGTTGTTCAACATATCTATCCATAATGATGAATAAACACAGGGAGTAGAATGAAGACGCTCACGACGTCAGTTTCACGGTATCTATCACTATCGCATGATACGAACGATGTAGAGTGATGTTTCAATAAGGACCAACGTCTCTTCGACTACAACATAATTGTGTAATTGTTGTTCTCGGGATTTTCTGTGTTTTTTTTTTTTGTAATTGTTATGACTGAGAGTCTCGCAATATAATGCCTCGGGTGTTTCGTAAGATAACTACTGACGAAAAAGCAGACGATGCACCTGATAATGCAGAGGGTACCTATCATTAGATCAACAATGCGGGCTTTATCGTATGCAGGTAACTTTTCCTTTCAAAATAAACGTTTATGTTAGTACTTACTACATCTCACTATCATCTCATTCACAAGACAACGGTCACCATTTATAATACGAAAAAACTCACATGTCCATTCCAAGAACATAAAATTAATAATTCACCCTTCATAAAGGCAAACAGTGGCGTTAACATTTCTCTGTCACGAAATAGGCGCAAGCGTGCAAATGTAATTAATTTTGACAGCTTAATCCATTGTGTCAAGGCCTAATGTTTTGCCACTCGTTTCGTGTGTGCTTATTTTGTTACTAATCTAGGCAGTTCAATAGGTGAGAACGGATCTTTAAAGACTTCAGAATGTCATAATGCATTTTGTATAAATCATTATTAAATATTCATTGTTTAAAACAGATTACAAACATGTTTATCGGGTATTTGTTGCATAAGTCATGCCGCATAGAATTTCAAATCTGACAATATATATCTAAATTATTTTGTTCTGGATTTTGTTAATACTGGCCAGATTATAAGACTTTAGAATACTTTATTTAATTACGTATATTACAATATTTACTGTGTATAATATTTTACATGACTTTAAATCTTATTTGATACTTACTGGGTGGTCTACGTAGTTTATATTCATGAAGTGCAACAGTTTACGGTCATTGTTCAGCCTGTTTTATGTCATGTGTGATGATTGATTATTAATTTCGTCATGTAGAATGTTCTAAGTCGGATTAGATGACTGATGATCAATATGCATCATACGTGTCGGCTCAAGGTTGATTCAGTTGCACACGTACAATACCATTTTGACAAATCCCAGGGTTGCGCGCCTTTGAGAATGTTATGCGTGCGGTTCTATACTTGGTTTCTAATCGGTATCTAGTACTCATAGATCATTGCGAAATATGTAGCAGTAAGAACCTTTATTGATATACCTACAAAAAATAATCATGTAGTGCATTTTACAGTAGGTAGGTGATGTTAAAAAAAGCTATAGCTTTAGAATGCTCTTTACACTATAAGCTAGGATTCCGTACGCGGTGTCGTCATGGTAGCAGTGCGCAAGCAGTCCCGTGGATCTTCATCTTAAACGCTGATGGTGCCGCTGTATGTGTCGTTAATAAACTGGATAGGAAATTTTAACTAGGAAATATAATTCCGTTGTATTATTATTAAAAAAAAAAACAGTAATAAAATAAATAAAACGGATTCCGAAAACATGTAAAAACATATCAAAAGTCTCGAGTGAAATGCCAATTTGTATAAAGATATTGAGAAATTATTCTATCAATCACAAATCAATAATTGGATTCTATTTAAACTACGATCAGCTGTGTTAAGATTATGGTCAAAAAATTGCAAATCACACGGCCCAGTCTTAAAAATCCCACGTCTCAAAACTCAAAAAGACATACTCATAATAATATGATAATCATAGCTCAGTGTGTTGTTTTTGAATTATAAGCGGTCGTAGTTCTTGACCTGCATACTACACACGTTGCGAGCCTGTGTAGATAGAGGACCCCATGCAATTATCTCGCTGTATTGTCTCCAAGTCTCCATGCAATTATCTCCTCACGTGCCCGTTACTTTGATCTTTACTTGATCTTCAACCTGTTAGTATCCCAGTTTAGGAAACGATATCTACCCACGGATAGCGGATTAGGAGCTTACCTCTTAATATTTTAGGATTGAATTATTGCGTCACATACAAGTATTTATATGGGAAATTCACATGACATTCCATACACTGTCACACGACCTCCTCATGACGACAAGCTTTTCTATTTGTCAATAGTTCCATCAACATGTTTTCAAAGTCAAAGTCAAAGTCAAATAATTTATTTCGCCATGAGGTGATTAAAGAGAAGAGATATAATGCTATTCTAAACTGATTATTATTGATTTGATTTCAGTGTTTTACTGAGTTATTACATTATTTCAGTATTTACAAGATGAGTCAGCGTGAAAATAACTTGGGAATCGTGTGCAAAAGTCAAGTGCAATGCTGCTAACATTCCAAGCGCTTAAAATGTCTGCAACACCATGAATGGTATCTTTGTCGGCTTATATTACACTGCATTACACTCATACGGATGATTTGAGCTAAGTCTCGCGTCCTTTGATCTCTCTCGAGCCTAGTTTATAAAGGACTAGCGTTTGACTGCCGCTTCGCCCGCGGAAAAAATGTCATCAAGTTAAGAATTAGTATCAGCGCCATCTGTCAATAGTAGAATAAGAATAAGATTGGTTTATTGGGGCCTCTAGATTTTACATTCTTAATTTACTTAAATATTATGGATTTATTGTAAAGGAAACGTTACATAAAAATGAGCGCTGACTTCTAGTGAAGCGCGAACTGAGTAGCCTACTACGCGAATCTCTTCCCATATTAAGTGGCTACAATTTTACATGAAATATAAATCTAAATCTAACTAGTCTGTACAGTGTACAGACAGCTTCCAAATAAACGTGCAAAGTATCCCAAGGGAACATATTTTCGGGCTGAAAAGTATCCTATGTGCTTATCTAGGTTCCTCTACCTACTCGTATGTGCCAAGTTTCATACAAATCCGTTTTGTATTTTTTGCATGATTGAGTAACAAACATACATACAAACATCCAAACTTACTTTCATATTTATACTATTAGTAGGATTAGCTGTAATGTGCACTTGAACTAAAATTATTCCTACTTGCAGTCTAGAGGACCAATAGTAAAATTCAACATAAGCAAAATTAAATGCTCATACGATGTATTTTTAGGAAAATCAACATATGAGTAAGTTATGCGTCATATTTTAGCGTTTGATCAGATGCAGACCCAATTTTTTATGTCCTTGAAAATATTGGCGTGACTATAGAACCATATGAATTTATAATTTATGTTTATTGAAAACGTGACATATTTGTTAAGTAGTGTGTAGGTTTATTTCTTTTTTTCACCAGTTAGTGGGATATGTGATTTATTATCAGTTCAAAAGATACAGATAGATTTATTTGTAATAAACAACCTATAACACTCTGGAATAGTACACTATGTTACAGCTTTCAATCAGTGAAGGGACTTTTGGCACGGCTCAGTAGTTTTAGAGACTCCTCCGGATGAACATACAAAGAGTTACCCACTCTAAAGATAAGAGAACGAAACACTGTAGGATAAAATAAATATTGAAGTTCTTTAGCCTCTAACTCAGCATTAATTATGCAAGAGGTATAAATGGCACATACATAATTCATTAATAAATATTCAAATAGATACCATCATTCATTGTAGTAATATTAATTTGAAAGTCGCGGCCCCGATAGATTCCAGATCACACCTACAAATCAATCAAAGGTCGACACCTACCAAAGAATCGATCGACCCATTGCTCCCACGCATTGCTACCATACGTACCTACAAGCTTTTCTTCTACCAGCTGAAAATGTAATGTAGGATGCGCTTTTTATATGCGCTTAAATGCGTAAATAATGCATTTATTTGGTGCCATATCTAGGTTAGGCACCTAAGAAATATAATTAAAATCCAGTCTTTTTTTTGTTAAGTACTTGTTAAGAATTTTTTTTAAGCACTTAGTACGCAAATATCTAGTTTTAATTAAATTCTGATAGTACCTAGTTTTAGTATTTTTATGACACGTAATGTTTCACGTAACATTCGACACTGGGTCACACTGGGTCGGCACCAATCACAAAGCGACTTGTTAATTCGAGGTAAAAAGATTTGTTCGCAATGTCAGTACAGTATTTCTTCGTTTCTTTCATTCATTCAAAATAACCGTATCCAATCTATACTATCTATACTTCTATACTAATATTATAAAGAGGAAAGATTTGTTTGTAATGTTTTCACACAAAAACTATTAGAAAGCTGCATCTTCACTGAGTGACATAGGCTATATACTAGGTGTAAACTAACTGTAAACTAATTCCTCGCGAGCGAAGCTGCGGGCGTCCACTGTCGTTACATAATCGTAACAGGAGTATTCCAGAAAACGGACCGCCCACGTCCTCGCGATATGATCTCCACTATTTACGAGTAGTTACCCTAACTGCGATCTTAATGCCGCCACCGTGTATGTCGCGTGTTGGTACAACGCACTATTACCATGCCACCGTGCCGAGCGTGGGCGGACGTGCCTTAGAGGGCAAGTACACCATGGGATTACGTCATTAGCATGGTGTTTATGTGATGCGTTTGTTGCAACATTGCCTGAAGTCACGACTGCCCAGTATAAGTTGTTATAGGACTGTGGTGGAAGTAGGCAAACTCAGATTTAGATTACCCATCTGACCCACTCATTAAACAATTCACTACCACACAGTATTAGGATGTTGAAGACCATAGCAACATTTATACAATAGGAAGTGAAATGTATGTATGTATGTAGGTATGTAGGTATGGTAGGTAAATAGGTCGACTATGATGTATGTATTATAAAATGTGAAATGTATACGCACAAAAATATCTTGACTAACTACACAAAGCTACCATTGTATGTTCAATTTGTTTACTACTTATACTGTTATTGTACAGAACTATTACTAGATACTACTATACAGAAATTATGCCGATTTCTGCGTTCGTTTTGTTCAGACTAACACTTAGTCCAACTAAGAGCTACTTTCATCAGAAATCGTTGCTAGTGCCTTAGACCTTAGTTAGCATTACGCATCGATTAGTGCTTAATCAGTTGTTAATATGTCCGTTAGTAAAACTAGTGTGTGAACGGGACTATTAGCGTGCTATTAGCGTGGTTAGCAACGGTAATTCAGTCCCGTCACACATTGACCCATCAAATCGTTGGATCTCAGAATGAACGCCTCATTAGGGTGTTCTGTTGGTCCATGGCTCCATGTAACAATGGTGGAAAACCGTCCGACCTCACCGGTTAGCCTTGACCGACTGCGGTAGATCTGTGATTGTTTGTCCAACCTACGAGTAGTGTATTGTATACAATACATAAAGTCTGTTACAATTCACAATAAATACCCTCGTTAATTTTTATCAGTAGCTTTCCTGCTTGCATCAAAACAATTACCTACATTTACAAGTTATTAGAACAATTTTATCTTTTGGACTGCCACCTTCTTCTACTCTGGCTAGTGGACACCCGCAGCTTCGCTCGCACGGAATTTGACATAACAATAGTTATGGTGAAATAATTTTTGAATTCAATCCAGTAGTTTTTATGTGAAAACATTACAAACTCATCTTTCCTCTATATAATATTAGTACAGATCAACATGAAAGTTGATAGAAATAATTAAAGAAATCACCTTTAATTAGCAATAGTCGTAGAAATTGTGAGGTCAGCCAGCCTATGGCAGTTAAATTAAATTACAACTCCATAGTTAGCTTCGGCCGTATAAGAGTAATTGGGTAACATTTATACCGTGTCAAATTCGGTTAGCATTCAATAGTCGGTCTATCAAATCACTGCTGGTCATCCATACTAATAAACAAATAATTTGTCGTTTGCAAATTTATATAACAATGCATATAGTTCAACGGGTCGCTTTCATCAGCCGTATCTGTCGATCACGAGTCAATCGCACCATTTTGAGCTTAGCCTGCGTCGTGAATTCAAAGTGTTTTCGACATTTCAGCGGCGCGGTCAGACCTCACCCGAACTGAGGCATACGACGATGATTTCTTCAATGTTGAACAGGCGTCTTAGATAATATTTATCTGTGAATACAATCAACAGACATAATATCTGGGTTCAAAACACCAGCTTTCGTAGTTCATTGGGTACCATTGCTGTTACAAATTCCTTAAGCCGCTTATAATACAATCATGTTTTCTTTGATATTCTTCGCATTTAATTTCTATTTTTCTCCCTACTTAACACTACAGGCACTAAATAAATTATAAATATGCACTACTTCTAGGATAAAATCCAGGATATGGGCAGTGTTTGTTTTTCTGTATAGCTTAGGTTTAAAGAAATTAATTGTCATACGAATTAAATATTTTTTACAATGAGATATTGAAGCACGAATAAGTAGGTAGCAAATGCAGTAAATTTTGTGAAATAACCTCAGAACATTAATGAAGTTACTAATAATTACTTTAAACACCAAACATTTGATACGACATAACTTTCCGGTTTTTTTACACATATTTATGGTTCTCACACAGTTTTTTACATGTCATTGTATTGTTAAACTCCCTCAAACAATATTACTCATACATGAATAACATCTTTTTAGCCTGTGGTCTGACGGTTGATAAATTGTAGTATTTAAATCAAAAAGATAAATACATGGCAAGCAAACATAGATAGATAAAATTATCTACTTCCCCTAAAAGGTTACATTATAGACTAATAGACAAAGCATAACTTGAAATAATAATATCAACCACACAACAAATACTTGTAATTTTGTATGCAGCAATATATCATATTCTGTAGGTGTAGAATCGCCTTGGCGGCGCTATGCTAATATTACAAGACTTATCTCACTGCTGTCATCGCAATTTACTCTGAAAACACTGACTTTAAACTGGGTTACGACTGGCTTTAATCGTTAGTTTTAACTGCTACTTAACTTACAATATTTGACATATTGTAAGTTAAGTAGCAGAAGTATTCGAATGGGCATAATTATTTGGAAAAAAGTATAAATATTAGCATAAATTATAACACTGCGTATTGTATGATGTAATACGTGGCCAGTCTCCTTGATTTATTTATGCTTTAACGAACCAAATTCACAAGATAACCACCGTGCTAATTAGAAATGAAATGACTGAGTGGTATTCATCTTAATCCTATAATAGCAAAATTACTTTTTTTTATGGATATATGATGGCAAACGAGCTTGCAGCACCACCCATCCGCTTGCGCCCATGACAACTGTGACTGCCTTTAAACAATACTCAAGACTAGGATGGCTAGTACAGTTAGCTGAGAGAGTTAATTAGAACATTAGTTGGTCAGTTCGTTAGTGGGTATGAGTACTGGGGACTGTTAGTTTTAGTAATAGTCAATTTTTAGTAAGAGTCTCGTTCCAAATCAGTCCCAAATCTGTTACTGCAGAGGACTAATATGGTCGCCTCTAAATAAGTTTAAGGGGAAACCACACCTTTCCAACCGGACCACAATTGCTTTAAAAACAATTATGACACGGTAGAAATGGTACTAAATTGGTAGAATGGGCATGATAAAACGGGCGAACTCTATATGAAACAAAATAGGTACTTATCATAATAATCCTATTTGGTTCCTTATAGGCTCGACCAGCTAAAATTGAATTTGCCACATAAATCTAGATCTGAGGGAGACGTAACCGGGAACCAGGACTCGAAAGTACCTACTGCCTTTATGGTACTACATTATTAGCTGTTTATGTCAATTTTTTTATACCGCAAAACAAGTTGTCAACTGACTAAGCTATAACCTATGTATTTAGGTTGTCTTAAATCGGGTGTGGGTTTGTAATGAAACGTATATCGACGCAACGTAATAATTATTTAGTTGCTCAATGTTTGTGACTCGTGGAAAGTCAGTGGTGATTTTTCTTAGTTTTGAACGATGGACGAGTGTATGCACAGGACAATAGATCTAGTATAGATTAATAAATCTATGCACAGGACGTATAATTTATTTTTTTGAGAAATTAAATGTCACCTGCTGTAACGGCGAAGGAAACCTACATGCAAGATTTCTTCATTATGTTCTCTACAATCATACAATGGAATTCAAAACAATTCTATACAAATCATTATTTTTATGGATAAATAATCACCTATGGCAGAAGAAACGCTGAGCGTTTTCTGCTGCCATATCGACACAAACAACCGGGACAGACAGCTTTTCGTGCACTCCGAAGCACGGTAGCGTCCATGAAATTTTTCCACTAACGGTCACCCATCCACAAACCGACCGCGCCCGTCATTGCTTAACTCTTTCGATCGCATTGAATCGACGCGAGCCATTGGGCTATGGACGCAATGGGCTATCACCAGTATGAATACGAAATCCTTAAACCACTCAATAGCACCGCCTCAACGCACAATCCGCTTTGGGTGGCGTTCCTAAAACGGTGTTGCAATCTCTCTAAACCTGCTCACTGAATATTCATCAATGCATTGTGTGCTTACAATAAAATGTCTTCGTCATCGTGTCATCATAACGTTACGGCGGCTTCCTTACGCTTTGTATTGTTGTTTGTTATTAAAATTTCAAAATAATCCAGTTAATAATAATTTCGTCAACGCTTATCTAAAGGCGACCATCTTAATTCTCAACACATCTGCGACCAACTAATGTCCAGTTAACACGCTTTGTTAACTGGACTAACCATCCCAGCGGTAAGAATGAATTTTAGACTCCAGTCGCTTTAGCAGAACTAGGATGCGAACCCAAGACCTCCAACATTGTAACTGTGTACGACGTACCGTACAACTTGTTTGTTGGAGGTTAATTAACTCTTCGCGAACTATAATCTCATTATTATAACACAAATCGCCTATCGATGCCTTAGGGCAATCACACACGACGGTATTAAATGTCAACCTGAAATTAATTGGGTAATTGCTTTTCAGTTTAATCTAATTAATGATAAATATTTCTTACTTTCTAATTGTTCGATTTGGCATGGGAAGTTTATCCTCCATCCGCAACACAGGCCTTGGTCTATCGCGGGAGTGTGAATGGTTTTATTTCTTTTACTTTTTCATTCGCAATTTATAACAACAATGCCGCACCAATGAAACAACGAATTTTTATATTTTTGTCTGAGCGAATCCACCGAAATTAGTTTCGTGCGTAAACAACCTAACGCTTAATTCATTTCGCAGAGTTCACGCAGCGACTGTTTCTCTCTCGCCGTATCAAGTATCTCGTTCGAAAGTAAATTGCTATTCACCGCGATTACTTATACTAATAACTGGTATGTAAATTGTTTCAGGTATGAAACGTGGCTCAGGTGAAATAAGTATGCATTAAAAGTAATTGATTTGCGATGTTATTGGATGAAAGTAACAAGCCAGCATACTGCAGGTAGTTTTGGAAATGGTGTTTTAATGTTACTGTCACCCAGTTACAATGTACATTAAGGGTCTTATTACAAAGTAATAAGCCGTCTATAGCTATAAAGTGTTTTGTCACCTGTATGAAATTTTGAACTGAGTTTGAATTAAGAACACAAAACACTGCAAAGCTAAAAGGTGTTATTTTTAATAAGAGGGTTCTAGTAAGCCAGTTGTGATCGTGGAAGGAAGCGTTTCCTTCGCAATGGCGGTCACAGGCGGTTATTTAGTTCTGAGAAACTACATGAATCACTATTAGCACTCGACGCTGCATAATAAGGTTCTACGTCCTGTACACAAGTTTACTTTATCGAATTGACATCTGAATGACTAATGATGGTGTAACAGGCGGAGCTTACGAACCTACCTTGTACAAAATATATACAATCACGTTACATTGGAATATTTGCATTTTGTGAGAAATAAAGGTCTTTAAGAGAACAAAGATACGTTAGATATCTTAGTTAAAGATAACTTGTAATAAGTACAAGGTTATTACCTAAATTTTGAGGTAAAAAAATTATGGCGCTTTATGAGATGAACCTGACATATCGCCATACATGTATACAAGCTATCCATTTAAGCTTTGGGGATACATATCTTTTGGATGAATGCCATAGCAACCCAAAAATTTTCCTTCTATTATTTCTGAGTATAAATATAATGTGTATTTAAAAATAAGTGGACCTAAAGTCACACCCTGCAGCATCCAACGTTAGATCTACATCTCAATGACTCGGCACTAAAAACACACTTAATTCTACTTTGTAAATAGTAATTACCTACTTAATTACGTAATAGAATAATGGAAGAACAATCTGCAAACAACTTGATTGCTCGCCAGCCAGGGCAAACACCATTAACACCAAGCGAAAGTGTCTGAATACTCCGCGAATAGGTAGATAGCGGAAGTTTGAAGTGTTAGAATATAAAATCTGACATAAGTCGTGATAGTGTTTGGTATTGGTTAAATTAAAACTCTCAGGCATCTAACTTTAAAGGTCACAGTTCGGTAATTAGATGGTAATAATCTGTGAATGAAGCGAACAAACTCTATGTTCACAACATAATAATTAATAGGTAATTTCTTTGGAGTTAATATCCTCCTAAGGCCTCCAACATGTCTTATCTTAATGACTAGTTATCTTACGATAACAACTGGGACCGACAGCTTAACCCCTTTGAAGCTTAGTTTATTACAAAAGTCGATATTCCCGTTACGACCCTTTCCCTTGTTACGAAAGGAATGAAGTCTTACACTATTTAATTATTTTTAAGCTTATGCAAAGTATGTAGCACGACTTCATTTAGATGTATAGTGATAGTTCTCTCTACTCCTCATTAGTCTTCGGTGTAAGGGGAAATTTGAAAGTCAACTATGTGATTAAATGGACAAATCTACATTGCAACTGCGTGTGCATTCCTTGAAATCGCGTGAGAAAGACTATTGATTTCAATGAATCTTTCAGACGCCTGGTGTAAATTAAAATATAGAAAACCGACTTCATCAAAATTTATATTTGTAAGTAAATAAATGTTTAGTTGCTTTGTATTGATCGATTTAAAATAGCATTATCTATATTTCTTTTCTATAAGTAGTTTGTAGTTACCTAGACTTTGGATAAGCATGTCCTATCACCTCATCGCGAAATAAATTATTCGACTTTTGACTTTATGAGGTTGAGGGTGTGTAAAATCTAACCTATCATCGTGATTCTACCAACTGTATCGATAAGATGAAACCAATTCACGGATCTTACTAAAAAGCTTAAAGCAACCGTTTCTTCGTACGGCTATTTCAATCCTAGTAATGGGGTCTAATTGAGGCAGCTCGTGATAAACTAACGCACACGCCGTTAAAGGCCTGCGCGTGATAAAATTATTTATCGAAACGCGTGATAAATTGCTATTAGTTGCAAAATGTAGGTTAATATTGCTAATAAATATGGTTATTTTGAAACAGTAGCCTATATCCTATTTAGCTTCTAACGCATGGTATGGGAAGTTTGAAAGTTTTGAATCAGTTGTGTGTTCTTGTGAAGAACTTCGGCGTACTTAATTCTTCCTCAAAATATTTTGAGCACTCATGTGTGTTTAATCGATCACACGAAATCTCATTATTACCCAAGGTGTCAATTTCTGTTGTATAATAAAAATTTGTTTGTATTCCTGTTGGAAAGGTGGGGTTTCAGTTGCACTTTTATGGAGGTGACTGTCTTAAGTCTCAAGGGTAGCAATGTATCTGTGATCAATCTCAGAATGAGACTCTTATGAGTGTTGTTCAACTTCTGTCAATGTTTTAATAAGTGGCACTGGAAAGGTAGTGTCTGCTAACTAGCAGACAAACTTGTCTGCTCGGTCACTCTATATCAATTATAAAGTTGTTTTGTAATAAATTTGTACTTAGATCCGTTGTTTTGAATTGAACCTATCAATCTCTTGGTAGGTCCTGTTTGAATAAAGAAGGTAAAATGTCCGGATCGTGACGCCAAAGTCCTTCAGTTCGCTATGCCACGCCATTACCATTAAGGTTCCATCTTTGTTATTGTTATACTGAAATTATACCGTATCTTACTAGCACAATCTTAAGGTTTACAAGAATTTTGTTAGAGAAATCTTAGTTTAGAATTTTGTTAGTATTAAGCTTCTTCAAATTAATAATTATCTAAAGAAACTATTTAAAGAATATGTCACTAATGTATTTTTTTTAAATACTACATTATTTGCATATTGCGACATGTACATATAAAAGTTTTTCGAATTGTTATAGGTATATTATTATCTATACTACATAATAATATATTTTTTACGTTCGTTGACTGTTCTTTTGCTGTAACAAATTACGAATAAAGATATTCGAATTTGAATTTGAAATATATTATGGTGTAATTTTTAACACTTCCATAGATATTCTATTGACAGGCTAAATTGGAATGTAACGAGTGGAATATAAAAAAAAAGTCTAGGTTAGACCCTGACTAACTTTCTGAGATTTCTCTAATAATATTAATTGTGACGTGATGTCACAACCAAAGATTGTGCCATTAAAATTAATAACTATATAATTATTTGTACCATTCTAAATTTAATATCTTGCTTTCTTGCTTCTTTAATATTTCTAAAAGTAGTTCTTATTGAGAAGGGCTCGTACAGAGATTTTTACATTCAGATTTAAATGATTTCATTCAATTGTTTTAATTTCAAATATTTAATGTGGCTATTTGAAAAACAATTACTTAAAATTGATGATGATAGGTTCAGCTTATAGACCCAAGTCAAAGATCTTTGTTTTGTGCCCCAACCAGTCCATTAACTTGAGAATTCCCCGAAGCAATCACACGCTGAAGACGGAACCTTTGTCAAGTAGATTAGCCAATCTCTTATAAATGAAAAATAAAATAGACGCTAAAGTTCAGTTATAAATATTACTGGTCAGCTTGAAATAGTGCGGTCAGTCGACCGATCTGGGGCCCGTTTTTTTAATTTTAACTACCAGTTATTCATGGGAAAAATTTTCGTATGCAAATTTCTAAAAAAGTAATTCTAAGCATACGGCATTACGGCACAAGCATTACCTTTCGTCTGCTGAACGATTTCATTTATTGTTTTCCTGTAAGGTTGTCTGTGGCCAAGCCGGTGGTATGAGTGAGACGCACCTTATCAAAACTTGCATAACCACTTGTCTTTCATACTTAGTTTATTTATTTTATGTTTTACGTGTGTATTTGTTTAGGTGTGTGTATAGGTTTTCACTTCCGGTGGGTACTTTCGTTTGCTGTGGAACGCAGCAGTAGGGTTGTCAAATGTTCGTGATTTATTTGGATATGTGGCATGCATGTAATGTAATAGGATACTGCAGGGTTGGAAAGAATGACAAAATGTAGGAATAGACACTTATAAATCTTATATTATACGTTGTTTTAGAATTATTGTATAAATTAATCTTAAAAAAATATCTTAACAAGTTCACTGCTTGAATGAAAACTACGTAAACGCGTGATATATCTACTAAAACTGGTAAAAATAATGCTTCAGTATGAGGAGTTGTAGTGGGGTAATTAGTTAAGGGCATAATATATTACGCCAGTCAGCAGTCAAAGCAGTCAAAGTAACTGACTACAACACCATGAAATCACAGATAGAAGTTTGATATAATAATATTAATGACAGCCCTGCGCAACGCACCTTTGACTTACGTAGAAGTGACCTCCTGAAGGCGAAAGGACTACTAATGAAGGCACGTCCGACGCACCTATGTTATTGTTGGAAACACAATGAATATTTTATTACGAACCTCCATTACCGTCGTAATAGTTGAATGCTTAGATTTACGACTCTTCGCTTCAATGGCTTATGCCCCATGAGATATCGCTGGGTACAGCGATGGGTAATGGTTTTGATTTCTAAAGGCTATCATTAGGATTTGCAGTCGGTGATGTGTCGTCTATAAAAGGGGAATAGATAATTTTATGGCATGAGTATGAATATGCGTTTGGAATTTAATGCGTTTATAATTTTATTGTAACTGAAACAATTCTGGTTTAATATTACCTACTAGCATATCTTGTAACGTCGCTGATGACTTAGGTATTTCATGTGTTAATGGAATGTGGTCAAAACGAGGCAACTAGGACTAATCTTAACTTACATCTATATATATAAAAGGAGAAGGTGACTGACTGACTGACTGACTGACTGACTGACTGACTGACATATCAACGCAGGACCTAAACTATAAGGGCTAGAAACTTGAAATTTTGCACAGGGGTTCCTTTTATAACGTAGGGGAGCACTAAGAAAGGAAAATTCACCCCCTAAGGGGGTAAAACGGGGATGAAAATTTAGTATGAAACTTTGCCGTTTTTGAAGTCAAGTCTGCAACCGGAACGCGGGCAGACGTCGTTAATGGGTCTAATTCTACGCGAGCGAAGCTGCGGGCGTCCACTAGTTTAAGTATAATTGGACAGTGTAACACAATGGCAGATTCACTGTCGGATGCTGCAAGGAAGATTGTAATATTGGTTGCTAGATAAGTTAAAATTTCTTTATTTACATAGATGCATGTTACCAGGGCGGCATGTTCGCCTTAGCGACAAAGCCCTGTAAATTTTATTAAAAAAAAAAAAAGATTTTAAATTAGGTATTAGTTATTTACGAGCCTGAGTGTTCTCCAAAGCATATAAACCTTATATATGTATGTCAGATCGTATTGGTATCGTGGCGCTAGTCTACGTTGGTACATGCATACTCGTATGATCTGAGAAAGTCTTATTAATCAGTACCTACTGGTTTTCACAAAGCAGCACATATTCATAAAGTAAATTAATATTACAATAACATCACGCTTGTATTTCACCGAAGAGGTAGACAGACAATTGTGTATAGGTACACCTTCTTTTCAACAGTTATGTTTAGGTTCCACTTCCAAATGTCAGGTAGTGAGTCGATTGCCACCAAACTGACCAACCACTGGAAATTTCAGGTTTAATAACCCAAAATATACCTAAATCTATACTAATATTATAAAGCGGAAACATTTGTTTGTATTGTTTTGACACAATAACTATTGGACCGATTTAAAAAATTATTTCACCATTAGAAAGCTGCATTTTCACTGAGTGACATAGGCTATATAATATCACTAGGTGGAAACGAAACTATTGTTATGTCTAATACCACGCGCGCGAAACTGCGGGCGTCCATTAGCAATAGATAAAATATCCCCAACCCAATCTTTGGAAGCACCTCTAGCTTCCCATTCACGCTTGCCACTACTAACCCACAAGGCATAGCTTGCAATGAAGTCAACATAATAATATAGACTAACAGATATACCCACATTGACATAGAAGACGCATTGTCGATAATTTCACGATGAGTTTCACCGCGTAGTCTATTAGCTTTTCCACCACAACTCTACTTTTTGTAATTAAAATGTAGAGTCTTCACTACGGAAACTCCTACTTACGGCGAGCTGATGAGCTTAGCCTCAATGGTCTGGCGCATTAGAAGGCTTGTCACATTGTTAGCTGTGAGCGAGTAGTGAGCTTTTTGTACAAGTGGCACTTGTTGACTGAACCACAGAATACATAATAGTATAAGTACTGTACTGAAAATTTACAGTCTTACCTGATTATTACATGTTTAATAAATTACAAAAACTTGTTCATATTTCATTTTTTCAAGGTGTCGACATAATGTCCTTGAAAAATAATAGAAACATTTTAAAATTGAATTTTTTGTCAGCTAAAAATAAATAAATGTGCGATACACAAATATTTGTTACTCGTAGAGTTTAGGAATTTAATATAATATAATAGAAGATACTTCATCTGTCTTAATTTTACTTAACATATAAGTGCAAAAAAAGTATAAGAAAAAGTTGCACAATTATAAATTATGCTTTACTACTGAAGGAAAATCAATGCTGTAACGCAATATAATATTATAATATATAAGAAACACAAAGGGTCAATGAGAATCCACGACGATAATTTCCAGTGTGGCTCAAGTGAATGTCAGTAGTTTTCAATAAAACTTGTAGTAGGTAGGTACATTATTTTCACTGTGATAAAAATTATTCTACACGCACAAATTTTAATGTTGCGATCATCAGTAAGTCAATATACAAATAATTTACTTATTACTAAGAATGTACCACCGTTGGCTACTATGCCTACTGTGGTTTTGCGAAGTCCATCGCTTTTGCTGAGGCTGAGGCTTTCGCTGAGGCTTGTTCTGGCATAGTGGAATCTTCACAAAAACAGCGGCAGTTCCCTCGGACATCGCGGAAGTAGTGCGCAATTAATAATCCCACAGTGAAAAGGAACCCCGTGGATAGGGCGACCATGTTATTGTCCAATACGGGACGCTCCGATCTATATCCTCGGTACAAAAGTCAACTAGCCAAAGTGTAATTTTGGCAGTTTTTACATGACATCAATATCTTGACACAACGCATACTATGGCAAAATATTGTATATGTGGCATTTAAAATATAAATGTAATAATTACAAATAGTTTTTCTGCATAACTGAAAAAAGTAAAAATTCTACATAGGTAGAATCTATGTGAGATTAGTTTACTTTATATTACTGCCAAAATGACACTTTGTCTAGTTGACTTTTGTACCGACGAATGTACACAAATTTTATCGATAACTATATCGACTAGAATAAAATTGGTACATGTACATTCGTACATGGTGTACGACCATTTGATATGTTGTCTTATCTCAATTTGCCAATCACTGGTACACAACGGCACTGAAAATTCAAGCCAAACGATACTTACAGTTTATAGATTCTTCTGTATAAATCATTCTGTAAGTATCTATAAACTATAAGATCGTTTGCCTCTATACTTCTGTAAGTATCTGTAAACTTGAATTTTCAGTGCCGTTCAGTATCTGTATACTTACAGATTTTTTAATACATACATTCTTATAAAAATTGATAAAATTAAAAAGACCAAAATAATAACATTGATGATGTAAACAAAAAAATCTACATATGAATATAATTTTGTCGGGTTCTTTCGTCAGTCCCACAATTCGCAGCTATTATGGCTGTGCTACTTACACACATCCGATTGTTATATTAAATGCCGTTTAATTAAACAGTTGTACTCTAATTACGTCAGCTCTCGAAGGAAAGAATGTTCGTATTGAAACGTATCTGCATACAATGTTCGCAGATATCAATATTTATACAGAAGTTTTTGTTCTATTATCCGACGTAACCTTCCGTTTAAAAGAAAGTTATTTAATTGAATGTCTAATAGACGGTTATTTATGCTTTATTATCAGAAGGTGGGAAGGTTTAATAATAGTGTTGTGCGCCGGGAACCTGTTTTTGCGACTGGTATGAGAAAATTAGGTCCAATTTCAAACTCAAGAAAAAAATATTTTCCATGGGTATGTGACGACCCATGGATACACCTGATATGAATATACATATACGTTTTATTGCTCACATAAAGCAACTCATTGTTCTTTCTATAGTGATTCGAGACTATGGTGTTCATAGGGTTACTTACACTAAAATCACTAATGTTATTTACAATTTTATGAACGAACATTTAAACTTACCACGACATTAACCTATCGTTAGTCACAATTAAAAATAATACGCTGTTGGACATAGGCCTTTCCCACGGCAAGCTACTGAGCCCGATCTTCGACTCTCCTCATCCACTTGCTCCCCGCCGCCTTGCGCAGATCATCGCGCCACCTATATGTTACGAGTAGGTATTTTACTCGTAAATGTTATTCCGCCAATAATAAATGTTATTTCGAGAATATTCTCACCCTGACTCTAGTTTAACTCTGGAATATCACTATTAACTGTTACTACTACCATAGAGTAAGGACGAAAGTAATGTAGCCTGTGCAACTACTATTTACTTAGTAAAAAAATATATTTTGATACGAACTCGTTAAAGTTGTTTTCTTACCCACGTTACAATTACACAGACTCGTCTAGTCCAATCCTACCAGATAAAGATCGATTACCGAATCAGCTGCTTCATAGCGACTGATCCCGCGCGCCGTGGGCAACAAACAATCAATTATATTACAATCAGTATGTTTTTGTTCAGATTTTAAATTACATCAACGATGTTAACGATGTATTGTAAATTTTATTGGCGTCTTAGTTATTGTAAAATACACGTTTATTGCATTTTTTCAGCACGAAAAATCATTTTTTTTATTGTTCTTAAGCAGAACATAGTGGAATTGTTTTTAATTAAATATGAATGCAATTATTATGAAACGAATGCAATTATCTACATGATATTAGCGCTTATAAATAACCGCAATAATACAATCTTACAGGTAGACCCTAGACAGGTAGTTTGTCATTATTTCTTTGGTCAAATTATGTTCATTAAAAAAAAAATGTTTTCCTGGAAAGTATTATGAAAACTTGCCAAAAATCCTAAGCACCTATAGAAAGAGCTCTCTTACTACTTACTACATGACATTGAGCTAGATATATCGCAAGAAATTGATTGATTTATTAATTGAACAGCTCGTTTTACCACCCTTTTACGTATGTAACAGAATTTTGGTGATTTTTACCCACTTCAATAAGTTGGATTAATTTAAAACTTTGCACTTTTACCATGGACCGATAACAATACAATAATTTAAAAAAAAACATTTTACTTCGGTTATCTACAAAAGCGTGTTATTTACGTTTGCGTTATTATTACTCCGGCAGCAGTGTCTGTGGGGGATTAGCAGTGGGACGTCTATGGGTCGCAGCGTTATTATAAGCGATGTTATAAGTGATCAAATATCACACCCTAAATTGTACATCATCATTCATTATATTATCGACACAACCCAATGGCTCACTACTGACTCAGATCGAAGGGTTTCAAACCCTATCCACCTGAGTGCCTTTTTTTTTTATAGAGTGGGAAACCTTGAAAAGGTACCCGGACGTCACCCCACGTGGGATGTAAACCCACTCGGTGGCCTACTCCGGCGCTACAGGTGCCCTTCAGCGCCCTTCAGCGGTGCGCCCAAGACGGGCTCTTCCCGTATTACACAACGCTGTGCAGCCACAAACAGCGTCGTCTTTCCCGGGGTCACAAGATAGACGGTTCGAGCTCCCCCTCTCACCGCCCGCAACCCCAGAAGTCCCCTTTTAGTCGCTTTTTACGACAGGCAGGGGCTACCGTAGCACTATTCTGGTCCCGAGCTACAGGGACGATCCACCTGAGTGCCTAATAAACTAATAAATATCAATTACTGTTTCCAAGAACTTCATTACGCCGATCTAAGTACACATAACAAGCCCTTTCTTCGTAACAGTATCAGAATGTGCATTGCATGTGCGGCGGGCCGGAACCGAACCCGATACCCATGCGAACGGTGGAGGGTAGTCGGGTTTCTACTTGCGCCACCGCACCACCGAACCTGTAATACCTGTGGTTTTGCGAAATTTGTTGGGAATTTTCATTACAATCTGAGATTTTTTACTTTTCTTTTATAGATAATACACGATTATGCAGCACCGCCGATCCACAGCAGACCATTACAGCAGTGATCTTGACAGATCCGGAAAGAGACTCTCATGAGTCTCGAAACAAGTTGGTCACCGATGCGTTGCTACCCTTCAAAAATAAGATGGTTGCCTCTATAAAAGTCTAACTGGAATCAACACCTTTCCAACCAGTACCCAAACGCTAAAAAATAATTAACTATGTAGAGGTAAAATAAGAAAATTCGGGAAAGAACTGAATTTCTAAAAGAACTTCAACTACTTTTTATACATACTTACCCGTAGATCATTGTGCTCTTAAGTTGCTGCTTCGCATGACGGTTACAATCGTTAAAGATATACATTTTTTATTTATTTAAAAAAACGCGTCAATCTCTATCCGCACGACCACATTAAAAGCTATCACAAAACCATAAGCACTTGAGCTGTTGGCTGGTTAAGTGGCGCGAAGAGTTTAGTGTGTCAACGCCACTCTCCGCGGTGCGGTCGATGCATTTGGGTACCGGAGACAAACCGTCCTCTGCCGTGCTGGGCATGTGGCTTTTCGATTCTTGTTTACGGTGCAGATTGAGCGGCGCAGAGGGCGCATGCCGACTGCATTTAGTTTAGGACAGGGGTCGGCAACCTTTTGAGTCGGAAGAGTTAAAATCTTAATCCTCCTCAATAATCCTTGTTAGTTGATTCAGATTCGATTTTTAAATGTTTTTTTTTTTTATAATATAAATAATATTTGCGTATGAAACTAAAAAGCCGAAGTTTCACATGCGAAAAGCCGCATGTGGCTCGCGGGCCGCAGGTTGCCGATCCCTGGTGTAGGATGTTGGTTACATCACGCCTGCATTATCTCGCAGAGGTGTGTACACTTTTCACCAATTATGTTTATGTTCCATGTATATGGGTGATTGATGAGCCCATATCTTTTTGGTGAACCTTACACCCTGTATAAATCCAAACTCTAACGGGCCAAGGGCTACTCCAGGAATTTAAAGTTAGAAAAGCTTTTAGCTGCATAAATCCTTTGCCAATCAATGTTAATAACTTTTACCATTTAAAAAACCTCAATTGTTATACCAATTCGGGTATACGCACACTGCAACAAATCCATAAAATTGATTATGTCTCACGTAATTATTCAAGTTTAGGTCGTGATCAATTATAATGGTCGAATATTTTTATTTAAATCATACCTTATGAACCACAAAATATTATGGGTTTAACTTTTTCGCTGCGACCCATAGACGTCCCACTGTTGGGCACGGGTCTCCTCTCAGAATGGGAGGGATTAGGCCTTAGTCCACCACGCTGGCCAACGTTTAAACTTAACTTAACTTAACTTTCTTAACTTTTTCATATAATTCGAACTCTTAATTTTAATTATGTGCAAAGAAAGTATTTTATTTTTATAACACACGCAGAAAACTAAGCTAAGCTTCAATTACTTACTTTGCATCAAAAAATTAATTGCAGATGAATATCCTTTATATGAGGATTGACACCAATTAAGGGAGATCTATGTCCAGCAATGGACTTTAAAAGGCTGAGGGATGGATGGATGATCCTGTATCATGTTCAGACAGTGTAAATGCAGTCTCTGCAGCCGCCTACTCTGCGCGCTCTGTCTCTGTCGTTCACCTCAGTCGCTGGTCAGTCGCCTGCGGCGCGGTTGCGTCACGTGCTCTCGTGATCGGAATCAGATGTAGATAATTAACCGATTATTGTACGGACAGCTTATTGTTATCACCTTACATAAACGTGAGTTATGTGCCAATGCAGCAATGGACCGGTTTTCGAATTTCGCGCGTGCATTTGCCGCGTTTTTAATTGACATTTGAAGTTTGAAACGGACGTGTGCTAGTGATGCGGGGACGTGTAGTATATGCGCTTTGTGAGATACAATCGATTTTTAAATACCGGTTTTCGTATTCGGCGGTTTGTGTGCGTTCGTTTTTATACCGATTAGTGAGTTTTTAAGTACTTAAGTGCAGCTGAAAGCTTTTCCATGGCTTGGAACGAACTAAAACTTAATTAAAACTGTTATTATGAACTCTGTTATTGAGTGTGGGATACACAAATAGAAGAAAACAGCAGGCAAATTGTTGTTAACAAAACATCTTGCATGTAGATCAGATAAAAATTTAAATGTAGATAGTGTTATGTATGGGAGGATGCGACATGCGACCCTTATGAGTTTTTCTTACTACTAAAGTACCGAAAGTTATGTGTGCGTTAGTTTTAGAGTTTAGTATTCCAGACAAAGCTGTTAGAAATTTTTTTATAAGACTGTAAATACGTCTTACACCGGTTATAAGCAAAGATAAATGTACTGATAAATAAGTCTGTGAAAGATTAAATTTAAGCCTGACCTGTTCTGTAGCTTTAAGTTTGGTTATCCAACACTTATCGTGGTTGATACAATAATGAGCTGTATCCATTTCTTTTCTAGTTGAACGGATAATGATATGACGGTAGTTTTGTAATGTACGAACACATGCGGTTTGCTTAATAAATGTGTTGTGTTAGTGATGAATCAGTGATGATAATTTAAATTGTGAAGTATCATGAACGGAATACATTTTCAGGTAAGTTCATATTTTATCTTAATTTCTCGTGTTCGCTCGGCTTGGGATAAAGCCTGGGAATTATCTCAATATTCACAAAATCGGGTTTCTTTGTCATTCGAAAACGACGAAGCTAAATGAAAATGCGACATGCAAAAAAAACAGAGGTCAGAAAGAGGTTTAAAAATACTTTTAACCGAATATAGTAGTAATTTGCTGATCGTTTCCGTGCTTCGGATGACAAGTTAAGCCGTCGGTGCGGGTTGTTATCGTCGTTAAGCCATTTCGGGGGCCTTTGGGCGGCTTAAAACATGCGAAAATCGGGTTGGGCCCCCTTAGCCAATAACCAATCCTATTCGATATCGGTTGCTATCGTTATTTTCACAAGTATCGTATTTAAAGAAGTACAATTCAAAGGAGATCATCCCTGAAAATTGACACTGAGGCTCTACAATATTTTTTTTTTTTAATTTATATAGGGGTTGATTTTGCCCCGCTACTCACCAGCCAGGTCTGCAGTTCCGTGTTGGGGTATAATAGGAGAGGCGTTGGACAAGTTTTCAGCTTGCCTCAAATACCTACCGAAAAATTGATGCCAGCTCTTGGACCATTAATGGCTCTATCCAATACTCGTCCAACCCGTGTCCTGGTAATGACTCTGCTTTTTGAAATCCAACATTTTACTACATTATGTCGTCTGTTTCATTTTCAAGGTAAACTTCATAATAAAAAATGATAGTTATACTTACTATATTTTTCATCTTCCCTATGTACCTACGTGCGATTCTAGTAAACAGTCAATTTTGCATAGTCGGGGATTGTTAGCTGTATACGTTTTCTGTTCACATATTGAAACGTGATAAATCCCTCATAATAGGTACGTTCAAACGTCGAGTCAAATTATGCTGAATTATACATCGAGATAGAATATGCGCTGAGAGAGATTAACTTTAATTTTATTGATGGAAAAATCTATAATATGCCTCCTTCGACATAATTTACAGAAAAACGTGACAGACGCCTTTAGAGCATATTCACGTGATTCCGATCACGTCGTATGGATTCTTTCCTATAGGGAAATAACTGAAGAACGTGCAGAAAACGTAAGTTTAAATCCTATTAATAGTAGGACTAGGATTACTAGCAGAGGCTAGTAATCCTAGGTCGCCGCGAATGCTGTGGATTTGAACTTGAATACATTTTATATTTTCATACATATCTGTTTTGCTCTATTATTAGTGTAATTCACAACCATAAATTGATGACTGAAGCCCTAACAAAGGATGCAAAAATAACAATTCGAACAAATTTAATTTTCATTTCATCTTATGACGGACAGGACAAAATAAAAAATATACCTAATGATGTGGGTAATACTTAATATTTAACACATTAGAACTAATTCTTATTTATTACTATTTGCCGTTGCCGTTTGCTTAACTCGTAAGTACTAATACCTATAATAAAAAAAGAAGATAATTCCTAATCAAGAACCCAACTTTTATTGATGGCCATTATGTCCCACACCCCCTTACTACAAATAACTTACATTGATCTGCGATGGACACGTAGTAAAGGAATAAATGTTATATTACACAAAAAATAATGTATTTTAGTACATTATATACTAGATTTTTTTTTTAATTTAAAATAAAATCACTGATGTTTCTTTGAATCCCTAAGGGGTCAAAGCCATTCTACTTACCTGCGTCCTATTCTATTTCCTATTCTAGGTATATTTTTTTGTGTTCCCGAATGACATGTTAAAAGCTCATCCATTATATTTTTATGATTAATACTGCCGGGATACGATAACCAAAAGATTATTTTAATGAACTGCAAAAGGTAAATGAAGGTGAACCGGAACGTAGAAGGACTGGACCATTAGGCAAATACAAAGTAATATTTTGATAAATGCATTTTTTTCATTCCAATGTCTTAGGTTTATAGTTTAGTAAATTTTGTTTATTTCCTAAAATCAGATATGTATTTGGATTGTCAGATTTAGATTCAATTTTACGTAAAACTATTTGTATAGGTAATGCACGCTTTTCGAACGTCATTGCATTTTCATTAAATCTACTAGTGGACGTCCGCAGCTTCGCTCGCGTGGAATTAGACATAAAAATAGTTTCGTTGACACCTAGAAATATTATATGTACAGCCTATGTCACTCAGTGAAGATGCAGCTTTCTAATGGTGAAAGAAATTTTGAAATCGGTCCAGTAGTTTTTGTGTAAAAACATTACAAAAAAATCTTTCCTCTTTATATTAGTATAGATTTAATATATTCTCCTGACTGACATAGGCTAGTTATATAAAAATACTCATGGGGAATGGGCAGATATATATCGGAGATAATAATGGATATCGTCTACTCATTTTACGCCACCTTCGCGTCATCGCATCGTGTTTAATACATTATTGAGATAAATTAACTCTCATTGTGAAGTCTTGGCTAAATCATGAATCACGCATGTAGAACTGATTTAAATAAAACTATTGCAAAAATGTATGATTGATGATTAACTCTATGATGAAGCATGAAACATATTAATTATAACAGACGCTATCTACATCAGATAGAGACGAATTTGCGTACAAAATTAACATCAATTTGTTAACTCTACCGCTGATCTTGTGATTTTAAGTCTCTTGCATATTTATTGAATGCATACGACTGGACAAACTTGAAGTGTGATTTATCATTTACAGTACAGTTATGTGTAAAAAAAATCCTCTTGAGTGACATTTATGTACTGTTAACTGTATTTATCTGTCGCAAAATATCACAAAAGTAAAATTAGTCTTATTAACAATTATTAACTGGACTATTATTAAAATCAACTAACAAGATTAACTGACACTAACAGATCGTCCCGGTCCTCATACTAACTAACGAACTTACTAAATAATGTTCGTGTTAACACTCAGCTAACTGGTGTAAACATCTTAGAACCTACCTATTTGAGTCTTGTACAAAGTCTGTCACAGTTGATGAGTGGTGCTGCAAGCTCGTTTGCTATCTTATCCATAAAAAGGTGATCTATTCAGCGGGCAATTCGAGCGTCGATTTATCTTATGCCATTACACATTCCGCGGCCGTTTAGTAACTGTGTTGTTCACACGAATGCGCTGATAACATATAGATTTATATTCCAGTCGGGTGACTTATGAAATTATGTCGCCGCCCATAACCATTGTCGCTGCTCACAGTCATTCGGAAAAGCTTTAGGTTAGGCTATTCTGTTTGTTCTTTGAGAAGTCTACTTGAATATAATATAATATCTTCTGAAGTTCTAGAACGTTTAACTTTCATTTGAGACGTATTTCAATGTACAGAAGAGACGTTTGCAACAAAGATTGCACGGTAAAAAATACCACTGTCGCGGAGGTCTATAAGTACATTAGATAAGGAATATAACCAAACTAGTGGACGCCCGCAGCTTCGCTCGCGTAGAATTAGACCCTCTGCCGCGTTCGGGTTGCCCACTTGACTTCAAAAACGGCAAAGTTTCATACTAACTTTGCACCCCCGTTTTACCCCGTTAGGGGGTGAATTTTCAAAAATCCTTTCTTAGTGCTCCCCTACGTTATAAAAGGAACCCCTGTGCAAAATTTCAAGTTTCTAGCCCTTATAGTTTAGGCCCTGCGTTGATATGTCAGTCAGTCAGTCAGTCAGTCAGTCAGTCAGTCAGTCACCTTATCCTTTTATATTATTATATAGATATGGAATACTCGTACTACCCTTAATATGTTTTTCGTATGTCCTACCGCAATGCAGGTTAGATTCCATTGAGCCAAAAAAATCTCAAATTTGGATCGCTATCTTTGTTAAGACAATTAAACACTGCACAGTATCTTTTTGCCTTCTTTTTCTCCATGTTTTAAACAATGCAACGAACAAATGAAGTACCTATATAATCAAAGGAAAAACGGAACAAACCTTACGCGTAACTACGTCACACAGCCCTGGCGAGTGAGGCCCGATTAGCCTGCTCTAACAGGTCGCTGTGCGTAGGTACATTTTTGTACAGACAGGCCTGGCGCCAGGCGAAATTAGAATTCAAGTGGCACGGAGTAGGTACGGACCCCTCGTTAGATTTCTCGTGCGAGTGAATTTCAAAAATAGAGACAACATGAATTTCGTAGACGCTTTTGCGATTTTCGTATGCGAGTGAGATTCAAAAATACGGCCTATGGATCGTTCAACTCTATACCGTGCGAATATTCGATACGCTGAGCGTCGAACGAAAAATGTCGTAACTCGTCACGTACTCACTTCGCATGCTACTGCTAGAATACTGATTATTTATTTGTAAGTCATTGGCTGTCAAAGTAGGCCCTCTTAGCGCCAAGAAGCGCCCTCTTGTTGGTGTCTGAATAGGTTTTTTCTTGCAATAAATAAATTCCACGCGGATTAATTAACACAATTTTTTTATTGCGAAGCATTCAACATAAAATGTGTTACTTGGTTACTACTTGCAATATATACTTTACTTTGATAACTAAAATCTACTTTTTGATGATAATACTAAAAAATACAATACATATTAGAAACAATCAGAAGGTTATAATAAACATTAAATCATAGCTTATTGTATTATAACATGTGAACTTTATTAGTTTCATATTTAAATAAAGTTTCAAACTTATATTATGGCTTTAAGTTACTGTGAATTTTTCAAAGTGGGTGGTAGCCGGTATAACTTTGAGAACCCCTGTTGTATTCGAATGAATGTAAGTACACACAATTTGTTATTCTTTTTAGATGTCCAACGGTATGTAATACATGAAAGTTGTATGAGTCGTAGTGAGGTGCGTTACATCATGCCATTTTGATTGGATGAATCGAGTTTTGCCGAACAGTTGCTCATTGAAGCATGGGTACGAAGTACGAGCCATATTTACGAGTAGCACTTAATAAATACTAGTGGACGCCCGCAGCTTCGCTCGCGTGGAATTAGACATAACAATAGTTTCTTTTAAACCTAGTAATATTATATAGCCTATGCCACTCAGTGAAGATGCAGCTTTCTAATCTAATCTTTGAAATCGGTCAAGTCGTTTTTGTGTGATGGACTACATTATGTTTGATTCGTTATTAATTCAGCCAATGTTATGTGCCATGGAAGTAATAGATCCGCTTTATGTGTCACGCACTGACAAATATCAGTAGCTCGCAAAATTGTTGCGGTATAAATGACAGGCTAATAGATAATACGATAAGTAATTAAAAGATTAACATCATAATACATAATTAAGTATGTGACAGGTAATAGGAAAGCAGTTACGCATCGTGCGTTTCCTGCAACCCAAGCTCGATGCGAGTGACTGATTTGACCGGAAAGGTATCTAGATTTCCTGTAATTTTAGCTGTTGTGGGATTACGCTATAGTTGATCTATTTGCACCTGTGGGACTGGGAATGGCATTAAAATTATTGTGGTGGCTAATTAGTTGTTGATTGGGTCAGGACTCCACTGAATGAAATTTAGCCCAAACGGCTTCATAGCTTCTCTTATATTTTAAGATATTACTAACTAATTATGTGATTTCTCCAACCAGGGCGACATGTTCGCGTATACGACAAAGCCCTTTTATTGCATTTTTTAATAGAATAAAAAAATATGTTTTAAATGTCACATGATGTCAAATGAGAAAAACTTTACGAGGAAACCCACCTGATAATTCTGAATAATGTTATCGAATGGATTTAAGCCTGTCATTTGACTAGGTGATGGACAAAGGCCTTATCCCATTAAATGCGGGAGGGTTGAAGCGTTGTAGTGTGGGTTGATAGGGTGGTGATACATTTCTTTACTTTCTTCTTATTCTTGTTTAAAATCACTGCTGTTCGTTCTACTAAAGTATCCCAATGAGACACGGGAAAAAATAAAAAATAAAGTAAATCGATTTTATTTTATTCAAACCTGAATGTTCCGTTGTTTTCTACATGTATTATCCTACATTAGTATACAATAAAGTGTTTTTGTATTTTTATTTCTATTTGTATGAAAAAAACATTCGATCAAATGTAAATCGGAAGTGTTGATGGCGATAATTTTAATAGAATTCAGTCTATCCGATATTTCCGTGCCGTAATCAGCCCCTCGAGTGTTATTCAAAGTGCATAATAGATTAGAAATTACTTTCATGCCCGTATAAAAACATGGAAAGCTAATAACTTACAGCGCAAATGAGCAGTCTTATGAGGGTGTCAAGATGTTACTCACATGCTATAGACCTACTTACTCACATTGTGGATGGGTGACCGCTAGAGGCAACAATTTCATGGGCGCTGCCGTGCTTCGGAGGGCACGTAAAGCCGTCGGTCCCGGTTGTTTTCAATGGCGGAAACAGTCGTTAAGCCTTGTCGAAGACCTTCGGGTGGCTTGAGAACATTCGACACTGGGTTGGCCACTAACCCCTCCACCAATCCGCACTGGAGCAGCGCGGTGGAGTATGCTCTAGACCTCCCACAGTCTGTAGGAGAGACCCGTGCCCAGCAGTGGGACGTCTATGGGTCGCAGCGATAGTCACATTATTCTGTATGGTTTTTACGTAGCGTACGTGCTTTACCAGGGAAATCGAGCTCGCCTTATAAATTGATAGGTCCAGAGTTCAAATCCCGATGAAAGCACGCTCCAATGACTTTTCTTTATTTACTTATTTCTACACGTTTATCTTTTAAGCATACATACATACATTTTTTATGCGTTTATTTAGAAAAAAAATCCAATCAAAAAATTTCCTATAATAAACAAAGAATTTTATGAAGGGAACTTTATTAAGGAACTTAATTTTATAAGGGAAATTAATTATTTATAAAAATTTAGTATATTACGGATATTACGGGTAGCTAGGTATTGTGGGTACTGTTATTATTTATTTATTTATTTATCTATAATATAAAAATGAATCGCAAAATGTGTTGGTAAGCGCATAACTCAACAACGCCTGGACCAATTTGGCCAATTCTTTTTTTAAAATGTTCGTTGAAGTTCAAGGATGGTTTTTACGGCGAGAAAAATTTGAAAATTCATCCCCTAAGGGGGTAAAACGGGGGTGCAAAGTTAGTATCAAGCTTTGCCGTTTTTGAAGTTAGTGAATGTGTAACGCGAGCGAAGCTGCGGGCGTCCACTAGTTATTTATAAAAATTTAGTATATTACGGATATTACGGGTAGCTAGGTATTGTGGGTACTGTTATTATTTATTTATTTATTTATTTCCGGCCTAATTCATACAAAAATAATACCTAAACCTTTTTTAGCTACAAATAGAAATGTTTTGTCGTCTTTATTTACACTGACAAAACACATGACAACTATGATAGGTTTATTAATCTTATATAATAAAAATGAATCGCAAAATGTGTTGGTAAGCGCATAACTCAACAACGCCTGGACCGATTTGGACAATTCTTTTTTTAAAATGTTCGTTGAAGTTCAAGGATGGTTTTTACGGCGAGAAAAATTTGAAAATTCATCCCCTAAGGGGGTAAAACGGGGGTGCAAAGTTAGTATGAAGCTTTGCCGTTTTTGAAGTTAGTGAATGTGTAACGCGAGCGAAGCTGCGGGCGTCCACTAGTTTGTTATAAATAAGGCTTAAAATGTACAACATTATTGTTACTTCTAGAGTGATACACAAAGGGTGGACTTATGCCTTATGACCTTATTATGTTTATGTGATGAGCCGTGATTGAAGAGGAGGTAACTAGATTATGTTAGTTGAATAGTTATTATTTACATGAATACTATCACCTGGTGGCTGGGGGACAGAACATTGCATCTCCCGCACAACGTCTTAGGGAGAAGAGACTGGCTGAAAACCAGCGCTTCCCAGGATTTCGGTCCCAAGGAAGCAAGCAGCTGATTGACAGCTGACTGAGCAATAAACAGATTTTATTATTATTATTATTATAATAATAAACGGAAAATACTGAGACAAAACATCGTCATCACATCAACGTTGTAGAGATAGATAGTTATTTAATGAACATTCATGAATTGATCGCAGAACTTTCTTCCGAGGAAAGTGACAAGAAAGTTTTACAACTAGGCCCACAGCCTACAACTACGAGGAATGTTTTCTCGGAAATGTACTTCCACTTCTACGAGGTTTCTTTGCCGGTTTATGTTAACGCTATTGTGCAATTAGTTGGACGATTGTTAGTGATCGCGTCTACGAGCGAATATGTCGCGGCAAGGTTAGGTTGTAGGTATACTTTACTAAATTTTGCCTGTTATCTCTGATTCCATCAATTTCGGTTAGTGTGTTTGCGGACACGGGTGAATTTTGTCGAGAAATTAAGCTCTGGTAGTTGTAGTAGCGTTGTAATAGCCCAATGGCTCGCGTCGATTGAATGTGATCAACAGACAGGCGCAGTCGGTTTGTGGATGGGTGACCGCTGGTGGCAAAATTTCGTGGGCGTTCAATGCTTCGAAGGGCACGTTAAGCCGTCGGTCCCGGTGGTTTTCAATGGTCAAAACAATCGTTAAGCCTTGTCGTAGACCTTCGGGTGGCTTGGGAATATTCGAAATTGGGTTGGCCATTAACCCTCCACCAATCCGCATTGGAGCAGCGTTGTTGAGTATGCTCTAGACCTCCCGCTGATTTGTTTGAGGGAGACCCAGCAGTGGGACGTCTATGGGTGTCAGCAGCAGTTGTTACACTTAAATTACCCATAGAGAAGAGTGACTTGCAGCTTGCGCGAATTTTGAACTATTTCCGTAGAGTAATGAAAGGTTTAGAATATTGTGCCATTATTAAGAAGGCATTTGTGTGTGTACCTTAAGAACTGACTAGATGATTGATTGCATGGCGTACATGCTAATTTTGCCACAGATATAAAGAAAATCTGTCGATCCTACGACACATTATAAATGCAATCGTATAACGAAAAGGATGCAAAAGTCTCTCGTATTAACTCTTTGAGTTTGGGTCATCTCTTCGTTGCACTTGCAGAACACGGACCGTAAATAAAACCTAATTGCTAACAACGTGTCCATTACAAAAACATACACCTGCCATACCACTGTGCAGCTAACTGCGTAAGCTATCGGAAATTACCTATTAATAGCATACCTCTTACTAACCAATTGGTATTCATTGTACTCCAAGAATACTTCATCTCACCACCATCTGCCGTATCTTACTCAATACTACGTCATATAGTCACGGGACCTGTTATTATAGTCCAGAGGCTGGTCGATTGGTGCAGAAGATTCACCTGCCTCTAATTTTAGTTTGACAGATGCTTGCATTTATGTCGATAAAAAGTTTCAATTCTTTCATACTCCAATTTCTTTGTTGTGAGTTCTTGAGTGTCGGGTCAAATTGAACAATTTTTAAACACAAGGTGTGGTTTATTGCAATGCAAAAATTTGACATTAAATGTCATGGCATTTTCAATGTTTTAAAATACACTTTTACTTTTAAAAGCCTTTTATGTTTCAGATAGCAAACGGGCAAGAAGCCTTTGATGCCGTCCATTTTTCTGTGATCACTAAATATATTATAACCGTGCAAACTTAGCTTGTAACATATTCCTACATCAAAATGTGCAACAAAATTAGCTGTCTGGATATGAATATGAAGAATTTGATTGTTCAAAGTTACGGTAAAATTAATTACAATAATTTTTATACATGAGTGTACGCTCAAATATAAAATAACTTTACCGTTAGTTAGCAAAATAACTGAGGTAAATGTCGAAACTGATCTTTGTGTAGCGGTAATATAATCATGTAACGGCGCGGCGCAATGTCCCTCATATGAACAATGCCCAATTAAACACGAGTTCTTGTCATAACTGGCAGGTTTCGGGAGCAGCGATAAAAACTGAGATTAATATATATGAAGAGCAATTGCAAAATCTTATAAATCAACACTGTAAAAATTTCGCGCTTAAAGGCCGTGATGACCCCAATTTTATCAAAAAGCGGGTAGTGCTGCTTGAGTTACTGACTTAACAAATTGCATTTATAAGTATCTCTTAAATAATAAGATTCGTTTCCAAATACGTGAAAACGTTTTGGATTTTTTCATAATTTTAGATTAAATGAAATATAATTGCGCTGTGTAGAATGTTATCTAACAGTTGAAATATTAAGCTTGCACAAGATCATAATAATATGTATTTAAGTATTAAGCGTGGGAAATAAAAATAATCATCTACTTACAATGAAGGCTTTTAATTCTACCTTTTGATTATTTGAATTGCTTTTGTGTGTCTCTATACGAATCCTCCGACGACCGGCTGTTATCGCAAAATGCTCGTAATAATCGTTAAGCCATGAAAAGTCCTTTGGGCGGCCACACAACTTCCGACTCAAATTGGCTACCAACCACTTCACACTGGAGCAGCGTGGTGAAATACGCTTCTGGCCTTCTCAATAGTGAAGAAGTTGCCTATTATGCGTTACAACCACAGAAATTAATGAAGATAGAACAGTGAACTGAGCGTATACCCCGTGCCGCAATCTTGCAATACTAGTATACTGCAAGATATCTCGCAAGTTCGGTCAGTGTGTGTCGATGGATTTGATTACAACTAAAACGAGAGTGTCACCTGACTAATTACTATAGTGTGACGTCACATAGGCGGGACTTGGGAAGGGCTGACGAAAAACGTTAAATACTGCTGCACGGATACTTTGTTCACAAAAATATATAGCGCTTCTAGACCGGTAAGTTTAAACTTACACAGATGTCAATTACTTCACCGTAACCGATGGTCTCGAACGAAAGCTACCAATTGAATTAGACAGTTACATGATTAATGCAAACTATTGCCGGTGGTTCCGATACTTGCGCAATCGAGTAAGTAATCGATTCGAACAAGACCATCTGTAATCCGCTCGGCAGTTTCGTAGCGTCTCACACTCGCCCCTCTGTCTGTGTATCAGAGTTGAGACTGGTCGCTTGGAAATGTAATAACTGCTATAATAGCACACGCCAAACACCGTTGCTAATTGGAAATCGTGACGGATCATTAAATTCGATTGCATAGCCGTTTTTGGATAAGGTTTCGCCTGTTTGGGAATCGATTATCGTTTTGATATGGTATACAGTACGGATGCTGTTCCAGTTATGAGTTCATAGTTTTGACCTTCTGTTATGTGTAAGGTTGCTCTTCTAAGAAAGATAACGAACTAGGTACCATAAGTCATATCCCAATCACATTTCTGTAATGAAGCTACTAATAGTCCTTATAAGTTAAAAAGCCAGTTTATTTCCCCAAATGGGTCACCAGTTTTGTTAATAGTCCTTATCTACTCCCATATGGTACATATTTATGTACCTACGACGTCAGTACCTTTGAAGTACTTACACCATATGTAACTTTTCCCCACACAACCAGGGTTTGACTGGCCATAGACCATGACCATGGAAGTTCAAACATAAACACACTCATTCACGAAATTAAGTCTAAAAGTATTTTACTGACCAGTATTTTACTGACCAGTATTTTACTGTACCAGTCAATGATGCTTTTAGCTGTATTTTTAATCGCATAGGTCTCATACTCGTATCTAGAACTTCATTATGTGCCCGTGTGAAACTAAGGTTAAACATAAATTAACATCATATGAATACACGCGGTATCTCATTATACATATTACATTTTCTCGAAACTTCAACCAGCATACATTTCATTTTGATAAGATAGAACCGAGAATTAATTAAATCAAATTCAGTTGACCTTTCTCACACATTATGTACATAATTATTACGAACTTTGCAGTGAAATCGAGGTTTTAAATTAAACAACTGCTTTAAATGTATGTAAGTATGTGAATCCATTTCTATTATAAGCCCTTTAAATTATGATGCGCTCGTTCAAATGCGTTTCACAAATTTGTTATACTAAATTTGAGATCGAAGGGCCATGGGGGCCTAACGACGTCGTAAATTTCAGATCATTTCTGTTTAACATTACGTAAATGAGTGAAAATTCATTATGTAAGAAAGAAAGCAGGCACACCTACTGGGAAGCAGGAAATTTAATGAGGTCCACAATATTATGATAAAACGTTTTTTAAGTGATTTCATTAACTAATAGGAATGGGAAGGGCTATTACTTAGCTAAAATGTAATGGCCTACATGATGCTTAAGTTTTGTAGTAGTTTCTTTATCGTTAAGTAAACTAGCTAGTTGATCCATAGTCAGTTTTCATTCTTAGTTTGTTCCCAGTGCTTTTCAGTAGAGCCATTGTAAAGTGTGTAGGGTCAACAAATTAAATACATTGAAATGTCAGGAAGTTTTCTTCTAATATTTCTGTAGTAAAAGTGATATTTGTTGATAAAAATGGTATTAAAACTTAGATTCTTCCTTTCGTTCGAGTTAGTAAATCGTTAATTTTAATCTGTGCAGTGTTGACGGTGTTTTAAAAGATAGGTAAAGTTGACTATTTTGTATTGTTGAACTAGTTAAATTATTATAAAATTCAATAAAAATTAAATAACAAGGTTAAACTAGTGGGTCCATGGGAGGTCCGTTTTCCACGGCTACTGCGGAAGCCGGTAGTGCCAGGGAGCCGGTCAAGTTCCTCAGACGTCAATGTTGATGATGTGTCAGATTATGGTTAAATTAATAATCTCAAACATTTCAAGAAATAAAAAAAAATGGTCTTTCACCAGGCCCTGACTGCCGAACAGCGGGTCCCGTGTTCGAATTAAGGCTGGAGCAGATATTTATTTCGAAGATAAATATTTGTACTCGGGCGTTGTTTTCTGCATGTCCCGCAATACAGGCTTAGGCCTAACGCGGGTGTATAGTGTTTTAATTTTTTTATAAGTACATACTTACTGCATTACGCGGTACCATAAATCGTCTCCTTCTTGCTCATTCTGGTATATTCATAATCCGTTATTGAGTTCATACAGTACAGAACTGTGAAGACGACCAAACCAGTAATAAAATGGTCCTGGCTACTTAACATTTTAAACAAATCAATCAAGTACCCGTCACTAATGTTAATTGCGGAAGGGCATCGGAAACTGCCCCAAACCTAAAGATTACGTCATTAATCATTAATCATTAGTGAAGTGATGATAATATAACTGGCAGTAGTGATGTGTGCACTGACAGTGATTATAATTTAAGCTTTCCTTTTATAATTATCGGCCGCGATATGTGATTACCTACTGATCACAGAACGATTACAGAGTTATGCAAGAGCAGTAAATTTGTGGTAAGCGGTAATAAGAATGTGGGGTAATTTGGCGGAGGGAATTATTCGCGATTTCACTTTAGGGGAAAATTGAGGCGCGTGAGCTCCAAAATTTGGCCTCTCATTGGGGTCAAAGAGCTCGTGCAGGTGTCTGGAATTCCAGCAGATATCTGATTTTTGGAAGTCATAAGAGACTTTGACGATGTCTCCGCCCTGATGGAGACCTCTATTCTCTTTTATGTTATAGCTATTCTCTCTCTTATGTTATAAAAGGAAGCTAAGCTACAAATTAGATTGCGGCAAGGATGTCTGCGAAAACAAATCCAGTTGGTATGGACTTTTGAAACTATAGATGAGTGCTACCATGGAAACACGGTGACATTAGCTGTCAAATTGCAAAGCTGTTATGTTCCAAATAGCACACACCATTGTTGATCTTGTACAATTACACATGTAAACCGGATAAACCTTCAATTAGTGTTTATACACGTTTTAAACGCTGATTTGCTCATTAACCCAAATTAATCATCAGCGGCAGCGGTATTTTGTGAAATATAACCGTCTCTTCAATGGAATCTTAGAATCGTAAGTCTTATAGAAACACCTTGCACAACACAGCACATCATTTTATAGATAAATAATAAGTATATCAAAACACCGTTGTTGACAAAACAATATCGCGTGGCAGAACCGATACTGCTCCGGGCGATTCGTAGGTATATTCTACCACATTCCTATCAAGCCAGTCTCAGGACTGTCAATTTATTCCGCCGTCCGATCTCCACGGTCGCGTGCGAGACCGCTCTAAATCGGAGTTATAGCAGCTTTCCACCATTCGCTCGCTAATGGCTATCGTTTTCACGCCTTTAACCATTCCCGCTGTGAGTGGCCAGATCACTAGAAGGCACTGCGCAGACGGACAGATAATCCTGCCACTATGCGGACCAGCCATAATATTTCTTCAAACTGCTCACCTATCAACATCAAAATATGATTGCGTTGTCAAAGTGTGTGTTCTGTTGAAAAATTGAATCTCATTGGCACATATACTTAAATAAAATAAATAAAACGTCAATGGGAATGGGAAGGTGTGAAGAGGAGTTCGGCTGACGGTTCGGAGTGACGGCTCTCATGTTACTCACTAGTTATAAATATTGTGTTATACGCATCGAACAAAATCACCGTGGTCTATAAAGTGCCTAACAATTCTCGCTGTGAATGCCTAGTCCTCAGCATTTAACGTAACCTCACAAGTCCACAATTAGTAACAGACCTTACTTCGTTCGCAATAGGGACGGGGACGTACAAAACGCCGTCAATCTGATCGAGCTGAATTGGCTTGAATAAAGCGTCGGTTTGAGAACATTGTGAAAATTTACATTCGTTATGTTAAGACAACGTCGTCTCACCGAATCGCCTACTATAATATATAACAAACCTCAAACAGTTACCTATATTGGAGAGTTAGAGATATATCGTCATCATATTTTTTCTTTATGTGAAAAACACAACTGCACTGGCATGGTTGTACGGTATACAGGATCTACCACTTAACACCGCTGTCTCCGTCATAAGAACTTTTAAAAAAAAAACAGATAGCGCGAGGATCCAAAAAAATATATACAGTCGAACATAGAACCATCTCCTTTTTCGGAGTCGGTTAAAAATGAGGCTTGGCCTCCGACAATAAGTCCCCACTTCGGTCTATCCTGCGCCATCTCCCGCCAGTTCTCGACTTCATCTTTCTTCTCGACTTCATCCTTCCAGCGGTACTACAAGACCGATATTTTTTTTGACTTTCTCAGCTTCCACCAATCGATCTCGGAAGTGAACCAAAAGTCCAGTTCGATTGCACCACATCGGAAACACGTCCGGCGGCGTTATATGACGCTCTTGACCGTTTGCGTCAGTTCTGCACTGGTTGGGCCGCGGCTGAGTGACATGCAATGCAATACATTGTATAATACTCTAACAAATAGGTGTGAGAGAAATCGTTTTAGCACTACTGTCTACGGAGTCGAGCGAAAGGTTTCACGCGGCACGTGTGAGGTGGCGTAAATGTAGTAGGAACAAAAATATGATCACGCTTCTATTTTCCCGAAGGGGTAATCACTTCTTTTTTTTTTTGTTTTACGAGTGGGAAACCTTGAAAAGGTACCTGAACGTCGTAGGAGCGACGCCGGGTTATGTGGGACTTTCACCCACTAGCCCACTCGGTGGCCTACTCCGGCGCTACAGGAGGGCTCCGGGATCTCTTGTAGAACGCGCCGGTGCCCTCCTTTACACAACGCTGTGCAGCCACAGACAGCGTCGTCTTTCCCGGGGTCACAAGATGGACGGTTCGAACTCCCCCTCATACCGCCCGTGACCTCAGAAGCACCCTTTTAATCGCCTTTTACGACAGGCAGGGGCTACCGTAGCACTATTCTGGTTCCGAGCTACAGGGACGTAACAAGAGTACCTACTGAGGACTTATTGAATCATTAAAATGCACGACGCGACGCCTCGCCAATAATGCATGTCCTCCTTTGGGGGAAGGCTACTTTACGCAAACTTGCGTTGTGTTCTCAGTTCAATGGATGGCCTTATGAAACTGTTGCGCGTTCTTTTGTTTCAAGTATTTGAAATAGATTTTATTTGAGTAATGTTTGAGTGGCTCTGGTACTTGTACGTTTAAGCGACGGTGACTTAACATCGGGTGACACGACTGATGGTGGAAATAAAACTGGTATACGGACCGGCATCAAAGTATAGCTCTGGCCTTGAATGCGCAGAAGCTGATTTATTTTTTAAAAGGGCGTGACATCGATTAAATATAACATCAGTCAATAGAGTTGACAGATCGGTAAAATATCTACGATCGTACATAATATAGCCAACACAAGATCTTTGTTAGGGCGCATCGGTTGCTTCCAGCACTATGACCATGATTCTCTCAGGCTTTTTCTGCACCTACTGAATAAGTAACAGTTGATACACATTTTACCGACTAAGCAATCAAAACAACACGGTAATCCAAAGGAACAAAATAAAACGGTGTCATCAAACGCGACAGGAAAGCGAAGCAATGACAGCATCCGTAACTCCTTCTGCAACTCATCCGGTAGTCAAACTAAACGACAATCAACCTTACTACTATCGTATTAGAACAAGTAGTGACTGAATCGGTTATTTAGTAGCAGTTACGCTTAAACGGTCAAGTGTTCCTTATTACGGGGTTTGTAGAGCTCACAATGTGTTCGTAGATAGATAGGTAGATTACATATGTTTTGCTAAGGGTTATATTTGAAGCATTATGGTTGATAGCTCGCGGCGAGTTTCCATCTCAATTAATTGATATATAATGTTAAGCCGAACCAGGTGTAGCCGATAATTCTTACGTAGGTATTCCAGCGTGCTATTCAGCTCCCTTTGTAAATAAAATAAAATAAACATCCCTATATATTTTACTTCGACATTATGTGATAGCCCGATGAAAGGCCGCTACAAGAATAATATGGTCTTTATTCTTGTGCCGTCTATATGAATTAATTGTAATCGGTAACTACCTAGTTAATATTGATATTGAATTGATTGTAGTGGGTGGCTACCTAGCTAATATTCATATTGAATTGATTGTAGTGGGTGGCTACCTAGCTAATATTCATATTGAATTGATTGTAATGGGTAACTACCTAGCTAATATTCATATTGAATTGGTTGTAGTGGGTGGCTACCTATATATATATATATTCATATTTGTTATACATAATAACGTGATTTTTGTCTTGTTGCAGGCGCAAAAAATGGAGTGCGGAACGACTGAGATCTGCAGAAAGCTGCGTGGTGATCAGGTGAGGCTTGTTTTTGCTATCCCAGGTCAGGCTTAGTGAGTAGGTTAAGGCGAGCTTTTTTAACGCAAGCACGCAAGCTAAGAATTTAGGAGGTGTGGAGTTTGAGGGCGCGTGGGACTGAAGGAATGGGTGAGGAGACGTAGTAAGTTTAATGTTTTTGGAGGAGAATAAGCTTACCGCGGTAAGCGCAGCGGTCACATCGGGCATACGTAGGGAAAAAAATCATAATTTAAGGACTGCATTTTAAATAATTCATATAAGGTTTCCTTGATTTTTGACGCAACTTTTTTCTAAAACTCCTTTTATATGAAATGAAACGTCATTTTGTCCTGTTTAGACCTAACTTTGCAATCAGTTTCCAAATGTCATGTCAACGTTTAGAAATGAACATAATAAAATTAACGCAGGAAGGTTGTGTAATCTGTATGAGACACTGATCCCAGTATTATATTGATCTCAGTATTATATTGAGCGAAGCTACATTAACATCCATCCATCCAGCAATCATCTATCCTCGAGAGCGAGAAATCTGGAGGCCAATTGCGCCAGATAACGATTGACGTCTTCCTAAGAATCATCTATAAAATTGTTTATAGATGATTCTTAGGAAGACGTCTTCACGTGGCGGCTTTTCTAGCGATTTGACATTTGTTTATATCGAATGAATCAATCAATCCATAGACAAATTATGGTCTCTATCAACGGCAATCTACACTAGAGATTACCACTTATCAAAATCTAGCTTCACCCACAGTTCGGCAATCATAATCCGAGATAGCTATCAATCGATTAAAAATTGATTGATAGATAATTATGAATTAAAAATTGAACGATTATTACTGTTCTTTTGTCCAGTTCACGGAAACCGTGCAATTCTCCGAGATGAAAAGTAATACATCTGTGCAAAAAATCACATCGATCCATCAATCCGTTGAGAAGGAGAAGAACAACAAACACATTTTCCCATTTATATATTAGTAAGGATTTATCGCTCGCCTCATGAGACGTGTGGTCACACTTATTGCAGTCGAGTGACTCAAAAATAAGACCACCGCCGCGGTCAATCGAAGAATAACTCCCGATCAGGACGTGCAAATCGAAATTCCTCTTCCCAAGAATGTGAGCACATAAATACTCGTAAGATACGAACCAATTGCAGTGTCTTTGGGGCCTCCAGAAGTCTTGACGAGGATTTTTCTTTTTGCAACGTAATTTACTTGAGCTTGAGCAGTCTGTCTACTCCAACCTGTGTGACAGCGGAGTCATTTATTCGCAGATCTGTCATCCCATTGATTTATTACCACCTAATGAACGGTAAGTTGCTCGGTGAGAGCTTATTTTTGGAATACGTAAAGGTGTTGAAATGTATGACACCATCCGATCCGTAACGGGGTTTTAAATGCAAAATAATTAATACTTGAAGTTCTCTTCGGACTTTACAATAAGATTAAAAGAATTTCGTGAGAGGATGACGCAGCCAGACATAGTGAAGAGGTAGAATGGATACGCATGCTTGAAGCGCTCGTTGTTTAGCAGCTCGAGACATTATCCTATCGATAGCGTTAGCCCCGGTCCTGGCTGGAAGTTTGATGTGACAGTCTTATTCAAAACGAATCAACGTATGTTGCGTGCTTCTAGGACTTGAATCTGGGTCTCTTGTATAAGACACTGAACTCAGCTACTGCGCTACTACTACTTTGCGTTACTATAATTGCGTAATTTATACGTAGCAATAACAGCAGTTTAACTGTAACGTATATTATGCGAGTGAGTGCATAATTCTGTTTGACGCGTGTAAAGCGTTTCAATTTTAATCTTTTCATCAAGCTCAGTCAAGGCTCTATCAATTAAAGGTGATCGCACATTGGTCAGCATCGTACGCGCAGCGCACGTCGTACGCGCCGCATTTACTGATTGTTTCGCACAATTGCGCCGTACGCGCCCGCAAATCTTTAGTATTGCTAACAATGATTTAAGTTTGTCCTAACAGTTTCAAACAATGCGGTGACATTCATTCAGCTATGGAAAAAAATTATAATAGCCTGCTTATTGGCAGAGGAAGAAGAAAATGAAAATGCAGATGTAATTCGATGAAAAAGCAGATTTATTTATTTATTTAACATTTATTGCTATACACATATTTGTAACATACAATTGATACAACATACAATTGATACAACAAACACATGCACCTTGTTAAGGCATTGCAAGAAAGAAAAGGAGAGAGGCAGACATTTTAATTTGTATTAATATTAACATTTTAATTAATTTAATTTGTTATTGTAATTATATACCTAGGTCAATTTTGTTTAGTAAATATGTACCTATGTCATATACTGTTTTATTTATTGATTATTTAACTATTTATTTTTTATTTTTTGTCATGTCCTTGAGGTATTCATCTACGCTGTAATATGCTTTGCAAATTAAGAATTTTTTAAGTAAATTTAAAAACTTAGTATATTTATTTTCGCTTTTTATTAAGTCCGGTAGGTTATTATAGATTGTTATAGCCATAGGGTAGGGGCCAGAACTATGTAGTTTTAATTTAGATGTTGCTGTCTGTAAATTATTATTTTCATAACGACGTTTATAGCGGCGATTTTGATTTTTTTTCGATTTTGGGTTCACAATATCAATCTGAATAATAGTTGTACGAAGAATACTAGGTACCTATACTTTTATTTCCCGACTTGGTAGATGATTTTTATGGTGCGGGTGAAATGTGCAGGCTGCCTTAAGATCGAATTCTAAATGCAGCGTGTACGGCGCGTACGGTGCTGACCAATGTGCGACCACCTTAACTGTTCTATTGTTGCGCCGGGGCGGAATCATTATCTTAGCGGATCTGATTAGCATAATCTAGATAACATCAGCGCTCTATATTATAACTTCACTAATATAGGCCGCGACTCCGTTTGTGTGATCTTATTAAAAAATTAAACGAGTCACACCCCTACACGATACTGTGCTGCGGGAAACGTCAAACATGCTTGTAATAATGTGTAGCAATTGTATTTTAATATTTATTTGCTATATTTGATAAAGGGAATAAGAATGTTAGATTTTGTTTGTTGATCGTGTCTGTACCTAACTTGGAATGAGACTCTTACTAACAATTATGAACTGGACTATAACTAACACTAACTAACAGGACTATCACTAACAGTCCCCAGTCCTCATACCCATTAACGAATCGACCAAGTAATGTTCTCATTACTTGGTCAGTCACAATTAACTCTCTCGGTTAACTGGACCAACCATCCCAGACCCTAATTGAGTCTTGTTCAAAGTCAGTCACAGTTCTCATGGACAGCAGCGGATGGGTGCTGCAAGCTCGTTTGCAATCTTGCATCCATAAAAAATCCTTATTACTCAATTACTCACAAAGAAAAGTTTTCGGTGAGTGTCAGAACCCCAGGATATTTGAACTACTTGAATTTAACCCTATATACACGGACAGTCGATCTTATTATTATTATAGTTACAATAAAATCTCATTGTTTCGTAACTTTTCGAAAATTAATTATTCAAATTTATTAGCTATGTTTTATCTATGCTCGTGTTACTCTGGTTGTTATTGTGATAATATGATTGATGGTCAGACTGGCTGAATGGGTGTAAGACCTTTGTCGATGGTTATCATGATTTAAAAGGTGCTGGTTCTGTTTGAGATAGATTGATCGAAATTTAAAGCTAAGCGTTTAGAGTAGGCTTACTTACATTCAGTTTGCCTTTAAGTTGTCAATGTCGCATTTTGTATTGATTTTATCATTTACTGATATGGTGGCCTTTTGTTTATAGGTACGAGGGGCGGCTGATAAGTTCGCGGCCTGAAGTACTTAATGAAAGGAAAATTGGGTTATATAATTTTTATTTTTCAATATAATCACCCTCAAGTGAAATGCATTTTTCACATCTAGCATATAATGCTTTTAAGCCGTTGAAAAAATATTCCTTGTCTTGCTCGTCAAAATGACTTTCTACAGCCGCCATCATCTCACTATCGTCGGAAAATCTTCGGCCCCTTAACTCCTTTTTTAATTTTGAAAAAAGAAAAAAGTCACTAGGTGCCAGGTCTCGACTATATGGTGGGTGGTCAATTTCTGAAAATCCTGTGTCTTTAAGGGCCTGGCGTGCAACCCGAGAGGTGTGAACTGGCGCATTGTCTTGCAAAAACAGCACACCGCGCGCCAACTTTCCACGTCTCTTCTCCACCACAGCCTCCCGTGCCTGAGCCAATAAATTAGCATAATATTGTCCATTCATTGTAGTTCCCTTAGGTTAATAGTCAATTAATAAAATTCCCTCGCTATCCCAAAAAATGGTCGCCAAATTTTAGACGCCGACTTTTCCACTTTGAATTTCTTCGGCGCCCTTTCCCCTTTTTTTATCCATTGCATCGACTCTTTTTCGATTCTGGATCATACTGACGTATCCATGTTTCGTCAACGGTTACTATTCTGTGACAAATTTCATCCAAATTATCCTTGGCCAACTCTAAAAACTCGTTACAAGTCGCGAGTCGTCGCTGCTTGTCGAGCGGAGTGAGCATTCGCGGTACCCAACGCGCACAATTTTTTTTCATATGCAAATGTTGATGCAAAATTTCTCCGATTCTTTCTTTACTAATCTGTAACTCCTCTGCTATTTGCCACAATTTAATTCTTCGATCGCCCAGTACTAATTTCTCTACTTTTTGAATATTTTCCGAAGTCACTACCGTTACAGGTCGACCCGGTCGGGGGTCGTCTTCACAGGACTCTCGTCCCTGTTGAAATAACCGAACCCACTTTTTGACCATCGTATAAGAAGGTCCAGATTCCCCAAGTACCGATGACATTTCTTCAAAAATTGCTTTCGGCGTATTTCCTTTCTTAACGAGGAACTTAATCACAGCGCGCTGCTCGAAATTACGCGAATTGTCAAGTTCGGTCGACATGGCGATGTTCGTTGTTAGATAGATTAACTATTAATGAACATAACAATTTAATTTATGGCTATATATACTGCTAGTGAGTGCTGCTACTAGTGACATTAGTAATGAGGTGATTAGTCATCGCTAAGTACCTTAGGCCGCGGAATTATCAGCCGCCCCTCGTACAAGGTAAGATAAGGCCTTTATGCACAAAGTCCATTGCTATATTTTATAACCCATGTCACTCTGTCTTCAGAGGCCCATTGCTGAACATATTATATCTTCAATATGAAGGAAGAGTTAGCCGTTTCATATATTTATCTATACACGATGACCTTTCACCACCGACTCTACGCGTGATTATTAGAGACTAATGAACGCCCGTAGCTTCGCTCGCGTGGAATTAGACATAACTATATTTTCGTTTACATCTAGTAATATTATATAGCATATGTCACTCAGTAATGATGCTTTCTAATGGTGAAAGAATTTTTGAAATCGGTTCCAGTAGTTTTTGTGTGAAAACATTACAAACAAATCTTTCCTCTTTATAATATTAGTATAGATATTAGAGATATACCAGCAGGTAGGTAGGTACTACTAGTATTACCTATGGTCATTTAATATTGTTATTTTGCGAGCCATCTATTTTAGGTTGTGATGTTTGCTACGTGAGTGCTGTTTGTAAACAATTCTCGTCATCTTCCAATGAATCAGTGGTTATAAGTATTGGTGATTTAGATCGAATGAAATCTTTTATTCATCGCTGTAATCGCTCCAGGTGTAGATAGCAGTGGTTCTGGATAAGGCACTTTTATTCTTATATGTTCCTACTTAAGGGCGATGATGAGTTTCTTTGTCACAAGGAACACATTATTATGCTCTAAGCATCACGGTAACTCTATTCTGGTCGATTAGAGATAATGGAAAATCCAAAAAATGCATTAACAAGACCGTACAATGACTAGCAATGTGTCTTTATGAAATAAGTAGGAATTTATCAGATTCAAAGAGAAGCCCATAAATGAAGATTATGTTTGAACCTACAACGAATCCTTTTATAAATAGGTACCTACTTACCTACAACTACACAAGCATATTGTGTGTAATATCACGGACTACATTTGGTCCTTACTCTATGGATCTATGCTTGTTTTGAGTAAGTAATAACATGTTTTAACTGCTAAATTACTCGCTTTCTAGTCAGCTATTACTCGCAGTATAAGTAAGTATGCATTGGAAATTACAATTTCAATACTATACAGATCGGTTTGCAATAAAAATACATAGTGCAGAAGTATGTAACTGTTAAATTTCTTTATTCACCTGACCTTTATATAAGGGTCATTAGGTACCTACTCTTCGTCCCTGTAGCTCGGGACCAGAATAGGGCTACGGTAGCCCCTGCCTGTCGTAAAAGGCGACTAAAAGGGGACTTCTGGGGTTGCGGGCGGTGAGAGGGGGAGCTCGAACCGTCCATCGATGTGACCCCGGGAAAGACGACGCTGTTTGTGGCTGCACAGCGTTGTGAAACCGGGAAGAGCCCGTCTTGGGCGCAGCGCTGGAGGGCACCGGCGCGTTCTACAAGAGATCCCGGAGCCCTCCTGTAGCGCCGGAGTAGGCCACCGAGTGGGTTTTAGTGGGTGAAAGTCCCACATAACCCGGCGTCGCTCCCACGACGTCCGGGTACCTTTTCAAGGTTTCCCACTCGTTAAACAAAAAAAAAAAAAAAAAGGTACCTACTCTTAAGTAAGTATGCTCCACAATTTCGAATGTCATTGGACCATCGTAGCCCTTTGACATTTCACTACCTGTCGAGCAAAAGCGCGCGAACTCACTTGACATATTATTTCGTTTGAAGTCATCTGTCAAACTATGCAACAATAATACACTACTGGACACAGTATAGAGAGAGACTGATATGGTCAGCAGACGTTATCCGGTTTTTATTGTTCGCCAACTATTTGTATAATTATTTATTTTACTCTTTTCGGTTACGCTCGATTAGTTAAGTATTGCAGCGGGTTGCATTTAATTAAAGGTTTAATTACTGGCTGTTAAGTTATCGACAGTTAAACTTAGAATTGCAGACATTGTGTTTTTGTTGAGGCAGATGCGTCGGTGAATTGAAAGTGGGTGGCCATTTTAATTGTTTGTGGATGCACGCAAGTTAATTGTGTATCGTGATGACATGCTGCGTTTATTTATAGTACATCAACCTACTTAGCGTATTAGTAATTATTGTTTAACTCGTATGTTTTAGGTTCAGTAATGTATATGCTTGAATGGATGATAGCCGACTTTTGTGTCGTATTAGAAATGCTTTTATGCATCTTTTAAAAGCATTTAATTGCGTTTTTGTTAATTTAATGATGATGAGCGTAGTCTTAACAAGTTTACAGTGGTGACCATCTGCATCTGTAAACACTAAGTTATAAAATTTTACTCTATCCAAATAAGTATACATACATATAAAACGACAAATGAGTAAATGAAATTCAATACATATTATTGGATTTTCATTACTTCTCATTCCTATTCGTCACTCATAGTCTGAATTTGAGCCCTGTTTGTTTTTGAATGTTTTGTACGCTGCATTAAGACGAAATAAACGTTTTTCTATTCTATTTATATTCTAGATAGGTAGAATAAACTTAATTACGACAGTATTGAATCTCTCAAAGATCTGGCGGCACGGGGAAACGTGATTCGAGAGATGAAACTCAATTTGAAGTCGACAAGAGAAATTTGATCATTGTGGCGCGATGACTCGTCCGGCGGCGTTCCCACGACACCGGCTTAATTCTGTAATGCACTTTATGAGGATAGTATGCGAATTGAAGAACGCGCCGATAGCCCAGTGGGTACTCAGTCCCTTACATAGGAGTTCCGGGTTCGAATCCTAACGGCACGCATTAATGATTTTTAGAGTTATTGTCTGTATTCATATTATAAAAAGGGAATATATGTGTTTGTAATGTTTTCACACAAAAACTACTGGACCGATTTCAAAAATTCTTTCACCATTAGAAAGCTGCATCTTCACTGAGTGACATAGGCTATATTACTAGGTGTAATCGAAACTACGAGTAGGTATTGTTATGTCTAATTCCACGCGAGCGTAGCTGAGGGCGCCCACTGGTGCAAATAATAAAGAGGTAAGCGGCGACAGCCCAGTAGCTTTCGAACTCGCTTCTCACTCGAGCGGTCCGGGTCCTAAACCAAGCAGCACGCAGCAAGTAGAGATTAGCGCCAACACTTGGCAGACGCATCATGGTCGTTTGCCATCCACATAAATTAAAGGACTCACCGGCAAAAACTGTTGACAAACTCACGTGAGAATTTAATAAGAGAAAACCTGAATGCAAGTGCTAGCGATAATACAAAATTTGTTCACCCACTTTCCTCGGCTTGCCTCCTCCGTCCGATGGCTTGACGTCACAGCGTCATCCATCACTAGAACCGGATCGGAAGCCCGGACCGGTCCGTGGAACGGTATACTACAAGTGTAACTAGGGCTGCCACTATCTAAATACTCAAGGATAACAAAACAAACTCTAATAACGCACTGTATGTATTGTTATGACTTTTACTCACATAAAGTCAAGTTAGGAATTTTAGTTTTGGTTCTAACTAAAATAATACTTGGTACCGTATGTGAGCTTGATAAAGGTAGATTAATCGGATTAATTTTTAAGCTAAAGATTTTGAGCAAAGATAGCTAAGTGGCTAAGAATACAGCCTCACACTCGGTCCGGGTTCAAATCCCAGCGGCACGCACCAATGACTTTTCTAATTTATGTGCTTTTCAATCACCTTTTAATATCACGCTTTAACGGTATAGGAAAACATCTTTAGGAAACCTGCATGCCTGAGTTCTCCATAATGTTCTCAAAGGCGTGTGAAGTTCACCAACCCGCAATTGGCCAGCGTGGTGGACAATGACTTGAATCCTAAACATTTTGAGAGGAAACCCGAGCCTGCAGTGTCTCACTAATAGCACCTTTTTATATATTTTCTTCCGTGTTTTGCGTGTTGTATTTTCATTTGGCTTCGTCGTTCTCCACTGACAATGAAACCCAGTTTTGTGAATAGTGAGCTAAATCGCAATCATTCATGGCCTTAAAACGCACATAACCTAGAGAAAAAAGGCATATTATATTACATTAAATCTATACTAATATTATAAAGAGGAAAGATTTGTTTGTAAAGTTTTCACAAACACACACAAAAACTACTGGACCGATTTCAAAAATTCTTTCACCATTAGAAAGCTGCATCTTCATAGACATAGGCTATATAATATTACTAGGTGTAAACGAAACTATTGTTATGTCTAATTCCACGCGAGGAAGCTGCGGACGTCCACTAGTTTTAAATAAGTACAAAAGTTATTTGCGAGAAATTAAAGAAAAACTTCGCCAACCCTAGATACGTCGGTCCGATTATGGGGAGGTCTTGCAAACTAGCGGGCGGCGTGTTGATAGCCTTTTCTGATAATCAGATTTACTTGTGCTTGTATTGCGGGGCTAACACTATACCTGCTAGGCATTGAAACATAGGATGCTACATTTTGTCTTTTAACTGATCTGTATCAAAGAGCAATACAATTAAACTACTCTGTACTAGGCCTTTCTTTTCCCATTTGTCGGTAATACAAAAAAAAAACGATATCGACTTTATATTGTTTGAACGAGGAAAAATATGATAAAATGTTACGCTTACATCGAGAAATGCAGTACAATTTCTTTTCACGCCTATGCACTCGTACGGATCGCGTCGGACCGATTGTGGTTATACGATAAGCGAAAAAGCAATTTTGTCTCCTTTAGATAAGGACACAGACGATTTGTTGGAAACAGTCATTGAAATAGGAAGATTCCAGTCGCTGGTGGAATGTTAACTAACTTTATATTGCTAAATATTCACAAGCAATACATTAACAAAATACAGCACTAATAAATCAAAGTGATAATAAGGAAATTACCGAGATGCATTACGAATCAAACACATGAAACAAACTGCTTATAAACTCGAAAGCAACAAGTTTTTTTTTTCGTAGCGGAGAAGTTATTCACCGCTACGAAAAAAAAATTATTCTTAGTGAAATTATTCTCCGCTATGAAACTAAATTAAATATTGAATCTAATCAACGCCGGTAAAAAATAAATGTACATACTATTTGATCGCCCGTTTTGAAACCTGTGTTTGTCGGTGAACCTGCTAGATCAGGTTTGGGTCAATGTGGAGTACTGGGGTAAAGTTTTACCTTATTTTCGGTTCGATATCATAATAATATTTAAATTGCCTGAATTGATTACACCGTTGAGAGCAACTTTTGCGCTGGGTACTTACGTGGTATAAGGTTACTTTTTGGTGAAATTGTAATTTGGTGTAATTTAAATTACACAGCTTATTTTCTTAAATCCATTTGGTCTAATTGCTGCAAGATTTGACTTTTCAATTTCATACTCCTATTTAGATACCTTTCTACCCGACTGCGCGATGCAAAGAAGGGTAGATACCTATTGTGGTTAGTGTCTACTTGTACTTGTATGTGTGTTTGTTCCTCTATGGCCTTCTAGACCGAACGAGTCAGGGGATTTTGATGATTCTTACGTCAAACGATTCGTCTTAACTTTGCGAGTGTCAAAGACAGTAATGAAGATTCACCATAGCGACATTATCGACCACCAGACGCCACATTGTCAAAATGAGAATAACAAAAATCGACAAACAGTGAGTTAAATTGGTAATTAAAAATAATTTTATGGTTCCTTTTATCATTATTCATTTTATTTATCTGTTTAGGATATATAACGATTTAAAGTTGGTTTACAACCATTCTCGCTTGTTTTCCCCGATATATCGCTTATATCATATGTTTTGCGGTTGGGTTTTCGGAATTTTTGTTTTAAATTATGCACCTTGTGTACACTTGATATATTATCGATGGTTCGAATTGAACCCTGCCTACTCGTTCATGCTATTTAAACGGTAAAGACTTTTAAGACCGGGTAATTGCGTAAAAGTTTTCATGAGATTTCATATCGTACGATATAACAGCAAGCAGTACGATATGACAAACAGCTAATTCGAATTGTAAGTTGAATATGAACTGAAAGATTGGATCTTTATTAAAAGCTTTTATTTAACTTCACTCGTATGTATCTATGTATGTAAGTATGTATGTATGTCCCGGAATTTTGCAATCAATATTTCACCCACTTCCACTAAAGCTATCGAGCTGAAATTTGGCACACATATTTGGTTCCGATGACAATGCACGATTCAATAATTTTCGCCATTTTTAATCCAATATGGCGGACGTTACAAATTTGCGATTTATAATTTTTACAGCAACCCCTATGATATGGATATCAAATGAAAGAGCTCAATGATCAAAATTCAATAAGTAAAGTAACGTCATTCTAAATTAAAAATGGCGGATGTTACAAAAATGGCGATTTATAATTTTTTTTACATTGATGATTGAGTTGAGTTGAAGTTGATTTTGGTTTGTTATTTAGGGCAAATTCGAACCGTCTAAAGTTTTCATTGGTAACAAATTCGCTATCAAGAATATACCCATATGTTTTGTGTTTCGTTCTGTAATGAGGTTTTAAGGTAAGTTGTATTTCATTGTAGTCTTACACAATAAGAATTTCACGTAACAACGTAACTCCATCGAATCGTAACTTCTAGAAAATTGCCCCGATGTTCTAATGAAGAGAAAATATTTCCGAACTTGAATTTCTCAGTTTTGTATGTTTTTTATGTAGGTAGGTCTAGGTACGCAAGTACGACAATAGTCACCAGCCAATTGCTGTTTTGCAAAGCTTGGACACTGCTGGGAACATAATGGAAAACTGGTACATTTCCTCACAATTATTTTCCTTACCGCTGCTGTCTAAATATTATGCAACATTAGATTGATTAGAATCCAAATATCATAAATTCGAGCATTAGAATTGTCGAATAAAATCTGCGAAAGACAGGTCTATTATTCATTATAACAAAAAATCTATACAAACTGACGGACAATGGATTAACTAGCTAAGCCTTATTAGGCATTGGCAATAGACTGTATAGAGAGTATAGAGTATAGAGGTATCAATATGCGGAAGTGGTCATTTAAGACCACTGCATGACCGATTATTTCTTAGTTACATAAAAAAATTAAGAGAAAGCTCATACAATGTATGACACAATACTTTTGAGTAATTTCTGTGTGTAAATCAACAGATGTGGCCATAAATAGCTTGTGACAAAAGATACATTTTATGGTCGCCATTTTGATGACGCTGCATCATAATGGCATCCAGTGTGTTCGGCGAACTTTCTGTTCTGTATTTATTCTTTGTAAATTTTGAGAGGTATAATATATTTTTCAGAGGATTTAGTATGTCAAATCAGTAAATAGTTGATTACCTACATTTTTTAATGCTTTAACTAGCTACATATTTCCAAAGACTGTCTCTGAAGTAGCCTTTTTGATATCGAGCGCTACACTCCAATACAGAAACCATTTTGTGCATAAAAATCAGGTTGATCTGTTCTCAGTTTATAAACTATAATTTGAGGATTTGTTGTTCTGTCTTCCGATCTAAGAATACCTACTATGTTAGATTGGGGCTGGCATGTTTGCTGTACAAAGATTTTGATAAAGCTACCTCGAAGTCCCTAAATAAAATCAAATAGAGATTTTGTTTCCACCACCGAGATTCTAACATATTGTAGATAATAGTAATTTCAAAAAATCTCTTAAGAACAAATGGTACTATCTAAATTTTTTTGTAATACAATTCAAAAACTATTTACACAACATTAAACATAAATTAGTTTGCGCAATAAATGTCATTATTTATTCTCAAATAATTTTTATTTGTATCAACATTATTTTGAATTATAATTGCGACAATTTCTGTTTCTATTTATTAACTCGCTAACCCACGCTACGTTAGACAAAAACACAATTTTACATCCACGGCCCGTGTACAAATATTTCTGAATTTCCTATTCTTCTACACACGGTTCCTTCAATCCACCCGAATGAGAACTTCCCAGCCCTGTCGTTCTATAATCTAAGTTACCAGTGTTCTTACAAGGCACGTCACAAAGTAGGTAGGGTAGCCGTAAACGGGCGTAGACTTTTGACCTTGCTACATCGGACGCCACCGAGAAAGCTGGGCATTAGTGGGCCACGTCCCAAGTGGGCGTGGGATCGGCCGGTGCTGAGTCATCATAGTATTGTCACTAAGCTAGACAGTTGAGGCAACTATTATTTTAATTCGACCCAGTTTGGGCAGACGTAATTATCTATACTAATATTATAAAGAGGAAAGATTTGTTTGTTTGTTTGTTTGTTTGTTTGTTTGTTTGCATCGAATAGGCTTCAAAACTACTGAACCGATTTGAAAAATTCTTTCACTGTTGGAAAGCTACACTATCCCCGGGTGACATAGGCTACATTTTATTTTGGAAAAAAATAGGGTTCCGTAAGATATTTGGGCTTTTCGGACACAAGGTGTAAAAAATCAACCAGAAAAGTTACTTATTTTGCGTACGCTGCCTAAACTATAAAAGATAGAACCATAAAATGTTCTAATTAATTGTAGATCTTATAAATATCTATAAAAAAGTCCGCGACACACTATACCTATCTATGTCGAGTGAGGCACAACAACCATTTTTTTATCTTGAATTTTTTTTGGACTACATTTTCAGTTTATGTAGATAATATTTGGTCTTTGAATGATTAAAATTGGACGTTTGGTTTTGAAGTGTCTGTCTGTCTGTCTGTCTGTTTCGCTTTCACGCCAAAACTACTGAACCGATTTAAATGAAATTTGGTACACAGTCTAGAGCCTGACAAAGGACATAGACACTTTTTAATTGGAAAAAAGTGTTGTAATGGGTTGAAAAGGGAGATGAAAGGTTGTATGAAAGTATTGTCATTTTCAGAACTAGAAGCATAAAACTTAAATTTTAGGCTGTTGATAAGGTATAATCCTTACTAATCCTATCCTACTAATATTATAAAGGGGAAAGTTTGTAAGTATGTATGTATGTATGGATGGATGTGTGTTACTTCTTTTCACGTAAAAAGTACTGAATGGATTTTAATGAAACTTTACAATAATATAGCTTATACATCAGAATAACACACAGGCTAAAATTTATAAAGATATTGTGTGAATTGTCCAAAATATGACGATAAGTGTCAAGTAGGTAAGTAGGAAAAAATCTACCATCTGCGAGCTATTCTGGCGTGCGCTGCCAAAACTACTGGACCGATTTCAAAAATTCTTTCACCATTAGAAAGCTGCATCTTCACTGAGTGACATAGGCTATATAATATTACTAGGCGTAAACGAAACTATTGTTATAATCTATATATGTAAAATAAAGTCGTGTTAAATTTTTATTTTTTTAGTAACCTGACGCAAATAGGGTTTATGTGTGTGTATTATAATTTTGATTTTTATATAAAATACCCGTGCGAAGCCGGGGCGGACCTCTAGTATGTTATAAAATCACGCTTGTATTTTATTTAAGTGTTAGGCAGATGTGTGAAGTTCCCGGTAGCAGCTCGGAGTCTGGATTTGTACCCGGTATGTATGGTATGTTATGTTCATGTTCAGTTATGTTCATGTAATAGGTGGTGAGCCTATGCTCACCACCCATTACATGATAATGAAAATGATACAAGCATAAGAATTAAAAACCACTAGGAAAGCAAAACAAAATTTCTAAAAATAGAATAGAAAAAATAGAATTATATGATGTTGTTTTACACATTGTTAATAATAGCTCAATATCTCAGAATGCACGCCGTTATCTCCTTAGCATACAAAGCTCTCACGGCGGGTCTCCAGTATTAAAGTGATCGTATCAAGTCCAGTGGCAATTCAGTAGGCTTTAATGGGGACAAAAGTGTCTCCATGAAGGATTATAAAGCCATGCTTTGACATGGCTGTGATATTATCTGTTACACAACTGCGTGCGCAAGGATTACTTCGACTTAGGTAGGACTTAGTCCATGTGTAGACGGAAGCTGAGCTTAATGTGCGAATACTTGGCAGTACTAACATTACGCAAGATAGAGGGAGCTTAAATAAGCTGTCGATTTCGTAATTATTTGTAGAACCATGTGGTACATATTGTAGCGTCTGCAATCTATCTTCTATCTAGGAGAAAGTGACTGACTGACTGACATATCAACGCAGGGCCTAAACTATAATGGTTAGAAACTTGAAATTTTGCATATGGGTTCCTTTTATAACGTAGGGGAGCACTAAGAAAGGATTTTTATAAATTCACCCCCTAAGGTGGGCAAAACGGGGGTGCAAAGTTAGTATGAAACTTTGCCGTTTTTGAAGTCAAGTGGCATCCCGAACGCGGGCAGACGTCGTTAATGGGTCTAATTCTACGCGAGCGAAGCTGCGGGCGTCCACTAATAATAAAATAAAATAATGAACATAAATAAAAGTAACAATTAAAACGTGATCTCCCATCCATAGATACATGCAAACAAGACATGACGAAGCGTGTGACGTACTCAAGGAAAACTACCCAAAAGCTATATAAAACCAAAGACTTAATTCGCTGCTGCTCGCTGCGACCCAAAGACGTCCCACTGCTGGGCACGGGTCTCCCCCACAGACACTGCTGCGGGAGGTCTAGAGCATACTCCACAACGCTGCTCCAATGCGGATTGATGGAGGGGTCAGTGGCCAACCCAGTGTCGAATGTTCTCAAGCCACCCTAAGTTCTTCGACAAGCCTTAACGACTGTCCAGCATTTAAAACAACCGGGACCGACGGCTTTACGTGCCCTCCGAAGCACGGTAGCGTCCATGATATTTTGCCACTAGCGGTCACCCATCCACAAACCGACAGCGCCCGTCGTTGCTTAACTCTTTCGATCACATTGAATTCACGCGAGCCATTGGTCTAGGGACACTACGGACGCTATGCGGCTATAGGGGAGCTATGGACGCTACAACGCTTATATATAGATCGCTAAATGCTGATGGATCATACATGTGATCATGCATAGAATGCAGCGGCCGGTGAAAGTCTGTCGCTTGGTTTTGGAGACGATGGGCGACCTACTGAGTGATGGGCGCTAGAGTGGTTTATGACTTTATGGCTGTAGTAATGGATCGGTTAGAGCTTGTTGGAATTTGAAGTGATAAGCTGTTCACAGCTCGTTCACTCATCCACCCTCCCTTCTCCCTCATATCTCACTTCGGATAGGATTAGTTGATGGAAATTAGTCTTACTTGCTTACATTTAATTTGCTGTTTTTTAGGTTAGGTTTTGTTTGTCAGGTTTAGGTTTTTTCAATAGATATATAATACTAGATATAATATATAATCTCTAGTATAGAGTAATGATAAATCTATGGTTTTTCCATACACAAAAAAAGGCTCTTATCTCTTGAGGTAGACATCTGGAATTTTCACAGATTGCGTGTTACTGTGGCCGCTGTCACAGATAATAAAAAGTAAAAAAGTTGGATCCCAAAGGGGGTGCTTATACCCTTAAAAAACATAGTTAATATCGCTTAGTGGCACGGAACCCCAAGTGTTGGAACCACATGACCGGTTTTCAGATTTAGAATGAGTTACCTGTTTTGTTCGAAGTTGGTTATAGGTACATAGATTTGTTGCTACCGCTGAAGACTAGTTATTTGTTGCTTGCTAATTGTATAATTAATTGTAACTGCCAATGCGACCATTCCGATTTCCGATTATGTTGGCAAGTTGGCTTACAAATGGAGTTGGCGGTGATACTGTAAAACCGTGCAGAGATTCTACCATCTAAATGTAGAAAAGCAACAGACGTTGCAAGAGGAAAATTCTATCTGATCAAGGGTCAAAAGACCGCACTTCTTATGCGTACAAGACCGCTTTATCTCACAATGAGCGAGTACAGTTGCCCAAAACATTGCGCGCTCGCCAACTTTGGCTACTTCAGAACTAGTGCTTGACTTGCGTGGCGCACGAATCAGATGACAATCAGCTGAATTACCGACACTACAAGATGTTTCGCAAGATTAGGGTGAGTCATGACTATTGTGATCGCCAAAGACGGCTGTATGGGCATTATGCCTCATTGCGAGCGCTGGAACGACGTAAATTAATGTTATATTGAGCACCATAGACAATGGCAACGTAAATTTATCAAGTCATTTATGTTATTACGGAATCATCATTTCGGGACGCAGTTCTTATCTGTACTATGTTATGTCAAACCCGATCTAGTATCGCCTGAGAGTATCGCAGTTAGTTAACTTTTTCAATAGGTATGTTCATGGAACCTGTAGCACAAATACGACATTATTAAAATTGTACACTTCAATGCCTACTTTTATATGTGAACTAGACTTGTTCCAAAAACATCAGCAACCCACATTATTAACCCAAAGCTGACTGGCACACACTAATTCCTTACTTGACTACACTTTTTCCGCGGGCGATGCTGTGGAAAAAACTAGTAAATGAATATCTTAGGAGATCAAATTCAGATTCATTTATTTTTCATTATATGGTATTTAGTATACGCTTAATGAAAGTCATAACATTTTTTATCTACTCGATAGTTACTCTTCAAAATTTACAATTTTTATAATTTGATCACATTACATTAATATTGAACAGGTGGAGCTGGAGATACATCGCACCAAGCATTTCTATCGTGCAAGTAGTCATTAATTTTATAGAAAGCTTTATTAAGAAGGTTTTGTTTAATGTAAGATTTAAATTTATTCTCTGAGAGACAAGTAATATTTCCGGGTATTCTAAACACAAAATGGTTTGCTTGATTTAGGACAGATAGCGTCTCGATGAGCCCCGATAACTTTCCATCGACTTTCGCTAATCGAGTAGGTACCCGCTGATTAACAATGCTAACGAATTAACCGTTTCTTGTTTCTAGAGAATAAGCCGTTAAACTTGTTCTTTTGTTCGTTTATTACATCACTTGTACGCTCGCTCGTGCCCAAATCAGTCGATTTATGTAATTTTATTGCCTATTCGTCTGCTAGTTTTCAGGACGTGATGCCATACTTTTCATATGACAGTAAAAATTTTAATAATGTGAAAATATCAGCTGATTTTGATATAATATACGTAGCCCGTTTGGCATGCAGCATCAGCATCACCTATCCGCTGCCGCCCAAGAAAATCTTGACAGGTTCAAAATAGGTCACAGAATTCACATCATAGGTGCTTTGCTGCCCTTGAGTCAGTCGTATAGGTATATAAAGACAGTCGTAAATAGATAAGTGTAGGTTAGGTAACTGGAAGTTCGGAAACCACGGACTGCATTACCATTACCACAGCCTATGGTATAAACATTAAGAAAATCGAGGCTAGTAATGTTTTCTATACAAACGCAAACCGTATAGGAAGCATTCCATTTCATCTAAGAATATCTTATCAGTTTCAATTTGTTTCACGTTTTTCATTTTCTAATTTTCGTAATTTAATAAACAGGATGATAACAGGCAAATTTACCTTTATTGCACTATTCAGAATTAATTCTACGATCCATTTACGATGAAGCGATTACTGGAATGCGATAGATGTGCTCAAGACATCCTCACATGTAACATGTAGCAATTCGTTCGTCTGGTCTCGTATTCGCTCTAAATAGTTTGAATCTTTTTGACATCGAAAGTGCTACCTGATTGGAATTAAATTTTGTTTCATTGAATCCGATCCGATCGGTTTTCGACTTTCACTAGTTCATTGTCTAAGGATTGAAGGAGGGCTTTGGATTAGGCAATCGGCCGTGAGACAAAGCGTTGTCCAGATGAAAGGCATACCTAGACGATGAAAACAAGTAATTCTGCAGAATGTAATAAGTAGGTAGGAATTGTATTTGAAAAGTTAAATTGAAGACGCACTGAATTCTTCGTTCGTCGAAAGCACGCGACAAATAGGCGCACGACGATTTTTATTTCATTATTAAATCTTTATTGTACCTATAAAATATTAGGAAGAACAAAATAAATAATAAATATCTTGGACATTCTCACACACGTCATCTGACCCCAAAGTAGGCGCGAGCCTGTAATATGGGTGTCAGAGACTGATACACAAATATATACATAGATATTTTTAAATACATACATATATAGATAATTAACATCCAGACACAGAACAAATACAAGTGTTCGTCACACGAATATTTGTCCTGAGTGGGGTCCCACGACCCCTGGCGCATCGGGCCCATCAAAGGCGGACTTAATACTAAAAATTTGATTTTGCCGCTATGATTCAAGTAGGTACTATTTCACCGCAAATTTTGTGTAGTGATGCGACACAAAATTTGCGGTGAAAGGGCCTAACGGTACGACTATTACGAGGATGCTGATTTTGTCAACAACTCGTCGCGACAATGGGATGCTGAGGTGTGAACTTTCCCAGAGATTTGAATACGCTTCGGGCTAGAAGCGTGAAGCTACTTAGCGGGTTAAGTGGGTGCCACTTTTGTAGGTAACTGCTAACTGGAAGTTGGAAGGTTCGTTTACTTGTTTAGATAGGTAAGATTCAGGTATAAGGATGGTAACATCATTCTGGATGGTCGCATTTGGCTCTATTGCAACTGATTGGTTGAAAGTATATGGTATTAAATCAAAGTAATTTAAAAGAAAATCTCGGATATCTGGAGTTATTTAGAGTAGGTACCAATCTATTTTTGGTTAGTAACTAAACTTTGAAACTTTGTTAGTACTTCATTTATCATCTCTTTTCATCTCAGATCGCACGTAGGAAACAGATTATACTGGATTATACACTCATGCGTCTACTTACTCAGAATATCTTTAAGCATTTATGTTGTTCGCAGTGTTGCTATTAAGTCTGAACAGGCGTTATATTTTAAACAATGCTTTTGCTTGTTTCAGGGAAAAGAAAAAAGCAATCGAGAAGATCTGAAAACCGATATACAGCATAGAAAAGAAACATTTTACAGGGTAAGTTAAATTATATATTAATAATTAGTTAAATCTTGAAGATTGGTGGTCACCAATCTTGAGTTTTGAAGACATCTCAGAATAGCAAATCCTAAACGCAAGTCTATACTTGCTTGATATCGCTATCTTCAACCCATAGGCGTCTCGAGTCTCCCACAGTCGCAGCTTAGATCAAGAGCATAACACGCTGCTCCAATGTGGATTGGTGGAGGGATTAGTGGCCATCCCTATGTCAAATGTTCTTAAGCTACGCGAAGCTCAAGGACATTGCTTCAATTATTTTTACAACTGAAAATAAAGTCTATAGCGAAACATATTTTTAGTTTCGAAGGACTAACCACGCAGCAGTAAGCAGATATGTGTAGCAAAGATGTGTTTGTTATTGGTCGGTTTTTCTATTTATGGTTATTGATTTATTTAAATAAGAGTGCGAATTAAGTGCCAATAACAAACCACAGCACTGCTGTTCGTTTTGATGCGATAGAATTAATGATTAAACGAACTTTCCTGTACGTGAAGTTCTATCATAATTATATGAGGGCTTTGTCCGAAGAGATTAGCTTCATTCATAAGATGTAGCGCCTTATATTAGATCCATAGCTAAATTTGCAATGAAATCTTTTGATGCCTGAGCTCCTAGTAACCTAAGCTGTTGTTGCAGGAGGCTCCGTCGGACGAGGACTCGGCGGTGTCCTCCGCGCCTGCCTCGCTGTCGCCGCAACCGCTCAGCGACATGTGGGTGAGTACTTGCTTGCCATGTTCCCCTGGTACTTCAGGACGCTAAAGGACAGAGCACTTGGATTATTTATTATTGATATAGGGTAGAAAACAAGCATGCAACACCACTATGATATAAAAATGTGCATGCAGCACCACCTATTTGCTACCGTTAATGACAACTGTGACAAACATTGAACTAGACTCTTAAATGGACTTTTACGGTTAGTCATAGCATAGCTGAGGGTGGTAATATGAACATCCGTTTATTAGTAAGTTAGTAAAAGCATAGAGTACTTTAGTAATGTGATCCGTGGGAAGGGAATGATGGGGACTCTAGGGGTTTGAAAAATAGTATACAATAACATCGAATAGGTGGTAGAATAGCGGTAGGATAATAATAACCTTTTCTAAATTATTTATTTATTTTATTAGGTCTGGAACAGTTGTTACGTACACAATACATGACATGGACAAGATTACATTACACGTAAAACTACGAATTAAAAAATGAGACATACAGCATACCATTCAATACTATGTTCTAAGGTAGGGCTAAGGTTAGGTAGGTTATTCCTATTCAATTAAGGGGCAACCACTACAGTCCTCAAGTAGAAAACTCCCACGCTCAAGCGGGGAAGTCACCGACGGGGTTTAACCCTGGAGCAATTGCCCGGATAGAGGGGATCTCCCCTAATTCCGAATTCCGCGGAAGAGGAGGATATGTCTGTCTGTCTTCGAAGACAACAATACTTGGAGAAATCTCTACCGCGGCAAGTTGTATGCGTGAAAATAAATAATTATAGAGTAGATAAGTAGCAGGTACGTACAGTGCTGTCGAACTCAGATCGACTCTATTATTATAGCGACAGTAAATAGCGATCTCCAATGGAATGTATCATTATCTATCCTCTACTTCCTCTATTTGCTATGGAAAATGAGGTGTCGACAGACCAAGGTGTTCCTTTTGTAATACGAATAACATTGCTATTGAACTCGAGTTCTAAAGAATCTATCATCCTTGCTAAGTTAAAATAAACAATCAGTAATCCTTAAGTAGGTATAATAAACTGAATGTCCCTTGCTATAATGGTGGAGGACATATCGTGAGGAAACCTGCGTGCCTGAGAGTTCTTGATAATGTTCCCGAAGGCATGTGAAATATGCCAATCCGCATTTGGCTAGCGTGGTGGACTAAGGCCTAATCCCTCCCATTCTGAGAGGAGACCCGTGCCCAACAGTGGGACAAAAGAAAGGTTTGTGATGATGAATACTTACGTAGTTCTCCTCATATGAGTAGGTACTAATAAATTTAATCTAATAATTGATTACTCGCGTGGTTAATACTAATTTGTATTTGATTCGAATAAAGTCAGTATGTAAAATACTGTATAATTAAGTAATAAGCCTTTTCAACATGAAAGGAGCCGGTGTATAGTAGGTTCCATATCATTCCTTTGTTCCATGCACAGTTTGAGTGTCAGAGTGCCTTTATCAAAAATTTGCATCTATTTGTGTCGTGTCGAAACAAATTATACAAAAAATATTTATGCGTAGGTAGGTAATGCGTGTCGATAATACCGTATCGGTCTGTCGGTGCTAGAAAGGATTACAAACTTGTTAAAAAGGTTTATAGAATTACTAGCTTTTGCCCGCGACTTTGCTCGTTAAAAATAGCATAATATGACAATCGGTTTTTCGTCTACCTATCCATTCTTGGCATCCATCAATCAGACACTGTATAGCTCTCAGGCGGGTTGACATATTTCGACATTATCAGCAAATACTCGCATTGACATTATATTTCAACCAATTTACACAAAACCTTAAAAATTTACTGTATATGGTACAGACAGATGCGGCGGGAGACTTTGTTATACTGTGACTTTGTTTCATAATATGTATTGATTGATGGCAGCAATCCAATAGGTAACAATATTTTATTAAAAGCTTTTATTTAACTTCACTCGTATGTATGTATGTCCTGGAATCTTGCAATCAATATTTCACCCACTTCCACTGAAGCTATCGAGCTGAAATTCGGCACAAATATTTGGTTCCGATGACAATGCACGAAAATAAAAAATTAAAGTTATAAAAAGCTTTTTAAATATTTTTTTAACAGTATAATTACATACTATTTACCTAAAATTTCTCCAGTTTTATGATTCTAAGGGTCAGTATTCAGAATTCTGATTTTCAATGCTGCCGTAGATCACGTAGTACAACTCTATACACAACTGAATTCTGTTCCTGAATTATCTCCAGTGTCTAAATTGAGACTAGTAGGAAGCATTGCATACCTCTGAATGATTCTGATAGATACCCTCATTGGTATGAAGGAATGCAACGCTTGGCTTCGACTCATTAGCGAACCACTTTTGGTCTCCACGCTGCTTCAGCGCTATTGACAGAGTCCATAAATAAATTATTAAGCAACTAGTGGACGCCCGCAGCTTCGCTCGCGTGGAATTAGTCTTTGTTCCGCCTTAGAGGAAATAAATGAGCAGACTTTGGATTTTTTTTTAAATATTAACCCCTTCCGTGGACCTTAAGGAAAATACAAAAAAATTAATTAGCCGAATTGGTCCAGCCATTCTTGAGTTATGCGCTTACCAACTTCATTATTCATTTTTATTTTTATATAGATAATCGTTTGATCGATACAATTTAGCTTACCTTACTATACTACTGTATACTTACTTAACTATATTACTGTACTTATCTACTGGTGAAATGAAGATGGTACCGACCACCATGGAATGTGGGCCTGACCTTGAGCCCGAGGCATAGTTCACCAGCTAAATGTCAGTTTCGCAATATAAACACGTTGTCACCTACTAAACTATTGGCGCTAGTAGTTGCGTCACTCCAATGGAGTTTCATTGTTGTGTGGGGTGACCATCAGATCTGAAAATTGTTCTGTTGTCCTGTAAATGAAGAGACCACTTGTTGGTACATATTATATAAATTGTATTAAATAAATAAATACATTACTTCTGTAATAAGATTTCTCGTGGATACCCAATGAAAAAACAATTATAATAGCCAAATTCCGAGTGTAAATATTTATCTAATATGGACTTATTAAAATAACAGTTCCTATAAGATACAGTCCTTTTTGATTAATTGATTACTTAGCAAATGCATTACTTGGGGAATCTCCGACCGCCTGAGTCTTGTTCAAAGTTTGTCAATGTTGTGGGATGGGTGGGGCCAAATGTTTGTATGTTATATAATACGCACATTATATAACAAATACATTATATAAAAAATATCAATACCGAATACACAGATTAAAGTTGGTACTTATAGGGAGTAAAACATTACTTATTACCTTTACCTGAAGCTTTACTTATAAAACTTGAGTTTTAAGTAAAACTTGAAATTAAACTAACTACATCTAAACATATTATAATTAAATTTAAACTCTTAAAATAAACGCTGGAAATTAGGTGGTTGTGGATATTACAGGAGAAATGTACCGCAAAGCAATGCTAATGCACTAGAAGCCTAGTGGAAAACTTAATTATGTCTGATCCCCAACTCAAACAAGATTACCCGCTAAGCAGAAAGCTTATGCGCCCCGTCCAACAAACGCGTGGGCAATGCTGTACTACCTATGATTTTATACTATACCATGCCACCATTGAATTCGATGTTAAAATGTGCTCATTAACAAATGAACATGGCGTCGTGCTGGTTGCCCCGCGCGACGCAGAGTAAACAGAAAACGTTCCAATTTGGGACGTTACCGTGACTTCACTTTTATAGCGCCTATGGCAGATCTGTTTCTTTTTCACATCTTATATCTATCGTAACACATACTCTTTCCCACTTCCTGGCTCATGACATGGACACGCCCATTGTTTAACTAACTTTACGAGACCAACCATGAACAGTTTTGAGCGGTAGTCAAAATTTAGTAACATTCCAGATTTTTTGTTAAGGATACTAGCATGTAGTATCCATCCACACGCCTTAGACATCTGTGACAACCAATCTCAACTCCTATAGTCCTCATATCAACAATGTTCATATAAACCAACACTCTTAATTTATTTTTGAGACCTGTTCGACGTTTGTCACAGCACATCGCATGTCGCAGCCGCCCAATAAACGGGCGGCTGCGATCCGTAGCTCTGCTTGTTTACTCATATTGTAATTTAATGGCCTTAAAAATATTGTCAGAACGTGTTTCTCTCTATATATTTAACAAGCTTGAAGAAGTAACAAACACACACTCACAAACTTTCGCCTTTATAATTATATAGGCTAAAAAAATATTCAAAGGCCTGGAAACAATGAAAATGCGATGCGACCGACTAGTAATTCAAGCCCCAACAAAGCAGGATTATCCGCTAATCCCCAGACTAATGCGCACCCTCTCCCCCCAGTCGTGCGGGCAGTGCCGCGGCGCGGCGGAGCGCGCGGCGGCCGCGGCGCGCGAGTGCTCGCGGCTGGCGGACGCGCTGCGCGACGCGCGCGACCAGTTGGAGCTCATGGAGTTCCGCTTGCTGGAGTTGGAGGACGCGGGGGCTGATAAGGTGCGTGAAGGGGTTGGGAACATTTGGAGTGTATTTTTTAAACGCGTCCAGTGTGCAGGGGCTTGGAACAGTTTTGATGTGGTAATTTTTTTGAGGACGCAGGAGTGATGTTAGACGGTGCGTTGGGGGATTTTTTGGAAAGGTGTACATTGTCAAGGGTGTGAAACAGTTTCACGGTGTGTTTTGATGTGGAATTTTTTTATTGGTGCGTGAAAGGGTTAGGAACTGTTGGATTCTGTAATTGGATTTTTTCAAAATACACGGGGTGAATAATTTGCGTAGAATAATTTGAATGGTATTGTGGGATTTTATTGAGGATGCGGGGCTGGTACGCTTCATTTGGTTGTGGGAATTGGTATGGTGTTTCGTGGTGTTTAGTGTTGTGGTAATATTTTGGAGGTCACAAGGCCTCATGCTGTGCGTTTTTGTGCAGAAGTTTCGAACAGTGTGGGCTGGTGTGTAGTGGTGTGAAGTTGCGGTTATTTATGTAACTTTAAGCGGGGATTTAAGGTTCGCAGTTTTGGAATATTTGGAGTGATTTTGTGTGGGTTGGCGGGAGTATCATATAGTTTGAGATTAGGTTGGGAAGCCCTATGAGAATTCATGTAATTTTAACTGACCTGGGATTAGATTTAATCGAGGGAGTTATAGTTTTTTGCGGGGATTGGTTGTGAAGTATTGCAATTTTGGGTTTTCTAGTTGATAAATTGGCGGGAATATTAATATGTAAAAAAAAACAAATTTCGAACCGTATAGTATGTGAAGTGATTGATATTAAGAACGTGGGAAGTTAAGCAATTTTATCCAATCTTAGACAGTTCTATACCTACTACACGATGAGTCCAACATAAGCGTTGATCGCGAAAATTGTAACAATGCTGCCTGTATTGCTAAAGCCTGGCCACAGGCTATGTGTAATACTGTGTGTGCAATACTTAATTACTTAGATTCAAGCCGTCCTTACTTGTAAAATGTGTTTGGGAGGTAATTTCAATTTGATAAATTTGTTGTTTAAATACCTTTTGGCTATAATTTTTGCTAGTGAAATTATGGGCTTTAGAAAAGCTATATAATTTTTAGTGACAGTCTTGCAAAGCTATATAATTTTTAGTGTCATTTTCTAGTGTCCAGTGTTATTTGAGTCCGTGGACGTTTTAAAACTAATTTGTGTTCGTTTAGTGATTTTGTGAATACTCAAAATACTTAAAAATGGATTACGAGTTACTCCCGATTAAGGAAACTCTTGGAAAGGTTGGTATTTCATCTTTATATTTAATCACATACCTTGTTAAAGTAGGTATATACGTTCGCACTATACTCGTACCTTTGTTCTTCTGCAGGTATCATTTGTTTCTATGATGCTGATTTCTTTAAGTGATTAATATCATATTGTATTAAATGTCTTTGCTGTAGGTAATATGGGAATTCTCTTAGACTAAAACGAAAAGACTTTCTGTTCAGCTATGCCTATGGTCTATGTCCAGTATTGGACCAATAAATGATGATGATGATGAATCGCTAAACATATCAGAATCATGATGTATATCTTAAAGTTAAAATGCATTTCTTTTATAATGCACAAGTACTGACTCGTTGGTCTAGTGGTCGTATCCGCGTCTACTAAGCAAGAGGTCCTGGGTTCGACCCCCGGGTCGGGCAACAACTATTAGGTTTTTCTAATTTGAAATGCCCGGTAGCACGGAGCCTGGATTTGAGCACGGTATAATTATGGCAATAGGCTCATTCACCTATTACATGGGACCTAAACATAACCGCTGAAGAGTGGTTGTATACACACCTTTGCCTACCCCGTATGCGAAATACACGCGTGATATTATTATTTTATGTCATGCATATTTATTTATATTGAAACCTACACATTAATTACTGACTTAAATATAACTCCTAAGATTTATTACGCAAATATAAATTAATACGTAATTTATTTTTCTCTAAGCTATCTTTGCATAATCGTGTCCCAAACCATATTTGACGTGAAGTAGGCTAGGTTTCGTGGGTTGACTTGCTTCCATAATCAGCTTTTAATAGACGTTAGACCGTAAAATTGTTAGATTTATATTATGTCATGCTAATGTAATGTGTTATGTATGTTATTAATGCAGATTTATTGCTTTGGGTAACTATATATTTGAATATTTATATACTTAGGCACCTAGTTTGTTACAATGTTGATCGTTGGTTGTTTTCTTCATGGGTAGGTATAGATAATTAATTAATTAACTTGTCTATAGACTCTCTCAGATTGTTTTTAATAATATTTATTTTTAAAAGCGGTTTTTGTTTTTGGTAAACATGCCAACCGTCCCTTATACGCAGCATTCGCTAAAATGACAACAAAATAACAAAGTTAAAAAATTCCTATGATCCATTTAAAGTCTATTATTATATTCACCGACGCAAAATCTCACATAAATCATCCACGCTAAACCACAGCTCAAACTCTTCAATCGGAGAGAATAAACCAGAAATTATTATGTCTATGATTAGTGTTAAAATTCATAACAGATGGTGACAACAATAGATGTGACTACAGAGAAACCTACATAGAGAAATTAGAATTGATTGAATTTCTCGGTCTACTACAGACTACTACAACTAAAGACTACAGGGAGTCTAGAATTGTGCCTGGTGTATGGCTGTATATTTACTACATGAGACTTAGACATAACTGGTGAAAAGTGGGTTTAATACCCAATGATTATACACATTACAAGAGTTAGATACGCCACCAATGCACCAAACGCGTGCCGTAAATTGGTGTCAATTGTAACCATTGCAGTCAGTCGAGCTGTGACCTGTCATTGTGAGCGCGCGCTAACTGTACTGATTAAAAATAGCTGTCTCTTTCATTCTTACGCTTTGTGTATTTCCTGTCGCACTTATAGCGTATGTGTGGATATACAATGTTATTAAATATGTATGTATGTGTCGCGGAACGATTATGTAGTGCGTGCAATATTAACGTGACGTATCTTTCTTAAAATATCATTGACCTACTTCTTTCTATCCCTTTTAAGCATCTAGGAAATACAGGAGTGATATTACGGCACACAGTATTCACGACATCTAGCAATAGATCATTGATAACAACAAGACAAAAGTGATAAATTCAGTTATGTAGGTTTAATCACTGAAGGATGTAGGGCTGGCAAAGGCATACACTTGACGAATACAAAGTGCGCAAGTAACGCATGTGTCATACGCTTAGCACGCAACCATTCACTACCGGGCACAGATGTACTTAACTATTTATATAAATTTTCGCTTACAGCAGGCGCTCTTGAAAAATTCCTGTCTATTTTAAAATTACCATGAAGATAAAATTTAACGGTAGTACGTATGATAGGAATTATTTCAGAAGAAGTAACCTAAGCACTAGACAGGCATTGGTAAAAAGGGTGGCTCCGCTGAAAACCAGCAGTGCTAATTTTAATGAATTTCTCCCTTGTTAAAATATGTATGTTAGCATAATGAGATAAAATAGATAGCTTTTTCATTATTGTCGTCTACTTCTTCAATGGTGTTAGTGATACCTACCTGAAATCCATTACTTACTAGACAGGAAAAGGCAATAAGAATTGAATCTATACTAATATTATAAAGAGGATACATTTGTTTGTAATGTTTTTACACAAAAACTACTGGACCGATTTCAAAAATTCTTTCACCATTAAAAAGCTGCATCTTCACTGAGTGACATAGTCTATTATAATATACTAACTACCTACTACCTAGGTGTGAACGAAACTATTGTTATGTCTAATTAGACGCGAGCGCAGCTGCGGGCGTCCACTAGTTTGTAATAAGTTTGTAATCATCGCATGATTCCAAACATAATTCTCAATGACGAATCAGACAGCCTTTCTACCACAATCGTTGAATAGAATAACGTCCACAAGTTAATACAATAAAAACAATATGGACGCAAGCGCTGTTCGCCAAAGAAGCCCGTTTGCAGGAAGTGACGAGGTTACCGTCCTGACTGCGACCTGAATGGTGTTAGGAATTGATTATGGACATGCGAGACATTCAACCCATGGAGAGTACCTACACATGTGGACTTCATAGCTTCGAGTCAAGTGAAGCTATAAATAGTTTTGGGTAAACAAAGCTGTTGGTTATGCAAATCATTAGTGAAATCGGGTAAAGAAAACACGATCCACTCAAGCTTAGTTTAATAATAGATAAAGCTACGAGAACCTACAGGTATCTGAGAATCAACAAATTACTTCTTTTCTGATAAAGTTATAAGTACCTACTCGTAATGGAGTTAATATCAGCAACAAATGCAATGTGACGACTGAGCAGTGATCTGTGTTTAGGTTCTACAAATTATACATTTACTAGTTTTACTTTGGTTTTACTCGTACTAATTGGGTAGTACGTATTCCATAGTAGGTATCCCATACATGTAAGCAAAAATCTTAGATTACTAACTAATAAATACTACTCAGAACTCTACCACACTCTACTACTACTTAGAATGTAACTAATAATTTAATAATATAAATAATGCTATAAAGTCATACAAGGTATTCATAATTTATATATTTGTACGACCTTTTAACGGGTAGGTACAATGGGTCCTCCTATTTTGTACTACATCTACCATGACAAACCTATACATAATGACAAATAAAACATTAGAATTAGAATTTTAATTTAGTGTAAAGTAAAATGAGGAATCTTACCTAACATTATAAATAAAGTAAAAAATATTTATCTTGTCCTTGCTTTCTATTGTTCTTTGTTGCTCACCCACCAATGAAATATGACTGACCGCCTTGTGGTCGAAATTCGACCATTAGGTATATGTTTCGAACAATTTTTAACAAAGATTTTTAATTAAGATTGTAATATGCCTAATTTCCAGTACAAACTATAGCCTAACGAGGGTTTAAATTGAATTAATAATTGGAAATATATACTTAGTCTTAGTTAGTATTCTGGTTCTATCAATATTCCTATTATAGATAAGAATTATCTGGTATTGGTTGAATTATTACCATATTGCTGTTGATTGTAATCTTAATTGAGTTTAAGTCAACTTCGAAAAACACGGAATAAACTATGAATTTCAATGGTTTCTGTACAAAATTGGACTTTGTAACAATCTATGATCGATATAGTATGACAATATAGGTACAATAGCTACAAACAAATAGAAGTTATGTTTAACTAACCCTACCCAGATCGAGATTCAAAGCAACCGCAAGAGATAATGTCTTATCCGAGTGACGTTGATATCCTTAAACTTTCACAACCTTGTCCTTTCATTTGAGTGATTTAAACACAACTCGTCATGCGCAGTGACCTTCATAGCCTTTTATGTACAGACAGACAGCAATAGAAACGTAAACAACATCATGGTATGAAATCACACCCACTCACGTCAGGTTTTTAAATTAACGAGACACGTATTTTATAACGACTTACATTGGTCACTTACCAAGCGGTGAACTGTTAACGATAAAAGATGCTCTCGCTTAATTTCTCACTATCTCTCTACTCTACTTTCTCATACTCTCTATTACTCTCTGACATCCTTGAAATGTTTACTATTATAAAACGGAAAGCGTGTTTAAAATGGTTTGTCCTTGTTCTTTTCCTCAACACAACAATGGAAGTGATTTTTTGCATAGAAAGTGGACAACCTGGAAATGGTTTAATGGGTTAAATGGTTGAAAATAATCGTTCGATTTGTAATCGATCAATTTTTAAATCGTTCGATCGATTAAATATCTTAATCAGATTCTGATAATATTTTTTACAAACCCTCGAAATAGGCTATATTACATTTACTGTCATAAACTATGCTGTATTTATTCCTTAATGGTAGATGTAAAGTTCTGCACTAAAAACAATTTAACGCGGGCGGAACGGAAAAAGAAAGCTAGTTTGTTAAGATGGATGGTGTTTGATTTGAAGTTAATTCTGCTTTAATTAGGCAAGGTAGCAGAAAAGTAGCAGCGTGTGATTTTTAATAGACTACGTCAAGGGTGACATATGTAAAAAGTATTTCATATGATTATTCACAAGCTACTTGTGAATCATGAAATGCCTACTTAATTCGTATCTTTTTTAATTCGTCTAACAATAATTTTTCACGCCTAAGTGTTCGCCGTTTGATGGCAAGCATCGGCCATACCTACTAGCAGTTGCATATTTGAGTTCTGAGTATATTTTGCTATGGTAATTGCTGCTGATATACATTAAAATACACATTGATTTAAATAACGGATACAAGTACCTACCTAGTTAGCTTCATGAAGTGCGGTTTGACCTAGAGAATAAGGTTCGCGACCACATTCTTGCCATTAGATTGTTGTGCTATGGAAACAATAAAATAAACAAAGTCGGTGGTAAAGTTTGTGTTTTCCGGCTCTCGGGACTTACCTTGGCCAACGTCTGTTTAAATCTTACCTATAATAATTGGGTAAAGAAATGCTACGTATTACTAGGCCTAAAAGAATTTAATTTATGTACCTATCTATTTAATTTTGGTATGCCACTCGTACCATTCCTAAACTAATAAAGGTTTACCATAAAAGTGCCTGCCGGATAGGTATAATGCGTTTATTTATTACACTCCATATTCAGTACTCATGATGTCACCATTTCTACGGCTTATGTTTAAAAATATTAAAATTTTAATTATTTACACAAACACATTATCAAATCTTAAATTTAATGACTTTCTAACTTACCTATGTATTACTTTAAACATGTAACATATTTAATTTATATTTATTTTATCTTAAATTCTACTTATGTATCAACTATATCAGTTTTTCTTCGGACTAGTCTTAAACTGCTCATTCTTATACTTCCAGGGCGTAAGGGACAACCTGACGGACTCAGACTCCGGCTGTGTGTCCCCGGGATCTCGAATAAAGGACTCGGCGTCCCCCGAGCTCAAGCGAATGGACTCTGGTTACAAATCCCCCCACGCGCCCAGCAGCCCCTGCAACCCCCGACGGCATTTGACAACCCCGCACGACGACTTCAAGGAAGACTTCGCGAAAGCACAAGTGCTAGCCGATATTTTGGATAGAAACTCGGAAACCAGTGATTCCTTAAAGAGTAATCCGGTGAAAGATCACCTGGAACAAATGATCCTGAACGCGGCGTCTGCCGAGGACAGGACGTGTTTAGAACAGGTGCTGATGTTGCTGTACAATTTCCAAGCATTGAGCAGTTCGGTTAGCGAAGATGAATGCTACCAGGTACGTACAATATCTACTTGAAGGATGTAGGTACATAAAATCTCCTTAGCATTCATAGTTTTTACTTAGAATAGCTCAGCGTGAAGGATTCATTCGACCAGTCATTGTCGTCATTGATGACTGTTTAAGATGTCAAAAGATGTCCTTGTCAATCAATACCATCCAACAATAGTAAATAGTATGTAACAATTCCAAATTTTCCGTGTTTTCAGACAAAACCGAAGAGAATATGTGATTTAAAACTCAGATCCGAATCCGATATTCTTTCGCACAAAACACACAAAGCAATCGCGACTGTCACGCCTTACCAGCAAAAAGGTTATAAGTGTGAATCGCTCGAAAGCCTATGCAGCGAAGAGAGGAAACCAAATAACATTTTGCAGGAGAGCGGGATCTTCGAAGGCATAGAAACAGAATGTAAGAGTACTCAAACTGACGTCAACGATAGTTTTGAATGCTCCGGTGAATTAAACACCGAAATACAACGACTGAATAGTATAAGAGAGAAGTTAGAGAGACAAGGTGTTAGAAATAAGACGCTTAGTACGAAGGACGATGGCGAAGGACTCGAATGCAATTGCGTGAAGTTAGGGAAGAAGCACAAACAGTATTACGAGAGGAGGCTCAAGTTTTTGGAGGGAAAGATATCGATATACGAAGCGGCACAAGATGTTAAGGAGGCAAAGTTAGCTCAGAGATTGCAAAAGGAGTTTCTGCTTGAAAATCGGATACAAGTAAGTAGACCGATGATATGATAATATAAGCGATTATTTTGTTTTCATATTTTAATTCTTATCGATACTGTTTCAGGAGCTAGAATCGCAACTCACAGAACTTCATGATAAATACGAGAGGCTAGAAGAGGAATGTTGTGAATTAGAAGAAATCGAAAATGACACTCGTTTACATTGGCAGCAGTATGTATAAGAAGATATACTTGAACTATCTCAATTGGTATTGAAATAATCTGATGGACTAACTAACATTTTGGTTGTCTGATGATTTCAGGCTTGAGATGGACTATGAGCTTTGCACGGCCCAACTAAGAGACATGACGGAGCAAAGGGAATGTTCTAGGGCGCAAGCCGAAAGGCTGTTGGCTGAGCTTAATAAGACAGAGTGCGTCTTGAAAGCTAGAGAGGTAATTTAAACTTTAAATAAAGCGTCTTGAAAGCTAGAGAGGTAATTTAAACTTTAAATAAATGCCAATTACATGTGGACCTTAACACAGATAATTAAATAGTTCTGTTGGATGAAGATGGACAAACAATGGTCCTTGTAAACTTAAAAACTAACCAACAATAATTGATTATAAAACAAATCTAGCAGTTTAAATTGTGTACTCATATAGGGTAGGCTGTTGTAAACTCATTTTTTATATAACAGGGCAATATTATGACACATAACAATGAATATATGTCTACGTCTATCATAGACTAATCTTAAGAACAAACGATAAGCACATGCTCTAAAGCTTCTTTATAAATTTCAGAAGGAACTCCTCGAGAGGCTACACGGTTTGGAGAAGGCTGTGCCAGCTCTTATCGTTTGGAATGTTATGCAGGCTATTGGTGCTGGAGTTTCTCCAGGTGGACAGGTAAATTCCTGATAATTTAATTTAATTTATTAAATAATGAACTATTAACATTTACCTATTGAAAATAGTTATGATGTGATAATACTCATACAAACCAAACTTGCGTTGAGTTGCAATTTTTTGCATCCAAATTTTTAAGTATTAATCTTTATTTCTGTACCTACCTCAGATTTTAACAGAATTTTGAATTAAATAAATGAATAGAAATAGCGACAATTACTCGTACTCGTATGTCTACAGATTAATATTATTAGACATTACCGGGATAAAAATCCTGGATACGGTTTTTTATCCAACCATTAACCAATAATTAACACTTAATATGTTGTGTGTCGAACCGATGGTAGCGTGTCATGATTTATTTTTCAAACGAGTAGTGGTAGCGACACTGTCTGGGAGGCGCGTGTTATAGTTTCTTTTATTAATTTAATATATTTCTAATGCATATTACATAAAAATGTTAGCTCTCGCAATCCTCCAAATAAACTTTAACTATGCCAAATTGAATACACCTCCGTCCACGTAATTTTCGTAAATACAAAGTTAATGCTTCACATATTAATGCTTTAATGACGAATGAGTCATTGGTACTTGAATAAATAATGATTATTATATTATTCTTCTTTTCTCTCTTTTATTTTTCTTTTCATAGAATACCAAAGCACTATTGATAATTCCATAAACAAACTAGATTTAGGCTTAGATTCTAGTACTAATTAAACAGTCACGTAGGGAAGAGACTGGCTTCTAGTATACAGCTCACGCTTCGCTAGAAGTCAGGGCTCACCGTTTTCTAAGTAAATATTTGTTAATTTACTTACATCGTAGTTAGATTTAGACTTCATGTAAAACTGTAGCCACACACCTAGGGAAGAGACTGGCTTCTAGTACTCAGCTCACGCTTCACTAGAATTCAGGGCTCATTTTTATAAGTAACATTTCTTTTTTACAATAAATCCATGTTATTTAAGTAAATTAAGAATGTAAAATCTAGAGACCCCAATAAATCATTCTTCTTATTCTTCTTCTTCTTCTTCTATTATTATTATTTTAATGTTGTGATCCAGCGCATACTATTCACCCGCATGGGGCCGTTCGGGCAAGACACGAAGTCCGCGATCGCGCAGGTGCGGCGGGCGAAGGGCGCGGGCGGCTGCAACGCGCTGGTCGCGTGGAACGACATGAACGTCTCCGAGACGCCCACCGCTAAGGCACTCGAGCAGCAAGTCATCAAGTGAGTGTCACTTTTTTTTGTTTTTTTTTTGAAGTGAAACTTCTCTAGGTGCATGAGGGTAAATTTTTTTACGGATGTAACGGAAATGCGTCACCCAGCATGCAACGTTCGATGAAACGGAAATGCGTCACGCAGCATGCAACGTTCGTGGCGAAGAAGAGGATGGGCGATAGAGAGAAAGTGAGATAGAGCGAACGTTTGTAATAAAACAACAAGACTTTGAATGAATGTTTATATTTATTCTTTTTTGTGCATATTTTTTGTTTTTCTTATGAATAAATAGATATATTTTTTTTGTATCCAAAAACTTTATTTATGCAATTATGTAGTATTTATTGTTGGCAAGGAATTTTTTTGTGACTCTGTAAAAACTTTGAAATTTTGTAAATTGTAATTTTTGACTCTTCCGACTCGAAAGGTTGCCGACCCCTGGACTAGACCTACAGGCCTCCCAGGCAGTGTCAAATTTGGAATCTAATATGTTTTATATGAAACCTATTTGGTTCCATTTAGACTTCGTCAGTATCACCGCCTGGCACTTACCTAGTACCATCTACAAGAGATTTCATTAAATTTTTTTCCGTATTTTTTTTATGGAATTACTTGAAACTATATTGTATTTGAGAAAGATATGCAAGTGATTGTTTTACAGCGGTGTTTAATATGCTAGTGAGTTGAATAGATGTGGAACCTTAATTAAAAAAATAAACATTAATGTGACAATAAAATACATTTTCAGATTGATGTCAGAAAAGAAGGAAATAGAAAATCAAACAATCAAGATAAAGAAGAGCCTGGAAGCAAGAGTGAAAGGTCTCGAAGAAGAATTGGAAACTGTTAGAAGACAAGTGGCTGCGACGACGTGCGGTGCTGATGTTAAAAAGGAGAAGATAGAAGATAAGATCGTAGAACTGGAACAGAAGATCCAGCAACAGAAAGAGGAAGAAAAGGTTTGTTTAATGAAACATTTTGAAACTATTATGCAATTATTTAAAATATAAGATTGTCAGCCAACTGTTTGTAGGATTAATTTTAGACATACTTCTCCGTGAGGATAAAATATTACATCTACATAATTTTACAATATGTAGGACGTTATCCTCTTTGATAAGTTGAGCGAAAGCAGCTCGTTTACAATTATCTTGAGTTTGACATCAAATACATCGAGTATAATCGTCCGCACTTTCCCGTATATACAATTAAGTTAGCTTTTTAATTCAGCAGACCGTAAAGAACCATTACAGCCGTCAAAAGCCCAAACACAATGCCATAAATAAAGGCAATCAAACCATCTAACAAGCATTCGTTCTTGGCAAACTCATTGTTTGGATAACACGGCAATTAGACCGTATAAGGATGCCGTGTATGCGATCTAGCACCGAAAATCGCCAACCATGACAAATTTCTTCGATGAAATCTCAATCATTTACTTGCCTTTGTTTTGTGTCAACAACTCACAAAGTGTATTAGCACGTGAATTCACGTGATGTTTATTACGTTTGCACTGATAAATTATAATTAAGTAGCTAATTTATGATTTGTCGATGATAATCTCCAGTGTTACCAGTATTTTTATGATTACCGACACATAGCATGTCTGCTAAGTGAAAATATGTACTTTAAAACTATTCACTTTTGCTATTTAAAAGTCGTTTAACAGGCAAGAAGAGTTATTATGACCGGTAGCAGACGCATAACTATGCTATTATGTGTGTTCATTGCTACTTATTTTATATTACTTAACGTCAACTACATTTGCGGATCTTATATTTTCTCAAGTAATTTTCCGTAGCTTCTTTCTCTCACAGGTTGATGATTCCAAATTAATCTAAAAAAATACGATTCGTAGATTGATCCTACTATAATTTACGAGCTAAGCATTTAATACATTTAATTTATTCACCGCGGGAGGGCGCTGGTGAACTGCACCACAGTTTTCCAAAAACCTACCACAGTCACCAGGCTCTCACAAAGTATGGTTTGAATTTTGACAGGCCCGTTGGCGCAATCGGTAGTGACCCTGTCTGTTGCGCCAGGGGTCGTGGGTTCGAATCCCACTCAGGACAAATATTCGTGTGACGAACACTTGTATTTGTTCTGTGTCTGGATGTTAATTTATCTATTTAAGTATGTATTTAAAAATATTTATGTATGTATGTATGTATATCAGTCTCTGACACCCATATCACAGGCTCGCGCCTACTTTGGGGTCAGATGGCCGTGTGTGAAAATGTCCAAAAAAAATAAATACACAACTCTAAATAAGACTATTGTAAACAAGACTTCTGTGAGAGCAAATGAATAAAACTCTATCTTTATCTTATCTTAAATCATTATTCATCATAGCTATTTAAAAATGTAACCAATTTTTCAGCTGCCAGCGGACCCATCCATAGAGTGCAAACTCCGTACCCTGGTGCAGAGCGAGCAGGAGCTGAAGAGCCGCATAGCGGAGCTCGAGCGGCGCGAGACCGCTTACCTGGAGATGCTCACGCAGGCCGACGACATGTGGGCGGAGATGGAGGGGGGGTATAAGAGGAAGATTGAAGAGTCACAGGCCACCGAGACAGAGTTGAAGGGCAAGGTACTACAGTAGATATTTTTAAGGACAACGGAATCAAAGTCTAGCTGTGACCTGGACAGTCTAGCTGTGAGATGGAGGGAGGGTACAAGAGGAAGATTGAAGAGTCGCAGGCCACCGAGACAGAGTTGAAGGGCAAGGTACTACAGTAGATATTTTTAAGGACAACGGAATCAAAGTCTAGCTGTGACCTGGGCAGTCTAGCTGTGAGATGGAGGGAGGGTACAAGAGGAAGATTGAAGAGTCGCAGGCCACCGAGACAGAGTTGAAGGGCAAGGTACTACAGTAGATATTTTTAAGGACAACGGAATCAAAGTCTAGCTGTGACCTGGACAGTCTAGCTGTGAGATGGAGGGAGGGTACAAGAGGAAGATTGAAGAGTCGCAGGCCACCGAGACAGAGTTGAAGGGCAAGGTACTACAGTAGATATTTTTAAGGACAACGGAATCAAAGTCTAGCTGTGACCTGGACAGTCTAGCTGTGAGATGGAGGGGGGGTACAAGAGGAAGATTGAAGAGTCGCAGGCCACCGAGACAGAGTTGAAGGGCAAGGTAGGCCTACAGTAGATATTTAAAGGACAACGGAATCAAAGTCTAGCTGTGACCTGGAATGCGTATAAGTTGAAATTAAGGTATAGTGTGGCGCGGACGAGCGAGTTGTCAGTCGCAAGCGCTGATTGGTTCGCCAGTATTATGACTCCGCACTTATAACCCATGCGCACCTATCTTTTCCGGATTTCGTACAAAGCTAAACGCTTTCGTGCCTCAAGGAATATGACGACGACATATTCAATCCATAGGCTGAATTATCTTTGTTCAAATTAACCTTCTCTTTTGTAAAAAGCAAATTGTCAAACTGTCATCGAATGAGAGTCAAAAAGGGACTGGGAATCTGGGACTTTTAATTTAAGATTTAATTGTTGGATAATTCGTGAATATAATGAACAGTGCCCACTCACGTTTCCCATATTACAATTGAGGAGAAAGTATATTAGTATTCGTAAGTTAAAAGTATGCATAGTACATACCTAGAATACCAATACGAATAGGTACCTACTAGGTACATGTTTTGTGATGTTAAAGAGTACCTAATAGCTGCCGTAACTGAACACTGATAGTGACCCTCGGAAAAGCTTATAATGTTGTTAAAATATTATTAAAATATTTAACCCAATCACAGTAAATATGAACAGTAATTAGTTGTTCCATTACTTCTAAATGAGATCTATTTACATTCTAAGAATTAATAATATTTTATATAGAAATTTTAAAAAGATAACAATAACATTTTCAGATGAAGAAATTGGAGTCCGAGCGAGACCAATGGAAGAAGTGCATCGAGCCGATGAAGAAGAAGTTGAGGGAGATTGAAGAATCTGAATCCGGCATGCGGATAGCGTTGGAGAAAGCCGAGAGGGACACGATGACGCTCAAAGCGCAGAACAACAACCTGGCAGCTATGTACGGCAAAGCCGATGCAGATGCTAAGAAGTCGGACGCAGCGCTTAAGTCGCTTGAAGCTAAGTTTAAAGTATGTGTTTTAGATTGTTACTAGCTTTTGCCCGCGGCTCCGCCCGTGTGGTCAAAGGGAATTAACAATGAGTTGTTTCTCATGACACATTTGTGGTGGATGAATAGTGACAGTTCCACGATTAAAAGATACTAACTACTTAACCACTATACAAATTACTTAACTAAATTGTACTAACGCCATCTATTAACAACATCTGGAACTAAATATCTAGCAAATAACAAAACATCGATATCGTCCCATGGGGATGTTTTACCGCGGTAAAAAGTAGCCTACGTCACTCTCCACCCTCCTCACTATCTCCACACACAAAAACCATACCATATAATAGCTTCGTTGCGACGTGAAAGCCGGACAAACAAACAAACACACTTTCACATTTATAATATTAGTATGGATAGTATGGATGTAGTAACTGTACAATAGAACAAAATAAATTATAGAGCACGGATCTCCCCCACAGCAACAGCTGCGGGAGGTCTACAGCATACACCATCACGCTGCTTTAATGTGGATTGGTGGAGGGGGTTAATGGCCAACTCAGTATAGAAAGTTCTCTAGCCACGGTTCTTCAAGGACGGAAGCACCCAGGAAATTTTGCCACTAGCGGATACCCATCCTCAAACCGACCGCGCCCATCGTTGCTTAGCTGTCACATACGATTGACGCGAGCCATTGAGCTATGGACGCTTCATTTTATATATTAACCTTTTTATAACACAAAGAACAATAAACATAGAATCCTCTGTATTCGTGTTCGCAGAAAGAGATAGATCAGCTCCGTAAGATGAACAAGCAGCTGGACGAGGACCTGAAGAGCCATCGGGAGGTCTCGAAGAAGACCGAGGTGGGCTTCATGGGAGACCTGGAGCTGATCAGGAAGGAGCTGAACCGGGCTTGCAAGAACAATCAGGAGCTGGAAGTGACTAACAGCGAACTTAAGGAGGAGGTACGTCCAATAGTTTTGTTAATTACGTAGAGTGTAGTGTACATATTGATAAATGTTGAAGGAATTATTATTGCCCGGGAAAAATTTTGCGTAAAATTATTGGCATTGTCTTAACGGAAATTGATAGTAGTAAATAAATTGAAATTTGAGCTCGGGAAAAATCAAGCGCAAAGTCACAAAATTTCAGTAAAATATAAGGCGGCTTTTTTATTTTAACTACATTATTCAATATGGCATGCGACGTTACGTTGAACTATTTTTATAATTTACTACGAAAGTGGACATTTTAATGATGTTTCAGAGGATGTTTCATTTATATTGGGCTCTACGGTCAACTTATGCTGTGAATTATTTATAGAAGTAGCGCTACCAATATTAAAAATATGAATGTTTGTATGTTTGTTGCTCAATCATGCAAAACTAGAAAACGGATTTGGATAAAACTTGGCACATAGGTAGACGATAACCTAGATTAGGATACTTTTCATCCCGAAAGGATGTTCCCTTGGGATGCTTTGCACGTTTATTGGAAAGTTGTCTGGTACACCGTCAACAGATGGCACTGACACTAATTCTTAACATTATTGATATAAATTAAGTTACATACTTAATTCGGCATCTATAGGTATAAATTATGTCTATTATCTATCTCTACTCTTATTAATGATGCAAGTTTTACATAACAATAAAACTTGTATTATTTGCGGAGACGATGCATAGCATCTTGAGAGAGAGCGTCGCTTGACTTACCCTTAACTTACAACCAATCACAGCTCTCCGTTCCGCGTCAACCAATCAGCGTTCAGCAATTTAACGGGTGATCACCAGGTGACCATTCCCGGTGGTATATATAATGGTTATCTTACCGTTCGATTTCATAGAAGTCTCTCACCAGGAGGCCTTAATTGGATGCTATGCATCGTCTCCGCAAATAATACAAGTTTTATTGTTATGTAAAACTTGCATCATTATTTGGCGTGTGACGATGCATAGCATCTTGAGAGACGTGTTTATATCTCCTGGTGATCACGAGAACGACGCTATGTGATAAGGGTCAAGGATTACATAATTACTGCAAGAAACAGCAACATTGTATTAATTAACGAGTTTCAGCAACAATATATGTTTTCAATACTTTTGGGTTTACAATAAAACTGGGAAATGTATTCCCCTACACCAATTACCAAGTGTCAGCATAGCAAAACTATTGCCGAGTGCATATTGTCAAGGGAAGCGGATATTCCCACGTCTTAAAGCATTCATTTTACCCAATTTCCGACATCCTAATTGCTTTATTAGGGATAAGTATTGAAATAAACAGGGCTCAATGACCTTGATAACATTTGCAGTGCTATTCGGATTAAATCATGGAAGCGTATATTGATTAAACTAATACTTTTCCAGGGCACAGGATTGTATTATATTATATTTTTGTTCTGTTGTAATAATTTCCCAAATTGTCCGTATGTTGTCGTTTATAATCAAATAGCTGTACCCTGCCACGCTTCGCTGTGGCACATTGTGATTGAATGGTTGCGAAATTAGAAACAAAACAAAGAATACATGTCATTTAAGTTTAATTTTGCAACACTTTGACTGATGCAAAAATTAGATAAAAACAATCCTTGATGCAGATTATATATCATGCTAAAATTTCAGCTCGATCGGTGCAGAACTTTTTGAGTTTTTGAAGCGTACACAAACCAACATAACATTTTTATATAAATAAGATGTCGGGTACAAAATACAATAATCGCCGTCTACCCGACGATAGTATGGTAGGTACAGTGGAAGTACTGACGTTAACCTACTGGATGTCTCAAATAAGGATTCAATATGATTATTTTGTAACCCTGTAACATGCAAGGCCGCTGGAGTCTGGCGAAATGGGAGTTTTACGGCTTAAGGTCTTTGATTCATATTTTCACTATCAACTGCTTTTTCGAACGTAACGATTACCGATTTATGGATTTATGTAACTAGATAGGTAGTATAATATGCTAGTTCTTCTTCAATCAATAAGAAAGCTTCAAACTTAGATAAGCTTAAAGCTCAAGGTTAAAGTTATTTGCATTAAACTATTTAACCCAATGGAACCACGCCGGCTGGTATGTTATTAGTGTGGATCCTCTCCAATTGCATATGAGTAGAGATCTTCGGGCGTCAGACCAATCGATAGTGATATCTTTTTAAGCCCCAATTCCTGACATAGAGCTTGATTTTCTACACTCGAGGCGGTGGAAGGCCGGGCAACCAGAGGGCTCTCTTCCACATCGGTGCTATCACCAAGAATATTCCTTGTGCATTGAGATGATGAGGGACCCACGGCAGGAGGCTCGAAGATGGGCCCCGCCAAATTATATTGACTTAATTTATAGCTGGTAAGTAATGAATATGTCAAGCCAGTAATGGAGAAAGATTAAGGTTAAAGTTAAATAACTAAATCCCTTTACTTCGGTCCAATAAAATTGAATTAAGAATAAATGTTTCAAGCCAGTAACACCTAAAGACGAATTTCCATTCATTTTCTTTTACTAGGTAGGTATCTTGTTATTTTCAATACTACCCAGGTGTAGTTGAAATTGCCGGCTTACTCACGTGAGACTCAAGTCGGAAACAGGCCGACCAAATTCAATCGATCACGATATCCATCAGGAATGAACGCGCTCGCGGCGGGCACGGTGTATACTTCATTCAGTAATAAAATACTACTGAGGTACTCAAGACATTGTCGGTACTGTAATACTATGTAAAGTAGTCGTTACATTTGATAAGTATTTAATTTTGTCATATTAAGCTATATGATACCTGAAGCCAAGGTCTGTCACCAATGTGTGGAAATGACCATAACCCTCATTGACATGTTATATATATTAACATGTCAATGATTCACACGGAAATAATGCAACTGAAAGGTTAGGTTAAGTTACAGTGAAAAACTTTAATGTTAAATGAATTGTTAGAAAACGAATTTAAATTGTATGAAAAATACACACAATGATGCACCACTTCAGGTCGCACGTTGTGGTGGAGTATTTGACTTGCGTATTACAAATTATTCCTGAATAATCCAACTCCTGTGTGGGTTCCGTTGCCGATTTCTCGTAGATTTAATCGGAGAAATCGTGGTGGGATTTAATAATAATTAATGGCTAATTGTAAAAATCCTCCATCAATCCGCACTGGGACAGCGTGGCGGAGCACGCTCCAGACCCCCCGCAGCAGCGCCTGTGGGAGTGACCCGCGCCCAGCAGTGGGACGTCTATGGGTCGCAGCGACAATTGTGAAAAACAATTAAACGTTTCATATCAAATGTAAACCCGCGCCCAGCAGTGGGACGTCTATGGGTCGCAGCGACAATTGTGAAAAACAATTAAACGTTTCATATCAAATGTAAACCCGCGCCCAGCAGTGGGACGTCTATGGGTCGTAGCGACAATTGTGAAAAACAATTAAACGTTTCATATAAAATGTAAACACAAGTAAATGTCATTCGTTTATTTCATTAATGGCAAGCCCAAAGTATATCATTCGGACCAAGTTATGTAAAATTGTGTAAAATGATCAGGTAAAAGTACGCCCAGGAAGGTTTTATTTTGACCATGCAGTCCATGTTCCTGAGAAAATGGGCAATTAGAAATTGCGAAATTAATTTTAATAGTTTTGCAACTATGTATTTGCTGATCCAATCCTTTCAGGTTGAAAATGGGCCTGCTGGTTCCGTCGCCATTCTTTGTCAGCACCATGGTGGACAAGAACAAGAAAACACTGGGGCGCAGAAACAAGTCCGGTATTGCCACTATTGCCAGCGATCCCTGTTTTAATAGGAGCTTGCTTTGTTCATTCAATTCGGCCAATCGTGTAGTTTCGAATTTGCTACGAATATGAGACGAGCGGTAAATAAGTGAGTAGTGCTTAGGAGGTAAATGGCAGACGCATTCCCCTTATCATTAGGAGAAGGGCCTTCGGAGCCCAAAGCGCCTGCCACTGTTTCCGATACGCTCGGAGACAGCCTCCGTAGAACGTGCGCCAGCACGGCGCAAGGCAAGGTGAGTCATTCTCCAGGAGCTCTGTTTGATCGAATGGATGCAAGTCCCGTATTGCCACTATTGCCAGCGACCCCTGTATTAATAAGAGATTTGTTCTGTCGTCTCGGCCGATTGAGCGGTTTGGAATCGGTGACGAATATGGGACGAGGGGATAAGCAAGTAGTGGTTTGGAGGTAAATGGCAGACGCATTCCCCTTATCATTTGGAGAAGGTCAACTTCTTATGTCTATGGAGAAGGGCCTCCGAAGCCCAAAGCATCTGCCACTGTTCCGATACGCTCGGAGACAGCCTCCGTTTTTCAATCTACCCTTTTGTACGAGTTTGCGTCACGTGACAGAAAGGGACGGTCTTAGTCGACAGGTTTGTTTATTCCGCTTGCTTTCCGCAAACAAGCTGTATATGTATTGTACGACGGGCCCGATGGCGCAATCCGTAATGACCCTGCCTGCTCATCAGGGGTCGCGGGTCCGAATCCCACTCAGGACAAACATTAGCGCGACGAACACCCGCGTCTGTTCAGTGTCTGGATGTCAATATCATCCATTTATGCATTTAAAAATATATATGTATGTATTCGGTGTCTCTGACACCCATAGAACAGGCCCGCGCCCAATCCGGGGTCAGACGGCATAATATTTATTATTTATATACTGTTTTTACTAAGTTTTGTGAAAACTAGATATTAGTTTGAAATAATTCAGTCATTTCATAGACAATGCTTGAAAGAAAGTGGTGCTTGGGGAAGCAGCCCAGTAGGTCAATCGTCGTAAATTCTGATTGATAAGTAGATCGCGTGTTCAGTAAGGCATTACTTAGAGCTGTTACTATAGGACTATATATTATCTCTAGTTCCAATAGGTATTGTGTTGAGTATCAACATACCGGACGTCCTTCCATTAGAGCTGTCAAAACGCTGGAGGACATCAAGGTTCTGTCCAACACAGACAGCAATTGCGTTGGGCACTCTCACTGGGTGGCGATTTCACCTTACCTTACAGTTAAATTAAAAGTTAAAAGGCTGTGATCTCTGATTACGCACCGTTTCCCGGCCAGGTCGTACCTGGCCGGGAATCTGCAAAAGCGGCAAAGTCTAGGCGGGTAGATGCAGTAATACGGATAGTTCAGATGGAGAAAAATATTTTTGTCATAGTAAATTTTTGACTTACCGAGTCTGCTCCGCTTTACCTGCGGTTCCTCACTACCAGAGTAGGAGGAGCACCTTGGCTAGACTAAAGCGACAGGCGAGTGCGCCTGTGTGAGCTCGACACATTTAATGGTGTATTTCTTTATCACTCATTATGATAAACACTTTCACCAAGATTTTAAATGAATTAAGAATTAAATTAAAATACTGATTTCACACACGACACCAGATGACGTATGTATTTTTTCAGATGAATTAAAAATGAATTTAACACTTTCACTTTCATCTCAATTACAACGAATTAAAAAATCAAATTAAGATAGGTATGTACTGATTTTACTTTATGTACATTCTGTACTTAATCCAGCAGAGTTTCTGCTTGGTTGTATAAGGGAAATAACGACGCTATGAAATCGAACGGTAAGATAACCATTATATATACCACCGGGAATGGTCACCTGGTGATCACCCGTTAAATTGCTGAACGCTGATTGGTTGACGCGGAACGGAGAGCTGTGATTGGTTGTAAGTTAAGGGTAAGTCAAGCGACGCTCTCTCTCAAGATGCTATGCATCGTCACACGCCAAATAATATCTGATATTTGTTTGACTGTATGTTAAGAATATTTTCCCTGTATATATTGAAATGCCTCAGTAATGTCAAAGCCTGTTCAAGAAATGCTTTATTGTAGAGGTCACAACAGATTGGGTTTTTGTTTTGAGTGTGTAGAAAGTAGATGCTTTTTATTGTAGTAGTTAGGCTGTATTACTTAGTGACTGTATATTTATTACTTAAGGCTTTTTAAATGTTGATATAAATTATCTAAACATAACATTAGTTTTGGTTCTGTTTGTTTGATGTGCTTGTAGATTTTTTTTAACTTGAAAAAGTAGCTTTTGTCGGTACTTAGACTGGACCGTTTCAATAAAATGACTTTTTTCTAATAAGACAATATTGGGTTCTGTTTTACTTTAATTTTATATTTGCATCAATGAGTTAAAATTATGTATTTCAACCGCGTTTGTTTAAAATGTTTATATCAACGGCTTCGCACTCGCTTTACTCACACGCATGCTTGCATGATTCACGTTTCACGCCCGTTACATTGAAGAGCATGTTTGAACAGCGGAAGAGTGGCCTGTACATATTGCATGGAGTTCTCGCCAAGTTCTAAGACGGCGTGTGTTCTCAGGTGGAATCTCTCGAAAAGCAGCTAGGGTTGACGCAGAAAGCGTTGACGCAGTGCAAAAGGAAATGCGAGGAGAAACTGAAGACTATGAGCCACGAGCTGTCGATAAAGACGGAAGAGTTGGAGGAGATGAGAAGCGAGACCATGAGGCAATCGTTCCGTGCGTCGCGGATGGATTTGAAACCAGATAGAACGGAATACGTCGACGAGGGATACTCTATATACACTGCGGTACCAAAGAAAACAGACTACAGCAGAATGCATCACAGTATGAGCTACATCACTTCGGAAACCCGATGCTCCTGTCCGTCCATGAGGAATCAACTAGTCAGCCAACTCATCGACGATTTGTTCGACAGGATCCATAATACGGTAGACGAAGATCTAACGAAACTGTGCAAGGAAATTATGCCGGTGAAAGGCGAAGTGACGGTGGAAACTAAGTCTAAAATAACTAACTATCTCTTAATGGCGATATCTAAGGAGCTTATAAGATCTATAGGCGACGCCGATGCTAAGACTGATACTGAGGTGAGTATGCCAATTTTTTTTACTCAAAATCATTTTGTGACTAAAATGAAAGTTTTAACTGCATTAGTCCAGACGAGTCACTAATTTTAACTAAAATATAACGGTGACGGATAAGGTTATAAGGTGTATTTTAGGTTTCATTCGTACTAGAAAATCATACGAAGTCTGTAAAACAACAATAACGTTAATGGTGTCGCAGATTCGAATGGAGCCTAAGATGCATTTAAAATTTTACCCATAGGAATTATTTTTTCATACGCAAATCCATATTTCCAATACATCAATGCTTTCATGCTAATCAAGTTACATTTAGGTATAGCTACTGCTGCTGTTAGGCTATTTACTACTTACTATTCGAATTAAGATTTGAAATATTTAAGTTAATGTATGCGCAAACGATATGTGGATGTGAATTAAGAATGTTTATTTACCTCATTTTATTGAATTATCACAATGGTTTTTTGGTTATATTTTGACTAGCTGACCCAGCAAACGTCGTTTTGCCTTAAAGATAATTTTTAGTGAATATTTTGGGAGAACTTATTGTAAGTGTGTGGATTACTACCACCACTTCCACTACCACTACAACTACCATTACCATTACTTATAATCGAAAGCGTTCAATAAAAGTAGGAAATTATTAAAAATTAATATTATTACGTTGATACAACTCTTAACAAATGCATTAATTTCGACCAAATTTGCATACCATAAAAAAGGTTCTAGTGAGTTAATCTTAAAAGATAGACATATACTGTCGGGGACATTTTTTTAGATCATTTCAAGAGGAATAATTCTTTCATACATATATTTTTGGTATCTTAACCGTTTTCGCAGCGCACGCAACGGAAGCCCTCAAGGATGAATAATTTTCCCCGTTTTTTTCACATTTTCCATTATTTCTTCGCTCCTAATAGTTGCAGCGTGATGTTATATAGCCTAAAGCCTTCCTCGATAAATGGTCTATTCAACACAAAAAGAATTTTTCAATTCGAACCAGTAGTTCCTGAGATTAGCGCGTTCAAACAAACAAACAAACAAACTCTTCAGCTTTATAATATTAGTATAGATTAAATACGACATCAACATCCATTCCAGTACTTTCATATGACAAGACGTTTAGCACTGTACACTCCACTTCATTTCAGGATTTCCTTATAGCACATTCTCTATTTTCTAGAACACAAGCAATCACAATAATCATTTCACCTGTACGAAATCCCGTATAAACTGCAAGAACAACTATTTCCAGGAGTGGCAACGCGCGGTGTCCTCTATGGCGTTCTCGTGCGACTATCGCGGCGACGGTCGCGGCGACTATCGCGGCGACGGTCGCGGCGACTATCGCGGCGACGGTCGCGGCGACAGTCGCGGCGACTGGTCGCTGCGACTAACCGGCGACTCGGGCAACGCGGGCGTGCTGCAGGGCGCGTCGCGGCTCGCGTCGGTCAGCTGCGCGTGCGCCGCCGCCAGGCTGTGCGCCGCCGCGCCGGAGATGGCCGACAGCGTTAAGAGTTGTCAGGAGGTAAGTGTTGCGGAAATGGCCGACAGCGTTAAGAGTTGTCAGGAGGTAAGTGTTGCGGAAATGGCCGACAGCGTTAAGAGTTGTCAGGAGGTAAGTGTTGCGGAAATGGCCGACAGCGTTAAGAGTTGTCAGGAGGTAAGTGTTGCGGAAATGGCCGACAGCGTTAAGAGTTGTCAGGAGGTAAGTGTCGTGTAGCGTCCATAGCCCAATGGCTCGCATCGATTCAATGTGATCGAAAGAGTTAAGCAACGACGGGCGCGGTCGGTTTGTGGATGGGTGACCGCTAAATTTCATGGACGCTACCATGCTTCGGAGGGCACGTAAAGCCGTCGATCCCGGTTATTTTCAATGGTGGAAACAGTCGTTAAGCCTTGTCGAAGACCTTCTGGTGACTTGTGAATATTCGACACTAGGTTGGCCACTAACCCCTCCACCTCTAGACTTCCCGCAGATTTGTCTGTGGGGGAGACCCGTGCCCAGCAGTGGCACGCCTATAAGTTTTAGCTATATTCCTTGTCGAAACAAGCGTAGGTACTTATGAGAAAATATTAAAAAACTTCGGAGATCCAACAGTAGATAATTAAATTACCTAAATGTTTATTGTTTCAGGAAGTTCTGGAGCATGGCGATGTTAAAATAATGGAAGAGCAGTTAGCGAATGCGATCGAAAGTATTGTTGTGAGTAATCTACTTTTAACTTCTATGAGTATCATTACATTTACCAAAATAATAATAGTTTCCTGGAAAATAATGGCATTGAAATTATTGACACTTGTTTCGACTGCGTCGTGGGTGTAGTGGTCACAAGCGCGACTGCTAAGCTACAGGTCTTGGGTTCGATTCCCGGCTCGGGCAACATCTATTGGGTCTAACTTGAAATGCCCGGTAGCAGCTCGGAGTCTATATTTGTGCCCGGTGTATGGCACCACTTATGGGACATAAACTTAACTGGTGAAAAGCGGGCGTATTACATCTGCCTACCCATTCAGGGAAATACAGGCGAGATGTTATGCTAATAAGAGATGTGTGATGTTATGTTAATACGAGATGTGTGATGATATGTTTATAAGAGGCGTGGTGTTATGTTAATAAGAGATCTGTGTTATGTTAATAAGAGCTCTGTGTTATGTTAATAAGAGTTCTGTGTTATGTTAATAAGAGGCGTGGTGTTATGTTATTAAGAGGTGTGATGTTATGTTAATAAGACCTAAGGGCAGCTGATACCCGGCCAGGCTGGTAATGTTATCTATTTTGTTTCAGAATTGTCCATCTTGTGCGTTGGGCACAAATGCGATAATTTGGAGCACGGACGTCTAAGAGCCGCCAGCCGTGTAGTATTTGTGTAAGTTGATATCAAGGCAATAATGTTCAAAAGCGTCCATAGTCCAAGGCTCGCGTCGATTCTATGTGAGCGACAGAGACGCAACGACAGGCGCTGTTGGTTTGCGGATGGGTGACCGCTAGTGGCAAAATTCCATGGGCGCTACCGTGCTTCAGAGGGCACGTTGAGTCATTGGTTCCGGTTGTTTTCAATGGTTAAAACAATCGTAAGTCTTGTCAAAGCTTGCTGGAGTACGCTTTAGACCTCCCGTAGCTGTCTGTGGGGGAGACCTGTGCCCAGCAGTGGGGCGTTCATGGGTTTTAGCTAGGCTAAATGTAATGCTATCTTCATAATGTGAAGAGAACAGTAAACAATTTGTGTGGTTTCTTCTTTCTTGCGAATGACTTTGAACAAGACTGCGGAACTGCGCGTGATGGGCGGTGATTCATGCTCGTTTGCTAATTTATCAATAAAAAAAAAACTGTCGCTGATAAATCAATTACGCACACCCCCACTGTAGGACTTGGCCTGGGTTTCGGGTGGTGGACACAGAAAACAACACAATTTAACATCCATGATGTACAAAAATTATGTTTATCTGCAAAATAAATATTTGCCCCGGCCGGAATTCGATCCGGAACCCGCGGTTTGACAGTCAGAGTCTCTCACACCGCCCCACATAGTCGTCAAAGTTGTTAATTAGTGCGTCAGAACACATTTTTTTATAAACACTTTACTGTACGGTATGTGTTGGTTGTTCCAGATGTTAATCTCCGCCGACCTCACTGTGGTGCCTTCATTATTCTAGCCAGTTATAAGCGACCTGTATATAATTTGTATTATACTAAGCATAAGTATAATCGTAAATAATATCTACGTAATACTAATAAGCGATCACATATCGAACAAAATCGTACCTTCATTTCGACTAAGCTTAACGAATTAAATGTTCTTTAATCGAGATTTTATTATTTTATTTATCATTTCCGTGCCAATCAAGTTTTGAAATAGTCTTTGTAAATATTTTGGTTTAGATTTTTAATGTAATGACTTTGTACTAAATAAAAAAAACATTTATTGACGTTTGTATGGTATCTATTTCGTATATTGAGATGAAAATAATATGGTTTTAATAACGAAAATGAATTTCATTGGTGAATTAAATGATTTATTATTTAAAACTGTACCTTATTATTTTTAACCTTACCTCCTTCCCTGGTATTTTATATGATTTTCCTTTTCTGTCCTCATGCTTTGACAGTGTGTTCAGAATAAAAAGATAATCATTAAGTAGACCATATTGTCAAATTACTTCTGCCAACTTCAAAAATGACTTGACAAAATTACATCTTTTATAAAATTACTTAAAAAATATGAAATCAAAAAATCTTTGTGATTAAAATCTGCGAAAATATAACTCGGCAAGGGCTGGAATCAATTACAATTGTGTCAACTCTATTTCAATTTATATAGGGATGCATTAAAATTTAAAGGATAAATGAGGTGTACGCCACGTATTCATTAATATACCTCTTTTTTGTGTCATAGCCGAATATTAATTAACATCATTTCTCCCACAGGTAAAGAAAAGCTCTAATTTGTGTTGCAAACCTGTTTCTGCATCTTCAATTAAATCCATACCTTCAACACCTGAAAAGCCAAAAAAGCATAACTGTCTGAATAAGGACAAGTGATTTATAAGCCAATGTCCGTCACGAAGCTAGAAAATATAGAGTTGACATCCCAAGTAGATGTCAACTCGGCAAAATCACGGTGCTCCTGCTTAGAGTGTGACTCTGTCGGCTGCTTTTTGAAGAGACATAAGACAGGCCAGCAGCGATGTCAATGCTTTATCTGTAAAGACCTTAGAAACTGCGCAATCTTATCCTGCAAGTCTAATCAGGATAAACACCCTGCTGATAAAGATAATGCAAGAAAAAAGATAATCAAAGAAGTAGTAACCAGAGAAACGATAGAAAGCTTAAAGAGAGTAACAGAGACAATGTATGAGTTTAGCAATACTGAGAAATTTGAAATGATTATGGACAGACAGTCGAAGCTCAGTAGCACTATACCTAACCCCATGATTGTTGATACCAAGATTTGCACAGAAAATAAACAAGATGGCACGGAGAGAGCTGACGAAAATGCATATTCCAAACCTATAGCTGAAGTTCCAAGTACTAGCAACGATGGGCTTAAGAAAGAAAAAAATTATAAAGAAGAACGCAATAAGCAAGAAACTATTTCTCCAATTCCCAGTATTGATAGAAAACAATGCTGTAAGCACAAAACAATTTCACACACGAGTACACGTAGTGCAAACCTAAATGACCATCAGAAAGGGGACAATACTGCTACAAAATTAAGCGCTCAAGTAATGAATGTTCCTTACGAAGAAATACCTAAATCTTTCTCCTCTATAAATGAAATCGAAGAAAACAGTCCAATTTGTAAACTTAATATATTTAAGAGAATAAAGGAAATTTATGAAGCATGCAGCTGTAAAGTTTGTGAATGTATATCTAGCAAACCATTGTCTTTACAGGACGATTTTTGTAAATGTAAGCCCTGTGATTGCCGAGACTGTGCAAAATTAAGAAAAAATATTGATGAAAAAATAAGACTCATACCACAATCAGGTTGCCCTTGCATTCGATGTGATCGCAAAGATTGTCGTGGTATTTGTAAGAGAGCTAATGAAAAACCGCTGTGTGATTGTGCTCCCAGTGACAGTGTTTTGAATTCAAGAAAAGAATTGAAACCCTGTAATTGTACACCCTGTGAATGCATTAATTGTAAATCATTACTTAGTCGCCCGACTAAGACGGTTAAGTTAGGAAAAGTAGATAAAATTATTCAAAATGATCCCTGTCATTGTTCCCCATGCGAATGCGTGGAATGTAAGCAAATTTACAACAGAACGAATCCAACACTTATGCACACGACTTCAACACAAATGAATGGATACCGTAATTGTCGATGTGATGTTTGTCAAAGGGCAAGCTGTGCAATGGGAGAGATAGTACCATGTAAATGTGAAACGTCTGCGAGAACGATAAATCCATTTGGAAAGAACTTTCATGATTACGATATCCGAACAGTATTTGTTGACAGTAATAGTCCGTTTAACCATGAAAAACAAAATATTTTCAAAAATCATGATACAATTGCAGTTTTTACCTCTTTAAATAACGATTATATAATAGATTCGTGCAATGGAGATATATGTAATTGCTCTGATTGCGAATGTATAGTATGTCCAGGTAGAGATCATCTACTGCGAAATGAAACGAGGTCTAATTTTAGTTCATTAAGAAATGCCATTACATTGCCTGCATCGATAGTAAATGTATGTAGGTGCAATCCATGTGAATGTGAAATTTGTTCTAAGGTAAACAACACCAAGAATATTAAAGACTTTCAAAGCAAATGCAAATGTGATGTTTGCGATTGTTTAAATTGTGATCAAGAGTTGGAATTACCGACTTGCAGTATTGAACATTCAAATAGAAGAATACCCGAATGCAACAGTAATGTAATGCAACAGTCCAATAGAAGAATACCCGAAAAACCAATAAAATATATAGAAATGAATGATAATTGTAACTGCAGGCCTTGTGTTTGCAGTAATTGTAACAAACTGTTTAGCTGTTCCAGCAGTGTTAAATTTTATTCTAACAAAAAACAGGCAGGAAGTAAAACAGCCCGTCGCTTAAAAAAAGTAATGCTTATAACACCTACTACATCTTTATCGCATTTTGATACACAAACAATCAATAAGAAAGAAGAATCATCTACTATCAGCCACAAAATCTCTACGGAACGTTTATTTCATCAAGAATTTTCTACTTGCCATGCTTCGCCTCACAACAACTACAACCCTATCTCTGATAAGCTTACCATGAATCAAGACCAGAATTCTCAATTTTATAAATTAGTTAGTAATGACAATTGCTTTTTAAATAATGAAGTTGAAACAGACCTAATATTAGAGGCTGCGAATTCTACTATAGATGGAAACACATTATTAAATTCATACGATTTAACACAAAATTATCAGCTTTCACACGACAATTTTATCACGGATCAGCCAAGTGAGAATAAAATAAGACTTGATAATTTAAATGCTATCAATGAACGACCGATAAAGTTGACCACGGACGATTCAAATAAGTCACTACCCTTTTATTGGACCTGCCGCAATGATTCTTTATATCCAAATATTTTTCCGCGAGGTATAAAAATTACCTGTAAGGTGTCGGAAAGTAAATCTAAAACAGAGCTTGGTGAACAATTACCACATGTATCAAATCAGTCAAATGAGCAATCACATAAAAATATTGAAGAATTTCCAAGTTATCACGATATAAAAGATAAAAATGAACTATTAGAATTTGCCTTAAAATCACGTGTACGTCCTTATTCTTTAAAAAATACTGTAACTAATCAATGTGATATAGATTACCAAAGAACAGTAAGAGTATTATATGAAGCAAAAGCGTTTTCATCAAAATTAGTAAAATTATTGGACAGTTTTGAAAGAGCAAATAGAGAATTTGAAAGTGCATCCCATAAATTTAAGAATTTGCACAATTCATTATTAGAGATTAATAATGGGGATTTGAATAAATATTGTAATATGAGATTGGAAAGAAAACAAAGTACTATACCCGAAGCCACGATTTCAAACAGATCTGAGATTAATTATGACCTCGACGAAAACAAAAATGAGAACGAGGCTGAAAAAGAATACGAACAATGTACTGCGACATCAAGTAAAGTTATTAAAGTCCTTAGACCCTCTCATGGTTTCTTCAAGGAAACAGATAATTTAAATGTGCCAAATAATGATAACGGAGTTTTAAAGAATGATATTAGAAATGAATTTGATTTAATAAAACAATGTGAAGAAATAACACACTGTAAATATACGGAAGATTCACGATCGAATGTTACCAACTCTTTTAATTTTGCCTCTATTTCAGCCACATTAAATAATGACAGACTTTCAACAGAAATAGAGAGAAATATTACTTCTAATCAATTATCACAATCATTAGATCCAATCAGTAACACTCCTCATCCACAGCCACTTCATACAGCCATGACTACTGATTCCTGTATTAATACTGAAAACTTTGCGGATAAAGAAAATTATAAGGTTTGACGCTTTTTTTATAAATAATTATTAATTTTACTTTTTAATTCAACTGTTTGCTTTTACTACATTTTTGTGTTTATTCATAGAAAGGACACACTATGCCCTTGGAAATATTTAAAAAAAATCTTTACGTCAATGCCACACAAGAGCATAAAAGGAGTAGATTTCATTGCCCAAAATTAGAAATAGACATCAAAGAAGCGGTCCACGCATTATCCCAGGCAACAAAAAATGATACAATTCAGAACAAAATCACACCAACAACAAACGAAGCCTTGGTTAGTTTTGTTTATGTATCCATCCTGTTAGCCTGTAAGCCTTTTCAGCCGGTCCCAAATACTCTATTATGCTCTGACTTTGTCTCTTTGTTATCTAATCTTCTCAGTTAAAAAATTAGGTAACTTGGAAACACGGAAATAATTTCAGGTTAATTTACGAAGTGAAGTAAAAGATCTTCTGAATATGCCACTATTGCAACCTAACTCCCAATATAGACTCAAACCTGAAGTCGCAGTGCCGGACTTAAGACCCAAAGGAGAACATGTATGAATTTATTGTAAATTTGTTTACTAGATAGGTACATCCACTTTTGGGTAGGACAAAGTAGCAAAGTTTGGTAACTGGTCATAAACCTAACAACTTATCCTACTGATATTGTAAATGTGAAAGTCTGGATGCTTGTGACTCAATCACGCAAAAACTACAAAACGGATTCGGTTGAAACTTGGCACATACGTAGACAACAACCTAGATTACAGGTAAACTAGGTGGTAGAGCCTATAGGGAACCAAATAGGTTTTATAAGCAACCTATTTTGTTCCATATAGAGTTCGCCCGGGGCAGTACCACGAGTACCTACTACCGCCCAGTGGCCGCTGGTTTGCTACCATAAATCTATAAAAAAAACTTATATTTTACACCTTTCAACAAGAGATGGCGTATGAAATAGATACGATGGATTGGATATATTTATAAACTTTATCGCAACAGATAGCGGACATGCCAAATCCCTCACGATTTTCAAATGTTGGTAATTACAGAGTAAACTTGATTTGGATATCAAAAGTTTGTCCAGTTTTGCCTCATCTCAAACCTGTCAGCGAATCTTTACTAAATCAGAGAAGCAGGTTAACGTTAATATCAATTCAAAAGTAAGTATGGACTTAAATTTAGAATAACTTAAGTTACCTAAGTATGAATTATAACTTTTCATTTTTAAAGTAGATACTGCTAAAGAGCTTATAATTTGTCTATGCTTGGCTTGATGCTATGTTATTATTCTTATTATTTACCCAACTAATCTCCCTACTACTCCCACTTAATCGATAACAGACGATGAAAAGATTAATTTATTTACAAAAGATTTTTCTTTTGTAAATAAATTAATCTTTTACTTTAACGTCATTGATGGACAAAGCTTTTTCTAACCGCCTTAAGTAGTTTGGGCAGACCCTTAACCATAAACATTCAGTGGACTCATGTCTAGGCGTTGCATAATCAATTATGGTGGCAATGTTATGAATTTCCAGGAAAACAAGAGGGTTTGTGAGGATTTGAAGACCAACTTCGTGGGCCTCCGGAGGGTGTCGGATCACACGGTGCTCGTCAAGTGGAGGATACCCAAACGCATCCAGGACGTTCAGGGATACGAGGTAGGGAGACATCATTCAGCAGCCCACCAATTAATTACACGTCACGTATTAGACCAACGTGGTAGAGTAGGTCTAGACCTATACGGTCTCCCACAGACAGCTGTGTGAGACCGTGCCCAACCTAGGTTGTCTATGAGTTGAAGCTTAGCTTTTTTTAAATGCTTGCTTACCTATAGTTTCTAATTATTTAAGTCTATTATTATAACTAGGTAAATTCTAACACGACACGTAATAGACCAACGTGGTAGAGTATACTCTAGACCTCCCACAGCTGTATGTATACATCGTGTGGAAACCATGCAGGTTTCCTTAAGATAGATAATATTAACATCCAGACACAAAACAAATACAAGTGTTCGTCACACGAATATTTGTCCTGAGTGGGATTCGAACCCACGACCCCTGGCGCAACAGACAGGGTCACTACCGATTGCGCCAACGGGCCCGTCAATCCTAAGTAACGTATGTAAGTGTACCTAGCTTTTCTCTACTCTTAAGAGAATACTAACTAACGTAAACTGGACGAAAGCTTAACTACGGTCTCTATGCAGCTGCTGGTAGACGGTCGCGCCGTGCAGAAAATACTCAGCCCCACCCGCAGCATGGCGGTGGTGACGTGTCTGCCGCACGCCGACCGCGTGCTGCTCACGGTGCGCGCCCTCGCGGCGGCTGGCCACGCGCCCGCCGCCACCGTGGTGTACCGCCCCAGGAGCAAGTAGCGGTGACACGTGTGGAACAGATCCGAGGGGTGGAGGACGTGATCCACAGATGATCTATGATCAACATTATAGAAACGATCCTAAAGTGCGGGAAACAAACAACGCGGCCGGCCGCGCGCCCGCCGCCACCGTGGTGTACCGCCCCAGGAGCAAGTAGCGGTGACACGTGTGGAACAGATCCGAGGGGTGGAGGACGTGATCCACAGATGATCTATGATCAACATTATAGAAACGATCCTAAAGTGCGAATCAACGCGGCCGGCCGCGCGCCCGCCCCAGGAGCAAGTAGAGACGGCGGCAAGTGTGGATCGGAGGGGTGGAAGACGTGTTATCACCCACAGATGATTTAGGATCAACAATATAGCAATGATCCTAAAGTGCGGGAAAAAGAGACGCTTAATAGGAATCAACGCGGCCGGCCGCGCGCCCGCCCCAGAAGCAAGTAGAGACGGCGGCAAGTGTGGATCGGAGGGGTGGAGGACGTGTTATCACCCACAGATGATTTAGGATCAACAATATAGCAACGATCCTAAGGTGCGGGAAACAGACGCTTAATAGGAATCAACGCGGCCAGCCGCGCGCCCGCCCCAGGAGCAAGTAGGGGCAGCGGCAAGTGTGGAACAGATCGGATGGGTGGAGGACGTGACCCACATATGATTTAGGATTAAAATTATAGCAACGATCCTAAAGTGCGGGAAACAGAGACGCATAATAGGAATCAACGGCGGGAAACACCAGCCAAAGATGATGAGGATCAACTATGTCTAAAGCAACGACACAAAAATGCGAATGAGACTGAAATTGTCTCATTCGCATTTTTGTTTGTACCGCGCCCGCCACCACCATTGTGTACCGCCTAAGGAACAAGTAGGGACGGCGGCGTGTGGAACAGATCTGAGGGCTGGAGGATGTGACCCACAGATGATTTAGGATCAACATTATAGAGCAACGATCCTAAAATGCGGGAAACAGAGTTAGTGGTATAGAAGCATCCTGTACACTAAGAGCAATTTTGTAGCCACAACAGCTATCTTAATGTGTTAGAGACAGGGTAGAACTGTAGCATTTTGAAATTTTTTGTTTTTTCTTTTGAATTGACTTCTGATGTATGGTCATAAAGACCTATATGGCGTCACCGAATAGGAAATCAGAAATCAGAATCGTGGTCAATTGAGACAAGTGTTGCAACAATAAAAATAAGCTATGTGCATCATCGAGTTCAGCCAAGGATTAAGTATAAAAATTAACAGCAAGTACAACATTCGAAATACAATTACCAGTCTATCATTCCAATCACGATCCAAACCAAGCATACGTCTATCTACATTTCTATTATAATTTCCTCTTTTGTATAGTGTTAACTTACGGTATAATTTAAGCGCTTTAATATTAATAAAAACAGTATGTAACATAAACTCTAGTTCTCATTCTCGTTCTCACTTTCAGTGTCCTAAACAAGCCCTGAACCTATTTTATTAGGTATGCATTAAGTTTTTGAAGACTAGAAAGATATTAAATCTTTGAAGAATAATAAATCAATGTACAATTTTTCTAGCTTGCTTTCTATATTGCTACATGATATAACATTATTTAATTTCAATTCTCTTCGATTAATATAATTAATAATTATTAACCTTGATAAAAAAACTAAAAAGTTCTATAAATATATACCACTGTGTGATACATTAGTTAAATCTATGGTGTAATACATATCCTCACATCAGCCGTAGAAGTTAATACATTATTGTTAAATCGGGCGAAATTAATTACCTTTCATTCGATAGATTTCCCTACTAGAGATAATAATTATCTATCTGCGCCTACTAATACACGTTTTTCATATAAAATGTGTCAAATATTATAGTTCATAGTTAGTTCATAGTTCATAGTTTATTCATAAAAATATTTTTACACGTCAAAATGTTATATTTTAGTTGGTACAAGTATACCAAGGATACAAAACCGACTATGAATTTAATAAAAATTTACAAAATTTAAAAATTAAATTAAAAACAAATATCTGTCAACGTACAAATTAGTAAAATATAAATTCAGTGTAAAAAATGTCAATATTAAAAATACAATTATAATGTCAATATAAAAATTTAAATAAATTATATGTTCAAAACAATTATTGAGTTAACATTTACTTGTCGTCAGTTCCTCAACACTGTAAAATGCCTGCTCGACAAGGCATTTCTTAAGGTTCGACTTAAATATTTGCAGACTGCTGGAATATTGTACATGCAATGGGAGCCTGTTATAAATAGAAGGTCCAAGTCAGTTATATAAAATGTACTCTGTGTGCGTATGTAAGCTTGGCAGATTTAGCCAGCGTGCACCGCACCGCCGCTCAGATTATTGTATTAGATATTAGATATATATTGATTGATATTAGAGCTGGCTAAAGAAATTGGGCTAAGAATTTCTTTGGAACTCGCTATTAGAGATAGACATTTGACATAAGCACCATAATAATGTGTGAAGATAGATATCTTCAGTAGCCAATTCTATCGACAGATAGGTTATTAATTTTAGCCGTAAATCTATAATCTGAGCAATCTGAGAGTACAATATGACAATACATCACAAAATGACATCATGTCAAGTGTGTCATCAGCCTTTGCATAAAACAAAGAATAAAAAATTAGGCAAAATGCAATGAGAGCTAAATTTATTCACAGTAGGATAACACCTAGTCTTGCAACAAAATGAATAGGAATAGAAAAATAGGGCGTGCCACTATGAAACGGGAAAACAGTGATTCAAATCATAGACCACGAAATTATGACATAGAGGAGGTTCTGCCACCTAAATCGCGAAGGAATCCCTTCATGTGTAGCAAGAATACTACCGATAGGTCCTGTTATTATACTCCAGAGCAGAAAGACTTTACTCAGTTAACTGAAGTCGACGGTACGGACCAGGTTAGTATCTATTTTTTGTAAGACTAAATTTCCCCGTGGCTCCGCCCGCGTAAATCGTGTTAAGTGCAGAATTTCCTCTACCATCCAGGGAAGCCTGTAATGTTGTGTTAAGCTTGAAAATAAATAAATTACCGATAGTCTGATAAGACAATCTGAGGGCACTCGTGCCATACATTTGTTTGAATAACGTCCGATCCGATAGTCGGATCAGACGTCCGAGTAGGTATGTATGGTACGAGTGCCTTCAGATTGTCTAATCAGACTATCGGAGAGAAAAATCGGAAATGTATTCCCAGCGTTAATATCATAAATCGCACATACTTAAAAGTCATTGATGCGTGTCGCTTGGTGGTGATCGCACTTAACGTCTGTTGGCCTGTTTGTCCGTCATTGTTATTTAAATCAAAAATAAGATTGTCTGTACAATAATATGTGTTCTTACACTTTTAGTACCAAAGTCTACTGATACAGCAATATGGTTTCGATCCAATAATCCCGGAGACTATAAACCAACTGAAGGAGCTGAGGAGAGTGCTCTGCACCAGCACCCCCAAGGTTGACGACAGTTCCCAGTACATCGACCCGGCTGAGACGGTCTCGCCACCGTACATAGAAACTGTGGACGGATGCCAATGGCAGAAGATTGAAGACGCCAACGAGATTGATGAGATCATCGAAGGATGTAAGACAATTGGATTATAGTACATGTGTCGGCACGAAAGTGTAGCTCTGAATGAAATTCGGGTATCAATGCAGGGGACTAAGCTGGCGAACTAATCAGCACTTACGACTAACGATCGTTTGTAGATTTTGGTATCATCACCACCACCAAAACCCTCTCTACGAGTATGCCTCACTGTTGGACGCGGGTCTTCTCTCGGAATGAGAGGATTTCGACCGTGATCCACCACGCTGGCCAAGTGCCGATTGGCAGACTTTACATGCCTTCAAGACCACAGAACTCTCAGACATCAGGTTTCCTCACGATGTTGTCCTTTACCGTTACAGCAGGTGACATTTAATTTTGTAAAACAAACATAACTTTGAAAATATTGGGTCTATGGTTTTTAATCCTAGAAGCCGAAATTCTATAAATAAAAATAACCCATTTGACTACTTCTCATCTGGTGGTATACCTATTACGTCACATCAAAATCTCAGTAACAATAAATTTACAGGCATATGTCATACGAAAGCACCATCAGAGAAAACACCTTTGAAAATATCGGAAGTGCCCCGTATAAAAGTTATAGCTGAGAAGTTTTCAACGTACAAGAAGAATAACGTGGAACTTAGGAAACTAGAGGAGAAAATAGTTTGTATGGAATACAATGTATTTAAAAAAGATAACACTAAGCCCGCGCAGAAGATGAGAGCTTACTTTTCTGTTCGCCCGGAAAACTATAAAAAATGTAAGGAATACTTATTTTTTTGGTCATAGAAACAAATAACTCGCGTCATCGATACAAAAAGAACACTTCATTTAAGAGGGTGCCGCAAGAACGCTAAACGTCTGATTTGCGCTCAATTTGTAACCGCTTTTAACAGTTCTTTTTTTTGAACACTGGCAATGTTTCACTACAAAAACCACTAAAAATGTCTGTGAATTCTATGTTTCCGATATTAAAACTAGATATCAATACAAACTGACATGATCCGTTACGCATAGTTATTTAAAAATGTAGATAATATTTGTTTACAAAGATTGTGGTAAAATAATTTCAAAAATCTTAATTTCTGTACGTACTTAAAAAATAACAGTTTCATTATAAAACCAGTTTAATGCTTAGTGATGCTTAATGATTTTAAAACACGTTATTAGCGGAATTTCGTGCAGGACTCCGTTAATTCACAACTAACAATAAATATTTTTTTCGCTTTCAGGCAAAACTATGTCAGAATTTCCATCCATTATAAAACGCGAGTTTGAGATAGCTGACGAGGATTTGGATAAGCTAAATGAAAAAGAAATCGAAATATTAGACGAGAAAGTAATAGAAAACAAACCTTATATCGACGACTTGAAGAAAGTTATTAAAAGAAAGCAAGCAATATGTATGAAAAAGAACCAATCTACATTGGATCTGAACGCATTATACGAAATGGCAAAGAGTAATAAACCAACGCTCGATGACAACTTTTCTGATACAAATCTTCTTTCAAAAGCGGAATTGGATAACGTTAAAGACTTAATACTCAAAATGCATACATCGAGCATGAACGGAATTAGTAGAAAAACAATAAAACCAGAATGCACAGACCCAAGCAAGGACATGAACGTCAATGTTGTATCGCAAAGTCTCTTTATCGAACTATTGAAAAATAGTAAATCATTTACAAAGTGAAGAGTTTTGAAAAATATTTATTCAAAAATTATTAAAAATAAATTATATAATATACAATTTTTGCTTGCGATCTATTATGATTTATTCTTATTATCGATTTCAGAGTTGGTTTTTCCATTTCCAACTGCTTCTGGGTTATGTGCGGGATCCAAACCGAGTTTTTTCATCTCGACTGCCATTTCGAACAAATAGTCGTAGCATTCGGTCCTGTTAATACAAACAATTTCAGATAGTATTTGATAATAAAATAGGTAGTAATAGAGACTCATGGTAGAACAACTAGATAAAATTAAAAAAAAACTAAAACTATGTATTATATATATTATTATTACATATATATATTAATATATTACTGTTAATTCTGGTATTTTTGTTGTTTTTCGTGTAGTTACATGAATATATAAATAAAATAAATAAATAAAATATCGAGTTAAACAGTTTTGGCCACAATAGGTCATAAGAGTTACTAAAGGCTATGAAAGCCTGGTACAAGTAGCCCAACTAAGTTACTCTTTGTTTATTGTTCCTCTATGCTCAACCTACTGCTCATTAGTAGTAACAATTTTTTTTTATCGCTACAAGTTTGTTGGCAGACACACACAAAAACATCACAATTAAATATCTATGGCAGGAGTACAAATATTTATCTATGAAAAAAATATTGTCCCGGCCGAATTCGAAACGTAGACCCCGTGCTGCCCTAGTGCCGTTTGCTGCAGCGTTTGAGCCAGGCTGCCGGCGAGGTCGCGCTCGAGCGGCGTGTTCTCTATGATGTTGTTGATGATAATGATTATGATGTTGATGGTAATCTGTATCATAAGGCATTTACTGCCTAATACGCAATCACGTACGATTTACAATTTCATGTAGGTTCGTACTACCTAAACACACGATCACGTACGATTTATAATTTAATGTAGATTCGTACTACCTAAACACACGATCACGTACGATTTATAATTTCATGTATATTCGTACTACCTAAACACACGATCACGTACGATTTATAATTTCATGTAGGTTCGCACTACCTAAACACACGATCACGTACGATTTACAATTTCATGTAGGTTCGCACTACCTAAACATACGATCACGTACGATTTACAATTTCATGTAGGTTCGTACTACCTAAACATACGATCACGTACGATTTACAATTTCATGTAGGTTCGCACTACCTAAACATACGATCACGTACGATTTACAATTTCATGTAGGTTCACACTACCTAAACATACGATCACGTACGATTTACAATTTCATGTAGATTCGTACTATCTAAACACACGATCACGTACGATTTACAATTTCATGTAGGTTCGCACTACCTAAACACACGATCACGTACGATTTACAATTTCATGTAGGTTCGTTAATACACTCACATGGTCTTCGCCTGCTGCCACGTGTCGCCCCACACGTAGACCCCGTGCCGGCGCACCAGCACCGCGCTGGTACCAGGGTACCGCTGCAGCGCCCGAGCCAGGCTGCCGGCGAGGTCGCGCTCGAACGGCGTGTTCTCTATGATTGGAACCACTAGCCGCTCGTCGTAGCGGAGGTATCGGCCGAGTTGAGCGTCTTTTATGCCCTGAAAGTTGTTGTAAATACAATACAATACAAAAGTACTTTATTGTACATCAAAAAGAAAGACACACATAGATACAGGAATAAAAAAAAAAATAAATATGTTAGTCACACAATACTAAAATTATACATACAAATACAAATAATTAATTGACCATAAAACCATTTTATATTTTGTTTAATGGTTTTCACACTAACACACCTTTATCATCTCGTGGTGAGTATTGTTTCAGACACACCTTTATCATCCTGTGGTGAGTATTGTTTCCGTTCACACTAACACACCTTTATCATCTCCTGGTGAGTATTGTATCAGTTCACACTAACACACCTTTATCATCTCCTGGTGAGTATTGTTTCAGTTCACACTACTAACACACCTTTATCATCTCCTGGTGAGTATTGTTTCAGTTCACACTACTAACACACCTTTATCATCTCCTGGTGAGTATTGTATCAGCTCACACTAACACACCTTTATCATCTCCTGGTGAGTATTGTTTCAGTTCACACAAACACACCTTTATCATCTCCTGATGAGTATTGTTTTAGTTCACACTAACACACCTTTATCATCTCGTGGTGAGTATTGTTTTAGTTCACACTAACACACCTTTATCATCTCGTGGTGAGTATTGTTTCAGTTCAAACTAAGACACCTTTATCATCTCCTGGTGAGTATTGTATCAGTTCATACTAACACACCTTTATCATCTCCTGGTGAGTATTGTATTAGTTCACACTAACACACCTTTATCATCTCGTGGTGAGTATTGTTTCAGTTCACACTAACACACCTTTATCATCTCCTGGTGAGTATTGTATCAGTTCACACTAACACACCTTTATCATCTCCTGGTGAGTATTGTTTCAGTTCACACTAACACACCTTTATCATCTCGTGGTGAGTATTGTTTCAGTTCACACTAACACACCTTTATCATCTCCTGGTGCGTGATAACGAACTCGTCCCCGTGCAGCAGCGTGCAGCGCACTGCGTGCGGCGAGTGCGTGTGTATCACTGCCCCTGCACCGCGTTCGCGGTACGCCAGCATGAACAGTGGCGTGCATTGGCTCTTCTTTAGCCTGGAAATTAAAAAAATATATATAATATTGCAGATCTCTACATACTTAAATCAAATGCCCAACTAAGAGGACACTCAATGAAACTGAAAAGACACGCAAGCTCCAGCAACCCTAGATATCACTTTTTGCCTAATCGTGTAGTAGAACAATGGAATAGGTTACCTGAAACAGTGATTAGTGCACCAACAGTGAACATTTTTAAAAACAAACTGGATGAACATTTAAAAAACATTAAATAAGTATAAAAACGTATAAAAACTGTGAAATTGAACACAAGTGCAGTGATATGCACGTATCAGCTCTAGGAGCTGCTAGTGCATTAATAAAATAATAAAATAAATAATAATAAAATAATTAATTAACATTAAAATTATTAGGCATTATATACAGCGTTAAAGGTATTTCGTCGTCCGTCCGTCGTCAATATGTTAAGGGCATGTAGGGGAGGTCATTTGCAACCAAATGACTCCATATTGCCCCTATGCAATTTTCGAGTATATTGACATTATCGTATTGAAGACACCTACTGTACGCAACTTCAAAAAATATTTTAAAATGAATATTGAGCATAAAAAACATACTTTTTCTCTGGTGGAGGCAATTCTAGGTCTTCATCGTTGATAGTTTGTACAAAGAGGTCATCTGGTTTCATGCGCTCCTTCTGAACTCCAGATGGAGCTATATAGATCTTATTCCTGAAATAATTTACAGATGCATCTTTTAGAAACAACTCAAAATATTTTTAGTACCTATTGAAGTCACTTGTCATGTATGAAAATTACTTGTCATGTATTATGCATTTGGTCTTCCAAATGCATAATACAGGAGTTTTTTATAAAATTCCATTTAGTACAACCCTCCTGGGTTTTAATACTATAACTAGTATTTCGAATGAATGTAGCTTTGTATAATTCAAAGAATTTTATTTAATCAGATCAGTCTGACCCAGTGTGAGATACAGTCTCAGGTATTAGCCCTTAATACAAACATTTAAACTTTATCTTTTTTTTTAATAAGTCAAATACAAAGTCAACAAGTCGTTTTTAATAGTACAAAGATTTTATTCAGTTATTTTATTATTTCAGTCTCTGCCTTTACAAAGGTTTAAAAAAACCATCAAACAAACATTATGTCGAAAAGCTTATTATAATATTCAGGAGTATTTGGATGATATAAAGGCATAGGACTGAATTAAACTCTGACAGGCTATCACTATGCTTCTGTATTAATTATACTAAAAATTGTAAGCAGGTGGCATATGGGGTGATTCTTGGCATACACGATTGGCTGTCTCGTGTCTGTCCTAATCATGTCATGGTCATACTGTACATTTTTCTGTAAAAATTAATTTGAATTTTAAAAGAGTACCGAGAGTTTTTTCCTCCGGCTTTTTTCTCTCTCGGCCTACACTAGGGCATAGGATAAGAATATTGTAAATTCTTCCTAAAGCCGATGACCATATAGATAGTCTGTCGTGACTTAGAGCTTAGCTTAGTGGTAGGTAATTATTGTAAATTAATCCTAAGGCAAGTTAGGCACCTGTGTAGGATTAGCTATTCATTCAATAATCAATAGCTAATCCTTTGCCTTATATAGATCAGTTAGTAGTTTAAGTAGTTTTTAGTTAGGTACCTAGACTTTCGTTAAGCGTGTCTAATCACCTCATAGCGAAATAAATTATTTGAATTTTGAATTTTTGAATTTTTATATGAATAAACTGTGCCGGTGGTATCACATTCAAATTGAAATTTTACAAATTAATGTTATCTTATGTTCAAAGTTTATCAACACGTTACCCGTCTTTGATTGAGATTCCTCCTCCAGTGCCAGTGACCCATCCCAAATGGTAGAACTGCTTACATAGTTCAGGAATCAGGTTTCTTGGGTGTTCCTAAAGATTGTTGCTCATTAATTTCTAACAGTTAATCAATTTAGTATTAAGGAATAAAATAAATTACGTATGAACATTGTTCTTACAGGCTCAAGCTCGCACATTGTCTTGGCAAATAGATCACTAAATAATGAGAACTAACACTATTCATTCACTGCAACTCACTGGAACTCATTTCTTATCTGAATATTGTAATGTTTCTAGTTTATTATTGTGTTTACTTTTATTTAATTGATAACAAATCATAATCATCAATGTCAAATCACATGAATTCAGAAAAAAAAACGTCACATTGACGTCACATCACATGACATATATGACAGATAATAAAGTTCACGTTCAGAAACTCAGATGAATAAAAAAAGGTAGATAAAGCGCGGCCTTAGTTACAGGTGAAGCCAAAAAACTCGGCTCCTTAAAGTAAACACACGCGATCACGCACACAGATGCATTAAACTACGCTCATTTTCGTCAGTACCTCCCGGAGCGCCGTACAATAACTTTGCCTACAAAATGCCGTCCTGTGTAGTTAAATGGTGCAAAAACAACACTAAACGCAACAATAAGTGTCAAGGAATATCGTTTGACACGTAAGTACAAGCAAAACTATATTTTTTAATGTTATCACTACTTCATTTGAGGTTGTTCGGGTCCATCCGGTCCATGTCGGGAGGTGACGTAACGGGAGAGTGTTGCCAAGTTCCCTTAATTCGAATTGCCTAAATTTGGGTAAGTCGTGGAGAAATTATGTAGATTGCACGTAATTATTGTTTTTGTATGTTATATCTAATTGAAGTCAAGATAAATATACCTACATTTATATTTTAACTCGCGCGTTTAAATTCTTATGTACCTAAATATTTTTTTTACTATCAAATATTATGGTTTTAGATTTCCAAAGGATATTATTGTAAGAGATGAATGGGTAGGTAGCTGCTTTAAAAATGAGCCGAGATGAACCAAGATGTTTTCGATATATGCGCAACTTGCGAAGTAATATTAAGAAAATATCTATAGAAAATATAAATTTGGTGAGGGAAAGTCAGCATACCTATATAGTCACGCAAATTTTAGGTTCTTTTACAGGTAACAATAGAACTTTTAATAACTTAGAAAATGACCACGATTATGCTGGCCATGGGCATAATTTAATACGATTAGTTATTGAAAAATATTTGATACGACTGCATCATATTTCTAAAATGAATACATTAAAGATGACACTGAGTTCTAAGCGCCAAAAATTTAAAAAACTTATAAAGCATAAAGGATTCTAGGTTAAAACTAAAATTAAATTAAATTAAATTTTTATGTTATGATGAGGTAATATTTACCCCACTTAAGTAATTATCAGGGACTTTTAAAAAAAAAGTGGCAACACTTCGCTAACTCACACATAGTTTTAAAAATGGTTACAGTTTCTTATTAGAAGTGCGGCATCTACCTTTTTTTATTCATCTGAGTTCAGAAATCGTTATTATGAATGTTATTAACGTTATAATTTACCATATTAATTTATGTATGTACTAATAAATTTCTAAATAGCATCTATATTTTGTATAACCATGTAGTAGCGATTTATTACAACTTTACAACTTCGTTAAAGCCACAGATTTATAAGTATAGTACTACGTTAAAGCGCCCAAAGTCGTCACTCACTCGAGCAGTCCGGGTTATTGGACCGTACTCCCAGTGATTATTGAGGAAGGTATTCCTCCGGTCTACGGATTGGTCTGCATTATTATCTTGGTTGGTTTATTAATACCAAGTTTAATTAATATAGGTACCATGATTGATATTATTATACCAAGATTAATACACAGCTAGAAATAAGGAGTAAGGATACGTGCTAGAAATGAAACTGGCCAGTTAATTTGGTTTTATTCAACTACTACAAAATTTCTGCCAGACATGTACTCTGTGTGCCAGATTTAATAATCCACGTCAACAGAATTTTTAACAAAATTATCAAGTTAATAATCTCGCAAATCTTGCAAAAACTTAGGTAATATAATGTTTCTACAGTGAAAACTTTCCTACAATAGAAGATGAAATGAAATTCCCAATCACAGTAGGCTGTTTTGTTTTGGTATAGAACACTGAGTAAGTACCTACCTAGATCTAGAAAGTAGAAAGTGTGGACCTAGAGATGTCTCAAAGTCAATTTACTTTAAACGCAAATTACTTAATACCTACATACTAAATTTTGACTGCATTATTTACAATGACTTACTATACTTAGTAAGTAAGTTAGATGGATATTTACGACAGGAGTGCGCCATGTATTTAGGTACCTCATGAGGCTAGTAGGTACCCTAGGTACCTATTCTTTTAAAAGGCGACATTATATTACATTACAATAGCTTACAGTGGTTCTAAGCCTAACGACTAATGACTAACAGGGAATATTGCAATGACCAGTGATGAAAAACCCCGGTTTATAGCAGCCTATGGGTGAAAATGTTTTTATAGGACGCCATTCCTGCTGATTATTTTGAGCTACTTTAAGTTTTTTTTAAGAATGCATGGAATCCCCGATTGCCTCAACCGCCGTTACAAGGCATTGGACAAATTAGTCAATGAACTGAATACTGCGTGTGATGTAAACTTTAACGTCGACGATTCTGGTGCTTCCTCGAACGACCCCGGCGTTAGACTGATGTGCGACTTTTGGAACATCCTCAAAGAAAATCCCGATTGCAACTTGCCGGTAGGTAAAGTTGTTTTATTTTAAGATTGCACAAAAGCTAGTCATAATAAGTATGAACAAAAAAAAAATACTATTCTGCTATTCTGAAAATGCGATTGGAGCGTGCTTTTCATTGGACAATGTGAACAGCGGAGGCGGCATGTCTAAATGTTGGACTTGCATCTATCGAAATTTACCTGTAGGTACGTATCTATAGAGACAATGTCTTTGTACATCCAAGTGTCTTCTTTCTGTTAAAAGATCATTAAAAACATAAAGGCGAATGAGAACCTCCTCTTCTTTTTGTCGGTTAAAAAGATACAACTTTGAGGAATTCAAGTACCTAGTAAAAATTTTTATTCCTCCAGAAAGCTGTGCAGCAACGTATGAACGGGGACAACACAAACGCCAGTAGCATGTTTCGGCCCCAGGAAATGTCTTGTTACATGGCAGCACACAACTGTATGAAGAAAGATGCTGATCCGAAGAAACAAGACAAGGGATGCAAAGTTGTGAAGTATGGAATAGACAAACATTAATTTTACAATATTTATTGGAGCGCTCACAGTCCAGTGCATCGCTTCGATTTTAGCAACGGCGCGATCGACCGAGGTCACGTTAACCCGTTGCACCTGGTGGTTTTCAATTGTTAAACAATTACTAAGCCTTCTTCATGACCTTTGGAATGGCTTGAGAATATTTGACACTGTGTTTGGCACTTAACACTTTATTCGCATTGAAGCAGTATAGTCCTACTCCATACACCTATACTCTAGTCCACCCGGAGCTGTGGCTGTGGGACCGTGCCCAACAGGAGGAAGTCAATGGGTTGTCGCTTAACTCAGTCACACCTTACAACAGAAATCTGCGCGTTTCCATTACTTGATTGAATGTTCCAATTGATAAAAATTTTATGTCAAATATAGCAATTTGCTAGTTGGTATTATTCACTTGGAGACCAAATATTAAAAAAAGGCATGTTAAAAAAATGAATTCAAGGCCGACGTCTTAACCCTTTACAACCGAGGAAAATAATTTGCTCCGACTCTTTTGAAATTCGCATGACTTTTTCATTGGTGCCTAAGTGTCATGTGAAAAATGAAAAAAAAAATTCCTGAAGTCTCTGGTTTCCTGAAAACTTACCCTCACGATCGTAGGGCTTAGGAGGTAGCTCGAGAAGCGAGTTTTATCTAGTTTAGGGATATTTTTTGGTATTAAATTAATTAAACAGTGTTTATAATCATCACTCTTTATTTATTATCATTTATTAATTAAACTTTAGGTATATATTAAAGAAAAAACAATCAATAGTCATAATAAAAATTTAAAAAAAAATTATTTCATATATTATTAATCTTTTTTGGCATAAAACTAAAAATCAACACAAGTATGACTTTTATTTGTGTAGGCAGATTCTACCCACATCCTCTCCTCACCTGTCCCTCTTCTTCCACTAGCCTGTCCTCTTCCTCTAGCCCGTCCTCTTCCTCTAGCTTGCTCTCTTCCCATAGCCCGCCCTCTACCTCTTGCAGTAGCCAGTCCTCTTGACCCAGTGGAGCCCCTGCTTCGCGATGGGATAGGTGGTGGTGCCTCTTCCACTTCGGATGACTCATTTCCAGTACCAGATCCACTGTCATCTAGATGATCTAGGGTCCTCGGCACAATTCTTCGTCTTCATCGGCAAATTCCTCGATTTCCGAGTCATCTCCATTCGCCAATAACTGGGCCACTTCGTCATCCCTGAGGGTAATCCTAAAAATTAAGAAAACACCATTTTGAACGATCATACATAGAAGAAAATCATGTTTAGGTACAAAAAATGTATGAATTTCCATTTAGGTCATACCACCTAACCTAAACGATCGTGCGACCTTGATTTTGAGTCACAATATACGCCAAAGTAAGCGTGTTAGGTTCAAATTACATACATATACGTATAAAACAACTCTTTTTTAAGTAAATCACACAAAAAAAACAATAGAAATTGCATTAAATTGACAAAATATAAATTACTTACCCGGGCGAGTGCGCGCGCCAAAAAACGCAGCCATCCTTCCCTGTGGTCACGGGCTACTGGCAGGTTCAAACTTGTTCGCAAGCGGCCCACGCGCGTTTTTTACAAGTAAAGGATAGTCTCATGATCGATCGATGCCGGTTGTGTCTCGAAAAGTTGATTTCCGTACGCGCTAGAATTTTTGAAAATCAACTCTCACCATCGTATCAAGCCGGTTGTAAAGGGTTAACGCGTCTTTTGAAGCACGGAAGTATTCGAGAAGATTTTACACTACTTGGCTGTAATATTTTATAGGATGCTGGCTAAAATAGATGACTTTTTGAAGACTTTTGAGAATATTATATAGGAGAACACGATCATTTCAGAAACAGAAACAAATACGTTTCTAAAATACGTCAATAGATATCGCATTACCTTAGAAACAGCTTTTCAGGTCATTTGTAAAAAAAATATGTTTGTTTTAGTGATTGCTGCCACAAGAGCCCTGAAACAGCCAAGACTAAATGTTGTGCTTCTAAATCAGTAGCTTCAAGTCAAGGAAGTAATGATGTCTTACCCTTAACCAAAGTTCTTTGTAATTTAAATGAGGTACGAGTTGGCAGAGTCCATAAACTTAGACATTCTTATATATGCATATTATACATCAGTGTATCGCATTTATACTCGTAAATAAAGATGATTTAGTATTTATTTTGAAATCGGATCTCTTTGAAGGCAGCATCGTTCGATCGAAAATGTCAAGGGATGGTAAATGATCTTATGTCAGCGCAAAAGCAACTGCAAGAACAGGTTCAACATTTAGAACACAGAGAAAAGGAAGGTATACAGCTATTAAAACAGGCAGATTGCATGTGGTCTTGTATGGAAGATTCGTATAAGAAAAAAATTCTTGAGTCTCAGGAAAGACAACAGGAACTCATAAAACAGGTAATGAAATCTAGGCTATCCTGACAAAATAAGAATCCATGTTATGTTTTCGTATTTCGATCTTCTATCAAACGAATTTGGAACACTGTGGTTGATAACGCTTCGAGCAAGTGCTGGCTGCAGTCTGTACTGTAGATAATTCTGGTTGCAATCTGAATGTTTAGTGGCAAGAAACTGAAAATATTCTTTGTGTGCTCGTGTGTGTGTTATCTGTTTGAAAACCCCACCTCTAACATTTCTTCTCCCTCTTCCCTAAGTACTTGCCGTTTAGTTCTTGTTCTCATTGAAACATTCATAAACTACTGGCTACATTATTTGCATTAATAATTCCAGCTTAAAGTAGCCGAGGCAAACACAAATAGATGGCGCAAGAATAAGAAAGATTTAGAATTTCAAATTGAAAATGTTAACGTGTGTCATCAAGAAATTTTTGAGAAACTTAATCAGAAACAGAATGACCTCAAATGTATGAAAAAAGATATAGATGATTATAAGAAAAGAGTTGAAAATCATAAGAAGGAGATTGAAATGGCTAATAAATCCATGGGAACAAAAAAACAGGCTTCAGATGTCAGTATTTTTCAAATAATGAATATGTCCCATGATAATTTAATAACATCGTATTAACCAACTTATGGATGATTTCAGAATAAAATTAAGAAAATTTCGGATGATATAACAAGGAAAGATGCAATGATTAGAGAAGAAAAATCACGTAAAGATGAGAAAGAAACTGAAGGAAATCAGTACATAAGGGAGGCAAGAGCGGACTTACTCAATTTAAGTAAAGTTCTACTACAAAAGAAAATTGAAATTGAAGATATGAAGACCGAGGTTTGCCAAGATTTGTAATGTTTAATGGAATTTTCATATCAGATTGCTCCATATAGAGTTCGCCCGGGGCAGTACTACCGCCCACCACGGTACCTAGTACCATTTCTGCCGAGTAGTAATTGTTTTTAAAGGTTGGAAGATGGAAAGTTGTGGTTTCCGGTTACACTTATTTAAATGCGACCATCTTAGTCCTCAAGGGTACCAACACATCTGTGACTGACTTGGAACGAGATTACAAGTACTTACTAACACCAACTAACAGTTCCCAGTCCTCATACCCAGTAACGAACTAACCAACTAATGTTCTAACTTTACTAACCACTCCAGTCCCTAATTGAGTCTTGTCGAAAGTCAGTCACAGTTGTCATTGGTGGTAGCAGATGGGTGGTCCTGCAAGCTAAACGAGCTATCTTGTATCAAAATAAAAAAATATTATTCTATTAAATTGTGAATCGTAAGGGATAGTTTTTACAAATTGCTTTATAACCTTCGCTTTATTAAATATCTCTCAGTATTAAAATGTTTTTAATTTTATCAGAAAGAAGCATTATCTGACGAACTGGAATTACTGGCTCAGACCTACGATCAGTGTAAAGATAGATGCCAATACAAAAAAAGGTCTATTGAGGAAGAAAATAAAAAAATTGACATGGAAATTGCCAATTTCAAAGCAAAATGTGTAAGATGTCACCAGTGTACCGATACGGTAGATATAAGAAAGTTTTGTACTGACTGTCCTAGGTGTCTTGAAGAGAGAGAATGTATAATAAAAGAAGATCATTGCTGTCCAGATAATGCGATGGATTGTGTATGCATGAGTGTAAAACAAAAGTTTCTGGATAACGTTTTTGAAAATATGTACACTGTTCTTGAAAGGCAAATTAAAACAGGCCCCGGTAAAACTGTAGCTGAGACCGTGTTAAATTGCTTGAAGCGAAGCAGGAATGGTAAATTGGATGCTGAAACAAGGCAGATACTTCAGGACTTCATACTTACAACAGTAAAGAAGAATCTAAATTTAACCATTATTGGAGGTGCTGTTAAAACTCGATGTGAGGTAAGCTAAAACATCCACAATCATTAATAAGAAAATTAAGACGATATAAATTTCACTTTACGTAATTTTTACTAATATTTATTTAATTTTAGCTTGATTCTGAAACATATAAGCAGTTAATGCTTTGCTTAAAACAAGTAAAAGCAATTAAACCTCCTAAAGCTGATAAAGAAACTGCAGCTAAAAAGGTGACATAACAGTATTATCCATATTATTCGTCTTAATGCACCATTTTACACTATGTTGATTTTGAATATTTCTATAACTATAAATATGTTTTTAATTTTAAGAAAATGTGAATTAGACGTCTAATCTTTAACAAACATATAACATTTAATTCCTTCAATCCTTTTCATTCATTATTCTTATTCTTATCCTTGAGGGCTATGTTTACAAATAATAATTACTTACGAAATAGAACCTGTTTTTGTCGTATCTAACTCACCTCATTGAACACTTTTAGCCTCCCTGTCCACGGTGGGGTGGTGAAAGTGAATGTAACTGTCCTAAAGGACCAAAAGCCTGTATTTGTACTAAGCGAGCACCGCCACCTCCAAACGATCCTGGCCCTTGTCCCCCTCAAGATAAGGAAGATGTAGTAAGAACCGTCATTGATTATTGTAGACCATATATTATAAATAAGATCATTTAAGGTTTTAGTTAAGTAGATTCAGTAGACGAATGTAGTGGTAAACGTATACTTATAAAATCAGATTTTGTGAATATGAATGTTTTGTCAATACGAAAATAAACTAACATCTTAACTTAGGGAGAAGTAAAGTCGTGCCCACACAAGGAGTCGACTGCATGTGGTCCTGACTGCGCAATGCACGCCGTACCAAGCGCTGTTGGCACAGATGTGGCCGCGTGGAGACCAAATCCGTGCCAGGCCCCAACATGCACTTTCAAGAATATGAGGGCTGCTCAGTGTGTTTTGGGACCAGAAGCTCTGAATAATATAACGAAATCGAAGAGCTACGTCACAGCCGTACCATATGTGCCGAATATAACAATAATGGAAGATCAAGTACGTTTGTCACATCCGAATGATAAATATGGTTTTTATAAAAAAAATGAGTTTTTCAAATTAAAAATTAGTAGTGTACCAGTGTATATGTAGTGGTGTATGGGAGGTTCCAATGGTATTTTATTTTTATTTTTCCAATAATATTTTCCTACTACGAACTGGTCTTCTGTGGAATGAGGTTTTCCCTTCGAGCTACGACATGCAGAGTTTCAAAAAGAGTGTGAAACGCTTCCTTCAAGGCAGGCAACGCACCTGTGATACCCCTGGTGTCACACGTGTCCATAGACAACTGTGACCACTTACCATCAGGTGGTCCGTATGTATTTTTGTCCGTCTATATTATTAAAAAATAGGCTCACCGTCTATTAAGTTGATCCTCCCCATTAGGCATGATAAAATTTATTTTGATTATGATAAATAATAATCAAAATAAATTTTGATTGCTGTAAAAGTTCATCACTTATGAAAATTAAAAATGGAATTCTTATTTTAGGAGTCATGCAAGTGTGGATCTTCACTATCTAGAACATGCGCTTGTAAAGGTAAGTTTCAATATAAATATGTTATATAATGTTGTATTATGGAAGTGCAAAATGTTTGAATTAGAAAAAATTACCGTATCCAGTAAATGACGTGGCATTTTAATTATTTTAGATGCTAGGGGTCATCCACGAGAAAGAATTATCGAGGAAGTGATGGGAAAGTATTTTGAAGTATCACCAATTGAAAAAGTGAGTTACTCGATGATAAGTAGTGAGACGTTGAATATACAAAGTTCATCCGGGAACACGTCCCGATGATGTAATTTTAATCTTTGTGAAACTGTTTTTATGTAATCAAATGTACGGATATTAATAAAATCGTAGTTTCAAAGCCTGGTGGTTTCATTTTAGAAAAAAATAATTTTAGGAATGTTACCACCATGATTCAAATTAAAAAACTAAGACTTTATTTATGGTGCAACTTAAAAAGTTAAGATTAACATCTTTTTACCGTAGGAATCCTCTGCAAATGAAAACAATATTGATGATAAGATATTCAGCAGAGAAAACACAGAAGAAGGCGTTACCAAAGATACTTGCATAGAAATACCCTTAAAATTATTTATAAATTCCATCATTTTTCCAAAGTGTGATAATCTTAATATTAATTTGTACAATGACACGTTTTTAGTTACGGGACCACAAGTAATAAAAAGTTGCAATGACAATGTTAAATATAACGATGACGATATTGTTCAAAAAGATACAGGTTTGATCTTTAGTTCTCTAAACATAAATAAATATTCTAAAGCAGACCTAAAAATGTTAACAATACCGAATCGTGATCTCAATGCAGATGATAATTCTCTAAAAGAATATGAGAACATCTTGAAAATAAAAGATTATTCAATTGAGAGGATTGATAAAATTGACCAATTAAATATTGAATTATTGAAGGAAAATGCTTGTAAAATAGCTATTATGCAAATAAAAGATATAATTATATTTGATTGTGAATCCAAGCATAAAAGAAAAGATTTAAGAGAATGGATAAGTCTTAAATCACTTTTACATGAGATTTTGGTTAAAAGTCAGATAGAATTAAATGATATTGACGTTCTAAAAAATGAAATTGAAATAAAAACTAATAGCTTGGAAAGCACACAAACAAATGAAATACAAGAATATAATCGCAAAAGCGACGAGCATGACCTAGATATTATTTATAAAAATACATGCTACAGGAACAAATTATGAGAAAAAAATTAACAAAACTTATTTTTATAATATTTTTGAAATATGCCCAGTTAGTGTATAATATTTTAAGAAATTATTATGAGGGTCACATAAACATTTCTTCATGAGCTACAAGAAAATGTTAAAGAATGTTAACTTATTCGCGGTTTTATACTACAAAAACATTTGGTAAGAAAATAAATCATATTACGATGTAGAACGGTCTAATTATCTATTTTTGTTTTCAACTGTTTTGTACTTCCATAACCTTATGATGATCTTTAGTCTGTATAAAATTATTCATATAACCCTCTAATAAAAACAACTAAGGCAAATTTTTTTTTAATGCAGGTACAAAACAATTGAAAGTGGGAAAAATATCTCAGCAACTATGTAATGAAGAAAGTTGTGGCTTAATAAAACAGATTGAATCAAATATTCAGAATTCATTAGATAAACCAGAAAAATTAAGAAAAAATATTAATTTTCCATTGAAAGAATCCACTAAAACTATAAAGAAAAATGTTTTTATGTCAAAACAAACTGATGTTGATAATATTATAAAAGAAAATTTGATCAAGGAACAGTTTGAACAATCACTACAACCGGGATTGACTGAATATGAAAAAGATTTGTTTGAAAATGCTAACCAAAAGCAAATTGAACAAAATGAATTTGATCTACCTTTAGGAGAATCTTTGAAACAAGAGATAGAAATTGATGAAAAAATGGTGAATTTAATAGAACACATTTTAAAAGAAGGCCTTAGTTCTTTTGTATCTTTAAACGAGACAAAATCTGGTCATCTTACACTTGGTTTTCACTCAGGTTCTAATAATGATGGAGGTAGTATTATAGTGAAGAAGACTGATTCCGGCAGCTTGATCATAGAAATTGACGAAAACACCATACTAAAAAAATTAGAATCAAATAAATGTAAAAATATGAAATCAGAACCTAAAACCAAAATAAACGACAACGATCCATTGGAAAATATTGATTTAAATGTTGCCAAGGTTCGTAAGCCACAATGTAACAGTAACAAAAAAGAACTATCAAACACTGACTTAGCTAAAGCCTTGCAACATAAATCAAATGAGAGTAACAGTTTTAGTGTAAGAAAATCAAAACAAAAACAAATTTTGTCAGATGACTTTTTGGACAAAATGTATAGAAAAGGTTGCGAAAAAATTGAAATTACCATGAAATATGAAAACAAAGATTCAAGCAAACTAAAAGCATCAATCTTAAAAATGTCACCTGAAAATGTGGCAATTTATCGCAAAAATTTTGGTTTCTTAGTTAAGAATAAAATCGAGATCCCAGTATTACTGCTAAAATCTGAATCTGGTACAATCAATATTGATTTTGATGAAGAAGAGGCTACATGTAACGGTATAGCACGAAAAACAGCTTCAAATGGATTACTGATATACAGAAGACGATCTTCCATACAAATAATTAAACCCTTTAATAAAAATATGCCAAAATCAGAAGGTGTGTATAAAATCAAAATAAAAGGTCTAGAAAATACCACAGAAAATCTTCCTGCTGTAGTTAAGGAAACAAATTCTGGCAATTTTGATGTTATTATCGAAAAAGAGTTTGAAAAATATTTTACAGGAACATTACAGCATCAAATAGCAGAAGACGGTGAGAGCTTATTTGATATTACTAAAACATCGTCAAGTATAATTTTAAATTTTGACAATACTGAAAGCGCTAAATTAGATAGCAAGAAAGCTTTACTTTTCAAATCCAGTACGGGGCTCTTAAAAATTATTGTTTCGGATACCAAACTGAACGCCAAAGAAGAAACGGACTTGAGAAAGAAATCTTTAAAATCAATTGTGTCAGCTAAAGCATTAGACAATTTACTTCAGCAAGTATCGTCTTCAAAATCAAAATTATATTACAATGCAAGTTCTATTTACGCAAGGAAAACGATTTCTAACAGTGATTTATATAATGCGACTAAACTGAAGCTTCAAAGTAATCAAAGCCTATTAAAAAAACCATCGTCTTTAAAAAAGACAGCATCAGGGCAGTATGCTGTAGTGTTGGACAAAGAGTCAAAAAAATCTTTTATTAATAACTTAATATTTTGTATAGATAATTCGTCCAAAGGCGTTATTCCGATAAAAAGAACAGAATCTGGTCAGCTGTCCATAGTTTTCAATGAAAAAGTTAAGGCAGGAGAGTGTGGATCATTAAAAATAACATCATCTGGTAGTATATTTATCATTTTGGACGAAGAAACGGTTAATCGAATATCTAATAACGTTGCAATAAATACTAGTACACATTCAAAAGAAAGTGATATTTCACCATACATAAGTCAAATTGAACACCCTGAAAATAAGGCAATTGGAACGAATTGTAACGCATGTCCAAATGACAATTTATGTGATGTCTCCAAATGTGTATGTGAAAGAACAAACATAATGGGAAACGCTAGTAATAGCTTTAACCGTCGAAGTGTAAGTCACGATGTATGTGGAAAGAGTGAATGTTCGAGTATTTATGCAAAACCAAGCATTTCCTCAAAAAATAAGTCACCACACATTACAATTAAACCACGCGAATGTCAACCAGTGCCAGAGAAGCGCAATAGATTCCAAGAGAACTACCACTGCGAGGTGCATTCAGTTTGTCCTTATCACAAAGATAGGTACGAGGCTGTTTCTAACGAATTGTTAGAAATATCTGGGTTTTGTAACGATGTACCAAAGATTGGCATAGCCAAAAAACGCGAAGTAAAAACACACTCAAAAGCTATCCCTTCAAAAGCAACTGTAGACTATCAATGGGACTCGATGGATTACTTACCTCATCAACTTCCTCCTTTTCTTCAAAATATTAATTTTTCATAAAATTAAAAAAAAAAAAAAATGACGAATAAAAAAGTTAACTAAATGTATTGTCGCCTGTAACACGCTCAACTTGATTGTAATTTAAATATACATTTTAAATAATTTTTATTTTTTTATTTATAATATTTAGATTCAGGGGTGAGAGTTTAGTGTTTTAGTATTTATTAGATTCAAACCGAATATTTTTATGATCAAGGTAAATACATACAAGGTAATGCAAGGTAAATTTCATTTTTTCCGGTGTACCAACCAGTAGTTGCAAGGACGATATCATATCAATGCGATGTGGCATTAATGCTGAAGAAGAACATGACATATACATGCTGTTTTGGAAGTCATAGAAAATCCTTGGCTCGCTTGCTCTATCCCTAATTCTGAAGACCACCACGAATGTAGTAACACCCTGTATAAGGTGTAATGTAAAATATAGTTATTAAGTTCAATTGTGTACATTACGTTGTTGTTCAATAAATAAATAAATAATATCGGCAATCCTCGGGTGCCTTGAGAATTCGATGCTGGGTTGGTCACTCAGCCCCTAAAATAATTCTCATTTAAGCGGCACGATATACCTACTTAGTGCCTACTTAGCCCAACAGTGGGACGCTCATGGGTTGTAGCTTAGTTTTTATGATTATGTATAAAACATTATTAGTATTCATTTCATTCGACCCCTTACCTAAAACATCAATTTTACTAACTTCCACGTTCATTTGCACTATTAAGGCGCCTAGTGGTGCAAAATGACCTTGAGAATCGGTGCACACATTCTCACAAACGACAACAGCGCCTCTAACGGAAAACCTCAGAACTACCTTACAGAGCATACAATGACATGTCATGAGGTACTGTATTAATCGCCTGTATAACCCGCGCAGATAGAGAATAGATCTGAAAATGGCACTTAAAATACAAGCACAACACACAACACAAGCAAGGGTACTTAAAACACTGGATTGTAAAATTTGCCTTTATTAATTGTGACATTTCAGAATCAGATTATAAAAATAAAGAACAATAGGATGGGAATGGTATCAAAGGTTTTATAAACCGCTTGGTCCAGCAGTGTCCTGGTCATCTGTACCCATTACTGGTTCAATTCCCTCCATGAATTGGTTAAAATCTTCCATGGACTGGTCAATTGTAAAATTTGCCTTTATTAATTGTGACATTTCAGAATCAGATTATAAAAATAAAGAACAATAGGATGGGAATGGTATCAAAGGTTTTATAAACCGCTTGGTCCAGCAGTGTCCTGGTCATCTGTACCCATTACTGGTTCAATTCCCTCCATGAATTGGTTAAAATCTTCCATGGACTGGTCACTTTCACAGTCCTGGTCTTCAGAGTCGTCACTTTCATCTTCGGTGTTGCTGTTCAATTACATCACAAAATGTCAACGTTCGTAACAAAAACTTAACGAAAATAAATAACAATCAAATGTAACGCAAACAAAAACAACAATATCAACGAAAACAACAATTACTCGGAGTGCGTCAAGTAGCTTAGAAAGCGAATCCCGACTGATTATTTGTTTGCAGCTCGTACTTCACTGTGTGAGTATAGACAGCGATAGAGAGTGAGCGAGAACGCATGCGAGAGGACGCCATTTTCAAATCTATTCTCTATCTGCGCGGCTTATACGGGGAAGTGTTTCAGTAGATGGCGTTTATTTTAAGTAATAATTGACCTAACAAAAAATTTATAGGAAGGTACGACAACGTAATGAAATTAGATTTATGCAATTTTTTTAGTTACTTAAAATAATAACAAAAAAAAAGTCATAAAAAAATAAAGAAAAAATTGAAAAAGAAAGGAAGTGTAACTGGAATTTGAACCCGAGTCTCTAGAGCGAGATTCTTACTCACTGCTAATGTCTATAATTTCCCCGTTATTGATATTATCTTTGGATTCTCTTTTCCTGTAATAAATACATATTATGACATATATAAATATTATTAGCTTTTTATTTCATTTGCATAAAATAATAACAAAAAAAAAGTCATAAAAAATAAAGAAAAAATTGAAAAAGATAGGAAGTGTAACTGGGATTTGAACCCGAGTCTCTGGAGCGAGATTCTTACTCGCCGCAAACTCCAATTACGCCATTTACAGCTATACGATTAGGGTTGAAAAACTGTGTACGTATCTATCTTTTTGTACTCTGCAGGATTGCAGAGAACAATGAAAATTAATAAATGTTTGACAAAATTTAAATCTTTACGTCATTCATGTGCGTGACGTTTGCTTTATATGAACACTTTTGATTTATTTCCCATGTTTATTTACAAAATAGGAGTCCGTTTACGCCCTTCTAACTTAAAAAAATACTTATAACGTTAAATTATTTATATAAATTAACCTAATGTAATAACCAATCAATAAAAGTAATGAAATAACGTTGGAATCTTGCAGAAATTTTGCGGCAGAAAGCGCGACACGCCCGTCTAGCAAGAGGCCTCAGCCGCGACTGTCGGTACACGGCGTTTACACACACATGCTCGCGAGTTATGTTCGAACACACAGCGCAAATGAGAACAAGGGTTTTTTGGAAATTCTACAAAATGGATTTAAAAAGTGGTATAACTGATATATTGTATTTATTGTGATGAAAAATATATGTTAAATTGAAAAAAAAAACACGTATTTTAGAAGGGATTTGATTGTTTAGAAGATTATTTTAGAGGTATCTTCGTGATTTTTTTCTATCGAGTCAACATTAATGTATTATGTTTTGAAGGCCGTAGCGATCTAACATATATCCCCAAGAATACCATATATTTTTTTTATTTGATTCTCTGCAATGCTTCGTGTGATATCTTGTTTATAAAACTCGCGTTTAGCCTCTGTAGTCCTCTTAAGTATTCTGTGGGTCAGGTAGAAATACTGAAAGGATCGTACTGAAAGGATTTACTCTTACGTTTCGTCGAATTGCCTGTGGGTCGGTCGGTACAGAATGTAAATGCGATATTTTGCTGTAACACATGTGAGGATTTCAGCAAACGTCATTTGATTCCCGCCAAGCTGTAGGTAACACGTTTCAAATAAAATTGTTCTTAACGCACGATTTGTTCCTGTTCATAAGTTGAGTCTACCGTTTGTATGATAGAAAAGGTTGAGAAGCTTTACCAACAGACATCTAGTTAGATATAAAACAGTTTGCATGATATATTTTCTCCCGAGGTGATCTAAGTCGATGAGAAACTCCGCTGAACTCCTGTATCTCGTACCAGTGAAATAAATAATCTGAGTTGAGCGGTTTTAAGTTCAGTCGATAGGCTGATAGTTTATTAAAGGAAAGTGGTTTAAACGACAGAATTAATATAACGTTTTAACACAGCTTATTAAATTATTATTTCATACAGTTCACCATCGCACACGTCTAAATAGCAACCATGCGAGATTTGCCGGGCAAAGGAGGGTTACCAACCAAACACTCGTTCGGTAAAACATATGGAACAAAGTAAATGAAATAAAATTTATAAAATCTATCTATCTATCTCTAAAAGTGACTATCGAACTCGCCCCTCACTCGAGCAGCCCGGGTTCAAACCACTGCACGCACCAATGAATATTCTAAGTTAAGTGCGATTTAAGAAATTAAATGTTACTTGCTGTAATGGTGAAGTACACATCATGGTGAAACCTCGCCGTAGTTCCGCTGTGGTAGGCTTTGGTTTGGTAGGATTTGTGGTATTTGACTCGGGATTCGACAAACACTTTACTACAGCCCTTCTTTCGATTTATGACTGGACAATGTAGGTGATTTTTCGAATTCCGAATTCGGCTCCATAAATAAACCAAACCGATATATTACGAGTCGAAATCCAGTGCACTCTGTTGTCTGAAAGCTTAAGCTAATTTAATCAGAAATCACCAAATGGGCTTCGATGGAATGGCATACCTCAAGAAATGGCAACTCATATTTTGAAGTCTTTGTAACTTTCTCTACTCGTTGAAAAAACACATGGTAATTTACTATGTCATTGGTGAAGCAACCAAAAATGGTGTCGGGTAATCGACATAGTAAATTAGAAGATAAATGTGTTCTTGAAGAGATATTTAAAAGTGTCTTGCCTTGTGTTAGTCACGGTCGTATCCCTCCTCACTTTATTAAATTCATAGAACATTTGAGTAATGACACCTGAACAAAATATACCAAGTTATTTATATTTGGCAACATCAAGCTACGTTTCCAAGTTACTTGCGATATTTCTTTGGCGCTGCGCGGCTTATTGAATACAAATTGTTTCTTTATCGGCTATCTTTTGCGCCTTCAGCGAATATTCTCGAAGTACCCAATAGAATTGAGAGGAGTGAGGTTTGCTTGGGTTGGAGTCATCTTTTTTATTCAATGTTTACCTGTTTTGGATACCTTCTAAATTACTAGTAAAGACTAAGGATGGGAATAGGGAAATTTAGCTAGCTTTAGACTAGCTTTAGACTATTTTTTATTACGGATAAAAAATAGCAAATGAACATGCAGCACCACCCATCTGTTACTGCCGTGACAACTGTGACAGACTTTGCACAAGACTCAAAGAGAGAGTGGGATGGTAAGTTCAGTTAGCAGAGGGTGTTAATAACGTTTATTAAATGAACAATTAACGTGCATTGTCATTGGAACCAAATATGTGTGCCAAATTTCAGCTCGATAGCTTCAGTGGAAGTGGGTGAAATATTGATTGCAAGATTCCACATATATAATATTATTGTACTTTTATTGTATAACGCTGTGGAATTTTCTAAATAAATATATAAATAAATAAATAAATAATAATAGTGTAAGTCTAGTTAATATTATAATTATTGGATAATAGAATTCCCTGCTATAAATGCTTTTCCATAAACACGTTATGATTTTAATATGTTTGGTTAACTTGTGACTGATACAAATAAGGATAGGTTTTTTCAAGGCTTTACGTACCTATCTGCATTTTGATAGCGGGGTGTAGTTTTTGTTACTAGCGCGAGGAACATGAATCCCTGTGTAACTAGACCTATGCCAAAGCGCACGTATTCTCACAGCTAGTATAAATAAATAAATAAAAATATGTCTTCAAAGCTTTCCAAAGCGAACTGAACTCGATTGGTGCGACGGAAGAGCTGCCATATGAGACAGTCCTGGCTTGAGTTACTAATTAAGTAGTTAATTAAGACTAAATTATAGTACTTACCTACTAGTGGACGCCCGCAGCTTCGCTCGCGTGGAATTAGACATAATAATAGATTCTTCATAACGCGTTAAACAGCCCAAAATATAAATTTTATGCTTCTAGTTCTGAAAATGACAATACTTTCATACAACCTTTTATCCCCCCTTTCAACCCTTTACAACACTTTTTTCCAATTAAAAAGTAGCCTATGTCCTTTCTCAGGCTCTAGACTATCTGTGTAACAAATTTCATTTAAATCGGTTCAGTAGTTTTAATGTGAAAGCGAGACAGACAGACAGAGTTACTTTCGCATTTATAATATTAGTATGGATAGGGCTCAGTGTCATAAGGCTATTATTTTGGTTAGTTAAGGCGCATTCTTACACTGGTGGGTTCATGAGCATTTTTTCCCATTACTACCACCATAGAGTAAGGACCAAAATGTAGTCCGTGCTACCACCTATCAGTGCCCCTGTCTAGGCTCAAAATGTGTGGTATTCCTATACAGGGGCATGTGTCCCATCGCGACTAAACGTTTAGTTTGATTGATTTATAGATGTGCCATTTAGCTCGTGTTTTGGGTAACGGTATTCCGTTACCCAAAACACGAGCTGCGTCGTTTTTCAGTGAACAAAAACTCAGAAGGCAACCTGAAAAAATCATGCAGTTTTCAACGAGTATTATTATATTCGTTTGACCCTAACCAAGTATTATATTAGAAAAATAAGTATATTGGAGCGATATATAATAGCGGTGACAGCCAAGTGGTTATCGAACTAGCCTCTCACTCGAGCGGTCCGGGTTGAAACCTAAGCGGCACTTACCAATGTCTTTTCAAGTTATGAACGATTTAAGAGAGATAACGCTCAGGCATGCAGGTTTCTTCCGATGTTTCTTCCACCGTTATCGCAGGTGGCATATAATATCTTGAATCGCACATATCTTAGAAGAGTCATTAGTGCATACCGCTTAAATTTGAATCCAGAACGCTCGAGTGACCGGCGAGTTCGATAACCACTGGACTGTCATCGCTTAAAACCCCAGAATAGTCTAAGTAAAAATGTAGATAAAAAAGCGGGTTCGGAAAACCTTTTCACGGACCTCGCTACGTGTTCCCTGGATTCGAATACACACAGGTTGTAAAAACGTCAGCCGAGTCCTACGTGAGATAGTTACTGGTATCCACTTATTGGAAAACATCTGCAGGCGACAGGGTTACCGTGCCTAGATATTTATGACTGGAGCGTGTCTGGAAAATACTTCACTGTCTTAACTTTAGTACATAACGTTTCACTGAAGCATTTCAATATTTCTTTGGTATAATTCATCCATCCATCGTTCCATCCATCCATCCATCCATCCATGTGTGTCTGCAAAAGCTGTCAACTGTCGCGCGGCTTGAGAGATTATCAATCGATCGATTGTTTCGTCCGGAAAATGGATGGGTGACCGTTTCCTTGTTTGTTTACCGCCGGCGTCAGACTTCAACGAGAAATAGACCATACATCCATCCTTCCATCAGCCTTTTAAGGTCCACTGCTGGACACAGGCCTCTTCTAAACGACAACACTTCGACCGGTCCTGTGCCTTCTAAAACCAGCGGTTTCCAGCCGTCTTCTTCAGGTCGTCTGGCCACCTTGTCGAAGGGCGACCTTTGCTCCTTTTTTCGAGTCGAGGTCTCCATTCGAGGACTTTTCTCCCCCACCGGTTGTCAGTTCTTCGAACGACGTGGCCTGCCCATTGCCACTTCAACTTACTAACTCTGCGTACTATGTCGGTGAACTTTGTTCGCCTACGGATTTCATCATTCCTGATTCGGTGTCGTAGCGAAAAACCAAGCATAGTTCTCTCCATAGCGCATTGACGCGCATTGAGCGCGCGTGACTTTGAGCTTGTGCAAGAGGCCGACGGTAAAGGACCACGTCTCGGATCCGTATGACATCACTGGCAACACAAATTGCTCGAAAACTTTCGACTTCAGGCTTCAGGCGAGAAAAAGTAAGATGATCGATCCCATGACATCCAGTTGACGAAAACTGACCTATAATAAATAGGTAATACCCAGCAGTGGACGACCGATCGATAAGATATTCCTTAATTACTGGTTAATCACGTAGGAAACTTAATTAAGGACATCCTATTGGTTTATTAGAAGTAACAAAAATCGTAGACAACAATCGATTGTATTCGCATTGTATTAACATTTCTGCTTAAACTTGGGACCATTATGCGTTGATTTGTATTCAATCCGAGTAGATTTAAATTAGTTATTGTCTTCTTTGTAGACAGGGATTGGTCCTTTGTGACTCAAATCTAGTTAGTATAGGCATGGATCCTACCCAAATTTTTATTACTTTTCGGTATCTTGGTTTTTTGCCTTGCTTTATAGGTTGTCTGATAGAAAATATGAATAAGAATAACAATAAAAAATAATATCAGGATCTATAGGTACGACGGTACAGTTAATGTTACAAAAACTACAGACACAGATGTAAGTATTTAATTTAAACGTAACGTAATTATTAGCGTCTCATAACACAAGTTAACATTACAATCTGTTGTACTATCGCGAAACTGAACAAAAGGTGCCGCTTTCAGAGTGCCTAAAACATAATTATTTAATTTTGTTATTTATATAATTTAATATTTTAATTTGTTTAGATATTATAATCTGCGCTAGAGCTATTACAGAACCAGATGATACGAGTCGTTAATAATACTAAAAGCGAGATGGTGATATACGAGTTTACCTACTTGAAAAGAAGCATTAGTCACTCTGCAAGACACGTTTAAAATGAGAAGCATTCCAGGTCTTAAATGTGCTGGTAAATTGTATTCTATCCGAGACGACGTATAATGCAATTAACCAATTTAATGCAAGAATGCGCAACTAAAATTGATCGTAGCCGTTCGTTCATGCGCAGTTGGTTGGTGTGTAAGTAACCTTATATTTTTTTTCATACAGAGGTTTCAAGCGTGTTATAAGTTACAAAATTACCATGGCGAACTCAATTAAATAATTTGAAAGGTTTTTGCAAATGCAGGTGTTGTATTTAATTAAATCTAAAAATACATAAAATGATTGGAATAATTTAATACCTACTCAATACTTACAAATCAACCAGTTGATAAATACATAGAAAATTCAATAAAGTATTTTTATTATATTTAAGATTGCTATTTACATAGCATTTAGTAGTCTTATTTCTATTTTTTTTTTAAATTTATAAATTATTTTTGACACGTTAATTTTAACAATTTAATTTATAGGATAAAATTTTTAAGCATTGTTGCAGAGAACTGTAACGCATTTCCGTTTTTTAATGTTCACCATTGACATACCTATTTACTTTTCACCCTGATCCAGTGCACAGTGCAGAAGTTCAATTTTCCAGGACATTAGAGTGGGCGAAGGTGATTGATTCCCGCCGCCAGCTGATCGATTCTCCAGACGAACGCACCGAGCATTCTCGGATAATCGAAAAGGGGAATATTGTTTTTTACTAATTGTATATCAACACTCAGTCTGTGCAGAGTGCGTTTAGTGCCGACATCATTTTGCTCATATCTACTGTATGTGCATATTGTATATCAACACTCAGTCTGTGCAGAGTGCGTTTAGTGCCGACATCATTTCGCTCATATCTACTGTATGTGCATATTGTATATCAACACTCAGTCTGTGCAGAGTGCGTTTAGTGTGCATATTGTATATCAACACTCAGTCTGTGCAGTGCGTTTAGTGCCGACATCATTTTGCTCATATCTACTGTAGGTATGTGCAAGTGCATATTGTATATCAATACTCAGTCTGTGCAGAGTGCGTTTAGTGCCGACATCATTTTGCTCAGATCTGCTTTATGTGCGTGATATATCGTGTAGTTGTCTGTCTATTTATATACTCAATGGATTAAAATTCCACCCTTGGTCTGAACTGACCTATACCCCCTCTTTCGTCGCCCCCCGCTGTCGTCAACGATCAATGCGAGGAACACATCATATTCCCACTCAGCTAGGTGTCCGTCGAGAGTGAGGATGTCACTGAGATGACATGATTGTCCAATGATATTAAAAACTCACCCATCAAGTATCACCAGTCTCACCAGCATCACCAGTAATAGACTACAACCAGTCCTAACCCGGTGCCACAAACGTTCGGATGCTTTCTCTATATGAATGATGAGCATGATACCCTGGTCTGTGCAAGTCAGTGATAACAATAGGTATACCTCCCAGACCATAGACTTTGGTTCTGTAATATTAGGTATCGATGTGTTTATGTCTTTATTATTTCTTATTATTATTATTTATTTTTCTGTATGGATGTCTACTCATGATTTAAGTTGATATTACAGAACAATCGTGACAACCGGCACAGACCTCAAACAAGACTCGTTTAAGTCACGTTGAAAGTAGATCTATTATTCTATTATTGATGATAGCTGCTATTCGCTACCTTCTACAAAACCTCTGTAGTATAACCGGAAAAAACTTCTTTTCAACCGGAACGCGATTGCTTTAATAATTGTTATAATGTCAGAAATGGTACTCGTACTTGGTAGCTTGAGTGGGAATGGTAGGAGCTGTCTCGGGCGAACTATAAATAAACCTAGGAGCCTATATAGTTTCTATATAGGCTCTACCACTTGTATAAACAAGTCAAAACTTATAAGTAAGAAGTATTCATAATAGTTTTTCATTACCGAAAACAGTAAAACCAAAATAAAAACAACTGTAAAACCACAGAACTAAAAACGTTCCAATCTCCTCGGAGCCTATTTAAAAAAACAGTGGAATGGAGAACAAGTAAATTCGTTCGTTTTCTTTTCGGTCAAGATAAAACGTACTTTATCTCCTGGAAATTGGTTCGGGTCGCAACAGCGGCGTTCCTTCGACTATCCGCAAAGTTTATTGCGCACTAAGACACCCAATCTATTTTTTTTTCATCGTAACCCTATACTGGAACTTTCAATAAACCGAATCAGTTCTTCTATTACACGGATAAATATCTAGAGAAGACCATTGAACGAGTAAAGGGTAAGTTATTCACTGTTATTCAGATACGCAGGAAAAAAAATGGTGAAGCTTAGCAAAAAGATATTCGGAATTATGTTTGCCTTGTGACTTTGTCTAAAACGGGATCAAGAATACCACTATAATAAGTTATGAATCCATGGTGCAGTGGCCAGGTTACTGACAACTGAAACTGAATACCGGCAAGCTCCAGCTACAGCTGTCATGTAGCTGGAGCTTGCCGGTATTCAGTTTTAGTTCTTGATAAATTTTGAGTACCTACTATGTTCACTAACACCTACATAAATAAAATGGCGGAACCTTTTCATTGTCAGATCAAAATGTGAAAGAAAAAATATTTGTGATTTATTAATATTCTCTCATCAGAATGGATTTGGTGAAAACGATTCCTCTGTACCAAATTGTTTGCCGATAGTCAAAGTATGACGAGTCAGGCGTCTGCTGGAAATAAGATCATTTGAGGACTTGGATAAAGACTTGACGTAAGACCGATACCGCATACGAATTTTAGATTTCTTACTTCTATTCCTCGTTCCACTCATACTAGTCAAACGCAAGTTTCATTGTTATATTCGTATTATTAGCGTAGTTGTTATTAGATGACAGGTTCAGAAAAATCGATAAATCCAATTTATTTCGGTAAATTTTTCATCATCATAACAATGCGATGAAAAAATATTTCTATTATTCTATCCATTCCTATTATTCAATCTATCCTTTTGTTATATCATTCTTGTACTATTTTTGTTCTTGCTTTCTATGTAAACTTTTGTGTAACGTGGCTGTAACGCAACTAATGCACTAATACTATATTCCTACACATTAAAAATAGATTTTTTTTATAATAAAATATATAACCAAAAAAAAACATTGACAAAGTAGCTTGATAACGCAAGCCGTTTAAATGTAAGCGTGCACGAATGTTGGTCATAGGTTGACCTAACTTACCTTCTTCATATCTTAGCGCTAGTGTGACGTATCCATTTTTATGTGACTTCTATTTGACTACCTAACTGTGTTTAATTTGTGACGATCAGTCCTGGTTGTTTTAAGGATAAAAGAACAACCATTTCCTGCCGCCCATGACAACGCAACAACAGGATCTCTTGCAGTATCTAGCTTATAATATATGCCGTAATCCTAGAGGCCGACCTTACAGTGTTCTTCAGCCCGTATTATGCCCGCACCGAATAAATTTTCAGCTCTAGTTTCTGAGTTTGTGGTTCTATTTACACAATTGCTCTGTTTTATACGATCCGTCTTCGTACCCGATCGTAAAATAGTGAGAACGAAATTTGATCTTGAATAAACATCTGAAACTAAAATGTTTCTGAGTTACGGTACGTTATGTACACATCTGTGAACAATTATTTAAAAGTTTCATTTTTACTTGATTTTCATCTTTTCATCAATATAATATAAATAAATAAATAATAGTTTATAATTTTTCAATGCCCATTCCAGCTGAAATTAGCAAATACATTATTCCAAAGTTTTTTATTATTTTGCAATATTCGTCATTTAGTTGGTTTAAGGCAAACCATTCTACCATAAGCATCCAGAAGAACCTATTGTGCCTATCGTCAAAACATCACTTTGTTACTAATCCTCATAATAATTATTATCTATAAATGAATACAATACATATCTTGTTTTCGTACGTAAATAATTTTCTTTTTGCGTTAACACACACGGAAAAAAAAAATTGGTAACGTGACACGTAAGAAATTAGGTATTAATGTATCTACGCGTCGAACATGAATCAAACATCTTACCAAGAGTCATAAACAAGGCTTCATAACTTAGGCAACTTCCAACCTATCAAAAATGTGATAACAAACTTGTATGAAAGCAATCATAATTTATCATCCACGGTATCTTTCTGATCAACTGGGGCTTCAGGAGCCGTGGGAATCTGAAAAACTGAAATGGTTTCGTACTCATGCTTCGGAGGGCACGTTAAGGTGATACACTGATGGTTGTCCATTAGTTGTCCATGATGGACATCCACAATGTTATCCTACGAATAACTTCCATCTATAAGTAACCATTTTTTTGTTAAACGAGTGGTAAACTTTGAAAACGTACCCAAATGTCGTGCCAGGTTATGTGGGACTTTCACCCACTAAAACCCGCTCGGTCCGGCTCGGCTCCGGCGCTACAGGAGGGCTCCGGGATCTCTTGTAGAACGCGCCGGTGCCATCCGGCGTTGTGCCCAAGACGAGCTCTTCCCGGTTTACACAACGCTGTGCAGCCACACACAGCGTCGTCTTTTCCGGGGTCACATGATCGACGATTCGAGCTCCCCCTCTCACCGCCCGCAACCCCAGAAGTCCCATTTTAGTCGCCTTTTACAGGCAGGGGCTGCTTAGCACTATTCTGGTCCCGAGCTACAGGGACGATAAGCAACCTAATTCTCATTCTTTTGTCTACAACCATACAAAGACCGAAGACACGTTTCCTACGTTCCTTTTCACCTATTGCCATTGTATCCTAATTTGCCGTACATTCGATGCAGATACAAAAGTATACAGAAATCGAATCACACAGTCCTTGATTTTGTGAACCGCGCGTCCTGAATACAAATAAGCGAGCCTGCATTGATCGGCAACATTTTACTACCCCGGGGTGATCGAATAAAATACGCTTCGAACACGCTTTTATTAACACCAATCTTAGTCCGCTCGCGTCTATGAAGGGTCCATTCCATATTCCAATAGCTCGCGTCGATCGTATATGATCCACCGAATAAAGCAACGAACGGTGTGGTCGGTTTGTGGATATGTCACCGCTACAGGCACAAAGTTTCATGGGCGCTTCCGTGCTTCGGAGGGCACGTTAAGCCGTCGGTCCTGATCCGGTTGCTTTCAATTACGCTTAAGCTTGTCGAAGACCTTCTGGTAGCTTGAGAACATTCAACTAGCAATCCTATATAAATACGAAAGAAATATTGAAATCGGTTCATATTTTGAGGGATGGGGGGAAAAGGGAGAAACAAGGGACTAGGAAAGGATGACTTCCACAATTTTACTTTGGTAAAATCAGTTCGAGCTGCAGTTCTATGTATCGCATATAGCATGCGAAGGCTAATCGGCGGAGCAATATTTTTGGTAAATACAATTTTTTTAAAAGCCTCGTGGGCACGACCCCATAATGGTTCATGCCAATAATATTTGCTTGCTATTCAAGTTACATAAAAAACTTTAGCGGATCAGTACATCTATAATAGTATAAACGGGGCGGTTAAAACGTGTTTTTGGCTTCATCTCCAAACACTGAAAGACAGCTGGTTCGTGATCGAATGTTGTTCTTGTGTTTGATTTATGATCGCTACATTATTCTCGTGTAGTTTCTTTTATTCCGCTGAGAAATTGTTACATAGACGTGGATGTTATGATTTCTGCGACTTTCTTTTACAGCTTCGTTTTTTCATTATTTTTACTATGTATTGAAATCACTCGCGTGCTTTTTGGTGTTCAAAAAACCAGAAAGCCTCTAACATAAAGGTTAGCTGATACAGCACCTGCGGAAAGATGTTGAATCATATGGGACTATTATGTGAATGATTTGTATTTGGAATAAAAAAAACCAAATGTAAGTATAAATTTTTATCAGTAGGTACCTAGATGGCGCTGTAAGGCAAGAAAATTAAATTCCACATTTTCTTCCAACGGAGTCGTCTAGTTTCAATAAAAATACAATCAAATTACTAAAAACAAATGTTTTATTTATCAAATCATTAATAGTACTATACAAGATCACCACTCAAAATAATCGATGTGTGCGCAAGAGTTGACATTTCCGCAATGCTTCCTGTCAGTGAGAGCAGGACAGTCGCGGCCGTTCCTCTTTCTCTGTCGCACCACATGCCTGGTCCGGAACTTGTCTCCAAAGCCGCAAGTCACGGAGCAAGCGGACCACTCGCTCCATTCTGATACCAGGCAGTCATCAGCTGAAAAGAGATTATGAATTTATTATCAATAAGAAGATTTTAGTGGCTCTGTGGCATTCAGTGGTTGCTATAACGTGAGATCAAACGAACTTCTTGAAGTGAAGTTCGATCATATATGAATCGTTTATTTCGAAGATTAAATCCTTGATCAGGTATTGGACGCTAAATTGTATATAATTGTCTTAGTGTGCAGGGGCGTATTTTATTTTAAGTAGGTACACCTAGCTAAAACCCATAGACGTCCCACAGTTGGGCCGGGTCTTCCCCACAGTCTTTTGCACCTGGATTGTACCATTCCAACTGGTCTAATACTGGAGTATATTGGTGACCTATAATTATTTGCCTCTGAAAAAAAGTACATTCGTACCGTACCGTACAGTGAACATTGTATTGACCTAATTGAAACACGTGTTTCAATCTTTTAATAAAGTAAAAGTTCAGGGTACAGTCGTCCGTGGTTCAGGTAAACGCTAACTTTGAAGTGACATAAAAAGGGAGCATCAAGCGTAGCGTATGAGAGCCGTGCCAAGCATGTCAAGAGTACTGGACTCCACATTACATATTTCCGGCGCTTGCCAACTGCTGACACTCTAATTAATGTACGGGTTAGTGGAGTGGAGTGAGGGGCTCTTGTTCCAGAGGCATTTCACACGGCTATTTCAAAGTCGGCTTAGGTTAATCTTAATCTCTTTTAGTTGATTGGTATTTAGTTTGGAGGTTTTTACTGATAAAAACTGGAAACAACAACACAAATTATTTGATGTAGCTGATCTCAAAGACAAATTGAGGTGATAAACGGTTGAGGGATTTTTTTTATCGTCAGGATTATTTACTGTTAAATAGAGTTCATAGGGATCTCCGAATAAAACTCTGCAAGACCCTAGTTATATCTAATTAAGCTATGCACACGCCTATACCAATAACCATAGGTCTTAGATTCCTTCAACGAGTTCCTCGCTTCCCATAACTCTTATTCGGGGCTATCAAAATAAATTTCCTCCATATCTATATGAAAAGCTGATTTGGTCGATTGATGCTGCATCTACACGCAGCCCTGTCATTCATATTTCATGTACCCCCCAACCCGCACATAATAATTATTAATAAATAAATATCTTGGACATTCTCACACACGGCCATCTGACCCCAAAGTAGGCGCGAGGTAGCATACCTACATTGATATTTTTAAATACATACTTAAATAGATAATGTTAACATCCAAACACAGAACAGATTCAAGTGTTCGTCACACGAATATTTGTCCTGAGTGAGATTGCGCCATCCGGGCCCGTCATACACACACACACACCCACACGTGAGATGAAAGTATGACACAACAATACTTACGTTGGATTCTATTGACGGCGTGATGCAGCCGGGACCTGAAGTGTCTGGGCAGATGCTTGCCAAGCCCCATCTTGCGACCACGCGCTACCGCTAGAACTACATCGTCCATGCTGCTTAACCCGCCATCAAATTCCTTCGCAGTTGTCGTCCTGTAAAGATATACATACTCGTACATATATGTTAATGAAAGAGTTAAGCAACGACGGACGCGGTCGGTTTGTGGATGGGTGACCGCTAGTAGCGAAATTTCATGGACGCTACCGTGCTTCGGAGGGCACGTAAAGCCGTCTGTCCCGGTTGTTTTTAATGGTGTGAAACAGTCGTTAGGCCTTGTCGAAGACCTTCGGGTGGCTTGAGAACATTCGACACTGGGTTGGCCACTAAGCCCTCCACCAATCCGCATTGGAGCAGCGTGGTGGAGTATGCTCTATTGTAAAACAAAGTCTTCCGCATGTAACGTTGAAGGATACATCGTGAGGATACGTGCATGCCTGAGAATTCTTCATAATGTTCTCGAAGGCATGTGAAGTGTGCTAATCCTTACTTGGCCAGCGTGGTGGACTAAGGCCTAATCCCTCCCATTCTGAGAAGAGACCCGTGCCCAACAGTGGGTCAAAGAAAGGATTGTGGTGTGGTGTGTGGTGATCAAACTTTAAAAAAAATATGTACCACGGAAGGGATTCAAATCCGAAACCTCAAAAATCAGTGTATTGGCTACTGAATTCTTTAATGCATTCATTGTATTAAAGCAAGTAGTTGCTGGCAAAGTACTCTGTGGTGAAAACTCATAAGTTTTCTCGCTTGTTGCCGCTTTATGGCGCAAGTATTGCAGTATATATTCTATTGGAACATTTTTGAAGTCACGTTCAAAGGCTAAATGTATATATCATGAGCACTAAGAGACTCTAAATATGAAATTCCTTCGCAGAGACAGTGAAAAATCTCATAAAGTCCTCTTTATTTGCGTCTTATGGTAATTCTGATACGTTATGAGCATCAAGCGGTAATATTTTGTCATTCTCATTATCTACTCCGATTATTTTTTATGTCAATTTTATTTGCGTCTTTATCGGTAATGAGAATCGGCATTAGAATTTCTTATTTCGGATTTTACGTCGAAGGCTTTATGGGTTGTTGAAATAAAGCTTGATGATTTGTTTTGATGAAGACTGATTCTAAGAGTAATTTTTTCCATCGCGATATAGGAATAATTCTTGCAAACGTTAATATGCCTTTAGAAGCAGAGACGTGCTTAAGTAATTTTGCCATTAGCGGTCACCCATTGTCCTGCCTGTCGAGACAAACATTTCATTTATTTAGCTGGCAAATATAAAATAACGAATGACAAGGCACTTTTAGATAAAGGCCTATTTCCAAAAAATCCTTTTTCAAGATCAATAATAGTTAATAATTATTAATTAATAACTTTTAGGCTTTTTTCAATGCTGGAAACAGTCTTTAAGCCTTGTCGAAGACCTTTGGGTGGCTTGAGAACATTCGACTCTGGGATGGCCACTAACCCCTCCACCAATCCGCATTGGAGTAGAGTGGTGGAGTATGCTCTAGACCTCCCGCAGCTATATGTGTAGGAGCGACCCGTTCCCAGCAGAGGGAAGTCTATGGGTCGCAGCGAAGTGTTCATACACTCTAAAAGCAGATGGTGTGTACATACGTGATAGGGGCTTTGGTAACAACAATCACATTGTTATCTGGATTGTTAGGCTTGGGCGTGCCCACGGGGTCCTCTTCCAAGTCCTTCAGCTGTTCAACGTAGTTCTTGGTAGTGAACTCGTGCTCACGTAGTTCAGCGTTATCGACAATGTTGATGTTCCTTCGCGGGGATCCCTTCCTCTTATCCTTCTGCTTTAGTGCTGTGAGCAATTCTGCACGCGCGAGGTTGTTGATCTCTTTTGTGGAGTACTCCTTGACCTGGAAAGTTTTTTTTTTGTAAATATCTTGGACATTCTCACACACGGCCATCTGACCCTAAAGTAGGCGCGAGCCTGTGATATGGGTGTCAGAGACTGATATACATACATAGATATTTTAAAATACATACTTAAATAGATAATAATTAACATCCAGACAGAGAACAAATACAAGTCAGTGTTCGTCACACGAATATTTGTCCTGAGTGGGATTCGAACCCACGACCCCTGGCGCAACAGACAGGGTCACTACCGTTTGAGCCAACGGGTCTGACGAGTTATTTGTTACATATGTGAAAGAATTTTTGAAATCGGTCCAGTAGTTTTTATGTGAAAACATTACAAACAAATATTTCCTCTTGTTCCTATTAGTATAGATAGCTGTACATAGGCAAATAATTATAAGAAGTAATGCGACATTAAATATCGGAATAGGTTTTATGTAACTAGCCTGCTTGGCTAGAGCCCTACAATAAGCCCCGGTGTTTACCGTTAATGGTCCGATTAAGCCCATAATACCAGCAGACACCCGTACTAGTAGATTACACTGTAATCCTATATCGACCGTTTAGTGTATTCATTTGAACTAATTTAACGGTTAAGATAGTGGAGGAGTAACTTTGTAAGAGATATATTTCTACTAATTATTAATAGAAATGGTTGGATTGGACCGAGACTCGGAAAATTGAGTAATGGCTGATTGACTAGGTAAATCCATTTTAAGAAGATAGTAGGTAACCGCTGAATTCAGAGTACAGCGGTAATCATTACAGTACAGTATCAGTACAGCGGCATCACACATAATCACCCAATAAAATGTCTGTAATCTTTACTGGTAACCGTAATCGCAAATATAATAAGCCAAGCCTGATTTAATTCTAAAATAAAATTTTAGAATAAAGCTGTTTACCGTTGCGTGTACTACGCAGCTCTACGTAGCTCTATGTGGCTCTACGCAGCTCTACGATCGCCAGCTAGTGTTTAACGCTAATGATGCGTTGAACCACGCTGTGATTTAACGCGATACGTTAATACGGCGCGGTGGCTCCCTCTGCGGTCGCTGTATTTGCGGAATAGATGTGCATCGCTTGTCACTGTTTGTGATGAAGGATTTGAGTTATTCAGTTTATTCATACTGTGTATTAATCCCTTTTTGCTATATTTAATAACATTCGGAATCTCAAGGGAGCAAAGCTGGCTAAATACGTTACCTACGTGTGATTTATATCCACAAAATTCTCTCGGTAAACTTTATAGCACCTTAGAGCACCAGAGATCAACCGTTCGCTGCGACAGTGTCCATTGGCCGTGAAGACAGTTGGCCATTAATAGACTGCAACTGCATAGCTCACTGAACTCGTCTTTGGCAATGGCGGGTAGTTCCATCAGCACAGGGTAATAGAACCCGGTGGCCGGGTGCGTGGGTACCCGTTGACCGTGCTGCTTGCTGCACCAACTTCTAGGAGCTGTGAGAAGAGTGCGCCGTTGCTAGTAGAGTGTGTAGCTAATGGTGTTGAAACCTTACCTTACTGAACTCGACTTTGGCAATGGCGGGTAGTTCCCTCAGCGCAGGGTAGTAGAACCCGGCGGCCGGGTGGTTGGGTACTCTTGGACCGTGTCTCGCCACTGCCGCCGGGGGCACGGTCTCCCAGCGTGGAGCGGTGAACGTGAGCCCGCTGGCTGCGCCGGCGTCGAGGGGCTGCAGCTGCGAAATGTATCGAAATATATCTAAGTCACGAATAATAACCGTTTGAAAGAGGACCTTGTGACAGAGATAACTAACTCATTATAAAACCTGTATTCCCGGAGTATACTCGGATAAATGTGTGGCCCAGCGGCTATCAAACTCGCCTCTCACTCGAGCGGTCCGGGTTCAAACCCCAGTGGCACGCACCAATGACTTTTCTAAGTTATGTGCGTTTTAAGAAATTAAATGTCACTTGCTATAACGGTGAAGGACACATCGTGAGGAAACCTGCATGCCTGAGAGTTCATCATAACGTTCTCGAAGGTATGTGAAGTCTGCCAATCCGCACTTGGCCAGCGTGGTGGACTAAGGCCTAATCCCTCCCATTCTGAGAGGAGACCCGTGCCCAACAGTGGGACGTCTATGGGTCGCAGCGACTCGGATAAGCCTCATACTTCCTCAATTTATCTGAATATAACGCATTGAGCTGCAAATGAGAAGTAGTCGGCAGACTTACATCTAACGTAAGTTCTTCTACCCAGGATTCGTCGATACACAGATTCAAACTATCGACGCCGATGAACCAGTCCGGTGACGGAGTTATGCGCGATATCAGTGACACCTAGAAATAGAAGAGATTAAGTTAATTTAGTTTGGTAGTCACAGTCGCCTGGTTACTCGCATAGCTTGAGAAGGAGCTACGAAATGCAGAGCCTAGACGATCATGCGGCACTTTTAAGATTGACCTCTCTTCATAGGTACTTTTCCACCCTACGTCCACTGGGAATGTCTTAACAATTCCCTTCACAGTTCCACAGAGTTTCAGTTCAAGTATGTAGCATAAAATAGTGTTAAAGAAAAAACGATTTATAGAGGACTGGTCACGAGTAAATTAAGTTTTAGTGAGTTAAAGTTATTTAAACTTGAATCTTCGGTATGTGGTTTCATAGTGATAATATGGTGACGTGTCCAAAGATACTTACTTTCTTATGATTCTATGCGTATAATAATATTAAATGAAACTATAGCATGAACAAGATAAACTTAAACTAATTCAGGTCGCAATAGCTAATTTAAGTGATCGAAAGTTTAAAAAAATAATTGCACTTGCCAAACTATGTCCTCCATCAACAAACACCATATTGCCGGTTTCGCCCGTCCCGGCGCCGACCGCAGGCGCTGAGAATTGATCGTAGACCCTTGTGTTCTCCTCTCCTTCTTTAACCAGCTCATCTAGCTTCCCATACTGAGCGAAGTTCCGAACTGATGGTCTGGCTACGTCACCGACGTGGTACAGAGTGTATGATGCGTTATGTGACTGACCTGGGAATGAAAACCGTTAAGTCCATAATGGATTTCGAATACACATAAGGTAAAACAGATTTCTTATCGGCGTGTAAATTTACTAAAAATTCAATATGGTAAGTCAATAATCAAAAGGTTTTAATTTGTGTGCTTAAAATCTCCTGCAAGAAAAAGTTATTTAAGAGAAAATCTTATGCATTTTAATTTATATAAGCCACTAATTTCATTGAAGATGCGCACAGTTTATTTTGTAAGTGTAATCTTTTTTTTCCGTTTGTTTATGCTAGACAGGTAATTTTATCTTCTTACACAAAAGGTCAATCAATCTGCGAAAATTATTGTATTGGAGCAGTGTGGTCTTACATGCTTCAGGTAAATCCCATTTATTCATGCAATTACTGTGAACAGTAGGTACATAGAATAACTCCGGAAAAAGATAGAATGGAAACCTTTCGACCGGAAATTTAGGTTCCAATTCCAAGTCTTGATATTTGTGACTTTCCAACGGAGTCTTGATATTTGAAAATGCGAGCTTTTCGGACAAACTGACAGATATATCGCGTGGCCGACTTTACTTTGTGTGTCTTGAGAGAAACTCGAGCGTGCTTTGAAATGGAATGCAAGGAGATAGAAGATGATACTGTTTAGATATGCTCACTTTTAGCACAACGTATAGTAGGTATAAATTACTTTTTTTATATAAGTTATTTCAGTAGGTACTTTTCTCAATAGGTATCATTGCAGGTACAGAATAGTACAGATGCTGAATAGATCTCAATTCGTATTATCAAGCGTATTGAAAAGTAAAATAGAAGAAAATTATCTTTAAATAAAATTCAAGGAAGATAATATTATACAATATGGAATTTGAATTGAACAGTTTCGAATAGGAAATCTTGAAAATATAACGGTAGCTCAGTCAATGAAATTAGGTCCTACTACCAAGAATTTGGATTTTTTACTTTCCAATATCGTCTTGATATCAGATTTGAATACGCGCCGTTGGTCAAGAGGAGTTATCTTATAGATATTGGCTGCAAGAATTTATCCGTAGGTTTACACGATTGGAAGTCTTGGAAGTGCCCGGTTAGGAGGAGGGTTAGGCTCGCATCGATCGTAAGTGATCATTTTCATGGTTTGTGGACAAAGACTTTTAACTTACTTTACTATGTTTTACTATGTTCATATCGATGTTTATGGTGAACTCTAGTGGCAAAATTTAATGAGCGGTTTCGAGTTTTGAAGGGCATGATACGGCCGCTGTTCCAGGTTGCTATCAATTGCAAAACAATCGTTAAGCCTTTTCGAAAAGCTTGAGAACATCAGACGATAGGGTTGACTTGTAATCCCTTTCGCATTGGAACACCGTAGTGGAGTATGCTAGACCTTCCTCAGTTATGGCTGTGGGAGAGTTTCATATTACTTCTGCGTACCTATTCTGTTTCTTGTATTCCGCTTTCTGTTTAAGGCCACTTGCGACACAGGACGTCCAACACTGCCTATCGACGCGTAGGTAAGGGTTACACTAATGTGACCATTTAAAAAAATAAAAATTACTCTGAACTAGTGGACCCCCTCAGTATCGAATTCGAATCGAATTCTGTCCTTCGAACTTCATTCCTGGGGAAATCACCGAGATAGATTCACGGAACACAGATTAATGACCATTTTTATTACACCGTTAATTTTGTACTATTTTCTCTCAGCTTTCTTATAAACGCTTATAAAAGTCCGCTTGGTATTTTCAACGAATTTAAATCAGCTTTTACTAGATAGGGATCATTGTTAGATATGCAAATGCCACCCAATCACAAAGGGCTCTTCCAGGCTTTGTACTAATTAATCTGTATAGAATCACCCTAGCTAATTGACAGATGGTCAGATACATATATTTCAGATTCTTTGTCCGAAAGAAGTACGAGAAGATTGCAGGCGTAATTTGAATATTGAATATTAACGTCGCATTTTAAGAGCAGGAACTCACGGAGCGATTATCGTCTGCGTAGGTGATAGATAAAAAATGTAATGATTTGACGTTCATTAAGCGTACACAAATACCATGAAAATAAAAATGAATCACTAGGTATATGCGATTGTAGAAATATCAAAAACCGCGCAGTCAGAAGTAGAGCCTATCTATAATAGGTATATAGGATATTAAATAACAAAGGTTTTGTTTGTGTTATGGACTCTGTAACGATTAAGTACTCTGTAGTGGCGGTGACAGCCCAGTGGCTATCGAACTCGCCTCTCACTCGAGCGGTCCGGGTTCAAACCCCAGTGGCACGCACCAATGACTTTTCTAGAAATTAAATGTCACTTGCTATAACGGTGAAGGACACATCGTGAAGAAACCTGCATGCCTGAGAGTTCATCATAACGTTCTCGAAGGTGTGCGAAGTCTGCCAATCCGCACTTGGCCAGCGTGGTGGACTAAGTGAGCCCAACAGTGGGACAAAGAATAGGTTGTGATGAACTATTTCGTTATATTTTGAGAACGCCCACAGTAGAAACTTCACTTGACTTTCTTTTGACATACTTCTGAGCCTCTGCTGCTCGAAAGGTGAATGACCTGCCTATTTATAAGATGAAACGACGAAGCGTCCTGAGATTTATCGTAAATGTAGATCATATTGGAATTCCGCTTTCCACTTACCTGTTATTTGAATAACATTCTAATTTAATTTCATAAATAGAGCATCACTTGCTATAGAGTTGATTGCTTGGTAAGTTGTGGTTAAAATTAGGTTTCTGAATTACATTAAAACATACTCGTAAACAGGCTATATAACACTGACATTCTACAATAAAGTTTTACTAAGAATTATTTTATTTACTAAGAATTACTAAGAACTATTCCTAAAACTAAATACAATTTTTTTTTATAAAATTTTGAAATTTTAGATTAAAATATCATTTCGTCACACTTTTTTTTTGTCAGATGATATTTGACATGTGCATTTAAAATGATTTAAAATAGGCGACAAGTATATCAAAACTGACCTAGTGTAACACCTCAACACAATTGAATATAACTTTATTACAATGATGATGAGGTCGCACTTCCAACGCACATGTTTGGATAGAATTTGTCTGTTAGTCAATAGTTAAATTCAATAGATAGAAAGAAATAATCTTATCTACTACTTTTTAAAACATCCTGTACAATTAAACTTGCATTGGTGCTTACTAAGTACCTACTATTAAATAGCCAACTTTCATTACCCGATTCTAGGCATGACATAATCGATAACTTTAGTCGAAGTCTCGATTAGATACACTTTGAAGTCAATTTTCTTAACTTCTCGTTGTATCGTAAAATACTCTCTTGATCGGCATTATATAATAATACCTACCCAAGAAAACATTATAAAAACATCCAGCATGAAATACTCGTAATATAGAAAAGCTTAGAACAGTGTGTAGTAGTTAAAGGTCAGAGAGATTTCCACAGAGTAGTGCACCTAAATAGCCGCTCTTTTGCGAAATCATAACATTATTTTTTCCTAACGGACACTTGACATACCAATAAATCTCAAAGTGGAAGGTAACGATCGCCCCCAAAAGAATCCTTTGATAGCATCGGTTCCTTTGTTGGGGAAAAGACAAATAAATACCGTCTTATCTGAAGTACAAGGGCAGGCGAAACCGCGAAATGTCACTTAACTCAGAGATAAAAGCCAAAGTTGTTTCTAGTGCCCCTCACAAGCATTTCCCGTTCTTTCGATTGTTCTAATTACACAAATAAAAGTTTTCAGCCCCTGAACCTCAGATTACAGAATCAAAGGGAACGATATCTGGGGATGTTTCTGATGAAACAAATTTCATTAACGTATTATTATTTTCCAAAATACAGGAAAGTTTTTTTTTTATTTTTTTTTTATTTAAACAACTTTATTAACACCTCTAAATAGATAAACAATGGGCTGACTTAATGCATTATGGTAGTAGTAGTAGTAGTAGTAGTAGTAATAGCAGTAGTAGGCTAGTACCTAGTATTGAACATACCAAAAACTGGTGACCACTGGGCTTTGGGACGATGTAACGGATAATCCTTCGGAAAAATGTCTTCACTCCACAGAAATTTAACTCTCACTTTATAAACTGCCATATCTACGTCACATCCTGCGCATATTGTGAACCACGTGGTAGCTAAAACCAAAATGGCGGCCATTTGCATTGTTAACATCATCGCGGATAGACGTGTTTTTGTTTTTATATTTAAAGTTTCTAATATATAGCGTAGGAATCACTTTCACAGGGTTTCATTGAATTTCGTTTGGGATTGACAGGTATTAATTTCACGGGCTTGTAAAGTCGAATGTTTAGGTTGGATTTAGCGTCCAGCGTGCGTGCACCGGCGTTGAAGAGATCTTGTGGACTTTTCTATTTTCAGTCCACTTCGCTCCCGAACAGAAATAAACAGTCGGGTGACGATTCGTGTGTGAACATACTGCATCTGTTTCATGTTAAGGGGATCCGATTGATTACGTTGTTCATGAAGGATTTATGAGGTCTAAATTTAATTGGGCGAAATATAATATTCGAATCTAAACGAGTTTCAATAGGACTACATACTAATTTATATATTTTAGAAAATCATAGTATTAAATCTATGGTCGTACTAGAGTACAAATTATAACAAGTGACTGAAATCCCAGTTATTTTCCTTTTAATTGACGTTTGACTTAAGCCATTGATGAATTTTTAGGACAGTCGTAGTAGCTTACAAAAGTTATTATGTTTTACTAATGATCACAAGAAGGTAAAATAAAAAAGGATATCAATATAATTGTAATATTTGTTTGCAAGCAAAAATAGACCCTAAACGTGAATCGATCAAATCACCGCTATCAAATACCGGACATTGAAAAGGGTTAAGTGATCGTCAAAGCCCCTTTTAGTAGGAAAATTATCGAAAAACACCTGAGCTCTGAGACTTTATATTGAAGAAATTCTGTTCATCTTCTTCCGAGAATCTATTTCATATCAGTACATTGAACATTATAATACACTTAGGCGATCTTATTGATCAAGGGTAGCGACGATTCTTTCTACTTTTTAGAGTTATTTTTTTGTGTTGGGGGTTACTTAAAGTAATTTAATTTTTTTAACACTGTTAAATTAATCTGTTAATGTAGTCCTTTTCAAAGTCTCTAACGGTTGTAATGTGTGCAGTGGATGAATGGTACTACATACTGGTGGTGGTGTTTGTTAAGTTCCTATTTAATACTGATTAAAATTCCTATTAACATCTGATGCAGATGTTAATAGGAAAGTAAAGTCATTGTTGCGTGCTGCTTGAATTTGAACCCGGACCGCTCGATTGAGAGGCGAGTTTGATAACTCTGGGATGTTACCATTGCAACACATTTTCTAAAGGTAGTACTAATATTATAAAGAGGAGAGGATTTTGTTTGTAATGTTTTCAAACAAAAACTACTGGACCAATTTCAAAAATTCTTTTATTAATAGAAAGCTGCATCTTCACTGAGAGACATAGGCTATATAATATTACTAGGTGTAAACCATTGTTATGTGCCGCCTGGATTTGTACGCGGACCTTATCAAATGACTGCCGACAATAGCCTATGGGCTTCCGAATAATTTGTAGGTACCTACTTCTCTCTTTTGTCACGACCAACATAAGATGAGAAAACAAAAATATAAGAATATTTGACAGGCCCGTTGGCGCAAACTGTCTGTTGCGCCAGGGATCGTGGGTTCGAATCCCACGCAGGACAAATATTCGTGTGACGAACACTTGTATTTTTTCTGTGTCTGGATGTTAATATTATCTATTTAAGTATGTATTTAAAAATATCTATACAGGGTGTAATCGTTAAGTGTGCACAGGCGATTATTCCGTAAATATTATAGATATCAAAAAACTTTAAACTGATATCGAAAGTACTTTACCTAATGAGTAAAATGACAATAAAAACTTTTTTTAAATTAAACGAGAAATATCCAAAAATTTTACATTAAACACTCCCATACATTTTATTTCTTATTTTGTATTCAAAGCAGATGTTCGAAGTGACGTCCTCCTTGTGCAATACAATGACGAGCTCTATTTGCAGTTTCTAAATGAACTTATGCAGTATTATTGGCACTAGTCTCGGAAAACGAAGTATTGGCCGCCCCCCGACGAGGTGGACTGACGACCTGAAGAAGACAGCGGGAAACCGTTGGATTCAGAGGGCGCAGGATCGGGAGGAGTGGCGACGATTGAGGGAGGCATATGTCCAGCAGTGGACCCTAAAAGGCTAATGGATGGATGGATGGACTATTATTGGCTATTAAGCCATTCAAATTGTTTCGTAAGAAATTGATTTACAACATTTGTATCATGTGCAGGTGCTCCATCCTGTTGAAAAATTATCGACCTTCTTTCATCGTCTTGAATTGGTCTAAGAGACTAGCATATCGTTTTGTACAAAGGTGAAATATCTCTGTCCAGTTAAGGTGCCACTGTAAAAATATGGCCCAATGATCCGATCTCCAAGAATACCACCACACATTAATTGAAAATCACACCTGAGCTCTAACTTCAGGAGTTTGGCGAGGATTGTCAATTGACCAATAATGCGAGTTCATACTAAATGTATGGGAGAGTTTAATGTAAATTTTTTGGATATTTCTCGTTTTATTTTAAATAAGTTATTATTGTCATTTTGCTCATTAGGTGAAGTACTTTCGAAATCGGTTTAAAGTTTTTTGATATCTGTAATAGTTACGGAATAATCGCCTGTGCACACTTAACGATTACACCCTGTATATGTATATCAGTCTCTGACACCCATATCACAGGCTCGCGCCTACTTTGGGGTCAGATGGCCGTGTGTGATAATGTCCAAGATGTTTATTTATTTATTATTATTATTTATTTTAGATGGCTCCAGGTATTACACTTAAAGAGCAGTTTTATCAGACACTTAACCCGCCTCAGTTGGGGTTGATTGATTGATAGCCCGCGTTCGGGATTATACCGCGCGGTGAGTAAACAGTTTTTCGGCCGATACGTTATTGGCGGCTCGGTCCGACGGTATTGATGGCGAATCCTTTGTCTTTGTTATTACCAAATCTTACCCACGGCTTCCTCTTAAAACTAAATGCTCTGATCAATACAATTTGATGAATCCGTAGCAAGGTGAATGAAGCGCGGGTCCCGGTTTCAAATCCTGGTCGTGGCAGATATTTATTTCGCAGATAAATATTTGTACTCGGGGGATGGAAATAAAAAATAAAACCTTACATTTTCTGTGTGTGTCCACTCGCAACACAGGCTTAGGCCTACCGTGGGGGTGTGAGTGAGCTTATTATCTACAACATTATCTTGTTTTACACACACTTTTTTGCTAACACAATTTGTTTGTTTTTGAAGTGCCCCACAGAAGCTAGTGCCAAAGCGAACTTTGTGTGGGAACTGCCAAAAAGCTCTGGCTGATCCTTGCATTTCTAAAGTGTCTACAATCGTAGTTTCTTGGAAGTGCCGCAAAATTTTACGAGTTTGTCAGTTGTTCGCTACAGTTGGGTTCTATCTGCTACTTTAGTTCCTTATCATTGACGAGAGATGAAACAAAACGTGGAAATGTGAAATAAAAATATTTATTTAACTCATTTATTTTTGTTGTTTTTGTCATGTTAACAGTTGTTAAGAACTGAACACAACAGTGAATTTATTTGAGCTATATTTAAGTAATACTGCTGCCAGCAGTCAGTTCCTCTATGTGGCGAGCTGTAGCTTTACGCAGCTGACTCAGTGTGCATTCGAAAATATCCAGCATAATGTATCAGCATCCTGCCTAGATACTTCAATAAGAAGCCATAACGTCATCGGGAGCGAAGCCCTCTGGTGTAACGCGGCACGCGAGTGGAAGAAGGTCTGGGTTCTGTCATTCCACGTACGAATCGGAAGAAGTAAAGGACAACAGCTGTAAATACTGTTAAGTAAAAAAGTTCAAGGCAAGCCGGAGATGGGGAGCCTGATCAAGTCTCAGGGGAACTTGGATTCGTAGGGTAACTACTCCCCAACAGCTTGCCACCTCTGAGTGACCGTTAGGTACTGGAAAAATTTCATAAGCGCTACCGTGGCTTCGGAGGGCAAGTTAAGCCGTCGGACCCAGATGATTTCAATGTTAAAAAAAAAGTTAATCCTTGTCGAAGACCTTCGGGTGGCTTGAGAACATTCGACGCTGGGCCACTAACCCCTCCACCAATCCGCAATGGAGCAGCGTGGTGGAGTATGCTCTAAAACTCCCGCAGCTGTGTCTGTGGGGAAGATCCGTGGCCAGCAGTAGGACGTCTTTGGGTTGTAGTTATATTTTTTATTTATTTATTTAAATACCATTATTACCATTATTATTATTTATTATTATTTATACCAATTATTAATAAAAAAGGGTTGTAGTTATAATATCAAGTAAAAGCGAGATAGATAATGATTCGCAAATAAATATTTGTATCGGGATGCGTTGATTTATTCTGCGTCAGCAACACCGGCTTACGCCTCCTGGGTTTGAGTGTGGAAGCGTGAATTAATTAATTGTAATTGAAAAAAAGGTTCTGTATTATCCCCAGCCCGTTTGCTGAATCCTAACAAATCAAAATGACCATACGCAAAATCACATTCATTCAAAGTCTGTGAATAATGTCGGCCTTAGGCAAAGAGCACTAAATATTACGAGCAGCCTAGAAATTCGGGTAGCCGTGATTTATGTTTGCGTTGGGACACTTTTTGTGTGCCTGACCCTACTAAAAGGTTTTGGGATTTTTCGTCATCTATTTATTTTATCAAGTATCGTATAGGTTGTTTGTCGGAATAATATCAGGCCTTCGGGTATTCTATAGGCATGGTTACAATCTGTTGCCATGTGAAAGGGATAGCAAACGAGCTTGCAGCCCACCCAATCACAGCCACCTGTGACATCTGTACCTCTAAAAAATTCAATTTTTAAGCATGAACAGTTTCTTAATGCGTTTAAACCTGGCCTGGAGAGTTTGATAAAGGTTTTATACATAATCTATTAATCCATAAGCATCTAGAGTGAATTAGCCTACCTAGGCGGTCGAAATAACACGTCACAAGTTCGTAAGGCATCACTCATCATTGTCATACATGACACATTGTTCAAATACTTTTGACTTCAGTGCCTGTAGTAAGTTGGATTTTATGATATGATTAACGTATCTAAACGCCAAGATAAGATGGCATTCGATTATGTTTAACTGCTTACTCGTATTAATATCCTCCAAACATTCTTTCACTCGCAGTTAAAGTATGGCAGTTGCTCCTTAGAGCCTTCATAACAAACTTGGCTGAATTATCTCCAATATCCGCACTCTTCGACGGAGAATCTGTTCGAGGACATAATAAAACTTCAATATTTTCCACTCGAAAGTTCCTCATTGCGTCCGAAGATTCTCCTGGCTCAGGATTTCCACTTAAATAAAACTTGTTCATGTATCGGTAACACAAAGCAGGCGGAATTAACTGAGTAGTAATATAGTATGATGATATTATCATTGCTCTGTGGTAATAAGAAGCGTGTATAGTACCATGGTAAGCGTGAGATGTTTTCTTAACGCAATCAGTTTTTTCTTACCTTTTCTTAACTGAACGTTGATTAACTGAAATATTGCTTCCCTTTTCAGAGTAATGGTGGAAAAAAGTAGGTCTGAAAGATAAAGACAAGGTGATATAATTTATTACATAGCATTTAATTATTATGTTAACTACTATCGTCGAGGTTGTTTGTCGGAATAATATCAGGCCTTCAGGTGTTTTGTGTTTATGACGGGCCCGTTGGCGCAATCGGTAGTGACGCCAGGGGTCAAACATTCGTGTGACGAACACTTGTGTTTGTTCTGTGTCTGGATGTTAATACTATCTATTTATGTATGTATTTAAAAAAAATTAAGTATGTATATCACTCTCTGACACCCATAGTACAGGCTCTGCCTAGTTTGGTTACAGATGACCGTGTGTGAGAATGTCCATGATTTTATGAAAATAGATATTTGGTGGATACGTTAATGGTTTTAACGAGCACAATGACAGTTGCTTCTAGAGGTGCAGTGCTCGACGAAAGTTATCTTTAAACATCTTGTATAATTATATCCTAAACACTCCTAACTTTATCGAATTACAGCTATTTTTCTAAAATTTGTCATTGCATCCTCAAAGAGTAAAGGAACTTAATTCGAGGACCTTTTCTCCGAGGACTCCCTATTAGCATGTACTTCAAACGCTACTCACCACCTGTAAACGTCCCACCGTTGGGCACGGGTCTCCCGCACAGATATAGCTGCGGAAGATCTAGAAGATACGCCACCAAAGCGGATTGGTAGAGGAGTTAACCGTAACTTATCACAGTGAAAGTAATACAGTCGTAACTAAATTAAAGCCAGAGTTCAGTTCAACGAAAGTACGAGACCACATTCTCCGCTTGTTTGAAGGGAAATCGAATTTAAAACAGTTCAAGTTAACGTTCCGCGACCGTTCACTGTCTGTCGCAACTTCCCAAACTCCCCCGCAATTAATGTGCTTCGTCGGCTGAAACGTAGTTGTGAGTTTTACACAATCGATTTTGTCTCAAATATTAAAACCGCGGAGATAGCCCAGTCAACTTCAGTCTCCCTCAATGCTTCAGATTCATCCCGTGTATTAAGTTAATGTATTTGAGTAGAACCTAATAATATATGCCATAGCCGTAACTTATCTCTATCGATTCGACTTAAATAAGATAAGATTAATTCATGACTACAGCCCACGGTTGTACATGGGTCTCTCCTGCAGCCATAGCTGTGGGAGGTCTAGAGCATACTCCACCACGCTGCCAATGCAGATGGGTAGAGGGGTTAGTGGCTAGCCCAGTGTCGAATGTTCTTAAGCCACCCGAAGGTCTTAACGATTATTTTTACAAATGAAAACAACCTTGACCCACGGGTTATCATGCCCTCCGAAGTACGGTAGCGCCCATAAATAATAAATAAAATAAGATATATGTAGTAATAAATAATAAACCTGTCATAAATAAAATTGAACGAATTTGGTAATTGAGACGAAAACTTATTTTCTGATACTTGCGATTTTTTTTGATTTGTCTAGAATACTACACAGACAGACAGTTTCACTTATGCTCTAGTTTAAAGCATTGACTTTACACTAAAGTCTTATCTGATTAGTAATGCGTGTATTATTGCGACAATAGTGCGCAGTAAACTAGACTTTAACAGTCAAGTAGAAAATTTAAATAAACAAAGCCTTTTGCAGTGGCCTTTCCTTCATTATTAAAAAACTTTAGAGATAGCGACTTTTCCGTGCTGAGCTACTTTATGAGTGAATCATAACATAAAACTTCACATTTATTATTCAACTCATCTAGATCTCAAAGAAGTTTCCAAAACAATCTCTATGATCATATCCGAACTGCGAAAGTGTGTTGGGTTGTTTGTCCTTTTTCTCCTCCTGAACGGAAAGATATATCGAAATATTTTCTTGCTATATATAATGAGGGGCCTGGTCTATGTACATTATACTACTTTATATCCTGGAAAATTGTACAGTGAAAATGAACAAAAACCTGTTACCAAAAAATAAGACATTTCCTAACAGGTCATTGTGTCTCAGTTTTGTGTATGTATAATATGAGTGAGTATTTGAGTTATTTGTTGTTTATGGGATTCGCTGCAACCCATAGACGTCCCACTGCTGGGCACGGGTCTCCCCTACAGACACTGCTGCGGGAGGTCTAGAGCATACTCCACCACGCCGCTCCAATGCGGATTGGTAGAGGGGTTAGTGGCCAACCCAGTGTCGAATGTTCACAAACTACCCGAAGGTCTTCGACGAGGCTTAACAACTGTTTCCAGCATTGAAAACAACCGGGACTGACGGCTTTACGTGCCCTCGAAAGCACGGTATGGGATTGTTGTTATGGGATTTTTGCAGAGTTATTAGCTAGTTAGTAGTTTTTCAGTGTTTTCATAATCAAGGCTGCATTACACTCAGATTCAGAATCTTTTGAACCCTTAATATATTGTGTAATTTTGGGAATAGAACTACTGGAGTGTACTGGGCCGATTCTGAAAATTATTTCACTAAGCACATTGGAGCTCGAGAATAATGTAGCTTTCTAAGCTAAATTAAAGCTACATTATTACGGAGTGCTATTTTCTATGCGGATAAATCTACACACCACAGCTGCTTTAGAAATAATTAAACGTCTTGATAATTAACTTAACTTATTTACATAAATATTATTTGTATACAACTATTGCGCTAACACAAACTTGCTTTCAAAGTTTGTCTCCGTTTTCATGGCGATCCTGCCTACTCGTTTGCTATGCACCTATAAAAAGGCAATAGTAAAAGAATGTAGCACCGGCCGCAAAGCCGCTTCCGGTGCGAGAATGGGAACAAATGGGCGAAGCAGGGGAGGGAGACGGTCGGAAGTTAGAACATTTATATGTAGCTGTCTAATAATTTTTCAGGCGATATATCTAATGCCCAGACATGTTTATAAAATAGAACTGCCTCACTGGTTTGGTAGTCACCGGCGCGACTGCCTAGAGATTTTGGGTTCAATTCCCAGGTCGGGCATAGAGTTTTTCTTAATTCAAATTCAGTAGTAACACGGAGTGTGGTTTGTTTGTGCCCCGTGTAAATACTTAACACGTTGTATTACCTATAATAGCGTTATATAATCTTCAAGGACCCTAGACAATATAAAACCTCCTCCTAAGTCCGGGTTATAAATACAATACGATGCGTGTCAGGCATACCCGTTTTTTTTTTGTTTACGAGTGGGAAACCTTAAAATAGTATCCGGACGTCGTGGGTGGCCTACACCGGCGCTATAGGATGGATCCGGGATCTCTTTTAGAACGCTCCAGTGCCCTCAAGCGCTACGCCCAACACAACCTTTCCTTGGGCTTCTTCGACTTTGAGCCAACAAACCCTACACAACGCTGTACAGCCACACACAGTACTGTGTTTAAGGGGTCACTTAGTGCCCGGCTCGAGCTCCCGACCGACCCTGCATACGACAGGCAGGGGCTACCGCATGTGTAAAAGCATTTCCCAGCGAGAAGAAAAAAAGGGGTCTACTGTAACACTATTCTTGTCCCAAGCTACAGGGACAACAAGCATAGGTACCCTAGACATAACTTATCAGAACTTGTATTAAATAAATGTTCAAAATACCTATCTTAGCCAATAATAAGTTTATACGAAATTAAGCTATGCCAGTGACATTATATTGTAATAACGTGTTGACGTTAGCGACCCGCGAAGGCCCATCCGTGTGGTAAAATGTGACCCGGAGATTACATCCAGTTACAGTTTGGAACAAAGCCTTTGAAAGACAAATACATACAAAATAAAAGAATTTATCAGAACAGACAGTGACAAGATAACTATAACGAAACTGAATCGACGCGAAGTAGTTACGTCATCGACGGAGTTATCCGAGAGCTTCAAGCTGTTTCGAGTTCGAATCTCACGTGAATTTTTGATTGAATTGCCAGTGGATTTATACTTCTCTTTCTGAAAGGAGAACATATGTCTTGTTTTATTATAGGCCTCCGATAAGTTTTGACAGCGACAAAGGCAGTACATACTCGAGACTCACAGCCGTTTACCCCTAATATGGAATTTTGTCAAATCAGATCAATTTATTTACAGAAGAAGGTTAAATTTGTTGTTACAGGTAGGTCGAAAGTCGCTTTTTCTTACCTATTTTAGGCATGCATAATTTTAATTCTATAACCTAATATACTGTCGTATGTCCCACCACAATATAGGTTAGATTCCGTATTTGGGGTAATGTTCCATATTTGGTTACATTCCTCTATTATTTTTATGTCTGCCCACTTTAGCTGCAACCCATACACTTCCAACTGTTTGACACATGTGGGAGCATACTAGGTCTAGAGCATACTCCACCACGCTGCTTCAGTGCAGAGTGATGGAGGGGTTAGGGGCCGACGAAAAGTCTCTCTTCTCAAGCTACCCAAAGGTCTTCAACACAGTGATTTTTTTACAATTGAAAACTACCAGGACCGACGGTTTAACGTGCCCTCTGAAGCACTAAGACATGTGAAGTCTGCCAAAGCGCATTTGGCTTAATGGTAGACTATGGCCTAAGCCTTTTTTATAATATGAATTAGCTTGAAAGAATTATGTAGTAAACCGCACACAGATTCTACCATTATGTCTCGAAATTATACACGCCAGCCCCGTTCGTTCAAAGTTGGACAGACTATGACGTGTATTTATAATGGGTTAAACATTTGCCTCCATAACTACATTCTAATGCTGATACTTCACATGGTATTGGTCCTCGCAATTTTATGAATAAATGACCAGTGATAGATAGATTTTAAAGAATGACGTGCTTGTGAAGAAATCAACATCTAAAGTGGAATCCGTTATGAAAATGGGTCTCTATATTGATTTTTAAATGCATAATGTAAATACCTCCCAATCTGCACTTGAAGTTCATTCTTATAATAATATAAATCTACCTTCAATCTTACAAAATATTATAACTAATGATAAATTTTAAAGGCGCATTGACCGATTTCAACGTCATGTGAAGTGCCAATGCAAAAGTTTCTGATCCTTTGAGCGGGCTGATATTGTGGGGTATAACATTAGTACCGGGTGTATAATAAAGCGGTTATGGTCTCGTGGCGTATGTAAATCCTTGATTGCTAACCTGAAGCAACCACGGTTACGATTGGAAGAGTGAGGAGAACTTTTAATGGAAAATAAATAATGGTGTCATGGAAGTGTTAATGTTACCGCTAATGGTAGCTACATAATTAAATATTTGAAACTTACTTTTCAAAATATCGGGAGGGTTTAAAAAATAAGTTATTTGCGATTTATAGTTCTATATTAATATGGCTTTCATTTCATCCTCCATCCACCACATATCCCTTATACAAACTGCAAACATCTCCTTTCTTTTTAGGGTTCCGTAACACAAGGGTAAAACGGGACCCTATTACTAAGGCTCCGCTGTCCGTCTGTCCGTCTGTCACCAGGCTGTATCTCATGAACAGTGACAGTTAGACAGTTGAAATTTTCACAGAAGATGGATTTCTGTTGCCGCTATAATAAAAAAATACTTTAAAACAGTTAAAATAATAATTTAAGGGGGGCTCCGATACAACAGACATGATTTTTTTTTGCCGTTTTTATAGATAATTGAACTGAACTTGCTCGGTTTTTTTTGTCGACTCCAAGAGTCGAAAAGAATTTTCGAAATCTAAGCCACATGCATGCTAGCCCCTACCCTAAAACTTGGCTGGACTAACGTATATTACAATGTGTTAACATTTGCGCCAGCCGCCCTCAAAGTTTGCGACCCTTTGAGCTAGCGGCTCTTTACTTTCATATTCAGCCCAAGTTGACGGTCACAAACATTTACTTGCCTTATTATCTACCTAGTACGAGTACGTCTCCACTTAGCACTTCATATTACAGTAGCATCCATAATAGGGGGTGAATTTTCAAAAATCTTTTCTTAGTGCTAAACAACGTTATAAAAGTGCATAATTTCATGTTTCTAACCCATAAAGTTTAGGCCCTGCGTTGATATATCAGACAGTCAGTCAGTCAGTCAGCTTCTCCTTTTATATATATATATATATGTATTTATGTTATAGGCCTTGTTGCCTGCAATAAATTATATTGAATAATTGAACTGTCTAGTAAAAGGAGCTCAATTCGTTCAAGCATCGCTGGCTACTCAGCATAGCAATTATTATGCTTTGCAGCGAGAGAACCATATCCACGAAGGGTAAGGGATTATCTTGGGGATCTTCCAGCGAAGATGTGTTGCGCTGAGACCGCAGGCGCGTCTCTCCTGTCTTCTCCTGTCTCCATACTCGGTGCAGATACTCATCGAAGCAGTCATGCTCGGTAAGTATCTTCGCCAGTCTACAGCTCAGTGAACTATGTCATCTCGTCAACCACCGATCGAGAAATGGACGGATAATCTTCAACTATGACTAGGTATTGGTAGATACCTTTGATGTGAAACATCTTTAGGCGGAGGGCAAACCAAATTTTTGGCGTGGCGAGCGTGGCGAGCGTGGCGAGCGGTGGCGAATATGGAATTTATACTATACAGTTCCGACAAATGACGGTCGGAAATTATTTTATTAATAAAATAATAATTAAATTATTGTTCTTTTTTCTTTTTTTTTTCTTATATGTTTTAGTTCCTGTCATAATCTGTACTTTTGTGCGTATTACTTGTACAAAATAATTTCGATGATTCACATCTGCCAGGTGTCCCGTGACGGCTTACAATTTTTTTTTAAAACATAGTCAAGTCTGCATTACAGTTATTCAATGGACAATTAAAATCATGTAAATACGGCAGCGTAGGTAGCTAGGCCCTGCACGCGAGAAGTGCGGGACGAGACGCTGCGCCGAACGGTTCTGTGTCGTTTCGCTCCGCACGGCTCGTGTCTAGTTATTAATTGAATCTAATTAATATTGATGCGGGATTGATATTCGTTGTACTGCATTTGAGTATTTAATCGGGTTCGTGTTGCAAAGTTTTGAGTTTTGATTCATTCTGCTCGCGTGTTGTTTGGAGAATGAGGACGACTTAAATCTTATTCTGCAAATAATAACCGGTATCGCGCACGCGGTAGCACGTGCGCCCGCCGCAGGTGTTGATATCGGGCGAGTCGTTTTTTACGTTGGTTTAAGTAGGTACGTTGTTGTCTCTGTCTGCAGCAGTGTCTTGCAGAAAAAAATTTGCATTCACTGCTGTGTGGGTAGAACCCATAAAGGGTTCGTTTTGAAAACGGTAATTTTGTTGTTTTGTTTCTTGTGTTCGGTTTTACGTTGTTTTAAGTAGGCACTTTGTTGTTTATGTCTGCAGCAGTGTCTTGCAGAGAATAAAAACTGCAAACGCTGCTGTGTGGGTCTTTTTCAAAACGATAATTGTTGTTGTATTGTCTTGTTGTTGTCGGTTTTGCTTGTCTTAATTTTGTTTTTGTGTCGGGTTGTTCAGCGTTCAATGATAATTTTGAGATATGGATGCTGACGCAGGGTCAGAAAGTGATGTGTCTGTGGCAAAAAAACGTCCACACACCGCTGTCTCGGCCCACGGTACTGAGGAATCGGACTCCGATACGGAAACCGAAGCGAGAATGACGGCTAAATATAGCACGTCTCGTCGTGGGAAAGCCCCGCGAAAGGGTCGAAGTGAGGGTCTAGCTCGCGCGCGGGCTGAGTTGAAAAAGATGGAAATGGAGGCCAAAGAGCTGGCGTTTGACAGGAAGCTCAGGAGCCAGACTTTCCGGAAACAGGCGTCCCAGCCCGTTTTGGACCCTGAAGAATGCACGTCGGAAGGCCAAAAGACGGATCCAACTAGTCTTTGCGCCGAGGAGTTGAGGGCCATGGCTGGACGAAACACAGCCATACTAGTGGAGCTGGCTCAAAAGTCGAGCCTGAAAGGCCCGATAATGAAGAAATTAAAGGACTCAGCGGCCGTTCTTCAGGAGGTAGTAGACACCCTTGCGGCTAGAAATGAGGCTGAGGAAACTCGTAATTTGAGGGCGGACAATGGACGCCTACGTAAAGAGGTAGAATGTTTAAAAGCGGAGCTGAAGGCCCATAGACGGGAGTTTTCGGAAATGAGAGCAGCGACCAATGAATCTGTCGCTTCATCCCTCATTGATGCCAAACTAATTGACGAACTTAAGGGGTCCATTGTGTCTTCCGTAGGCGTCATGTTGGACGCTCGCTTTGCGGGTATTGAGGAACGCCTCCTGCCAGCGAAGGTTCACCGTCCGCCCCTTGCGGCAGACAGAAACAATGCGATGCAGGCACCCCTAGCAAGTGCGGCTCTTCCAGTGGCGCGCCAAGCACCACAACCGGGACCCAGTGGTTTAATCCGGAAGACACCTACCCAGAACAGTGCGGCATCGCTGTCCATGCAAGTGAGTCCGAACCCAATCATCCATGGCCAGCTATCTGCCCCTGAGGTATCTGTAAGCTCCCAGGTGGCTCAGGATGATGGTTGGTCTACCATTGTTAGAAGAACTAGCAAAGTAAAGAAGGTTTCTGCTACTGGTGTAACTCCATTGCGGTCTGCTCCCGCTGTAGGAGTAGCAAACACAAAACCTAATCTGTCTCCCCCTCGAACATCGGCAGTTATTGTTACCCTGCAACCGGAGGCAGCTGAGAAGGGCGTAACTTACGCCCAGATACTAGAGAGGGCTGAATTAGGTATTAACCTGCAAGAGCTGGGCATTGGGGCAGGCATGAAAATCCGTCGAGCAGCTACTGGGGCCAGGCTACTTGAGCTGCCTAAAGACCAGACTGCGGAACAGGCTGATCTGCTAGCAGAAAAACTCCGTACGGTCCTAGATGGTGTAGCCAATGTGATCCGTCCCACAAAACGCGCGGATCTGAAGGTCACGGGGCTGGATGACTCGGCCACCACAGCAAAAGTGGCCGCTGCCGTTGCCCATAGTGGGAAATGCTCCGTAGATTCTGTTAAGGTGGGAGAGATTCGGCTAGGCCCAGGTGGAATGGGCATGGTCATTGTTCGATGCCCCATCGCGGCTGCTAAACTGCTGTCAGATGACGGGAGGATCTTGGTTGGGTGGAGCGCAGCTAAAGTGCAGGTCCTCGATCAGCGTCCTATGCGCTGCTTCAAATGCCAAGGTATTGGACACACGAGGGCACTTTGTCCATCCGACGTTGACAGAAGCTGTTTGTGCTTCCGCTGCGGCCGCGATGGTCACGTGGCAGCAGGATGCACTGGCACTCTACGTTGCGCCATCTGTGTGGACGCGGGTTTGCCCTCTGGGCATATAATGGGTGGTACATCTTGTAATCCGCCACAGGCAAAGGGAAACGTAGCTCTCAAGGACAGGACTGCTCAAGGTGAGAAGCGCCAGCAAGCGCGCGAGGATGCCAACATGTCATCATGAATAATCGGCATGTTAGCTTCCTGCAGTCGAATTTGAATCATTGTGCTGGTGCCCAAGATCTTCTAGTTCAGTGTATGGCTGAGTGGACAATCGACATAGGAGTTGCTTGCGAGCCCTATTTTGTTCCCCCGCGACCAAACTGGGTAGGGGATCTGGATGGCGTGGTGGCAGTGTTAACCGGTAGCAATGCTGGGTCCCCGCTCACAGCAATCGAGAGAGGCTCAGGGTATGTCGTGGCTGGGTGGGGAGGTTACGTAATTTTGGGCATTTATTTCTCTCCCAATCGTAGCTTGGAGGAGTTTGAAACATTTCTGGACTGCGTCAGAGCAGCATGCTGCAGGCAAGCACCGCGGCCAATCCTTGTTCTCGGTGACTTCAACGCTAAATCTCGGGCTTGGGGAAATCCAACCACAAATCCAAGAGGAAAAGCCGTTCAAGTTTGGGCCCTCCTCTCAGGTTTATCTTTATTAAATAAGGGAACGGCGCTTACGTGTGTGCGACAACAGGGTGGATCTGTGGTAGACCTTTCTTTTGCTTCTTCTGCTGTAGCTCTCAAGATCACAGACTGGAGAGTGGTTACTGACATGGAGACTCTTTCGGATCATAGGTACATTCGATTTGAGATCTCCAATTCCTCAAGAGACTCCGCAATTAATCGTAATCGTCCAAGTCTTTTTCCTCGTTGGGCTACAAAGCAATTAGACCGTGAGATGGCCCAAGAAGCGGCCATAGTACAGCGTTGGGCTTGGCCGATAAATAGCGAAAACGCATGCGTGGAGGTCCTTGCAAATCACGTCCGCAGAGCTCTCACTGAGGTATGTGATGCAGCAATGCCCAGAGTAAAACGACGACCACAGCGTCGCCAAGTGTATTGGTGGTCGTCTGAAATAGCAGACCTGAGAGTAGCATGCAACAATGCGCGGAGGGCCTACCTTCGAAGTCGCAGACGTAACGGCCTCAATCTGATATTGGAGGAAGAGCTCCTAGGTGCATATCGTCAAGCTAAGCAAGCTCTCCAGCTCGAAATAAGCCGAGCTAAAACCTGTGCCCACGAGGAGATGTTGGCTGCGTTAGACAGGGACCCGTGGGGACGACCCTATCGCGTGGCTCGGAATAAACTCGGTACCCAGATTAATGTAATGGAGACGATGTCAGTAGACCGCCTACAAGATATTATCAAGGAACTTTTTCCGGACCCTCCACATCATGTTCCTCCAACGATGGCTCCTGCACCAATGATTGAAGAGCGCGAATTCCTCATCCCTGACATCACAGAAAGTGAGATGGAGCTGGCCCTTGATCGTTTGAGAGCCAAAAAGACGGCACCGGGACCTGACGGTATTCCAGGTCAGGTGTTGGTTATCGCTATGCAATATCTGGGCGCTAGATTTCGGGAACTGTTCAACAGGTGTCTCCAATCGGGACAGTTTCCGAAGTCTTGGAAAAGTGGAAAGCTATGTCTTCTGCCTAAACCTGGCCACCCCCCTGGTTCTACTTCGGCGTATAGGCCAATAGTCTTGCTGGACGAGACGGGAAAATTCTTTGAGAGGATCCTTTCAACTCGTCTCACCCATCATCTTACTGATGTGGGCCCGGGATTATCAGAAAGTCAGTATGGTTTCAGATCGGGTCGTTCGACTATTCACGCATTGGTGGCTCTGAAAAAACTATCTATGGAAGCGGTGGAAAGAGGAGATGTGGTTCTTGCGGTCTCACTTGACGTCAAAAATGCCTTTAATAGTCTTCCCTTTGAGACATTAAAAGAAGCGCTGAGGTTCCATAAAATTCCCCAATATCTGGAAAGATTGTTAACGGCATTCCTCGAAAATAGAGAAGTTCTTTGGGAGGGACCCAGTGGTCTGCTTTCTCGACGACTCGTCTCATACGGTGTTCCTCAGGGATCAGTTTTGGGTCCAGTCCTGTGGAACATTGGGTTCGATTGGCTCCTGCGGGCTCCACTGCTACCCCGGACAAGGGTGATCTGCTATGCGGATGACACTCTTGTCACAGCTCGCGGAAAAAACTACGAAGAAGCCGCCCGCTTGGCAACTGTCTCAACATCTGTCGTTGTCGAAAGAATCGAACTCTTGGGACTGCGAGTCTCAGTCTCCAAAACCGAAGCGGTTCTCTTCCACGGTCCACGCCGGGGCCCTCCTCGTGGTGCTAGCATTACCGTACAAGGCGTGAGTGTGAGAGTCAAAGCTCATTTAAAATACCTGGGTCTGGTTTTGGATGGAAGATGGACGTTCCGAGAGCATTTCACGCAGCTGTCGCCCAAGCTCATTAATGCTGCAGGCGCACTCGGTAGACTTTTGCCTAATATAGGAGGACCAGGTTCAGCTTGCCGGCGTCTATATTCCGGCATAATTCGAAGTATGGCACTGTACGGTGCACCAATCTGGTTAGATTCCCTCACTGCTCACAATAAGAGCTTGCTGCGAAGGCCGCAGAGAGTTGTAGCAGTGAGGGCAGTTAGAGGATACCGTACAGTGTCATGGACGGCGGCGACCTTACTGGCGAGTGACCCTCCTTGGGAACTGCAAGCGGAAGTGTTAGCGGAATCGTTCCGTTTTCGAGAAAACATTCGAGCGAGGAGTGAACAACTATCAGCAAGAGGAATTGAGAGGTACAAGCTGATAGCCCGAGAACGCCTGCTCCAAAGATGGCGGGAAAATCTCGATGCCCCTATCGCTGGAATTAGAACAGTGGAGGCGATTCGCCTCCATTTCGACCGCTGGATAAAAAGAGGACACGGAGCAGTCACGTTCAGGATGGCACAAATACTTACTGGACATGGCTGCTTCGGGGAGTACTTGCATCGAGTAGCCAGAAGAGAGGCGACGCCCGCCTGCCATGAATGTGATGCGCCCGAGGACACGTCAAGGCATACCCTCGCCGAGTGTGCTGCGTGGGGACCGCAACGCCACACTTTAGTGGCAACAATCGGCGGAGATCTCTCACTCCCGAGTGTGGTCAGTGTCATGCTCAACAGTGACAGATGCTGGAAGGCAGTGGCCACATTCTGCGAGCGAGTGATGGCCCAAAAAGAGGCTGCGGAAAGAATAAGGGAAAGCAGCGCCCACGCCGACGCATCACGCAGGAGGAGAACTGGAGCAAGGAGACGGCGCTATGCGCATCTTCTCCCTCCAGTATAAAAATGCAAGTGGATGTTGCGTCGAGGCGTCACGGTAGTAATGCTCTTGCGATCCCGTGACGCCTCATATTGACGCTGAAGGTGTCGCTGGGTTTTAGTGGGTATTCCGGCCAAGCCGGCGAGTCCCACATACCTGTTTCGTAGGATGCGTAAATGCATTTCCCAGCGTTAAAAAAAAAAAAAAAAAAAAAAAAAAAAAAAAAAAAAAAAAAAAAAGGCCCTGCACGCGAGCGTTTAATTGGCGCAATTAAAAGCCGCGTGAACACTCTCAATGGTCAGCCATTCGGTATCCAATTGGTACCCCTTGAATTCCCTTTGTGATGTGTAAAAAAGTATTCATCATTTTTCATTACCTAACACGTGACATTCCACATACGAAACTGAAATATCGAACTATACAAAGTCCTTCGTAATAAAAAAAAACTCTATTTATGAGCAGTATTTATGGTTTCACTTTTTTGAGCGTTTGTTTCTTTTCAGCCAGCTTGCCATTTCTGTTTTTTTTTCGAGAGGTCTATTTGAAAAACCACTCGATACATATTCACAGCGGATCAAGACGCATTAGGGGTAGCTGGCCGGTGAAGAAAGCCTGATCCCCCGGTAGGACACGCGGGCACGTTTCGGCTGAACACTGTTTAACGTCCATTACATCTTAATCCCTCGACTTGTGCAATTTCGCGGATTCCTTATTTACGTAGGAAGAATAAGGCAGATACATTAAACTGTTTTTTTAGGTAACAAGTAGAAATAAGTAAGAAATAATAATTACTGGCCCGTTGTCGCATTCGGTAGTGACAGGGTCACTGTTACGCCGTGGGTTCGAATCCCACTGTGTGACGAACACTTGTATTTGTTCTGTGTCTGGATGTTAATATTATGTATTTATGTATGTATTTAAAAATATCGATGTATGTACATCAGTCTCTGACACTCATAGTCCAGGCTCGCGCCTAGTTTGGGATCAGATGGCCGTGTGTGAGAATGTCCCTGATATTTATTATTATTATTTGCTAGCTACACAATTCCTCATAGGCGTCCCATTGTTGAGCATAGGTCTTTCCTACAGCTACAGCTGAGGGAGGTCTAAATCATGCTTTGAATACTCCACTACGCTGCTCCAATGCAAATTGATACGTTTATACAAGTAATATTTTTCAGTCAGGCCCGAAACTGTAAAGGCGTATTTCATATCAACATTAAAGTTGGCCCGACTTTATTTATCGTCTATGTAACAGTGAGTTTGCATTGCTTTCGTCCTAAAGGATTTCGCACTCCTATGGTCTAACATTTTGGTGTGAAATATCAAATATGTTTCAAGTGTCGGCACGAAAGTGTAGCTCTGAACGAAATTCGAAGGGGATAGGTGCGCATGTGGTATTAATGCGGGGGACATATACACACCGCCCGTTACGGTACCTAATACGATTTCTACCGTGTAGTAATTGTTTTTAAAGCAATCGTGTTCCGATTGGAAGGGTTACACTTCTTTACAGACAACCATCTTAGTCCTCAAGGGTAGCAACACATCTGTGACTGACTTGGATCGAGACTCTTACTAACAATAACTAACTATTACTAACTGGACTATTACTAACACCAACTATCCGCACTAACTATCACTAACAGTGATAACAGCCTTCATACCCACTAACGAACCAACTAATGTTCTATTAACTCTCTCAACTAACTGGACCAACCATCCCAGTCCCTATTTGAGTTTGTTCAAAGTCAGTCACGGTCGTTATGTGGCAGCGGATGGGTGGTACTGCAAGCTCGTTTCCTATCTTCTACCCATAAAAAACGATCAATCTCAAGCTACACTTTCGTGCCGCTCACTGTACCAGAATATACACAAATGTTCTTAGAGCAGTCATTGTCATCTTGGACGGCTCATAATCGCTATTTCCACTATCCGCATGTAATTGCGCACTGTTTGAGAAGGGATGACAGCAGTTATCGCACTTTCTTGTTAAGATTCATAATGTGGGTCGGTTTAACTGCTAGTAAACGGTGTTATTTAAGGTCAAAATCTTGTAATAATATCTTTGTAACTTTACAGAGATGTTAAGACGATATGGGAAAAAGTTTTAAAATGAAAACAACCTAAAATATCGGGAAACTAAAGGTTACATAAGCTATCATAGCTGTATTTCACCGACATGGTAGGCAGAAGTGTAAATGTTACAAATTTAATATGTAGGCGATGAGCGCACATCCATGGTTAGAAAGATAACTTGGCCCGATATAACCCAATATCTCTAGCAGTGACGCTTCTGAACACTAGATAAACAAAGCAAGGAGTCTACTTTACAGAAGTATAACAAAATTTTTTTACATTTTTCCAGCTTTTATTATATTTCCCAACTTTTATTTACTTCGGAGACCTCCCTGCGCCGCACTCGGGTTTCAAATAATATGAAAAGGCACAGCTTTTTCGCAGTTTTATTAAAGTTACAGTTCTACGAGCAAAAAAAATAACTCCTCTTGCGGTAATAGCCGCTGCCGCGCCGTGCGAACGCCGGGGTTCACCTCTTCCGAAAGGATTCCATTATTTTCACGTTTTAGTGGACAATCGAAAATTTATTTTACACAAGCTTTATCTGCGGCTTTACCTCTACCATTGAGGGATGATTTAAAATATAAAACCATAGATAGCCCTTTACGACGGCAAGCTACACCAAAGATCTATTAATCAAAATCTACTTTTACTAATTCTATCTAGTTTTTTAGTTCCGCCGATCATAATCAAGATTTCGAGATAAAGAGCAATCAATTAAAACTTAATCGTCGTGTTTTACAGTCTTATCCATTTCATGCAACTCTTCAGGCCGCAGACTAAGCAAAATACGAGTAGGTATGTATGTCTATGCAAAAAATTACATAGATCCATCATTCCGTTGAGGAGGAGAAGAAGGACAAACAAACAAACATACTTTCCCATTTGTATATTAGTAAAGATAAGGATATCACACCCTTCGTGATATTACCAAAGTGGATTCTGCGGAAAACCAGCGATGGCTTTTTTACGAGTGGGATCCTCTCTTATGTATGACCCGTGCATGACTAATAAACCGTGTAGTGTTGGTTTACTGTATTTTTAAATAAAATAAAAAATGTTCTCGTCCCAGGTAGCGTCCATAGCCCAATGTCTCGCGTCGATTCAATGGGATCGACAGAGTTAAGCATCGACGGGCGCGGTCGGTTTGTGGATGGGTGACAGCTAGTGGCAAAATTTCATGTGCGCTACGGTGCTTCGTGCTGTCCCGGTTATTTTCAGGTGTAAAAACAATCATTGTCGAAAACCTTCGGGTGGCGAGATAACATTCGACACTGGGTTGGCCACTAACCCCTAAACCCCTCCAACAATCCACATTGGAGAGCGTAGTGGAGTATGCTCTAGACCTCCCGCAGCTTTGTCCGTTGGGGAGACCCGTGCCCAGCTGTGGGACGTCTATGGGTTGCAGCTTACTCGTCCCAGGCACATCGAAGACAGGACCTAGTTATTTTGTACGATGGTTCCAGCTGTGCAGCCGTTAGTAGAAATATTTTACGTATGTGTAAAATGCGTGTCTAATGGAAAGTACTGGCTGGCAACAATTTTTCATAACTTGTGCCACTGTTATACTTTTTTTTTTAAACATAGCTCTCATTTCTTTGGAATTGTATGACGTATATCCTGGTTTTATCACTACTTCACTCCAACGTTGGGTCATCCTAGTCCTTCCACCATTTGTCCGATATAAATTTAATACACGCACATTTTGTAATCTGAAGCGAATTTTGATTACTGGCACAAATGCTCGCTGATGAATGTGACAGGGATTTTATTTTTACAATAATAAATTTATTTTCGTGAGAATTCGCTTTTCAATTGAAACCGCACAGGTTGGTTACAACAATTAAAAGTTACATACTTATGTAATTTATGTATAATGTGACATACATATAAGAAACATAATTAGAAGATGTTAGTATTGCGAATTCTGTGACGTGACTCCAAATGCCAACCTGTCTTTTTGGCTGATTTAACTATTTTAACTGAGAACAAACATTATATCTATTTTATACTCAGATTTTAGTGAATAAATGAAATGCATTAAATAAAATTTTTACCAGTTGTTTTAAAATTGTTTCAGTATGAAAGTAGAAATAGCGTAACTAGTTTGTAAAAAGTTTCTCCACTGTAAAAAATTAATTCAAACTTAATTTTGAGTTTGCAGCCCCAGGGCTACGTTCTTTTACCTCGCCCGACGACGGGCGTTCACACCAAGCCGAGCGACGGTGGAGCGACGTTCGTCATCCGACGTTTTCGAACGACATTGCATAATTGTCACTGTCAAAATAGACATTATTGTCATTTTTTGTTTACATTATGTACAATAGTCGTTTCGATTGAATTGTGGAACCCTTTTTTCGTAGAATGAACCTAAATCCGTAAAAGAAGACCAGTTATATATGCTGCCAGATGGATCGCCAGATCGTCAGAATTGTTTTGGTGCCTTTACTATTGTTGTGTCCTTCACAACATTAGCCTGAGCCATACTGATCTCAATATTCAAGAGTATGTTGATGAGGGCATGCTTCATCTCCACCAGACCTAAGACAACAGTGACACAAGCAATGTAGAAGTTGATTGGAATTTGTGAATTGCAAATTGTGAATTGGAACATCATGCCATCAAAGCAAGTTACATAAAAGCTTATAAAAATCCTGTTAATGTACTAAAATGTGACTTTAATTGATGTACCTGAGTGAAGAACACTTCATTGAATAAACAATAATCTGAATGAAATTGTTTCCATTTTGAAAATTAGATTTTATTATGTACATTGTACCCCATGTACTTATTACAAATATAAAAATCACAGGGTAATTTTTACTGCCATATATTAAATTTAAAGCTATTTATTTAATGTGTCCTTCAGGATAAAAAGTACCCTATTTCCTATTCCAGGGTCTTGAGTTCCATACAATGCATGCATGTATAAATGCATACTTTTTGACTTTTTCACATTTTTCATTATGATGTAACAAAATTAAAACCACGTTATATATCATCACAGTTTTATTAAAATCCATCCGTTTAGTCTAAAATACATAGAATACACTTTATTATACACACAAAGTAATTACAAAAACACGATATTGAATTATCGAAGAGATTACAAAAGGTACAACCGGCCTTGATCGTCGTAATATTAACTGGCCATTTTGAGTAACAATATTCATTGTTTCCATTTTGATTCGATTCAACGATGAATATAATGAAGATAGATTAATATATTTACACGAAACACTGTTTAGCGCGAATGAAAACTTAAATTAATATTATTATCCTGAAAAATCTAAAAATGTTTATCTTTATGAAGTGCCAAATGTCAAAATAGAAGCTCTAAAGACAGTTGGCAATATGTTAAAACGTCAGGGTGACTTTCACCCACCTATTTCGTGGGGTGACCGGTGCGTCGTCGGGCGACATTTACGAACGGCTACTAGTGATCGTCGAGCGATCACCCGATGGTTTTAGAACGCGGATAATGTCATCGAGCGTCGTCGGGCGAGGTAAAAGAACGTAGCCCAGCTCTGCAGCCCTTGACAACTGTGACTGACTTTGAACAAGATTCAAACAAAGGTTATTTATTTATTTTTTTAGTCGGGATGGTTATTCCAGAGAGTTAATAAGGACATTAGTTGGTCTGTTCGTTAGTGGGTGGACTGGGACTGTTAGTGACAGTCCGGTCTAGTGGTCGCAAGGCCTATTAGTAAGCTAGAGGTCCTAGGTTCGATAAACTGGTTAAGGTTCGATAAACGCTAGAGTATTATTATTTATATAGAATAATTAATAGACAAAGATATAGAGATATAGAGATAATGGAATAATAAATTTTCTATTGTGAAAAAGATCTACTTACACATCCCACTGTTGGGCACTGGTCTCCTCTCGGCATTAGAAGGGTTAGACAATATTTCTCGCGGGATCGTGTAGTGTATGTATTGTGTGTACTTTGTTAGCCTTTGGAGGATTCTAAGTAGGTATCCATCTAATCCGAGAGGCACAAAGTGTAGCATAACTTGTCACAAGTTGCACAACTCGTCGCTAGTTGCGCAACTGGACCCAACTATCTCGTGGTGGGCACTCGGCTAGACAAGATTCCCCACAGCTCGCAACTTGATGTGGAATTAATTAAAGGATTAAGTGAGTGGAGCCTGTACGTTAAGATGTCGATTTGAGAGTTTGTAGTTTATCAAATATAACTTATTACATACAGACCTCCCGCAGCATAGTCTGTGGGGCAGACCCGTGCCCAGCAGTGGGACGTCTATGGGTCGCAGCGACAGCGAGCCAACTTATTACATAACATTACATCACGTCATTATTCACATCATCACAACCCATAGGCGTCCCACTGTTGGGCACGGGTATCCCCCACAGACACAGTTGGAGGTCTAGGCGGATTGGCGATGCATTGGAGCAGAGTGGTGGAGTATACTCTAAAACTCCCTCGGTAGTGGCTCTGACGTCCAAGTATTGGGTACGAGTAGAGGTTCATACTGGGTAATACTAGGACGCTTATGGGTTGTAATATCGACTTACACATCATTAGATTGGTAATGGTCAATATTTATTTAAACTCATAATCACACAAAAAGTCAATTTTGTTATAACTGAGAAGACTTAAACCTCTAACAGTTCAGATTTACCTTTCTACATTTGGTAGAAAATCGGGTCGGGTGTTCTTATGCGACGATGACGATAACAACCGGTACATATTGATGATGTTTTTGTTTTATCTCTCACAAGTGGACGTCCGCAGCTTCGTTCGCGTGGAATTAGACATAGTTTAGTTTCGTTTACACCTAGTAAGTAATATTATATAGCCTATGTTAGCAATGAAGATGCAGCTTTCTAACGGTAAAAGAATTTTTGAAATCGGTCGAGTAGATTTTGTGTGAAAACATTACAAACAAATGTTTCCTCTTATAATATTAGTATACTCGTAGATGTAACAAATGCCAAAATCGATACGGCATTTTCCTTCTATCCATTTATTGCACACAATGTTTCTGGAATAGAAGGGATTAGACCGTACACTAGAAGAAAATGCCTTCGTGAAATATTAATGAGTGAATGATAAAAAAAAGTTAATAAATCGAGCCGCGGTACTGTGAGCGCTTCAACGATAAGAAGATGGAACTTGACATGAAACTAAATCGTTTCCCGAATTACAACAACTCAACAACATGACCATACTTACCCATTACCAAATTCAAGTTACCCGTCCCATAACTTAACGAAACTTGGTCACACTTAACCGAGGATAAATTCAAACTTGTTCAGAATAACGGAGAAGCATGCAAAACGAGTTAAGTTTTCTACTTAAGTTATCCTCTAAACTTACTTACATGTAGTTAAGTTGTACAAAGCCGTGAAAATGATATATCGGGTAGTGAGTTTTATGTGTCCGTGGGAGTAGGTAAGGAAGGTTATTTTAACTGAGCTAAGTTTAATGGCATGTTTGAGATGAGTTCATCTAATTCCGACTACTTGTTAAAATTTCAGACGGTATTCAAAATTTGAAATTTGAGTTTGGAATTAAAATGATTTTATGATTTTATAACCTAAATGCGTTTCTCCCGCCTATTTAACTTTACGTTTCATATTGTAAGTAATGTTTTATTCAGACAATTTATATTTTTGTGAGCTGAGAATTGGATTGGAATAAGCAACTAATCAGCAATCTAATTCCATAGCCGCTGTATGAATTGGCTCGCGTCGATTCAATGTGATCGAAAGAGTTAAGCAACGACGGGCGTGGTCAGTTTGTGAATGGGTGACCGCTAGTGGCAAAATTTTATGGACGCTATCGTGCTTCGGAGGGCGCAAAATGCCGTCGGTCCCGGTTGTTTTCAATGGTGGAAACAGTCGTTAAGCCTTGTCGAAGATCTTCGGCTGGCTTCAGAACATTAGACACTGGGTCGGCCACTAACCCCTCCACCAATCCGCATTGGAGCAGCGTGGTGGAGTATGCTCTAGACCTTCAGCAGCTGTCTGTGTAAAGTTATGTGATTGTAAGTAAAAAAAATGTGATTGTAATTAAAATACAAGTGAGGTCTCCTTGGGCACCTCCCAAAGTACCTACCAAGGCTTAATCGAAATTACACCACGTTCCATAGCGTAGAAACTTAATTTTCAGCGACGACATCTTTATACGTTCCACGGTGTCTGCCATTATTTATACTGAGTTAAAATTAATTTGAGTAAGTTCTTAGTAACTGACAAGCCAAGTTATGGATAAAGTAACTTAAAGAAGTATGGGCAAGTGGTGCCAAGTTCCTTGCAGCGCTTAGAAATCGGTTAAGTTTCAAGCAAGTTTAAATTTTATTAGGCCTTGGAGAGCGGGTCTGGCTTGTTTCGAGGCGCGCTTTGTGAAGCCCGTGGCAGTTGGGAAAGCGATCATGTGATTACTAGCTTTGTAAGAAACATCGTTATAAAACCCATAACGATCGAACAAGCATGTGAAGATTATTTTATGAAGCAAAGATAGATTAGAATGCAGACCTGGCCATTATAAATTAACAGACCTTGAACAAGACTCATAAGAGTCTTAAAGTCCTAATCCACAACGTTACTCGGCTTCTCCAGCAAGTGAGTTATGCCAGTTGCCTATAACTTTATTTTACGCTCTGTTACAATTTTCAAGGCTGCAGAATAAATCACATCACATCAATACCTACTGAATTAGAGATGAACTTCATGACCTGAGATGAACTTCATGTACCACCAACCTCATTCTACCATCGCACTACTCGCCCAGGTTCGAAGTTTCATCCACATCACATGAACTCCCACCTACAACCACAGTGCGCTTGTCACTGTCTTTTTACATCCATCCATCCATCAGCTTTTTTGGGTCTACTGCTGGACATAGGCCTCCCTCAATCATCGCCACTCCTCGCAATCCTGCACCCTCTGTTTCCCGCTGTCTTCTTCAGGTAATCCACCTCGTCGGAGGGCGGCCAATACTTCGTTTTCCGAGACGAGGTCCTATCCTTTTTACGTCAAATACCTTAGGAATGAGCTTTCAACTGAGGTATTTCAATCAGGCATGGAGTTTTTTAAAAAGATTGTGTAATGTTATTTCCAGACCGGCCGCGAATTAAGTCCAAGACTCACGATCAGCCACGGCGCCACGCAGTTGTCTGCCCAACTATGGATTGGCACGAATTATTTACAGGAAAACCGGGCATCCGACTATGCACATACGGTCGAGAGTAACGTGAACTAGTTCCACGTACGCCCAGCATATGGTATGAAAAATACTCAGAGCGTGCAAGCGATTTTCGCTGCAATTGATCACACCAACTTCGGTGTTGCTCCGAACAACAAATGTTGACTACGGTAAGCAAGTGTGAGCCGAGCAAAGCCTTGAGAGTTCTCGATTTTGACATGATTACATTATCTGTTAACTGTTAACTGTAAAAATGGATTACCAGTGGAATTGGTCTGTTAGTAAAGTTTTAACTGGCTTAAATCAGTGATTACTATAGATCTGTTAGTCAGTGAATTAGTCAACATGTTATTACATACAATATGTTTACTAAATCAGTTCCATATTATTTAAATTAATAATTTCGGCCGACAGATTATAGGTATACTAATATGATTGTACGTATTTATACTCGTAGATAGGATTTTTTTATTTGAGGTATATTGATGCTATACGAAAAACGTATGAATGTTCAAGGGTTCGGTGAGTATTCATATCTACTAACAAAAATGGTACGAATGAGTTTTAACACAATCCCACCGATCCCTAAAACCCAACCAACGCGATAGATACGTTACACAACAAGAGCATCTGTTCGCGAAGTTCGGGTTCCGTCCATAAATCTACTGTAGCAAGGAACCTGACCTCATCCAAAATGGCGGCTATTTCTTCATTACTTATATTAAGTACAACTGGACTTTGGCGATGTTGCCTGCGTTATGAATGAGCAGAATTAACTCGGGGTCGGCATAACATATTTTATTTTGTAGAAGTTTCGGCAAATATGTTACCGAGTAGGTCTGAGGTCAATCATCTTTAACAATGACTGGTGTCTATTTATAAAAAATGTATTTTGAATGAATGATCGAACGAACGAACGAATGAAAGAACGACCCAACAAACGAACGAATGAATGAATTATTATTTATTAATAAATATAGAATAGAATAGAATAGAAAATATTTTATTTTGCTTATAATACAAATACACACACAGATAAAATAAAACATTATTTCAGTTTTAAATACATGTATAAGCAAAATAGGGCCGTACTCAGCATTATGTCATGACTCGAAATGAAGCCGTGACGGTGATTTTCAGTACGGACCTGTTCTGAGTGATTAGTTTGGTCGAGTTGTGACATGACCACTGAACATTATTTTTTTTTAAACAAACACTATATCATGGACATTCTCACACACGGCCATCTGATCCTAAAGTAGGCGCGAGCCTGTAATATGGGTATCAGACTGATATAATACATAGATATTTTTAAATATATACTTAAATAGATAATCATTAACATCCAGATAGAGAACAAATACAAGTGTTCGTCACACGAATATAATTTGTCCTGAGTGGGATCCGAACCCACGACCCCTGGCGCATCGATAACTGGGCTGTCACCGCTGCCCAATCCTTTGCAACAGTTCAAATGGAACTTATACAGAAACGAGTGTCTGGTGTAACTTCAATCATTTCTATTTAACTATTTGACATCTCTATTCCCAAGCGTGACTTTTCTACGAGCGCTCAGCTTTGCTTCAGGATCAGACGGCATAGCAAAACAAAGGCATCTGCGCTCGAAGTTGGGGTTCGTACATAAATCTGACAGACCTGAGGGAGTTTCTGACCTCACTCGTAAAATGACGGCTAGATTTGCCTAATTATATTCAGTTTTCTCCACGCTGTGTTATTCATAAACGTGTTATTCTAACCGACCGAATAAAACTAGATTTATACTTTCTTCCTATGGACAAATATCACCTTTAACTTGTATCCCGCTTACTCCATTATTTATATGTATTAGGTTTCAAAGCTACCTTTCATGATTATCGATTCGACTGTCTTTACTTAATAACTGGCTTTTACGGTTCAACTTTCTAGCTTTTATATTACGGTTTTAACAATACCTACAAAGACAATTCATTACTGTCCCACTGTTGGGCAGGCGTCCTCTCTCGTAGTATAAAAACATTATTATTAAACAAACATTATGGAGTATTCAGGACTTGAACCCAAACCTTTTCAAATAAAAGCAAAATTTCAACCACTGGGTTATTACCATATATGGTTTACCGCTCTACACAGAAATGTTCACACGCTTAAAATTAATTAATCAGTTATTTCAGGCAGAAATGCAATAGTGATCGTATAGGAATTTGTCGTACACGTACATAAAATAATTGAATCTGTGTGGGAATTAACCCACGACAAGCAATGAGAGCTCAGTTATCTAACTCGCCTCTCACTCGGTCCGGGTTCAAACCCAAGCGGCACGCACCAATGACTTTTCTAAGATATGTGCGATTTAAGAAATAAAATTTAGTTGGCCACTAACCCCTCCACCAATCCGCATTAGAGCAGCGTGGTGGAGTATGCTCTAGACCTCCCGCAGATTTGTCTGTTGGGGTGACCCGTGCCCAGCAGTGGCACGTCTATGGGTTGCAGCTAGTACAGCTTCTAATTCAGAAGTTCTAAGGATTTTTATCAAGCAAAAAAGATAAATTGTATAATTTTATAATGAAAAACCCGACGAGAACTGTTATTAAAAATCAAAAATTATAAGTAAAAGAAAATAAATTTCAAATACCTATTCAACGATATCCCCACATGATATTGTTGGTCGCTTTTGTAAATATTGGTTACTGTCATGTCTCTAATTAAACTTGCAACGTAAAGACGAATCGTTTCACGTAAGAAGAATCATAGTTGAAGTTACCGGCTTACTCACGTGTGATTTAAGTCGAAAATAGTCCGACTAGTTTCGATCTATAACGATGATCATCTTCAGGATACTTCATACTTCTTTGCGTTTCACAGTCAGGTATAAAGGACTCAACAGTAGGATTGCACTTGCGACGCATAAATACAGGTCTACAATATAATTTCGGGGTTACATCACATATAAGCCTAGAGATTTGTATAAGCGCACCGAAATTCATTTTGAGACTTATTAAATTATCACGCTGCGATAAATTTACATGACCCTTAAGTTTAATCCACCCTTCAGCAGGGACCTTAAATGTGATAGGTTACTCGCTGCTACTGTATATTTTGTTGATGTTGGTTTGGCTGCATGAATTGGCCACCAGGAGTGGAGAAATGTGATGGAGGGCGAGAGAACACTTCAATCCTTCTAACTTTAGTTGGTAATGCGAAAAGACGTGTGTCTTGCTGCTGAAACAAATACATATTATAAAACAAAGTTCCCCGCCGCGTCTGTCTGTCTGTACGCGATCAACTTAAAAACTGGCCAAGTGCGAGTCGGGCTCTCGCGACTAAGGCTTCCATATCTATCTATATAATAAAAATGAATCGCAAAATGTGTTGGTAAGCGCATAACTCAACAACGCCTGGACCAATTTGGCCAATTCTTTTTTTTAAATGTTCGTTGAAGTTCAAGGATGGTTTTTACGGCGAGAAAAATTTGAAAATTCATCCCCTAAGGGGGTAAAACGGGGGTGCAAAGTTAGTATGAAGCTTTGCCGTTTTTCAAGTTAGTGAATGTGTAACGCGAGCGAAGCTGCGGGCGTCCACTAGTTATCTATAAAAACAGAAAAAAAATCATGCCTATTGTGTGGGAGCCCCCTTAATTTTTTGTTTTGTTTTATTGTATTTATTGTTATAGCGACAACTGAAATACAACATCTGTGAAAATTCCAACCATCTGACTTTCACGGTTCATGAGATACAGCCTGGTGACAGATGGACAGACGGAAGGCGTAGCCTTAGTAATAGAGTCCCGTTTTACCCGGTAAGGAACCCTAAAAACTGGTGAATGGATTATCATACGTTTTTCACCAATAGACAGAGTGATGCATGAGGAGGTTATGTGTATAATTTATTAAGGTTATATTGGAAACTAGTGGCCGCAGCTTCGCTCGCGTGGAATTAGACATTCACTAACTACAAAAACGGCAAAGTTTCATACTAACTTTGCATCCCCGTTTTACCCCCTTAGGGGGTGAATTTTCAGAAATCCTTTCTTAATGCTCCCCTACGTTATAAAAGGAACCCCTATGCAAAATTTTAAGTTTCTAACCCTTATAGTTTAGGCCCTGCGTTTATATGTCAGTCAGACAGTCAGTCAGTCAGTCAGCTTCTCCTTTTTTAATTGTCTGAAATATGACGATAATTGTTGAAAATGCCGTAAAATTTCATCAGGCTGGGAACTATGGAAAAGCAGTTCTGATGTTTGTTGCAATAATGGATAGGTAGACCACAAGTTACGTAATGACCGAGTGTTATAAGCTATTTTTATCTAACGCATTAGTCCTTCTGCGTCCAGAGCGGTGGATCCTTGCAACTGTAAAAATGTCTTATATAAGCGCATTGTCTTTCTTAGGAGTAAATGTAGCGTGAAAAGTAAAAGGAAATGTGCCATAAAGAACCGATTCTATTCGATATCGGACTAAGAGGTTCAGGAAGTTGGGCGTGAGTTAGATTCTGCGTGGAATAGACCTTTCCACGCTTTATAAAATCTGTTACAATACAATTCGTGTGCTTCGCAGGGCACATCAGCAATCTATTTTGTCAGTTGTGAAGAAGATGAGGAAATACATTTATTTTCATCAGCACAAAATAGTTACAATAAACATAAAATTGAATAAAAAAACCACAGAACAGATAAACTGTTCTGTGAAAAAAACACAATAAAACAAAAACTTTATGACAAAAATAAATCATAGATGAAAAAATTATCTCTCAGATGCTGATTTCAGCGACTTTTTACAATGGTCAGTGAAAAAAATTTATTAAAAAATTGACAGTTTATTTTATTACTGAACGATTCACAGTTTATTTTATTACTGAATGAGTGTACGCGTGCCCGCCGCGAGCGCGTTCACTCCTGAAGATGATCATCGTAATAGATCGAAACTAGTCGGCCTATTTCCGACTTAAATCACATGTGAGTAAGCCGGTAACTTCAACTATGAGTTTATTTTATATTTTAAATTTTACGTTGATTCAACTGTGACTCTGAATACTGAACTTAACAAGCTAATACTCGCAAATAGTGATGTACCCTTCATTGACTGATTTATAGAAGCTTAAGTCGCCGTCGTCTTAACTACGCGATAAAAACGGATGCACAGAAAATCAGAGCTGTAGCATCTCACTTGTAGCAAATGCAAAGCTGGGATTGCAATATTTTATGGATAAAATTAGGAATCAATATTAAAATGTACCCGTGTTGCGTGTAGTTCTTAGTGAAAATAAGTAATTTTCCATTAAATCCACCTCTAAACTAGGTGCATGCCTTCCCCAGGATGAAAATAATATTTCAAAGGCAAATAGTCATGGAAAGGACAAGGAAATGCCATAAGCCATTGCATAAAGTGCGGCGAAAGGAGCGGGGACTCATGCGACGGAAACTGGATATATTTATAACGCTCCGAGAGTTCTCGCGTGCTTCAGCTAAAATGCGTAGGTATAACCGTAGTATTTATGTTATGAAATAGAAAATAGTATGAGTGTAGATTTCTTTTTTACGCTGCGCTTTTAAGCCATTCATAAATCAAATAATAATTTCCATTTAAGATAGCAATGTTGCCGCCTATGCTAACTGTGAGGGACCTTCACCAAGACTTAAAAGAGTATCAATATAAACAGATTGTTGATGTAATCAAACTGTATTTCTCCGATCGCCGCATTAAAAGAACTAACGATATCACAACCCATAAATAATATTTGCAATAAATAAAATGTAATTTGAAATAAACTCAGCTATGCAAGTTAGCTTATAAATAACTGGAACGAGCAAATTCGAGGACCCCTCAATGGAGGCTTGTGGCTTTTCATCATTAGCGTGGCCGTTTCTCGCTGGCTTGAAGAGCTCGGTCCGGTCCGGCAGTCAGCGGTCCAGCATTATTAGATACCACTTGTTAGCGTTCGTTAGCGGTGAAAGTGGCTATCGAACTTGCCTCTCGCTACGGGTTCAAATCCAAGCGGCACTTATCAATGTTATGTGCGTGTTAAGAAATTAATTATCACCAGCTTTTACGGTTATGGAAACATCGTGAGGAAACGGGAAAAGGGTTCATGATGTTCTGGAAAGCATGTGAAGTCTGCCAATCCGTACTTGGCCGAGGTGGTGGATTAAGGTCTAACTCCTCCCATTCCGAGAGGAGACCCGTGCCCAGCAGTGGGATAAAGAAATTGTTGTGGTGGTGGCAGGGCTCGTCACAGCCCGAGAGGGTCGAAAAACCAGTAACCCTTAATTAAACCAGTAAGCCAAATCGAGAAGCGGATATTTCATGTTATTTTTATGAGGGAATATGTAATATAGAAATACCAAAGTAAGGCTACCTGATGTTCACTATGTGTTGGTTTTAAGACATTATAGAAGAAAATATTTAAATATAATACATTGGTATAAAGTAAATAGGTACTTCAAAAGTATATTTGTTTGTACTTTTATTAAGCAGAGCGTTGGCGTGATTTCCTCATTTTGTACGGAGAAATCCTAGTACCCGCAGAATAGATATATTAATATCTATTCTAACTTTGGCAAGAGTAGCCGAATCAAAATTCTAGTATACTGAATTTCGTTTAACCCCTGAGCTTATGCCAGCCGCCAAATCTTCGCGCCATCCTGCCGACCATATTGGATTACCGCTCACGAAATACGCTGACGCGACGGCGTAGCGACGTCACTGCCTTTCCACTATGAATTTTTGTGTCACTCCTACTTTAGGGATCTGTACAAATCGTTTTACTACTATTTCTTTTTAGTACCCAATTAACTCTGAAATATTTAGGCGGTTATATTCGATTTTGTCGCGTCCATAGCCAAATGGCTCGCGTCGATTCAGTGTTATCGAAAGAGTTAAGCAACGGCGGTCGCGGTGGGTTTGTGGATGGGTGACAGCTAGTGGCAAAATTTTATGACGCTACCTTGCTTCGGAGCGCACGTAAAGCCGTCGGTCTCGGTTGTTTTCAATGGTGGAAACAGTCGCTAAGCCTTGTCGAAGACCTTTGGGTGTCTTGAGAACATTCGACACTGGGTTGGCCACTAACCTCTCCACCAATCCGCATTGGAGCAGCGTGGTGGAGTATGCTCTAGACCTCCCGCAGCTATGTCTGTGGGGGAGACCCGTGCCCAAGAGTGGGACGTCTATGGGTCGCAGCGATTTGATTCAAACAATGCACTGTTGGAGTTATGATGTCTAGGTCGTTTTCGGCCTCGGCGACTGCTTTTATACATTAGGACTCCTTCTGCAGTGGGCTCTTATATGACTTCCATAGCCCAGTTAGTTGCGCTTGCGCACACTTGCTGCAGAACCGCGTGACCTGGTAAAAATTATAAGTTCTCGATCGACACTGGCAATTCCGTATTTTTGAGTCACTCAAATGCCTTGGTTGGGGCGAGCGATACACTAACGTAATTTTTTTTATTGAATGAAAATACATGGGAGACGAGCGTTGGACACGCAATGGGAGATTCAAATACTGAAATAGTACTTCACTACCAACTCAACTTCACCTAATGTCAGAAGCTCTTACATCTTACTAGCCTCTTGAAAGACTGTTATCAAACGGTAACTAACAGGCACAATGGCTTATTCTTCCTATAATATTCTAATGAATAAATATCTGTTTTAAGTAAGTAGTTAAATTGTTAACTCATTGCTTTCTTAAGAATACAATCATCCTTAAAGTGTATTCACATCGCCTGAAATCGCTTTTTAATGAATTAATTTGACTAAAACATTGCTTTTATCTGTAAGACTAGTTCAGTCTCTGTTCCAATTTTGCAGCGCTTTAATGCGTTTATAAAGCTGTATCTAAAAGCCTTTATCCAACGAAAAGCTTTATTCTTGTCGAATTTCTGCAATGCCGCAATTCTTTTCCTTAGTCTGAACTCAAAATGTATTTATACTCTTTTAACAGCACGATAAAACTGTTCGAAGAAGCGGAGCAGTATTATCTATTTGATGAAGTTACTTTTGCATAAGCACTATTTAAAGATTCTGATAACAATGACAATGTTACTGCGGATTGTTGGAAGTTTTTAGACCGCCCGAAAGCCCTACATGGCATACGACTGTTAACTTGCGACACTGAAGCGAGAACTAATAGTCCAGTTTGAAATAATTGATTGTAGTAATTCTTATTCTCGAGAACTATCGATGTTATAGTATTCTAGTTAATTTTGTTTTCGGTATAGTTGTAGGTACCTGTTGAGCACAAAATGCACTGTTAGTTAAACACGAATAATAAATAGGTATATTTATTTTAACATTTGTGCGACAAACAATTTAAGCAAACAATTACACGGGCCACTTGATAGAACCGTATTGTACTGTAAGTAGTCATTACCCTTTCACCGTCATTAAACTAACCTGGTGGGTATTTTCTACATGCAGCCTTTTTGTATAAGAATTCTTTGTGAACAAAGAAGCAGGCAATCACTAGTCTTTAATATCAAGAGGGGTTGAGAACCTTAATTAACTTTCCGCGGTCGACTCGATGTAATTTTCCCGTCACATTCTCGCCAGATAGTTTATAAAACGATGGATCTCGAAGTAATCTTGTAATTTTCTCGGAACATTTTGTGGCAATGTACCTGTAAAATTTTTACTAACACTTTTAAATTCTCCTTTATTAAAATTATTTTTCCGAAACAAGTTACTCTACTACTCTACATTAGTTAGTAAAGGTAATTATTTAAACCGTTAAAATCGATGAAACTTATCACTTGCTTTGTTATTTGGAAATTATATCACCACAATGTTGGTGCTTTGCTTTGTTTTTTTGAAATTGTAGGAAATTATATCACCAACATTGCGGTGATAAAATTTCCAAATGACAAAGCATTTCTATAAATAGTCCTCGAAATATTTCAGAATAGTGCCTTTTTTTAGAAGCAGTAAGTAGATACTATCGAGGGCAGTGGCGACGGATGTTCAAAGGCATGAACATACTACGAAATTCGGACGACAAGTACATTTAGTACGATTTTCTTCGTACCAAGAAAACTTTATTAATTATATAAATTATTATTCAGAACCTAGCTTCTATTAGGAGCAACCAATACTGGAAAATAATTTAGGAAAGGAATTGTATTGAATTAAATATGTATTAAATATGGTTCACAGATTTTATTAAAGATCTCATTCACTACAATAAATTCTCACTAGATAAAATATTAACAACTTCTGCTTATTTTTACGTTGACGTATTCTACAAATCCTCACATCACATTACGTGCCCAGCAGTAGGACGTCAATGGTCGCAGTGATCAGCGATTTGATCAATCAATAGGGTAACGAAAAAGAGCATTAATTCGTCTGAAAAATCGGTACTGAAGAAACATGCCGCCAATATGAAACGTTTGAAAGGTTTCGTGGTAGGCCCCTGACCGTTATTACGAGTAAGTCCGGCGGGCAAGCGTCACAGTAAAACGCACCTGCCCCTCTGCTTCTAGAGAATAGTTTATTTTCTGCAGAAATCAGGGATAAGGGATTCAGGAAGATCTGTATGGTACAAGTTGTCTACTATACTTAGTACTTTTCTACTCACATTTTTTCAAGGAGGTAGTGGGTTTGAATCCCACCTGCAGTTGAAATTTTTTCAAGGGGGTAGTGGGTTCGTATCCCACCTGCAGTTGAAATTTTTTCAACGGGGTAGTGGGATCGAATCCCACTTGCTGTTGATAAAGGGTATCATTATTTTATTTTAAATCATTCATGGAGCGCTTCAAAAAGAGTATGAAAAGTGTCCTTCAAGGCAGGCAACGCACCTGTGATACCCCTGGTGTCGCACGTGTCCATAGACGACGGTGACCACTTACCATCAGGTGACGTCTGTTGGTCCGTCTATATTATAAAAATAAAAATAAATACATTGATGGTAGAGGTAATTCTGCACGGAAAACGGTTTAACGCGGACGAAGCCGAAGGGCGAGATAGTTAATAAATAAATTGAATGGTTTGACATGTACCAGGTTAAAGCAATACCATTCGTGTGAACGAAGCTCGCGACTGAAATTAGAAATTAGCCCTAGCAACTCCTCTTGAATTAAATTAAGTCAACCCCAGGGTTTAATTTTTCGGTAATGAGACAATTTCATAATGTGATTGGAGGGCGCTTAGGGGCTCGATGCACGCCATATTGAATTATGGAGGAATATATCCACGTGCCAACGAATTAAGGTAAACGTTTATGTTATTAACATTATAATATCACGACATTATACACTTAACACTTAAGTTAAGTTAAAACCCTCTTTCTCCCTCTTCAGTCTTCATTTAGTCTATTGCTGTTTTCTCATGCATTTGTTCAGATTTCAATGTTTGTTTCACTGTGTTTATATCGTCTATTGTTGTTTGTTTAATGCTTTCAAGGAACTACCATAGAGCAGATTGTTACGATAAAGTGCGTGCGTACAAAGTACACATGTCAGAAGTGAAACTTCTTTGGCGAAATATTCAAATATACACAAAAAAAGAATAAATATAAATATTAATTTGAAAGTCTTGTTGTTTTATTACAAAACTTAAGTTATATGTTAAAATATCTTGGTGTGAAGTCTGCGTCTATGAAATCGGTCTGTGTAGGCTGAAAATGTAGCCAAATTCTACTTACTACGAAATACTATCTACGAAATACTTCATGAAATTCGTACGTACCTAGATACTCGTACGTACGTACGTACTCGAGTACAGATACCAGGCGTTCATACTGTAGATACTAGTGTTACATTACGATATACGGTATCGTAGAATTATGTATGCCAAGATAGTTACTTTGAAGTAACAAGAATTGGGGCATACATTCTGTTTGCTATGGCCTATTTTCTGTAAAGTATTAATAATTTGTAATACACCCGAGCGTTTCTGGGCAGCAAATATTACGGTATAAAATATTAAGTATTATTAAATATAATATTTATAGCTCAAATAGATGTGTGTACATCGAGTTATAATCTCATATCAGATACCAGGCGCTCATACCGCAATGATGTTTAATTCACCGGCGACACGGATATCGCGCCTAATGCGATTGCGGGGATATGATGCCTCCCGGCTGCGCTTTCAGCCATGAGATAATATGCACCATACCACATGCATCTACTAATAACATCACGCCTGTATTTGCTGGAAGGGGTGGGTGTGGTGCGAAGTACACCCACTTTTCACCAGTTATGTCTGTACCTAAATAATGTGGTGTTTATATAGTTACGTCAGGTTACGACAGGGTAGGGTGTCATCACAACCATTTTACTACCAGCGACTCTTTGGGGACTTACCCTATACACGGCAACGAAAATCTACCATCTGCATAAATAAATGCCCCATGCTACGTTAATCAAGCGTAGATTGTTATGGGCATATTATTGAGAACTTAATTTTACATACGTGTACATTTCTCCATAACTGAAAATTTATGACCCAGGACTTTTCAAATAAGACGCAAATTATGACTACTGAAATATCACCACCGAAACAATAGTATGAACTAAAACCACGTCTAACCCGTAAAATGTTGAAAGAGAAAAACAACAAACCGCTAATCAACCCTTTACAGCACTATGTTTTCGCAATCCCAATTTGCACGCGGGTCTGTTCGACCCACAAATTGGTTCTCGTTAACAATTGGGTACGATTTCCGAATCCGCTGCCCTCGGAGCCCTGGAAACTTTGGAACCGAGCGGCCGGACACGCCCCAATTAGTCGGCACAGGGTTAAACGCCGATAGTTTAATGGCACCCACGTTTGAAGGTTTTTATTGATGTATTACTTGCTTTGAATGTGTTAAGTTACGACGTAGAATATGATATAGGTGTATAATAACTAGTTCTAGTGTGTTGGAAACTAAGAAAGATTTTAATAATATTGTAATAATCATTATAGATCATTCTTATTTGTGCTATTGTTATCTTTTAGAGTTTGTTTCTCTTGAAACAAAGTTTTTTTTCGTATGAATCAGTGTTATTAGCCCTATTGACCTTTACAGCGTCACTTCTTTGCAATAATTTAACTGCAAAGAACAAAATGAGCAGCGCACTACTTAAATGTCCAAGGTCTGTCTCGTTTTATTATTTGCTTAAAATCTCAAAAAGTCTAACTAATATATATAAGAATTAAAGAATGGTGTTAGTATAACAATAAAGTAGTGAATATTCCGGTTTTCCGAGAAACCGCAAAATTCTGTGAGATTGGATGGTCGGTACTAAAATTAAATTTTAGTTACTTTCCTAAACATATCTATATTAGGACTCACGGACCGATGACAGTAAAAAGTCCCACATGTCAATTCGGCACCAGCGCCACACTAAACATTTCCTAACAACAAATTAGAAAGGTACTAAAAACCGCTGAGTGTATTTCATTTTTGAGAAATCTTTGACTGGTCGGTCTGACAGACCAATGCGCGAGCATACGCAGGTTAAGGATCAAGCTTCGCCTAACATGCATGCGCACGGATCAGAATTTGTAACTGTCACGGCAACGGATGGGCGAACCTCTGGCGAATTTGTTGCACTCTTGAGTAATCCAACGCCACGTCGTTGGATTACTCAAGAGTCTAGACTTAAATTGTTGTTTGCAATTTGAAATGCTTTTGACATGCATTAATTTGTATTTGACATCGTAAATAAGTAATGGAAAATGTTACAGGATCTATGCGGTTGCTGGTTCATTTGCATACATTGATATTACTTACTACTACTCATAGCGAAATAAATTATTTGATTTTAATCCACCGTGCTGTCACCGCTCGTAGTATAAGCCATTCGTATATAAGCCTTGAAATTTCAAAGTAGTTATCTAACCAGGTTATCTTCCCCGCACCTCAATGCCAGAGAACATAATTCGTTCATAATTCGAACAATTTCTCGTACAAATTCGCATCCAATCTCGGTGCAGGGGCATTAGCGGCAGCTGCAGGGCCCATTTTCAGGCCATTACACCGACGCCACCAGGGGTGCTTGTTATGATTATGACACTCCACCTGGATACGAAAACCAAGGGCAATTATTCTTACGTATTCTAAAGTTGGTAGGGTTACGTTGACCACATAATTATATGTATATAATTTTTTTTTTTGTTTTTTTTTTTTATTTAGTCATCCATTTAGGCAAGATTTTCGACATCTTGCCACTCTATCCATATCTGTAATTGGAGCCAGCATTTTTAATCTACATCACTATTTTTGATCATAATCACGTAATCCGCATAATATTACCTAAATTGCATGTAATTAATTTAAATCGATATTTTCGCCATCAATTATTTTTCCATCTAATGTCAATTTATGTATATAGAATGCAAGTAGGTAACTTCTTTACATTTCATTTTAATGCAATGTGGGCGATGTTGTAATGACTACCTGGATCCACCATCAATCGATGAAACGGGAATACGGTTCAAAGATACAGGAGGACGTGAAGAAATGTTGACCCAACGACGGATTGGGGATTGCTAGTGAAATAATTTAGTGAATGCTTCCGTGCTACGTGCGTTGAATCTACGTTTGAAGTCAGAATTCTCTTGCACAAAATTGTATCAAATGCCAATGTCGTGCCCATGTGTGTGAAAAGGAAGATGTACGTTTTCACGTCGTTATTGTGTTATCATTATTGAGCGTTTGTTTGAGCTTAGCTAATAGTAGCTAAGCTCAAACAATCGCTCAATAATGAGAAATCTCTAGACCATAGGGTCTAGAGATGAAATAGGATGGTTGACAGTTGACAGAAAAATCTTAGGCGCTTCAACGGTCATAATATTGTTACAACATTGCTAAAGTCAAAGCTCTATGCATTCATAACTCTGCGGAAATGTCACTGTGCTTAAACTAATCTATGTAATTTTGCGTGCCAATGTCAAAAGTGACATCTTCCAGAAAGTTTGTCAAAGAGATAAATGTTCGTTCCAAAATCAAATGTGACGTCTGCCAGAACATTCGTGAAGGCGACATATGAACTTGAGTAGGTACGTTCGTGAAAGACATAGGTGTACGTTACATTACTTAACTAGCTATTTCAATGCAAATTCATGGCAAATTCCCATCCAAACCCCCATGCAGCTGCGAGACGCGTTAGGGGCAGCTGCAAGTCTCATTTTCAGGCTATTACGCCGCGGCGTATCACGGGCTTACCAAGGGGCTCTAAAGGTGACTCAATTCTCGGCGATCACATCATTTACACGCAACCAACGTTTATTTATACAATACTGCATTATATAAAATTTTAACATTATCTGAGCCAAATTTCACATAGGTACCTCCGTCTACGTTGATTTAGTAAAAAGGGGTAAAATGTTTTTGCTTCACGTATTAATATTATTATTCTTTCAACAATCGATTCAGTGCAAATAATACTGAGACGTAGCGACCGTCGGCTACTTTGCCACAGAACCGTGCCAACGAATAAATTATTTGAACATCCGTGTTCATTTAACCCTTACCTAAGTTTCGTTTCGGTCGCCGTTTCCCCGACAAAAATTACTTATTTTATTCCGTGGCCACTGTTAACTTATAAAATGCTATTGGTCAGACAGTAGCGATATTTTCAGGTGAATGAAGTGAATTAAGGTTCGCGACCAACTTTTATATTACATAAATTGTTTAATGCCTTTAAAAGTTTATAGTAAAAGTTTTAAATGAAAGGTTTATTTTATTCTTTTTAGCGCATTTAAATAAAAGCTTGTTTTTAATTACCCATATTGTAGGAGTGCATTAAAAATAACTTGTCCGCCATTTTGGATGTTCCGCCATGTTGACGTCACACAGCTAACCATAATGTTATCATCCAAACTAAACGTGTAAACAAAATTTCAGCGCAATCAGTTGAAGATAATCTGCTTCCGAATTGAGTTGGATAATTCCACCCGAACTATCATAGTTACATACATACATACATTGCAAGTAAAACAAAAGTTAGTAAAATATCACTTATTGTTTGCGGCCCTACGGACTATCTTAATCATACAACTTTGAGAACATTACATATGAGAATTGACTTGCAGATATCTTCATATTATGCAACTATTATCTCTATAAATTTTGAGATTATTGCTTTTCTTCACTGTTTAAGTAATTACTGTAAACCATCGTTATTTAATGCAATATTGAATTGACTTTAATCCTCTTTAATAATGGAAGTTTTTGACCCTTTTTTCAAATCGTAAAATAAACGTTTACACAATTATTTTGCCTTGAAAAAATTCACCGCAGGTGGGTTCGACCCACAAATTATTTATACAAGGTACTTAAAATAAATGTATTTGATTTCATACGCTTGCTTATTTTAAAACTCGTCATAAATTGAATTTGATTGCGTTGTGGCGTTGTATTTTAAGGCGAAAAAAGCTTATATATTGGAGTAGGCCTTTACTAAACAAATCGAAATATATGACCAACCAACCCTCTATTTTTAATTCGCTCGGCGATTGAGGAGCCAAAAATTACGAAACATGTATCAATCGTCATTTTTTTATCTCATTACTACATCACTCTTCAGGAAAATAGAGCCTTAAGTTATTATACATTTGTATTTGAGGTTTTGATTGTTTCACCAGGGTTAATAAGGAAAACCTCTGTGCAGAATTCCTGACTGCCTAATTGTTGGGTAACAAATGACTTCTCAGTACCTACACAATGTCTTTATCAAACCGCATTAGGATAAGGGAGACAAAAGGCTACTTAAGATTGTGGTCTAAGTCATAAGCGATTCGAATTTAACCCTTGAACGGCCTTCGAAGGCTGTTGTTGTTGAAGGATTTTTTTTTAATGTATAAGAAATGTATGACGTATACGCACCACTATTACCACCACTACTATCTACTGGTAAGTACTTTACACCAAGTTTGTCTTTACATGCCAATGCCATGTATTGGAAGACAGGTATTTATTAACGGAAAACGATGTGCCCTAGAACAAATCTTTGCTATTTATCACAATTATGTGAACTTAAATTAATGAATAAAAATACAAAACACCTCTACCTACCACTTAGGAAAAATACAGACAATGTGTTATATGTTAGGCATATGCCTAACATATAACACATCTATATATATAAAAGGAGAAGGTGACTGACTGACTGACTGACTGACTGACTGACTGACTGACTGACTGACTGACTGACATATCAACGCAGGGCCTAAACTATAAGGGCTAGAAACTTGAAATTTTGCACAGGGGTTCCTTTTATAACGTAGGGGAGCACTAAGAAAGGATTTTTGAAAATTCACCCCCTAAGGGGGTAAAGCGCGGGTGCAAAGTTAGTATGAAACTTTGCCGTTTTTGATGTCGTTAGACGGGTAGACGTCGTTAATGGGTCTAATTCTACGCGAGCGAAGCTGCGGGCATCCACTAGTTGTCTATACATATACACACACCTTTCCTCCTCTTTCGCGGCGCTGTGAGCGCTCCTGCGTGAGGGAATTCGGATGTAAGGATGGTCCTTTAATCGAAAACCTACTTCGCGGGACCCGACACGCACGGGGCCACATTTACAGTATACCGCTTACACATTTAATTTGGGGCACATCTACAGTCCTCCACAAACTGATATAAAAAGCGACAGCCTAAAATGATTTATGGGATAACTAGATAAAGGGAATGCCAAGTTTATCCGCCTTCGGAGATAAGACAATAATAATAGATTTGTTACTTTGTCTGACAAAAACGATATCGCCCGCCGCGGGACCAGCGGCGTTTATTTTAATAGATTCAAACAAAGGGATGATATCTGGTTACAGGAAATAGAAGCGAGATACAGATATACTTACAAGGCGACGCGGAAATTGTTGAAACGGATCATAATTTTAACTTTAGGCTGAATTAGTTTGAGATACTCGTACCACCAATCCGCAGCGTGGTGGAGTATGCTTTAGACCTCCCGCAAATTTGTGCTTGCAGCTTAGCTTTAGTTTGACATATGCTTACAGTCACGAGTAGGTAAGACCTGTCTGTAAGAAAACACACTAAGTTACAAAGTAATAATGTTAGTTCAGATAATATGGAATTCTAGCCTGATAATTTGGACACTTCCTCTGAGTCTTACTTGTCGTTGTAGTTGAGTTAAGTATGTAGTGTAGTTAGGGAGAATAAATAATTTTCTATTGTAGACTATCCGTGGTTTGTGCAGAATAGAGACGAAGAAACATCTCCACAGGTTATGGTTATTGTAAACTGTGACATTGCCTATTTTCAAAGTGTATTATAGTTAAAAGTGTTTTTAACGATAATTTAAACAAAAACTAAGCTTTAATTTTTTTTAAAAAAATATTGCGTTATTTGTGGTGTTGTGCTATATAAATATGTCACGAGTCCGTTATTATCTCCAAGAACCGGGCAGCTGAATTTAAAACCAGAAATTTGTAAGCAAAAACAAGTATTCAACAAAAATTCTTGTACAACCTTCCACACTAATTGGATACTCCCGCAGCTAATTAAGCACTTCCATAGGCACGGCCATGTTTTCACGTCATTACGCCAGCTCACATGCAGTTGGGATTAGATCATTAATTATACAGTGGGTCTTAATGAAATGTTTGCTCTGGGCTATGATGCTGGGGACGCTGGGGGCCCTCAAATATGAATGTACTGTTGTTACGTTGAAGGAAAATTGGCAGATATGGAAGTGCATGGGATAGTTTGCACCGATGTGTAGTGAACTCTTTTCTGCGCCTATATTAATTGAAAGCTATGGTCTCCTGTAAATGAATTGAATTGCCTAAAACTAGTTCTGTCTATTGTAAAACAAGGAGTGCTTATTTAGAACCCATAGGCGTCTAGCTCATCTCCTGCCGTTCTCAGGTGCGGCTGACATACCCAGTGCCAGAACACACGCCCAGAACCATAGCAGGTATCTTAAAAGCTAATTCCTATTATAAACCAAGCCAGTTATGAATAAATTGTCTGCCAAACAAATGACATCGTTGCCAGCGTTATATAAAAAGAATAAGAGCCTGGGTATAAAAGCATCATGAGGTAGTGAATTCTCACAAAAACAATAGTCCAGCAAAAAAATTAGCAAGAACGATGAAATGTCCTAACGATCTCTTTTTGAGTGACGAGGAAACAGAAATCCATTACGACTGGACAGCGAGTAATATATTTTTCAAGGAAAACACCCAAAAATGCCGTGTCATTATTGACGAATGCGTCTGACCGATTCGCTTGTCATCCTCTGTCATTCCCTTCCTGACCCTCAGATCACGAGTCAGGACCGGAAGAGGCTTATAAAATACCAGGCACCTAGCTGTTGTCCGTGATTTAACCCGAGTAAAATATATCTATAGCTAATAATAATAGCATAGGTTTCTATGGAATTGGACAAGTATTTTCAGAGATTAGCCCCGATAGACAGATTACAATGCTTTACCACTTTCTAATTAGTTTTGATTATCTTATACCATGTTTTAATTAATCACCACAATCTTTTTTGTTGTAAGAGTTTTACAAATTATTGGGCGGATTTAATGCCTTATGGTATTTTCTACCACTCAAAACCGGGTTGAGTGGGGAAAAGTTAAAAGATAAAATAATTTTAGGGTTTTCGTAAATTGTAGGTAATTAGTACAAGGTACATTATGTTACGTAAACAGAACAGGGTTGCTAATAAAACATTTTATTTTTACTGCTCCATATCGTGTGCACCACATTAATTTGCATTCATATACTGAAGCAGTAAAGCACCCAGAACATTATCTCGCCATACATCAACACAAGACTAACCGCCGCGCTCGTTAGAACAACGAAATGCAGTAAAAGATGTATTGTTTAGTCTCGCCATGCGCATATGGTTTTAAAATGTAAGTTGAATGAAATTGTAGTTGTGGTCAAATGTTCTTTACGACCATAGCATTCCTGCAAGCCTTGAATTTTCAGTCTATAAGCTGAAGCAATAATGCAAGCATATACTGGTGAATGGATTCAACCCACGTTTTATACGGGTTCCATATCTGAAATACACTAGACCGCTCCTTGATTCATTGCTCCAGTGGGGTACTGGTTACTGGACAACCATGTTGTCGAAAATTTACAGGCCACCAGCAGGCCTCCGACATGACTTAACGACGGTTATCTTACGATAACGACCAAGATAGATGGCTAAACATGCCCTCCGAATCACCCATACAATTACCGGCGCGGCGTAATACTATCCGTCTGATAATGTCTTGTGAATAGTAGAAGTAGGACGAATATTTTGTTACGAACATACGCATATACTTGTAGCATAAGTCACGCTTGTCTTGAAGGAGTCTTACGTCCTTCACTCTGTAGCTGAAGTATGTAAGCATGCACTGGCATAAAAAATATACTAAGCTTCTCTTTAATCCGGTATTCAAGAGTTAGGTCGTGTTTTTTCAGCAGCATAGCAAAGAGGCTATACGTAGCATTGGAAATCAACAATGAATTAAAGTCGAAAGATTATGTTCTGCGGTACATTAGCTCAGAAATATCCAATTTTCCAAACTTTTCCTTGTGATAATAATAATAAATCTTTATTTCAAGTAACAAGCAACAATAAATTAATAATGTCGTCAACCTATGTGGAAGGTTACATCTAAATCCTTTTTTGTAGTTTTTGTGTGAATGAATAACAAACATCCAAACATCCTAACATCAAAAATCCAAATTGGTATAAAAACATCCAAACATATAAACTATCACATCACTACTGGTGGTACCAACTATGTTAGCGAAATGGCAGAGCAAAGACTTACATGCTAGTAGTATATTTTATGTAGTCTAATCTGTCGTAGTTATGTACGTCTGCATTGTTTAATATATATCAGGGGTACTTAACTACGTCTGATATTAAAATATGACAGACCCGTTAGCGCAATCGGTAGTGACCCTGTCTGTTGCGCCAGGGGTCCTGGGTTCTAATCCTACTCAGGACAAATATTCGTGTGACGAACACTTGTCTTGTATTTGTTCTGTGTCTGGATGTTAATATTATTAAGTATGTATTTAAAAATATCTATGTATGTATATCAGTCTCTGATACCCATATCACAGGCTCGCGTGTGTGAGAGATACTTAATTATTTATTTATTAGTTAAAATATAATATCAGGCGTATATAATTTGTAACAGTTATTATTGCGCGCCTCTGTGATTTGAATCGAAATTCTCTCGATTAAGAAACCGAATTATTATCCAATTATCTACCTGGCACGCTGCAGCTGAACTTATCTATGAAAATTTAAAACAATAAAAAATCTAGGTCATTTATTAGATGTTACAATGTTGGTTCGTGTCTGCGAGAGCACAAGATTTATGTGTACCGGCGGTCACACGCTAGATTAATTGTGCGCTCAGTACGACAGGCGTTGATTTTTAAATCTATTGCATAAACACGTTTGTTTAATTAAAAATATTTTTATACACGAATTCCCTTGCTATTGTTGTTATTGTTGAAGCTGTTTTAATAATAAGTTATAAAGCCAATAACATATCTGTAAACATCGATATATGAAATGTAAAATAAAGGTAAATATGTTAAATGCGCTCTTAAAATGGAACGCTATTTAAATTTTCACCTATGCTTCATTTCCGGTCAGTATGTGACGTACTTATTCTAGCTGATTTTAATGTCTCTGATATGTGCCATTTGCGAAAACCGTACATTGAATAATGAAGGTATTCCACCACAACCCTTTCTTTGTCCCACTGCTGGGCACGGGTCTCCTCTTGTGCGAATTCACAGACAAAAAAAATTAAGGTAGGTATCATTTACCTTTTTTTACTTAATTTATCAATATATCAATAACTAGTGGACGCCCGCAGCTTCGCTTGCGTGGAATTAGACATAACAATAGTGTCGTTTACACCTAGTTATATTATGTAGCCTATGTCACTCAGTAAAGATGCAGCTTTCTAATGGTGAAAGATTTATTTAAATAGCTCCAGTAGTTTTTGTGTGAAAACATAACAAACAAATGTTTCTTCTTAATAATATTAGTATAGACTACGCATTTTGTGGTCATAATGTATGTACCTACTCATGAATCACTAATTTACCTTATCTAACTAGTTACAGGAGTTTGTGGAGTAGTAGAAGTGAGTGATTCTATAAATCAAAGGTGTTTGTGAGTTCGTGTGGCCCATGAACTCGTAGCAGGTGGATAAGCCGCTAACCCCATAAATTATTAAGCGTTAGAGTAGCCGCATAATATATTGCTGAAACAGTGTTACAATCGCTCGAAATAAATTAAATTTACTTTGCCAATCCGATGACATGTGTTTTGATAAAACTATAGTATATACACTATAGATCTTGCTCTGATTGGCAGGTATAGATGCACTCATCCCCATAGCTCAGGACAAGGGGAGTGCTGTGGTTGCCGAAGGCAAGAGTGGGAACTTGAACCGTCTATAAAGAGAATCCGGTAAAGATGACGCTGTGTTTGGCCACACGACGTTATAGAGGTGTTTATGACTAAACTGACTCAACTGTGAGACTGTTATGGGCACAGCACTGGAGGCACCCTCACACACCTCATCCCCTCATGTACCTAGGTAGGCCATCGAAGGGGGTTTTAGTGAGTGAAATTCCTACATTACCTGCTTCCTCCCATGGTGCCCTGGTACCTTCAAGAAAGAAAAAACGGTATAGCACTTTACTTAGCAAAGTGACAAATAATGTAACAATCTATACATGTATGAAATTTAATTTTACTAGTTCCATTTGAATGGAACTGCCGTCGCATGCATGGACGTGTCAAGTAATAGATTTGTATTGGGAGCATTTGGGGGCAATAACCGTGCTGACTGAAGCCTACTTTAGCCGGATTGTCGAGGCTTGAGAAACTTTAGGGTCGAACCCTAGAACCCTTCTATTCTTTACGTATATCAATATTATGTGAATAAAATATAATATCAAGATATAATCACATTGTAAATTGGGGACTGAGCTTAGACTGGGACAACGGAGGGACCTCCATGACCATGGAATTATAGAGCAGGTACTAAACCATTTTAACGGACGTGAAATTTTTTTGTTCGAAATTTTTCTACTTTCACTTTATATAGTCCTGCAGCCATCGCCTGTTTATTTTAGTGAGTAATAACAGGCTGCATTTTCGTGAATAATAATAGTATAGTAAGTATCAGATAATAAATATAAGACTGTGCTTGAATAATAAATTACTATACTAAAAATGATAAGATCGTTATGGTTATTATTTTAAGTTACGCTGCTTTCCTTCGAGGCATTATGCCACATGGAAGAGTATTAGATGAGATTTATTTGTTTTAAGTAATTTGACTTTGAAATTATTAATACAGATGCAAATTAATGATCTTTATTGTTCAAAAATAAAGTCATTTCATCTCAAAGAACCCGTAACACCAAATTATCTTAAAACAATTGGCAATGAAATTAGTTTAAAAACAATTTCTAGCCTTCAAAGAAGAATCGAGGAGTTCGTGTTTAAACCCACAACAAAGGATTGGAAATGGAAGTCTTTCTTTTGAACAACGCGGTCCTTCAAACCCCATCCCGAACGAGTGCATGACAAATAGATCCAATCTCTAACGTTCGTAGGCAAATGAATAAGGTTTGCTGCTAAGCTCACAGTCGATCCGGAAGCTATCAGGAATTAAAATAATTTTTGGCATCGTCCCTTTTTATCTAATACTGCACAAAAATGTACAAATAGTAGCTTTAAAAAACTTGCAAAAAGGTTTTTATGTTTATGGTCATACAAATGTTGTATGTGGTATATTTAGTACACTGTACATTTTTTAGCCGAACTATCTGTACTACCTACCTAATTTAAGTTTCTCATTTTAAGTGACTTTTACTGTATGTATGTCTTATGAGAAGTAAATATTCTTCAAACCGAAAACATAATCAATATTCCAATATTCAATATTCAAATTTTAATTTACATGACAATTGACATTTTCATTTCATTTCATCTAAAGTACCTAACCTAGTTTTATAATTAAATTGCAAGGGCTGGTGGACTAACAGTATTCTAGATCAGCCAACGCAAGGTGCTACGTTTACGCAGGGCTTGAAATATTTGGGGCTGTTTATCCTAATACTACTACTATAGATATACTATCTGACTGATTCGGTACTAGCTGACTGATTTCTGACTCTGAATTTTCTCGGTATATTTGTCTCATATCATATTTATATCATAAAACCGCACCATATTCTTATATTATTTCTGATTATATATCTTAAAAATATGGATACACATAAGGTGTAAGGTACCAGACATTTACTTACTTACAGACATAACCACCCCTAAGATAATAACATTGGACACGAACAGACTACTTCACCCCCAATTCCCAGCCATAACTTGTCTGCAAACATTCGAACCTTGTACGGAGGGTTGTAATTGGATTAAATATCAATCCTTAGTGTTGGTTACTAATATTTCATCTACCTAATGTAAGCAAGCTGGTCGTGTAGTGTTTTTAAGTTTATTTTAGAATAAACCTTAGCATCTGCAATAATCGTTATTCTATTCATGTCGTTCTTTTGTGTGTTTGTTACAGAAATGACCAGAGTTTTAATGGTACTTACTTCGTGATATTTATGAGGGCTTTGTGATATGGCTAATCCTTTACAATATTTTAAAACTTACATATTTACCCCTGATCATGGCATTCCTACTTCGACAAAACGGGATAAAAATCAAATGATATTTTTATCCATCCATTCCATTCATATCCATGACATTACATGGACAGATCAGGTAATAAGATAGATCTCTAGTCTGTTCAAGACTGCTACGGCTTTTAGCACAACTCCGATAGACTGTTCTGGTTGTGATTTGTCTAAACTATATTACTAATAAACTACGAGATACTAGTTCCACTGAGAGTTCATTAAGTGCTTCCATTTTATGAATCCTTTATTATCTGGCACAGAATCCGATTAAATATTCTGTAACGTCAAAGGCATAATTAAGTGATTAAGAATACCCGGATTCTACTTTTAAAAAATAAAACCGTTTATAAAGATGGATTAACTATCGCCAGTTACAAAGCAAGTTTACAAAGGTAAGCTACAAAGAGGTACGTTGTACAAAAAGCCTGGCCTATGAAATCAGCCTTAGTAATATCTTATTATGTTACTAAGGCTGATTTCACAGTCGCGCTTGCAACTGCCTACTAACAGTTCACGCCCATTGGACTAACAGTAGTCCTCCTCTTAAATCCACCACGGACGGGACGAATCGTTTATTCTAACGTCGTAAAGTTATTTTGATTACATTTCAATTACAATATCAGTGTTGACTAAACTCGTAATTAGTATGGAAGACACTGATACAGGCCATCCTGAGCCGACATAATAATATATATTATGTACCTTTTTTACACTTTTCATGTCGACGATTCACCCTGTCGGGAATCTTAAACCAGCCTAAACTCAACGATGCATTTTACCCCAAGCTCCCTGCTAATAAGTCCCTTGCAAACATTCCCTTGTTCCATTAACTAATTGTTTATCATCTCCACAGCCTACTGCGGTTGCGTTGATGGTGATTATGTTTCTTATTAATTGCGTACTTTGTAACTAATGCTGCGACAGATGTCATCATCTGCCTACCCTTATCATATTTAGGGTCCACAAAAAAATTGAGAAATCACGACAAGAGTAGGTACCCGTATATGTCAATTTAAGGTTAGTATCTCTCTTCTTTCTCATACAGTTTAATATACAGCAAATTTCTTGGTTTATAACCACGAGGTTCGCCTAATAAGTCCTCGCAATTATTACAATGAACCAATGATCTTTTCTCCCTGGTCCTCGTTTTTCTTATATCTAGTAACTAGTAATGAAGGCAAAATCGAATAAACTCTTAAATACTCTTCAGAATAAATTAGACCGGATTAAATATACATCTATTCTGGCGTACCTACTGACGTTGATAATAGATTGATAATTATAATCTGATAATTCCCAAGAAAGATGCTGTAATTCTTAGCAAACTTTGCACATTTCAAGTTAGTTTTTCCGTTACTGTTTTTGGGCCCTTCATTATTTTTTCAGGCTCCCCCAAAGCGGGGGTGTACTTTTTGTTTAGATAATTGCATTAAAACGTAGTAGAAATTTTTGGGGCTCCTGTTTCGAATTAATGAGGTTATAAATTTATAAGGAGTGGCACAGTGTCTAGCAAGAGACAAGATGGGGAGAGCGAGACATGTTTTTTTATAGAATGAAGTAAGTAGACTGTTCAGTAACCAAATTTTACTAAACAAAGCAAATTAAATATCACAGTAGGTATGCTGCTTAAACAAGTTCATTTATTTTGTTCATATTTAAAAACAAACCCGAAATTATAATAAACGCCTGTCAATAGCTCCCGCTAAGTATAACTTCATACTTAGTGTTATTAGGTTAAGAGTTAGAAAGCTAACAGTACTTCCTTAGCGGTGACAGCCCAGTGGCTATCGAACTCGCCTCACTCGAGCGGTCCGGGTTCAAACGCCAGCGGCACGCAGCAATGACTTTTCAAGTTATGTGCGATTTAAGAAATATGTCACTTGCTATAACGGTGAAGGACACATCGTGAGGAAACCTGCATGCCTGAGAGTTAATAATGTTCTCGAAGGTATGTGAAGTCTGCCCATCCGCACTTGGCCAGCGTGGTGGACTAAGGCCTAATCCCTCCCATTCTGAGAGGAGACCCGAGTCCAACAGTGGGACAAAGAAAGGGTTGTGATGATGACTTCCTTAGCAGAAATCTCTTCTGAAAGCATCGATCCCCGCATCAACCGCTCCCGTGGGGTGCAGTGTGAGAGTGCTGAGCACATTGTTCCCGTCAATTCCTGAATTCAATGTGGATGTTTGCTTCTCACCGTGAGGTACGCAGTAGGTATGCATAGTGCAATTATGCAAAGAATACAAAACTTATTAGAATAGAATAGAATAGAATAGAATAGAATATAGTTTATTTGTCAGAGTACACAAGTTACAGATTAATAAATACAATATACAAATCATTAAAACAAATAGGTAACGTAACTTAGTGGTACTGCTAACAAATAGGATCCTGCTCAGCATGTGCTGGAAGTTCGAGAACGACCAGCGCTGGTCTTCCGCAGGATCCCTTGATTGGAGTGACATCACGGAGGCCACGCTTGTACAACAAATGTATCATTTTTTTTAAAATATATTTTATAAGACACTTAAAACCAATAACCATAATATAAACCCCACCCCTTTAATAAACATAAACATAAAGTGCTAAAATTACTAAAAGTAAATGTATTCTGACTTAAAAAAATAAAAAAAAAAAATAAAGTAGATTAAAAACCAATTTTTATGCATTAATTTGCCTGTAATAATTTTGTTTATATGTTTGTATTTATCAGATTCAATCTAGTGTTTCATTTTCATGTATCTTTAAATTTAAAATTATTCAATTTAATGCATCTTTCATAAGCTTTAATTTCACTTTCATATAAAATAGTTAATAGGTGCTTAAGACATTACAGACCTGCAGATTGTTATATGACATACACTGAGATTTATTTGAACAAGAATTAATTATAAAAATAATTGAAATCACAGTGGGCACAACAATTTATGTCAAGTCATCGGTATTCATTTAATATATTTAAGTATGTAATCTTATATTATTATATGTATATTTAGGTATATATAACTTTTAAGACAACAAAATAGGAAGACTTTTTATAAAATATTACACTATTACACTTTTACATGCTTATACTATCTAATGAAAATCGGTAGGTATAATATTAATAATAGATTAGTTAAGTCCCTCAAATAGTATCCTCTCCAAAAATACGTTTGATATCCTGGACTGAACGAATGGGATGTGCCTGCCGACCTTCCCCTTGACGCACATAAATACAGCTCCTCTTTGTCCACGAGAAACGCCACTGCCTTTTAGTGCATTCCATTCTTACCCGATAGAAAAGTTCACGATTGGACTTGGTGAGCCGCTCGTTAAGATACAAACGCCGAGGCTGACACGCCAGGCCGATGTCAGCGGTGTTGAGATTTCGGCGCGCGCGCGCGGCGCGCAGCAGCTGGTCCCGAAGGTCGCGGCGCGCCAGGCGCACCACGACGCGGCGCGGGCGCTCGCGCCGCTGCCCTCCGCCGTCGGCGGCTACCTCGATGACCGGCGCCCCTGCCCGCTCGGCGAAAATTATATCTCGATCCTGCAGGGTGACCCCCAGTTTTGCAGCAACAAGAGTGAGGATGGATAACAGGTTCTCCCCTTTCTCCTCCGGTAATTGTTCTATATTTAGGTCAGTCTGCAGCGCCTCCTGATCACGTCGATTCAAATCAAGTTTTAACTGTGTGATGGTCTGCTGCAACTCCTCAACTTGGTTATTTTCGGGCGTCACCTGTATCGGCTGTATCCTCTCGAGTGCTTCGAGTCTCCTCTCGAATCCGTCCATCCTTGTGGCCATGCCAGCTATGGACGCGCGCAGCTCGGCGCGAAACTCGCGTTGCTCGGCCATATACTCCGCCAGCTCCCTGCGTAAGCCGCGGTCACTAATATCGGGGTCTCCGAGCGAGGGTGTGGAGGGAGTACGACTCTCAGTAGAAGGTGCTAAAAGATGAGGTACGCAGCTGCCTTTCACGGGTTTGGCACCACTATCACCTCTACGTTGCTTCCTCGTACAATCTTTGCAAACCCAGTCTTTAGGTGGGCTTGATTGATTGGGGATTCCAGCACAATCCTTGTGATATCTTTTCGAACAAGACATGCACGACGCCACACCATTCGGCGAGAGAAAGCGCCCACAAGTTGTACATTTAGCCATACTGGTTTAAATTTACAAATTTACTTTTTCTTCTGATAAATGTTATTAAATAGATATTAAAATTCAGCTACTCGTCACTAGATGGCACTGATAGCACCACATAAAACTTGTTATAACTACCTACTGACCAAGTATTATTTTATTTTTTACAAAATTACCCACTGTAATTTATTGAATAGTCTATGTTCTTTGCCTGATCAGTATTTAATACTGAGATAACACATAATCCCGGGGACCAATATACTTGCACTCACTCACTCGGGTAGCGATGATATTAAAGCACTTGATAATAAAACAGTCACAGTGAAAATAGGTGGTTTAATATTTTTACGGATAAGAAGTTACGCGAGCGTATGGTGATGCGAGACAGTCCGTGACGTCACTATTACACTGTATTGCATCGTACAAAGTATTGAAGGTTAATAACTTAACTCAAACACAGACGTCATATTTATTTATCAAACTTAAAGTGTACGAAAATTGAAAAGAATCTAGTTCCCTCCCCATAATACAACAATTTTCTTGAAAATTAAGGTCATCTAACAAGTTGGATGCAATGAAAACAACAAATACTACAAACAAATAAAATAGTACAGTGTACAATATGTATATAGTTTTAGTAACTTAAGATTAAAACAACAACTTAAAACTGATCTTCCTATAGCAAAGTTTATGTCATTTGTCATTTACAACTATCAAATAAATAGGCCTGCCACACAGAGTATGTCCGCCCGAGCAAAACCGGCCTAAAAACACAATTTAACATCCATGATCTGAACACAAATATTTATCTGCGAAATAAATGTCTGCCTCGGTCGAAACGCGGCAGTCAGGGTCTCACCAACGCTATGAAGTAGTCAGAAATCCGACTACTCCGTGGCGAGCGAAGTATGTAAGTAGCTTATACTCTTATGTACCTACTTTAGTAAATAGCATAGGTAGCTCCACACCGCTCATCTTAGTGAGTCTTTTGAAATGGAACTAACATTTTCTATATCTGTTGGTGCTATCTTACTTGAAGTCTTTACCAACGAATATTAATCGAAAATGAACATATTATTATTCTGTTGATCTCTGTGGATTTGAAAAAAATAGGCTGCAACCTATGTATGCTGTACCATGGACGGCAGTTGATCGGTGCTGCTGCATGCTCGTTTTCTATCTTGTATCCATAAAAAAAAACAAAATCAACTGGAACGAATTTCCCAACAAGGGCGTCCTGAAAATCAGCGGCTGTGGGCTTACCAGGGCGTCCCATTTCGGCATCGCTAATTTTACATATAAAATTAAAACTGTATTGTTTCACATGTACTTATGTCGAAATAAACTTATGTCTATGTATATGTCTAAAAAATATCAAAATGATTGCAGAAAATTTACTTATCCCGCTACCTTCAATCACTTGAGACAGACCACGCAAAAACACGAAGTGATATGTAGAGCAACTAACTCGATAGTGGTAAGTGCCTTTGGTATGAAAGCTCGCTCCACAGTCGCAACTTGTACCGAAGATTGGAGAGCTTAAAAGCGAGTCGTGGCATAGTTTAGCTTTAAACTCGCATTCGCAATTTATGCAGTCAAACACAGAGCATTTTGAGCGGCGCTGGACAAAAAAGGATGGCATCGGATTAAAGATAGAATTAAATCTCCGTAAAGATACTTTAACCAAGTCTGTGTCATAGTGATTTCATTACTTGTACTATCAACTCAAGTTACACCGTACCGGTGAGTGCGAGTTGGACTCGCATACGTAGCGTTCCGTACCATCATGTGATATTGACAATTTTTTTTTTAGTTAGAAGTAGACTTTTTATTTTTTTATTTTGTTGTGATAGTGCAACATAGTAAAATGTATTCTGTGAATATGTCATTCTACCTATTTCCGTTCAATAGGCGGACAAACTGACAAACAGTTGAGGCATGTTAGTAGGGTTCCGGTGTGACCCCCATAGACGTCCCACTGCTGGGCACGGGTCTCCCCCATAGACTATGCTGCGGGAGGTCTAGAGCATATTCCACCACGCTGTTCCAATGCGGATTGGTGGAGGGGTTAGAGGCTTTCAAGCCACCCGAAGGTCTTCGACAAGGCTTAACGACACAAGACTTTTCCACCATTTAAAACAATCGGGACCGACGGCTTTACGTGCCCTCCTACCTACGCCTTACATGTACGCCTACAAAGCACGGTAGCGTCCATGAAATTTTGCCACTAGCGGTCACCCATCCACAAACCGACCGCGGCCGTCGATCACATTGAATCGACGCGAGCCATTGGGCTATGGACGCTACAAACGCTACAAACGTTAATATTATAAAGGTAAAATGGTAAAATAATACATACTTTTTTTCCCTTGATAGATCAACGCCCAGTGACCTTGTAGCTTGTACTAAAGTCTCCAAGCCTCCTTATAACTCGAGCTCTAAAAGCTTTTCTCTTGCGAAAAGTGCAACGAAATCTCTTAAAAAGCACCATTTAAATGAAACATTGACGCTCCCAACCTTCTGGAAAGCATCGGTTGGAAAAAAATAGGTTGAACTCTTTACAATATCGCTGTCGCTGTGCAGTAAGTGACTCTCAACCCTTTAAGTGTTAGTGAAGTGCAGACGAGCGTTAGAATTTTTTTTTCTTTTTTTTTAAAGATATAAAATAGAAAACAAGCATGCAGTATCAACTATGCGCTAACTCCCATGAAAACTGTGGCAGACTTTGGACAAGACTCAAATTGGGACTGGTTTGGTTAGTCCAGTTAGCAGCAGGTATTAATCAAAACATTAGTTAGTTCGTTAGTAGGTATGAGGACTGGGACAGGTTTGTATAATGTATAAATGATAAACCACCATGCAGCACCAGTTATTCTTTGCCGCCAATTACATCTGTGACATGCATCGATCAGGCCTTCGAAATGTACTCAGTGTGAGTCCAATCAATAAAATATTTACCTAGATGGTCAGTTTGGGTCTGTTAGTGACAATTAGTCCTGTTAGCAACTGTCATCGAGTAATATATTTCTATATTCCTCTTGGTGCGATAGACCTGCGGTAAAAAAACGTCGGTCTACAAAATCCTTCTCGTAAATTGAAGCTGCAGCACCGTGTTTTAACTTTTGAAAGTCGCACATTTAAGCCTGCCAACGAATTACAGTAGCAATATGACAGAATATGACTTCACGTCTGTATTTTACCAATGTGATAGGCAGATGTGTGTAACATTGTGTGTTCTATTTAATAGTAAAGGTAATTTGTTTTCCCTCGTCAAAGTCAATGTTAACTCCACAAATCTTATATGTTGCGCATCTGAGCCACATTCCATAGTGGATACAGCTGAATGCAATAAATTGCAGCAAGCCTTGCAAATTCCCATTCCACGGCTGTTTTCACGCTGCAAGTAAATAGAGTAGACAGGAGTGAAATTTAATTTCGTGCTTGCTTCCTTGAAATAGATAACATTTTCAATTAGTTAACCTAACTGAATTATTTTCTAAATCGTAGTGTTCGTGTGTCAAACCAATGGTAGTGTGTGTAATATTTTATTGAACCTATTTCTAATTGTAGAAAAATATTAGATTTCTACTCTTTTACTCCAATCAACTCACACTCCGTCCACGGAATTTTCATAAAAACGGGTCGAATTTTTTTGATTTAAAATGACATCGTAAACATGGTTCCATTTTGATACTACGAATTAACTTAATGGATTATGTTGGTATAACTTTGTCCTCATAGTTTCCCAGTTCTCTAGCTTATTGGAATGCATAATTTAGATCGGAATCTTGCATATGTAAGCTGTTGGCTGCGGCCATGATCTGTTCCATAATTCCTACTGAGAAACCCAAAATTAACCCTACCTTAGCAATATTTTTTATGTGACTGAAAACACATTATATCGTATATCAAATAGAGATACGAGTATAGATAGGCCTAGCCTAGACATAGATAGTATATAAATACATAAATAAATATTAAAATCATGGTTTGGATGGATACACACACTGCCATCTGTCTGACTCCAAACTAGACAGAGCATGTACCTACCTAGGGTGTCAGAGACTGATAAACACACATCGTGTGTGTGTGTCTCTGTGGCTTGTACTATTAAGTATTCTGTGCTGTGGGGAAAGTTTCAGACCATCTTTTTCCACTACATCTAGGTACTTCAGTGTCTCCATACCTTTTTTATTTAAACACAAGCACATGAGCTTGCAACTTCATCAATTCACTTTCACCCATGAGATCCGTTAAAGACCCTAAACGAGACTCATTAGAGTCTTGTTCTAAGTCTGTCACATATGTGGTGTGACCTTTAAGTACTACAATGGTCCATGCTGCCATGCTGCCATGCTTGTCGATTGCATCTACGTATGACCTATCCTTGTTTTCATATTCTTTGTTTAAAATACCTATTCCTTTTATTCGTGGGATACATGAACAGGGTACCGTGGGAATGACATCCGGGTTATGTGGAATTTACATCCATTGAAACAACTTCTGTGGCCATAACCAGTGCTTGTGGAGGACTCCGGCAGTGCTTTATCGCTTAGCGTTGCTTCTGATATACTCGTATCTATCTATGGCGCGCACACGTGCATACCATGTACACAAACAATGCAACCTCGGAACGCCGGTGTTATTTTCATGTACATAGTGTAACCGATTATTCGCTCTATTGCTCACATTCGCTCTATTAGTCACAGACTAAAATTGAATGAATACACTTGGCGTTACACATTGGCGGTACGAATGGCGTAACGGGAGGATGACGTCACAATATTTCGTGTGTGTTGGCGTTCATCGATTTATAAGACGTTATCACGTCAAAAAAATATATTTCGTAGAACTGGAGTAATTTATGCACAGTATATGATTGCACAATGAATTTAAATACGTTGGTTTTTATTGCTCTTGTTATAAAACAAAGGCAATTTCATTAGAACTTAAGCGATATCAAGGGATATTAAAACAGTTCCTGGTTTATCGACAGTTAAAATTTAAATTGCGTCATTTAATACCCGTCTTTCTAGTGTAGAAATGGCCCTTATTTCCAAGATGGCGGCTTCTAATAGGCGATCAAACATGGAAAGCGTGTGATGGATTTATTTTTGAGTGTGTCTAAATTGAGAACGATGGCTTATTAGATTGTTCGTTCGCTTATTTTGGGAGTAGAATTTTTAGGATAGGGACTTCGCTGAAGGGAAGTTACGGTTAGTTCAAATGAACGAAGATTTTTTAGGTATATTTTACAATTCATGGCTAAAGTCGTTCATAGCTAAAAGCGTTCAGTTAAAGTCGTGTTGAAAGAATCAGCCAGGTTCATAGAATATTACCTATTTGAGTTAGGTACACACTAACTAGACGACATGTTTACAACCATAAGATTGTAACCCACCCATTTTTCAATCCAATAAATTATCAGTTATGATCAAAGGTAACATAACGCCAAAAAGTCAGGGGCAATCATCTCCCAGTTGCCATTAATAGAATAACTTCGCAAAATACTGATATTTTCCCTTATACCAGTATCCCTTACGAATCGAACAAACATCCTGACCAATTACGTCCGCACTAATTTTTCGGTCCTCAATAGTGGCACAATGGTGTAGGGTCCCGATGCCCGGAATTTTCTCAAGATCCGTCCGATCCTTTCTCGGGAAGGCTTCGGGGTCATCGACCGATACATGCCACATTCCCTGGCTTTTAGCTGAATGAAATTCCACGTGGTTGTATAGGGCATGCTGTATACCATTTGCGATGCTATAGAAGAGTGAAAAAAAAATATGCAACGTTAATAATAGGTAGGTATCTTTGAAATATTTTCAATCATTTTGTTATCATGAATAATAACTCTTTTCCATTCTTTCATCGAGCTTTTTAAATATATCATCCAGAATTAACTGCTTGATAAATATGAGATGATATATTTTGTCCTGCTGATATTTATATGTTATGGGAAGTCTTAGTAACAAAACATTTTTTATAAAACGAAATAGACAAAACTCCTGTTATAAATATAATTGGGTTGATCGACAGATATGAATAAAATAACTCAAGGGTAACATAAACCTTGGATTTGTAAAGAAACCTAAGTTTATTTAATATTAATACATCAAACTTTATCGCATTTCAGCAATGTGTGAACTGGACAACCGGTTTTAAATAAACACAATCACATTACATTCCCGTTGACGTATTTGTTTCATTATTTTAAAGCTCTATTAAATTTATCTCTGTTCTAAGTCTGCCATCTTTATGTTGCTTTTCTTTGCTGTTTTGTGACACTGAGTGTCGTCACGCCCATTTCGACGACTTTAACTTTACTACCTAGAACATTCATTCAGAGGATCAAAATAATAAAAAAAAAGAAATTATGAACGCGACTGAACTAGAATTTTAGAATGTAGATAGTAAAAACATAGCATCTACATAGCAAAAAACCGTGTAGTAATTGAAACATAAAACCTATAATTCCCGTTCATATATTTAAAAGCGCAAAAATATAACAAAATATGAGTTAATCATGAATATATTTCATCTTCAACACATTATAATAAACTCAGTTGTCTCGTAGATACATAAATTCTTACTTGCCAAATGTATTCAACGCGTGTATTGGTTCAAAGAGAGCCGCCTGCAAAACTACATGTTCAGACTTTGGGAGATGACGTGAGGGAAATACAGGTGGACGATTTATTGAGTTCGGGACGTAGTACTTTGGTATGTAAAGATGGAAGTTATCGGGGCATATTCGTGTGCAGGAATTCCGAACAAAGATACATCGTAGCAATAGGGTTTTGAGGTGATGAGTGGATTAAAATACTCGTAGATATAGTTAGACAGAGTATATTATTCGCTGCTACCCATACACGTCGCATTGCTGGGCACGGATCTTCCACACAGACACTGCTGCAGGAGGTCTAGAGCATATTCCACCACGCTGCTCCAATGCGGATTGGTGGAGGGGTTAGTGGCCAACCCAGTGTCGAATGTTCTTAAGCCACTCGAAGAGACAAGGCTTAACGACTGTTTCCACCATTGAAAAAAACCGGGACTGACGGCTTTACGTGCCCTCCGAAGTACGGTAGCGTCCCTGAAATTTTGCCACTAGCGGTCACCCATCCACAAACCGACCGTGCCTGTCGTTGCTTAACTCTTTTGATCACATTGAATCGACGCGAGCCAATGTGCTATGGACGCTACCTTGTCTTTACGTCTCACAGATGCATAGCATATTATAAAAGTTTATTAATTTACGATTTTCTGTTCCGTTCAATCCCCGGTTCAGGCGGCAACTATTGGGTTTTTCTAATTTGAAATGCCCGGTAGCATCTCGGAGTTAGGATTTGTGCCTAGTGTATGGCAATAGGCTTACCAACTACATAGATCCTAAAAATAACTGGTGAAAAGTGAGTGTATACACATCTCTGCCTATTCATTTGGGGAAACACTGGTGAATGCTGCATGTGAATGTTATGTTATGTGAAGCTTTAATAATAATAGTTAACTCCTATTATAGGGAATTTATACTGCAAATGGTTTCAAATTTTGCTAAGCATTCGCCACCTGTCAGTCAGGATAGTAGCGATTACAAAAAAAAACAATATCACTGCTTCAGGTTCCAAGTGTTACTATTCACCTCCATTAAACCAAAAAGAAGGTAAAGTAATTTATTTAAATACTATTGAATTAACCAGACGATCACGAAGTTCCACCGCTACCGCACTGAATGCGCGGTGCTCGTACTTTACTAAACTTACTTTCTCTATGATTGAGTTCATTAGGTAAGCTGCACACTTGTTACATTAATTACATAAAATCCAAATAAGATCCCACCCGCAGACATCTGGCAAAGCATCGTGCATTTAATTGTACAAGATTTAGATTAGGTCCAGAACATCTTTGTCTCGACGGCTGCGAAACTAATTAGTTTCATTAGTTCATTCACCTTCGACTTCGAGGAACACATGATATATATAATTAATTAATTATTAAGTAGGTAAGTACCTACAAGATTATGTAGCAAAATGTCTCGTAGGGTCCAAATAAAACACTCAATGGCAACCCATTATTGGCATCCACTGCAGGGATAGGGTCTCTTCTCCTAACTGAGCAGCACTGGGGCGTACCTACTTCACCACGCTGTCCCACGGCCTATCATGTAATGGATTGGTATTTGTTGTGTAACATGCGCGTTTTCGGTCACATTTGGATGGGTAACCTATAGTAGCAAGATGTCCTCCGCCAATCCACTCTGGAGTAGAGGGGTTCGCTTCTTCTATACTAATATTATGAAGAGGAAACATTTTGTTTGTAATGTTTTCACACAAAAACTACTGGACCGATATCAAAAATTCTTTCAACATTAAAAAGCTGCATCTTCACTGAGTGACGTAGGCTACATAATATTACTAAGTGTAAACGAAACTATTGTTATAATCTAATTCCACGCGAGCGAAGCTGCGGACGTCCCCTAGTCTAAGATAAGAGAAAAGACCCAATGCTTTGCTATGTTATTTATTTAAATGCCAGCCATGATTGTTTTCAATGGTGGAAACAGTCGTTAAGCCTTGTCGAAGACCTTCGGGTGGCCTGAAAACATTCGACACTGGGTTGGCCACTAACCCCTCCACCAATCCGCATTGGAGCAGCGTGGTGGAGTATGCTCTAGACCTCCCGCAGAAGTGTTTGTGGGGGAGACCCGTGCCCAGCAGTGGGACGTCTATGGGTCGCAGCGAAAATGATTTTTTTAACAGGCACAATACTGTGTGATATTATTGTTAATTTCTTAAATATTTTATTCATATGTTACTTTGTATAAAAACAAGAAGATGCAAATGACTGGACTGGCATTTAATACGTCAGGCGTCAGTGTCCATTTGGGACCGTCCCAAGAGTGCCGTAAATCTACCGCACCGGCTAACTGTCACATTAGGTAGTTACTGGGTGGCTGTGCAAATATCGTATACGCTGTTTAATGCGCCATTTACTCTGTAAAATAATTAAAAACAGTTTACTAAAAATAAAATAATTTGACATTGGGTATTATTTTCATACACTATTTGAGACTATTTAATTATTTTTTTTTTAATTATAGATAAAGAACTTGTTTGCTCTAAGAGGTAGAACATTTTCTCTGTAATATAATTAAAAACAGTTTACTAAAAATAAAATAATGTAGCATTGGGTATCTATTATTTTAATACACTATTTGAGACTATTTAAATAAAAACCTTTTATTTTTTTAATCATAGTTATGGACGTGTCTGCCTCTAAGAGGTAGTATTCTAAAGAGGTACGTTAGTGATTGATAAGTCAACCAGATCAATTTGAAAAATAACTCCTCTTGTATATTTTATGAATCGTGTGTTTGTCACACAGATTAATGAATAATCCAAGGTCTCATTGCTCGGGGCTTATTATCATGTTACGTCGTTGTCAATTTGATTCTTATTTTATCATATAAATTGTCATAATGTTACTAATTAATAGTTTATTTCAATTACGAAACAATGTTTGTCGCTTTATAAAGTGTTTGATGATATATCCATGAGATATATCCATCCTATGAGTTTGTATCCAAACCAGAATACGTGCGGATGGCTGAGCTAGCAATTAATACGTCGAGCATCAGTCCGCATGTCTCACGAGTGCCATAAATCTTGCGCGTCATTGCTCTGTCATGCAGATTACATTGCATGGATACGAACTTACATCACGCTCATAATTCATATTTACTATAAACTCATACGCATGTCTATTAGTGAGTGGTAGCCGAATCAAAATTGGAGCGTAATTATTTCTTTCCAATAATAGTCACCTCAAATACGCTTATATAGAACTAGTAGTACATATACGAGTAAGTATTCAAATATGCGTATTTTTCATACACATTAAAATAACAACAACGTTACAGCTATTCATGATATAAATTATGCCTATCTAATATTGTATTGTATTGTGTTGTGTCATAACGTCATAACGCTGGTGGATTGCCACATAAATGATAAAATAAAATATAAAGTAACAATGTAAAATAATTCACACTATACGAATTATTTAAAAATTATTACCAGTTTTTGCTTCACGTATAACATTACAGATCCTTTTATCCTCATTAACTAACTGTATAAATACTTTACAGTCTTGGTCGGAAATTAGGCAACCCACGTAATACCCACTGCCTAACAATTTTTTTTTCTTCTAAATTTGACCCCAATTATGAGTTGAGCTGTTAGCTCGTTACGCTCTTCAAATAAAATAAAAAAACATAGAGTCATAATTAGCCTCCTCCTTTTCTGGATGTCGGTTGTAAAGTTGGTTATAATTATGTTTCATTACCACTAACACCATTTTAGGTTCAGAATATTGATGTAACATTATGCAAGAAAGTAATTAAGTATTAAAGGGTGTTAGCTCAACGGATAGTTGGCTCGTACTATAATTTGGCAAGCGTGTGGGCATTTGTTCAGGACTGTCCCGGGGGTGCTGTAAATCGTGGACGTCCGCAAGTTGTCTAACATTTTCTATGTATGCAAATTAATGTTATACAAAGTTAGTTTGCTGAAGTATAGGTATTCCAGGACTCGATCAGACGTCAAGAATAACATATTAATTGAAACTTTAAATGTATAGAAGTTTGAAAGATATTAGTTGTTAATTGACTAAGTTTAGGATTAAAATGAAATCACAAACAGAAACACAGTACTACATTATATGTAAAAAAATAATTCAACACGTATTTTTATACATGGTATGGTATACATTGTAATCACAAGTACAATTAACATACATAACGATAGAGCTAGTTGGTATTGTCAATCCATATCTACCTAGGTACCTACTCATATTTTATTCACATAACTTGTGACAGACAAGTTTGACGAGAAGACTTCCGACGCCCTGGGGAATACCTCTATGGCAATCTCTAATTATTAAACTGTCACTGACTGTCACAGCGGTCTGGATTTTAATAGAATTAAAACTTGATGGTTCTGACCGATGCGGCGGTACGATTGATTTTGTCCCGGTCGGCCTAGACTTCTGTCCCCGGCGGCGTCCTGTTATTAAGATCTCCAACGGCTTTAATATACGAGACCGCTCTACTTTATTGCCATTCACTTTCTAGTGAATCACATGGATTACATATGATAACCTTCTGGATCACATGATAAGTTATATATTTATCATGTGATCCAGAATTTTTAAAAGATCTTTTTGGTGTAAAAATTCGTAATTTAAATCATAACCACGCGGTAGGCTTTTTGGGGTGGCAGACTCATACAGAAAACAGTACTAACTCCAGTACAAATACTTATCTGCGTATTAAATAAGTATCATGCCGCGGCCGGGATTCGAACCCAGTACCCTCGGTTTGGACGTCAGGAATACTCTACAGCGCCACAGAGTCGCGGGAAAAAAATTAGCGTGAAAGTGAACCATATTTCAGTGTTTGAAAACATAAAGGTAAAAGACCTTTATGTTTTCAAATTATGTATTTTTTAATTAAATTTTAATGTAATACTGGGTTGGCCACTAACCCCTCCACCAATCCGCATTGTAGCAGCGTGGTGGAGTATGCTCTAGACCTCGCGCATCAGTGTCTGTGGGGGAGACCCGTGCCCAGCAGTGAAACGTCTATGGGTCGCAGCGACTGATTGATTACATGTGTTTTTTTAATTCATTAATTTTACGTTTATTTGTTGGTTGTATTTTAACAAATTTAGCATTAGCGCATTAGAGACAACTCTAATGTAACATGTAAGTTAGAAATAAATAAATGTAGTGAAAAAGAAATATAACAAACAAACATCCTATCATGACTTTGGTGCATTTACGATCCAAACATTATACTTCAGAGAAGGCAAAGTACGTATAAATAAAGCTTGGAAATTACTTAGACAGAAACACGCAGATGATATTGTAAGGAATTTCCCATAAACTCATGGAAAATTCCGTGACATAATGCCGTAACCTCACTTACTGCGCGCTGGCACGGAAGAAATCAGTTACAGAATATAACGATGAACTCGTAAGTAAAGATTTTGCTATGATAGGCATATATGTATGGGACTTTAGCAAAAATAACTGAAAAAAGAATACTTCCAATCTCAAACATATACATTTAACCTTGCGCGTAAGCTTGTACCTACATGCGCCTATGTTGTTTTGCCGAAGATATCGGCTTGAAATGTAAGTTCACGAATAACAAAAGCCCTCGCAGCAAGGGTCACCTTTAACAATGCTAATTGGGACACGTACTAAATTCACTTTCAAAGAATTCCTCAAGGTTTAAAGAAATGAATCAAAATACAAAATTATATCTACAATCTTCATACCACCCACTCACCTAACGCAAACAGTCGTTTAGTAAATAAAAGGAAAAATTACAACGTGGAAATATGTCTCCATTGTCCGCCATAACAATGTCCCCATACATTTAGTTCGTGACATCAGTTCCATACAAACGATGTATGACGAGTGGCTCCTCTATTTGTCAATTGTTATATGCAAAAATGTGCGTAACACATTCGCTCGCGTGTCTTTGTTTGTTTTTCGACATCCTTCCGTTCGCCCAGTCTTTTTTTTCTGTCTGTACGCTGTAAGCGACCGTATATAATGTGAGCCACTTCCAAATTCTAGGTTGCCTCACATAAGTATTATGTTAACCCATGTCTGTTCTTAAGCCACCCGAATGTCTTCGACAAGGCTTAACGACTGTTTCCACCATTGAAAACAACCGAGACCGACGGCTTTACGTGCCATCCGAAGCACGGTAGCGTCCATGAAATTTTGCCACTAGCGGTCCCCATCCACTAACCGACCGCACCCGTCGTTGCTTAACTCTTTCGATCACATTGAATCGACGCGAGCCTTTGGGCTATGTACGCTAGGGTAGGCCTAGCAGGTGATAATGTGCAGCGTTTTAGTGTTATTCTTGAGTCGTCACGTACAGCTTATTGAAGCTAATATCTTTGAACTAACTATTGAGAAATACCTGTGGTACAGTAGCTTCCCAACACTAATTGAATGAATCGAGTGCTTGTTTGCTTTGTCTACGTTTGCTTAGGGGCGCAGTTCCGCCCTCTATTTAGACGTTTTAGGGTTCTGTTACATAAATAAGGCGATATTGTAAATGTAGAAATAGCACCATTTACCTTGTACAAGGTAGAAATGATAATACGATTTGACGATTCCAGGCGCGCTCCTGACGACCGGATGTCTCGCGTTTGAATCCCAGCCTAACAATTTTTTATTTTTTTATTTATTTAATTTTTTATTAATTTTTTATTCATAATGATTTAAACGTTTTAGGACTGATGGTCGCCTTTATAAAAGTGTAACCATAATTAATTATGGTTATATCGATTTAGATGTGTGAATAAAATTGTTTAAATAAAAATAAATAAATAAATAATTCCAGCCAGAACACATTTACGTGATAGAAGCCGGTAATATAAACTGTGTACAGAGAAGAAATAATATTGTAGTGCGAAATCTGATAAGGAGGTTGTTTAAGGGCTTTTCCAATTAAAAGTGGACTGTATTTTCACCCCCTTGGACCTTCATTTCCTTGATCGAAAGTTAAATGATTGTTACGGTAAGATTAACTCGATACCGTACCGTACCGATACCTAGAGACGGGTAACCTTACTTTTTTAGCGCTGGGAAATGCCTTGTCGCTCAGGCGGGTATGTGGGACTCGCTGATATCAGAATACTCTCTAAAACCCAGCGGCACCCTCAGCGTTAACAAAAGTTAAATGTGAAGGAAGTTAATGTTTGATTATTTTCTATTATCTTCTGAATCACCAGCCAACGGCAGCGAGTAACCAGTTTTTTATCAACCGCAATTATAGAAGTGAAGACCTTTGCACCGAAGTATTAGGAGCGTCAAACGGCTTCATAGAAGTACCTAATTGAATGATTCGAGTGCCTGTTTGCTTAGTCTGCGTTTGTTTAGGCGCGGGTTCCGGGCCCAGTTTAGTCGTTTTAAGGAATTTACGGAAGACGGCCTGGGGAGTTTACAGAAGCCAGGTGAGGTAACAACCGCAGTTCCGGTACCGTATTTGAACAAATTATGTTTAAAAATATATTTTGTAGATTCTAGCTTGACTAATACTGCTTCCGCACTGTCCAATTTTAGTAGCATTCGACTAGATTGATCTTCGAAGCGTCTCGTGTGGACGCAAAATATTCTAATTGAACAATTCAAGGCCAGGACCGCCCGACTTGACTATGAATAAAAAACAATACTTTTAAAATAGCAGTCCAAATTTCGAAGCGTCTCGTGTGGATGCAAAATATTCTAATTGACCAATTCAAGGCCAGGACCGCCCGACTTGACTATGACTAAAAAACAATACTTTTAAAATAGCAGTCCAAATTTCGAAGCGTCTCGTGTGGATGCAAAATATTCTAACTGACCAATTCAAGGCCGGGACCGTCCGACTTGACTATGAATAAAAAACAATACTTTTAAAACAGCAGTCCAAATTTCGAAGCGTCTCGTGTGGATGCAAAATATTCTAATTGACCAATTCAAGGCCGGGACCGCACGACTTGACTATGAATAAAAAAATACTTTAAAAATAGCAGTCTAAAAATCAGCGTTTGTAAGTCACCTTCTAGAATAGGCCTCTTCAATTGACGTCACTCTTGACAACTTATCTTATAATCGGGTTTTCTCTCAGAGATGTTTTGATATAATTGTTATTGCTTTATTGAATAATATTATACTTGGATTTAAAGATGATATTATTTTCTATCGTTAATAAAATAACTTTCTATCATGACACCAATCCTTATAATTATGTTTTCCTAGAAATGTCTACAAAGCATTTATAATTTATCGAAGAAAGATCTTCCCAAAGATCTTCATCAATTACCGACGAAATAATATAGTAATGGCGTATTAATATGAATATATTTATGTAATGATAGATAGATAATAATAATAATTTAATTTCCATCATACCTATATCTTACAAGCTTTGTCCACGGCTCTGCCCGCGTCATATCGTTTTCCGTGCAGAATTACCTCTACCATCATTAATTATTTTAAATATTATTATTTGGTAACTAGTGGACGACCGCAGCTTCGCTCGCATGGAATTAGATATAACAATAGTTTCGTTTACACCTAGTAATATTATATAGCCTATGTCACTCACTGAAGATGTAGCTTTCTAATAGTGAAAGAATTTTTGAAATCGGTCCAGTAGTTTTTGTGTGAAAACATTACAAACAAATGTTTCCTCTTTATAATATTAGTATAGATATGTACTCGTATCACAATATCTATCTACTAAAACAAACTAAATGAATACGCAAATTGACAGGTAATTTATTATCCAGTCACCTGAGACGTAATTTGAATTCCTCTGTTCAAACCACAAACCCTCCATTATTCCAGACTATCTATAATCAGATTTTCTTGAGGTTTCAATGTGTGGTATACATTGTGGGTACATCTCACAATTATGTTGGTAGGTCAGCTTATTATTTTAAAAGATTTTATTTAACTTCACTCGTATGTATCCATTATTAATGTATGTAAGTATGTCCTGGAATCTTGCAATCAATATTTAACCCACTTCCACTGAAGCTATCGAGCTGGAATTTGGCACACATATTTGGTTCCGATGACAATGCATGAAAATAAAAAATTAAGTTTTAAAAAGCTTTTTTAAAAAAAAAAATTTTTTAACGGTATAATTATTAAGTGTTACTTGCAATATCGCCAAGTAACGGTCAGTTGCTTTTCATTGTGCTCCCCCAAATACTCCCTCAGTATGTATGTTTGTAAGTCACAAACGGTCCTTGTTAGGTATATACCACAATGTATTCAGGCTTGCTTGTTTCAGCGCTCCTGTAAAGTACGCATTGTGACATTATTGCATTGAAAACGGTATGGTCTATTGAAATGAAGACAAATAAAAGTTACACGGTTAATAAAATATTAACGGGGTATGGAGTAACGGTCAATATAAATTTTAAAAAAAATTACACAGTAATCTTGTGCTGAAGCTGCATGAGTAGTCTTAAGGATAATCCCTAACATAGACACCGTCAAAACAGAAAAGGATTTGATTGCGAGCGTCTCGAGATTCTTGTCTGCAGACGGCGAAAGTGTTCGAATGGAAATAAAAGCAAACATCAGCCAGCACCCGGAGTTACGAGATAAAACACTTCTGAGACGGGAGATCTTCTGTAGGAAACGTAAATACGCCGTAAAAATTTAATGTTTAAATACCGAGAATGAATGAATATATAAACAAAAGTTAATATGACGTAAAAGTTAAAAATTAAATGTTTAATTACTGACGAGCCCGTTGGCGCAATCGGTAGTGAACCTGTCTGTTGCGCCAGGGGTCGTGGGTTCGAATCCAACTCAGGACAAATATTTGTGTGACGAACACTTGTATTTGTTCTGTGTCTGGATTTTAATATTATCTATTTAAATATGTACCTATTTAAAAATATCTATGTGTATATATCAGTCTCTGACACCCATATTACAGGCTCGCGCCTACTTTGGGGTCAGATGACCGTGAGTGTGATGAAAAGAGTGTTATTTTAACAACATACGAAAATATGGTAAATATCAGCCGGTACAACACCCAGAGTCTCGAGATAAAACACCACGTAAAATATAAAATTTAAAATCTGGAGATACATGAATACTTTGTAAACAAATACGAGAATGAATGTAGATGATTCTTGTACGACGAGACCGCATTGAAATTGCAGCATTCCAATAATACTGAATAGAAATGTTTTATCTTTCCTTCATTTATTTTGGACAGGCCCGTTGGCCTGCTGTTACGTTAGGGATGGTGGGTTCGAATCCCACTCAGGACAAACATTCGAGTGACGAACACTTGTGTTTTTTCTGTGATTGGATGTTAATATTATCTATTTAAGTATGTATTAAAAAAAATCTATGTATGTAAGTCAGTTTCTGACGCCCATAATATTATAGGTTCGCGCGTCCTTGATATTTATTTAATTTACATGTTTCCTTAATCCTCACAACATATAAAGTTTCACTCTCAATTTCACTCACAATTTGTTCATTCGTGTTTGCATGAATCCTGGCATTATAATACAAAAAAAAAAAATTGGGGGTAAGATGTCATATTGCCAGAAACAGGTATTTATGTACCGAAGTCGTTCAAAATTAGCCATAAATTTCATATATGTACCAGCTATTTTTTCTCTTGATTTTAAAAGCAGCATAGGTACTCAAAACACTTGATACTACAAAATTAAATTTCACTTTAGATTCTGTGCGAAAAAATCTCCCTGAATTCTGATTTAGTTAATTACGTTCTAATTTAAATGTAATCAACTTTGATGGTGACATCGGACTTATCGAGTGTTTTTGTGATACCAGCATCATTATTTGGAGTACGGGAAAAGAACATTAGCATTGCAAGGTACAGGTCAAACTAACGGCTAGCAGTAATATAATAATGTCTGATTCAATAAAATTCGTATGAGAACACCTGTATTAATTTCTTCGTGTTAGTTGCTTAGTATCGAATCGTATTGATATCAAAACGCTCATGGTCGCATGGCTTGAAATATCAACTAAGCTTAGCCTCACTCTCCGCCGATAGAGTGTGGTAGTGTCTGCTCTTGACGTCAATCATTTGTGAGGAACCTTGCAACTTGCATAATAGGTTGCAAGTTACATTCGGTCGACGCATTCGAATAAAATTCTTACTTCTATTACCACAGCTAATAATATAATAAGTACTAACAACAGTAAGTGTCACTGACCAACGCGCTACCATTGATTTATTATTGATGAATCAATTATTCTTATTTTGTAATTATTTATTAACATTTTTATTGTTAGTAAAATATATATTTTAATAAGATAATACCAATTTAAATTTCTTTGCTAACGTATATAAGATATGTAGGTAGATACGTTTTATCCCGATGATTTTTCTAGGAATTAAGTTCAAAGGTCATAATTCATTCAGTCTTTGAGTAGTTTGGCAACTAGGTGATGAAACTATTGTTATGTCAGCGAAGCTGCGGGCGTACACTAGTCGAGTAAATAATAATATAATAAGGACTAACAACAGTAAGTGTCACTGACCAACGCGCTACCATATTACTTGATGAACTAATTATTCTTATTTCTTTATTATTTAGTAAATAAATGTAACATTTTATTCGTTACATCTTCGCTTATCGCTTATCGCGGTAGGTAGGTCACCGTGGCGGGCACATCACACGGGCCATTTCATTTTCATTGTGGCTAACGCTGTTTTATGCGTACAATAAAAACTCGGGGCACGTTTACGATGCCTATTAATATGTATGAAATTCTGAATCCTATACAAGAACCCTTGTCCAGTATCGAAGTGGGATTCGATAATGTGATTCCGTTCAGTACTTTGTGCGTTACTGTCGATTGAGTTGCCCAAGTCTTTTAGTAAACGGTGTTACAAAATTGTCCGGCATAGTAATTCAGCTTTCAATAGTGATACTATTGGCTTAACCGATATTGAAGTGTAAAAAAGGTAGTAATGATATTATGCCCTAAAAGTAGCACACTAAATCTGATTGAATTCGTACACCTTTTTTTAGTTTCACTTCAGTTCGTATTCTAACATATTCTAATGTAAACAGAATAACATTGAAGTATTAAATTAACATTAAATATTGAGTGATCTTCGTTGTATGACCAATGTCACTTTTAACACATTTTTCTTTATTATTAAAAGTAACTTAACATTGCACTGATTGCATGGCAACCACGTTTTGTTGCATAGAAACCACATTTGTAAACTATGCGTTTGAAGATTAAAACCAAGTATTTAATGAGAGCGATTTACATAAGGTCGGATGACTTCAAAATAGGTCGGATGTTATGTTCTGTAATTGGAGTCATAAATTTTTTTTATTTTTTTTTATTTTTAGTCAGATATACGATCTCATAATAATTTTCTATAATTTAATTTTAAAAGAGCTATGAGTTACAGTCAACTCTCGTAGCTCATTAAACACAAATAGAAAGACATGAAGTTATGAGTTACGAACGGGTTATGATACCCTATGTACGTGTATAAATTACGTATGTTGATAGTAATACTATTGTGTAGCTCTGAAAGCTCCAACTGTATGACAATGAATGCAGGATTTGCAATTGAACTTTACTAATATAGTCGGAACAGATGATGTCCAGGGATGTCATATTGGCTATAAAAGTGCTTGTACGTGGAACGTCCGGGTATGTCGTAAATCTGCAGTTCGCCGTAGCTCAGGTAATAACTACTTTACTGTGATGTCTGATTCATCGCTAGATCCGTTTGTTATTAAAATATGAGCTGTTTATTGTTTGCCTGGTCTAGTGGCCGTAATTACGAAGCGGTCCGGGTTCAAATCAAAGCAACACCAATGAATATTTAAGGCAAGCTGAGAAGTCAACAGCATATAGACATACTATGATCTCATGAATGTAACTTTCTAGTACAAAAATATTTTTTTATCGAACTTATACTTCCAAAGATTAACGCATTTAAACAAACAAAAAAAAATCGTTATAATATTAGTAGGTATAGAATCTAGTTCAATAAAGTTAAAAGTTGTTTACTTTTATTAACTAGGCATAAGTAATAACATGAATATTAAATTATCAACTCAAAACTCATCTTTACTACTTTAAACTGTGTGCACACAATAAGTGAACGTAAAGTTAATTTGTATTCTCATTCAGTGAAATGTTATTTCTTTTGAGAATAAATTTTCTTTGACCACAAATAAATAAAATAAATGGTGTCGAAGGCATATGAAGTCTGCCAATCCGCTCTTACCCAGCGTGGTGGATTAAAACCCAACTGATATCCCTCCTATTCCGAGAGGAGACCTGTGTGGAATAAGCGAAAAGTAACTTACAATAAGAGTACCTCACTGTCGGACTATTTATTTAACGAATTCCGGATGAGCGATTTCGGCCCGGGTTAATTCAACGTTCATTATATTAATATCACCCTCATGGACTCGAATGGAACCGAAGTCTTTTGTGTTAAATTCGTTATTCTTTTATCGAATTTCTCGCTAGGTATCGATAGCGAAATCGCTTTATTAATTTCCATCGCCGTTCGAAATTTTATCGGATGGTGAAGGGATTCGCACCTTTTCCTTAAGGATCTCTTGGCTCTGGAATGAAAATCATCGTGTCCTTTGTGTCTCAATTGACTTAGCGGAAATATTAATTGGAGTTGACGTTATCTTTTCGTACGCTCAAATTAATTTTTCCCGCTAACTAAGATCGTCGGATTCTGATGTTATTACTGTCTTTTCCGGCCGGTTTTTGCCGGAAGTCTTTCGAATTGATATCTTGTTAAACAGGATTTTTTATTGATAACTTTGCGCGTTTTCAGTTAGATTGATTTTTGGCTCACCAGAACCTTTTCTATGATCTATTAAGCGGTTCTCTTCTGGAAATGAAAGAGGTAAAGTCTACCACCACACTGGCCAAGGGCGGATTGACAGACATCTTCAAGACATGTGGAGAACATGCCGGTTTCTTACAAGATGATTTAATTTTATTAATTGAAACGCACACACCTTAGAAAAGCTGCGTCGTGTTCGATAGAAACTGGGTTGTTGCCGCTATTGATATTGTTTACTCCATTCACCAGCCTATAGAAGTCCACTGCTGGACATAGGCCTTCTTGAATCGGTGCCACTCCTCCCGATTCTGTACCTTCTGAATCCAGTAGCTGCCCGCTGACTTTTCAGGTCATTAGTCCGTCTAGTTAGAGAGCGGCCTATGCTCCATTTTCCGAGTCGTGGTCTCCACTCGAGGACTTTTCTTACCAATTGGTTGTAAGTCCTTCGAGCGACGTGTCCTGCCCATTGCCACTTCAGCTTGCTAACTCATCGAGCTATGTCGGTAACATTCATTCGTCAACGGATTTCATCATTAAATAGCGAATGAGGCTGACGGTAAAGGACCACGTCTCGGATCCATAATATGTCATCACTGGCAAAACACTGCTCGAACACTTTTTTCTTTAAGCACTGACGTAAGTCGATGTCATGATGTGTTGTAACTTTCCGAACGCTGCCCAACCAAGTTGGATTCTTCGAGTAACCCCTGATATTGGTTACTAATAAACCGTTCTTGGTCGCACGGCTTGAGATATTATCAACTAATGTGTCACGTATCGATAGAATAGATGGATAGTAAACTTAGATTCAATAGCTTGTTCAATATTGTTGGGTGTATTTCATTGTTTTGGTAAATGAATTTTCCTATTTCGAGCAGGCCTGGAGTATACATCAACAAGTTTCTTCAGTGAGAATTGGTGGGAAGTGTTAGGGCGAATACGAGAGTTTTAAGTAAAAACTTAAAACTCTAAAAATCTAAAACTTAAAGCTCTAAAAACCTAAAACCTAAAAAGGTTGCGTGCCTATGCTTCGTCAAGGTGCGTTTAAGCCTCAACTGGGTCTGATGGCCAGTGATTATTTAACGATATTAATTCATCGGAATTCAGTCCCTTTTAAAAGGTATTAACACTAATATTTATCTGTGACTTAATTTTACCATTTTCTAGTCACCAAATGCACATTAAATTATAGAGTACCTGAAAGGCGAAGTCACTTGAAACTCTTGAAAAGCTCTCACGCACAGCTTCTGTTATCCCATTACACCTAGCCCACAATAAACATCTAATTCTTTCCTGCGCACCTCTGCACCCTGTTCCGTCCCTCTCGCACGCATAGCCCTGTCCCTGTTCCACCGAGTTCGGGTTCGGAGTGCTCTGGGCTCCGTACTCCCTAGTTTCCACAGCTAGTTTAGTCCGTGAGCTCGCGGCGTTCCGACGTGCGTTGTGTTGCCGGTCCCACCGCGAATACATTACGGGTGTGTTTTTACCGGGCACCTTAATGAAAAATTGATGAAAACGCTGGTTTAACGATCCCCGTCGTTGCAGGGGCGTATTGGGACTGTGCTCTTAACAATCTTTGTGTGGTAAAGGATACTGATGAATTGATAAGACTATGGTTTTGAATGCAGCTCGTATGGTAAGTGTTACGTTTTGTCAATTACAGGTAGATAACTTCGGCTGAATTTAACTGGTGCTTTCTTTTATTAGGCTCTTTGTGATTCCGTTGAATGTGTTCTATATTTTTATGATTATTTAGTTTCTGAGCTAGTTATGTATACAAATAAATGTTAATGAATTAAGTTTGTTGTGTAGTCAAGAAAAATAATTGAAATTTCGTTTATCAATTTGAGCTCCTATAAAAAGGTTTTTTTGTACTTCCAATGTTTTCTGCAATTGGAAGGTACGAGGGAAAATTATACAGGGTAGGTATGGTTGATTATTCTTATGACGAGATGCCTTGACGACATTTTTTATTTATTGAGGTGAAAAAACGGAAAAGATTTTTTTTTATTAGCTTGAATATACCTATATGATCAGCTTATAAGCTAGTATGAGGTTAATTTGGTTAAACCAAAGTTAACTATCGAGATACTTAACACTATCAATTTTATTATGTGATATTATTTTTGACATCAAACAAATATTTAAATGTGGAAATTCCATAAAACACCACAAAAAGATATTAATGCCAACCAATAGACTTTCAGCCAAACCACGCGTTAGGCGAGAGGATGTGGCTTACAAAGTTAAGTATCGCCACATCCTGAGGAAGGTTGACGACTAATATGTAAAAATAATAACCTGACATAGACCGACTGCTTACCGCATCCGAGATTGCCTAATCTTCGGCTAAGTGTAACAAACCACGACAGTTCATTTTTTTATGGATACAAGATAGCAATCGAGCTTGCAGCACCACCCATCCGCTGCCGCCCATGACAACTGTGACTGACTTTGAACAAGACTCAATCCCAATGGTTAGTCTTATTAGTTGAGAGAGTTAATTAGAACATTAGTTGGTCAGTTCGTTAATAGGTATGAGGACTGAGGACTGTCAGTGATAGTTAGTCCTGTTAGTTGGTGTTAGTAATAGTCCTACAAATACTAACTGTATTTGTAGGAGTCTCGCTCTAAGTCAGTCACAGATGTGTTGCTACCCTTGAGGACTAAGATGGTCGCCTCTAAAGAAGTGTAACCGGAAACCACACCTTTCCAACCGGACCATAATTGCTTTAAAAACAATAATTACACGGCAGAAATGTACTAGCTGCCGTGGTGGTACTAAATTCCCCCATTAATTCCCCCAATCATTTCCCTATCCGTAATTTCAAATTCACATAAATTTTTATATTTACTTAAATTTTACTTAGTATCTTATTAAATGCTTTTACTGAAACTAACAGGTCGGTGAACTTATGAAAACTTAAAGCCCACAACTTCATAACAAATTCATCTGTAAAGCTTTGAATTGAGCACTTTATGCTAATTAATTTAACGCAAAAGTAATTTAATTTACATAAAGTTTATATTAGGCGAAATAAAGATCAACACAACTCAGTATTAACAAAATAAACTATTATTCATTTCAAATTGAATTAATTAGGTAGAACCAGAGTCTTCGAATTAATTTGTCAAAGGAATTTTTAAATTACCATTCAAATAGTCATCCGTTGAATCTAAAGATAATTGGTACGGACCGTTGAAAATTTATCCTTTGCAACAAATTTTGAAACACGTTCCTGAACGTATAGTATTCCTACATTATGCCACAATATTCACGAGCATTTACACTAAGGTTCACCATGCTACATTTGGTGATTATTCAAGATAATTTACACTAAGTTAGACCACGTTAGATTAAGTGGTAGAGCTTATATAGAAGCTTTATTTATGTACCTACACTACGTATATACACCACGGTTGTGTACAACGTACGAAGCACAATTTAATTGTTTTTACAGCAATTTTCGGTTGGAAAGGTGAAGTTTCGGTTCCACTTATATAGTCTTACTTATATGTACTTATAGAGTCGAGCATCTTAGTGCTCGGGGGTCAATGCATCTGTGACTATATTGGAATGAAGATAAAAAATTACTAACTGTACTATCTAAATAAACTAACTAATGTCACTCTATCAGATCCTTTTTGAGTCTTGTTCTTCATGGTTTCTTCGTTCTGCTTGAATTATATCATGCGTGGTTTCTCTATTTTGCTATCTTAAATAAATGCAAGCGTAGCAAGGGGTTTATCGTTCAAATTATATGTTCGTAAAAAATAGTTCATCTTTGCTAAACAGGGTATTCCACTTTTTAGACAACATAGAACCCAAAAATGACAAAACATTTTTTTCTATGATTTTGTTTGTCAACCTGCCGTAGCGCGTAGTACCCGTAGACCTTGCTACGACGTAGCTCTCTAGACTCTTCGTGTTAGAAGTTATTATTCATTTAAATTAAGACTGAGCTTCAATGCTTGTAATTATATAAGTTATTTTTAAATTCGTTGCCGATGGCATTAATATAACTAACTGCTATTATAGCGAGTGTATTTCCACTGTTCATAACCCTCTGTACGTCTCAAAACATTAAGAAGGAGAAGAAGAAAAAAAGAAGTGATGATTTATTTACGTAGCTTTTTTCTCACACTGTTACAGCAGGTTATATTTACTATCTCAAAACGCACATGAATGAAAAATGTAAGTAGCAAATGAAGCTAGGATTTGAACTTATACTCGGACTCAGTCAGTTTGGGTGTCTGCTAGTGGAATAATTTCATGAGCGCTAACGTGCTTTGAAGGGCACGTTAAACCGTCCCGGTTATATTATGGCTAAGAATGGCTGAGCCTTGTCGAAGACTTTAAGACTTGAGATCATTCGATACTGCGTGTAGTCTGGTCTAGATCTCCCACGGCTGCGTCTGTGGGGGGGACCCGTGTGGGTGTCCAAGCGTGGGCATGGCAGCTCCCCTTAGTTTTATTTCTAATTACCACTCACTACCTTCTAAAGCCAAGCCCTCATTACTATTACCGACCAGCTTAATATTACTATTAATGTATTTCAAACATTCCTATCAGCACATTGTTACAGACACATCGATTCCAAATAATTAATATGTCTGTCATTACCGTTATGCTGTGTTCAGCAACTGTTCGGATAGTATGTACCCGCATTAGGTCATGATTAACCTAATGAGTTATTGGTTTAATATTCCTCGCTAACCTGTAACATTGTAGCGTCCATAGCCCAATGGCTCACGTCGATTCAATGTGATCGAAAGATTTAAGCAACGACGGGCGCGGTTGGTTTGTGGATGGGTGACCGCTAGTGGCAAAATTTCATGGACGCTACCGTGCTTCGGAAGGCACGTAAAGCCATCGGTCCCGGTTGTTTTCAATGGTGGAAACAGTCGTTAAGCCTTGTCGAAGACCTTCGGGTGGCTTGAAAACATTCGACACTGGGATGGTCACTAACCCCTCCACCAATCTGCATTGGAGCAGCGTGGTGGAGTATGCTCTAGACCTCCCGCAGCTGCGTCTATGGGGCAACAGTGGCACGTCTATGGGTCGCAGCGAACCTGTAACGTTTCATTTGTACTACCACTCTGCTCACATGCTCGTATTTATCCCAAGGGATAGGTAGAGTTGAGTACCCATTCTCTTTTCACCGTTATGTTTAGATCCGAAGTGGTCCACAGGTGGTAAGCATATTGTCATACGCTGGGCACAAATGCAGACTCCAATCTATTACTGAGAATTTTAAGTAGTAGAAAAACTAATTATGTATTACTTTGCCCGACGCGGGGAATGAACCTAAGTCCTCTAACTTAGCAGTCGCGCTTGTCACCTCTACCAACGAGGCAGTCTCAAATAAGAAATATAAATATAATGTAGTCTACAGAGGGTTTTATACAAGCGTGTTAAACGAAATACTCATACTACACATTTTCGTGACTCCCTAGAATAACGAGTAGATAATGTTGAAACGCGTTTATAGAACGCTATATATTTAGACGTGAATACTTAATGAAACCACAAAGGGCTAAGCGAATAGTTAATTTTACTTTCAAATAAATTATTAGTAGCAATTTTCCGCCTGGGTCGAATGTTAAATTTATAACCTTTAAAGACCTTTCAGTAGCTTTCGCCCGAGGCCCTCAAACGTTGTTCTTTCTTCTTGCCATGCTATATGCCATATTTTTATTACGCTATTACAACTGAGAATTAATGTTAAGCTGAAAATATTTACAGTCAAAATCTACTCATGACCAAGTTGTTTTGACTGTAATCAATTTTTGTTGGTTTCTATCGGGTCAACCACTGTGACTGACTATACAAAGTTAGAGCTCTCATTATGTTGATACAACGTCGAATCCTGTCAGTTAATTGTAAATTACATTTTACACTTTCATTTTACACTTTGTCTTGCAAGTCTTTTATTTTTAATTTAATTATTTTATAATTTATGTAGATACACACTTTTCAGCATAAAATACACATGTACATAATACATAAGTATTACTTATTTAATAACTTACTAATTTTAGAAATAAAATAAAAAATATTTAATTTAAAAACACAACGAAAAGAGATGTTTCACGATGACACGATATTTTGTTCTTACACTGTGGAAACGTGCCCTTAGTTTTGTGAATGTCCTTTACTATCTGGCATTCTGGCGTTCGAGGCTGTTCGTTGATTTCGTCCATTGTTATCCTATGTTACAAGTTTTTTCCGCAGATTTAAGACTAGCTATGGCATGAAAGGAGAAATATAAAATACATAAAAGCAACTTACCATCGAAGATATTTACCATTTTATTTAGTCTCATATTATAATGAAATGGAGGAGTAAACGAAACTACCGCAGTCTAAATCCACGCGAGAAATGCTGCGGGCATCCTCTAGTTACACATAAAATTAACGTTGAATATTAAGTACTTAAAACTTGGTTAAAACCTGGAATAGACAAGCATGCAATAGTTTGTTAACCTATTAAACAACCTCTATTAAATCAGTGTGAACTCACAATAACACATTTAGAACAATGAGTTTCTCCATCGCAAATATTATGCAGTCACATTTATTTTCTCATAATACGTACTCTACGCTCGAGTCGTCATACAGTTTCACAATGAAAAATGTTTGCATGCTTCCCAAGAGAAGAGTTTGTTTCTCTGAAATATTTATTTACTCTGTAGATATTTTTTGTGTGTGAATGTTTGTGTTTTATTTCACTTAATTGTTAGGACGGTTCCGCTATACGACGGTACGCTATACGTCGGATTTGCACAAACGTGTAACCGCTTGAAAGAGTCCTTATTTTTGTACATTGGCAAGTAAATTTTCTTATTGTGGTTACAAATTCTACACTACAAAATAAAATAACAACAGCAAAGGATATAATATATCCTTTCTTTCAAATTCCAATAGCAGATGCTATTGTTTTAAGATCAAAGCAACCTTAACAAGAACTTTTATTATAATTTGCCAATTTACACATAGTACTAGCACGGACTACATAGGTACTGTATGGTACTAGTGATTTCAAAACACGTCCTTTTGTGGAATTTCGTGCAGGACCCCGTTAACATTGACGCGAACTAAAAAAAAAAACATCCAGCCCTATTTTGCTTTCCTAAAGGTTATCTGGCATGAGTCTTTGGCTTTTCACTAGAATGGGTTTTCAATTATATTCATATTGTGTCCTTTGAACCTCAGTTCGTAAAAGCTAAAAAAGTTGGAAAATCATCGACTGCACTGCAGTATAAAAATAGCGCGCCCATAATTCCTGAACTATAACAAAAGCTTGCGTTTTCCACGAAATTTATGTCCTACGAATATTTTTTTCAATTGAGCAAAAAATTTAACGCGCCCACTTTGCATTAGCCCGCCGTACGCAGTGATTAAGGGTTGGCTCACGCTGACTTATTGCGATCATAATTTTTTCGCTCGCAAGTATCATTGGGAAGTGCTGTTTTGTGTATTTGCAAATTGACGTATGTTTATGTGAACTGCAAGTAGTTAACTTTTTGTTTATCACATACTATATACAGTAGGTATAATCCATTTTATTTTACCTAAACTTAGAATATGTTATAACTCAAATTCGTATTACAAAATTTTTATTTATTTTCTGTGACTCTTTGTATGAATGTTTTCATCACCATAACATCACGCCTGTATTACCCTGAAGGGGTAGGCAGAGTGATCCTATTGCCATTTTTTTTTGCCATTCAAGGGGCACAAATCCAGACTCCGAGATGCTACCGGGCATATTAAGTTAGAAAAACCCAATAGTTGTTGCAGGAGCTTAGCGGTCGCGGTTTTTACTAGACCAACGAAGTAGTTAGTTGAAATTATGCAAAATCATATATTAATACTTCACTGTCGTTTTTACGTATCAGTAAATTATACGGTTCGTCAGGTGTATTTAAAAATAACAACATCGTTTTAAAAAATAAAAAAAACACTATTTTGTAGATAACCGAAGTAAAATGTAAACCTTGTTTAATTTTTTTTTAATTATTGCATTGTCATCGGTCCTTAATAAGTGTGCAAAGTTTGAAATTAATCCGAAGTTTTGAAGTGGGTGAAAATCACGTTCATATATTCAGCTACATACCTACCTACATACTAAGCTAATTAAGTTGTGTAAGGTTAGCGTCCATAGCCCCTAGCCGTCGGTTCCCGTGGTTTTCAATCGTGGAATCAATCGATAAGCCTTGTCGAAGACCTTCGGGTGGTTTGAGAGCATTTGACACAGGGTTTGCCACCAACCCCTCCGCCAAACCGGATTGGAGCAGCGTGGTGGAGTATGCTCTAGACCTCCCGCTGATTTGTCGGTGTGGGACGACTATGGGTTAACGCAGCAGCAGCAAGCTAATAAAAGCGTGTTTAAAATAATTTGTAATGTAAGCCCAATGTAAGCAAACATTTAAATGAAAACTTGCTCCTCTTTATTAATTATGCTTACGTCAGGTATAAAACAAAAATTCTGTTAAAACCTCACAATTTACAGTACGGGTATTTTATAGTCAAGTGAGATCATAATTTTTATCAACGTGACTCCCGCGATTTATATTAACATAATTTGTAGCATTTATTTTTATTTTAGCATAATACGGTAGCCGTGGTACCTATATGTTGATAAAACGATACATGCTTCGTGTGTGGTGTAAAGTCTTTCACCAGTGTTAAATTAACTTTATTCAGTATGCTTCAATAAATGGGTATTTTATTAATTTTCTTTAATATCCTATTTTATTTCTTCTTTGTATGTAGGAAATACACTTCCTATATAAAAACCTCAAATATTTACTAGTAAACGAGTTATGAGACTATATTTCGTTACATGTACGAGTAATAAAGCGAGTGGAGACCGAGTCTTGAAAATGGAAGTATTGGTCTCCCTCCGACGAGGTGGACTGACGATCTAGTAGTAATAGTAATTGTCAGTGAACCCCAAAAGGCTGATGGATGGATGGATTACAGCGTCATAACTAAGAAACTTGTGGCGGGAGCGTGAAAATGCTTTCAACGCAAATGAAAGTTCGCTTGCCAATAATTTCCATCGCGTGCCAATCCTTAGTAAACCCGTCACTGGCAAGCTATACAAACACCACTTTATGTGCTCAAAGAAGACAGGAAGAAGACTGATATAGCAGAAAATAGCTAGAAGGTACGCAGTGTTATATTATCAAATACTAGCGACCCGCCCCGGCTCCGCACGGGTGCAAAGCTACCATATTATATACATATAAACCTTCCTCTTCAATCACTCTTATCTATTAAAAAAACGCATAATAATCCGTTGCGTAGTTTTAAAGATTTAAGCATACATAGGGACAGAGAAAGCGACTTTGTTTTATACTATGTAGTGATGATACGAGTATAACAAAGTGAAACGTAAGTATATATACAAGTAAAAGTATAATATTTATGCATATGTATATATAATCGGGTAACGAAATTCGGTACGTTCCCAGTACTTACAAATAAACCAATATTTAATCTACTGATTTAAAATCGAGTAATTCAGAAAAGTTCTCAAGTTTTGTGCCCGAAGAATTATTTTCACGTACTAATAAGTTAACTCGTAACTAACTACCTAGTTAATGATTGCATAATTAGTGCGATCCATCAGTTTATAAGTTTTCGTAAGAAAGGACCGCTCTATGTATCCATTATAAATTCCATAACATTAGTGACATCTTTAGTTTATAAGTTTTTAGAACGAAACGACCGCTCTATGTATATTTTAAATACTCTTGGTTGGTTATTTTCGCCGAGTATACGTTTAAAGGAGCAGTGAAATAAATAGAGAAATTTTCTTATTTTCATTTCGGAATCAGAGCAGTGCCTAGCGCGTGCCGTAAACGAAGGAATCTGGAACTCGAGCCCGTCCCGAGAGACATCATTGCCTAGTTCGCGGCAGCCTGTTTCAAGGAATACGAGCCTTTTTGAAATCTCATACCTTTGAAATTGACACTCGCAAGCATTGAGATCGAAATTATCTTTGTAAATACACTGTTTAGTTAAAAATTATTTAAATTTTCAATGAATGCAATATGAATATAATTTTTTTTGAACCTGTACACGATTCTTTCATTTTCCACATTTTATACCTTGTTATAATTTAGTTTTTTTTTTAATTTATTGTTTAATTAAAACGGGATTCTGTACCTTTAATTGTAATAACTAATATGCTTGATATTAATTCTCAATTTAGTAACAGTTGAGTGTTCTAACCGAATTGTCCGTCAATGTCGCAATTGTAACGCGCATTGAAAGGAACTAAATGTAAAGGAACTCAGCTGTAATCTCAATAAAGGGATTATATATCAGAGCAATGACACTTTTATAAATAAAACATATAAACATATAGGTAGATTACATACTATCAAATTCGCAAAAAGTTAAGGGGCCGTGGTCCCATGAATTATCCCTACTGGTAGGACCACGGTATATCAGTATATACCCGTGGCCTTATACTCCGAAATGAGACTTCTTTGCAGAAATGCGTATGGCAATTTGTACTTTGTACATTGTAAGTACAAATACTTAATAAGATAAACGGGAACGGTCTTAAATACCTGGTTAAGTTGCCAAAGGTTTGGCAGTCGATACAACAGGGTTGTAAGAAAATACACAATGTGTTCAAGCTGGTTTTGGTGTAAAGTTGAGTAATGTCTAAGTAAACACGCCAGTCACGCTCGAGGCAGACTATAAAGCGCTTTCCGCTGGAAATTGAAAGTGACTTGGGTTGTAAAACGTAGCGAAGTATCGACTTGAGAGTTAAGCACCTAAAGCACTCGAGATTTCACAAACCTTTATTTCCTTTACTAAAATCGGAAATATTTTTACGGATATTAAAATTATTTTATTCCGTCGGCTTTTTCTGGAGATGCTAAGATGAGTGGTAAATTTTTTAGTAAGTACTAGTAAAGCTCTCGAGATAAAATTGGACGATGCTTTTATGAAATTATAGATCTACAGAAAGCTCAACTCATAAGAGTTGAGCTTGGGGGTTCAAATTCAAGCGTCCACACCACTACCACGCGGCGGTTGATAAAAAATTTAATTGTTAATCAAGCGTGTAAAATAAATGATAAATGAAAATAAATTCCATCATAATCTGATTTGAATGTGTATTGATTTTTAGCACGCTTTTATTTGTATGTAGCTTGGTATGTAGTATGTAGTATGCTTGGTATGTAGTATGTAACGCAATCTTTGAACGTGATTTTCGCTTCAAAACGTCGGATTAATTTATTTTGCATACTTATCAAGACCAATGAAAATGCGATAGTAAAAAAAAATTAATAAAAATCTACATTTTAGTTTCGCTATCTACGAAAGAGTGTGTTTTTAGTTTTTTAAAACGACGTTGTTATTATAGCATACATTGCTATTAATATAAAGTGCTGCGAAGTTGTGCGTTGGAAGTTTTTAATATCTAGCACTGAATTATTCAGCTTGTTTACCTTTCACTGGTCGATGCAAAAGCTTTCATACGAAATTCGAATATTTGTAAATATTTGCTGCTATATTTTTATCGCTCTATATTTTTTAATCCAAATAAGGAAGCATAGAGTAATGTAGTCCGTGCAAGGAAAGAATTGATATTTAACTGTCATTTTTGATGATTATGATGATTGAATACATTATTGATTTGGGTCTATCCATCCAGAATTTGTTAATTACTTCATTCAAATTGCAAAGAAATTGTTCAAAATAGTTTTCTTGAAACAAATTAAGTGATAAAGATTACATGATGCAAATAAAATCAAATGGAAAAAAAAACCTGAAGGTTGGTACTACTTTTAATGTCCGACTATTGGATTGGGGTCTCTCTCACAGCCACAACAGGAGGTCTAGAGCATACAATGCGGATTGGTGGAGGGTTAAGTGGCCCAACCAGTGTTGAATGTCATCAAGCCATGCATAGGTGTTTGACAAGGCTTAACGATTGAAACAAATTAAAGACTGGGTTCCATCGGCTTAACGTGCCCTACGAAGCACGTAATGACTACACAGCGTTTATCAAGTCATCGGTCGAGATCAACATGATTCTCTCCTCATATAATACCAGTTGATGAAAACAAACGAAGTGTAGCTAAGGTGTGACGTACAGTTCTGCAATAGGAGCGTCTACACAAAAATCAACACATCACAAGGGGCGTTAGTTCAAACAAGTGTTGGCGATTTGCTTGGAGCAAGCCACAAGCGGAGATAGCTCAGTAAGTCAGTAACAGTTATTTTTGTTGACATTGATTGAATTTATTAATTAAGTATGGATTGACATTTGAATTAGACATTAACATTGACATTTTATTTATTACATTTTGTATTGTGATTAGATATTGTCTTTTTTTATAACAGTAACCAAATTTGACATATACTCGTACATAATAGGGATGATGTATCGGTGTGAGACCTGAACATAACTGTAGAGAAACGTGAACCCAGACATGTCAGACTACATCACGATCAAACTAAACCTGAATAAAATGTTATTTTTTTGAATGCTGTTTTTTTTATAAAAAATTATATACATAGCGTATTTTTTTAATTTACAAACAGACGAAATTTAAAATATATTGCTTTATTTTTTTACATTTACTTACCACCTTTTTCAGTTCAGTACACCTGCGATGGCTAGATATTATAAAAAAAGTCCATCTATCCATCCATCCATAAGCCTCTCGTAATCCACTGCTGGACATGCCTCCCTCAATCGACACCACCCCTCCCGATCTTATGACCTCTCCAAAGGTAAAACTAAAATAATATGATGAAATATAACCGCTCTACACCGTTAACTTGCCCCACGCCTCAGTACTATCTTCGCAGATAGAGATAGATTTATTCAGTTTTGTCACGACTCGAAGGTGTGTACCATAAATCGTTTTCAGAGCAATAACCTCGGGATTTTCACGCTTCCAGGTGAATTTAATTTCAAAAGCGGAATAATTTCACGCGCGAGTACCGACGCTAATGTAAACTAAACATAATCATGTGCTTCATGTGTGAACATTTTAATACGGTCTATGTGTAAGGTGACTTGCACTTTTTGATTCATAACATGAGTTGGATAATTCAATAATTATATTATTTCGAGTGTATTCTAACTAATGCTATGTTTAATTTGATACACTAGACTTGTTCTGAAGTTTTGACAACAGTCCTAATGAATATCGATAAATGTTCAATTCAATCATTTATTTCTATACATAATATAAAAAGAGAAGGAATAGGTACTAAGATAAACTGGCTACTCTTATAGCTAAATCGGAGACGCTCGCAGCTTCGCTCGCGGTACTTATAGATACATGATATGGATATTATAGTGCCAATATCCTTATGATAATTAGTATTAGTATTTGTTCTGTGTCTGGATGTCAGTATCTATTTATGTATGTATTTAAAAATATCTATGTATGTATATCAGTCTCTGACACCCATAACACAGGCTCGCACCTACTTTGGGGTCAGATGGCCGTGTGTGAGAATGTCCAAGATATTTAGATTTAGAAGATATTTATTAGTAGTAATTTAATCTAAAACGAAACACTGCGAAAATATTATCGACAGTTGACAATATACCAAATTGGTACTTAACTTTGATTTTCCATTATTAACAAATTTCTGTGATCAAAACAAATCATAAAACAGGAACATCTAGAGAACATTCAGTGAACATTCAATGAACATAAAACTATAGCCTATTCTTAAGACAGTAAAGTGGAATATCGTTTGTTTATGAGTTGTCGTGAAGCAAAACAAAGGCAAAGCCTATTGGCAGCCGTTAATAAAAGCCTTACCATTGCTTATACAAGCCAGCGGAAAGTGAATTCAAAACAACGTGAATAATGTGCCTCTACGCGATGGTTCGCATCGGTGACTTACTCACTTGGATAGTTAATAGGACCGGTATGAAATAGGCACGAGCGCGTGTCTATGAAATAATTATTTGTTTAGGTAGACTAGCTGTTGTCCCTGTAGCTCGGTACCAGAATAGTGCTACGGTAGCCCCTGTCTGTAGAAGGCGACTAAAAGAGGACTTCTGGGGTTGCGGGCAGTGAGAGTGGGAGCTCGAATTGTCCATCATGTGACCCCGGGAAAGGCGACGCTGTTTGTGGCTGCTCAGCGTTGTGTAAACCGGGAAGAGCCCGTTTTGGGTGCAGCGCCGGAGGGCACCGGCGCGTTCTACATGAGCGAGAGAAGATAGAGAGCTGGTTTTAGTGGTTGAAAGTCCCACATAACCCGGCGTCTATCCCGCAATGTACGAGTACCTTTTCAAGATTTCCAACTCGTTAAAAAAAAAGGACTTCAATAGACAGACAGTCCCATGACTTAATGCTTATGACATCCGTAACTAAGATTACAGGCAGCATCAGGTACCTACTTATAAAAAAAAAGAAGTGTAAACCTGACTAAGTAGTCAGGTTTAAACTTTATTTTGCTCGGTCCAGCCAGGCGATTAAAATTTTGGGTTAGTGCGAATAAATCTAAAATAAAAAGTTCCTATTTTAGTGTATAGTTATTCTATCTTTTCATTTCTTTTCAAAATCCTTACTGACCGCCTGTCTTGCTTTGATACAAAACCGTGGTGAGAGAAAACACAAACAGATAATGTTGTACCGTAAAAAAAAGAACGAATTATCGGCCCACTGAGCTCGGCGGAACAAAGGCCGATTCGTTAGCACCTCTTATTTACAAATCTCTGGGATCTCACTTTTTACCAGGCTGGGGACTTCACTAACAGTGCAATATTTTATCATTTTATATATTATTCTATTTGGTCTTATTAACCCAGAATTTCAATGTTGTAAGAACAATATCAAGGAATTAACTAGTATATAAATTAAAGTATATTATTCTATTTGGTCTTATTAAACCAGAATTTCAATGTTGTAAGAACAATAACAAGGAATTAACTAGTATATAAATTAAAGTAACAACTGGCCTATTCAATTAACAATAGCTATAAATAAATATCATGGAGATTCTCACACACGGCCATCTTACTCCAAACAAGGCGCGAGCCTGTACTATGGGTATCAGAGACTGATATACTTACACAGATATTTTTAAATACATACTTAAATACATAATATTAACATCTAGACACAGAACAAACACAAGTGTTCGTCACACGAATGTTTGTCCTGAGTGGGAATCGAACCCACGACCCCTGGGTAACAGGCATGGTCATTACCGATTGAGGCAACGGTCTAATGTGATATGGTTACGAGTGTTTGAATGCTTCTTAATTTTTCCAACATTATAATTTCATTAAAAGGTATATAAATGCAGGACATAAAATATATACAACTAGTGGACGCCCGCAGCTTCGCTCGCGTGAAATTAGACATAATAATAGTTTCGTTTACACCTAGTAATATTATATAGCCTATGTTACTCAGTGAAGATGCAGCTTTCTAATGGTGAAAGTTTTTGAAATCGGTCCTAAAGTTTTTGTGTAAAAACATTACAAACAAATCTTTCCTCTTGATAATATTAGTATAGATGATGAGTTAAATGGGATTTGGAAGGAATTTCTTGTAATGCAGGCAGCGGACAGACAGAAACACAGTAAATATTAAACTGCCGAGTAAACGAGTTATACGTCTCATGGAACTGCCAACATCACAGAGAAAACTCTGTTAGATTAAAAAAAAACATGCCCCTTTTCCAATAACCTAGCTTACAATAATGATGACCACAAAGAGAGTTAATTTCCATCTTATGGTGGGCAGACGCACGACTATCCTGTGGACGTAATTGGAATGCTTTGTCGGTCCATTATCTAGGCCATCCTGCATGCATTGAAATGAATCTTCTAGAACATTTCCAACGTACATTGATTTGCAAATAAACGAACTATAATAGAGTTGAGCTTTAGTTGATGCATACATCTAAACAAAATTACTCCATCACACTGGCCAGGTGCAGATTGCCAGACTTCTCAAGAGAACTCTCGACATGTGGTTTCCTCACGATGGATGTTTTCTTCACCGTTACAGCAGGTGACTTTTAATTTCACAAATCGCACATAACTTAGAATATTCATTGGTGCTTGCCGCTTGGGTTTGAACTCGGACCGTTCGATGGAGAGGCGAGGTTGATAGCCACTGGGCTGTCTCGCTATTTGTGCATATTTATTACTCTGATAAAGTTTACCGGAAATTAAATCTTACACAAATGTTTCCTGAACAAAATTTAAATTGAGAACAAAATGGTGCAAACAGATTTTTGCGTTAAAAGTTTTCAAATACTTACTGCCTCAAAAGTTCGAGAATTAACATTATACAGTATCAGAACTAGCTTGAATGTAAGTTAATAGCGTCGAGCGATGAATATGCAAACTTCATTAAAAAAAAATTTTTATGTTGTCAGGTTTCGACTTAAAAAAATTAAAATTTAATACTTAGGCATTATCTATTATTTTTAACTAGAGATATACTTAGGTGCATTTATGGTTTAAATCGTAGCACGAGCGCAGCTATTAATTAAATTATTCGCTAGCGCAGTAGTGGCTCTTTGTACGTAGTGTTGAGTGCTATAAACGACAATCAATAAAAATAGTCCCGTATATAGTCTATGTGTATGCTTGTGTAAATATGTATAAAAATAAAATAAATAAATTGTATTTTACATCTCATATCCTTATCATTGTAACTGTTATGGTAGTTTATAAAGGCCAAAAGCTAGATTGCCTTTAAGCCATCGTTCATCATCCACCAGCCTGCAGTGTGACCAGACACGAGAGCAGCCAAGGCAGGCACGAAGTTCCATAACTCACAACGGAACTCCCCGAGAATGTCGTGAATTATTAAAACTTCATTACGCCGTGTAGATTGTGAACTAACGGATACGGTGGCGGAGTTTAGTAGCGCTTATTTAATTATTGCGTTCCCGATACAACGGCACTTGTAGTTTGGTTATCGTGAAGTCTTTCGGTAGCTTTTCATTATTAGCCTTTAGTGTTCGATATTTGATATGTTTGCGTTACATTCGCTGCGACCCATAGACGTCCCACTGCCGGGGCACGGGTCTCCCCCACAGACACTGCTGCGGGAGGTCTAGAGCATACTCCACCACGCTGCTCCAATGCTTATCGGTGGAGGGGTTAGTGGCCAACCCAGTGTCGACTGTTCTCAAGACACCCGAACGTCTTCGACAAGGCTTAACGACTGTTTCCAGCATTAGAAACAACCGGGAACGACGGCTTAACGTAGCACGAAGCACGGTAGCTTCCATGAAATTTAGCCACTAGCGGTCACCCATCCACAAAGCGACCGCGCCCGTCGTTGCTTAACTCTTTCGATCACATTGAATCGACGAGAGCCATTGGGCTATGGATGCTACAGTAGCGGTCACCCATCCGCAAAGCGACGAGCCGTTGCTTAACTCTGTGGATCACATAGAAACGACGCGAGCCTTTGGACTATGGACGCGACGGACAATTTTTTATTTTTCCCAAATTTCGATCACCTGTTGAACTGTGCCAAGGGACCCGAAATTTATGCTTCAACTTACGTTTACCCAATTATCTGGTATTATTTCCATGTAAATTTTCTTTACCAACCGTTTAAGTACTCACGGTGGAATATTTAAATATTTTTATTTACGCTGTTGTTGTCAGGCTCATATTTTTTATCATTCGTTAATTAATTTTTGTCCAATTTCTTACAAGACTTTCAAATTTCGCTATTAAAGCTTAAATTATAGGTTCTCACCTATTAGTTAAAGCTATTATAGTCTATAACGTATAACCTATAATATATTATACCTTAATAAGGTTTAATAATTAATTTGTAGTTTTTTAGTTGACTGGGTCCTGCTCCCAATCAACAACACACAACACATTGAGAACATCAATATTTTATCCCACAGGAACAGGTCCCAAACAACAAAACACAAGAAATTGAGAACATGAATATTTTATCTCACAGGAACAACAAAACACAAGAAATTGAGAACATCAATATTTTGCACTCAAAAGCCCTCCATGCTCACACACAGTCAGTCTATTTCAATATTATGTCAATGTTTTCTGTACGAATTAATAACATTACTAACTGCCTCGTTGGTACATTGGTCGTAACCGTGACTAAGCTAAGAAGTCTTGGTTTCGTTCCCCGGGTCGGGCAACAACTGTTGGGTTTTTCTAACTTGAGATACTCTGTAGCACCTCGGGGTCTGGATTTGTGCCCGGTGTGGCAATAGGCTCACCACCTGGTATATAGGACCTAAAACTATTGGCGAAAAGTGGGTACCACATATACACATCTCTGCCTGGCTAGGCAGCCATGTGCCCTTACGTTTTAAAGCATTTATGGTCCGGTTGGAAAGGTATGGTTTCCTATTTTTTAGTGGGACAAAGAAAGGGTTGTCATCATCACAACCCTTTCTTTGTCCCACTGTTGGGCACGGGTCTCCTCTCAGAATTGGAGGGATTAGGCCTTAGTCCACCACGCTGGCCAAGTGCGGATTGGCAGACTTCACATGCCTTCGAGAACATTATGAAGAACTCTTAGGCATGCAGGTTTCCTCACGATGTGTCCTTCACCGTTATAGCTAGTGACATTTAATTGCTTAAAACGCAAGGTAATAAGTTCTGTTATGTTTTATTCAATTATCAAAAACTCAAGCCTTACTAATTTAATTAAGACTCTTTATTTAATTTTTGAATAATTACAATATCGGCTTATACAGCCACGTTAATCAATCATCCATTAAAAAGGCAAACTGAAGCCCTAAAATTTCGATATCGGAATTTATCGAGCTGTTTTCGATACTGCGTAAAATTTTAATTAATAAACGTTCCAAATTGATGTAAGTGTTGGGGAGGTTTGGAGGGGAGGTTGGGAGGGGAGGTTGGGTGCTATCGGAACGTAAAAACAAAAGTTTTATTTATTGGTTACATCTTTTTTTTTATCTACAGAATTTAGCCATCTATATATATAAAAGGAGAAGGTGACTGACTGACTGACTGACTGACTGACATATCAACGCAGGGCCTAAACTATAAGGGCTAGAAACTTGAAATTTTGCACAGGGGTTCCTTTTATAACGTAGGGGAGCACTAAGAAAGGATTTTAGAAAATTCACCCCCTAAGGGTGTAAACGGGGGTGCAAAGTTAGTATGAAACTTTGCCGTTTTCGAAGTCAAATGGGCAACCCGAACGCGGGCAGACGTCGTTAATGGGTCTAATTCTACGCGAGCGAAGCTGCGGGCGTCCACTAGTTTAATAATAAATGTTGTACCCAAACAAATCAAGACAGCAATATTTTACAAACAAGATAGTGAACACAAGCTGTTAATTGTTATCAACTTATCAACCACATTAACAATGTCAATGTCAGTAACGGCAGTGTTCAAACCAACTGATCTGACCAAAAAATAAATCATGATATTTTTATCGACCCATTTTTTCCCAAATTCCCCTACATTGTCTACAAAATATTTTATGTTTTAATCTCCTATTGGAAAATTTAATCTCGAAATACGCAAGGGAAAGAGAGTAAAATAAAGTTTACATAATCCCGGTACCTGATAGTAGTTTTGGATTTGCATGATCACTTCTATATTGTGCTATGATAACATAGATTTCAGATTCAGATTCATTTATTTTTCATTATATGGTATTTTGTATACGCTTAATGAACGTCATAACATTTTTATCTACCGCCGGTTAACAAAGTTGATGCTACCGAGAAGAACACGGCAAGAAACTCGGTAGTTACTCTTTTCAAAATTTACAATTTTTATAATTTCATAACATAACATTATTATTGAACAAGTGGAGCTGGAGATACATCGCGCCAAGCATTTCTATCGTTCAAGTAGTCATTCATTTTATAGAAAGCTTTATTAAGGAGGTTTTGTTAAGTGTAAGATTTAAATTTATTATCTGAGAGACAAGTTATATTTCCAGGTATTTTATTGTAGAAGCGAACACAGTTCCCCTTAAAAGATTTTGATACTTCACTTAGTCTAGAGCTAGGTACAATAAATTTATCCTTATGTCTTGTACTAAAGTTATGTACGTACACTGCTTTTTTTGTCAATGAAATTAACATTTTTTCGTACATACATAATATTTTCATAAATATATTGGCATGGGACAGTTAAAATATTTATAGACTTAAACAGTTCTCGCAGCATATTTAAATACATAAATAAATATCTATGACCCGGAAAAGATATTTATCTGTGAAATGCATAATTATGTGCTCCTACCGTAACTCGAATACGGGACCACTCACCAAGACATGGTGACTTCTATTAAAGGAAGCCTATCTCCAAGTTTTTCTTTAAGGCTAATATATAAATGGATGGACCCATTTTATAGTCATGCCATGAAAAAAAATACTGAATGCCACCGAAGAAATCAGTGAAGAGAAACTTAAACTTAGATATTACAAAAATACTAAGAATTTTCTGAACAGACCATGAACACGCTACACGCTAGAAACTGACTTGCACGATCAAAAGTTTTCAGGAAAGCGTCAGCAGTCGAAAGCATTATTTCCAATACTGAAATCTGGAAACTACAAAACATAATGTTATATGTGCAAACTTTAGATTACTGACACACTGTTCCGGTTCCGAAGCGTATTTGAACAGACTTGAACACTGGGACTTGGTATTTCAAACTAAAATAGCGAACTCTATCAGCTGTTCTCGCTAGTTTTGCTGAAGTTTAACAGTTACGCTCTTGAACCTACTGAAAACTCCTAGTTCTTTAATATTTTTCTCTATTATGATTGGCCACTAAAGGGCAGTTCCCATTGTCCGTGGAGTGATAATATGTCGTCTGAATTTGACTGGCCCGTTGGCGCATACGGTAGTGACCTACTACCTTGCCCTGGGTTCTAATCCCACTCAAGACGACGACTATGACGACGATTTATGTGACGAACACTTGTGTTTTTCCTTTGTCTGTATGTTAATATCTATATAATTATATATTTAAAAATATATTTGTGATACCTCTGATACCCAAAATAGAGGCTCTGCCTAGTTAGGGATTAGATGACCGTATGAGTTGTCCGTGATTATTGATTTATTTATAATCGCGGACCGAAGGAAGCCGCTTTAACGTTACCTAAACGCCGACCCAAATATGTCTCTGTTTATCTTCGCATTTTGTAATTGGAAAGTGACACCTACGTCAGATTCATTCATCTAAATGGTTCTTTAAATAATTCCATGTATTTATTGGTTCGTTTATGGAAGGATCATAAAGGACCGTTGATGGTCCCAATTGGATCGTACACAGTGTTTTTATCGGGTTTGATATTGGAATATCCAACACTCAGATGAAAATTTCTAATACATACTATTTTATTAATTAATAATATTTACAAACATAAAAAGATAACATTTAAAGAGGCACATAGGCCTCTCCTAAACGACACCACTCCGACCGGTCCTGTGTCTTCCGAATCCACCGGTTTCCCGCCGTCTTCTTCAGATCGCCTGTCCACCTTGTACTCCTTTATCCGAGTCGTGGTCTTCATTCGAGGACTTTTCTTCTCCGCTGGTTATCACGGTATATAACCGCCATCATAATATTTTTGTATAATAACCTCAATCTACCGACCTTGGTACACAATCGACACCTGTCCCACAAAACGTTGTCACGAAAATACAACACTCGCGAAACTATTTCAGTTCAAGACGATGTAGTGTAGACATTTCCAACGATATTTCGCTTCAAATGTTTACGTCCACATGTTCTCAGCGCTCGTGTCCATGAAATAAATCAAGCTTTCATTGACTAGTTCTTGAACCGATATTTAGTTTAAATTATCATCTACACTAATATCACAAAGAGGAAACGTAGTAAAAACTACTGGACAGATTTCGAAAATTCTTTCACCATTAGAAAGCTGCATATTCACTGAGTGTCATAGGCTATATAATATTACTAGGTGTAAACAAAACTATTGTTATGTCTAATTTAGCTGTAATATGTTAACATTCGGTGGTACTCTAAATATCCGCTTACGCTTTCTTCATAGCAAGCAGAAAGCATAGATAGTGCCACCTGAAGGTCTCATAAAATTTTTGCAATCCTTAAGATCGTTACAATCTTTTCCGGTCACATTTAAAGTTCACTCTTTTACCTACTTGAATTCTCACTACTTATTTTGTTAGCTAGTATCTTTAGATGAATAGATCTAATCTAATTTATCATATTACAAATTAATAGTCCTTACTCTATATTCCTAATATTAATGTCTTAATTAATAAGGCTCACTGTCTGGATCGATGTTTCCCGCCAATTTGTCCTGCCTTGTTCGATGTTTGTCAGATGTCTGGGCGGTGTCAGATTGGGTGGAGCTGCATGGTTGTATGTCAATTTCTTCAGTAACAAATAATAAGACTGTACCTACCTACCTATCTAGTTACCTAGTTACATACTGCATCCAGTTATGATTTTCTAAAGGCAACCATGTTAGTCCTCCAACGACACTAATATGTACTATCTAGGTTATTATCTCACTATCAGCTGCGTGTTAGTTTGCTATTTTATATCGATATAAAAAGATGTTAAGAACTTGTCATCCGCTTCCCCATCTCCAGATGATCTGACAATCTAATAAAATCTACGTAAAAGCTACAGATGTGTCCATCAGGCGACTCAATTTTAGTATCGGCCCGAAATAGCTGCTATATAGGTCGCGTTGTCACCGTTGTTAAAGGTATATTCGGCAGACAAGCGTTGTCCCTCGTCAACAAAACAAAATAAGTTCATATTGAATGAAATTCCCATCCATCTTCCACCTGGATTACTTTTACTTTGGGTCAAAATAGGCGATTGATTATCTACAAATACAGATAACTACTACAGTTAAAATGATTAGAAAAAATGTTTATAATAATACCAATATTTTTTTATTTCAGATCTTTCATTTCGTATTTATATTTATGTTAACATCAAAAGCCTATGTACTTTGCTTTAAAAATTAAAAATTGAATTATTAAAAAAGATAAAAAAAAAGCTTTTTATAACTTTATTTTTTATTTTTATTTATTTTCGTGCATTGTCATCGGAACCAAATATGTGTGCTAAGTTTCAGCTTGATAGCTTCAGTGGAAGTGGGTGAAATATTGATTACAAGATTCCAGGACATACATAATATGAGTGAAGTTAAATAAAAGCTTTAAAAAAAATCAATTTAACTTCCATGACCGTGTCTGTGACTCCTATTTCACGGATACTTAATTACTGCTTGAAAGTAAAAATAAAGTAATTGAAAGTGTGTCTGGAATTCGATACTTAATGTCTTCTAAATTTCATTTAGTTTTCAATTCCAACGATACATTGTTTCATTCGTCTACGACAATGCGACTACTAAACCAATAATCCGAGAACCCGTCAATGCTGTCCCTCGGATTCAGTAATTATTCCGGTCATAAACCAGAAATGGGATCTAATATTTCATCGTACGCTTCAATATGGAGGGTGGGGTCAATAACCTGTCTATTTCAGTTCATACGAGGTGCAATATCGTTCATCCGGGATAGTTGAAGCTCGTCCAATTGTGAAACCCATCTGTCAAACGGGTAAAGACGTTTGGGAAATATTTCTATAAGGTGAATACCAAATAGACATGTAAATAACGGCCAAGTTAGATATTTTTATCATTCTGAACACATCACTTTCTTGTTTAAAAGTAAGTGATGTCTTACCTCAAAACTCTTTTGCCTCGTGGCCAGGAAAGTACTAGATACTGTAGTCCTGCCTGTTATAAGAGTCCTTCTAGAGTTTCGTGAGAGTGCGTGGGAGCTCGAGGTTTCCAACGACCCCAGGAAAACGAACGACGTGTGTGGTTACAAAATGTCCTTACACACATTCCCATTAGAATAGAAGTTAGTGTCGTTTGAGTCTCTTTAGCCTTGAGACTCATAGTAGGTACCTACCTTGACTTCATTTCAGACCATATAAAGCTTATTGCATTCGTTTGCAGCTTAGACAAAATCAATACACAATTACACAAGTGTTCCTAGAATAAATGCTGACCTGAAAGCTGACTTATTTTGTGGGAGGAAGTTTAAAATTGAAGGGCCGCGTTTGGCTGACCAATGCTACAGTGAGCCCAACGGATTTAGCGTTATAGTGTAGACATCCACAACGAACAAATAGCAATATTCTTTGCTACCCCTGAGTACCTACTAAGATAGTCGCCTCTAAATAAGTGTAACGGGAAACCAGACCTTTCCAACCGGACCAATGGACCAACAAGGTAAAAATGGTACTAGGTACCGTGGCGCTCGTGGTACAGCCCCGGTTGAACTCTATATGTAACAAAATAGGTTTCATATAAAACCTATTTGGTTCCGTTTAGACTCCACTTTAAATATAATTCATATTTCATTCGCTTTAATAAAATGCGGAACCGTAGAGATCTGTAAGGAACCCTAAAAATCCGCTCTACGTCAACGTCCGCTAAGACAAAATCAATATACCACAATATGATTGTTCTCAGCGATATCCGCTGACCCCCGCATGCACATAGGCCGTTATAAATATTCCCACCGTCTGGCTATGACGGCAAGGGGAATTTCCCATATTTCATCGCGTCCTGACGTTTCTAGAAAGCTGTGTGGTCTTGCTCAAGATTTATCGATTTATGCAAGAACCTCACTAGTCTAGAAAAATATATTTATCATGTGATCGATGTTAAACCACTAGCCGTATCGCTTCGTTGCAACCCAAAGTAGAGACCTTTTTGACTGTTACAAATCTTCGTTTTATTATAGTCTATTTCTTTATTAGTTTTCGTGCAAGTCCATAAGTAATGCTTCAAAAACATTAAGGAGACTAGAATGTCGCTGATGGCTATATGACCTCATGTCACTGTACTGTAACACGCATGGGGGAGGAAAGTAGTTCGTGTTTCATGGTAATACGACTGTTGTCTAACAATACCAACTGGAACCGACGGCTTAACGTACCCTATAAAGCACGAAACTGTTCATTAGGGTGGGTCGAAAAATCGAATTTTTTGCTAACGATATCTAATAGTGCGGAAAACGTGACCCAGGTATGGACGAGTAACACAGTATATTTTTTGTTTTTTTTATATGACTCTATCTACCCGCGCATTGATTTTGAATTATTGGAAATATTCCTTTAAATTTTTCCTGTTCAGTACATGTTCAAGTCGACTAAAAAAACTTCTAACTACATATTTATCTTTTATTATTGATTTTATAACGAAATCGGGTAAGTGCACTCAGTTGCACAAACACAGTTAGTTAGTAGTAGTTAGATAGGTTAGTTTGATTTGTTACTATCGCTGTTTTAATTTTGCTAGTGATTCGTCATGGATATCAGCCTTAGAAATGCTAAAAAGTGCTGTATTTTTGGTGCGTTTGAGGAGCTTCATGACAATCAACTACCCACCTACTAAAAGTGTATCACGCCAAGTGTAAAAATTTAATAAAATCTTGGAAGCGACTTTCAGAAGATAAAAAGCAAGAATTCTTCATGAGTGCTGAAAAACTGTTTGATTTGAGTTCATGTATGTGTCAAAACTTTCAACTATGTTGTTGCTCTACAGAAAAGAAGGTCCCAAAAGAGCAACGACCTTTCTTAATTGATCAGAGGACTGATAGGAAAATTATTATGGAAAGAATGGATTTCACGGCAACCCGGAAGAAATCAAAATAACAACAAAGTTTACGCTCCTGTCTGGTTTGAGATATGATATGGTTTAGTTCCAGATATCTTTCAGTCGATTTGAAAAAGGTGGTAGACCTCATTATTAAACGCAATGCTTACTTTGCGCATCCGGAAAATCTGCTGCTAGCCATGATAGCTGATCCACAAAAACATGTGCGAGACTCGCTGCTAAGCGCATTTTGAAGGCGAGGGAATCGCTTAGTGCTGAAAATGTGCCTCGAGTATTTCAGGTACCTGATATTAACGTAGATGCTATAACTTATATAGATCTAATAAACTGGCAACAAGAGTATTTTCACCCTCAATACTCTATGACTCCGTGATTCAAATGAAACTCTTAATTCTATAGTAGAGTCTGGAGGAAAGGAAGATCTTCTTTTCCTGCGACTTCCTGGACGCAGGCTGTGGAGCGGGCAGTAAAGATTGTTACAGAAGCGTCCTTACAGCTTTGTATCAAAAGTTCAAGAGACAAAATTCAGAGTGGGAAACTAATGTCAAAATTTGAAAGTGAGAAGGATTTTAAGGCTCTTTAAATGATTTTTATTCATTATTTTAAGTTATTTTTGTTCTATCTGCTTATTAAAAAATACTTTATGATCTGTATGTTGTTTTTTACATATTAATATAACTTTCTACTGCGTGAGAGTTATAAAAAAAATATAGCCTAACTATGGATAAAAATTGTGAAAATTTCATATTTTCAAAGTAGTTGCGCGGGTAGAAGGAACGACATAATCAACTTCTTTTTTTGAAGTTTTCTAGTCTTTAAGGGTGCGTCACCATTTTATCACTATTAAAATTAAATCCGAGTAAAAAAAATTTTTCTCATACATGAGCGACCCACCCTACTGTTCATTATAATAACGATAGATTCATAAACATATCAAGCCGAGTAACCACTAACGTTTCATTAACTAAAAGACCCAATTTCATTAAAGCTACATGGATCTCTTCCACAGCCAGAGAAGTAGTAGGTTTAGACTTATAGAGAATACAAGCTGCTCCAATACGAATTGGTGGAGAAGTTAGTGGCTAACCCAGTGTCGAATATTCTCAAGCCACCCGAAGGCCTTCGGCAAGGCTTAACGATTGTTTTTTTTTAAAACAACCGCCGAAGCTTGGGAACGCCCATGAAATATTACCGCACCCACAAACTGACAGCGGTCAACGTTGCTTAACAGGGTTGACCACAAACGATGAATGTGAGCCATTGGGCTATGGTCGATTCGTAACTTTATAATTACTTAATTAACTCCGTTAATCAAACAAACAATACTCGTAAGAGTATCTTAGACCTTGTTGTCTGCTCGATCCATTTACGTAATAGTCAAGTAGCGTTTAATACTCAATATTTATTACTCCATCTTAATCCACCCTGTACATTTAAACCAAACAACACCGCAACGTTTCTCACCAACCACCTTAACTTTCACCAAACGATTTCCGATCAGCAATAATCCTAACCTTTTCTTCCTTCTACGGATTTACGGAGCGATTTCTAAACTGTTAAACTGTTAATGGCGGGTATTACTGGAGCTCTCATCTGTTCCGTACGTGATTATTTCAAAGGCTGTAATCGAAGTATTCAATCTGTAAGGCTTGAGCGGACTCGATCGCGTTCTGAATGGGAGAAAGTCTTCGGTAAGTTATAGCACTTTTATAGCCATCAATTCGCTTTAACTGGCGATTGGACGTGATTTTAACACAATTCTTTTTTCAAAACATACAAGGCTTAGGACGTAGTTTCTGAAAAAAATGTGCACCTGTCCGGATAATGCAAGACTTGTCGAGTATTGCAAATGTTTATGTCGCCAGAAGACTTACGAATAGGGCCAGACTTATGCCAATGACTTATATATCAAAAGTGTATACCTACTGGTACATGTCACAACTACAACTTGCACTAGACAGAAAAATAAGATTAACGGTTTTCTGTTTTTAAATTTCCTTGTCTATCTTCTCGTTTCTATTGATTTTCGAATCTCATTCGAAATTCTTGCGAAGATGCTCAAACTGTCGCTTGAAACATTTAACATTTGAATTTTCTTAGTTCACACATATTTTTCTCGGAGCTTCATTATAATGCAATTAGTTTCCCCGTAGTTTCTACTAATGGAGAATGGATGGCCTTTAAATGGATCTACAACGGTTTAGGATAACGACTGTCCTGAAAGGTTTTAACTGTTTTAAAGCAAGGTTGTCACTGGTTAAAATGCCGTGAGTTGATATTAATTATTGATGACTGAAAGAGGTTTGAGGTTTGAGATACGAGTATATTTATTCCCATAAGAATTACATTCACTTATCTACTTGAGAACATACTAATAATTTATCATAGTTTACATAATTATACTTAAACCAAAATCGAATAAATAATAAACAATTTGAAGTTACAAAAAGGAAAGTGTTTCCAAAGTTCATTCCTACATAAGATTTGCATTTTGTCGATAATCCAACAACATTACACAGCTCAAGTACAAAAATGTGACTGGAAGTGGCTTATAAAAGTATGCATATACTGTTCTCGAATATGTGAAGTCTGCATATCCACACTCGGCTTTATGAGATACGAATTTTTATAGAGGGCGTAGAGAAAAACGACATTTGCACACCTATAATAATCAAGGCAGTAAAGTATGTCTAATTGGAAGTAATGAGTCTAGACTAAGCTTTTAACGGCGCACTTTATACCAACGCAAGAATAATGTTCTACGTAGGGTAAGACGTCTCTATTATAAAAATTATCTTAGTTTTTCTATATAAAAAAATACTTTACTTTGCATCATTTTACAGTGTAAAATGGAATTAATAAAGTGGTTGTAGAATGTAATTTTTATAAAAATAAAAAGTGCCTGTCACAAAAATATTATTGAAACGTGACTAAATTATGGATTTTGCAGTATTCGCATGCCTTTGAGGACATTATTGAGAACTCTCAAAATTAAATATTCAGATGTCCTCACGATGTTTTCCTACATTATTACAGCGAGTGACACTTAATATTAGCAACTTAAAAATGTATTTCATGAATTTTCTCAACTAGAAGTATAAGTCGAATATACAGTTACATGATGGTTTAAATATAAAAATAATAAGAAAATATAACTTATTTCATTTCAGATTAAATTCAATTAGTAGTGAAACTTCACTAAGTTTTAATCCGGCCCCAGTCTCTCGGCGCGGGATTAAGCTGTCTCCACTAATTATTGAACTCGCTCGTAACTTGTCGCGCACTTTCCGCTAATATCTCGCAATATTGTGTATCAATTTAATGAGCCTGACGTAATTATAGAGAGGATGACTTATTTGTTACTTACGTATCGTTAGTGACACAGTAACGGGAGATATCGACATGGTAATTTTAGTAAAAGCTTCTGGTAATTATTGAAAAGTTACTGTAATGTTTCGTCTCCTCCCACAGCATAGCACTGGGCAACTATTGATCATAGTTCACCACGCCTGATACGCTTTCGATAATGTTATGGAGTAATCGCTTGGAGGCTCTATTTACTACGCGCTACGCACTACGAACTCGCCTCTCACTCTAGCGGTCCGGGTTCAAATTCAAGAGGCACCAATGACTTTTTTAAGTTATGCGATTTAAGAAATTAAATAATGACACCTGCTGCAACGCCAAAGGAAACTTCCTGAGGAATCCTGCGTGCCCGAGATTTCCACATAATATTCTCGAAGGCATGTGAAGACTGCCAAACCGCACTTGGTCAGCGTGGTGGTCTAAGACCCTCCCATTTCGAGACGAGACCCGTGCCCATCAGAAGGACAAAGAATGGGTTGTGATGGACGTACGTAACTTAAAATATCATCGACGAGTCCATACATTCCGAGTAAAATATTATTTTGACAAATTTAAACCAATAGGTATATAGTAATTATATTGATTGGATACGTTTGACTGATACTATTGCTAGATTACATATTTTGTCAAGTGTATCAATTCGCTAAGCAAAACTTTTTGATACATTTGATTAACTTGAACTGTCAAACATGTCCGATCAAGTTACGCGTTCGCCCTACTATACATTCACATGCATGCTGTTATACAGATGCTCTATAACAGATTCATCTATCTGTCAACGTTTAAAGGTCCACTGCTGGACATAGGATTCTCCTAAACAACGAAACTCCGACCGATTTCGAGCGGTTTTCCGCCATAATAGATCTATGTTACTTAATTATATGTCAAGTGAGCTTGTAAAGTAATTCAATGTCCCCTTGTTGCAGATACCTACGAAGTGACAGTGAACATGTTCAGTAAGACGTAGTGTTGTGCAGTGTATCGACATGGCGGTGCCTCCCCCGCGCCTGCTCCTCCTCTTGTTGCTGGCGCTGTCCGCGGCGGCGCTGCAGCTGGACTCAGATGGCTGCAACCCGGATAAGATGACGGTGTACCGGATGGTCCTCCACACATACTGGACCCGGGAGAAGTTCCCGAAACACTATCCGGATTGGCGGCCGCCGGCGCAGTGGTCACGGATCTATGGTAAGTTGGAAGCAAAATATTGACTTGAAGACAATCGATTGAGGACTCCGTGACGCAGTGGTGTGAGACCATGATTGTTGACTGCGGGGCATTCGTCACTTGATTGTTGTCAAGTCAGTGATGATTAAGGTAGCTTTGATAATATGCATAAAACAACACATGGAAGAAATAGATGTGTAAATAAAAGTCATAAAAAGTAATATAGAAAAAAGTTAAGAAAAGTAAATGAAGTAAATTTCAGTACACACAAATTGTACTTCAAGCCAGGTTAGTTAAATATGTTTAGTATGTATTATGTATTTCGTTCAATAAATCGTAATGTAATGTACCTAATGTTGTGGTTCGAAACCCGGCCGGGCCAGATTAACTTAATTATCTCTCACTAAAGCTAATCCTAACTTATCAACACATATTCCAAACACATTAAACTAACGACTTTTTTTTAATATTATATTATTATTATTATAGTCCCCTAGCAATCGTAATAATAGAAGTGTACGGCACCTCACTACCGATCGTAATATCACTTGACATGACGTCTCAATGCGACCGCCCAGTATCCGATTTTACGTAAATGTCAGATGTAAAGTTACAAGCTCGTTAAAGCTGTATATTGCTGAAGACACTTTGTGCTAAGCTATCGAAAATGAATATCAATATAATAATCAATCCGATGGACCGATAACCTAAAGAATATAGCAGGTAACTGCTGGATTTAGGAGGATTTGCGTCGATTTAGGAAGGCCTGTGCCCAGCAGTGGACCGTAAAAGGCTGATAGATGGATATGTCTAGTAGGTAGTTAGTAGTAGATAAATACATATCTTGTCCTTTGACAGTTTGGGGCATTGACCCTTACTGCTTAGTTGGTTTAAATTAGATCAGTTGCTTGTCATAATAACAAAACAATTTAAAAAAGCAATCGATTATCCAAATCCATTGTAATCCGCAAAATGTTTCTCATCGCGTGATTAATTACAGCTCGAGAATAATACCTACTCGTAATATTGTCAGTAATTTTATTTAGTGCCTATTCTCAGAATAAAGGAACGTTTGTAGGTCAAATGATTCAATCACGACTCGTTTGTGTAAATAACTAACACTTATGAGTCAGTGGTTAGCTTCAGGGGTCCAGGTTCTGATTTAGATCACGTTAAATTGATCTGCTTTAATTTCAAGGGAAAAGGCACGGCAGGAAGGATTAAGTATAAGAAAGTTCATAATATAATTCTCTACATGACGCCTGTATATCCCTGAAAGGGTAGGTTATGTTTAATACACCCAGCTTTCACCAATTTTGTTTTGGTCTCATGTAATTGTTGGTGAGCCTAATGCCATACATACCGATTCAGTTTTTTATAAATTATACAATAAACTGTACACTTTCATCAAATTCTAGTTTAAAACTAAATAGGTATCTATCGAAGTTTGTATACTTTACCAATAGTTTTATTTTCCAGAAGTGACAATTTACGAATAAAATATCGATGATTCACCAACAACAATACGAGTTCGCAGCGTGAGTGATGCGATAAATGGTGGTGTCGCGTGTTTTTGTACCGTTTCGTGGTAAGAAGTTATCGTATGAACACAAAATGTGTTTTGTAAATATTGGATTAGGTACTCAGCTTTTGCTAAAAGCCGTTCTAATGGTAAATCGTTTTCTTTTATAATTAGTTTGTAGAAGTTATATCATAATGAAAATGTTCATTTCTTCATTCAGTTCATTTATTAAGTAGTACTTATGTTTGAAAATATTTTTCAGGTAACGCAGTTTTTTGTTTTTTTCAATAATATTTTTAAAAAAATATTTTTTGTTTTACAATTTTTTAAAATTAAAAAAAAACCGTTACCGACGTTCCCTCCGAAAAAAAAATGATTCAAGTTCTTTTCTTAGAGCTCAAAGGAAATCCTATAAAATTTAATAAATTCTTCGAAGTTTGAGCGAAATCTCTTTAACTTCCTTGCCGGAATCCTTCAAAGTTCTTAGTGGAAGGAGTTACATCTAGTGAAAATGTCAATGCTTTGAGGAAAGCTGTTATTTAGTACACTATATTTTTTGCTGCTTTATTTTAGTGCAATTGCATTTCTATATTGGTAAAGAATATCTAACCAATATAGGTGAAGAAGTTATACAAAAAATAATACTGGAAAGTTGTAAACAAAATGCAATGAAAACAAATCACAAAATAATTTTATTTCTCTTCAAAAATGTAAAACATTTCAAAAAAATCACAAATAATTTATCTTTAAATTCAATGAAAACTTCAAGTTAGCATGATTATTTATTTATTTAAACTTTATGTACTTAAAAATGTGCAGCAAAGGTACTCTCTACTAGCACAGGATACATAATAATACAAGCTAACTACTAGCCAACATTATTGGATAGAACTCTCTAGGATTACTTTAGGATACTTTAGTTACTTCCAAGATCAACTGAATTGAGTTGGTCGACTGGTTAAATCATATACCAAGTGTTTAAGCAAAGGCTCATTCATATAAGTACTCCTTAGCTATACTATCTTGTTTAAAACATAATACGATGTAAAACTAAAATACATGTTATTTATACAGATGGACTTCATCTCTGGTGACATTTTGCATTAACTGATTCTCGTATCTAGTCGTCGAGTTACAATGAAGTATTGTAAATCGACGTCTCGTTACGAGTTACAATATTGTATGTAAGTGTGTTCTAATAGGAGTATATATATTATTTTGTAGCTAACTTAGAACCCGCTGAATTATTAATAAAAAAAAGTAGGTATACTTACCAAATGCTTATCAATACCCTTATAAAATTTTTACGTTTCCTGCTAGAGGCCTGCCTACCTGCCAAAATGCATTATCAAATCTCACAAAACAACAGCATTGTCCTAATTTACGTTAAAATCGGTCAAAGGACCGAAATAGCGAGTTGCGAGACAGAAATTCGCAGAAAAACCGATATTTTACGAGATAATTCAGCAGTTTTATTTCCATACAAACATTGTAATCCATTGTGTGCTGAGGGATCGGGAGCTTTGGCGTTACGAACATGTGTGGTGTTGACTCTCTCTGTGTGGATTATAAGGAGTTTATTTTTGTCAACCCTTAAAAAGTGAGCATTTTAGGATTAATATGTTTCGTACCTAATGAAATGAAATATTAAATTCAAACATTACGAATTCGTACAAATTTCCATCCATCCACCCATCAGCCTTTTGAGGTCCACTGCTAGACATCCCTCCATCCATCCATCAGCCTTTTGAGGTCCACTGCTAGACATCCATCCATCCATCAATCTTTTGAGGTCCACTGCTGGACATAGGCCTCCCTCAATCGTCGCCACTCCTCTCGATCCTGCGCCCTCTGAATCCAACGGTTTCCCGCTGTCTTCTTTCGCCGTCAAAAAGGTCGTCAGTCCACCTTGTCGTAAAAATTTAGAAATAGAAATAGAAATAAAAATTAATTTACACAATAATTAGTAATTTAATAATAACATTTTAATTAATTAAACGGAATTAAGCAATTTTAACTCTATCCCGCTGTTTGAATCGTGCTTATTGAAATGCCTACGGCATCGATATGCTTCACTGAAAATAAGCACTGTGCCTTATCTAGCAGCACTTTACTGAATCTGACATCTGTAATATTAATAACGCACAAATAGATAACTAAACAACATTAAAAGAAGACGTTTGTACGACTAGTCGAGGATCCTTTACAAATTCCCAGGGATTAGTAAAAAAGGGAAACATTTCTTTCCCGTTAGCTGTTCGCGATGAAACGAAAATAGCTCAATCATCTGACATTTTGTCATCCGATCTAGCACAAAGCGCCAAGTAAATTGGTGACATTAGGGTTGAGGGAGGTAATTCCGACGTCATACGATATTTTGATTACGCGTCTTAGAAGACGGCTTATGCCTTATTCTATTTCATCGTAAATTGCTCTGTACAGTCCGTCTATTTTATAGTAAACTTAGTTTCAAATATGAGGTCGTCATTTTGTTTTCAGAAAATATTTCTTTTTAATATCACAAGCAGCCGCGATATGGGCACAGATTAATTAGTAAGGCATACGGGTCACGTGATGGTAAATGTTAATTCGTAAGGGATATCATCCTCCACCAATCCGCATTGGAGCAGCGTGGTGGAGTATGCTCTAGACCTCTGTGGGGGAGTCTGTGGGGGAGACCCGTGCCCAGCAGCGTGACGACTATGGGTCGCAGCGAAGGGATATCATAATACTAGTGGACGCCCGCAGCTTCGCTCGCGTGGAATTAGACATTCACTAACTTCAAAAACGGCAAAGTTTCATACTAACTTTGCATCCCCGTTTTACCCCCTTAGGGGATGAATTTTCAAAAATCCTTTCTTAGTGCTCCCCTACGTTATAAAAGGAACCCCTGTGCAAAATTTCAAATTTCTAACCCTTATAGTTTAGGCCCTGCGTTGATATGTCAGTCAGTCAGTCAGTCAGTCAGTCAGTCAGCCAGTCAGCTTCTCCTTTTATATATATAGATATTGTTATTGTTTTTATTCTTACTGCTCAGACGACAGACTATCGATAGTGAGCTAATGTGGACATATCGATATCATCAGAGTAGCCTACTTCCGGATTCTGCCCTCATGCTTCCGACGCGCCCGGTGTAAGCGGCAAAAGTTCCAACCGATGTTTTTATCCGACGTAACTCAAGATTGCTTTTAGCCGTACCAGCTATTTCCCACAGCCCTAAGGAAACATAATTCTCCTGAGGAATATTTTTGGGGAAATCTTCATGGATAGCTTTCTCCAACCCCTTTTCCTCCCACACAAACCTCAGAGTATTGAAGACAGCAATAATTTTACAAACATGAACTGTGACATTATCGGTCGATGACTTCTCAAGTATGTGGAGCCAAGCGCCACTACGTTCTAAATATAAGAACGGTAACTAGATGTGTCATTCTTAAAGCTGATTGATTATTCACAGTCTTGACTTGGCACAAACATTCTAATGGCCCTAAGAATTTTTGTACGCTTTTCTATGCAAGCAAAAAAATTGTTACAGCAGTAGAGTAGATAATATTGGTCATAAGCGTACCTGATGATACCTGATAACAAAAGAGGACTCCCAAATATAGAGGATTATTTTACCCTGCAACCAAAATTTGCAACCGTATGATGACTAAATAAACAACTGTCCTAATAAAAAAACTATCCTCGAACGAAATATTATAATTCATTGGCTATTGTTATTCGATTGTAATAATTTCTACAACAGTTCTGATCTGAACTGTTTGTTAAGTCGCATTTGATTAACGCAGTCATTCCGATATATTTTAAAGAGCTAATCTCCAACAGACGTTCAGACGCAGATAGATATCCATCTATCTGCGGATGGATTAAAGACTGACTACTAAACACACAATCATTAAAATATAAATTTACATAAGTAAAACCGCATGCAAAGTTAAGCATACAAAATAAAAATGATGAATTCTTCATGTCTCATTAGTATGTCTCATCCTCTTTGCTAAATGGAACCAATTGATTACTCATGGTCGTGTTGGCACTAATTCAAATTTCGTTCGTTATTCTAGTTCGTGTTCCTCCGACGTTGTAAAACAAGAAATTGTGAAAATAGCATGAGACAGGTGCAATTGCATTAGTACACAGATAAAAAATAATTAAAATTTAGTCATCTTATCTATGTTTTGAAATGAAATGAAATTGATTTCTTTTTCGGACAACATAGATCCATGATTTGTTATTAAATTGAAGACTTATATAAACTTTAGTAGGTACATACAAAGAAAAACAGGAACATGGTCAATAGACCATGTGTCTGCGAGGCACTCCGACGACAGCGTCTGGCCGAAGAGAGGTTTACCTAAGTTTCTGTAAGCTTCCGCGCAAAATGCCTAAGTACAGGTGCATGCAGATCATCACACAACAAACTTTATCTTTTTTTATCCCACTATTGGGAACGGATATCCTCTCGGAATGGGAAGGGATAATAATAATAAGGATTTGCCGTCCAGCGTGTCAGCATGTTAGGTAGCCCATACAGTGAGTGACGAATCACCACCTGCCGCTTTTTAGGTTTATAACGATCTAAATGGCAGGTGTCATAGTTCTTCATAGCCCATGTATCAGTCCCTCTAAATCCACCACAATAGACCCTATATAGTTTCCATTCCTTTGCAATAGTTCCTGTGCATCTGGCGGGGGCCACCTTTGGACACATGACATTTAAAGAAATACATATTAATTAGTAATAATGATAATCGTTCTAGTCCACCATGCTGACTAAATGCGGATTGGCTGACTTCACTTGCCTTCGGGAACACTATCAGGCAGACAGGTCTCCTTCACCGTTACAGCAGGTGAAATTTAATTTTTTAAATCGCACATTATTACATTAGAAAAGTTATTGGTGCGTGCCGCTTGGTTTTGAACCCGGACCGTTCGAGTGGGAGGCGAGTTCGATAGCCACTCGGCTGTCACTCTATGATGATGCAGATCATCAGCATTTGTATATGTTTCAATTACTATTAAACGCAACATTCAGTTTAGCTATAGTATAATTCTTACTAGAATAAAACTAAATAATATACCTACGACGTATTGAAAAGGAAACTGATATTTTCAGGATTTTACTTTAAACTAACTTAAAATTTTACTTTAAATTTAAATATATTTTTTCCGCCTTATGACGTGAAAGTTTTACTATGATATTTTGTTGCTGCGTGAAATATGATAAACTAACTATTATGTAACTGTTACTATTCAAATATATTTCTTTCTCTTAAATACTAGAATTATTGTTGTAACATCTCAATAGTAAAAATATTGTTTATTTTCCCTTTCTTCAAAATCCTATTAGTTTAATCTTTTATCGGTTTTGTCAAGTGTAACGGTATAAACGGTGTCAAGTATAAACGGTTCTTTCATAAACTTGGACACAGACAGACCCAAAGTATCTCACTGAGCCAACAAACAGATAAAAACCATTATCCAGCTAACACTTAAGAGATAAAGTAGAACCTTAATGTGTTGGGACGCTGTAAATAAGCAAAGTTAGCTTCTCCATCCACTTTGGGAGAGAACAACACACTTAAAACGCCTTATTGCATGAACATTAAAAGTTTTGTATATTATAAAAAGTCTAGAAATTATAATGCATTACAAAAATTGGTTTATGCAAACTAAACTATGTTATAGGGTTAAAACATATTACAGTAAACCACATCTGTGGCATACTTTCCTACCTAATCGAATTAGAATTGAAAAGGGAAGAAGATAAATGTTTATTGCAGCGCCCTCTGCCGAGTACAGTAGAATAAAATAAAATAGTCCTAATGTGGAATTAAGGTTTTTGATTACAGATGTGACATTATACAGTATGATGTGTGCGTCTAATTCCCGCCACAAATGTGTATACAATATTTTATTAAGTACAGTTTCCTATTTTAGACTATGTAATTTTTAGACTAAAATTTTAGAATTATCTTGGATTATCAATATTTTATGTCAAATTACCTTAACTACAACCCATAGACATCCGTTGGATACCGATCTCATCAACAGCCAGAGATGCGGGAAGTCTAAACCATGCTCCACCACACTGTTCCAATGCGGATTGATAGAGACAATTACCTACCGACACTAAAATACAATGCGATTCGGGCTAATGTTGTCGTTTCATGACTTGTTATTTTACTTTTTTCCCTGGAAAGGAAATGAGGGTGAGTTAGGAAAGAAACAGGGTAATTAGTTCAAGGTGCGCGGAAGTAATCGCTAGATTTACGACGGTATGGAAATTAATATATTGTTATATTAGTAAGCGGTGACAGCCCAGTGGCTATCGATCCCGCCTCTCACTCGTGAGGTCCGGCCCATTACATAACATTAACTGGAATTTATATTATTTAGGTTCAGGTTTGGCTTTATTTATGTACGCAAAATACGGGAATTGGCTTTGCGGGGTTCCGTCAAAATTTGTGACAAAGTCTGACTTGTGTAACACGAAATTAAGTTAGGTTAGTGTTTTTTTCCATAAGTGAGAAGGGTAAAACAACCTCATCAAATAGGTTAGTGTTTTTGTATCATTATTGCATTGTCCTACATTATGTTTAACTCACCTTAAATAGAATATAACGCAGCACTGTTGAAGTAAAATATAGGCAGCAGCTGCAGCGATGCAGGAAGCAACGTAACTGTAAAGTAGAAAGTTCTCAAATCACCTATCATATAAATGTTCATCCACGCCCCTGTGGTGTGGTGGTGAGGTACCTTGACTGTTGAAATACGGGTCAAGGTTCTAAAACCCAGTTTCCGGCTGGGGCAAATATTTATTTCACAGATAAATATTTTGTTCTTGGATGTTAAACTATCTTGTTTTTTGCGCAACAGGATTTACTGCGGAGTGAGTGTGTAGAGAGAAAAAATACTACTATTTTAATTGACATTCTGCACAAAAGACAAGTAAATTTCCAAGGTGTTTTTCTCTAGAAATGGAATTAAGTAGCTTGACGAAAGCAAACTAAGGTCAAACAGGGCCATTAGTTCAAGGTGCGCTCGCCTAATTCCCTTTGTTACGAGTATGTACTGGCAGTTCCGTGCAGATTTTGTTTTGTATAACAGGTCGTGGATCTATTTATTTTCAAATGCATGTACGGTACATAACATAAACGAAAACATGAATGAATGAATGAAAAACATTCTGGAGACTCTTTAGTTTCAGTATTTCATGTAATAAATGTTAGTGATTTCTCATTGAGTTAGGCGCGCCGGAGTACAAGTTTTTTCATTTCTCTCCAAACAAAAACCAGGTACCACCTATAGATTCGATCACGGAATAAAAAATATAGAAACTGCATGTTAGCGCAAATCATGGCTCCGCCAAAACAATATCAGTCATTTATGAAGTGAGATGTATCGCATCTATTTTTAGTCTTTTTTTACCATTAGTGTACGGAGGGATACAGGCTCCCTCTTGTGTTCTAATGGCTTTACTATAGCGAGTGCTCGCTGGAGCTGGTAGATGTCATTCTGGCTTTGTCTTTCTACATCTCTCGCCGGAGATTCAAGTCTCTATAAGCTACGGTGATCACTTACCATCACGTGACATTCTAATCTATCCATACATAAATATATATGTACTATCTAATCTTTTTTACTAATTTAAAAATGTAATATTGTTTAAGGAGTTTAGAACATAAGAAAAAGATCAGGTGTTTCCACAGATAAATTATGATAGGACTGCTCCGCAACTCCGCCCAATTCCACATCACACGAAACACACCCTTACCACAGTGGAATGAGGAAAGGTCATTAGTATAATGACCTTAGCCTTACTTACACAGCAAGGCAAGTTGCTATTTTGATTTACATTGCCTACTGATTGGACAGTTGACAATGATTCACTGATCCTACGTGGCTATAGCACATGAGGTAAATGTTTACTAATGTATTATCTGTGTAAAAATACCACATTCCTCATTTAACTGGCAATTAAACTGACAGATAAGTCACATGACAGAAGGCGCCCCGACGTAAGAGTGAGATTCCTCTTACATCTTGACGATTGTAATTAGCAACTTCACTTCTTATTTTACACGACACACAACCGAGAAATGACTCATCGCAATTGCGATCTATTTTTATTTAAGGGTACTAAAATAGTTCTTCAGCTTTCGTGAAAACACATGTGGAATGTAGAAACGATACTCTTATTGAAAACACTTTTAAAGATAAGGAAAAAATATGAGGGGTACTGTAGTGTATGCGCCAGCGTCAGTCATGCGCTAGCGGTGAGCCAGTACGGACGTGGGCCGGACGCATTACCTACTTCACCTATTGAGTGATCAAAGGCGTGTTTTATTTAATATAATGGACATCCAAACACTACAGGTACATGCTGTCATAGACTCGATATGTAGACCTGCTGACTTCAAAAACTTTTCCTTCGGTACATGAGAATCCTGAGAGGCGACCCGTGTCCAACAGTGGGACAAAGAAAGAGTTGTGATGAAACATGAGAATATAATCTAGGTCTGGCAACGTACTTGGACCTCATTAACTATCCCATGATTCAGGAGAGCATTCACCATGAGTAGTATTACAATTGATCAGTCAGTCTATTCCGGGATCATTATGTACCGGAAACCTGCTCGTTCGTAAAATCATTGATCATGTAGCAGATTAAGTAACATTCTGAATTAACGGAACCAATAATTTACAAATCCTGAATACAAATATAGATTCTTATTAAAAATATTATGTATGTATGTATGTATTTGTAGGTACAAATGAATGGTCTTAGAGAGCATAAATAATATTTTTGACTTATAAATCTGAATACATTATAGCATTATCCCGAGACCAGAAATATTATTATTTGAAGAAAAACAAATTGCGTTCGAGTTCAATAATGTTTAGCCGAGCCGGTCTCTGCCGCCAGTTAAGGGTCATCGCTAGTGGGTATCCGCTTCCGTGCTTTGCAGGGCACTTTAAAGCACCGGTCTTGGTTGATATCGTATGATTGCAGTCACTAAGCCATGTCAGCAGTGTGATAGATGCTCTCAACTTTTTCATTTGAGATAAGTAAACCGTGCCCAGAAAAACACGTTAATAGGTTGCAGCACTTGTAGCTAAGTAGAAACATTTAAATCCATAGGCGAATTTCGTATGCGATCGAGTTCTCTATCTATATAGTATCTTCAGTTCATACAAGAAATTGTTCATGAAAATTACTTATCAATTTCATACAAGTTCATGCTCACATAATAATATGGGATGACATTGATAATGACGTTTCTGAATACAATAACACATTGCGCGGACATTCGATGATAATGAGATAGCCGCAGTCAATACACTGCCGCTGTATCTCCGTCGACATGAATCATAATGACTGTCTGGTTCGGATTTCATTCGTATACGAACAAACCCCCGAATACCGAACCCTTCAAAACGTCGGATTAATTTGACACTTTGCACACTTATCAGTGACCGATGACAATGCAATAATTTAAATAGTTTGTCCCATTATTCTGACCAGGATCTTCGATTATCGCAATTCAAAAATTGTATGGATAATTCTAAATAGTATAACGTTATTTATTTGAGGTCATATAGACCTGTGTAAGAATATTGCTTAGTGTTTCATATTGGGATTTGAGTGTCATATCTTAAATATAGAGGGGTGCCGGGGTGTAAAATACCGCGAGCCGTTGAACGATGATTTTACTCCCGACTCGTGGCACCACTGAAATTAATTAAAATAGAACGGTAAACTTGGCCCGCGCCACAATCTTGCAATATACTGCAAGATATCTCGCAAGTTCGGTCAGTGCGCGTCGATACTTGTTATTGATAGATTTGATTACAACTTAAACGAGTGTGTCACCTAACTAATTACTATAGTGTGACGTCACATAGTAGGCGGGACTTGGGCAGGGCTGACGAAAAAAATGACACGCATCGTTTGTATCAAAATAATACGTGATCTCCGTTCTATCTTGATTAATTTCTGTGACCCCTACTGACTAGCGAGCAAAACCACCGGGTCTATATCGGAGCTAAGGCAACATATTGCCTTGTTTGATGACGGAAGTTCTGTGCTATCCCGGGACATATATGATATACCGGTATATAATATAAAGCGACGAGCCTTCGGCTCGAGGCTTTAATCGCCTCATCATTTGACGCGCGGTTTTGAAGACATACGCCATGGGCGCGATGGTTTAGGTAAAATAATATATTTATATAGGCTTGGTTATATAGGCTATAGCCATTAATATAAATTAATAGTATCATAGCAAGCACGAGTAAATTTATCTTTTTCATTAGCAAAAAAATAGGAACTTTTTCACTTCCAATTTCGCAATTTATTTATTTAGTAAAAATCTTATAAGAGTTGTAGTACAATCTTAAATTGTAGTCTCGTTTCAGAATTTTTACACTGATTAATTTACTCCAGATAAATTAGGTATTCTTCATTCTGTAACTTTCTGCGTAATTCAATCTGACAAGATGAAACGGGATAATTTTTTTGAGCGCTACAAATCTCACGTTGAATTATAAAAGAGCGAAATTTGTTCTTTGCGTCTATTCCTCTATTTTAAGACCTTGTTGTAGCGCACGCGTGAGAGTGATAAATTAAATTTTAAGTACCACTTTTTTATTAGATAGCAAACGAACTTGCAGCGCCACTCATCTGCTGCCACCAAACAACGGTAACTAATTTTGAACGAGACTCATATCAGGACTAGAAACTTTAGTCCAGTTGGCAGAGAGAGTAATAAAAACATTAGTTAGTCAGTTCGTAGTGAGAACTCTTAGGTATTTCTCATGATGTTCCTTTCACTGTTACATATTTAATTTAATAAATCGTGCATAACTTTGTTACCAAACCCGGATCGCTTGAGCGAGAGGCGAGCACGATAGCCGCTGTCGCCGCTTCAGTTGAAAAAGAAGTGTAATTAATACTGGCAAAATAAATATATAATTTTAAGCCATTTTCCGGACAATTAAAAAAAAAATTAATAGATATAAAAAGTTTTGGAATTTCTAAACTGATTTCAACTCATATCAAGAAAGTCTCGTGATTTCATATTCAAATCACGCGCCCGCTTTGTCGTAATGTTTCGGGTGGGCTCTTAAAGGCCTAACTGCTATATTACTCAAACATGCCTTCTCCCGCTCCATGCTTAGATATTCAGCATTAAATATGAATACTAATAATTCCTCGCTGCGACCCATAGACGTCCCACTGCTGGGCACGGGTCTCCCCCACAGACGCTGCTGCGGGAGGTCTAGAGCATACTTCACCACGCTGCTCCAATGCAGATTGGTGGAGGGGTTAGTTGCCAACCCAGTGTCGAATGTTCTCAAGCTACCCGAAGGTCTTCGACAAGGCTTAACGACTGTTTCCAGCATTGAAAACAACCGGGACCGACGGCTTTACGTGCCCTCCGAAGCACGGTAGTGTCCATGAAATTTTTGCCACTAGCGGTCACCCATCCACAAACCGACCGCGCCCGTCGTTGCTTAACTCTTTCGATCACATTGAATCGATGCGAGCCATTGGGCTATGGACGCTACTTGGAATTTTTATTATATATAATTATAATAATTCCTACAGCCTTTTATTTCGATAAACTTTTTACGAACATGGAGAATTACCAAAATTAGAACTAATTAGATTAGTCTAATATCTGATTTTGGTTATTTTTTAAAAGCTTTTATTTAACTTCACTCGTATGTATCTATGTATGTATGTCCTAGAATCTTGCTAACAATATTTCACCCACTTCCACTGAAGCTATCGAGCTGAAATTTGACACACATATTTGGTTCCGATGACAATGCACGAAAAAAAAAAAGAGATATAAAAAGCATTTAAAAAAAATATTTAAGGTTATATTGTAGATCTGTTTGCCAGTCGACAAAGTCTCCACCAATATATTCCATTCATGTCTATCTTGAGCCACTCATGTCCATGTTCCATGACACACCTGCCACATGTCTGTCATTCAGCATTAAAGACCATGAAATTATTTTATTTCATACCAATTTCAATTTTCATTTCCATTTTCTACTATCTACATAATTAGGTGCATAATCTAAACTAAAGCGTGTCACACACTACGCAGATGCGGTAAGATATCTGTATGTGAGCGCATATCTGTCCATATCGGTCTCTATACTAAACTCAAGGAGCAACACACACTACGCAGATCATTTATATTTTACCGTCAAGCATCTGTAGGCACCGACATATATCAAAAGATGGGCAGATAACATCTGCCGATGCAACAGATTTTATACAGGTTGTTTTGCACTGAGACGGAGGTTGATCTAGAATTGTAGGTGGTAGAGCCTATAGGGAACCAAATAGGTTTTATATGAAACCTAATTGGTTCCATATAGAGTTCGCCCGGGGCAGTACCACCGCCCGCCACGGTACCTAGTACCATTTCTACCGTGTAGTAATTGTTTTTAAAGCAAATATGGTCCGGTTGGAAAGGTGTGGTTTCCGGTTACACTTCTTTAGAGGCCAACATCTTAGTCCTCAAGGGTAGCAACACATCTGTGACTAACTTAGAACGAGACTTCTACTAACAAGTATTAACTGGACTATTACTAACACCAACTAACAGGACTAACTATTACTAACAGTCCCCAGTCCTCATACCTACTAACGAACTGACCAACTAATGTTCTAATTAACTCTCTCAACTAATTGGACTAACCATCCCAGTCCCTAATTGAGTGTTGAACTGTTCAAAGTCAGTCACAGTTGTCATGGGCGGCAGCGGATGGGTGGTGCTGCAAGCTCGTTTGGTATCTTGTATCCAATAAAAAAAAAAGAACAATAAACGCGAAATCATTGCCATATTAATGGCATTTGTATCAGAATTGATCATACTTTATAATATGATCCGCACCAAAAACAAGTGAAGCCAGTTATATTATTTATTTATTTATTTATTTGCTAAAATGCACATTACATAATATATGTCACAGAAAGCTATTATGTATACCCTTGAAAGGGTGTAGCATTATGATGCGAGGTCCAATTTCAAGTATCGAGTACATTTTAATTTCATACTTCAACAAACATCATCATACATCTTAATTATTTACATTCTATGTTATTTATACATTAGGTCATTTATAATTAATATAGCAATTTCTAAAAATAACTTATATTAGCATTATTCAATATCATATTTAAATGTCAATAATTAATAACAAATGTCAAGTTATAGGAAAATACAAGTCAATAAAATAATGTCAAAATAATCAATAATAATAATAAATAAATAATCAATAAATGTCAGAATCGTGAATGTCAATTAATTAGAGTGTATTAGTTAAGGGTTATGAATTATGTTTATCTTATAGCCAATTTACCAGGATTTTTGTCTTCTAAAAACTCTTTTATGGAATAATATCCTTCATTTAATAGTAAAGCCTTGAGGTTTCTTTTAAATGCCGAATGAGTTTCTTGTTGTTTTATCCACAGAGGTATTTTGTTATAGATTGTAATCATTCTGTACAAGGGGCTATCTTGAAACATTTTTAAACGGGGCTGGGCTGGGAGTTGTATTTTGGTGTTTCGGCGGGCGCTTTTAATATATTCGTAGTACTCAGGATGTAGACGAATAAACATAGCAGACTCTAGTATACAAATACAAGGAAAAGTGAGAATTTTTTCTTTTATAAAGTAGGGTCGACAAGAGTCTCTTGGTCGGATTCTGTAGAGGATTCGCATGATTTTTTTCTGCTTTATGAATAGTGCGCTTGCATCAGTACTTTGTCCCCACATGATTACTGCGTAGCGAAGCCAGGAGCAGGCATATGCGTGGTATGCAGACAGAGCACACTGAGTGTTTGTGTTTTCTTTGATTATTTTTATTGCGTATATAAATCTTGATAACTATCTGCGAAGTGTGTGATACTTTCAGATCAGTTAAGTTTTTATACGCAGATAAAATATCACCGCATCTGCGTAATGTGTGACACGCTTAAGGCTTACTGTAACATAAAATGGGAGACTATTGAAAAAAACTAACTAAAGATGAACAAAAAGGAAAAACTTTTATAAAATTTGCCTTAAATTAAACTTTTATAAAATTTGCCTTAAAGTAAACTTTTATAAAATTTGCCTTAAATTAAACTTCTATCTAGACGTGTTTGTAATTATGTTATGCATTTTAAAATAATATTTTATCTCTTAGGTCTTCGTTCACAGTAGCATGAAAAAGCGAGGTGGTAATGAAGTTATATTAAATCTCAGATGGACTGAGCTGAAGAAAAAGGGTGGCAAATTACTCTGCAAACATAGAGACGTGAAATATACTGCACGATTTGTTGCGAGGTTCGCGTCGTAGAAGTTTTTATTCCGAGCAGGAATTCTGTATTTACACTATTTTTAGAATGCCGTACACAAAGCGTAAAACGGGACCCTATTACTAAGACTACGATGTCCGTCTGTTCGTCCGTCTGTCCTTCTGGACATCCTTCTCACCAGGCTGTATCTCATGAACCATGATAGTTATACAGTTGAAAATTTCACAGATGATGTATTTCAGTTGCGGATATAACAACAAATACTAAAAAATACAAATAATAATAATTTAAGGGACATCCCATACAACAGACATGATTTTTTTGCCGTTTTTATAGAAAATGGTATGGAACCCTTCGCGAGTTCGACTCGCACTTGGCCGGTAGGTATTTTTTGTATATATACCTACCTATCTATCAATATATATACCTACTAGCTGACCCCTCAAACGTTGTTCTGCTATATGAAATGTCACACTATCACTTCACACATATGCAAAAATACTAAAATCGTGTTTAAAAAACATTTGCCAGTGGACCAAATTGTGAATCTAAACTAAACCATTCTCGAATCCCCTTGAACATACACAAAAAACATCATCAACATCTATCCAGCTGTTTAGGAGGAGTTCAATGATATACACACGTACCTACACAAGAAATATATATACATCTTAACATAATATGTAATATGTTCTCGTGAATAGCAGATTTCTTTTTGAGATCGTATAGAACGAGATGAGAAAACGAGTGGCAATTTAGAATTCGCAACTCACTAACTACTTCTAGTTGGGATTTTTATATATTTATTTTAATAGCTCTTGTAATTAATACTTCGTATGAACATGTGGCTGCGAGAAGGGTTGAGTATCAGGTACTTGATATATTTAATTTTTTTAATTACAACGCGAAAAAAGGAAACGAGGAAAGTTTATTAATATGTACAAATTTCAAATTTGTACATATTAATAAACTTTCCTCGTTAGGTTTACCTTTTATAGATGATTTTATGATGAAGTTTTTTTTTTAATTGGTTTTGTTTCAAGGTAAAAAAAAAAACTAAAGTCATTGAAAACTATCTGAGGTTATAATATAACCTATATAACTAGATTATAGTAGGCGTGTGTAACCGACTATTGTGTTGGTACCATAACAAGTAATCATTTTGATATGTAATAGTACCAACATTGATTCATTTATTCACTCTCCCCTACCTACTGTGTGTGTATCGCATTTGTGTCATCTTGTTTAACAACTGTAAACAATTTGCTGACTTAATTTAAAAAAAAACCTTCCGGGAATAAATGTAGTTCTTAATATAGGCGTGGTATTACGTTATGTAATCAAGAAATAAGAGCGTGAGTATGAGTATTACCATGTTATCTTATCTTTCAGGTGTGTCCCACAGCCGGTCCAACGTGCTATTCCGGCTCGGCAAGCGCGTGTCCGGTCCGGTCCGCCAGTTCGCGGAGTCCGGCCGCACGGACTCGCTGACCGCCGGCGCGGGGACTCTGGACGCGTTCACCGCGCCCCCCGTGCCGCAGGGCGCTGGACGCACCGAGGCTGAGTTCTTCGTCGACGGCAATCATTCTAGAGTAAGTGTACACGCATGCACTCGTGCTGCGTGCTCGTTTGCTATCTTGTTTTATTAAAAAGTAGTAATTGTTAGTAAAGTATGTTAATATGTTAAGAAGATTTATGTGTATGTTACTTACTTACCACTTATTTAGACTTCTTATAAATAAAACTATCAATAGTGAAATAATTTATAAGAATCTGTCATTTATATGTCAGTTTAAAATAGATAGGTACATTTAAATGATGTTAAAAAAATGACATCCAAGTAAGAATACAATATAACAATATAGACGGGCCCCTTGGCGCAATCGTTAGTGACCCTGCCTGTTGCGCCAGGGGTCGTGGGTTCGAATCCCACTCAGGACAAATATTCGTGTGACGAACACTTGTATTTGTTCTGTGTCTGGATGTTAATAAAATATTATCTATTTAAGTATGTAATTAAAAATATCTATGTATGTATATCAGTCTCTGACACCCATATTGCAGGCTCGCGCCTACTTTGGGGTCAGATGCCCGTGTGTGAGAATGTCCAAGATATTTATTATTATTATTTTATTATCAATTATCTGCTCAAGCTAGAAATCGAACCTTGAACGCTCGACTAACTAATAAACACAACAAAAACGCCATGTACTCGAAAAATTAAAAAAAAAATACAAGCAAATGTCTAGTTTCGAGATAGCCAAAAGTTTCGGTCCCCGTAAAATATCGCTTTTCGGCACTAATTGACGGTCGAGGGTAAACAAAAAGCTCTAACTTCGGCCAGCGCAGCGAAACGGACCACTCGAATCGAAGTGAAAATGGGAAGTAGATTATTACTTACGTAATGGACGAACGAGAAAACCTGTGAAATGTGAAATTTACTACGTAAACCATATAATATTTATTGTGACCGCTTAAAGTATTTTAATAACACAATACTCGTAAATTTTAGTAACACGTATCCGCATCTCTTTTGATGATTATTTTTATTAGATTAGATTAGGTCTTGATGAAGTTCCCTATTTTAAAATCACTACCATTGTAGTGATATTATACACTCAACAAGTGGTATTTTATACACTCGATTGGCGGGCCAAGAGAAAGACTAAGAACGGTATTGTTTCGCAGTCGCAGTCGAGTGATTTCCAAATGTATTCGATGATAACATACGAACGTCGCAAACTGTAGGGTTATGATAGATTCGCACAAATCTAACCAACTAAAATGCATTCTGAGCCACTGGGCGTCTTTCGAAGCCACCCCTAGATTTAGATACCGGCCGTACATTTCGTCTCCCTTTCCGGAAGTATCATGTTTCAGCGCTAATTGACGGTCCGAAACAAACAACAATTACGGCGTCAGGCGATACAGCAAACAGGGCGGTCGTTCAAATCGACAGTAAAAGGAGAATTTATCACAACAGCCGGCCATCGCGGAAATAAGTCCGAATTGAAGGCAACGGCTAAGTACTTATTTTATTTTTTGTGAATAAGATAGCAAAATAATATTTCCCAGCATGGTAAACATTGGCTTAACTCCTTCCATTCCGAGCCTAACAGTGGGATAAAGAAAAGGTTGTAGGGGTGACGTTCGAAGCTTGTCACAGATCCGTTGCTAACTTTGACATACGGAACATTTCTACAATACGATTGTATTGTAGAAATGTACCAACATGAAAGCGAGTTTCGCAGAATCGGTCTAGGTATATAGGCGGTCGTAGTCAAGCTGTGACCAGTCATGAAACTCCAATCTATTGAAAATATGACTTGGATTCCTGGAGATGCTATTGGCGAATGCCATCCGGAAGTTAGTATAGTTAGAACGGTATTTCAAACCCTAATTACGACGGGTCAATTAAGTTATATAAATTAAAAAATATATATATTTATTATACTACAACTTACCTATAGGTACCAAATTTTAATTTTAAAGAAAACAGTACCTAATAGTTGCATGAAATTTGTGTTTCCCTTAAATTTTAATTTAAAAAAATTTAAGTAAGCTTAAAAAGCTATGCGTCCATATCCCAATGAGTCAAGTAATAAAAGCAGAATTTATCGCAACAGAAACCAACGTTTTATTGGCAGTTAAGACTAATTTCAGTTGTTAACTGTTTAACGGCGCACTTTTAATTTGAGTTCGTTCCATTCGAGTGCTCACTCGCTGTCAGTACTGTTTGATTGGGCCCATAATGTTTGATTATTTGATTGAAGTGGCCATTTGTTGCCGTGGATCGCGTTTATTGAGCCGTTTGGTGTTATTTATGACAGTATTGTCGTTTGTTTGTCCAGTTTTACGATATGGCTTTTATTGGATCGACTCTTGTAATGGATTATTCTTTTTGAAAACTAATTGGGCTGTAGCATTCAGGTCATCAGGTTTTGTTCTGAAATCAATGCTTACCAAGTGTTTACTGAAGTAGGAATAGCATGTTTACATAAATGACCCGGATGATTACAAATATCAACTGCTGTAACCGACTTTCTCACACACGACCATCTGACCCCAAACTAGGCGCGAGACTGTACTTTGGGTGTCAGAGACTGATATAGACACATAGATTTATTTAAATACATACTTTATTAGACAATATTAACACCCAGACAGAAAAATCACAAGTGTTCGTCACACGAAAGTTTGTCCTGAGTGGGATTCTAACCCACAACCACTGGTGAAACAGACAGGGTCACTACCGATTGCGCCAACGGGCCTGTAAAAACAAGAAAATCTGCCTAAATACAAATATTAGATTAAGTGAAAACCTGAATTCAGGGCAGCTATTCTGGTGATTCCGAAGTGGTGCTAAATTAATCGACGGGCGGCGTTCTAAATTAACCTATTTTTATGGAATCTGGTGACCGCCTAATTGTTTGAGTTATAATGAAACTTTTCCATTGAAAGAATTGGAATCGGTTTGTGAAATGCTCGAAGTTGGAATGCGGACGAGTTTTCTTTTGTATAAGTAATTGCATTGAGAACTTCAAAGCCAGTTGCTTGCAGTTTTTATTAACTAACTAATTCTTACCCCTTTAACAATTCATATCAATGAAACCTTACATCTATATATATAAAAGGAGAAGCTGACTGATTGACTGACTGACTGACTGACTGACTGACTGACTGACATATCAACGCAGGGCCTAAACTATAAGGGTTAAAAACTTGAAATTTGGCACAGGGGTTCCTTTTATAACGTAGGGGAGCACTAAGAAAGGATTTTTGAAAATTCACCCCCTAAGGGGGTAAAACGGGGGTGCAAAGTTAGTATGAAACTTTGCCGTTTTTGAAGTCAAGTGGGCAACCCGAACGCGGGCAGACGTCGTTAATGGGTCTAATTCTACGCGAGCGAAGCTGCGGGCGTCCACTAATTTTCAATATATTGTTTTTACCATGATTGAAATTTAATATTTTATGAAAATCATATTATTATATAATCATCATACAGTCGAATAAATTGTCTCATTTGACCCTCTGAACTCAATTATCATCGCTCAATTATAAGTCCGTTTATAAAGAATGCTTAAAATAGATTTTACCTTACGTAAAACTCGCACTGGCTGATATGAAAAAAGATTTTTTTTTTATCAACCTCTCCACGTGGAAGCTCGGAGCGCGATTAGTGACGGTAGGCCTGTTTTCACCAACGAGTAGTTCCGGAACATCTGCCTTTGTACTAAGGACGGAGTAAAAATATATTTTCGTCGACAGCGCATCACGGCCCAGTACAGAACGGGTCGAAATGGAAACTCTGCATTTTATAAAATACAGTTATTTGTATAGAAAAGTGTACACTATTGTATTCAGTCTTATGCTCTCATATTTAGTTAATACTGCTCACGTATGCTTGTTCTACGGTTATAATTTATAATGAGAAGGGCGCAATCAATGATCTTATTAAAATTGCCTTAACATTATTTTGTGCTCAGCCCAGTTGTTTGTATGTATCTATGTATGTATTTATGTATGAATCTATGTATCAATCTATGAATATTCACTCTGGCAGAACGACATGGATTTTAGCTTTAGAGGTGTCTTTAGATTCGTCATTAAAAAAAAAATGATCATGCTTGACAATATTCACAATCGCAGTCGGAGGCATCAAATTATCTATGATTTCTATTTTGTTCCCATTTTTCAGTTCATTTAGTAATTTTTCAATAATTGTTATATATAATTATCTGGTTGTTTTTATTCCAGTGTACTTTACTAATACTTTGCTATTTCCACCCACTATATCCTTTAAGATTCGGTTAAATATTTTTCGGCCCAACCGCTGCGGCAGGCTTTGACGAGAACGATTTGTCTGCGCCTGACATATTAATTATGGCCTAACTAAACAATACTTATAATGGACTAACTATCGAACAAAGCCCGGATTTCGGGGCTACGAATTGTGTTTGAGCTGTAGCTACCTATTTTATTGTCAGCTCACCCGGGAGATTCAATAATAAACACAATTAGGTATGTTTCATTTGAGTGAAGTTTGACCAGTAGGTACTACTAATGTTAAGGACTTACTCGACTACCTCGTTATTGCAGTGTTGCGGACACTAGACTGCGTAACTAGAGCTTCTGCGATTGATCATCATCATCATCAAAACCCTTTCTTGTTATGATGATGATGATGATCAATCCCTGAAATGAAAAAAATCAAGTCTTGGGCACGGGTCTCCTTTCAGAACGGGAGGGATTAGGTTTTAGTAAACCACGCTGGCCAAGTGTGGATTGGCAGTTTTCACATGCCTTCGAGAACATGCAGCTTCGTTCGCGTGAAATTAGACATAACAATAATTTAGTTTACACCTAGTATGTAATATTATGTAGCCAATGTCATTCAGAGAGATGCATCTTTCTAATGGTGAAAGAATTTTTGAAATCGGTCCAGTAGTTTTTGTGTGTAATACCTACAAACAAATGTTTCCTCGTTATAATAATAGTATAGATTAAAAGATCATTCGTCCATTACATAATTGGCCAAACTGAAATTTCCAATTTCCCCACGGCCAGATACGGGTCGTATCTCGGTGGCACACACACTGTTCGTAAAGTGTCGCAATTTACGAGTATGGTGTTTCATTCCACTGGTTTTATGGCATTTATTTTTGATTCGCTCCCACCGCCCTTTGGTGGCTTTTTATTTATTTCTAGAACTTACTACGTAGGACTTAAAGTAGCTTTGTACTCATCCATCATCCATTCATCAGCCTGTTTGGGTCCTCTGCTGGACATAGGCCTTACTTGACGGAGGCCTACGTCCAAAAGCTTTGAACTCACAATAGTAAGTAGCGGATTTTACATGTTTAAATTTTTTTTCTTGCATTTTGAATAAAGAGTTTTAGAGAGCGTTTAGAATTAGAGCGAACAGTTGCATGTTAGTTTCAATACAAAAAAATTACGTTTTTTTCATTCTTTGAAGCTAAGTGATGGTATTCACCGCTACTCCATGAGCCTCTTTTATACTAATTCATTTACCCATGCTTATGGACGTTGGGTTGGGTATCCTACGCATACAAAAAACAATTTAGTTTCCCACCGCTGTTCCATTTATCAGGATCGTGACGTCAGCAAACTGTCGACAGCGCTTTCGTTTCTTAGAGGTACACGTGACCTGTGGCTTCCACGGGTTGTCAACGAGGTTTTACTGTTATGTATCTGTTGTTTATGAAATTTTCATAACGTACAGTCCTTAGTCCGTGCGCCTTCAGAGGATTTTGGTTTGAAAGGACAAAACAAGACGAGTTGTTTTGCGGAACATTTATTGTACCACGTCTTATGAAATGTATTTTCTTACATAATATCACACCTGTATTTCCTCGAAACCAGAGGTGTGTGTTTCACCCATTTTTACATTAGTTTGGTTTTATAATAGGAGTGGAGCCTATTGCCACACACCAGACACAAATCCAGACTCCGTGATACTACTGGAAAGTAATTCTTTGCCCTACCCGGGCTATCGAACCCAGGACATTAAGCTTATTTACTTATTTATTCTTTATTGAACCAAAAGGCTTGTGGTACAAAAGGCGGACTTCAGCAGTCGAAATTTTTTTTGCGGCAGTCTTTTTGACTAAGCCGGTTCTGCGAAGGCGTCTAATCCAATTTATAAAAAAAACTTAAAAAAAAAAAGTATTTTTTGTTGTCATTTGTCATTTAAAACAGCTAATTGAGTATTATGATTAAAACACATGTCACATACTAGTGGACGCCCGCAGCTTCGCTCGCGTGGAATAAAAAGTAAATAAAAATATGAATATTGTGTTGTTGCCGAATGTTTCCTTAGTTCTGCTACAATAATAAATGTACATAATAGTCTACAAGTACATGTAATGCACACACTCCCCAACAGTCGATTCATCAGGATCGTGACGTCAGCAAGGTGTCAAGGTTGGTTCATTTCCTATTGTAAGACACGGACCCCTAGCCCCGACAGGTATCGCGGGCCCGCCAATGACTGATTCATCAGAATGTAGGTAAAGGATGGTAGTGTACGAAATATTCTTCTTCTCTCCAAATTAACGAATAATTCATGTATGCTGGTTGCAAAACAAACCCATGGCTTGTATTCCAATTATACAATTATATAGTTCCATTATACATAGTTCATTTGAATTTATTCATAGATACAGAACAAAGTGAACCTTATTTTACTGGACTATAGAGTAGGTACAGGTAGAAATAAAGAGACCTTACAATTAAATTTTAGTTAATGTACTGAGCTAGAAGTTCTTTTTTTGTCGAAGTGTCTGCAATAAACTTCAAACAGTGTGAAACGCTCATTTCAAGGCAGTCAAAGCACCCGTGATACCCCTGGTGTCGTACGTGTCCATAGACGACGGTGACCACTTACCATCAGGTGGCCTGTATGTCTGTTTGTCCGTCTATTCTATATTATAAAAAATAAAAAAACTACCTACTACATCTGCCCTTCGAGGAAATACAGGCGATATTATGCCCAGTTACTCATATCTTAAAGTCAATTCATATTCAATGTGATATATTGTTACAGGTATCGGCCATGGCGAGAATGATCCCGTCGCCGGATTGGTTCATCGGTGTGGATAGCTTCGACCTTTGCGTGGATGGAAACTGGATTGACAGCATCACAATTGAGGTACGGTTAAGTCCCATTTCGCTGAATGTGACCTTGTACCTGAAATTCTTACGTACCTACATGCAAACCGCGTTGCTAAAATTATAAATTAGCTTCTTTGACAATACTGCCAAAAGATTTTAATTAATAAAGGCGGAAGGTGTACTGTAAGATACAGGAAGGTGTAATATAATTGCTCTTTCGGCTAACATTTTTAGTAAAAGTACACCTTCCAGTACATAGTACATGCTAATACCATGTAAATCACAGACGTATAAAGGAAAGATGTAAATTATATTATGTTAATAAATTGGAGGAAATAAATTGAAGAAATAATTGAGCTGTTGAAGCATCTCCAATTTCATTGATATTATGAAATATTTTGACACAGAGCACGTTGTCTGCGTGAGAATGGCTGATCGCTCGCTGATTGCTTATTTTAGCCGCGATAGACGCGAGCACAGCTAAAGGTCTGAATTAACAGTCTATCGATATATAGATTCAACCGTGCTTCGGAGGGCACGTAAAGCCGTCGGTCCCGGTTGTTTTCAATGCTGGAAACAGTCGTTAAGCCTTGTCGAAGACCTTCGGGTGGCTTGAGAACTGGGTTCGCCATTAACCCCTCCACCAATCCGCATTGGAGCAGCGTGGTGGAGTATGCTCTAGACCTCCCGCAGCAGTGTCTGTGGGGGAGACCCGTGCCCAGCAGTAGGACGTCTATGGTTCGCAGAGATTTTTCAAAATTCTACTATAAATTATGCTAAAGTAACAAGTCATAAACTATAATGTTGAATTAACATTTTAACAGGTGGATCCTTTAGATGCAGGCACGGACAACGGCTTTACTTTCACGGCACCAAACTGGCCCACAGCACCCCAGGGGGTGGCGTACCGCATCACGTCCAAGTATCCCTCGCATCCTGCCGGCTCCTTCTTCTATCCCCATCTGAGAAGACTGCCGCCTATCGCTACGTTTCAATTCATAAAGGTAAGTTGTTTCAACGTCAAAGGTCACGGACCTATAAATAATGGACTCCAAGCCTATATGAATTAAAAATATGGAGGCGAGAGCAAAACAAGAAGCACAGACAACAATGTATTGGTCTCGGACTAGCAACTTAAAACAAATTCCAAAGACACACGCTGTACCGCGAATGCTACAACTAAAACTTTGCGTCTTCTGATCTCGGAAAGTTTTCGCGTAGTTTATGTTCCAGACTTTTTAAAGTTTAAAGCGCAAAGAAGCTTTTATTTCGATTCAAGATTTTTCATAAAACTTTTTCCGAGTTGGTTATTTTTCAAACTATCCGTTGTTTTTAATATTTAATTCCGATGTCTATCTCTTCCAGTGAAATTCGCACGATTAAATATAAAATCTTTTGCATAGCTACGGTCACTTGAATTTATTTATTTATTTATTATGAACCACCAACAAAATTATTTGCCACTAGCGGTCACCCATGCTCAAGACGATCACATTGAATCGACGCGAGCCATTGGGCTATGAACACTGTGGCCCTTCCTTATAAAGAGTTATATTGCAGCTCCGCGAATACGAACTGTCGGAAGTGTTCCACCGCGACAGCGACGACCGGCGATATGACGTGCTGCAACTGGATAAGCTGAGCCACAACAGCATCGACGTGCTCGATGGAAACCGCGCGCTCTCAATCGCCGAAGAGGTGGAAAGGGCGGAACAGGCGCCGAGGATCTTCGCCGACGGAGCCCTGACCACGCCTGATGGGGCTTACTCATATTACTCACTGTAAGTAAGACAACAGACACACCAATCTTTCCTCCTCTTACGTGTTGTGAGCACTCTTGGTTTGATGCGGAATTTAGGGAGGTCTTCTCTATCCGGGTAATTATTCCTGATGTAAACCCCGTATCGAAGTGTTAAACCGCGACGAATGATCTTCGCCGACAGAGCCCTGACTACGCCTGATGGGGCTTACTCATATTACTCACTGTAAGTAAGACAACACACAGACCGATCTTTCCTCCTCTTACTCGTTGTAAGCACTCTTGGTTTGACGCGGAATTTAGGGAGGTCCTCTCTATCCGGATAATTATTCCTGATGTAAACCCCGTAACGAAGTGTTAAACCGCGTCGAAGGATCTTCGCCGACCGGTGCCCTGACTACGCACGATGGGTCTTACTCATATTTTTAAGTTCTAACTCATTAATATAACGCCCTGTATCTACATTGAAATTTTGAAAAAAAAATTAAATGTACAGAAAGATTATCGGATTGTTTTTTAACTGATCTTAACTTTTTGTGATTGTAATAAATAATGACTAATTATTAATTTAACTGTGGTTAATTTTAAATCCATACCGAACTTCGGAATGAAGAAAATTTAAATTGGCTTAAACAAAGGACGGGACGGGTCCGACGTTTGTCATGTCATATTTGAACTTCGAATGTACCTAATAATTTAATCTAAGTTTCCAGACGAATACGAATCTCTTGTTTTAAAGGACTTGTATGATTGTGTAGGTAGGCGAGACGAGCTAATTTACTAGCGATGTTACAAGCCTAGGAATTTGAGTGTTTGAAACTTTGAACTAAAGAACTTTTTGATTGGACTAGAGTTTGGTATGCCAGTTGACGTCAGAGAGTAGTGATCATAACATGTAGGATGATTATCAACCCATCATATATAATAGGAGGATTACCTCATCATAATCCATACCCAATGCATGTGAAGTTCGCCAAACCGCACTTGTCCAGCGTGGTGGACTAAGGCCTAATCCCTTCCATTCTTCGAGGAGACCCGTGCCCAACAGTGGGCCAAAGAAAGGGTTGTGGTGGTAGTGGTGTATGTACAAATCATTGGTACTCGTAGGTAGGTTTCCACATGATTTTTTCTTACCATTACGCTGCGACCCATAGACGTCCCACTGCTGGGCACGGGTCTCCCCCACAGACGCAGCTGCGGGAGGTCTAGCTAGAGCATACTCCACCACGCTGCTCCAATGCGGATTGGTGGAGGGGTTAGTGGCCAACCCAGGGTCGAATGTTCTCAAGCGGTCACCCATCCACAAACCGACCGGGCCCGTCGTTGCTTAACTCTTTCGATCACATTGAATCGAACCGAGCCATTGGGCTATGGACGCTACTTACCATTAACTGTTAATGATAAATGCACATTGAACCTAGACATCTCATATAAGACGACTCAATCACTTTCTCTTCTACCAGGACGAATAGCACCGGCAGCACGACAGAGGAGCCCCGCTCAGCGAACGAGTTGCCCACGTCTGGGCCCACTGCCAGCGAGAGATCAGCTCTGAGAAGCCTCGCGCGGCGGTATCGCGCGCGGCGACGACGCAAGCTCCGCGCAGACAACGCCGACCCTGCTGAGCGGAGGAAGCGAAAAAGAGCAAGTAAGAGTTACGGTAGAGATACACCAAATCCGTCATTGGCCGAACTATGCTTTCAGTGTATGCACTCTCATTCATTACTTATGTTTGATTTGATCGGACGAGTTCGGCCGTTGACGTACGAGCATACTTCGGCCGATGACGGATTTGGTGTACGCGTACGATTACACTATTTAACTAACTGTTCACGTCCGTTTCTACTGGGCAATTGCGTAAAAGTTTTTATGAGATGAATGCATTCACAACGTACGATATGATTTGTCAAACAGCTAATTTGAATTGTGTTAGTAGACGCCCGCAGCAACAGTAACAATAGTTTCGTTTACACCTAGTAATAATATACAGCCTATGTCTCTCAGTGAAAATGCAGCTATCTAATGGTGAAAGAATTTTTGAAATCTGTCCAGTAGTTTTTGTGTGAAAACATTACAAACAAATGTTTCCTCTTTATAATAATTAGTGTAGATAGCGATTGGATCGTTATTTTGATGATTTTTTGTTTGGGATTTAAAGCAAATTGAAACTTTCTAAAGTGTTCATTAATGACAGTTTCTCTATCAAGAATACATCTATATAGTTGTTCGATTTTGTACTGTAGTGTGGTTTCAAGGTAAGTTGGAATAATTCGCCGGTCACTCGTAAGGGCTTCATTGAATTGCCAGTCTTACACAATACAAATTTGAAAAAACGATCGTAACTCCATCTATGAAAGCTTTTACGCAATTGTACGGCTTGGCCTACTGCCAGTGAGATCTGAAATACCTTGCGCGGCAGTACCGCGCGCGGAAATAACGTAAACTTCACGAAGACAACGTCTACTCTTCTAAGAGGAGGAAGCAAAGCAGAGGTAATAAAAAAAATCTTTGCAAAGGATTTTTAAACTATTTAGCGGGCCTTCTCCGACACATAGGATCAAAAGTCATAGTTGGTTTATATATTTTATAATTTTTCATAATTATTTTTTTTTCAACATTATTCATATAATTTTTCTAATTTTATATAATTTAGTAAAATAAAACCACCTCTGTTCCTGAGGGTGAAGACAAGAATGTACCTATGATAACCATCTTCACCCGTCCATCTTCTAAAACTGTTCAGTAGATTGTCACTGAGAAAAGCTTATCATTTATGAAACTATAGATCTTATTAATTTGGTTTTTCGGTCACACAGGGCTACTAGACTGCAGAGTGTCGGATTGGGGACAGTGGAGCCCTTGCCACAGTGAAAGTGGCTGCGTCGGCTCAGCATTGCGCACCAGAAGAATCATTCGACGCCAAAGACCGGGAGGCAACCCCTGCCCTCCCACAGTGCAATCACGATGGTGCGCAACCAACTGCACGGCATCACGACCGAACGAAGACTGGCATAATAATCTCACGTAATTCAAAAGTTCCGATCCGGACCACCATTCTGTTCCATTTTCAAAATGACAATCCATTTTTAACACCGCTTCTCCCAAGTGGCCATTGTTACGCAAATCACACTTTTGTTCTTTGCTTTCATCTGTGTCTGTCCGTCCAAATGTATTTCTTTGTTTCGATTCCAATTTGTTTTCGAGTGCATTCGATTCGATTGTGTAAATTCTTGGTAGGTAAAAAGCGAAGGCGGTTCGAATTGGTGTAAAAAATATTTTGGTGAGAACTGTCGATTGGGACGACTATTAGGTAAAGATAGACGTTATGTTCATTTCATGCTGTATTTACGAAAGCTTTCTCAGCTGTTTCTTTTTTGTCAATTAATGTTAGAAATAAATTTTAAATGACGAGACGCCCATCACTAGCGTGTTAATTGTGCAGGTATTTGTCAAACCTCTATTACCCACTGCAATATTTCGAATTATTTATCTACTCGATTGTATTGTTGTAACGTATTTTATCCATTACTTAGCATTGGCACAGGCTGTTTCCAAAGCTAGATCTTTTATTTGTCTACGTACTTATTCGCTCTAGTACAAAACGGAAGAATACACGTGTCTTAAGGTATAATAACTTATAAATAGTAATATATTTACTTGAAGCTCTTGTATGTACTCGAACCACTTTTCATTACCACCGCGTTTTATTGTAAGTACCCACTGTCCAAATGAAAGCGTTTTTTATTTGAAAGTGGAAATAGTCTTTGGCGACTTTCCAATACCCACTGCACATTTTTGCTGGATAATTTGATTTTTAAAGTAAATTAATTGTTTCCAGTAGTTTAAACTTCATGAGTCCTTAATTTATTGCTTGTATAATTAAAAGCTTACTACTAAAAGGCTTACGTCTTTCATTTTAGATTTTTTTTAATTTATTACATAATTTATAATCTACAATATATTTTAATTGATGTAAGTTTAGTGGATTATCGTATCTGGAGTCCTTTTGCAAATCACGATCGTACCTAAGATTTTTATCCTTAAGCGGTGTGATGAGTACCTTTGTATTAAATCTAGTACTAGGGTATAAAAAACCATATTTAAATGTTAAATTATTACTTTTATGCAAATAAAATTCGCTTTAGTTTGGATATCTGTAAAATAATTGGTTTTATATGCAATTCAACGTAAAACGCGACATTATAAATAGAGAAATATTTTTCCATGTGCGTTAGTTATGTCATTGTCATTAACATTACAAACATTACTCATAAGACGTTGTCGGTCTCTGCCTTTTCTATTTAAACCGCTCTTTGAAAGTTACAGCGGCTAGGTTAGAACACAAAGTTAATAGTCCGCAGTTAGTCAATTAGACTCGAAAAAATTGAAATACATATCGCTTGAATCTTGTGACGGTAACTCAATAAAACGTAGATATTTAGCGGGCGTAATTAAATCCAAAGATACAGCTTTTATTTTTCATACGTTAAGTGTAAAGTAAGATAGATAAGTCTGTATTTAGCGTAAGTTACGTCAGGAGATTGTCTTTCTTCTACAAGTATTGTTGGATATAGTCTTTTTGTTCATTGTAATAAAATCATTAGGATATTTTGTACATTAATCGTTTGCAAACTAGACTCCGAAAGTGAAAAAAGATATTGTCTCTTAGTTTTAACGTCATCATCTCCTACGTAAATGACATCCTTTTGTATAATTACGCAAATATTAATTTTAATTACCTTGGTCAATTTAATTCACATTTACATTACTCTTCCAAGATCCAGTATCAATATTATCTAGTAATGCTCGTGAAAAATGTAAAAGTTTTATTACTTTCAACCTGGAAATAACTGGAATTTTTGGACCTTAATATTTATGATACTTCTTATAAATTATCTACTATGTACTTCTACCAACATAATTTTTTATTGAACATGTAAATCAATTTGTATGGAGTCATCAATTTATTTAGCATTTACAATTATTACAATTTTCAAATTAGAACTGTTAGAACTCTTTGTTCAGGTTAAAGGTAAAATTTTGATCCTGTAAAATACAGCCGAAAATGTTAACCTTAGCGTAATGATTACCGAGTAGGTATGCGTATTTTTTACAATGTAAATTATTCTGATTTCAATAATAAAAGGATAAATAACATTTTCCTGTGTTTGATTTCACACCTGTTTGAAACAAAATAATTCATGTTAGTGCCAAAGTAATTTCCATAAAATTTTGCCAGTATAGATAGATATAAGAACGGTCACCCATCTACAAACCGACCGCATCCGTCGTTGCTTTACTCTGTCTATCACATGCGATCCGCAAGATATGAACGCTTTATATACCAACCTAACTATTTTTTTTTTTAATTAAAATTATTTTTTAATATAGTAAAATATTCGCCCGCATATAATTCTAATGCCTTTCTGTCGGTCTGTCTCTTTACTCTTATTAATTACCAAATTTTAGTACAAATGTACAATTGTAATTTTACTACAGAATAATTTTGTTAAAAATTAATTAATTAATTAAATCGCTCTTAAGCGATAAGACCGCCCATTGTATATTGTTTTACCTTTAATTTCTTAGCAACTCTGTAATTTGGTGTACAATAAAGAGTATTATTATTATTATTATTATTATTAATTTCGGTATAATGCACTGAATTCAATACTCTTCAATTTCAAAGACTTCGCAACAAATATCACAGTTCAAAGGCAGACCAACACAACCCATTAAATACGAATTTCAGTGGCTGTCATTGCGCGCCCGAACGGCTGGCAGGCCGAATAGTTTCACCGAACTACGCAGACATGTGAACTTTGACTCACAATGAATATGAACACTTATAGCGACAGCATAGACATCTCAAAATGGTTCACATTTATTGAGCGAAAACTTATAATAGTCGTAGCAATAAATACGATGATTTAGAGGTTTTTGAGCTTTATTTGTCTTGCAATGGTTTCCCATAAATGTTATGTGGGATTCCCACTCGTTAATATACCATCAGTGGGTGGGATACTTTAAAACCATGAAGTACAAGTGCGAGAGGAGCGTAGACCTAAGTACATTTTTCATACAAAACTTGTATCATCTAGTCGTGGGATTGAAATGGGTAAAAATAAATCTACTAAAACTTATTTTCCATTTATGAAAAAAGGACATGAGTAAGTTCGTTTCTGTGAACCCTCCTTAGACTCAGTATAATAATGTGAGCAATAATTGGAACGATGTTCCTTATCGCGCGTTGCGAAAGGGGGCTAGACGGAAAAAATTAAGACCAAAAGTTGTAACGACACTTTTTGCTATAGTTTACATACAGGTTTTTTGTGCTTAAATAATAACAATAACAATAACTTAGAATAACTTATAAGTATATCCAATAACTTCGTTCCATCCGGGTGTCCCTTGACACTTCTCAAGTTTTTTTTTTATCTGTGGCTACATGGTACATATACACCAAAACCTACCTAGTTATCGTTACCTACGGACATTATAGCATCACCAGGCATGAATCGCAGACACTCTTAAATAAAATTTGGTTAAACAGAAACTATGCGGGTATTATCATTTATTGAATAATTTTACTGATAATAATTATGATAATTCATGTCAACGCATTTTAACTCAAACTACACTTACAAATTTCAGCGATGTATCATTAATGAAAATATTTGGTTTCAGCTCATAAGTTAATTTAATATTGATAATAACATCCCGAATTTCCACAATGGCCGAATTTTGTTTGGAGTATTGCCCATAACGGCGTTTTTCAGTGGTTATATGGAATGTTAATACAATTATGGGTTTTAATGTTGGTACAGGTTTTGTTGTTTGCCCAAAGACAATGGAAACATAGTTGGAATTCAAACCTGGAAAACTTAAGTATGAGCCTGAATTCCTAATCACTAAGCTGTTTTGTTCTTTTTCTGGTGCAATAAATGATTTTGTATTGTATTGTAAGCTGTTTCCACTTTGTAGATTTCTATTGATTCCGGATAAATGTACCATTTTATAAAGAACTAGTGGACGCCCGCAGCTTCGCTCGCGTAGAAGACGTCTGCACATAAACAACTGGTGAGTCGTGCGCGCGATTCCGTGTCCGTCTACAAAATCTCTTTGGGAAGCCACCCTTGTATAGAAAAAAGTACATAGACCTGATAGTGTAGAAGATATTCTACACTTTATATATCGATGTATTTGTATAGCTCTGGAAATTGAACGGTCCGTAGCAACAAGAAACGTCTAGCAAGCTAGATAAGAACGACCCGCATTGACATTTGAGTCGTCTCGCCGAACTGCGCTCATTACACAGATAGAATCTCTAATTTCCTCATCTCAACTCGCTACTGAGAAGCGAATGTTTCTGCGTCTCAAGGGGTTGTGAAAATGCCATTGGAACGCAATTTATATTGGATTGATTTAGGAGTTATCTTTTGCTTTATATATATGAACTAGTGGACGCCCGCACCTTCGCTCGCGTTAGACATAACAATAACCCTGGATTATTATTAGTTTCTATAATACCTTCTTTTCTCACTCATGACTCTTGTGAGTCAAGAAGTTTGAATATCTATACGAATATTATAAAGAGGAAAGATTTGTTTGTAATGTTTTCACACAAAAACTACTGGACCGATTTCAATAATTCTTTTACCATTAGAACGCTGCATCTTCACTGAGTGACATATGCTATATAATATTACTAGGTGTAAACGAAACTATTGTTGTCTAATTCCACGCGAGCGAAGCTGCGGGCGTCCACTAGTATGTACCTACTAAAACCATACCCTATTATAACTTCCCATTTAGTCCTAAGTTATGTTTACACTTTAGTATAGTCAAAATGAGCGGGAAAAATGAGGCAACTTAATGTTTCCCTAATTAAAAAAGTTATCAGCGGAACTGGCAGGGGTTGTCAAGGGCCGCGTGGCTGCTTTAATTTGCTAATAAAAATGCTCCATGTCATCCTGTGCCGTCAACAAGCGACCCAATTTAAAAGCACTGGGTCACGGGGATAAAACGGTCGTGTTCAACATTTCCATACATACGCTTGTACACGCATGTACGTGGAAGGGAATGCAGATCGCACTAATCACTGGTACACATCTACGCCGCTGCTTAGAGAGGTTCCAAGTTCAATCAATCAATCAATCAGTCAATCAATATTTATTGCTTAAAAACTGTTTACAACTCATTGAGGTGACAATTATTATAGTAAGTACAGATTACCCGGGCATGCAATTTTTCTATGAAATAATATATGTAGTTACAATTAATGAATTACAACTATAGTTACAATATTTTTATATTATTTACAATTAAACAATTTTTCCAAAAAAATAATAATACTTATCTAATAATAACAATAATTTCATCGAAATAATGTTGTAATGTTAAAATTTGACTTACTCGTAGAAAAGTCATGTGCATTACAAACCAAGGATTAATCTACTTTGCAACGAACAAAGACGTATGGTGGTGTATACCAAAGTGCCTTTGCGATTAACCGTTGTGGATTCTACTTACCCTGAGGAAGCCTTGCTCTGAGGCGAAACACGTGTTGGTTTGTGTGTTGATTTTTTCACTAATCGCGTGTACATACTTCCTGTGTGGGAGGGAGGGAGGTGCTACGTGCAGTAAGGTATACATACACCACCATAAATCTTTGCTCGCGGATTGTTGCAAAGAAGATTAATCCTTGGTACTTGTACTATTATTCTGTGTCCTTGGTTTGTAATAATGGAGTAAGTAAGCAAAGTAACGCCTGATACAATTAGTCATGTGCATGTTATTATATTAAATGTCAACACTATCTGCCGATTACCTAATGGTGGCCATACATCATGCACGTATCGTCCAATCGCCATGACGCTGGTTGAGTTTAAAGCCTTAGTTGTGCATAGAAAAAAAATTGTTTTCTAGTTTGGTGATATGTACCTACGCTACATTATATTCATGTAACTTTTGCGAATATTTTCTATATTATCTAGTCGTAATATTATTTAATGAAATGACTTTTGCCGTTTAAGAATACTTAGTAAGCAACTTACTAAGTTAATTTTCATACAGCTATTTATTTATTTGTAGTATGAAAACGAGCGAATCCAAAGTCAAAATAAAGAAATTAACCCTTCTCTACTGACCGCGTCCACCGTTGCTTAAGTTTATCACGTACGATAGACACTAATAGGGTAGTATTGTACTTCACTATGGCAATATAATTCTCTTTATACATATACTCGTACCTTAACATACGTCTGTGAATTTGTGTATGTATACGCAAAAGTATCGTAAACTGAAAGTGATAACGCTTAATAGCTTGCAATATTGTCTCGGGAAAAAGTTGGAAAAAACCTGGCGAATATCATTCCCCAAAGAGAGTATTTTGACCCAGAGTTCGATGTTGTTTTAGAATGGGACCACGGAGAATACTACACCTGAAAATTCATTACGTTTTGACCGAACATATACATACAGAGTATGAAGCTGTTTTTCGGACCTTATATTTTTTCCACTTCAATTGCTTATCTTTTAAATACTACACAGGTGCATTTCGAAATATTAGCCCTGTTAGAATATAATTTACCCTGTGCTTAAACTATTCTAGACCAAAAAGAAATGGATCAACTTTGCAGCTCACTAAACGACACTAAATATTCGCCGAGGGGCTAAACAATAGCATTGAAAATACTGAACAAAAACATAAATGTTAAAAATATAAAGGCAAGTATAGAACGAAATACAGTCTCCTCAGCTATCATCTTTTTTTCACTTTACTTATTACTTATTGATATCGATCAATATTCACAAAATCAAATGAGCTTGTTTGAAAACATAAATGTCCTTGCTTGAATATCAATGGGACGAGTCTCAAACGATAAAGCCGACTACAGACACACGTCCGTCAAACCGCCCGGAAACACGTCCGGTCCGGTCCGGTCAGTCACGCATCACTAATCTGCGAGGTTCAGAGAATTCGCCTTGTTTGTGATAACGTGGCCATCGTATTATTTATGTTTGATAATAATAAATTGAATAACTAGACTTAAAACTGTCGCCGTATATCTCAAACACAATTTGATTTTGTGACAAAATAATTTCTGATCCATGATCCAGCCGTTTCTGATCCAAACGTGTTCCGTTCCATTTGACGACATTGTGGCGCGGTGGTGTGTGACCCTGACAGACGAACCGCGGGTCCCGGGATGGTATACCGGCTGGCAAATATTTATTTCGCTGATAAATATTTGTAGGATAGGTAGGGTGGGTGGGTTGGTTGGAGACCTCCAGCTACTAAGTCGCGGTTACAAATATAAATATCTTTGGATATTCTCACACACGGCCATCTGACCCCAAGGTAGGCGCGAGCCTGTGTTATGGGTGTCAGAGAACTGATATACATACATAGATATTTTTAAATACATACTTAAATAGATAATATTAACATCCAGCCAGACACAGAACAAATACAAGTGTTCGTCACACGAATATTTGTCCTGTGTGGGATTCGAACCCACGACCCCTGGCGCAACAGGTAGGTCGTGGAACTTATATTGTCGTATTTTCTGCGTGTGTCCGCTACTCGCAACATAGCACTTGGGCTACCGCAGGGTGTAAGTGTGTGTTATTGAGATGCTCAGACCACAGAGCATCAGCGTCCGTAGATTATTTTCAGTGTTTGTGGATTTGGACATGTGTGCTGCGGTTGCGCTCTTGTTGATTCTGGTTGCATCCAAATAGCATATTATGTGTTACGGAATGGTGTTTCTGTTTCTAAAGAATATCCGTTCATCGCGGAGTTTTATGGTAATTTTATTATCAGGCTGTTGCGGGTTCGGTCAAGTTAAGACAAATTTTTAATCGCGAGGTGAATGTTTGCATCCGAGGCCGAGCTTCGTTTTTTTTACATTTTTCTGCAACAGGAAAGCTTTAAAATCAATGTGTTATGATCCTAAATTCAGTTTAAAATTTGGCATAATTAACGGATTAAGTGTTAATTCTAAGGGCGGTTAATAATGTAACCATTTATTTTCGGCTACTTTATAACTTAATTTCAGTCTAATAGTAATGTTGACTTTCCTAGTTATATTAATCTTCTGTACATACATCTAGGTTAAGAGTAGGTACTTACCTCTTTTAATTACAAAAGAAACAATTAATTAAGAGATTTTCAAGCATTTTGTCAAACAAAAACTGAGTCAACAAACAGGGGTTGTGACGTCATAATTTGTACACAATTGCCTGAAGTATAAAGCCACTTATTATTCGTGATCTAGTTAGGTACAGTAAGTTAGCGGTTTCCACTCAGATACCTCAGTAATTTCATAACTGTTACAATGGCATCAATTTTGACTGCTCTACGCTTGATACGTTTATAGAATAACTGTCTGTCTGCCTTCCCCATCGTCAATCAAAATCTGTTATGAACCCCATCACAGGGCTTGTATTTTTATGACGCATCGTCGAAGTTCTTTCAAAGCTGACATTTGAAATAAATAAATTAATAAAAGCTTTACTGCAGGAGGAATCAAGTACATTCTACCAGTGTACAAGTACCTACACCGCAGGACAGACATATTCTTTTAGATACATATTTCTATTAGATATCTACATACTAGTGGACGCCCGCAGCTTCGCTCGCGTAGAATTAGACCAATTAAGGACGTCTGCCCGCGTTTAGGTTGCCCACTTGACTTCAAAAACCGCAGTGTTTCATATTAACTTTTTTTTTTTACCCCATTAGATGATGAATTTTCCAAAATCCTTTCTTAGTGCTCCCCTACGTTATAAAAGGAACCCCTGTGCAAAATTTCAAGTTTCTAACCCTTATAGTTTAGGCCCTGCGTTGATATGTCAGTCAGTCAGTCAGTCACCTTCTCCTTTTATATATATAGATTATCACCAAGTTTTAAGTAGTTCATGGATAGACCAACATGTGTGCCGAATTTCAGTTCGATAGCTTCAGTAGGAGTGGGTGAAATATTGATTGCAAGATTCCACGATATACATACATACGAGTGAAGAGAAGAAACTCTACCTATTTGGTAGAGTTTTTGATAAATTATGTACCACATCAACCGTAAAGATAAAACTGGTAACTGTATAAACGCACCTAAACATTTTAGAGCCGTCAAAGTTATAATCGGGGGTGATTTAGGTCGAAACTCGCATTTGCCGAGTCAGTCAGTACTATGCGAGTTTGTAACTCGCATTGTAGGCTGTTGAAATTGGAGCAAGGTCCGACCGAAATCCGTCCGACCGAAGGGATATTGACAGTAATTTGACGCGATTTGTGTTACAAGGGGATAACAATAAGCAACAATTTGCCAGTAATAAATATAAATGAACAGAACCGCTGTTTCACACATTTTTGTAATAAGACTTACTGAAATAGGTATATAGTTGAGTTTTTGAAATACGACATACATTTTCATTTGGTAAACTTCATAGTTACAAAAACTTTCGTCTTCAGGCTCTTACAAGGAAAATGCTCAAATTACAATACCCTTGTAATTTGAGAGCAAGTACATAAATCTTCATATATTTATTTTCTTTAAAATTATAATCACGAATTAAAACTAATATATGTATACCCACAGATAAATTTTGATCACTGATGTGATAACCTGAACAACCTGATGATTTCAACGTTTTGTCTTGCTCGTGCATATCCCATCTTTTTCTAACAAAAAAGGACATCCTTCCAACACATACAGTCCTGTGAATGAGTCTCAACTTGTTTTTGAACTATTTTGGACCTCGTAACACAAAGGAAAGAATTTGGCAACTTTTCCTATTGTTCTCTCTCGGTTGATTTATTTTTATTGTGTAATAGCTTTCCGCGCGTGGATACCCGTATAGTTACCACTTGTTTATTGTGTCCATGTTCACGAGATCTCTAACCCTAGATCTTTCTAATCCCATGCTCAGTTTACACGAATCACATGGCCTGCAAGACAAAATTCAAGTTCAGAAGTAAAAGTGTGTAAATAATTAAGAATGATTATTTGTATAAACATACATAGATGCCCAGTACATCTGAAGTATTTGCAGTTAGCTAGAACAAACATTTAACAAAGTTGAAGACGCGGCTACAGCTAGCAAATTTTTAATGAAAAATAAACGTAGGTAACCTCATTAAGATATAACATTGTCGCCAAGCTCGCTCCTATAGTCTAAATTAAGATCCACAAACAGAACCACTAATTAGCTGTCACATCGTTCGATTGTGACGTCCTAGTAATTGGATAGTGCTTTATTGTTCCCATTGCGTCAATAAGGACTTGGAAATAGAACTTTGAGTGTGCAATGGATTATTTTGCTATTTTTGCTATACATGATCTTTAATGAATTAATTGTTACGTCGGACAGGGATTCGCAATAAAACACCAGTTTATTCTTGTCCCAACATGGGCAATGACACAAACAGTTGCTAACTGTACTGTTTTACTTGCACTTGATTCAGATTCAGCACTAATGACTGCTATTTAGCACATCGAAAATCAGTTTGGTATCACTTGTTAATTTAATAATTGTCGTTTGCAGGAATGATAACCGGAGGGGAAGAAAAGTCCTCGAATGGAGACCACGGTTTGGAAAAAGAGGCACAGGCCGCCCTTCGACAAGGTGGATAGACGGCCTGAAGAAGACAGCGGGAAACCGTTGGATTCATAAGGGATAGGATCAGTCGGAGTGGCATCGTTAAGGAGAGGTCTAATGTACCTCGAATGTCTGATGTTAATTTAGAGCCTAGTGTTTTTTTTTAATTTATTTATTTATACAACTTTATTGATACCTCTAAAAAGATATACAATGGGTGAAATGAATCACTTTAATATCGTAAGAATTTTCTTTATTTATTGTAATAGGATTCTATTTAAAGCAGTTTAAGAACAAATATTTCTATAGAGTAGGTAGTGCACGCGCAGAGCTGACTCCATTGCGAAGTCAGAACAGAATTAACCTTTCCTCGGCCCATTAAAAGTAGATAATATATTGTTTGGCAAACTTTATTCGATTCCCAAAAGAAGCAAAATATGACAAATAATATTATATTTGGGTATCTTTCACTAAAGTTCCATCGAACTCATCTAACGTTTTCTTTGACTGGATTGGATTAGTAATAATATTTGCTGTAATTACTACCACAAAATAATTTGTTATAGCATTTGGTCGAATTATCTGAAAATTTATTACTTGCTTTTACCTAATAAAACGATAAATGGTTGATATGCCAATGTCCTACACGTTTACAAATTACCGACGTATTCTGACAACGATCAATCACAGCGTTCACTCATTGGAATGTGATTGTGTCAGTTAAATAGCAGCGGCAGTGAGCTGTCCCTGATAAAAATGCTTAATGACTTTGGTGATGCAAATACAATGCTATTTAATCTTGTGGTTTTCTATAGAACGAAACCCGACACGATCAAAACGTTGGAGGTAAGGTTCACACCTAGAAAGTTGTATCTTTAACCTAATAATGGAGTGACGTTATAAGCTGGATTTCAATAACCTATCTACGGATAGATTTGGCTATCGGAGATAGAAATTTGACATAAGTTCCATATAAAATGTGTCAAATTTCTATCTCCGATAGCCAAATCTATCCTTAGATAGGTTATTGAAATCCAGCGATAGAGAGACTATCCTGCGAATCCAGGGCATCCGTGAATTTATTGACAAAGCTAAATAAAGTTAAGAACACGATCAAAACGTCTGAGGTAACATTCTCCCACCAAAAAGTTGTACCTATAAATGAAGCAGCGTTGTAAAAATCTATCATGAATGTATTGAAATAGCCAGATATGCCTTACTAGTGAAACTACAATCTAGGGACCATCCCACAGCCACAGCAGGCCTAGAGCTTCTAGGCTAGACTCCACCAGGGTCCTCCAATGTGAATTGGATGGCGTGGCGATTTCTGCAATATTCTCAAGCCAGCATCGTCTTCGAGAAGACTTCGATTATTTTCAATTGAAAACAACCGGCGGTTTTACGTGATCTCCGGAGCACGCAAGTGCTCAGGAAGTTTGCCACTAGCAGTCCATTCACATACAAACCGCGCCTGACGTTGCTTGGCCAATCACTTACCATATTTCTACATTCCTGTATTTATCTGTGTCCTTTGTTGGTGTACAATAGAGAATTTTCGTATTGTATTGTTTTAGACCTCAACGTGTGCTTCTTATAATTGAGATAGTTCTTCAACATCCGCACCATGTGTTAGAAATAATGGTCGTGGCAAGACTTGCAAGCCATAATAACAGTGATATTTTTAGATGATATTAAAAGGAAATTTCTGACACGATTTTTTACTACCATCTACCTGGTGTTTATTTGTGTCTATAGCTACATGCATATAGTAGCATGATACGGTTCGGTCGTCGGTCTGTCCCGCGCTATAATAATGTCTGTCGAAACTTCGATATTTATGTCTCCAAATGAAAGTTTTTCCATCGCACCCTTGTTTACAAGCATGCTATTTTCGACATATCCCTCGAATGTCGCCGTTAACGACGTACCGCGCTTGTAATTTCTAAACTATTTGACCTAGAAAGTTCGGGGAATTTTGCGGCGACGAGATAAATAGCTGCAGAGGTAGACATTTAATGTGTTGATAATATGTTGTTATGTTACTAATTTGGAAGTAAATATCACCTCGATGTATCCTGTAGTGTCAACGCCATCTGTGCCAAACAAATAAACGTGCGAAGCTTCCCAAGAGAAATTATTTCCGGGATGAAAAGCATCCTATATTTTAATCTAGATTATCAACTATCTTGTTTTACAAATCCGTTTTGTAGTGTTAGCGTGATTGACTATAAACATCAAAACAAATAAACTTTCATGTTTAAAATAGTAGGTAGTATAGCTTCAATGTTGGAGCAGGTCAATAGTAAACTGAATATTAAATACAAATTGAAAATAAAATTGCTGCGAGCATAACTAATTGTGGAACTATATCAAATATTTGTATTGCTGTTTGCTTAATCATTAGGTACTTGAATATTCCATTTATTTGGCTACTAGTATTTGATTGCAATTCTGAACAGTAATGTGAAATACCTTTTCAATTTCAACTGATACCTAACCGCCGGATTCAAAAGGTAGGACCGAGAGTGCCACCGGTTGTTGGAGGTCTTGTCCAGAAGTGGACTTTGAAAGGCTGATGGATGGAGGCGAAATTACCAGCGCATGTAGTAAAACCATTTTCCATCGGTAGAAACCATTTTAAAAAAATCCAATTAATTTAATAGGTGGTGAGCCTATTGCCAAACGTCAGGCACAAATCCAGTCTCCAGCGCGTCCATGCTCCAGAGCTTAAGAGGAAATACCAGCGCAGGAATATTTAAAAATCCAATTTAAATCGAAACTATTGCCGTCGCGCTGGGCTGTCCCTCTTACCCCTTATAACGTGACGGGACAACTGCAGCTCGGGCTCATAATATCTACAAAAAATGACGAAATCGGCATTCAGTATTATACTGTTCCCTCCACGAAAACTGAACAGGATAATAATAAATAAGGAACTTAGCTATGTTGGTATGTTTTAATTTTTTTACTTAATTTGCGATTTAATTGTTTTTCTCGACGTCTGAAAAATATCATTTTTATCAGTAAATTTTGTCGTTTTTGAAGCTTCATAACTTCTATAGTAATTAATTTATTTTAAAAAAAAATACATACCGACATGGCAGTCGTAGATGTATTGTTTTCCAAAAAATATTTGCTCTAATATAAATATCCAGGGAGGAAACAGAAAAATACGTTTGTATGGGCTGTACGGTGCTCCGATTTCCTCTTAACGTGCGCTCTGGAGTTCCCAGGTTGTCGTCGTTATGTCAATAGCTCACTAAATATGTAAGTATGCATTTTGTCGCTTGCCTTAATATTGTAGTGCAAAGAAGAAACATTCGGCTTCATTTGAACAGCTTAAAGTAAAGCCTGACTTATTTATGCGTTGCGAACATCGTTCTTTTACCGTAAGGGAAACCATAAAACATGTTGCCTTGTTCATAACCACAAATAATCTGCGACTTAACTTTCTTCGTTCACTGGAATAATGGATTTGAACTCTAAACGCTGATACAATGAAGTCGAAATTTGACTGTGCAATATCTCCTGACCAGGTTAAGGAACTACAGATTGTCTGGGTACTAGAAGTGGCAGTGAAAAGTTTTAAGGTGGTAGAACCGATATTCGTATTTTAGTAGATCAACCAGTATGGTGATACTGGTGATGACTACGACACACCCGTTTATAGTTTGATGGCAGTTGTATACCAATTAGAAATGTGTGGTTATATAGACTTTTCTAGAGGCAACCTCCTTCGTCGTAATTCTTACTTTTTTTTTACTAACAAGCACATTATAAAATCTAGCTACATAGCATGCATTTACGCATCCTGCATCCTACATAGCTGCTTCGTAGGATGCAGGATGCGTAAATGCATTTCCCAGCGTTAAAAAAAAAAGGTAATTAACAAGGCTATTATTGTCACTCAGACCCTGCTCTTATATTCCGCATACAAATGAATTGACTAACTAATGTTCCTATTTGCTATATCATTAACTGAACAGGCTAACGTATTTTCTAGTCTTGTTTAATATTGTCACAGATGTCATAGGTGGCATCAAATGAACTCTATCTAGGTTCTACCACCGAATAATTGTTTTGTCCCAAACCACGTGACCATTGGCGCTTAAGACGCGCATGCAAAGCCATTTCTATTTCTCGTCAGCTCTGTGTTCTTTCGCGAAACATATGCGAATGTCATATCGTTGTTTATTGACTATTGTCTTCACGCATTGAATTATTGTGTTAAGGTTTAGATATTGACGTTGTTTGATAGAAATTCTATTGATATTGATATGAGATACTATTGAATTCTTTCAAAAATATCTTTTACTATTTATGTCCACGAATAAATTGTTAAATTCAATAAAATGGGTTCGAATATCTAGAATTGAATTCCTTAATAATATCCCTTACGTGCAAAGGATACTGTATTGGTAGGAATGATAGTCTAAGTTCCGAATTGGAAACGACCTTCATAAATTTGTATAATGGATGAAGAGTATTCATTAAATTAACAAATTGCAAGTGCACTCTCAATTTTTCACTTTTGAATTATTAATAATCTGACCAGAAATGTTTTAGCCAACCCACTCGCAATATGTTTTTTAAAATAATAAATTTGATATAAAATACTTTGTCTTGGTAAGTCTTGGTCACAGTTTATGCAAGACGCAATCTAGTTTCTTGATCCTCTTTCTAATACAAAAAAGTCGTACCTATCTTTCCTCCTTTTTATTTTTATACCATTTTTTCGCTACGTGAGTTCATCGGGATGCGTCGCGCGACACTTCATTAGGATATAATATATTTTCGTTCCCCAAAAGACATTTATAATACATAAATGAATCGTAAGACTACGCACTGTGTTATTGAACGCTACGGATACATGCGTAGGCAGCATATGAGTAGATACTTTTGATACTGGTGATTTGATCGCGATAAATTATCTCTGCCATAAAATAAAAGAGGCAACCAAGCAACAAACTAAAACATCATATTTCCAAGTTTCTAAAAACGTCGCGTTATAATAACCGCCAAAAAATATAAGAGCCAAATAAACAAAAACTAAAACCGCGCATTTCGATTTCGTTATAACTGCCACCAAACAATATAAGAACAAACCAAGCAACAAACTAAAGTCACTCATTTACATATCGCTAAAACGCCTAGTTATAATAGTCACCCAAAAATATAAGAGCAAGACAAGCAATAAACTAAAGCTGCGATTTGTATGTCACTAAAAATGCTGCGTTATAACACCCACCAACGAATATAAGAACATACCAAGCAACTAACTAAAGCCGCTAATTTCCATGTCGCTAAAAACGCTGCGTTAGTTAGCCACCCAAATATACAAAGAGCAAAACAAGCAACAAACTAAAACCGCGCATTTATGTCACAAAACGCCGCGTTCTAACTGTCAGGTGCGGATGTAAAGCGGATGCGAGCGTTCATTATCATTTGTATTCAGAGTTGAAAGAGGGTACCTGGAGGTCTGGCTGCGACAAGATTTATGTCCCTTCATAAAGTCAGCGAAATTACCAAGCTTTGCATGGAAGTCTAATTGTAGATTAAAACTGGAGATTAGGGACTAATTGAAAACTGTCGTTAAAACATTTGTAGTTCACATAAAGTTTAACTATTAATAAATGCATCAGAGTACAGGATTGATGCGATTCACTAACTTACTAGCATTGAGGGTGGCAAAATTAAATGACAAACCTATATGACTATGCTGTCTTTCTGTCTAATACAGGGCTCTGTCTGTTAAACGGAAACTTATGAATTAGATGACAAGATTAGTAAACAAGTTACACATACTTTTTCCGATAAATTATCGTTTTGCCTTCACACATGACTTTGTATTTTTATACACACTTGTATTTTTACTTATATTTTTGTATTTGTTTTACGAAAAACAACAAAAGATACCTGGGACCGACTCACTCAGCCATGCATCTAAAACCAAATCATTCGCCAGTCCTCTTTGTCACATTATTCAGCTCCGGCAAATCAACTGCATTTCAAGAGCTTTATTCTGCCATCAAACGTGTCCTAGAAACTCAAGTGCACGTCGCTGAACTGGACCGGAAATACACACTTACGCCTTACAACTTACGGGCGGTTTTCCCGTGAAGTGCGTAGTCCGTAAATCTCAAGTGGATCTGTTGAAAAGGAATGATAATGAACTATAACTCGGTTCTTTCAACCTGGTCCTGTATAGGTGACACGTCTTTAGTGCCGTGCCGTTGAATTGAAGCTTAGATCCGTTAATTTGGAACTATAGAGACCTTTGAGGATTTTGCAAAAGGGCTCGGCCTCAAAGAGTAAATGGACGGTTTGAATATGAAATCATTTTAATAATAATACCTGTCCATAATTCCTTGTATATACTCAGCCATAGATCAGTATCGCATTACCAGCCTTTTCAGTAGGTATCGAATACTTTTCAGACTGTTCATTCAGAATAAATAAACTGTAACCCATAGAAGTCACACTGCTAGGCACAGATCTCCCTCACAGACAAAGCTGCGGGAGGTCTAGAGCATAATAAACCACGCTGCTCCAATTCGAATTGTAGGGGTTAACCAACCCAGTGTCGAATGTTCTAAAGCTACCCGTAAGTCTTCTACAAGGCTTAACGACTGTTTCCAACATTGATAACAACCAAGACCGACGGCTTAACATTAGAAGCACGGTAGCGTCCATTAAATTCTGCCACTAGTAATTACCCATAATTATTCTGTCAGAATAAATACTCGCGCGAATATTTTGCCAGCGAACTCGCGGACACTGTCTTGTACATAACAAAGACAAAACGATACACACAAAACAACGAAACACTCGTACACTCATTTCTCATACGCCTTTGTGCTGAATTCAATAGCCCTCTAATGTCATTCATCATAATTACAATTTATCATCCCGCTTTTCTAAGGCAGCGCGTTAATTACGAAATAATTATGATTTAGAGCCTGCGAGGCGACAACGATTTTAGCCTCTGCAGCGGGCCAGCCTCTGTTTAGAGTTTATATTTTAGTACGCCGGTGGTATTTTCATCGTGTTTACTTAAACTCAGGCTTGAAAGATATGATGTTGATGATGTGATGTGAGATGTTGTTTTCTAGCTTTTCACTTTGGTCTATTTGGCTAGTAGTCTTATTAATGTTTTGAAGGGAACATTACGCCGGGTCCGGGTTATCTGGTGTTGCCGTCTGGCCCGTTGGCGCAATCGGTAGTGACCCTGCCTGTTACGCCAGGGGTCTGGGTTCGAATCCCACTCAAGACAAATATTCGTGTGACGAACACTTGTGTGTGTTCTGTGTCTGGATTTTAATATTATCTGTTTAAGAATGTGTTAAGAAATATCTATGTATGTTGATCAGTCTCTGACTTATTCTCTTTTAATTTATTATTATTAGTTAGAATGCATTATGTATAGGTACATTAAACTCGTCACTTGTTCCTCTTTATTATTTTCTATGGTTCAAAATGTTTAAATATCTATTCATATAAATAAAATATTATAGGTTCGAAAGCCGTTCCTGTGAACCTGTGAACCTCATTACGTTCACGTTAAATAATAATTATTATTAACAACGACAATAAGACAAACTTTACGGAAGCCGGAAGGAACCTTCCAAATGTTCATTTATCTGATAAATAGCTGTATGAATATAAGGCGCCCCTTACTTAGGGTGGGAGTGGGTTGTGAATATATTATGAGCAAACCTTTACCTGCCCTTCTAACACGGCCCACAATAACCTTTTTCCATTGCAGTTTTAAGAAAATAAGTATCTTTATTTTTTTAATATTTCTAATTCAGGACTTAAGATAATAATAATCTTCATGCCACATTCAGAAGAAACTCAGCGAATAATTTAAATTTAAAAGGTTATCCCAATACAAAAAAAAAAACATAAAATTACCGTAAAATGTCAATATTATCATTACAATAAAATTCTTAAAAAAAGATTTTCATTTATTTAAAACTTAAATTATCCTTTGACACTAAAATTCTTGATCAAGTATTCATTCGTACAAACTTTATTTTCCATTGAACGTTAAAGAGATCTGTTAAACAATTATATTCGTAATAAACAAAGTACCTTCGCGACGCATAATAGGACAATTTGATTAATATAAGTTTGTTAAAGTCCAAGTGACTTTATTGGAATTCTTGAAGGCTTTGAAGGGCTTTCCGGTGGATGTTGAATGACGAGCAAGTACAGAGAGTAAATCAAAACTTGTCAGCGATGAATGACAAAACTTGTGAATTATGATGTTTACTGGCTTTTTATCAAGCTTTTAATAACTTGGTATGTATGTATGTAAGTATATACTTGTATGTATGTAACGGAATCTTTGAAAGTGATTTTCGCCCACTTCAAAACGTCGTATTAATTTGAAGCTTTGCACACAACGACCGATGACAATTAAAAAAAAATTTTGACTCTTTTATGAACACAAGTAGGTATACTAATAATATTAACAGGTTTCGCTATGTAATAAAGTAGGAAAAGAAATTATCTACAAAAGAAATAACTCGAATTAACTCGTATGTATTTGTACGTAATGAAATTTATTTTATATAATGTTATATTAAATTTGATTACCGAGCTATGTTATAACATTTAACTCTGTCTTGATTTTTTATATAGCATTCCACCACAACCCTTTCTTTCTCCTCTTGGAATGAGAGCAGACTCGAGTTCAACCGCCATCAACCACGCCGGCCAAATGCGGATTGGTAAACCCTTCGAGAACAATATGGAGATATCTCAGACATGCAGGTTTCCTCATGTTTCATTTACCGTTACAGCAAGTGACATTTTATTTCTTAAATTGCACATAACTTATAAAAATTATAGAGATGCGTGTGGTTGCATTTGAACCCAGACCGCTCGCGTGGGAGGCGGCTTTGATTCGATAACCACTGGGCTGTCTGTATAATAATATGTATAAGGAGCATTAATACATAGTTATTCATTATGCTTAAGAAAATCATATAAATTAAAAACCAACATTAATATCGATATTATACACCCTGTATGATATAATACACCCTCAACCTCTGCTATCATTGCTGTTCATTACTGCAAGCGCTATCAAGCACGCATTTGGTTTGCTCATAACTGAGAAAATAATATATTGAGACTTGAACCTCGATCTCGCAAGTCAATCTAAACCACTGAGTTATCTGAAATCACCTGAAACTAAACTTGTTCATAACGAACTTGCCATAAAACGAGCAGCCGAGAACAGAAAAGAGCTGGTTTAATCCCTTTTATAACGAACACCTACCTACGTCAGAGTGGCTCATTTTTGTGAGCGTGTAGGTCACTCAATTAGGCTAATGGCCCTAGTTAGGCCATTCGCTAATGAAGTCACTTTGGCTGCCTACTTTCAGTGACGAGTGACATTTAACAGTCACGACTACGACTGCGACTGCGATGTTGGATCGTGGGGTTCGATGTAAAAATATTCTTAAGACCACGAGTTAGTGCGCAAATAACTCCATTCTAGTCTAGAGTCTATCGTTACAACTGAAGAGACTTAAGGCATATACCATCATGATGGGTTTGTGGAAGTTCTTAGTGGCAGAACTAAGCGTCCCACTAAAGAGGCTGCTGGTTCAAATCCCAACGGTGCGCACCGTTGGGATTTAAACCAGCACCAGTTTAAGAATTTTTTTAAGCAAATGAGAATGGATTATCATTATACTTTTAATATATAACATCACGTCACGCCTGTAATTGCCCAAAGGGGTAGCCAGAGGTGTGTACACACATTTCACCAGTTACGTTTAGGTCCCATATAATAGGCCTAGACTCCGAGCTGCTACCAGGCATTTCGAGTTAGAAAACCCTAATAACTGTTGCTCGACCCAGGGATTCGAACTCACGACCCCTATCGCAGAAGGCAGGGTCACTACCGATTGCACAATCAGGGCAGTCAATACTTACCTTACTCCTCTAATTCAAAGAAGAGAACCGCGCCCATCAGTGGGGCATATACCTACATGGATTGTGGTAGTCATAAAAGACGTTTTCCACATGATTGTACTTACTACTTATTCATACTTAGTTGTATGTTATTTTAAAGTTAGTATAGTATTCAAAGAAATTCATTCGGTTCCATTTAAACCAGACATTTTAGATTTTAGAGCTACTACGACAGAATAAAATCAACAATATGAAATGGTATCTCTTAAATTGAATTCGACGTAAATAAAACATTTCGCAAGCCTTCACCTACAAATATTCTACGGGAAATTAAAATCCCCGTAGATTTAATTAAACCTTTGTTGTGTGTTTATGATATAAAGGGTGCTGTAGACCCCTTTAATTAATTGTTCGTTATCAAATCGACAACGGCTCCCAACAGGTTCTGCGTTATATAAATTGAGTCTATGCCTTTAGTAAATGTTCCGCTTGGGACTTAGTATTGTCTGAAATTCAAATTTTAATATCATAAATGTTTTTAGTTTTCTTTACTCATAGGGTCGCATAAATCGTTCGTGATTGACCGACCAAAACGTCGTGCTTGGTATGGTCGGGATGTGGAGTGGATGGGTGCCCGCTACTGGCAAATTAACACGGACGCTTCCGTCACAGCATATTGTGCTTCCGTTCTTGGGAGCGCACGTCAAATCATCTTGTTTAGAAAGATGAAGATACGTACCGTATCAGAATTATAGACATCCGCAAAATGAAGTGTACATATTTCTGCCATCTATTTGCACATCTTCATTCACAAGGCTGCTGGAAGAAATTTATTTTGGAAATCATTATTATTATTATACCTAATTTTTTTTGTGTATGCTCCCGTAGGACCCGTATGTCATGTAGGTACATAATTATTAAATAAATGAATAAATAAAGATCCAAATGGAACAAACCAATCTTAAATCAGACTCCCAAGAACGTCTTGAATAACAATGGCCAACGGTGCTCGCTGCTGACGTTTCATTACGACTTCTATTGCTAAATAGTGTCTATTTATTTAATGATATTGTTACGACGTCGCTAAAGTGGAAGCTCTATGCGTTCATTGCTCTGCAGAAATACAACTGTGCATATATTATTACATAAACAACTTTTATAATGTTGCGTATAATCCTGGGGTCATCTATCCTAGACTTACGCTATATAAGCCGATACTTATACGATATAATGTGAGGACAGTTCAGTGAGAGTGAAAAGTTATTCCAAGGAAGAAAGTAAAGTGCAAAATATGTGATTGGTTATGAGAAGCTGCAAGTCCAGTTAAACAGTGCTAAACGTTAGGTATTGTATTTCCGACTTAAATTCCTTGAAGTAAGCCGTTAACTTCTACAATGAATACCTGTATTTATTATTCATTGTAGAAGTTCGAAGTAAGTTCGATGATAACTTTGGTCATTGTATTGTCTCAGTCTCCTTCCAAAACGTTAGCATAGAAGTAATGAACCATTATGAATAAACATTGTACCTTAGATTTAATTACAGAGATCAAAACACTTCCGCTACTGTTGAAGCACTCTCGACCTACACGTAGCACGTAATTTGCACGTTACGTTCTGAGGGTACTCGAGGTTCTTTTCATTGCTTATCCAATCCCGCAAGAAGAATTTTATTGTACTTCGACTTTTAAACTAAAAAGTTAAAAATAATAGTAATTGGTTTGTGGGCACAGGTCCCTCCCACAGCTGAGGGAGGTCGAGAGCATACTCCACCACACTGCTCCAATGCGAATTGATTCGTTTATTCATGTAATATATTTAAGTCAGGCCGGCAGGTATTTCATATCAACATGAAAGTTGGCCTGACTTCGTGTTACTGACTTCTTCACTTGACGTAGACAGTAGAAAAACTGAAAGGCTGATTATTAGAGGCCTAGATGCTAAAATAAGAGTTTTAGTAGAACTAGAATAAGTTAAAGTTTTAGATAAGATGGTTGCCGGGATTCTTGGCGGTGCTTCTCAGTCAACCTATCTTCTAAAATGGTGATAGAACAAAAAAAAAATAAAGTAATTTACACTGATGGTGAGTTTTCTTACTTAACTATGAAATAAACAAATATCTGGGATTTAAACTCATGACTTTTCTGCCGAATATCCAGTATGTTGTTACTACAGCTTAATAATATTCATCGATAATCCCTCATTTCACTAGAGAATCTAGAGATGGGGAAAATTCGAGAGCTCTCTACGTAAAGACCGCTGAGAGAGGTACTCGATCGGGGCTTACGTAAGATTAGATTTATATAAAGGTCAACCCATGTTTATATTATATTTTCGATACATTAAATTGAGTTATAAAATATTTCCGCTTTATGGAAAGATTTTCGAGATTATTCGAGAAAAACAAATTTTGATTACATTGGTATCTATTAAACTTTTATAAAGTTCTCATTGCTCTGAGTTATAAAATCAGTATGTATTTCAATTTATTTAAACTTTATTGAATCACTTGCATTCTATACCAGCTAACCACTGTAGGTAATACAGAAAAACAATGAAGATGCGGAATTATGCAGCCAGATGAGAATTTCAGACTACTTAACACCTTGAAGCGTCTAGGGTCCAATGGCTCGCATCGATGGTATGTGATCGAGTTAAGCAACGCCAGGTGCAGTCGGTTTGTAGATGGGAGGACAAGTCAAGTCACCACGCTGGCCAAGTGCAGATTGGCAGACTTCACTTGCCTTCGAGAACATTATGAAGAACTCTCAGGCATGCAGGTTTCCTCGTGATGTGTCACCACCGTTATAGCAAGTGGCATTTAATTCCTTAAATCACACATAACTTTGAAAAGTCATTGGTGCGTGCCGCTGGGGTTTGAATCCGGACCGCTCGAGTGAGAAGCGAGTTCGATAGCCACTGGGCTGTCACCATTTGTCCATTAAAAATAATAATTCCTTAAGTTTTTCTTTTAAATTATAGGGGTCCATAATGGCACGTATAGCATTGATATAGGATTTTATTATATAACATTGAATACACAAAAAACACAATTTGACTATTGCATGAGAGAGTCCGAAGCCTGTCCTGTTGAAGGGCTCGAGAACTGTATTAAAAAAAAGTCTGGGTTAAGGAGTAGGGACTGACATCTGAGGACGATAAAATCTTCATCATTCCATCCATCAGCCTTTTTGGGTCCAATGCTGGACATAGGCCTCCCTCAATCTTCATTCTTGCTGACAAATACTTAACTGGGATTTCCCCCTTAGACAGATGCAACGATTCTCACAGATGTTATGGGTAAGTAAGGCCCATAGTTCAAGCTGCAAGTTAATTCGCTAGCTTATTCTCGTAAATAAACTAGTGATTGTAATTGAATAGCCAAATTTGAATAGATTTCTTTAGTAAGGTTCACATACGCGGAGGAATATCAAAGGGTTGCGCGTCATTGTATAGATCTCTCATTAGGCGTACTGTTCGACTGAACAAATAGAGCGTGGAATAGGTTACCCATGTAGTTTTACGAGATGTCGGTACTCCTTTCCGTGTTTAGAACTGCTTGGGGGTAGACTCTGTAAACGGTGTTTTTCATGTATTGCAAATGTACATCCTTAGGGGATAAACCTCATACAATACTCATTATATACAGGGTTATTGGTAATTCGACGTATTCCCGTTAGGAGGTGATAGGGGTGACTATTTGTGATAATTTTAACCCCCATATGCATTATGCAAAAGTGAACCATTTTCGAGTTATCAAGCTTTTCAGCTTTTTTCAAAATAGGTCAGAAATGCAACATCAAAAATTTATTTAAAAAAAAGTATCAATTAAAATCTATTTTTTTCTTCTGATTTATAAAAACGATTAAACAATGGTTATTTATCAACATTAAAACTACAATTATCGGTCCAACTTTAAAAATGCGAGACGATTAACGATATTACTTCAATATTTTTTGAGATTTTTGTCCACTAAAATGCCTTAAAAACAAAAAAAACTTATATCAAACTTGGCTTGCAGATTATTTTAAAAACATAACCGTTTTCTTAGCTTTCCAACAAGGCATAACAACTATGAACTTATTTAAAAAAAACTTGAGAAAAACCGATCACAAAGGAAGCAGGCGGAAATTTGTATTCGAACTAAACTTAAGGTCGTTCTTTAAGATTTCAAAAAAAGTTATTAAAAACAATGCCCAATATAAATAAAAGAAAAAATATAAATATAAAATTAAATTTAGAACCAGTAAAAGTTTAGTAATAATAACAATTAATAATAAGTAACAATTAAGACATTTTGTAATTTAGCCTAATTAAAGTTCTTGTTCGAAGGGACTTCCCCTATTGCGTACGCAGTCTCATCCTTTTTCTGAGGTGTAACTTAACTACCGAAGTGTTCAAATTATTCCGAATCACATTTGCAGGATATCCGTCTTGCCAGTATATCATGTTTTGCCTTATAGCCAAAGGCAGGTCTTCAAGCATTTCATTTGTTAAAAAAATTCGTAAGCGAGCAAAATTGGTTCATCGATAAATTCTTGCACATATTGAACATAATGCAGATTACAGAACAGATTAAGTTACACCTCAGAAAAATAATGAGACTTTGCGTACGCGATAGGGGAAGTCCCTTCGAGCAAGAACTTTAATTAGGCTAAATTACAAAATGTTTTAATTGTTACTTATTATTAATTGTTATTATTACTAAACTTTTACTGGTTCTAAATTTAATTTTATATTTATATTTTTTGTTTTATTTACATTGGGCATTATTTAAATCACTTTTTTTGAAATTTTAAAGAACGACCATAAGTTTAGTTCGAATACAAATTTCCGCCTGCTTCCTTTGTGATCGGTTTTTCTCAGTTTTTTTATAATAAGTTCATAGTTGTTATGCGTTGTTAGAAAGCTAAGAAAGCGGTTATGTTTTTAAAATAATCTGCAAGCCAAGTTTGATATAAGTTTTTTTTGTTTTTAAGGCATTTTAGTGGACAAAAATCTCAAAAAATATTGAAGTAATATCGTTAATCGTCTCGCATTTTTAAAGTTGGACCGATAATTGTAGTTTTAATGTTGATAAATAACCATTGTTTAGTCGTTTTTATAAATCAGAAGAAAAAAATAGATTTTAATTGATACTTTTTTTTAAATAAATTTTTGATGTTGCACTTCTGACCTATTTTGAAAAAAGCTGAAAAGCTTGATAACTCGAAAATGGTTCACTTTTGCATAATGCATATGGGGGTAAAAATTATCACAAATAGTCACCCCTATCACCTCCTAACGGGAATACGTCGAATTACCAATAACCCTGTATATAGTATTGTTCAAAGTCGGTCACAAAACGTTGTTATCCTTGACTTAAATGGTAATATGGCTGCCTCTAGAAAATTGTCCGGGTTCAAATCCAAGCGCACCTTGCACTTTTCTATGTTATTTGCTATTTAAAAAAATTAAAGTCACCTTCTGTAACAGTGAATGAAAGGAAACCTGCATGCCCGAGATAACTTCAGAATGTTCTCGAAGGTATGTGAAGTCTGCTGAACCGGATTTGAACCTAGGCCAAGGCCATGCCTACCCATTACGAGAGGAGATCCGTGCCAGTGTGACAAAATAAAGGACTGTGTAGTGATTATAACCTATGAACGTTTTACATAGGCGCTACCACCTAAACAAATTCAGTTTCACAAATGACTTGGTGACACTACATAGTCACCCTTCGTAGGCATATCCCTAATTGGTCCCATTGAGGGCGAGAGCAACGGGAGGACGTGACTGGTTGGGACGCACGGTGAATTTTTATCCTGAGTTTCCACTTTCACGGCTCTTCCAGTGGGACTTGCTGTTACAAACTATTTATGGTTCGCCAGGGACGGTACCGCGGTTCATTCATTTCTAATGTAGCTACATCTATTTCTAGCGTTAAAAATGCTGTTTGAAATTATTGTGTCTTAATTTATAGCTATAGCTATACTAGTGGATAGAATTAGACATAATAATAGTTTCGTTTACACCTAGCAATATTATATGGCTATATAATGTAAAATAAATATATATGTCACTCAGTGAAGATGCAGCTTTCTAATGGTGAAAGAATTTTTGAAATCGGTCCAGTAGTTTTTGTGTGAAAACATTACAAACAAATGTTTCCTCTTTAAAACATTAGTATAGATTTCTATCTTTTATCTTCACGATGATTCTGTATTCTAAGATCTTCAACTTACACCCAGAAAAAATAAGACCACTACTGACCACCTTAGTACTGAAGTATAATAGCGGATGTATCGTAATACATTAAATTAAGTTTATTTAATCCATTGGTGTCTATAAAGTATGTAATTTTAGCTTTAATAAGGCCTGTTGATCCTAGTATATCACGAATGCTATACGTTCATAGTTCCGCATTGCAATACATTGCAGTTGATGCCGCATACTCGTTTATTTTTACATAAGAAGATGGCAATAAAAAGCCAAGTTAGAAACTTAGAAAGGACTTGAGAAGTCGTGCGAAAGGCGAGGACTTAAATGCAAAACTTTAAGTTGACTCGCTCGTCCTTTTTCTAATTAAACCTATTTGCAATTGTTATACTACTTTGACACAGTTTTGACGTTTTTTCACAGAGAATTATACAGAGTAGGCACGACGCAGATTAAACAGGTATACAATATAGTGGACTACTCTGTGTATGATTTGACTTATCCCCATTATTTCCATTTGCAGATATTCTAATTTTCTTTGAAATATTGAAAATTAAATATATGACCTGCGATGCTCCAATGCAAAGTGTAGTTTCATGTGGGAATGACTGTCTTATGCGTGTAAAATTGACAAAGTTTGACTGAAAATCAATTGTAGGAAACCACTAAATCTAAATTATATATTGTATAAATTATGTGATGTCAATCTCATTCATTCACAACTCTGATCTAATGACTAGAGGACGCCCGCAGCTTCGCTCGCATGGTATTAAATACGAGTATAGCTATAGTTTCATTTTTTATTATAATTTTTAGATTTTTTTTTATGAATAAGATGTACACAAGATATCACATATATACACAAATATTTGGGATATGATTATACAGCTTAAATCATCTAATCAACAGGAGTCATAGAATTATTTATTGGCAATTACATTGCATCATATTTATTGCAAATATTTTATTAAAATTCAAGAAATATTCAAACTAAGTACTAATTAAGTTGGTCAAAATGCGTCAACAAGTTTTCATGATATATCTAATCAATAATTACTTGAATTCAATTTAGTTAGAACTTTTCTCCCATTTTTTAACCCTTTTGTAGATTGAATATTCAATAAAGCTAAATTTGTATTGGAGAACATTAATGTATCATTCCTCTTAAATCCAGGATAAAAACACACATGGTTTTTGCCTCTTGAAAACATAAAATTTGTTTACCTGAGAAGAAAAACTTGATCCTTGCAGCGAACTGGCTCAAGACTTCGCAATCCTATTCTATTGACTGCAACATTTATTATTGCATTTTAAACAAAACTAATGCTTTCCAAACCTCTTACCAGTGTTTAAAACATCAAAATAAATTATGGTCTTTTAAATTCCCACACTGAAATCAAGAACTTTATGTGTCAGAAAATACGTCTGAAAATTGAGTGAGCGGCGAGCACCCTAGAGACGCAACAGCGTCACGGTTTACATTCGTTTCGTTTCACAAAGTAACGTTTCATAAACTTTTCCAAGCGGAGATTCGAATTATTGTCCCTCCAGTTATTTTTTCAATGCGAAACTTTCTTTGTCCTCGGAGACAAACACAATTGTCGACGCTGTGGATTGTACATCAAATGTAATGAAAATATCCAGTTTGTGGTGATTCTATAACAAAAGAAATGATTCGAAGATTTCCAGAGAGTAGGTACTTACACAGAAACAAGATAGCATTAAAGGTATTACGATTAATTGAATCAATGTCTTGCACAGTGAAGGGACTACAATTTTCGTCTGTAACTTTGATCATTTTTAAAAGCTTTTATTTAACTTCACTCGTAGTATCTTGTAAGTATGTATGTCCTGGAATCTTGCAATCAATATTTCACCCACTTCCACTGAAGTTATCGAGCTGAAATTTGGCACACATGTTTGGTTCCGATGACAATGCATGAAAATAAAAAAAGTTTTAAAAAGCTTTTTTAATAAAAAAAAATTTTTAACGGTATAATTTTAGGTTAGGCACCCGTATGTTTTGTCAAATAATAGTAGATTTTTTATCATTTCTTTTTTTCTCTTTTTAAATATGTTAGTTAATAATTTTGGTTATCATATTTTATCAAAATACACGGTTAATGGTAATAAGAAATGTCTAATGTATATACTTCAAAGTAGGTATACATATACTAACCATAACATAACTTACGTTAAATATATTTAATAGATATATAAATAGACGATAAACAGAATAGCAAACGAGCGCGCCGCTCCACCCTGCTCCATATAATATGTGTAAAGCAAATCATTTATTTTAAACATTAATATATTCATTTGAGTAACTGATCATTATAGGTACCTACGGCAATACAAATTGCTCATACTAAATAATGACTCGCATCACTGAATATTCAGCTGATTAAAGATAAACTTCCTGTAAATAAATTACTGGCCGATCGATTTCATAGATACGGCGGTAATGAATTCTATGGTAGAACTGTTTGATTCAACGCATTGATAGGTTACTTTATCATTGTGCTTTATGGTTGTTAGACTTACCGAGAGCGGTTTCACGTCACACGATACGATAATTATAATACGTTACGGCACGGTACGGTTTATAATAGTTGAGATATACATTATACATATTGTAGCGTCGCGTCGATTTTTGACTCGAATTATTGAGTCGTTAACGGAGGGCACGTTAAGCCGTCGGTCCCGGTTGTTTTCATTGGTGAAAACAATCCTAGAGCCTTGTTGTAAAGTAATTATTATTGTAGGATTACCTATTCATTCAATGATCAATAGCTAATCCATACTCCATACTAATATTATAAATGTGAAAGTGTGTTTGTTTGTTTGTCCGGCTTTCACGTCGCAAAGAAGCTATTATATGGTATGGTTTTTGTGTGTGGAGATAGTGAGGAGGGTGGAGAGTGACGTAGGCTACTTTTTACCGCGGTTAAACATCCCCATGGGAAGATATCGTTGTTTTGTTATTTGCTAGATATTTAGTTCCGGATGTTGTTAATAGATGGCGTTAGTAATATTCATTTGCAAGTTCTTATCTTAGTATCTTTTAATCGTGGAACTGTCACTATTCATCCACCACAAATGTGTCATGTATGATAAACAACTCATTGTTAATTCCCTTTGACCCCGCGGGAGGAGCCGCGGGTAAAAGCTAGTTCTATATATTTATAAGTAAAAACAATTTTTGTTGCTTCGTATTAATCAATTTAGAATAGGATTAATCTCTTTTCTTTAAGTACTTTGTAGTTACCTAGACTTTCGTTAAGCGTGTCCAATCACCTCACAGCGAAATAAATTAGTTGATTTTGACATTGACATTGAATACACTTCGACACTGGGTTGGCCAATAACCCCTCCACCAATCCGCTATAAAAATAATTAAGATAAAATATCAAGCACACATAACCTATAAAAGTACTAGTGCGTGTTGCTTGAATTGGAACCCGGATTCTCTCGACTGAGACTTTGTATTTCAGCATAATCTACCTGGATACAAACATCATAAATGAACACTTCAGCAGAAATAGAAAGGATCTGCAGTTATTTTCTTCATAACTCTTCATGTGATCATTACAGATATTGAGACACAATAACTTAATAATATCATCAGATTTGAAGAGAAATATAATAAATGTTATCTGTTTTCCCCGATCCTCACAGAGTAAGTTGCCTTGTTATAAAGTTAGCGTTATTTATCACGACATACTTTTTCAGCTTTTTCAGCTCGTACGTATAAGCTGAAGTATTCTGTGAATCGCTTCTTCATGCGTTCGTGAACAATATGTTGGACATAAATTATTCGGATGACACACTCGGTGATTTGTTCTATATACTTACATGCTCCCTTCAAAAAATCGCGAATCGGTATTGCCAGCCACTGGTGAACTACGGGAATTTTTTTTTGTTGTAGTTTTGACCGAAAGGATTTTAAAGAACTTAAATATCACCTGATGTAACGGTAAAGGAAAAGTCACGCTTAGAGAACGAGCTAAGGTCTCCATAGTAGTCAAAGATGTGCGAAGGTGATATACGCTTTTCTCATAGTGGTGGTGCCCAGGAATTTCATTTGATTTTATCAAAAATCACATTATTTTTATAGTTTGTTGTAGGTATATATTATAGAGCTATATATTGTTAGTGCAAGTGAATTATAAAATAATTTCGCTCACTTTTCGCTTCACTTTCGCTCGTTTTAAAGCATTAAAATTTTGTTTAAAATGTAGCAACACAATTTTTAATTCAGTCCAGATCGTATACTTGTTTATTTATTTATTTATTATTTACCTAAATACGGTACAAAAGGTGGACTTGATGCTATTAACATTTTCCTGTTCCAGTAAAATCCGTTTTACGATTTACTACAATAGATATTAATTTCTTTCTCCTTTTTTCTCAAAATATTTAAAATTCTACCGATTTCTGCTTTTTTCCCCTTTTCTTCTGTCTGCAATAATTCGTACGTGTATCAGCCCCCCTCATGCATAGGGCCGTACGGAAGTGGTTTCGTTTTCGGCTTTGATGAAATTCCGACCGGAAAACCGGACTCCGGTTATATAACTGCAGGCGATTGACGTACTTTGATTCGGCTTCACTTCGATTACGGTTAACGTAATACCACATTAAATAATTATACCGTTAAATTTTTTTTTTAAAAAAGGTTTTTGAAACTTTTTATTTTATTTTCATGCATTGTCATCGGAACCAAATAAATGTGTGCCAAATTTCAGCTCGATAGCTTCAGTGGAAGTGGGTGAAATATTGATTGCAAGATTCCAGGACATACTTACATACGAGTGAAGTTAATTAAAAGCTTTTAAAAATAAGCATTAAGTCCGCCCATTGTAACGCATTTTCTCAAAATTTTTTACTCGTGCGACGCCGAGGCAATTTTTTCAAAGTGACTTTAAATCTCAATGTTAAATTTGGCTTCTGTGACTTTGGCACATTGATGAAGTGAGATCCATCGCTTATGGTCTCTTCCACGTTCATTTTCAAGCCTACCCGTTGCAAGGCGCTGTTCAGGTCTCCTAGAATGGTATTGAGGTCGTCCAGCGATTCCGCTGACGATGCCGATGACTATACCAGGGTTTGACTGGTAGAAAATGTCATAAGGCATTAAGTCCGCCCATTGAGGCCCATTGTATATCTCATTAGAGGTGTTAATAAAGTTGAATAAATAAATAAAATATATCACCGGCAAAACTAAGTTGAGGAAATGTTTGAGGCGTTACCCATTTATGTTGATGCTGCGACCATTGTACTCTATCAGCTTGAATACGTTGTTTGAGAGCCCCTCTAATCTCGGACAACTGATACAAACCTCGTATTTATTTAATTGGTCTACATACCTATGTAGAATCCCGATAACTGAGTGATATTCGTTGTAAGTGCTTCTTAATTATACAAGCACTTGCTCGAATCCAAACCATTCGTATGATAGAATAGACGTAAGGTTTACATTAATAAATAACCCAAAGTGTATCGAACATCAGATAATGTAATTTCATCGCATCAAAAAGTGCTTTTAACTTTTATAATCACATTTCTTATCTTACTTCGTTCTATGAGCAAGACGTAAGTGCATCATTACTGCGAATAAAGATCGCATTTATTTCGATAAAAGACAGGTTTCACATTACTAGAAGGTAGACGGAATCAATTGCAGTTGAATTATCACAAAAACTTACATTATATAATAATTGTAAACTTGTATGTAATATTTATAATAACTACCTTTTACAATGAATATCACTTATTATTATTTATCAAATCAGAGCAAAAATTTGGATTTCTGGGACATATTTAAAAAAAAATAGTTAATTAGTAAAGAATTAGTAAAGAATTATTTTAATGTTTAACAGCTTTTCATAATCAGAAACTTAGATGATGTTCATTATTACCGTCTGATATCGGATATATGGATGACTAGCTACTATTCGTACAGGTACTATTCAGATACCATCATCAAAAGATTTGAATATTTAGTTATTTTTTTTCCCTTTTTTTCTTTGCAATATGTTATTAATTAGTAGTTCCTTCCATTTTTATTTTTGATTTTATTCTTTTCTTTTAAATAGCGATTATAATGCTTCAAACAATAGTAAAACACTATTATGTATTAGTTATTAGTGGAAACTTTACTGATATATGTTATTTATATATTTTACTACTTATTTGTAATAAAAATTGTTTGTTTCCCAAATACAAATAAAATAAAATAAAAATAAAAAATCATTAGGATAGCAGATATCGCGAAGTCCAATGTGAATACGGCGTAAGGCTTCGCTTCTAAACTTTCTTCCTACCTTCCGCATGTTACCTCTGAAAGGGCATTACCGATGCACCCGCCACGGCTCCGCGAAATTAGGTGGGTGAGCTCAGTTCCTGAATTTTACACCAGGGAACCCAATCATCTATATGCATTCGAAATGTTGCAGGTCACGAGGTTTTGTTAGTTGTCGTCTTCAAGCCAAAATCGAATTTATCGGTTCGGATCTAAGCAGTTCGAACTTTTAACAAACTGGCTCTGCACTGGCTGTTACTTCGTAAACTTTTGACTGTCGACTATTCTGTTAGGTATATTTTGTGTGGATTCTTGCATGAAAAACAATCTGAGGTGGCTGTGTATTTTGATCAAATTTACTTTATACATCATATACGATATAAGTACATCTTGGCCCGCGGAAAAATTATTAAAACGGTTTTTTATAGCAAACGACGGAAATCAAAAGTAAGTAAAGTAACCACCCAATGTTGTTCAAAAGTGTCCATAGGTACTTATTCACACTTCTGAAGTCACAGGAAAAGTAATTCAGCGTTTGTACATTCTGTAATTTAGCGTTTGACTCAAAAGCTGTGCAGTTTGAATAAAAGCTAGCCAAGCTACTTAAATAAAGCTGCGGTGACAGATGAAAGCTTGGTCGGCGAGCTGCTGTGCCACAATCCTATGAGAGTTTTAACTTTTTCTTGTTTGCAGGAACTAATTGATTTGTAAGTTGAAATAATATTTAAAACTTTATTAAATTGATAAAAACGTCGACTTATAGGTAATAATAGTAAAATAATATGCTAATCTCTTCGGACAAAGCCCTAGTATAATTATGATAGAACTTCACGTACAGGTATGTTCGTTTAATCATTAAGTATAATCTGAAGTACCGAGACACTTTCTTTCGGATAGATATCCGCGCAGCACAACTCAACCGCTGTCACCCGTGACAACTGTGAAAAAACTCAGTCGAACAAGGCTAGCGTTTTGTTCAAAGTCATGCTACTCGTGTTACATGCTACCGTTGGTCAACCCTAGAAAAATGTAATCGGAAACCAGTAATTCTTTAAATCTTTATTGGATAATGGTGACCAAATTTTAAGTGTCAGACTCTTTAAGTTTGAGCACAGTATAATAACAGCGACACTACTTATAGTGGGACATTGCCTTTTAATCCTCGCGTAATACTAATGCTCAAAAGTTTTATTTTTTACTTTGCCTGTTTCATATTATTATGTATTGGTATGCGTCACTCAAATTTGAAATTTTATCTGCCTGTACCGAACGATGGTTTGTAGTTTGGTATAGCTACCCCCCATCCCTCGCCCGCGAATCCCACTCGATTGTCATATCTAAACGTGTCCGATAAACTACTGTAGGCCTTCATAATATAGGCTGTGGTATAGTGTTATATGTTTGAGCCCTTCTCAGATAAACAATGTTTAGACTATTTAATTTCTCTTCTCTATCGTCTCACAATTCTGTAAGTGTTTTATAGTATCGAAATCATTTGGGTCCCAAACCGCCCAAACCTTGTCCTAACGATCCCTTTATTTATAAAACGACCGCTTTTGCCTCAGTTCTTGTTCAGATAAATATTAATATACGATTCAGAGTACATAAGTGACCTAAGAGGCTTGAAGCGATGGTACTTAGTAATGGTTACATTCAATAGGAACTCAGTAGTAAGAAATACCCAGGGAAAATAAATACTGAAGAAAATGCCAGAGTATGTATGTTTGGATTTAAAACGGAAGGAGTCGTATGAAAAATAACTAAGGAAATTGACGAACACGTGAAGACACTACTGAAGGGAGCATCGTTACATCGTTAGCGTAAGTTGACTCTGCGAGACTTGATCGCAGAGTCAACATTAATACAACTCGGTTGCGACTAATGATTTGATGTACGCGTATAGTATGACAAATATCACGACTTATAATGATCTGATAGATATAGTACACGAGAACATTCTCGTATGTTTATTTTACTACTTCGTGAACGTTAAGTAGTCGGTCGTTGTATTCCATTCGTTAATTCGATAAGTAAGCCTCATCGAAAACTTTCGACACCGAGCTAATTGGCCACATCTATATAAAATACATTCAATAAGGTGCTTTTTATATTTTGTTTTTTGGTATAAAAATGATAAATTAATAAATACCGGACACAAATTCATTTTATTTGCTTAACTCATTCAAACCAAATGGTAAGATTTTTATTTATTATAATATTTTGTTTGATAAAACTCATGTCAGAGCCAAGGTATGAATACGCCCTTTGATCCTTCAACCACTGTGTAGCGTACGCGTACCAAACATTTGTCTGAATTGGATAATAGTAAATGAATTAATAAACCAAATATCTAATGATTTCGCTCGCACCAAATGCTTCAAAGTGCACACACACATCAGCGAACTGTTTCGGAGCCCTTTGTTAGCCGGCTGTAGTACCATAAACGATCTAAGATGCACTATATTTCCCACCCTTTAAAATATCTGGGCTTACCTGTTGTTGTTGCATATTGCTTGAAGATATAGCGTGTATGAACACGCTATATCTTCAAGGTACTTCGGTTTCTGATTTGATCGGTATACGTACCTACTTGTACGCTTAGTTCCATTTCTTTTCACTCCAAAATTTAATACATAATATATTAGTTAAAAATATTCATGATTGTCAATGATTGTCAAAGTAAAGCATTACCCGTTACATGTGGCGTGCCTCAAGGATCTATTTTGGGTCCGTTACTGTTTTTGATTTATATAAATAACATTAAAGACATAGGGCTCCAGGGACATATTACTCTTTACGCAGATGATACCTGTTTATTCTACTTTGGGCCATCCATACATACACTCATCTTGCAGGCTCAGGAAGATCTTAATACATTATTTAATTGGTTACAACAAAATCTCCTTACAATAAATATTTCAAAAACATCTTTTATTATATTTAAAGCTAAAAACAAAAAATTGCCTGCTCATCAACCCTTGTCGATAAATGGTATACCCATCGAACAAAAAAGCCATGAAAAGTATCTTGGTTTACGGTTAGACGAACAACTAACATGGAATGTTCACATTGACCATATAAAAAATAAAATGATATCCCTTCTTGCCTCTCTTCGTAACTTAAGTAGATGTATTCCACACAAATTAAAATATACAATTTATAATACCTTAATAAAACCTCATTTACTGTATTTAATAGAAATTTGGGGCAGCGCTACAAAAACAAAGTTAGGTAACCTTCAAAGATTACAAAATAAAATAATAAAAATGCTTTTCCGATATCCGTATCTAACACCAACAGTTAAAATATATCAGAAAACTAAAATACCAAATTTGAAACAAATGTATTTATATAACGCCTGCATATTTGTTAGAAGATGTCTCGATAAAAATATTCACACTGATATAATTTAAAAAAAAATAAAACCTTTTAGCAAACGCAGCCACCGAAGAGCTAGTTTTCTTGCTGTTCCTAAAATCAGGACAAATTATGGAAGAAAAATGATCACCTATGAGGGAGCACAGCTTTACAACAAAATACCGACATGTATAAAGAATTTGCACTCATTCAACGCGTTCAAAACTAAATTAGCTGAATATATTTATAAAGAAAATTCACTACTGTGAAACTGAATGCGTTGAATGAGTTAAAGAGAAAGACATTTTTCTTATTTTTAATACATATAATACATACATACATACAAATCTTTACTAAATCCACTTTTGTATTAAGGCGCATGAAATTTATGTAAGCTATTATTTTTTAAGTTAATCAATGTTCTCATAGAAGTGACTTATTGTAGTCTTATTTGAGAAATAAAGATCTTTAAACCTAATTGAACATAATAATTATAAACCAAAATATCTAGCAAGTAACAAAACATCGATATCTTCCCATGGCGATGTTTTACCGCGGTTAAGTAGCCTACGTCACTCTCCACCCTCCTCACTATCTCCACACACAAAAACCATACCATATAATAGCTTCGTTGCGAGGTGAAAGCCGGACAAACCAACAAACAATTTTTTAATATTAGTATGGATAGTATGGACTAGCATGGATAGTGTGACCAGTAAAATATTTATAGCATCAGTTTACACATCGCGATGTGGCAAGCAGGTTGGTTGATTCAATCAGCAGAACTCATGCTTGATTTAATCAACGGACTAACTCATCGAGGGGTGCTATCCAAGCTCCCATCTTTGAGTAATCACATTTCCCTACATTAGACACCTATTTGGAGAAGCTAATGCAAACGTTGCGATTAATTCAGTCTGAAGTGTATCCAAACAGGAATTTTAAAATTGGATCGAAACTCTCCCGGGAAGCGAATGCGTCTGGATATTAAGTTGTCCATATTTTTATATGGAATTGGTTTACTTTGGTTTGATTTTATTTTGATTGTGTTTTATAATAAACGTTTTAGCTATTGGAACTTATTAAGTTCCAATATCAAGCCTGTTTTTGCGCAAACGAGTAGGCAGAAGTGTTAGTAACTAAACCCACTTTGTACGAGTTATGTTTTGGTCCAATTAAACTATACCATCACCACCTTGTAAGCAAACTGCCATACACAGAGCATAAATCCAAACTCTGCGCTACTAGGGAATGTTGAGTAAGAAAACCCTCTACCAATCCGCATTGGAGCAGCGTGGTGGAGTATCTCGACCTCCCGCAGCTATGTCTGTGGGGGAGACCCGTGCTCAGCAGTGGCGTCTATGGATCGCAGCGAAGTAAGAAAAATCCAACAGAACTTTGCCCGACCCGGGAATTGAACCCAGGACCACCTGCTTAGCAGTCGCTCTTGCGAACACAACACCACAAAAGGATAATACGGTATTCAATTAATAACGGTAATTGAAAATATCGCATCACGTTATCTGCGTTATGCTATGTTTTAAATGTGACTAGGATGTAAATTAGATCGAAGCCCTCGTATATTTCGCAGCCATCATGCGTTCCAGTCACGCACAATCAAAGTCAAGTGTAAATTAATCAAGATTTTAACGCCCCTCAATTTAACTGACGAAAAAAGGGGTTTAAAATGCTATGTTATGGTCTCTTTAGATAATGTTTTATATGATAGCATTGGCAGCTCCACTGCCACCATATTATTATAATACAACCACCAAATACCTACCATTCCTGCCATGTGGTAATTGTTTTTGATGCAATTTTATTCCGGATAGGCACTAATAGGCAGGTGTGGTTTCCAGATACACTTTTCAAAAGGCGACCATCAGTCATCAAGAGTGTATCTGTAATCTGTGACCTTCGTTCACGTAAGTAAAAATTTCGTCTGTGATCGAAGTCTGTGATTTGTAACAAGACTCCTATGACTAAAATAATGATGTCCGTTGCATCACATTGAATCGACGCGAGCCATTGGGATATGGAAGCTACAAAGATAAGTAAGAGTAGAGTAAGGTTAGATAAGTAAGAGTAGATAAAATTATAAACTACTTGTTTGAGGTATTATAATGACACACCCTTACTTTTGCAAATAATTATTCTATTCTTAAAAAATACACCATCACCTTTCCAAGGCTTGGTTAGCGATCTTCGTTGCCATCATTGCGGACTATGTTCTTAATCAAAACGTATCATTATGAAGCTTGAGTTAAGCAACTATCAACCAGTTGAGTGTACAAATAACACTGTTATTTGCCATTTAGTCTGAGGTTTTATTACCCGGTTCCTTTGTAGTTAATTAAGACTCAATCTCCGCCGGCGAACGCTGCGTAAATCTACTTCATTACGCACTAACGTTTAGCTTAGTCATGAGATCGCTTCGTTTAGGGTATTATTATTCGACTTTTTGAACCGTGCGTGTACTTCATATGAATTGAGGTTTATTTATTAATAGTGGACGCCCAAACAGCTTCCCGTGGAATTAGACATAATAATGGTTTCATTTAGACCTAGTAATATTGTAATATAGCCTATGTCACTCAGTGAAGATGCAGCTTTCTAATGGTGAAAGATTTTTTGAAATCGGTCCAGTAGGTTTTGTGTGAAAACATTACAAATAAATCTTTCCTCCTTATAATATTAGCATAGATTTAATCTTAGATGTAAAACTCTTGTTAGTATGATTTCAGTTGGCATAAGCTTCTCTCTCTCTCTCTATCTCTCCCTCAGCCCATAGATGAAGATAGAACTGTCCTATTCGGATAAAATCCTGAGCGTCGTGTGACATTATACATGTTACTAAGAAAACTTAAATATTAAAATTAAAAAAAATATTTAAGTGAGAACAAGAATTAGAATAATTTTAATGTCATTTGAAACACACATATTAGGTCACTTAAGTCTCAGATTTTACATAGTGTATACACATTTCTTGTATAAATATTTAGCTAATAAAGGGACATAATGAATGAATGAGGACTAAACTTAAATGTGCAAAACCGTTTGAATTCAATTCAAGGCATCCTAAATTCTAAATCATTGAAATAATTGGGTTGCACGGGTATTTCTTCAATAGTTAACCCCTTTTAAGGACCCGATGGACCCTTAAAATGTTGTAAAAGGGTTATCACATAAGTATATCTGTTTAACCATGTTAAAAGAGATAATTCTGATTGCCACCTGCTAAATGGTGTATATTTAACCAGACCGAAAATTAAAGAGTCGGAGCCACTTCCGTGCCGTCCGAAGTGTTTCGTGGTGTATCTCGTGGTTTACTCATACTTAGTCAAACCCACTCAAAGCTTAAAGTCACTCAGTACGGAAGAAAGTTAGTAATTTAGTTCAATAACAAATTCCAAACGAAGAAATCCGTAGGTTATTGAACTACGAGTAACTCACATTGTTAGCAAACTGAAGCGATAATAGACATGCCAAGTTAATTGAAGTGCTGATAGCCAATGCGGAAATTTAGCCAGTCTTCTATCCGACTGTTGGCATGAAGTTCGAAATGGCTACTGTCCACGCTACTAAAAGCGCTTCAAAGCCTACCTTTTTTAACCTAAAATTCACGTTTCAACAGTCAACTATATCGTTTCACTTAATCACCGTTGTATAAACATATTTTTTTCTCAAACTTTTCTAACAATAAACTTTCGTCTCCAGGGCTGGGACAAACAACTCGGCCACCTAACGAACAAATATTTCGTCGGCCCACAATCAATGTCGTAGCCGAGTCATATTTCATCGCAACAATCAGAAAGCGTAGCCTGAGGGGCTATTGTGGGACACGACGAAGTTCGACCGCTCTTTATAAACTTAGACGATCGGTTGCTGCCCACGACAAATGGGCATTCGACATTTTTTGTACTTGAGCTGACAGTGAGAATTATTTTTTCAAGACACTTGGTGGATGGAGACTCTAATTGGGATGTTGCTGGATGTTGGAGATTCTAATTGATTTTGTTTTGTGATTCTATTGTGTAATTCCAATGGGCAGTGATTGATTTTTACCGGCTTAGTTTTAATTTCCTACTTTACTTGGTAACTACTTTTCCACGAGAACTTCCATGACGTTCTCCATTTGAATATTTTAAAGGGGAAATATTGCGATACATAGGGAAATAATTTTAAATCAAACTTACATTCAATTTTTATTCATTTTGCGGCATTAACTGATTTTTTGTTATAAAGTCATTTTGTACTCTTTGCATGATTGATAAACAAAAATCCTTACTTTCTTTTAAGGCTGCGTTAGTCGCCCTTTAGTTCATATGAAACCTTTTTCCACGAATTTCACTTCAGCGCCAGTTAAGGTTCATGGCTTGGTTACGCTTAAATAAAACTTCTGAATAGTTCTATCCGAGCTCGATCGACCATCGGATATTTCGGATAGAATTCGTATTAAAGGCAGTTACACATTCTTGACTTTTACAACGCCCCTAGCGGAGGGATCGCGCTGTTTAAGAACGAGCGAAGTTTGGAAGGGCGCCCACTCGTAAACATTTACTTGAAGGTTTATTGATGTTAGTCACCATCTACACACATCCCCGGTTTGCTGAGGAAAATAAATATGTTTTTTGAAGTCACTTAAATGGATGTTATTGAACGGGGAACGCGAGCGTTCATTCCTTTGGATTATGAGAATTGGATGAAAATACGCAAATTTAGCAAATTTCTCGCGTATGTTTTTATGTTGATAAACGTTTGGGACAAATTATAATACTGTAAGTGTCTGACCTAAATCTGAGCATCTAGAAACAATACAACACAATACAATACAAAAATACTTTATTGTACACCAAAAAGAAAGACATACATACAAAGGAATAAAAACATCAGGTGAAACAATTGGCGGTCGTATCGCTTAGAACGATCTCTTCCAGACAACCAACTATACTCCCGCATAGCCCAGCATAATATACAAACCTCGTGAACGTGTCTCATATTTACTCAAAGGGGTAGGCAGTAGTGTAGACATAGACCAGTAGATACCAACTTTGTAGGGCTCGTAACTGGAAATTTCTAGTTAGAAAAACCCAACAGTTTTCCCGACCGGGAGATAATACCTTAGACCTCTAGCTCACCGCACTGGCGACCACTAGACCAATGACGCTGTCACTATTAATAATTCCAATAGACTGCACCAGCCACCAGATTTGAGCCAAGGCCTCTCACGTAAGAAATTGAACTTTTTACCACTGGGCTAACACCGCATATTATACTTTTATATAAAAGTATACATACAATTTCTATATATGCTTCGGAGGGTACGTTAAGCCGTCGGTCCATTGGAGCAGCGTGGTGGAGTATGCTTTAGATCTCCCGCAGATCTGTCTGTGGGGGAAACCCGTGCCCAGCAGTGGGACGCTATGGGTTGCAGCTAGCATACATACTTTTTTGTATTCTTCAAAGTTTGTTAAACATGCCATGTTATCACAGTCTGCTGATTTCAGACCATGGGCTAGGCGAAATAAATATTAAACACGTATTTGCGAGGAGACACAGATGCAACTTTCATGCATGCAGATTGCGCTCTCTAGGGGATGTTTAGCAACGAATGGTCGCTTGTTTTGAAATTCGCTTTTGCTCGTCATATTTCTGATTAAGTTTGAAACGTGTTTGAGTTTAGTGCGGTAGGTATCGTAATTTTGTCCCGGAAGCCTGGGACAAGAACGGTGCTACGGCGACTTCCACCTATCTTAAATGATAATTAACGCTTAAGCTATTAAAGATATTAAAACAATCGAATAACTTCTCTAAAACTCGAATACGCTGAAGAATATCTTTATATCAGCGGTCACAAGAACCGGACACCAGATATAAACTCTGTCTCGACTTGAGAAGTTAAAATTGGTAGGCTCGGGACTAGAATAGTGCCACGGTTGACGTTGACTATCAGAAGATGCGATTAAAAGTGGGCTTCCGGTAGATATACTTAATCTACTTCTCGACTTGCGGGAGGCAAGAGACGACGACGAAGGCAAGGGCATTCGCCCTGGAGGAATCAAAAAATGCTACCACATTCCCGAAGTTCTTTACAAACAGCAGAGTGACACTGAGTTGGTATAATTGTACGGAAATCCCACTAAACCACAAAATACATGATAAAGAACGAGAAGAAAGAACAAGACGAATTTATCCCCTGACTTAAGAAGTAATAATCACCTTTTTTGCCCTCGAGTCACACGTGTCTATATGTGACTCGACTTACAAAAACACAAACTTGGATTAGCTCCATCATGAACTAACATTTGAAAGGTTTTCCTTCTAAGAAATTCTCGAATGTGGGTATTTTAAAGCGGCACTGGACTAGGTTCAATTAGCACTCCTCTGCCATTTCAATCCTCGACATAAATTCCGATACAAAACTATACCCAACTATAAGTATCTAATGTCTATTAATCTTGCCGACGGCACTACAGTCTGGTACCTACCGCTGTATTCATTTGATCAAACGGAGCACCAAAAATGATCGATGACTATGCAATGATTAAGGCGTAGAGACTATGCAATGATTTGCCATGCATGCAAATGAGATTCCTAGGGATGCCTAACCGTGTGCAATATTGTCGCTTGGGTCTGTGAATATTACATTTTGTTTAAGAATTTGCATAATTCTCTACGCTATCGTTCGAGGGTACAGTGCAACCCCTGCGAATGCGAAATATCACAAAATGATTATTATGACGAAAATATAATATGAATTATTTCATACGTTTGATAATGGTAAGCTTAAATGCGTGCCATTTAATTGCCAACGGAAAAAACTGTTATCATAAGATTCTTATGAACTTTGATGTCAAAGATATCACAGTTAATGAAATGTACGTGGAAAAATGAATTTTATTAAATAAGCCGTCTTGCCTCGTCTAAAAGTGTATTCTATAGTTTAGATTACTAACGGTACTTATTTATTTACCTACTTATAAAAAATCATTATTCACACATAACATTAGCTGGTAGAGAATGTCCACACAATTCCGAAAACTACGAAAACGGATTCATTGCTGTTTCATACTTGCTGTTCAAACCATACATACATCGATTTTATGTAGGGGAGAGCGGGGCTACAATTAACAGAGGTAAGTATTAACAAGCAAATTTCTCTAAAACTATACCTACTACTTGTCCAGTGCCTGACTTAATTTGTCAATTAGATCGCGCCACATGGCACAGTACCGGTCAGTTGGGATCCGCGCGTCATTTGAGTGATTTGTGTTGCGGTCGATATTTTTAAGCAGGTAACGATCATTTTACGGTTCACAATTTTCTGATTAGCACATGAATTATAAAGTGTAATGATTACATTTTTTGTTTTCTTAGTAGCATATTTTATACTAAACAATTCTACGTTTAATATTTAATATAACTATTGACCAATATTTTATTACGTTATTTAAATATTAAAATGTACCTTTGGGGCTATAATTAACACATCAGAGGGGCAAGTATTAACGTGTTAATACCTACCCCGGATTTTGGGGCAAGTATTAACAGGTTACCTGAAGGCTTGGAATGATTATTTTAAACTATTTTTTTTTACTACAGCATGAGAACTTATAAACGAAAAAACGACGATATAACGAATCTGATTTTGCGCCATCTTTTGTCACGGACCGCCCAAACCCCAGCGATAAAAAACAATCATTAGTCTCTGACCCCTCTGTTGATAATGAAAAAATTATTTGAAAAAATGATTTATTCACCAAACCAACACCAAACCAAAGACCTCTGCCAAAAGCTCCACCACGTCTAATAGAAAACGCGCTAAAAGTTAGCTATTCTCACTGATACTCTAGAAGAAGAACATAATAGTAGAGAAATGAAATAGAGAAATATTACAACAAAAAACCAGAACAAAGAGAACAAAAAAAATAAGGGAAAGGGTAAAGGATAGGCTAAAGGAAATATTAATAAAGACGAGAAAGTAGAAAAACTGAAGAAAAGGATATTAAATGAAAGCAAGCATAGCATCAATAGCCTAATGGCTTGCGTCGATTCAATGTAATCGAAAGAGTTAAGCAACGACGGGCGCGGTCAGTTTGTGGATGGGTGACCGCTAGTGGTAAAATTTCATGGACGCTACCGTGCTTCGGAGGGCACGTAAAGCCGTCGGTCCCGGTTGTTTTCAATTCTGGAAACAGTCGAGTGAAACTTGAGAACATTCGACACTGGGTTGGCCACTAACCGCTTGTTGGCCACCGCCGTTGGTGGTGGAGTATGCTCACCTCCCGCAGCAATGTCTGTGGGGGTGACCCGTGCCCAGCAGTGGGACGTCTATGGGTCGCAGCGAACAATGTTAATTTTTACCCCTTCTGTTAATACCTGCCCCACACCTGTTAATTCTAGCCCCAAATGTGAGGTAACAATTAACAACTGCCATCTTTAAGAAAAAGCGTTCTATCTACGGCATCGTTTCTATTATGTTTGTTTTGAAATAATTACATAATACCTGTATTATTGAAGCATCATATATCCTAAAATCAAGTCTAAATGTTGAATAATTCCTAAGCTACAACTAAAAATATATTTTTTGTTAATTGTGGCCCCGGTCTCCCCTATTGATCGAAAATATGTGTTTTGGTATAAAAATGGCGACTAATCTTCAGGCTAATTATTACTAGCACGCGAAATTAATCTCCAGATTTGAAAAGGCCAAGCTACCAAAAAAGTAATAAAATTTCAGAACAGGGCAAGTTATTCGTTATTCAAAAATGCATTTAATTCGACGGCGCCTGTCAGACTTCCCGAAGCCCCCATCGTAATGAGTGGGATTATAACTTTTTGTGCACAAGTAACCCTTACCTCACACTCCGCCTCTTTAGTCTAAAGTACCGCGTTTGAGAGTTCCTTGAATGCGCTAAATTTTATGAAACAGAACTCTTACAGCTGAGCGTTATAGGTGGGTAGGGTGTCACGGAGGTAAATCGTAAATATGAAAAAAAAAACTAATAAACGAAAGTTCCAATATCCTTTATTGCTATTCTCTTGGGAGATCTCTTGAATAATCAGAAATACACTTCAATATGTATCTATACTAATATTATAAAGAGGAAAGATTTGTTTGTAATGTTTTCACACAAAAACTACTGGACCGATTTCAAAAATTCTTTCACCATTAGAAAGCTGCATCTTCACTGAGTGACATAGGTTATATAATATTACTAGATGTAAACGAAACTACTGTTATATCTATTTCCACGCGAGCGAAGCTGCGGGCGTCCACTTGTATCTAATAATTTTAAATTATTTTATATTAGAAACAGTGTTAGTAAGTTTTACTTCACGTTTTCCTGTTCGTATTGGTCAAATCGAAACGTATGTTTTTCCAAATACAAATAAAACTACAGGCTCTGATGTCAAAATGTTAATCTACTACTTTCACAAAGTCTTGCTTTTCTTCTTCTTTTGGCAACCCTAGCGGCATATGTTCCGAGTAAGCCTCCCTAGAGATTAAGTCATCTCTGAAACAGTCGACTCGGCCTTTTCCTTCCTCCGATTAGGGCTTACAACTCGCTCACGTGTGTTACGCCCTCCATGGTGTAATACAAAAATTACTTCTGTGATTCAAAATGTTTTTCATTATCTGCAGGACATACCTACTCATGATTAGGTATTTATTTGTTAGAAACGAAAACAATATCGTAGGTGTTTTTATCCCTGTTATTACTATCTGTACAGGCTTGTTATTGTCATATTATGGCAACTACATGGTATTATCCATCAATCAGCGGAATTGAATTTCCAACTATTCCCAGATGACCATTATCTAAGGTCGTCGGTCCATCTGACTGGAGGGTGACCTGACCACAAATCAGATACTACACAAACATTATTAAAAATAAACTCACACCATGACTGCATGTAATTGCAAAACGCACGCTTATTTGATTTGGGCTGAAATAATTGTATTTTGTAGATAGGGCGCGCTACCGTTACTTACTTTGTGGTAATCATCGGTCGATACAGCGTAGCCGCATCGTGCCGCTTGCGTTTCCTGTTCCTTCCTTTATTTTATTATGATTACATTATAAATTAATTAGCCGAACTGCTGTTATAATATATATAATAATATATATTAGGTATAACAGCTAAGAAAACCAAAAAATTAAGGCAGCTCCAATTTTATAGAAGAAAACCGTTTGTTTGACATGGGCGTACGTTCAGAGCTTTCAAAATCGTACAAAGAATTAACACAACTAGGTACCTGTAGAATATTTTACGCAAGCGTAGTCGGGTTCGCCTACTATATAATTTTAATTAAACAGAAAATATTGTTATCACAAAGGGACCATAACATAAAATACCAAAACCGGCTCAATTTTTCCGGGTATCCCTTCAGTATATTGAAAATAAAAATCCGCCCATAAAAAGCACGGCGATATTGCGCAGTCAGCGTTTATGCAATTAGTATTGAAAACGGCGATCAGCGCCGCCATTTTGGGTATGGTCATCTGCTTGTAAGCACTCTGCATGGAGATTTTAACATTAATAAGATATTGCGTTAAGATATTTCGTTCATATGTATTCGATAGACTGAGTTAAGCAACGACTGACGCAGGCGGTTTATGGATGGGTCAGGACCGATTGTTTTTAATTGTAAAAACAGTACAGTACAGTACAAAGGCAGTACCACCGCCCGCCACGGTACCTAGTACCATTTCTGCCGTGTAATAATTGTTTTTATAGCAATTGTGGTCCGGTTGGAAAGATGTGGATTCCGGTTACACTTCTTTAGAGGCGACCATTTTAGTCCTCAAGGGTAGCAACACATCTGTGACTGACTTAGAACGAGACTCCTACTAACAAGTACTAACTGGACTATTACTAACACCAACTAACAGGACTAACTATCACTAATAGTCCCCAGTCCTCATACCTACCAATTAATGTTCTAATTAACTTTCTCAACTAATTGGACTAACCATCCCAGTCCCTAATTGAGTCTTGCTCAAAGTCAGTCACAGTTGTTATCGGCGGCAGCGGATGGGTGGTGCTGCAAGCTCGTTTGCTATCCTATATCCATTAAAAAAAAAAAGAAGTTTGGCCATAAGATCTCAGCTAAAGACAGTTGAACCTACGTGGCGGTGTGTCTAGGGTAGTAGGGTATACAGCAGCAACTAAGACCTGTGCATGCAAACGTTACTGAGGGACAAAAATATCAATTTTAATTTTTGCTGGGTTCATGTACTTGCACCAATAACCTACAGTTTTATTATACATGCTATGTTTTGTCTGTTGGTTTTACATGCATGGTTAAAACCATCATGCTTACCCTAAAGTGGAAAGCTGTCGTAAGAAATGATTTATGTACGAAGGAAGTAAAGTTTGGTGCAGCCTTTTCTATACGCTAGTGGAATTAGGTAAGAATTTTTGGGCGCTAGTGGATGGATGGATAATTCTTTTGATTCTTCAACTGTCACAACTGTTATCTATTAAAAAAATGAAATTGAAAAGAAAAACAGGGAGTTTCAACGCCGTATGCCTCATTAATGCGCCTTTGATCTAATCGCTCCGAAACCGCGGAGTTGCACAAAAACTTTGTCATTTCTTTCATGCAAAATTACGTTTGGGAAGCCCCACTTCAGCGCACGTTCGACAGTAAAAGATAAGCTAGAGTAGAAATGACTGAATCTTTTACAAAAATTATAAAACACTACACGGAAAATCTAAATATTGTGATGACAATATTGTAACTACTGAGCAGTTTCATCTATCTGTATGATATGATTCAAATTTAGCTTTCAATATTTTAACAAACTGAAAACAATATATAAACACCTAAAGTTTATAAAATTAAATAGTTACCTGCGCTTAAAATGTTTTTAAAATCAAGTAAACTATGATTCTGAACTGTTTGTTCAGGCGGTGTTTGAACAGGCGGTTAGTGTGCAATATTGTTAATTATTGACGTTAACAGAGGAGGACTTTTTTGTGTCTTTTTGAATAAACCCATGTCAAAAATAAATAACACACTGCGAAAAAAGCACAATTTAACAAGCAAATTTTAGCTTTTTGGTATAGTTTTTTTTTATAATGAATCTGAACAAAACGCGCATCTGGACATGAGCGTAAGTAATGCGTAATGCATCTATCAAAACACTTTTTTTTTAAATTTAATATAGGCATACCAACTAAGTACATAAGAGTATTTTACAATAATTAGTGATACAATGGTGTTTACTATATTATGCACTTAAATTAAAGGTTTGCACATAATTTATATAATGAAACATTGTAATCAGACAGCAATTTTAATACAGCAATATAATTGTAATGATGTCTATGTCTATGAGTGTATATCATAGACAATGTGCATGCTTTGCAAATACATTAGTTGCAATTCTGTAGCCTAGTGTTCGTCTATCGCTCTTCCCTAATAGTATTGGGGGTCCCTTACATTACAGGGCCGGATTACATCGGGTTGTGAGAATATTAAAAAACTTTGGCCACTCAAACTTGGATTGTCTTTTTTGGAGTGTTTACGCCTCGCTCTTGCCTGTTGTTTTGGAGAAGGTTGAACCTCTCTGATTTTGTTCGGAACTCAACAAGTTTAGGAAACTTGTCTGCTTTTTATGCTGATTCTGACCTGACATCTTTACAAATGAAATTAGCTTTTGTGTTTAATTTTTAACGCAGAAATTTTTTCTTTAAATGGTATAATATCGATTCTCGAGTGTCAATTGTGTTTAGAACATCCGTATACATAAAGTTTTTTCATGGATATCCTATTAAACGAGCATACAGCACCACTCATCACTCAGCCGCCCGTGACAAAATATGAGCCAAAAAAGACTCACAATAGTCTCCATCGAAGTCGGTTACACTTGCGTTATTGCTCGCTAAAAATTGTGTAATCGGAAACGGAAAAGTTTTTCTATTGAAACCCAAGTGGTGATTGTAGTCTCGTAAGCAGGGATTTGAAAGGGACTCAATGCTGCAATTGCGTGATAATTTTTATGGGGCTACCATTTATGTTTTTCTGATTAATGACATGGGGTTCTTTATTTTTGATGCTTCCTTCAGAGTTTGCTAACTTAACACCAATGGGCAACTCGTATTCATAGGCAGTGAACATTTACTATCTAGTGCGATGTTCTTGTTTTTTTTATTTTTTATGGATACAAGATAGCATACGAGCTTGCAGCACCACCCATCCGCTGCCGCCCATGACAACTGTGACTGATTGTTTGTTAAGCTAAAACTCGTTACATATCTTACTCTTATTTAAAATGGAAAATGATAAAATGAACCTTGTAATGATTTTTAAATACCTGTTCAACGATACCTCACTTGATATAGTTTGTAATTTTTTTTGTTTTCATTTTGACATTTCCATTACATTCATTACATCATTACATACATCTTGGTTGGCTGGTTGTCGCTGTGGTGAATCTTGGTTGCTGCCATGTCTTTAGTGACACTCACATGGTTAACATTAATCCAGACTGATAAATACAATACCCTTCTTTGCGTCGCGCAGTCGGAAAAAGAAATCACTCAAAATGTCAACATGATGGCAATCATGTAAATCTATTCAACTACTAAGTATGTAAATTCTATTCAATCAAATAATTACCCATTAGTTTATCACAATCAATGAATGGACAATACAATTGACAAACCGATTCGGAAATTGTTATACGAGCACTGAGTTGAGTAGTTCCCCATTAAGTGTGAAAGCATTTGCATAATAAAAGCTTTGTTCATTCTGAACTGTCAATTCTTTTTTGGGATAGGAAATAGAAAATGATCAATGGTTATCAACACTATACCTAGATATATAGGTATCACACATAATATCACGTTTTTTTCCCCGAAGAGGTAGGCAGAGATGTGTATTCATATACATGGGAGTTAATAAATAAATATAAATTAGTGAAAAGTGGGTGCAAGTTAATTAAATAATAATAAATAGATATTTTTGATGAACGTCAGAGAAAATACCTGGTTTAAGTTACTAGATTCACGTAAAAAATATTTTTTATCTGTCAATTTACGGATATACTCGTCAGATAGCAAACGAGTATGCGGCATCACCCATCCATCCGCTTCTGCCCATGACAACTGTGGCCGAGTTTAAACAAGACTTAAATAGGTACTGGGATGGTAAGTCCAGTTACTATATAGCATGGTACTATTTGTATGTGGGTAATAATTTGAAAGTTACTTATTAATAAAGTTCTTTAAACTAATTATGTAACGATCGTTAAAAGTAATAACTTTCTTTTTTCACACACGGCCATCTGATCCCAAAGTAGGCGCGAGCCTGTGTTATGGGTGTCAGAGACTGATATACCTACGTACATAGATATTTTTAAATACATACATAAATAGATAATATTAACATCCAGACACAGAACAAATACAAGTGTTCGTCACACGAATATTTGTCCTGAGTGGGATTCGAACCCACGACCCCTGGCGCAACAGACAGGGTCGACTAACGATTGCGCCAACGGGCCCGTCAATAAAATGTTGCAGCCTCAAAGTGTTGCTGTCGTGTAATAAACATTTTCACTTTTCATTTCACGATATACTTGTAACTTCGGTATGTATCAGTGAATGGTTCTATCAACCACATACTTATTTCAGTATTCACAACCTTCGGTACAAAGAAAAGAACGAAAGGTTTCGTGGGTGGGACGATGGGATCAGATACATGGCGATGAGGGAAACCCTCTCGTTTCGAGATCTCGCTTCGTTTTATGGCCAACGCCATTAAAATGCCGCCGGTAATAAAACCGAAGGACTGACAACAGACAACGTTTTCTGTCAATGAAAAAGCATGTATTTTATTTTTGAAATTCCATTATATAAAAATATTTATTTAGATTAGATATATGTACCTTTTGTATATGTACTTTTGCTGTTCATTTTAGAAAACATTGATTTATGGAAGAATGTTATTATAATTCAAAACTAATAATTTAAAAAGAACTAAAAATACTAAAACTTCCATGTATATATATTTACGAAACGTGCCTATTTGTTAAAAAGAATCTACACCTCTTTGGGAAAATATCTAATATCAAGTGAAAACAGCACTTTTTAGAAAAATACATTTTTAGAATGGCTACAATTTTATATAATATCTGCCAGACACATTTTTAAATACGATAGAAATTAAAATTAAAATTAAAATTAAAATTAAAATTAAGGAAATTATAATAAACAAACGGCATACAGCATAGACGACAGTCCGAATGGCTGAAACAATATACACAATATACAATTAGTTATAATATTATGAACAGACCTAATAAGTACCTATATAGATTGTATGCCCAGGCAGGTTTGCCCAGGTTGTCTACTATCAATAAAGAATCTGAATCTAATATTTTCTTGGAAAATATTAAACTCCAAACTACAGAACACGCCACAATGCATTTTCCACGATAGATTAAAAGTTTAATTTTAAGTCTTATTTTGTTGAATCCTAAGCACTCAACGTATACGGAAAAATATAGTTCGTAATTTATTTTTGAAATATCTTTAATACAGTCAGTTAAATTTTAATGTCCTTTCTGCAGCGGCATTTTAGGGTCCCGCAGTAAAAGGAATAAATTTACAGTTATGGCCGCTGTTGTAACGCGAGCCTGGCTCAATTTTAACAATTGATCGGTATCATAACAGGCCTGCGGAAATGGCAACTCAGTGCAGTTTATATATAAATGAGAACAAAGTAAATAACAAAGTAACTGCATAAGTATAGGGTTATTATAATTGTAGTATTAACTATTCATCTGTTTTTCGCTAGGACTAGTCTAAGTTAGGACTTTTCTAAGTTATGTGCGATTTAAGAAATTAAATGTCACTTTGCTGTAACGGTGAAGGACACATCGTGATGAAACCTGCATGTCTGAGAGTCTTTCTTAATGCTCTCGAAGGCATGTGAAGTCTGCCAATCCGCACTTGGCCAGCGTAGCAGACTAAGGCCTAATCCCTTCCATTCTGAGAGGAGACCCGTGCCCAACAGTCGGACAAGGAAAGGGTTGTGTTGATGATGAAAATGCAAAAACGGAATAGTCAAAATTAAGTTAATGCAATTAAAGTACAGGAACATGGTTGGTTTCACGTAAGAAATTATAAGCTTAAGTACTAATACGTCTAGACGCCTACAGTGTGATGCAGCCTTAATCTTGTTCCCGTGTATTGCTCGCTTTAATTCGCAGACTCGGCCAATTTCCGCAGGTCAACGTTTCGAATCCGCTATGCTATGTTGTGTGGCATAAGCTATAATTCCAGGCGATTATAAATTTAAATAAAAAAATTGTAATCTTAAAAATCCTTCCCATAGAATTAAGAAGAGTCTAACAGTTCGACAACCTTCTTCTACAGATCCAATTAATTAAGGCGAATAGTGTTCCCTTTTCCGAGCATCTCTTCGCGTTCTAAGGATTTTCTTCCCATCGGTTTTCATTTCAGTACTACCGTAGTACGTACCGTAGTACGTAGTACTACGTGACGAACGTAGTACCTACCGTCAGTACGTCAGTAAACATGATTTTGACGGAAAATTGCAACGTGTTCTGTACAATGCATAATCAGTTCGCCAACAATCTCTAAAAGTCAGTCACGGATTTGTTTTTAATCTTAATTACGAGACTTAAGTCTTGTCCATGTGGCTTATGTTCAGCAAAAGGCTATGATGGTTATTGGAGTGGTACCGACCAAAATAATTCGCAGCGGGAAAGGGCCCTTTTAAGCCCTTTATAAAGATAAAGTCTCTTATGGCTTGAGCCCGCCCGCTGTCATGTTTTCCGCAAGAAATTGAAGCGGCTCCCTTCCTGTTTCCAACATGCTGCTAACGTTTTTATACAAAATCTCGTGCGCGGGTATTTTAAATTGGCTTCCACTCTCATATCTTACCGGAAATCTACATGTTCCACGTCATGCTAAAATTATTAGAAGTACCAAACTGGTTTTAGATGTATGTTTGAACAAGGATATAAATGCTTACTTTAGCTATTAGGCTGAGCTAAAGCTAAGACTAAAGCTAGAAATATGAGTAAGTTGTGAGGGGTGGCTGTCGAACTGGTGACAACAGCGGTGACAGCTTAATGGGTTTCGAAAAATTTCGCTCCTTTTTCCGAGTCGTGAAAATTCGCAGTTAGCAATTTGAAGTGGTAATATCATTCAAAGGACTTATAACCGATGGGGATAGAAAAGTCCTGGACATCTCTAGTAAAATTACGAAAGCGAAAACTTCTTCTGATAATAGTACAATATACAAATCAAATAAAAACTCGCTGACTTCAAAGTACAGCGTAGGATGAGCATCGAGACAAGTAACGAGTAACTAGTGCGCAATATTTCTTTCCCGCTGCGAGCGACGTCAACTACACCCAACTCTTATCCCTTTGACGTCACGAGTCGATTCAAGTATTTTTACATCATTACCCTGCACCGGCCAGTAGAGCTCTTCGGTTCAGCTTTTGCATTTATTACCCGATCATAACTAGTAGTTACTTCTCAAGATTCTTTACCTCGCAGTTTGCGTGGAATAACTCTTGAGCTACGAGACCGAATCAGGAATGATGAAATCCGTAGGCGAACAAAGCTCACCGACATAGTTCGCAGAGTTAGTAAGTTGAAGTGGCAATGGGCTTTATTTGGGAAACATAAAATTTTTATTACATATAAGTAATATGTAAATAACTTACTAAAATAAATATGCAAATAACAGATATCAGGAAAGTTTCCACTAATAACTTAAAAAAAAAAGGGAATAGTTACGTTCCACTACCACTTAATTAATTATTTTATTTATTTTTATTTATTTATATATTCATGTACACGACAAACAGCAAAAAAACAGAATTAATAGTAATTTTGTACATAGGTCCTACTTATTCCAAAAAGAAATCTCTTCCAGCAGGCCTGGGAATGGAGCAATGATTGAGAGTTAAAATTAGCGTGCACCAAAAAAGAAATAATGAGAATAATAAAGATAATCAAAATCTATTAAATAATAATCCAATTTTAATGACAATACATACCATTACTAGAAACAAACTAATACTATAAACCTACATATAATAATAATATAATAAATAATAGGTAAATAAATAATATTTTTCTACTACATATACTTTAAATAAACTAAACATAAATATATGAAATACATACATACGTATACTACTAAACATATATGAATATATATAATATATATAAATTATAATTAATGGAAGAACAATTATATCAGTGATGAGATAATAGAATACTAGTGTGAACTCATAAAAGGACAAAGAGGATATCAGGATAATGCCAAGTAGTGTTCCTTTACCATCTTTTTAAATGAGTAAAGCGTTTTAGCTTCGCGGATGTTAACTGGTAAAGAATTCCATAATCTAACTGCATGAGCAGAGAATGAACGGGAGTAGGATGCGGATTTGTGTGTAGGATAGCTGAGAAGGGATTTAAGATGTGATCTACAAGGGACATTTGAAGGACGACTGTAGGAAAAACGATTCTTGAGGTAAGAAGGAGCTGTAGGATTATTAAGTGTTTTAAAAAGCAGACAGAGAACCCGTGTATTCCTGCGAAAGCGGATTGGGAGCCACTTGAGATCCTTGCGAAGATGGGAGACACGATCATATTTTCTTAAACCAAAGATGAATCTAATTCCAAGATTTTGCAAGCGCTCAAGCTTATTTAATAGCTCCTCCGTGGCATCTAAATAACAAGCATCCGCATAATCCAGTATCGGTTGAATAAGAGTTAATTACTTAAATTGTTTGTCTGTAAAATTCTGCCATGTACTTACTAAACTAAATTCAATTTCAGTACATTAAAAAGCAATTTTATTGCTTGGTTTGCGCACACCCTTCAGCGGAAAAAATCAATTGGAATGTGCGTTTAGGTAGACACGTGGAATAACTAGCGACAAATTTAATATTCGAAAGGCTGACTACTCCAAAAAGTAATATCCAGTTATTCGGCAAAGGATAATATTAAACTTGGTACAAATCTATCACTTCGTGTCCCGTTTTGGTTCTTTCCACCTTGTGCCCACCTTTGCGATGTTCTGTGATTACCTTGATTTTACTTATTGTTTGAAATATTCTTTGTAACATACTCGTACTTTAGCTAAAACTAAATAGAACGCCTTTCAGTGCTTTTTCTGCATAAAAGTAATTAAAAAAGTTTTTTCATTTATTTATTTATTTATACTTGACAAGTGCTTTTTACACCAATATAAAACATTTAATATCTAAAGCCGGTTATCGGATCGGGCAAATGATATACAATCATGTGGACGAGGTTTTATTTATTCCATTGTCTGCTGTTTGTCAGAGCAGTTGCTGTTTAAAGCAGTCTAAGAAGAAATAGAAGGAAAAGCTTTCTCGTCTCCAGTTTGGAGACTGACTATTTAATTCATTCAAGTATCGTGTTTGTAAGTGGAACATAACAAGTCATGGTCGGTTGCACCCACGTAAAATATTGACTCGCACCAAAACGGAGGCGTCTAGTCATCTGGGAGAGGACGCTTCTTGCAAATTTTACATAAATATTACGTACAAACAACATTATTATATCATTTTTATTTGACATTGTATAGAATTAATTATGTATGTACTTGTAATTTTATGAATATTTTATTATTGACTATTTTTTGACGAATTATTTATTGAATTATTATTAATATTGTTTTGACATTGGATTATATTATAACTAAATTATTATTATTACTGTTTTGACATTGGATTGTATTATAATTATGTACTTATCTAACGAATTGGTTCAGGCTGTAATGTTAGATTTAAGTTTGAGTCTATTAAATAAATTAAATTAAATTAAATTACCAATGTTCAACGCTCATTTCGATTACCTACTCTATTATCTTTGAAAGAGTTTCCTTATGCCTTGTCGAGAATCTTCGGGTGCCTATAAGAACATTCGAATCCGCACTGGAGTATGCTCTAGACCTCCCGCATCTGTGTCTGTGGGAGGCCCGTGCCCAGCAGTGGTACGTCTATGGGTTGCACGAACTATCACTCTTAAATCATAATTATAGTAATATGACCATGAGTGAGATGGATCTCACTTCATCAATGTGCCAAAGTCACACAAGCCAAGTTTGACATTGATAATTAAAGCCTTACCTATTCCTAGAGAAGACCAATAGTGGAGTGTTCAAAGTTTTGTGATGGTAGATATTATATACGTGATAATTTGTGCTTTTACGAATTTACCTGCAGATACGATACTGTCGCACGTAAAAATCACGTCGCCGCGCGTAATGGGGTGAAATATCAAACGTTCACGCACCGACTGGCGCGCGTTGACTGGCGCACGTCGCAAACGCGGGAATTTTAGAATTGGAATGCGCGTACGGTCATTACCAGTACGTTTGGTCCTTACCTTAGCCAGTAATTTTCCAAAACTGCTTTTAAGAACTCCTTTAAGGTTCTGTTTATTCTGTTAGTCATTGTGAGTAAGACTCCTTTAAGATTCTTATTATTCTATTTGTCATTGAGAGTAGGTAAGCATGCTACCGTAAACGCTCACACACACAAAGTCTGCGTTGCAGGCGATGGATACGCAGAAATAAACTATCTGTAAACCTATGATCGACGTAGCTTGTCATTGCCATTTATGCATGCCGGGAACGGATTTTATCGTTAAAAATTTAGTCGCGTAGCGTAATACCGAACATACTCGTACCTAGCTCTATCCACTGCGCGCTGAGCTACTTTGAGCTTGCAAATGAATTCCACGTCACGGGCTTATTACGTCTTTGTACTAAGTTTAATCTAAATCTTTTTAATGGATTTTCCGAGTCCGAGCAACAAACATCCAAACATTTTAACAAAGCAAAATAGGTTTAACTAAACTTAGACGCAGGGTATAAAAAACCTTTTAATGGAGGTATATCTATATTTTTTGCTAGGACGTAAGTATATCCACGTAATCTCCGTTGCAAGCAGAATCCCCTCGCCGCGCGTAATGAGGCAAAATATCAACCGTTCACGCATCGTTCGCCCGACGCTCAAATGGAATGCTCACAGTCATTACGTTTGGAAATCTGCTTTTAGTCTCAAGGAATGAACACGCTCAGTTTATAATACCAGCGATATCAGCTTTGTGCGACAAAGAGACACTGCGGGTACTTTCTAGAAATGTTTACACCTATTTCTATCTACTTTGCTTCTGCCGATGCTTGGAGCTTCTTCCCATCTTGATATTCGGAACAAAGACATTACAATAACGACGGTAATGACGGCTCCGTAGCGCGGTGGTGAGTGATGTGAGTGATGTGGTGATATTTATTGTCTACGCAGATAAATATTTAATACCTACCTACTCTTACTTAGTATATTTTCTGTGAGTGTCCCCCGTTCACACTGAACCTAGGCCTACTGCGGGAGTGTGGGTGTGTAGAAATTACTTATTTATGTATTTACAAAACACGGCCGGAAAAAGGTGGTATAAAGCACAGAACAGATAAAACCTCTTTTATCTGTTCTGAGGTATAAAGTGTTTTTTAAGTGTTCTTTATCGTGCCAATAAAATTTTCTCAAATTTTTACAAATTACCAAAATCGCTTACCAATATGTAGTGGTAATGTAAAGTAGTAATATAAAGTCGTGCCAGGACGGATCCCAGATTTTCGTCTGCCGCTACCCACCATAACCAGACTTCACATGCCTCCGAGAAAATCATGGATGCTCTCAGGCATGCAAGTTTCCCCACTATGTTTTCCCTTCACCTTTATAGCAGGTGACCTTTAATTTTTCAAACGGCACATAGAAACTGGTACACGCCTCTTGTATTTGAATCCACACCCACAGTACACCTGATATCTATTAGATTCTAACAACAGAAGTATTGAGTAATTAAGGCTGCATCATCAACATAATATCACGGGATATTCTTCATGCACATTCGTAAATTAGTCAAGTGCAAAAACTTCGACTAATTCTTGGCGTGTTTCGACTAATCATCGCAATAAACGGTTAAGTGGTCCGTTCTCTCGATAATCGCGGATGTAATTGTAACTAAGCGAGTAAAATGCACTGCATGCCTTAATCTTTAAGAATGTACGTCGTACGTTATTCTTGTGTCGTGCGAAATTTTATCGTATGGTACCGTGACTTGTGAAATTTACAATTGCTAACTTACACATGAAACTAAACAATATTATTGATTGTAAAAAAATTATAGTTGTGTTCCGTTTTTTGTCACATTGTAAAAGTATTGTAATTATCACTAACAGTTTATGTATTTACTAATCAACTGGTATCTTTACTAACTGGACATTTTTTTCCTGTCCCTACCTAAATGTTGTTCAAAGTTTGTCACAATTGTCGTGGACGGCAGTGGATGGATGGTATTGAATGCTCGATGCTATCTTATGACTGTTAAAATCGCGTAGAAATCTGGTTTGGTATTTTTTTTTTAGTAAGGAAAAATAATAAATAAATACCATGGACATTCACACACGGCCTTCTGACCCCAAACTAGGCGCGAACCTGTACTATAGGTGCCAGAGACTGATATTATATATTTTTAAATACATACTTAAATAGATCCAAACATAGAACAAACAAGTGTTCTTCACACGAATATTTCTCCTGAGTGGGATTCGACCCCACAACCCCTGGCGCTACAGGCAGGTAGGGTCACTAACGTCACTATCGATTGCGCCAACGGGCTGACAATTTATTTTTTCAAGCAGATATTTTAACTTCGGCAATAGCCCCCCAGTACATTCGTCGGCAATATTCGCATCATCAAAGCGTGCGTCAACGAAACAGGCGGCACGAATGTAACATTCTTTTATGACTAGAGTATATTCCTCTTGCCACTACCGCCGGACTCGGGGTCATTCGGGTTTAACTTGGCGTGAGGGCGGCGGACAGATTGGATCTGGACTGAAGACAGTAATATTAACGAATGACATGGCTTTATTGCTGGCATTGACCCCTAGTCTACGAACTGCTAATGATTATATAGATGCATCAATGTTTTGATTAGGCTGATGTAGCCGATTGAAAGTAGAACTGAATACGACATGGCGCGCTTCAAAAATAATGTGAAACGTTTCCTTCAAGGCAGGCAACGCACCTGTGATACCCCTGGTGGCGCACGTGTCCATAGACGACGGTGACCACATACCATCAGGTCTATATTATTAAAAAAAAAAATGGCATCACTGCATAGCAGCATATTGAGCTTCACTTCTTTCACTCGCAATGGAGTGGTGTTGGAGTAATGTTACTCTAGACTTCCGTTAGCTATGGGAGGGACTCGTGTCTAACAAGCCCAAGCCAAGTTCTTGTCAACTATAATATAGTCAAAAGTATCTACAAAATATACCTTTTATAGCACTACTGCCCTACACAGTGACACGCAAGGATATAGCGAGAGAAACGCAAAAACGATTTGACGCAGGTGGAGCCGCGGGGAAAGCTAGTAGTAACCAATAAAATTAAATAATAAACAAATATATAACAAACACAATATTTAATTTAAAAAATACCAAAGACATTACAAAATCAGCCAAAAACACATTACTTTAAATATTATTTTTCAATATCAAGGATTAAAAAAGATGTCAATTAAGCAGTGTCTGGACTAAAAATGTCCTTAGTCCAATAGTTTTCAATAATTACAAAGGCTACCACGAACTCTTTGAATAAATGAAATAAATTAATGAAAAACACTTTATTGCACAAAAACAGAGTACAAAATAGGAAACATTGTCTTCCACCAAACACAAGGTTGTTTCACTAGCACTTCATTCACACGAAAAGGGGCCATTGACCGCGTCTCACTAAAATTAACAGAATAGTCTGATCTAATCCTTCCCTGTGATATGAAGGGATAAACAAATTCGCAAATCACCCAGCCTTAATAAAGCAACACGCGCGTAGGATCGCCGCATAACACTTCCCCCACAAAGTTGCTAGATAAGGTTGCAAGTTTATTTCGAGGGTTGGAACGCGATACGGCCTTGATCACAAGTCTTACTAGCGACGAGTGAATCGGTGGTTGCTGGATCGCTGCGACACATAGACATCCCACTGCTGGGCATGGGTCTTCCCCACAGACACAGCTGTGGGAAGTCTAGAGCATACTCCACCTCCACCTCGCTGCTCCAATGCGAATTGGTGGAGGGGTTAGTGGCCAACCCAGTGTCGAATGTCCTCAAGCCACCCGAAGGTCTTCGACAAGGCTTAACGATTGTTTTCAGCATCAATTCCGTTTACACTCTTTAGAGGCGACCATCTTAGTCCTTAAAGATGCAACGCTACATTTTACAACACTTACTAACTGGACTATTACTAACACCAACTACAGAACTGCCCACATTAACTGAACAACTAATGTTTATATTAAGTCTCACTGCTAACTGAAGTTACCATCCCAGTCCCTATTAGTCTTGTTCAAAGTCAGGAAGGAAGGACTGAGATAATGCGGGCTGCAGCGGATGGGTGGTGCGGTGCTGCAAGCTCGTTTGCTATCTTACATCTATAAAAAAAATCTAATGGCAAACGAATGAATATTCGCTAACACTGAATACTATAAGGGTAAGTACCTATTTTCTATTTTTATCCGAATGCGCGACGCAAAAAAGGGTATTGTGTTTATCAGTCCAGTTTGCTCCTCTATGGCGTTCTAAAGACATTAGGCGATTTTGATGATTCTTACGTCAAACGATTCGTCTTAACCTTGCGAGACCATGACAGTTACCAAAGTTCACCACAACGACAAGAAATTGTTATTGTCAAAAGTAAAAACAAAAAAAATCGACCATATCAAATGGGATATCGTTGGATAAAGGTATTTAAAAATTTAAAAATCAATTTTAGGTACATTACCATTCTTCATTTTAAATAACAGTTTAGGTTGTATAACGATTTAAATTTGGTAAACAACCATTCTCGCTAATTTTCTTACTAAAATATTTTTTTAAATTATGCAAGTAGTCGTAATTAGTACTTTACGTCAACCAACCGTCTACTTTATATTAAGGAGGTAAGTAATTCAATTTTTTTTTTTCAATTTGAGTACCTAGTACTTACTCGCTTGCGATGAAACAAGATCACTAATCGCTTGTTGCGGTTGACTCCGCTAGGTCTTTTCGACTTTGTATTTGCCCTCCCTTTCCAACTAATTATGAAGAAAGAGAACTGCAATGCAACTCGAGTTTCTTTTATTAAGCGTTGGGTTGGCTGATAAAGTGAGACTATAAAGTTTCTTAATATGCATATTCTTGAATGTTGTTTACGATTTCAAATGAAGATTAAGGTTACAAGGTAATTAAGGGACGGGTTATATTGAGGTACTTTATTATTATACCTAATCTAGATAGATAATTATTATTAGATAATCTTTCGAGTTTACTTTATACTTTGTACTGCATACTCCACCACGCTGCACAAATACGGATTGGTGGAGGGGTTAGTGGCTAACCAAGTATCGAATGTTCTCAAGCCACCCGAAAGTCTTCGACAAGTTTTAGCGACTGTTTACATCTTGACTGACTTGACTGTTTGCGACTGCTTCCAACATTCAAAGAGTAACATAACAATTAAATATTAGTTCCTTCTATAACAGTGGCGGAATCGCGGTAAGATCAATAAAAATAAAAATAAATATAATGTTTTCACACAAAAACTACTGGACCGATTTCAAATATTCTTTCACCATTAGAAAGCTACATATTTACTGAGTAACATAGGCTAAGTGTAAACGAAACTATTGTTAAGTTTAATTCGACGCGAGCGAAGCTGCGGGCGTCCACTAGTAAAATATATAATTGTCACGACTTATAACATCACAGCTATAAATCGCTTATAACGCCCGTTTTGCACAATTACGAGGAACATCTCCATATTCTGGTGAATTTTCTTATAACCATTATTCTAAAGGAAACACCTATCCAGATTGGAATTTATATTGGCCGCCCTTCCGGTCGCAGCCAGCCCCCAGGAGGGAAGGGAAGCCATAATGTTATTTTATGGGAAAATCAAACATTCCGTTCGAGATAAGATTTATTGAATTTATCCAAAGGACTTCATCGGTTCTGGACAAATTTTTCAGAAAGTTGTTTTCTATATTCATACGTCAATTGAATATAAAAAAAAACACAAATTTCTGAATCATTTGTCCACAATAGATTAACTCGTACCAATTACCGCCGCGGTACCTAGTAACCATTCATGTGGTCTGATTGCAAAGGTGAATTCCAGTTACACTTCTTTTGAAGCGACCAGCTTAGTCCACTACGCTGGCCAAGTACGGATTAGCAGACTTCATATGCCTTCGAGAACATTATGAAGACCTCTCAGGCATGCAGCTTTCCTCATGTGCCCTTCACCGTTACAAAAGTGACATTAAATTTCTTAAACCGCACATAACTTAGACATTGGTGTGTGCCGCTTGGGTTTGAACCCTTACCGCTCGAGTGAGAGAGATTTTTACTAACTTATACCTAACTCTATGGTAGAAACCATTACCGAGTTCTATGTTCTGAAGCACGCACCGACCATTCCTTGCAGTTTAACTTAGATCCTTCGTGCGATTGCTCAGAGTTAAAATAAACTTAAGCGTTTATCTTCATTTTCAGTAGCTGACCTACGATCTCACGTCTCTAACGTTAGTTATAACTATTAGTTTATAGTTCTACGAATGGCTGCAACCCATAGACGCCCCACTGCTGGGCACGGCATCCATATAGTGTAGGTCTAGTCTAGAACGTACCTACTTTACCACGCTGCTCCAATACTTTTCAATTAATATCCAATAATGACATTTGATGAACATGTCGGTTCGTTGGTTGAATAGAAAACAGAGACTACTGTTAAATTTTATTACTGAACGATTCGTGAGTGTCTATATTCATATTTGAAGTTATATTCTTTACTATAATATAGTTACTATTAAAGTAAAAGTACTAAAATAAGTATTCTTTACTAAAGTATATAGCTAAATTAGGACTCCACTCCACCAGCCTCGTGTGCTAAGTGCCCCTGCATGCGCGGACCATTCCTTACGGCGTAGTTTTATCCTGCATTTCAGAGTTTAAACAAACTTGCGCGTTTATCTTCCCTGCGCGCTAATGGCTGTGCATCACTTCTGAAGTGTACTCGACTCGTATATACACCGCATCACATCGATTATGACTACAGAGCACTGCAACATAATACTATATGTCTTCTATGTATCTACCCTTTTTTTTAACGAGAGGGAACCCTTGAAATGGTACCTGAACGTCGTGGGAGCGACGTCGGGTTATGTGGGACTTTCACGCACTAAAACCCGCTCGGTGGCCTACTCCGAGGGTTCCGGGATCTCTTGTAGAACGCGCCGGCGCCCCCCGGCGCTGCGCCCAAGACGGGCTCTTCCCGGTTTACATAACGCTGTGCAGCCACAAACAGCGTCGACTTTCCCGATGGACGAATCGAGCTCCCACTCTCTCCGCCCTCAACCCCAGAAGCCCCCTTTTGGCGCTTTTTACGACAGACAGGGGCTACCGTAGCACTATTCTGTACCTGAGCTACAAGGACGTCTATGTAATCTACCTATAATATAAAAGTCTTTGTCCTTATTGACTCACTGACTGACTGAATAATCTATCATGATGATCTATCAAAATAGGTTTCATATAACCTATTTGGTTCCCACTATGTTCTAACACCTACAAAACAGTTGAATATAACAGTTGATTGCAAAAGTATTGCGGCACATAAAAATAAAGATACTGTTTTTAATTATTTAATAAGATTCGACCTCTATAAAACAGAGTCCATATAACTCGGCCGGATATTTAAACACCCCTTTATATTCGCAATAAACGCAAGATGGCGGACTGGATAGTTCAAATTAAATTCTCAACTGAAAACCCACATCGGCGGAAGTAAGAAAGCAATTTGTTTTATGTTTACATTAATTTCCATTTATACAAGAAGAACTGCTCTTATTTCTCAGACACGTTATTTAGATGAAGTTGGGATTTAGTGGATGAAGAGATATGGAGAATCTAAGCTATACCTACCTATTGGAAGATATTGGTTGGGAAGTTGACAGCTAGTTGACAGCCCAGTTTCTATCGAAATCGCCTTTCACTCGAGAGGATGTGAGTGGATGTTATGTGTGATTTAAGAAATTAAATGTCACCTGCTGTAACCGTGAAGGAAAACAATGTGATGAAACCTGCATGCTTGAGAGTTCTAATGATGTTTTCGAAGGCATTTGAAGATCTGCCAATCGGCACTTGGCCAGAGTGGTGGCTATGGCATAAACTCTGCCATTCGGAGAACCCGAGCACAACAGTGGGATAAAGAAAGTGTAGTAGGTAATGGTTGTGGTGATAGAAGTCGATGCTTGCGTCACAATAGATGAACACGGCCAGAGCTATTCCCTCGACAAGTAAGGGTATTACAAATTTAAATGTAATCCATTCCTCAAAAATGTTGAGGCCCACCACAGTCGAGTTTACGCCATAAATGATTTATGGAATAATTTTTTAGAGTTGGCCCGCAACCTCCAGGGATCTACGTGCGTTGTTTATTCATTTATTCATCGGCTTTGTATTTTTAGTTCGCAATACGATGTACCAAATCGATCGGGTTAGTCACATTTTTGCTTAGTCACCATACGGGCTGGTGTACCTAATGTATGGAAATATAATTAAATGGTTATAAATAGTGTAACTAACACGACTTTCTATTCTATGCAGGTACGGTGGGTAGTTACTTAAATGTAGATTTTTTTTAAATTCATATATACATATTTTAATTATTGCTTTGTCATCGGTCCTTGATAAGTGTGCAATGTTTCAAATTAATGAGACGTTTTGAAGTTGGTGAAAATTATGTTTAAAGATTCCTTTACATACGTACCAAGCTAATAATACAAGCGTGTTAAATAAAACGTGAGGTACGAGTAACTTGTGTGTCTGTGAGATCTATCTTTGTTATTATAGTATACTTCACTATCACAAATTATCTTTTCATATTATTATTTAACTAATATCGATATTATCTTTTCATATTATTATTTAAGTAATCGATATTAGTTAAATAATAATATGAAAAGATAATTTGTAGGGCTCTAGGAACTATTCTTTGACCAGTCACAAGGCAGACTCTAGACGATATTCTTCTTTAATATAGTCATTTATTTATTTTGGAAGTTCTTATAAATGTAGAGGTTTGCTGCAACTGTTGCTTAATTTAATATTTAGAAAGTTATGAGTTTGTCGTTGCGAGCTGGAGACTTCTGGGTATTACGCTAGAAGTTGGTTTACGAGCGAACTTCAAAAACAGGACACCGCTCATAAAACTTGGCAGGTGAGACTTTCATCTGGAATGGCCTTATAAATTTGTTTCGTCTTTCTTAGTTTTCTTTAAGGTAATGACGAAATAGAACTTAATCAGTTTGATTTTTTTGCGTAGTGTTCCTACTCGAATTGGGGATTGTTTTTCTATATACATGGGTCGCTTTTCCAATAAACATGGCTATGGGTTATACAGGAATTTATTATTATTACATAACACTACACCATGCTACATGCATTTTTCAAGAATTTATTATGTTTAGGTCCCATGTAATTAGGACCTATTACTTCATAGATCACAAATCTAAACTCCCAGACAGTGACCATCAGACTAATGAAGCATTTTAGTTTAAGACATTGGACAGGTACACTAACTGGTGAAACTAACTAGACAGTAACTGGTGCGCTACTAAAGTTCTACTCCAACGGTTTTAACTCAACCAAACTTTATGGAACCGTATAGAGCATTCGAATCGCAGGATATTAGACTGGCAAAAGCGAATAACTCAAACGTTGGCAAAAGCGACGAGTTTTATAACAGTGCCCTGTTCACTTGTTGTTTGTCTTTTACGACCTGTGCTATTCCTAAGTAAAAAGTTTTAACCTATACCCGAATAGCCGTTATAATAAACTCTATGCTCCCTATATAAGGTATACATTTGAAGATATGGAATATGTCTAGTTCCACCTTCAAAATGTTCGGTCAGCGGTAGTTTGTGAAGCTTGTTTAAGGCGAGGTATTTTGGCGAATTCCTTCTTTTTCTCTCACGCCTCCTCAAGAAGCGCATTAGAGAGGAAAGGAAGCTTGCAGCGGAAAGCGCGGCGAGCGCATCGTAGAGTAAAATAACAATTTAAGGAATAAAATCTCAAAATTTCTTAAAATAAATGTTTAATCAATCCTTGGATTGTAGTATATTTTTTATTTTATAAAAATCTTTTTAACTCAAGTTAAATGACATTTGATTCCTGTTCAGATCTAAGCTTGCTATTTTTTTTTCAATGAAGTGACGTGAAAGTTATCGTGTATCAGAAAAATTCTATTCTGGAAAAAAAAAACATTTTAATAATTTAAATTATTTAATTCATAATTTCATGAATAAAACAGTTAAACACAGTTTATCCGCGATACCTCGCCTTAAGTGATATATCAAGCTATCAAGGAGGTTACAGGTATATTCTTATTCTTTAAATTAAATCTCAGCTTTGTTTTATTTTTTTCTTTGCTACGGTTTTTTATTTATTTCGCTGTAAAAAAAAATTATATGAGTCTGCCAGTTGGCCAATTCACCCGTACTATTAGTCCACCCTGAAAAGCAGCTCGTCGAATTATTAAAATGTATCGAAGTAAATACTGAGTGGTGGCCGCAGGCCAGATCAAGCCCAAACGCGCTAAAGAAGGAGTAATCCATTCACTTCAAAATATGAAGGTTACCATTGATTTTATACTATAAAATATGCTACAAAATCAAAAACACACAGTCAATGAATTACGTATTGCTGTTCCACATTAATTTATTATCCTCTTTAGCTCATTAAGTTGAGTTCTATTCCCCATATTTGTGACCAATTTATTTGTGGTAAAGTATTTAATATACATACCAGTACCAACAATGTGAAAAACAGCATTTTATTATTACAAAACTGCTTGATTTATCCTTTAATACGGCACTTAAAGTAATAAAATGAATCCAGTGTATGATGCATAAATTGCACCAACTGGAAATAAATGTTTTATCTGTGTGAATGCAGTTGGATAAAACTTTCTCGTTGGACGGAATAAACCAAAATCTAACGTTTCAAAGCTATTACGCTCTACCATTAATTTAAATTAAATTAACTCTTAGTGAAGGAACATTTTATTAGTCACTGCACTGTTAAAACAGTTTTTTGTTGATTGCTTCAGATAAATTTTTAGGGTCCCGTACCAATTATTGATAAATGGAACCCTATTAATATGCCTTCGCTGCCTGTCTCTCATAGGGATACCTTGAACGAAAATACGAGTAGGTAGCCTCCTGAAATTTTCAAAAAAAAGTATTACTATTGCTATCATGATAAATATTAAAAAATAATTAAAAAATCTCTCGGTGGTAAGGAATCCTACGGGCGCGAGTCCGACTTGCACTTGACTAGTTTTTTATTCACATGTTAACAGACCTCTGCGTTAGGCCTAGGTTTGTGTTGGGAGTGACGGACACACGCAAAACAACACAATTTAACAGCGACCCGAATAGTGCAAAATTTCAAATATTTAGGTATATGCGCAATAAATATCTGCCCCGAACGAGATTTGAACCCAGGACCCACGGTTTGACAGTCAGGATCACTCACCACCGCGCCACGAAGTTGTCATCTATCTATATACAGGGTGTCCTAGAATGAATGGATAATCCATGAGCCCCGCATAGAACAGCTCTCCAGCGCTTAGAAAAAAATATCAAAAAAAAAAATTCCAAGTGATACCCAAAATATGATTTTTTTTAGAAAAACATACGTTATTTTAGCTTCACTTCACATTCATTTACACAAATGCCACAAATTAATGATATTCTTGGCGTTTTTGGTGTCATTTTATTCCTGATAGACTATACTACTAGAAATACATCAAATAATATAAGTATCTGTGATACTTTTTTTATAAAAAAAATAAGAACTTGAATTTTTAACATGAATTTTGATACCAAAATAATTTTGACATAGTTTGAGAGTGTTTCATGTAAAAAAAAAGTATGAAAACGTAAGTGTCCAGCTATTTTAAAAACATGCGCAGTTAATACAGATTAAATAATGGTATAATACATCATTTTATCTAATACTACTACGAAGTTATTGCTATTGAGATGCAAAACGAGTAAATACGACTAAAATTAAAAAGTTAATGTCTTAATACATTTTAATAATAATAAAACATTTCAGGTGTCGCTGCGACCCATAGACGTCCCACTGCTGGGCACGGGTCTCCCCCACAGACACTGCTGCTGCGGGAGGTCCAGAGCATACTCCACCACGCTGCTCCAATGCGGATTGGTGGAGGGGTTAGTGGCCAACCCAGTGTCGAATGTTCTCAAGCCACCCGAAGGTCTTCGACAAGGCTTAACGACTGTTTCGTAGGAGGTAGTGGAATCCCATTGGTTACAGAATGATGGCTGCCCTGCATATTATGGTACAAACGTCCGGGCTTATTTAAATGCCACGTATCCAAACAAATGGATTGGTCGTTTGGGTCCTATTCTGTGGCCTCCTCGATCTCCAGATTTAAACTGTCGGGATGTTTTTTACTGGGGCTGTCTAAAGGAAGAAGTGTACTCGAAAACAATTTCAAATGAGGAATTACGCAGCCGTGTTCAAGAGGCCGCTTCAAAAATAAATGAATGACTCTACGCACGGTTTCTTAGTAGAGCCTATAAAAGAAGATGTCGAGCGTGTATTAGAATCGGTGGCAGACAATTTGAACACCTGTTGTGAATAAAGATTGATGTAATGTACACCTGAAATGTAGCGTCCATAGCCCAATGGCTCGCGTCGATTCAATGTGACCGAAAGAGTTAAGCAACGACGGGCGCGGTCGGTTTGTGGATAGGTAAGCGCTAGTGGCAAAATTTCACGGACGCTACCGTGCTTCGGAGGGCACGTAAAGCCGTCGGTCCCGGTTATTTTCAATGCTGGAAACAGTCGTTAAGCCTTGTCGAAGACCTTCGGGTGGCTTGAGAACATTCGACACTGGGTTGGCCACTAACCCCTCCACCAATCCGCATTGGAGCAGCGTGGTGGAGTATGCTCTGGACCTCCCGCAGCAGCAGTGTCTGTGGGGGAGACCCGTGCCCAGCAGTGGGACGTCTATGGGTCGCAGCGACACCTGAAATGTTTTATTATTATTAAAATGTATTAAGACATTAACTTTTTAATTTTAGTCGTATTTACTCGTTTTGCATCTCAATAGCAATAACTTCGTAGTAGTATTAGATAAAATGATATATTATACCATTATTTAATCTGTATTAACTGCGCATGTTTTTAAAATAGCTGGACACTTACGTTTTCATACTTTTTTTTTACATGAAACACTCTCAAACTATGTCAAAATTATTTTGGTATCAAAATTCATGTTTAAAATTCAAGTTCTTATTTTTTTTATAAAAAAAGTATCACAGATACTTATATTATTTGATGTATTTCTAGTAGTATAGTCTATCAGGAATAAAATGACACCAAAAACGCCAAGAATATCATTAATTTGTGGCAGTTGTGTAAATTAATGTGAAGTGAAGCTAAAATAACGTATGTTTTTCTAAAAAAAATCATATTTTGGGTATCACTTGGAATTTTTTTTTTTTTATTTTTTTTTCTAAGCGCTGGAGAGCTGTTCTGTGCGGGGCTCAAGGATTATCCATTCATTCTGGGACACCCTGTATATAAAAGGAGAATCTGACTGACTAACTGGCTGACATATCAACGCAGGGTCTAAATTATAAGGGTTAGAAACTTGAAATTTTGCACAGGGGTTCCTTTTATAACGTAGGGGAGACCTAAGAAAGGATTTTTGAAAATTCACCCCCTATGAGGGTAAAATGGGGGTGCAAAGTTAGTATGAAACTTTTTAACATAAAAGCAAATTCTGCGTAACCTACACAGTTGCTATGAAATTGGATTGCTATTGAATCTCGAGCTGTTTATGGATATAAAACAGCAAACGAGTATGCAGCTCCACCCAGCAGCTGCTGCCCATGACTGTGACCTTTAAAAAGATTCAAATAGGAATTCGGATTGTTAGTCCAGTTAGCTTGGGGTGTAAATAAGACATAAGATGGTCAGTTGATGGTTGGTTTGTTGGTATGAAGATTGGGGTAGGCGTTAGTTTACGTTAATAATAGTCTAGTTAGTAATTGTCTGAGTAGTGAGGGTATCGTTCTAAAACAGTCAAGATACGTTGCTACCTTTAAAAATTAATGTCGCCTCTAAAAAATACTATCTAATTGCTTAAATACAATTATAACACGACAGAAATATTACTTGGTATGCTGGTGGGCGGTGTCCGATCTAGCAATTGATCGTATTCTTTTAATTTATCATTCTTCCCACAAAGCTCTCGCTAATAACCCTACTCTTAAAATAACCTCATTCAACATTATAAATGTAGCCTTTCCTAATAAATACTGTTGTTATCATTCTTTCATTTTGTAAATTGTTATACCAGTGTGGTTACAAAGGAACCCTTTTGGGAAATGTTACTTTGTATTCGACGGACATACCTATGTATAGAGGGAGCGTTATTAAATTGAGTTACAATTGAGTAAACACCTGCTACGTAAGTTTGATATAATAGGATGTATTGAAGTTACGTTCATATTGATATGCGAAGTAATGTATATAATCACTTTATTTTCTTGTTACAACGAAGATTTTTATACTAAACGTGGGGCTAGAAAGCCGGTGTTTTAAAAGCCGCGTTTTTATTTAAAATTGACTGTAAAATAACTACTACTAAATACTAAAATCTATGTTTCAAAATTTTAAAGGTGTTGTGACTTACAGTTAAAGTACTAATTTTATTATTTTTGTTAAATAATTGCAAATTTGAATAAAATGAGTAGAAACGCTCCTTATACGAGTTCATCTCAAACTTTCGTTAGAAAATACAGAGTCGCACAATATTATTGCATTAGAGATAATCTACAAACAGTCTTCACATAGGATTGGAAACGCTAGATGCACGTTTGATCTTCGAAACGAGGATACTGAAAGGAAGAAATATACAAAAGAGGTTATGATATACTTATTCTATGTGTGGTCGTTGTGTGATTGAAAATTCTAAAGAGATTAAAAGTACAGCGTGGCTGAAAAGCAATTTAAAGTATTATGTGGCTAAATATATGTGTATTCGTATTTTAATCCATTTTACGTCTACTAATTAATAATTATTCAGACACGCCAAAAATTTTTTTTTTATAAGATAGCAAAATAACACGCAACACCACCTATGCTGGCCGCTGCCTTGCATAGACCTTGAAGTGACTCTACAAGAGGTACCATTTGATCTTATCATTTCACTTCACTTAATCGCTCCAACCGTTTTGTGCTGTCACTATGCGATATTCGATATTGGTTATTTTTCAATATAAAATACCTAAATTCGTGCATGTAAAGTAAATTAAGTAAAATTTTTTCCATGTTTGCTTTTCCAAACATGATTGTTTCATGAAAACTTAACTTATGTACACTTTTCCGAAATAACAACTAAAAAGCCGTTCCACGTCTTTCAAATAACATCTTATTCAAACCCAGTCACCGTGCTCTGGCTAAAGAGATAAAGCAAAGCTATTTATGGCCTGGAGGAGTCCAAACCAAAATGTTAGAAAATAAGCCTCAGGAGTAAAATTTCAAACGCCGTACTTCCTCAAACAGCAGCCGAAATTTAAAAAGTGCTTAGTCTCGTTCGGTTGAAGCCAATCCATCATTTGTGGTGTTGACTTATGAGTAGTTTTTCCGTGACATTTAAAAGATATATGCTGTTTTATAACTGGCATTCACCTTTTGAATAGAACTGAAAGGCACCTTGGCCCTTGGTTTAGCATTGAGGCGAGCCGCAAGCAATCCACCATGATGGAATTTTTAATACCGTAGGTCGTTTCACGTTATGACAGGTTCCGTTTATTGGCCACAATGGCATCACAGCATTGCAGCGTTCAGCATAATTGGACATGAATTTTGCAATTGCAGCAGTTGCTGAACAGCTGGCTTGGTATACTTTTGTGCTTTTTGTTATTGTTTAATTTTGTTCTGCAGCAGGCATTGTACTTTGTTCGTATTTCTTTGACACGAGACTAAGTAAAACCACCGCCACCACCACAATCCTTTCTTTCTCCCACTGCTGGGCACGGGTCTCCACTCGTAATGAGAAAGACAATAACGCTGGCCAAGTGCAGATTGGCAGACTTCACATGCTTTCGAGAACACTATGAACCTCTTAGACATATTATTATAAGCTATGCAGTGACTGACTGTTAAAAATATCTTAAAACGCACATTATGCCATATTGTAACGAAACGACGTTCTTAATCTGTACGCAATGACCGAGCAGATTCGATAGGCCCGAGCGGGGAGATGGAATGGCCGCGCGGGGAGAGGCACCGAAGCAGTAGCTGCGCGCGCGACCATCATTCGTACGGAGATCGAGTTCAAGGCGGCACTATATCACGTTGGTTATTGTTACAACGTTTTAGGTTGTGCGTCATTTGTTAAATTACTTGTGTGTAAGTGTGTCCCCGTATTAGGGTAAGTTTCAAATGTCACATAAACTTATTTTTTCCACCATATTTGCTGTGTTCGTTATGTTCTTACTGTTTAACTTCTTTTGCATCAACCTGTTAGCTTAACTTTCATTAACTTTTCGTTGTAGAACTTATATTTCAATATTAAATCATCACTTGCTATATTTTTTTTATCTACCGCAAATGCACAACCCGCACTTACTTTTCAAAATTTAAACGTTAATTATGATAATATTGTTTATTTCTCCTTTTGGCTTTCCGCTCTTCAAGCATTTTAGGAAAATGTAAACTCCGATCTGGTAGCTTCCACCACGTCAAAACTGCTATTGAGTGGTATTTTCTTTTGTGTGACGTATTGGTGGACTCCCAGATCGGAACGTTGATAAACCAGATGATAATCATTTGGTTTTATCAATTCCAGGTGCCACGGTTGCACTAGTCGGCACAAATTGCCATCACGCTTGCGCCCTGCAGCCGCGCTCTTGCCGTTGGCCCAATTACAAGGTCGAGCCGGCCATCTCCACCTGCCCCGCTGCGCGCTCTAGTGCTGCGGAGTACTACACACCGTTCGGCACCTGGCAACGTCTCCGTATCCTGGGCTGTTCTACCACCTTCCGCCGGACTCCGCGTCTCCAGGGGAGTACTGCGCTGCGGAAGTGGAAACAGATTAGGCCGTACACCCACGACCTTATAAATTTTATGTGTTCGAAACGACTGTGCACAGGGTAACATCTTTTTTTATTATTATACCTGTCGCCATTACCTTGGGTCTTTTATTTACCCAATACTTTTAAGTAGGTTTAGACCCAAGGGCCAGTTTACGGCACATTGGCGCCCAACGTGGGGTAAGTTTCAAATGGCACATAAACTTATTTTTTCCACCATATTTGCTGTGTTCGTTATGTTCTTACTGTTAACCTTCTTTTGCATCAACCTGTTAGCTTAACTTTCATAAACATTTCGTTGTAGAACTTATATTTCAATATTAAATCATCACTTGCTATATTTTTTTTATCTACCGCAAATAATTATAAATTTGCACAACCCGCACTTACTTTTCAAAATTTAAACGTTAATTATGATAATATTGTTTTTTTCTCCTTTTGGCTTTCCGCTCTTCAAGCATTTAAGGAAAATGTAAACTCCGATCTGGTAGCTTCCACCACGTCAAAACTGCTATTGTGTTGTATTTTCTTTTGTGTGACGTATTGGTGGACTCCCAGATCGGAACGTTGATAAACCAGATGATAATCATTTGGTTTTATCAATTCCAGGTGCCACGGTTGCACTAGTCGGCACAAATTGCCATCACGCTTGCGCCCTGCAGCTGCGCTCTTGCCGTTGGCCCAATTACAAGGTCGAGCTGGCCATCTCCACCTGCCCCGCTGCGCGCTCTAGTGCTGCGGAGTACTACACACCGTTCGGCACCTGGCAACGTCTCCGTATCCTGGGCTGTTCTACCACCTTCCGCCGGACTCCGCGTCTCCAGGGGAGTACTGCGCTGCGGAAGTGGAAACAGATTAGGCCGTACGTACACCCACGACCTTATAAATTTTATGTGTTCGAAACGACTGTGCACAGGGTAACATCTTTTTTTATTATTATACCTGTCGCCATTACCTTGGGTCTTTTATTTACCCAATACTTTTAAGTAGGTTTAGACCCAAGGGCCAGTTTACGGCACAATATGTGCATGCCGATTGAATTTAAACCCAGACTCACCTCTTCGGTAGCTATTGGGCTGATATTTGACACTACAAAGACCATATCATGTTGTTCATTAGATGGGTTCTGTCGGTCTATTCGCTAGAAATAATCTAATAATTACCACCACACCCCTTACTTTGTCCCATTGTTGGGCACAGGTTTCCTTTCAGCGTGGGAGGGATTAGGCCTTAGTACGCCACGCTGGCCAAGTGCGGATTGGCAGACTTCACATGCCTTCTAGATCATTATGAAGAACTCTCAGGCATACAGGTTTCATAATGATGTGTCCTTCACCGTTACAGCAAATTCCTTTAATTTCAGAAATCGCACATAATTTAGAAAAGTCATTGGTGCTTTTCGCTTGAGTTTGAACCCGGAGCGCTGGATAAAATTTCCTTGACTATAAGCAAATTGATTCAATCAAGTTCGGCAAACATATATTGGTAAGTACGCTATTTAACCACGTGATATAAATTATCCAGCCCTGTAACAACCTCGCAATAAACACTGTAAGAGGAAAATGAGTTAATTATGTAACAATTCCTGGAGGCCCGTGCTAATTATTTTCCCGAAACCTATCTACAGAGGCGCCACAGACTAATGAATGTAGCTACATAATCCCAGGTAGCTTGAGTATCTAATACCTACTACATAAATTATACACGAGAGCAAAATTAGTTTAGTGTTTAGCACTGGCAAGGGCACAATATGGATTTATAGGCTGTCGAAGTCAATAAAGATTTATGTCATGAATTTAATGCAAATTTTTTTTACAAAGTTACTTGACAAATGGGATGTGCACAGCTTAACACTTGGCTTTGAGATAAATCATACAGATTTACTGTTCAGCCCTACTATAGTCGTCCCTGTAACTCGGAACCACCTAATTATGCAACTAAAGAGGAAATTTAATTCGATTAAAATGCAGTGGTGCATAGTCCAATGGCTCACGTGGATTCATTTAAGCAATGACGGACGCGGTCAGTTTGGGGATGGGTAGTGGCAAAATTTCATGGACGCTACCGTGCTTTGCAGGGCACGTTAAGCCTGTTACCTGTTGTTTTCAATGGTGAAAAAAAAAATTGCTATGCCTTGTCGAATGGCTTCAAATAGCTTGAGAACATTCGACACTGAGTTGGCCACTAACCCCTCCACCAATCAGCATTAAAGCAGCGTGGTCATAGTATAAAGAGTCACTCCGTGGTGGAGTATGCTCTAGACCACCCACAGATTTGTCTGTGTGGGAGACCCGTGCCCAGCAGTAGGACTTCTAAGGGTTGCAGCTATAATGCATATGAATAATTTGATTAAACCATATACTCGACTTTCTCATAGTTGCTGTGTATGGATGGTAGAAAGCATGCTCGTTTGCCTCTTTACAAAATAGAATAGCGCTTCATTATCTTTCCTTCGTTATAGCTCTTGTTAAAGCGTTAAATGAAGATGTTTCCCTAATTTATGATCTAGGTAGATAATAATAACTGTCTCGGTCGCGGGAAGGGCGGATAATAATTAGGTGACAAGTCCTTGTGGCTGCGTATTAATTAGTAAAGTATTAGTATTGATGTCATATTTTGGATCTGAGACTTAAGACCGTCGGTATTATTCTCATCGTTCAGCGCGCTATGGAGAGAGCTATATGCTCGGTATTTCTAATCGGGTCCGGATTCGCAACGATGAAATCCGTAGATAGATAAAAGCTTTCAACATAGGTCAGAGAGAAAACTAAATAACTAGCCGAATAGTCACAAAAGTTGATTACGCATAGGGAATAAAAGCCCTCAAACTGAATAGAAAATCTGAAGACCATAGTGAGAAACCTGTAAATTTCAAGGGTTGCCAACAGCAAGTATTCAATATGGTTACCACTCTCCAAGTAATGCACCTTGATACCTTAGAACTACTTGTAGGTGGGATATAAGTCAATTTGTCGGGAGGTCGGCGGTAATCCAGTTCAAACCGGATCGATCCGGTTATACGTTAGCTTGTTTATCGGATTAGCGTGGCTTGCCGGGTTAACGCATACCTTGACACTCCAACTGTGGCTGTGTATGTCTGTAGGTATATAATTTTGGTGCATTAATACGGTTCTATGATTAAGACGCTGCAAATGAAACTTTTGTTGTAGATAATATTATATTGATGAGTCGGAAATTTGCACAAATTGTAAGATAATCTGTATTTTCTAAGCAGGTATTCTCAGTTTTAAGCTTTCCCGTATCTGCTGGTAGGTCACTCTTATCATCCTCTATCATGCGTCACACAGCACTGATGTTATCGGACGTTCCTCACGCAGATTATCATTGACATTGCTAAGCCTACGCTTAAACTCATTAAACCAATTATAAGCAATGGCGCTAATCGAAGTCTATGATAGCTTTGTTGTTGATTAAGATCACAATGAAAGTTATGATAAATCATGGACCGAAAATTTTATCGCGTTTATTTTTATTCAATATATTCTTTGGAATTGCCGCCAATTTACAATTTACAAAAACAAATGTATTCAATATATCACATTAGGTAACCAAAGAGTTTTATATCGAATAATCGAATTTCAAAAGAAGTTTTCATTGGTAATGTTTCTAACTGGCCAGTTCTAAAACTTTGCCACCTAGGTAAAAGCTATGTAGGTGCGATAACTCCACGATTTCGCACTATGACCTGTCCGCTGTCTAGTATTCGCAGTAATACGCACAGGACACGTTTACAACTTGGCACGTTCCCACAACGTGTGCGCAATAACGATATCCTCTCCAAGTCATAGTTTGTACGCGCCGCATCCATTATACCCACCGCTGGGCCCCGATTTTTGAATTTCACCGCCCCGATTTTTGAATTTCACCGACACAACTCTAGTATACGTATTGGTATAGGTACAAAAAAAATTCGCATGATAATTTTGTATCGAGTTAGTTGTATGCAGTAAGAACTGTGTATGAAATTGTGGACAAAGTTAAAATTCGAGTGGTAAGAACGTTCCGTTAGATAAGGCCTCCGTGAATTTTGAAAAAAACAAGACAAGAATTCGTAGACGCTTTGGCGCTTTTCGTATGCGACTGAGATTCAAAAAGGTCAAAGGCAAAGTTGATTAATCTTTGGTTTGTAGTAGGTATTTGAAAAAATAATAGGAACAGAAATACAAAAAATATTTCTCATCCAGAATCGTACTTTATTTTAATCAACCGTCTAGACTAAATAAAAGAACATTCAAAACTTTTACATTTTCATATAACTGTTATTAACTATAGGTCAATAATGCTACTTCGGCATCTAATAGAAGCGAGATTATAAGATATACCTTTCCAATCAGAGATCTCCCCCAGGAAATTGGATCCGCTTTCAAATTAAGTTTGCGGCGGACGAACTTTTTTTTAACAATTTGCTATCTGAGGACTTTTTGGAATCATTAATCCTGCTCTTTTGTTGATTAGGGAATAAAATATCAAATTTAATGGGGACTTAATACAGTGCTAAAATTATGACAGTTATCGTCACTTGAACCGGATCATATAGCTACGCTTATTTTTTTTACGCTACTTTTATTTATTTATTAATTTATTTATAAACGCTTTATTATACCTAGATATGGTACAAATGGCGGACTTAATGTTTTTATTTGTTTGTAATGTTATCACACAAAAACTACTGGACCGATTTCAAAAATTCTTTCACCATTAGAAAGCTGCATCTTCACTGAGTGACGTAGGCTATATAATATTACTACTAGGTGTAAACGAAACTATTGTTATGTCTAATTCCACGCGAGCGAAGCTGCGGGCGTCCATTATTATCATATATCGGCTTAGTAGCCTTGTCTTAAAGTTAGTAAAGAACCTGCGCTTAACGTTGAATAATAAATAACAATTACATACCTCTAACTTGCCAACTAACTAGGCAATGTGTAGGTAAGTAAGTACAGACAGCGCAAAAACAAAATATTCCAATACAAAACAGAATAGGTACACACAAAAACTCGTATATAAAAAACTCCGGTATGAAAAACGATGTAAAGTTACAACTTATTTCAATCCCCAAACTGGCTCTAACAGGAAAAATTACGAGGAAACCGAATTTGTATATCGGAAATCCCCCTTCGGATGTCATGGGATTACTTATACAAGATATATTATTTTCGCGGCCCTACCATCAGTTATCATATTTTTTGACGAAATTATTATTTCCAAATAATCCATCAATCTTTAATGTGGCACCTTATACTGCTTAGGTAACTGCCAGCTGGTTTTCGGGTTTAATCAAGTAGACTGAATAAGTGAGAAGTAAATTAATGTAGATTGAGTTCATTAAAATAAAATCCAAAATGAACTAAACATAGTATTGTATCTTTCAAAACTAGTTATTGTTAACTTCTGGCCCTGTAGATTTTATTGTTTATTTGTTTGTAAAGTTTGCAATTGTTTTTTTAAAATAATGATTATAATTAGGATAAACTGATTGTTCATCTGTTTATGTTATTATTTATTCATTTTTATTTATTTGGTTTTTCTCCTCACAATAATGTATAATGTAATAATGTCATGTATAAAGACTACACTGTAGTTTCTCATATAAAAATAAGTAATGTCCTAATAAATAAATACACAGTTGATAAAATCGAAAACCGACCAACCAACAGTAAGGGCTCCGCTGCACCCATTTCTGATAGGGTGTGTAAGCAATGGAGTGTAAACATTTGTGGAAAGCTTCTGAGAATTTCATGAATTGTATGAATATAAATGACGATAATAGTTGCTACGAGTACTGTAGGTGACGGCGGCAGTAAATATTAATAACTCAATAACAACAGTGAATGTATATTTCCAGTTGAAGTACCACCCCAAAAACATTGTGAACACGTTTTTTAATGGTTAAAAGATATTAAACGAACATATAGCACCACCCATTCTCTGTCGCCAAGATATCTCAAGGGTTGACTGGTAGACAATGCCTTTAGGCATTAAGTCCGTCCATTGTAGTCTAAAATAAAACGTAAAATAAATACCTGTGAATTGTCATTAGTTTACATTATTGTTGCCACATTATGCTTCGGCGTAATGTGGCAACAATAATGTAAACAAATAGGTTTTTGGTGTAGTGGTTGCAAAAGCTACTGTAGCAGCTCGTGGTCTGAATATGTGCCCGGTGTATGACAATAGCTAAGCTGCAACCCATACACGTCCCACTGCTGGGCACGGGCCACAGACAATTCTGTGGGAGGTCTAGAGCATGCTCGCTCCACCACGCTGCACCAATGCGGATTGGTGGAGGGGTTTGTTAGGTTGGCAACTAACCCCTTAACGTGCTTTCTGAAGAACGCGCCCATGAAATTTTACCACTAGCGGTTACCCATCCACAAACCTATTGCGCCCGACGTTGCTTAACTCTGTCGGTCACGTTCAATCGACGCGAGCCATTGGGCTATGAGCGCTAGATAATAATACTAACATGTTTTACTGAAATCATTTGCAACAACCAAACACTGCGCCATGCTAAAAATATCATCTAATTAGTACATAATTATAGCTGCATTGCTCCCGTTAAATTCGATTGTGTTTCGTATAAAGCCTTTAATATACCAAACAAAAGTACCAACAAAAGTATACTGCAACGATCGTAGGAAATAAAATGAAATGGTACATTGTTCGTCGACTGACTATTGTACGGCGACATTTTATTTAATTTATGCGTGAATGATGACGGGAAATTGTCGTAACTTATTTAAACGGTCACAATTATTGCATTGGTACTACTATTAATTACTAGGTGCTACCTCTAGTAATGTAGTCCGAGGAACTGCTATAACATGATGTTGTGTAAAATGAAGACTAATGACATAACGCTGCGACCCATAGACGTCCCACTGCTGGACACGGGTCTTCGTCACGGTCACGGATTGATGGAGGGGTTAGTGGCCAACCCAGTGTCGAATGTTCTCAAGCCACCCGAAGGTCTTCGACCAGGCTTAACGATTGTTTCCACCATTGAAAACAACCGGGACCGACGGCCTTACTTGCCCTCGGAAGCACGGTAGCGTCCATGAAATTTTGCCACTAGCGGTCACCATCCACAAACCGACCGCGCCCGTCGTTGCTTAACTCTTTCGATCACATTGAAATTAAGCCTGTATTACCCCGAAAGAGCAGGCAGAGATGTATAATAGCGATCCCTGTCGCCTTATTCCAACGCTTTAGACACCGCTGGGTTTTAGAGGGTATTTGATGGGCCTCACATACTTGTCTTTTTTTGTCCTCGACCAATACAGGCAGGATGCGTAAACGCATTTCCCAGCTAAAATAAGGCACAAAACAAAACTTCGAGCTATTAGGAATTTGAAGCGAGAGAAACAATACTTTGCCCGACTTGGGGATCAAACCCAGGACCTTGAGCCTCACAGTTTCACCGATCAACAAGGAATAATGATTTTTGCAAAAAATGAAAAACAAAAAACTGCTAACTTATACTTTTTCTCATAAAATAAAACAAGATCCTATAGAGATATATAGTTGATCATTTTTCATTTTATTAGTGAAGTACAATACGTCAAGTACCTAAATCACTTTCACTAATTATTTGAAATAGCTCACTCCTCAGAACATTTTAATGATGGTTTTCTAACGAAAGCACCGGTAACTGATTGTCGGAAACACGGAAATGCTCTCAGTTATTAAAGCATACCTATTACGTTACGTTTTATATTAATTTGATGTGAAGTTAAGCAAAAAGTATTTAACGTTTTATATTCAGCTTTATTTACGCGGGGGAAACCTTTTAAAGGCATCTGTGTATCGTGAGAGTGGGTTATGTAGAATTTTCATGTACTAAAACCCCCACGACCTTCCTCAGCGCTTGTGGACACCGGGATCTCCGGTGGAACAGCGGTGACCGTAACAGGGTTGCCCGTCCTTGTAAAACGTTGTCGACTATATGTGACCTATATAGTGACTGTATGTAGTGACTATTTATTTACCTATTTGATTTTAGATTTAATCCACTATTAGTCCGAATGCCCGAAGGTAGGTGTATAATACGTCTCGGCCTTGGTTCGGTGAAATAATATCGTGATTATTTTTGTATTATTTTCCACAGTTTCTGCCGTCCAATTTCAAAATGATACCAGATTAATAGCGAGCTACAACCCATTGAAGTCCCATTTTTGGGCAGGGATCTGCCCCATACATCAGCAGGCTAGAGCACACTCCACCACGCTACTTCTAGACAGAAATCCCTACTTCCGTTAGACCTAGCTATAAACCATAATGTTCTATTCAGGAAGTTATGCACAATATAATTGCTCTAACATTGTCATTAAGTTTTTTTTTTATGGATAAAAGATAGCAAATGAGCTTGCAGTGACTGACTTTGAACAAGACTCAATTAGGGACTTAATGAAAACATTAGTTGGTCAGTTCGTTAGTAGGTATAATGACTGGGGACTGTTAGTGATAGTTAGTCCTGTTAGTTGGTGTTAGTAATAGTCCAGTTAGTACTTGTTAGTAGGAGTCTCGTTCTAAGTCAGTCATAGATATGTTGCTACCCTTCAGGACTAAGATGGTCGCCTCTAAAGAAGTGCAACCGGAAACCACACCTTTCCAACCGGACCATAATTGCTTTAAAAACAATTACTACACGGCAGAAATGGTACTAGGTACCGTGGCGGGCGTTGGTACTGCCCCGGGCGAACTCTATTATGGAACCAATTAGGTTTCATATAAAACCTATTTGGTTCCCTAGGCTCTACCACCTAACTTAACAATTCCTCTTTGTTTCCAATCAGTTGTCTTTTTCAATATTTAATTCTAAATATTTTCACCTTTTGATGTCGTAAAGAGCCCGACGGCAGACACAAATATTTGTTGTTTGAACATAAGGTAAAGGGATAACGAGTTCCGCTATAAACTGGCGGACATAGACCCAACACCCAACATTTACTTATACGAGTATGGGTTTAGAACAACCACTAAATGACGAGGGTTGACACTATAAACATTTACTTACTTATATAACGTATAATGTTTTAATTGTTTAACCAACTGTTCGTTACGTTCACGTTACTGCGTCACGTTTCTGTTCACATTAAAAATGTCGTCAGTTATATGATTTTTTTCCTTATTCTGTAAAGTTAAAAAAACTTAAAAATTTATTCAAATAATTTAAATAGAAAACCTTAAAACTAAATAATCATAAATTTTACATACAAACTTTTAACCTGTTAACCTTATTACTTTTTGGGATAAATAGTAAGTACCTACACTAGATCCGTCTCAGGAATTCAGTGCATTTTAGTTCTATCTGTGGTTCTATTAAAATCGGCTTGTCAATTTTAAAGTCCATCATCAGTTGAATCTGTAAATAAATAAACACGCTACACTTTTTTTTTAAACTTGTTCCATGGAATCGTCACATGAATTGCTGAATTGTAAAAAACGTGTAATAAATTTATGGATACACAACAAACCTTCAGATTTTTCATTTAGATGACATTTTATCGTCCAGAGAAAAGTAAGGTGAATTGTGTGAGACAGAAAGATACATTATAACCCTGCTAAGTACCCTGAGTAGACATAGAAGGCTTGACAACGAAGTAAGCTTATTTACTCGTACAATGACAATGGCGCACGCATTTTGGAGTGTTCTCTCAAAAAGTTTCAGTGTTTGTTATCTCTACTATGTGTGCAAGTAACCACTTATTTATATAAATAAGATTCCAAACGAGTATGCAGCGCCACCTATCTGCTGATGCCCATGACATCTGTGACGGACCAATGTGAACTGGGAGCAGTGTTGGCTGTATGTGGTGCTTATGCCCAACAGTGGGACGCCTATGATTTGTAGTGTAGCAAGCTAGCAATATTTTATTACTTCTTACTTTTTAGGTCAGAAGTTGATTTTTTTATTTTAATATTATTATTTGCATCGGGTTTCGTTCGAGTTTAAATCCAATGGTAGCAGATTCTGCTCTTCAGCGTTTAGCATAGTCAGGAGATCTCATTCGTCGCTCATCCTCGTTTTGTTTACTTTTACGTTGGCTACCAGCGCCAGTGTGTAAATTGTGCTTAAAACTTTACATTTGCGAAAGTGTCATTCGTATATAACAAAATTAAGGGGGGATATTTAAAATTTTCATCATGAGTTCACTTGAGCTTCCTGACCTTTGACTATCACTTTTTCTAATGTATTTTTCTCTTGTGCTTGAATCTAGATACATAACTACTGACACGTTTTGCCTTTTAGAGAAGGTATAAAGTGTGACACGAAATAGCGCAAACATCCATTTCGATCAAAGTCAAAGTCAAAGTCAAATAATTTATTTCGCTATGAGGTGATTAGACACGCTTAACGAAAGTCTAGGTACCTAACTAAAAACTACTTAAACTACTAACTGATCTATATAAGGCAAAGGATTAGCTATTGATTATTGAATGAATAGCTAATCCTACACAGGTGTCTAACTTGCCCTTAACTTGATCTTCACTAAGTGCGTTTTAAAGGTTTTATTACCAACTGCACCAATTACAGCAAGATCACAAACTGAACCTGGTGGAAATTTAATTTTAAGAGGCCTCACATCGGCTGTAACTTGGAAGGTGAAAATTGGAAATAATCCTATGCCTGCGATTTCTCCATAATATTCTCGAAGGCATATGAAGTCTGCCAATCCGCACATGGCCAGCGTGGTGGATGAGTAAGAGTAGACCCGCAGACGTTAAGACAAAGAATGAGTTGACATATTACCTCCCTATATAGGAAATATTTTTACTACAACCCTATATATTTCTTTCATTCCAGTAAGTATCTCGCTTTCATTTCAGAATGAACTTAATTTATTTATTTCAGTCAAACAATAAAGACATGAAAAAAATACTAGTTGAAAAAGTGGAATAAATTCCGACCACTTATACAAACGGCAATAAAAGAGTCGCCCTACAATGATACGGTAATCTTATCATTCACTTTTTGCAAATCCGAATCAAATATCGAGTCGCTGGCAACGCCCCGAGGAAATTAAAGATTCTATCCGAAGCTAGAACTTAATCTCTCGATAAAAGTAAGCTGGAAAATTGCAAATTAAAAGGCAAATCCTTTCAAAGTAAATTGAACTTTGAGACTCGCGAATAAAGTAACATTTGAATTTGTTTTTAGCAAGTGGGCAAAGATAAAAACGCCAATTCTCTAATGAAGGTTCTATATGGGTTCAATTAATTAAGGGCCTATAAGGACGACGTTATCGAGAGGTTATTGTGAAAGCTTTGTAATAGGCATAGAAATGGTAATAACAATTTGTATCGAGTAAGAGTGATGCAGTAAGAGTCAATTATAGACATAGGGTTGATATAATGTCTATACAACAGATTATCATCTATCATCCACTTAGCAATGAAATCAGGTTTCAAAAACTATACCTACTACGACGTACGTATAGTACGCGACGACGCTCATCTTAAAAATAATTATAGGTTCTTATAATGAAGTTAAAAGGCGGAGAGAAAAATTTTATTTTTATATTTTAGATATTTTTTTCTTAAAACTTTTAATTTTATTTTAATTATGAAACATAAAAAAATAATTAAAAGCTACTTGAAAAAGCCTTAAGATAAAAAAATAAAGCAATTTAAAAATGCACATGAAATTTATACCCCAAACTCCCAAAACCTCAGGAATGGGGTGGGGTATTCGAATAGTAGTAGGTACTCACGTTTAAAATTCAGTCCGCTATGCATCTGTGTACTTGCTGTTTTTAAGCAACTTGTAGTTTCGTTCCAGTCAAACTTTAAAAGAGTCAGCTTGCGTTTTTGCATAAAATTATTTGTAGGGTGGCCAAGAATTACATTATTGAAACCATTATTTCGCCTTTCCTCTTCCGTTCCGAGAGGAGGCGGTGACCATCAGTTGACATTGAATAGGTTGGTATCAGATCAGATAATATATATAAATAATTTATGTCGTACTAGTAGCTTAGTAGTGATCGCCCGCAGCTTCGCGCGCGAATTAAACATAATATTAGTTTCGTTTACACCTAGTTGCCATTCTCCTCAAAGATAATACCGATATGTTACTGATAGTTAGTTATACTGACTCGTTAACACCACATATTATATACTTTTATTAACTGTGAAGATTTGATGCAAATATGAAGCAATTTTTTGTATTGAAATTTAAGAAATATATTTCTTGGATATGGGATCACTATTTTCAGCGAACGCCTGCAATGTTAACTCAAAATATAGTTTTAAGTTGGTCTAAATGCGACCCGTCTCAGAGATGCAGTGTGAAAGAATAGATTATTTATGTTTTGAAGACAATTTTCAAAGAAGTTGTAGTATTTATTAAAATCAATGCAATTATATCGATATGCACAGAATTAGCAAGATATACTTTTGGTTACAAAATTAGTAATTCAAATGATTTTAAAACTACTAAAAATGTCAGCATGTGTTGGCAGGTTATTTAAATATTGTTTGAAATTTGATTTTATTACAATCAATGTAACTAAATCAAATTTCGCACAACTACCCTAATACTAATTTATTTATTTATTAATTTAATACTAATAGTAATTCAAAGTTAGGTTACTCTTATTACTTGTATACTCCTCAAAAATAAACACCTACCTGATATTTCAAGTCGCTATCCTGTATTCAGTCCCTGTTATTCTTGTCACCCGAGCGAAGCTAAAACTATTCAAAAGTCTCGGCATAAACTTTGAACTCCGGCCTGGCCACTAAATATTTTGACTGCCACTATTGTGTTATTACCAAGAGCATTAAGCACATTATTTGTGTTCAAAGTTTGCAAATTATGTTCTTCTTATTTACTCAGATTGTCGTGAAAACATTTAATTCGCTCGCTGCGACCCATAGACGTCCCACTGCTGGGTACGGGTCTCCCCCACAGACACTGCTGCGGGAGGTCTAGAGCATACTCCACCACGCTGCTCCAATGCGGGTTGGTGGAGGGGTTAGTGGCCAACCCAGTGTCGAATGTTCTTAGGCCACCCGAAGGTCTTCGACAAGGCTTAACGACTGTTTCCACCATTGAAAACAACCGGGACCGACGGCTTTACGTGCCCTCCGAAGCACGGTAGCGTCCATGAAATTTTGCCACTAGCGGTCACCCATCCACAAACCGACCGCGCCCGGCGTTGCTTAACTCTTTCGATCACATTGAATCTACACGAGCTATTGGGCTATGGATGAAACATTTAATTAAATGCTTCAAATAGAAGAACTCGGCCCGCAGATATTCTCGCGAACCGTACGCTTTTCCTAGTATCGATAGACGATAAAGTTTTAAGGAATCTCTGTTGAACTTCAATCTCTGAAAGAGAATGATTCTCCATTGTCCACGCTTCCGAAGTACAGATTGATCTAGCTTTTGATAAACGACATTGCTCAAAACACCTGATACTTAATTCGTCACTGAATCTACAAAGATGTAGATTGAATGATAAACAGGCATGAGTTTAAGTTTTTATTTTATTTTAAGTATCTTGGACATTCACACACGGCCATCTGACCCCAAAGTAGGCGCGAGCCTGTGATATGGGTGTCAGAGACTGATATACATACATAGATATATTTTTTAAATACATACTTAAATAGATAATATTAACATCCAGACACAGAACAAATACAAGTGTTCGTCACACGAATATTTGTCCTGAGTGGGATTCGAACCCACGACCCCTGGCGCAACAGACAGGGTCACTACCGATTGCGCCAACGGGCCTGTTTGCATACCACCTTCTGATAGTATTTTATACTGCCGCCTTTCTTGTGTGAAACAGTGGTTTAACTAAAGTACGTACACGCGAAGCTGTTAAGTATGTCATAACTAACTGCAAGTCTCTACTCATTTGCAGCAAACACCTGCAAGTTTGTTGTTTATAGCCAGCCGTTGTGTTCAGAATTCGAAACTGACAATTTGTTGGACGCAAGAAGCAAATGTACCTATACAACGATTATCGAACGAACGTCGATTTCTGAATGTATGGCAATAAACCTTTAGCTTTAGCTTTCCTTGTAGAGATAAGAATGAAATTCGTCGGGCTTTGTATCACTTAGATTGTATAAAAAAACAAATACACTTTATTGTACACTATTGTACACTTTATTGTACACACTAAGAGAGTAGAAGTATGGTGGAATAAAGTGGTGGTCAAAAGGCTCCATTGGCGATTTATTGTCTTGCGATTACGTTTCTACCTTTGGGTAGAAAAGTAATATAAACGAGATGTTTCAACATCAAAGTTCAATCAACTAAAAAACAATGCAAAATATTTCTATATAGGCACATGTGAAGCCTCTGGTGTCGCACGTGTCCATAGTCGTTGCCTTTGCAGGCTCTTATGCCTGTTTGTCCTTCTATATTATAAAAAAACACTTACTACTATTTAATATTTATATTCTTTTAAACATTGAAGAATGTAGGTAGGTATGTACATTCAATCTCTGTTCTAACATTCATGTTGAAACATCTACTGCAACATAGATATAAATATGTATTTATATTCATAGGGAGAGAGTTTGTGTTATCGCCTGAAAACTTTGGTTTTACGAACAATTAAGTGTAGCATTACCACCCCTAAACTTGCCATTCGGTAGATATTAAAGACGGCATCACAACGAGAGCATTCTAATAATAGAAATTGTTGATTGCTAAATACTTACTTTTCAACCAATCTCAGGTTTTCTGAATGTAGAAACTACTTTCTATATCGATAAAATAAGCAGCTCTCTCAGAGAAGTTATAGAGAAATTCTGGCCGAAAAATTTATCTTTAAAAAATGAGCCTGTAAATTATGCTATTTATTGTTTTTATTTCGCACAATAATAATTGGGATAAGATTATTTGGTGTTGGAAATATAAGATCTATAACAAGGTATATTATACTTAATTTTTATTTTGTTTATTGTCGAAGTGCACCCGGTATGTTAAGAGCTTTAAAGTCACCCCGGAATTAGGGCGGTGTTACACGATACTTTGCGTTGATAACATTGTTTAACACTTCCACATTTTATGAGCCTTTGTACTAAGCGGCACAGGTTTCCTATCAGGGTAAACATTATTGCCAGAGATAAACCCAGATTTAAAGGCAATATAATAAACTACAAAATAAGAATGATAGTGTCACTTAAGAAACTCTTAAAGAGCAGCTTTATGATAAAGTGAACTTTTAACGATTCTGTCGCGAATTAGTCAGTGACTTTATGTGTGGGTTTGGGCCCGTCCTTGGGGATTATTTGAAAAACACATAATTCCAATGTTTCCCCTTTCGCTTTCATTGTCCCAATGTTGGGCACGCGTCTCCTCACGGAATGGCCTTAGTCCACCACGTTGACCGATTTGTGGATTGGCAGACTTCACATGCATTTGAGAACATCATGGAGAACTCTCAGGCATGCAGTTTCCTCAAGATGTTTTTTCACTGTTACAGCAGGTGATATTTAATTTCTTAAATCGCTAAAGTCTTTGGTGCTTACCGCTAGGATTATAACTCAGACCGCAAAACTTTCCACTCTCAAATGATAAGGTACTATCTACTTAATCGCCTTTTCATAAGCCTACTTAATTACAGATATACTAATTGTATACGCCTTTTCATACCATTAATATTGAGTCCGTTAATGCGAGCAGTTTTCTTGCGCAGTCTAAATGAGTCCATAAATAATTCAGACAACAATAATCGGGGAGACGTGAATAGATTGGCTGTAATGAATCGCTTAAGAAATAACTAGAAAATACTGGCATTTATATACAATTACCTGCATAAAACAGTTTTACTGCAGTGTAAAAAAACGAATTGTGATATAATAAAATGTTGCCCTTAAACTAAATGACAGTCAGAATAAAATAATTAGGATCCAGCAGTAATATTTTTTAAAATTATGTCTCAAAGCACTGTGATATTACCCAACATTAGATTACGTTAAAAATATTCATAGTTTTTAGCAAAAAATATTTATAACGTATACAAGTATTTTCGTAAGTAAAATTTAACCGAAAAGGGAAGTATTTTCTTAATGAAAATTCTCCATCTGAACTGACGTGAATCAAATGAATGTTGACGGAGAACAATTGGTTTAATTGTTGTTATGTTAATCTGGAAAATGGAAAATATCTCCCTTATGGCTGCCCATATACATTCCTGAGCAACCTATAGTAACGCCATTGTCATCGTGTAAGCATTTGTAAGATATTAATCGTAAATTAAATAACATTACCAAAGTAAGCAAATTCATTGCAAAAATTCAGACTAGGATAAATTTTCTCTCTGTCTCTTTTACCACACCGTAATGGTTTTACAAACGTCGTTAACATTTCCAACTTTTGCCGGATCCGATAGTTTGGGTCGACCGCTGTTACCAACCTGTCTTATTAATTACATAAGTTAAAAGCGATAAAATATGTCAAGCAAGTTCGCTTTGTCATTTATTCTAACAGAACTAGGATCCAATACAATTAGGCAAAGTAATTTAATCTTTATTCGAGACTCGTTAGAGTCTCATTATAAGTAAGCTACTCGTAAGTATGTTGCTTCCCTGGAGGACTAAAATGGCCGTGTCCAAAAAAGTGTAAAACAAACCCTTACTAGCCGGAGCTACACTTTTAGCTAATATTTACAAACATCTCCACTTACAATACTTTAATATTAATAAATACAATACTTTAATACTTACAATACTTTAATACTTACAATACTTTAATAAACCACTCCTTTACTGGAACCCATTAGCGTTTCTGTCTTTTCACAATTGAACATGTGAGAAGGCCTAGGACCTACTACACCACATTGCTCCAGTACAGATTGGCCGTCGGTCCCAGTCGTTTTCAAGGCCTTAAGACCCAACTCGATCGTCGGAAGTTATCTTAGGCGTTCGAAGGCCTCTGACAAGACTTATCGACTGTTATCATACGATAACAACAGACGGCCTAACGTGCCCTCCGAAGCACGGGAATGCTCGAGAATCTTGGCCACTTGCGGTCATCAATCCATTCCAGCCACTATCGATCGGTTGTCACGACAGCTTTGCCAACAGCGTTAGGTACCACTTACAGAAGCCATCCTTACTAATATTTAAGTGTTATATGTAGTATCGATCAATCAATATCTCGTAATTTTTATTTTTCTGATAAATGGTAATATTTATAGCTTAGAAAAATGTCATACTTCTTTTTTATTTTAAATCATAATTTGCCATACCTCACAGGTAAAGGAAAACGCGGGCGGAGTCGCGGATTAATGTAGTAAAAAATATACATAACGTTTCGGGAACTCGCGCAGACAGTCGAGGGGTCTCATTAGATCCAATAGGGCGAAAACAAAAACCCGAAGTGGGCAAACAAGGAAACTTTTAATTTTGATTTGCGTTTTGAATTACAAATTGCGCGCGGCGCGGGATCAGATTAATTTGACGGAAGCAATTTTTAATGAAGATTTCAAAAACATGCCGGTCTGCTTTCTTCTTTAATAATATTTTTAACGAGCCGTAACGGGGAAGAACTGTCTACCTTTCATTTCAATTTGCGTTACGAATTACGAAACAAAAAACGTACTCGTACATCAGATGCTATCCTTAAATTCATCATCATCATCATCACAACCCATTCTTTGTCCCACTGTTGGGCACGGGTCTCCTCTCAGAATGGGAGGGATTAGGCCTAAGTCCACCACGCTGGCCAAGTGCGGATTGGCAAACTTCTCATGCCTTCGAGAACATTAAGATGAACTCTCAGGCATGCAGGTTTCCTCACGATGTGTCCTTCACTGTTACAGCAAGTGACATTTAATTTCTTAAACTGCATGTTAGAAAATCCTTAAATTATCAGCAAGTAACTTAACAAAAAAGTTTCAATATAATATTTATTTTAAACATAACATATTATTATCACGCCTATAATTCCCCGAAGGTAGAGCTATACACGATCATTTCACTGATTATGTTTAGGTCCCATGTAATATAGGTGGTTAGCCTAAACAGTGATAAATAGTGGGTGGTACTACCCTCGCCGGGGAAACACACAAGCGTGTTTTAATGTTTTGAGCATGATGAAAAATGTTATACTACCTACCCGTAATTCAGATCAGTTCACACATCAGATTTTAACCGATTTCTGAGAAAAGGAAGAGGTTCTGAAGTCGACTGTATGTTTTTTATGTGTTATAGATATTTACTTAACGTATATTTTCTTCTTTAGTTATACTGAGTTATTGAAAATCTCTCTAGATAACGACTTATTTGACGTGTTTAAAGAAATCAAGCAAACAATGCAAAACGGCACATTTGTTTGAGGGCCCAAACAGCATAATTTTCCATGAAACGCGTCCACTCAGACATTTAAATGATCGCCGTCTCACTTTCCTTATAAATAAAAACAAAATTCATTTTCTTCTTTGATGCTTCGAGGCTTTGTTAAAAAAAATGCACACTTTTTTCATACGATCTCATTTTTTTTTAAATCGACGTTAATTTTTTATTTAAGTTAAAAATAGAAACGCATATTATTTTACCAATTTGATCAGCTACTATAATTGTGGCTCACACAATTTATTATATTATGTATTATTAATGGATGGGATCCCATTCTACGCGGGCTAGTATTCATCATAGTAATAATCATAATTACTGTTATTTTAACTGTATTATACGTACCTATTTTATTTTGTAGGATTACCTTAAGGTACACTTTAAAATTACTCTCACGAAAATGTACGTCCCAAAATTGACTTGTAAATGCGCTACAAGAGCGTAACAAAGAAAGAAAATTAGCACCCGAGATAAAAGTTAAAAATTCCTTCGCGTAATAATCTCGGGAACAAGTACATTTTATGTTGAATAAAAAAAAAGTTCTTGTGCTTTATTCAGGATTCAATTAAACACGATAATAGGCGAAAAAAATAATTCTATAGTACAGAATCACAGACCATCGACATACTGTTACTGGGATAATTGTAACGTTGATATAAAGACTTGTTTCTGAAATTCATCCGCCATTCGATAGAGTCCGGGTTCAAATCCGAGTGGCACGCAGCAATGACTTAATCAAGTTATGTATTTAATAAATTGTGTGAATGATAACCGTCTATCAACGATTGACAAGAATATTTCACTTGCTGTAACGGTATTGGAAAACATGGCGAGGAAACCTGCAAGCCTGATAGTTCTAGAGCATACTCCACTTCGCTGCTCAAATGCGGATTGGTAGAGATTAGTGGCCAACCCAGTGTCAAATGTTCTCAAGCCACCTGAAAGTCTTCGACAAGGCTTAACGACTGTTTCCACCATTGAAAACAACTGGGACCGACGGCTTAACGTGCCCATCGAAACTCGGTAGCGTCGATGAAATGTTGCTACAAGCGGTCACCCATCCAAAACCGACCGCGCCCGTCGTTACTTAACTCTTTCGATCACATTGAATCGTCGCGAGCCATTGTGCTATGGACGCTACACCTATTTAGTTGCCAACGAAGTATTAAAATCCACGGCCTGCCAATGATTTTACACTATTACGAACACTTAGATACAAAATTTACAAAAAGACGACGTCGTAAAAACGCTTGTATTAAAAATAAATTCCTCTCAAGAAAATTAATTTCAACCTTCGTCGCACTAAATAATTCATAAACCTTCTCTCCTAGTACTAATACCTGCCAGATTCTCTACTTAATATCATGTAGAACAAAAGAATTATTTACTCGTCTCGCTACTCGTAACACGTTTACGGCGGCTGTAAAAGACGTTTTACAAAATTAATTGGGACCTTCTGAATGACTTGTCACACCATTGTCGCCAAGCGAATATTATTAATCGCTAGTTATTAAGTCAGTTATAAGTATTTTTAATACCTAAAAATATAAAAATAGTAAAAAGAATAAGAATAAGCAGTTTATCTCGTATCAACATGAAAGTTAGTCTGACTTCAAAAATTACATGGACAATCCGTATTAGAGCAGTGTGGTGGAGTATGCCTCGATCTCAACTGTGACTGGGGAGAGACCTATATTAATATTAATAATAGTGCATCTCTTTCATTTCATAAGCATACTTTCATAGTATTCAGTGTTCGGAAATGGCACGTTTTGTTGACATTAAAATATATAAGAATACGTTACGTACTCCTACTAATACCTACCGTACCGCGTTACCAAGAAAATAGTGCACAAATTTAATGAGATTTAGTGTCCCACAATAGATCTTCTTAATTCTAATATTATATGAATTCTAATATTATAAAGTGGAAAGATTTGTTTGTAATGTTTTCACACAAAAACTACTGGACCGATTTCAAAAATTCTCTCACCATAGAAAGCTACTGAGTTACATAGGCTAGGCTATTACTAGGTGTAATCGAAACTATTGTTGTCTTATACCACGCGAGCGAAGTTGTGGGCGTCCACTAGTTTTATTATATCGCTTCAGCAATTGGGTTATTCTAATTTGAAACGCCCGGTAGCATCTCGGAGTCTGAATTTGCGCACACATCGCAATAGTGTCGAGAAAAGCCCTTTGAGTGCAACAAGTCCCTAAGTCTCTTAATAAATCTTGTAGCGATGGAACCGACTGCTTAGATTAAAATCGTAAAACGCGACAGCCGTAAACACTTTAACGCCTTAATCTCGCGAAGCCGTGTTATGAACGCGATATTGTTACTCCCAATTACTAGCGCGCGGCACTCAGTGGAACACGTGGGCTGCAGTGACATAATTGGGTAATTACACACTAGTGGACGCCCACAGCTTCGCTCGCATGGAATTAGACATAACAATATTTTCGTTTACACCTAGTAATATTATATATAGCCTATGACACTCAGTGAAGATGCAGCTTTCTAATGGTGAAAGAATTTTTGAAATCGGTCCAGTAGATTTTGTGTGAAAACATTACAAAGAAATCTTTCCTCTTTATAATATTAGTATAAATTGGTATAGTAGTCGCAAGCGCGACTGCTAAGATGGAAGTCATGAGTTCGACACCCGGGTTGTGCAACAACTATTGGGTTTTTCTAACTTGATTTGTCACTTGCTATAACGGTGAATGGATGTGTCCTTCACCGTTAAGGAGGAAACCTGCATGCCTGAGAGTTCATCATAACGTTCTCGAAGGTATGCGAAGTCTGCCAATCCGCACTTGGCCAAAGTGGTGGACTAAGGCCTAATCCCTCCCATTCTGAGAGGAGACCCGTGCCCAACAGTAGGGCAAAGAAAGAGTTGTGATGATGATGATGATGATATTAAAAACTTTATTAACTATTATTCTGTATGTTATCCATAAAAAAGTAATACAGATATACTGTATCTAGGCCGCCGGCGGATGCAACAAACTTCATTAAAACCAACGATATGCATAAAGTTTTATCATTGACAACTTCGACATGACAACCAATATTGACTAGCGTGTGCAATGTGCATACATCAGTTGAGTTGTTATAAAATATATATAATGAAGGTAGAGTTTGTTCGTTTGATCATACGAGTAGGACAATCTCAGCTATTACCTACTAGTACTAGTACTAAAAGGCCTTAAACAGTTTATCGATGATAGAAAGCATTACATTATGACTGCTACTAACACAATCTGAACTCCATAGCTACAACCCACAGACGTCCCAGAGCTGCGGGAGGTCTAGAGCATACTTAACTTGGTGGAGGGGTTAGTGGCCAACCCAGTGCCGAATGATCGCAAATCACCCGAAGATCTTTGACAAGGCTTAGCGATTGTTTTTAGCATTGAAGACAACCGGGACCGACGGCTTAACGTGCCCTCCGAAGCACGGTACCGCCCATGAAATTGAACCACTAGCGGTCACCCGTCCACAAACCGACCGCCGTTGCTTAACTCTGTCAAACACATAGAATTGATGAGAACTATTGGGCTATGGACGCCATAACGTCTATAAACTATTTCTGAAATAAATATTTTATAATTTTTTTTTAGTTATTCTGATTGAACCGAAACTACCTACGAAAGTACCTACTCTTTCGATACTATTTAATGTCTTAACTGAAATTTTCACTTTAAGCTATGGAATTCTGGAGATAAACAGATTTGCTAGGTACAAACCCAGAACAAACAATTTTTACAGGTCAAAGTGACAAAATATGTTTATATAGTAGGTACTCTAACATATTATAAGTATAGCTTTACTAGCCAATACATAGCATTGGGTTGTTACAGCACGAAGGGTTTATACTGAATGTTCAGTCTACTTTAAGTCTAGCGAAAAGTCTAACCTTGGTAGTTTACTTAAAAGGGTTTGTATAACTATATGAGTATAAAAACTCACATCCCGTACAAGGCTTCAAAAGGACCTCAGGTGACGTCACGCTCTGATGGTTCCGGGGAAGGCCTAATCGCATTACACATGCTTAATTATGCACATGGCATGTTCGAGGTAGCGTAAAGGAAACTGAAATGAGGAGACGATGGGAAAACATTTTATAACAAACCAAATCAAATCTCTATGCAGCGCAGTGTGCCGGTTTGCTCTCAACCTCCCTCAACGGTGGCTGTAGAAGGGACCTATGCCCACTAACGATTTTACTATTATTTCTTACTTTTTGGTTTTAAGTTGGTTTTTTGATATTTTAATATCTTTAAGTTATTTTATATGTAATTTTTGAGTGTTAGTACTTTATTTTAGTGGGGGATTCCCTAAACCCCCGCCCCTCCCACCATATGTGGTATATATATACCACTAGACCAACGAGGCAGTCGCCTTCAACCAAGCAATTAAAAATTCTATTCAAGCGAGTATGGATCGTGTAGTGAGCCAATTGTCAACAAATACAAAGGGAATATAGACCAGTATACAATCAGATACGGGGACCGTACGTGGACCGGTGACCCAAAAACGTGTTTCACTATTCCCGTTCAATAGGTTCGCCGTTTGAATGGATCGCATTACGCTTCAATGTTTAAATTGCAGTCGTGCAATGTTGGTATCCGTTTCTATACGGTTTTATACTTATCATTGTACTAAACCTGCTAACTGGAGGTACAAAGACACAGTTGTCATGGGCGGTAGCGGATGGTTTCGGCATGCTCGTTTTCTGTCTTATATTCATACTAGTGGACGCCCGCAGCTTCTCTCGCGTGGAATTACACATAATAATGGTTTCGTTTACACCTAGTAATATTTATTTAGCCTATGTCACTCAGTGAAGATGCAGCTTTCTAATAAAGTTGAAGGTAAGGTTTCGTGTCTTAAATTACCACGAAATGAAGAACCACGAAAGGAAGTTTCCTGGAAATCCGAAATACTTATTTCGAAAGTACCTACAGGTAGTTTCAGAGGCGTTAGGAAGGGTTAATCAGTGCCATTATACCATTTTATTATTTTACTATTTTATTAAACAAGAACATTAGAACAATAATCAATATTAAAACATAATCTAAATTTACAAGCATTCTTTTTTCTTATTTTATTTCCATTTAGATTGTTCCAACTTCGGTAGTCAACAACTTTCGGTTCAAAGCAGTTGGAAATCCCACCTTATTCAGAACTATTTTGACCTCACCTAGTTCCATTGCAAAGACATCTTTATTCTAATGCTCTAATTAGAGCCCCCTTAATGGATCGTATGACCTGACAGTCACGCTTTGACCTTGCCTTTGAGTCCACAATATAAACACAGAGTAAGTAGACAAAAGCGTAGCATTTGCTCAGTTAAGCTTCCAGCTTGGCATTAGGCTGATTCAGTTGGATTAGTGACCCACAAACATGGATGCCTGTTTTATTTCACAGGCTTTACGCTTGAATGGCGGGCATTTATGCAACGTATGTAAATTGCAGTCAACATTTTGAGCCGGTGCGATGCACAGAATGAATGAATGAGCGAACGAATGAATGCCTATTGGTCGGCGTGCATCAAAAGTGCTCGGTGATGTTTGTGTTTTTGTAGAACTATTTAAAAGTGGGTCGGCCTACCCATCCATTTACTCATATCTACTCTATAGATGACTATATGTGTTGTCCTCAGATTTTAATAATAATTGCATCTTAATATTGCTATAGATGTTTTAACCAGTGGCTTATTGGGCTGTGTTATCAGTATACAATTCCTATCTATACAAATATTATAAAGAGGAAAGATTTGTTTGTAATGTTTTCACACAAAAACTACTGGACCGATTTCAAAAATTCTTTCACCATTTTTTTTTATATTTCAAACTCATTTACAGAACATAAAGTAATCAAATATGCAAAATTTTAAATAATGTATACGTTTTCACGTCCAATACAAAACAAATTATTTATACCATTCTAAACGAGATGAAGAGAAAACGGAGTAGAAGGTATTGCATTTTTTTATTACTACTAGTATACGCCCCCAGCTTAACTCGAGTGGAATCAGACATAACATTAGTTTCGTTTACACCACACATTATTCATTCACTTATTGTTGCAAATATGAAGCAATTCTATTGATGTTTAAGAAAATCTATCCCAGATGTTCGTTTGAATGTTTCTTCCCCAATCCCTTCATTATTTTGGGGGAACGACAATAAATTAAAAACAGACAGACAATAAATTAAAAACATTTTTTTGTATGGATTAGGTACATATTATCCCCTGATAGTGTTTTTCAATATATATTCAATGTAGAGACGCGGACTCGTTAAAACGACATAATATTATTATGTACCGATAGATTTGCTATGCACCAAATGAAAGAAAGAAATAAATAAAGTTTATTTTGCTCTTAATATAACTACAACACAATATTCACACATATAACCACTTAGAATATCTAAAAAAAAAACATTAAAAATGCATTCTCAATTAATGACTATAATTTGCTAACGTTATTCATTTGAACATGACATGACGCATCGCGATGTACGTCGTTTGCAAACAACGGGACCGCCTGTCAAATTCATGTTGAAACAGACTTCACACAGATTGCGGTTTAGGTACACGTTGGTTTGTTCGCAAACATGATAGATTAGACACATTTTCAGTTCTATTACCTTATCCTATTGATGCTAATTGAAATATCCAAAATACCTTGCAACTTTACACGGATGCACAACGTTTGTTAATGATCTACGTGACACTGACATGTTATAATCTGATGTGACGTCGGCTGCATGTTACATAATTCAAATTAAATTACATGACAGGTTTTGCGGCTGGGTTGTGGATCCTCTCTGGGCCTTTAATTACTTTACGAGTATTACCATTTGGTGTGTAAGCATAAAACAATATGATATTTCTGTGTGTGTCTTTCAAAAGTGTGTTAAACACGGTTATGAACACGATGGTTATAAGAGTCAGAGAGAGAGAGTAATAGAGAGTATGTGCTTCGTTGTTAATGAGTTACGTGTCTTAGTCACTAAATGCTCCAAACAGAAGAACGGCGTGACTGCCAGCCCAACGTTTTCACGGTGACATGGGTCGCGGTCCGTTTGTGTTAGCCACAAGTCACAACCCATATACGTACCACAGTTGGGCACGGGTAAGCCCCGCAGACACAGCGGGAGGTAGAGCATATACTTGGGTAGTTGGAGGGATTAGTGGGATTAGTGGCTAACCCAGTATCGAATGTTCTCAAGCCTAAAGATCTTCGATAAGCCTTAACGATTGTTTTTACCATTGAAAATTGAAAAAGGACTGACGGCTTAGTGTGCAGTGTACCCTTCGAAGTACGGTAGAGCACTTGAAAATTTAACATTAGCGACCGCGCCAGTCGTTGCTTAACTCGGGCGACCAGATACAATCGAAATCAATAATTTTATACTTAGAAGTATCGCTTAACAATTTAAAAAAAATTCGAAACTCCATACACAAACTTTGGTTAATGAGTTACGTGACACGGATATGATATATCGATGTCACGTCAGCTGCAAGCAGCGGTGCGGCTAGCCGATCACGTTGTCCCACGGTGACACGGGTAGCGGGACAGTCGCAACACGTGATAGATTAGTCGCGATTTCTATTGTGAGCCATTGTTTCATTGAGCGAAAATAATAAATGGACCATGTTCCCGACAATGCCCACTTTTGTATCGCTTGAGTAAAAAATATAAATATAAAACGCTATGAGTAAAACATGCGTGGAACAATCGTTCAATGGTGGAAACAATCGTTAAGCCTTGTGGAAGGTGGCTTGAGAACAACGACACTGGGTTGGCCACTAACCCCACCAATCCGCATTGGAGCAGCGTAGTGGAGTATGCTCTAGATGTCACGCAGCTGCGTCTGTGGGGGAGACCCGTGCCCAGCAGTGGGACGTCTATGGGTCGCATAGATTCTAGTGGTTAGATCATTTGCATTTTAAGAATTATAATGGGCTTACACTACTAATTAAGGAGATATTATTATATTTTATTAATACACAACATACCTACCCATAGAACATACATAATTTCCGTGATTTCTTTTAATGTCTTCGTTTTATAGGAGTAAGATTTATAAGATGTTATTATTATTATTATTTGAGTTGTTGGCTCGAGCTTCTTCAGCTCCGGGCACTTCGACCATGACTGATCGTTTGTGCCCAAAGCCAATTAAAGTTCACCATCTAGTCCTGCTTCTTTGAGGAAAGCTAGGACTTTGTCGATGGTGATGGATTTGATTTCATCTGGATGCAATTCGTGCGCTCCTAGATGAATGCTCCTTAGGCGCCCAAGAGCACCGCATTGTGTGATGAGGTGCTTCGGACTCTCTAGGTCCTCCAGGCAGTACCTGCAAACTTCAGAGGCACTAAGTCCTAGCAAGGACATATGCCTTCCCAGTTTGCAGTGGCCTGTGAGTGCCCTAGTTATAATTCTAATATTGGGTCTGCTGAGTTTAAGTAGCTCATCAGATAATTTCCTGTCATAGCCTCTAATCAGAGCTTTGGAGTGAGATTGACCGGGCTCTTTAACCCATGATTCAAGAGCTTCCTCTCTGCACTGTTTTAGAAGCTTTTGACGGATCGTACTCTTTGGAATACCACAAAAAGGCTCCGGACCTATGAGGGTGCCTTTAGCACCTCTACGTGCGAGATTGTCAGCTTTGTCATTGCCGACAATGTCTGAATGACCCGGAACCCACTTTAGAACGACTTTGTTCCTAGAACCAAGTACATTTAGCCGTTCTATACAGTTCTTGACCAGCCTTGATTCGATGTTAAACGAGCTCAAGGCCATAAGAGCCGCTTGACTATCCGAGTGGATAAAAATATTTTGATTTGCGAAGTTTCTTTTGATAATAGTCTCTACGCAAAGGATTATGGCGTAGACCTCGGCTTGAAATATGGTTGCGTATTTTCCCAGGTGGGCATACACTGCCGCTTTCGGTCGCTCACCATAAACGCCAGATCCAACGTCAGGCCCCATTTTGGAACCATCAGTATACCAAACGAGATCACTATCCCTATAGGACATATGGCCTTCTTGCCATTGTTCCCTAGTAGGGAATTCTACGCGATAATGTTTGGTAAAGTTGTGTTCTGCAATCATAACGTCAGAAATCATACAGAACGTTTTCTCCCTTTCAGTTAGTTCAATTAGGGTCCTAAACGATTGGGAGCGCCATGGTTTCTTTCTACCCAAACCGATCCTAATAATGCTGGCCTTCACTTGACTGCGTACGAATATAGGCAGCGGTGGAAGGCCAAGAAGAGCATTCAAGGCGGCTCCGGGAGACGAAACCATGGCTCCTGTTGCAATCATGCATGCCGTCCTTTGAACGGCATTAAGTTTATCAACCGTAGTCTTTTGATCTGTCTTCTTCCACCATGTAATACAGGCATAACACACAATGGGCCTGATTATTGCGGTAAAGAGCCAGATCATGGCCTTGGGGCTTATCCCCCAACGGACCCCTACTAGTCGGCAACATAGACCCATTGCCATTTTGGCCTTGTGTACTATGTGGTCGATATGGGAATTCCATGTCAATTTTTGGTCGATTATGACGCCCAAGTATTTGACTTCTTTGGAAATGGGTATAGTAATGCCATTCACTTTGGGAGGCATAAGCCTATCAAGCTGTCTCCTTTTAGTAAATGGTACTATTATAGTTTTGTCCGGGTTTACTGATAGTTGGTTTTCAGTGCACCATTTGAGGACAACATTTAATGCTGTCTGGAGTCTCGATGATATCGTCCTTTGGCAGAATCCTCGAACGATGATAACCAGGTCATCGGCGTAACCCAGTACCTCGAAGAGGCTCTTGCTGAGGCGCTCCAGCAGGAGGTCCACCGTTAGCGACCACAAGAGGGGAGAAAGAACGCCACCCTGTGGGCATCCTCTGGTGGTTTTGATTTCACGAGTTATATCGTGAAGAGTTATCTTGATAACCCTTGTAGAGAGCATGCATTGAATCCATTTGATAGTCGTTTTATCGACTCTCTTTGCCTCCAGTCCTCGTGTAATCGAGGCCGTTTGAGTGTTGTCAAAAGCTCCCTCAATGTCTAGAAAAGCACATAGGGCAATCTGCTGGTCTTCGATGGTCTTCTCTACCGCATCCACCAATTCGGCTAGTGCAGTTTCAGTAGACCTTCCCTTCTGGTAGGCGTACTGATTGCCGTGCAGGGGTCGTTCGATGAGCACGTTTTCCCTAATGTGTTGATCTATGATTTTTTCCATTGTTTTTAATACAAAGGATGTGAGACTAATGGGTCTAAAGGATTTTGGCTGCGAGAAATCCTTTTTTCCTACTTTTGGAATGTATGTTACTTTGACCCTAGTCCACGGTTCTGGTATTATACCCCAGGCGTAACTCGTCCTGAAGATTTTGACCAGAAAAGGCGTCAGGATCTCTATACCCTGTTGAAGTAGCGCAGGGAAGATCCCGTCATCCCCAGAAGTTTTGTATGGTTTGAAGGAGCTTACAGCCCACTTCACTTTGCTGGGTCTGAAAATTTGCGCAGCAGCCTTCCAGTCCTCATTTTTGGGTCTTTTGCGGGAGGCTGCAGGCAAAGGGCTTTGTAGCCCTGATGTTAGAAGGTACGAACCTGGGAAGTGAGTGTTTGTAAGCAGCCGAAGTGTTTCTTCCTCATTGTCCGTATAGGTGCCATCTGGTTTTTTAAGAAATCCCAGTTCTGTAGGCGGAGTTTTAGCCATGAGCTTGTGTAATCTGGCTGCCTGTGGGATGCGTGACATCTCCATTACGAATGTGCGCCATGAAGCTCGTTTGGCTCTCCTTAGTTCGTAGCAGTATTCCATTTGGGCGCTTTTGAAGCGATCCCACTCTTCCGGCCCCCTTGCCTTGTTGAATAGTGTACGAGTACGTTTCTTTAACTTTTCGAGTTTAGAATTCCACCATTGAATTTTACGTCCTGTGTTCCTTGTTTTCAAAGGGCAGCTTTCTTCATAGGCATTTTTAATGCCGCTATTGAAGACCGCCACGGTGTGTTCAAGTACATCAGGAGTTTTAATAGATTTAGGAAGCCCTTTTGAGAATTCCGATAGGGCCTCTTTGAATTTGGGCCAATTCGTGAGTTTCGGGTCCCTAAAGCTAGTTGGTTTGTCGGGTATCTCAGCCTCAATTTCAAACCGTATGTGTCTGTGATCCGACATAGAATTTTCGTCACTTACCCTCCAGTTGCCGATGAGTCCGGATAGGGCTTGAGTCGAGAAGGTGATGTCCAATACTTCCTGTCTGGCTTTGGTGACAAAAGTTGGCCTGCACCCTGTATTTAGGACGAATAAACAATTAGTGAGAAGAAAATCATAAAGAAGTTCACCTCTAGTATTGGTGTCCGTGCTGCCCCAGAAACTGTGGTGGGCATTGACATCCGCCCCGACAAGTAGTTCCACCTTCCGCGCTTGGGCGTATTCCGCCACCGCAGTCAGCTCACTTGTGGGGTTAGTGCTCTCCCCCGGAAGGTAGGCCGAACAGATGAGAACCCGTGGCCCTCCCCTCTTGAGGTAGACGTAGGCTGCCACCAGGTCGTCCGTACACAACTCTGGAACTGACAAGAATTTAATTCTTTTGTTAAAAACTATACAGGCCCTGGGCTTCACGCCACAGGTATTATAAAGCAACTTACCCGTAGTTTTCAAGCCTAGTACTTCTCCGCTTCTCAACCACGGTTCTTGTACCAGGGCGATATCCAGGTCATGTTCGCTGAAGGTTTTTTCCAGAACGGCTGTTGCCGCCCGAGCGTGATGTAAGTTGACCTGGATTACTCTCACCCTGGTGACGCTGGACTTATCGTCTTGCGTGAGAGTTTGCGCGGGTCCTCCCCCCGCGACCGCGACCGGAACGATTTGGTCCCGGCCGCGGCCCGGTAGGTCCCGCGCTGACTCTGGACCGGGTGGTTTTAGCAGCCCCTCTTCCCTTGTGTCCCACGACGGGAAAGCCACGCTTGTTGGCAGCGGTGTTGAGTGCCTGTGCACTGGTGGACGGCTGCGCCTGCGGGGCGCTGACGGCCGACGTGCGGGGCGAATCAGAGGGCGGTTGCACCTGAGAGGTGCCTGCGCCCAATGCTTCGGCCGGTGACTGCTGGGTAGGGGTGTTGGCTGCATTGCTGGGTGCCTGTGCACTAGGAGACGGTTGCGCCCTAGAGGCACTGACGTCCGACGTGCACGGCAAATTTGAGGGCGGTTGCACCTGAGAGGTGCTTGCGCCCAACGCTTCGGCCGGTGGTTTCTGCAGCCCCCTGAACACGACCTGGGTGAATCCTAGTCGAACTTGACACTTCAGACCTAGTATCACCTTGACCGAGTCGTCATCCAGGGAGATGGTCAGCGTCATACCAGCCTCTCCCACCTTCTGATGCAGGATTTTCCACATCCTCGTGCTCAGCCCTTTATTCTGCATTCGCATGAATGCGAGCGCTTGAGAGGGCTGTTTCGTCTCCGAGCTGGGAATGTATACTACACCTACCGCGGTCTTGGGCAGATTACTCTCATTCAAGAATGTGAGTTCTGCCTCCGGCCACGGTTTGAGTGTAGGTACGTGTCGTTCAAGCCATCGCTCAGATTCCGCGTCTACGCACGTTATCATGAGCCAGCCGGGCTTGAAGGTAAGATGTTACTTATTAGTATGTTATTAGATACTTCGAATGTGTAATCCTTTATAAGTGGAGGGTATGCTAATAATAAAATCAGTCAGTTTCCAACCGGGCTTTCATTATCACTACAATAAGAATCGAACGGTCGAACGCTAAATTCATGGTGAATATCGGTGCGTAGGTAATTTATTGCAGCTCTAAGGAATTGCCGACGAGTTTGCGTTGAGATCATTAATAAGTTCTGCCACTCACTTCGAAAACGTTGCAACTTCGTCCTACTTTCTGAAAGTTCGTTTTCTCTTTAACTCTAGCCGTTACTTGACTTGACTTAGTTCGTAAGAGTTGTAAGCTAAATCCTCCAGTTACGAGTGAGGACTTTGTCGAATTAACTTCCTGTAGCTATATCGGCTTGATCTAATCAGGTCCTGAAATGGATCACTTACATTAATACAGGACGAAAGCTGATTGCAGCGATAGTAGGTTGATTTGTACGAAGAAAGGATCTTGGGAGTTGATCTTATGGTGTTTGTACACCGTAGAACCTCTTCCTTTTTTTTTCGAAGTCTGGTTGTGAATGCTGTGCCTACATTCACAACCGGACTTTCTATTCTATGTTCAGTATTTTTAGAGCGATAACTTCTTTGTTTATTAACCAAAGGCGCGTGCACAATGATGGCTTTATTATTGCGATCCTAATACTATCTTGCAATTTAGTTCGAGTAATTTGCTTCTTTTTTAAATAAAAGATTTTTATATTATATAGGAGAGTAATTTGCGAACATTTTTATGTGAAATTGGTATTATTATTTAAGGGAATATCCGATGATTGATGATTGATTTAGTGTTTGGTAGAACATAATAAATAAATAAATAAATAACTCGAAGGTGCTCCCATATAAATTTCATGAAAAAATTCTACCCCTATGAGTAGAAAACAACCATAATAAGGGTAGCAATGTTATTAGTAGTTGTATTAATTGCCCTGTAGCGTCGGTGTTCGTGTATAAATTTTAATGATTGTTCTTTAATTTGAATGGTCTCACCACAGACTAGGTCCTCTATAAATTTCAAGATAAAATTTGACCCCAAGAGCAGTAAAAATGCGTAACAAGGGTTTGTAGCAAACTATGTGTTTTTCTTGTTTATTGTATTTGTGTAAGTATTTTGATGATTCTTTTTTTATTAAAGGTCTTATCACAGAGTCTTTTTTATGAAATTAATACAGAATCTATCTGTATAAATTTCATAAAAAAATTACCCTTGAAAGAAGAAAATTACCCTATAACGTTTAGCGGGAGGTCAAGAGCATACTTCACCACGCTGCTCCAATACAGATTGGTGCAGCGTGGTATAACATTTAGCAGTGCCAAATTTCATCTTCCATTCCATCTTCGTCCAATTAATTTTCGTAAAAGCTTTCGACCCCTAGTTTTTGCTTCGAATATTATACTGCACCGCAGGCTTTTGGTTGAGACTAATCGCCGTCGAATAGTAAAAGAAGTATGGCATTACCGTATTCCAACCTCGTGATTGTTCGCAATAAAAAGCAAATGGAGAATCATTACGGCTCCCAATCTCGTATTCTGATTTTCAATTAGAGTGATATATCGATGGTAGGTGCCTATCTGTTATCGATAGTCGATCGATATCTCGAGTTGCTAATTAAAGGGAAGCCATGCTCGATATGAGAATCGGGAGCGGGATTAAAACGCATTTGTTACGTTTTCGGGGTCTAATGAGAGTATTCAGTCTTTATAAATAGATTGGATTTGTTTCAGTATATTTATGATTTTTTGTACCAAATCTTTCTCGTTGCTCAGTGCCTACAACTTAACAATCTTAATTTCACACTCTTAAACTGTTGGTATTAAATTAGTATCAGGAATTGGTAATTTAAAATTAATGTTATTTGATATTTTTGTTACATTAAGATGTTGCATTTTGTACATACCTACCTACAATTATCTATATCTATTCTATACTTAAAAATGGATCGTTGTTTTGTTTAACTTCTTTAACGTATATAAGATGGATAGGTATTTTGAAAATGGCACACCAAATCCAATCAACTTTGTGTACCTTATACTTAGTTTAACAATGAATAGTATGAAGGTAACATAATTATCTACCTTTTTTTACATGACATATCAATGATTGTTGGTGGTACGAAGTTCACCGGGTGATCAAGTTATTCATAATTCATTGTAGATCCCCATTCATTCAATGAATAATCGAGTTACTTAACTTTACTATAGTACATGTTAAACAAGATTAATGTATTATCTTGTACGTGGGTAGGTATTTACTTCAGCTACAATGCGACAAAAACAAATTACAAAGACATTCTAGAGTTTTTCGACAAAGAAAATTCGCAAGAATGAAGACATTTGTGAAATGCCGGCAGCTTTGTACACGACACATAAACAATTCTATTACAAATATTGGTCTTTGGTAGATCAGCTATTTCTTATTTCAGGTTCCTTGTAATCTTTTTACTAGATTGGTTTTCTTTCTACTGGATATGTGCCCCGTGCGCGGCAATAGGCTCACCATCTATTTATTACATTTGAAAGGCCCCTCGTTTGAGAACTTCGTTCCTAAACATTCGTCCAATTTTTATTAAAGAGTTAGAAAACATCATATTCATTCTTCTTTTTATGTTATATTCTTGGTATGTTATTATGTTTTTTTTTAATGTTGCTTTACTAATTAGTAACCTACCAATTTCAGTTCTAAACAAATTGTACATTTTATTTCGTCTGCGTCGTTCGTATGAACGGATCAAATGCTCATGCCTGAAACCCATTAGCTAGCCTGTCCGGTCCAATTGTCTGACTTTTAAATACACTTAAATCCAACGCAATGAACTCTATCATTTGAGAATGTTTCGTTTTGTTTTTGTCGATATATCGCTACGGACGAGACGAATGGAATTATAGGGGGCTTCTGACAATTGCCTTCCAACGAAAAGTAGAAATTATCACGCTGTGGAAGTTTTCTGCTTTGGTTTTCAAACGGAGCATGGCTCCTCTTCAGGGATTGCGTAGCTAAAGATGTTCTATCGTTCAAATATTTATTTAAAGACAGTACCTACTGGAACTTGATGAGTTAGTGCGATGGCGCGAAGACGCAAAATTATGTTTGGCCTCCGAAAATAAGAGCCTCACACAGAAATTCATTAAGATAGAACGACCATCACGTATTATTTTGATACAAACGATGCGTGTCACTTTTTACTTTAGCTCTGCCAAAGTCCCACCTACTATGTGACGTCACACTATAGTAATTAGGTGAAACACTTGTTAGGTGAAACACTTGTTTCAGTTTTATTCAAATCTATCGATAAAGCAAAGTATCAAAAACGTAACGTACCATAACAAATATCGACGCGTACTTGCGAGATAATTAGCCTACCTTATTAACTGCGTTATCATTGTATGTATTTAGTTCTCATTTCATCATCGTCCGAACTATGCGACAAAATGAGCACTCTGAAAATCAGCGCTGCAACTTAAACGGTGAGGCACATGCTGAGTATGTTACGTTTTTCGCCTAGACTGCACAATGATTTGTTTGTTTGTTTGCTTTTGTGTTTGACTTTTAAATCAAATCAAATTAAACCAATTTATTTGAAAATAAGGTTAAATTAGTTGTTACAAATGTAGGTCAAAAGTACGCACGCTTATTCTTACCTATTTTAGGCATGCAAAATATTTAATTCTATAACCTAAGTATGTATTTTGTGTATGTATGTATTGTATTTTGTTGTAGTCAAGAGTGAAATAAATTTCATTTTCATTTTAATATCTTGAGGTATATTGCAAAATTGTGGCACGGTTTATAAGCTCAATTCACCGTTCTATCTTGATTAATTTCTGTGGAGCCTCCACTTTGGTCTATCCTGCGCTATCCCCTGCCAGTCATCCGCCCGGATTTCTTACGAACTTGATGATGTCAATGACAATTATTACTTAGATAGTCTGCAATATATTCGCTCCAACTGCACGCCAGTACGGATTGGTGGAGGGGTTAGTACTCAATCCGATTGTCGAAAATTTTTAGGCTTTCCTAATACTTCTGATTATCAACCAACCAACTGAAGTAAATTTCTGTGAAATAAAGCGTGTGATCATTAAATCCTAGCGTACGACACGTACCTAGAATACCTACCTAATTTTTTACCATAATGTTTCAATAAGTCTTTTGAGAATCTTGAGAATCTGAACCACTGTTATCAATATTAATAAATCTACTGTAGTATTTTCTAATTTTATTATGTGCACGTAGTATCCATGAAATAAATAAATGAAGCACAGATTTCCTTGCCCTCAAATGAATATGGATTAGAAACAATTTATAACGTGTGAAAATAGGGTATTTACCCCATTTTCTACCCTTTGAAAACTGTCATTAACACGCTGTCCATTAGACTCTTGTACTACTGTATAAGGTCAGTTATTTAATGAATAGATACACTGTTATCCCCTTATTTATAACAACATTAATAAACCTATTTTAGTATAGTGCTCCGTCATCTTTATTCAAACTCAATTCATAATTTAATAGAAAGTTACAAAATAATTTGTAGCTATAAATTCGTTATGAATAAGGCCTGTAACTGTATGTGTTATTTATAAGTTTTGGGTTATTAAATTAATTATTCCAAAACGTTAGCTTTGGGCTCATATAAAATATTCCTCGCGCTGGACTAAGAACACATTCCCGTTCCCAATACTAACCAACTCTAATAGGGCCTGTATATGTATATAAAGTAACTTACTTGTGAATTGGGAATAGAGCACACCATATATTTGTAAAATTGTGAAAACAAACAAGGCCTCTGCATTATTTTAATGGAAATTTAATATGCAAACGTTATGTAGACTTTTGTATTTTTGTTGCTTATCGAGTTTCCGTCCGTTTTTATGACAATTTAAATTAGAGAGAGCTCCTCATGCCATTGAAAAAAAAAAATCTACCTGGCATATTCAGTGGTGCCGATTAATGATTCAGTAGCAGCAGTGGACAGTAACGTTGATCGATGGGTGGATGATGGATATTATCCCCCCTCCTCCCATACTCAAAGGGTACATCCGTCTGCTGCCTATAATAATCCGCCTGTGACAAACGTAGACTGAGAGCTATTAAAAAGGATATTATTAAGAAGAGGTTGGTCAGCTCGGTAATAGGTTAGAAGTCTGATATGAAGACTATTAAATAAAAGTTAGTTTTACCTTACTTTGCAACAACCCGCGATCAAGGCGTATGATGGTGTATACTCTCATGCATATGCACCTCCCTCTCCCACGTAAGAAAATACATATAACAATGAAAATATATGTACACCAACACACGAACGACTATAGATTCCCTGTACACCTTTTTGTGTATTGAATTTTACTGCTAAATTTTAATAGTTGGTACATATTTTTGTAATAATTGACATGACATTGTATATTGGCACTTTTATTATTTGTTAATGAGATTTTTATACCTTATATTATTTGATTAGTTGACTTAGAATTCATTAAAACTATTCTAAGTTAAATAAAATGTAATTATTAATTAATAACTGAGCGCAATATTTTAAGAATTAACATCTTTATTATTTATTTATTAACTGCTGGGCACGGGTCTCCGCCACAGACTATGCGGGAGATACTGCGGGAGGTCTAGAGCATACTCCACCACGCTGCTCCAATGCGGATTGGTGGACCTGTTATTTGACAATAAATATACTGATTACTTATATATGTCCCGCCTAAATGTTGCGCTTTACAGCCGATATAATGTTTCAAATGAAACTTCTTCCGCACCCACTATTAAACTCACACATTCAGCCAACTGGGCGTGTTAACAAAAGACGCATTTACGAGCGGGTAAGTGGAATACCGTGTACGCGGGGCGGCTCTCTTTTACGACTTCTCAAAATAATGACACTGTTTTTACGTAGGCACGGCAAACGAGCATGTAGCGTTATAATTAGTCAAGGAATTTAATTTGAAAATCAGGAGTTTAATTTAGGATTAGTAACTACAAAGCCCGTCAACAAAAAAATTGTGAGCCGTCACGGGACGCCTGGCAGATGTGAAACATCGAAATTATTTTGTACAAGTAATATGCACAAAAGTACCAATTATGACAGGAACTAAAACATATAAGAAAAAAACAAAAAAAAAACAAAACATTAATTATTATATTTTATTAATAAAATAATTTCCAACTGTCATTTGTCGGAACTGTATAGTATATATATTCCATATTCGCCACGCTCGCCACGCTCGCCACGCTCGCCACGCCAAAAATTTGGTTTGCCCTCCGCTTATAGATGTTTCACATCAAAAAGCCTGTTTGTACATTAGTACTAGAACAAGGCAAAAGGTGAAAATATTACAGCCAGAGGCGCCTACGGTTTACAGTACAAATTACAGTAACAACAAAATGAAACATGCTCTGATCCTCCTTACGTTAGCAATCGCTGCGACTCATAGACGTCCCACAGCTGGGCACGGGTCTCCCCCACAGACAAATCTGCATATTCCACCACGCTGCTCCAATGCGGATTTGTAGATGGGTTAGTAGCCAACCCAGTGTCAAATGTTCTCAAGCCACCCGAAAATCTTCGACAAGGCCTAAAAATTTTCACAATTGAAAACAGCCGGGACCGACGGCTTAATGTTCCCTTTGAAGCACTGTTGTCCCCATGAATTATGTAGCTTTATTAATCCCTTGCTTAGAATAGTCAACTTGGAAAAGTCATGGTCACCGGCCAGTTGGATTTGAACGCAGACTCGGAAATGCATATCAAAAGAAAACAAGAAAATTTGAAAAAGTGAAGCTTAAGATTTGACAGTCAAATCTATTCAATCATGTCATGCAATAGCCTTGAGCTAACCATCGCTCGATTGTAACCTATAAGTACTATGCATAGTAGGTAATTCTTTCCATCACATAGGATCTACCATCTTAAGAGTTTACGAGTCACAAAGTGAAAATCTGTGTAACACGACTTTCTTTTATGACTTCCCAAAATAATGTCTTTGTCATTTCATGTCAAAAACCTCTAACGGAGGGTGCGAGTAGGCCCAACCTTTTCAAGGACAAAGAATTTGCACACATTACCTTTCGCCATGTATGATAAGCATTTGTTCCTGGGTTTTACCGCGTGAAAATTTGTTAGTTAAGGACGTTAAGTTTAAAACTTAATATACTTACTTCCTTACTAATATATAAATAGGAAACTGTATTTGTTGGTTTGTTAATTGTTAATTTGTCCTTCATCTCCTTCACTCAAAAATCACTTCGATCCATAATTCCATTGAAAATTATGGATCGAAGTGAATTTTGCATAGATATAGTGGACGACCTGGAGAATAACATAGCCTTATCCTTATGCCGTAAAATTGCATGTTGTTTTCAATTGTAAAAACAAGTTATGTCTTGTCGAAAACCTTCGGGTGGCTTCGTTCATCACTGGATTGGCCACTAACCCCTCAGGTAATCCGCACTGAAGCAGAATGGTGAAGTATACTCTAGACCTCCCGCAGCTGCTTCCAATAAAAAGACATTTACGGGTTGCAGCCAAGTCCATTAAAATACAGAAAAAAATAGGTAATCATTATACGTAGCACGTTCATAGAAAAAGCTACGGTATAACAAAATTCATTGCGACACGGTATTTTATAATTAATCACAACAATTATTTATTATTCTAATATAATAATATTTATTCAATTTACGTCAGTTAACAAGCGCGTTTATCGTTTATAAAATCGCGTTTTGTTGGATTACATGGAGCCTAAATAAAATCACAACCCTGCCTACCTCTATGGAGAAATACAGGCGTGATCCTAATGTTATATTATTAATTCATTTAAATGGTAAAAAAAAGTATCCGCCTATCCGTTATAGAGAGAGATGTGATCAGTCAATGTTTATTGATAATACGACTGCAATAAAATTCTGTTTACATAGGTGGTATTTGACATCAAAATACTTTTCATTTCGACTTCAAATAGCTCGAGAGCGGTAATTTTAAAATATTTAAAAGCACGTTCGACAATTTTCTCGTGTTAATAAACGCGTCACGTAAAAGTACGTAGATGAGACGTGACTTTTGAAAGTTGCGCGCAATTGCTTTTAAATCTAATTTTAACTTGCCATCTATACACGTGAAGGAAAAAATATGATTAGAAAGATTTAATTAACATCTTTCACGCTTGTAAATGTGACGAATGTTACATTTTATATCGCCATTTTTAAAATTTTAATTCTTCCTTATAATTAAAAGAAAAAAAATATGAATAATAGCATATTATTATGTTCCTTAACATAGCTTATCCTTATTATTTAATAACTTAAGAGCAAAAAAAGGATTTTGCATTGGCAACAAAGAACTTGGATAGTCCATCCATCCATCCATCCATCCATACTCGCTGCTTGGATTTGAACCGGAGGCGAGCCACTGGGCTGTAACCGCTTCAAATTGCACACATTGGGAAAAATAATCAAATTGAAGGTCTATCTAAGGCTTGAAAAAATATCTTCGGTACTACTGATGTATTAGCGAAGTCGATTTCATAATATATTAAAACAACAAATTCAATACAGTTTCACTCACGTCCTACGTAAGGGCAGATTCGCAAACAAGTGTGCCGAAAATTGGCTCGTACGCTGTTTGTTTGAATTTACGACTCAATATAAAGTCGCTGTAATGTGAAAAATGCTCCACAGATGCGGTGGAAGCTTACTCGAAGAATAGCAATTTTTTTGTATACAACCACGTCATTGTTGGCAGTTGATGGAACTGCTGACTCCTTTTCAAATCATAACTTTAACTACTACTTCCCACAAGCAACAACCTGATAGTTACCGAAACTTGAATTGTTTAACAATATATCAATAAAATCATGTTGCACGTATCGTTGGTTAGACTGACAGAATACTTATCAGACTTGAATCAGAGCAATGAGGCCTTTATAATAAAGCAATGGAAGCGATCTTAATTTCTATCTTCGCCTTTCAAGTTTGATCTTTAACATTGAGTGACGTAAGAAAATGAATTCCCAGATAACACAGATTGAAAGCAATTTAACACTTTATTTTACAGAGTAAGAAAACAAGGGAACCTAAGCCCCGGGACCGAAAACCAAACAATTATGTTCCAAGGCGTAGAAAAGAGGAATTGTGAGAGAAAATAGGGCTGCAATCCCCATCCCACACCCAATAGCCAAGATTAACAACGCGCCAAATAAATCAGTACCTTCTAATTTATTGGTGCGAGAGAAAATTTCGCTTCTACCCACTCGCTGAAGAAATTTGCGCAAATTGATGGATTCCAAAGATTCCTACACAGAAAACCACCGAAGCGAAGATTTAAATGAATTTTTGCACAGCCCATTCGTTTAAGAAGTTTTCATGCGCCTGTCCCTTTGTTTAATTTAATTAATTCAATCAGTGAAGTGATTGACAAATAAATATTAACTATAAACATTATAGATACCGATACCATATCCAAGGACAGAACATGGCAATATAGGAGCGAGCTAACAAGACAATTTGCAGAGTAAAGATGTGTCGCTAAGATTTGATACCGAGTCTTGAGTAATTGCGTGTAACTCGCGGAAAGATGCGTTGTATGTTTTAATTTGGCTGTCGGTCTCTTGGGATTGTATAATACCTAAATTTCGTTGTACATTTCAAACGTAATATAAACGGTATCTTTGGGAAAATCAGCTTTTCTTATATTTTCCCGTCATGCACTAGACAACATTAGACGGCGGGAAACCAATGGTTTCAGACAAAACTGGTCAGAGTGGACGTCTTTAGAAAAAACCAATGTCCAAAGTGGGGCGGGCACCTTCAGAAAGCTAATATACGAGTATGGATTATTATGATATGCATAAATGGGACGAAGAATACAGGTCCTAGGAATACAGATAATCATGTTGAAGTAATTTTTTGATACATCCAGAACCACATATGAGCCTTAATCGGCTTTAGTCGCGAAAACAGGTTTACTCCAAATTATAACCTACTTAATATAGGTTTGAATAAAACTTAAAAGGTGGGCCCCAACCACTTTATGTTTAAACGTTACCTACTTATTTGTACAATAAATGATTTTTGTTTTTGACGTGATAACGTCTTCTATCGATGATCGCCGGCTGCACGCACGAAAAAGCCATCATACTCACGTTCCGCCTGAGCCGAGCGTGCAAGAGAGAGCGCGGATCAAACGATTGAGACGCACGATCTGCCTAAGCTTTCGGCTAGTCACGCATCCATCTCTCTTCCAGTCCATCGGCCGATGCGTCCGAGTAGAATAGAGATAGCGGCAGCACACAACCTACACGTGAACTGTTTTGTCAACTGTTTATGAAGTGAAGTGAAAATTTGTTTTCTTATTACGTTCTCATGTAAAATTACCGTCCACAAACCGACTTGCTGTTATAAAAAAAATAATGGTTTACTGTATTTTTTTTATAACAGCTGGATACCTCCAAATGAAAACTTACAGATAATGCCGCTGAAACTCGAGAACACGCGACCAGTTTAAATTTCCTCTTACCCTCAATAACAGGCAAGAATATCGGAATAAGCCAGAATATCGTGGGCACTGCACATTAAGGCGATGTATCGCGACAGAATGGTGTGTAATGCGGGTAAAGTGGTCGGGAGCGCAGAAATGAACCATTTCTATTCGAGTCCGATAGAACGCTTGCTAGCTGTCTGAGGTGAGTGGGCTTGTTCCCATTGCCGTCTTTTGAGACGGCATCGGACAGACGGATATGTGATACATTGAAAGCAAAGCGTTTCATTAATTTCATTTGTACCTCACTCACATGCACGAATAATTTTGCTACGTCCTATTCAGCAATTATTTATTTCCATTGGAAGTCGATTGGCAGACTCCACATGCCTTTAAGAACATAATGGAGAACTGATTATGATGTTTTCCTTTACCGTTGCAGTAAAAAATTAAATGTCACCTATTTTTTTTTACAACTTCATAAGTGATGTACGTCATTGGTGCATTCCGCTGGTATTTGAACCCAAAACTTCTTGAGTTCTCATCCACTGGGCGATGACCGTTGTAGTCGGCGGAGAAAAGCAATGACAACAGCCCGCAGTGTAAGTTTGAAAAAAAACGGTTCATTTTTCAAAAAAACAACAATGAGGTACAGAGCGTAAGACAGTTTGCGAGGGTGGCGCGCGGGGTTCGTCTCTCACCAACAATGGGCTCTCGGGCCTGTCTCGTCGCTGATCTGTTGTAAGCCAACTGGCAGATCGCTGGGTTCAGGTCCAAAAAGGTTTATTTATTTATTATAACTTTCTTGAGGTAAGCACTCTACTTTACTTTCCAAAATACATAGATTTTTTTAGGTTCTGTTGAATGACGTCACACAAGTGTCCTTTCCAGCGCCATTTAGTAGCCGCGAAGAACGATTACTATTACAGCTGTGAGTGTATACGAGCTCATTTCCACTCATAACGAGCGTGGATTTGCTGCGAACGCAGCGTAGCGTATAGAAAGCTCAATGACGTTGCTACGTCTCGTAGCGATCTCGTAGCCATCTGCGTAGCATGCTCCCGTAGGTGAGCTACCCGATCTGTATTTTGTATAATATGAATTTTGATGATTTTTTTTTTATGTTATAAAGAAAATTCTATAAAAATAAATTTTCCCATAAAGTAGTAACAATTCAGTATACGACCAAATTTTGTGAGTTTATTATGAGGTTGGCGAAGCCACCTACATAAAGATAGTTGATGATGTGTTTTCCTAAATCTAAAATTACTGATCATTTTATTTCAGATGACACATCAGTAGCGGCGCGCCCGTGCAACCATTATTATCGTAACTCTTATATTAAAAAATATCTGAAAAAACATCGTTGAACGATCTTGTGGACACAAGCCCAGAATTTAGTTCTTACGAAACGCTTGAGAAAATTGTCGCGCGGGATATTCTGCGGTGTATTTTTTGGCCTTATATCTCCTGTAGGTAGTAGAATAAAATGGCTGTCGATTATGCATGGAATGGCGATTAGCTTACAGCGATATTGGAATTCTAATGTCTAGGGAGGCTGCTATTGTTACACTTTAAGAATAATATTCTTCAAATTATTCATGTAATGTATTTGTACTTTACTAGTTATAATTTAAGTAAGTGCAAAATTCACATAATTACGCTAAGAAAATCTATGTAGATGATGTTGGTATACAGTTCATATTTTAATATCAGTGTTGCGTTGCGGTTGCGGTGCGGTGTGCTAGATATTTTCGACCATAACTCGATTAAAATATTTACCTTCAAATCAAATATCGATCTGGGCCGGTACTCGAACTCACGGTTAATTTCTACAAAGCTTCCTAAATAGTTTTACTTCAAGACAGTTGTTTGTAGCTGTTCTACTAGCTTGTTCTACTTATATCTGGTTAAATTTTCGATAGTACGCTGCAAGCCTGAGAATTGTTCATAATATTCTCGAAGTAATTTTAAGTCTGCATAACCGTGCTTAGTCAGGATAGTGGACCATGGCATTAATCTTTCATTTCGAGAAGAAACCAGTGCATAACGTCTTATTAAGGTAAGGGTTGCGATGGTGAGATAAAATAACTAATCCGTTTAAATATACAATAATTATTAATCACACGAGTGACGCCTCCCTTCATAATTCTTCACATCACGAGGTGTTTATATTACATATTCCTTATATACTGAATGTTTGTAAAACATATAATATAGGTACCTGGAGTATCTACGGTTAAGTGTGGCAACAAACACGGGGCGAAGAAATTCCTATTACTCAATGAACATTCGGGGGTTGATGCCGGGGTGGATAGGGTGGAATATAAGGGATTATTATAATCGTATCGGGGAGTACATTGTTTCCTGAAAGACACTAAGACAGTATAGGTAGACATTTCAAAAAAATACTTCTATCCGATCGGATCCGCAAAAACAAAAAAATAATGAGGTGGAGTAAGATTAAATGGGGCAAGTTGAACACATGGGGTAAGAGTAACACTTCATAGTATATTTTTTGCACTAAAAATACTTTTTACAGCATTTAAATCAAACGAATACTATCGTACATCAAAATTGTAATAAATCCTGAACAGGACTCGATCCTAGTCGGTTACTGATTTGTTGTTTTCCCCGGGGTACCAGTGTAGTCTACACACCTTTACCTGTTATGGTTTAGGTCCCCTGTGGAAGGTGAGTCTATTACTAAACACCGGGCACTGTTCAAGATTCCGACTCACAACCTAAAGTAACGTAAATTTCATGTTAAAAAAACACAATATTATTCAGAAAAAGAACTACGGGCTAAGATTTATTGCCAAGTTTATATCACAGAATATTGTTATTTAGTAGACCAAGTATGGAATTGGCAAGATAATCGCCGCATGAACGCACCCTTAGCGATAGGGTGTGTTGGAGGGTCGGTCTTCCCTCATTAAACCACCTTATGATATTTTTTTGACATAATTGAAACGTCAAGAGCTAAGTACTCTGTTTGTTGAGCCTCCGAACAATCATTATTTCGGAATTAGGAAACGGTTGCCGGTTAATAATTGGGGAAATAATCTATCCAATTTTGAAACAGTCTACGCAGGAAGGAATCGATGTAGTTAGTTGATCTTGATAAAGACGCTCGTTTTATATTTTTTGGTCACAATGTTTATTACGATGAGTTATGTTATGTTACGAGTATACATCTTAATATATATATTTCTTGTGTGCATGTGTATGACAGTGAACTCCGCCTAAACGGCTGGATAGATGTTGATAATTTTTTTGTATATGTTCAATGGGCTTCGAGAATGGTTTAGATTCACAATTTGGTCCACTGGAAAATGTTTTTTAAATACTATTTTAGTTTAGTATTTTTATTTTTATCCGTCGTTCATTGACGCGTCGCGACACATTGACATTTCATATGGCAGAACAACGTTTGCGGGGTCAGGTGTAACTTTTATGGGAATAAATATATCTCATTAAGAATAAAACACCCAGTCACAGATATTTCGTTAGCGGCTCTACATTTCATGATAATAGTAGTCTAAGATTGCCAGTGGTAAGCCACTAACCTCTACGCCAATCCACACTGGAGTATGGACCAGGTCTCCTTTGTTGTAAAAATACATTCGTGTTGAGGGCCAATAGTAATTTGTAGCTACTACAGCTTAAGGCGAAGTATTTCGACGAAGGAATTCGCCTCCTCAAGAAGGCGTTAGGAAGGAAAGGAAACATACCGCGAAAAGTTTTCCGGAAGACAAAATTCTTTAAATAAATGACGAAGGGATCCTTGGTTTTTGTAGCACCTTTTTTAGTATCTTTTTTCTTTTCTAAAACTCGTTTTAATTCAAATAAAACAACATTTTATTCTTTTTTATACCTAACTTTGCGATTTGATTCAGTGAAGTGAACGTTATCGTGTATCGAGTGAGGAAAGCCCAGAATTTTGTTATTTAATGTTTATGAATAAAACACACTCAAAAACACAGTTTATCTGCAATACCTCGCCTTAAAGTGTATAGGTACCTAATGCGGTATACACTTTAAGGCGAGGCGAAAACCATAATAATATGCTTGCCAGTCAGTGGAATAAAAATATTTTTCATTGCCAACTCCATATTTATTCAACTCTTATTAGTAATTAACTATAGTAAGGTACAGCTTCAGTAATTAATTTGTTTTCCTAAATTAAGCAGCTCGCCTTAATAAATCAGTGCTGCTGACATGAATTACTATCACGACGCGTGTATTTGTGGTATCTCCGTGTTCTGCTCGTGGGAACAATATGGCGGGCGATCGACTTGAAAACACTGACTTGGAGAGAAAATGTACAATTTAATAAGACTGTAGATAAGAAAATAATGTAGGAAGTTTTATCTATAGGTACTATATTATAAAGAGGAATGATTTGTTTGTAAAGTTTTCACACAAAAACTACTGGACCGATTTCAAATATTCTTTCAACATTAGAAAGCTGCATCTTCACTGAGTGACATAGACTATATAATATTACTAGGTGTAAGCGAACTAAGCGAGCAAAGATTCGGGCGTCCAATAGTCAAGAATATAGTTGTTCTTTTAAAAATATCATAGTGACAAACGTATTAATTCTATGGTTTTTCGAAGGCTCTTTAAGAATTCTTCTTCAAGCGGGGCCCGCGATGTATTGACGACATCTCTGGTGATGCATTTATTATAGCTCTAAAATAAATGACGCTTAAAAATTATATTTTTAACAATACCTAATAAAAATTGTATGTATTCAATCTTTAAGAAATTGGAAAATATCACCATCTTTACCAATGTTTAAAGAAAACATAGTTTTGACTTTTTTATTTAGACTTAGCGCCTCTAGAAAAGTGTAACCGGGAATCACACCTGTCCAACTAAAACATAACGACAAAAATGGTACCTACTTGGTACGTTGGGTGGTGATGGTACCAAACGGGCCCAATTTATCGACTACGACAAGGGTGCAATTTGGCAGACATTAGCGTTATTTGGTGTTGCCAGACGCATAAAACCCTGTAAAGTGCGACAATGCATACTACAGTTATTGATAGAGTGAAAGAGTTATTCACTCCGCCATATTTGCTTTCCCCAAAAGCACACCATCGAATTATTCATTTGAAATCCTGTAAACACGTATGCGTAACGTTTAATAATTTACCATGTCAGTAAAAAGATTAAAATGTTTAGACAGAGCGTTAAAAAACATAAACATTAAAAATATTCCATCAACTGCACAAATCTGTCGACCGTAGAAGCGGAAATTTAAAACCGTGATCTCAAAGCCGTCTTTGATGAGCGTTACACGCAAAATTTGTTAATTGCGACGGAAATGAAAAATTCCTCAATCTCATTACCAGTCTGCTGTGCATCGTGTTACATTAAGTTGCCAAAAACAAGCGTCGGTCGTGGAAGTTTTAATTGCCTCGCGGGCAACAGCGGGCCTTAATTAAAATATTATTTTGGAGACAGAGGAATGAAGAAGATTAGCGGTAGGTCAATAGCTTTAGACATTTACGAGACTACATTTTCCGAACACGAAGACGGGAAAAATGTTTTTGATAAAATAATTTGACGCCATTGTTCAAAGTTTGTGCAACGTGTTCTGAATATTTCATTGTAAAAACCGCAATATGCCGCCAGCAATTGTTTTATTGTTACAGGAATTAAAGGTACTTTGTACAGAAGTGAGCCAAAGTGAGACGGTGAATTTCTGAAGCACCTAAAGCCTTTCTCCTACACATAGCGACTAACTGAATTAAAACTTTAATTCTTGATTCAAATAATTATTGATATACAGGGTTATTGGTAATTCGACGTATTCCCGTTAGGAGGTGATAGGGGTGACTATTTGTGATAATTTTGACCCCCATATGCATTATGCAAAAGTGAACCATTTTCGAGTTATCAAGCTTTTAAGCTTTTTTCAAAATGGGTCAGAAATGCAACATCAAAAATTTATTTAAAAAAAAGTATTAATTAAAATCAATTTTTTTCTTCTGATTTATAAAAACGATTAAACAATGGTTATTTATCAACATTGAAACTACAATTATCGGTCCAACTTTAAAAATGCGAGACGATTAACGATATTACTTCAATATTTTTTGAGATTTTTGTCCACTAAAATGCCTTAAAAACAAAAAAAACTTATATCAAACTTGGCTTGCAGATTATTTTAAAAACATAACCGTTTTCTTAGCTTTCCAAAAAGGCATAACAACTATGAACTTATTTTTAAAAAACTGAGAAAAACCGATCACAAAGGAAGCAGGCGGAAATTTGTATTCGAACTAAACTTATGGTCGTTCTTAAACATTTCAAAAAAAATTAATTAAAAACTATGCCCAATGTAAATAAAACAAAAAACATAAATTAAAAATTAAATTTAGAACCAGTAAAAGTTTAGTAATAATAACAATTAATAATAAGTAACAATAAAGACATTTTGTATTTTAGCCTAATTAAAGTTCTTGCTCGAAGGGACTTCCCCTATTGCGTACGCAAAGTCTCATTCTTTTTCTGAGGTGTAACTTAACTACTGAAGTGGTCAAATTATTTCGAATCACATTAGCTGCGTTTATCATTTTTGTTTTGAGTTCTACCTCGGATGACACAGGCAAGACATCGTAAACTAAGGATTTCATGTGAACGCATAGATTAGAAATCAACACACAGACATAGAAATCAACCGGCGTTAAGATCGGACTCCTCGTAGGCCATGGAATGGGTCCTCGCCCTATCCAATGATTAGGAAAATGGCTATCAAGTCATCGCCTAATTGACACCAAAATGTGTGACATCCGTCTTGCTAGTATATCATGTTTTGCCTTATAGCCAAAGGCAAGTCTTCAAGCATTTCATTTGTTAAAAAAAATTCGTAAGCGAGCAAAATTGGTTCATCGATAAATTCTTGCACATATCTTTGCAATTAATAACATGGACTGGTGGTTTTCCGGCATTAACCAGGACCAATTCCGTGGCCTACGAGGAGTCCGGTCTTAACGCCGGTTGATTTCTATTTCTCGTATTGTCTCACAATAGGGAAAGTCCGTTCGAGCAAGAACTTTAATTAGGCAAAATTACAAAATGTCTTAATTCTTACTTATTATTAATTGTTATTATTACTAAGCTTTAACTGGTTATTTCTACTTTTTGTTTTATTTACATTGGGCATTGTTTTTAATTAATTTTTTGAACATTTTAAAGAAAGAACTTAAGTTTAGTTCGAATACAAATTTCCGCCTGCTTCCTTTGTGATCGTTTTTTTTCAGTTTTTTTTTAAAATAAGTTCATAGTTGTTATGCCTTGTTGGAAAGCTAAGAAAACGGTTATGTTTTTAAAACAATCTGCAAGCCAAGTTTGATATAATTTTTTTTTGTTTTTAAGACATTTTAGTGGACAAAAATCTCAGAAAATATTGAAGTAATATCGTTAATCGTCTCGCATTTTTAAAGTTGGACCGATAATTGTAGTTTTAATGTTGATAAATAACCATTGTTTAATCGTTTTTATAAATCGGAAGAAAAAAATTGATTTTAATTGATACTTTTTTTTAAATAAATTTTTGATGTTGCATTTCTGACCTATTTTGAAAAAAGCTGAAAAGCTTGATAACTCGAAAATGGTTCACTTTTGCATAATGCATATGGGGGTCAAAATTATCACAAATAGTCACTTCTATCACCTTCTAACGGGAATACGTCGAATTACCAATAACCCTGTATAAGTGAACGCATTCCTTTCGTTTGCGTAATTATTGTTTTTAAACGCAATTCAGCGAACGAAACTCAACGATGCTTAGCCGAACCAATCAGACCAATCAGAGTGCGGCATTCGTTTTGGCGCGCATTTAGTAATCGCTTATTGTTCTTCAACAAAGTTTAAATAAATAATTTAATACGTCTGTACTTCATCTAGGTTATCCACTGACAGTCTGACAAGTCAATGGACAAGAGTAATTATTTTTACTGAATACTGTTTCTACTTTTTGGTGACCTATTTTAAGTCGACTTTTTGTGTAGGAGTATGTAAAATCCGTTTATTATTCTGGGAAATGAAAGACTTTTTCAATCTTGTTAATGCTCTGTGGCAGAAATGAAAATGTGCTTTCAAATATTACTATGGAGTATTGGAACAAAGGTTTCTAGACGATTAACAATTCGGTTATTGTACTATTGTATGTATTGTGTCAACATAAACTGAATTGTGTTGCCTAAATTTCTTGACAAATCAATCCTCATTCTGGAACAGTGTGGGAAAGGTTTCATTTATCTGAGCATTCAAGCTTGCAATCAAGACAGGCCCGTTGGCGCAATCGGTAGTGGCCCTGTCTGTTGCGCCAGGGGTCGTGGGTTCGAATTCCACACAGGACAAATATTCGTGTGACGAACGCATGTATTTGTTCTGTGTCTGGATATTAATATTATCTATTTAAGTATGTATTTAAGAATATATATGTATGTATATCAGTCTCTGACACCCATATCACAGGCTGGCCTACTTAGGGGTCAGATGGCCGCGTGTGAGAATGTTCATGATATTTATTATTATTATTATTCTTAAATTATGATTGTTTTGTGGCCTTACTTAGCGGGGGGTTAAGCGCTAAAAGTTACGCAGCGAATCTCAATGAATCGTTGATATAAGATTGATACATTCTGCTTTGCAAAGGCAGTAACCCATAAGCGTACCAGTCCAAGGGCGTACTCGACCACACTGTCCCAGTTTAGAGGCCGATGCGGCTGTCGGAAATTTTTATGCCACTCGAAGGCCTGTTTCACAACTGTTCTCTTAAGATATCACCGGGACCGACGGCCACATTTCACCAGATACCACTACCTCCTCTAACTTAGAAGTCTCCCGACCAGTAAACCAACACGGCAAACGTGTAAGTAAAACGGTCTCTCTTCCAAGGAATCTTTGTATTCGAAAATTTGAACAGTCCATGCGCGCCTTCCTTGTTCTTTACACGACAGGCGGAATCTGCGCCTAGATCTAGACCCGACTCGGAATATTCAGGATTCCATTCAGAAAACAGTGCAGGGTGAGAATTCTCTTGATTTTCTCGCAGCGGAATTTGAGTGAAACAACAGACACGTTTACACGTTTTGTGTGAAACTTCACTATTACTTTTGGGTCTTAAAGCTGTTCTCAACTAAGTTAATATTATTATGTGATTTAAATTGTTTTATTTCTGAAACTATAGAAGCAATCATTGCTCCTGTGACATATTAATTATACTGTTAATTTTTTTTTAAATCTTTTTATTACTTTTTAATTTATTTTCGTGCATTGTCATCGGAACCAAATATGTGTTCCAAATTTCAGCTCGATAGCTTCAGTGGATGTGGGTGAAATATTGATTGCAAGATTCCAGGGCATAAATACATACATATCTACATACATACATACATACGAGTAAAGTTAAATAAAATCTTTTAAAATATAAAATAATATTGATAAATAAAAAATGAGCAAGCAGCTAATTACCGTTTTGTAGAGGTCAGCACCTCCCTTAATGGACGGTCGTGTATGCATGATGTATCACGAATGGTTGACCTCAATTTGTGGGGATGTCGGTGCCTCATAAACACCCTGGAAAACAGTATCGATGAGTTGATATTGTCTTCTCAAGGTCACCTCGTGGTCGCTCAAGGTCGCTTACGGTTCTCATGAGCTTCAATTTAATACTAACCTAAATTACACTTAGTGCATACTAGAAATCTTTTAGATAGATCAAAACATTTTATTACTATCCACACATACATAACATTTTCTCTCAACTCAGCGGTCTGTATTTGGTGTACATTCTCAGCGAAACCGACACACAACTCGTGGCAAACAAACTGTTATGAGTATCCATCCAATCACGCGTGAATCCGTTTTTCGCAAGCAGTTTGCTTGGGAAAAAATGTGCTCGCAACACAATACTTACATAAAGATAAACGGTCACTACACCCGGACGCTAATAAAAGAAGAATTATATATATATAGGATATTAACCATGCTATTTACATGGACAGTTTGTTGTTTGGTATATGCTGTTGTTTACCTGTAGTTTTTTATTTACAGAAAATATGCTTTGATACATTTTGAAGGATTAAGACGTCCAATGTTCTAGTGTAACATGTTAAAAAGAATATCATTTTATCAGACCAATCCATTATTTTAGCCTTATTCAGTAGGCTTATAAATTGAATTAAGTACTCACAAGTTAACAAAAATGGGTTCGTAAAATGATCTAAGCTGTAGCTCGGGACCAGAATAGTGTTACGGTAGCCCCTGTCTGACGTAAGAAGCAAGTAAAGGGGAATTCTGGCCTTGCGGGCAGCAAAAATGTGGCTGCATCCACCCCTCTCTTTCGTGCTTCATGACCCACCGCATAACCCGAAATCGCTCCCACTATGGTACTTTTACCTGTCCTTTTGGTCTGTCCTGCTCGTTGAAAAAAAAAAAGATAAAATAAATAACCAATTTATCCATCTTTTATTATCAAGGAGTTAAAATACCAGCAGAGCGTTGCGTCACGTCCCAAATGTCCGTGTGCCTTTAAATTGGCAAGCGATTCACCCGTGTACACTCATCCGCTTCCCATTCAGCCTGCTTGCAACACTTTATCGCGTTTATGCGTCTGGAAACACCAAATAATGCTAATACTCGCGCCAATCTCCACAATTCGTCCGATGGAGAGATTATGCTAATTATATTGTGCTATCTTCTGTAACGGGTGTCTACAGTAACCACTGAACTAATAATATAATAGTTTTATGGCTGTTTCGCTGATAGTCTGTTAAAAAACATAAAGAGCTTAGAGAAAAATATTAAAAAGCAACACAAAATTAACTCTTAATTACTTAAATTAAAAGTAAGAAATCATTACATATAATAATTGATATAGGATATGCAAAATTGTTGCGTTAATAGCCCAATGGCTCCCGTCTATTCAATGTGAACGATTGAGTTAAGCAACGACTCATTTGGTTTGTGGATAGATGACCGCTAGGCAAAATTTAATGGGCGCTACCGTGCTTCGGAGGGCACGTTAAGCCGTCGTTCCCGGTTATTTTAACAACGTGAAGCCTTGTCGAAGACCTTCGGGTGGCATGAGAACGTTCAACACTGGGTTAGCCATTAAACCCTCCACCAATCAGCATTGAAGCAGCGTGGTGGAGTTTGCTCTAGACCTTAGAATTGGCTTATCTATATATATAAAAGGAGAAGGTGACTGACTGACTGACTGACTGACTGACATATCAACGCAGGGCCTAAACTAATAGGGTTAGAAACTTGAAATTTTTCACAAGGGTTCCTTTTATAACGTAGGGGAGCACTAAGAAAGGAATTTTGAAAATTCAACCCCTAGGGGGGTAAAACGGGGGTGCAAAGTTAGTATGAAACTTTGCCGTTTTTGAAGTCAAGTGGGCAACCCGAACGCGGGCAGACGTCGTTGATGGGTCTAATTCTACGCGAGCGAAGCTGCGGGCCTCCTCTAGTAGTCCATATAATGATATTTGGTTTTTTCCTGAAACATTGGAACAAGTAATAACCGAAGCTGATTCGCAATCGCGTTCGTTCGAGAGCTTGCCGACGCAGCGCCTGCGGACAAATGATATTGAGGTGCGCTGCACCATTTTAAAATCCTATCTTTATTCACTACCTACCCTTATCCTCTCATACTGCAACTAACAAGGTTTTACAGACTAACTGAAAGTAATTGATATGCATATAAGATAATTATTTTTTTATACTTGAATCTAATAAAATAAAACCATGAGTTTCATCTGATAACAGAGAAACGACATTTAAAGTCTTTTTATTCAGATTCTCTTTTACATGAAATTAATAATTATATTCAATTGAAAGCAATATCTATCATTTTTACACAAAGCTCTCAATACACTGACATTGAAAATGTCAGATAAAAAAATATAAACTGCAAAGAAAATAGGTTTTATTTTCTTTATATCTCCTCCCCTTAAGAAGGGAATTTCCCCTTAATATATCCATCAACTATGTCATAAAATCCCTTTCCATTTATCTGTCCTCTATTCTTTGAACCGGGACAAGCTTCGTGATATGAAAAAGATTAGATTCTTTTTTTCTGTGTCCTGTATCTATCTTGTATATAGTATCCGATATTTTTTCCAAAATCTGAAAAGGACCAATTCTAATCTCATCTAATTTTTTCCTATTTAATCTGTTTCCATTTTCCACGTATACAATATCTCCAACTTCAAAATTCCAATATTTTAACTTTCTGTCCATCATCGTTTTATTATAATTATGTGACATTAAAGTATTCTTTAATGCTATTGTTCTGTCTCTAGTCCAGTCATTATGTATTTTCTTTTGTTGTAACTCTTTAGGTAATATAGAACAATTTTCTCCATCTAATAAATATCTCGGCGTAAAGCCAGTTACAGTATGAATAGTTTCATTATATATTCTGACACATTCCTGTGCTATCGTTGTCCAAGCCTTCTTTTCTTTAGTCTTATTTAATCTACATCTTATTTTGTTAACTAAAGTTTGATTCAGCCTCTCATTAAGACCATTAGAAAACGGTGCATTCACAGCAGTAAAAACCATCGTTATCCGTTTTTCTTTTACAAAATTTTTGAACTCCTTCGAGTTAATCCCAGGATATTGGTCAGTCAACAGAATACCAATATCTCCCTTTTCTGAAATATTACTTACTAGCTTTATAAAGTCACTTGCATTTTGTGTCTTAGAGGTTAAAATGAAGGCATATCTAGTAAAGTGGTCAACCAAAAGATGTAGATATTTTTTTGTAGATCTGGAACCTCCGAATCCTCCAATTGTGTCAATAGATACTATCTCGAAAGGTTTCGTGGCTGGGCCAAGATGCGACATAAAACCATATCTATCTGTTCCTCTTGTTTTATTCTTTATACAAATTTCACAATTTCTGCAAACTTCTTTTATATTATTACATAAATTTTTCGCTGTATACATGGGTCCAATCGTTTTCAACATTTGTCCAATTCCAATGTGACATAGACTCTCATGAACATCTTTTATTAATTTTATGCTATATTCCTCACTCAATATTATTTTTTCTCCTTTTTTATTCTTTTTAAAATATACTCCCATTTTTCCAACCAATTTCTCTTTTTTATTTACTAACTCTTTATTGTTTTTCTGGTCTATCAAAATATCATCTAGTTTAATGAAGTTAACAATATTCAATTGATCTTCTATATTTGTATCCGATTCTAATACTGGATTTCTGCTGAGACAGTCTGCTTCTAGATTCTGTTTCCCAGGTGAGTATTTTATTACAAAATCATATTGTGACAAATAATAGGTTAAATCTCCTAGCTCTTCATCAGTCCTCGATCTCAAATTCATATTTTCTAGAGGTTTATGGTCTGTATATACTGTAAACGATTTTCCCATTAACCAATACTGCCAATACCTTACTGCTTCTCTAATAGCTAAGCATTCCAAATAAATAGCTTTTTTCCTTTTTTGTGAGTCATTTAGTTTTTTTGAAAAATATGCTACCGGTTTCTCCTTTCCATTTGGCTGTACTTGTTTTAAAATTGCTCCAACTCCTTCAAGCGATGCATCCGTATAGATATTAATTGGTAAATCTTTATCATATATTTCCAATATCGGCTGGGAACATAAAAGACATTTAATATTTTCAAATGAACTTTGACATTCATTTGTCCAAACAAATTTTACATTTTTTCTCAGTAAATTATGTAACGGGTCCAGTATCATTGCTCTTTTAGGTATATAATCATTATAAAAATTTATTTTTCCTAGAAACTGTCTAACGTTCTTCTGTGTTTTAGGTACTGGAAATTCCCTTATTGAAATTAGGTTATCTTTCAGTGGTCTTATTGAATTATTTTGTATTATATGACCTAGATATTTAACCTTATTTGAAGCGAAGGTACATTTTGTAAACTTCAACCGAAAGCCTTCTGCTTTTATAGCTTTCATTAACTGCTCCAAATGTTCAATATGTTCATTGAAATTTTTTGAATATATAAGAATATCATCTATGTAATTTACTGCAAAATCCGTTAGTTTATGTTTTCTCAAAATATTGCTTAGTACTCTTTGAAAAATTGCCGGCGAAGTTTTTAATCCAAAAGGCAGACAGGACCATTGATAATGACCTTCATTTGTTACAAACGCAGTTTTACTTCTGTCCTCGACCCGTAATGGAATTGACCAAAACGCAGAGTTTATGTCTAGGGTTGTAAAATAGTTACAATCCCTTGCTTTTGTCATCAAATCATCAATCAAAGGAAATGGTTGTGCCTGAGGTACAACTATTTTATTTAAATCTCTGAAATCAATGCATAGCCTAGATTTCCTATTATCTTCTTTTTTAAAGGCTAGAGTAACGGGTGCTGCAAATGGGCTGTAAGACTCTTCAATTAATTTGTTATCTAACAACCTTGCAATTTGTTGTTCTATTTCTTTTTTATCCTCTATAGTACATCTGTAAGGCCGTTTACTGCAGTATTTTTCCACTAATAAATCTATTCTCGCTTCATATCCATTTACAGTACCAATGTCGTATTTATTTTTAGCAAATATACTCTTATATTTTTCTATTAATTTGTTTATTTTCATTTTTTCTTCTTCATTTAAATGATCTATGTTCGCCTTAAACTCATCCTCTTTTATATGCTCATTAAAGTTTATTGTATATTCTTTTGTTTCTTTATCTCTTTCTTCTTGATTTAACTGTTTCTTTACTTCCTTTTCTATATTATTATCCTCTATTATATCTTCGTTTTGCGGATCAGCTTTCTGACTTATTATCAAATCTTCATTCTGTATTAATTTGAATGATTTTATTAAGTCTAATCCAATTAAGAAATCATATTGGAAATGTTTTTCATCAATGATGTATACATCCACATTCTTCTCCAATGTCATAATTTTTATTTTCAAGGACGTCAAACCATTTGTTTTTTTAACACCATTAATTGTTATTAAATTAGTATCATTCATATTATTATTTTCTCCTTTTATTTTTATTAATTTAGAATTCACCAAAGATACATTTGATCCCGAATCATAAATTCCGTATACTTCTAATTTGTTATTCAATAGTAGTTTGACTTTTATTAATGGTGTTACTATTCGTTTTTTTGCGTATTTTGGTTCAACTCTGTCTCTATATAAGCATTGTTCACATGTTTATACTTGTTTTTATTCTTTTCTTCCTCTTTTGTTTTAAACCAACATTTCTCTTCCGGATGATAACGAGAACCTTTGCTCAATTTCTCACATATCTTGCAAGGATTATATTCTTCATTTTTATTAGTATTTCTCCAATATCCAGTTTTATTCTTTGGAACAGTACTCTTTCTGTTAACCATATGCTCATATTTACTTACTTCATTAAATAAATCTACAGTATCCTTTAGTATTTCCCTGTCGATTCTATTTAGGACAAATTCCGGCAAACCAGCTGCAATCAAATCTATCAAAGTACCTGTATCAATAGATCTTCTCATTTCTAAAACAAGTTTTTCTTTTTTAATTGCGTAATCCAGCAGCAACCCCTCCTTGTATCTAAATTGTAAAGCATAAGTGACCGGATTCCATCCCTTGTTTTCAAACGTTTCACAGAATTTTTTTCTCCATGTTGACCAATCCGAATTCATTGTAAGTTTCATGATCATAGAAATGTACCAGTCTGCACAACTCTTGTCCATAAATAATCTTAATATTTCAATTTTTCTCTCATCTGTCTTTACCTCAAAACGTTCGCATTCTTTTTCAAACATATCAATCCAATGGTCTGCATTTGTATTTTTGCTAGTAAATTTATCAATCACAAATCGCTCTACTATATTCTTTAGTCCTTGAGGCTTCTCACCCTGTGCTTTCTCTACAACCTTCTCAAATAATTTTTCCAAATTGTCTGTTTTCATCTGCTGTACACCAACACTTTGCTTCTGATCTATTTCTTCCAGATATTCACCATTAAATTGTAAATTTCCGTCTTTATCGATGTAATTACTTTCGAGCTCGTCTGTCATAGTTACCCACACTCTTCTTACCTGGTAACGTTTTTTCAAACTATTCTTTATTTTTGCAAAAGTACTGGTTCTTGTAATCTCTTTATGCAAATCAACTGCTTGCAGCTCTTCTGGTATCGCATATACCTTATTGTCGCTCGTGCCTATTGAGGTTATAGCGAAAATGTTAGTTTTCTCATCACTCCCAGGTAAAATGGTAAATTCAAATTTCAATTTATCCATTTTGAATAAATTTCTTCAAAACAAAAAAATGTCGTTTTATAAGATAATTATTTTTTTATACTTGAATCTAATAAAATAAAACCATGAGTTTCATCTGATAACAGAGAAACGACATTTAAAGTCTTTTTATTCAGATTCTCTTTTACATGAAATTAATAATTATATTCAATTGAAAGCAATATCTATCATTTTTACACAAAGCTCTCAATACACTGACATTGAAAATGTCAGATAAAAAAATATAAACTGCAAAGAAAATAGGTTTTATTTTCTTTATATGCATACATGGCAATAGAGCAGATTTTTTCAAAGATGTATAACTGAGTGCACAGTTGGAGCGCTTAGGACTACCTTCGTAGAAGTGATTCTTTGATTCTATTTGGTGGTACCCATTTTTTTCCTTTTGTTTCACTATGTGTAGCCATGTTTAGTAGTATAATTATTTCACCCAAATTTAGAATTTGTTTTAAGTCGATTTTTACTTAAGTCGCTTATCGACCAAACTATCACTTCGACAGGGCCGCACTGAAAATCAGCGTCATGGTTTGGTCAAAAAAAATCCCAGTATTGTCCTATTTGAGTCTCGTTAAAAGTTAGTCACAGTTGTCATGGGCGGCAGTGGATAGGTGATAAATGCTAGTTTGCTTTCTTATATCTATCAAAAAGAACACCAAAAAAGCTAAGACTGTTTCAACCTCAACTATTTAGTAATCTGTGCCCCAACTACAATATTTGCGTATAATATTATTTTCATTCCATGTAGCAAGGCGTATCTGTCTGTCTGGCAGGATCGTACAACAGTCAGTCAGTGCAATTTGGGACGAAATGGCCAAAAAGTCCCTCTGGCGGCCTGCCAGTTACGAGTGCCAGGATTCTACAACCTTTGCGGCCAGCATTACGGCTGGTTTACACCGTTCAAGTTGGTCGAGTAGGGGTCACCATGATTAAGTCGGTGAGATGGAAAAATATCAATTTTAACAAAGTATTTTCAATCCATCTTATCCCCGAATTGAGTATAATCATAAAATTGATACATGAAGCAAAAACTTGGCACTCCTTTTTATGAAAATGTCCACGTAATGCATGCAATGAAATTTGGCACAGTTCAAGTTTATAAGGTGAATGAGTTGAAGTCGTTAGTTGTAATTGTTTAGTTTTGAAGTCGGTTTTTTGATAATTCATAATCTAAACAACTGTTTAAATATTACTATAACAATGATGTAAAATTTTATATTAAAAACGCATTTGACATTCACTCCTATGCATAAAGATCCGGACTATGTGATTCTTTCTAACCAAGCGTTGAACTCTTTTACTCTCTGTGTGTTTAGTTGATCAAATGTTTGATAAACAATTAAATATCACGGTCAGTTTAAACAGATTGAGTTCGAGTTTGAGATATGGACAGTGCACAATTCAAAAGTGAGAAATTTTTCCTTGCCAACTGTCGAACTTGAGATTTATCAAGCTGTTTACGCTAAAATAACTTATGAACTTGGGTACAGTGAACGTTTTAGTTTGTCAGTTTTCATTGGTTTTAACATGCAGATCATAATTCAACAGCATCTGTGTAGTTAAGAAGTTGTAAGTTCTACAAATAAACATATTTATGAAATGAATATAAATTTGTTCTCATATGAAATTTATCCACATGTGATACAAAACTAACTATACAAACAGTAAAACATTTACCTAGTAAATATAATCAACATCAATGTCACTCCAAACTTTTAATTACATACATGGATTTAAGGAATACGTAAGTATCTATTAATTCCATGATTACTCGAGTTTACAGATTGTTTCTTGGTTTTCGTACATATTGAGGTTGTCATATTTTTTACCGACTTCGATAAAAGGAGGACATTCTATGTTCGATGTAAGTCATGCCGATGCCGACTTTCATGAAATAAACTACCGGCCTGACTGAAAATGTAACGTAAATAAACAAAGCATTCCGCATTGTTTAAATAGTTAGGTCAATCACTGTACAGATTAACTCCCTGAAAAATCCATTTTTATACTACGTTCTTATTCTAAGGTAACGGTAACTAAGCTTCGTACTTTAGAGCATTATAAATAAATCTATGCTTTTACACTTTTTTTTATGTGTTAATAACATTGTAAAATTATTGATTCTTGATATCCGAAATATACTCATTTCATTTCATTAATTTACAATTTTATCTTAACCCTATAATGACTACTATAAAGTCAACTTGAAAAAACTGCTTAGGACAGGGAAGTTAACACTTCTACTGGTCCTATCTAGTTTTTTCCTTAATTTTAAGGCATAGTCTTCACTAATGCTGCTGTCTCACGAGTCTCCGCACGACACGGCATTCTCATTGCCTTAACAAATGCAATCTACGTTGCGCCGTATGCAAATGCGCATTGCATTTTAATTCGTATTTGAGTTGGAATGCAAAACAAGTCGAGTATTTTGTTTAAATATTTTTACTAGGTTAGAGTTATAATAATTTAGTCCTTTCTTATATTTAAAATATAGTATATTTCTTATATTTAAAAAGAAACCTTCGTCATAAAGGAGTAAGTAGTTGCAGCGGTGATAGCCCAAAGGTTATAAATACATACGATTGAGTTCCCAGACTGTTCTGACTGACTGTGTTCTCGAAACAGTTATGGATGTGAAAAATATCCTCTTGTATAAAAATATTATCATAGACTCGCGGTCAAAATACGACAATATTTTGCGTTTGTGTGATATATAATCCATTTCCCTGTGTGTAACAGTAGTTATTAATCGAGTAAAGAAAAATACGTACACATACGTTTTAAATTGAGCTAATGAAAGATTTGTAACGAATTTATTACTCTGATTCTGGTACAATACCAACAAAGACTACGACAAAAATGGTGATTGGTGACGAATGACGCCATTTTCACCAGTTTTATTTTTAAATGAAAGTCATCGGAGTCATAACTCATAAATACATCGTAAAACTAAGTAAGCAAATATTAAAATAGCATAGTTCACAGTTAAAATATCCCTCCCTCGACTGGCGCGACGCCAGCAATGGTGTTAGCCGTTCCGTTCCACCTCTAGCTGCACCGCGTCGCGTACTGCCGACCTGACAGTCGGATTAACGTATTCGCATACAAATATTTGTGATGTTAAATCCCATGCACGTTTCGTCTGTGAAAAATAACCACCTTTGTATCTATACTAGCTGACCCCGCAAACGTTGTTCTGCCATATGAAATGTCAAAGTGACGCAACGCTTCACGTCAATGAACGACGATCGAAAATCGTGCAAAAAAACATTTTCCAGTGGAGAAAATTGTGAATCTAAACCATTCTCGAATCCCTTTGAACACACACAAAAAATTTCATCAACATCAATCCAGCTGTTTAGTAGGAGTTCACTGTCATACACACGTACACAAGAAATATATATAGTACTAGTGGACGCCCGCAGCTTCGCTCGCGTGGAATTAGACGTAACATAACCTAAATACAAAATTTCAATGAAATAATGTAGGTATATACGAAATACTTTTATACCTACTAACTTTGCACCCCCCTTTTACCCCCTTAAGAGATGATTTTAGAAACTCAATAAAAAACCTTCATAGGTACCTACTGAATTTCATTCGAATAACATCAAAAACGGCAAAGTTTCATACTAACTTTGCACCCGCGTTTTACCCCCTTAGGGGGTGAATATTCAAAAATCCTTTCTTAGTGCTCCCCTACGTTATAAAAGGAACCCCTGTGGAAAATTTCAAGTTTTTAGCCCTTATGGTTTAGGCCCTGCGTTGATATGTCAGTCAGTCAGTCAGTCAGTCACCTATTCCTTTTATTATATAGATGACGTGTTTTATTATGACGTGTAGTTGGAGCGCGGCAATCAAGTACCTATCATCGAGCGCGAGTTGAATATTGATTGGTTGTCTAGTAGCTATTAGTGAGCCATTCGGTATTTAACAGTGTTCAATCCTTTCATCACTGGTCGGTGTGAAAAGAAAAGTAAAACGCCTTCCAAAATTGACATTCATTGTCACAAGAAAATTAAGGAGAGTTGCGTCAACTCCCGGAAAAATATCTGGTGAATTCACGACGTTCGTGAAGTTTCCCAGCAGGCCATAACGTTTATGGTGCTGCTCCGGCCGTGCCGCGAGTCAAACAAGAGGCAGTTGTGTGCAGAACAATCCGGCGACATTGGATGTTAAGGTTGGTTGGATCTTTTCATACTGATTGTGGTACTGGATTGCTACCTACTGCCTCACATACATTTATACAGTCCACACCTAAAATCGAAGGATCGCCCCTGCGATTACCGCACAATTTTTTTGTGGCCTTCGAGCCGAACGTAGAGTAGGCTATTCATTAATCTTTTATTTTATTTGATACTTATATATTTAATTTGCACGTTGCAATGGCTACTAAAAAGGGTCAGAAGGTTCAGGAAGTGTACGAGGAGTGCATCGCTGATGTCGAATTAAACGTTTTAATCAACAAAAAGCAAAGAATTTTTGAACAATTACAGACAATATCTGACATGTCATTAAATGTAACTGACAGCAATATTCGAGAAATGTTTCTATTGCGTGTCATGGATATAGATGAGTTACGTTCATCTTTCGAATTATGTATTTTTGATATTTATAAATGTCAGTTACAATCTGGTGAAAAAACCATATTTCAAAGTCAGGAATTGAATAGTTTTGATGAGTTGTATTACCGTATTAAATTGATTTCTTCAAAATTACTAGCGAATGATAAGAACGTTAAAACTGAACAAACACAGTCGTGCATCGAATCTAGACCACGTCTTCCAAAATTGGAGTTGTTTTGTTTCGATGGAAATATTGAGAATTTTAATACATTTTACGAGACATTCTGTTCGTTAGTTCATAATCAGGCTCAGATACCGAAAATAGATAAATTCCACTATTTACTTTCATGTATAAAGGGTTCGGCACTAAACATAGTGAAAAGTATTCCAATATCTGCTAATAATTACGACATTGTTTGGCAAGCTTTACTCGACAGGTATCAAGATAACCGTATGTTAGTTGGGAATTATTTAGACAAAATGTTAAACTTTACACCTATTGCAAAGGAATCATCCTTTCAGTTGAATAATTTCATAGAAACCTTTGATAACTCATACAAAGCTATACAATCTCTTAATATTGAAGATTTGAATAGTTACATTCTGTGTCATATAGCATTGCGAGCCTTGGATCCATACACTCGTAGGTCATTTGAACAAAGTATCAATCAGAAGTCGATACCAAAATTCTCTGAATTGATTACTTATGTTATTAATCAAATAAAAGTGTTGGATCATTCTAGTTCTTATGGTGCTAGTACAAGCAACCAAAGCATCATACAAAATAAACGTCAACCAGATGTAAGTAGGTTTACGGCGCGAACTAGAAACAGTGCACAGAAAAATTACGCGCATGCATCGTCATCAAACTCAAAAAATAATTTATCTTGTTTGCATTGCGGAGACAATCACATGATATACCGTTGTGCTCAATTTCGTAAATTGAGTGCTTCGCTACGAATCAGCCGTGCTGATGAGTTGAAGTTATGTCATAATTGTCTAAAACCTAATCACACTGCTGAACAGTGCAGGAGTGAATTTAAATGCATTATTTGTGAGCGACCACATAACCTATTGTTGCATCAGGATGTAACGAAAACGTTGCTCGCTTCCTCTTATAACTCCGGTAATGCTTCGGTTCCTGCAAGCGCACCCGCCCAGTCGGGAGGTCCTTCAACTGATAATAATAATAGTTACAGTACGGTGTTGTTGGGTACCGCGATTGTTTATATTTTAGATAACTTTAACGTCTATCAACCATGTCGCGTATTAATTGATTCCGGTGCACAATCCAATTTTATTTCCGCTGCATGCTTACAACGTTTAGGTTTATCTCAACGTAAATGTCCGTTTAGCATTTGCGGATTAGCCGATGGTTTAGTTAAGAACTACGGCATGACGTCATGTAGCTTAAGGCCGCGTCACACTGATAAACCTGGTTTTAATATTGATGCTGTTATTCTTCAGAAAGTAACTTCAGATCTACCTACCATTAAAATTCCTGAGCATATAATAAAACAGTATGATAATTTATTTTTAGCTGATCCTCATTTCTATAAGCAATCGCCCATTGATTTAATTTTAGGCGGTGACGTTTTTCCCCATATTTATAGTGGGAAGAAAATTATTATCGGTCCCAATATGCCAGCCGTGCTGGATAGCGTATTTGGGTATATTATAACAGGTAAACTAATTACACCGTCGACTTGTGACGTCACGGATGTGAACGTTGTAGCGTCTACAACGTTGGTGTCGTACACCACTGATGATCATTTAAATGATACTCTTAAGCGATTTTGGGAAATAGAATCCTCGCCGTGCGATGTTCCTTTAAATCCCGATGATGAAATCGCTGAAAAACTATATATTGAGAAACATTATCGTGACGAAAGTGGCCGATATGTTTCACCTATTTTATTAAAGCCAAATCACGAGCCGTTAGGTAATTCGTATGACACAGCCTTTAGGAGACTCACGCATGTAGAGCGTCGACTTGCGCGCTCACCTGAGTTCCGGAAGGCTTATTCTGATTTTCTGAAGGAGTACGAGTCACTGGGACATATGGAGTTATATCGTGGTACGGAGCCGTCTAAATATTTAATACCGCATCACTGCGTGTTACGGCCTTCTAGCTCTACAACACCGTTGCGTGTGGTCTTTGATGGATCACAGAAAACTAGTACTGGGGTGTCACTAAATGACAATCTTTTGACCGGCCGTAAATTACTTCCAAATATTTTAAAAATTATTATTAACTTTCGTCTCTACGACATACGTTTTACGGCAGACGTGTCAAAGATGTACCGAGCCGTGCTCATCGATCCCGCTGATAGGTGTTATCAACACATATTATGGTGTGATACACCGTCAGACCCAATACAAGTTTTCGAGTTGAAAACGGTTACGGGACGGACAGGTAGCAACTGTCCCGAGCTACTGACACGAATGAAATCAGAACAAATAACGCAAATAAATTTCCAAGATAATACGTTATCATCATCCTTAAAGGTCCTAGGAATGACATGGTTGCCCTCATGCGACTTCTTTTCTTTTAATTATAATTTAAAAGATAATGACGGAACGAAACGTTCAGTACTTAAGCTGCTTGCTAGTATTTACGATCCGGTTGGTTTTATTTCGCCGTGTACTTTCGTTGCCAAATGTATCATGCAGGATCTTTGGAAACTGAGCCTCGGCTGGAATGACCGTTTACCATACGAATTGTTACAAAAATGGGATAAATTTATCGGTCAATTACCGATCCTTTCACAACTTCGCATTGAGCGACATCTTCTAGTGAATTCGTTTGTAAACGTGCAGTTAATCGGTTTCTGTGATGCATCGTCACAAGGTTACGCAGCTTGCATATATTTTCGTAGTACTGGCAAGGATGGGAACGTCAAAGTCAAACTATTGACGAGCAAATCAAGAGTTGCTCCATTGAAGCCGTTAATGTCTATCCCTAGGCTTGAACTTATGGCAGCCGCGCTGTTATCGAAGCTAGTTCGTTTTGTCGTACAAAATGTTAAAGATTTTAATTTACCAATAGTTGCCTTTAGCGACTCGAGCGTAGTTTTGTCGTGGCTACAGACTCCGCCGTACAAGCTAAAAGTGTTCGTGGCTAACCGTGTTAGCGAGATTGTTGACGTGATTCCGCCCAATTGCTGGTTTCATGTAAACAGTGAGAACAATGCAGCCGACCTCTGTTCTCGAGGCGCGCTGCCTGAACAACTTTTAGCAGTAGCGGACGAATGGTTTAGTGGCCCTGCATGGCTTGCTGGGGATCCGCGTAGTTGGCCAAGAAGTACATTAATTTTAAAAGAAAATGATATCATTCCAGAACTTAAAACTAACGTAGACACATTTAACTTTAATTCTTACAATTTAAATAACTTTAATGATCTTGAACATTCTTTTAATACAATTTCATCATTTAGTAAACTTGAGCGCATAATGGCGTGGTGTCTTCGATTTATAAATAATTTAAAATGTAAAAAATCTGATCGAACATTTGGTTCACTAATGTCTTGTGAGTTAAAGCAGGGACATGATTTAATTATAAAAGTCATTCAAAATAATTATTTTTATTCTGAAATACAAATGCTGGCAAAGGGAACTCATGTATCATCCCTTCGCAAACTATCTCCCTTTATAGACCCTGATAATTTCCTCAGGGTGGGGGGTCGAATGCAACAGTCGGATTTACCATATAATATAAAACATCCGGCACTCTTACCCAAGAAATGTCACATAACAAATTTAATAATTGATTATTTTCATAAATTGTACATGCATGTAGGACCGCGCACCTTGCAAGGCATTTTGAATAATAAATACTGGATAATAAACGCTCGTAGTGTAATTCGTTCAGTTTTGTCGAAATGTCGGGATTGTTTTAAATGTCGTCCATACTCCACCCAGCCTATGATGGGTACGTTACCTGCAACTAGGCTTAAGGCCAATAAGGTGTTTGACCATGTTGGTTGCGATATTGGTGGTCCATTCTTTATAAAAGAAGGTATGCGGCGAAATGCAAAGGTTTCTAAGGCATATTTGTGTTTGTTTGTATGTTTTTCTACAAAAGCAGTGCATCTAGAAGTGCTCTCAGATTTATCTTGCGAATGTTTTCTGGCCACATTCGATCGTTTTGTGGCACGCCGCGGTCTCTGTAGTTGCTTATATTCTGATTGTGGAAAAAACTTTATTGCAGCAGCTAAACATTTGAAAACCGTTACCAATTATTTTAATTCAACTATTTCTGATGAAATCCTTTCTGGATTGTCCTCGCGAGGTGTCGATTGGCGTACCAACCCCCCTAATGCAGCTTCCATGGGTGGTCTGTGGGAGGCAGGTATAAAATCAGCCAAACACCATCTCTACCGTGTAGTAGGTGATAGGTCCTTGACTTTTGAGGAGTTAAGTACTATATTTTGTAAAATTGAGGCGATTATGAACTCGCGACCATTATGCTCCCTTTCAAATAATCCTAATGAATTTGAAGTTCTAACTGCGGGTCATTTTTTAATTGGAAAAAATCTATTAACTGTTCCGGAGTATAATTTTGAAGATGTACAGATGAATCGATTGTCACGTTGGCAATGTATTCAAAAGGCATCACAATCATTTTGGAAGCGATGGTCAAATGATTATTTGCACACTTTACAGCAAAGAGAAAAGTGGTTCACCTCAATTCCAAATGTTAAGAAGGGTGATTTAGTGCTTCTTAAATCTAACTTAACCAAACCGTTACAGTGGCCTCTTGGCAGAATAGAAGAGGTTCACCCTGGTTGTGATAACATTGTACGTGTAGTTACTGTACGTACGCAAACTGGGGTTTATAAAAGACCGGTAAATAAAATCTGCCCATTGCCATATGCAAACTAAATATAAAATTAGGTTATTAGGTTAGGACTTAGATTAGGCTCATACACTCAACTTTTTTACTTAACACCAACAAGTTTCTTTATTTTATTTTGAATTATTTCGTAAATATTCACACACTCATTCTTCTCACACCTACATTATTAGGAAATCATCACACTGATTTCGGTGAGGGGTATGTTCAATCCTTTCATCACTGGTCGGTGTGAAAAGAAAAGTAAAACGCCTTCCAAAATTGACATTCATTGTCACAAGAAAATTAAGGAGAGTTGCGTCAACTCCCGGAAAAATATCTGGTGAATTCACGACGTTCGTGAAGTTTCCCAGCAGGCCATAACGTTTATGGTGCTGCTCCGGCCGTGCCGCGAGTCAAACAAGAGGCAGTTGTGTGCAGAACAATCCGGCGACATTGGATGTTAAGGTTGGTTGGATCTTTTCATACTGATTGTGGTACTGGATTGCTACCTACTGCCTCACATACATTTATACAGTCCACACCTAAAATCGAAGGATCGCCCCTGCGATTACCGCACAAACAGGGTGCTTTTAATCTCATACAAATTAAATCTAATTTAAAGCATTCGTAGTTAAACCCTCGACATTAAGCCAGGGCTGACTAGATGACTGATAGTCTGAACCTGCGTAGTTATGTGTGTTATGTGCGGGAAAGTAGGTATATGATAAAATTCCTCGTGAAATGAAAGATGTCCCGGCTACACTTTTTAGGAATAATCTAAAGCGAATCTTAATACAAAAATGTTATTACTCAATCAATGAATTTTTAAATGTCTCGAATGTAATTTTTAAGTTATCCTTATAATATGTAATAATATTAGAATGTCATATTATTAGTTCTATATAATAATAATAGTATAATATATATAATAACTAAATATAAATAATAACTAATATAATAATAATACTATGTACTTAGAATTAAACTAGTAATCTAATAATGTATATAATGTCATAAAGTCATAATTTTATGGTACTCAAACGTTATTATTTGTACGCATTTTAACGGCTAGGTATATTGAATCCTCTTAATTCGTACCACTATGACAAACCTATTCCTTATGACAAATAAAACATTTGATTTTGAATCTGAAATGAATCCAGTGATAGCCCACTGTTTCGAATTTATCACGGTGTTTTTATTAATCTATGCATGATACTTCTGTGATTGTAGTGACCGACGAACTCCAACGAATGTTTCTATTTACATCCTTTATTAACTCTCAGTATTTTTCTGTATTCTGTGCAGGAAATGTAGGTATCTTCTGGGAATATAAAATAAAATATTATTCTCAACAAGTGCGACGGTATTGTACGAGAAGTGAGCTGGACGAACGTAAATCGTGCATGAATCGCGTGTTAAATCGATCGGTACTGTCACGGGGAAATTGTTGCTTCTGCTTGCAGTAGATATAAATATACTGTATCATATTATGTGCGAGTGTACCTACACTTACTCGTATTACTTGCTAAAACTCAACATTAAACGACGTATTCAAGTAGAATCATTTTATAGATCTGCTGAGTATTTTATAAGATCAGACGAGGTTTTTGAAGTGATATTTGTTTATTATAATTTATATGGTTCGCTTCATTCGACGATACAATCAATTGTAGACTAGTAAAATTAGCTGAAATTAATGATTTTATATAGGTTAAAGAGAAGCAAGTACTATATTATTATGTAATTTATTATATAGCACGAAGTGAAGACTTGAAAACGTCTCAACTTCTCTATTTATCGCGCAATGCAAAAAACAACCCATGTTTATTACTTCATGTGCCCAATTTTAGCACTGAATTCTACTTAGTTTTAACACTTTAACTGGCCAAGAAATTATAACAGTCGCAACAATAATCTGTGAACTATAGTCTAGTCAACAAGTGCCTTTTAGGTCAAAATTTTTGCGCCTTCTCCGAAAATTATGATTGAGGTGTCATTCGATTCGGAATGGCATGTAGATAGTTTTTGAGAAAATGCGAAGCCCGCTCGCAAAAATTGCAATAGTTATAAACAATTAAGTGAAATAAAAAAAGGGGGTTTGGTACTATAGCTAGGACAAGGTCAGTGAATGTGTTATTATCTTGGCTGAAATAAAATAAAATCAGAGCAATCTATTCGGATATCTAATACGTCAGACGGCATATCCAACTTTCATGGTATCAACCAAACGGCATAAGTAGACCAACTTTGTTACACCAGTAGCCTTGCTTCATTGAAACGACAACGCTTTACACGCCCTTCGAAGCAGGGAAATTATATAGGAAACAGTTATTATATCTTTAATGTTTTAATAGCTGGCTTACTGGAACTCACCTAATAATATTATAGCTACACAAATGTGGTAATCATCATCATCATCAGCCTTTATTGGTCCACTGCTGGACATAGGTCTCTCCTAAACGACGCCACTCCGACCGGTCCTGTTCCTTCTGAATCCAGCGGTTTCCCGCTTGCTTCTTCAGGTCGTTCGTCCACCTTGTCGAAGGGCGGCCTGTGCTCCTTTTTCCAAGTCGAGGCCTCCATTCGAGGACTTTTCTTCCCCAACGGTTATCAGCCCTGCGAACGACGTGGCCTATATATTAATGTGTTACCTAATACTGTTGGGCAAAGATACAGGTACTATAATCAAGCCAAATAACATGCAGTACAGTACAGTTAGCAATATATAAGTATTCAACAGATTAAATACCGATGTAGTTACCGGTGTACGTCTCGCTACCGACCGACAAATGTGCCTTTGTTCCGACATACAATATGGCATTGGCGACAGAGTGATGGGATTTACCTCAATGTGCAAGGGATTTCCCGTAAATTGCTACAATCAATGGTCTGAATTCAGGTTCTATTGTTGCTTTAATTAGAATTGAATTGTACAGTTTTGTTTTGTTGAAAAACAATAATATCCACGAGCTATGTTGTGGTCAAAGCTAATTCATTCACCTTGTATAATGAATGTCAAAAGGCACTTTAAATAAATTGTTGTCGGATAAATCTCAAACATTTATAAACTCAACGGTTTTTATTTTTATTTAAATCTAGGTATTGATATTTTAACGGAATAGTGTAACATAAATTAACTTTTGACAGAAAAAGATAACGCTGAATGAAAGAATGAATTCGTATATTTGCATAGATGAGGTTACATGGTATGTATTACAGATGCAACGATAATGATACTGAATATTCGGTATTAGTTATGTGTATAAAAGTAAGGCATTAATTTAAAAAAGAAATTGCTAATGGGGTAGGGTTTTATTTGAAAGTACTCTCAACCATATGACAGATATTATAACGGTTGGTTATCCAACAAAATAGTAACTAATGCATATTTATTTTTGAAAATAAAAAAATAATCGTCATCACCGTGCAGTGTATACATATAATGTGAGAGGCTATTCTCAGAAGCAAGTATTCTGTACGAAGAAAAGTGCATTCATTTGCTACCAGAAAATGGTGAAACAGTATTTTTTTTATTCACCATAATCTATCATTCTTAATATAAAGAGTAATAAATAAATGATTCTTTGATAAATAAATATAATATATAGATTTTGATTCAATTACGTTTTTATTTAAATTTATTTGATATTTTTAATTCGGCCAAGCAGTTAAGTAAGTAGTAATTGACCGAATATCTGAATTTGAATGTATCCTGTCTGTAATCCTGTCTTTGATACCTAGATAGAGACGGCAAGGCAGACATCTGGGTCCATAAACGATAATTCAATTAATTACTCCGTAACATCTGGACGGGTAACATCTGAAACTATGCATTGCGACAGTGCTTATGTTTACAAGCATGTCGATAATTGTTTCCTTTGTCCAAGCAAGACACGCTCTCTGACTGACTATGATCTAATGGGATTTGATCTCAGTAACTACAGTTGCCTGATCTACGCTGCTTGTCATTAACATGGACTACGATATCCTTTATACTTTAATCGTCCTCTAGCGTAGCGTCTATAGCCCAATGGCTCCCGTCGATTCAACGTGATAGACAGACGATACAATGACCAGCGGTTTGTGGGACCGCTAGTGACAAAATTTCATGGGCTCTACCATGCTTCGGAGGGTACGTTAAGCCGTCAGTCCCTGTTGTTTTCATTGGTGAAAACAATCGTTAGGCATTATCGAAGACCTGCGGGTGGCTTGAGAATATTCGATTCCGGGTTGGCCACTAACCCCTCCACCAATCCGCATTGAAGCAGCATGATACTCGTAGAGTATGATCTAGACCTCACGCAGATAAAATATAATCTTTAAAAATACTACAATTTAAATTAATCCTGTTATATTAACTGCGCGAAGTCATATGTGAAAAACCACTAAACGGTGTACAGTTTAAAACGCGAATTAACGTAGAGTTTATCCAGCTCAGCACTTCGCAGCTAACCAAAATTTTATTAACTCATATTCGTACATTCCAATCCGCAAATTGAATTATTAAATAAATAGCACAACACAAATCCGATTTTTATTGGAATGATTTCAGTTAATATTGATCATATATTATTATATAGCATGATAATAAAACTTTTCTCTTATTATATCGCCGTGGCCAGTCAACCCCGTGTAACTAGAACGTGAATCCGACCAATACCATAGATTACTAAATAGCCACATGGTAACCAATACCTACCAATACACAGCGAGAGCCAATACCTATTGTGACGCAGTAAAGGTCTGTATCTGATCTACCGTCCGCCCGAGTATGCTCTAGGCCTACCCCAGCTGTGTCTGTGGGTAGGACTTGTGCCCAACAGTGGGATGACTATGGGTTGTAGCTAATGGAGCAACATTTCGTATGGATCCTACTACCTACCTACCTGTCCTGTCACCTGTACAGGCTCGCCCCTAGTTTGGAGTCAGATGGCTGTGTATGAGAATTTTGACAACATTTTTATTTATAATATGAACTTGGAACTCCTTACTAGGACGCGTGGTGGAATACCTATGCTCTACACCTCCCGCAGCTGTGTTTGTGGGGTGACCTGTGCTCAACAGTGGGACGTCTGCGGGTTGCAGATACTAAGCGAATATAACAATGCAACAATAACTTCTATGTTTCCGCCATTAAGAACGGTCGCTGCACTGCCGAGATACAATAACATATTGAAACTTAGTGCACATCGGCAGACTACATGATATTAGACCGCATAATAAACGACTTGCGACAGCTAAACATTATTAATCGTGGTCTAATGACTAGCTAACGACCGCTTGATAGTGTACCTTGCGGGGACCGGAGCCACAAAGTTGTTGTTTAGCTTCGTGGCTTAATTTATCGGAGAAATAGTTACTTTACAAGTTATAAAGGAATAACAACGTTTGTTTACCGTACCGGTTTCTGACGAAGAACAAAATATCGACTTTTTTAAAATATTCAGATCGTATTCGACAGGCTGCGAAAACATTTTGAGATGGTCTGTAGCATCGATATCAAAAAGACATACAAATGTTGCTACAACGTATGTACGTCAACCCGAAGTACCCATTACAAGCAGGTCGCCCTGAAAATCAGCGGTTGTTGGTTTGCCACGGCCATTTGCTGAGGGCGTCCAAATTTTCATCCTTTTAAATATATTCTTGAATCTGTGTATTTTAGTCTAGGTACGTAATTTCTGATGAAAATAAATAATTTTCTTTCTTTCTTTCTTCTTTCTACATTTAAGGAGAATTGTGTTGTGTGACAAATGCACTACTAAAATGTCACTATTTAAGTTAACAAAGTATTTGTTTGATATGACCTATCTATGTCCTATAGTATGTTTAAAATCATTGATCTGTAGCGACTTTCATCATAGTACTTAATTACTGACAGATGATAACAGATACTCAGGTAAATTTTTCTTAAAATTTATAAAATAACTGTTGTTCCAATTAGGAGCAGAAACTGGAGCCTTCCTAGTAGGCTATTATTAATCGCGAGTGACCTCCACCAATCCGCATTGGAGCAGCGTGGTGGAGTATGCTCTAGACCTCCCGCAGCATAGTCTGTGGGGGAGACCCGTGCCCAGCAGTGGGACGTCTATGGGTCGCAGAGAGAGAGATGCATACTAGGAGAGCATACGAGCTACAAAACCAGCCAAAATATGAATCGCCGAAAAGAATAAAACACATTTGCTCACTTTGCTCTGAAGAAGACCAGAATATCGACCAACCCCCAAATATTTGTTCAGAATTAGCCCCCACTCGATTGGGCAGGGGCTTGGCACTGACAGGGGCCTGTTTTACGACGTCCTCGAAAGAGAAACCGGTTGTAAATCATCTCCGGGCATTTTTACCCGGCTGCGGCGGAGCTCAAAAGCCGGGTAATGTTTTAAATTGTATGATGTACTAGGGGTGCATCATACAATACTACTAAAAAATAGGTTGGGTTATATTATATTATTATGCGCTATAAAAGTTGCACATTTATATAGTTGCACGCTTTAAAAGTTTCACTATAGAAGTTGTACACAGCCAAAAGTGGATCATTAGGATCCAATTTGTGCACTTTTGGCTTTGATTCTTGTCAGTTACACTAGATTCTAATGTCAACTATATGTGCCATTTGCGAGCACAAAATACAATAAAAGTAAACGTCACACGAATGTTTGTCCTGAGTGGGATTCGAACCCACGACCCCTGGCGCAGAAGGTAGGGTCACTAACGCTTACGCCAACGGGCCAGTCAATTAATGCATCTACCACATAGTATACTTCATATAGGTATCAAGGTTCAGTATTTTGGTTTTAATACATTGTTGATTTAATTCAATTGAATACATAATTGGAAATAAAAATTAGTTGTTTGGGTTTGATTGAAGAATATTTATGTATTTTGTATTGTTTTTTTTTTTTAAATTAATTCATAGTGAAATAGCTGATTTTTGGGTGTGTTTCTGTTCTGTAGGCAAATCGTTTATCTACTGGTTTGAACACTAATTATACGACGAATTAATTTTAACCCCGATTTATGATCCATACTCGTAATAGATAATAATATTATTATGATCATAGGTTATTATGATAAAAGGTTATTATGATAATCTATAAATTCAGGTTGGACACCTAATTAATTTTCTTTAGATCTATGCTTGGTTTTTGCTTTCTTTAGATCTATGCTCTATCGTATGCTTGGGTTTATATTAAGAATAAGCAAAGATTTTAGAAGTAGTGCGACCCTCTTATTACTCTTTAACGCCTTTGTAAGGTCTATCCTTGAATATGGTTCTACTGTTTGGAATCCGCAACATGTCACAAAGCAAAATAATCTGGAAAGGATATTGAATTTATTTATCAGACATATGAAATATAGATATAAATCTTCATTATCAAATACAACCCTTGCCCATAGAGGTGCAGAGAGAGACCAACTATTTCTGTATAAAATTATAAATGGACATGTAGACAGTCCCTTTCTGCTTAGTTGCATTAATTTTAAATGCCCATACGTAAATAAACGTGCAAACTCACGTCGCAGAACCCTTTTCTTTACTTCTAATGCTCGAAGAGATTATGTAAAAAACACCTTCATATATCGCTCTAGTAACTTTTATAACCAACATTTGCAAAATTTAGATATTTTTAGCAGCTCCATTGGTGTATATAAAATATATACGAGATAAAATATCCGAACTGATCTAGTTTTGAGGATCCTTCATTTTTGGCTCATCTTGCTAAATTTTAATGTTGCTCTATTGGACTTTGTTACTATTTTTATATCTTTTAACCCTGCTCCAAATCGCTGTAACTATTTATTTATTAATGTATGTTTTTATCAGTGGAAACTTTGTTGATTTGTGCACTATACTGTAAGCTGTTTTATATGTTTTATAATAATTGTATGTTTCCCAAAAACTAATAAATAAAATAAAAAATAAAAAATCTATAATTAGAATGCAAAGTGAAGTGGAATCAATCGAACAAGTTATATTGAATTCGTATTTAAAACATTTTCGCCTTTCCCCAGTGAATGGCATGAAGTTTCCTTGATGGATGAAGGCTCTATACCTAAATGTGTACAAATATAGGTAGTACTGAAAACCACTCTATAAATGTGTACAAAATATGTTACTAAAAACCAATGCAAGAAACGGCGAAGTATGGGGTTTCAAAGTAGGTAATAAACAAATATGGTGTTCCAACAAACCATGTTTTAGCGTTCCGTACCCAAAGGGTAAAACGGGACCATTATAACTAAGACTTCGCTGTCCGTCTGTCAGTCCGTCTGTCACCAGGCTGTATCTCATAAACCGTTATAGTTAGACAGTTGAAATTTTCACAGATGATGGTATTTCTGTTGCTGCTATAACAACCAATACTAAAAAATAGAAAAAATTAAAATTTAAGGGGGGTCCCATGCAACAGGCATGATTTTATGCCGTTTGTATAGATAATGGTACGGAACTCTTAGTGCGCGAGTCCGAATCGAACTTGGCCAGTTTTTTAACATAACAATGACAACGTAAGGCTCAAAGCTTTCGACTTGTGTGAGCAAAGCCTTAAAATAAATTTCATCACAATAATACCCGTTCATCAAAATGCCTCTCACATGCATGCAGCCAGTCGACACGAGATAAGATCGTCGCCACCGCACGTACAATATTGGATAAACGTCAAACATGACGTAAAGCGCGCCTTGTCTTGCCTGTCTGCTAGGATGTCCAAATGGCAAGCGATAAGGTCATTAAATCCTGTCTGTTCGGTAATCCACGAGATTACATAAATACATAAATTCACGTATGTTTCCTGTTATATACCGGATAAGCACCTGGTGATAGTCCTGAGGGAGAATTTTAGGGAAACACAATGAAAAGCTGCTGTCCGTTACTTAGCGTTTAATGCAAGTGGCGTTACATTATTCATCCATATCTACCTACACAAATAATTATTTCCTACCTACATACATATTTGATATTTTATGTCATCTATATACCACACCTCCACACTTAATACGAACTTAACATAAACAACAAAACTTAATCTATTTCCAAGCCGTATCTTGCAACCGGCCGTCTCGGACGACTGGAACGATTCACTGCGGGACTGCTGCGAGCACTACTAGTGTCAGAGTCTGGGACGATGGCAGGGTCCTCACCCACCGGAGTGTCAGAGCTAATGACATCCGGATTCCCTGACTGTTCGTCACTAACTTTCACAGGCGACGGCGGACTGGGACATGGAAATGATATGGACCGTTTGGTTTTTATCTGATCTACGTGTCTTTTCACAGGTGGACCATTTGTGCTCTCTATCACATAGTTCCTAGATCCCAATCTAGTACTGACCTGGCCAGCTTCCCATTTCCTACCCTCACCGAAATTTCTGTACCACACCTGGTCCCCCTCATTAAATTCACGCTCCATTCCGCCAGCGTATTCTACCTGCTTCCGTTGGCAAGCTTGAACACGGCTTTCTATCCCGTTTTCCCCCCGTAATAAGTCTAAACGGGTCCGAAGGCTACGCCGCTGCAACATAAGGGCGGGTGATGTACCGGTCGTACCTTGCTCCACATTCCGATACGATAATAAATACGACTGAAGTGCTATATCGATATCTATTTGGTCTCTTAACGCTTTCTTAACAGCTCGTTTGCACAGTTTCACTGCATTTTCGGCAGCTCCGTTTGACGACGGGTGATACACGGCAGAAAACGTTAGCTTGACCCCGTTTTGCTCCATAAATTGGGCATATTCCTTACTGGAGAACGGAGGCCCGTTGTCCGACACCACCTCCTTAGGAATGCCGAACCTAGCAAAGGTTTCTCTCAAAACTTTAATGGTGGCCCCCGCTGTGGTTCGGGGCATGTGAAAGACCTCGATCCATTTCGTTGGTGAATCAACTATTACAAAAAAAGTCTGACCATGAATCGGACCGAGGAAATCCACGTGCAAGCGTGACCACGGCTCCGTCGTATAGGGCCACGGGGAGGGCGGCGCGCGCGGGGGCGCCGGCGCCTCCGCCGCGCACGTGGCGCACTCGCGGCAGCTGCGCTCGATGTCCCCGTCGATGCCGGGCCACCACACGTAACTCCGCGCTACACATTTCATTTTTACAATACCTAAGTGCCCTACATGAAGTTCCTTAAGTACCGACTTCCTCAAGCTACTCGGAACGACTATACGATACCCCCACATCACACAACCCGAGTCGAGGTAAAGTTCATCACGCTTTTTAAAGTAGGGTTTTAAATTATCATCCTTACATGTCGAAGGCCAACCCGCTTGCAAATTTATAACAACACTACGCAAAACCGGATCTTTCTTAGTAGCGTTAATAACGTCCGTCTTTGTGATAGGTAAAAAATCTTGAACGAAGTTCAAGTAGGTTCTCTCGGTTACCCTGCGATCCGCTGTATTCCCGGGGACGGGTAAGCGTGACAGACCATCCGCCGCGTTCCTACTAGACGGCACATACTCAATGTCGTACTGATAGCCAGATAACAGCACTGCCCAGCGCTGCATCCGACTAGCAGCCATGACTGGTATGCCCGTCTTTTCTCCGAATATAGTAACCAACGGCTTATGGTCCGTTCTTAGAATAAACTTACGACCGAATAAGTACTGATGAAACTTCCGCACACCGTATATAATCGCAAGCGCCTCCCTTTCTATCTGCGAGTAAGAACGTTCGGCCTTATTTAACACTCGCGAGGCGTATGCGATCGGGCGCTCGACCGGCGCGCCGCCCGCCGCGGGCACCAGGTGCGAGATGACCGCGCCCACCCCCACGCTGCTGGCGTCCGTCGTCAGCACCAGCGGCAGCTCTGGGGAGTAGTGTGATAGTACCTCGCTAGACATTAACTTGTTTTTAACTAAATTAAATGCGTTATTACACTCATCGTTCCAATCAAACTTAACATCTTTTTGTAGGAGGTTATAAAGCGGTTTCAACAACGTACTAATATTAGGTATAAACTTGGCATAGTACATGACCAGGCCTATGAAGGCGCGGAGCTCCGTTACGTTGGTGGGCATGGCCACTTTGTTGATTGCTTTTAATTTTTCTGGACATGTGTGGACACCGTCCTCACTTAACACATAACCTAAATATGTGACCGACTTTTGAAAGAATGTGCATTTATCCTTTCTTACTTTTAACCCGTACTTTTGCAGTCTTTCGAATACTCTATTCAAATTTATTATGTGCTCCTTATCGTTACTACCCGTGATAATGACGTCATCGAGAAAGACGCCTACTTGAGGTAAATCCGCGAATAAGGCTTCTAATTTACGTTGAAAAATACCCGGGCTGGAGGATACGCCATATACGAGCCTTTCGTACCTAAACAAACCCTTATGTGTATTAATTACCGTGTACGTTTTACTAGCATCATCCAAGGCAAACTGGGCGTAGGCTTGCGATAGGTCTATCTTCGAGAACCGTTGCCCTCCGTGCAAGCGAGCCAATAAATCTTCCACCTTCGGCAGAGGAAAACGGTCCACCTCCAGACACTTGTTAATCGTCAACTTAAAATCGCCGCAGATTCTAATAGTACCGTCTTTCTTTAACACCGGTACTATCGGCGTGGCCCAGTCCGACGTCTCCACCGGCGTGATGACGCCGTCCCGCTGCAGCGCGTCCAATGCGCGCTCCACGGGCGCCCGCAGCGCATACGCGAGAGGCCGCGCGCGCATGAACACGGGCCGCGCGTCCGCTCTCACCCGTAGGCTGACCGTCCCGCCAGTGAACCGCCCCAGGCCGTCCGCGAACACCTCACAGAATCTGGAACTGAATTCCTCTAAGTTAAATTCCTTTCGTTTACTATCCATTACATGACACTCTACCGTAGGTATTTCTATACCTAGCTCCTGTAACCACTGCCTACCAAGAAGCGTTGTTTTAGCTCCTTTGTTAATATACAGATCTAGCTGTTTAGTTTTATCTTTAAAACGAACTAACACTTTAATTTTACCCACCGGTCGGATGTGTTCGCCGGTGTAGTACGTTATCAATAAATTAGCGTTACGAAGCTCACAATCCGGAAACATCTTCATATAATCTTTGTAACTTAAACACGAAATAGTGCTTCCGGTGTCTAATTCCATAATCAATTCATAATTGTTGACGTTAATTTTAAAATAGTACGGAAGATATTTTTTTAAAGGATGCGAGTCGATTGAAAAGTTAGTTACCTCCTCGCTATCGTCGCTTCCCTCACCCGAGTGCTCCTCCTTCATACAATAGCTTGCCGACGTTTGACCAAGTCTCGGACACATCCTCTTCAAGTGGCCCTGCTTATTGCATGCCCGACACACGTACAGCTTGAACTTGCAAGCACTGGCAGCGTGCTGCCCTCCGCAAGCCGCACAGGGCCCTCGCCAGGCCTGCTGCCCGCTCGCCCTCCGCGCTGCGCCCGCGCCGTCGCCCGGCCGTCCCGCGCGCCCGGCCGCCTGGGTCGCGGCGCGCGTGACCTCGCCGCGCCCGCTGGCCGGCCCGCGCGGCGCGTGCCGCTCCCGACACTCGCCCGCGACGCCAGCCCGATGCACCGCTGTCGCCTGTCCCTCGTCGTGCGTGTCGCCGCCGTGCCCCTCCACCAGGGCCGCGTCCGCCTCAGCTGCCTCCATTGTGACCGCTAACCTCAAAGCTTTGTCGAACTTTAGGTCCTCCTCTGCAAACAGTCTCTGCCTTATGCTGTCGCTTCTCAAGCCGCAGACAAACTGATCCCTCAGACTTTCCGTGAGCCATGAACCAAAATTGCAAGTCATTGACAATTTTTTTAGTTCCGTTACCTACTCGGCGATTCCCTCGTTCCGTGCCTGTTTCCTTTGTCGAAATTTGTACCGTTCCGCTAGTATGCTGGGCCGTGGCTGTAAATGGTTCTTCATAATTTCGACTAATTGGGTAAAAGATTTCTTAGGCGGCTTGTCCGGTGTACATAAGTTAACTAGTAACTCGTAGGCATCACTACCCATGACCGTTATCAATGTTGGCACCTTCAAATCGTCTTTCACCTCATTCACAATAAAGTATTGTTCCAGACGCTCCACGTAAATAATCCAATTATCCTTAAGCGGATCGAATGACGCAATTTTACCAACGGACATCTTGTGACGCGTCGGTGAAACTTATCACAACACAATTTGACAATATTACGCGTATGTTTTTATATATCCGCACGCACAGGATTCACAGTTTATCGTCGCCAGTTGTTATATACCGGATAAGCACCTGGTGATAGTCCTGAGGGAGAATTTTAGGGAAACACAATGAAAAGCTGCTGTCCGTTACTTAGCGTTTAATGCAAGTGGCGTTACATTATTCATCCATATCTACCTACACAAATAATTATTTCCTACCTACATACATATTTGATATTTTATGTCATCTATATACCACATTTCCCACTTGGAGAGACAGAGACAATGATAATAATACACACTTCTTTCGCTTGTTGTTTGACCCATAGACGCCCCACTGCTGGGCACGGGTCTCCCCCACAGACTATACTGCGGGAGGTCTAGAGCTTTATTAACACGATTTCATTAGTTTTGTATGTATGTAACTATGTATGTATGTATGTATCGGAATCTTTTAACGTGATTTTCGCCCACTTTAAAACGTGGGACACGTCGGAATAATTTGAATCTTTGCACACATATCAAGGACCGATGAGCCTGCTATAATTTAAAAACAAACGCGTGTTTTTTTTATAGATACGAGTACGTGGACCTTTCGAGCAGGATCCTTCGCTGGATTCAAAGGAAACAGGACCAGGTGACCTATGTTCATCAGTGACAACAACTATTAACGGCTGTACAGATATGTAGATCTAGTTATCCAGTGGACTATGAAAGACGTCGTTCACCAAAGATTTTACTACCATGGATGGTTGTCCATGGTCGTTGGTTATTTATTTATTTATCTTCATTGAACCACATACAAAAAGGTACATATGGCGAGCTGAAAGCATTATCTCCCAGCCAACCATTCGGCTAACATCTGGTTAGCCAATTGGTCACAAAAAGCGGTTTAATTTTAAGCAAACAATAATAAACATAAAGTTATATTGGCTATCTTTTATCCATAAAAAAACATAATATTCTGAGCCCCATCTCCGCCTAGTAACTGCTTTTGTCGATTAGCCCAGTTTAAAACTGTACAACTACTCTTTGGAACAACTTAGTGGCGGCGAAATAACCGGAGCTTTTAGAACTATTTTAACGCTGCAGCTAATAACTATTATCCGTACAGTTAATAGTTTTAATACTCTTAAGTTTCAGTGAGTTTTAAATGCTCGTGTTCATACGGCGCAAGAAATTACATTTGAATTGAACTCTACCTCCTCTTTCTTTTCTTGGCGCTTTGTGTGAGGGAATTCGTGCGTTGTTCTATTCCATAGAAATTAGTTTAAGATATTAACATAACATAACGTCACGCCTGTATCCTCTGAAGGGGCAGGCAGATGTGTGTACCCACTTTTTACCAGTTTTGATAAGTTCCCGTGTAATATATGGTGAGCTATTACTATACCCACAATAGGCACAAATCCCATTTTAAAGATATTGTGAGTGTAACTACAGTAAACTGAGGGAGCAAAGTATCAGATTCACCTGAACCAGTCTCATATATCCAACAGCAGACGTAATAATCACGTTGTAATAAAATAATCATAATAAAGAAATAAATAAGCAAATAAATTGTTTCAGCAAATAATTCAGCTCTCGCGTAATTATAGCGGTTTCAAGTTTCAACATTCCGAATTCGTTTACAAAGAGCGCATTTCGTTTCGCCACTCATTTGTCGGCGCATTCGCGCGTTATATGGATTTCATTTCGCATACTCGCAAAATCAACGTATTTTATTTAAGCGTTTTCCCAACGAACTGTATTTACTAGCTTCCAACCGTGGCTTTGGTTCTCTGTCACGTGGGCGGTCAATTGTGGCTTGGATTTCTGATTGTTCAGAAAACTTTGTAATAGGTCGGGTAAAATGGTTTTAAAAAGTTTGTATATAAAATTTATTTGGCTGTACATACGTACAAATCTTTAGCCACTCAGCGAAAATTAAGAGTTTGGCTGGGAGGTGTTAATGCATCCGGCATATATTACATATATTTCCACCTGTTTCGGTCTCTTCAGAATTCTTTAGGCAATGTAAGGAATCAAGAGAAGAATGCCAAAACTATATGGTGCGTTTTTTTGATCAGAAATCCCAAAATTTATATAGCAACGGGATCATGTCACAATCGGCAAGATGGCCAAAAGTCAACGAACAAAATGGCACTTATACATTATAATTAAAATTAATTAAACTTTAAAATAAAGCTCTTGAGGTTTCATATAAAATGCGAAGAAACTTTTCCCCGACCTTATAAATAAAGTGGGGTAGCATTAATTTTAATACATTGTGTATAGTCTACCAACGAGTGTACCTATATCTATTCATAATTATAATAAAACTCAAACGAGTCATGTCTTATCACGTACTTAGCAAACTTTAAAAACATATCAGAGGTTCAGCGAAACTGACTAAAGTCTATTTTTACGCCGTAGTTATCAAAATCAAATTTATTAATATATTAAATAACTGGTTACTCTTTGATTTTTTTGTTAAACGACTCGCTTATACAAGATAGGTTAATTTTCCCCTCCCTTTCGGAGTGGACTCGACAATGGAACATTGAAAAAGTTGAAGGTTCAGCAGTAAGTTGGGAAGATTCCGAATAAAACTGAAGTACATTCATTCTTCAGCTTAAAAATAAACTAACATAAACTACTCAGTTTTATAATCCCGCCACAGCAGTATCAAAGCGCAAACCGGAGTAAAAGAAGCGAAACTTCTCGTCACGGGCAAAGTAATTTGTTTTGGTGAAAGCATTGTCCGAAAGCGGGTCAATATAAATATTTTTGTTCTTATTATCATTCCAACTAGTTTCGTTTGCACTGAATATTTCTGAGGTCAGCATTTTTATAAGTGTTGCTTTATACAACAGTTTATTTTAATAAAGCATGATAATTTATCTGCTTTCAAGGATCCGGGATGCAGTTGTATCCGATTCGGTAGATTTAAGTTTCATATAGTTTTTTCTCATTTTAAAAGCTTTTTTTTTATTAAAAGCTTTTATGTATGTCCTGGAACCTTACAATCAATATTTCACCCCCTTCCACTGAAGCTAACGAGCTGAAATTCGGCACACATATTTGGTTCCGATGACAATGCACGAAAATAAAAATAAAAGTTATAAAAAGCTTTTTAAAAAAAAATTAACAGCATAATATATATAATATAGCCTTAACTACAACGTTCGATTCTCGGCAAATATATTCACAATTCAACACAGGATTACAATTAAACAACTTATTTATTACCTTCCTTATTTATAAACTATTTATCTGACAAATAAATGCATAACACATTCATTAATTCACCCGCGCAGTATTAGACAGCAGCTCCCGATTTTCCAATAAAACAACCCGCCTAATTTGCGTCTGCCAAATCCATTTTAATTATCCTCTGGCTCATTAATTACAGTCCAGATTGAGCGCGATTCGCACCGCATTAGAAATGTAAAACAGCGAGCGAAATGAGTTTTTGGATCCCTCAGTTCTATAGGGCTCTTAAGGTACTTGTTCCTGTATGGGTGGGGCTACGAACAGCGAGAAACAATAGACAGCCTTGCAAGATAAAAGTCCATCTTAATTATTATGTTGTTCAGCTTTTAATTACTCTTAATTCGAGTTACAGCTCAGGCTATCTAACCCGCTCACTCTAAGGAGTCTGGACTCAAATCGAAGCAGCTCGAACCAATTACTTTTCCAAGTCATGTGCATCGAAATTACTCACCTGTAACGGTGAAGGAACTGGTGAGGATTACCGCATACTTGGGAGTTTTGTATCATGTTCTCGAAAGAATGTATCTGCCTATCTACATATAACCAGCGTGGACTATGGCCTAACACTGAGAGGTGAGACCCGAGCCCAACAGTGGGACGGTCTCCTTCTAGACAAAGAAAGATTTGTTATTGTGGTGGTTCAAATTAAGTGCAGGACTCAACCCGAACAGAGTAATTAGTTTAACGTTAAACACTCAAGTAATGCTACTGACATTTACCTAGTTATAGTGGACTGATATTTTAGCCAGGATTACTTGGCGAATAAGTTTCTGAATCCCAACTCAGGAGTGCATTTAAAGAAATCCAATTAGCATTAACTCAAGACTAAGGTTTTATTTTTTTCGCAGCGCCAGAATGTAATTTAAAAAGTAAGAGCTAAGTGGGAGGCCTGCTCGAATGAGATTGAGAAAATCTTAGCTTACGGCAGGGAAGCAGGCGAGTGAAAAACTTAAAATTATAACTTCAGGCTTGGTTATCTAAAGATAACCCTTTCCATGTTACAAATATCAGAAAATATTTGTAACATGGGAATTAAATAATAAATAAATAATAACGTTGGCGCAATCGGTAGTGACCCTGCCTGTTACGCCAGGGGCGTGGGTTCTAATCCCATTCAGGACAAACATTTGTGTGACAAACACTTGTGTTTGTTCTGTATCTGTATGTTAATATTATCTATTTAAGATGGCCGTGTGTGATAATGTCCATGGTATTTATTTATTTATTATTTAAAATCAATTGTTTTGCCGACTTCGTAATTTCATTTATTTACTTTTAATCATCGTATTTTACCGGACTGCGCGACGCATATGTATGTATGTTTGTTCCTTTATGGCGTTCTAGAGACCAAACGTGTTAGGCGATTTTGATATATTTGATTGATTGATTCGTCTTAACCTTGCGAGTGTCACTAAAGACATGACAGTAACCAAGATTCACCGAAGCGACAACCAGACGCCATATTGTCAAAATGAGAACACCAATTATATTAAGAATCTACCAATTATATTAAGTGGGGTATCATTGAATAGGTATTTAAAATCATTTTATGATTCCTTTTATATATTTTCTTAAATTATTTTTTTTATTTTCACTGATAAGGATGTATAATTATTTAAAATTGGCTAACAACTATTCTCGCAAATTTTCTTACATACATAATTTGTTTTGCAGTAGTTTTGTTTTTTAATTATGTTACTAGTTGCTCAACTAAATTCATCTGAAACAAAAAAAAAAACATAGGTTCAAGTTAAAGACCTATCCAACAAACCAAATACACAAAAAAAATATGGTGTAATAATATTGAGAGTATGGGCCTTTTAAGAATATATTATTATGAAAACTCGTATCAAGCACACTCTATGTATACTCGTATATGCTTTAAGCACGTGTCCCTCGAACAATACATGTCGCCGAACTCACATGTTATTAAACATTCCATCAGACGAGGCTGCTGCGTAATACCAGCGGACACTATTCAAGGCTTTCATCAAAAATCCGGTATTGAATATTGATCTTCTACGCATGTGGAGTATTTTCAATATTCATTCAATCAATTCAACAACCTTGTAAACATTTGGTCAACAAAATAATGTGCCACCAGACTGTTCTTTTAATTTCAATTTCAATTCAATTTCAGTTGGAGTGAGACAAACACAAATGTATCAGACTTTTATTTTTTCTTCTTATCCTCTCTTTCCAGGGTAAATGGACTCAAAACTTACACTTTTTTTGTAAGTCTCAATGTGTCAATACTATTTACATTCTAATTTCAAACACAGCAACCTACGACCATCGGCTCAAGTATTTTAAACTAGTTTCCCTGCAAAATTGGCGCGCGCTTGCTGATACTATACATTTTTAAAAAGCTAGTGACTGCCCCGTTGGACACCAGTGATCTGCTTTGTCATGTACAGTTAAAAATCCCGTTCGGATATCCTCGCCACGCTAAACCAATCTCTTCCAGTTGCCCAGATGTAGAACCAATGTCCTCCAGCATCCCCCCCATCTGCGCAGACTAGAACAGATTAAGTTTAATAGATAAAAGCATTGATGTTCTTTGATTCTATATCTTAAAGTTCAATTTTCAAATTGTTACTAGAAACATCGTTACGTCGTACCTACCTATACAAATGTTATTCACCCCTGTCATTGGCATACGTACCTGCCTATTGCAAATACACTATGTATAAAACAAGTCATCTATTGTATGTATTGTTGTTGGTGTGTTATGTTATTATGAATAAATGTATAAATAATTTACTATGTCGATTACTAGGCACCATTGTTGCATTGTTTAAGATTATTAACCAACAAAGTAAGGTAGAATAGAAATGGCGTACCTACTTTGTATTGTTCTTTCCCCACATGTTAGTCTTACCAATTGGTAAGACTAACTTGGTAAAGACTGTTGTCATGTTAGTCTTACCAATTGGTAAGACTAACATGACAACATAAACATAACAACTTAGGCATTTACTCAATTGACTAAATGCCTAAATTGTTAGGTGGTAATTTTTCTATAATATACCTATATACTTTCATAATATACTTTACACCGATGACCATTCTCCCACATTCGATGTTCTAACGACCGATGGTGTTAATGAGGAAGGTTTGCGATCATTAGCCGTCATTAACTGCACATCGGAAAAGGGAAAAGAAAAATAAATTCTTTTTTCAAGTTTCCTAATGACCTCGGGAGAACTTAACAAACAAGAACAAGATGGCGTCAGAATTACAATACAATGAATAGTGCTGAGAAGTAGTCCAGTGAGTTGTATCTCCATTAAGTAGTGAGCCTGTTACCATATACCCTGTACAAATCCAGACTCCGAGCTACTACCGGGTATGAAAAAAAAGTCACCGGAAGAATCATCCAAAGCTCCTGAACCTTGTACTATTATTCTGTGCCTGAACTGAATCCTGGCGAGCTCCAATGCCACTGAATTGTCACCCCTTCACCAGTACAGGAAGATTAACTTTTTACGCTTTTTTTTTAAAGGTAGGTAAAGAAAATATGTAGCCAACAAGGTGTATTATTACTCAAATAAGACATCTTAAAATTAATAATTAAAAAACACGCTTTTGAAGATCAACGACCTAAAATGTAGATTTTTTTTTATTTCTTTAGTTGCAGTAATCGCTCCTTGATAAGTGTGCAAAGTTTCAAATTAATCTGACGTTTTGAAGTGGGCGAAAATCACGTTCAAAGATTCCGTTCATACATACATACCAAAATAAAAAGTCTGTTAAAAATAACAACAAACATAAAACAATGTAAGCAGGCAAAGTAACTATTAAATCAAATAACTAGGTTCGTAAGAAAGTATTAAAGTGTTAAGTTTAGATTTGAGCAAGTATATTTCATGTAGAAAGATTAATTTTAACAACAAAATATTATATTTCTTAACCGATGTCGTTGCGAGCAACAAATTATTAAACTAGCCTCGGGACCAAAAATCGTTTCAATTTCAATTAAGCGATTTCAGATACAAACAAAGCTATTTTGTTTACAATTGAAATAAATATTGGCCTGTCTGCTATATTAGATAAAAGTGACTGAGTTTTAGCAGTGCGTCACCTGCCAAACTACCCACTTATCTAGTGGGTTCAGCGTTCAATTCTGCGAGTGTTTTTACCTTTTTATGTAAGGTACATCCACAGTACTAAATAAGGGAAATGTAAACTGTTGATGGGTTATCACGACACGACAGCGATTATCCAGTACTTTTCTTAAAAATTTTAGAGGACCTACTCTGTAATTAGACTTTTTAAAATTTCATATGGCAACACTTGCGAGGTATTTTTTTATTTTTATTTATTTGCATTTATGTACACACAGGAGAATATGAGCAGGAAACACAATCTTAAAATATGATTTATGTACAAAGGTGACGCTATGTATGTACCAAACACAAAATTAATCGTAAAAAAAAGCGGTATCCCTTAAAGAATAATACTAATTTTACATAAAAATAGACGCAAATTATTCTTCTGAATATATAATAATGATCTTCTATTTTACAAAAAATATATGCAAATTACTTAATTTAAATTGCAAGTAAGTATTAGGTCGCAATAATAAAGCCAGCATTGTGAACGCGCCTTTGGCTGCAGGATGAACTTGGTTCATTCCGCCGCTACACAAGCCGACGCGCCGGCGAAATGGCCGCTCGTTTGTATCCCCTAACGGGAGGGCTATGGTTGCTACGGGTTATGGGAATGCTATAGGTTCGTGTTCGTAGCCACATAGCCATGTGAACTAATGAACGCTCGGATTTACAGATTTTAGGAAAATACGTCCAACTATTCTTTTTATCCGTGAATTTTACCAGTACACTTTTAGCTCATGAATTAGGGTTTTGTAAACATCGTTTTTTTAATTATAATTATTTTAGAAAATACGTTTGCTTGACGGGTGAGGACATATGAACTTGTTTGCTATTCTCTCAACACAAAAAGTTATAAAAAAAATATTACATTCTGCACAAATATTTTGCGCCAGCAAGCGCTAACAAAACGTTTGATCTAATCAATGCATGTGTATGTACGTATCACAAAGGGAAACCAGACAGTAGGCAGCATAACAAAAGAGCACTACCATTTCTAGTCATTCTTTACTATGCCAAAGCCATTCTATACATTCTATACCAAAATAAATTCCGTTTAAGTTACATACATGAATAAAGTATTCATGAAAATTTTAATTATTAATAAAAACTAAAACTAATAAAAAAGTTACAAAATAAATATGTCATTCGAGCTGCATAGTTCTATCCCATGTGGCATAGCGTCCAAAACGCTGGCAGCGTTACCTCGCTGTACAGCTAAGCTATTTTTCGCTGCAAAGCAGCTACCAGTCCTCCGGTCACCTGACGAGAGTCTAAATCCCTATCAATACAGTGTGACAGGCCCGTTGGCGCAATCGGTAGTGACCCTGTCTGTTGCGCCAAAGGTCGTGGGTTCGAATCCCACTCAGGACAAATATTAGTGTGACGAACACTTGTATTTGTTCTGTGTCTGGATGTAAATATTATCTATTTAAGTATGTATTTAAAAATATCTATGTATGTATATCAGTCTCTGACACCCATAACACAGGCTCGCGCCTACTTTGGGGTCAGATGGCCGTGTGTGAGAATGTCCAAGATATTTATTATTTATAGATATTTAATACAATTTTGGTTTGCGTGTCACTTTGGTCAACAGACATTTCTTCTTTATGGAGAACATGTCGGCTAAATTGATCCTAATCATTTGTATTGATAGGGCTTTAGACTCTCATATTATTTTCTTAATAACCAAAACACTGCAGCACTGGTGAATCAAAACAAAGATAAATTTCCCCCTGACACTGTCCGTTCAAACAAAGAGGGAGTGATATCATAAGCATTCAGTTCAAACAAAGGGAATGATATTTTATGGAGTGTACAGGTGTTGTCTTCACAGAAACCCATGATAAATTAAGGAGTGACGTGTAACGTGGGTCAGAAAAGTCTTATGGAATCAAAATGGGTCCACCGGAGTGGTCTGTTGAAGAAATAAAAGTAGCAAGCGTATATGTACGTACCTCTTCTTTAGACAAAGACAAAAATGTTACCATTAGCATTAGTCCAATATTTTATACTTTATTTTATTACTTTGTCAGCAAATGTCCTTTCTTTATAAAAGTTTACTAGGGATAGGAATTTTCATTCAAACAGCAATTCCAATATTCTACTTCGTTGCTGCGTCGCATATAATTCTTGCTCCAAACAAAAATGTGGCCTATGAAACATTGTTTTACAAAGGAACAGTCTACAACAACAACGATATTACACAGTTGAACACATGCTATTACAGACCACATGTCATGACAACACGGTTGAAAATAGAGTGTGCTTTGCTAGACAAATGCATAAATCTTTGTTGTCAACTGTATAGAGGGAAGCACTGTGGCACTAAGTAGACACTTAAGCGTTTTCATTAAATTTTGCATGTACCCCCGTCATATATTTCATTACGCAACAAATAAGCGGCTTATCAAATATTTTTCATGTTCTTTCTTTCATAATGATTATTGCAACCACACTTTTAAATGCCAGGAGACAACTTTTAGAAATTCATACGATTTCACGATTCATATACATGGAAAAATATAGACACTAAATATGTGACCTTTTTGATAATTACAATATTTTAATATTTTTATTTTTTTTTTTTTTTTTTTCTCTTTATTTAGGTTAACAAACAGAAACACAGTACATTTTAAGTGAAAAAAATAAATCTACAAGTATTTTTACACTGCGAACCAACACCGTTAACCACATATTACTAGTAACATAATTTTTATGAAATGAAATTGAAAGTGGATGGACTTATACTATAAAGGTATACAAAACAAAAATTTTTATTAATTTCTATGAGAAGGTACCAACACGTTTAAATTATATCTATATATGATATTCTGCACTTAATATTTGTTTTTTGAAAAATCTGGGATGAGTATCAATAAAGTCAACATTATTATAATTATCATTATAACAACGCACTAATTGATGTAAAGGTGAACGTTTCCCAGCATTAGTGCGACATTTAGTTGTAGCAAAAATAGGTTTAGATATACGCATATTTGTCGCACGTGGAACTCTGTAATACACTTTATTAATAAGAGGTATGCAGTCATATTTACCGTGACAAATATCATGAAGAAGCAAGGCCATGAGCTGAAGGCGTCTTGTTTTAAGCGTCTGAATATTATAATTTTTAAGAAGACTGTCATATGAACGATAAAATTTAGAGAACTTGTAATTTACACGTCTTAAGTATTTCTTTTGTACTGATTCAAGTGATTCTATATACTTTTGATAATATGGATTCCATACAGATACAGCATATTCTAATTGAGATCGTATAAGACACTTATAAATATAAATGAAAGTGGATGGTTGGGTAAACTCCAAACAAGTACGCATTACAAAACCATACATTTTAAAGGCTCTATTAATAATATTATCTATGTGTATATCTAAATGCATCTTGGAGTCTAAAGTTACGCCAAGATCTTTTATGCTCTCGGCCGAGGCTAAGTCTGTACCGCAGAGTTTGTACTGAAATTTACTAACTACATTTTTTTTCGTGAATCTTATCACCTTACACTTATTTAACGCTAAACTCAATTTGTTTTGTTCACAATATGCAGAAAAACGATCAAGATCTTCTTGAATTTTAATATGGTCATTAGTATATTTGATAGTATGATAAATTTTTAAGTCATCTGCATATAGAAGTATATTACAATGTCGGAAACATGTATTTATATCATTTATGAATAAAATAAATAATAATATTTTAATAATAAACATATTCCTTTCAAACTTATAACACGAAAAATTTTACAGTTACTTCCTTTTTTTAAAATCTCCAGAATTTATTGAAATAAACTAATCACTGAATAACATCGGTGATTAGCTATTTTTGCTCTATGAGGGCTATATAACTATTATGTTGTAGTTGGTGTTGTGTAGGCTGGTGTTGTCAGGCTGTAGACTATATTATGTGTACCAAATTTCATGTAAATCGGTTCAGTAGTTTTGGCGTGGAAGACAGATAATAAAGACAGATAATAACGAACTTACCTGTAAGTGAAGTTCTATCATAATTATACGAGGGCTTTGTCAGAAGAGATTATCAAATAAAACCTTCATAAAACACAAATAAACAGTTCAACAGTGTCAACATATCAATCATACAGTAAATTCATAAACATTATGACAAACATGTCATACCCGGATATTGACCTTCGACGTCACAATTCAAATGAACCCAGAGAATTTTTGGGATCAGTTACAAGCCTCATAATCAGAATATTAATTAATAAATGATTTAACATAATCCACAACCGATGTACAATCCCCGCTAAATGCATACAGATTTGCGAATTTAAGCGGATTAGCGGATGGCTTTACACAATCCTGATTGAATTTATGACCACAATTTAATCACAGTTATTTTATAGTTCACGTACAGAAACTACTGCTACTACTTTAGTTTAATAGTCGAAGTAAACTAATAATTTATTTGTATAGATATATTTTAAACATAGTCGAAGTAAATGAATAATTTATTTGTAGATATATTTTAAACATCTCTCTCTCTCTCTCTTTTCAGCCCACATTAGTCCACTGTTGGACATAGGCCTCTCCCAAGGCACGCCACTGAGCCCTATCTTCGGCTCTCCTCAACTTGCACTAGGCTGTAGATGCCCGCAACACCATCTCCATCTCCACTTTTCGAAATGTAGTAAGTATATAGCGTTACCCTCTAAAACCTCTCCCAAGAGCGGGGCTCCCTATCGTCCCGTTAAAAATACAATCCTGGTTACTAGAGCTATGCTTTGTTTGGCTCGGAAAGAGAGTAGCTAAACTCGATAAGAACTCGCTTTAACATGTCATTTAAGTGTAACGATGTACCTAGGTAACTATGATTCGTAACCTTGGCTAGGAATTCCTTTAAAAGAACATTTTTATAACATCCTGCTAAGAAAAGTAATAGGTTTTTTAATTGGAACAAGTTGGTTAACCTATAAATTCGACGGTTATATTCCACTGATTATCATCATTGAAAACTACCGGGACTGTTAGAAGTGCCACTGGTCACCGACCGCGCCTGTCGTTGCTTAATTCGATCGATCACATACGAGCGACGCGCCGTTGCGGTGGAAAAAATCCTACATAATACGATATCACTTATCATTGAAAACTTTCAATATTATCGCCCCACACATTGTACAACCAGAGCCTCAGACTGAATGTTTTGCTCTTAACTTACAACTTAATTGGAAACTTGAGAAAATCTCAATGATTAAGCTTGAAAGCAATATGAACTCTTGTTTAGGTAAAAGATTTTAACGTTTTGTTGTGAGGAGTCCGATTTTATGTGTGCCAGTGTAAACTCCGCCTGATTTATTGATACGGCTTGGCAACAAGATAAAAAAATTACGAAATAATGTTACAAGCACAGCTTCCATGATCTAGATAAATTAAAGAGCATGAATGAAATAAAAGTGTTTATATTTTCATTTTTATGTAAGAAAACTCGCGTGAATTTTGTAATCGTAAGAGTTAAGCAACGGCAGGCGCGGTCGAGTTGTGAGCGCTACCGTGCTTCCGAGTGCACGTTAAGCCGTCGATCGTGGCTAGCTGGGTAATGGTGAAAAAAATCGTCAAAGACAGAAAAGGGTCACCTATCTATTTATTTAATTGTACATTGTATTAAAATAATAAGGCATGTATTCCTACAGTTATACTAGATATCTATAGACAGTGAAGACGATACGTCTGTCCGTGGCACGAAATATTAAAGCGCCCTGCTTGTATGCAGAAATCCTTTAAACTGTGCGAGACTATTGTTTCTGAGACACGTTGCCCTCAGGAAACATCCCAATGACACCCCTTTTACCATTGCTTAAAATGTTGGTTCGATTTAGTAATATTAGTTTAACAAGTGTATTTGGTTGTCAAAAAGATATCCTTACTTAGTCAGATATAAAACATTAGAAACGCTGCCAAATATTACATTTGGCTCAGATGTGATACTCCATCAAGTTTGATTCGAAACGAACCGTCCTAGCTACTTTAACCTAACCGTTAAAAATTATCGAAACATTTTAGCGATTATCAATAGGTATATATCACAAACTAGACCAAAGTTGAATGAACCCTCTTTTAGAGTAGACACGATTGCCACTGATCCCTGTACACCCCAAATCCCTAAATGCATATGGATTTGGGGAGGAGAATAAGCACAAGCAAAGGTATTATGATAAAATTTCTCAATTTATAGGGTCCTCGGTCCCGTCTAGGGATGTCTGTTAAAGAAGGCTTTACGCTAGATAAAGATGAAGTAAAAATGGAGAAAAATCTAAAGATTAACTAATTTACCCAAATATTTATTAGTTCTTAAATTTTGTAATTACAAAAGAAACATTTATGTGGGGTTATTCAAGATAGGCGAAAATTAAGCTTACTTCAGGGTCGACGACGCATAGGATAGCCGACAACTTCCGATTTTATTTTATGAATGTAATATCAACATAAATAACTGCTGATTGGTAGACTTATAGAATTCATAGATGACTCTAAGGCGAGCAGATTTCCTTACGTTACCTTCAGCAGGTGACAAATTAACCGCAGGTCGAATTAGAACCTACAACCATGTCATAAATCGGTTGCGTAGTTGCATTTCCCGGCGTTTAACAAAGGTAACATTAAATGCTTACAGGTTCTACAACGCACATACCTTAGAAAAGTAATTGGTTGGTGAGAGGCCAGTGTGTTAATCCAAGTCCTGTTATGCAGTCCTATTTGTCTATTGTGCAGATTTGTCATGGATGTGACAAACGGCGGCGGTTGGTTGGAATTGAATGTACGTTTGCTACTCTGTAAACATAGTGAAAATAACACTTTATTTCCTTTCATCCCTTCCAACCTACGAAACGGTTCCTCTATCGCAATACACCGCTCGGTGCTTCGATTTCAATCATAAGCCGATTAATGGCTCACGAAGGCGGCAGTCGGTACGCAACCATTTCTGTTTCCAGTCTTCTATCAGCATGTATCAGTTAAACATATACATGAAACATCGATTTATGATCCTCTTTGGTAAGAGAGATGATAAAAGTAGGTCGAAGATAGGAAATATTCCAGGAAACTGGTAGCGCCTCCTTAACAACATTGGCTAGGTTAGGCTAGGATCATCATGGATGTCGACGGAATTGAATAATCCTTGGACGGCTCTTATTTTGTGTCATCCATTTTTTTGAGGTCCACTGCTGGACATAGAAGTCTCCTAAACTACTACTATTCGTCTACGGATTTAATTATTTCTGATTTGTCATTCGTATTTTGTGTAAACTAGTTAAAAGGGAGCAGAGCAGTAGAGCAGGGGGACATAGGGAATTCCTACCTATGTCCCCATGCTCCGTCCCTTCAAAGGAACAGAAAGGTATAAAGAATACCTACGTGGTTATGACTTAACTGGTGTTGACTATAATAAAAGCATGAATGTTATATTAAATATAGTTAAGTGACGCTAATCTCAATGCATCTTTATCATATAGCATTTAGGCTTGGCTTTAGTTCAGACTGACACGATCTGAAATCGTCTTATCAACAAAAGCTTCCTTTAAATACCATTTACGCGGAGCTTCGATCTTAATCATAAGCCGATTAACGGCTTACAAACCCGATACACTTGTATTACGTGATAATTTCTGTTTTCTTAACTAATATAATAATATTATTTTTATTCCGTGACATTTATTGTGAAAATAATATATCATTTGAATTTCTTATTTAATAAACACATTAAACTTACTTTGATATCGATGTTATTTAGTATTAACCTATTATGTAGAGAACTTAAAATTACTATAAGATCTGTACTTAAACCTATATTCTGCTGGTGCACTGGGGACAGACGGACCGACTTAGTAATAGGGTCCCGTTTTACCCTTTGGTACGGAACTCTAAAAACATGCTTAACTTTAACATAATTATTAAAGTGGAGAAAAAATTATATAAAACAAGAAATGATTACGGATTCAGAATGACGTTTATTTGCGAATATTAAATGCGTGAACGTTTTGTACATCTTCTATATATATAAAAGGAGAAGGTGACTGACTGACTGACTGACTGACTGACTGACTGACTGACTGACATATCAACGCAGGGCCTAAACTATAAGGGCTAGAAACTTGAAATTTTGCACAGGGGTTCCTTTTATAACGTAGGGGAGCACTAAGAAAGGATTTTTGAAAATTCACCCCCTAGGGGGGTAAAACGGGGGTGCAAAGTTAGTATGAAACTTTGCCGTTTTTGAAGCTAATGAATTTCTAATTCCACGCGAGCGAAGCTGCGGGCGTCCACTAGTTTAAATATATAATGCCTCCCCTCCTCAATATGCGATTTCAATAAAGGAAAAATATGCGAAATATTAAACAAAACAGCTTACCCCCAACATGCCTCGGTCCCCCGTTGCCCCCAAATTGACTCCCGTGGCGCTTCAAAAGAAAAGCGTACAAACAGAACTTTCCCCTAAGCCTACCTGACATGTCTTTGATCCGCAAAACACAAATATTACACATATACACGCAGGACCGACTACAATTAGTGTTTTGTATAGCTCTAGTTGTGTGAGATAAACGGGCGGGTGAATGACCAGCTTAAGTTGATCCCTGTTCAGGATACGGATGCGTCATTAGTTGGTGGGAAGGAAACGTGTTTTTCTCTTTCATTTTCACGCTTTTATTAGCTTGGTACATACTCGTATGTATGTATGTATGTAACGGAATCTTTGAACGTGATTTTCACCCACTTAAAAACTTCGGATTAATTTGAAACTTTGCACTATTATCAAGTACCAATGACATGGAAACATTTTTTTAAAAAGCGTGTTTTCTAGTATTTTTCAACGATGTTGTTATTTCCAATTAAATTTTGGTTGGGCATAAGTCCTTTATTTTAAGAGAAGAACTGAGAAAATAAATAAGCAGTTTCACGTACGCCTGCTTCGCCCTGACATCAGTACGAAAACTTAAACAGAATTGCTTTCAACTTTCTGTGCTTTTTCTGCTCCTGTATAGTATACAGGGTGTAGCAATAGAAATCAATGTTAGCAGAAGACAGCGTACATGGTTGTGCCTACCCGGCAGATCCGTAATCTGAGTCTAACATCAATCCAATTAGGATATTCCGTACGCCACAGCTGAGAAGCATGGAAACGCTCACAAAAATTTTCCACTAGCGGTCACTCATTCGACAACTGATGGGGCGGATTCATTTATATTTCATTACATAGTATTTGTATATGTTGAATGAACGTTATAATAATTTTATCACAAAGTTTATGCTACTGAGAAGAACACGGCAATAAACTCGGTATTAAAAAAAATGCAATTTTATAATTTTATCAAGGTAAATTGTAGGTAGGCTTAACACTTTCGGTCAGCTGATATTGTCTTGATGCTCTCGATCAACCGTTAGTAAGATTTAATTCAATCTCAGCGTCGCTAAAAATTGTTACACTGTTTTAATAACACTGAGCACCTGCCACATTTCTCTATGATGATATTACAATCAAATTTTATTAACTCCGCCATGGTAAAGTAACTCCCAAGAATGGTTTCTCGATACCCAGTTTATACCTATATAGCCAGGAGTTATCCGACTTAAGCCGAGTTTTAGTGTTAGGGCTGCTACACGCCGCAGTTACATTTGCCTCCTCTGGCATTAACAATGCAAAGCGGCTTCCCATAAGCCGCTGAAATTGAGACGCGATTCGCGGTGAACCCATCCCTAACACTACAGCTTATTCATTATTTCTTTTCTTCACATCCTTCATGAATGAAAAATTGTCAGGGGAGATGATAGACATATGGTAGATATTATATATTTTGTTTAAATACCAATGATTTTATACTAAAGATACGTCACCCCCATAAAATTCTATGCTTAAAAAATGGGCACATGCACTAATGAACAGAAAAACACCCAATTGAGACGTTTTCGAGTCTTCGAGTTTAAACTAATAGTACTTAGCAACAACCGACGAAAACATTTTGGATGTTAGTAATTTCTTCTTATTTTATATTCTAGAAACTCTCAACCCACGTATTTTGCAACAGTAAAAGTATACTCGACCAGAAAGTATTTTTATCCTTTTCTTGCAGATAGTGGTAGCAATTATAGATAGGTTAGCTATTCTGATACCCACTAACCCCTCCAACAATCCCCACTGAAGGAGACTTGCAAGGAGAGAAAGACTGGCCCCTACCCTGCAATGAAGTTTTGAAGGAAGAAACGTCGGATTAATTTGAAACCTGCGTAGCTGAGAGTTCTCAATAATGTTCTTGAAGGCATGTGAAATCCGCCGCACTTGGTCAGCGTGATGGACTAAGGCCTAACCCTTCCCGTTACGAGAGGGTATCCGTGCCCAGCGTTGGGATAAACAAAGGGTTATGGTGTGGGTCAGAATTTGTCGGGTCTGTCAAATGTGAAAAAGAATTCTCAATCACCAAGCCATAATGCTAGCCAATACCGAAATATGTAGTTAAGTTTGCTCAGCTAATTCCAGCGAGTATGAGCAGAGTAATGCTATACTCAGATAAGTTCAGCTGTATGCATACGGATGTGACACTATTTTGTCTGTGAACAGAAGATATTAGCGTACACACAACTGCCATTATTTCGGGCATGAATACCTAAATATTATAATTTCTCTCATGAATATATTATGTTAATTTCGAATATTTGACTACACGAGTACTACACATATTCAGGGAATGCAATAACATTATATTACAGGTTTTTCACATTAACATGGAAGTTTAGTAGCACTGCATTCTCTTAATAGTAAATCTTTCTTACTTGTTAGTCCAATTAGTTGAGAGAGTTAATTAGAACATTAGTTTGTCAGTTCGTTAATAGGTATAAGGACTGGGGACTGTTAGTGATAGTTAGTCCTGTTAGTTGGTGTTAGTAATAGTCCAGTTAGTACTTGTTAGGAGGAGTTTCGTTCTAAGTCAGTCACAGATGTGTTGCTACCCTTGAGGACTAAGATGGTCGCCTCTAAAGAAGTGTAACGGGAAACCACACCTTTCCAACCGGACCATAATTTCATTAAAAACAATTTATTACACGGCAGAAATACTCTGTGGTACTGCCCCGGGCGAACTCTATAAGGAACCAATTAGGTTTCATATAAAACCTATTTGGTTCCCTATAGGCTCTTCCAGCTACCTATTCCTATTCACTAACATCCTTTGCTTTGACTAGCTCTCCCAATCTCTATTTAAGTCTAGTTAAAAGTTCGCTACATTTGTATATGTATTTTTTAATGGGCAGCAGACCGGTGGTGCTGCCTGCTCGTTTGCTATCTTATGTCCAAAAAAAATGTAGAACGTTAAATCTTAATGGCAGTTAGGAATAGATTTCGAACTTAATAATAACTTATGATTTTCACGAACTAATATTTGAATACGCTAGTATAGTTCTAAGATCCCGAGCATATAATATTGGCTCCTACAGTGTATGTGCAGTCTTGACTTAGCCCGCTCTTACCAAGTTCGCTCATTATTTAGCTGGGGCCATGATGTTGGAATAATATCTGTATTCAGTAGGTACTGTGCCCTTTGTTCTTATGAAGCCTGCAAATATTCATGTTATGTTATCTATCTATACATACCCATTTAAACGAGGCCGTCTGTACATTGAATAAATCTTGAAAATAAGGATTCTGAATTTTTTTTATTCGACTGGTACCTAACTTTCAGAATTTAACACGTTTAAACAAACAAAAAATCTCTCCCGCCTTATAATATTAGTATATCTATAACTTCTTCTTTTTATTCCGGGTAATTTCTCGTCTTATTCCACGCGAACTAAGCTGCGGGCGTCCACTAGTATTAAACAAAATATTTAGTCGTTATCCCAAAATATAAGTGGTAAATATAGTAACGTACAGAAAGTCTACTCGAACCTAGCTTATGTGTTTCAGTTACTTACTGTTATTTGGCTTTATCGCGCAGTGAGAGGGTTAAGTAAGTTACAAACACAGCTTACTCTCATAAGAACAGAGGACCAAGAAGTTTGAGAGCGAACGAAATCTGGCGTCACCTGGAGCTAAATGGCTTTTGTTTCGGAGTAAATCCCACTTCGCTGGCTGCTCTTAAGGCTCCTCGGAACCGTGAAATGGTTTGATTCAAATACGTTTTTTTGTTTCAGTCACACCATTTTGTAGCGTCTGTAGTCTAATGGCTCCCGCCGCTACTAAATGACAGAGATAAGCAACGACGGGCGCGGTCGGGTTGTGACCGGTAATGTTCATGGGCGGTAAGGTGCTTCGGAGGGCACGTTAAGCCGTCGGTCTTGGATGTTTTCAATGGTGAAGGACAGTCGTTAAGCCATGTCGAAATCCTTCGGGAGGCTCAAGAACATACGACAGTGTGTTGGCCACTAACCCATCCACCGATCCGCATTGAAGCGATTGAAGCGGCGTGGTAGAGTATGCTCTAGACTAGACCTCCCGCAGCTGTGTCTGTAGGGGAGACCCGTGCCTAGCGGTGGGTTGTAACTAGCACACCATTTTGACCGTACAACTTATATAAGAGAGTCATCTTACATTTACGGGGTGAACCCCATATTTTCATACAATAATTGAGTTCACTATAAAAACTATTTTGTCTTGCATAACATCTGCCTGATCTCCGTTATTTTCTTGTTAATCTTTACAACACGATAGGTACCTATTACGGGTTCACACTCAATGCCGGGCCTATATCTGTCTCAGTGCGGGTTCTGATTCCCCCGGGCTCATTTATGATTCAGGGCTTAGTTTACTTACAGCCATATGTACGAAAAAGCAATATTCAGAAACTTAAGTTTCCGAGCACTTATTTAAAACACCCCAAAAGTCCAATTAAGTTACTGCGACGCACTACTTCCTATTTCAATAAGGTTACGTTATTAAATTCAACATTGTCTCGTCGCGTGGTGATATTGATGAATCAGGTAAAGTTTGATACAAATAGTTTGACCGACCCGGGAACACTTTTGGGATACATTATATACCACATTCTCTGAAGGTGAAATCCATAAGGATAAATAGCTTTGTTGAGTTCAAAAGTTTGAGACTAATTTAGTAAGATGTCCTTTAAGGGGCCTTCGCATAAGCACCTGTAGTTTGGTCTGGATATACAAGTTGCAAAAGGCTGTTTGCTGGTATTTTAACATTTGTTTTTTTCAACAGAGGAATAAATGACAGAAGTCTACTAGTTTAATCAAGCCAAGTCTGGACAGAGTGAGATTTGACTGCGCTTTCATCAAGACAATCCTTTCACTGTCCCACTGTTGGGCACGGGTCTCCTTTCGGATAGATTCGAAAAGAATATAGTTTGAGAGCATTTAGAAAAACTTTCAAGTAGGTTTCACGATGTTTACATTGGAGGTTACAGGAGCATACAAATCTTTTAAAAAAAACATTGGAGCGTGAAAGCGTATCGATCTAATACATCGAAGTAGTAACAGTAGTACAGTAAAAGGAACTTCTGTTGAATCTGTTTCTAACTTCTATCGTTAGATGGATAAAGCCTTCAGAAAACACAACAATTTTATATACGATATGTATATAAAATTTATAGTATTATTATATGTATAGTATTAGCCAACACAGTGTGTTGGTATGTCGAGGCACTGTGACCTGGCTCTTACTTTTTTGGCAACAATCATCATCATCATCATGATCATCATCAGCCTTTAGTGGTCCACTGCTGGGCATAGGCCTCTTCTAAACGACGCCACTCTGACCAGTCATGTACCTTCTGAATCCAGCGGTTTCCCGATGCTTCTAACGTCTGATCACGTTTAAATCTTCAACAAGGAGATTTTTAGATAATTTGATAGAGATCGTAATGAAATTAGTTGAATTTGAACCTAATAAAATTAATGTAATTAATTTAAGTCATTGAATTTTACGTGAAAATTCATAGAGAAGCTAATTCTATTAGCTCTAGACATAACAGTTAGCAGTTACCGTATCGCCTGCTCTGTCGCAGAGAATGGCTCGCTTATACTATTCGAAGCCTATTGCTCAGCCCGTTCAAATGACTAGCAACTTTGATCTCTTCTACTCTTTGGATTAATGAATTTCTAAAATTAGGTACAAGGACTAATGTCCCTAGTAGTAGTAGAATGTAGTATCAATAGACAAATACTAGGTGGGTCTTAGCATTAGACTTAGATAAATTGAGTACCTACTCCAAAAAACTGGCACCAAAGAGTTAACCATGTAGTGGTACGCTGCGACCCATAGACGTCCCACTGCTGGGCACGGGTCTCCCCCACAGACACAGCTGCGGGAGGTCTAGAGCATACTCCACCACGCTGCTCCAATGCGGATTGGTGGAGGAGTTAGTGGCCAACCCAGTGTCGAATGTTCTCAAGACACCCGAAGGTCTTCAACGAGGCTTAACGACTGTTTCCAGCATTGAAAACAACCGGGACCGACGGCTTAACGTGCCCTCCGAAGCACGGTAGCGTCCATGAAATTTTGCCACTAGCGGTCATCCATCCACAAACCGACCGCGCCCGTCGTTGCTTAACTCTTTCGATCACATTGAATCGACGCGAGCCATTGGGCTATGGACGCTACGTATGCAGTGGTACAAACATGAAAAATTTAACGTTAAATTAGCCTATTACTAATGTAGCCTAATCCCGAAAGCAAAGCCGTGCCTAACACTGGCACATAGAAATGGTTGTAATGGTGGTGTCGGCACTGGCTACCGAGAAGTACCGAATTATATGAAAAAACTTCTCTTCACTATACGTGAAACCAAGTGCCAATCAATACCTTCTTTCCGTAGGTAGCATTAGAAGCCCCATGTGCAGGCTGTAACTACCAATCAATTTGCTCCCTCCATTCCCTTTCATAAAACCTATTCAAATCGAGTCAATGTTGTCAGCCCTGCATTAACACAATATATAGAACCAATTTTCTACGTGTCTATCTATTCTTATTTTTTTGTAAATAAAGGCTATCATTGCATTGTTTTATGTGAAGTTATGCTTTTCTTGGCCCGCTGTTGGGAATAGATTCGGAGAGACAGCGCTTTTTAGAAAAAACATTTTTGGAACAGCTACACTTTTATATAATAAACTGCCCGACACAATTATAAATATGAAAAACACAATATTAAAATTAAACTTAAAGAATTTCTAATAAACAAAGCTAAACACCATAATGAATATCTGGCTGACAGTACGAATGGCTGAAATAATGCATAGGTACAATATACAATTAGTTATAATATTATGAATATACCTAATATACGAGTATACCTATATGTACTATAGAATGTACGCCCCGGCAGAGCTGACTGTTTGTCTACTATCAATAAAGACTAAATTCCACCTCTACATTCCCCTACAGACTTCCGACAGGTATCTCTCAATCGAAAGACCACGCTTGCCATGTGCAGATTGGCAAATTTCACATGCCTTCGAGAATATTAATGAGAGCAGCATATGAGAATATGCAGGTTTTCTGCAACTTTTTTGTCCAACACTCTTTAAAATGTTATAAATCCGATAAATTTTACGTTCTTGCGAACAGTATAGTTAAACCTAAGTCAAATCTTCCCAGAAATCCTACCCTGACCTCTATAAAAGTATCCCCGCTATCTCAGTTATCTTGAGTCAACTTCGTGGCCAGTGACCCACACGTAATGTTCAAGTGAGAGCCAGATCATTGGCAGGGAAGACCCATCCGGGGACTTATAGGTCTTGATCCTTGTTAATTTTAAACTGACTTCATAATGTATTATTAAGACAAGGGGTTCAGTGTTGTAGACTTCATTTTCATGATTACTTTTTACGTGGTTTTTACGTGGTGGTCCACAACAACAGCCGAATGAGTATTGGCAGACTCCACATGCCTTTGCGAACGTATGGCGAACTCTCAGGCATGCATCCTTTCGATGTTTTCCTTTACTGTTCCAGCATGTGACATTTGATTTCTTAAATCGCACATTGAACAAAGAGTCTTTGATGCGTCCCTAGTCCCTAAAATTACATTAGACATTATATAGATACAGTCGCCGATGCCCAATAATTAGAATCGAGATATAAAAAATTACCGGTGGAAGTCACCAATCAGAGGCAGTCACCAATTTATTGATAACCCTACTAGTATCGACCCCCATTGTAATGAGACCTTTCTGATTATCTACCTAACTAGAGACTCATGTGAAACGTCAACTAGCTGATTGGGGGTCTGGTGGGGGTCAATTAAGCATCAATCACATGTCGTCGACGATACCGATGTCAGGAGATATGTCCTATTGCGAATTAGCTTTGATTGATTTATCATTCGATTTGCGCTATCGGATAGTCTTGCGTATAAATTACCATTTGTGATAATAGCTATTTAGGCTTTAGCTATTTAACTGTTTGGTTATAAGCTATAGCTTAATATTCATTAAAAAAAAATATTAATTAAAATATAAATGGATTTTTTTTGTGTTTTTTGGTTTGTCCTTCTTCTCCTTTTCAACTGTTTAGCTTATTGTTGATAAAGGGTATACTTTTATATTTTAAACCATCGCTTGATGGTAGAGGTAATTCTGCACGAATAACGATTTGACGCGGGTGGAGCCGCGGGAAAATCTGGTAACTAATAAATACCACAACGCTTGCAAAGCAACACAGGGATTCGTATTAGGACGAACACACAGAATTGATAGAAAATAACATAATTTACGGTGACAGTCCTGTAGCTATCGAACTCGCCTCTCACTCGAGCGCTTTGGTTTCAAACCCCAGCAGCACGCACCAATGACTTTTCTAAGTTATGTGTGACTTAAGAAATTAAATGTCATTTGCCATAACGGTGAAAGACACGTCTTGAAGAAACCTGCATGCCTGAGAATTCCTCATAATGTTCTCGAAGGCATGTGAAGTCTGCCAATCCGCACTTGGCCAGCGTGGTGGACTAAGGCCTAATCCCTCCCATTCTGAGAGGAGACTAGTGCCCAACAGTGGGACAAAGAAAGGATTGTGACGATGATGAAGATAATTTGACATTGTATGACACAAAATACAAAGACTGTAAATGATAAATAAATAACTATCTGCCCCAGCCTGTATTCAAACCTTAGACCTCCGGCGTCCTCGGATACATACATAGCAGCATACATACAGAAAACATATTAAATATTATCTACACCACATAACTTTTACACTGTTTTTTCAACTGACTATTGGTGGGGGAGTCTCCTATTAGAATGGGAGACACATTTAATTAAGTGTTCATTTCAATTTCGCTTAGAGTTTTTCACCATTCAAGCCCGGTATATTTACTAAAGCAAACTTGGTTTTATTAAGCTATAAAAAAGAAATACGCTTTCTCAGTGTTGGTAATATTTTTTATCATCTTTTGTTTTTAAACCTCACCCAAAAGTTCACTTAGAATATTATCTCTACACCTGAAACTTTGATGGCATAATATTTTTAAATTGTATGTACTTTAGTCAGGTACGGTCAACTAAAAAGATATTTGTGCCTTGCAAAATGCCAAATATAACCTAATTAAATTATTATTATTTTAAACTAGTGGACGCCCTCAGCATCGCTCGCGTGGAATTAGACATAACAATAGTTTCGTTTCACCTAGTAATATTATATAGCCTATGTAACTTAGTGAAGATGCAGCTATCTAATGGTGAAAGAATTTTTGAAATCAGTCCAGTAGTTTTTGTGTGAAAACATTACAAACAAATGTTTCCTCTTTATAATATTAGTATAGATAGATGACAAGAAACATGGCAAAATTACACAACTGGTAACATTAACGTCAAGCTTTGGTTATATATATACATTCAGTTCGTAGCTAGAGAAAACTCTACCACGCTGCTCCAATGCGTATTGGTGGAACGGTTAGTGGCCAACCCAGTGTCGAATGATCTTTAACCACCCGAAGGTCTTCGACCAGAATCGACGACTTAACGTGCCCTCCAAAGCACGGTATCGATCAAATACGATCGACGCGAGCTACAGTACGCTACAATAGGTACTCACACCAAATCAATTATAACTCTGAAGCACGTTTAAATAACAAGTTATTCGCATTATATGTTGCTTATCTATTAACTTTGGGCTTGATAGGCAGTCCATTTTCAACAATAATTATTTATCAATTAATAATTTTCACAAATCATCACGCTATATTTTGAAATAATCCGTTTTAAGTGCGTCGTTTCATATAAGAAATACAAACGTCATATTTGCATTTTTAGCGATAATTTACGTTAAACCTAGACTGTTTATCCGATCGTACTTTGTCGAGTCACTCAGTTTGGAATCGCTCTCATTGTTCAAACAAAAAAACTCGCATCCTCGAGACAGCGTTTAGCGAAGTTTTTAAAGGCGACCGACCGACGTATATTCTAATGAGACGTACTTAGTACTTTTCACGCTTTATATTTTACTTGCTTCCAAATTTTATTATTTTCTTTGGGTTTATTGCGTACATCTTGATGTTATTCTCTGTCACGTATTGAAATTAATTCTGAGCCTGAAAAGTGGAGTGAACTGATCTATTACTAACTCTAACAAAGAGGAATAACTGTCGTTAACAGTCCTTGCTCTCGTCCTCATACCGACTAACGAACTGACTAACTGTGTACGACGAACTATGTAACGAAGTGACTGACTAATGTTTATACTAACACCCTCAGCTTACTAAACTAACCATCCTAGCTCCTATATGAGTCTTGCAAACGAGCTTGCAGTACCACCCATCCGCTGTCGCCCATGACAACAGTGTCTGTCTGTGAACTCTCTAATAGGGACTAGGATATTGCTTAGTCCAGTCTCATACAGGCTCTACCATCATAGTTATAGTCAATTTAAGATAATTAACTCACGGGAATTACTGATGTGAAAAAGTCTGAAGCCATTACAAATTTACTGGTGCCATAAATCGAGATATTTGATCTCCGACGTTTTTAATTATACTCACATTCTCCTCGTAAATTTCTTTATTAAAATTTTCATTATCTACAGAACCGTTGAGCTGTTTGATGCGATAACTTCGCAAATACTAAGTACTTAAGTTATTAATGCTCTCCCGAGCTCGGCTATAAATCCATACCCGGGTGCCAACGATAAGGTCCCTTAATTTTGAGGTGTCCCAAATCTATCTCGAGTAGGACTTCCGAAGGTTATGAATATATCATGGCTTTATATGGAGCGGCGATAGACGCTTGGGTACGTCGTACTTAAAACGCATATTTCAAAATATAGTGAGTTTTGATAAAAAACGTGAGACTGTCTAGATATGCTAATAGATAAAAAACAATTTATTTATTTTAGACGACAGTTTGGTGTTACAAAGTGTGGGTTTACAAATTATTCAGTTACATGATTTTACCAATGACTTTTTATACTACGAGTATGATTAGTATAAAAAATCATTGGTTAAAATGATACAGATTACTTAAAACACACGCGTAGTGAAATTAACGTTCTTCAGTTGGAACAAGTTCGTGGACTTCTCAGAAATAATTAAACAATGACTGTTTGTGACACATTTTGTCATAACTTTTCAGAAAAGATAAATTCGAGTTCAACATTTCAAACATAAGCTTTTACTTTTCTTTTGTGAATCGTCTTAAATAACAAAATTAATATTTTCAAATTTTTCTTTTGATATCCGCAAGCACGTGTTGCCAGCTTATGTGTAGTAGCTCGGAGTCTAGATTTGTGAATGTATGACTTACCACCTTATATATATAAACCTAAATATAACGTGTGTGTAGTACACAGCTCTGCCTAACCATTCAAAGAAATACAAGCGCAATATTATGTTATATCTTGTTTAAAATGTATAAGAATACGTAGTACGTACCAACGTGAAACTTAGCAAAAAGTGCACAAATTTTATCAAATTAATGTGCCTAAAACGGTGTCAGCCCAGTGGCTATGGAACTTGTCTCTCACTCGAGCGGTCCGGGTTCACACCCAAGCAGCATAAATAATAATGTCGATGGGCTAAGTATAGCCACCTAGACGCAAAATGAATTTTAAATAGTATGGGCTGGTATTACGATAAGTTTGAAATAAGTCGTAGATCGTCTACGGGAATTGTCTCGTAGAAGATCTAAAATAGTGCACTCGTAGAGCACCTACGAGAACATTCATTATTCTTGATTCGCATGGTGTTGAAAATATTATAGTAAACTGTAGTTCAACAAGCGTACATAAGCAGTAAGCAGGTATTAATGAACCAAGCTCAAGTTTGAGACAGTAGTTAAGTAATTTCTTGAGTCGGTGCGGCGGTATGATCTGAGTTTCGTTTATTAACATATAATCCATAATTAAATGTCACCATTGACGTCCCACTGTTGAGATGCAGCTGCGGGAGGTATAGAGCATACTCCACCACGCTACTCTAATGCGGATTGGCGGAGTTATGTGTTCTCTTGCCAACACCCGAAAGCTCACACCCGAAGTTATTCGACAAGACTTAAGTCGATTGTTATTGAAAACAATCGGAACCGAAGGCTTAACGTACCCTCCGAAGCACGCTAGCGCACATGAAATTTTTCCACTAGCGGTCACCCATCCACAAACCGACCGCGCCGGTCGCTTAACATCGTTGATCACATACTATTGACACGCGATATTGGGTTATGGACGCTTTATTTATTAATACATCATAAACATAATGGTGCACCCAATTTATATTAATCCTGTTATATTTATCTAGCAAATATCTGCACATTTCAATACCGAATTATCAACATATCTTACAAGCATGACTGGACGCTCCCGATCACGGGTGATAGGACGTCTTTTCCTCGAATTATAGATAGATGCACGATCTCGCACAAGGGAGCGACATATCTCACAAAAGGTTAACGCCTCGTTAGAGAAGAACCTTCGCATTGCCGCCTGACTACATCACATAGTCAACAAGTTCAGTACCCCTTAAGAGTTTTGCTCACGGATTTGCTGGCAAAATTTTACTATACAATACAATATTGGCTGCTCATTGCAAGATAAGCTTTAGAGGTATTTACCTATAGAATTTTCAGTGCAAATTAATATCACACGACACAACTCTTCACAACGCTTTCATTGTCCCACTGTTGGGCACGGTTCTCCTCTGGGAATGAGGGTTAATACCTTAGTTCACCACGCTGACTATTCAGTCAGCCAGACGGCTCGGCAGACTGTCTATGAATACATTATGAAAAACTCTCAAGCATGCTGGTTTCCTCATGATGTTTCCTTCATCGGTATAGCAGTGACATTTAATTTGTTAACGTTATTGGTTCGTGTCGCTTAAATTTGAACCAAAAAAGTACTCTGGAGTGAGAGGCGAGTTCGATAGCCACTGATACTAGAGACGACTATCATACTTTTTAAGTGTAGCATGACTAATGTTGATGTCTAATCCAATTGAACGGGAGTGGTTATTTGAATTATGAGTTTAAATCATCGAAAACAGTTAATTCATTTTCTCCTTTCATCAAGGTACCGCGCACTAAATTTAGAATTTAACTGTGTTATGAAAGGATTTATTGCTTAACTAAATAATACAGGGCCCTTGCATTTTCTACACATATTTTTTTCCATAGATGCAAAGCTATACTCTCGCAAAGGTGCACAACGGAGCGACATATCGCACAAAAGGTTAACGCCTCGTTAGAGAAAAGCCTTTGAAGGATCGGCTGAGTACATAATATAACAGGTATGAAGCATAGCCACCAAGTTCAGTACCCTAACGAGTTTTGTTGATTGCGCAGTGGTTAAGAATTCCGCCTCTGCACTGTACCAGGTTCAAATCCCTGAATAAACTGATAAACCATTTAAATATTACCTGCTGTAACGCCTGTATTTTCCTGGAAGGGGTTGGCAGAGGTATATAGTATACCAACTTTTCACTAGTTGTCTATGTAATAGGTGGTGAACTTATTGCTCTACACCGGCATAGTATAAAGACTACCAAGCGAAGACTCTTTATACTATGACACCGGGCACAAATCCAGACTCCGAACTATTACTGCTACAAAGTGACACATCAGATAATGCTATGCTGACAGGTATTCAGAAAACTATGACCAACTAGTCATCGTTCTCTCTATAAATTCAGTTTGAGTAACTTCGAATATTCTTTTAAGTAGCGCAGTTTATCATTTCCATAATACCTATTACATCAACACTCGTCTATAAATCCATAATGATCCGGCCATTTAGAAGAACAAATAAATGGAAAAATTCGTTTATGTACGTCTCGCCCTATCCAATTATTATTCCATTTTTATTTGTCTTCATTAAAATGCATAGCTTTTCAGTTTCGCTGCAAGCATAAATATTGGATACTGCTGCTATCCATCTCCTTTACAGATTTCTGTATGCTGAGTCGGTGATTCCATTTTGAATTATGGCTTTTTCTATTTTGGTGCATTCGCTGAGTAATAAACAAAAGTAAAAAATATCTCGGTACAATATCTCGATGACAAGGTTAAAATTTAAAGATTCGAAGTCTTATTTATTTATTTACATTTATGTACACATCACAACCCTTTCTTTGTCCCACTGTTGGGCATGGGTCTCCCTTCAGAATCAGAATGGGAGGGATTAGCCTTAGTCCACAGCGCTGGCCAAGTGAGGATTGGCAGACTTCACATGCCTTCGAGAACATTATGAAGAACTCTCAGGCATGCAGGTTTTCTCACGATGTGTCATTGACCGTTACAGCAAGTGACATTTAATTTCTTAAATCGCACATACAAACAGGGAATATAATCTTATAGTAACACAATGTACAAAGATATCGCTTATTTAATTTCATCTTTTGTTTGTTTAACAAAACAATATAATTGTGCATGTCTTTGACAGCGATAATACCACTAGCTAAATCTCGGCCTCGCACTCAAGGTCTGGGTTCAAATCCGTGCATTTTAAGAGATTAAATGTCATCTTCCAGGTCTTCAGGTACCTTGAATGTGCCTGAGAGTCCTCTATAATGATCTCTGGCATGTGAATTCTTTGCACATCGCTAACGTGGTCGAGTATAGCCTCATTCCTCACATTCCTAGAGGTGACACGTGCCCAACAGTGGGATAATGAAAGGGTCTTACTAGTGGTAAAGGGTGGTCTTAGAAGTGGTTAAATGTATGCATTATGTGTGTGTGCATATCTATGCCCTCATAAGATTTTGTCAGTATCGGCCAGTCCCAAACCCTCTCATACAATCGCCCCTATTGTTATATCTATCCCCCTCACCCTCGACATCCCTGACCACAATAGAGAGAACACAAATGACAGACGCAGTTGACTAAGATTCATCTGAGCCTTATAAAAAGGGGTTCGGTTGCATCTTAAGACTTTAAACACCAGGTTGGATACAGCACTATATAAAGCTGCAAACCATAGACAGCTGCGGGAGGTCTAGAGCATACTCCACCACGCTGCTCCAATGTGAATTGGTGAAACAAAACTAAATTATGTAGCAAGTTTAAGAACACTATTTTTCCTTCAGTTATTAACGTCAAGCTAATCTATATAATTTTTTTGTATATATAATACGTGTATATTACTTATTTATTGTATTATTAATATATCCCTACTAATATTATAAATGCGAATGTAGCTCTGTGTGTGTCGCTTTCACGCCAAAACTACTGAACCGATTTAAATTACATTTGTTACACAGATAGTCTAAAGCCTGAGAAAGGACATTTTTAATTGGAAAAAGTGTTGTAAAGGAAAAATTGTTGCATACCTACCGTTATAGGGGAAAGTAACCAAATATGTATTGCGGTAAGACATACGACAAAATTCCAAATTCTGGGTAATATTCTATAATTGATTACTTTCATGTACCATACCATCAAATCTATGCTCAGCGTCCGGAAACCTAACTGTGAAAAATAGTCCCGCCTCAATGATTAAGATAATAAATTTCAGGCGCTTATAAAATACCCTGTTTAATTTTCCCCGAACAAAACGAAATTCAACGCACAAAAGTTATTCGTAAACTGGATTCGAACAAATAGAATCAATCGTTTTGTAGTTTGCGTCATCGTTTTGTGTACCGTTTTGCATAACGACTGGTTTTTGCAATGTGGTATGGCTTTTTTTATTGTATCCCTTTTTTCCTTCCATTATTTACTCGTAAAATATAGGCCGAGGAATATCTACCCACACTTTTCTGTACGACGCCGACGTATCTTACATAACCTTAATGTCAATTCATTTCCCTCCAAATATCCATTATTGTACACAGAGCCTCTCGAATGCACCTTTGTCAGTCTCCAATGCGGATCGGTGGAGGGTTAGTGGCCAACCCAGTGTCGAATGTTCTCAAGCCACCCGTTGTTCTTCGACAAAGCTTAACGATTGTTTTTACGATTTAAACAACTGGGACCAACGGCTTAACGTGCACTCTAAAGCACGGTAGCGCCCATGAAATATTCCACTAGTGGTCACCCGTGGTGACAGCACCCGTTGTTGCTTAACCCTGTCGATTACATCGACTGTCATATATGACAACTGTCATAACAACGATCGACGCGATTACGTAACTAAACGTATTTATTTTCAATGCATACTGACTGAATGTTTGTTACTCTATTCATTAAACTGAGTGAAATAAAATGAGGTCGGTATGTCATTAATCAAGCACTCTCAATAATCGTAAACTTAATATCATTGGTGAGAGGGGCGACTGCCATTTTGTCGCATCGTGGACGGCACCTGCAGTGCAGTCTTTATCGTTATGGTTTCAACTGACACCCGCTCGCAGTAACAAACTATTACTGTACAGTATACAGCTACAATGCTGCTCGTTATTACTGCACGTGCAGAGTTGTAGAATACAGGGTGATCTTACATTTGTAGGTACGTGAAGAGAAAACTTCGAAGCCCTTTTTTGAAACAAAGGGCGAAAAAAGGAAAGTGAAATTTGTCATAGCAAAAGTTAATATGATGAAGAAGTGCAGACACCTAAAATTATTATACTAATACATACTTAAATAATATCGATTGAAATTCAAACTTTTGGGCATTACCTACAAGTTGATTAAATTTTCTTTAACAAAGGGGCTAACTAAATAAACATTGTGGCTAGATTTGAACAAAACCTACCTTTTTTAGCTACCCGAAGATTGTGGGAGATGCGTTGGAGTGAGGCTGGATTATGTGGGATTTGACGGTAAGACCCTGGTCGGTGGCCTACCTTGGCGCTTCAAGATGATAAAAAGGACTGACTGATCATCATCATCAGCCTTTATTGGTCCACTGCTGGACATAGGCCACTCCTACACGAGGCCACTCCGACCGGTTCTGTGCCTTCTGAATCCAGCGATTTCCCGCTGTCTTCTTCAGGTCGTCCGTCCACCTTGTCGAAGGGCGGCCTGTGCTCTTTTTTCCAAGTCGAGGTCTCCATTCGCGGACTTTTCTTCCCCACCGGTTATCAGCTCTGCGAACGACGTGGCCTGCCCATTGCCACTTCAACGTACTTACTCTGCGAACTATGTCGGTGAGCTTTGTTCGTCTACGGATTTCATATACGGTCGCGCAGTGAAATACCGAGCATAGCACTCTCCATAGCGCGCTATGACTTTCAATAGCTTCCAATCATTCGTTTTAGCTACTGATGATGGCGCAAGATGAAAAAATAACTCCAAACTTATATGCCCACCGTATTTCACGGCATAACGGCTGAAGTTTCCGCCAATTTGAACAACAAACACAATGATGTCGTTAGCGCGGCGGCCATTTTGTCAATGCATTCCTCAAGAAGCGACCCTCCCGGCTTTGTCGCCTAAATGGAAACGATTCGCGCCATGCCGCTTTGCGAAATTATGACTCATGACTTATCTCACTTGTTTTCGACGTATAATAAGACAAGTACCCATAGTTTGTAGTAAGAAAGAACTATACGAGAGGCAACGAGAACAAATCACGCACGAAGCGAAGATTTTTACACGAATTATTACAAGGGCGCGGTAGGTTTGTGGATGCGTGACCACTAGTTGCAAAATTTCATGGGTGCTAGCGTGCTTCTGAGGACACGTTAAGCAGTTGGTCTCGGTTATTTTCAATGGTGAAAACAATCGTTAAGCCTTGTCGAAGACCTTCAGGTGGCTTGAAAAGATTCGACACCGGGTTGGCCACTAACCCGTCCACCAAACCATATTGGAACAGCGTGGTGGAGTATCTCTAGCGGAGCTCTATATCCGCAGCATTGTCTATAAAGGTGAGCTGTGCCCAGCAGTGGGACATCTCAGCACAAATAACACCAACTACTATAACTATCACTAACAGTCCCGGCCCCACACTTCACTTTGCCTATGGCTAGAAGGTAGTAGATGCCAACTGTCGGTGAGAATTAAACTATGCGTGAAATCCCTATAATTAGGGTTCACTGGGTCAACCAGGACCCAGGGGTTACGACTCCATTGGACCAAAATTCTTTGTTTTTAATAAAGTTTAATTAATAAATCCATATCTGAACGTAGGTACCATTTGGACCAACAATCACACTAGACGAAATAATACTACTTAATTTGTATTTGACTGACTTTAAGGATGGCAGGTAGGTAACTACAGACTGCATTCAAATGTGATATTACAGAATTTTTCACATTGAACCAGCACAACGCTTTCGAACGAACAACGAACAAAGTATGTACATTAGCTACAGTAATTGCTAAGCAACTTTTCCGAAGTATTCCTGGAACATTACAACGTTGTGCATACGCCCGGTTACTGTCAAACTTTGCATTTTGTTGTACACTACACTGGTGTTAGGCTGCCTTTCCACCAAATGCAGCTATGATGCGAGGATGTGAAAGCTGAGCTACGAAACTATGTAAATGTTTCCACTCATGCTAAGCTATGCGAGTAATTATGTGCTATGAAGATGCGCCGCTGCAAGGTAGCCGTGCTAGAAAGATGCGCTGCTCAAGCTGTGCGATGCATAGCACGTAACCATAGCACGCATACATCCATTTTTTTAAAAAACTTAGCAATCATAGCATAGTGAAACCCGTTTCCATCAGTCTTATGCTATGTGGGCTAATGAATGTGATTGGTGGATACCAAGGCAATTCATCCATAGAAATGTAGTATGGCACATCTTTGGTGGAAAGGCACCTTAAGGATCGTAGCTAGGTTATGTAGAACGATGCACAGAGACAATGGCAAATGGCGTTTGAATTAAAGCAAAGGCCCGGCAAGCTAGCTTAGGGTTCATCTTATACAAAATACACACTTTAATGTTGAAAATTATTTGTAAGCTTTATAATATTTCCGAGAATGTAATTGTTTCAAATATACGTTTGTATAATTTTTACACGCTAGAACAAACCGCAAAATAGGGTCTTAAAAATGCCTTTCAACAATTTTATCTCTCATATTTGAAAACAAATTGCAGTGTACTCCCAACTATGTGAATGTAATGAACGTATATCTGATGCACTTTACGTAGTTAATTATTATATCGGCTCGCTGCAAGAACCACGTCTTTCACCCGCGCCCGTCAGTCTGTGACTGTCCCACCCCGCGCGCCCGCGCAATGCTTGGACGAGACGACAGAGAACTACGAGTAAATTTATTATTTACTAGTCAATATACTACACAAATGTTGTCCGAGAGGAGACCCGAGTTCAACAGTGAGACAAAGAAAGGGTTGTGGTGGTGGTGATTGTGATGGTTTAATCCACCAGCGCTTTAACACACGTCATTATTACATTTAAAAATTTACTACACGTCATATAACTAGCGGACTTTACGAGTAGGTATATCGTATTAAGTAGACCGCCTAGTACTTAAGAATACTTCCAGGGACTTAAAGTAATCCGTGCTCGAACTAATCTGATCCCACACGAGCCTTGATACAGTTAATTCCCGCCTCGCGGCATTAAAATATCCCGATAAGGTTTATGTATGCCAACGTATCGTACGTTAACATTTCCTGATAGCTTTATTGTTTGAGATACATACAAAGCCCTTCGTAGATATTAAATGGATCTGTTGTAGGGTATGGAACCTATATCTATGGTTTGCATGAGGCAGTACCTAGAGTACCTACCAACACCACAAATAAAAAAAAAACTATGATAACTGAGAGACAGAGAGAGAGCGATAAGAGAGAGAACCCCCACATGTTTAGTAAATTGTATTTCGACGAATTATACAGAGTTAGATACTACCTAACTCTTTTGATCACAGAAGAAATAATCAGATTACCTTCATCGAATTCAGTGTTCTGAAAAAAAAGTGGTCTACTTGTATTATATTTAACGTGCCGCTTTTAGATACGCTTGTTATTGATGGTAATTAACGTGAAACAGAACTCTAAATAGGAGGACTGGGACAAGGACACCAGAGTTATACTTACTTATAAATTAAATAGTATTATGTATATATGATTTTTATTATATGAATATAATATAATGTGAATATAGTGTATTAAATAAATAAATTAAATTAACTTTAAAAAAAAAAAAAAAAAAGTATTATTGTTCTGAAAATACTTATAACTATAACATACTTATATTGACCACTGACCCGCGTTTAATCAGATATACACTGTCTGTCAGACTGTCTTGTCTGTCTGTCCGGGTTTAATGTTCATCTTTTTACCTGAATTAGAAATGTAAGTGTCACACTTGCTTTAATGCAAAGATTTCGCTTCCAGACAGCCGAGTCGCCCGACTGAAGCCTGTTCTAAAAGCTTAAGCCCCTTTGTAACAGGTGGGGCGTCTTAAACGCGAAAACAAAAGTAACAAAGCCCCTCTCGGAGTGGGAATAAAGGAAGTGAGGAAACAATGAATTTGCAACCGGCTCTCTCGTCTGTTACGCTGCAAAGGTGGATTGTGTCTTTTTCATCGCTTTATAGTTCTGAATATCGGATCTGAGAACGGACAGAGGTTACGCCACATTGACACGTAACAATACCACGGTCTCACAGTTCATACCCACATTTGCAATGTTCCTATTTTGTTCTACGGGTGGGAAACCTTTTAAAAACACTCGGACATCGAGAGCTTATGTGGAATTTTCACCCATTTGTCTTCAAAATCCCCTCTGTGGGACTTTTTAGCTGCTATCGAATTCACCTCTCATCTCATTCGAGGGTTCCGGGTTCAAATTCAAGTGGCACGACTTTTCCAAGTTATGTGCGATTTAAGAAATTATGTTGCCCAATTTTCACAGTTAAATCAGGTAAAAATCATGAGCTAATCTGCATACCTGGGAGTTCTTCATAGTTCTCGAAGGCATGTGAAGTCTGCCAATCTGCACTTAGCTACGAGTAGCATAGTGAATTAAGGCCTAACCCCTCCCAACAGTGGGCCAAAATATAGGGTTGTAGTGGTGGTGGTCTACTTACTTCAGTACCTACATGAGGGTACTCCGGGATCTGGTAGGATTCGTCAACACCTAACTTGCACGGCCAGACAAGTCCACAATTCTAGAAGTAATATTCCTAAAAAGACGAAGAATATATCTGTAATAATAAAGTTGTGGCTTCCATTTATAAAAGTGGGGGTCATACAAATGTAAATTTGACGGTACGGAGTCTCTACTAACATCATCTCGAATAAGTTTTTGTATCGAATTGAATTGAATCCTTATGATTTCTTTAGATACATACATATTAAACCTTTGATTTATTTTACCAAATATAAAACAACTGAATGCAATTTTAAAGAAGCACAATGCAAATAGAACTTTCTTATTCTGATAGCGTCAAGATATTTCGTAAACCGCTTTCCACAAGACAGTTGGAATTAACCGAAGCTTATTCTGGTAGCTTTAACCCCTTTGTTGCGAGAGAAGGCGTCCTAAACATGGAAACAAAAGCAAAACCTTGGTAATAACGCAAGAATATAGGTTGTTAGTATGTCCACGGACTACATTACTTACTCTATGATATGTCTATCTAGCGGCTACCCACGGTTTGCGTTTCTGTTCAGATTATCACGGAAGCCAACGACGGCGGACGGACGCAGCGCTACTAACTTTGCAGGCAAGTTACGGACGACATAATATCATCCCAGGGTGTGTCGAGTTCGAGTTCGTATCCGCGTCCGTCTGCAATATCACGCACCGTGGGAAGCAGCCCTTAACTCGTGTAAGCGACTATTAACGTAACCATCGTTGTGGGTTACGGTGAGCGATTTCAAATAACATGTCTACGCCCAACCGATGCGACGGCCTGTTCAAGCCAAGTTGCCGACTATTGCCGAGTCAGTGAGCAGGTGGGTCACACGAGTTCAAGCCAGATATAGAATTTGATGCCCCGCCGAGCAAGGGTGCCACGCAGGGTTAGAAGTTAGTTTATTTTCACAGCATACTCAAGGTCTCTCGCTTAACGCTACGCTACGCCCGTATTTTTATTAAATTCTTTAGGATTTCTTTCCAGGAGATTTCACTTTATACATGTATGTATATCAGTCTCTGACACCTATATTACCTACCTACAGTCACGCGCGTAGTTTTGGGGTGAGATGGCCGTGTGTGAATGTCCATGATATTTATTAGTATTTATTTATTATTACAAGATTACCTGAGGCCTACTGTATGTGTAGTGCTATTCAACTAACGTATCCCGAAGCCAACAGCTGAACAGTCAGGACCAGTTCCCCTTTAGATAAAATGTTTGACAATTTCTGCGTTAAGGTCAATGTATTATTTGCGTCCAACCCGCTTGCCAGCCACAAATCGCCCCGAGCCAAACATAAAAATAAGAGTAGGTAATGGTGGTCACACACAGCGGACGGGGCGGACTTTTCTACGGCGAACTGGTCTTCTGTGGAATGAGCTTCCGACTGAGGTTTTCCCTTCGAGCTACAAATGGAGCGCTTCAAAAAGAGTGTGAGACGCTTCCTTCAGGGCAGGCAACCTGTGATACCCCTGGTGTCGCACGTGTCCATAGACGACGGTGACCACTTATCATCGTATGTCTGTTTGTCCGTTTATCTATACTAAAGGTATCCCTACACTAAGTTAGCAGCCGCTTCAGTAGAGGAAACATTAAATTTGTATGAATATAGGGTTATTATTATTAAACCACAGAGCACTGTGAAATGCGAGCCATACTCAAGCGACCGCTACAGCCGCGTTCGGACCCGTTTGCCGTATTGCCTACCTTTAGAAAGGCCGGACCAATATGGTGAACCGCGTAATGAAGAAAATCCTTATTCACCGCGATACCGTAGACCCGTGCCCGGTCACAATAATACCCGCCTAAGTGTGCGGCCTAAACACTCTAAGCCCGTCTAGTTATTTAGTGGAATTACTTCGACCTACATAACATTAGGTTGTTATTTAATTTAATGGTAGTGTTTAGTTTTTTTTTTCATTATTTGAACCAGGGTCGATGGTATTAAAACTGCCGTTTTTATTACTTTTGTCTCGAAGTTTTATCTGAAAATGAGTACAGAGACAATGCTTAACCAATAATAAGGTCTCGTCTTTGACCGTAAAGAAATTGTGTCCTTTTATTTCGTTATCGCCAACCTTTTAATCCGGATCTCCAGTATCTGCGGGCGTCTACAAGTATTGAATAAAATAATCAATCTAAAAACTAGTTTAGTTTTAGGTAGTATCTAGTAGTACGTAGTAGTTTAAGTTACAACAGAATTATGAATAAATGAATTCTGTACGCATTTACAGATAAAAAAATCTAGTCAAATGTAATTTTGTCTATAAAAGAATGTTATCTGTAACATGGATATTGGATACGGAAAAGCACATGGCTCGGGAATTTTGTTTACTGCGCACTTCTCGCCGCTTCTCTTGCATGTAACTGAGATCGGTTATTCAAAACCAGTTATGTATTGCAACAAAACGAATTTCTATGCTTGCATTGTGAATCTGTAGTTGATATAGGTACAACCTTGGCACAAGATGAAACGTATTTTTGTCGAGTTTTCGGTTATATTGCATTTATAGATTACGTGGTTGTATGGTTTGGTGAACTAATTTAGGTATTGCAGATTATGCGGAATCATTAGGAAATGGGTACTACCTACTAAGATACCTACCGAAAAAATGCAGTCTGAGTTGTCTCAATAAATGTTATTTTAGAAGCTGCCTCGTTGGTCTAATTGTCTCAATAAATGTTATATAAGAAGCTGCCTCATTGGTCTATGGGTCGCAAGCTTGATTACTAAGCCTGTCCTGGGTTCGATTCCCAGATCCACTTGAAATTTCCTGACACCGCCGTGACTTCATAACATTGCTACGCACATGACTAAGAGAAACAAAATCATTGATGCATGACGCTGGGGTATGAACCCGCAGTCATTCGGCCGAATTCTTAGCCAGGTTACTGTCGCTCTGCTGACGGCAAAGCCACACCACGCATGCAAAATGATCCATTAGGAATCTGAGCCATCCCGCGGGATATCAAAGCGTCATTCATTCAAGTACGCAATAGCTATTCGTACATTTTGGATGAGTATCTAACGTGTAGCGTTCATAGCCCAACGGCTCGCGTCGATCGTATGTGATAGAACGTGTTAAGCAACGATGGGCACGGTCCGTTGTAGATGGATAACCGCAAGTAGGAGGAGTAGTATTCTCCTCCACCAATCCGCATTAGAGTAGCGTGGTGGAGTATGCTCTAGACCTCCCGCAGCAGCAGTGACTGTGGGGGAGACCTGTGCCCAGCAGCGTCTATGGGTCGCAGCGAGGAGGAGTAGGACAATTTCATGGACGCTACCGTGCTGATGCTGTTAAGCTGTTAAGTCGGTCCCGGTGGCTTTCAATGGTAAAAACAAAGTCTCTCCGAAGGTTTTCTGGTGGCTTGAGAACATTCGACATTGGCCACGAAGCCTTCCAGCAATCCGCATTGAAGCCCCTGCCCTGCACAAAACCAGCTCTTTATTAGTGAGCATTCACACATACCACAACACCACGCGGCGACAAAAAGTAGGCAAATATTGGACGTGTGAAGTCCCTGTAGCTTCTGATTCAGAACGGTTGGTAACATATTATTATTACAAATATGGCGATACTACAGTTAAAGAAATTGTATTGTAGACAGACAGAAGGGAGTCTCCACGGTCAGGATCAGGAGAACCCTCTATGTCTACAGATGTTGTCGGGGTGTTTTGATTAACATAGTGTGTAGGTATGTAACGGAATCATTGAACGCGATTTTCACCCACTTTAAAACGTCAGATTATTTTAAACTTTACGCACTTAACAAGGACCGATGACAGTGCATTAATAAAAAAATAATAAAAAAGAAAAGCGTGTTTTTTAGTTTTTTTAACGACGCGACGATGTTTTTTAACTTGAAACTATGTACCTATATTTTCTATTAGATTATAAATGAACGTCTAAATTAACATATAAATGAAGAGCATAGCCACACCATTCAGATTTTTTGCAATTAGTCCCTTACGACCCTACCAAATTACAAGCAAGCAACTCATCCGAATTCCATTTAAAAACCCCCATCGTCTAACGAACATTCTCAACTAATTAGCATGGAGACCAAAAGCCGTGACTAAGCGCTTAATCAGCGCATTCTGTCCGGTAAACTCGTTACAGATTTGTATTCAAAGCCGGACTGTGTTAGTCCAAGATGAGTCCCGGACAACTAAATGCCGGACCTTTTCGAGGATTAAGGCCCAATTCAACGCAGTGGTGATTTAATTAAAATTTGCATAGTCGCGGCGCTACAAGCGGTGCTTGCCTTGTTTACATGAAGACTTATTTTCATCATTTCATTTATCTGTGCTCGCCCACATAGAACTAATAAGTACAACTTATCTCTAAAATCTCTTTAATTTCCATTTTTTATGCAGAAGTTTTAGAAGAATTAGTTGTAGTGGACTTTTCACTGCAACTGTTTTCTCTGTGAGGCTCTGTGATAACTGTTATACGAGGAAGTGCCATGCTTTGCAGCCGAATTGGACTGGTACGACTTAGGTGACCTCTCGCTCACATGAAACCGATGTAAAGTGATAGTCTGCTGTCGCGTTTCGTGCTGTTTGTGAGTTTCCGGTGGCCCATTGGGTATGGGCCAGTATGGGGAATGGAGGGCAAAGCATATGCATACCTCTTGTATGCACATTCATAACTCATGTTCATGGGCGTCGGTAGTCAACAAATGGCTCCGAATGTTCGTTCGCACCATATGTTATTTAAAAATAAACTCGCATAGACCGTACAATGAAACTGGTAGTTTCTTTGTACAGTCTATGCACCTATGGTTTACCACTAGCGGTCACCCATTCGTCTATGGACGATACGGCTCAGTATCGTTAAACAGAAATAATACCGAACTGTTTAGTAGTCTATCTTTCGGCCCGCCATTTGAGTTAAATTTAAAAACCACGAGCATTCTAGTGATTAAATATAAATAAATAAAAAAAGCTTTTTATTTTTAATAAGTAGGTATTTATTTACTTTCATGCATTGTCATCGGAACCAAACATAGCTTCAGTGGAAGTGGGTGAACTTTAGGCATACATCCGAGTGAAGTTAAATAAAAGCTTTTAAAAAATACGGATTTACTGTCGATCGTGATACGTAATATTTCGTTCCTCGGGCTCTTTTGAGGATTCCCCTTGCAAATAAAAAAGTACTTAACACAATATCTATGTACTTATATCATTGGACTCACTAAATCTTTCATCCCCTACGACGGGGACGTCGAGGCACCATTTACATTTAAAGAGCGCCAAACGGAACGCGATAAGAGATTATGCAAATTCAATCTAATTGTTAGTGCCCAGAGATTTGTTTCACTAATCCCCGGGCAGTCCGCATCTAATACAGTTTCTTTATTATTCGAAAATCCTTTTTTCGTCTTAAATTGCGTAATTCATAGAAAAATCCTATAGTAGCGCAATGTTCTACCTACTTTTTAAATTTGTGTGATTTATGAAATTAAATGCTAGCATGCTAGACTTATATATTTAGACATATTTCTACTCATTCCGGAAGAGTAGGAATCAAAGAATGGACTGGACGAATACTGGATTTTAATAAGGAGATCCACAAGTAATATTTTTAAGTAATATTAAGTATCTAACATTTTTTTTTTTTGTATAATTATTGTAAAATTAGAAGTTACATTTGCCTTCCCAGAAACAACATATTTAACCTATCCTTGCTTAATTATAATCCAAGAATTTCCGTATTTTCCATAGATTATGTAGAACACGCGTAGAAAGGAGATGGCGCATTAATTTGGCTCCCAAATTTAAGGTGTAAGTTACGACGGCAATTAGTGAGATAGCTGAAATAGCGCGTAATATACCTAGTTATATGTACGTACCGCGAGTTTACAGTTGACGAGAAACATAAACTGACTGTATGCACGAATTGCTGGGGTTCTAACTTTTATGTGTGTTCCAAGTACATATGAGTGAGTGCACAAAGTACAGATTAAACAGACTTTGTGGACTCCGTGGCGACTTTGTTTCCCTGGGGCTAATTCGTGGAAGTTTATAGCGAAACAAGAGTTTTACATCTCGTAATTTGAAATTTAAAAATAAACAACAATTTTTTTTTTCAAACTGGAAATTAAATAGTCTGCTTATAATGATGAGCCGTAGACAAGGGGTTATTTTTAACTCAGACTGAGTAATTTTTATAACCTTGACTTCCACTCTCAGGGGAATAAAAAAGAGATATGGATTCAAATTCAAATCGAAAGTATGAAGTTCCAATCTATACTTGGGCGACGTGATGGAATATGAGCGACCCCTCCTATTCCGAAAGGAAACCCATGCCCAAAATTTGAGGAAAGAGATGTGGTGGTAGTGGTAATAGTGGGATTGGTAGTAGGGATATCATTAGACAAAGTTATTTATAATCTAGCAATGCAACTGCCGCGCAAAAATTACTTTGGTTAACGCGCAAAGTTAACTATCAGCGCGGAGACGAAAATAATAACACAGATATAAACAATTAGCTATAATTTATAAATTTATCACCTTCAAATTATGTACGAACAAATACATTTACATTACGAACATTACATAGTATAAATTTCAACTGTAACATATAGTTATTGAAAGATACAACATAATTTGGTCAGATCATAAAATATTCAATTTTTTTTTCCTAAAGTGATTGCATCACTTTGTCCCAGAAATTTATGTAAAAATATAAGATAATCGTACAACGTTAAAAAGTAACATACTGAACATGGTAATGGTAAATAATAATAATATCTTTTTAATGAGTTGAAAATTGAAAGAGTGCCAGTGATTATTAAATAAGATTTTTTTTAAAAAAAGCTTTTTATAACTTTTTTTTATTTCTATTTATTTACGTACATTGTCATCGGAACCAAAATATGTGTGCCAAATTTCAGCTCGATAGCTTCAGTGGAAGTGGGTGAAATATTGATTGCAAGATTCCAGGACATACATACATACGAGTGAAGTTAAATAAAAGCTTTTAAAAATAAAACTCAGTCGGCCAAATTCAGTTCTTTTTTATATCGAGAATGGATGTTTTACGGGGGTGTCCCAGAAGTAGCCGGCCTACTATAAATATAAAAAAATATTTGTGGTTCTATCGTTTTTAAAAGCTTTTATTTAACTTCACTCGTATGTATCTTGTATGTATGTCCTGGAATCTTGCAATCAATATTTAATCCACTTCCACTGAAGCTATCGAGCTGAAATTTGGCACACATACTTGGTTCCGATGACAATGCATGAAAATAAAAAAAAAGTGTTAAAAAGCTTTTTAAAAAAAAAAAAAAAATTTTTTTTTTAACGGTATTTATTTTTTTGTGTGTAAGTTCTTGTGAATTTTGGCGTTTTAATGTTAACCCTCCTACTGCTAATCTAATCCTCCTTGGCTTCACCGGGCGCGCCGACCAGGAACCACCTCGTCCTGGCCTTGACCGCCACGCTTCGCACCAGTCGCTTTTTATCGTCCAGAGATGGCGCTAAATCCAACAACAAGTCCTGTTTGTACGGAAGCAGCAACGCTGTGCTATAGGAATTGGCAATCTCGTAGAGACACTCCAGACTCTTTATTCGGACATCCTGAAATATAAATGGAAATAAAAGTTAATGATGTATCATTACATTTCTACTAGATTCATCATTATGAAAGAAACCTATATAGATACAATTTAGAGTCAGCCCGGGGCAGGACCACCGCCTGCCACGGTACAGTTGTCGGCACGAAAGTGTAGCTCTGAACAAAATTAGGAGGGGATAACGGGGGGAATGGGGCTGGCCAACCAATCAGCGCTTATGACTGACAACACGATCACCCCGCGCATGACCATACCGATAAATACCAATAAAACCGAATAAACGATTTGATGCAGGTGGATCCGCGGGAAAAGCTAGTCACTCCCAAGAGTCTCGCGATACCTTTAAATGGTTGTCCCCTCAAAAAATAAATACTTAAACAATAGCTTACCATTGATTTGACATAGGTGGAAAGCTTAACCAATCGCGGCAATATAGTCTGTAAGCTCTGGGCCACACAGGCGTGTTTGCCGCGCACGAAGTGGCATAGAACATCCGTCATGACGATCAGTAGATCCTTGTTGTCGTATTCCAGCGAATCTATGATCAGTGGCGCGATCTGTGTGTAGGAAAGGTGACATTGTTCTTTAAGAAGAAAACGAATAAAATTATACTCTAAAAAATTTTTTTTTTAAAAAGCTTTTATAACTTTTTTTTTTTCATGCATTGTCATCGGAACCTAATATGTGTGCCAAATTTCAGCTCGATAGCTTCAGTGGAAGTGGGTGAAATATTGATTGCAAGATTCCAGGACATACTTACATGAATACATACGAGTGAAGTTAAATAAAAGCTTATAATAAAAAGTCTACGAGTTTAAAACGTTCTATAATCACAATGTCCATGTACATATCGACAAAACTTAACGAATAACATAACTAATTCTCGAGATTCAGGACAGAAGCTTTCGAGCGAAGTCCGCCAGCCGAACGATGTTGCTTAACATTGTCAATATGTTTAAATAAGCCTTGCTTGTTTTAATCAAAAAGCACGATAGTAATCGTGATAAATTAAGTGTTTGTCACTATCACATTTATTTTGGACAAAAACACGATTAGTTTGATAAATCACATTCATTCATCCCATGACATCATAATATTTCTGATGGGCCGATCCCGGCGGCACTGCAATGCCGGGCCGACCCGTGACAGGAGTGGAGCGAGCCCCGAACATCCCATCAATTCACAAAAATCAGTTTAATATACTGGTCCCGACGTGCGGGAACTTTCAGATATTAAGCTGAAAAGAACAGATACTACACTTTGATCTTAGCCAAAAGGCCGAGAAGCGATACCGTTGTAGTGTTGAGTAGGACATACAAGAGGCACTTCATTTGTCCCGGACATGACGTAGAAATGTAAGAGCGGCTCAAAATTTTATTATGTACTACTTCAAATTTGTTGTCGCGGTACGTTCAACACACACAATGACGTTTAAAATAAATAATAATTATTACGTCAGTCACACATTGTAAGGTAGGACAATACAAGTACCAAGTCATTCTAGTTACTTCAAATGTATGGCGCGCGACGAACACCTCGTCTCATTTGAAGTGCGACATTGTAGTACAAATGTATCGCGCGCGACGAACACCTCGCCTCGTTTGAAGTGGGACATTGTAGCGGCTCAATACAAGAAAGAGGCTACTCTTACAAACTCATTTTTATTTCGTGTCCTACTCATCACTATACCGTTGTATAGTTATCACGAGCACTTATGTTATCGCCAAGATGTCTCAAGAGCGTGTTTCAGAATGCAATTTTGTAACGCCATCTAGTTTATTTTAGCGAAACTAAGTCGCCGCTTAGAGCGCCACCTAGACTAAATTTGTTGTTGGCTCGTTTGTGTCACAAGGACATCATCTCGCAGATTAAAATGTATATGTACCGATTTTCTATACGATATCTATTTTCTATTAAATGGTTTATTTGGTTAAACAAAAAAGAACACAATTATCATTCCAGTCGTTTGATTTTTTTCCATATTTTATTTATGGCCAAACGCTTCCGAACTATATTTAGGAAGAAACAGATAATAAATTGAATGATGATTTCATCAGTATTAAACTATTTATATTAAAGAGTATTTAACTATTGAAACTGACTTTCTTCCATCAAACCATTTTTTTTTTTAAACTTATTTTTTTCACAAGTTTACGAAAATCTTTCATAAAAATACGAATAACCTTGTTCACTTCATTATTAAGCACGGTCTTAGGCGTTTTAGCGAGGATGTGTCCCCAACTTAGGAAGAATGCCTCTTTAGTATCCATGCTCGCAGGATTAAAATTTTCCGTCAACTTCATAAATGTCTGGAACATTCTCTGCCTGTACAGAACACTGATCCTGCAATGGTGTCTTGTGTTCAAACACTCCGGCGATTCTGTCATGATGAGACGAATCGCTTCCGATCCCTCTTTGCAACATACTGGACTTGATAGTGATATTAGAATCTGTTGAATGATTAAATTACATAAATATAATACAATAATATGTAAACAAAGCAAACATGTCGATAATCATGAGACAAATGAAAAAAGTAATTCAAAATAAATTTGATTTGTAAATTTTCAAACAAATTCTAAAAAATTGAAATTGCAGTTATATTAATAGTATAATTAAATAACCAGGGTACAAAAATCTTATAAAATAGCTAAATAAGTGAAATAAATCAATTCATAAAGACCTAGAGTATTAAAGATATATGAATGAGTTAGTTCTTTTTTGATGGCAATAAAATACAATATAATTTATTGCACCAGAAAAAGAACAGAAAAGAAAAAGAAGTAAATAATTATTGTTTGTATGTGTCTAATTAAGTATTTGTTTTCAACTGAGTATTGTTTCCTTATTTACCTTTTGCAACCAAAATAGGAATAAATCACCGCCTCTCATAATCAATGCCTTAGCTATCCAAGCATACAACCTTATTAATCGTGGGCATATGCTCTCATCCTCCTTACTACAACTGGAAAGAACAGTCTTCAATTTTTCATATAGCAAATCAAATTTCTGTCCATGCTCTGCCTTATTTAAAAACAGTGCTATTAGACCACAAGCTTTCGTTCTAATCCATTCTTTCTCACTATTCAAAGCTAGTTTCAAACATAAAGACATGATCTCTTCAAATTGTGAATTATATACACTTTGTCTTAGAGAATTGTACAGAGATTCCACCAACAAAAAATATGTTTCGTCAGATTTACACCTAGTCAGGATATCACTTGTATGTTTATCAAGTAATCTTTCTTGCTTTTCAGCAGGCAAACTGCACATTGTATTTGATATTAACTCATAACCATTTGATAGTGAATCGTGTGCCACACTTTTAATTTCCTTCAATATCCAACTCATTATAGAATCGATAAGTCCATGGTCGCTTTCAATTTCTTCTAATTTTTTATCGGTATACAAATTTATATTAGACATTGAACTCGACAAAGCTTCTAATACTTTAGGAGCGTCTTCATTTCCAGTTGTAACCAATTTCAGCATTTCTTCGATTATCACTTTAGTGAATTCATCAATACTTGCCAAATTCGATAGAAGATTCAATCGTGTTTGTAACGCGGTTTTGTCTTGTGTCAGGTTCTCTACATCACATTTCCCTCTTACAACTAAGTCCATTATAAGTTCTGGATACCTCTTTGCAATAGCATGTACTGTTTCAACACTTACACTCAATATATCGCTGTCTTGGGAATGCTGAATATTATGGATTAGAACTTCAACAAATGGTACAACTAAGTCACTTTTCAATACAGTTTTGGCTCTAATCAATGTCTTGAATCCGGCTATTTGAAAATCTCTCGCCGGTTGACTGACAGCTATGAGACAAAGCTGGGGAATTTCATTCAATTGCTTGTCAATTTCTTCGATAACATCCCAGTGCTTTGCCAAATCAAAAAGGTCTCCTAAGAACTCTATACTGGCTGTCTGTAATTTAGGTGACGTTTTGAACTCATAATATGCCACTACAGCTGGTATCATGATCCTTGCTACAATCACACATGATTTCTTTGAAGCGTTTGCTGTAGTAAGCAAAACTTTAGATGCCTGTACGAACTGAGCAACGGTTGTCGATTCTGCCAATGCTGTTTGCATGGAAATGATTATCCCCTTGACAAAATTCTCAAAACCTTGATCAGTGTTTGCTGTAGAACTCAATTTGGCAACCAAAGCCGACAGCGTTTCATGGGCCACCATTCTAAGTTCCTCGTCTGCTTTATTGTTTAATTCTCTGTTTATAGAAGACCAAAGAGCTCTTAAGAATGGCCCGTAACTTTCTGCCTTGAAATTTTTGCAACTTTCTGCCTGAAAACAAAATATACTATACTGAACAAAGTGTATCAAAATGTTTTGAAAGATACAAAAACTACTTATTACTAAATCATTAAACAAACGTCTTTAACAATTTTCTTTGGAATGTAAATGAACTACAGTGTAAACTCCATGTAACGTCACTCTATTTAACGACAAACTCCCTTAAGCGTCGAAATCAATTGGCTTTGGTTGGTTTAGCTTGTCTTTCATACAATGTTTCACTCTACATAGCATTACACCCACTCTCAATAACGACAACAATTGAGTAATAAAAAATACCTTTTAAGTTGCTAAAATTAGTAAAAACTGCGCAGCTGTGTACGATCTATTGTCGCTTTATTATCCTAGCCCGCAATAAACTCGACTGTCGGCATCATGCATACCGAACTTTCTAAGAAATTCGTTCTTTTGTTTACAAATTGGGATTGCTTGTACGTGTAGACTGTTGTTGACCATGATTTGCTAGTGTCTATCTATCTATTGCTAGATATGAATAAAATAAGTAAAAAAATACAACAAAATTACTGGTGCAGCAAAAGACGTCAGACAAAAATAACAGACTATACGCAATAGCGTTCTTTTTTATGCACATAACTACTAACAATTGTCGGAAATAAACTTTTTCTTTTTCTAATTCTGATGTTTCTTCTCTCCATTTAACGACAACTCTCTATAACGCCATAAAATGCACAGTCCCTTCAGTGTCGCTATATAGAGTTTACACTGTATTAATTTGTAATTGATGATTTTTAAAAACGTAGTATGATAGCCCTTCCGGCTTCCATGACGCAATGGCTTGCGTCAATTGTATGAACAGTTAATACATACATAAAGATTTAATTTATCTAAAATTCTAACAACAGCTTAGCATTAAACACACACACTTATTAACTTACCAGTAACTTAAGGGAGTCAATCTTAGCAGTTCTCAAACTTGAGTCCAATTTCTCTATAAGTAGTACAAGACATAGCTCGCCAAACTCTGGTATCGCACACAGGCATGGACACAGGGCCATTGCTAGTTCATCCCTGGTCACAGCGGCTGGGTCATCCGGCGATGGATGGAAGTCAATGGGATAGTAACACGATATGACCTCAAACATTTCTTCAACCAAATGCCCCAATGGTATATTGGCCAGAAATGTGGGGAGGATGCCAAATAAAAACAACAGGTTACGAGGATCCCTTTCACCGTCAATTGATGATATCACTCCATAAACAAAGTCAGGTCCAAGGGATTTCATACCTGGAATAACAATTTTGTTTAGTACTTGTGGACACCAACTGAGGTGATAGTAATTCACCAAATTATATAATCTTCACTGTCTTAAACTACAAATGAACTGTCTTGTACGCATCTATCAAAAGAACTACCATAAGCAAACACAGGTGGCACTAATTAGTTATACATTTAATTATGTATTAACATATTTTAACTTATGTGTTTTAAATACAATTATTTTTTAATAAATTTATGTTTCTATTTTTCATCTCCATATTAACAGTAACTATACAGAATTTCACATTCCTGCTTCTACACTTTATTTTAAAAAAGGGGTGTACAAAGTTTTCATGTGGCTAATATATGATGAAGAAGTGATAAGTGGTTAAACCTCTTATATGTCCTCCTCATGTCTCTCAGGTGTGCTAGCTGCCTAGTATTTTAACTGGGTTTTGTAAATTTCATAGTGATATTTATTTACTTACACTCCAAGTCTTTTTCCAAAAGCTTCTTTAGAATTAAATAGATATTGCACCTGTCTTGTCTGACTTGGGACTGACAAGGGACCTCTCTAAATAGCATTGTGAAGAATTCTCCAGAGCTTTGTACACTATAATTCTTCATGTCAATTATAGCTAAATATCCCTCTAAAACTGTTGGTATAACTCTATGGTTATCTTTTAATCGATCAATATAAAACTTTGATATAAATTTTACTTGCAGTTCTGAAAGGTAATCTTTGGGTATCTCTTTGAGCAACTTAGTAAAGAACCTCATTCCTTTCTCTCTATTTTCAGGTTCTTTATTTGTTAACACTCCAGCCATGTTCTCTACTAAAACAGGTATATCAAGGTGTCCTGAGACGATGTCTGTAATGGATAATTGATAATTGTTATATATATTAGTCATGCAAATGGTAAATGCAATAATTTATATACTCCATTTTTTCACACTTCAATTTATAAAGCTATCTTACCTACTATCTATCTTATTACTATCTTAACTAAGACAGGTCTCAAAAACTTGAGTACCTATACCACCACTACAACCCTTTGACTGTCCTACTGTTGGGCACAGGTCTCCTCTCGGAATTTTTACAGAGATTTTTAACAGAGATTAGGCCTTAGTCCACCACGCTGGCCAAGTGCAGATTGGCAGACTTCACATGCCCTCGAGAATGTTTGCAGTTTTCCTCACAATGTGTCCTTCACCGTTACAGCAAGTGACATTTAATTTCTTAAATCGCACATAACATAGAAAACTCATTGGTGCGTGCCACTGGGGTTTGAACCTGGACTGCTTGGGTGAGAGGTGAGTTTGATAGCCACATCAATATAGTATATGTCATTATAAATTGTCACTATAAATAAATAAATATCATGACTTTCTCATACAAGCCATCTGACCCCAAATTAGGCACAAGCCTGTAAATATATATTATTAACATCCAAACACCAAACAAACACAAGTGTTCTTCACATGCATGTGTGTCCTGAGTGGGATTCAAACCCCCTACCACTGGCATTACAGGCAGGGCACTACTGATTAAGCCAATAGACCTGTTTTCTAAATTATAAATTTGGTTTGACTGTATTAAACTGCTAGTAGACGCTACTAATGGACAGACGAACTGATGGACAATAAAGGAGATGTTCCAAAAATGTATGGACTTGAGTGATTGAGTACATCCGAGTGGAAGTACAAAATACTCATGGGAAACATTCCTTAGTATCGAAATTCTGGATTTCAGCGTAGCGTCAAAAATTAACAAAAATATTATGTGAATCTGTATCTTATTATTTCATCCTATGATAGATTTTTTTTCATGTCACTAAATTGATGGCAGCAGCTATTACACCAATTAAGCCTAAACTCATTTTATAACATGTATTAAGAGTTTACTGACTCCTTAAACCCTTTATTGTGATGCGACATCATAGTCTTTTAACAATGTATTATGTTGTAGCAGTTGTAGTTAAACATGGTAGAAATAATATAACTCACCCGTAACGATACTATGTATGTTATCAAATATTTGATCATTTTGTATAATTTCGTCAGCCAAATCCGGTTTAAACCAAATTGATTCCATTTTAAATTATTAACCAAATAGTAATTATCTTCTTTTAATCCAAAAAGTAAAGTAACTATGGTAATTTTTGTAACTGCACCTACAATATAATATTGTTTAGACGTAAAAAATTTCGAATAAAGATTGATTAAGTTTGGTAAACATACATTTCGAGAAAATATAAAGTTTTTTATTATTTTAGGTTAGCAATCAATGTCAAATGTCAACCATATTGTCAATCTGTCAACAGACAGTGCACAAACCACAGAATACTAATACGCACAACTGTATATTAAGTACTAACTTTATTACTATTTTACGTGCAAAAGAATTTTTTTTGTAATTGTTATGTAATCTAAATATGTACACAAATATATATTCCAAATCTCTTTAGGCCCATTTTTACAACAATTTATTTAAAATATATTTGGTTTTTCCTTGTGACTAATATCACTACTAATTACAGAATGTAAAGCGTGTCACACACTACGCAGATGCGGTAAGATATCTGTATCTGAGCGCATATCTGTCCATATCGGTCTCTATACTAAGCTCAAGGAGCAACACACACTACGCAGATCACTTATATTTTACCGTCAAGCATCTGTCGGCACTGACATATCAATAGATGAGCAGATAACATCTGCCGATGCAACAGATTTTATACAGGTTGGTTTGCACTGAGGCGGCGCGGTATGCGGACGGGGAGAAACTGAAATGTGTCGACATGTCGGTTCAAGTACCTACTGTACTTTGTTAAATACCTACTGAAATGTCGGTTGCTAGTTGGTTTGGTATTCGTTCAGGAGACATGGAGCGTCTAATTGAAAGCGTTCGTAAATATGAGTGTTTGTGGAAAACACCTAGTAGTTGTCCCTTAAACCCTGTAAAAATATTAATTGCTTACCTGCCTTAAACAAACAGCCAGTTGTTCTTCGGTAGAAATGCATTCTCGCATTTTAGTATTATTTTTTTTATATCCCCTTTGATCAAGTCATGAATCGCCATATATGTCGCCCTTGGTTTTCGGAAATAGATGGTAAATTTGTTATCTGATAGATCCTTCAAGAGATTAAATTCACCTCGATCATTTTTAAGTTTTATATGCCTTTACACCCAAATTTTTCGCCTTTTAGTACATTGTAACGCAACACGGGCATCAAATTCAAAATCCTAATCCTCTTCTGAGGAGCTGTCTAATAAATCAAAAAGCAATAAACGCGAACACATTGCCATATTAATGGCATTTGTATCAGAATTCATCATGCTGTATAATATGATCCGCACCAAAAAAAAGTGTAGCCAGTTTGAAGGATTCCGCGTGAATGTGTCATTTTCGTTTAATAACGTATCTGCGAAGTGTGTGATACTTTCAGATAAGATAAGTTTTTATACGCAGATAAAATATTATCGTATCTGCGTAATGTGTGACACACTTAATACTCCTAGTTAGTGAGATACTAACATCACGAATCTATAGATCCATGCACAGACTAAATTTCTATCTAGTCTGTATCACTGACTTCTCAAATGTCAATCATTTGCCATGCTCTTAACTCCTAGTTCACCTAATTGTCAATTGTGTCATTTTTTTTGGCTTTTGGATGTTTTGCGTGAACATGATGCAATGTTTTAGATCTATTGATTTAATATAATTCGAATCCAAATGTGTATTCGGTAGTAGTTTTACTCGAATGTTTCCAAGACAATTTCGTTTTTTGACCATGTCTCACAAGACATTGATCGATTTTGTTGTGAAATATCACACGCCGCGTTTGCTGAACAACGTAGTTTATTTCCCTAGTAATGGGAACTCTTACTTCGGAAGGCGGGTGATGAATCCATCGGCACCCCTTTCAACGTCGACGCCTAAACTACTGTCGCCGAGAAACTTTAGCACATCGGTTGCGAAATTCAACGAGGTTCCTGTGTTAAGCGAACAGAAGAAAACGGAGGGAAAGTTCCAACTCATGTTTACCTGTAAGAAATGCAACACGAGGAATTCTAAGTATATTACGAAACTCGCGTATTACAAAGGAGTGGTGATTGTTATTTGTGATGGATGCCAAAACAAGCACCTAATAGCGGATAACCTCAACTGGTTCTCTGACATGGACGGGAAGAAAAACATTGAAGATATAATGGCAGAAAAGGGTGAAACAGTACAGAAAGTAATGTCAAGTGATTTGGAGTTCATTGCTAGAGAGATAGTGAAAAATGTTGAGACTAAAGCACTGGATGGGTAGACAATACACTATAGTGGAGTGTTTAGTGTAAGTAGGCATTCTAGAGAACAGTAATAAAATAACATTTTGTAGCTCAAGGAATGCACAACATACAAACCATCCTATTAGGTACCATAACCTTAGACTATATAGAAATATATGGACTATGACATACATCATGTCATAGTCCGTATATTTATAAATCACTAATACAAATTTTGGTGTTTAGCAAATTAACTAAGCAGCACAAATCAAAAGAAGCCTATCTCTAGCTTTTGACAGTTAAATGCTGATAAATGGATTGAATAAAAATTTAAATAATCATTTTATTGTTGTGCATCTCACTCACCTACTTTCACACCTATCTAGTTGTTTCCAGGGTTGAGTGTTTAAATATGAAATTCTGGCTTCAAGCTAGTGTGAAATTTAAGTTTTAATACTAAAGTGCACCAGCAATACAAATGCAGTTAACAGTAACATTAACTGTGATACATAAGGTATTTGTTTATTTATCTTTAGTGCTAGTAATGAAACAAGGTGTAATGAAAATATTATGTGATGTATTGTTAAATCATTACAAATTATCAACATTTAGTTTGATAAAATTAAAAAATGCCTTTTGTGCTTGCAGCACTACCCATATACTGCTGCTCATGATAAACTGTGACAGACCCGAACGAAACCTTTCCTCCTCTTCCGCGGCGCTGTGGGCGCTCCTGCGTGAGGGAATTCGGATGTAAGGATGGTCCTTCTATCCGGGCAATTGCTCCAGGGGTGAACCCCGTCGGTGACATCCCCGCTGTTGGGCGTGGGAGACAGTGTGTCGTCGCGCACGCGTGATGCGCGCGCGGAGCTGCAGCCGTTAGTCACTGTTTCCCCCCTGATGGTCGGGGGGAAGAAGGTCCAACAGCTCTCTGGGGAGCGGTCGGCCTTCAGGGGGGCGCGCGTGCAGCGGCGCTATCCCCCTTAGATGAGGATGCGGCCCATTGTCAGCGCGGTTGTACATAACACGCGCCAAGCGGACCACAAACTCATCCAGCGACTCCAGCTTGCAGTCGCGCGCGATCACCGCGTTCCGGACATAGCGCCCCGCACCTGTGATTGCTCGCAGGGCGAGGTTTTGCTGGGCCTGAAGACGCTTGCGCTTCGAGGCCGCCGCCAGAGCGTACCATGCCGGCGCCGCGTACGTCAGCCTGGATCGGATATAGCATTTATAAATGCCGATTTTAGTGCGCAGTGGTAACCTGGATGTCAACACGGGCCGGAGCATCGCTCTCGCGGCTCGTGCCTGGCGGTGCACGTGCTCCACCATGGCACTCATCGTGAGCTTGCGATCCATGTGACAACCCAGGTACCGGACGGTCTGCTGCCACTCTAAATCCTCACCATGCAGACGCAGCGGCGTCGGCATGTTGCGCTTCCGGCTGAAAAGTATCGGGACCGTCTTTCCGGCATTGACGGCGATCCTCCACTTATACAGCCAGTCTGACAGGCGGTCAAGCAAGCGCTGCATTCTTCTGACCGCTATTTCCGGATCTCGCGACGACGCAAAGTATGCGCTGTCGTCGGCGAACAGGGCGAGCTCTACATCACGTTCCCACTCCGCGAGGTGCCCGTCGAGAGTGGGGATGTCGTTGGTGTAGTACGCGTACAGAAGTGGGGCAAGACTGCTCCCCTGCGGCACACCCGCGCGAATGGGACGGGGGTCTGAGGTGCTGTCCTCAACCGATACCATGAACTTCCGCCCCTCTAGGTACGACGCTATCAACGCCACCAGCATCGCTGGCAAGGGCGACTCCAACAGCTTGTACAGCAGGCCCGCGTGCCACACACGGTCGAACGCCTTCTCTATATCGAGAAAGACGCCAACCGTGTGTCGCCCGCAGTTAGCCTCGAAGGCCAAGTGGTGGAGCACCCTTGTCAACTGTAGTGTTGTCGAGTGACCGGCCCGAAACCCAAACTGCTCATCCCTCAATGGGAGGAATGGCCGAATACGAGACAGAGCCAGTCTCTCGAACAACCTAGCCAGTGTGGACAGCAACGTAATGGGACGGTAGTTAACCGGGTAACGTGGGTCTTTACCCGATTTCGGGAGAACAATCACCTTCCCCTCCTTCCATGCAGTAGGGAAGTGTCCCGTGCGCAGGATGCCGTTGTAGAGCCTAGTCAAGCTGACTAAGGCCCTTTGGGGGAGCAAAGTCAATGCCATGTTTGGTACTCCATCAGCGCCTGGCGCTTTGCGTTTGGGTAAACGCCTAGCGGCCTTCCGTGCCTCCGAGGGCGAGATGAACTCGAAACCCTCAGGCTGCGGTATCGGGCCACTGATGAAGTCCGCTACACGCGTCTCCACACGCTCGCAGTGTTCCACCGCTGCAGCGGTGCCGACGGGGTTTGGAGTGAATTGCTCTTCAAGGTGTCGTGCAAGTACATCCGCCCGGCCTTGTGCTGAAAAGTGCCGGTCGCCCGCCCCATCATAGAGCGGGCTAACGGCAGGCCTAGCGCGGGTAAGTGCACGGTTGAGGTGGTGGAGTGACGCTTCGGACTCGCTGGCCTGGTCGACTCTCGCCTCCCACGCGGTCCCGCGATCCTCCTCCACCGCAGCCGACACCCTCGCAGCTTGGGCGTTCAACCTACGCTTGACCCGCGGGCAGCGTGTTTCCGCCCATAGCTTACGAAGCCGCCTCTTCTTCAATTTCATCTCCTCGATATAGTGAGGCAATGGTTCTCGCACCCACACACGAGGTTTTTCGGTCGTGGCCGCTGTCAAGGCCGTACGAATCTCATTCGTGATGGCCCGGGCAGCGGTCTCTATTCCTCCCGGCGTGGTGAGTGGCTCACTATACCGGAAGTCCGTCAAGGCGGCTTGGTAAGCCCGCCAGTCAGTTACCCGCGTCTGGCGGGGGAAGCTCATACACTCTACCCCAAGGCCAAGCGTAATAAGTATGGGAAGGTGCTGTGTGTCGAGGTCATACAGCACCTCCACATTAACCGGGCAGTTAATGTTCTTGCACAGAACTATGTCCAGGACGTCAGGAAGTTGGCGGGGGTTGGACGGCAAGTGGGTGGGTGCTTCGGGCCCAAGCACCTCGTACCCCTTGTCCTCCGCATCGTCGTATAGGCGACGACCAACTGGCGTAACCACTCGGGAGCCCCAAGCCGTATGTTTGGCGTTGAGGTCCCCGGCCACCAGGGTCGCGTCGGTCGTACGCCTGCTTGACATAATATTCTTGACGTCCTGCGGATAGAATAGTGGACCGGGAGGTCGGTAGGCCGCAAACAACCTTAGTTCTCTCCCAGCCATATTTACTGCTGCACCTATAGAGCGCAGGCTAGTAAAGTCTGGGAGGGGCAACGCTTCGTGCACCACATCACGACGGATGGCTATCGCCGTGCCTCGATAAGCTATGCCCGCAGGCGACGTCTCGTCGCGGCGGTACACGCAGTAACCGGGCAACCGGAATGTCTCATTGGGACGGAATTTGGTTTCGCCCAGCAGCACGACGTGAACGTTTTGCTCCCGGGCGAGTGACCTAAGGCTTTGGGTGTGGCGGGAGAGTCCCCCCGGATTCCAGTATAGTAATCTAAGATGAACCACCATACTGATCCCCGAGGACACTCTGGATTAACTCACGGATTGCCCTCAGCAATCTGGGGTGCGCCGCAAAAGCTTCACTGACGGTGGCCGCAGCCTCCGCCAGCGCCTCCGCGGACGCATTTATCCCCAGGATGGCCAAGGGCGCATCCGCGGGGAAGAGGGGGCGCGATTCGCGCTCTGGGATTGTCGGGAGGGATGTAGGTGGAGGCAGAGGGGGAAGAGACTCCGGCTGGGCCACCGTTGCCTTTAAAGGTTGTTTGGGCCCCGTGGATAGGGGGTCAGAGGTTCGCGCAACCGTGGCTTGTGACGCCTGCGGCAGCGGAGGAAAGGCCGCCAGGTCCTCCGGAGCGGGAACCGATGCGGCGCGTGACTGCTGTGGCACCTGTTGTATCGGAGGTTGTTGCTTACGGCGGCGTCGCCGGGTCTTCCTGCCAGACTGCTTAGGCGCCTGTGGCACCAGGGCCTCCGGCGTGGACTCGGCCACTGGCTCCGCCTGCAAATGTGCCTCCGATTCGTCCAGCTCGGGCTGCTCCCGCTGGGCCGCCCTGCGCTCCGCCCTCGTGGGCAGCTGTGCTGGGCGGACCCGAGCTGGGGGTCGTGCTGTATCGGGCTGCCCCATACGGGTTTGCCGGCGCACATTTCCGCGTGTTATTGGCGGATTAGCGGGGGCCATCAGTGAGGACCCCGTAACGGGTTCCGTTCGCTCCTCAGCCCTGCGGTGGGGGAGGGGATCCGTTGTCGCGGTTCGAGCGTGGTTTGCTGGCCTGCACCGTCTCGTGCGCCCCTCAGACGGCTGAGGACGCTGTGCCACGTTGGTTTGGGGTTCCGGTCTAGGCGCGGCTGGTATCGGGGGAGACAGCACGATGCCCCTAACGCGCGCCATCCGCTGCAGGTATTTGCACACCTTGCTCATAGCAGGGTGTGCACCCTGACAATTGGTGCACTTGTAGGGGCCCTCCTTAGGTGTTGGGCAGTCCCGAACACTGTGTGACCCTGCACAGCGGACACACCGTACAGGCCGGTGGCAGTTTGCAGAGGAGTGTCCCACCGCTTGGCAGCGGTGGCACTGGTGGATACTGCCACGACGGCGTTCCCACCCCTCTATTACTACCCCGGGCATATATAAGAGCTCGTCCACTTCATACAAGCGGGCAAGCTCAGCCTCAGAGAGATGGTCCAACTGCACGTGGAACACAGTGCCAGGTCTACCTTTCCTTGGTGGTATAGGCCGCACGTAGCGGACCGGGAACCCCTTTTCCGTCAGGGCTCGAGTAACATCACCCGGGTCCGTGTCCCGCGGGAGGCCCTGTATTCCGACCTTAGAAGGCCTAGCCTCCTTCAGGTCATAGCAGTACCAGGAGACCTGGGGTTCAGTCTTCTCGAGCTCGCTGAGGTACCGCTGTACAACGCGGTACTCCTCTACCGTATCAGGGCGGAATCGAACACCCTGGTTAAATGGTCGAGCGCTTGGTGCTCGACCTAAAAGCCCGTGTAGGGCGGCAAAATGCCTAGCCCAATTGGGAAGTCGCTCTGCCACAATGGGGGGGTAGCCCGCCTGCGCACGCGCGCCCGGGCCTTCGTTACCCACGCGCGCACTCGCAGTGGGCTGTCGGGGGCGGGGCGGGGTCGGGGGGCGGGGTTGAGCGGGAGTAGCCGCCATCGCCGCGAAAGAAGAGGAAAGGTTTCTCGCGTCCGCGGTCCCTACTCCTACGTTTCCTAATGCTATACTTATATTGTCCGATATTATGCCAGCGGGAGGTGCCGGCACTGGCGAGATTGGTGGGGGAGTGCGTAATATCCCCTGAGGGAGGACCGCTGTATCCCCTGGTGTGGAGCTTGGCGTCGGAGCCAGCAAGATGTAACTCGTCTCGTCCAGTGCTGGTAATTCCCGTTGGGCCTGCTGTGACGAGTGGGGGGCGGATGGTGACCGGGGGGGGGAGTGGACCACTCTCTTCCCTACGCGCGTCGCCGTTGCCTCAACTTCCTCGTCCAAACTCGAACCAGCTGACGATTTGTCCGAAGGTCCTTCCGCAGCTACTGCTCTCATCTTGGTTGGAGGGCTCGGCCCATCACCGCTCGACACCCGTCGGGCCGCTTTCACTGCTCGAGGGGTGGAGGGGGCGACGGGTCGCCACTCCAGTTCACTGCCTTCACTGTCTTCCAGAAATTCGACACTCTCGAATGTGTCATCCCCTTCTGGTGCCTTCTCGGGAGGCCTGGGATGCCCAGATTCTTCCTCGTCCGCCGCCATGGCCTCCAACGAAGATCTTCGCATCCCTGACCCGTGTGGGTTCGCCGCCAGTTCACCTTGGTCTCCAACGAAGCGAGTCTCACCCGTGACTATGTCGCGAGCAATTTCCCGTTTCTCCTCGCCTTGGCGCTTGCTTCGGCTACCCTTTTTACCGGTGGGTAATGCAGGCTCCATTTTTTTTTTTTTTTTTTGTTTTGTTTACGTTTATCTACCCGCGCGGTCTGCCGGCGTTCCGGACTCGGAACACAGAAACATCGGCACCACTGCGGGTAGTTCTAGATTATTATTATTTTTTAACTACCTACCAGCCACCTCTGCCCTTTTATTATAAAAGGGATGGGTGGTGGTCGCGACGGTTTCCCTTCTTCTCACCACTCACTATGACACACGACACCACTGTTATGGAGCCCGACTTAAGTATACGGTAAAGTAACTAGTTTTAGGTCGCGCGCCGAACGAAAACGTCTTCACGCGACAGCTGTCGCAATCCGAACGAGACAGACCCTGAACGAAACTCGTAAGGTCTTCTAAAAAGGCAGCCACAGATGTATTATTCTAAACAAACATGATTCTAGAAAAATGTTACTGGAAACCATGCATTTCCAACTAGAATACACTTATTGCACATCAGAAATTACAATTTCTGATCTGTATCTGTACTGTACCAAGACAGTAGGTGGTAATATTGATTGTATATTATGTAAATTAGATGAAATATTTATATGTGCTAAGATAGGTCTATGCAACAAGCCCAAAAGTCTGTGAATTAGATTTTAAATTTGATGTTTTTTTGTTTGCTATTGTTATTATATCTAATATAATATGTGTCATAAACACTGTATAAAAAATATCAAGAGTGGTACAAAATTAAAATAAATTATAAAAATATTCTTGAATATTATTTAATCACCTATTTTGTGAATGTGCTTCCTTCATTTAAATGGAGGAATATATTGGTTGGAGTCTAATACATTTTTCTGGAGCTTAGAAAACCACTTTATTGTCAGGTCACAATAAATGCAGTATTTACTGAGAGATACCATTATCAATTTGTGATATTAACCATGCTGCAGTACTAGTATTAAAGGTAGTTTAAACTTTAAAGGGTTATGCTTGAAGTATAAAATAGTAATAAAATAACATTATCCAGTATTATAGTTTATTAAGTAAAGATATTCAATATAATATATTATGGCCAAACTAGCATTATTTAATGTTGCAACTTCTGTAAGTAACGTAGCAAAGATATTTCCACATCAGGCAGGACATTTTGTATAGGTACAACTACCACACAAAATATAACTAGTAAAGAACCCAATAAATGATTTATGACTAATTTCATTCATTTTGGCTAGCCAATTCAGGTGTAGCTTTTACACGACAATTATTTCCAAACAGTGAGATTTAAATTTTACTTTCAACTTACTTTTTTTTTTAAATTTCAATATCCAATTTTTTAAACATTTTGAACTAAACCTACTGTGAAAAGGCTGACTGTATTACAGTAAGATTCCTATATTAAAGAACATGCTCTAATATAATATGTATACATACATACAAATATATCATTCATAACAATTTAAAGAATTCTATTCTGTGGTGATACACCATTATGAGGTTCATATTACTTTTGTGGCATTCCTTATTTTTCATAATCATATCCTGTCTGATTGTGGTACATGGAGTATATTAAAAAACTGTTTTTCATATGGGTGTAAAATATACAATTAAAAAATCACAAAAATATTTTATAGTATATAATATAGGCCAATAAATTGCCAGTTATAATAGTTATCCAAAGTTATCTGTGAGATTCACCATTTTTATTCGAAAAAAACTATATAAATACATAAAAACATATTTTTAGTAATACTCAATAATTTTAACTAGAATTAAAGATGAATACATACTTAATTTTGGAATGTACACTTACTTATAACAAAGAAAAAAAATTGCTTTATGGAATTGTGTACACCTGCATGCATTTTATTGGTCTAATAAATTCTTGTACTTAAATAAATTGGCACCATCTGGTAATCATTAATTAATACTTAAATTATGAATACATGAACCTGTTTACAATAAAAACCTAGCATGGGCAATTCACTTTCAAAACTAATCTTAAGTTTATACAACAATGACAGTTTTTGTTTTACACTGAAATACATAATATACCTATGTATTTAAAAAACTGATATGCAACAATATTCAATACCAATATGAAGAATTTCATTAATTATTATTGTCATAGTAAATTAAAGCACATTTGGAATGTATGAAAACAATTTTCACACTATTATGTAATTATATAAATGTATTAAAATACTACCTTATCTTAAAATTACATTATGTGATTCAAAAAACACTAATTAGAGTGTTAGAATTAACATAATTATGTTAAAAATCTATCCCTTATCAAGGTTTTTAAGTAAACAGATTAAAATATATAAAGATTAACATTTTATAAAAGGCACAATACAATCACATGATAATAATATCTAGCTGTCCCAACTTTGTAACACCTTAATTCTTCATCAGCATGAATTAGACTTTTAAAGTTATTTCTGTACCAAAGTTTAATGAAAATTGTCAGTGGATACAACGCAAACAAATAACACAAAAGCATCCATATGGAACATATTGCTGGGGTAATTGTTAATAGTAATTCTTTCCACGTTTCAATACTTGTTGTACTATTTGGGGCATAGAAAAATTTAAAAACTCATAAGAATTGGTTTATCCATTCTCAAGATATCATCTAAAAAGCCATTCCATATACTTATATAAAAAATTGATTTTGGTCATAATTTTTTTTAAATTAACTATGATGTCAGACGTTTTAATAGCCAGAATAATGACTCAGATGTTTTAATAGCCATTCTACTATTCCAAAGGCAGACGATTCTATCAAATCTAGTATCATAAAAATCCGTCCAGGTTATAAGTATCGTAACCAACCTGACTTTGTTTTTATAAGTATAGATAATACAAATTATGTTATACAATCTCTAAAAAATACATTGTGCGTTGGAAGAACACTATTTATTGGAGACATACTCACAAGTATAAATACATCAAATATAAGGAATACAGGAACAGTCTCTCTTATCCTTTTATACCATAGCATTTTGAATATCTTACATGTTCATACAAAACTTCATTTTTAAATTTAATTCATTTCATTAACTTTGCATAAGCCAAGTTCATATAAGAATTATCACTCTTAAAGTGATTTAATATTATGATATAAAAATTCGCCGTCAAATTCAGTCTTTGTATTCAAATCTCAGTGCTACTAACCTTAAACTCTTTTTGGACGGCTTACTACTGCATAGTCAGTTCCATTGCAGTTGTTATGGGTCACCTCTTCCAATCCGACTTGGTTCTGAAGAGCCTGAGCTTGTGCTGCAGTCGGTACTTGTGGACCAGGGGTATTAGGTTTCCTGATCATGCCATAGCCCAAATGAGAGTCATCTGCTAATCTTGCAGTCTGCATGACATTTTCTACTTCATCATAATCATTCCATGTGTCCTTATTTTTACTGTCACCAACAGCTAATGTTGTTGGCCTTGCTTCAATCTTTTTATAACGCGAAGACTTATTCAGTTTGCTTGTTGATCCAAAGTATTGCAGTCTGTCATAATTTTCATCCTCCGGATCAACTATGGGGCTCGGCAGCAGAATTATTCTCGAAGCTTCAGGGCCTGTGGTGTTCAGGTTATCCTGTGATCTGGATATAAGTTTCATAACATTGGGACTGTCGCCCAAATTGGGTGTAAATTCAGTGTGATCTGGATCATCAATACCCAGTGTTTTCCAAGCCTCACTTCGAACCTCAACCTTATCATATGGCACTAAAGAACTTTCACTCTTCACTTGGTCAATTGGCTCATAATTATCTAGCTTTTTGTATCTACCAAAATCTATACTTTCATCTGTGGAGCTTGGTAGGTCCTTGTTGAGCATTATGTTTGGTTTATGAAGGCTGATAATTTTCCTCGGTGGCTTCTGAGGCTTGGGCTTCAAGGCTGGCTTAGGCATTAACAATGGGACTGACTCTCTTTCAGTGACAGAACTTTGTTGACTAGACACCGATGCAGTTTTAAATGAGAGCGAGCTTAAATTCAAATCATCAGGCCTCGCAGCAACCAGAGGGCTCCTTGATCCAGGAAATAAGTTGACACTAGGTTGAATGTTAAATTCAGTGTGCTCTGGACTATTCAGGTTATCATTACCAATCATCTGTTTCATTGTTTTCATTTTCAGTGATAAACATTTGAATATTTCAGATTGGTTAGGGTGTTCTAAGTGGAATATCCCTTCACCTGTATCACATTTCCTTCCTGCTTCAAAAGTAAATTTACCCTGTCTGTAACCATATCTTCTTATATATCTATATGGCCAAGTTGCATATAACTTGTTATCATTGACATCTCTTAGCTCTATGGCAGTGGCTGTGAGCAGTAGGAGATACCTGATTGGTTCCAAGCCACATCTTGTAGATGCATCTGATGAACACATTTTGACTGAAAAGATACCTTCACCCGATGAACAGTAAAGGTCATTGTCCTCATCACAACTGATGGGACTGGAGTCCCTGCCCTTGAAGGCTACTGATTGTAATGCGGTCACCCATTCCAGTGTTTCAGATTCTGACTGTGCACTAACTTGTTGAGTTATAGACTTAGTAAGTATTGTTATAGTATTCGGACTAGTATGAGTTATCTTGATGCAATTTTCTAAAGTTATAATCTTAGGAATAGCACCAGATGAAACATCATCTTTGTTATCATATATTTCGAGTCGTTCAATACCTTGTTTACTGGCAGTAAATAAAATGCAGTATTTTTGTTGCCAATTTTTCTGAAATCATATTAAAACGTGTCTGTTAGTAAATTAAAGTCCACCATAGAAAAATCGGTAGGTAAATATTTTGTGATTATAGGGTTAAATGTTAAGTTACTACCTATATGAATAGACTGATAGCATATTTGAGTAAGTGAAACCAGCTCCAAGTTGTTTTCTTAAACAAGTTGCAAGGTGTTGGAGAGTTGCTACGCGACTTTACAAGAAGACTCTATCGCCTGCCTGACTCATTAGAAAGCATTCAGCCTTAACACGCTACGCGCACTACTAGCGTGACCAACCCAGTTTCAACTGCGTATATAATCCTGAATACATGATTTACATAAAGTACACACAAAAAATACCTTCTTGGGAAATTTGCTTAACATATTTCCTCCCGCTGGGGGGAACAACAAACAACCGGATTTTATTTCGTCGTCCAGATCCATCTTGATATTTAACATCGAATATATAAAAAAATCACTCTTCACGATTCAAATTCAATGTTGAGACTCACAAACAATCGAAAATGCAATCGCTTTTCAGCATTATTCATTTCAAAACAGTGAAAAAGTACTTTTTATTTCAGTGCACAAAAGTGCAATGCACAGAGTACATTCTATGTGCAATGCATGCACACTGTATCGACAGACAATACAAAATTAGTGGACATTATTTAAATTCATTCAATTTTAGTTTGTAACCAATTGTAATAGGAAGCATATTCGTTGTACATATATCACGTAATCATTGAGTACAGATTAGATTACTACAGATTTTTGTTCCAGTGAGAGCTTATAGAGCTGACAGATTACATCATGACCACAGAGTACATTTTAATGTGACAATTGAAAACATTTTGTTAAACGTGAAACTACATAAAAATACATATCCTTTCTTTATTTTTGTACCCCGAGTTGGAAAATTTTATGTCCAATTTTTAGGTTACTTTGTTTTGAAGAAGAAAAAAAACGAATAAATGCATGATAACGTTATTGCTACAGCAGAATGTATTATTGCCACCATGTTTATATAATTTAAATGTTGACTAAATTAACAAGTGACCACCAAAAATGTATGTTAAAGGAATTAATCGTATTCAGCCGTACCAATGACGTTATTTGGCGTTAAAAACTTATTGAGATTTTTGTAGTAATGATTTATATACCTGAAAATTTAAGTGGAAATATTATTTTTTTTTAAATGAGAAATCACCTGTACCCTTCGATCAATACATTATTGATCGAAGCCTGTACCTCCTAATATGTCAATTCTCGACCCGGTCATAAAGACCTTAACGGCGTCACCGAATAGGACAAGCTGCATAATATGCCTAATATGTCCGTATATCAAAATCTGTGGACAATATACATACTACCTAAGGAAATGTCATTTCTCATTGACACTTTGACAGGCAGAAAATAAATAACATTGAAGAAATTCAATTTTGATTATTTTTGATTTCGTCATAAATAAAAGTGAACATATTGATTTTCAGCATGTCGAACAACGTTAATCCTTTAGCTGGGACTGCGAATCTTCTAGACGAACTTGATAGTAGGTTTTTTCTTGCTCTTGTCATAGTTTTGTTATGTCCAATTGTCTTTATCCCGTGATGCTTGTTTCATGAAGAGAAGTTAATGGTACTGCTCCGGGATGGAAGAACATTGATTGGATACTTGCGCTGTGTGGACCAGTTCGCGAATTTAGTTCTTCACAAAACTATTGAGAGGATACATGTTGGCAGAGAGTATGGTGACATACCTAGAGGCATTTTTATCGTCAGAGGTGAAAATGTTGTGCTTTTAGGAGAAATAGTAAGTAAAGTATTACGTTATAGTTATATCTTATTACACAATATACATTATACACATAATAATATATTTAATACTTCTTACTTTCTATAGCGCTACAACTTTGTGGGTCTTGGCATCCTCCAAGATCTTTCTCCACCTCAATCTATCTCTGACCTCCTTTCTCTAGGATGATTTCTTGCCCATTCTAAGTAGGTGAATATAGGTTTTTAATTTGATGTTGAAAAAAAAATTACCTACTATTTTTAATTTAAGCTGATAGAACAGAATGCACATATTAAAATTATGATTTTTTCTTCACATAATGGTTCTTAAGTTTCCTTTTTTATTTCAGGATAAAGAAAAAGAAGATAGTCTTCCACTAACAGAAGTCTCTGTAGATGATATTTTAGATGCACAGAGAAGGGAACAAGATGCAAAAATTGAACAGCAAAAATTATTATCGAAAGCACTTAAGGAAAGAGGGTTGAACCTCCTTGCAGACTTAGGACATGATGATATGTTCTAAATTTTAGAATAAGATATTATAATGTCAATGTGGGTAAATGGGAACAGTTTAGAGAAGCTAAAACTGTATCTACTTTTAAAACATTAATTGTGACGCAATATAGTAAGTAATCATATTTAATTATGAAAAAAAAACAAATCATTCAATTAAACAGAGGAATTTAATAAATTTATCAAATTAATTATTTTATTTAATTAACAAAATTAAGTTCATATTATGAACATCATACAAAATTTGAATAAGCTGTTTGACAAGTGAAACTGTACAATATGAATGAATCCATCAACTTTTACAAAAACTTTTACAAAATTGCTAACCTGTTTGGTGAGGCTGTCAGGGTCTGTAGGGACAACATCAAGAGCTCATTTGAAAAAGAAAGGTCACTCTGTACCCTTTTACCCACATTTCCTATTGTCTTTATGTAGATTCCACCAACATTAAGAATTAGTTTGTGATATAAAAAAGGCTTTAATAGCCTTTTTGCGGACTGTGCTTTTTTAAAAGTTTATAAATACAAGGGAGCAGTGGTTATCAAACTTTCCTCTCACTTAAGTGGTCTGGGTTCATATCCAAGTGATGCACAAATTACTTTTCTTGGTTATGTAGAATGAAGCTTCGATCTGTGGTGGGAAATTTAAATAACAATTAACTATTTAGAACATAAATATACTATTTAGTGACATTATCTTTTAATTTGCACACATACCACATTGCATTTTTTATGTACCCTTTGAGGTTCTAAACTTGAATAAATTTGAATACAACTTCACAATACAATTTTTGTTTTTTTTTCGATTGTTTCATGAACCTTCAATTTTGATTCAAAATTAAGTTAAATTATTACTGCTTACTTAAGCTACACAGTAGGTATGTGCATATAATTATGCCACCAGTTGACATGACAGAAAAAACTGATTTTATTATTTTATACCCTTACAAACATTCACATAAAAAACTATAATGTCACTTTATACTTGTGTTCTAACACTAAAAATTATGCTGTAAATTTTTTTTTTTTTTTAAAAGCTTTTGTAACTTTTTTTTATTTTCATGCATTGTCATCAGAACCTAATATGTGTGCCAAATTTCAGCTCGATAGCTTCAGTGGAAGTGGGTGTAATATTGATTGCAAGATTCCAGGACATACTTACTTACAAGATACATACGAGTGAAGTTAAATAAAAGCTTTTAAAAAAAATATATATTTTTTTTAATTTCCAGCTATGGATCAAAGCAATCACCATAATAAATTATAATGTTACCTGCAATAATGGTGAAGGAAACATTGTGAGGAATCCTGAATACCTGAGAGTTCTCCATAGTGTTTGAAGACATGTGAAGTTGCCATCCGCACTTGGCCAGCATGGTAGACTAAGGCCTAACTCCACCCATCTGTGCCCATCAATGGGACAAAGGCAAAAAGGGCTCAAAACTGAGTAAATATTGAGTACTGAGCAGTCCATTTTCTATCTTTATCTTTATTATTGTGAAATATGTTGCAATATATAAAAAACATTTTTGGGTGCATATCTTTTGTTATTAATATTTTAAAGTTAATTAAAATAATGTTTGGTAAACTCGTATTTTTTTACAATATACCGCAACAAATATGTTTTTGTTTAATTTTGGCTAAAAATCCTCCTTTTTGCAAGCTTGCAACTCAAAAGTTACCTACTCCATTCTGAAGTGATGACTGATATTTAGCTTTAACCCATAGATGTCCCACTGTCTGTTGGGCACGGAACTCTGCCACATTCACAACTGCGAGAGTTCTCTATAAAACACACAGCGCCAATGCAAATTGTAGTTGCACAGCTTCGACTTAACGTGCACTCCAAAGCAAGGAAGTGCTGATGAAGTTTTGCTAGTGGTCCTTGATCCGTAAATCGACCATGCCCGACGTTGTTTATCTCAGTCGATCACATACGATCGATGGGAGCCTTTCGGCTATGAACGCTTCATACATACACTTAAAGTTAAAACTTGTAAGGGGTAGTTACTTAGTGGTCGACTTGGTGACTTTATTATGGTGAACTACTGTCATTATGTAGCGGGATTACACACACATGTAAATTCTGTGGGAGAATCTCACCCACATGTGTTTATATGTCTGTTCCATAAATAAGGTTTGATTTCATTGGAAATGGTAATGTTTTTTATTTTATATAAAAATTAAAAAGAAAAAAAATTGACTCAAAAACATGTTTCTGAACGAATATTTACGGCCGTTGTGATTTTGACAGCTGGTTGGCCTGGTTGACATTTGTTTGATTTTAAACAATGTCAAAGAGGAATTGGGAAAGGAACGAGATATTTAGATTTTTGTGAACAATAATAAATTTATTATTATCTAATGTTTTTTGTCCACAAAGTAATGAAAGTTTAACGGAAATATGTGATATTTTTTATAGAAACTAAGTCTAATTATGTGAATTGAGTGTCCAATACTGAATAAATGTAAGCCCAAAAATTCGAGCGAGTGTAACAGTATTAAGTTGCTGAAAATGTGTTCATCTGAAATAAACTTAATAGAAAGACTTAGGAAGGAGAACTTGGAACAGTATTTTACCTTAGTGCGCATGCATTTGTCTTTTGTAGTTGATATAAACACTGACGAGTAAGTTATTATATTATATTTATTAATGTTATATGCGTTTAAGTCAATGCAATTTACTTGGACCTCAAATCTCACCGTCTCAATTTTTTTAAATCTTTTTTGTAGTGTCGACGGTTCGACAGACAAACCAAAGCAATTTAGGTGGAACTTTCATAAAAAATCAAAGAACACCACCACAAATTCTAGTCAAAATAATGTTAAGAACAACACAGAAGCCAACTCAATAAATGAAGAAGGAATTTTGAGGCTGAATGAACTTATTGAATTCCTATCAAAACCTGAAAGTGAGTTGATTGAACATTGTAACTTTAACTAATTTTAAAGACAATGGTGCCCACTTATCACTAGGTGGCACCCCTAAATCTGTGTTAAAAAAATTAAGTACTTTGATATTGTATAATATCTTGCCTCTATAGGCATGTAATGTAAGTTTAGTTATCCTTAAAAATTGCTTGTTATTCCCAAGAAACTAACTCTATAAACTGTCTTACATAAAACACATTTAAATTTCAGATGTAACCCAAGAAGGGATATTCCGTCGTACTGGTTCCTTGAGTCGGCAACAAGAACTTCGTCAACTCCTCTTAACTGGCTCCAACCTTGGCTTGGAGGACGGCAAGTTTTCTGTGCATGACTGTGCATCGGTTCTAAAGGGTTTCCTTGCCGAGTTACCACAGCCTTTACTCATGGAGCAGTATTACCAGACTTATTGTACCCTAGCAGGTCAGTATCTCAATTGATAGGTTTAATTAATGAATAGTTATGAAGATAGATATATAAATAAATCCCAACTGTAAATGAAACATTCGAAAAATCTTATTTAACATACTTATTGTACATAGTAGATTAAGTAGATAGTCTACATATAATGATTTAAATGTTTAGTAAATATTCAATATAACAATTATTAAGTAAGTATGTAGTTATTTTAATTTTTACTAATTTTAATACTATCATCGCAACCCTTTCTTTTTTCCACTGTTGGGCACGGGTCTCCTCTCAGAATGGGATGGATTAGGCCTTAGTCCACAACGCTGGCCAAATGCGGATTGGCAGACTTCACATGCCTTCGAGAACATTATGAAGAACTCTCAGGCATGCAAGTTTCCTCACGATGTGTCCTGCACCTTTATAGCAAGTGACATTTAATTTCTAAAATCGCACATAGCTTGGAAAAGTCATTGATGCGTGCCGCTGGGGTTTGAACTGGGACAGAGACTGAGAAGACAAAAATGGGTGTCACAGATACAATCTGCATCTAGACAACCGGTTATTTTAATACATCGAAAAATACTCGAGTTTATACTATACGAGCTTATATGCGCGCCAAAGCTCGCACGGGTTGCGCGTGTAGCCTTTTGCTAAAACTTTTTTTTTGTACGCTGGGAAATGCGTTGCATCCTGCCTGTCACAGACAGTCCAGAGTAGATACCCACTAAAACTCAGCGGCACCTTCAGCGTCCGAATGAGACGGCACGGGATCGCTTGCGCATCACTACCGTAGCGCCTCGATCGACGGCCGACGCGCGCCTTGCGCCATTTTTTTTATTCCTTTTTTGATGTGAAACATCTTTAGGCGGAGGGCACACCAAATTTTTGGCGTGGCGAGCGTGACGATAATGGAATATATATACTATACAGTTCCGACAAATGACGGTCGGAAATTATTTTATTAATAAAATATAATAATTAAATATTTTTTTTTGTTTTTTTTCTTATATGTTTTAGTTCCTGTCATAATCTGTACCTACTTTTGTGCATATTACTTGTACAAAATAATTTCGATGATTCACATCTGCCAGGCGTCCCGTGACTTTTTTTTTCTTTTTTCGCTTCGAAACGACCTGTCACGCTCGTACAGTTAAAACGCTAGGTAACATTTCCAGCCCAATACCCACCGAACGCGGAGTCCTCCGAGCCGAAGCTGCTGACGGCGCTGCAGCTGCTGCTGCTGCTGCTGACGCCGCCGCACCGCAGCTTCCTCGCGCGCCTGCTGACGCTGCTGCGGCTTGTCGCCGACAACGAGCCGGCCAACCGCATGTCGCCCGACACGCTCGCCACTATGTTCACGCCGCATCTGCTCTGCCCTAGAAAAGTAAGTCGCTGCGACCCGTAGACGTCCCACTGTTGGGCACGGGTCTCCTCTCAGAATGGGAGGGATTAGGCCTTAGTCCACCACGCTGGCCAAGTGCGGATTGGCAGACTTCACATACCTTCGAGAACGTTATGATGAACTCTCAGGCATGCAGGTTTCCTCACGATGTGTCCTTCACCGTTATAGCAAGTGACATTTAATTTCTTAAAACGCACATAACTTAGAAAAGTCATTGGTGCGTGCCGCTGGGGTTTGAACCCGGACCGCTCGAGTGAGAGGCGAGTTCGATTGCAGCTGGGCTGTCACCGCGAAAAGTAAGTAATAAATACTAATAATAAATATTTTCTAGCGTCTATCTCATAGCGTCCATAGCCCAATGGCTCGCTTCGATTCAATGAGATCGAAAGTGTTAAACAACGACGGGCGCGGTCGGTTTGTGGATGGGTGACCGATAATGGCAAAAATGTCATGGACTCTACCGTGCTTCGGAGGGTACGTAAAGCCGTCGGTCCCGGTTGTTTTCAATTGTGGAAACAGTCGTTAAGCCTTGTCGAAGACCTTCGGGTGGCTTGAGAACATTCGACACTGGGTTGGCCACTAACCCCTTCACCAATCCGCATTGGTGCAGCGTGGTGGAGTATGCTCTAGACCTCCTGCAGCAGTGTCTGTGGGGGAGACCCTTGCCCAGCCGTGGGATGTCTATGGGTCGCAGCGAGTTAGGTTCACTACTGGACATAATCAAGGCTGCTAATCCGCCTCTTGGCCAGCGTAGTGGACTGAGGGTGTGAGGAGACCCGTGCCCAATAGTGGGGCAAAGATAGAGTTGTGGTGGTGGGTGGATAAGCCTCTCCTAACCAGTCTGACCAGTCCATATAATTCCAGTGGTTTTCCCCATCTTCCTTAGGCCGTATGTCCACCTTGTCGAGTAAAGTAATAAAATAACATCAGAATTTCTAATTTGATCAAGGCTAGATGGCTGTTAAAATAGTGCTTCACTATTCCCAAGCTCCTGGAGTTGACAGTGTCAAAATGTATCTATATTACATATGCCAACAAACAGGCATGGACGCGAGAAAACTGTCTCTTCCAGTATTTTTGTCATTTAACTTGTCAGTGTTGTATCTTGCTTACGATGTTTAGCAACTCGTTCTGAGTTGGTTGGAAGTTGGATGTAGCCTTGGTCTACCATACCATACTACGGCTATGATATCGTTTTTAAGTCTACTAGTCTAAACTAGTGGAAGCCCGCAGCTTCGCTCGCGTGGAATTAGACAACAATAGTTTCGTTTATCACCTAGTAATATTATATGTCCTATAATATGTCACTCAGTGAAGTAGCTTTCTAATGGTAAAAGAATTTTTGAAATCGGTCCAGTAAATTTTGTGTGAAAACATTATAAACAAATGTTTTCTCTTCATACTATAAGGGTCGACTCACACTGGCCCAGAGTCGAAGCGACGCGACGCGTCATGTTTTTCCGCCTACAGCATATTCAGCTCTATTGCTCTATTGCCCTTAGTATAGATATCCGAATGCTTGTGTGCTTGCTTGACTGTTGTGTTCTAAGAATGATATCGGTATATCCAGTTATCACCGGAAACGTTCCACGCGGACGCGCTCGCGCTCTCGCCGGTGATGAGCTTCATGATCCGGCGGTCGGCGCGGCTGTTCGAGGCGCCCGCGCGGCTCGCGACCGACGCCGCCGCCTACTTCACCGTGCGCGAGCGCCGGCGCGTGCTGTCGCCCGACGCCGACCTGGACGAGAGCATCACCGACAAGTGAGTATAAACGTTCCACGCGGACGCGCTCGCCCTCTCGCCGGTGATGAGCTTCATGATCCGGCGGTCGGCGCGGCTGTTCGAGGCGCCCGCGCGGCTCGCGACCGACGCCGCCGCCTACTTCACCGTGCGCGAGCGCCGGCGCGTGCTGTCGCCCGACGCCGACCTGGACGAGAGCATCACCGACAAGTGAGTATAAACGTTCCACGCGGACGCGCTCGCCCTCTCGCCGGTGATGAGCTTCATGATCCGGCGGTCGGCGCGGCTGTTCGAGGCGCCCGCGCGGCTCGCGACCGACGCCGCCGCCTACTTCACCGTGCGCGAGCGCCGGCGCGTGCTGTCGCCCGACGCCGACCTGGACGAGAGCATCACCGACAAGTGAGTATAAACGTTCCACGCGGACGCGCTCGCGCTCTCGCCGGTGATGAGCTTCATGATCCGGCGGTCGGCGCGGCTGTTCGAGGCGCCCGCGCGGCTCGCGACCGACGCCGCCGCCTACTTCACCGTGCGCGAGCGCCGGCGCGTGCTGTCGCCCGACGCCGACCTGGACGAGAGCATCACCGACAAGTGAGTATAAACGTTCCACGCGGACGCGCTCGCCCTCTCGCCGGTGATGAGCTTCATGATCCGCCGGTCGGCGCGGCTGTTCGAGGCGCCCGCGCGGCTCGCGACCGACGCCGCCGCCTACTTCACCGTGCGCGAGCGCCGGCGCGCGCTGTCGCCCGACGCCGACCTGGACGAGAGCATCACCGACAAGTGAGTATAAACGTTCCACGCGGACGCGCTCGCGCTCTCGCCGGTGATGAGCTTCATGATCCGGCGGTCGGCGCGGCTGTTCGAGGCGCCCGCGCGGCTCGCGACCGACGCCGCCGCCTACTTCACCGTGCGCGAGCGCCGGCGCGTGCTGTCGCCCGACGCCGACCTGGACGAGAGCATCACCGACAAGTTTGTATATACACTTGCGAGTCAACTGGATTATGTAGTTGGAGGTGGGAGAGGTAGGTTCCTTATGTCCGGAACGCGGTGATCGCGTGCGACTGCCAGCTGGAGTCGCTGGATCAGTTTGTGGTCCGCTTGGCGCGTGATATGTAAAACCGCGTCGACAATATGGGCCACATCCCCATCTAAGGGTCGACTCACACTGGCGCAGAGACGAAGCGACGCGACGCGTCATGTTTTTCCGCCTACAGCATATTCAGCTCTATTGCTCTATTATTAAAGCACCGCTCGACTCCAGCCCGCTCTACATCAGCCGCGCGTCGACGCGCGCCACCATATTTACGTAGCAGAAATTTGTACTTAAATAATAGAGGCGGAAAAACATGTCGCGTCGCGTCGCTTCGACTCTGCGCCAATGTGAGTCGACCCTAAGGGGGATAGCGCCGCTGCATGCGCGCTCCCCCTAAGGCCGACCGCTCCCTAGAGAGCTGTTGGACCTTCTTCCCCCCGACCATCAGGGGAAAATTAGCGGCTAACGGCTAGTAGTAAACGACTGGCTCCCACGCTCAACAGCGGGGAAGTCACAGACGGGGTTTACCCCTGGAGCAATTGCCCGGATAGAGGGGACCTCCCCAGATTCCGGATTCCCTCAGCGCAAGACCGCCCACGGCGACGCGGAAGAGGAGGAAAGGTCTGTCTGTCTGTCACTCGCCACCGTGCAACGGAGTCGTCGAAGTAGTAAAGTCTATATCGCAATTGAAAATATGTAAAAAATAGTATATTTCATTACAAGTGCGGAAAGCCTGTCATTGCAAAGAGTTCCGACAAATGTCTACCCGAGCCGAAGGCGAGGGTTGACAGTCGGAACAAGTTGCAATGACGGTTCCGCACGTGTACTGAACAACTATTTTTAATACAGTTGCGAAAAAATGAAGCAATTTAATAAAATAATAAAAACACAAACTAAACTCGCAAAGAACATTTTTGGAAAATGGCGCCAACCGTAAAAGAATACAGAGTATTGCAGAGATTTTTTTTTGTTTTCTTCACCCATTCTGGGTAGGCAAAGGGAACTATGCCCATACAGCCAAGTCTTCAGTAGAATTTTTTTATTGACATGAAATTTAATGAGATGAAATGAAATTAAACCTAACCTAACTCATTGAATCAAATCATTAAATCGGATATTGAAACAAATTAGTAGCTTCTTTTTAGAAATATTTGCATGAATCATAAAAACTTCTATGAATTTTTTTTTAGTAAAAATTTCGTGGTTGGTTTTTTCTTTTTAATAGACATTATTTTGACAGTCGGGAAAGAGAACGCACGAGTTCGGAAAAGGTAAAGAAAAAGCACGAGTGTGTAATAGCTCACTTCCCGAACGCTATACGTCCCTGTAATATGCCACTTTTTGAGCAACTGTATTAAAATAGTATATTTCGCTACAAGTGCGGAAAGCCTGTCATTGCAAAGAGTTCCGACAAATGTCTACCCGAGCCGAAGGCGAGGGTTGACAGTCGGAATAAGTTGCAATGACGGTTCCGCACGTGTACTGAACAACTATTTTTAATACAGTTGCGAAAAAATGAAGCAATTTAATAAAATAATAAAAACACAAACTGAACTCGCAAAGAACATTTTTGGAAAATGGCGTCAACCGTAAAAGAATACAGAGTATTGCAGAGATTTTTTTTTGTTTTCTTCACCCATTCTGGGTAGGCAAAGGGAACTATGCCCATACAGCCAAGTCTTCAGTAGAATTTTTTTATTGACATGAAATTTAATGCGATGAAATGAAGTGAAACCTAACCTAACTCATTGAATCAAATCATTAAATCTGATATTGAAACAAATTAGTAGCTACTTTTTAGAAATATTTGCATGAATCATAAAAACTTCTATGAATTTTTTTTTAGTAAAACTTCGTGGTTGGTTTTTTCTTTTTAATAGACATTATTTTGACAGTTGGGAAAGAGAACGCACGAGTTCGGAAAAGGTAAAGAAAAAGCACGAGTGTGTAATAGCTCACTTCCCGAACGCTAAACGTCCCTGTAATACGCCACTTTTTGAGCAACTGTATTAAAAAATGTATTTCAGAACGGCAGCGAACACGGTGTACACGTTCGTGGACCGGCACCGCAGCAGCGCGGAGAACGCGCACAACCCCACCGACACGGCGCTCGCGCAGCTCTACGCTCACATCCAGGCGCTGCCCGACTCGCACCACAAGCGGCGGCTCGTCAAGCACTTCAACCGGCAGAACGGATACGGTGAGTTGATAGCCGTCGCTAGCTATAAAAGTGTAGCTCTGAACGAAATTCCGTGGGGATAGCCGTCGCTAGCTATAAAAGTGTAGCTCTGAACGAAATTTCATGGGGATAGCCGTCGCTAGCTATAAAAGTGTAGCTCTGAACGAAATTCCGTGGGGATAGCCGTCGCTAGCTATAAAAGTGTAGCTCTGAACGAAATTCCGTGGGGATAGCCGTCGCTAGTTATAAAAGTGTATCTCTGAACGAAATTCCGTGGGGGATAGCCGTCGCTAGCTATAAAAGTGTAGCTCTGAACGAAATTCCGTGGGGATAGCCGTCGCTAGTTATAAAAGTGTATCTCTGAACGAAATTCCGCGGGGATAGACGTCGCTAGCTATAAAAGTGTAGCTCTGAACGAAATTTCATGGGGATAGCCGTCGCTAGCTATAAAAGTGTAGCTCTGAACGAAATTCCGTGGGGATAGCCGTCGCTAGTATAAAAGTGTAGCTCTGAACGAAATTCCGTGGGGATAGCCGTCGCTAGCTATAAAAGTGTAGCTCTGAACGAAATTCCGCGGGGATAGCCGTCGCTAGCTATAAAAGTGTGGCTCTGAACGAAATTCCGTGGGGATAGCCGTCGCTAGCTATAAAAGTATAGCTCTGAACGAAATTCCGTGGGGATAGCCGTCGCTAGCTATAAAAGTGTAGCTCTGAACGAAATTTCGGGGTATACGCTCAGTTCACCGTTCTATCTCGATTAATTTCTGTGATGAGGATTATATGTGAACCTATTATCTTTAGGAACACCTATACAAATACAGAGGACTGGCAAGGTGGCCGGTTCGCGAAGTTTCGGTGACTCTATAAAGAGACACATTTTCAACAAGGGCCTTCTCAACAAGACCCCGAAGAAGGGATCCAACCCCACCATGAACACAGTTGAAGAGGTAATTCATTGTCTATTATTGAATTATGCATGTGAAAATCTGCATCAGTTTTCAAAATAATAATTTAACGAATTCTACTAAAATGGCTGTTCTATTCTCTACTAAATATTATAAAAAAAAAAAAATTAAGGCTGTTTATAATTGATGTCAATTTAAGGGTCTTTCTTATTCATAACAAATTAGTAAGCCTCTTAAAGCTATAAAGTGTCTTGTAAACTTCTGTCAAACTCTGAATTGAAAGAAGAAGACAAAACACTCTATAACTAAAATAGGTTTACTAATTTGTTATGAATAAGTTAACCTATAAGTAAGTATACTAGTCTTGTATAATTCTTTTTCAAGAATATACTATTTTTGTTTCATCGTTCATCTTCTGTACCATCCAAATAACGTCAAACGCTTTTCCTGTTGTATATGTTATATCCACGTGTCAATGTTACTAACTTGAACGAGCCGTTGCACTGTGTGATCTGTCTCTTTCCTGTAATTGTCTATCTCCCTCTAACTTTCGCGTCACGTGCTAACGCATGCGTTATTTCCAGAGGTCGAGCAAAACCAAGTTGCGTTACACAGAAGACGACAAGGGCATTGTTGTAAAGAACTTGACTCTCAAAATAGCAAGTTCAGAATCGTTGGACGACGAATATGATTCGGATAGAAGCAACGAGAGCACTCTATCTGAAGGCGCGTTGAATAAATCCCGAAAGATGAGTCCCAAATTCGTATCCGAACCGAATCTTAGCTCCCTAGATTCTAATGAAGAAACTCCAAAGAACACAAAGAAACGTGGGACTAGATTGTTCCGTTCGAAGATAATATCCGCTTCGCAGAATATAAACAAGAAGTATCAGAAGCGGACAGTGCTTCGGGCCACGCCCACTTCCTGCGTATCGTGCTTCGACGACCAAGAGACGGGTTCGGAAACGGAGGTGTCCGAATCTTTAACGCCAAAGAAAACTAAGCTTTGTGCGAGTGATATAGAGTTCAAAATTAATTATTTAACGAGCACTCCAGGTTGTGAAGCGGTTTTGGACGAGGAATACGCAACGCCTTATACGAGGAACTTCAGACGGGCGTCGATGTCGCCTATAACTAAGTCGACGCAGAAGTTGTCTAAGGCGATGCAGGTTTGGCAAGATAGTTATCTTAGCGTTAACGAGCGATTTCTTTGAATGATTTTATCCATACTAATATTATAAATGCGAAAGTAACTCTGTCTGTCTGTCTGTCTGTGTCGCTTTCACGCCAAAACTACAAAACCGATTTAAATGAAATTTGGTACTCAGATAGTTTAGAGCCTGGGAAAGGACATAGGCTACTTTTTAATTGGATTTTTTTTTTGTAAAAGGGTTGAAAAGGGGGATGAAAAGTTGTATGAAAGTTTTGTCATTTTCAGAACTAGTAGCATAAAATTTGTATTATAGGCTGTTGATTAGATATAAATAAATATCGCATTCAAAGTTTGTAAAAATTTTGTAAGGGTGTGAAATAAACCTATATTATTATGTCTAATTCCACGCGTGCGAAGCTGCGGGCGCCCACTAGTACTAAATATATGTATATCACCTCCATAGAATAATGGGCACATTAACTAATGAACATTTGAACATTTCTAGTTGACTTTTCTCGCGCTTTTAACAGATTCCTTCAGATTAAGTACTTCATATATAAAAAAATTATTTCTTTCGTCTCATAAACCTGAGCGAGCTACAATAATTTTCTATCAGTATTATTTGTAAATTATCACATTTAGAAGAAAACAAATGAGGTAAAGTACATTAATCAACGGTTTTCAGTTAAAATCAGTTTAAAATTGAAATCCCTCGTTTGCGCTTTCCTTGAAACATTTCAATTTCGTTCTACGCTTTACACGTTAATGCTGTTGGCTTTTTTGTATGTTTGTGTGACTATTTCATTTTATCATCAATTGTTCATACATTCTTTCATATTTGAGTTACTTACGGTGCAAGGATTATCATGTATCTGAAAAAATAACACGCATATTTAATTATTACGTATCAACTAGATAGGGAAATTTTAAGTCAATTATAATCAATTTGCTACACAGTTGATAGTATATTGTGTATTTACGGTGTATTAACCAATTTGCAAGTAATGAAGAAGAATCTCACTGGGTTGTCGACTAACGCCTCCACCAATCCGCATTGGAGCAGCGTGGTGGAGTATGCTCTAGACCTCCCGCAGCTATGTCTGTGGGGGAGACCCGTGCCCAGCAGTGGGACGTCTATGGGTCGCAGCGTAAACCAGTTTGCAAGTAATGAAGAAGAATCTAGATTGTGGTGATGAAGTGAAGCTGTATTTCGTCGAGAGATAAAACCGTGGCTGTTAAAACGTTATAACCACTTGGTATTATTTTTTGCATTCTAAGTTATAACGCCTAGTTTTCTCGATTCCAGGAATCAATAATGACGCCTCGCTCGAGAAAGCCTCTGATAATAACGTCGGAGCAACGCGACAGTATGCCAGAGAACGCCAACAAGGAATTAGACGCGTATCGAGAGACTGACGCGTATCGAGAGACTGACGCGTATCGCGAGACTGACGCGTATCGCGAGACTGACGCGTATCCCCAGTCCATGTGCCAGTCGATGTCGCCGAAGAACGACAGCGACTTCGTGTCGTCGGACGACGACATGATGTGTCGGTCTTCGTTCTCTTGTGAGAGGTATGTAGGAGGAGACGTTAGGGAATCTTGATCTTACACAGCGCATGGAGAGACCGACGTGATACTGACCAGTATCGTGACGTTGACGCATCCATCCATCCATCCATTAAAACCTTAAGTGTGTGTGGTATGTGCAAAATTTGAACCATAAAAATAGTAAAACTTCATTCAAAATCCTCCCGAAGCTAAGCTAATAAAATATTCACGCAATGATTAATTATTATGCTTGAAAATAGCTTCACCGCTATCGAAAAAACGTTTACAGACCATTCAACCGTCATGCAAATGGCGGCACCGCTTTTTGACATTACGGTGTCTATTACCGTTCTCTAGAAAACCGCGCCATTTTGTTTACATAGACAACGTTCTAGTGACGTCATTTTATTTTATTTATTTTTATTTTATTAAACGCTTTATTATACCTAAATATGGTACAAAAGGCGGACTTAATGCTAAGAGCATTTTCTGCCAGTCAACCTTTGGGCTAAGCAGAGAGAAGCTAAGGCGGTATATTTTAAAAATTGTGTATTACCTGATTATATATAGATGATGGATGTAAGCAATATTTATTTATATATTACCGATATTAATATAATATAATATTATAAATATAAATTAAAAATAAATATTTTAATTTATTTATTTATTTATAATAATGAATAAACTTAATATAGATACATATATATCATTTAATTATAGCAAGCCGATAAACTACAAATCGGGGTTATTTGTAGCAGTGAGTTATAAAATGAGCCCTTACTTTAGCTTTGAAAACAGGTTTACTGCAATTTTTCCTTAGATCTGCCGGCAGAGCGTTCCAAAGCTTGATAGCGGTAATAGCGAAGGAATTAGATGTGAAGGATGAGTGGTGGAGAGGTATAGACAGAGTAAGAGAATTAGAGGATCTCAACTGGAGATTGTGAAGGTCAGAGAGGAAGGTAAATTTTTCTTTAAGATATCCTGGAGAGTGTGTCTGGAAAAGGATAGAAAAGAGAGTATTGAGTATTCTGACTTGTCTCCGCTCACGGATAGGGAGCCAGTTAAGTTGGCGACGAAAGGAAGATATATGATCGTACTTGCGAAGACAGAAGATAAATCGTATAGCATTATTTACCAGCCTTTCTAACTTATTGAGGAGCTCGGCCGTAATATTAGAGCAACACACATCAGCATAGTCAATTATCGGCAAAATCAGACTCTGGACAAGAGTTGCTTTGACCTTAATGGGAAGGAAATTCCGGAGCCGATTTAGAGATCGTAGCGTTGCAAAAACAGATTGACTGACCTGATTAACGTGGGCAGTCCAGCTGAGTGTTGAGTCTATGTGAAGTCCCAAGTCTTTCACACTGGATGAGATTGGAATAATGGTGTTTTCGAAGATAATAGGTGTGACAGCATTGGGATTGAATTTAGCCATTTGCCGAGAACTCCCAATTGCAATCGCTTGGCATTTTAAAGGGTTTACGAAGATACCGTACCTACGAGACCACTGACCTACAGCGTTAAGATTTTTATTAATGGTGTTTATAGCCTCGTTGATGTGATCTACGTCAGCTTTGGCATATATCTGAAGGTCGTCAGCGTATAGATGGAATGAGCAACTAAGTGAGAACGTCAGGAAGTTTATGTAGATCGAAAAAAGTAATGGAGAGAGGATCCCTCCTTGCGGGACGCCAGAAGTTAAGGTAGACCAGTCTGAAACTTTTCTGTCCACCCGGACTGCCTGTTGTCGCCCTCGGAGGTATGAAGAGAACCACTCGAGAGCCGTTGGTGAAAACCTAAAATGCTGAAGGGCAGCCAGGAGGATATCGTGATCCACCATATTGAAAGCATTGGAGAAATCAATGAGTACGAGAATCGTGACCATTTTATCCTCCATGCCGCTCCGAATGTCTTCAGTAACTTTAAGTAAAGCGGTTGTTGTACTATGACCCGGTCTGAAGCCTGATTGAAGGGGAGTGAGTAAATTATTTTGAAAAATGAAAGTTGATACTTGTTTGTGAGCTGCAGCTTCAAGAATTTTAGATAAGAAGGGTAAAATGGAGATTGGTCTGAAGTTGCTCAGGGAAATAGGATTATTAATTTTGGGAAGAGGGGTAAGGAAGGCCTTTCGCCACAAACTAGGAAATACTCCGGTAGAGAACGATGAATTAATGATGTGAGTAAGAGATGGTAGGATATAATCTAAAATAGGGAGAATCATAGATCTACCCACATCATCACAACCGACTGCTTTAGATTTTACGGAGGAGAAAATCTTCAGAGTTTCTTCCATGGTCACGGAAGAAAAAGAGAAGGTGTCAATGCCAGGTACAGCTAAAGAGGAAATATCAGAAATAGTTATCGTTTTTACAGAAGGAGAGAGCAAAACAGAAGAGGAAAAATGATCATTAAGTTCATTCAGAGAAAAAGAAGATAACTCAGGCTTGGACCGGCTTCTTCCGAATCCTAAAGAATTAAGAAACTTCCATATTTCCGCCGAAGATGTGTTGGTAACGTTATCATAGAAGTATCTTCGCTTAGCTGCTCTCACCATCTGGTTGCAACGGTTGCGCGCTACCTTATATAAGGTCCAGTTGCTGTCACACCTATCGCCTTTGAATTTTCGGAAAGCCCGATCACGCCGAGCCATAGCCATTCGGACACCTTGTGTAATCCAGGGAGCTGGAGGACGTTTACGCCTTACCTGCTTTAACGGGGCATGCTTGTCGAACAGTTTCAGAATTGTCCTGTTCAAAATTGAAACTTTCTCATCCACCGACGTTGCACTAAATAACGGTGAAAGATCGGTATCGTTTGCGTCCTTCATAAGTGAGTCCATATCAATGCCAGAAAAGCTGCGCATCCAAGTTACCTCGGGGACAATTTTTGGAGGTTTGAGTTTATATGAGAGGTACAGCACGTCATGTCTTGAGAAACCCGGAGCCACTAGTTGGCCGTGCTTTATTACGTGTTGAGGTGCAGATGTGATTATAAGATCAAGTAGAGTATCAGGTCCCTCAAGATTATGATGAGTAGGGAATGAGGGGAGTATAGAAAAATTTACAGAAGATATAATATTTTTAAGTTTAACACAGCGAGGCGAAGTATCATTAATTAGATCCGTGTTAAAATCGCCCATGATAATGTGATGTGTGTACTCAGCACATAGCGCTTCGAAAGACTCTTCAAGGCTGGTAAAATAATCTGCACCTGGAGGACAGTATACTACGCCAAGAATAGCTTTGGCACGCCCAACCCGGACTTCTAGAAAGAGAAACTCACAATTGCCGGAATACATGGAAGGAGATGAAGATACAATTTTAAAGGAAATATCACTTCGCAGGTACATGGCGACCCCGCCAGCACCTTTGCCTGTTCTGTCATTTCTGACAAGCTTGTAACCAGGGAGACTATAGGAAGTTGATTCAAGAGTGGGTTTTAGCCAGCTTTCGGAGATCATGATTGCGTGAATAAAAGAAGAAGAGGAGAAGGTCTCGAGAAGGTCGTCATAATGCGAAGGAATGCTTTGTGCATTCAGATGACAGACATTGAAAGCAAGAGCTGATTGCTCTAGCGAGTTATGGAGAAGATTTCGAAGGGTAACGGGCTCCTCGAACGAGCTAGTACTCACATGTGAAGAGGTGAAAGAACTACGGGCAGAAAAGAATGATTCATTATCGGACATGATAATACAATACAATTATTAAAATAAACTATGTATGAAGATATATATGAATAAATATATATATATGAGTGTGTATATTATATAACTATTATTATATTAATAAGCAGGTACAAATTCTTATCTACAAAACCACTACCTTAAAAAGCTGGTTTGCTCTGCTAATCCCGCCAGCACCGGTAGAATTTACTGACAATCAAATTAAACAAATAAAAACATACAAATAACACGAACAATAAAAAAACATGATATTGAGTCACATATATGAGATTCACCGCTGTATTACGGCCGCTTAATGACGCCACCGCTTTTGGAGGAAACCAGTACTTTACACCATAATATATCCCGCTTTTTTTTATTTAATAAATCAATGTTCCGATATGTATCGTTAATTCTAACATACCTTCATAATAAAAGACTTATTTTACTTCAACAAAACAAAATTCGTTTTCAGATCCATTCACTCTGCGAGCGCCTCTCAAGCGAAGCCCTACGACTCTCGCTCCCATTCCATCAGTCCCATCAACCACGACAAACCAAACTACGTAGAAGACCTAAACACAACACTATGCGAAGAGAAATCCTCAAGCTCAAAGCTCAAATCTCTCACCGAACCCTTCAGAGAATATCTTCTCAGCCGGTCAGTTCTCACAGCGACCCCCATAGATCTATCTATGTTGAATAAGTCAGAGAACGATGATAAGTTAACGGACTCATTGCTCTACTGCTTAGATGGTAACGTACCATCAGATCTGACCTCGTCGATATCAAACTTAGCGGTCACAAGGTCACCGTTGAGGGATTTGAACGTTGTTAATATAGATGTAAGCCCGAATAGGAAGAGATCAGCAAGTGTAATGGATGGATGGATGGATGTGGATAGCAAGAAGGTTATGGTTCAAAAGGAAAATTTGAATGAGAAACCGTTTGAGTTGAGAGAAACTGATCTTTGATGAGAAACTGATCGTGACAGCCCAGCGGCTATCGAACTCGCCTCTCACTCGAGCGGTCCGGGTTCAAACCCCAGTGGCACGCGCCAATGACTTTTCTAAGTTATGTGCGTTTTAAGAAATTAAATGTCACTTGCTATAACGGTGAAGGACACATCGTGAGGAAACCTGCATGCCTGAGAGTTCATCATAACGTTCTCGAAGGTATGTTAAGTCTGCCAATCCGCACTTGGCCAGCGTGGTGGACTAAGGCCTAATCCCTCCCATTCTGAGAGGAGACCCGTGCCCAACAGTGGGACGTCTATGGGTCGCAGCGATCTTTGATGAGATTTCAAGAGTTTACTACGCTGTCAAAGCGGAAAATCTATCTGGAATCATCTAAATATTATGGATTCATTAGCTGTACTACTTAGATGGAAATGAACCTAAGAACTTACCTTGTCAATGTGAAACTTAGCGATCAAAAACACAATTTGAATAAATTCACATCTGTTGTTCAAAAGGAAAGTGAACGTTGAACCATTTGAGTTGAGGGAAATTGATGTTTGAGTTGTTTTTAAGTAATTTTAGGGTTACCAACTCTACAACTAAACGTTTACACTTAAACTTGCACTCTTCAATTCAAAGTTATTTGAGAATAATATCTATATTATAAAAATGAATCGCAAAATGTGTTGGTAATCGCATAACTCAACAACGCCTGGACCAATTTGGCCAATTCTTTTTTTTAAATGTTCGTTGAAGTTCAAGGATGGTTTTTACGGCGAGAAAAATTTGAAAATTCATCCCCTAAGGGGGTAAAACGGGGGTGCAAAGTTAGTATGTAGCTTTGCCGTTTTTGAAGTCAGTGAAAGTGTAACGCGAGCGAAGCTGCGGGCGTCCACTACTATACTAATAAAGTTGAAAATAACTTGTTCGTCATTATGACATCTTTGTTTTTATTTCGGCATTCTCGTACACGGCGACAAGCATAGTCGCTTACGCAGCTGAGAATCAAACCTGGATCTCTTATCATAATACATTGAGCCAAAGTAGGATAGCATAGGCGAAAAGTTTTATAGATCTAGAAGATGTACAAGAAATTAAGACTGGAAATATAAAGGAAAATATGACTTTATTACCAAATTGAATTTACCTATGGCGTATTAAGTTTTTTTTTTATAGTGTATTAATCTTAGTGTTGTGATGGTTAAAAACGGTTGTGTCGTAAATAAATGTTCAAAATGTGTGTAAAATACAAGATGGATGAAACAAAGAATGAAAGAAAGATGTTTTTAAAGCATTTATAGTGTTACTGTATAACTTGAGACATCACAAACGACCAAAGCCCGAGATTAAAGATTGTCCAGATATAGCTGCATTGGTTTTCGTCAATACAGCTAATCTCACTATAATGTGAAAAAATTAATTGTATTTTAACTTTTTATTTCTGTTTATAAATGTTGCTTATAACTGTGCCTTGAAATAATAAAAAAAATTTAACAACCAGGTATATAATATAACATTGAAAAGATCTAGATTTTCTATTATATTATAGTATTTTTAGAAATCTGACTATATTTAGTCCATCTTACTACTTATTACCTACTTATAATTTATTCTGTGGTTTTGCGTTGTGACAGTATTTTCATCGAGTTAGCAATTATGTAATGTATTATTTTTTTCGATTTATTGTAACAAATTTAAAAACATCGGTTACATTTCATTTACTTGCATAATTGATATTTGTTCGCAAGAAACAGTCTCATCAATAATAAAGATTATACGTATAATAAGATCTATAATAGATTGTACTAAGAGTATGTATGACAATTATAATATCCGTTTAAAGTTTTCTAATACTACTAAACCCCTTGTTATATGTTCATAAAAGTTAAGTTCACGTTAGCGTAACTGAGTATTGAAATTTGATTTTCAATATTCTATATCTATTAATTGGTTACACGTTTTGTGAGTGAAAATAGGTCGAAACTTGCTTACAAATTAAGTTGCCTTGTTATTTGTTTGTTTGGTTACGTTCTAAATTGTATTTAGTGAGGAGTTTAGTGGAGGTATTTTACAGCAGATCTACTTATAGCTTTTAAATATTATTATTTACTTAGCCCGTTCCATATTTGTTGGTAAACGCGTCACTCAAATGTGACACTCCAACGGTTAGTACCCAACGAGTGTTTGATAGTTGGGTATGAAGTAGCAATAGACCCACAGAGTACATCCATACTAATATTATAAATGGGAAAGTGTGTATGTTTGTTTGACCGGCTTTCACGTCGCAACGAAGCTATTATATGGTATGGTTTTTGTGTGTGGAGATAGTGAGGAGGGTGGAGAGTGACGTAGGCTACTTTTTACCGCGGTAGAACATCCCCATGGGTAGATATCGATGTTTTATTATTTGCTAGATATTTAGTTCCGGGTGTTGTTAATAGATGGCGTACCTTACGTACCCTTTATCTGCGGTCAGCATTACCTCTGAGTATCTTTTAATCGTGGAACTGTCATTATTTATCCACCACAAATATGATAAACAACTCATTGTTAATTCCCTTTGACCACGCGGGCGGAGCCGCGGGTAAATGCTAGTTTTATATAATAGACCTAAAGCCGGGTCCAGATATGTATCATTTGCCCGATCCGATCACCGTATCCGTATCAGCGTATCCTATCAAGCTTCGTATCAAGTAGTGGACGCATTTTGTTTACTCCGTATCAATGTATCGTATCTTGGTATTGCGTATCGGTTTCTCCTTTGATGATCGGAGAAAAACCGACACATTTTTTTTATTTTTATGGATAAAAGATAGCAAACGAGCTTGCAGCACCACCCATCCGCTGCCGCCCATGACAACTGTGACTGACTTTGAACAAGACTCAATTAGGGACTGGGATGGTTAGTCCAATTAGTTGAGAGAGTTAATTAGAACATTAGTTGGTCAGTTCGTTAGTAGGTATGAGGACTGGGGACTGTTAGTGATAGTTAGTCCTGTTAGTTGGTGTTAGTAATAGTCCAGTTAGTACTTGTTAGTAGGAGTCTCGTTCTAAGTCAGTCACAGATGTGTTGCTACCCTTGAGGACTAAGATGGTCGCCTCTAAAGACATGGGTCGGGACGTATCATAACGGCGTATCAAGATCGCGTATCATGATACGCGTATGATCACCCGTCCACATATGCGATCATGATACGCGTCGGTGATACGGATACGGTGATCGGATCGGGCAAATGATACATATCTGGACCCGCCTTTAAAATACTTATTAGGCTGTGGTTAAATATGTATAACTCATGTCTACTGTTTCAACGTTTTATCAAAGCCGTAGTATTATTTACACTAAGGTTGTACAGTCGAATTCCTATTGTTAGTGAAATTGTTCTTTTCGAAAATTTCTGTTATGAATGTGATTGAATTAGGTTGATTTTATGAATCTTATGATAGTTTTACGTATTTGTGTAATGATATTTTCGTGTCCTGTATTAATGTGCACGTTATACCTACCTATACATAGTTATTATTAATATTATTTGATTAACAAAAATGTCTTTTATTTCTGCTGCACTTTCAAAAGAACTTCGGGTGGCTAAAATACATTCGACACTGGGTTGGCCACTATCCCCTTCACCAATCCGCATCGGTGGAGTATGCTCTAGACCTCCCGCAGTGAGGGAGACCCGTGCCCAGCAGTGGGACGTCTTTCAAAAATGGCTTCAATGTGCTTCCAGCTACATCAGTGTGTGCGTTGAGCCAATAATATAAAATGTTCAAGGAATAGGTCAACTTAACTTGGCGGAGTAGCGTCCATAGCCCAGCCAGTGGCTCGCTTCGATTCAATGTGATCGAAAGTGTTAAGCAACGACGGGCGCGGTTGGTTTGTGGATGGGTGACCGCTAGTGGCAAAAATTTCATGGGCGCTACCGTGCTTCGGAGGGCACGTAAAGCCATCGATCCCGGTTGTTTTCAATGCTGGAAACAGTCGTTAAGCCTTGTCGAAGACCTTCGGTTGGCTTGAGAACATTCGACACTGGGTTGGCCACTAACCCCTCCACCAATCCGCATTGGAGCAGCGTGGTGGAGTATGCTCTAGCCCTCCCGCAGAAGTGTCTGTGGGAGAGACCCGTGCCCAGCAGTGGGACGTCTATGGGTCGCAGCGATGAACTTGGCGGAGTAACTTCTTCACACGTCCTCGACCCGCAGGAGTGTAGTTACAGAAATGAGGTAATAAAACTAGTGATTCAGATAATATTTAATATAACAATTGACGTTGAGCTTTGACTAACAAGAGTTCTAAAAAATAAGTATCAAAAAAAAAACCGTGCAAGCCAAGTGACTTCATTCAAATACAGGATACTTGAATATATAATATTAGATACTTGAATATAAAATATAATATTTAATCGTAGGCAAGTGTTCACAATAAGATATAGGCAAGTGCGATAAGCGTCACGCAGGTGAGGCAGCAGTAGAACTGACAGCACACTCGGTAGAAGCAATTCACGAAGCGACTCGCTATTGAATCCCTTGCAGAGCTGAAGCAAGCAATACATTTTTTATGAATATAGCTACAACCTACCGACGTCCCGCTGTTGAAAGAAAGAAAGTAAGAAAAGCTTTAATTTCGTTGTTCTCTGACGCATGTGTAGCAGTTAATATTGGAACACTTATTTATACTAATATTAAAAAGAGGAATGATTTGTTTGTAATGTTTTCACACAAAAACTGGACCGATTTCCATAATTATTTCACCATTAGAAAGCTGCATCTCCACTGAATGACATAGGCTATATAATATTACTAGATGTAAACGAAACTATTGTTATGTATAATTCCACGCAAGCGAATGCCCTCAAGCGGCTCAATCCTCCCGAAGGTTTTCGACAAAGCTTAGCGATTGTTTATATCAATGAAAATAACTGGGACCGACGGCTTAACGTGCCATCCGAAGCACGGTAGCGCCCATCGGTAACCCATCCATAAACCGACCGCGCCCGTCTTTGCTAAAATATATCGATCACATAGACATTGAACAAGATTCATGACTTTTTTTTTAAGGATTCAAGAAGAAGGGAGAGCAAACGAGCATGCAGCACCACCCATCCACTGATGCTATGAAGGTTCTATAAAGGCTGTAACACCTAGTTATGATACTTACTATTTCTTCACATACACTTTTTTGGCAACGGATCGCGGCTTCACGTTGGCTGATTGCTCTTTGAATTCAGTTTTATTCGTAGCTCTCTTTTGAACAAAGAATCCATTGTTCCTTATTTTAGGTGACCATGATATAGGTTTGTATTTGACTTTTTTAACTGTCGTTTCTTTTTTCTTTTCCTCAAGTGGGGCTGGAATATAAATTTCTTTCTTTTTTTCTATTTCCGTCCATCGTTTCTCTTCATATTTCTTCTCCTGAGGAATTGTAATATATGGTTCTTTTTTTCTTGATATTTCCTTTTCACGTTTTTCTACTAATTTTGTCTTCTGTGGAATAGGAGTATCAGGTATTGGAGTATCTTTTTTTCTTGCTTCTTCCCTTTGTCGTTTTCCAAATTCCCAGCGCAAAAGTTCATTAACGCGTTCTCTTTCCCACTGCTCTCTCCGGCGTTTTGCTTCCTCTATTTCTTTTCTTCTATTTTCTTTTTCTTGCTTATTCAAGGCTCTCTTTCTTTTGTACCATCTGCAAATGTTAAATCTTTTCTTTTTTTGTTTGGGTGAATATTCTGGTTGCTTTTGCGTTCGCCAGCGTTTAGTGAAGACTTGGACGTTTGGTACATATTGCTTGGCGAAATGCACGGTCACATGCACGGGTAAACGACTTGGCTCTTCGACGAATACTTGCGGTCTGTGAACGATAAATAACTATTATATAATTGTTATGTATCTTTTCGGAATTAGTGATCACTTATATAACAAAATATCAAATACCAAAAGCATGAAAAAGTTAAATTTCATTGACTGAAATAACATTAATTAATGTAGAGAAAATGTAGGTGTCTCTTCTATCTCTCTAGGTAGAGAGACATCTTGTAGACAAAGCTATACGAATATCCAACACCTAAATACACAGTCCATCAGACTTAAGCTTATAAACAATTTCGTGTTTCGCTGACAATGTATTGTTCGCAAGACAATGTTCTATAGCGCCGGCCACACACCATCCGTCTACATGATCAAGTAGAGAACACAAAGGAGAGTATGGTGGATCGCTTTTCACTTATAACAAAGATTAAGCCAGATGAAAATTCTGATATTTGAATAACATAATTTGCACCATTTCCGTTTTCAACGATGAATTCAAACGAAATCCATTATAGATTTAATTTAATTTCCTTTCTAACTACGTACATAATTAAATCAGATTATCATTCCATATTTCAAGACTATATTTTTAAGACATCTCTTTACCTCCTGTAGTACCTACTTATGTGTGTTCTTAACATTCGAAAATGCGCAAATACCTTATGGTAGCTAGATTCATGCTAACTATTGGTATGTACCTACTAAGTTCTTTTTTGTGGACTGCTTTGTTTAGTTAATATAAGTTAATAGAACTGGTTACTTATCTACCCAAAATAATAAAGACTAACTTTAAATCACTGTTACTGTTCTTAGCCGAATACGTTATTCTTTCGTTTGATGGACAGTAGCAGATTCTGTCTTGCGTCGAAGCTATGGTTTTAATACTCATCTAGCTGTCTGCATTATTCCAGCTATGTAGCGTTTTTAAATACAAACGGGAAACAGGATATTTCCCAATATTGATACACCATGGTTTTGAACTTTTGACTTAATATTGACAATCGATCAATAGACAACTACCTGCCTAATTATATTTTTTGTAAAAGTTTGGAGCTATGACTTTTTACATACCTTCTTATTAGGCTGTGTTTCTACTATATTAGACCCCAGTCACGGAAAAGTCAATGTTGTATGCCGCTTGAGTTAGAACCCGGACCGCTCGAGTGAGAGGTGAGTTCGATAGCTACTGGGCTGTCACCGTTCGTGATTATATCGTCTACTCCGTCCTAATGTAGAGAAAACAGAGGGTAGGTTGCTCGAGAACATTTAATCTGGACCAATTTTGTCAAGGTACCTAAGTAAATCATTTTGACCATAAATTAATTCAGTACATTACGAAGACGTACATAAAATAACATCAATAATGTTCTGTGCATGCCATTAAGTTAATGAGGCAATAATTAATCCGTACTACTGTGTCCCAATTAACGGTGTATTATTGTTTCAGCACGGAGTCCATTCCCCAATAATTGGTTTAATTTATCATTTTGTCACAAGGGACATTGTGTGTATTGTATTCCTCCTTTTACTCGCCCGTAGGGATACAATTATAATCCTGTTGATTTTTTTATACGATGATGCGAGCAAACATGCAGAGTAATTCTCCTTTCCCCCTCCATGATTCACCGCTACCGCCCATGGTAACTGTGACAGATCTTGGACACGACTCTTATGTGACTTTAAATGTAGATAAAAAAAGATTTAAAAAAATAGTAGATAAAAAATTTTTTATGACTTTCATTAAGCGTAGGTATACCTTATAATGAAAAAATAAATGAATCTGAATCTGAATGAGACTCATTCAAACCGATCACAGTTGCGTTACAATGAAAAGACACATGCAGCGAAATCAAACTAGGTACCTCTCGATAGGCAATCACCATAGAACAGTAGTCGACGATAACAATAATAAAAATTCTTATAATTTATGTTATAATCACATCTTGCTTAAATATTTAATTGTAGGTAAAAACTTCTGTTTCTTAGCGAGAAGTTAAAACATATAAACACGCATAAAACATCTCGGTTATTATAAATGATAATGATATTTGCGTAGGTTTCTATTCTAACGAAGACAAACTCTGCTGTTATCTAATCAAAGGCAATACGGAACTCTTAAGTAATGAACGCAGTAAATTAATGTTTTACGTTTAACTAATCATTTACTAATGGCACTAATTACACTTTGGCCCTTACTCTATGCTAAAGGTATACTTCAAAGAGCCATGAAGATGATCTGACATGAACTACATCCAATGAATTACGTTTTTGTTTTAGGTTTTCTTTACGTTCACACTATAGCCAATGCGTAAATTAAAATTAATATAAATTAAATATCGCTATAATATGCTTTCATACATTATCGTGCTTAAGCGTGTTATAGTCGTTTTGTTTGACATTTATTCAATGATTTAGCATGATAGATCGGTTATTCAATGAGCCAGCGTATTCGCGTCTTATAGCGGAATGATAGAGATTATAGCTTATATGGAACCTATATTATTATATCGATAGTAAAGCCTAATTAGAATAGATAGAATAAATATCTTTAGGTCGCAGTAGCTTATGGGTACACCCCCTTCCTACAAATGATAAAAAGCCTAATTAAGGGTTTTGTTTAAAGTTCACCCGGGGCAGTACCACAGCCACGTCGTCCACTTGCCCCGTTGCTGGCAAGGTACCACGCTGCACAGGAGCTGCGTGGTACCTTGCCAGTAACAGGGCCTTCTCAGTTGTGAGAAGAACCGCGCCCTTCAGGGTTGCCAGTGGTTGTAAATTTGTAATGTTTTGATATTCGCGACTCACTATATCCTGGAGCCGGTTGTACTATGCCTGATAATAGCACACAATCAAACGCGTCACACTAGAACATAAGAGCAGATCGCAATGCCACTATCGCAGTTCCCCACTTACGATCGATTTAAAAACATGTATCATTGTTTATTCAACACAACATCCCTATAGTCACAGTTGGAGGTTCAAAAGAAATTGCAATGTGTTACAATTTCCTTTTAGCGAGCCTAAAAAGCAGTGCAGTGAACCGTAATTTTTTGGGCATGCACAAAAGTGTATTTCTAAGGAAGTTCAGCGTCCATGGCAGGCAATTGAATGTGAGTTTGATTTAATTTTTATCTCTCATTTACAGATTTTTATCGCGTCTGTAAAATAAATAAAACACAATCCTCATACGGGATTAATAAAATGTTTACAATTTGATGATGTTTGATGATGAAAACTTTACCTAATTATACTTAAGACAAATTAATTGCAAATATCTACTATGTATTTGTATAGTTTATTGAATGAAAATATCCTGTGGATGGGACCTATCGTACGAAATTAATTACTGATCAATAATAAAGCCGTCTCAATTTCGTCCGGCAAGTTGCATGGGTGATCGCTTCCGTGCTTCAGAGGGACCGTTAGGCCGTCGATCCCGGTTATCATCGAACATGGAGACTTCTTGCGGCCTTAAAATCAGCGCTGAACATGAGAACAGCTGGTTTATTTCTGTGCCAACATTATGCACAGCAGATAACGTCAATAGGTACATATCCATTGTAAGTGCTTAACAGATAATAATGCCTTCTGTGTTTATTTGTATTTGCAGTTTTACGCTCAAATAGTTATTTACTATACTTACTAAAACTTTCCACAATCGGGTTAGCCATTAACGCTCCGCCAATCCAACAGAGAGTATCGTGAGTACGCTCTATCAGCTTTCTGTGAAAGCCTGAAGTGAGAAGAAACTCTGACAGGAAATTTGTATCTGCCAAACTTGGCGCTCAGAATTAGGCCACTGTAGCCACCTTTTTCTTTATCTCGAGGGGGAAATATTTTGAAAGATTCCCGACCACTCTGGGGTATGATGTTTTACGGGGTGATTTCTACTCACTAAAACCCCCTCGGCAGCCTTCTAGCACATGTGAGGAGGCTCCGGGATCTCCTACGGAACGCACCGGTGCCTCCCTTTTGCAAAGCCCTTCGCTCATCCCAGGGCTAAGCCCTGAACTTTGCCGAGCATGGCAGACGTTAGCCACCTACATCCGATGTGTCGTCATCTACCAGTGAGGTCACGCTATTTCTTTTAATCTGAGGGTTGTTTACAAGGCTTAACCCGTACCTCGCGATAACAACGTGGAGCGATTGCTTAACGTGACCCCTGACACGCGGAAACGTATCTGATAAGAGATTCTAATAGCGGTCACGGTCATCAGCTACCGTACTCGTGTACGCCCATTCAGGTGGCCTAGAGGTAGCAACGCGTCCGGTACCAATTTAAAACTTGCACAGGTCTGCCTCAGAATTATTTTACGGTTAAAGCCGTTTTTCCCTATCAATATTCCGTATTTCCCTAGGCAGGCCAAATGCTGATTGACTAAGTTCGATAGCCTTTTGGACCATTATGGCAACTCTGGCGTGCAGATTTCCTCACTATGTTTTCCTTGACCGCTACAGCAGGTAACGTTACGTTTGAGCTCGCAAGTCGTGGAAGCCTTCTACGACATTCTCACACACGGCCATCCCAAAGTAGGCACGAGCCTGTAATAGGGGTGTCAGAGGCTGATTTACATACAGATAGATATTTTTAAATACATACTTAAATTATATAATATGTATTAACATCCAGACTAGAACAAATACAAGTGTTTGTCACACGAATATTTGTCCTGAGTGGAATTCGAACCCACTACCCCTGGCGCAACAGGCAGGGTCACTACAGATTGCGCCAACGAGCCCATCAAAACATGCATTTTAGCATGGCTTGTAATAAATAAATCATGGATACACACCGCCATCTGACCACAAACTCGTCAGAGCCTGTAATATGGGTGTCAGAGACTGATATACATACTATACCTGATAGATATAGTTTAACATCCAGACGCAGAACCAACAATTGTTCGTCACACGAATGTTTGTCATGGGATTCAAATCCACGACGACAGACGGTAGGGTCACCACAGATCGCGCCGACAGGCTATGAATAACTAAGAATACTTACAAAGAGTCAGGTTCCAGCGATATTTCATAAACCTTTATAACTGGGCAAGATTCAATCGAGTCGAAATAACAAACCGTGGTTTGAATAACAATGTTAACAATTCAAACTGAAGTCACCGTCGTCTGCCCTTTGTGGATTACTTCTGAATTTTCAAAGGGAATCATTATATGCGTAATTAAATTAACTGGCCGTCCGGGAGACGTCGGGTAATCAACGAGCGAACTAATTGGGTGCTTCATAGCGAAAATATCTTATTCTGTTGTTTATTTAAGGTTTTCTTTTTAAATTATTATATTATATAAAGCTGTTTACAAAGGTAGTACGTTTTACTTTAATCAGTTGGTCTAGTGGTCGCAAGACTACTGCTAAGCTGATCCCGGGTTCGATTGCCGGGTCGGGCAACAACTATTGGAGATTTTCTTACTTGAAATGCAGATCGGAATCTGGATTTGTGCCCTGTGTGTGGGCAATAGACTCACCGGTTATTCGCTGCGACCCATAGACGTCCTGTCTAGAGCATACTACACCACGCTGCTCCAATGCGGATTGGTGGAGGGGTTAGTGGCCAAGTGGCCAAAGTGGTTAGTTAGTGTACCAGTTTAGATTTTTCGAAAACAATAGACAAAGTTGAAATTTCCACATTGCATTGTCTTTGTAGGCACGGGAATATACGCGTATCACTGACTATTTAACTATTAATAAGCATGTTTATAGCGTTTTACAGTAGGTACCTTGAATGCCAATAGATACAAGAACGTACTTAGTCTGTGCGAAATGCACTTTGTACTGCTATGACACAGCCACGTGCATCACCACTTATTTAGATGTGTTCTGTGCAAGCAAAATTAATGCAGGATCACGCAGCAGAAAAATGATGCAATTCGCTACGCAACAGGAATAGATGCATATTAAATAGCGCTAACAGAAATATCAATTATACCTACGCTCGCATTATCCTTATGCGATTCGTACACGAGATCGTGTATAAACATCTGATATAAGACATCTAAAGCGGACATAAACAGCGCCTAATGTTAGTTTGGGTCTTTACTTTTCTAGTTTAAAAATATTTTGTTTGTGATTTATATTCATACTCGTAACTACTAACGACCCCCGGATTTGCATGAAAGATATTGCGGCGTATAAAGATATTGCGGAAGTAGATATTGTAGCGTCCATAGCCCAATGGCTCGCGTCGATCACATTGATCGACATACTCGTAGTTAGGCGACGGGCGCGGTCGGTTTGTGTATGGGCGACCGCTAGTGGCAAAAATCCCGGTTGTTTTCAATGGTGAAAACAATCGTTAAGCCATGTCGAAGATCTTCGGGTGGGTTGAGAACATTCGACACTGGGTTGGCCACCAAACCCTTATCAATCCGCAATGGAGCAGCCAGGTGGAGTATGCTCTGGACCTCCCGCAGATTTGTATGTGGTGGAGACCCGTGCCCAGGAGTGGAACTTAATCCGAGATATCGTCTTTCTGTATGAAAAGTTTCATACAGACCCGTTCAAGGTTGAAAGCGTGATTGAGATAAACATTTTCTTATGAACTAAATGTGATAAATATAATATTCCTAGGATAAGATAGGATAGGATAGGATAGTATAAGATAACCATTTAATTAATGAGTGTACAGGACGTAGGTACTCGTCGAGAGTCTCGAGATATTATTCTATAACTAGTGGACGCCGCAGCTTCGCTCGCGTGGAAAGAGACATAACTATAGTTTTCTTTACACCTAGCAATATTATATAGCCTATGTCGCTCAGTGAAGATGCAGCTTTCTAATGGTGAAAGAATTTTTAAAATCGGTCTAGTAAGTTTTTGTGTGAAAACATTACAAACAAATGATTTCTCTTTAAAAAATTAGTATAGATACGAGTATACAAGTGAAGCAAAGTTTTGAACATAGGAATTTTTCAAGAGTAATTTATATTAATATGTTATAATAGAGTCATGATGTTGTTCCTGAGCAAATATCTTTGTCTTATGAAGGATATGTTATTGCTGATAAGGTTGAAAATTGATTAACTTCTGTCTTCGTGTAACTATACAGTTATCATTGCACCAAGTATGTTGCGTGTAGAGTATGTGATAAAAACTAATTAGGTTCTTCAACCCCTAACCGTGATGTTTCTGTATTTCTATAGTAATAAACTAGGTTAATTAATGTTAACACAGGTTAGTGAATAGCATAATAAACACGCATTGTAATCATGACATCAATTATAACATACAAACCACAATTGAGTAGTGAAAATTTACCCAAATTGTTGCAACATACCAGCGCAGCGTTGTCAGATTTTTTTTTGCTAAGTAGGGATTTTGGAATATTCTGAGTGAAAAAAGCGGGATTCTTTCGTCGAAAGCGGGACATAGTAAAAAAGTATATAATACGAAGTTTTTAAATATGTAGGTATTTATCTTTTAATTTGAATTGAAATTACGTTTACGTGAGAATAGATAGCAAAAATAGCCATAGAAAATGTATTTTAATAAAAATACAATGTTATAAATCAGACTTACATTACTATCGTTAAATAGTTTTTATAAGAATTACTTATTCATGATATTTCTGTGGTAGCTGTAAATTAAACTGGATGAGTTTCTGCCCACGCTTCCACAGCACGGTCGAGTTATCGCCGAAAAGCGGGACTGAGCCTGTCCCGCGCCGGACGTTTAATTTTGATGTAAAAATCGGGAAAGTCCCGCCAAATTCGGGACGTCTGGCAACGCTGCAACATACGTACTTTTCTGACGGCCGTGGGTGTAGTCCTGTCTGTAAATAAGTAGGATGAAAAATAGTAACACTAAATAGATGATAAAATCTGTGTGAAATCCACACAATGGTCTGGTATTCAATATTCAAATTTTCATTTTATATGTAGGATGACGACATTAGTGCAATTTTATCCCCTTTTTCTGCACCAGTAAGTCAGTACAATCTAGAGAGAACTAAATCAAGCAGTAATCAGGCTTTTATAATGCAAAACGTGATTGTGATTACAATGTTTAAATGCCACTCTATACGACGCTTGAAGATAATTTTTATATTTACGACATAAATGAATTACGACTTATATGAATTATATCTCCGGTTATTTGCTAATTCTGTTCTTTTGAAGATACTAAGAACCATTGGTAACTATCAGTGGGATTTATTCATGTCGGTGTTGTTGCTTGGTCGTAGGCTGTGTCGTAGGTTAGTGACTGTTATTCTCATGTAATCTAGCCCAGAGTACAGTGATCCAACACTATTTACTGGTGATGTATTTATTATCATAGACAACATTGCTAAAACCTTTCTCTATGCTATTATAATTATCACAACCGAATCCATTTTTCACTGTATTTTAAGTACTATTCTCGGAATGAGAACTGTACCCTCTCTAGAAGATTGCAGACCGACAAAGTTTGCCAAAAAATACATAAAAACCTTTGAAGTCCAAAAAAGAACGAGATGAATTTGTATCCCAATTATATTTGCCTGCTAGTTAAAATAGAGTCAAAAAAGCTAGTAGTGGAGCGTTGGCGCAATCGTTAGTGACCCTGCCTTTTACACCAGGGGTCGTGGGTTCAAATCCCACTCAGGACATACAATCGTGTGACGGACACTTGTTTTTGTACAGAACAAAACAAGTCTGGATGTCAATATTATGTATTTAAAAATATCTTTGTACGTATATCAGTCTCTGACACCCTAAGTACAAGCTCGCGCCTACTTTGGGGTCAGATGGCCGTGTGTGAGAATGTCCAGGAATTAATAGAATTTGGAAATCGTTACTTAATAATTATACAATATACAATATACTCGAATCGCATCAGGCAGACCAATCCTTTAAGAACACGTTACTCGCAATTTCAAACAACTGCATTTATTTAGTCCCTCTCATTAAATACATAGATTTTTTTTTTCATAAAAAGATAGCAAACGAACTTGCAGCACCACCCATCCGCTGCCGCCCATGACAACTGTGACTGACTTTGGACAAGACTCAATTAGGGACTGGGATGGTTAGTCCAATTAGTTGGTCAGTTCGTTAGTAGGTATGACGACTGGGGACTGTTAGTGATAGTTAGTCCTGTTAGTTGGTGTTAGTAATAGTACAGTTAGTACTTGTTAGTAGGAGTCTCGTTCTAAGTCAGTCACAGATGTGTTGCTACCCTTGAGGACTAAGATGGTCGCCTCTAAAGAAGTGTAACCGGAAACCACACCTCTCCAACCGGACCATAATTGCTTTAAAAACAATTATTACACGGCAGAAATGGTACTAGGTACCGTGGCGGGTGGTGGTACTGCCCCAGGCGAACTCTATATTAGCTTTCATATAAAACCTATTTGGTTCCCTATAGGCTCTACCACCTACAATCTATTGTATTAGTTCTTAAAAGAAGAGGCAAAATATAACCTCTCACCTATCTGTGTATATCACAGCACTTATCAAATACATACAAACTAGTGTTATTAAAACATTATAAATATGCCATCATGTTTTTATCTAAGCTCTATTATTTCATGGAATAGTGACGTTAAAACTGGTTAAGAAACATAACAAATATACATAATGACAGGTTTGTTATCACATAGTGTTGTGCTTGCTACGTAATAAGAAAACAATTCATTGTTTTATTTTGCATGTCTATACTAATATTATAAAGTGGAAAGTTTTGTTTGTAATGATTTCACACTAAAACTACTTGACCGATTTCAAAAATTCTTTCACCATTATAAGCCTGCATCTTCACTGAGTGACATAGGCTATATAAAATTACTAGGTGTAAACAAAACTATGGTTAAGTCTAATTTCACGCGACCGAATCTGCGGGCGTCCACTAGTATAGTAATATGCTAAATGCAGGATCGTCAAGGTTTGTTTGTTTGCTTACAACGTATTTAGCGCTAAACAGTTTCTAAGACTTGCTTACTGTTCGCATAACACATTTAATAATGTAACAGCATAACTTAACAGGTAGTAGAATTTGTATTAAGGGTTCTCTTGATACTTTACTATCGGCAGAGTCTAATCGTATGTTGTTGTACAAACACGGCTATTTTCTTTCAGATTTTTAGGGTTCCGAAGTAAAAAATGAACCTATATAACTTCACTCTGTCCGTCCGTATTCCTGGACCTGTTATTCAGGATACCCATCCTACACATCCTACACATCGAACCATACAATATGTTATGAGTTAGTCGTCTACCATTGGCCTATGGGTAAAATATCTATTGTGGAAAAATGACCTCTTCGTGAAGAGCCCTAGATCTTAAAATGCCCTATTACGGTACAAATTGGTACAATAAAACATAGAAAGACTAATAAAATTTAGTTGATTGAAGTGAAAGGGTTCGGAACATTTAGATGAAGTAAGTTGCATAAATTTGGTACTGAAAAAAATATTCAAATAAACCCACACCTCATAAGTACATATACTTATATTGAAAGGTAACTTCGAAACACTACTATGGCCCGGCACACTCTTTGCCAGTTTCTATTTAAAAATTTATTTTGTCCCATATGTCATTCACCAGTCATTATCAGATGTGTTGAACATTTGGCCAGTATAAAACTAATTTGATGTTTGTAACAATATTTATTTAGTTTAACTCCTATCAGCATTGATAATATTCTCGTTATGTTTTGAGTTATCGTCGTCAGTCTGTAGCGGGATCGACCGTGTAGTGTCCCAATTCGCTTGAACAAGGTTTGAGCGAAGATATTTAGTAAATATAATTGCAAGTAAATTAAGTAAATACCTAAGTGTCAATCGTCGGAATGTTGGGAGTGCGTCATATTGTGAAGGATCTGTATGGCCGCAGATTTTACACTGTGTTCGGTGATTTCTTGCCGAACGCAAACACTAATATCTTTCAAGAGGTGAGTTGGATGTTATTTATTTAACATGGTCCTTTTACTAAGTACGGTATCTTTGGATAGGACGCAACAACTCTACAGGCAAGGAGTGATAAGAGCACTTTAGCTAGTACCTAGCCTATGTTACGATATGAATTAATAACCGGTTTAAACCGCTTTTTACTGCGTACATCTGACAGGTGGTAGAGCCTTTTATGAAACTATAAAGGTTGTTGTATACAAAACCTATACAGATATAGGGGAGGTCAGCTCAAAGCGGGCATAGCGGGGAAAGCGGTCAAATTTTTCGAACAAATTTTTCGGTTATTTAAAATGTTGGTGCGTCGTTGACGTTTCAGCGCATGACAAATGCTGATCGGTGTTCCAATTATTTTTAAATGGTTTTATTTAGCTTGCCCTGTTTGTTTATTTAAATGTAATGGCGCGCGCAATTAAAGACGTAACTAAAACGCGGCTCAATAAAAAAAAATATGCAATGAAATACGGTACTTATCCGTTAACGGTAGCCAAACGGCCCCCAAACTCTTGAGGATCCCTAAAAGCTGGATCTGCTAATGCCAAACTAATTTTTTAATATTTTTTTGGAATTTTTACATCGTCAATCACGGTAATAAAGAAAATAATAAATACATATTATACTTATAATAATAATTCCTAAAACCAACTAAGACGCCGATTAACATTATCTACGAAGAATAAATTTATCCCATGGATTTACAACGAAAAGGTGACAGTGATTTTCAGCGCGGCCCGTATACCGGTTAGATACAGCGTCGCGGTCGCAGAACAAGGCTGTCATTACATTACACGGCACGTGCGCTTCGCATGTCAACAATACTGCGCTTATGCACTTGGACGCACAAGGGCAAGGTTATTTTTATCCTGTCAATATTAAAATTATGTAATTTTATGCATAGCGAATTCTTTGCGTACAAGTAGGAGTATCTAATATCATAAAACATAAAATTATGTATTACAACTTCAATCAAAAACCTATTCTAAAAAGTATATTTCCGTAGTAACGAATCTGTATACAATCGCAGAAATGTTACTTTTCTATGAATTCCAACGATGTTTTCCTTAACAATTCATACAGATTCTTGTATCTAATAAAATTCTGAAAAATCGGCAGCTCCGAGAAAAATTGACATTAATAAATCTCTTTAATTGCTTGTTTCCGCGTAATTAACATCATAAAAACCAAAGGATTGCTAAAGCCTATTAAACTGGTGAAAAATCTGAGCTTATTACAACATGCAACCCTGGACTAACCCCTTTTAAGCCCCATAAAGACTCGTAAAAAAGCTCTTTTGTGCGTTACTTTAAATTAATAAAACGGTTTCCTTGGAGTTTTATTTCGCTTTAATTTGGAGGGAAAGGGTGAATATTTTAAATCATAATAATAATTAATTTGCTTTTAAATGAGTGTTTTGTTTTAGGGTTGTCCACTTTCGATATAGCTTGGTTTCATCTAGGAGGTACAATACTGGAGGTGCAATTTTTTAATTTTATTTATTTATCTTTACTAGTGGACGCCCGCAGCTTTGCTCGCGTAAAATAAGACCCATTAAAACGACGTCTGCCCGCGTTCGGGTTGCCCACTTGACTTCAAAAACGGCAAAGTTTCATACTAACTTTGCACCCCCGTTTTACCCCCCTTAGGGGGTGAATTTTCAAAAATCCTTTCTTAGTGCTCCCCTACGTTATAAAAGGAACCCCTATGCAAAATTTCAAGTTTCTAGCCCTTATAGTTTAGGCCCTGCGTTGATATGTCAGTAAGTCAGTCAGTCAATCAGTCAGTCTGTCAGTCAGTCAGTCACCTTCCCCTTTTATATATATAGATTAAAGTAGAGTAAAATTACTTGTTCATACATATATGTAACGTTTGCATATGCAAACTGCAGATACTGGCACAAAAACAGTTTGCGATTTGCATAATAACTGTTTAGATACAACTTTGCTATCGTGTTTAAGCTAAAAACTTTCCTATTTGGTATTGCGCCCAAATGTAATTACTTTCATAGAGGATTTCTCATTTAAATGTTGTGTTGGGATAAAGCGATTCGGCACTTTATTGGTTTACCTGTAAGCAGGTAAGGATCCTTACTCTGCGTTTTAAGGGACCAGATTTTATCTGAAAACATACGTGGATGTTTTGCTAAACAACGTGAAACCATATGTGTAAGCTCTAGTGTGTTTAAAAGCAGCCTCCGATTTTCCTTATTCGAAAGCAAAACGCCTATTCTAACTCCTTCGCATGCATAATAAAAAAGAACCTAACAGAGTAGGCCACCGAGTGGGTTTTAGTGGGTGAAAGTCCCACGTAACCCGGCGTCGCTCCCACGACGTTCGGGTACCTTTTTCAAGGTTCCCACTTGTTAAAAAAATAAAATAAAAAGGTATTTGTTACTAATTTGAACCACTTTTTTTTTAATTCAACCTTTATTTCATCTGCAAATCCTTATCCGAAATGGGCCCCATGCAGATTCCTTAAATATATTATTTTACTAATTTACTAAACTTTCAATTTCAACTAATTTCTGACGATGAATACAAAGTCATAATTATTATATAATATGATTAATTCTAATAATATTACTATGATGAATGACAATGCCTATTTAAAATTGAATGATTATTGTATTTCAGGTATTTCAACCCGTATATTCACAACAATTTGTTTTGAGGGCCGAAAAGTGTTTTATGGGATTATCTACCTTTTCAATCCCTTCACAGCTGTCACTGATCCCACGACATCTTTGCATCTGTTAAAATTTTCCATGGACAATACGTTTTTATTTAGGTAATTTAAGGAATTTAGGGACTATCACAATTTTACTTGTATTTGACCCACAGATTTGACCTTTAGACTCGTATCGAGTTTTGATGTGTGATTATAATTTAGATAAAGCCACTAAATTAAAAAAAATGTTCGAGAAAGTTAGTTTATTTCTCTTGGGAGTGTTCTAAATAAATGTTTCAATTTGTTTACATAAATCAGTAAAAACCTTGTCTTTGCAAAGGATGTTTCATAAAATTTTACTTTTGTGCCTCTCTTGATGATATAACCACATCGAAGATATAATAATTTATAAAAATGTCCATGGTACAGTTGTAAGTTCTACTTTGGAATACTCAATTCAATTTAAGATGTTTCATACACACATACAATAATTCGGTTAAATAGAGTTACGTATAATTAAGGTTTGACCACGAAGTATAGAAAGGAGAGGAGTAACCGTATGCACATGTTGTGTGTGAGTAGCGCCTATTTGCATGATTGAGTTTACGGGGTGCACTAATTTATTCCACCTTCTTTTCTAAATCCATCTAGCGTCCATGATAAGCACGTAGTGTAGATGAATATTAGTGAAAATTGTAATCATTGTAGCTTCCTATGCCCAATGGCTTCGTCGATTCAAATCAATCGTCCGAGTAAAGCAACAATCGGTGCAGTCTGTTTGTGGATGGGTGACCGCTGTTGGCCAAATTTCATGGGCGCTACCGTGCTTTGGAGGGCAGGTTACGCCGTCGGTCCCGATTGTTCAATGTCAAAAACAATCTTTAAGCCTTGTCGATGACGTTCGGATGGCTGAGAACATTTGAGACTGGGTTGGCCACTAACCCCTCAACCAAATCGCATTGGAAAAGCGTGGTGGAGTATGCTCTAGACCTCCCGCAGGTGTATCTGTGGGAGAGACCAGTGCCTAACAGTTGAACGTCCATGGGTTGTAGCTAACAATTATCTAAATTTCGCTACTCCTCGCCCGGTGTTAAGCTCAAGGCGTAGAAACTGGCGTAAGAGGACAAAGTTTAGGCGAACAAGCACAGTCGCATTCAAATACTCCTCTGTTTCTTTACTTCGTGTGTACGTATGGACTATGTTTGTACTCATTTCCACATGCTGCCGCAGCGTTTGCGGTGCCCGGCTCGAATTGGACAAGGCAAATTCATTTTATCCTTCCAAAGTATACTTTAGAGCATGCAAAGCAGAATGTGGGCCAAAGTCTAATAACCAATGCAGCCTGAAACAACCATGTGATTTTCCATGACATGGTTTTCATAGACATACAAACAGTATGTCTGTTGCTTCTTCACGCTCAAACGGCTGGACTAATTTTGATAAATGTATTTATTTTTATATATTATATTATATTTTGAAAATTATTTAGGTAGCTGACACCCTGGATTACCCTATTGGATACTTTGTATCCGATTCTGTGTTCATTTGGGTCAAAAAAACAATTTCAATATTTTTTCAGTTTTTTATACTACAAAGACGCGGGCAGCAGCTAGTGTCACTATAAAGTTCACTTACAGTTTTTGTAGAAAGGTGCAAGAGATACCATTCAACTAGTTACAACGTTTTTGAGGAATTATTTATATTTTAGACACTCATCATCGTCATCACAACCCTTTCTTTGTCACGTTTGGGCACGGGTCTCCTCTCAGAATGGGAGGGATTAGGCCTTAGTCCACCACGCTGGCCAAGTGCGGATTGGCAGACTTCACATGCCTTCGAGAACATTATGATGAACTCTCAGGCATGCAGGTTTCCTCACGATGTGTCCTTCACCGTATTGCAAGTGACATTTAATTTTTTAAACATGACACACACGGTATAATTATGTATACAGATGTACCATCTGTGAATGATGAACCACCATATTAATTCATTCAGCATATTGCTAGAAAGAAATTTATCACAGATTCGTGACTGTAATGAAGATAAGGTTGGTTTGTTGATTGAATGAAACCATTAGGTGGAATTAATTGTTTTCGGCAACACATGGCAAACGTTTACAAAGGTCCAGTTTGTGGGAAAGATACGAAGAGTCGAAAAGTATCTGATGCCGGATATTTATTTTCTGCATAAAGTAAGGCCTAAGTGAGCTTTTACCGACGAGTTTCATGTTTCACTAAAGATAAAAGTCGAAGCTATGAGACCAAGAAATACGGTGACGTCACATTTCAGATTTTTACGCACGAAATTGTTTTCAAGAGTAGGGCAACATATCACTTGAAAAACGAAATTTAGGGACTACTAACAGTCCCTAGTCCAGTTTGTAATTGTTGCGGTCACAGCTCTTGAGGACCAAGATGTCGCATTTATAAAAGTTTAACCGGAAACCACACCTAGAGTTTAAAAACATTATTGCACGAGAACAATGGAATCTTCTAGGTAAACGGATGTAGAAATGTTGTTTTATCATTGGGGCAACCATATTTTAACAATAGACTTCGATGGAACGAGCTTGCAAGCGCTGCTAATTGAAATCGAAATATCTGATAACATTCTTGCATAGACGAGCATCATTATGTTACTTCACTGGCATAAGAGTGATGGTTTCTGTAGTTAATTCTCAGCGGGAATGTTGGCTATTTAATTAATTTTGTTAATAGATACAAAGATCGGTAACAATGAAGAGTTGTAGCGCAGCATAATTTTCTCATAGTTTTTTCCGTATTTACCATAGATCCATTGATGACACATCACAAACAACAAACTCCTAAATAAGATATGCCGGACCTTCCTTTTCCCTTGTTGCCTTAATCCGGTATAAAAAGGATACTTGTAAAGGGAAGGGACGAATTTATGTTCTTCCTATACGGAAAATATAAATGTTCGACGCTCGTTATTCAAAATGGTGAAAAAATATTTTTCACGGCCGAACATTTTGCCGACAGTCGGAACCTTACGGCCATTTACCTACAAAGAATATGATGTCCAATTTTTATGATCTTTATTAAAAAGTACGTATAATACAGTCCACCAATCCGCATTGGAGCAGCGTGGTGGAGTATGCTCTAGACCTCCCGCAGCTATGTCTGTGGGGTCAATTTACATTGTAGAACACGTCATATCTAATAACTATACTGTAAAAAAATTTTTTTTTTAAAAAGCTTTTATAACTTGACCTTGAAACCTAATTGTGGTCAAAGTTCATTACAAGACTTTACCACAAGTGCAAACACGACTATGATACGATATTCCATCATGAAGTTCCAGTTAATATCTTCCGGCTCCATCATCAGATCAGTTTGACAGTACCATATTATTGCATTGTCATCGGAACCTAATATGTGTGCCAAATGTCAGCTCGATAGCTTCAGTGGAAGTGGGTGAAATATTGATTGCAAGATTCCAGGACATGAATACATACGAGTGAAGTTAAGTAAAAGCTTTTTTAATACAGTTGCTCAAAAAGTGGCACATTACAGGGACGTATAGCGTTCGGGAAGTGAGCTATTACACACTCGTGCTTTTTCTTTACCTTTTCCGAACTCGTGCGTTCTCTTTCCCAACTGTCAAAATAATGTCTATTATAAAGAAAAAACCAACCACGAAGTGTTTAATAAAAAAAAATTCATAGAAGTTTTTATGATTCATGCAAATATTTCTAAAAAGAAACTACTAATTTGTTTCAATATCAGATTTAATGATTTGATTCAATGAGTTAGGTTAGGTTTCACTTCATTTCACCTCATTAAATTTCATGTCAATAAAAAAATTCTACTGAAGACTTGGCTGTATGGGCATAGTTCCCTTTGCCTACCCAGAATGGGTGAAGAAAACAAAAAAAAAATCTCTGCAATACTCTGTATTCTTTTACGGTTGGCGCCATTTTCCAAAAATGTTCTTTGCGAGTTTAGTTTGTGTTTTTATTATTTTATTAAATTGCTTAATTTTTTCGCAACTGTATTAAAAATAGTTGTTCAGTACACGTGCGGAACCGTCATTGCAACTTGTTCCGACTGTCAACCCTCGCCTTCGGCTCGGGTAGACATTTGTCGGAACTCTTTGCAATGACAGGCTTTCCGCACTTGTAGCGAAATATACTATTATAACACATTTGCTCGTAAAGGGTCTCTTATTACACCAATTTCAATATCGTAATGTATCTCATTACCGCACTTGTGCGGTAATGTAAAGTAAAACGCACTTGTGCGGTAAGTAATGATTTCTTTTTAAAAAGTTCACGGTTTATCAAGCAAGATGCTTCGTCTAAAACGAACGATACTTTTTCAATCTTAGCAAAGAGTTTTTATGTCAGAAAAGTGGTCAACATCTTATGAATAAAATTAACTTTGGGAGATAAAATATAAAAAATAAACAATGAATTCTTTAATTTAATTAATTTTGACAATAAATTACAATAATTTATCTGTATCAAAAACAAAAAAATATTAATTTACTTTATTAGTAATACTGGCTTGTTGGCTGTTTTTGTGTCTTTGCCTTAAAAAAAAAGTGCTGATGCGCGCGCATCGTTTTGTGAACAAGTAAAAATTAATCCGCGCGCTTTTTCTTTTCGTTGCATTGTTTTTATTTGAAAATGTCATCAAGTAATGATGAATTTATTAATTTATTTCCTCACAAATATGTTATAAAACGTAGTATGACACACGTGCGCTTTGATAATTACAGCCTCTGCTTTCTTGTAGCCCTCGCCTACGGCTCGGGCTAGCAATATCGCCTCGGCTGTAATTTTCAACTTACCGCACTTGTATCATAATGTACTATTAATAAAGTGCTGTCACTCCCAATTTGAAAACAATAGCAAATGTTAAGTTCACGTCTTGATAATATTAAAATTTCCCCATTCTGTGGACATTTCCATAAAAATAAATTTTATTAAACATTAAAAATATATTGTAAATTGCTAAGGTAATGAAGATGAGTAGGTACTAAAGCATTAACTTTCTCCTTACAGGGCCTGAATCTAGACAAGCGAAACCTTGCGAATACAGAACGAAAGAGACAGCAGACATTTACGGACAGGTCCCAGCTGAAGTATGCCAGGAGGCTGGTCGTCAAGCTGGGCAGCGCTGTCATCACCAGGGAGGATGGAAACGGACTGGCACTGGGCCGCCTGGCATCTATTATTGAACAGGTATGAAATATTGACGGGCCCATTGGCGCGATCGGTAGTGACCCTGTCTGTTACGCCAGGGGTCGTGGGATGAAATCCCACTCAGTACAAACATTTGTGTGACGAACACTTGTGTTTTTCACACGAATGTTTGTCCTCCAATGCGGATTGGTGGAGGGGTTAGTGGCCAACCCAGTGTCGAATGTTCTCAAGCTACCCGAAGGACTTCGACAAGGCTTAAGAGGACACCAGTCGACCGTCACTTTTGAAGAATAGGTTTTTACCAAAAATATTGCCGTCGCGCTGACCCCCAACCTTACCCCTTAGCGTGCGATAGAGAGAAGTGCAGTCTCGAACTGATTTTACCTACGTAAAATTAAGAAAATCGTCCTTTCGTAATCCCCTGTTTCCTCCTCGAAATCTAGACCGATTTCAATATTTCTTTCAGTTAAAATGTAGAACAGGGTCTAAGCTATGCCCGTACGTTTTGCTTTTTTGGGATATGTTAGTAATTACCAGTTTGCTTGATGTTTGAAAATGTATGTAAAAAAAGTCGATTTTGTTGATTTTAAAAGATTTTTTTTCTCTTCTATTAAGCAAATTATGAAAAAAAAAACAAAACGTACAGGCATGGCAGAGCGTACCTCTGCCATGCCTGTACGTTTTGTTTTTTTGTATAAATCGTTTGTTGTATAAATCGTATGGTATTTTTTTTAATTCTGATACTTCTTTATCCTAGGAGGAAACAGGGGACTACGTTTGTATGGAAAAAGTGTCGACTCATATCCTCTTAACGACTGTTTCCAGCATTGAAAACAACCGAGACCGACGGCTTTACATGCCTTCCGAAGCACGGTCCATGAAATTTTTCCACTAGCGGTCACCCATTTACAAACCGACCGCGCCCGTCGTTGCTTAACTCTTTCGATCACATTGAATCGACGCGAGCCATTGGGCTATGGAAGCTACCATATCTAGATGTTAATTTATTATCTATTTAAGTATGTATTTAAAAATACATAATGTATGTAGGTATATCAGTCTCTGACACCCATACCTACTACAGGCTCGCGTCTAATTTGAGGTCAGGTGACCGTGTGTGAGAATGTCCATGATATCCATACTAATATTATAAATGTGAAAGTGTGTTTGTTTATTTATTTATTTGTTTGTTTGTTTGTTTGTCCCGCTTTCACGTCGCAACGAAGCTATTATATGGTATGGTTTTTGTGTGTGGAGATAGTGAGGAGGATGGAGAGTGACGTAGGCTACTTTTTACCCCGGTAAAACATCTCCATGGGAAGATATCGATGTTTTGTTATTTGCTAGATATTTAGTTCCGGATGTTGTTAATAGCTATTCATTAGCAAGTTCTGAATTTCGCTAACAAATGATACATGTAAATTAATTAAATCCTAGGCAACTAATAAATTGAATTGAATTTTGAATTCGCGCTGGATAAATTGTTGTTTTGGTTTTAAATTAATATGGTAAAGGTGTGTCCTCTGAAGCCACATGTTCCAATGCCCAGAATCTTTTATTATATCTATATCTAGCATTCTATCCCCAAATGGAAAGACATATAATATCGTTTACAGTAGCGTATTAAAATAGTGCTCTGTTCTGTGTCTCAAGCCGTGTATGGCTGGAAACACTTCAAAAGAAAAAATCACACCCATTTGGAAAACAAATCACACTTATATGTACTCTCCGCCTTAGTATTGCCTGTAAATGTAAGCAGGATCGTTGGATCCTGCATCAATCTTCACCAGCACATTTCTATTGAAGTTAGCTTAGAGCTCCAGTAAGTCAGTTTACGTAGACTTTATCAGCGGTCAGCATCACCTCTGGTTCCTCTAAGTATCTTTTAATCGTAGAACTGTCACTATTCATCCACCACTAATGTGTCATGTATGATAAACAACTCATTGTTAATTCCCTTAGATCACGCGGGCGGAGCCGCGGGTAAAAGCTAGTTTATTTTATATATTATGCGTCGATATTATGTGACCGAGTTAAGCAACGACGGGTGCGGTCGGTTTGTTGATGGGTGACCGCTAGTGGCAAAATATCATAGTTACAATTTACTTATTTAAGTACTTACTTTTATATTTATTTAAGTATTTTAAGCGCTTGCTTTATTCGACTTACTTTCTCATTAACTTACTGTAAGTAACATCGCATAGCAAAGTTCATTTGCACATGTGGCTACTCAACTTTGCTGGCCAAGCTTCATTTACGTTTTAGATGAGTATTTAGATGGGCTACTTAATTGCTCTGCCCTATTCTTTGCATAGTAAGTCAGTGCAATTTTGCGACATAAGTTTCGAAATAAATTGCACGCCAGTGTCAACACATTTTCTGTTATGAAAACCGTGTTGGTTAATATTTCAGTGTTTGTTGACAGAAACTACTTGCGAAAACGTTAACGAAACGAAACTATTAAAACCGACTTCAAAAAAAGGGAAGAGGTTATCCAACAATAACCACCGAGTCCAAAAATAACTGTTTATAAATATTAAATAGATACATAAGTATCAATAATATTGTGGATTGTCCTTTATGGCTCTGGCTTTGATGTAATATAAATATATTTTTTTAACTTTTTGTTTTGAGTTTGTACATATAGAAATAGTTTTGAAGTCGGTTTTTTTTAATATCGAACAATAACATCCTACATGGTTGGTACATGGTACAAATCGTTTCGTCTATTTTCATTTGTCCAGTCGAGTATACAAATGGGATTCGACCATTCTCCAATTAGTCACCGCTCTCCTCACCTTCTGAAGTTTTGACGTATGCTTACAAGTACATATGTACAAGCAGATTAATTTCTTGATACGCTTAAGTATCTATTTACCCATTACAAATTATATTACAATTGTATACGTCAATTCATTCTTTGCAGTGGTTTCTGTTGGTTATAATCGACATAATTCCCGATTATTATACAATTTTATCCAGAACTAGCTTGTATCTTAAATCCTTTTTTACCGTCACTCTACCAAATCCTCGCTCTTAGTGAAGTGGTTGGTACCGTTTTCCGAATAGTGGTATAAAAACCTGCATCAAAGTCTAGCTCTGGCCTTGAATTCGAACCAGAAGTCGAACCAGAAGTCGAAATATCGTCGGGAAATAGTGGAGCGAGTTGTTAGTAGTATGCTGTTGATTATTGATTGATTGATTGGTTCTCGAGCCGGATTATGTCCCCTGCACTAAAACCCCATGCGTAGCTATCCTCTCTGGATTTCGTTCAGCGGTAAACCATAGTGTAAAAGTAGTATTTTTGACACTATGGCTAAACTTTCGCGCCGCGAGGAATATGCATTTCGAATTCGGTCATGTTACATAGCGAGATACCGAGATATTTTTCTGTAGTGCACTCTGAACATGCAGAATTTTATATTTTACTTTTTTTGTAGGTAGCAGAATGCCACCACGAGGGCCGAGAATGTATCATGGTGACGAGCGGCGCGGTGGCCTTCGGAAGGCAGAAGCTGACCCAGGAACTGCTCATGTCACTGTCCATGAGAGAAACACTGTCTCCCAGTGATCACACTAGAGAAGTAAGTATAAGTAATAGGTGGTAGGGCCTGTATGGAACCAAATAGGTTTTATATGAAACCTATCTTAGAGAGTTCGCACGGGGCAGTACCACCGCTCGCATACGCTATAATTACATATAAAAATTTGTGAGATTTACGGGCGCGTTGGCGCAATCGGTAGTGATCCTGCCGGTTATGCCAGGGGTCGTGGGTTCGATTCCCACTCAGGACATGTGACGAACACTTGTGTTTGTTCTGTGTCTGGATGTTAATATTATCTATTTAAGTATGTATTAAAAAATATCTTTGTACTTATATCACACCTCACACTCTGACACCCATAGTACTGGCTCGTAATTTGGGGTCAGATGGACGTGTGTGAGAATATCTTTGATATTTATTGTTATTATTTAAAGCACACCCAACTAATATACTTAAGTAAAGTTATGCCACCAATAAAAGTTACCAACATACCATTTTACCACACGTTGCGCGTTAAAACTAAATTTCGGAGCAGTTCAAGCTTGAATCATTACCGCGGTGACGCAGTCTTTTGAAGCATGAGGGTCCGTTGAATTAGAACCCCTGCTAGTTAAACCCAATTATAAAACCCAAGTTATATCCAATTCCAACACATAATATAAAACCCTTTATCCTGCAATCTCCTCGGATGTCTCTCATTTTGGCGACACAAAATGGTCATTTGAATTCCAGACTAAGTTTGCACCGGCTCGGTTAATTCAACGACAGGAGACATGCTGTTTTCAATTACGAAATCCTTAGCTATATGATGCCTTTGGGTTGTTCGGACGCATGTTGAGTCTGTGTCCAATTGGAAGAAGCTGTGTAGACGTTACCTGATGTCGAGACGAACTATTAAAACTGCTGTGCTTGTAATGGTGATAATACCTAATGATAAGGCTTATGAAAGGCCATCGTGAGTTCAAGAATCTGAGAGTAAATAATGTTCTCCAAGGCATGTGAAGTCTGCCAATCTACACTTGGCCAGCATGGTGGACTAAGGCCTAATCGCACCCATTATGAGAGGAGACCCGTGCCCAACAGTGGGACAAAGAAAGTGCATTAAATTCTATTGGTGCCACTGCAATGAAATACCGATAGGCTCATAAGGAGGTGGTTCAGCGCGAATAAATAAAGCTTACTGACTGACATAGCCCAGTAAGACTACGGCGACATAGTGGTATACCGTGGTCTTACCAGTAGAGATAATCTCCCACCGATTAGAAACTTTTAGTCTACTATATTCACTTTTGTCCTTGCATTTGTTAGTGTTTTCTCTGTGTTATTTTTATTTTTAATATGTTAACTTATTGATAATATTGTTAATTTCCACTTGTCAGGACGCTGGCAGCATCCTGGACCCGCGGGCGGCGGCTGCCGTCGGTCAGTCGGAGCTGATGGCAATGTATGATGCCATGTTCTCGCAGTACAACGTTAAGATTGCTCAGGTATTGTATATTACGTTCGTTGTATATTTCGTACGTGTCCATAGCCCAATGGCTCGCGTCGATTCAATGCAATTGAAAGAGTTAAGCTACGACGGGTGCGGTCAGTTTGTGCATGTGGGACCGCTAGTGGCAAAATTAAATTCAACCTTCCTGGCTTGAGAACATTCGACACTATTTTTATTTATTTATAAACTTATTACTATGAAAAAATAAAAATTACATAATTGATGAACGATTCAGCTATATTTAGGCTATTTCGTGACTGAATGATCTACATTGACTTGCTTTAGATTTGGAACGGGTCCTGAAGAAATTCAATTTAACAATCTCCGTTTATAAACTACGATTGAAATTTCAATCATTAATGAATGAAAGCCTAAAAACCTAAATCAAAGTTTTCTTGTTAACGGGTTCTATTGAACTCTTTATAGGACGTTTTTGTCACTTCAATAGTGTAATTATTGCTCGTTGGTAAAATTCAATTGAATTCGAGAATAAAATTGAATTAGAATTGAGATCTGGGAGATCTAGGTTTATATTTTGCTTGGTACAATATTAGAGATGGATGGATGGATGAAGTTGCAATATTATATTGTATATGCCTAAAATAATATCTTTATATTCCACTGTTCTCAACTCGTGAAATATTAAATTATGCAACAACGTTCCTAAAAGGGTGAAGCAATGTTTTACAGTGCAAACTTTTTGTAATTAAACTCTGGGCAGTTACACAATAGCCACGATCCATCCCGGACTCTGGAACACAAATTCTACTGCATCGCAACTATTTTAATATCATTCCCAAGTGAAATACGGAAACTTTCTCAGGTTCTTGTGTTAAAGTAATTTTGGGTGATAATTTTTGATTACTTTCAACCGAAAAATATATTTATTTTATCTTCTTGTTTTTAATCTTTTAAAATTATGAGTGTAGTTAGTTCTGACGATGCGGCAAAAATTCTGACGCAATTTTGTGCCTACTGTACATTACGGACATAGAAGTGCGTGTGACGTGTGCGTGTGACTTGTGCTTGCGAGAAAACTTTTTTAATATCATGCCCCGGAAGAAAAATACGCTTCCAAGTGCAACGGTTTCGCAAAGTAAATGAAATGGTTTAGCGCAATGTAACGGACGCGGGTAATAAGGAAGGTCGACATACTCGTAATAATATCATGCGTAATAATCCGTGTGTCGTTTCATTTTCTAAAAAAGATTGGAGTCATCATCACAATTAATAATAACCTCACAATGAGCATGGATCTTTTGCAGCAACCGGAGATCTTTAGATATTGGCTTGGTAAAGTTCCCTTCAGAACTCATAAGCTCTTATAAATTTAGGTTTCTATTCTCCTCTTTAAATATGAAAGCGATAAAAACCACTGATTAGCCAAAAAATCTCGAAAACCACTTGATCAATGATGCTGATACATATTTGCCAGGGTTAGTAGTTTTAAGGAAGGATTTTTTAAAATTCAACTCCTAATAGAGTGAAAAAGGGGTTGAAAGTTTGTATGAAATTTGTATTGAAATGTTAAGTTTTTTATTATGTCATACAAAGGGGTTGCAGCTAGCTAGTTAGCAGAGAAGCATGACATTTAATGAAATGACTTTTCAACAGGTTCTGGTAACAAAGCCGGATTTCTACAACGAAGAAACGCGCAAGAATTTGTTCTGCACTCTCTCCGAACTGATATCCCTGAACATCGTCCCGATTGTGAACACTAACGACGCTGTCAGCCCGCCCATGTATATACACGACGACACTGTTGTTCCTGGGACTGGGAAAAAGGTAAATATAAATATCATCATCATAATCTTCTTCCTTTTAATCTTTAATCATTAATATCCTTTTTACTTTAATACTTTTATTGATCTCCATTTGAATAAAAGCTTCGAACAAGGATCAAAAAATGATAAAAATCGGTGACTGAAAAAACCTGAGAGTAGACACATAAACTTCAGTAAATAAAAGCGGTAATAGAATATAGGCAGTATTTGGCCCCAGGGCTTATTTCAAAGGCATGATTTTTGTGTTATGAGCTTTTATAGAAGCAATGAAAACGTCACATGATGAGTGATTGTCTAGTATAGAATAATAAATCTATAAGTGATTGGAAGTTCTTCATTTAGTTTTCTAAGCTACCTATATGAAGTTTGCCAAATGTACCAGCATAATGGTATATGCGGTGACAGCCCAGTGGCTATTGAACTCGCCTCTCACTCGAGCGGTCCGGGTTCAAACCCAAGCGGCAGGCACTAATGACTTTTCTAAGTTATGTGCGATTTAACAAATTAAATGTCACTTGCTATAACGATGAAGGACACATCGTGAGGAAACCTACATGCCTGAGAGTTTATCATAATGTTCTCGAAGACATGTGCAGTCTGCCAATCCGCATTTGGCCAGCGTGGTGGACTAAGGCCTAATCCCTCCCATTCTGAGAGGAGACCCGTGCCCAACAGTGGGACAAAAGAAAGGGTTGTGATGATGAATTATGGCGAATGGCGATATGGCCCTCTCAAACTCCGCTTACGAGACCCATTAAGGATTTTGAAAAGAAGATGAAGTAGGTACTGAACTTAAAATTACGTAATGCTTTAAAATTTTCTTCATAATATAATTAGGTACTATATTAGAACTCAATCCAATTATAAGTCAACCGATTGAATAAACTACCTCTCATAGGTACTGCTAGCCTCTATAAAGTGGTGGCTTATTTGGGTTAATATTCGTATTTTCATCATAGCTTTCGCGTAGAGGAATTTCATTTAAATCTCAAGTAGATATAATTCCGGTGCATAACATCGTTTGCATCATAATTATTTTAATCTGAAACCGTATTCACTTTTCCGGGTTTAGTAATTACATTGAAAATGTTCTGGTTGTGAGCATAAATAGAGAGCTAAATTGTATTTCAAGTTCATTAGCTGATAGTATATCGGTCAACAAACTTTTTTTATCATGCTTCGAATTTTTGCCTAAAGTTTGTATTTTCTGTGTTAAGAGGTCATTAATTACAATAAAATTAGTTACAATTGCAAAAAAATACGACTACCTACTAATATTAACTACAATACAAGCAGATAATAATATGCAAGCATATGCAAGTGTTTACGGTAAGCAATTCGCATTGACGAAGTGCTTATAATTGATTTCGCTTTTTTAACAGCTGTCAAGTGTTTTGTCATTTTCTTTCAAATTCTGGATTGAGTTTGAATAATGAAGACAAACAAAAAAACACTATAGTTAAAATAAATTTATTATTTTTATGAATAAGGTCCTTAGTTTTAATCTACTTTGCAACAAAACGGAGCATCCGGTAAGTTGACTGACGTTACGTAGTGGCAAAGAAAGTTAGCGATAAGCATAATGATAATGATAAGTTAATAATAATAAAATGTATTCATAAACACCGATAAATCTAATAAAGACTTTGGTGGAGAATAATATGATGAAAACATAACTTTTCTTGTCAGGGTATCGGCATAAAGGACAACGACAGTCTGTCTGCGCTGCTGGCGGCAGAGATCCAGTCAGACCTGCTCATCATGATGTCAGACGTTGACGGAATCTACAACAAGCCGCCGTGGGAGGACGGCGCGCGCATGATGCACACTTACACCTCCAAGGAACGCGACCAGGTTCAATTTGGGCAGAAATCTAAGGTAAATTTACAAAAAAGATAACGCATAGGCATTGTATTTTAAATTGTTTTAAGAATACATCACAGTCTAACATCTACGACCCGAGTACAAATATTTATCTGCGAAATAAACATCATATACATTAGGCCGCTAATTGATTGTATATTATTATGATGTGGAGTAAGATTAACACTTGGGGCAAAAGTAACCCTGTAATATATCTCTTAAAATACACTTTTTTTAATTAACTTTTTTTTTATATCGCATATACTACCAATAAAGGTATCGGATAACTAACATAGTATAAGATTCCTTCTGGCAAGCGCATTTACATTGTTGATTAAATAAGTAGACCCGTCGTATTTGAGACGTGTTTCTGCATAGACTTAACTGCATTTAACGATACTCGTGTAATAAATAGATCCATTCTAATTTTCGTATCATTTCCAGTACGGTCCAACTTGAATAATTACATTTTGCTCGCTCTCAGAAGTTTAGAATCTGCAATTCAAAGAGTTTTCTAATTAATCAATTCCTTTCTAACGAGTGGCCAGGGCAAAATTAATTTCTGCCGAACAAAACCGCGAAATATATTACAAAGGGTAATCAGAAAATGTTTTACATTCAAAGTTTGCAAATAAATAATTTGGTTGTATGTGACTTTGCGAACAATTAGAATACTTACTTTTAAGGTGATTTAAAATTTTTAATCCTGTGCTAGAGGTTGGAAAAATGCACGAGTATTAGAGACTCACTGCGGTTCTTTTACGAGATTTTGTGACGCTATCTAACGTTGTCAACTCGGTGCAAAAATTTTAATTCTTTTGTGTAATGGTGCAGGCTCTCTTCCATGCATCCGTAAAAAGACCTATTAGTTCAATGCTGGATGCTGCTCTTCCAAGGCAAGCCACTGAACTATGCTTCTATGACTGTCTATATCCAGGTGGGCACCGGTGGCATGGACTCGAAGGTGAACGCAGCGACGTGGGCGATGGCGCGCGGGGTCAGCGTCGTCATCTGCAACGGCATGCAGGACAAGGCCATCAAGACCATCATAAGCGGCCGGAAGGTCGGCACTTTCTTCACCGACTGCGCTTCCACCCCGACCACATCGGTCGATGTCATGGCTGAGAATGGTATGGAATTAAAAAAAAAGGAATAAAGAACGAGAAGAATAGACGAACGGGTCTCCGACATAGATCATCGAGTAAGCGAGCTGAAGTGGCAATGGGCAGACAACGTCGCTAGCAGACCTGACAACCGATCGTTAGGAAGGGCCCTCGAGTTGATAGAGAGGGATCTGATCTGGCTAGACTCATGTGCTGAACGAAATGAAGACTGTGTTTCGTGAACAACGTGTCCCTAGCCTAGTCCTAGCCTCTTTGTATGTTCACGAGACTGCGTAATCTGGCGCATATCTTCAAGCGTCCATTTTACCTCTAACTCGCTTGATAGCAACATAATATTTAGTGGTTCTGAGCTTAAGCGTTGTCATCTTTATTTTCATGCCATTTAAACTATCTTCAGTAGTGAAAAGCTTTAAATGGTAATTAAGTTTATTAATTAGCAAGAATTCAATAACCCAGCAGCAGCAGCCCTTAGCCATAATTTTAGTAATACTCTTATTCGATTACGACTTTCTATTTAAAATAGTATATTGTTACGGCCTAGAATATACGATAAATTATTTTTATTTATATGATTGATGTTGGAAAATTTCTACTGGTTTCAGCTCGAATTGGCAGCAGAGCTTTGCTACGACTAACACCATCGGAAAGAGCTTCTGCCATTCACTCTCTGGCTGATCTGCTCGTAGAAAGACAAGACAAAATTCTGGAAGCAAATAACAAGGACTTAGAAGAAGCAACGAAAGGTGGTCTGGCTAAGCCGTTGTTGAACAGGCTAGCTTTAAGCCAAGGAAAACTAAAAACCTTGTCGATTGGACTAAAGCAGATAGCTGATTCTAGTTACGAAAATCTCGGAAGAGTGTTACGAAAAACAAAATTAGCTGAAAATTTGATTCTTCAACAGATAACAGTTCCGATTGGAGTCCTTTTAGTTATTTTTGAATCCAGACCGGATTCTTTACCACAAGTTGCTGCATTAGCTATGGCTTCAGGGAACGGTCTACTCTTAAAAGGAGGAAAGGAAGCTGCTTATTCGAATAAGGCTCTGATGGATTTAGTGAAAGAGTCTCTCCAGCCTGTTGGTGCCGCCGACGCGATATCCCTAGTATCGACCAGGGAAGAAATCAGCGATTTGTTGGCTATGGAGAAACATATTGATTTGATAATACCTCGAGGCTCCTCTGATCTCGTGAGAAACATCCAGAAACAATCGCAACACATTCCTGTGCTGGGTCACGCGGAAGGCATTTGCCACGTCTATCTTGACAAGGAAGCTGACCCCGCGAAAGCCTTGAAGATAATCCGAGACGCTAAATGCGACTATCCGGCGGCTTGCAATGCAATGGAAACGCTACTGATTCACGAAGATCACATGTCTAATTCAGTTTTCACTGAAATATGTAACATGTTGAAGAATGAGGGTGTGAAGATTCACGCTGGGCCTAAGCTAGCAAGTCAGCTGACATTCGGGCCCCCCGCTGCGAGGAGTATGAAGCACGAATACGGGGCATTGGAGTGTTGTATTGAAATTGTGAAGGATATGGATGAAGCTATTGATCACATTCACAAATTCGGCAGCTCTCATACTGACGTAATTGTTACAGAAAACGGTAAAGTTATAATCATTTTATAAATAATTATATTCAAATAAAATGTTTAGTTAAGATTGCTATCTTGCTATCGAAACGGGCAGCACTTCAATAGTATGCCTCCGTCTCACTGATATGTGCGTAATACATATATCCGTTAATACTTAACCTGGTTGCAACCTTAATAGTGGCCCATTTCATGGCACGCATCTCTTCATACAAATGATAAGCCCGTACTCCACAGCTCCAGTGCGGATTGACGGAGGAGTTAATGGCCAATCCTATAGTCGGAAGTTTTTAGGCGATCAAATAAACATCATGTATTAAAGACTGCTTAACTTGCTCTCCGAAGCACGGAATACTTACCAGTTATTAGTGAATATGTATGACTATACTGAAAAAGTAAAATAATAGCATAGTGACGTGGGGTAAGTCTACATGGGGCAGGACTAGCATTTTGAAATTATCTTATAGTAGGTACACATCTCAATTCCTATTAACTATGTCGGTAACCGACATCGTTAGTAGTATTTAACCGACATAGTAAAGCTTAGAATAAAAATATGTACATTATGAGATATTTATAAGTGTTCATATTTTTTTTTATTTAATGAAATAATAAATTTTGCTTGTTTTTATAGATGCAACAGCGAAACGGTTCCTGAGTTCAGTGGACAGCGCTTGTGTGTTCCACAACGTGTCGTCGCGATTCGCAGACGGCTTCAGATTCGGTCTTGGCGCAGAAGTTGGGATCTCCACTGCAAGAATCCATGCTAGGGGTAAGTTTGTCATAGTTAGATCATTTGTAATAAAAACGCTAACGCTACGCTACGCTTAAAAATCTTGTCCTATTATATATTTTATTTGCATATTTTTATTTTCTAATAAGCATTTTATTTATGGTAAGTTATTTAGTTATAAACTAGCTGCTGCCCGCGGTGTTGCACGCGTGAAATTTATAATATACACTGAGAAAATTATCAAATTATTTTTTTATCCCACGCTATCGGGATAAAAAATATACTCTATATGTTAGTCCAGGATGTCAGTATAGTAAAGTCAGGGTTAGGTATATTTCTGGTCGTCACCCAGGTTAGATGTTTTTAATCAATAATGAAACGTTACAGCAGCTGCACAAAACACTGGATCATTAAGGGCGATAAAAATAATTTTAATTTATATTCCAGGCCCCGTCGGCGTAGAGGGACTACTTACTACAAAATGGATCCTAGAGGGCACGGATCACACCGCAGCGGAATTCAACGAAGGAAAGAGGTCGTGGCTCCATGAGAAATTACCTGTGAATTGACTAAAGAAATTGTTAAGGCTCTTGTATAGTTTAAGAAATATATTTAATAGGTAAATTTAATGGTAGTTATGTACATTAGAACATTAAGTATTAGATTAAAACAGCCAATTGTATTATCCGTTCGATTTGATGTGATATTTATGCAGTTTGAAGTGATATTTATGCAGTAACAATCTCTAGGTGCCGATACGGCAAATTACCGGTGGTCCGAAGTCAAAATCAAATAATTTATTTCGCTATGAGGTGATTAGACACCCAATCTTGTGTCTACGGGTATTTTTTCCACCCGTAGACCCACTAATCTAGGTATTTAAAATTATTATTCTCTGAATTATTTGTTTTTTAGCAAAATTTCTATAATTTTTTTTTTTGTATTTTTTACACCTACCATCAGCTTTAACAATCACACTAGGTTAACTGGTAGAAAATGCCTTGGGGCATTAAGTCCGCCTTTTGTAAAATCTTTTCTCAGGATTTTTCAATAAAGCCTTAAATAAATAAAAATAATAAAACGTATTGTGGTCTCACCGCTACGCTCTCATGTTTGGAAAAGTTGACCTTTATAATCTCTTTGCATTTTAGTTTTTATTATATCGTGTCATTAAGTCATTATAAAGTCACTTCATAACATACCTAATAAAGCCCTTGTATTTCTCAGAAGAGTTATGTTGTAGTAAGCCCACTTTTCATCAGAAGTTTAGGTCCCATGTTCCCACCTTCACACACGGCGTCAGCCACCGAGCTGCGAGCATTTATTATATGTATATATTTAGGTATTGTAATGTAATTGTTCCTGTATAGTCTTGGTGTACAATAAAGAGTTAGGTAATAATAATAATATATTTATACTACTTATCAAGTTTATAAACAATTTTTTTTTTAAATTTTGTGTAATTTTTGTAATAATTAGGTAGTATATTTAGTGCGGTGGGACTACGGTTAGTCAACCCACGAGAACTGCCGAATTGCATAGAAAAAGAGAACTCTTGTTCAGTGGGAACAATGGGGAAAAAAATACCGATGGACCCACCAGTGGGTATTACGGTGGGACCACAGGTAAGTTGCCGCGCATATAAACTTATAACTTAAATACTCCATATATAAAATAAATGTTGGTGCACTACACACACCTATGCCTACCCCTTTGGGGAAATAAAGGCCATATGTTATGTTCCTTTAATTACATGATAGGCTGAAGATACATTCTCGTAACTGTGAATCTATTGAAAATAAACCAGTAATATTACTTATGCTACCTTTTTTTTCTTTTATCTTAGAATAGTGGACGCCCGCAGCTTCGCTCGCGTAGAATTAGACCCATTAACGACGTCTACCCGTCTAAAGACTTCAAAAACGGCAAAGTTTCATACTAACTTTGCACCCCTGTTTTACCCCCTTAGGGGGTGAATTTTCAGAAATCCTTTCTTAGTGCTCCCCTACATTATAAAAGGAACCCCTGTGCAAAATTTCAAGTTTCTAGCCCTTATAGTTTAGGCCCTGCGTTGATATGTCAGTCAGTCAGTCAGTCAGTCAGTCAGTCACCTTCTCCTTTTATATATATAGATTGTGTAATGTTTTTAGCAGGGGGTGTTAATAACTCACTAACAGTCACAGGAATATAGAGGTGTATTCACACCAAAACCGTTAGGCTACTTGGGAGACATTCGCAAAGGGTTGACGCTCAGTATCACAAAGATATAGGTTCTACCAAGTACATTACCCAACACAATGGTTTTAAATTGATAATTTTAATATGATAAGCACACAAAACATCCCGAAATACTAAATGTGTAGGAAGCGCGGGAATATATCTTCACATTAGTGGCAGAAACAGACATTTAGCTGAGTGTTTCAGTTTCAATGAATTCACGCTCTGCTTTACTTTGTTATCTACTTTGCTATATGGTGAAACACTTCCCACTGCTTAATGGGTACATAAACCATACCAACCGGCTTGTTAGAATTTGTGAAGGCAAGAAGTCAAGTCTTAAACGACTCAATAAAAGCGGTCATTGAACCCGCAAAAGCGAAAAGAAAAATATTCTGAAATATGCATTGATAGTTAGCTATGATTATTATTAAGTACAGGATTTTCCCAATTCACCCCCGTCAAATCATCTCGAATTGAATGAAAATCAATTTTTTTTTATGACAATAAACATTTGAATTTGAATTGTCTCGAGTGAATGCAAAGTATTCAAATTTTTCCAATTCAAGGTCAAGGTTCAAGGTGACTTGGTCTTGAAAAATTAAAATCTGGTCAAATAAAAAAAAAATTACAGAACTTTGTAATTTTTATGCTGTAGGTACTAAACTAAGTATGTAACCTTATATTGCCTTAATTGTCTGTGGTCAGCTTACAAGCCACGATACAAGTTACAAAACTATATATCCGATTAGAACAAATTCGAAAATCGAATGAAAATTCGCGTTTTAGTTCTTTCATGTGGATGGAAAATATGACCATAGACAAATTTAATCATCAATATAATCGGTAGTAAAAATCGGACTGTGTGGAAGGGACTCATACTCGCAAGTAATATTATTATAAGTAAAAAATCTCTAGAAAGTTAGCAACTTATAAACTGTTGTTATAAGTGTATGAAGTTAGCACTTCAACCATTATACCTCAGACAATGAAGTATAACTTGTTTTGTGCTACTTTTATTGAGTACCATATTGCTAAAAGAAAAGTATTGCTTAGTCGAGAAATTGCCGACCGTATTGAGTTTGGCACCAAATTTCTTTATCGCTGTAGGTACTTCACGCAAGTTTGATCGAAGTAAATCATTGACTTCCGAAGTTAGTTGATATTCTGCTTCTAACTCGAGAAGGTCCGGGTTCGATTCCCTGTGGCACGTTTTAGGTGCGTATTATGAAATTAAATTCACCTGCTATAATGGTTAATGAAAACAGCTTGAGGAAACATGCATGCCTGAGAGTTCTCCTTAATTTTATTTTTTATTTAATCTCATCCGAATTGATAATGAGTACCAATCAAAAAGTCTTATCAAAGAAAACATCCAACTACATTAAGAGACTTGTTACCAGGAAGGAAACAAGTATGGAGCAAGCTGCTATTCCCCACATGTGTACCTGTATTTTCATGTAGTCTTGAGGGAAGACAGCTTGTCTTCCTCCCTGCCCCGTCCTCATACAAACTTTAAAAAAATGGTGGCTTTCCATGTCTTTTTGAATACGTGTCATTAAAAGTTTATAAAATAATTCATAAGGGGAGGCTCCTCATTCAAAATTGATTTTTTTTTCGAACTTCGCGTTATCCACATGTACATTACACACTAGTTATTTTGTCTAGTTATTTTATTCAAATATTATATACATACAATTTCACCCCGCAAACGTTGTTCTGCCATATGAAATTTCAAAGCCACGCTCCTCACGTCAATTAACGACGGTTAAAAAAAAAACTAAAATAGTGTTTAAAAAACATTTCCAGTGGACCAAATTGTGAATCTAAACCTCTAATTCTCGAATCACCTTGAACACACACAAAAAATTCATCAACCAGCCGTTTAGGAGGAGTTCAGTGACATACACACGTACACAAGATATATATGTATGGTCGGGCCACAGAGAAGCTGCTATATATGGCGAAATTATCTATTTGTACGTCCTTACCTATCTACGATACAGTATGTATCTACGGACTCTTACATGGGCAAGTTCTGTCTCGTACTTGACTAGTTTTTTAAAATAAACTACATAGTTGTTTCCGCGAACTTCTTTACGCCTTAATTACTATCCTATGTCCGTTTTTATTTCCGATTTAATTCTAAACCAAATTTAAACAACAAACAAAAAAGCATCCCTTTTGAACATATTTCTCGGATAGATAAAGATAGATAGATCCGATAAATCAAAAAATCATAAGAAGTGGTCTATCTATTTGTTCTAATTTTTTTTCAATCTCTTTTCAGACTCATATATTCTGACGATTCTATCAAACCTAAGATCATAAAAATCCGTCCAGCCGTTCTATAAGTGTCGTAACTAACACGACATTGTATTATATAAATAAATTAAGACAAAGAACATAGATAAAATTGCAGATAAGAATCCCGTCAAGTTAATAACCCTCATAACATCTCGGGGACTCGTGTGCCTAGAACCAAAATAACTTAATAACGAGGGATTAGAATTAACGATTGTGCTATGCTTTAATATTCTCTTTACTACCTACGCGAACATTATGTGAAATGAAGATTTCTAGAGAGAATTTCTTTTCGCAGCTTCATTTTGAATAGGAGGTTCTATCTTGATATCCTTTCAGTATGTTATACCTACTACGTGTACCTACTATCGTCTGTGACTGACGTGAAGGCCTTGACTGACTCACTGAATATGTATAATATGTTGATTGATATCTATATCAAACTATACAACAACAATCTATTATCAAATTATCTGAGTAAATCATTTAGTTTTCCAATCTATTTGATGAGTGGAAATTTGAGGAAGTGCCAGAAACACTACCAAATCAACAAAGCATGTGAGTGAGACCGACGGTATATAACCACATATTATCCACTAGTCATCACTGGCAAAACACAATAGCTTTTTTCAGGAACTGTAGTATCTATGTTAGTAAGTGTCATAACTTTCCGAACGCTGCCCACTTGAGTTGGACACTTTGTTCCTCGAAGTTATATCATTACTAAGAAGAAAATATTTAAAAAGATTGCCGGCTCTGACAGGTTCAGGTGCCTTAGCCAGAAGATAAGACAAAACCCGGATTAGGGACACGGTGCCCCAGGAAATACCGTCTCACGGCATATTATTCCAAACTGTCGTGTCACCGCGGCTGCTTTGCAAGGATTTCGGTAAATAATTAAATTTACTTTCTTAAAGGTTTTTACTTTTATATATTATATAATAATATAGACTAGCTGACCCCGCAAACGTTATTCTGCCATATGAAATGTCAAAGTGACGCGACGTTTCACGTCAATGAACGACGGGTAAAAATAAAATTACTAAAATCGTGTTTAAAAAATATTTTCCAGTGGAGCAAATTTTGAATCTAAACCATTCTCGAATCCCCTTGAACACACACAAAAAATTTCATCAACATCTATCCAGCCGTTTAGGAGGAGTTCACTGTCATACACACGTAGACAAGAAATATATATATAAAGATATAACCTTAGGCCAACAGCCATAGATTAGGAAGGTCTTGAACATATTATTCCACCACGCTACTCCAATGCGGATTTGTAAATATGTTAAATACAATATAAACAACAACAACTTTTTTTTGTTCTAGTGTAATATAAAAACAACTGTTTATATATTACACTTGAACAAAAAAATTTAAACGGGAGCGACTGAAAATCATCCCTGGGGCTAGTGTTTAGTGGTATTTTTACTAGGTTACCTATTTACAATCTTTTGCATCTACGGAGCGCCTGCTAATATTTATTTTAAGATCCTCTTCCGCAACCAATATATTCTGCATTAAGTTATTTGAGAGACAATCTTTTTCTTGCAGCCTCATATCTCCTTAAATATCAATCATGTTTTGTACTAGTTGATATATGAATATTTGATGACCTTTCTAGTGGCACCAGATTGGCGTTTTTGTACACAGTCGGTCATAAATTGTATATTGTCCTCGCGCTGAATTGTTCTGTCATTTGCCTCTTCAAGAACTTTTTCAAAATGTAAGACAGATGGTTGAGATCGTGCATTACCACACAGTGGCTACCGAACTTGCTTCCAACTCGGGGGAGGGGTCTGGGTTCAAATCCAAGCAGGACGCTTTAATCACTTTTCTAAGGTATGTGCATATCACCTGCTGTTAAGGTGCAGGAAAAATATTGAGGAAACCTGCATGCCTCAGAGTTTTCCATAATGTTTGGCAATGGCATGTTAATTCTGCTCCGCACTTGGTATCCGGCACTATGCCCTATGCACTATATTTGAATCATTGCCCTTTGAGTTGAGATATCATTTTAATTCGATCAGATATATTTCGAGAATTATATATAGATTTGAGAAAAGTTTCCACGCGGATTTAAATTTCTGAAGAAATTCTCAAGTATTCAGGAATATCATCGTTCTATGATTTTTATCTTAATCGCGAAAATAAGGACTTATTTTATATTTCGACTAAGGAATATAGAATAATCCTTATACTGGAATTTTACTGTCTAAATGGGAAATGGGATTAAAGCAGAAACGAGATGAAGCATATCCAATAAGTTTGAAGTTTCCGGGTTTTTATGTAAGCTAGTTGAAGCTAACATAAAAACCAGGAAAAGTTCTAGTGGAAATTCCCCTAAAATATGGCAGCAATATTTTAAGCTCAAGTTTTTAAGTGCAGCATCGTCGAGTCGCGGCGAAGTAATATCGGTAAAGCCATTCTTCCTTCGATATTGGCTGGTTGGCTGCTAACTCGACGGGCCAACTTTATTTTACGACGACCAATTGCAGTACACACCTTATTTACGTCTAAGACAAAGGACATCACTTAGCTTGAATAAAATGTCGTGCAGCCGGGTCACTGACCGGCATATTGCGACCGGATCAACAGTACTTGGCGAATAATGTCAATCTTAAAGTTACTTCAGCACAGCACGTACCTTTTACCCCGTAAAACTCAAAAGCTGTTAAGCTGCATCTATAAATGTTTTATTTCTTACAAAAGAAAAACGTCTTGTTTTACCTTTATTTATATTGAAATAGCGCGGTAATTAATTCAAAGAAATATCTAAATCGCGCTTCGATTAAACACCTGCATTTATATTGATAGGCAATACCATGCTGCTTATGCAGTTAGTTATTGTTCACAATTATTATTTCACAAGCATCGTTACAAGCAGTTACCTACATGACAAAGTTATTTTAATGTACTTCCTTACATTTTACTCGGAGATAATAATAAGTATAACTCGTAAGTCTCATTCAATACAATCTCTTAAAAAAGCTATGTATGGCAGGTGAATGCTCTGGGTATACTCGACACTTTTCGATCGTCCAATTTTATGTGTCACATAAATAACTGCCCCGTCTGGGAAATCAACCCGGGACCCTACTCTCGTCCGGGGTTAACCACCAGGCTACACGGTCGTCTCTAGAGTATTTATTTAGATAGAAGGATGCTAAACCGTTTTTAAGTGACAATAAACAGGGATTTTCCATTCGACCGATGGGTACTTATTATTTTCTTTTGTTTCCGATTCTCTGCTGCTGCAACTCATAGACGTCCCACTGCTGGGCACGGGTATCCCCCACGGGCAAATCTGTGAGGTTAAGAGCATATACCACCACGCTACTCCAATGCGGATTGGTGGAGGGGTTAGTAGTAGAATGAAATGTTGCCACTAGCGGTCACCCATCCACAAATCGATCGCTTCCGTCGTTGCTTAACTCTGTCGAACACATTGAATCGACGCGAGCCATTGGGCTGTGGACGCAATATGCCACTGTGCTATGGACGCTACATATTCCGATTCTCACCGACCAATAAATATTTACGCTTAAGAATAGATTTGAATAATTATGTAATGTCTTAGAATATGTAATTATACTATGTCCGTCCGTTATACGTACTCGTATAATAAAAATACTATTACGACCAGTAAAGGACGGATTCGCAAAATACCAGTTGTTATAGAAAACTAAGTTTATTTCTTGGACTGAATGTAATTTGTTACATAACGACTGTTTCACGACTAGCCCTCTTTACAACTCTAATAAATCACGTCGAATAAAATAGTAGTTACTAGTAATAATAATAATAGCTAGTTCACTGTCGCTGTCAATTGGAATAAACAATTGTGAATGTTTTATAAATTCTACTTTTGATTCCTAGTCATTCTCGAAATTAGTAACATTTGAAATTTGAACACAGGATTCAGAGTAGACGAAATACAGAGAGATTTTCAGTCGTTACAATACAATCCAGAGCGATATCAGCTCTAGGGAACAATGCTCGAGTTAGAAAAGCACCGATTTTATTCCACTTTTATGTTGCATTTCACTCCAACAGTAAAATCATGGTTTGCAGCACTTTCCATTACTTTACTATAAAAATAAAATATTTAAAAACCGGCTTCAAACAGCAAAGTAGCAATAGCTTGCATTATCCATGAAATTTCTTGAAATTGAACTGGAAAAATAAAGGTTTCTTTCAATCATATCAACATTACATAGCGATCTGTGTTAGAACATTAGAATAGAAGTGGATTGCGTGAATTCTTGTTTAAGAAGTGTAAAAACGGTAGAATTGTTACACTCGTATGCACTCTGATAGTGGAACACTAAATCTGATGGATTGTTTTTACCTTTCACTTAGTTTCGCGTCAGTACTAATCTACTACCTAATGTCAATTAATGTGCAATACACAATAGTGTATGTGTTGTGTGTGTGGGTGTGTTTGTTAGTTCTTTACGCTCAAACGGCTGGACCAATTTTGATAAAATTTTGTATGAAGGTTTTTTTTTTTATGGATACAGGATAGCAAACGAGCTTGCAGCACCACCCATCCGCTGCCACCCATGACAACTGTGACTGACTTTGAACAAGATTTTACACCCTGGATTAACATATAGGATATCTTTTTATTTTATATAACTTTTTATCCTTGGCATAAAAAATCAATTTCAGTATATTATTATAGTATAAATTTTACGTGGGCTAGTGTAAAAATAAGGTGAGTCATATCTTTTTCACACGTCAAACAAAATTAACGAACCTTAAGGCCCAATCGCGCTCCGTTGCCTATGCCAATATGTAAATGCCATTACAGTCTAAACGAGCTCGCCGTTAAGGTAGTGGTTCCACCAATAACATGGTACGATACTTGTAGATCCGATCGCGAAGCTGTGACAGCCCAGGCTATCGTACTCGCCTCTCACTCGCGGGGTCCTGGTTCAAATACAAGCGGCACGTACCAATGCGGACTACCAATTCGGAGGGCACGTAAAGCAGTCGGTCCCGGTTGTTTTCAATGGTGGAAACAGTCATTACGCCTTGTCGAAGACCTTCGGGTGGCTTAAGAACACTCGACACTGGGTTGGCCACTAACCCCTCCACCAATCCGCATTGGAGCAGCGTGGTGGAGTATGCTCTAGACCTCCCGCAGCAGTGTCTGTGGGGGAGACCCGTGCCCAGCAGTGGGACGTCTATGGGTCGCAGCGACGTATCAATGACCTTTCTATGTTATATGTCATTTACTAAATTAGATGTCACGGTGATGGAAACATTGTGAGGAAATCTGCATGCCTGAGACTTCTCCATAATGTTCTCGAAGGCATGTGAAGTCTGCCAATCCGCACTGGGCGCGGCGTAGTGGACTAATGTCTAACCCCTCCCATTCCAAGATGAGACTCGTGCCCAACGGTGAGACAAAGAAAAATGTGGTATTTATTTAAATTTAAAAATAAAAATAAAATTATAATAATACATATCATATATCATAGTGTATACTCTGAAAGTGTTACACTAAATCTGCAAGTTTTGCTTAGATCGCGTTCTTTTACATATGCATTCGGCGTATTCTAACTGATTCTAATGTCAAACGAATGTGCCATTTACGAAAAAGGAATCTACTTTTACTTGATATATCACTGGTATTAGGTACTATCGTACCTATGAAATGAACTTAAGTATCTATGTACTCGTATGTAACGTACGCTTCAATGAAATTCATTGAAATCTAAATCTTCTCGTTATACAATTGAATTAAGCGAAGCTTTTAACAAAGTAAATGTTTGGTGTTGGAGTGGAACATTACAGAGGAGCCGTTGTTATTTGATTGTATTTGTGGACAAATGGAAAATGATCCATGTACCTACCTATTATTTTAACAAGTGGGGCAAGTCTAATACTTTAAACTATCTCCTATAGTACAGATTTCTATTCTAATTTACTATCTGTTACTCGTCACCGTTTTTGGTAGTTTTTAGTTACACAGTAAAGTATAACACGATACGTTATCGATAGATTTGATTACAACTAATACACGAGTGTGTCATCCAAAGGTGTCATCTCATTAATTTCTGTAACGTCAGATAGTTGGCGGGACTTCGAAAAAAGTGACACGCATCGTTTGTATCAAAATAATACGTGATTGCCGTTCTATCTTGATTAATTTTCAACCATACTATTCCGGGTTTATAATAGACGTATAATAACTTTCTACCTCATGTCATTATACTTAATTTTTATTTAGCAATTAAATATATTATTAAACATTTAACAAAAAAAAAATGAAAAAAAATGTTAAGGGGACATACAACAGACATGGTGCCGTTTGTGTAGATAATGGTACGGAACCCTTAGTGCGAGTCCGACTATCACTTGGCCGGTTTAATTTATAAACCGTTTATTTTAAGACATAGTTACATGTCGTTCTGAAAAACTTTATACCAGAGATAAGTTGACTTTATTCTTTATACATACTTTAAATGGACAGTTGTCATAAGACTTATTTGTTTGAAAGCACCGGCCCAAGAATTTTACTCAGAACATTTAAAACTCGACACATTGTTAACATTATCACAAAAGCTTTACAACAGAGCTTGTAGCTTAAAATAACTTTTAAAGTACAATGAAGTACTTTGTTAATGAATGTCAAATGTGCGATTTTAATCTTAAATTTCTTACTTTCTTTGTAGAACCCAATATTATGTAAGACTGTTTTGAATCTTCACCCGTGCGATATTTATTTTTACCACCGAACAAAACGTAAATAGTCCATCTTAGGAATGGAATCATTAAATTATTAGAGGACGACTGAATTCAATAGATCTTTTGATTATATCGAATCAGTCTGCGTGGTCGCCTTGGTAATATCTTTGTAGGCACAGTCAACACTGTCAGTCACCAACGCAATCTAAATTCCATCCAAAATCTAAATGCCTCAATGTTGGTCACAAAGCCGTCGGTGCCGGTTGTTTTTGATGGTGGAAACAGTCGTTAAGCCTTGTCGAAGACCTTCGGGTGGCTAGAGAACATTCGACACTGGGTTGGCCACTAACCCCTCCACCAATCCGCATTGGAGAATCGTGGTGGAGTATGCTCTAGACCTCCCTCAGCTGCGTCTGTGGGGGAGACCCGTGCCCAGCAGCGGGACGACTATGGATCGCAGCGAAGACGTCCTAAGAGTTTGAAAGAAAATCACAGGTATTACCTATGGACTCAACACACCACTCTATTTTGTAATAAGTCACTAGCGAGTCAGCTCGCGTGGCCTCTTTCAAATTCACTCACACGTGGAATTAAAGCTTTGACGATATTTACCGTAAAAGTCACGCGAACCTACCCGGCCGAGCGTTAAAATACGACCGGCGATAAAAATGTCGAGTGAGGGCAGCATCTGCCTGTTTTCGACTCGATGGAAAGTATATATCTCGCCATTGAACCTTGAACGAATAATTCGTAGAGAACGGTATGGCAAAATTTATCGTAATACCCATACAATACATACACATGCTTAGTGTTTGATGTATAAGATCCTTAGAAGAATCTTTGGAGTGGTTTCAACACAGACTAACAAGAGAAGCCACAGCCTTAGACTTGCCGAAGTAGAGGAAATCCATAGTTTCCTGTACCCCGCCTCACTATAATTATATTCTGTGCTTACAGAACACAATATAAAATTTGTCTTTCTTTCTCTTCTTGTCTTTTTTGTGTCTTTCTTTTTCGTTCACTTATGTAAGCAACATAAGTTTTCAAAACGGTTCCGAGCCTTAATGATTGCGCAATGAATTGTTTTTATTGAGATTGCTTCGTATTGCGTTGACTTTAATTACTAAAGGATTTCGTCGGCGCCATGTATTTTCCAAATGTCTCTGGATACAGGAATATAGGATGACATCTCGTGAGCATTTTTTATACGAAGAATAAATTTCACCACCTTCCCATCATTACTGGGAATGCTCTAATCACTGAACCACTGCGATATGTACCACCACTGACGACATTTTGAAATTATTCAAGGTACCAGTGGAGTATCTATATTTCTTTGCGTACAGTAAAATTTTGGTTACCTAAAACTCGTAGTGTCGTAAATATTATAATAACCTAAGTAAATCTATACTTATATTAAAAAGCCGAAGAGCTTGTTCGTTTAATTAGTTGATCGCGCTAATCTCAGGGGAATTACTGGTTCGGATTGAAAATATATTTTTGTGTTGGATAGTCCATTTATCGAGAAAGCCTCTAGGCTATATAACATCACGCTACGACCAATAGGAACGGAGCGTCAATGGAAAATGTTTCAAAAACGAAATTAATAATTCCTTTTGAGAGCTTCCGTTTTGTTAGCTTCGTAAACTGATAAAGCTATGCACATGCCGCTAGTGAATTTATAAACTGCGATAATATCACTATATCAATTATCAGTTCCACTGTTGAACATGAGTAAGAACATAATCCACCACACTTGCAAAGTGTAGATGCCCTTCATGCCTTTAAAAACATAATGGAAAACTTTCAGGTTTCCTTCACCCTTACAGCGATTCGTAAAGAGAGTCCCCTCGAGTGAACAGCAGTCGCTGAATATTTCATCCGCTGGGTTATCACAGTTCACTTCAATTAATGCCAATCCCCATTTCAGTTGAATTGTAGCGTTTGTAAGCAGGCTCGGAAAGTCGTTCCACTCAGTGGCCCGAAGTTGCTGTGTGACTTCATCGTTAATTTAATTATAAACTTGAAAGATACCTGACTTTCCAACATACATAAACAGTTCAAGTGGAATAAAATACAAAAGATTCTATCGTAAAAGATTACTAGCCTAGACAAAAGGAAAACGTTTGGAAACGTTGTGAATCGAAAGTGAATGTGCTGTGATTGGTGACATTTAAAAATAGAAGACGTTTTGAATCATTACATTAACATAACGTCATGTCTGTAAGGGATAGCGAGAGATGTATTACATCCATTTTCCACGCTAGATATAAATTAAAACTTCGAGCTACAAGTGGGAATCAAACCCGAGAGAAAATTTGTGATCGAATCGGAGTCATGCTTTCCGATCATATACCAGCGAAGACGTTTCGAATTCTTTGTGATTAATATAAAAATAAAAAAAATTGCGTCCATAGTCCAATGGCTCACGTCGATTCAATGTGATCGAAAGAGTTAAGCAACGACTAGCGCGGTCGGTTTGTGGATGGGTGACCGCTAGTGGCAAACATTTCATGGATGCTACCGTGCTTCAGAGGGCACGTTAAGCCGGCGGTCCCGGTTGTTTTCAATGTTGGAAACAGTCTTTAAGCCTTGTCGAAGACCTACGGGTGGCTTGAGAACATTCGACACTGGGTTGGCCACTAACCCCTCCACAAATCCGCATTAGAGCAGCGTGGTGGAGTATGCTCTAGACTTCCCGTAGCTTTGTCTGTGGGGGAGACGCGTGCCCAGCAATGGGACATCTATGGGTTGCAGCTAGCTAGTTAATGTAAAAATAGCACATTTCATAATCATGTCCTCATTGTCCTCAAAACAAAATGAATCCTGGATGTCTCGTCCTTATTATCTTGGTATACTTTATGTTTACAACGGCGATAACATTTTCTAATCATAATTTTATGCAAGTAGACTCACAATAACTTGCGTAGGGGAGACCGGGGCCACAATTAACAAAAAATATATTTTTAGTTGTAGCTTAGGAATTATTCAACATTTAGACTTGATTTTAGGATATATGATGCTTCAATAATACAGGTATTATGTAATTATTTCAAAACAAACATAATAGAAACGATGCCGTAGATAGAACGCTTTTTCTTAAAGATGGCAGTTGTTAATTGTTACCTCACATTTGGGGCTATAATTAACAGGTGTGGGGCAGGTATTAACAGAAGGGGTAAAAATTAACATTGTTCGCTGCGACCCATAGACGTCCCACTGCTGGGCACGGGTCACCCCCACAGACATTGCTGCGGGAGGTGAGCATACTCCACCACCAACGGCGGTGGCCAACAAGCGGTTAGTGGCCAACCCAGTGTCGAATGTTCTCAAGTTTCACTCGACTGTTTCCAGAATTGAAAACAACCGGGACCGACGGCTTTACGTGCCCTCCGAAGCACGGTAGCGTCCATGAAATTTTACCACTAGCGGTCACCCATCCACAAACTGACCGCGCCCGTCGTTGCTTAACTCTTTCGATTACATTGAATCGACGCAAGCCATTAGGCTATGGATGCTATGCTTGGTTTCATTTAATATCCTTTTCTTCAGTTTTTCTACTTTCTCGTCTTTATTAATATTTCCTTTAGCCTATCCTTTACCCTTTCCCTTATTTTTTTTGTTCTCTTTGTTCTGGTTTTTTGTTGTAATATTTCTCTATTTCATTTCTCTACTATTATGTTCTTCTTCTAGAGAATTTTTTTCAAGAGTATCAGTGAGAATAGCTGACTTTTAGCGCGTTTTCTATTAGACGTGGTGGAGCTTTTGGCAGAGGTCTTTGGTTTGGTGTTGGTTTGGTGAATAAATCATTTTTTCAAATCATTTTTTCATTATCAACAGAGGGGTCAGAGACTAATGACTGTTTTTTATCGCTGGGGTTTGGGCGGTCCGTGACAAAAGATGGCGCAAAATCAGATTCGTTATATCGTCGTTTTTTCGTTTATAAGTTCTCATGCTGTAGTAAAAAAAAATAGTTTAAAATAATCATTCCAAGCCTTCAGGTAACCTGTTAATACTTGCCCCCAAATCCAGGGTAGGTATTAACACGTTAATACTTGCCCCTCTGATGTGTTAATTATAGCCCCAAAGGTACATTTTAATATTTAAATAACGTAATAAAATATTGGTCAATAGTTATATCAAATATTAAACGTAGAATTGTTTAGTATAAAATATGCTACTAAGAAAACAAAAAATGTAATCATTACACTTTATAATTCATGTGCTAATCAGAAAATTGTGAACTGTAAAATGATCGTTACCTGCTTAAAAATATCGACCGCAACACAAATCACTCAAATGACGCGCGGATCCCAACTGACCGGTACTGTGCCATGTGGCGCGATCTAATTGACAAATTAAGTCAGGCACTGGACAAGTAGTAGGTATAGTTTTAGAGAAATTTGCTTGTTATTACTTACCTCTGTTAATTGTAGCCCCGCTCTCCCCTACTTGAGTATTCAGCGAACGATGTTATATTTTACAATCTTCATAGCCAAAAATGTTGCCATTTATTTCTTCTTTGCTACGGTTAAGAATTTATACAAAGTTGTATGGAATGTGGTGACACCCTAGTGGCTATCGAACTCGCCTCTCACTCGAGCGGTCCGGGTTCAAACCCAAGCGGCACGCACCAATGACTTTTCTAAGTTATTTGCGATTTAATGAATTAAATGTCACTTGTAATCGGTGAGGAAACCTGCATGCCTGAGAGTTCTTCATAATGTTCTTGAAGGCATGTAATGTCTGCCAATCCACAGCGTGGTGGACTAAGGCCTAATCCTTCCCATTCTGAAAGGAGACCCGTGCCCAACAGTGGCACAAAGAAAGGGTTGTGGTGGTGTGGTGTGGATGGAAAGCGAGAGGCACGAGAGCGATAAAAAAAGCTACTATAACCATATAAAGCCGAGAAGTAGGTATTTAAGATTTCAATATCAGTATTTTTTACTTCCGAAGATATTCTTGTTAATTATTATCACATAAAACTGATTTTAACGAAAGTCAGACAAGAGGTTATGCTTTTTTATAGCTCTCAGACCATGATCACGTGATTTTTATAGTTGCCTAGGTATATAAAAAATAATTTTTAGGATTCCGTAGCAATTAATCTATTACATACATATTACGCAACTTGAGCGTCGTATTCTTAGTACTCGTAATAATAGGCTGGTACCACTTCGCAAAAGAGTCTCTACTATGTGGAAATCTCTCTTTACATAAACTAATGTTATATGAAATTCTGCGTATTTTTTGTGTTTATCTCTGTACAGCGGAATGAAAGAGAGAGATCAATACTGTTGCGGGGGCGGATCCCACTAAACGACTAAAATCAACTAATAAACTCAAAAGTTATAAAATAAAATAACGATTTTAAAATATAAAAAAACCGACTTCAAAAATAAAATGTCAGAAACAATAGTCATTTCATTTTATAGGCACAGGTCCCTCACGCGGCCACATTTTAGGGTTGACAGCTTACTCCACAACCATAAATGAATTTTCTTTTATTTCTTACTTTTTAGTTTCGGAGTCGGTTTTTTGATATTTTAATATCGTTATTTTATTCAATACACGAAAAAGAACTCTGTCACACATACAATATTATGTATTACTAAAATAGTATAATTCAAAATACTAAATAAACCTAGGTATGAATCTAATATTATACCTCACTTTGGCTTAAAACCGTCTGGCGCAAAGAATCCCGCATCACAGGAACCTACCCTAATAATCAAATCACACGTCAACCGAGTGAGTTGGCCCCGTTTGGGGCGATATAAATGACTAGTTTCCACGCCATTACAGGGCTATGATTGAAGTAATTTGTGTCTGGCACTACGATACATATATACGAGTATGAGCTATATTAAATGTGTCGAGTGAGAATAAGGTCGTTGTATCTGGCATATTACTGACTGGATTGTCTAGAGAAAAGAAATTTATTTGAGGACATTTTAAAAATTGTCTTGCACGTACCCCATGACTGAGTTCATGAGGATTATAGAACCAGTAAGTAATCATCATCACTCCCTGTGATTACAACCCTGTTTGATAAAAGGCTGCCTACCCTGTCAAGCAGGTTTCCTCATGTGCTTTTCGCTGGTTCAACACGTAATATTTAATAGCTACGAGGATTTGAACCCACACCAGCTACACTTAGCGACTAAATTCTTAAGTTCGCACTGGGCTATCACATGATGTTTTTTTTATGGATATAAGATAGCAAACGAGCTTGCAGCACCACCCATCCGCTGCCGCTCATGACTGACTTTGAACAAGACTTAATTTGGGACTGGGATGGTTAGTCCAATTAGTTAAGAGAGTTAATTAGTTTCATCAGTTTAGATTACAGAGTTAATCATTAGTTGGTCAGTTCGGTAGTAGGTATGAGGACTGGGGACTGTTAGTGATAGTTAGTCCTGTTAGTTGGTGTTAGTAATAGTCCAGTGAGTACTTGTTAGTAGAAGTCTCGTTCTAAGTCGGTCACAGATTTGTTGCTACCCTTGAGGACTCAGATGGTCGCCTCTAAAAAAGTGTAACCGGAAACCACACCTTTCCAACCGGCCTATAAAAACAATTATTACACAGCAGAAATGGTACTAGGTAGTGAGGCGAACTCTGTATGGAACCAATTACTAAGTTTCATATAAAATCTATTTGGTTCCCAATAGGCATTGCAAGATCATTGAAGAAGAAATTGCAAGTATCTACTTTACGCTTTCACGACTAAACCAAAGTGCTTCTACAAAAATTGCTAGGTATTCGATAAACTAAAGTTTACGAGGTGAATATAAATTTCTGTATGAGCCCATATCATCGCCCTGTGATATATTACGGCGATCAAATAAATGACGGTTTTCCGCTCCGTTACAGGCCTTTGATTAAGGGCATTTCTATCCAATGGTCTAGTGGAGGTTGCATAATATCGTATTGGGACATTGTAATGGCAAATTTCTCCAATGCTCCATGAAATTTCATCACTACCAAAAATATCAATGGCTGTGGTTTAGAGGGATATACATATACCTACACCTTATACGCCACATAACTATATAATTCTAAGCTGCAAAAGTCGTCTAACGTGTTTGTTAAATCATCCCCGAGGATCCATTAATTTGAACGTCTGGGCAATTATTCCTAACTTTCAAACACTAGGAATACGAATGAGCGCTTGTCACTGATTGCTTATACCATCCTACTAATATAATAAATGTGAAAATTTGTAAGTTTGGTTGCTTGGATGTTTGTTACTCAATCACGCAAAAACTACTTAACGGATTTGGATGAAACTTAGGACATTGGTTGACGATAAGCTCTGATTAGCTCATAGGATTCTTTTCATCCCAAAAATATGTTTTCTTTGCACGTTTATTGGAAAGTTGACACCGTCATCAGATGGCGCTGACACTAATTCGTAACTTGAACTATATAACATAACTTTTTCTGCGGATGAATCTGCGGACAAAAGCTAGTGTTAAATAAAGTTTAAATTTTATTGGAATTTATTTAAGTAGGTGACAGGTGATCAGGTTTTCTTATTAATTTATTTTAATAAAGGATTAACGTAACTGAATACTCTCTGGAGAAATACAAGAATGATGTTATGTTATTAACGTAACCAGAACTTATACAACCTACCCTAAGTCCACATTAAATCCCCAATGTGGTGAAAAAGTTGGTTGGGCTCCATTGTAAGCTGTAGCCAAAGACGGCAAATAGTGTAAGTTTAATTAATCCATACATTTTATGGTACCAATGGGAGTAATCCTAGTAAGTGCAATGGGACCGCGAAACGATTAAAATAATTGGTGCGTGGACTCAGTGCTTTACTCCTGCCATTAATCGTGAAGTTAGGAGTTTAATTAGTTCGTACTTAGTAGATATTGAAACTTTTTCACCACCATTATATTTACTTAATTTTAAACGTGCACGCAGCTTCGCCCGCGGAAAAAATGCAATCAAGTTAAGAATTAGTGTCAACGCCGTCTGTTTGAATGTATACTAGACAGCCTAACAATAATGTATCCTATGCTAATCTAGGTTATCGTCTACCTATGGACCAAGTATTATTTAAATTGGTCCATAGGTAGTAGGTCCGTTTGTAGTTTTTGCATGATTCAGTAACAAACATCCAAACATCAAAAATTTCACTTATGTTTAATACTAGTAGGATTTGCTGTAAAAAAAGAATTGCCACGATTGTGGGGTTGATGCAGCTGCGAATATATATGAATATAAATATATTCGAATTAAATTTTTTTTTAATATATATTTGTATAGTAGGTATACACGACGTTTATAAATGAAATTTTACGATAGAAAAAACTAACTAACAAGTAATACTTGGTTTTCCCGACCCGGAAAATGATTCTCAGGAACGACTCATTGGATCCTTAAGTATGAAAGTGACCATTAGACCATCGACCAATGAATCATCTGTATTGATTTGGATAATTAAAAAAAAAATTAGCAGATTATTAAGTGATTCTGTTTATTTTAATTCAAGCTAGTGTGAAACGCTCGTGGCCCAGCAGCTTTGGGGCATTATTCTGCACTGGTTTCGACGGACAAGTGACCTATAGTGGCAAAATTACTAAGCGCTTCCGTTATATCTAGTCGTTGGTTCCGGTTGATGTCATAGGCCTTCACCGCTCCGTTGGAAACTCAGCCCTCCGCCAATCCGCACTGGAACAGCGTGGCGGAGTGCCCTGTAGTGGGCTGCTAATAGGTCGTCAGTTAGCTTATTTATGTATTGATTGTTTCAAGGTATATCTGCATAATCTGTGCATTATTCAAAAAAGAATGGCCATATTTAAAAAAAAACATATTGTTCTTGTCTGCAATTGAAAGCTTTTGCATAATCCTAGCTTGCAAGTCACACATTATAGAGTCGTCAACGAATTCTCAAGATTGCTCAGATAAAATGTCGTTTGGTTCCGGAAATAAGGAAATGTGCTGATTTCTAAAGAGAGATTTCGCCCGTATTTTAATGTCTTGGACAGAAATGGTTATCTCTTGGAATATTTCCAAGTAGAAGTACCTGTATTCTGTCTGCCATTACATATTAATGGCATAATAATAAGCGATCGAAACCAATTACACCAACCATTATTTTGTTTAACTGTCTTGACAGTCTGTCAGTACGTAAGTAAAATAAAAAATGTTTGTTAACTTGGTACAATTATGCATTGAATCCTCCAGATGTCGGGATCTACTAGATTTAAAATGGATGTCTTCAATGCAAATTCGGTATTTTTGATCTACAAATGTTTGAAAAAAAAGAGAAAAGTTCTGACTAAATAAAATAAAATTAATGTTATACAATATACGTGAGAATTCAGTTCAGTTCAACTCAGTGTTTTGAGTTTTTTTATTATTATTAACAACCAGTACAAATAGGTTTGACATGCAACATCGATTACGACTTACTGTGTTGAAACTAAATAATGAAGTTTGATGTTTATACACCTATTGTTAAACATCTAACAAATCACTCATAAGTTTACCATTGAGATATCATTATAACTTCATATAATAGACACTTGAGAGATAATATTATTACCCACTCTATGAATAAGAGAGTGGTTCAATGAATAATGTTTGTAAAAGTGCAATTTCAATCGTCCGACTTTCATGAATCCAGAAGCGAATGGTGCAGAATGTGATTTGGGAATTTCTCTCTAAGCGACAAAGTGTATGGTGTCAATACCTGGATTTTCACGTTTCACATTACATAATAACCTGTGACCCGCTGCTACCCATAGACGTCCGCTGAGCACGGGTCTCCCCCACAGACACTGCTGCGAGAGGTCTAGAGCATACTCCACCACGCTGCTCCAATGCTATCAAGTCATTATGCTATACGAGGAACAACAATTTACGAGATGATCTGTAACTCTTCTCTATACAGAAATTCATACATATTTGTTTTTTGAGTTATTTGTTTCCCATTTGCCATATAAGATTAAATAATTGAATATATTAAGCTTTTTTCTATGACTAGAAAAAAAACAAGTCCTCCTTGTAGTCTTTTTTAAAAACAGGTTTTATGATGCTTAATTTATTTTTTTCGGAAATACATCATGTTCAATACATAAAATAATGATGTATATGGCTTAGTGGTTGCGATTAATTAATTTCTACTTCTTTAGTAAATTTAGTAATAATCCCATCATATCAGTAGGTACTTTGCGTATTCCATAAGCTTTTTATAATATCTCTTAGTATGGTTGATTGCATAAATAGTGAATTGAGTCCATTAGTTTTAACGTTACTTAAATTATTTTTACTGTATAAAGATTTACTTACCTCCGTACAGTAGTGGTTTGATTTAGTCTCAGACAAGTTGAAAGCGTCCATTAATCTCAGTTGCATCGGCGTTAGTTAGTTATACCAAACTCTAAAAAAAAAAACTTTGCGGACAGCTTCTAGTCAACGTTCAAATTCAAATTCAAATAATTTATTTCGCTAAGAGGTGATTACACACGCTTAACAAAAGTCTAGATAACTACAAACTACTTAAATACGTTAATAATACGTTAGATACGTTATTAGATAATACGCAGTAGGTAGAACACTCAGACTTTGTTAATAATTAATTGCTGCAATTTATTCCTTTGCGCATTCGTATTTTCGTACTAAATTTAACTCTGTTTTATTGTTGCCCCACTGTTAGTATCAACGATAAATTTTGTAAATCGCTCCATTGTACGATTATATTTCGTTTTTAATATTTAAGGTGATTCACATTTTCAGGATAATTTTAGTCTGTTCAAAGTGTCAGTTTACATGACTATTTGAGGCTAGAGGCTAGAGAGGCTAGAGAGGAGAGATTAAAAGTCGCATCGTAACCTTTACCTGTCTGTTTTCAAGTGTTTCTGAAGTGATGAATAGTCCTCTAATAAAAAGCTATGGTGAGGAAAAGCTATGACTATGAAACTATGCACACATTTATCCCATCAGCAATTAATGTGTGCAAACTTTATATTTTATTAAAATCAAATTCCTTTTTAAATAAAATATTCAAACTTTTTGCTTAGCCTCTTTCACAGATGACTTCTATTTTTAGACTAACGAACAAGTAGACGGGCTCCATCTAGTGTTAAGTTTGGTCACCGTCACCTATGGATACGAGCAATAACAGAGTTGTCAATGCGTCCCTGAAGCAGATTAATAAATACCACCTTGTATCTTAATCAGCTAGCCCGTTAAACTGACTATAAAATATCCTCAGATAGACGGGACGGTAATGATCAAAGTTTGATCATAAAAATGTGATTCACATTATATACCTGAAACATTACCTATTTCACAGTATAGAGAGGGGGGTGGGGGGATTAAACGACCCTTTTACATATAGGTATTTCATCAACGACCTTTATACGTGAAAATCTGTTTATGCCTACACCGAATATTTCCGTAAAATGTGAATTGCCCTTTCAATTTACCGCCTCGAGTTTTCTTTCGCGAATTCTAATAACTTGATTTATCGTTGAAAAATAAGCTGTAGGTACCTACCTACTTGCCGTTCTTGATATAATGGCTGGGCAATATTTTTTCCGTGAAAGATAAAACATTTCTAAATATGTATGTAGGCTGTACCAGTCTAACGTAAAACGAGGCTTTGCTAGCCAATTTTATTCTTAACGGAACGTTGGGTATCACGACTGTTATGAGTAACGAAATAATAAAAAATATCTAGGTTTATAAAACACTGAAATAAAAAATGGGCTAGATGTATCTTGGTGACTAACAAATAAATTAAAAAGAAACGTTTTCTAAGAAGCAGTCCTTTGATGTTTAGACATTGATAAAAGCAATTATAAAAAATAAGTGTTTAGATTAACTAAATGTTTTGTTTATATTAAGATATCTACCTAGTAATTCTTACATTGACAAAAGTAATTTAATTCGAGTTAGTAAGAGCGCAGGTATATAATAATAAGACTGTGGTAATAATCACATTTTAAATGAGAGTCTAATATTACAGAGATTTTATCTATTGGAACTCCACGTCATTGAATGTTCTCAAGCCACCTTTGTTTTACATTTCAATATAACCTGAATCGACGGCTTAACTTGCTTACCGAAGCACCGAAGCCTCCACGAAATTTTGCCACTAGCGGATACATTAATAGTAAATAAGTAATACATATCATCATCATATCATGGACATTCTTACATACGGCCATCAGACCCCAAACTAGGCGCGAACATAACCATGGGTGTCGGAGACTGATATACATACATAGATATTTTTAAATATACACTTAAAAAAATATTATTAACATCAAGAGACAGAACAAATACAAGTGTGTCACACGAATGTTTGCGATTGGGATTCGGACCTACGACCACTGGCAGGGCACTGCCGAATGCGCCAACGTGCCTGTGAATTATACGTAGGTATAATTACGTCAATATTGATTGGGTTTCACCAGTTTGAAACAGTCCCTATTTTTCCACATTGTTAACGTTTCTTGTTATAGTTATACATCCCACTCTACATCCCACACTACATCCTACACCACGTGTGTGGTATATTTTTGATGTCAAAATTCTCCAATTTGAGCTGATAATCTGAAAAATCTTAATATATTCATATATTTGTAATGAAAACTAAAAATGCCTTGAACTGCAATGTACTTACTACAAATAAATACAGTTTGATGTGAGAATTATTGTTTCATGCGTTAAATTTACCACAGCCTACTAAAAATACATTTTGAGATTCTAATAGACATGTAGGTACAACAATTTAATAATTTCCTTTGAATTCTAAAATTGATCAATTGAAGGCATAGTAAGTGGCTACCTACTACTGATTTAGAAACACGTAATCACTGGAGTTTCTTGTTAAGTCGGTTGATCCACGCGATCAGTAAGTAGGGCTGTGAGCGCATTCATCACAACCCAAGTGGGACCAACCCACTGTTGGGCACGGGTCTCCTCTCAGAATGGGAGGCCTTTAATTAGGCCTTAGTCCACCACGCTGGCCAAGTGCGGATTAGCAGATTTCAAATGCCTTCGAAAGATTATGAAGAACTACCCAGGCATGCAGGTTTCCTCAGATGTGTCCTTCACCGTTATAGCAAGTGACATATTATAATTTCTTAAATCGCACATAACTTAGAAAAGTCATTGGTGCGTGCCGCTGGGGTTTGAACCCGGACCGCTCGAGTGAGAGGGGAGTTCGATTGCCACTGGGCTGTCAGCTATATATTATTATGTAATTTGCTAACTAAGAGTTGTGAACATAAAGATGAATGCACTTAACATTTAATTTATTAAAGAACTTTCCGTTTCCTTCGTTTCCTTATCGATAACATCTGTCTGATCTTATTTCATTGATCGGAAACCTAATCTAACCCGGAGAGGATCAAACTTAATAATACTCCTCCCTTAATTAATTAATGGATATAACTGTTAATTAATGGATAGGCCTATAAATGTACGGGATAACCCGAATATTTTTCTTTGAGAAATCTAATCTTGAAGCAATTAGAAAAGAGCTTCTGTATATTTTTTTTTGTCGACAGACAATCATTTTAAGGGTCTTTAAAGTGTAACGAACGTCGTTTCAGATTGACGGAGATAAAAGACAAACATTAACTAAGAGTTTTTCGTTCGGCTTAACAATGTTTGTAATTACTAAGAGTAAACCAATTCTTTTGCTTGTTCGTACAATTTCGATTCCGGCTATATTGTCTGAATTGATTGATTAAAGGTAAGCCTTTTAAGGTTTTTTTTTAATTGCCTGCATGACTAGTTGTGATATAGAATATTAGATAGATATAAGATATACTATTATATTAGATTATATAGATATAAGATATTTATAAAGAATTGGTACACTCTTAAGAAATAAAGGATAAAAATATCTACAAAATTTGTACTAGACCACATCTTATTGCATTTATTGAAATTACCATGCTTGCAGTTTGGATTTATGCCCGGTTTGTGGCAATAGGCTCGCCACCATATATAAAAAAGGACCTAAACATGAAAAGATTGTGTAATACTCACTACTGCCTTGCCTTTCTGGGAAATAAAGGCGTAATATTTAAAATAATCACGTTTAAATTAATCACAATTTTCCATCTACTAGTTTGTTTTGAAAACACCTCCCTAAAAATCTGCTGGTAGGTACACAATTTCTTTTCACCCACAGATTTGCAAAATTAACTATATTAACATGTCGAATAAATGTTGGCACTCGCAATTTATTTCAGTATTATTTTCTCTATTTGGCAAGCCTTAAAATATAATATGTGAATGAAATTAAAACGTATATTCTAGAGTCTTAATTATACAACCAAGTTTGAATAAATATTAATAAAAATAATATTTGAATACTTTCCGCGCGGTAAATATTTCAACGATTGCATTCATAATCCGCCCTCGACAGTGTTTTCTATTTAATTATTTTATTTTTATTACCTTTTAATTCGTTCTTTCTGTTTTAGAAGTAGTGTTTTATTACTCATTTTCTGTTTTCCATTTAATTCTTAACCAATTTTATAACTAAATGAAAAACAGGCTTATCTAGAAACATTTTTTAATTTAAATAAAGGTCAAGGAATAAATATAAAATATTGAACGGGACTATGAATTAAATTTTTCAATCTATTTGAAAAAATGAATAAACGATCCATAATTCCTTTTACGTCTAAAAATACAAAATTTTACATTTAACGTATTCGAAGCATTTGTTTGAATAACGCTTCTCCAAACATTTCTAGAGGGCTTGGCAGGCCCAGACATTAAACAAAAGATGGTAAAATGGGGTAAAGCAAACAGGGGAATATTATAACTCTTGCAGCGATGAAATATTCGCAATGGAATGTTGATTCATAACGTTTGCTAAGTATGTGTTACAATTTAGGTAGGATATATACTTGGACGGGATTATAAACAAGAATTCTAATTAGTGTGCCTTGTAGGAAGGGCAATAGATCGATACGTAGAAATTCAATTCGAATAAACAATTATTTGTTGAGGGTTGACTTATTTAATTATAGAGGCACCCAATGGTAACGTATTAAAGGGTAGCAATGCATCCGTGATCAACGTTGAACGAATATACCTCTTGTCGGATGGATGGTGTTAAGGTGGTGCTGCATACGCTGATTATATCCTTATACAAAAGTTATGTGGTTCGAGTGAATGGATGTAAGAAGTACGCTGACTAACATAATCGCTTCAAACCCACATTACGATATGGATTTGAGTCTTACTTATCTGATACGTCAGGTGCTTTCAAAGCCTCGCAGAGCTATGTAAATAATATAAAGTACTCTGTGCAAGGACATTGGGTAATTTGGGCTCAGATTTAGCAGGCACTTAAAAAATTAATTCTGTGTCCATTTATTTTCATTGTTAAACCAATAGATTTTCAACGGACACTTCAGAATTAATGAAAGAGTTAAAAGAGTCTTCACATTGACTAGTCTAAAAGAAAAACCTTAATTTAATCAAATTATTCCTGCCTTAGATATAAACCCCTGCGTTTCAAAATTACAGTTCGAGCGAGAGCCTAATTATGCAGTTAATATTTATGTAGGTTATTTAATAAATGTTTAGCCGTTTATTTTAATAATTTATTTCTGAATAAATAAATATTTATCTACTTAAGATGTTTTTTACTAGCAGTTAAATAGTATCAATAGTAGTAATGCATATCATAGACGTGACTTGTAGGTCTGCAGACGCCGATGAACATTCATTTGGATCGCAACACCTGATTCTTATCTCTCTTCAAACTAATTTCAGTGATATTTTGCAGTAATAACGTAATATTTATGTGTCTGTGCTTTGATTACATTACTATTGTGAATCTAGTTGTCATTTAGACCACCCATTTTTCTTTCATTCTTTTTTTTAATAAAAATCTCTGATAAATAAAAATTATTAGCTCCGCATTGTACAAAAAATCTGAAGCAAACATGAGCTGAAACGCTCGAAGCCTGCCATTACTCGTCCAAATAAATTAAATCGTTGTAAATTGATGAGGATTAACCCGATCGCGTGGGAGAGAGTATTAATGTGTGTAAATTGCGTGGCTGTGAATTTTTTGTCTGTTATCAAATCCCATTTTTTGTATCTTTTCGTTCGATATTTAAAAATTTAAGGTTAAGGAGAAGAGTTTGTTTTTGTGTATACAACTGTAATTTTGTATCAGTTGGGCACGTTAATATTCTGCGATTCACCTCCAGGTATTCCCGTCGCTGCCTTTTGTAAACCCCCTTTATGCGTTAGGATTTAACTTCAGTTACCAATATAGTGAACAACATAATTCCACCGTCAAAAACTTTCGTCGGACTCATCTCGAATTAATAGAAAGGTTAATGTTCAGGTTAAACAATCTTGGCGCTCCATACGAACGAACGTATCTAATATTAAACACAAAATTTGTTGGAAACGACGATACATTCAATTAAAACTTACTATTCTAGTTCCATACCCCAAAGTTTATAATCAACAGACTAGTGAAAGGGTTTGTCATATTAGACAGTCGAAAACAACCCAACTTTGTTTACAACAAGATTACATCTGTCTTCTATGTATATAGTATTTATATAAACGCGAAAATAACCACTGATAAGACAAAACTCTACGAAAAAAGGGATATATTCGAGTGGTAGTTTTTAGAAAGGATATGCGCACTAAGAACGGGTCTTTTGAAATTCAACTCCTAAGGGGGTAAAATAGGGGTTAAAAGTTTGTATGTGATTTGTTTGTATGGTCTTTTGTCAAACATTTGAAGGAGGACCTAAACAAATATTTTTTATAAAATTACACCCTTAGATGGCTAATCACCCATACTTCTTTCACCTATTTTTATTTTTTCACCTTTATTATTTAAACATAAAATAGAATAATATATTGAAGCCTCTATAGTCACGAAGCTCAGAAAAAATACACTACTTAAAGGTGGTAGAATCACTCAAGATGGTAAGTTAATTAAGATCCTTGAAGCTAGGTTGATCTGTAGCAAAAAAATCATTAATCAATATTAGTAATTTTTGGTGAAAACTCAAAGTTGGCAAAAAAAATATGTTTCAAATTTCTCTATACCGGCCCATATAAAAATATACACTGTATAGAATCGCTTATCACTTCTTTTCCAGACTATTTCTGTGCCAGAAAAAAAAGATTGGGGTGTAGTGTATTGCGTTGCTATGAACGTGTTTCCAGGAGGCTTCTGTATAGGCACATGAAATCACGGTCGTCAACAGATAAAATGAATACAGGATTGATAACAAACAATTGAAAGTTTTCCTTCTATAATATATCGTCGTCGTTGTAGTGTAGCAATGATTTTAAGTACACAGACCGGCCATTCATTTAAAACCTATACTAATTTTAGCTCAGCTAGTCACCACTTAACATAATATTACGCCTGTAAAAATGCAACTGCATCCACTTTTAAGTTATGTTTAGGTAATGTTTAGGTGTTACGTCAAAATTTATACCGCTGACAACTTTTCGATTGTCGAGCGAAGCGAAGACTCTTTATACTATGGTAGCGGTCTCACAGTGGCCAGTCTTTTAGTACCGAAGACTTAAGATCGAATTAATACACAAATGAAATACTTTATCTTCACCACTGCTGGCGCTGTGCCAATAAACAGGGGCTTACTATTGTTACCAAATGATCCATTCCCATCTTCAATGGAGATGCGAAATATGATAAATACGAAAAATAATTCCTCACAATCTCATAAGAATCTTCCGACATAAAGCACCTACGTACTCATTTAAACAATGAAAGGAATTATGCTGGATGCCAACAAAACGTGTTGAATCGTTCTGATCGCGAAATTGTAATACATAATTAATTCACTCCTTTGTCGGCCCAGGCTTAGCATAATTTAATTTGAAGAAATACTACTCAGTGTTCAAGTACTCGAATAGCGGAGTTAAGTCCGTCTATTATTTGTGAATTGTGTATTTCGTTGAGAAGTCTCCAAGTTTTTGATTTGTTAATGTTTTCGCTATTTCGCCGATTTGGTGTGCTGAGTTTACGTGGTTGTATACATTTTAAAGGAAAAATGTAAAACGTAAGGTTCCATACCTTTAAGAAGTAAGAAGAGGATTATTGCTGTTTAGTGCCGTAGCTGTGAAAGGGTTTCTTTTTCATGCACCTTTGAAATTGAATAAAAGACAATGTACATATAAATTGTTTCTAAGCGTCTAACAGTCACATTACATGTCGAAAATAGGTGTATATTTCGAAAATAGTTGTATGCACACACACAGCCTAACGGCCCTCTGAAGCAAGGCGCTACCGTGCTTCAGAGGGCCGTGTTGCCGAATACCTTCGGGTAACTTGACAACATTCGAAACTGGGGCCACTTACCTCTCCACCAACCCGCATTGGAGCAGCGTGATGGAGTATGCTCTAGACCTCACCCAGCAGTGGGACGTCTATGGGTTGCAGCAACATAGGTATCCTCGCAAATAGACAAAAAACTTTAGTGAAAGTGCATTCCCCCGAATACATAAATTCTCCCAATGCTATTGGATTTTTTATCTTAAGTAACATTTATCACTGTAAGACACTCCGTCAAAGTGACGAAGAAAGACAGCAATTCATTTTATACCCTGAATAATAAGCAGACGTTTGAATACTTAGTCAGTTCGAGATCTGCATAAAAACTTTATGAATTTCTTAAAAAATCCAAGTAGTGCAAATACTGTTAGGTTCGAGATCGAGGTGAGAGAGCTTCACTGGCCTAAGTACCTATTACGGGCACAAGCCAAAGCAAGTAGGTACTTAGTGCAAGCGCGACTGTTAAGCTAGAGTACTTGTACTATTATTCTGTGGCTAGAGGTCCTGGGTTCAAACCCATAGACTTCCCACTGCTGGGCACGGGTCTCCCCCACAAACAAATCTGCGGGAGGTCTAGACTATAGCTCACCACGCTGCTCCAATGCGGTTTGATCAAGAATACCTACATAAATTTACCATCAAAACTTTAGTCCTTTCATCCAGAGATTCATCTATCCACAAATAACTCTGTGGTCTTGCTTCCAGTTTGAAAACTAGGTTCTTTAACGACTTTATCCCGACCCTAAAATAGTGCAAAATATTGCGGTGCGAAATGGAACGACGTGCAATACAAAAGACTAAAAAAGTTATACAAACTTTCCTCCAGTATCCTAAACCACGGGAACCTCCCTATTTTACGGGATAAAAAATATCCTATAACCACTTAAAGGATCTAATAAATTCTAATACATAATTGTACTAAGTTTCATCACAATCTGATAAATCGTATGCAAATACAAACAAATTACACAAGATTGGTGCCAGTTTCTTATGATAATTGATATTTATCTAGAATTTGATATCATTAAATTCTTTCTCATTCGCATTTAAACTGCTTATTCATAAACTACACGATTTTTTGCAGACTGTCATTTATAAAACTCAATTTAAAATACATACCCGTGTAACATCATGTCGTTATGAATAATCAAAATGTTTTGAAAATTTTGCTTATCTGCCGTTGAAAGGAAACGCGGGTCTAATTACCTTTAAAGATTTATCGTACCCTAAAAAGCGAAGTCATTAATTATGCTTTAAAAGCCTCCTTATCTATTTAATGTTTGATCTTCATTTTTAGGTGTAAATAATCCTAACAAACCATATATGTAAAAGGTTGCCAAGTTCCCTTCATTAAAAAATATATTATTATACGATTGAAAAAAGCTTGGTAGCCTTTAACTGTGCTTTGAGTTCTCTTGTACCTATTCGCTGTATAATCACGCTTATCATCACACACATTTCTACATGAAATATCTTCTAATACATGTAGCAACAATAATGAACTATACAATATTGTAGAAATTGTACTGATTCATTTTCAAATAAATTGATTTTTTATAAATAAAAGAAAGCATACAAACATGACATCCATCCAATGCATCCGCAATCCCACACAAGATTCATAAGAGTCTAATTTAGTTCCTGGAACAGATGTGTTGTAAGGAAGGAAATAATAAACCACATTAATATTATTATCACGCGAAGAGGAACTTGCCTACTATTGACCGTGTACCCCAATGATCTGCCCTGGATAATTTTGTGTAATTAAGAGACTTCTAATTGAGGAGACATAATCAAATCCTGATGGTAAAGTAGATAAAAGTATAAAGTTATGCTACAACCCATACCCACTGTTGGGCACGGGGTCTCTCTCACAGCCTCAGCTGCAGGTCTAGAGCAAACTCCACAAATATTGCATATACAAATAACTACATATCACTAAAGAAAAGCCAGTAGCCAAGATTCACCACAACGACAACCAGACGCTATATTGTCAAAGTAAAAACAAAAAATCGATCAATTACCTATATCAAGTGGGGTATCGTTAAATAGGCATTTAAAAATAATTTAATGTTTCATTTTTCATTTCTCCTCAAGTGGGAAATCCACTTTTCCTTGGAATGCAAATTTGAACCCGAAAACTCTCGATAAAAAGTTCTATTTTTATCCACTAGAAGATTAATACCGCTATAATTAAGAATTCTGCATAAGCAAACTGTTTTTAACTGTTAAAGCAATTTTTACATACTTTTGGAACTTTAGTTTAAAGTGTCGTAGCGATTAGTCAATTTTTGAAAAAAAAGCTAATAGTAAAAATGTTCAGGTTCAACCGCTAAAACCTTATCAATCAGTCCTGTGGAAGATTGTCAAGAATTACATTTTATGTTTAAATAAAATAATTATAGGTACCGTTAAAAATTTTTTTTTTAAAAAAGCTTTTTAAAACTTCTTTTTATTTTCATGCATTGTCATCAGAACCAAATATGTGTGCCAAATTTCAGCTCGATAGCTTCAGTGGAAGTGGGTAAAATATTGATTGCAAGATTCCAGGACTTACATACGAGTGAAGTTAAATAAAAGCTTTTAATAAGAGTATTTCGTGAAATGCCGATATTTTTATGTTGATATACCACAATCGATAATGAAAAGTACTCCTATGGCTCATGGCACTTTGTCGTGTTTTCTGCTTCCTGTGTACGAAAATCAGTAACGAAAAATGTCATTCTTTGGAACACAATTTGAATATTAAGAGGTGTTTTCGACAAGAACTCTTTGTTCTATCGAAAACCAGATTGGATAAAGAGATACGCGGAAAACGGGTGTTATCGACACGTTTGCGAAGTATTTTTTTATAATAATCATACTTGGGTGTAACAAGTAATTTGCTTGAAAATCCTTTCCATGACTTTGTGACGGCACTTTAGTATTTCCGATGAAACCGAGTATACCCATCATAATTTGGAGGTCCTATTTTGAACTAATAGAAAGGTCTACGTTATCATTGTGGATTCAGTTAAATAATATTTGAGTATTGCTCTCAATAGCTTTAAGTAAGTTATGGTTAAGAATATTTAACTATATGACCTCCTGATTTAACAGGTTTGCGGTAAGCGTTGTAAATAACCTCACCTCATTTGCAGTTAAGTACCTGAATCGAATTGAAAATGCGTCGGCTCTATGGGGTGTGCATGAAATATCGTGGCTACGTCGCAGTAGCTCTTGACATAGACAGTTTTATGGGAACATTTTAGGTTACTTATTATAAAGTGGTAACAGCCCAGTGGCTATCGAACTCAACTTCTCACTAATTCAAATCTAAAGACGAAGTGAAGTCTCTCTTTCCGAAAATACTCTTCGGGTGGCTTAAGAAAATTCGACACTGGGTTGGCTACTAACCCTCCACCAATCCGTATTGGAGCAGCATAGTGGAGTATGCTCTAGACCTCCCGCAGCTGTGTCTGTGGGGGAGACCCGAGCCGAGCGAAACATTTCTAGAGATGACCAGTCAAGTTCTTAGGGGTAAAAGACCTTGTAATATTTTTGGTAACAATAATTTAATAACAAGATAGGTAGACATAATTTATGCACTCTTAATTTTTTTTCTTGTTATAACAATTATTTGCATTAAAGATTACTTCCTGACCGCTGCCTTGTGTAAGGCTGGAGGGTCTTCGGGTCTCTAGGCTGTTCTGTCCGTTTCTTCCCGGGCAGTTCTCACGTATAAGTGAACACGCCGTGTTGTTTCCCGATCGGCGTGGATAAGTGTTGAAACAACACTATGTCCCGTCGACTTCGTGACTGTCAATCTACGAGTCACTCTCGACCCCAAGATGGTCAGGGGTCTCTCTACAACTAATAAAACTTGAGCCGTAGGTACAAACGAGTATGTACTTTACTGAAGAACATATTATTATGTTATACAAAGGATTCGGGCCGGGCACCCACTTCGATATTAGGAGGCTTTTAGATTTGACCTATAACGTAACAGGTGCTTTTTTCCGTCTACAAGATTTAAATTTACGGTCTGAATCACAGGTCTGTGGTCTGAATACAGTTAGGTTCCAAGAAAATTACTTGAATCATGACTTCTGTGAATTGGAGTACAACTCGTTTTTTTTATTCATTATCACTTTTCAATTTTCATCGATAAATTAAAACTCCTGAACGATTTACAATGGTTTGCTTACATAATTACATTGGCAGTTTCATAGGCATTAGGCATTCATGTTTCTACACGGTGTCCTTCGTATAAGTAGATACCAGATAGTTAGGTAGATATTTAAGTGTTTTCAAGATTTTTGCAAGTGTAAAGCGAACTTTATGACCGAGCTCAAAGGTGTGATGCTCTGAAAAGGCGGCGTTGTTTAGTTATGAAGTACTCTTGACCTAGATAGGCATTATGCTTGACATTGTGTCTCTTTTGCATATTTCGTTCGCCGTACAATTTTCGGATCGATCAAGTTCCGGTTTATTCAACCTTTTCGACTGGAGTTACCGAACAGTTTGTATGGGAGAGAGATCGGAAAATCTTTAAACCGCCTGCGCCGTCTTACTGCTATGTATATTACAATGTTCTACAAAAATATAGCATACACCTGTGAAACAAACAGTGATTTACAAGCGGTTTTATTATGCATGGAATATTAATCCTTACGAACGAAAGTTACTTCATCATCAAGAAAATATTATAAAGATAAACTTTGTTCTTAAGCATGTCAACTGGACTTATAGTTTACGGGTTAAAGTCAAAGTGAAAGTCAAGTTATCATAGTACTTATACATTTACTATTTCTTTATTGGTTAGTCTAAGGTTATTATTATAGTTGTAATAGTAATTGCTACTGGTTGGGGTTTTGCTACAGGTTGATGGCTTCATACCGTTTTTATAATTCAATTTAATCATAACATAAAATCATGGTTGTATTTCTCCGAAGGGGCAGGCAGTGTTGCAGTAAGTCCTTTTTACCAGTTATGTCCATACACTGGGCACAAATTTAGACCCCGAGCTGTTACCGGGCATTTTAAGTTCGTAGAAATAGTTGTTGCTCGTCCCGGATCGAACTCACGAGTCTCACATACACAGCTCCGGGAGGTCTAGAGCATCCACTACGCTGCAGCAGCGTAAGATCTTATTTAATCAGTTCTAATCAAACGCCAAGGACAAGTTTATATTCTGCCAAAGACGGTGAATATAACAAGTTTCTCAAGTATTTGAGTCAAAGCAACAACCGGAACCTTTGTAGCAACTACCAAGTTCAAAGGGATTAGTTATACGTTTCTCGGAATTCATTCTTGGGTGTGGCGCGGCGATTCGAAAATCCTTACAACATTGCTCGTGCGCGGAATATGTATTACAAAATGGATTGATCTTTATACAGAAAAACTCATCAATAACATAATGTAGGAATTTGACGACACAGTGAGTTTAGTGGAGCCACCTAAACCACCAGCTAATTTTTTACCGAGGCAAATCTATATATATAAAAGAAGAAGGTGACTGACTGACTGACTGACTGACATATCAACGCAGGGCCTAAACTATAAGGGCTAGAAACCTGAAATTTTGCACAGGGGTTCCTTTTATAACGTAGGGGAGCACTAAGAAAGGATTTTTGAAAATTCACCCCCTAAGGGGGTAAAACGGGGGTGCAAAGTTAGTATGAAACTAGCGTAGGAGAATTTTGCGTTGTTCGAATGCACGTTCTTAGTTCTTTACTGCTGCGGAATCCACATACATATTTATTTAAATCTTCATGCGCTAAGCATTAGCGTTTCCTAAATGCCGGCTTAGTAAGAAAAGTCGTTCCTTCATAGGAATGTCTATTCTAATATTCAATAAAGTCCCGGCTGCGGTTCAGTCTCTGCCTTTACAAAGGTTTAAAAAAACCATCAAACAAACATTATGTCGAAAAGCTTATTATAATATTCAGGAGTATTTGGATGATATAAAGGCATGGGACTGAATTAAACTCTGACAGGCTATCACTATGCTTCTGTATTAATTATACTAAAAATTGTAAGCAGGTGGCATATGGGGTGATTCTTGGCATACACGATTGGCTGTCTCGTGTCTGACTTAATCATGTCATGGTCATACTGTGCATTTTTCTGTAAAAATTAATTTGAATTTTAAAAGAGTACCGAGAGTTTTTTCCTCCGGCTTTTTTCTCTCTCGGCCTACACTAGGGCATAGGATAAGAATATTGTAAATTCTTCCTAAAGCCGATGACCATATAGATAGTCTATCGTGACTTAGAGCTTAGCTTAGTGGTAGGTAATTATTGTAAATTTATCTTAAGGCAAGTTAGACACCTGTGTAGGATTAGCTATTCATTCAATAATCAATAGCTAATCCTTTGCCTTATATAGATCAGTTAGTAGTTTAAGTAGTTTTTAGTTAGGTACCTAGACTTTCGTTAAGCGTGTCTAATCACCTCATAGCGAAATAAATTATTTGACTTTGACTTTGACATGCACATCCTCAAAAATGTGCAGCACAGGCGGACTTAATGCTAAAAGCATTCCCTACTAGCAGTCCTTAAGGAGTGGAATAACAACGAAGACGATGGCTATTATGCATTTTATATTATAAAGTAGTAGTAGTAGTAAGTAGAAGTACAAATAAAATATGTTATATTCGACACTGGGTTAACCACTAACCCCTCCACCGATCCGCATTAGAGCTGTGTGTTGTAGTATGCCCTAGACCTGCCGTAGATTTGTCTGTGGGGGAGACCCGTGCCCGGCAGTGGGATGTCTATGAGTTGCAGTTTAGTAGCTTTACAATCAATACTTTTATGACGATGACCCGAAGTTAGCATGTCATATGTTATTCACACTCAATACAAGACATGTCTCACATGTAATAGCTATATTGTTTAGAAAATACTCCAAAAAGTCTGTACGTTTGGGAGGAATGGCGTTGGAATTTGGGACCATCAGGATTAAACCACTCGCTCCCTGCTTCATTATGATGAATCAATATGATATACTTGCTTGTGATAAAATAAATATTTTTGTCTGGGTTTTCCTCAATACTACGAATTGCCTCTAGGGGCGATAAGAATTAAGGGCGAAGACGATCTGATATTGTTTTTTTGTGTTGTATTTCATGATACGAGATATTTCTTGCCTATTTGATGATACCACAATTTTATTGGTTACAATTTAAGCAGAGCAATAATATAATAAAAGTGTACGAAAAGAAATAGTGAAGATGGTAAATTCGAGTATGCATTTGGTAGTCTTATATATTCGTATGTGTTTGATGATGATGTACGATAATGTAAGAATGGATGGTTAATGAAACGCTTCTAAAATATTTACTCCATTTATGTAGATAGACAATTTTTTTTTACATTTTTAGTTGCCACATACAATGATGGTTAACACGTACGAGAAGGTGGGGTAACCTGTACTAGAGCGTGCCAAGAACCTCAGAAACGGTATTCCTGTTGATTCCGGTACTTTTTTGACGAATAATCTATTTTAGGGTTGTGTGCGAATTTACCTAGTGATTCAAATCACCAATTTGAGTATTTCCTGTTTAAATTATCTCCCTTAATGGTGAATACCTACATCGTCCTATTGGATCGAATTTTCGATTATAAACTGTGAATATTCATACCAAGTCTCGGTAAATCCCTGTTTACTACGGAACTGAACCATACCGTAATACACGGATGTTTCTGGAATAGTTAATTATCTGCTTCAAGCCACCACCTCCTGGCCACTAGAACAAATTACTCTGTTAACCCTGTCCCATAGAGTCACCCCGCTATTAATAATCTTCACCGCACAATAGTTTCCCGTACTGCAATGCGAGATGTTTCAGCGGACATCTTGTGTAATGATATTGCATTTCTTCATGCAACCGCCACGGAACTATTTCATTTTCACTGTATGACGTCATGATAGTGCGCAATAAAGTTTTAACGACACATCCTTATGTCCTTTTCTTCTATTCTATCCATCACAACCCATTCTTTGCCCCACTGTTGGGCACGAGCGCTTCCGTACTTCGGAGGGCACGTTAATCCGTTTGTCCCGGTTGTTCAATTTTAAAATGATCGTTTAGCTTTGTACTTCTACAAAGCTAAACGATTATTTAATTAAGCAACCCTTAGGTCTTCACCTAAGGGTAGCTTGAGAACATTTGAAAATACTGCACTACCACAAATCCGCGTTGGAGCAGCGTGGTGGAGTATGCCTTACACTTATAGTGGCTGTGGAAGATACCCGTGCCGTGAGCAAGGACGATTTATCTCACGTATATTAATTTCATAATATTTATTATCTAACAAAAGTATCCACATAACATAAACATTATCTGTGGACGCATTTTAATGAAAACAATCAACAGCGTAAATAATAATGCAACTAAAGTTATTTTATTGGAGTCAGGTACGTGTATCACTTGACAAGTAAGGCTGGTTTCAGACTGAGCTGTATTTTATTTTTCTGTGTTTCTTGAGCCCAATGTGGGAATTCGGAATTCCTAGTAGCAGGTAGACGGGTGTCCGAAACTAACCTCACGCCTCTGCCTTGTGATTATAATTATGTAAAGTAATTTTTATGTTTATCAGCCCTAATTATATTAACGAATGCACATCCTAATAAGTATATATACTTTCTGCTAGTGTGACGTAGAGATTGCCCTTTTCACACAAAAACTTTGATAAGAGATTCACAAAATGCCAAAAAGAATTGTACTTAACTTGTTTGTTACCCCGAGGTATTTTAGTATAATTTTCGTCCGACACGGCCTGTCTATTGCCGCTGTACCTTGTATTAAATCTCTTGTCGGCGATTAATTAAATGCCTTATCCAAATGTTGCCTTATGGAACATTCCATGTTACCTAACATCAATGAACAGTCATAGATAACCACGTGGCACAAGCGTGCCGTGAAATATTCCATATACTAGACACTTCCATACATCACATACATACATATAGTAATAATTACAAACATACATACACGTTATCACAGGCTAAATGATTTATCAATTATGCATTAATACTGTAATCTGTATCGTCATCATCACAACCCTTTCTTTGTCCCACTGTTGGGCTCATGTCTCCTCTCAGAATGGGAGGGGTTAGGCCTTAGTCCACCACGCTGGCCAAATGCGGATTGGCAGACTTCACATGCCAGGTTTCCTCACGACGTGTCCTTCGCCGCAATAATAATACAATTTCGTTTACATCTAGTAATATTATTATAGCCTATGTCGCTCAGTGCAGATGCAGCTTTCTAATGGTGAAAGAATTTTTGAAATCGGTCCAGTAGTTTTTGTGTGAAAACATTACAAACAAATCTTTCCTCTTTATAATATTAGTATAGATAGCCAGCCAGTGAGTACTCTTAGAATTGTTATATTTAGAACTAGACTAATAGACTAGTGCGGAATGGTGTACGGTAACCTAAGCAGGAAACCTCACGTCAACCGGCTAGCATCTCACGGTGTCACGTCACATCACATCCAACATTAGTCACACCGTCTCCTCGTGGTGCACGAAGCACACATTCAATTCACATCAGCATAAAACATCCTGATTAACATAACATGACATCACGTCTCTATTTCCCCGAAGGGGTAGGCAGACGTGTACGTGTACCCTTCACCAGTTATGTTTACACCACACAAGGCACACCCAAAAAGGAATTATTCTAGGAATATTACAATACATGGCTCGCGTCGATTCAATGTCATCGAAAGAGTTAAGGAACGACGGGCGCGGTCGGTTTGTGGATGGGTGACCGCTAGTGGCAAAAAATTTCATGGACGCTACCGTGCTTCGGAGGGCACGTAAAGCCGTCGGTCCCGGTTGTTTTGAATTGTGGAAACAGTCGTTAAGCCTTGTCGAAGACCTTCGGGTGGCTTGAGAACATTCGACACTGGGTTGGCCACTAACCCCTCCACCAATCCTCATTGGAGCAGCGTGGTGGAGTATGCTCTAGACCTCCCGCAGCTATGTCTGTGGAGGAGACCCGTGCCCAGCAGTGGAACGTCTATGGGTCGCAGCGAAACAACTCGGAGTCTGGTTTTGTGCCCAGTATATTATGGTGATATTACCACCTACATATTGTAAATTCACGCGACCAAAACATAAGTGTTGAAAAGTGGACACCCACTGTTGTGTATACACAACACCTACTGCCTACCCCTTCGGGGAAACAAAGGCGTGATGTTACGTTACAATTTTATTATAATTTCAATCGCCACTTGTTGATGTCGACATATTAATATAAATTCAGTCTGTTACTTTATGGTTTGAACATTTTAAGGCGTTATACCAAATTTCAGAAACACTACAAAAATATATTTACAAACTTAAATCTTCAGGCACGTGTCGTACACGCTGGGACGAATGTCTTTCGTTGTTTATCTATGGTATCTCATACTTCGAATCCCCTTATCACCTTACTGGGTTTTTTATTGCTGTAAATACAAATAGAAATAAGCAATCTCATTTTAGTTCACACTCAAAGGAATGTTTTCCTTAAGATGGTTAATATCCAGTGAGTCAGATTGAGAAGTTTTCATGATGTTTTTGATTAAAGGCAACTATGGTAATGTTGAGGTTGGAAAAATAGAGTTGGTCTTTTGCAAGTATTTTTAAATGCAAATGTATGCATGAAGTTGTATTTTCCTAGTCCTTCAGCTTCCTTCGGTCAAATAAGTTCACTTTTTTTTTTAAATAGTAACTATTGAGACCAAGATATGTTACCTATTTTCGGTGTTCGTCAATAAGCACATTCGTTTGACATTAGAATTATTACGAGACGTACTGACGCGATACTAAGCAAAATGTGCATAAATTTAACCAGATTTTGTGTGTGCAACATTAACTTTAGAGCCGATTAACATAGATTATAATATAAATTTTACTATTTTTATAATTCACTTCATAATGAAGTTGATCTAATTTAGAATTATACGTGAGCAATCAAAAAAAAATCATGATAAGCACATACCAATGAATGACTCGCTTTTGGAAATATACAAACTAAACTAGCAAACTAAGTACATTATATTCTATACTTTTCTGCATCATTCAAATCATATTTATAAACACCGAGTGTACTGGAATTTCCTCATAATATCTATCAATAAGTGCTAATAGTATTTTCCGATAGACCGAGTTGTTTAGTCAAAATACACTAACAGGTAACGCTACATTTAGATGTTTATTTCAGCTATGCTAGAACTTCCCGACGCGAACAATATTATCGATAGTGCACGCCTGCAGCTTCGCTCGCGTGGAATATAGACAACAGATTCGATTACCTAGACATCGTTGCATCGGCGCGGGCGGCAGATCTAGCCATTCTTCTTAAAATCATTACTGCTCAAACTACTCTACCCTTTGAACTTAGGATTAAGTTCATTTACAGATTACCCAACTGGACCACTTCAAAAAACCTCAAGGTATCTTAAAACATGCACTCGGGAAGAGACGAGATCTTTGAGTCTTCAACCTCAATGGCAAATTCAGGCAGCTCAATGCAGAGATCTCAAAATGCATGCGAAGCGACTGGCGTTCTCACAAGAACAAGCGCGTCGCCAACACAATCGAGGAAAACAAAGGTTCCAAAGTGTTTGCTCAAGATCAATACATTTGACAAATCCAACTGAAGAGGTTGACGACCTGTTCCGGTTCCATAGTATCGTCAACACCCGAAGTTTTGAGAGAAATTGAGTTACTACGGAGCTGGCAGCCGCAGCTGGCGCTCACGATAAGCGAACAAGATCAACCCGGCTCTATACACTATATAAGATATACGGACATCTGTCTGTACGAAATTCCTTCCTTCCTTTCCCGTCGGCCTCATTCGTAAGCTCAAAGTCACTTGTCAAAGTCAATAGTTTCATAAAACAGTGTTTGTATAGAAATATCCTTTTAACGGCACGGCCCAGATGCTCATCGGAAGTTTTTAAAGAACCGCGCGCCCAAAGGCCTTTGACATTTGTTAACGAATGCTATTTTGCAATAAAAACTGACACCGACGGCTTAGCGTGCCCTCCTAAGCACGGACGAGCTCTAAAATATTTTCTACTTATCCCACCTATTCAACTGCTGGCCCAGTACATCAAAAAGTTATTAATATTTTGAGGCCAAAGACAGTTTTTTACATGCGTAAGTAGTATCGTAGCAAAATTACGTCAGGTTCAAACACCTCCTAAATTTCCGATAAATAAATTTGTTATGAATTGATAAACGGTAAGTAAAATGAATTGTTATTAAACATTATTTATCTAAGTGACGTGTCTCTTCTTTTTTCCACGCAAGCGTTGTCACGCCATCTGCGTAAATAATGTTTATTAATCGTTTAGGGACGTAATGTATGTTATGTAACCAGTCTACGGTTATGTAAATGCTGGGTAGCTGCATCTTGTGTATTGAAAACAATGACATTAGGAGTTTGAAATCTATCTTTTTTTGAGGTATATTTGCGTTTTAATGATTAATTTATGTTTCAATTAAATTGAACTTTTGAACGATTAAACTGCTATTAAATCGTTAAATCGCAAAATATACCGTATACCGTTACCCAAATTTTCATAAAGGTGCACCATGCCTACAACATCGCAATAAAATTACTCAAAATTTCAATTTCATTTTTTTCTCTCGATAGCAAGTCTGCCAATCAGCAATTGGCAAGCGTGGTAGACGTTAGACTTAGAGTTAATAGTGAGTGTACTGGACAAATGTTGGTATGTTGTATAAATACTGACTTTAATATCAGTTAGTACATTTGCTTATTAAATCCTTTTAATGTTTCTTTAAACGGTGAGTTTGATTGCATTTTTATTAGCTCTATTGTGTTTGTTTTGCTAAATTCTTATTATTTTCTATTGTTTTGTTAAACTTTGCTTTTGATTTAGGTATGAGTACATTCATTAGAAAGATTTCCATTTTATTTAGGGGGTTTATGAAAAAATAAAAGCTTTTGAAATTTCAAGTACCAGTATATTTTTGGTTTGTTAAAGGTATTACTCTTAATAATAATAATATATGCATATAAGCAAGGTACATATTTTTCTATATTAGGTAATCTAAAATTTTACAGTCGCAATTACATAACCTAAACTTAGGCATGCAAATAAAAATCTTTCTAGAAAATCTATAGCACCTATAGATTCAAAAGATCTTATAAATGTTCCATACAGGCTCTTCCACATAAAATATATCAACATAACAACATAACGATGATCTTAGTATTCATGCTCGTAGGTATTTACTAAGCGGGATCATAATTATATGTTATTGCACAATAATTTTTAATTGAGTATATTTATGTCTATGTAGGGTGTATCTTAGCTATAATAATATTTAGTTGTTTGTTTGATTACTTTATTGTTATATTTGAGCTTATACATAATGTTTCGGCCGTGGCTGTTAATTACGAGTAAGTGTAAATACGTAGGTAGATATATATAAACAAATAAATAAAGAAGCAGTAATTGTTAGTACCGGGAAACTACGACAGTTAATAAAATGAAATCAAATACAATGTATATTCTCTTTCGTCAATATTTGTGCGTAGATTTTTAAAGTTTATCCAAGATTAGTATTCTTCAAGCAGATGCACGTAAGAATATCACGAACATGAGAAATGATTGTTTGTAATTGAATCACACTCCATGCTAATCTATCATAGGTACTATTCATGTTTGAACAGCGTGATCATATTGTTCTGTTATCTATAGTGATCTAAATATTTATATTACTAAAATCATAATTAAATAAGATTATATACACCTACATAATACTGCATCAGTAGTCATGTCATAATTAAAAGAAATATAATTTCAGGTGGACAAATCCCGCAATATAAAGATAAAAAAACAGTTGGTAACTAATTAATAAAATTGATGTTATGAAATAAAAAGCTCTTTCCATTCAAAAATTTGCGTGTTTTTATTTAAATTTGACTTAAAAATAGTGATGGGTAAGAATTAAACTTGATAAAATAATTAGTGAAGAGGTAGTCTATTATTTATACGTATTATAATATAGAAGTTTGTCGAAAATGGTTTTTTTTTGTGGGTTTGGGATCATTGGAACGGATTTGTGTACTAACTAAAAGATGAAGCAGCTTTTAGAAGAGGTTAAAATGTTGTACATATGATAATACATGAAAGGACGGGTCGTACACAAATATAAATAATTGAATAGAAACTCAGACTCCTTCAATTTAACAAATCAAATAATGACTGGTAACAGGATCTGATTAGAAGAAACTAATGGTCCAAGAGCTGGCACCAATTTTTCGGTAGGTATTTGAGGCAAGCTGAAAACTTGTCATATACCTCTCCTATTATACCCCAACACGGAAATGCAGACCTGGCTGGTGAGTAGCGGGGCTAAATCAACCCATGAATTTTAAAAAATTTAAAAAATTTATTTCCAAAAATGTATTTGAGGCAATATGTAATTTTTATAAGTTGTAGTCCAATGTTTACAGAATATAAAAAAAAATAAGCCAGACGATTTAGTTGGGGTTTTAATATTGCCAGATACGTACAAAAATATTTTGAAAAAAATATAAAAAATGTATTTGAGGCAACTTGAAATTTTAACAGGGTATTATTTATAATTAAAAAATAAGATTCTCAAAAAGACAGATCATTTTGGTGGGGCTTTGTACCTGCCAGGTGATCTAACAAATTATGTATAGGTGCGAGTGCGTAGCGCTATGGACAAGCTGTAGAATGAGAGAGAGCGTTTATCGGCAGCTGTCTGCGTTCTTGCTGCTGCTGCGACCCATAGACGTCCCACTGCTGGGCACGGGTCTCCCCCACAGACGCAGCTGCGGGAGGTCTAGAGCACTCTCCACCACGCTGCTCTAATGCGGATTGGTGGAGGGGTTAGTGGCCAACCCGGTGTCGAATGTTTTCAAGCCACCCGAAGGTCTTCGACAAGGCTTAACGACGGTTTCCAACATTGAAAACAACCGGGACCGACGGCTTTACGTGCCCTCCGAAGCACGGTAGCGTCCATGAAATTTTGCCACTAGCGGTCACCCATCCACAAACCGACCGCGCCCGGCGTTGCTTAACTCTTTGGATCACATTGAATCGACCCGAGCCATTGGGCTATGGACGCTACATTGGGCTATGGACGCTACAGGGTATTATTTATAATTAAAAAATAAAATTCTCAAAAAGACAGATCATTTTGGTGGGGCTTTGTACCTGCCAGGTGATCTAACAAATTATGTATAGGTGCGAGTGCGTAGCGCTATGGACAAGCTGTAGAATGAGAGAGAGCGTTTATCGGCAGCTGTCTGCGTTCTTACTTGCTGCGTTATATATTGGCTCAGGCGAGGTCACGTGACTTACAATAGCCATGAAGTTTTCAGTCAGAATTTCGGAGTCGTTATTCTTAATCGTATAATCCATACTATACTAATATTATAAATGTGAAAGTGTGTTTGTTTGTTTGTCCGGCTTTCACGTCGCAACGAAGCTATTATATGGTATGGTTTTTGTGTGTAGAGATAGTGAGGAGGGTGAAGAGTGACTGAATTTCGCTAACAAATTATACACTATACAAATGTGTCATGTATGATAAACAACTCATTGTTAATTTCCTTTGACCACGCGGGCGGAGCCGCGGGTAAAAGCTAGTTTTAATATAATATAATATTGGTGTTACACGTTTAAGTTCAATAATTTTAAAATGTCTGGTAAATTAGAGGTGGAGAGTGCTCTAGACCTCCCGCAGCTGCGTCTGTGGGGGAGACCCGTGCCCAGCAGTGGGACGTCTATGGGTCGCAGCAGCAGCAAGAACGCAGACAGCTGCCGATAAACGCTCTCTCTCATTCTACAGCTTGTCCATAGCGCTACGCACTCGCACCTATACATAATTTGTTAGATCACTTGGCAGGTACAAAGCCCCACCAAAATGATCTGTCTTTTTGAGAATCTTATTTTTTAACTATAAATAATACCCTGTTAAAATTTCAAGTTGCCTCAAATACATTTTTTATATTTTTTTCAAAATATTTTTGTACGTATCTGGCAATATTAAAACCCCAACTAAATCGTCTGGCTTATTTTTTTTTATATTCTGTAAACATTGGACTACAACTTATAAAAATTACATATTGCCTCAAATACATTTTTGGAAATAAATTTTTTAAATTTTTTAAAATTCATGGGTTGATTTAGCCCCGCTACTCACCAGCCAGGTCTGCATTTCCGTGTTGGGGTATAATAGGAGAGGTATATGACAAGTTTTCAGCTTGCCTCAAATACCTACCGAAAAATTGGTGCCAGCTCTCCGTCCATAATTACAGCAAATGACAAACAGAATTTAGCGAATTAATACTTAATTACATTTAATTGTAATTTATTTCATTCAATAACATATTATCGTATAAATGATGAATACCTTAATCAGTATACCTACTAGTATTCAGGAAACTTAACAGAATGCGTAATTATTTTCATTGCAACAAAAACGTGCATTCAACATCTGTTATTGAGCTACAGTATCAATAATTAGTTGATATTACGTAGTGTTATGTACCTACTACCTAAGTTACGTTTAAATTATTCAAAATTATATTTGACGTGACTCTCATTTTTCCAATCCCGTGACGTGAAATCGAGAACCTCCTCTTAGCAACAAGCACCACTAGTGGACTTGGCTATGCAGTAATAATCATCTTCATGTCATATTATTATTTCATCGCCATCGTTGACCACAGCGTGTCACACATTGGAACGAGCATTTACGTTATTTGAAGGAAGAATTTAGGTACTTCGTTTTAAAATTTAGGCATTAATCTTGTATTGTTTGGCAAAGCTTGGCCTCTCTTTCTAGGCACTGATATTTAAAAAAGTAAAAAAGTCATTTTGTTACAAACCCGTCTTTACAGAACTTTACAGCTGATAAATTGAAATAAACAGTTGAAAGTAGATGTTCTGGAGAGGTTAGAATGCAGCGAGGTCAAACTTGGTCAAACTTAATCTAACTTTACCTAACACAGCGCTGACGCGCAAGGAGTTATGGGGGCACGACTTCTGATAAAATATGATAAACATTCAACATGATATCAAAATTACGTAATTGGCATCTTGATAATATATGTTCTCTGGGAAGATGAAACTCTGTTTATGTTATTTGGAACGATAAAAGTCTTTCAAAAACATCGCGGTTATTCTTTTGAGAGGTCGTTGATTCGATTCTCAGTCAATAGAGATTGTCAGTCAACACAGAATTAAATCATGCTCAATAGACAACAAGTCTATTGAGCATGATTTAATTCTGCTAGATACTGTGATAAAGGTTTGTTTTTCTAGTGGTCGCATCGCTTGCGCATCGCGACTTATAAGGCTAATGTCCTAGGTTCGATCCTTAGGTCGGGCTTGAATTGCCTAGTAGCAGCTCAGTCTGGATATGTGCACGGTGTATGGCAATAGGCACACCATCTATTGCCATATTCACATGGGACTTTAACATAACTTGTGAAAAGTGGATGTACACTCTGTATACCCCTTCAGGGAAATAAAGGCGTGATGACATTTTTAAGGGTACAAACGTAGTGGTGTAAAAAATATTATACAATTACTAAGCCACACTGATCCCTTAAGCAAAGCATGGCAAGCCATGATAACAGTCGTTGAGACTTGTCGAAGGATTTAGGTGGGCTAAGCCTTCCGATCAGCCTGTACCACCACAACTCTCAGGCATGCAGGTTTCCTTCACTGTTACAGCGAGTGACATTTAATTTCTTAGATCGCGCAGAACTTACATTGGTGAGAGCCGCTTGGGTGTGAACCCGGACCGCTCGAGTGAGAGGCGAGTTCGATAGCTACTTTGCTGTCAGCATGTTCACCGTACCGGAATCTAATTCTTGCTTAGGGGAAGCTTTTATCCAGCAACTTTAACTGAAGATGAATGGTTGAAGCCTTCAAGCGGTTGTGTAGAGACCTGTGGAGGGTCGTAATTCAATAATACGGAGCCCTGCTAAGATATGTGCATGTTTCTCCAAACACATAGCATAGATAAATGCTAGCTAGCTAAGTGAATTTTATCTCACTTTATTTGTCTTATCGAATATGTGCCTAACTGTAATCTTACAGGCAACAGTGTAAATACAGTATACAACCTGGCAACTTATACAGCATAGTTTTATGCCGTGAAACAAAGATAAAATGATGGTAACATGCCAATTAATACTAGTGAAAACTAACTAAGCCAGACACGTCTCGTTTAAAACAAACACTAGTGAAACAGTTTAACAGATCAAACAACAGTTAGGCTGTTGCTGAGTGGAAGCTTTGAAATCCCTAGCGGATTTATCTTTTCAACACATTCATACACAAAATGTACATTGAACCAATGCCATTTCAATAACAATACTTCTAAGCGGTGATAGCCATATGGTTTAATTTTTTTTTATAAATTTAAAATTAATTACTAGTCCGAACTGCATGACAAAACGGATCGCACTGAAAACCAGCGGCTGTGGTATACTACTCCGTGGCCAATGCTGAGTGCGATCCATTTTTGTCAAGTATTACTTCGACAAACACTATGTATTATTTATTTACTTTTTGTTATTTGGCTTGTATGTTAATTAAGTATGTATCAAAATTTAAATTATTATTCTTTGTATTGTATTTTTATGTCGTTGCAATGCTTGACGAAATAAATGATTTCTTTCTTTCTTTCTTTCTAAAATGTCTTTTAATTCTAATGCCAAGGTAAAATGTACCCTTTGGTAAGTACCTATGTACTTACGTTTTAAGCAAGTTTAAGTCACTTTTGCATTGAACAATAACATAATTGAATTGATCTTCCCAACTATATCAATAAATTAGTAGGTTAATGCAACTAGAATATTACCCGATTAACAGAATGGGAAAATATAATTGTCAACTTTGCAAGTGGATAAGATTTATAAACACTTGAAACCTGCAATAATACTGCGCAAATAGGGCATCCTTATCTGCATGCCTGTCTATTAAGACTAATCTACACGGCATATGATATTGGCACGCGCGCACAAAGTGCAAAGTTTACACTCGCACACCTACATACATAAACATAACACAAACAAAAATAAACGTCACATATTATTGTTACTCCATTATCAACATGCGACTCGCACGCGTCACCGCGTACCTATATAATGTGTACCGGATCCTCCATTCCACAGACAACAGAACCAACTGTACCAGTGCAGTCAATCAACTCACGGGAAAAGATACGATTCTGGCCGAATAAAATACAACTGGCCACCGAAACTTGAATCCGGAACAACGTTTTCCGATTCAGTTTAAATTTGGAATTTTATATCCGCTGTTCGGGTCGCTGCTTTGTTTTGACATTTGAATTTACTGCCGAAATGGATAAACGCCAGCTCATCGGAAGCGCAACCCGCTACATCGCTGGAAGACATGCTGTGCAGACAGTATACTGGAGGAAAGCTGCCGAAGATGGGAAAGGCCTGGTGAGGACCACAAAAATGACGTTCTTCGGCAAGAATGAAGGCCCCAACAAAGTTGACACGGCAGAGATGTTCGCGAGGGTACGCGATCGGTACATGTAAGCGTATACCACCACCAATTATCATCTGTGATAGCTTAGATTAAGTTTTTTAGCTATTAAGTTGTAAAGTATTGTACCTGTCTCGTTTTACCAGTGAGTGTGATGATATTATCTGTGGTTTGTGTTTTTTGTTGTTTCAACCTTCTAGGTAAAGTACAAATAAATGTTATTGTTTAATTTATTTATTTACTTTCTTTGTTTTATTTACTTTACTGCTCTGATTTCTAGTTTTATGGTTTCGTACCCAAAGGGTGAAAAACTGAACTCTCACGTGTCAGACTGACTGTTTTAGAGAACTCTATCTCTTGAATGGAAAGAGGTAGAGACCTGAAATTTTTATTCTTTAATAATGTGTCTAAAGTGTCTTTAATAATGAAATGGTTTTAATTTTATAACTTAGAAATGAACATGAACTGAATTAGTTCATGCCGGATTTGAATCCGTACCCTTTCGATTGGGACCATTTCATTAGCCACTAAGCCATTACAAATAGCTCTAACGTACGGTACAAGGAGCCCATCCTTCAATTAAATTCCTAATTTGCCGTTTAATATGCGTTCCCTTGGGCCTCTAATTTACGCGTTGTATATATTAATCCCTAAATAATTTCAGACCAATATCAATAGCACATCAAATTTAGCAGTTTGTATTAATTAATTTGGCACCGTTAATATATCAGCTATTTGATTAAAACACAAAACTTACAATTTAATATCAACATATTGACTATTCGAAATTGAAGTTTCCAAATGATTAAGTAACAAGGTAAACACATCAACATTATAGGCAAATGTTTATTTCGTTTCAAATTATTATTTTACTATAGTAGATGCAGTAGATATGCAACACTTAACAGCCCAGTGGCTATCGAACTCAGTTTCACCGCTCAGTTGACGGGTCCGGGTTCAAATTCGTACGCACGTTTGACTTCTTTGTGTTTTAAGTCAATGTCAGTTTGTAACTGTGAAAGTAAAACATCTGAGGAAACCTGCGAAGGTATGTTATCTGCGAAAAAAAACCAGAACAATTATGTTCTCGAAAACATGTGGAGTCTGCCAAACAGCACTTGGCCACTAAGGCCTAACCGCTCCCATTCCTCGATCTACAAGATTTCGACCTGATACCTACTTTTTTCTTTCTTCAAATATGAACACTAGCAACGAACTATTTTCTCATGGATCCACTTAATTTCCCAACCGATCATCGAGGAGAATCCATCAAGCAAATACTTACTTAGAAATATAAAGATTCAATTGAATAGTCCCTTATTCTCAATTCCAACGGACCTGAATTCCTTCATTATTTAATACTCGTGGACTCGCTTCGCTCGCGTGGTATTAAACATAACAGTAGTTTCGCTTACACCTAGTAATATTATATAGCCTATGTCACTCAGTGAAGATGCAGCTTTCTAATGGTGAAAGAATTTTTGAAATCGGTACTGTATATTTTGTGTGAAAACATTACAAACAAATGTTTCCTCTTTATAATATTAGTATAGATTTTAATTTCATTATTATTTAGTACGTGCAATATTCTGCGAAAGCTGGCGTTAAACAAATACAGCCACAAACAGACAGTAGGTAAGTAGGTATACAAAGCGAGCCACTGACAATAGTCAAGTGGCTCCCAGCGATAACATTATGTTGGCACATTGCGCGTCACTCACTGTTGACTGTTCACCCAACCTCACGCACACAACATTTATGGGTTCACGTCGATGCGCTTTACGCCGATTTAATTGTAAAATTACATCACGCCAGTATTTCCCCGAAATTGGCAGTGTTATATAACCTGTATATGGGCGTCTATAGCCCAATGGCTCGCGTCGATACAATGTGATCGAAAGAGTTAAGCAACGACGGTTTGTGGGTGGCTGCTAGTGGCCGTAATTTCATGGACGCTACCGTCCTTCGGAGGGCACGTAAAGGCGTCGGTCCCGATTGTTTTCAATGGTGGAAACATTCGTTAAACCTTGTCGAAGACCTTCGGGTGGCTTGAGAACATTCGACACTGGGTTGGCCACTAACCCCTCCACCAATCCGCATTGGAGCAGCGTGGTATGCTCTAGACCTCCCGCAGCTGTGTCTGTGGGGGAGACCCGTGCCCAGCAGTGATACGTCTATTGGTCGCAGCGTTATGTTTATAACCACTTTTCACCAGTTATGTTTAGAACCCAAGTACTTAAGCGTGTCACACATTACGCAGATACGATAATATTTTATCTGCGTATAAAAACTTATATTATCTGAAAGTATCACACACTTCGCAGATACGATAATATACGAAATACACTTTTTTTTGCGGCGGATCATATTATACAGTATGATGAACTCTGATACAAATGCAATTAATATGAGTTCGCGTTTATTGCTTTTTGATTTATTAGACAGCTCCTCAGAAGAGGATTATGATTTTGAATTTGATGCCCGTGTTGCGTTACAATGTATTAAAAGGCGAAAAATTTGGGTGGAAAGGCATATAAAACTTAAAAATAATCGAGGTGATCTATCATACATCTACCATCTATTTCCGAAAACCAAGGGCGACATTTATGGCGATTCATGACTTGACAAAGGGGATATAAAAAAAAAAATACTAAAATGCGAGAATGCATTTCTACCGAAGAACGACTGGCTGTTTGTTTAAGGCAGGTAAGCAATTAAAATTTTTACAGGGTTTAAGGGAAAACTAACAACAAAATTCGGGAGGATTATGATTTAGAAAAATTTCAACACAGAAGTTTTTGATTAGCTGTCACTCTAGTTTATTATTGTAGGTATATATCAAAGTACAGTAGGTAGGTACTTGAACCGACATGTCGACACATGTCAGTTTCCCCCCGTCCGCCTGACGGCATACCGCGCCGCCTCAGTGCAAAACAACCTGTATAAAATCTGTTGCATCGGCAGATGTTATCTGCCCATCTGTTGATATATGTCGGTGCCGACAGATGCTTGACGGAAAAATATAAGTGATCTGCGTAGTGTGTGTTGCTCCTTGAGTTTAGTATAGAGACCGATATGGACAGATATGCGCTCAGATACAGATATCTTACCGCATCTGCGTAGTGTGTGACACGCTTTATAGGTGGTGAGCCTATTGTCATACACCGGACACAAATCCACACTCCGGGCAGCTGCGTTTCAAGTTAGAAAAACTCAATAGTCAGAGAAGAAAAACTACACGAACAAAATAATAAAAATTTACAATCCGGGTCCATCCAAGAAGAATTTCATAAATCCTCATAACTTAGAAAATACATTTGATTTGTATTCGATCCTATACCTCGAGTGAGAAACGAGTTCGAAAGCCGAGACATTTGTACTGGTTAAAATTTTATCAGTCAAGAGGTTTTATTTATGGAGTCGGTTAAATTGCAGTCAAAAGTGGTTCTAACTGGTTTTACAAAATGACGTATTGTTATATAACCGTAAATTATTTATATGTAGGTAAGGCACCTCACTAAAATTAAAAACGGTATTTTATATCAGAAAATGATAAATTAATAAAAGTTTAATACCCTAAGTGGGTATATACTCCTACTTTACTTACTTTTACCCGAGCTATTAATTTGAACACGTCAATATTTGTCGTATTACTTTTGTTTATTTAAAATGTTTGCAAATTATTACTGCTAAAACGTTAATTTTACAGGAGCATAAAGTTTTGAACTAGTGAGTGTTGTGTACAAAAGCAAGTTTATAATCACGACAGACTCGTTAAAAATAAAAGAGGCTGTGAAACAAAACTTAGTTTTGAATATTTTGCAGACATTAAATACGTTTTAATGCCGAGAGCATTTAAGATGTTGAAATAGAACGAAGTTTCAAGCATTTAATCATCAAATACAGTTTGCATTTGAGTTTTGAATGAACCTTATTCTATCTGCTTCAGTCATAAAACCCTTGAACAATAATAATTCAATTACAAGATATTACGTTCTTACTATACCGAAATAACTTACATTCTTCATATATCATGAAGTTTTAAAGGTACATAATTAAGTTTTATAAAACATGGACATTATTATTGAACTGAGAGACCAGGTTTACTTTTTTTTCTATATCTTGTATACAAACAATCAAAGAAACAAACAAACAAAACAAATTAATAAATAAATAATCTACCCCCGCTATGGTTCCCCCTATCTATTAACAAATCTGCCCCCGCCGGGATTCACCAGGTTCGCAGTTCGGGAGTCAGGGGCTCATACCACCGTAGCACGGAGTCATCATAGAATAGGACAATAGTAATAGGACAATAATTCAATAGGACTTAGCTAGTAAAATCAAATATTGAAAAGGAATGCTTGTTCTATCTATAAGGTAGGGTAGGTCGATACACTACATTATGGCATGATTGTGTTCATTTGTTTAGGGCAACCGCGGAAACTCCGACTTAGCGCTGAGAACAAATTAGTAAGCAATGACTAAGCAAAATTATGAAATGTACCAAGTACCTACATCTAAAAAGGGGAAAGTTGATCCTGATTTTTCTTTTCGCCAGTTAACTCGACTTGTTTGTGAGTTCTTGAAGGCATTCTGTTATTAGGTACTTATTTGTGTTTTTAACTCTTTTTTTTTAACTTGTAAAGACTTTGAAATAAAATGGCAAGCTTAATCTACAGTTTGTAATGTCCAAAGGTCTAAATAATATTTTACAAACAGTTAACAGTAAATTTTTTGTAAGATGCATGTTAATGTTTTGCAATTTAACGTCGTAGTCGACTTACCCTGATTAAGCTCCGGTTGGGGGCGAAACACGTGTTGGTGGTAATGCTCGTACGTAATACGTATGTTGGTGTGTATTTTAATTGTTGTTTGTTAATGTTTTCTAATCTATATATATAAAAGGAGAAGGTGACTGACTGACTGACTGACTGACTGACTGACTGACTGACTGACTGACATATCAACGCAGGGCCTAAACTATAAGGGCTAGAAATTTTGCACAGGGGTTCCTTTTATAACGTAGGGGAGCACTAAGAAAGGATTTTTGAAAATTCACCCCCTAAGGGGATAAAACGGGGGTGCAAAACTGCCGTTTTTGAAGTCGTTAGACGGGTAGACGTCGTTAATGGGTCTAAATCTGCGCGAGCGAAGCTGCGGGCGTCCACTAGTATTATATATGAGGGAAGCATCATATGCCTCATTCGCGGGTAGATATAATATAGAAGTAGATTAAACTAACTTTAAACAAACACAACACATGTTACAATGACACAAATTTGACTTGTTTTCTCTTCTTGAATGACTTGTCAATGCAGTAGGTACTATTTACGCGCACCCGATAAATCTACGGCGCACTCTGAGACAAATGAATGCTTTCAATAATTTCGAAGCTATTTTTGATAGTTCTCGAGCCATAACTTAATTAATTTATTACTTTACCAATCCTTATTCTTAACTGAATTTCAAAATGTGAATTTGTCCTAATAATTGATAATAATTTAATCAACAAATTCTTACTAATATTACTTGTCAGTTTCAATGATTTCAAGATTCTCCAAATTTGTATAATCCAATTTATAGATTTACAGCTACATGGCTATAGCTTTTTCCCTTTTTATATGATAGGTATCAACGGTAGATACAAATCGATGGCTCCTAAGTATACTGAGTCAACTGTACTTTTAATAACTTTACAGGACGGCGTTATGAAGTGCGAATGGTAATATTTAAAATTTTGATAAATTTACGAAAAAATAACTAATCAAAGTAAATTCAATATAATAAGGCCTATCACCAGTGCAAAAAAAAATTCATATTATTTTATTAATTTATGAGATAATGTAGATACACTAGTATACATCGATTATTTGTATGTTAAAAATGGATCAACTACCACTTATATTTTTATACGTCGGATTATTGAATCTACGTATTGGGGTAATATTATTTAGTAAATGTGGTATAAAATATTTTTAAATACTTATTAGATTTCTTATATTATAATTTCAGTCATGCATTTATATTTCGTTATAATATAATAAGTTGACTCACTATACATGGACATCATTTTAGAAGTGAACTATCCTAATATTGAGTCATGTGTGTTTAAAAATAGGTAAAATAATTAAAAACTCCTTTAATTGTTTAAAATTTAATTCTAATTATAGAGATCTCAAAAAATTAACAATACTTGACATCAATAACAAAGTTTTAGGTAGGTCTTAGATAGTCTTAGAAAACAAAAATAGAAAATATTTATTGTATCACTTGCACGTTTCTGTACTTTCAAAAATAGGAGATAATATTATTATTATAATTGTTATTTTTCATTATTAATAGCAAATTACAATAATTTAGGGACAGTCATCTTCGCTGCGACCCATAGACGTCCCACTGCTGGGCACAGGTCTCCCCTACAGACACTGCTGTGGGAAGTCTAGAGCATACTCCACCTAATAGTCTTAATACAGATTGGTGGAGGGGTAAGTGGCCAACCCAGTGTCGAATGTTCTCAAGCCATGCTGCGGGAGGTCTAGAGCATACTCCACCACGCTGCTCTAATGCGGATTGTTGGAGGGGTTAGTGTGGCCAACCCTGTGTCGTGGTCTCTTGTCTCAATGGTCACAAGCCACCCGAAGGTCACTTACAAGGCTTAACGACTGTTTCCAGCATTGAAAACAACCGGGACCGACGGCTTTACGTGCCCTCGGTTTCGTTTTCTTACCAAATCCTTCCAGTCCTTCAGACAATGTTCTCTTTGTCTATCTTTGCTTTTTTGTAGTTCCTGAAATTCGTTTGCGGCTCCGACAAGTTGGAGTTAATACTGGAGATTTTGTGTCATTAAAATTAGTTACAGGCGTAGAGACCGGACTTTCAAAACAAAAGGCGTTAACGCAAAATGGATCTAGCGAAATGGGTGATGGACAAAAATCAACTGCCTTGAATAGGGGAGGGGTATCACAGGTGCGTTGGCTGCCTTGAAGGGAGCGTTTCACACTCTTTTTGAAGCGCTCCATGTCGTAGCTCGAAGGGAAAACCTCAGTCGGAAGCTCATTCCACAGAAGACCAGTTTGCCGTAAAAAAGACCGTGAGAAACGTACGGTGGTAGTAGGCCATGAGTCGATTCGGTGTGGATGAAACTTCTGACCTCGGCGTGTAGTGCGATAGTTGAATGAGGTTTGTGGAATTAAGTTATGAAGTTTTCGAGCACTCACCATGGTAAATACGGTAGAGGACACAGAGAGAGCCTATGTCTCTCCGGAGACTGAGGTCCTCCAATTTACCGGTAAGATTAAATTGGAATCCCCAACAACTCGGATTGCTCGTCGCTGTATGGAGTCAAGTGGATTCAGCTCGTAAGCCGAAGCACCCGCCCAGAGATGGAAGCAGTACTCCATGTGCAGCAGAACTTGGGAAGCAGGCGTTTGGGCGTGAAATATAACAATGTTTTAACCAATTATGAATCGTACAATCTGTTTGAAGAAATCAGTATAATGAGTCAAGTGAATACTTTGCAAATATTGTTTCGACGTATACTGAGTCAGGTTCAACTTGCACCAAAATGACCGCATTCGCGTCCCGCGTATACTAGTATTGGTACACTTGACTCAGTATACTGTATACAAAATAAATATATTGTACACTTGATCCAGTATACGCCATTTTATTTTTGTTATTTATAGGGATAAGATTTTTTTTTTACACGGAATGATAGAAAATGCTTTAATTATTGTTAATATACAAAAAAGTACATTTGTCGAAATTTGTTAGTTGACTCAGTATACTTAGGAGCCATCGAAATTATCTTAATCAGTGGTTAACTTTATACCGATTTAAATTCGAATTATTAAAACATGGATATCGATTACAGGGCACATGTGCACCAAATTCTAAATTGAAAAACTTCCACAATTTTAGGACGGACATTGTTGCGATCGGCTTTGAAAAATTGACATTTATTTTCCTGTGAGCCTCATGTGCCTCAAATTCCGAGCACGGGCAAAAGCTTTACCTTTTTATTTTTCATCTTTCCGTGCAGATGGGTCACTGGTTAAGCAATGGTTTTTTCATCTTCAGCCTTACTTCAAGTGTACAATCTATTTATAATATACTCGTAGGTTCCTTGAACTCGAGTTAGTTATCCACGCGAGCGAGGATATATAAAAAGAACTTTTTCCAAGGACAGAGAATGCAATCCACGGCCTCGTGGTGAGGTGAGATTCTATTTTTTTACTGAATGATTCGTGAGTGTCCTATATTCATAGATGAAATTACCGGATTACTCACGTGTGATTTAACGTTTGAGCGCGTTCACTCCAGAAAATGGTCGTTATAATCGATTGAAACTAGTCGGCCTACCGACTTAAATCACACGTGAGTAAGCCTTTAATTTCTACTATGAATTGAGATTCGTTATTGTGAGAAGTACTGGTAGCAAAAAAAGTTACCACCATTTTATTAAGTCTAGTAAGTAGGTGAAATTGTTCAGAGCTACAAATGCACTGCTAAGAAATGCAGGTAGGTAGGTACTTTATCTTTCGAACCTTGTAACGGGAACCGTTGCTTTTCAGACAAAGACGCTAGATTGCTTTACAACATTGAATTGATTTCGACGAACCCTATTAGGTACCAGTACGGACTACATTCGTCATTTATACCTACTTATTACTTGGAGCCTTATCGATACTGAACTACTAGACTATAGTAACGCAGGCACAGAATAATAATATTTATTTTTTATTTTTTATTGAATACTTAAACGCGGGTGCCTCGGTGTCCTACCTACTCAATAAGGCAATAAGGCGCAATTGGAAAAACTAATAAGTTCCTTGGTTTCCGTATAACTAGTTTGTGCCCGCAATTTCATCTGCGTATTTGTTGCGTGGCAATATTTTAAACCAACTTTTATATTTCCTCCACTAATTCATTTCTACCAAAATATTGCATAGAACAAATAGGACTGTCAAAAATCTTTCCGGATACTCTCTTGAAAAGTCAAAATATGTTCCAACTCAACATATGTATATAAACTTTTTTTTTGAATTTTAATTTCGTTTACGCGTCGATTGTATAATTAACATTATGCATTGGTACACTATCAAAATTTTATGATACGATACAGACAAATTTCGTTAAGCGTCCAATCACCTCATAGCGAAATAAATTATTTGACTTTGACAGAACAACCGGACGGATAAACTCTTGATTTTAATAACGGTTAAAGGAATGGTCGTTGAAATAAACTGAATCGATTTTTAGCGGAAATAAAAGAAACGGTTGCCCTCGCAGGTTCAATATGAAAAGCAACCGGCGGCCGAGCGAGGGGCTGGCAAGATTCAATTGAAATACGGAAAGTACTTTTTATATCGCCTTCGTGTTTACGATTGAAATGATGTTACACAAAAGTCATTGTGGCCTCGAGATTATGAAATGGATGTAACAATACAAGCCTAAGGGTCATTTTTATTTGCTCTTCACATTCGTGAGCAGGCCTCTCGCTGGCCCAGCTCGATTAATGGGCGACTGTCACAGCAATGAGGGTCTAAAGTTTATATACCCTTAAATATGTTTATAATATTATTATTTAATCTATATGTATAAAAAGAGAAGGTGACTGACTGACTGACTGACTGACTGACGTGACTGACATATCAACGCAGGGCCTAAACTATAAGGGTTAGAAACTTGAAATTTTGCACAGGGGTTCCTTTTTTATCGTAGGGGAGCACTAAGAAAGGATTTTTGAAAATTCACCCCCTTAGGGGGTAAAACGGGGGTGCAAAGTTAGTATGAAACTTTGCCGTTTTTGAAGTCAAGTGGGCAACCCGAACGCGGGCATACGTCGTTAGTTAGGTCTAATTCTACGCGAGCGAAGCTGCGGGCGTCCACTAGTATTTTATATACGTGTCCATAGGCGACGGTGACCACTTACCATCAGGTGGCCCGTATGTCTGTTTGTCCGACTATATTATTAAAAAAAGAAACCGTGACGTATGCAAGTTACCAACAAAATTATTCTTTCTAGAATATGCCTCATATGATCTATTGGGCTAAATTACTTATAATAATATGGCTTATTTTTGAATAAGGTAAGGTAAATACGAACGTTCTCATAACTGCGGTCTCATTAGGTTCTTACATAATTATAATAGTTACTTTCGCAGCCACCTTGAAGATTACTTAATACATGAATTATTAGCGGTGACTGATTTATGATTAGATGTAAAAGGAAATTAATGGTTAAATATAAAAATACAAAGAATATATATAATAATGTTATGTTTGTATTGTATCCACCGAGTATGTGATCATGCATATAAATGAAATTGAAACTTATGTTTAAGCTCATAATGGATCCGCTGGGACGTCGGGTTTACTTGGAAACGGGTTTTATTAAAATGGAGGACATAACATATTTGAAAGAGTTTTAATAATACTATGTTGCATATATATAATTTATGTACCAAGGTACCTAGTACCATTTCTGCCGTGTAATAATTGTTTTTAAAGCAATTATGGTCCGGCTGGAAAGGTGTGGTTTCCGGTTACACTTCTTTAGAGGCTGACTTCTGTAACTGACTTAGAACGAGACTCCTACTAACAAGTACTAACTGGACTATTACTAACACCGACTAACAGGACTAACTATCACTAACAGTCCCCAGTCCTCATTCCTACTAACGAACTGACCAACTAATGTTCTTATATAAAACTAATTGGACTGACCATCCCAGTCCCTTATTTAAGTCTTGTTCAAAGTCAGTCACAGGTGTCATGGGCGGCAGCGGATGGGTGGTGCTGCAAGCTCGTTTGCTATCTTGAAAAAAAAAAAGGTTCAAATATTATCTATGTGGGTGTAAGGATGGATGATAACAGTGGTGACATCCCGGTTGCTATCAAACTTGGCTCTCACTCAAGCGGTTCCGGTTCAAATCCGAGGCCAGTCGTGGACTAAGGCCTTAGCCCTCCCATTCTGAGTGGAGAACAGATAGGGACAACCCACCAACCACCCATGGCCCCACCGACCTCATTCTGAGTGGAGAACAGATAGGGACAACCCACCAACCACCCATGGCCCCACCGACCTCATGTCATGAGGGCCGAATCATGGGAGACAAGCTCCCTACAAATTATTTTCTGCTCCTTGTCCCTTTTCTCTACTACTAGCCTCTCCCCCGCGGGGGCTCGACGGCACACTTATGCCTCTGGCGTCGGCGATTTCTTCCTCCGTCTTCTTGTTCCTAAGTGCGTGCTATTCGTAGCAGAAAGCTACGAGCATCCTAAAGTTGCCCGCTGCGCTCACCAAGTCAAGGTAGTAAACCGGACCTTCCTCCGCTCTTTGTATCCCCTCCATCATCATTGATATGTATTTATTGAAACTATTGTTACTGTTGTACCAACGATTTCCCATCGCCAGATCCCATCCAAAATCAGCTCTAGAGTCAACCGTATCCCAAGTATTGCACCAATTCATTAAAAAAAAATTAACCCGAAAAGTAATAATGTATTGTTATGGAAGTACATATTAAAGATGTTTGGTATTATTTACATTTTCCATTGTTTATGACGAGGCGAGACTGGGGGAAAACTTTGCCATTCAATAATTGCGTCGTTGATTGATCGGTTTTTGATTAAAATGTAAACAATGTGACATTGTCTCATCCGAACCTTAGAGGTTTCATTGGAAATGCTTATCAATACCGATCTGTCCAAGTTTTTTTCTTCTTTATACCGAGTCCGGAAGACAGCCAATTGTACCGCGAACCCGCTTTAGAACGATTTGTACTGTAGAGTGATCATTAGAAGTTCAAGTTCATTAGTTTCTAATATCGAATGGAAAATCGACAGAAAACGAAAACGGAATTAGACATGATATTAATAATAATATATTCATCTTTACGTGTTAACTTCAGCTCCACTGTAATGAGTAAATGTGTTCTAATCTAATCTTAAGATTAGATAGATAGTTTCGGTGATAGTAGGTACGCTGCGACCCATAGACGTCCCACTGCTGGGCACGGGTCTCCTCCACAGACATAGCTGCAAGAGGTCTAGAGCATACTCCACCACGCTGCTCCAATGCGGATTGGTGGACGGGTTAGTGGCTAACCCAGTGTCGAATGTTCTTAAGCCACCCGAAGGTCTTCGACATTGAAAACAATCGGGACCGACGGCTTTACGTGCCCTCCGAAGCACGGTAGCGTCCATGAAATTTTGCCACTAGCGGTCACCCATCCACAAACCGATCGCGCCCGTCGTTGCTTAACTCTTTCGATCACATTGAATCGACCCGAGCCATTGGGCTATGGACGCTAGTAGGTAACTTCATTCAATTGTTTTTATTAGTAAAATTGGTCTAACTGCTGAAAGATCAGTTATCAGCTAAAGTAAAGTGCCAATACACATGCAATTATTTCATAATGACTTGACAAGCCAATTTGGTGCAACCCAGAAGGTTCGGGTGTAATTGCTTTAGAGCTCCATAAAGTTACACAAGGGCGTTTCGTTTGTTTATGACGTGAACTTTCTATGGGTATGGATAATCTATACTTTTAATAGTAATACCATTGATTTATCAAGTGAAAACGAGGTTGATATGTTACCATAATAGTATTCAATATATCAGGCACTGACTCGAAACTAAACTAAATCACTTACTGAGAAACATGATGAAACAAAAAAATTCGTACCAACAACCAACCAAAAATCAATACAATTGAATGAAAGTATGTTAGTGAATAAGTGCATTTTTCATTTCAATAGTCATCCATCAAGAATCCGTACCATAGAAGATTTTTTTTTAAGTAATAAATTATCTATGGCGAAAAACAGCTCTAAAGAGCCAGCCTTTTTGGAGGCGGGGCCCTTTGGGGTCAGCGACGTTATGCAATGGGGACACTTCTGTTACCCGCGTTTATATTAATTGAGGACATTACATCGGTGACAAATTATAATGGACACAGCAGGTGGCTCGTTTGTATGTTTGTTAGCCTATAATCTGTGAAATAGATATGATGGATAGATGAGAGATATAATGACAATATAATTTATTATGTCGCATTTTGTACAGTTTTGTTTCCTCTGAATTCCATCAGCTTTACATATTATAACTGATCGTATCATCACACACCTCACCGATGGGGTTCACCCCTGGAGCAATTGCCCGGATAGAAGGATCATCCTTAAATCCGAATTCCCTCACGCAGGAGCGCTCACAGCGCCGCGAAAGAGGAGGTAAGGTTTCGTCATCACACATTAAACAGTGTAATATTGATCAGTCTTCTTTTGCAATAGAGAATTATTGGGAATCTATCATGAACGCAGAATCAATGGATTTTACAGCATAGACAGAATGTGAGCTTTCGTAAGTAGACGGCACAAACCTAACCGACGAGTCTCGTCGACTCGAAAATTTCGCCCTGTTTAAATAATTCACACGGTATAATGTATAAATTTTACCGGCAATCTGTATAATCTGGTATTCTATATAATATCTAGGCAATGTATAAAATAACGCGGATGTCATGTGTATTCTATTCGTTTTTGACGTGATAACTTATAAATCGATGATGCCTACACATGCGAAAAAAAGTGTGACTTCATCCTCCCGTATCGTCAAGTGTTACGCCAAGCGTATTCATTCTCCTCTCTAGGTCCTCGGGTCCCAACGATTTCTTTCCTAGACTGTACTTAAACTAAATTGTTATTGTTATAGTAAGATGATGCAACCCAGCCTAAGTATTTTACTTACAAGTCGTGGCAGACGTAATTATTATGAGTTTGCCATTAAAGGAACTTCGTACTCAAGAAAATAACTGTCACTTAAACGCGTGTTCGTACGTTAAGTAATTAGGCCACTTATTCAGCATTATGTACTTCGAATTTGCGCCGTACGTAGGTAGACCAAGGTGCCCATGACACGTATTATGCCACAATATATTTTAACTAATTTTTTTTTAATTTCTCAGAAAATAGTATTGAGATGTTGGAAAATACAATTACAGTTTTGTCCTTATAATCTACCTTCAAATGCAAAAATGTAGGCATGCGAAAATGTACGTAAACTAGAGAGGAAATAAAATGTATACTGAAATAACTCCGGAAATGAACGACTGCTGTCTCCCCCATAGACTGAATCTACAGGAGGTCTAGAGCATACTCCACGCTGGTCCAATGCGGATTGGTGGAAGGATTAGTGACCAACCCAGTGTCGAATTTTCTCAAGACACTCGAAGGTCTTCGATAAGGTTTAGTGATTGTTTTCACCATTGGAAATAACCGGTAATGACGGCTTAACGTGCCCTCAGAAGCACGGCCATGAAATTTTTTCACTAGCGGTCACCCATCCATAAACCGATCGCGCCCGTCGTTGCTTAACTCTGTCGATCACATTGAATCAACGCGAGCCATTGGGCTAGGGTCGCTACAGTGCCACGCTGACGCAATTGCTTTTAAAACAATATATTATCTACTAGGGGTACTATTTATCTGTAGCTGTCTTTTCCCTGGAAGCAGGTAAAAGATTATCTAACTTAATAACCAATATTTTTTTCTTCTATTTCTGACTAATTGACTATTTGCTTAACTTGGTCTATCACATACGCTTTCGTATTAATCCTTCCTAATTCATCGCCTGTAGCATACAAGCAAATATATTAGACGGAAATCCAAATTGCTTCGTAACTAAAACGAATGAGGTAGCAAAAGAAACCTTCCCCTTGCGGCTGCCATCATAAAAAGCAGGTTATAAGAAACGAACAAAACCTATAACTTAAAGCGCGCGCCACAACAGAGTCCAATTTGCAGATAGAATATATGGTAATATGACGTCATACACCTGCTGTTGGCTTCGTTTCAATTTATACTTCGTTCCACCTTTAGGGTTTTGGTTTGATTATGCCGCCTGAAATATTAGTTGACAAGTTGTGAGGGTAACGACGTGGAACGGGTAGACAGGTGCGTCGAAAAAGGCACAGTCATCAGCCATCTAGTTTAAGTTTTGTGAATCAATGCTACAATTTCTTATTATATTTCTTATGACGTAAAATGATCGTCCTTAAACCGACTTTACAGACAACCACAATTTGTTTTTGATTTAATTACGCGGGTTTCACTGTTGAGACAGAGTACCGACTCAAACCCAGCGTCGCAGGATGAAGTGCCATGGAATCGTTTGCGTTGCTACATCACGCCTCATCGCGTCTCTTACGGCTCCTGTCAGTGTGTACTCTGTTTGATGGGATAAGTTGCACATAAGCGCTGTCTTCTCTCTCCCTGATTTTGTTCTGTGGGATGTGTCAGCGAGGGCGCTGGTCTCCTTGCACGCTCCACGGCCGTCTTTTATAAGATCGCTTTTATGCAAAAGGCTGCCATTGCTTGTTAACATCTATCACTGCCGTGCATGGCATTTACCACACTTGGCAGCAAGCGTTTGTGACATTCTGAATGTGGCTGGGGCTTGACACTCTTGTCTCGTGGGAAAAACTATGAGGAGGCATCGTTGTTACATCACTAGTTGTGGGACGGATTGACTAGCTGTCACTGCAAATCTTCGTATCTAAATCGGAAGCTGTGCTCTTTCACGGCTACGCTGAGATCTACCCCAGGATGTCTTCATATGAATTCAGGGTATTATTGTGCATGTTAGAGCCGAAATAAAGTACGTAGACCTACCGTACACCTTTCGTCCCTGTAGCTCGGGACCAGAATAGTGCTACGGTAGCCCCTGCCTGTCGTAAAAGGCGACTAAAAGGGGAATTCTGGGGTTGCGGGCGGTGAGAGGGGGAGCTCGAACCGTCCACCTTGTGACCCCGGGAAAGACGACGCTGTTTGTGGCTGCACAGCGTTGTGAAACCGGGAAGAGCCCGTCTTGGGCGCAGCGCTGGAGGGCACCGGCGCGTTCTATAAGAGATCCCGGAGCCCTCCTGTAGCGCCGGAGTAGGCCACCGAGTGGGTTTTAGTGGGTGAAAGTCCCACATAACCCGGCGTCGCTCCCACGACGTCCGGGTACCTTTTCAAGGTTTCCCACTCGTTAAACAAAAAAAAAAAAAAAAGACCTACCGTACAGATTGATTTGTAGAGATAACATAATAACACCGGTTTTCTCCGATGGAGACAGTGCCGTTTTATAAAGCCACTTTTCACCAGCTACTTTCACAGTTCAAGTTAGAAGAACTCGTAATATTTTGTCGTATTTGGGATCGACCTCAGACCAGACCAGACCTCTACCTTAGTTAAGCTAACTACTAGCCCAATGAGGCTTTATTTTGAAGGTTTTACGTTTAGCACGCAGCTTAACGTAAAAGGTCCCATTCATTTCTACTTAATGTCGAATGTTCATAATCGAGAAAGATTCAGATTGATCTAATTTTTAACCTTAATAAAGTCTCAGTAAAGAAAAAAGCTAATCCGTCAGCGTCCGGTGGGAAATGATCTTTGCAGACGTATATTTTCAATATCACATTTTTTCTTTGAAATGAGAGTCGTTATGAAAATGAAATGTTATAGAGAATGAAAAATGTTGTGCCTTAGCAAGAGGATGTTTTATTTGCAACACTCCTAAATGATTTCTATTAATCTCTTCTAAACTATCAGAAATATTTAAAAAAAATCTGTTATGAACAGTTTGTACAGTTTATAAAGGACTGTTTCAGATGATCAAAAATATTGAGTCTGCAAATAATTCGCCTACGATATTTGCGTAAACATAAGTTCTGAAGAAAAATGTTGAACAATTTTATTCTATGTATCTATGTCTATTTATGATAAGAAGTGGTATATTTATCAAGAAAACTGTCGATATTATTAACCTGTCGTTTTAAGTTTCTTTCATTATACGCCCAGACCGGATAGACAAGTATAAGAACTTGATCTAAGTATGCTTTCTTTTACGAAATACATATTTACCTAATCTTGTATCATAACATACCATAAGCAGTTTTTAAATTACTTTCATGTTCACATTCACCTAAATAATCCACATTAACCTAATAAAAATAATTGACTAGAGAGGAACTTAGAATTTAAGGGCCTATTGTATACGAACTGCTTTTCAATTTATGTATGTATAAAGCGTAGAACACACGCTGTTGGCACGTGTTCAGTGGAGGACTTGTTTCTGAGTCCACTCTAGTGATAGCTCGTAGGGGGTTTGAATAACATCGATTTCAATTTCTACATTCTTGTGATTAGAGCAAAAATAACAGTAAAAAAGCTGACTACAATTATCAAGTTGACTATTTTTATTTTTTTTATTTCATACTAAAATCTAATGGTAAAATTTTTATTTAGTCAATGTTGCATTTATATAACTTTTCAATTGTTTGTTATTCGAATATAATCATTATTATTTTTTGATTTGATTGATTGATGGATGATAGGTGTCACTTTTGAAATATACATTTTTGCTATCTCTCACTAACTTATATCTCCCTCTCAACTTCCGGTCGCCTCGCATGATGCAATTTCCGTAACGCTCTCGTCAAGCATTCACAGCTTAAAGAATTTTTACTTCAAAAAGTGCGTCATACCTAGTTAAAGCATGGAGTCCGTGGTTGAGCTTGTAACAATATTAGATACATTACAAATTAATGTTGCTCCTGTTACTGAAGACATGTAATCTGAACTGAGATTTGAATGATGTTTAATTTACAAGTAAAGGTAGGCGTAGCTTGTTTAAAAATTTATGTTTATTTCGAACATGGGAATTGGTTACGACCACAAGAGCAGTAGAAGGTGCTTTATGATTCTGAGTAGGGTTGCTACAGCCTCTGCTAAGCAGATTTTGGTTCCGCAGACACGTGTTACTTAACAACACTATAGGATTTTCTACAATCCACTACCACAACCCTTTCTTTGTCCCACTGTTGGGCACGGGTCTCTATTCGAATTCCATCAGGACGATTCTTAGGGCTTTTACAGAAATACTAAACCATAATAATATATTATTATTATGCAATTTCAAGCCATAAAGTAGGGCGTGTAGGTGAAACGGCCGCGTATTAACATACTAATTGCCCTAACAACCAGCGAACGCAGTTTGGTATCATTAAACATTGTCATCGCTTTGTTTCTATTAACAAATTCGTACTGCAATACGCGTATGCAAATGAATAAAGTTGGGAAGGGATTATTTATTGGACAAACGGGATCCAAAGTGAAGAGACTAGATATTTATTCAGCCCTGTTACATAGATATCTACTGTGACATAATATGTACATATTTGACCATCTCTCCAAGTCTTTATTGTCGACTGTATTTTTCGAGTCTTGTTCACGTTACAACAATCTGTTACTGTAGCACCCGCTACAGTCTCATTTACAATTAATATTAATAATTATTTAGAAGCCTCAATGAGCTAGATTTAAAACACTGATATAGTTGTTTTTTACAATTATATAAATGACAGCCAGGTAACTTCCACCAGGGTGGTTATTGCCTCTTTGCTATGATCTGCTGACCTGACTTAATGTTAAGCTAAATATTATACGCGCAACTGATTTAATACAAGCTAACAAAACAATAGATAGAGTAGTAACCCGCGGTTAACTTCATGCGCCAATGAATTTTAATAAAGCTTATGGATTTACTCGATAGACGTGGCAAGCCGTTTTATTCATCTATTAGTTGGTATTAGATGCATTGTATAATCTTGGGTTTCTCTGGTTATGGTCTGTTCGCTCTTTGAAACATGCAAATATGATAATGTATAATAAAATAATAATGAATATATATAAATCATTTACTCTCTCACAGTCACTGAACTTCAAAAACTCTATACTGATATTATTTACAAACGAAAACTTAAATTAACCAAATAAAATATTATCTAACACTGTGTGCAGTATAAAAATTAATTTTACTTCTAACTCGATGAAACAAAATAATTAATATTTTTATTTAAATTTCCTGTAACGGATTGAAGTAATCATCTTATGATAAAGGATTTATTCCTTTTATAAAAGAAACTAGATGCTTCCCGCTGCTTTGCCCGCCTGAAATTTATAGTATATACCTACTGAAAAAATACTAAATTATTCCTTTTATAAAAGAAAATAAGATGTCTTCCAAAGATATAAAAATGTTTCACCTGTCTTGATTTTTGTAGCCATCAAATTAAAACTTTTGCCAATTTTGTGTTTTTATATTAGTTTTAGTACTTAAATTTTAAAAGTACAGTTTTAATGGAACTCTAAGTGGCGCGGCGGTAAGTGACCCTGACTGCCGAACAGCGGGTCCCGGTTTCGAATCCCGACCGGGGCAAGTATTTATTTCGCAGACAATTTGTACTAGAGACATGGGTGTTAAGTTATGTTGTTTTCTGTGTGTGTTAAGGCACAACCATGACATTATCTATACTAATATTATAAATAGGAAACATTTGTTTGTAATTTCATTGTTTGTAATTTGTTTGTGTAATGTTTGTAATGTTTTCACACAAAAACTACTGAACCGATTTCAAAAATTCTTTCACCATTAGATAGCTGCATCTTTGCGACTATGACATTTCATATTCACACGTTACTCAACGGACTGATAACCGTTGGGTAAGAAAAGTCCTCAAGTGGAGACCGCATCTCGGAAAATTAAGGATTGGCCGCCCTCCAACGATGAGTGACGATAGCGGGAAACCGTTCTCGCGCAGGATCGGGAGGAGTGGCGGTGATTGAGGGAGGCCTATGCCCAGCAGTGGACCCAAAAAAGTTGATAGATGGATGAATTAAGTTTATATACTACAATAGACCCCACGCGTGCAGTTGTGTGCTTGTCCTGGTGCGAGAAATTAAGGGTTAAAAGCATTTATCTTAGTGACTCACTAACGTTAACCAGAAACTTACACTTTATACGTAAGCCACACGTGTACCTATATTCCACTCACCGCTAATTTGGCAAACAGGCACCCCACCATTTTTTCCCTTAATTTATGCCCTTAGTGATTTAAGATTATGGTTATCCGGCACAACGTATACGAAGCAATTCGGCGGCCAGGAGAAATGGCTTTCAAGCGAGGCCTTTTGTTAATTTGTCTTTAGAGAATATTGCGAAAACATTGTATTAAATTTAACTGAAAAGAAAGTGGAAAGGAAGAAAAACTGTTTAAGTATCAGTTATATAACAGCTATAGTCACGTAGTATATATATTGATTAGAATGCGAAACTGAGCAAAAGGTGCACCTTGTTATGCAAGCACCTTAGCTTCTGCGACGATAATTACTACCATTGAACAAGTGCGTACACTTTGTAGGAATTTTGAAAATATTCATTCGTGGCTTGCGATGCTTGCTTGCATTTCCGCCGAGCCGGGTGGTAGTATGAATGTATGTATAACACAACATAAAATTATGTTTATTAGTTATGTTTAGGTCCCATATAATAGATGGTGAGCCTGTTACACCGGCTACAAATTCAGACTCCGAGCTGCTACCGGGCATTTCAAGTTAGAAAAACCTTACCGTTGTCACAAAGTAGATATTAGGAAGTTGTTGCCAAACTCAGGGTCAAAAGTATCTCTAACCTAGTATCAAAACCTAGTATCTCTAAGGCAGTTTTGCTTTTGCGACCACTTCACCAATGAGACAGTCAAAATACCTACAAAACCCAGAACTAACGAACTCCTTACTATATGGTATTACGTATTACTAAAGGTATTATGCACTTTGTATTACATATTATGCACGTATACAGGGTCTTAATGTTCAATGTTTGGAAAATTATCTGCACAATCATTGCCCACAGGAAGTTTACATGAACGGGTATGACACTGCTAATAGTTTTCTGCTTGTCATCCAACTAAGTAACTCGTTGCACGAAAATAGCAAACAAAACAAAATCTGTTCCTCGTAGGGAAACCATTAGCGACCTGCCTTGTGATTAATAGCATTTAGATGGAAGAACCTATGTAGGATCAAACAGTGGTGACAGTACAAACTATCGAACTCGCCTCTCACTCACTGTGGGTCGTAGTTCAAACCGTTATTAATTAATATTATAAACTCAATCCTATAAACCATAATATGATGTACATTTACAGCATGACAGACAAATGGCCTGTCAGGCTCTTTCTAGATTACTCTTTCACTGTGTAGACATGTAATTAACTTAACTCTCGTTTTGCATTTTAGTACTGAACTTTAGATAATAAATCTTTTTGCATCGCCTAACTCTAACTTTATTTTAACCCATATAATAACCCATCAACACGTAATAATGATTTTTTGATAACGCCTGATAGTTTTCAATAGTGTTCTCGAAGGCATATGAAGCATGCCGACCCATACTTGGCCAGCTTGATGGGATATGGCTTAACCTAATAACGTCTGATTGCTCTAAAATTGGCTTAAGTGCCCCTTGCACCTGGTGTAATTAATAAGATAAGAAGAAGAGGTTATTGGTTTTGGTACAATAAATGTCAATTGAATTTATCTCCACCAATGTCCCGAACATTCATTCCCATGAATTTCCCATGAAAAGAATTTTTCAAACATTGTTTATTGATTTACAGTTAATTATCATCAAAATATTTCGGCAATTAATTTTACATACCCACTCAAAGGCGTTTCGTATCAAGTTTAAAAATTTCTCCGTGTCACTAAGCATCGCTCTTCCTGCGGTTTGCTTACAATCAGATTTTAAATTTCAAACATAAGCAGTTTTGCTTTAATTATTTAACTATGATTCAATTTTATTTGGGTCACGGACGTACAATATTTCTAGGATATCCTGAATTTTGCCCACAACGCCGCTCCCATGCGGATTGGTGGTTAGCGGCCAACCCAGTGTCGAATGTTCTCAAGCCACCCGAAGGCCACTTTTGCCACTATCGGTAACCCATCCACAAACCGACCGCGCCCATCTTTGCCTAACTCTTTCGATCACATTGAATCGACGCGAGCCATTGGGCATGGGCGCTACATTCGCATGCGACCACTATAACAAGGATTATATATTGCTGCTTATACATACGAGTATCTTGCGGAATTCGAAGCCGGTATCGCAAGCTATCATAGACGATCTAACGCACCAACCATCTGTTGGTTGACTTAATGAACAAGACTCAATCTAACAATATAACTCGCACAGCACTACGAATATCTTCAGTCGAGGTGTTCCCCGCTTTTCCTAATTTACCCGTAAGCCTTTAATATACGGCACGAAACTTCATTAAGTAATCCTTTTAGTTGAATACCTGAAGATGCCTACTTTGTCGAGTGATGGATTTTAGTTGTAATTTAATCCTTTAGGCTAAGTGACTTTATAAGGTAAGTCAGAAAGTTTGCAAGCTAAATATGGCTATGTAGCATAGCGTTGACAGCCTTGTGGCTATCGGTCCGGGTTCAAAACCCCGTGGCAAGCATCAATGACTTTTCTAAGTTATGTTAGAGATAAGAAATTAAATGCTATATGCTATATGCTAATGCACTTGCTATAACGGTGAAGGACACATCGTGAAGAAACCTGCATGCCTGAGAGTTCTTCAAAAGTTCTCGAAGGCATGTGAAGTCTGCCAATCCGCACTTGGCTAGCGTGGTGGACTAAGGCCTAATGCCTCCCGTTCTGAGAGGAGACCCGTGCCCAACAACAACAGTGGGACAAAGAAAGGGTTGTGATGTGTCACATAGGTAGATGTTATGTTTCTGACAATCCCACTATGAGAAACTTTAGTGTGATTTGAAGCATGATTTTTTGCATATTATTAGAGTGCATTTTCATGCCAAACTAGGACCAAGACAGGGAAAAAGTTAGTGTTTCATTAATGTGTGTTACCTGGCCTGATCGTACCTAGGTATGATTAAAATTATTAATTTATTGTTGGTCTCATTGCTTGAAGTCATATTTTTTCGATCTCGGGGACAAACAAAACTAGTTTTCTAACTTGAAATCCGACGTACATGGTACGTACATACCTACCTATTAGTGTTGAAAATCTGTAGCTACCATTTCGAGAAAACAGAGGTGATAATAGTACGAACGAAGTAATGTACGAATCGTATACATTAACAGCGATCGTTCGACCGTGTCAAAGATAAAACAAACATTGCGTCACATACTACTATACTAGTAAGTACTGGGGTTGGGAGACATAAAATACTTGAAGACATTGAATGGGGATAGAGTGTCCCTCTCTTGACGATAACCGTCTATAAAATGCTAGAGCACCCGTACGCGATTGTCGTTTATGTAATGTAATATTATGTCTGTCGGCGGCGAAGCATCCAGGGATCTTGGATTAATTCAATCAGGGTCGAAGACAGAAGTTCGAGATATTTTCTTGGACTCTTTCGCTGAAATTCAAATCAATAGTTGGTATCTACTGATTACATGTCCCAATAAAAATCCTCGAGTGGAGACCGCGTCTCGAAAATATTGGCCGCCCCCCGACGAGGTGGACTGACGACCTGAAGAAGACAGCGGGAAACCGTTGGATTCAGAGGGCGCGGGATCGGGAGGAGTGGCGACGATTGAGGGAGGCCCTATGTCCCGCAGTGGACCCAAAAAGGCTGATGGATGGATGGATGATTACATGTCGGCAGTGAATAATAAAAAAAATGCTTACAGTCTGTACCTCGCTCTAGAAAGTAGATATGTAACTGGTTGACTTGCACTCAATGCAAAACTCTAGTTATAATTGCAGCAGGACAGATATTTAATTCAATATCGTTCTGCGTTTATTTTGCCGTCTTCAGGTATTAAGAAAAAATCCGACCAAAAACAACTTGCTTTGGCGCCAGAAATACTGCGTCTTTGTTGATGCATAATAAAATAATATTAGTATTTTCACAAAGCGCGGCTATTTTCGAAGTATTTCCTTATCGCTTTGTTGAATTTCCGCTGAGAACTTGACAAGCCTTATCTCTTAGGGAGTTGGAGGTACCTAAAGGTATTCAGATAAAAGGTAAAATTTGGAACATTTTACTATGTTTATAGCTGACAAATACTTTTGAAAATTCCTATTTAAGGCACTTAAGGTGTATCCCATTGACTCTATTTCGGCCTCTACAAAACACAAGATAAAAGTGTACAAAATTGACTTATACTTTTCAACTCTTGACTTCTTGAATACCGAAAACAATAATATGTTATCCATTATCCTATTGTGACTTGATTATGACAAGGGTGTTTATGAGCGTGGGTTGTCTGGAGTAGTGAATTGACAGTTCCCGTATTATATAAGGGCTCCCACATGTGTCAGACAGTGAAGACTTAAATACGGACGTTAACTACAACGGTTCTCGGTCTTAGTCTCCTCGCCAGGAGCTATTAGTAAGTCGGTGACTTTTGTCCATACCATTTGTTACCTACTGGACGGTTATTTATTGAAAACCAACTTATAGCGGCCGGAGCCGCGGGAATAGCTAGTAACCTTATAAAATCACTAGGTAATACCTTCGTATGTGAGTCCGACCCGCACTTGACCGGTTTTAATTTACTGACGCTTTTTAAACGTTGCGTTTAGAATATTTCGTGAGTAGCTCAGTTGAAGAAGCCCTTATGTGATATAGTGATATCTCTGGTAGTGATATCTCTATTGATATAATATAAACAAGAAGGTAATGTTCATAGAGAGACTCGCATGAGAAAGACTAAAAATAACAACGTACAGTTATTTTCCTTATCGATTGTGATACGGAGCCGTGCAAAATATTAAGGTATATTTATTCAACAACTAGTGGACGCCCGCAGCTTCGCTCGCGTAGAATTAGACCCATTAACGACGTCTGCCCGCGTTCGGGTTGCACACTTGATTTCAAAAACGGCAAAGTTTCATACTAACTTTGCACCCCCGTTTTACCCCCTTAGGGGGTGAATTTTCGAAAATCCTTTCTTAGTGCTCCCCCTACGTTATAAAAGGAACCCCTGTGCAAAATTTCAAGTTTCTAGCCCTTATAGTTTAGGCCCTGCGTTGATATGTCAGTCAGTCAGTCAGTCAGTCAGTCAGTCAGTCAGTCACCTTCTCCTTTTATATATATAGATATAATGGAACACTCACCACCTTTCTATGTCCCATTGTTGGGCACAAAGTCTAAAAATAACAACCTACAGTTAGTTCCGTATCAATTGTGATACGACGATTTAAAACTACTATCTTCATATATATTTAGTCTAGTATTCTAGTTTTTAACATTGCATATGTTAGTATTGCGTACACCGCGTGCGAAGTGAACTGTATTTTTGATGAACGTAGTATTTGATGAAAACCAAAGATGGTTACGAAGCACGGATATATGTTCGTAAAACATTCAGAAACAGCAGTCAGCCATCCAATTTCTTGGTAAAAAAAATAACCTAAAAGCTTATTGTGCCCTGAATCACCCGATTCCGCTACAAGTAAGAAACACGAATTAAAAGACGATTTGTTGAAACCTTACTCACTAGGTGCCAGAAATTGAGTAGGTACTTGTGATACCTACCTATACTGTAATAAAACTGAAGAGAAACTTTTTCTGTATATTGAATTATTAAAAACAAAAATTTTCATGGTGATAATTCAAAGATTTTACTCAAAAATGGGTATACGTGTTTGTCAGTTTTTTAATATTTTGTAAGAAAAAGAAAAAAAGCCAGATCAGTTAACACACCCTTAAAGTAAATGAAGTTTCCTTTGGTTTCACGCAGTAATGTCCGTGATTAAAATAGGTAGCAACTATAAACGAAACTACCGCAGTCTAAATCGACGCGAGCGAAGCTGCGGGCGTCCCCTAGTAAAGTATAATAGCTCGCTGATGAAAAATCGTTACGCGATTAAAATATTTAATATGAAAATAATGGAACGTTGACGGCACTGGGCAGCCATTAGAAACTATTTTAAAATCGATTATTAACTCACGGCTTAACAGTTTCATTTGTGTAGATATTGGTAAATACTTTAGCATATAAAATTACGCCTGTATTTCCCAGAAGAGAGAAGATGAAGAAGAAGTAGTAGAGGTTTCTTCTGGAAACATGACCAGTGTCGCCCACTCAGACAAATGTTAATACTGTAGCAATAGTAAGTTTTTTTTTTTATAGATTTTAGCCAAACGAACAAGCGGACGGGCCACCTGATGGTAAGTAGTCACCGTCGCCTATGAACATGAGCAACACCAGAGGAGTTGCCAATGCGTCGCCGGCCCTGAAGGAGAGCTCTTTTACACCCTTTTTGAAGAACCCCATGTCATAGCCTACCGCAAAGACCTCAGAAGGAAGTTCATTCCACAGTTGACAGTCTTCCTTGTTTGGTTATTTGAAAGCAAAAAACTTGAGCCCGCTTTGGGATTAAATAAAAAATCCTAGCAACGAAGTTATGTAGGTGTCTCACGGTTTTAGTATGAAAATTCAGTGTCGATTCAATTTTGAGTTAACAAAGTGAAGAAATGGGAAATGAAAATGTACAGTGTTTTTATCTTGTTATTCTGAAAAGTCGATTTACAGTTTCCTGTAAACCAGAACATTTCAACCGTCTTAGTAATTACCTTTCTTTTCAATTTTTCTTTAACTTTTGCTTAACTTGGCATCTACAATTCTACACCCCAATACGACCCATAATTTTTAAGCTGTTGCAGATTTTAATGACTTAAGCCGGAGGTTAAATCGTAGTGGTTGTAAAAGTGAATGCTTGCGAAAAGGTCCTACGTTCGATCCCGGGTCGGGCAACAACTTCGGGATCTTTCTAACTTGAAATGCCCGGTAGCAGTTGGAATCTGGATTTTTGCCCGGTTCATGGCAATAGACTCACCATCTACATGGGACCTAAAATAACTGATGAAAAGAGGCTATATCATCACACCTCTGCCTACCCCTTAGGGGGGAAAATCCGTGATGTTATGATAATGTGGTCCATAAAAAAAAATCTGTTTTTCAATAAAATAAGTGCAGGTTACAATAATAAGTGCGTTACAAAAAGTGTATAAAATCTATTAATTTGATAGTTTCACAGATGTATCACTAAGCATCAAGATCTCACCCCTCATAAAAAGACAATGACTATTTATTTCTATAATTAAAGATTAGAAATTTTGCTAATCACTGCTGATGTTGAATTCTAAATTTTTAAATTTAGTCTGATACACTCGAAGAATGAATATATAAGTTGTTTATAAACACGTCAAATTATAATATATGAATTAAAGCACCTTATACATGTGTATAACAAGTTTTCTATGTGGCGTTAATACGAAATATTATGATTACAACACTAATTGTTCCTTCATTTAAACATTCTGTCATTTATGTTAGGCAGGTTATTCGCAATGAAAGGTGGAATATACTGACTGAGACTATTTATTGTTATATTAATTAATTACAAACGGAATACGGAATAATGAGGCGCGTACACAGGTCAAGCGGAGAGCCAAGAGAGAGACGGCACGGGCACAGACTACAGAGTCAATCAGCTGCACAGACTATGTAAAGAATGTAGAATGGGTATGCAATTCTATAATCCAACAATTTAATTGTAATGTTATTCAGATTAACTGATTGCACAATAAAATCAGAAACGAGTTTGTACTCGGAACATTGGGTTTCATGTGAAAATCTAGTCAGTTTCACCGACGCGATTGTAAGCGGAGAAAGTAAGAAATAATGTAAGGTTATAATGTTTTCCATCGTGCCGCAGCCGGAAGGGTTTTGGGACCATTTAAGGGTTTAATGGGGCAATTCCCTCGGGTAAGCGGGAAACCTAATAATAAAGGTATCAGCTGTATAAGTGTATAATTACACAGTTTAACAAGGAAATAATTATATATGAACAACCGGATAAAAATAGGGGAAATGAAAATTGACTGCCTGTTGATATCGGTCACGTTGGACTAATGGACGAGAAGCGCCATTACTAAGCTCGATGTCCTGGGTTTTCTCGGAATGGAAAAAGTAGGTATTATTGATAAGTCCTTTATAATAATAACTAGTTGACGCCCGCAGCTTCGCTCGCGTGGAATTAGACATTCACTAACTTCAAAAACTTCAAAGTTTCATACTAAATTTTCACCCCCGTTTTACCCCCCTAGGGGGTGAATTTTCAAAAATCCTTTCTTAGTGCTCCCCTACGTTATAAAAGGAACCCCTGTGCAAAATTTCAAGTTTCTAACCCTTATAGTTTAGGCCCTGCGTTGATATGTCAGTCAGTCAGTCAGTCAGTCAGATAGTCAGTCAGTCAGTCAGTCAGTCACCTTCTCCTTTTATATATATAGATAGCAGCTTGAAGTGATTTTTTATGGCTAAGAGTGATTGTCTCTCTGCCAAAATTTTAAAGGATATACAGGTTTGTAGTTATGTTTATCTTAGATTTTATGTCCCGTTGTTTGATATTCCACATCGATTAATGGTCCGGATATGATCCCGGATATGATCATTTTAATTTATCTTTTAATATATAACATAGAGAGCTATCCCTCCATGGACGCTACCGTGCTTCGGAGGGTACGTAAAGCCGTCGGTCCCGGTTGTTTTCAATGCTGGAAACAGTCGTTATGCCTTGTCGAAGACCTTTGGATGGCTTGAGAACATTCGACACTGGGTTGGCCACTAACCCCTCCACCAATCCGCATTGGAGCAGCGTGGTGGAGTATGCTCTAGACCTCCCGAAGCAGTGTCTGTGGGGGAGACCCGTGCCCAGCAGTGGGACGTCTATGTGTCGCAGCGAGATAACATAGGTTAAAGTTAGAGTAAGAATGTGATATTAAAAAAGTCCCTCTATAAACGATTCAACGGCTCGCCATCAATAGGACGCAAGCACTAGAGCCATAAAGGTTGAAGGTTTCGTTTTTTCCTTTTAAGGTACGGAAGCCTAAAATGATGTATCTCCATATTTTATTATTTTCGTACACTGAGATGAGATGGTCCGTGATGGATGGAAGCCATTACACCCGGGACTTGTGTGCTTACTAAACTTATGTACCGATTCGTCATGACATTAATTAATATTTTATTAGTATTGGATTATTCTTAAAAGCGGTGACAGCGCAGTGGCTATCGTACTCGCCTATCACTTGAGCGGTCCGGGTGCAAACCCAAGCGACACTCACCAATGACTTTTATAAGTTATTAGTTCTGAAATGTCACTTGCTGTAACAGTGAAGGACGGATCGCGAGGAAACCTGCATGCATGAGAGTTCTTCATAATGTTCTCGAAGACATGTGAAGTCTGCCAATCCGCACTTGTCCAGCATGGTGGACTAAGGCCTTATCTCTCATATTCTGAAAGGAGACGCGTGCCCAACATTGGGCCCCTTAGGGGGTGAATTTTCAAAAATCTATTCTTAATGCTCCCCTACGTTATAAAAGGAACCCCTGTGCAAAATTTCATGTTTCTAACTCTTATAGTTTAGGCCCTGCGTTGATATGTCAGTCAGTCAGTCAGCTTCTCCTATTATATATATAGATATACTGAATAAATTGAATTATTTTATATTATTTAACAACTAACAGTAGACCATGAAATCTATTTTAAATATGGTTTTGATTTGAATACAGTTTATTACAACCTAAATATCAGACGCACTCCTCGTGTATCGGATACCATCTAAGGAACAACCAACAAACTGTTACTATTTTAATAACATAATGCTTAGAATACCCCTAAATATTATACGAATAAAATCACAATCATAGCATTTTTATAACAGTACCTCAAAGCAATATAAATAACTAAGTACGCGTAATCGCAGTCTGAACATTCCATACGGGCGAAGCTTTACTACCAGCGTAGCGCTTCGTAGCGTCAGTTGATAACTGCCCGGTTAACCAACCGCACGCTACGAGGCTACGAGACTGCTACGAAGTAGCTACGAATACTAACTTTCTGAGTAAACCGCACGATTACTGTTAAGTTCACAATAATTGAATAAAGACTTTGGTGTATCACGTACGAACTGTGTATAAAATAAATTCATTCGTATTACTTGCGTATAAATGAGTTTTCTTTATATTGAAATTTTTAATTATGCGCGGGAATTCTGTAGTGGCAATTACAGTCGGCAGTGGGCATTATGAAAAGGAGCTTCAGATACAGAAGTTTATAGTTCGAGGTGAGTCCCCACTGAGTCAAATTTTTCTATAATGTATAAAAAACATCTGGATTTATTAGAGAAAACTTTAACTTAATATCTAATTAAATACGCTGATTTAATTAAACGCCTCCAAATAACGATTAAAACTTATATTTAAGAAGGCTGTATTGTGTATAATTATTTAAAAGGAAATAAAATAAGACAGAAAAAAGTACAATTATGAAATCTTGAAAAATGTACACTAAAAGCATTGGAAATAACTTGAACCAAGCACTATTTCTGACGTGTAGTAATTTACCTACACTTTTGTAGAGGTGACTATCTTAGTCCTTAAGGGTATCATCGCTTTCATGATTGACTCTGAACGAGACTACACTTATCATAGGTGGAAAATGATGGTTGTAGCTGCTCATTTGCTGACATATATAAAAATAAAAAAACATTTTTTCACTCTCTATTAAAGGATGATTCAGATTCATTTATTTTTCATTAAATGGTAGTTATAAACGCTTAATGAACATCACTTTTTAATTTACCACCGGTTCACAAAGTTGATGCTATCGAGAACAAAATGGCAAGAAGTAGTTATTCTTTCTACAATTAATATCTGCTACTATACGTATACTTAAACGATAGAAATAGATACTGTGCATCTACTTCTATCGTTTAAGTAGAGTTTATAGAATGTTTTATGAAGGAGATTTTGTTTAATTTTAGATTTAAATTTATTTTTTGATAGACAAGTGATATTGTCAGGTATTATATTGTAGAAGCGAACACTTAATCTAGAGATAGGGACAATCAGTTTGTCTGTATATCTTGTAAGATTCTCTACACTATTTTTCTTTACAAAGAAACTATGTTTTTTGCGTACATACATAATATTTTAATAAATATATTGACATGGTATTGTTAAAATATTTATTCACTTTAACAGCTCTCGTTATTCACATGCTTTTGCAGACCGTAAACTCCATATGGCTCGTATGAATGTATGAATCAATGTCTGCAGCACTACATCACAGTAACTGCCATAAGATAATACTGTGAAAGTAGTTAAAGTAAACAAGTCGAGCTGATGTGATATCAGCGATCTGTCTGATCTTTTTTTACTTTTGTAAGGAGGTTCAGCGATCGCCTACTGATCGTAGCGGACACCCTCAGATACAACCGTACTTACTAGAGTAATGTGTGTTCGTGGAGTATTGGCAGAGAAAAATGTCACTGCGTTTATTTTATATATTTGCATAATATGTATAAAATTTAAGATCCATGCCCCGTGATGCCACGAGTATGGCGCCATAAGTACAGATCTGCGAAATTAATATATGCTATGAGTCCGGAAATCGGTAGTAAGGGTCACTCACCACGTCACTGCTTCATCGATCACACTGCTTCGTTGATCTTGTGGTCGTAACCGCGACTGCAAAACTAAAGGTCCTGGGTTCAATCCCTGGTCGGGCATCATCTATTAGATTTTTCTAACTTGAAATGATCGGTAGCAGCTCGGAGTCTGGATTTGCGCCTGAACTTAACTGGTGAAAAGTGGGTTCTGGATTTGCGCCTGAACTTAACTGCTGAAAAGTGGGTTCTGAATTTGCACCTGAACTTAACTGGTGAAAAGTGGGTGTATACACACCTTACGGGGAAATACAGGCGTGATTTTATGATGTTATGTTCAATACTGAACGACCGGAACAGCGCGCAAGCCTCTCAAACTGCCGCGTTCAATGTGAAAAAATATTGCTGTCATTTTCAATTCTGTTTTTTCCGTTTTCCCTATCGATCGTAAAGTTATGATTTGTGAGCGCCAAGTCGTAGCAAGATATGTCCTGCCTTTGGAATGTTTTATGGAAACGCACCTATAAACTCTGACGAGTCTTTCCAAATTAATATAATATATCTACTTATATTGATATTTATTAACACTCGTTACCGTGTGACTTATGAATAAGTCGACCAACAAGTTCATGTAGATATTAATAGTATGTTCTTTATATAGTGACGATACTCGAATGCTACTTTGATGATTCATTCCAGTAAATTTTTTTTCATTTCTCCTGCACCAGGGTGCCGATCGGACCTGTGTCAGTTCGCTCCGCGCGGCTCGTGTCTATATTTAGAATTGCATTTCTTTGCGGTTGTAGGTATTTGTTCGAAGTGTTGTTGCGATCGGGCCCGTGTCGCTTACTTTTGCAAGCGGCACGTGTCAATTTTGGATTCATTCCACTTGTTTGGAGAATAAGGTTTATATTTGTACATGGACTTATTCTTCAAATGAAATAATTGGCATAGGTATATAAGTACCTGTGTCAATAGGGTGTTGTTTGGTCGAGATAGTTTGTATTGTCTGTCTGTAGTAGTTAATGGCAGAAAAAAATTTGCCTTAATTACTATTTAGTGTAAAAAAGATCTGTTTCTCGAAAAGAAACATTGTTTATTATTGGTAGTAGGGATTGTTTGTAATAGTATCTGTTAGAATCATTTTAATTTCGCATTTCTGTAGGCTCGTTTTGAGTTGAGGGTAGCTTATTATTTTTGTGTTTCTTTTGTATGTTTCCCCTGCATCTGAGCTATGGACTCGGAGGCAGAGGGGGGAACTGATGTTTCCTTGGGGAACAAGAGGCCACACTCTGCTGTTTCGGTGTACGATGACTCGGAATCCGACACGGAAACCGAGATAAAAGTGTCGGCTAAAATAAATAAAGCTCGCCGGGGTAAAAATGCGGGAAGGGGAAGGAGTGACGGTCTATCCCGAGCTAGGGAAGAGCTTAAAAGGCTGGAATCTGAAGCCAAGGAAGTGGCTTTCGATAAAGTTCTGAGGAGTAGGGCTTTCCGGAAGGAAACTCGTCCAGTCTTGGACCTCGAGGAATCGTCCTGCTCGGAGACTCGTAAGGAGGACCCTTCTAGACTTTGTAGCGAAGAATTACGGGCTACTGCGGGGCAATGTACAGCGGCAATATTAGAGGTGGCACAAAAACCTGGGAGCCTGAAGGGGCCTCAATTAAAAAAATTGAAGGAATCAGCGACTACTTTACAAAGTATTGTGGATGCCCTTGTGTCCAGGACGGAAGAGGAGGAAACGCGTCATTTGAGGGCCGATAATGGCCGCCTTCGAAAAGAAGTAGAAAGCCTCAGGGCGGAATTAAAGGCTCATCGGCGCGAATTTTCTAACATGAAGGCGTCGATTGCGACGACAAACGAGCCAACATCCTCGTCTGCCCTGGATGCTAGAATGATTGAGGAGCTGAAAGGGTCAATTGTGTCCTCAGTTGGGGTCATGCTGGATGCCCGCTTTGCGGGAATTGAGGAGCGCCTTTTGCCAGAAAAAATTCACCGTCCACCGCTAGCAGCGGACTAGAGACAGGTGGCAACAATGACGCCCTCTGCAGCTGCAAACTCGTCACCTCTGACAAGTGCAAGCCGGGTACCTCCTATAAACAATAACACGATGACCAAACCAAGCTGGAATGTGGCCGTCTCAGCTCCTGATGCTGCGGAATCTTCCAGTGAAATGCGAGCATGTCAGAATAGCGAGTGGTCTACTGTTGTACGGAGGGGAAAGAGGAAAGATACCTCTGATCCATCTGCGAAGGTTGCCTCGTCGGAAACTCCCATTCCGTCAACCAAGCCTAAGCTGACTGCTCCTCGCACAGCTGCCATTATAGTTTCACTGCAGCCGGAAGCAGTTGAGAGGGGGGTGACATATGCACAAGTGTTGGAGCAAGCTGAGCTCGGTGTAAATCTACAGGAGCTTGGCATTGGATCTGGCATGAAGGTGCGCCGTGCCGCCACTGGTGCCAGACTTCTAGAACTGCCGAAAGAGCAAACAGCAGAACAGGCGGACATATTTGCTGAAAAGCTCCGCACCGTACTGGATGGGGTGGCCAACGTCGTGCGGCCTGTAAAATGTGCGGACATAGTAGTCACAGGACTGGATGACTCGGTTACCAAGGAAAAGGTTCTGGCCGCCGTAGTTCGCACAGGTAACTGCTCTTCTGAGGCGGTTAAGGTTGGAGAGGTTCGGACCGGACCAGGCGGGATGGGGATGGTCAATGTAAGGTGCCCTGTGGGGGCTGCAAAAATTTTGTCTGATGCCGGTAGAATTCTGGTCGGCTGGAGTTCGGCTAGAATCCAGGTTCTAGAGCAACGCCCCATGCGCTGCTACAAATGTCTAGGTATTGGTCATACGAGGACACTATGTCCATCCAGCTCTGATCGCGGCAATCTGTGTTTCCGCTGTGGCCGTGAGGGACATAAAGCGTCTGACTGCACTGGAGCTCTCCACTGCGCAGTCTGTGCTGATGTGGGATTACCATCTGGGCATATGATGGGGGGCAGGGTCTGTAATCCCCCCCATGTCAAGGGCAAGATGACTCATCAGTCTCCATTCAACTCTGGGGAAGGACAACGGTTGACGCGGATGGAAACTAATCATGAATAAGTTACAACATGTTAGTTTCCTGCAGTCGAACCTTAACCACTGCGCTGCGGCGCAAGATTTGCTAATGCAGTCCATGGCAGAATGGGATATACATATAGCGTTGGCTTGTGAGCCTTATTATATTCCGTCTCATCAAAACTGGGCAGGAGACTTGATAGACTCAGTGGCAATCATAACTAGAAACAATTCTGGTTTCCCTCTTACAGTTATTGATAAAGGCCCGGGTTACGTTGCGGTCGAATGGTCTGAGTATGTGATTGTTGGCACGTACTTCTCCCCGAATCGGAGCCTGGATGATTTTGAGGCGCATTTGGATGCCATCAGTGCGGTAATTGGCAGACTGGCGCAGCGAAAAGTGATTGTTTTTGGAGACCTAAACGCTAAATCCCGTGCGTGGGGTAGTCCCGCCACAAATGCCAGAGGAAGAGCCGTCGAAATATGGGCCCTTCTGTCTAATCTGACCCTTCTTAACAAAGGAACAGTTCAAACATGTGTGCGACAAAATGGTGGATCAATAGTTGATTTATCGTTTGCCTCCCCTGCTGTCGCTCGCAGGGTTAGAGACTGGAAAGTGGAGGATGGTGTGGAAACCCTCTCGGATCACAAGTATATTCGCTTCAAGATCTCCAACATTTTAGCACCCGTGATACCCTTGAGTCGCCCAAGCCACTTCCCGCGCTGGTCGCTGAACAAAATGGATCGAGAACTTGCCAAAGAAGCTGCAATTGTCCAGCGATGGGCCTCCTCTTGTCATAATGGGGACAACAGTTTGGAAAAACTAGCCGATAATATGCACAGAGCCCTTACCGCAGTCTGCAATGCTGCTATGCCGAAGGCTAGGCGTAGACCAGAACGTCGTCAGGTATATTGGTGGACGTCCAATATCGCGGACCTCCGATCTGCCTGTAACAAAGCACGTAGGGCCTATGTGCGGTGTCGCAGGCGCTTTGGTTTCGACCCAACTTTAGAGGACCAGCTGCTTAGCACCTACCGGGAGGCTAAAAAAGCTTTGCAGCTTGAAATAAGCGTGGCAAAGACACGAGCTCGAGAAGAGATGTTGGCTACATTGGATGAGGATCCTTGGGGACGTCCCTACCGTTCAGCCCGAAAGAAACTGCGTGTTCAAAGCGCCCCTGTCACGGAGGTCCTGCCCGTATGCATGATCAGAAGGATTATATCCAAACTATTTCCGGATTGTCCCGACTCTCTTTCCTCATTTACGGCGGCTGCAGACGAGCAGATCGCAGGTTCTATCCCTCTTATCACCGAGGGAGAGATGGAGCTCTCTATAGATCGCCTCCGGACTAAAAAGACCGCACCAGGACCTGATGGCATTCCAGGTCGGCTGCTGGTTGTCGTTTTTGAATACCTTGGAGAGCAATTGCGCCATCTATTTAATAAGTGCTTATGCACCGGACAGTTCCCGAAGGCATGGAAAAGCGGGAAGCTGTTTCTTTTACCAAAAGCAGACCGTCCTCCCGATGCCGCTTCCTCCTATAGGCCTATAGTCCTGTTAAATGAGACGGGAAAGCTATTCGAGAAAATCCTTGCTGCTCGTCTCAACCGCCACCTTGAGGAGGTTGGTCCTGACCTATCAGATGCGCAATTTGGCTTCAGGACCAGTCGGTCTACTATAGATGCCTTGGTTGCGCTGAAAGACTTCACCACGAAGGCGGTGGAAGAAGGGGACGTTGTCTTGGCAGTATCACTTGACATTGAGAATGCGTTCAACAGCCTTCCGATAGGGAAATTAATTGAAGCATTCAAATACCATAGAGTACCACAGTACCTCGAGAGGCTGTTAACCGCGTTTCTTCTTGACCGGGAAGTTCAGTGGGAGGACTCTAACGGCAGGCTATACCGACATTGTGTCAGTCGCGGTGTTCCACAAGGTTCAGTTCTTGGGCCGATTCTGTGGAATGTCGGATATGATTGGCTCCTGCGTGGGCCACTTTTACCAAGAACGAAGGTGATTTGTTATGCGGATGATACCCTTGTTACGTCGCGTGGGGGAAACTATGAAGCCGCTGCCCGCTTGGCCACAGTCGTCACTTCTCTCATCGTCGACCGAATTCAAATGTTAGGCTTAAAGGTATCCGTTCCGAAAACTGAAGCGCTCCTATTTCATGGCTCTCATAGAGGCCCCCCTCGAGGTGCGACGATTTCAATTAATGGTGAAATTGTGACGCTCAAGAGACATATCAAATACCTTGGCCTCACTCTAGATGGACGATGGAGCTATAAAGCTCACTTTACCACGCTCGCTCCTAAATTGATTAGTGCAGCAGCTGCTCTCGGCAGACTTTTGCCCAATGTTGGTGGACCTGGATCGCCTTGCAGACGCCTGTATATCGGCATTATTCGCAGTATGGCCCTGTATGGAGCCCCAGTCTGGGTGGACGCACTTACCCCCCATAACAGGGCCCTACTACGCAGGCCGCAGAGGGTCATTTCGATCAGAGCAATCAGGGGTTACCGCACAGTGTCATGGATGGCAGCAACACTTCTTGCAGGCGACCCTCCATGGGAGCTCCAAGCAGAGGCACTAGCTAAGGTCTACAAATTCAGGGCAGATGCGAGGGACAGGGGCGAGCGACCAACTGCAGAACAGGTCCGAAGAGCCAGAACCTCCGCTCATGACGCGTTAATCCAAAGATGGAGGCAGGATCTAGAATTCCCCGTCGCTGGTGTCAGTACAGTAGAAGCTATCCGGCCACACTTCGATCGGTGGTTATCGAGACGGTACGGTTCACTGAGCTTTAGAACGGTGCAGATACTTACCGGGCATGGATGCTTCGGTGAGTATCTGCATCGAGTAGTGAGACGGGAGGCAACGCCTGCCTGCCATGAGTGTAGTGCGCCTGTGGACACGGCGCAACATACTCTCGCCGAGTGTGGAGCCTGGGGACCCCAACGACACGCCCTTGCCGCCATTGTGGGAACGGATCTCTCGCTGCAGAGCGTGGTCAATGCTATGCTCAGCAGCGAGAGAGGCTGGATCGAAATGAGCTCCTTTTGCGAGTCAGTGATTGCGCATAAGGAGGCTGCGGAGCGGGCAAGAGAGACAAATGCCCACGCAGACCCGCTTCGCAGGAGGAGACCCGGGATAAGAAGGCGGCGCTATGAGCGCCTCCTCCTTCCCCCATAATAATTAGCAGGGGTTAATGTACGCGTTGAGGCGCCACGGTAGTAATGCGCTAGCGATCCCGTGGCGTCTCTTATCAACGCTGAGGGTGCCGCTGGGTTTTAGTGGGTATTCTGATATCAGCGAGTCCCACATACCCACCTGTCCGAAAGGAATGGGTGGGATGCGTAATTGCATTTCCCAGCGATAAAAAAAAAAAAAAAAAAAAAAAAAAAAAAAGGGTGGCATTTAAATGCAGTTAAATTAAGACAGTGGTATGGAATTTTATATGAAAAAAAAAATGAAACGCCTGATACAATTCGTAACCAACACATACTCGAGGAAGGACGAGGCGATGCCATTAACTAATTCCATTCTTTATTTGAACGGATAGTAATTGGGCGCCAACCCGTCGCCCACACAATCCTTCCTAATGACCGGGTCCATTTGGAGCCCGTGCGTGTAAAAGATACACTTTATATTAATAACGAAGCGGGTAATGGAATCTGTCCTCATAATGCACTGAGGAAACGGTCGCATTTATGAAAGTTCCAAACAATTAGACGGCATTAACCGCTTAAGCTGAATTGCCATCCGTATTAAGGAGGCACTTGAAGATAGCCTAACGAGGCTGGTAATGCCCAGTTTATTCGTTAGGCTTTGACCACATATATCATGACTAGGTATCATTGATTTATAAAGTAACAAAAGGGATTGTTGTTAAAATTTGTTAAAATACGTCAGGTAACCGTGTCAAAACACGAAATAAGGCAAAAGGTGCATCTTGATCGGATAGTGTGCCACCTAGCGCAAATAAAAATATCCTACTCTTTTTTAAATGTCACATATCGATGATGACATTCATTGTCATCCACAATCAAAGACATCACTTCAAAATATCTTTGCATAAATTACCTACGTCCACACATGGAAGTAATAATCCATACGTATTGTCCATAAATGTACAGTAGAAAGAGAAATAATTCCCCAGGGGGGAAATACTCCTTTCATACCAGTATAATAATATAAGACGCCTGTTTTTCCGCGAAGGTGTCGGCAGAGGTGTGTAACACCCAATTTTCACCAGTTATGTTTAGGTCCCATGTTAGGTGGTGAGCCTATTGTCGTACACCGATATCATAATAACGTGTGATTTTGCGTTACTTCATGAATTGAAGGATCTTGAATTAAAATATAAAGTCATCGCATACGTCAGCACATTGTATGTGTCTAGTAGGATTTATGGTTCGCCCCTCGAACCTAATGCTCCTTATGGATATATTTTAATATTTTATTAGTTTAAAAAACGGCTTACTGGCAATCGGCCAGCGGAATCGGTAGTGACCCTACCTTTTACGTTAGGGGTCCTGGATTCGAATCCTACTCAGGACAAACATTCGCGTGGCGAACACTTGTTTGTTCTGTGTCTGGATGTTAATATTATCTATTTAAGGATGTATCTAAAAATATCTATGTATGTATATCAGTATTTGGCACCCATAGTACAGGCTCGCGCTTAGTTCGGGGTCAGATGGCCGTGTGTGAGAATGTTCATGATATTTATTTATTATTTATGTATGTATCTTAAAGTCAAGTTTCGAAAAGTTTATATAGAAGATAGCAAATGAGCATGCAACATTGCATCCGCTGCCAGCCATGACCACTGTGACAGACTGAACAAAACTGAACTTGTAACCGGAATGGCTAGTACAGTTAATATTATTATAGTGTGTTTCCATCTTAGCAACTACGATTGTTTTAATCGTGTTTGCTAAGATGGCAAGTGTTTTTCTTTTAGTCTGATTTGAGCCTTAGTGTTATAGAGGCTGTCGCCAACGGTGATTGGAGCTTGTTAACACTTCTTGCTATCTAAGCGCTGCGGTTTGCTACGATCGTTAATCATCGACAGTATAATATTTCCCGATAGCAGCGTTTTATAAACGCTTTTGTAACTTTAAAGTTTTATGTAGCTGTTTTAGTTAATTTACTAATTATTTATATTTGTTATTATTTAGGTTCTTTTATACTTTAGTGTGGAATATAAGATATACGACGATATTGTACTTTAGACACAGTTTAATATATTTTAATTATTTATCATACGAGACACGGACTTACTTGATAGCACGCCATTGACAAGTTATAAAGGACGCGTGCCACAGACATATACAAAATATATGGACATGCTTTGTATACTCATAACCTTTGCTCATAACACTAAGCGTACTACCAACCATAGGCAACTCATTGTTGGGAACGGATACCATAGCCAAAAGCTTAGCATACGTCATTTATATACGCTGCTCGATTTCAGGTTGTTGTAGTATAAGCGACGACTGACGCAGTCGTTTGTGGCAAAATTTAATGGGCGCTCACGTGCTTCGGAGTGCACGTTAAGCCTTCAGTCCTAGTTGTTTTTAATTGTAAAAACAATCGTGAAGCTTTGATGAACACCTTCGAGTAGCTCGAGAACATTCGACTCTAAGTTGGCCACTAACCTCTCTGCCAATGCATTGGAGCAGCGTGGTGGAGTATATTCTAGACCTCCCGTAGCTCAGGCTCGTCTATGGGTTGCAGCAGAAAATCCAACTTGTGACACGAAAGAATTTTATCTAAGCCCCGAAACGTCGACTCAAGCAGTCCAGTATCGATTGACGTTAGCAGTTTGTTGCTACAGCAAGTTCTCATCGAACTATAACAATGTAGGATCGTTAAAAGCACCAACTTTATGAAGGGTAATTTACGACTTAATACGACGTGATATATAATGCGAAAGTGTCACGACAGGTTCGTTCACACCAGGGGACCGATATAAATAAGGCAACTCGTATCTTTCCTTATTTTTTCCTGATTCCCGTCGGCAATGACAAATATGCTGCAATAAGTTACCTGGTAACATAGAAACTACAACCTTCATAAATATTAGGGGAAAGTAACCAAATATGGAAAAGTAACCCAAATACGGAGTCTAACCTGTATTGCGGTAGGATACGAGACAAAATTCCATATTAGGGATACTATTCCTTATTTGGTTACTTTCATGTACTTATACGTAATCATAGAACTCCTCCCAAGTATTATATAACATAACATGGCACCTGTATTCCCCATAGGGTTGCATGGAAGTGTAATAAACGCACTCTTCTCACTAGTTACCTAGTTACCTACGTTTATGTCCCGTGTGACCTCAGTATATTTCCAAACGCCAAACTACCACTGGGTTTAAAGTTAGAAACCTCAATAATACTTTTGCCTGACCCAGAACTCGAACGAAGTACACAGCAGCCACGAATGCCATCACCATCATTGACCATGCCTTAGCTCGAAGCAGACCATACGAGTATAATAATATGTAAAATAATTACTTCTATTAACTCTCGAAATCATTATTTCTACTTTTCGACGGACCCGTTGGCGCAATCGGTAGTGACCCTACCGTATTTATGGTAAATCTCCATTGTTTCATTAAATTTTTGTATCTGGGAAATGCTATAAAAAAGGAAATGCACAAGGAAGAATGGCACCAAGTAAGGGAGGCAATGTCTAGCATAGAAAAACGACCTGCTGACAGACTCAGACTCATGCTCAGAATTGATAACACTCACCGACCATATTCGAATACCCAGTGAAACCTCAGCGCTCTGAGAGATTTTTTATATTTATCATCCACCTTAATATTTCGTGTATTGTCGTCAATAGTTCAATAAACGTTCATAGCACATTATCAAAGATAACTTTTGAATTTGACATGGTAAAATTGATAGGAATCGTTCTGTTAATCTGATTGCGTCCGTCCGATCTGCGGGCGTCCACTAGTGAATAATATAATCTCACGATACCTACCGTATCTAGGCATTGAACATAGCAGAAAAAAATCTGAAGCTGATAAAAAAGGTACAAAAAACAATATCAGATTGAACGGCCTACTCATTCCACAGCGAATAAAATCCTAGTGCTACATTAACTGTATCAAAACTGCTACATAGTACCATAATAGACAGGGAGGCGGTTAAGCATAGATAAAGCGTTACGGTGTGATTTGGTGCGAGGATCGTGGCTTAATAAGACTCAGCGGGTTCTCCGATGATATTGATAATAATGGTGTACGCCCGTTGTGTGAGGTTTTGAATGACATAGGTAACTTAGGTAATGTTAAAACAACTGTATAGAAACAGTAGGATGGTCGAAATTATCTAATTATAAAGAGGAAAGATGTGTTTGTAATTTTTTCACACAAAAACTACTGGACCGATTTAAAAAATTCTTTTACCATTAGAAAGCTGCATCTTCTCTGAGTGACATAGCTTAGACTATATAATATTACTAGGTATAAACAAAACTATTATTATGTCTAATTCCACGCAAGCGAAGCTGCGAGCGTCCTCTAGTACGTATTATTTTTGTTTAACTATTTTATTTACTTATTTAAAGGCAGCAATTTGTTTACAGTTTTTAAACCAGACACAAATACGTACATACAACTCCTTGTTCTCTCCTGATTTTGCTATAGATTTTCCCCAACTAGTTTTAGGATTCAAATTTCGTGATGGAACCTTTTAAATAAGAAAAAAAAATCATCAAAATCCACAAACACCGACGCTGCAGGGAAATGAACACAAAGAACAGATAGTTTGTTTATATTATTTCGCATTTTTACTACCTATTCAGATCAATGAGAGATTATCGTCGACTGTGCTTTTACGAATCCTCAAATATTTCGGACACGTTGTTCGAAATAATCACTCCATGGAACGTCTCGTTGTCCAGGGGCAGGTAGAAGGCAGGCGGTCACGCGGTCGATCACCTACACGTTGGACAGACATCATTAAAGCGTCGACACAGACTTCTATAGTCCAGAATGCCCGAGACACTGAAGACCGCAATAAGTGGAGACGCATCGCAAGGGTTGCATGGGCCTATAATAACAAAGCATCATCAACCACGACCACTCTGTCAAGAGTGAACAACTGAGGAGGAGACTACCTATTCATAAGGAACATTTTTATGTAATGTATGGAACCACTTCTGAAATATGACTTACCTATTACTACTATTACTACTACTTAGGCGTTTGTGTAAAATTATCAAATTGTAAAACAGTAGGTAAACATTGAGTTCTTAAGAAATCTTGCATGTCTCAGGGGACCCCAGAGCTCTACAACGTAATGTTTCTAAAGACGCATTAAGTCCGTCTATTCGCACTTACCAGCACGGAGGCCAGACACACTCTCAGAAGAGAGCCAGTGATAAATTGTGATTACTTATATGAATGTATTTTATACAGTAGATACGTTATTCTACGTTTGGAAAATTGATTTTTGTTTTTTTGAGAGAGAAAGAGATTTTTGAAAACAATTTGATTGAATTTTTATATACAATCACTACTTTTTACTACCAAATATTCGACTGGTAAATGCCACAAGGCCTTAAGTGCGTTATGTATTTTTTAAGATTATAGTATTTATAAATAAAGAACTGAAATCTAATATTCTCACCATATGAATAGACAGGCACTTGTAAACGGCCGGATTACTCGAGTTAAGACCCGATTACCCGTCCATCATTATTGTGGCATCGCTAACGGAGATTGGGGTTTAAGACTAAGCAGTTATTGCTCTTTTGTCCGATGATTTATCTTTATGGAAAATTAGGAAAAACAATCATAAGAACCTTTTATGTCAACGGATATTCAACCCACGGGATATATAATAAAATATGAACTAATAAAGAGGTATTAGCAATTTCCATCAACATTTCATCAACAGACAACTACGAATTTCGACTCCATACATTTCTGTTACTTTCACTGGCAATACCAGTAGGTACTTTACATTCGGTCTCTTTCAATGTGCAGCCAATTTGAACGAACTCTCAGACAAAGTCAATTCGTTTACGAACCGACGAACTTCCCTTTTCGATTTCGATGGAAAAACAAATGAAGGGCTTCTTTATAACTTACAAGTCGGCAGATGAGACTATTTATAGCTGTCGATAGCACTTTGAACTTTCGCTGTATCAGTAGGCAAGTAAAGTGCCTAAAGTCCTGCGGCTTTGCAAATTGCAAATAGAGGAAGAAACCAGATATGGAATTACCAAATACGGAATCTAATCTGTATTGCGGACATACGTTAAAATTCCATATTTGGGGTACTATTCCATATTTGGTTACTTTCCTCTATTCTTGTATTCTTGTAGCCCAGCGGCTATCGAACTGGCCTGACACTCGAGTCTGGGTTCAAATCCAACAAGCACGCATCAACCTAAGTTATGTTTAAGGAAATTAAATGTCACCCCAGTAACAGCTCCTTGAAAGAATGGACTTAATAAAAACTTTTCAGAATTTAATTAAAACTTTTTAGAAGTCATTTTCTTTTTACGAATTTTTAACAATCAAGCTTGATTGTAATATAAATAAAGTGCATTCAGTGTCATACCCATAAAAAGCCCTGCTGTAACATATAGTGAGGAAGGTAAGGAATATATCGTGAGGAAATATGAGTGTGTGACATCTGAGAGTTCTCCATGATGTTAACGATGGCATGAGATGTTTGCTAATCCAACCTCCCATTCTGAGACTGCTCCCAGGTCTCCAACTGGAACCGGATTTTAATTTCACCGAAATTACTCTAAATATTCCTATTCGAAGCATTTTCGTATTCGAGTTTCATGACGAGTTGATTGTACGAGTTAGTAGCGTAATTATATAATAGGTACTACATTTAATAATAAAGTAAGAAAACAAAATATTTACAAAAAAAAAGGCACAAGGTAAATATGTCATTCAAAAAAGACCTCGTGGCATTGCACGCAAAACGCTGGCAGCATTGTGTGCATTGCTTTATAGCGAGGCCAATTTTTTGGGCAAAAAAGAAAGTTAGTTAATTGGTAAACTTAGTTTTTTCTTTAGTCACGAATTAGTTGGCGTACGAAACTTAAAAATGAAACTTAAACACTGAGAATTAAATCTATTACGCATATCATATCGCCGAGCGAGCGAGGTGATAAGGTCCACTCGTTTGAAGAGGCGTTTTTCGTTTGCACGTCAAAAATACGGCCCCTGTGGATCGGAAGTTTAAGAGGCTGAAAGATTAAATTTAACCACAACAAATTATTTTAAAACGAGATTTTTGAAACTGATTCCGACTCCCAACAAGTAGGCTTGGTTCCCCAGACAAGATTTTTTATAGTCATCCATATCCGCAATATTAAGTTTCTTCATTTATTTGAATGTACGAGTACTCTCAGTATATTTCCCGAAAGGCCAGTGTTAAAGTGAGTCTGCAGATAATTTTCTTACTGTTTCAGAATTAAATATCCCTTTTCTCTCTCAGGATTCTGAGCTTTAGGTCGAAATTCAAATGCAATGCGGTTTCTAGCAAATTGTTACTACTTATTTAGTTCTTGTATATTTTTGCATATTTCTAGATTGAATATCTAATATGCCTCTCAAGATAAATAAGAAAAAACTTAGTGGACACTGGATTGATTCGACTAACATACCAAGCTAGCTGGGAGTGAAAATGATGTTCTATTTACCATACCAAATCAAGCTGATTTTAAGTTTATCTTATATATAAAAATGAATCGCAAAATGTGTTGGTAAGCGCATAACTCAACAACGCCTGGACCAATTTGGCCAATTCTTTTTTTTAAATGTTCGTTGAAGTTCAAGGATGGTTTTTACGGCGAGAATAATTTGAAAATTCATCCCCTAAGGGTGTTAAACGGGGGTGCAAAGTTAGTATGAAGCTTTGTCGTTTTTGAAGTTAGTGAATGTGTAACGCGAGCGAAGCTGCGGGCGTCCACTAGTTTTATATAAAAACTAGCTGACCCGGCAAACGTTGTTTTGCCATAAAATATTTTTTTGTGAATATTTTGGGAGAACTTAATGTAAGTGTGTGGACTACTACTACCACTACAACTACCACTACCATTATCACTACCACTACTACTACAACTACCACTACCATTACCACTATCTAGTTTTACTTTAGTCGTGTGGTCTAAAGTACACTCGTATTTTCTGTTTAGCTGTTAATTTTACTTAACAAATAAGTATATTACCTACAACACAAAAAAATCAATTGAAAATTTATAAATAAACATTTTCTGTGGGTGACTTCAATCAGTAATCTTACTGTAGTATTTCCTATTTATCCAGCCAAAAATGTTGGTCTCAACAAATTTCTAAAGTGGCGATTTTAATAAACGTGCCACCAACAACCTAATATTTATTTTGATGAATAAAGGAAAACTCCGTATTTATTTTCTTTTGGTCCTTCAAATAAAACCGACTGGCAACTGGCAATTACTTAAGGCTTTACACTTCACTATAGACTGAAAAAGTTAAGGCTGCACAATTCACATATTTTACAGAAAATAATAGGACTAAGTAAGAATTCTATAAATACTTTACTAAAACCACAAGTTTAACATAAATAACTTGACATTGGATAAAATAGATTCATACATTTATTACTTTGTCCTAATCAGAAAAATGCCTACTAAAAACTTCATGCTCGTAGTTGCAAATTAAATTTCGATATTTAAAGTTTACGTTTAAGGGTTTATATTTCCCTCTTTCAACCTAAAGAATGTCGCCTTAAGGCTCCGAGTTTGATTAAAAATCATCGTTTCATCAAAAGGGAAATACGACCATTATGAGTTTTTTGTTATAAAATGAAACCATGGAAAGACTTGAATTTTCAGTTGTAAGACAAGCTATTTATTTTAAACAAATAATGTAATTTAAATTTTACGATGAAATACAAGCAAAGGAAACGAAATGTAGGTATGCAACAGTGGATTATTTTTGCCTAAACGAATTCTTTAGAAGCTAGAAGTCTGTCTCAAATTTTTAAAATCTATATCTAGATCTATAATCTAAGATTATGTATCGTTTAAAGTACTATTTTCTTTATCAATCTGCTTTGATGTCAGCCAATGGCTTGTCAGTTGTGAGCACATGGTCAATCAAGCAGTCCTTTACTTTGATCGATCAGGGACAAAGGTCAGTCAAGCAGTCCTATGCTTTGATCCTGCGCCCACAAATACTTTCGCTGTCTTACTTAAAGGGCATCCCCTCGTATAATCCATTCAGCCAATCGATCAACGGAGAGAGATATTAGCGCCTCGAAAGGGATTTATGCGTTAAGTGTAGGATAGCAGGAAACCGTGACTAATGCTTTCAGAACAAGCGCCAATATTGGCAGTAGCGGTCCCATAAGGGATGTATACGGATTATCGCAGTCATAGCTTAATCCCATTAGGGTGTTCTAAGTTGTTAAGATTGAGTCCTCTACGGAAGTAAGAACGATTTAATTCAAAGGCATTTTAAGGCCTTTTACATTGATTGAAGATTAACGAGCCCCCGATAGTAAATGGCAGAAGGGTCAAAATTATGTCGATATGTGAAGAAGATTGCCTTTAATGAAAAACCGCATGTCAGAGTGTATTAATTAGAGACCCTCAAATGGAAAATCATTCGACTTTTCCTGTCAACTGTCTTTCAAAAGGTCAAGGGCATTCTCTGTACTCTTTAGAAACTAATTATAGATTGCATTTGTTACTTTCTTAATTTATTTGAATATTATTACTCTTCCAACAATTCTTTCAATGTGTTAAAGAGTGATCGTAGATTTTTATTAAATTAAATTTGAAACTGCGAAAACCAAATTAAATTAAGTAATTACGTTCGAATATTTATGTACTTCTCGTCATAGATTTACGACTTTTATAAATGAAGCTTCTCGCTGTCAAATCTTCAGACATAGTAGCAGCCTCAGAACAATGACCTTTATGATTGCATATTATTTCTCTATTCAACAGTTTGTAGGTGGTAGGGAGGTTTTATATGAAAACTTTTTTGCTCCATATAGAGCTCGCCCGGGGCAGTACCACCTCCCGCCACGGTACCTAGTAGCATTGCTGTCATTTAACAATTGTTTTTGAAGCAATTATGGTCCGGTTGGGATGTTGTGGTTTTCGATTACTCTTCTTTAGAGGCGTCCATCTTAGTCCTCAAGGGTAGCAACACTGACTTGGAACGAGAGTCTTACTAACAAATACTAACTGGACTATTACTAACACCAACTAATTAACTCTCTCAGCAACCATCCCAGTCCCTAATTGAATGTTATTCAAAGTCAGTCACAGTTCTGTTGTCATAGGCGGCAGCGGATGGATGGTGCTATAAGCTCGTTTGCTATCTTGTATCCATAAAAAAAGACGTTATAACGCTATAGTAGGTGCGCCAGTGGGTGAAAATAGTTTGCAATTACATAATCAAATCTCTGACTTATCGACGTGACGACGCTGTACTTTCTGTTTCCAAGGGTACATCTGAGGGGTTGTTAGAATGGCCTCTATAAATCCGATTATATTGTACTAGCTTTACTCGTGGTTTCGCCCGCCTTAAATATTTTTACCGCTACCATTATATTAAAAAAAAATCTATTTAAAATCGAATGATTAGGTTTTTGTTAATTTCTAGGGGAAGCATGTAATTTTCCGCGATAAAAATAGCCTATTTAACTCTCCAGACCCTACATTTAAAATCACTTCAATACAACATTCCTTTGAAGAGGAGGTACAAACCAGCGAACCAACAAACACACTTTCCCATGTATATATAATGCATATATAACTAAGGATACAGCGAATAGAACTTTATGTCGAAGTATATATACTAACGAACTCACCATAAGTTGGTGAGGTTGTGGTGGTTAACACCATCTGCTAACTGGATTTATCATGTCAGGTTTTCGTTGAGAGTCTGTCACAGTTGCCATGGGCGGCAGCGGATAGGGTGCTAGCTCATTTGCTCTTTTATATCCATAAAAAATGTTGCAGTGAAATGTATTTTAGCAATACATCGAATATTACGAACTTTTATCCGCCATACCGAAATGCGGACGGCGGGGCTTAGCAAGATTGGTCTGAAGTTAAGCTTTTTGGCGGCCCAATAAATTATGCCGGCCGCGACCTCCGTCAAAGGTTACCGTAGGTTAGCATACCTACATTGTTATTACAATAATATCACATCGGATGTAGGTCTTCAGGAATCCTACTTGAGAAATGCGAGATTGTAGGGACTGATGGGGTGGATACATATTTGTATCTTGGTCATGCAAAATGTAAGTACTGAACATGATGACCATCTGTGTGGGATACATCGTGGATACATATTTGTAGCTTGGTCATGCAAAAAGTAAGTACAGAACATGATGACCATCTGTGTGGGATACATCGTGGATACATATTTGTAGCTTGATCATGCAAAAAGTAAATACAGAACATGATGACCATCTGTATGGGATACATCGTGGATACATATTTGTAGCTTGGTCATGCAAAAATTAAGTACTGAACATGATGACCATCTGGCAAACAAGATGTTAAAATTATAATTCTTAAAATGCAATTCTTACAAACTTTCTGGCGTACTCTACACGCAAGAATTTGATCTGGGAATTAAATGTCAAATTGTCTATGTAATGAAGATATCAAGTCTATATTAGTTCGAGTAATTTTAATTTTATGGTGAAAGTATAATTTTTAGGAAGATCTTTATTATTGACTGAATAATGTTGATGGACGTATGAAATGGTCTAGAGTTATCATATTATATCCCAGTGTCGAATTATTAATATATAAAGCACATATTTACCTTGTTTGATGTACATGAATTGTTAAATAAAAAAATGTTTTATCTTTTAAACACTATTCTTCCACTACGGTTAGGCATAGATTTTTATGGTAGTTAGTTATTCAGTAGTAACCTCTAATTCTTAAGAGCATAGTTAACTTCAATCCTACATAAATCTATTTCACAAGAAGGTAAGTTTGAAAGAAGTATCAAAAGTTTTCTATTATAATTAATTAATGAACATCGAACAGATACAATATTTCAATATTGAAGAACCATAAGAGAAACCATTAGTTGTAACTTATACATCTAATGGACCATTCATTCCCAGTTCTTTCCATTTATCTCCCAACTATAAATCAGGAGCACTTAGTAAAAATGTTAATACTAAATGTCCGATAGTTTGAAATATTATTCGAATTAAATTAAAGTACATAAAGTAAAAGAAAGTAGAAAGATTTTGACGACGATAGAATAGCGTGATTAAAAGAGGTACTGCCATTATGAGGTACATAGCTGATTAATTAGGTAAGATACACTAAGAGGTATGATTAGGAATTATAAACACTATACAAGTTAAGACTTGTGTAACTACAAGAGGAATTTCGATATCGCACCTGACATCACATGAAATAGTGTCCACTTTTGCTCTAGATGTTTGCTGACTGATGCATTCATTCGCGAATTTACATAGCTTACGCTTGTGGCTTAGCAAAATCTGTACTGTCCAATTTTATGTCCAGAAGTTAATGTAAAGTGGGGTTTGGCGTATTGTGCACCCACCATAGCGTCCATAGCCAACCAATAGTTAACTTATGTAACTTATTTTGTCATCTTTTCATCCATCTGCTGGACCCTGCTGGCACAATATAGAGAGAGACAGGGCAATATAGGGGAAGACTCCTGGGCTAGAATCCAGTGACTTCTTGCCGTCTTCTTCAGGTCAGTCATGTGAGTGACTTAAGCCTACCCATTACCTTCAGCTAAACATATACGCAACCTTAGTACAAATGCAGTGAAAAGCAAAGACTAAGTACACCATTACAATCCCCACCACAATACGCCAATGCCCTGCTACTAAGCGTGTGCCCCAGAATGAGGAAAATAAGGCATCTTATTAATTTTCTAGCTAATTATTTTAAATCACATCTTACTACCTATAGTATGTTTAGTCAATCTGAACAACAGTTGATCCAAGGACAAAGTTTGAGTTGAAACCTGAGAGCTGACCGAATAATGTTTTATTTGTATGCAAATAGCAGGCAAATTTCTGCGAGATTGGCAACAGCTTACTCATAAATAAACAAGCTCAGAACTTATAACAAACTTTGTGTACTTTCGCTAAAATATACACTGTCTAGAAATTAATTCAAAAACAGTAAATTGACAGTAATTTAAAAACAATCTAATACACATTCAATAATTTAATAATTGATTTTTCTAGGCTTTCACACTTTTTTTACGAATGCCTACATTAATGAGCCTTACAGTCATTACGGGGGTGGATTAAAAAAATCTACAGAAGGGGATGGCGAGACACGGACACTGCAGAACTTAAGTTGAATTTAGCATCTACATTTTAACTAACTATCCACTAAGCTGACAAACAGCAGACTATTCTGCTGTCCCACATAATTAAAACAGCAGGTTATTACTTAGCCCAGAGAGCGTAAAGCTCCTCAGTTCCAGATAATGTCGACAAAAAGCCGACGCAACACTTTATTTCGCTCCATCATGCCCAACGTGTAATTAGCTAATAGGGCTTCGGATACAATGAAATTTTGGAGAACTTTACGCATCCCTATTTAAAGTGTAAAGCGTTATTCAGGAAATTGAATCTGTAAACGTTTGGGGCAATATCTCCACCATATTCTTTAAGCACGCCATATAGATTGCCTGACCTCAGTTAAGGAAGGAAGTTAAGTGATCCGTTTGTGTATTTGCCGAGTATAGGCACGTGACTCATTGAACCAGAGCTATTATTTACTGGTGGACAACTCATACCTGAATAATGTTGGCACAAAAATAAATAAATAAGGTTGAACCTTTTTCTGTCACAAGATAAAAATTTTACATTTACGTGTTATCAATAATAATATATAGGCAAAAAAGAAGCTTGTAATTTAAACCGTTGGTACCTTTGTCCAAATTAATCTGATCAATATTCATACATTTTGGAATATCGACGGGCAGAAAGGATAAATAGCAGTTCCAATACATGGAAAGATACTCCGGACCAAAACAAAGCTGCTGATTTATTTGAGTTTCGCAATTGATTTGCAAACGTCCCGGACCTAAGCGAACAGAGGCTGGATTTATCTTCGACAATAATTCTAACAATATTACTTCCTAAGGGAATCATGCCAAATTTGTTGTGGAATAATCGAGTGGGCAGTTGCCTTGAAAAATTATCCTACCTGCTAGCCAATGTATACATTTTCAATGATATCCTTTTGCCATTTTAAGGGTTCGGTAGTCAAAAAGGAAGCCTAATAGTTTTGCCGTCCGTCCCCGGAAAACTATCAAAGCTAATCAGGGTTTACAAATTAAAGGGTTATAGTTTTAACCTGACAGCTTTAAAACACAAAGCTGTCAGGCGAGCTCTTCTACCAGGTATATTTATTTTAGTTTAAATATAACATATTTATCACATTATAATTAAATATAAATCATTAAAGTAATTATTAAAAACACTTTTACTGATGTGCATTTTGCCTTTGATTTTTTGGTTGCCAATTTGACATTAGTCGTTTTGATAATTCCGGTTGACGACCGTGCTTTTTTGTTTTTTGGATTTCAAGATTGACGCTATATCTACTCGATTTACTTGGCTATTAATATTATCATGGAACCGTATGTATCTAATCCAGAACGGCATTTATATGTAAGCTGTGGTTGTTTCATTTAAAGAACGAGGTTTCATACCTACATTAAATGTGAAGACAGAATGAGAATCAAAAATCTATAATATTATCAATTAAATTGTTTAATCACGTCATGAACAGATTGATTGCATTGATTTATTATTAATTATTGATTTTATAATAATATCTAACAAAGTACTTTGTTAAAAACCGACATAACAGTATTAATTGGGCAGAAATTGGGTACTGTCAAAATAATTAAAAATCAGAACCACAAAAAGTTTCATTAATATCCCTTAAACTTTTTTGCCCCATTATCTGTAAGGCTTTCAGTACCTACAAGCAAAAATAAAAGCATACTTGTAATGTATTAAATGTTATTTTTGATTCTTGTCCTTGGAATATTTTTAGTGTGCCTCAAAATATACGTATGAGGTTTTGCCAATGTCCTTTATGAAACATGTGAAATTACAGAAAAACTTTATGTAACTCTGTCTTCAGTTACCATCGTCCTATCGTCCTATTTGGGCCCGTTCTTAGACGTTTTAGCTGTTAAACTTTTAAGCCATGATTAGAGCGCATATTTATATTTATATACCCTTTTTAAACTTGATATAGGTATTATGCTGTATTACAGTATAATTATTTTGTACTACTCGAAGGCAGCCTCCTAACCTTATCTTAACCTCCACACGAACCCTCTACTCCGAGCCCAATATGGCGTTTATTTCCGGGAACCATTGTGTGAACGAATCTCTCATCTCCACATTTCTATTCCCTCTCATTTCTTGGGCTCGGAAACAAATTGGTGCAATTTGAACCAGAAAATTAATTGGCTGTTTTCATTACAACATTATTTTTGAATTCACCTGTCTGACAGAACCGGTTTAGAGGGTCTTCCACCATCTCACGAAATGCAACCCCTAAGAGTAGTTTAATTAACAAGCATTAAAGGGTATATCAATCTATGTGTTAGTTGCGTTCATTGCTCTGTCGTCGGTATTTATTTGGAATGGAAGGGATTTTGATAATTTTTTTTATACTATCCAATTAATTCCCTTCATGACTGCTGAAAACCGATAGATTCAGAGACACCGGGCGAAGGGGCATCGATTAGGAGAGGATTAAGTGATGGAATTTAAAGGGCTAATTGATGGATTAACATGTAATCCTAATTAACCTTCGATATACTTACTGGACAACCTTTTGTACCTGATCCTATAGTACGTTATGTCGAATATGTGCCTGACAGCCCTCTTCAAGTTTGTTTTCAAAATGAGGCATGGACGACAGCTGTTGTATGGCCGTTTACTATCCTCACAAACTAACATCTCAAAGTTTTCTTTTGTCGAATATTCAAGTAAGTATTCAAGCATAATAATATGTAAATACTTGAATACTTACTAAAATATACTTTTTTGTAATTACAATTTAATAAACATTTAACAAATAATGCACAGTAAATGCCTTGCTTCTTACGTCTGTGGTGAGCGCTCGTCGATTCCTATTGGAATAGCTAAGGAACGGAATCCATCGGTACATTTTCAGATCAATACGTCTCGAGGCCATTAAGGAAATCGCAGATGACATTTTCTATTAAGCGAGGCGGGAAATAAGGCTCAGTTTACTGTTATTTGTACGTACGTAACATTATACGCAACACCAATACGACATCCTGCTATCCGCTTCACCATGAATAGGTAGCCAAAATAATTTATTAAATGTTATTTTTGATTCTTGTCCTTGGAATATTTTTAGTGTGCCTCAAAATATACGTATGAGGTTTTGCCAATGTCCTTTATGAAACATGTGAAATTACAGAAAAACTTTATGTAACTCTGTCTTCAGTTACCATCGTCCTATCGTCCTATTTGGGCCCGTTCTTAGACGTTTTAGCTGTTAAACTTTTAAGCCATGATTAGAACGCATATTTATATTTATATACCCTTTTTAAACTTGATATAGGTATTATGCTGTATTACAGTATAATTATTTTGTACTACTCGAAGGCAGCCTCCTAACCTTATCTTAACCTCCACACGAACCCTCTACTCCGAGCCCAATATGGCGTTTATTTCCGGGAACCATTGTGTGAACGAATCTCTCATCTCCACATTTCTATGCCCTCTCATTTCTTGGGCTCGGAAACAAATTGGTGCAATTTGAACCAGAAAATTAATTGGCTGTTTTCATTACAACATTATTTTTGAATTCACCTGTCTGACAGAACCGGTTTAGAGGGTCTTCCACCATCTCACGAAATGCAACCCCTAAGAGTAGTTTAATTAACAAGCATTAAAGGGTATATCAATCTATGTGTTAGTTGCGTTCATTGCTCTGTCGTCGGTATTTATTTGGAATGGAAGGGATTTTGATAATTTTTTTTATACAATCCAATTAATTCCCTTCATGACTGCTGAAAACCGATAGATTCAGAGACACCGGGCGAAGGGGCATCGATTAGGAGAGGATTAAGTGATGGAATTTAAAGGGCTAATTGATGGATTAACATGTAATCCTAATTAACCTTCGATATACTTACTGGACAACCTTTTGTGCCTGATCCTATAGTACGTTATGTCGAATATGTGCCTGACAGCCCTCTTCAAGTTTGTTTTCAAAATGAGGCATGGACGACAGCTGTTGTATGGCCGTTTACTATCCTCACAAACTAACATCTCAAAGTTTTCTTTTGTCGAATATTCAAGTAAGTATTCAAGCATAATAATATGTAAATACTTGAATACTTACTAAAATATACTTTTTTGTAATTACAATTTAATAAACATTTAACAAATAATGCACAGTAAATGCCTTGCTTCTTACGTCTGTGGTGAGCGCTCGTCGATTCCTATTGGAATAGCTAAGGAACGGAATCCATCGGTACATTTTCAGATCAATACGTCTCGAGGCTATTAAGGAAATCGCAGATGACATTTTCTATTAAGCGAGGCGGGAAATAAGGCTCAGTTTACTGTTATTTGTACGTACGTAACATTATACGCAACACCAATACGACATCCTGCTATCCGCTTCACCATGAATAGGTAGCCAAAATAATTTATTCGTCGTATCGTTGTGTCGTAATATTACATTATTATATCCCGTTTATATAGAAACATGAAGTGTAGTGAAACATGATTTCTGCTTAGACCAGCTCTCCAAATGGCGCCGCCTAATGGAAGCCTATGTCCTGCGTTGGACTATGAAAGCTGGATAGATTGATGCTGTTACATCCATGCTGTCTTAAGCATTTTGTTAGTAGAATATCGGTAGTAAGTGAAATTTGTGACCACGACAATAATTCCTACTAAGTTCTCACTGGCTTTCAAATAGTTCTCAGGCTTTAACCGGAGGTACGTAATGTTTGCAATGCTCTAATCTATGGTATTTCTGATTGTTTACCTACTGTTGGAAATAGTTTTGGAACTGAACAGATTCTGCGAATATCAGAAGCTATGAAAATGTACCAACCAATACCAAGCAGTGTGTGTGTTTTATCAAGGACAGTATGAGAAAATCAGACAAAATTAATGGAAACCTAACCTTACAAGCTGGAATATGATTGCTATTAAACAATCACTATGCGGCAAAAATCGAATTTAGTAGGCGAAGTAGTATCACCAGCAGTCTAAATAGAACTATGTTTAATTATGTTTCCATAATTTCTGAATGAAGAATTAATACGCGCTGCTGTAGATAACTTGGGATTTGCAGAATTAAAATGTACCTATTGAGTTATAAAAGGGGTCGTGGGTTCGAATCCCACTCAAGACAAATATTCGTGTGACAAACACTTGTGTTTTTTTCTGTCTGGTGCCTGTTTTGTATAAGCATGTATATAAAAATATCTATGTATGTATATCAGTCTCTGACACCCTTGTACAGGGTCTGCCTAGTTTTTTTTATTTTTTTATAATGTACGGACAAACAGACATGGTAAGTGGTCACCGTCATCTATGGACACGTGCGACACCAGGGGTATCACAGGTGCGTTGCCCGCCTTGAAGGAAGCGTTTCACACTCTTTTTGAAGCGCTCTATGTCGTAGCTCGAAGTGAAAACCTCAGTCGGAAGCTCATTCCACAGTTTGAGGTCAGATGGCCGTGTGTGAGAATTTACACACGGCCATGTCCATGATATTTATTTATTAGTTATTATTATTTATAGACTAGCGTTGCAGACTAAACTTGTGCCTTTTTTAATCCACGTTCCTTACTTCAGCGCCACTGGGTTATTACGCCTATCGGCATTGTGCTAAAGAATCTCTCATTTCATTCCCAACTTTAATCTCTATAGAAAATCTCACAATGGTTTTGTTTATTACGCCTTTGGAATAGAAAAAGGGTGTTTGCTGAAACCCTTTTTAGGACAGATTATAGCTGGATTTTGGAGCCTTGGTGGGGACATGAACAACTCGACATACAACCGAAAATAGTTAGTATGTAATATGCTTGTTTACTACACTATATACTTTAGAGGTTGCAATTTTTCTTGAAATTTATATGTGACAGTCGTAATGTATGTTCTACCATACACAATAAGAATTTCTTTGTTTAAATTTCTAATACAACATATACCTACCCCTGTTATATAATTTAAAAAACCATGCAGTGGAACATAGCACCTCCTTTTTTCGAAGACAGTTAAAAATAAACATTTTCCGGGAGAAATCGCCATATAGGTAGGTAGGTATCTTAGAAATGTTGTGGTGCCGATGTGCCTCGCGGGAGTTGTAAATAACGGTTCTTGGTATTAAATTAACGCGGAGCATATCCACAATGCCTCCAGAATTGATTGTTCTGAGCACATCATCCTGATCTAATTATGTTAATTTACGGTGGGAAGATCAAACCCTAATCCTTAATAACGAAATATTTAGAGATACGAGTAAATAGGGATTAATTTCCATATTATTAGTTGACTTAGTAGTTATTGAAGCGTCTATAAAAACCGTTAAAAATTGTATGGTGATATGGTGATAAGGCATGTGCGCAAGTTAAAAAAAAATGTCAATATTTATGTTATAAATGTTGAAACAACAATAAAATATATTTAATTTTCCCGCCATCGAAGCATCCACCTTAACGACAGCTGCGTTCTAAATACTTTTTCCAATGAATTCGTATATAATTGATTGTCAAAGAACAGCGGTGATTGCGAGATTTCCGAATTTATTTCGAATTTGAATGGAGATAATGTTTTGTTAAATAGGTCAACGGTCTTAAATCAAGTTCCCTTCTACGAACAGATCCTGGACAAAAGAGAATAATTAAATATTTATTACGCCTGCCTTAACCTTTTCTATGTCACCAAGAGTTAACTTGATAATGCAATAAAGGTTTAATAAATAAATAAATAATGACTAATGTTTTATTTAGCGGGGCTTAAGTCTGAGCAGTAGAATGGTGAAGACAATTTCACCTATGTAACGTATTTACGTGCTGAACTACTAGTATTATTGTTAAATAACAGAATTATAATGTAGTTGAGGTTTTAATAAGTATTATAAAGTTCACCCTTAAGGGTAACATTTTTACAAACTTTGAATGCCATATTTATTTATATCTAATCAACATCCTAAAATATAATTTTTATCTTTCTAGTTCTGAAAATGACCATACTTTCATACAACCTTTCATCTCCCTTTTCTACCCTTTACAAGACTTTTTTCCAATTAAAAAGTAGCCATGTCCTTTCTCAGGGTCGGTTAAATCGGTTCAGTAGATTTGGCGTGAAAGCGAGACAGACAGACAGACAGAGTTACTTTCGCATTTATAATATTAGCATGAATTGGTGTCATACTAACATTTATCACACTACAACTTATGCTACCATTAGGTGCAGTAATAACTGATTTTAAATCGGTATTCCGAATGGCTTTCCAACTAGACTCGCTCTACATTCCAAATGCTTTTAGCAGTTCCTGCTCTCAATCTGTACCCAAGTGGCGTTTGATATAAATCACATTTTAATGTTAAGTTTGGTGTTTAAATTGGAAAAGAAAATGTATAACAAAATTTTACTTCTGACACAGATTTTTATTTAGTAGAAATACGGTCTCTAACTCGAATGTGTTCTGTTCAAATCCGTCGTTTGGATAAACTTTGACTGACTAAGTAATTTTTATGGATATAAGATAGCAAACGAGTATGCAGCACCACCTATCCACTGCCACCCGTGACAACTGTGATAGACTTTGAACATAAGCCTCGTATAAGGCCTAGGCTGGTTAGACCAAAGGGTGTTAAGGAACATTAGTTAGTGATACTGCTAGTAAGTAGATATGAAGACTACTAGGTAGGTATATTATTGAGATGGAAAAAATGCCTCGTTGGTATAGTGGTCGCAAACGCGACTGCTATCGTACTGCTAAGGTAAGAACTACTGAGACTAGGTAGAGGTCCTGGGTTTGATCCCCGGATCGGGCAAAGTATTAATATGAATAATATATAAAAAATAGTCAAAGTCAAAGGTTTTTGATTCAAAATTGAAACATGGAGAATACTTTTTGAAAGTCAAAATCTTCGTACATTAATAAAATCACAAGAACACATCATAAAAAATAAAAAATAATCTTAAAATTAGATTTTCCAGCTATTGAGGAGCCAGAGACACTCATATATTCTAACTTGGAATAGTAGTAGGTATAGCCTAGTAGTAGCTCGGAGACTATTCACTCACTACCTAAACAATTGGTGAAAAGTGGGTGTTCTGTCTACCCCTTCGGGAAATACAGGCGCGATGTTATGTTACGAAAAGACAAGAATTAAAATGTGAGAATAAATTATGTAACCATCTAAATCAAACCTAAATTATAGTCATCTGTTATTTTATTCTCATAATTATGGTTTATCAGGGAAGAACAAGGCCACGATACAGCAAAATATGAACATCAGTCGGTCAGTTCGTTAGTAGGTAGGACTCTAGGGACTGTTAGTTTTAGTTAGTTACAATTTAACCCAATTTTGTATTCGTTACAAGGCCTGGGATGATCCGAGTGTATCCGATCTAAACCATTATTAATAGCAATTGTTAAAATATTAATATCATTTACCGTCGTCAAAGAAACTCTTGTCGTTCTATTAAAAACAGAATACTCGTTGCGTTGAATAATTGCCGTTTCATTGAACCATCGCGAACAATCGAGTCGTTCCATCTTTGCGCGAGACGGTTCGATAATTGAATATTGTATTATGGTTTGTATTATTACTCTATAGCTACAGGGGGATGCGTATTGCCTATAGTTTTAATAAAGGATAGATTAGATACGCTTTGGTATATGGATGAAACGCTTGTATCTCTAGCTAGTACGGTCATTTTGTGTATAAATTGAGAAATCTGTCTACACTAATCACTCAACGCCGTAGTAACAGGAATAGTGGGGGGTAAATAGAAACACAGTTGAGTTCTATCCACTTAACTCCTCATTTATTTTTTCTATCCACTTAACCTCAATAATTTAAATTTGTTTTTAAGTTAAACATAAAGAATAGATCCACTTTGATATTATAAACTTTATAAAGCAAACAACGTTAATATGCTGAACAGAGCAACAAGCGAGAGAGTTACTACTGAGACTACTGTTTCTTGTCGTGTGTTTCTCTTTTGCATTCAACGATGTACGATCTGTTTATGATTCGTAAGATCCGTAAGAGTTCGTCACACGAATGTTTGTCCTGAGTGGGATTCGAACCCACGACTCGATATCACGGTGAGGTTAATCAGACGGGTCATGTAATACAACTGAAATCTTATTAAAAAAATCAATTTAATATCATAGAAAAAAAAAAAGATTTTTCAGTGCATTTCACCCGTGATATTTGTCCGATTTTGTCCCGACCGCTGTCACGACGAGAGTCAAAGTAATCGCCTGACATTTATTTTAATTTAGTCCAATCCTCGTTGAAACGAGGCCCGACCCGATATATTCAAGAAGATATTGCGGACTGGTTGATTTTGGTTATTTTGGTGGACATGTTATTATTCATTTTGTAAATAATTTCTTCACTTAATTGCTTATATAACAGAACTTCTAACAACGTTACATTAAGCCGTCGGTTCCGGTCGTTAAGCTTTGTCAAAGACCTTAAGGTGGCTTGGGAACATCTACACTGGGTTTGCCATCAATATAACTAACTATACTAATAACCAATCCGCAATATACTCATAGCAGCGTGGTGGAGTATGCTCTAGACCTTGCTATCCTTACATCCGAATTCCCTCATACAGGAGCGCCTACAGCGCCGCGAAAGAGGAGCAAAGGTCGCTCTATAGAACCGCAGAAAACAACGTGAAACTTTCGTACACAAAATTATATGTCACAAGTTCATTTCTGTGAAGCCTCAGCCAGCAGAGTTCTTATATCCGATATCATCAGCTCCTGTTTTGTGCCAGAATCCATTGACACAAAACAGGAAGTACATAGGTACGAGTACAGTTGTATTTTCTGCTTTATTGTGTTGAATACCTAATGTATTTTGTATTGTATTATCATTTTATATGAGACGAAACTAACACTATACCCTGTACAAGATAGCTTGATCTTTTTGACAGTTGTAATTTTTTCTGATCGACATAGCTTTGCAATGACGAACATATTATTTTCTTAATTTAATGATTTTAAAAATTGTATAAAAAAAAAATACATATAACACAAAAGTCCCTAAAGATTTAAGCGTTATCCGAAAATTTTAAGACTTTTTATTGCTTCAAAGTAAAATTTAAATAGGAACACTGAAAATAATAGACGTTTGCACAATGTTACATCGGTCGGACGGATGGGACACGAATAACAGGCAGTAACTGTTACAAATATCGATTACAAAAAATCATTATCAAAGATCATTGTTAAGTTATTGTTACGAACGGGGGGCCTTTTGGTTGGGGTTTCTTTGGCTAGTGGTTGGGGTCTCTTTAGCTGGTATAACTCTTTTTAGAAAAATAAGGTAAAAAAAATAATTTAATTCTAATTTTAATTACGCATTCCATCGTTCCATCGACTGGCCATATAAACCATTTATATGTCTAGTGCAATAAAGAATTTCACACATAATACACCCACACCATCTCGTCACAAGTATTTTAAGACGTAATTTTTTGGACTACTAGATATTTTCTGTTTCCCATCACTAGCCCGTCTGTCAAAAAGATCAAGCTAAGTTGTACAGGGTATACAAGCCTACATTTATCCACCGATGCTAACAAATTATAATTTTAATATATTAGTACGATGCGCACGTGCTTTCGCAATAAATAATTTAAACCTTAAAATTATACGTTACATGACATAACGGCCTTTTTATGTTTACATTTTACGACACAAATCGTATAAAATTGGCGTTTCTGTTGAACAATACCGTTTTGGTCCGTATATGTATGACTAATGAGTCCTATTTATATGAAGTACGGGAGCTGATGAACAAAATATGGGGCTACGTTTTCACCTAATTACGCCCCAAGCCGGTGTCCGCATCCATTGCTAATTAAATTACGTCATTTATATTCGCTCCTCTTTTTCAGCAAGGGAATTTTTTATTGATAAATTAAATTATAACACGTGTTGTCCTTTTCTCAACTTTTTTTATCACTATTCACGTTTGAGAAATGTTTTAGATACTTATTCTATTTACGAAGATGCACGCGATTGTAACGCACTTTGTTCTAGGTACTTAGGTTGTATCTACTAAGTACACTTTGAAGTCATCGTACTGCGATTACTTCCTTTATGCTATAGATTTTTTGTACTACTAATAAATTATAATTAATCTGACAGAAGATCCTGATTATGTGCATTCGGAATTCGTGCTAAGTAACGTACGTAACTCACATAAATGTAGTTTCCTCACGATGTTCCCTTACCATTACAGCAGGTGACATATAATTTCTTAAATCACACACAACTTAGAAATGTCATTGGTGCGTGCCGATTGGATCTGAACCCGGACTGCTCGTGTGAGAGGCGATTTTAATAGCCACTGGGCTGCCACCGCTGAATTATTGAACCAGTGGGAAATACCCCGGTGAGAACCGTGTTACCTGTGAACAATATCATTCATTTACCGTAATGGACTGTGGAAGAGACAGTCGATACTCTACCGATCTGATTAATATCACAAGGTGATATTCTCTTTAATTTACTCCGCCATTCAAACCTCTTGCTTTTATTATATTATGTTACAATTGAAAGCTGATATTGATTGTTTTTGAAAATATTATTACTAGGGTCTTCTTTCCGAAAATAGCTCGTAACAATGTTTTCGTGCTCTTGGTATCCCTAAGGTAGTAAGGGGTGTCAGACATATTCAGTAAGCAATCCCTGAATAAACCTTTGTTTATTTGGTTTTTTTATCAACCACAACCGGATACGACTCAGTAGTTGGAGGAAAATACAGATTGCCAGATTTTGAAACTTAATTACAGTTTGCATATATTGTCCTTCTTCTCCGCTTCATCGGAATGATGTATCGAAGTGATTTTGCATAGATGTAGTATACGGCTATAAGAGTGACATAGGGTACTTTTTATCCCAGAAAATTACACGGTTCCATGAAAATGGACAAAACAATGTTTTCATCGTTCGATTTGTAAACGAGAATTAACTATCTAATCTATCTCTAGGCTATCTCGGATTACGATCGCCCGGACTGCGGGTGAAGAACTTAAGAACTGCGGGGAAGATAACTTTTGTTATGTGGTAATAAAGTAAAGTTTGGTGTAGCTTGCTTGGTAATAGTTATACTTATTACATTTTAAAACATCCCTTGACGATAGAGGTAATTCTGGCGGAGGCGGAGTCCCGGGGAGAGCTAGAAACAAATAAACTCGAATACTCAAAGTTTATTTAGGAACTCAAAGTTTATCATAAATCGAATGAATAAGCGATTCTTGCGTACCCTTCTAATATACAAAACAAATTGCATTATATCGAAACAATAAACAAAACTTATTCGATTTCAGCCGAACAGCGAAAAAGTTTATGTGGAATGCTTAGCTCTAATAGAGTAATGATACACCGAAATTGTGAGCAGCGATATTCGAATATCGTTTCTCTTTTCGAGTTTTTCTGCGATAAGAAAGCCTTAATGATAATGTTATTAAGGTGCCTAATTATGTTAGCAAATGAACACGCAGTATTTACCTCCAGAATATCGTAAGTGCTTTTTGCTGCAATCAAAACACAGAAATATACTATGAGAATATTCAAGGATATTTCTTACGCAATATTTCAGAAAATATTGTACACTAATTCTAGCAGAAATAATGGATTCGAAATGAAGAAATCCGTACGAGCAAAGGTACCAAATAGACGTGATTATGGGCAGACGACAGCGCTCAAGTCCACGAGTGAAGACAATGACTCGGCAAACGAAGTATCTCTCTCTGACCAGGTGACCCAATGGGTAATGAAGATAGTGGGAAATCACTGGATTCAGATGGCACAGGATCAAGAGGAGTGGTACCGTGGGAGGTTTATGCCCACCAGAGAACTTTAGATGAACATAACAAAAATCAATGTGGCGCTGGGTCTTGTTTACTCTATGCTGGTACTATTCCAGGAGAACCGTTTACAGATTCTACCACCAAGAAACTGACATGAACTTTAGCAGCGCTAAGCCACACGGAAAGCCAACTTTTTGACTAACTTGAGACGTTGATTGATGCGGGCGATTTATTTAAACCGTAGGTATTTACCAAACACTGCAAAAAAATGTTCTTGAAAATACGGACCTATGTTGCGAACAAGGATAACAAAATGGTAAATTGGAGTAAGTTGCTGAAAATGTAGTTGCAGAGCCATCTTTTGAGTAAGATATAAACTAAATAAAAGCAAACATTGCTTTATTTTATTCTACTTTTCATAAATGATGGTTTGGTTATTATATATCTATGCTGAAATTAAATATAAAAAAAACCGACTAACGATGCCATGCAACACTCTTCAGACACAGCATAAAAATAGGTTTATAAATAAATTAACAATTACATTTATTTATTACAGGTAATTTATTACCTGCACGCCTGAGAGTTCTTCATAATGTTTTCGAAGGCATGTGAAGTCTGCCAATCCGCATTTGGACAGCGTGGTGGACTAAAGCCTAATCCCACCCATTATGCGAGGACACCCGTGCCCATCAGTGGGACAAAGAAACGGGTTGTGGTGATGATTTATAAATTACAATTATTTATTCGTAAATTATAAGTATATATAAATGATAAACTTTATAAAATAAAAAGGTTGGGTGCGCCGCTGATACCTCAGAATACAGAACCAACAGGAGATAGAGGCAGACATTAAGTTTGTGCTAGTGTACAGACGCTGATCGATCGTCTAATTCGTTCGTGACGCCAAAACACGGCCGTAAGGCGATTAACCGACCGCCTGTATCTCGTTAGCAAAGAATGAGTCGTCGGATGCAATTATTGCGTCCAAAATTCAATTGGGTCGAAATCCTCGAGTGGAGACCACTATATATAAGCACTATATCTAAGCAGCAGAAGTCTGTTTGTTTTTAGTTGTGTTTGTGACGCATAAATTCAGTTCGCTAAATAAATAAATACCCCATCGGTAGATCTAAGCCTGTATTGCGGGTCGGATATCTACATAAAATAATACAATTGAACATCCATGACCCGGGGACAAATATTTATCTCTGAATCTATATACGAGTATAATATATCGTTTCGCAGATATATATTGACTTACTACAGATATATGTACATACACTCGACGACAAAGGCGTTGCTCCAGCGGGATTCGAATTATTTGAGTATGTAGGTACATTATTAGGTCCAGTATAAAACTGTAAGTCCATTTCAGGATATTACCGAAACCCTGCGTTCAAATGCAAATTATTTTAGGTAATTTCACTATCTGTTGAAATATTATGTAAATTTTGGGTTCACCTTTAGGACCAACTTCAACGTAGCTTACGTATACGTATACGTATACTTATGGCACAGAAGTTGCTGTAATTGTATGAAGTTCTGGTGATCGCTTAAAAAAACTAAGCCATCCTACCACATACATACTATCTTCTTTTGGCAAGCTTGGCCATGAAAACCACCATCAACCCCGCCCTTTCTATGTCCCACTGTTGGGCACGGGCCTCTCTCGGAATAGGAGGGAATAAATAGGCAATTGACCTAGTGCGGATTGGCAGACTTCACATGCGAACACTATGGAGAACGCTCATGCATGCAGGTTTCCTTATGATGTTTCCGTCATCGTTCCAATAGGTGACATTTAATTTTAATTAACATAACGCCAAACGCGCCGCCGTTATAAGTATCATAGTAAGTATGTATGTATGTATGAGTAAATGTATCTGAGTATCTTAATCACAAATTAAGATTTGTTAAATAACTTAGCTACTGACCATGATAGTAACAAATGCCACCATTCGCCACTCTCGATTAAATACTCCAACCCTAGCAAGGTGGAGCGATATTCAAATCAAGGGTTGACCAATTCCAAGACTGAAAAAGTTCAAGAAAATCTATGAGGACTCTACCAACATTTGCACGATTTAATGGTGACTCATCGTATTCATTAATTATGTAGTCCCATCTAACTAGCCTCTATCTATAGCTTGCTACGATATAACCACATCGAAACTCATAAAATTCGACATGATGGTCCGTTTACCTATTCCATTATGGACCGTTATCGCTCTATAAACCTTATCTCCTCGTATTCATTGAATCGATAGCTTCAAACAATAGTCAATTGTACCAACGGACACAAAGTGTGCTATTACCATTAAAAATGCAAGACGTGGTTTGTTATTTTCTTCGTATCGATTTTAATGTTCTTGTGCTTATGTAGCGCTGATTTTATAAACCGCAATAAGTTATCATGCTCATATTATTACGTTTATGACTGGAATATAGAAAACGAATAATAATATGTCTCTCAGAAAATAAACTTAATTCTAACATGAAACAAAACCTCCTTCTTAAAGCTTTTTATAAAATAAATCACTACTTAAACGATAGAAGCCCTTCTATAATGGTTATTAGTTGTTGTTTTTCGAGTCCTGGTAAGTCGAGGACTGTTCTTATTCATCAGCAGTCCGTTCTGCGAGCGACGTGGCCTGCCCACTGCCACTTAGACGTGATAATTCTGTGAGCTATGTCAGTTACCTTTATTCGTTTACAGATTTCATCGAACAAAACTTTATACACCAGATAAATAAAGTAGGGTCGCAACAATTACATCAATTGAAAGAGTACTTACTCATTTAAAACACAGTGAGTTAATAGTTGATACATTGAATTTCCGCATACTCATAAAATATTTCTTATAACTAAGCGTTTATAACTGCTGTCTCAGGATAGTAAAACTTCGCCTACTTAAGATGTATGGCTCATAACAAAGTTTTGCATTTCAGCATATCTACTTGGCTGCCAAGTTGCGGTAATTACATAATTATACCTGAATTTAAGAGCTACTTTTAACGTACTACTTCGTAGAAATAAACAAAGTAAAAAGACTAGAAACATCATAAAAAATCGTCTTTTGGTTTGAAACCTTATGCATGCCTATGAGGTTATATTTTTGTAATAGGGTAGGCAATGTTATTTATTAGGTCAATTCCACCATCACAACCCTTTCTTTATCCCACTGTTGGGCACGGTTCTCTTCTAAGAATGGGAGGGATTAGGCCTTAGTCCACCACGCTGGCCAAGTGCGGATTGGCAGACTTCACGTGCCTTCGAGAACATTATGAAGAACTCCCAGGAATGCAGGTTTCCTCAGGTGTCGTTCACCTTTCAGCATGTGACATTTTATTTCTTAAGTCTCATGTAACTTTGAAAATTCATTGGTGCGTGCCGCTTGGGTTTGAACCTGGACCGCTCGAGTGAGAGGCCAATTATTCTGTGTTAAATAAACAGCTTCTTTTCTCTTCTAAATTCTTCGAAGACAAAAACAGATGATGTGTAGGTACGTATCTTCACATAACAATAATCCCAGCGAAATTGAATAGCCTAGTCGGAAGTCTAAGTTTGTGAGCTAATAATATTATAAGCCGAGCCAGGCGAACGCCAAAACTCCTCGCCGTCAGCTGATAACTTAGCTTCGGATTTAGTTATAAACTAGCTAAGATGGTGCAAGCGAAAAAAATGTTTCTTACCCCTTGTGAACTAATAGTAGATAAATAACACTGTACAAGCGAAAAAGTGTTTGTTACCCATATGAACTGATAACGATTTTTTGGATTAAATACAGCCTGCATGCAACACTGTACTTCCGCTCATGACAAGTTTGACGAACAACATTTAGAAGGAGAATATTAGTCTAGGATAGGTAGGTACTCAGTTTATTAGAATGAATGAGGACTTCACTCCTATTCCTACCAATATTTCGATGCCCCTACTAAAAGATAAGTGTAGACAACTCATATTACGAGTACTTATACGTCGCTAAAACTGTCAAGCTTGCCCGTTTGACATTTGAAGGTATAATCTACAATTTGCTTTGTATACTTGTGACTTATAGCAGTAAACGTTTAAAAGTTGAATAAAATAAGTAGAGCTATTATTATTAAATACTTGGGAACGTTGGGAACCTATTTAGTTTGTTGGGTGTAAATATCGTGAGTGGCTATTAAAATTAATGTCAGCGGTATTAAGTGTGATACCATCACTGAACACGACCATTTAATAAGCTAAAACATAAAACATAATTTAACGTTAATCTAGGATTTTGATAACACTTAATTGCCTGCTAAATTGCAATTCTGTATTGAAATCACGAAGTCAACATTTTAATTTTATTTTATTCCAACTATAACTAAAATTTAGTACACTTTACTGGTGTTTCAATGCAGTAGACTACTTTTTAACAGATCCTAGCAAAACCGCAGGCGTACATTGGTGTATGAATATAATCGGCTTAAGAGGATCATCCTCCTGTGGCGACAGTAATACTGTGGAATGGGTGTCACGACAAACAAATTTATTTTGTTGATGGCTACGGCGAATATAGTAGAGATACAGATACGTTACTTGAGGACTAAGATGGTCGCATATAAGGCCAACCGAAAACCACATCTATCTGCAACACAATTGCTATAAAAACAATAAACACACCGCCAAAATGGTACTCGGTATAGTATCAGGCGGTGCACGGTGGTACCGCCCCTGGCGAACTTTAAATAAACCAATGAAGTTTCTAGGCAGGTTCTATCACCTAAACCATTACCATGGTAACAATGGGATCACAAAGTTAGCTAAGGACGAAATAAAATAGAAATATTTATAAGTAGGTACTGTCTTTCTACAATTTAAACGTAGATTTACAATTTATACCAGTTTAACCACAAATGCTTTCGACTGTCGCTACGAATTAAAAATGTGTAAATTGGTAGCACTTCGAAGTCTCGTGGAGTTTCTATGTTCGAGGTTAAGTAAATACATTTGTTGAGAAAATGAAACGTGGGGAAAATGCATGCTCTCGTTAGCTGCACTTCTTTGAAACTAAAAGTTGAGGAGGAAATGTAAAAGTTTTACCTTTCTAAGACAAGCAATTTCTACTAGAATAATGTACTTTTTGTATTTGGTTCGCAGTTTAAAAAAGACAGACGCGGTGTATATTTACGCTACAGTACTCGTAGGTACGATATGCATCGGCGAGCGCCATCTGGTTGTATACTTACTTTTTTTTTTTAAAGTTACTACTGCTACTGACTTTGTGAATTTTAATACGATTGATAAATGTTTATTACAATTTACTATCTAAGCTTCAAAGTTTTGTATGTAGTTTCATTGGAATCGTAGAAGATTTTCCAATTTCAACTATCGATCCTACCTAATAGTCTTTCAAATTGTACCTAAGTCAACTCACTACTTACGGCTACTACATTTCAGTTCATTTATAAAGTAATTTTGAAAATATTTTTTCAGTTTACGCAGTCTTTTTTAATAATATGTATTTATATTTTAATTTTATAGTTTTCTTTATAAAAAATATTTTTGAAGACAATATGGCGCCAAAAATCGGTTATGTTAACTTTTAATATTTTTGATATACCCAGTGCCACTCTCACAATTTAGATGAATCTAATGACACCTCTAAAGCTAAAATCCATCAAGCCGATTTGCAATTGGCCTTGTTTTGTTATGTACTTGCCACACACTTGGTAAGTCCTGAGGGATATTTGGGAGAAACACAATAAAAGCAGCTGATCGTTACTTGGCGTATATTGCAAGTGACATTACATGGTATATTGCTTGATAATATAATATGAATCTACCTACATACATATTTGATAATATTTATAAATTATACTACACCACAGTTTTGATACCAAAAGTATCAACGGTAGCGTCTCCTGAAAATAACGATACATATCTCGGCGCGCGAATACCGACACATACGACTGTCGAACGTACGCAAAAACTTTTCTCAAACATTTGCGACACTGTTTGGAAGTTGTTTCGCAGGATTCTGAAAGTTGAGGCAGCACGTCGGACTAAACTCCGGTGTCTAGGTGTTTCGGAATTGTCCTAAGTTGTTCCGAGTTTCCCAAGTTCGCTGTTCTGGATAACGTACGTGCTTGTTATTGCAAACTGATGCCAACGGATGTATTGTTATATCTAGTTTTATGCTAACTATAATCAGAAACAATGAGAAACTTCTGCTTATGAACAGCTGAGAAAGAAACTTCAGCTTATGAATGCTATGAATCAGCTGGGAAAGTTAAATTTATAATAATTTCATGCTAATTCTAAACAGACTTAAATCTTAAAACTATCTTGCGAATAAAAACTACTTATTATAAATTATGAAAAACAATAAATTTAAAGCAATCTTTCGTTGGACAAATTCTATAGGTATTTTTGTATTGAAAAGTGGGACCATAATTTTTTTTTTCGTCATATAACATATAAAATATTTTAAGATCAATTAATGTATAATTGGTAGGTTCTTAAACGTGTACTTTAAGGAGCTGCTTTGGAATTTAGTATCCATTAAGCTCTTTGGCATTGAAAAAATGCATATTTATTTCTATAAAACCCTTGCATATAGTGGTCTAGTGATCGCAAGCGTGATTTGCTAGAATTCAAATGGTTCAATATAATTTGCCAGGATTGGATATTTTTGGGTTTCCTAACTTGAAATTTCCAGTAACTTGGAGTATGGATTTGTGCCCGTTGTAAAGCAACAGGCAATACCTGCGCACCCCTTCGGGGAAATACAGGCGTGATGTTATGTTATGCTAACAACTTCGGATGTGAAGAAACACCTGTGTAAGCGATTATCCACTAAGTTGTAGTTTTACCTCAGAATCTTGAAATTCATGCAACTCGCAACTATCTTTACCATTTTACTCACAGAGTACCTTTATATTTTACTGGCATAAGTTTATATTACAAGCTTACTCTCGAAATATCAGTCTTGATAGGTAACTTAATATTAGCTGGTCAGTATTGGTTTCGAGGAGTTTCATGAATATGCAATATTTGAATAAGCAATTCTTATTTTGTACTTGGGTAGAACAAGTACCGTCATGTTTCGTTCCGTCGTCCGGGTCTATAGACTTCCCAGCTTGTAGCTTATGTTAAATGTTAATGGATTCTTTAATTTTAATTTAGTAAATTTAGCATAAAAATATGTTACACGCAAAAAGCACTATACATTTTTTGTGACGGATGTGTAACAAAAACAAGAAACATGAACAATGTGGGAAAGAATGACAGTTACAATCGAGTGAATAAGTGCAAAAAGACGTTTTTTTGCGTTCGCGCGAAACCTTTATGACGATATCAAATGGGAATAATGAACTCATTTGCACCTCACCCGCTCACTACACCGCTCCCGCCACCGCTCACGCCGCTGCTCCCGCCGCCGCCCTCGGCTATGCCCGCGTCTGCTATCGCTTCAACAACGCGAACCTAGATTAATGTACCTCCATCTATTTTGTCCTCCGGGGAAGCTACATTAACATGTTCCGTCGATTTATTTATCTCCCGAAATGTGTTCATTCCTCTGAATTCATTCGCTACCTACTGGCTAATCTAGTTCGCTTTTAGTTCGCTTCAGATGCACTAGAAAGTTAACACTTCGTAGCTTCAATAACAGCAAGTACAAAAATACTACAGTCGTATTGAAACTCTTGCAAACAAAAATGAACATGCAAACGTTTCTTTTGTAAAGCGGGAATCGGTTTGAATAGGAATGTATACACGAGTCTTTGGCTACCGAAGAATTGAATCTATATAAAAACATAAATGGGAAAAATAGAAAGCCAAGTATAGAACGAAATTCTTCTCAGCTGCTTCGTCACAAAAAGATGTGAGATTTAAACGGATAAGTACAAGAGCCGTTCCACACATTTCTTTCTCCACCGTTTCTTTATGAATGTCTATCGAATAGCTATCTTCGAATAGTTATCTACTCGTATAATGATCTATCTTCAGTTGATACGTGACTAATTTCTTATATAGCAGGGGTGATAGCTTGGTGGCTAAAACTTAGTGCTCACTTGACTTGTTCAAATTTAAACAATACCAATAAGAGGTTAAAGTTATGTACGTTTTTGATACATTAAATTTCTTCTGCGGAAATGGCGAAGGAAAGCATCGTCAAAAAAGTCCCCTAACAAGGCGGGTGGGATGCGTAATCGCATTTACCTGAATTACAAAAAAACAGGTAGGTAACGCGGAAAATTATGTAGTTTAATCAAGAGATAGGTATCTATACTAATATTACAAAGAGAGAGAGTTTTTTATTTTTACTTTTTGTTTGTTTAAACGCGCTCATCTCTGAAAGTACCAATCCAATTTAATGATTTCTGAGATATAGTATAGGCTATCCAGAATTAGGCTTCACTTCTCAGATTGCCCTAAATACTGATATTTGTTTTAAAAATTACGGAAGGGCAAGCGCTCCTAAAACCGCGTGCGATATATTCTAAACTTGGATTAGATGGTCGGATGGATGGTCTTTTACCCCGTTAATACGTTTTATTGAACTTCTATTCTATTTGTACTTTAATGGGTAGAGTTTATCCGGATATTTCCTTGAGACGGAACTATAAATAGAAAATTTCGTTTTATCTAATCCACGCAACCGAAGTTGCGGGCTGGGCGTCCACTACTATATCATATTTAGCAAGTTGGGTTAAGAAGAAACGAAGCAGATTTAAAGTTTTAAATATATTATCTTTAAGTACGTCAGTTAGTTGTTTAACCGAATAGTAAAAATATAAACGTGTCCTTTTTGTAATCTTGTCCCATTTATTAGTCTTACCCCATTTCACTACACTTAGGTATATTATGAACTTACTTTATGGAACACATTAGTCAGACAATACAAGTTTTGAGCGAGCGTTTGGCTACGCGTGAACTCATCCTTAATTCATTAGAAGTCATCTCAGCAAATTTAGCTTTTCAAGTAAGTTTTGCAAATCTCACTAATTTCAAGTCTACATAACTTGAACAAATAAATATATACTTAGTTGTAAATCTTTTGTACGTTCGATATAGGTATGTAGCTACACTTTAATTAAGTAGTATTTATATGAGTTATATTTTTTTATCACACGATATGGGAAAGGTAAATAAAAAACATAAAGGTAAAAAAGATAGGAACTAAACTTTTTATTGAATAATATTTTTAATACTAAAAAAAACTCTATGGAACTTTATATATCGTAAACCTTGTTTTCCTAATATATTATTGCAATTACATCTGTAAGGATGAAAAGTTATTTTGGTGTAACCATAGAGTAAGAGTAACCTTTTGGTGGGTTACCTGGGACAATTTATTTTACTAAGAAAATATACTTTGCTTCTGCCGGCATCATGTGAAATTTAAATGCGTTAACAATCATTTATATTTTTAGGATTTGAATTCCGAACCTTACTAATAAAACGCCAAAGTACCTATGTTAAGCTTATAGCTCCATTATTTTAATTCAGCATATTATGATTTCATCGGAAAATATATTTTGAATCATAAAAACCTCCATGCATTAACCGTAGCCATTCTCACACCGGAACGTTAGTGTACGAAATAAATTTCATATTTATTTCTTTTCTGTACACCTTCATGAAATACCAAAAGGGTCAGAATTGATCAGTTGGCCTTTGGTTAGCAATGTAAGCCACGTTTCACGAGCCTTTCCTGTCAACTCCACATGTGGCTTTGTATTTTATTAAAGCTTCTGCAAAGGGCAAGATGGTTATCGCAGTAAATCAAGTTTTTGTAGAAAGGAGTAGTTAGCGAAACGGACTTTCCGATTTTATTGGAGTTCTTAGGTTTATTTACGGACATATACTCGTACCTATAAATATTAAGGAGAAATTGTTATATTTATACCTTTTTAGTTCACCTGTTAACCTTGTTAGTTCACCGTGCTTCGGAGGGCACGTAAAGCCGCCGGTCCCGGTTGTTTTCAATGCTGGAAACAATCGTTAAGCCTTGTCGAAGACCTTCGGATGGCTTGAGAACGTTCGATACTGGGTTGGCCACTAACCCCTCCATCAATCCGCATTGGAGCAGCGTGGTGGCGTATACTCTAGACCTCCCGCAGAAGTGTCTGTGGGGGAGACCCGTGCCCAGCAGTGGGACGTCTATGGGTCGCAGCGAGTTCACCTGTTGTAGCTTTACTAATGGTTTTTTTTTTTCAATTGTTACAGATACGAGCAACTTGGAAAATGAACCAATTTTACAAATTGGACACTCAGAAAAAATCTTTAGCCAAGGGGTAATTTAAAATTCACTTTCAAAACCAGATTCTTTTGATCTTTAAATTAGCTACATTAGCCACATTTTCCATTATACTTATAAAGGTTATTTACTTTTGTTACAGGAAAATGGCTTACGAGTATAAAAGGATACACCACAAAGAGGTTGATTTCGCGACTCGAATGGGGAAATGCTATCGTTTGCTCACCAAATCTATTAAAATGAGCTTAAATAATGCGTACAAAGCTACGTGAAATGTAGCATTTACCTGTCTTCACGCTCGCGAAAATGGGTCAAACATACACGCATGTCAACCGCAACTTTACCTCACTAAATTACTCCGAGTCTTTCGATGTAAGTGACGATGATAAAGACGTGTGCGGTGTTGCAGATGACCCTAAATATCCAAGTAGCTTCGGGATAACGCTCGCCGTGCCAGAATGGGAGGCCATTTGTACGGCCATAGTGCTCACTCTCATTATTATCTCGACCATTGTCGGGAATATTCTGGTAATTCTCAGCGTGTTTACTTACAAACCTCTAAGGATCGTACAAAACTTTTTCATAGTGTCTCTAGCCGTAGCAGACTTGACTGTGGCTATACTAGTCCTGCCCCTCAACGTCGCCTACTCCATCATTGGACAATGGGTCTTTGGGATATATGTCTGCAAAATGTGGCTCACGTGCGACATAATGTGTTGCACGTCATCAATTCTGAATCTGTGCGCCATCGCCCTCGACCGATATTGGGCCATAACCGACCCCATAAATTACGCCCAGAAGCGAACATTAGAAAGAGTGCTTTTTATGATCGGAATTGTTTGGGTATTGTCTTTGATCATTAGTTCACCGCCTTTACTAGGATGGAATGATTGGCCCGAAGTATTTGAACCTGATACGCCATGCCGCCTGACGTCACAACCAGGTTTTGTAATTTTCTCGTCTTCTGGTTCGTTTTATATTCCATTAGTCATTATGACGGTAGTATACTTTGAGATATATCTAGCTACGAAAAAAAGATTACGAGATCGTGCTAGAGCCACTAAAATTAGTACTATTTCTAGTGGTCAGAACAAATTTATAACAAAAGACTGTGACCATGATCAGGATTCAGTTAGTTCGGAGGCTAATCACAACGAGCACCAAGGCGTGACTCGCTTGGTTTCTGACAACGAAAAGAAGAAAAGACCTAAAAAGACTACTCCGAAGAAGAAGCCCAAACGCAAATATTGGAGTAAGGATGATAAGTCTCAAAATAAACTAATCATACCAATCCTGTCCAACGAAAATTCAGTTACGGATATGGTAGATAATATTGACAATCGAAACACATCGTCCGAGAGCAATTCTAAGGAAACGCACGACGATGACAGTATTGAAATTTTGGAGACCGTGCAAACAAAACCGCAGAAGCGGTCGAGGCCAAACCAACAGAATACTGTTTACCAATTCATTGAAGAAAAGCAACGCATTTCATTAACGCGCGAGCGCCGTGCTGCCCGTACCTTGGGCATCATAATGGGGGTCTTTGTTGTTTGCTGGTTACCTTTCTTTGTACAATACCTCGTAATCCCCTTCTGTAACAGCTGTTGCTTATCAAACAAGTTCATTAACTTTATCACGTGGCTTGGCTACATCAATTCGGCCTTGAATCCCTTAATATACACTATATTTAATATGGACTTTCGTAGGGCTTTTAAAAAACTACTGTGTATAAAACCGTAATTTACACAATAGTGCCAAATTTAAATTGTAGACGAGGAGGTTTCAAATTATATTGTCGTCACAAAATCTATGTTTTGTTAAAACAAACGTTAAAATAATTAGGAGTAGAATTGTTGTGCTTGAGATAATTCGACGGCGTTCATTTGCTCAAAATATAAATTTTGAACTTGTAACTCATTGTATTATGCGAAAGCAAATTGTAACATTATGTAGATGTTAAAAACATTACGAGTCATAGTTTAAGAAATGAAACCAAAGTTGGAGTAAAACTTGAAATAAATAATTGTTGTTAAGATGTATACTCAAATGTACATAAATAAAAAAATAATTATAACAAGTTCCAGAGTATTTAAACCTGTGCATAGTACAGTAAACATTCTCCTAGCTATCCGTTTTTACTCATCGTGTTCACCCACAGTGGAAGCAAGGAGAATTATTAATTGAGAGATAATGTTACGAGTATGTAAAAAATTTACCAAATTTTAATGTTTTTTATCTTATCAACGAAAGCTATTGTATTATAAATAGCAATATTAACTCTTACGTGTACATACATATCCTTGGTCCAGTCTTATGTAAGTAACTAGAATATCTGTAAATATTAAATAATATAAGACTACTATGAAGATATTAAAATTTTATTCGTTCAATATAACTAATGTAATAGAAATTTAGGTCATAATTCAGTATTTGTAAAGTAAATAACTTAAAAGTGTACCATGTTATGGAGACCATCCAAATTATTTCATTATATCCCTTTTTAAATAATTTGAGCCCTTATTTAAAAGGGATATTGCAAGCCAGTCTCAGTTAGTTATCCATAATTTGTGATAAAATAAAGCTAGTTTTCTTTATAAGTAAAGATTCTTTTTCTAAAATGGTTAATTGTTTTATTGTGTACCTACTAAAATTATCGTAATAGCATCTAATGATTTCAAGTGGCAAATACATTTTATTATTATTTCTATGCTGGGCAGTATGGCATTTGGCCATTTTTAACGTATAATAAAAGTCGTTAAGCTTTATTGGAGTTAAGCCTTGTTGGAGCCCTTTATATACTAACATTTTAATAGAGTAACAAATCGGCTGATACTGGGGATGTCCACTACACCTGTAACCGAACCGCACATGGAAGAGAACGCTCAAGGCATCGTCAGCTGCGACCTGTGACTATGTACCCCACTTAATAAAAGTCGTTAAGCTTTCTTGGAGTTAAGCCTTGTTGGAGCCCTTTATATACTAACATTTTAATAGAGTAACAAATCGGCTGATCCAGGGGATGACCACTACACCTGTAACCGAACCGCTCATGGAAGAGAACGCTCAAGGCATCGTCAGCTGCGACCTGTGACTATGTACCCCACTTAATAAAGAGTGGTGGCCGCTTATGGCATCATAGTTCTAGTGGTTTTTAGGGTGGCAAATTTCTGGGTTTAACACCCGCGTCGAGCTAAGTACTTATTGGAATTTCTTAATTGAAGTTTCTAGCAGTTGGTATCTCGGTGGTTGGATTAGTCACCTATTGAAATTTAGGTGACGTTAAGTTTTTATTATGAAAATTATGGAATCCAGAATCATTTTGATTTCTTGAAAACGTGATTTTTGTTTTGTCCTCACAGATTTTGTTTAATTTACAAGCAACTTTAAATAATAGCTATAATATAACGTATAATATAAGTAGTGATTCAATTTACATAATATATCTACCTACAACAAGTTGCAATTTTTTGTAAAACACTTTGGATGGTAAATTTTTGGACATAATCCAATGTTTGCAAGAATATTAGGTATTCGTTGCAGTGCCAAAAGTGCTTGCCGACTTATCCAACTGCAACTCGAAGGCGTCCAAAGTAAAATTGAATAAGAAAATGTTGCTTTACTCGAAATTGAAAAACTTAAACTTGACAAAACTTTAATTTTTATTTCCACATTTTAAATTCTCTGAAAGAAAATACTAACGACGACAAAATACGGGACTTTACTACACTCATAAGATCTGTTTGTTGATTTAGCCTTAAATTCCGAATATCAAGTATTCAACATCCACTTTTGAAGTAACCACTCCGCCAAATTCGTAGAGTGATTCGGTATGCTTGCCCAGTACGGACTCTTACACACTGTGCCCTTACGGACAGTGTTCAGTGACCAGTATAATTCTTTTTAAGTGAAATAAAATTATTATTTCGTAAAACTGGTAGTATTAAATTATCTTATAAAATAGTCGAACAGTTTTCAAAATACATTAAAAATCAATAATCTCTATATTAGATCAATTTGTGTTATTACAACCTTCGACCAAAACTATTCGATCGAAGAATACAACCTCGTTCTAATGTTAGACACTAAAGGAATCCAAAAAAGTTCCAACTTCTGATTGTATCATTGTACTATATTCTGTGCCTCTGAAAAATCATTGAGTGATACCAAAAAAGGGTAAACGTGTTTTATTTTATCATTACACTCTCTTAGGTCATAAAAATACACTCACAAAAAGACACATCTTTAATCTAAAAGTAATATTGATTTATCAGTCTAACGAATTACAAACGATGTTCTACAAATACCCATTTCTTTTTCACTTAAGGCTTTATACATTTCATTTGAAGAGAGCGCTTGTGAGTCCTCAGTCAGTACATAGGCAAGTATTAGAGATCGGTATATTTTAGCGTTACATACTCAGAGCCTTCCTCCTATTTACATACACACACATACATTACATTTACACTAACCAACATACAACCAATACTATCAAAGATTTTAGCGTATAAAATATTCGTCATTTGAAAGTGCTTACAAAGGCACCGGAACCGACAGCTTAACGTGCCCTCCGAAGTACGGAAGCCCTCATGACTTTTTTCCACTAGCGCTCACGCATCTACGAATGGGTCCTACGCGAGCCCTTATCATTATCATTGTAACCCAATAAATTATTTTATTAACCGACCTCAAAGAAAAGAGGACGTACGATTTTTTTAATCTCATCTAAAAAAAAATTAAAATTTTTTTCTTTGCAATAATTTCACCTAAGAATGGAGCCCATTCCTCAGTTTACTTTGAATAAACAAAATAAAAACATTAAATGTCTCTAAACTTAAATGGCTTACCATTCGACAAAGGCGTTGCTCTAGGATTCTAACCCTTCTTTATTCGATCTTGAACGATCCAATTTCTCCTCCTTACCTAAAGGAAAACTTCCAGTATCGTCATGAAAATCTTGATAGAACTCTTCGCTCTTCATCCAATCTTACTATCACTACTCTTCCGCATAAAAGTGGGTTTGTCCACTATTCCTTCTCTATTCAGGCAATACTGCTCTGGAACGCCTTGCCTGAAGAAATTAGGAGAGCTCCGAGCAGAGATAATTTTAAAAAACTGGTCCGGAAGTACTATCTGGAATCTAGCCGCTGATTTGTTTCACCTGTGTTTAACGTGTATTATACTATATATTTATGTGTGTATGTATGTGTTATGTTATGTATGTATTGTATATATTATAAATGTATAATAGTTATATGTATTATAATAATATGTATTATTTTAATGAATAATATTTAAATTTTACTGTTTACTTTTTATTTGATTTTCATTATTAATTTTCATAAACGCCTACCGCTACCTCTCACCATCTCAAGGGTTGACTGGTAGACAATGCCTTCAGGCATTAAGTCCGCCCATTGTAATCTACAATAAAGCGTAAAATAAATAAATAAATAAATGTTAAAAAGCTTTAGCATGTCGAGTCTCGGTCCATTTGCGAACTTTGCTCTCGTATATTTTTTCTGTTATGAGTCTCGCGGGCAGTGCTTGCGTCTTCACGACTTTCTGGGTCAAGCGTAATGTTACTTACAATTACACATTATTTGCTGCATTACAACTTATAACAGTGTATAAACAGAGGAGTATCATCTCTGTCGAGTACGTTGACAGAGATGTAAGAACACATAAAAACATTACTCGCCGTCCGTGATTAACCCCCTCTCCCCTAATATAATACGACATATTAGCATCCGACTCCACGACACGGAACCTTTAATCCTTACGCATTACTAACAGTTATACTGGACTAATACTAACAACAACTAATAGAACAACAATATCAGTAACAATCCCTGCCCCATTCTTCACACCTACTAACGGATTGACCAACTAACTATAGTAGTCTCTACTCGTATTTGAGTCTTGTTCAAAGTCAGTCAGTTATCAGCGAGGATCAGTGGATGGGCGGTGCTGCATACTCGTTTACTAACTTAAATAAAAAGAAAATCCAGATGCGGGAGACGTTTAATTATTATTATCGCAAGACTAATCCGGGAAGTTCTAACGGAAAGGGGTTTAAGTTAATACAAACTTCGGTTTACTTACAAGGCCAATATTAGTTTAATTTATATACCTACATACGAGTATACCTGAGCAGTTCAAATTAACGATCAAAGAGAAGTTATTACGGATAAATCTTAAGCTCCAAAGTGAGCAATTTTTGTACACTCACACAGATACATAACAGCACGTTTGTATTTCCCTGAAGCGGTAGGCCAAGGTGTGTTGTAGTACAAATAATAATACTTTAACGCAATACAAAATACAAAATATCTTTATTCGAATATTCAGGTTTAGAATACCTAACTGCTGCTTTAGTTTGCACTGTGTTGTAGTAGTCAGTGTCTACCTAAGTTAGTCAGCAATTAATCTTGCTCACTTACTTATACTACGCTAGTATACCTAAACTACACTACGCTATTAAAAAAGCAAGTGTGCTTTAGACTACACGACTGAATTATATGTTTATATATGTACATATACATGCATAAAAAGGAAAATATGAGTTTGATGGATGATAGGTGTCACTTTTGGAAAATAAACTATTGCTATTTCTCACTTTCTTTCTTCACTAACTTTATCTCCCTCTCAACTTCCGGTCGCCTTCGCCTGATCCATTTTCCGTAACGCTCTCGTCAAGCATTCACCAGCCTACCCCCCAAGTGTGCGTAAAGAAGTTTTACTTAAAAAATGGTCGCTACACCCTATCAGATACCTACTACCTACAAGCTGTCCTAATTGTTATTATATATTACTATAAAATTATTGTTATCTAACTTTCGAGGGTGAATGTAGTCAATTCGCTGTCTGAAGAACATTACAAATGCAGAGTAACCAAATGCCTCAGTAATTTTTTGTGATCCAAAATTAAACGAGCAGCCGTTGATGTTGACTTTTGGGATCTAAAACACGCTTGTTTGGGAATTGTTAGAGTTTGACTGTAAAAACTGAATTGCACTGGGTTAGTAAGTTTAAATTATTATGTACAAACATCATGTATGTCTTAGCATTATTTCATATTTCCTTACAGTTTTAGAAACAAATTGGTAAACATCTGGAATGGCAACGGCCGCCAATCTTGATTTTGTTAAAGATTCAGTCTTCAGTCAGCCAAGTAATAATTTTTGGTAATTCGCCAGGTAAGTAAACAAGATATTAAGTTCGTTTTGAAGGGTTCATTTGTAAATTATCATTATAATTATTTATATATTTACTACTAGTGGACGCCCGCAGCTTCGCTCGCGTGGAATTAGACATTCACTAACTTCAAAAACGGCAAAGTTTCATACTAAATTTGCACCCCCGTTTTACCCTCCTAGGGGGTGAATTTTCAAAAATCCTTTCTTAGTGCTCCCCTACGTTATAAAAGGAACCCCTGTGCAAAATTTCAAGTTTCTAACCCTTATAGTTTAGGCCCTGCGTTGATATGTCAGTCAGTCAGTCACCTTCTCCTTTTATGTATAGATTTTCATAAATACAATTCAATTTAATCATAACATAACATTACGATTGTATTTTCCAAAAGGGCAGGCAGATGTATGTTGTCGTAAACTTTTCACCATTTATGTTTTGGCCATACACCGGACATAAATTCAGACAGAGCTACCACCGGGCATTTCAAATTAGTAGAAATAGTTGTTGCCCCACCCGGGGATCGAACCAAGGTCCTCTAGCCACAAAACCAACGTGGCAGAATTCATTTTAATATTTTTGTTTGCCTCCTAAACGTTCACAAAATGGGCATAGTGTAGGTAGGTTTATTTTTACAGTATGCATTGTCAGATGTATGTATACTATATAAGTTCTGATTAGATGGATGGGTAGACTTTTATCCCGTTAATACTTCTACTTCTATTGGAACTTCATTTCAGTTCATTCATCATTCATTTCCTTGAGAAGGACAGGAACAATAAACGAAACGGCGTCCACTAGTAATACATAATTGTAATGTTGTAGTAGGTATTATTTATTGAGAGCCATACGTAGCCACAAGCCCAGGCATGATTAATTGTAGATGCGGTGAACCATAATGTAATTAAGCGTTATCGCTCCATACACTGCAGATTCGTCCAATTAATGAAAATAAAATGAATGCACAATTATTGCAATGATCAGCAAAATTACAGTCAGTAGTATTATCACAAACACACAAATATGTGGATTCTGGACAATGGGTCTTGACTCTCGGATATTGGTTTGTATTAGCATACAAACCTCTTGTGCACTAAAACGCAGCTTTCCAGCTCGCTTTAAGTAGAACCATCAGGGCTTATCCAAGTCCACTTGGGTTGCTCTTTCTTCATGAAGAAGGAATTTATTACCACGGAGAGTTTCTCGTTCTCCAAGAAGTCGCTGATTCGGTCCTAATGCAAAGGACCCAACCTTCTACTCGTCACCATTTCGCGACTAACCTTGCAGTCTTTGAGGTATATTTTGGCTTTGTGTACTTATCTAACGAATTGGTTCAGGCTGTAATGTTAGATTTAAGTTTGTGTCTATTAAATAAATAAATAAATAAATAAATAAATAAATAAATAAATAAAATACTAAGGTTCTCAAAAAATACTTCAATCAATAGTGTGTGTAGATGTCGGTGTGAAGCCTACACGATCTTCAGTAAATAACGTTTATTTATTTTGAGTGTAGGTACGCTTCCCTTTCCGACACACTACGTTGTTATCGACGCCGGGGACTGGGGGCCGGGGCGGGGGTTGTACTATCATGTTAAGGGGTTAGTCATAGTCGCCGCGCTTGGCCAGTGCTAATTGGTGACCGCAGTAGGTTTCTCAGTACCACATCGAGAGACGCTGCTGTCCGTCTTTTGTACCGTGTAATGTTTCCTTGGGTGAACTACATACATCAGATTACCAGCATTAAATATATCGTTAAGCCGACTATAAGCATGAATAGCTTTCAATGACTGTTTATATTCCACAAAATGAAAGCTGTTGAGAAATTTTACGCTCGAAGTAGGTACGGTACTATAAATCTTTAGGATAATTTACTGGGAGTTAGTTACAGAGCTTACTTAATCTATATATATAAAAGGAGAAGCTGGCTGACTGACTGACTGACTGACCGACTGACTGACATATCAACGCAAGGCCTAAACTATAAGGGTTAGAAACTTGTATGATCAGCATGATGCAGTCTCACTGTTAAGTTTAACATCTTTAAGTATGTGTTACTGTGTAAGTGACATGTAAAAAACACCAAACAAAAAATAACAAAGTAAATAATATTCGTTAATACTACCTCGTTAATGCACAATAACAAGTTTCGTAAAAACTTCACTATCTAAATTACAATCACAGATCTGTTTGAATGTCCAATTTGCATTTTGTCACAAATCCTTGTTCGCCAATTACCTTTAAAACCATTTAAATCGATCACTTCAGTTCTCTCCAATTTGTACATAGTTATTTCAACGTCAATCCAATACTTCACTTCGCTGGAATAATCAATTCCAACAGGTTTAATTTCAATGTTTAATCGTTTGGGAAGCATAAATCTCCAATTTTCTGGAATTTAGGTCCGCAATTATTATCTTCTCCTTTGAATCTCAGGTCCAAAATAAAATCATCATAGTCTAAATATTCTTCATAGTCTTCATTAAGCCTTGATTCGTTGTAGTTAGTCGGCTCTTCAAAAACAATAGCGTCTTGGTCAGTATAGTTCGGATAGAAAATATGCCTCGCGTAAACACACGAAACGAGGTTTAATAAGACGCACGTAATAATTACTTTTGCCATATTCGGTCTCAAGTGTCTCTAATCGTGTCGTGCCGACGAATGTCGCAATATATCGAGACACCTGTATTAAGGCATATCATGAAATGAATACATGGCTAGTTTGGTGTGAGCGTTTCTTACATTTTCTACTGTTTCAACTAGACTATTTTGAAGTTTGTTAAGGTAAAACTTGGCTAATCCAAGTTTTACATACATTAATTGTATAACTGCCAAGTTCAAACATGTAAATATAAAATAAAATGTAAAGTTACAACAATAAATTCAATTCATTTAATATTTGTAAATTTTTCCACGAGAAAGTACAAAAAGTTGAAAACAGTATATTTCATGGACTCATTATTTAGTTTTTATTAGTTATTAACATACACTGGCTATGTTTATTAATTGTAAATTCTAAAATGTGTTTATTTCATACAAAAAATTATTAAACAAACACATTTTATGATGACTTCGCGGCAAAAATCCACAAAATTTGCATAACAAAATTTACGTAAAATTTAACTTAGTAAAAAGGGTTATTAAAACTAATGAAAAGAGTAAAGTAACTATATAGAATGAATTATGACTATTGAATCTAGAAGACAATTACGAAAACCGAAGAGGTTATAGCTAGTTAGGATGAGTAAAAGTCTCTGAATAGCTGCAAAGCGCAGGAAGTCCCTAAAACTGCGATGACATGACAAGCAAGCTTGGTCCGTGAATTTTACAAGTTGTACGTAAAGTCAGTCATGAGTTATATAATTTATAACGTGTCTTATGCAAATTGTTTTGAATAAGACTAAATTGTTTTAGGATAATCAAAGAGAATTACCCTCATTTTAAACTTGATTTCTGATTGGAATTCTTTTCATCATGTCATTAAGGTTATCACTTAAATTAAGCTATGAACATAATCTATGCCACGCTAATTACAAACTCTAAATGAATACATAATCTAAACCAATCAATTATTTTTTAAGTGTCTAATCCTAATGCGCTCATAGCTCAGTGACTTAAATTGACCTCTCCTTTGTGACAGGCCAGGTTCAAATCCCAGAACCACGCATGAATTATATTAGTTTTCTTGAGTGAACACATACCCCCCACCCCCTCCCTCATACATCAGTTTACCAGCATTCAACGTATCTTTACAATTTCAGCCTGTTCTTTATGAAGTGAGGTTAAGCCGATTATAAGCATGAATAGCCTTCAATGACTGTTTATATTCCACAAAATGAAGGCTGTTGGGAAATATTAGACTCGAAGTACGGTACTATAAATCTTTAAGATAATTTACTGGGAGTTAGTTACAGAGCTTACTTATTAAGAAATATTTTCTGCTGGTTAATATTGATTACTCAATCGCCTCCGTTCTCATACTTCGTAGATTACAAGAAGTTGATAAAAAATCAAGTGCATTCCTACTTGTGCTACTATTTATGTTCTAATAGTAGAACAAAATGTTTTCTTTTTCACGGCACAGATCTACTCTATACACCATAGATCTACCACGCTGCTCCAGTGCAGATTGGTTCGTTAATTCACATTATTATAATATAAATATAATAATGTGAATAATGCATGCCAATTATTACAGACTTAAACAGCATGCGCTTATATTACCGAACTCAATTAATTAATACTTTAAATAAAGCAATATTTATCATGAAATCCGCGTATTGTACTCACAATGCATGTTTTTCTATTTACAGGCTTACTGCTTGCTGCTGCTGTATTTATTGTTATAATAAAGGGATGATACATTAATAAAATAAGACTTTACATATAAGAATCGGAAGGAATCGGCGTAACCATTCCATTCCTACCAAATTCTCGATTAAACATTTTTCTTTCATTTTTCTAAAGTATCTATCATGTATTAAATGCAAATGAACATTGGGTGTAATTTCCGGCAGAACCAGGATCTCTATACAAAGCGTAAACGTGTATTAATAATAATTAATTACTCCATTACAATCCGAGAAGTGACAAAACGGGAACGAGATGATTAATCACCTGCCAGGAACTTGCCAGGCGATATCCGAGCGGGACGTGGGCCTTGATAAAGAAAATATACAGTTAGGGGAGAAACGACAAATTAGTACCGGGTAAAATATTGCAAGCTGAGAATAGAAAAGGTTTGCATACGGGCATGTAGCATCCACTCGCTGCTGCCGATTTGATGTTCAATCAGTGCAGTTTCTTTTTTTTTTAAATTCTCTTTGTCACCAGGAAAGTCTCCGAACTGCTTTTAATATTTTAATTTCGAATATTTGTGTACGACGACATCGGCTTAGATCGTAGAAGTTTTTATATGCATTTTTTTTAATATTGATTCTCTAAGATTAATTCGTTTAATTGTAATAATTTTTATTCGTTTTTATTGCTTTTTCCTATTTTTTTATATTTATCAATTTGAATTTATGTACCTACACAGGAGCATATGAGCAGGAAACACAATCTTAAAATATGATTTATGTACAAAGGTAACGCTTATATATATCCTATTGTTTTTGATTCTCTTTTCAGTTTATTCGGTTCGTGTGTTTTAATAATGTGAAAATAAATGTTATCGAAGACCTCCTTTTCGTTTTGCACAAACATCCCAGGCCCACAGACAGACTAGGCAACCAATAGTTCTCAACAATTTGTGAACATGAATTATTGTATTATTGTTTGAACATGTCATTGCGCCTGTATTATCCCCAAGGGGTAGGCAGAGGTATGTAGTACACCCACTTTTCACCAGATATGTTTATAGGTCGCATGTTATGGGTGTTGAACTTATTGCCATACATTGGACACAAATCTATCCTCCGACCGGGATAGAACCTAAGACCTATATCTTAGCAGTCGTGCTTGCGACTACTAGACTAACGAGGCAGTAATTGTTGTTAAGTAATATAAAATTCTACAAAAGAGTAACAACGGCATCAAATATGAAAATAATATTGTATCGTTATTAAAATATTAGTACATTTACGACGAAAAAGCCTCGTTCAATATAAAATTTCTATCTTAAATTGATTTATTCTAATATAATCATAATTAAAATCATTTCACGATAAGAACTTCTTAATTACTGATGCCAAAGTCCATCAGCAAGTTTAATGTAATTAGGCCCATGAAATTAGTTTACTTAAAAGTACCTGCTTGTTATTTCTGTATTAAAGCTAAACCAATTTGTATGTTCAATAAAGTCCCAATTAATTTGTATAGCTATTTAAGTAGTGGTCTATTGCTATGTATTCATTATTTTTACTATGGCTCAGTGGTAGGTCCGGAATTCTGCTAATACTGAGAAGAGATCGGTACCACAGTTCTAGATTGATTAGACTGGCCATCTGCGGGTTGGAAGACACACGATTTGAGAATATTAGTATCAGCTCTGTTTTCTAACACTGCTTTTCTGCGACATTAAAGTAAGTGATATTGTTAAAATATTTACTTTGGAACGTGTCTCTGTTTGTCTCGTATAAGTATTTTATTCTTTTTTATAATCAACGTAGATTTTATCCCCAAGTCATCGGAGTAAGTTACAAAATAACGATGAAATTATACCGTTAAAATTTTTTTTTTAAAAAGCTTTTTAAAACTTTTTTTTTATTTTCATGCATTGTCATCGGAACCAAATATGTGCGCCAAATTTCAGCTCGATAGCTTCAGTGGAAGTGGGTGAAATATTGATTGCAAGATTCCAGGACATACTCGTACATATAAGATACATACGAGTGAAGTTAAATAAAAGCTTTTAAAATAATAATAAATTAATAGTTTAAAAAAACTAAAAAAACACGCTTTTATAAAAAATCCAACTAAAAAAGAAGTCATGAGACCTTGAAACCTAATCGTGGTCAAAGTTCATTACAAGACTTTACCACAAGTGCAAACACGACTATGATACGATATTCCATCATGGAATGCCAGTGCCTATCTTCCGGCTTCATCATCAGACCTTGAAACCTAATCGTGGTCAAAGTTCATTACAAGACCTTACCACAAGTGCAAACACGACTATGATACGATATTCCATCATGAAGTTCCAGTTAATATCTTCCGGCTCCATCATCAGATCAGTTCGACAGTACCATATTATTGTATTGTCATCAGAACTACATACAGCTGCCAATTTTCATTACGCTACGATCCTTGGAAGATGGTTAAATTAGCTCTCTTAGATTCCACTTTAAAGTAGCAAATATCTTCCGGCTCCATCATCAGATCAGCTCGACAGTACCATATTATTGAATGTGTCTCAGAAGAACATACAGCTGCCAATTTTCATTACGCTACGATCCTTGGAAGATGGTTAAATTAGCTCTCTAAGATTCCCTTACATTGTGAGTTACATACAAGTGGACCTAATAAAAGCATGTTAAAAACGGTCGAATCCTTAATTATTTAAGGTCTTTAAATAATTTTTTACGAAGGATTTATTTTAAGATTTGCATTTGAGTAAAAAACTTACGCTGTTAAGTACACGTTAACATAAATTATGTTCTTTTACTAAAAATGTGTCTACAGTCTGAAAAAAAAATTACTTGCACTGCGACAGTCAGTCCTGCACAGTTCTTTGTAAGTGTGAGCTTGTAATTTATGCAAAGTAACTTGAGCTGCTTAGTCGCCTGTATTACAGTCAGCGATGTACTGTTTTCGAAAAACACTATGTTAGAACCTCAAAACACTACACTAGGTATATACTAAACGTGACTTAAACTCAAACTTAAACATTCCAAACATAACAGAACTTACTAGTAGGTACTCGTATGGTATGTATTTTATTTGTATTTCTATGTCTCTAATTTTCTAATTAATATAATATCTAGTAACTTTCCTATATAATCATAAATTAGTGATATTCTTTTCTAGTTATTTCATAGTAACATTCACTAAAATTAGGCCTAGAAAAGTAAATTAATTATATGAGTCGCATCGGACTAAAACCTCCCAACAATATTATCCTTATAACCCTAATAGCTTAAGCATTTATAAGATTATTGGGATTTCCTTAAATGAAAATCCCCGTAGTAACCCGGAGTACTGGAGTCTGCCTATCCCTTTGAATCGCGGAAGATGTAATGTTATTTTAAAAATAACAAGCTCAGAACACTAAGAACTTATCTATTTTTAAGCAGTTTTATTATTTCTCACTTAGCTTCCGATAAGACGATAGCATTGAAACCGGACAATTGGAACGTTTAGAATACTGCTGAGAAAGAAAATTTAATAATGGAAACGTGGAGATACTCGCTCGAGATCGTCCTGTATAGGTCATGGCGTATAGAAAAGAGGAATTCTATTTCCAGCCTAGACTATTTTAAAATTAGAATTTATATTGTCAGTTGACCTTATCTTGATAACAAGATAAGGTAAAACAATTCGTTTTCTAGCCAATCGAGTTATAATAATATATCACTAGCACGATACGTGAATGATATTTAAAACGGCTCGGCGTTTTATCTTTACATCCATTCTTGTTTTAAGAATGGTATATAATATAATAAGAATGGTATATCTATATATATAAAACGTAGAAGCTGACTGACTGACTGACTGACTGACATATCAACGCTGGGCTGGGCTATAGTTTAGCTATAAGGGTAAGAAACTTGAAATTTTGCACAGGGGTTCCTTTTATAGCGTAGGGGGTAAAACGGGGGTGTAAAGTTAGTATGAAACATTGCCGTTTTCGAAGTCAAGTGGGCAACCCGAACGCGGGCAGACGCCGTTAATGGGTCTAATTCTACGCGAGCGAAGCTGCGGGCGTCCACTAGTATAATTTATGTAAAGTAAATATCACCATCACCACCCAAACCCTTTTCTTAGTCCCACAGTTCGGCTCGTGTGTGCTCTCGGGAAATTCTGTTAGGCTATAGTCCACCAGTCTACCACGCTGACCAAGTGTGGATTGGCTGACTTCATGCCACAAAATTATAGAGTAAGTACTCTCAGCAAGCACAATTACAACTATGTTTTTCTGCACCGTTACAACGGGTTACATTTAATTACTTATATTGCTCATAAAGTAGAAAGTGCGTGCCACTTGGATTTAAATCCGTTTCCCCTCTAGTCATAGGGGAGTAGCCACAACAAAAAAAAAATTGGATTAATAAATAAATAAAATAAAAAAGTAAATTAATAAAATAAGATAACGCGGTCTATTGTTTTAGTTTTGTTGTATTTACATATACCATATCTTGCCGGATAGACACAGACGATAAGCCTACGAGTTCAGAAGGCACAGGACCGGGTAGGAGTGGTGTCGTTTAGAAGAGGCCTATGTCCAGCTTTGGACCTCAAAAAGATGATGGATGGAAACAATATACAGAACAATGAAATGAAAAGTTTTCCTTCGAAAACCTATGTTCACAAAAACTGTCAAACAAATCCGTTCACCGCACAGTGTTCAGGGTTCCCACGTTGTCGTATTTAATGAACGCTGCGTCACTGTCGGAAGCGGAAATTGACAGACTGGCGTCAGTGTCTGGACGCGTTCATGGAAACCCTATTTTGACTTCGACAGAATAGGTTTATTTAACCCACAACCCACTTCAGGCACGTGTCCCTTTTGATATCTCGAAGAATTTAAGACTTTTAGCCTATAATATGTAGCGAAAATGTAGCGTCCATAGCCCAATGGCTCGAGTCGATTCAATGTGATCAAAAGAGTTAAGCAACGACGGGCGCGGCCGGTTTGTGTATTGATGACCGCTAGTTGCAAAATTTAATGGACGCTACCGTGCTTCGGAGGGCACGTAAAGCCGTCGGTCTCGGTTGTTTTCAATGCTGGAAATCGTTAAGCCTTGTCGAAGACCTTCGGGTGACTCGAGAACATTCGACACTGGCTTGGCCACTAACCCCTTCACCATTCCGCATTGGAGCAGCGTAGTGGCGTACGCTCTAGACCTCCCGCAGCAGTGTCTGTAGGGGAGACCCATGCCCAGCAGTGGGACGTCTATGGGTTCAGTCAGTCAGTCAGTCAGTCAGTCAGCTTCTCCTTTTATTATATATATTGATAGATGATTCAATCTATTAAATTAGTAGTCATCGGTGTGCCACATGATTAGAGAATGATCATATGATTAGCCTACTTCTTAACTATACCAACACAGGGTGGCAGTGGTAGATGGCGCTCGTTAAATACTCGTTTGCATGCATATTTTTTTTTATTTCAGGCATATATTGCCACTGTATCCATTTGCTTTTATAAATATGTTTCAGTAGGCTCATTCCGTATAGATAGAATTTATTATTCCATTAGCATTAAGTTAGGCTTCTGTTATTCTAACGGATCCCTCAAGGGCCCGCTGCGAACATAATAAAGATATTCTTATCTTTATTACACAATATACATTATCCAGTTGTTATAAATAAAAGCTTTTAAATATTTGAAATAGGTAGATCTTTAGCAGAGTTTATTTGAGATCCACGTTTAATATTCGGTGATTCGATGAGGCCTAGTACATAATAGCATCTGAAGGCATTAATTAATTAGATAAACCCTCCTAAATAAACCCTTGGTTGCTGAGCGACTGTAAGACTAGATTCTCCATGGTGGAAATACATATAATGAACAATCGAACACATTGTTTTTAATAGACGTAATAAGAGTTCCACATGAGAATAATATTTATGCAAGGTTTTGCTATTAAATATTATGGTCCATTAAGGTTTTGCTTGCAAACATAACAATTATCTAGTACCTATAAGTAAAGTAGTAGTTGTCGGTAAAGCAACCAAATAGTGACTTAGGTTGTTCGCTATTTTTTAGGAACGATGGCGTTTATACATCGCAAATGAGCAGATATTACATGCTTGATTTTGACAATAAAATGCGCAAAAAAATTCTATCTTTTGCATAAAGCATGAAGTGGAAGTTGACTGGCCACTTGAATCGACAGATGACACTTGGACAAAGACTTAGATTAAAAAAAAACTTGATTTACTATGGTATATATTTATTTGTTTTATTAAAAAACTGATTCATGTGTTATCGTTAGATGTTTAATATTGCCTGCCTTTTAGGCCAAAATACTTCTAGTCATTGAAGAGGCTCCAACCCAATTTGCACTGGACCAACGTGGTATAATTTAAGCTGTCTCAGTTATGATATGAGTGAAGATCGATATCCATTACTGGGAAACACACACACATACGTTTACAGCTAGTAAGTAAGTTTACTGGCTATCTTTTTTCAGAAATATGGCTAGAGAAAATGTATATTAAAAGACCCTGAACTCGGAAAAAACTGTCCAAGTACTTGGTTCACTGCCTATGTATAAAAATACTGGCCAAGAATAAGGACAACATATGAAACAAGTCAAGAACTATAGTTTATTTCCCGATATTATGGGGCAGCGATAAAATTCACCACGGACCACACTTTTTATGAGACATAAAATATTGACTAAAACAAGAAAAAACATCATATTAAAGCTATTATTATTTATATTGTCTTCGGCTTATTGTGATGTTCATATAGCTGTTAATCTTCTTTTCTATCTGCCTACCTTGCACATTCGACCAGCCTTAATCAAGAATATAGAATCCTAAAAATATAGATATTACAATACAGGCTACTTTACCCCGCGTTGTAAAGCAGTAATGTTTTTTTTTTAAATACTATGCCGACTTCTGGTAGCGTAAATTTTACCCAATTTCAAATTTAATGCCAGACACCTACTTAACAGATTAAATCGAAACCAGAGCCACTGTTGGGACTCGGAAGGGCGTTATTGAACAATTGTGTAAGTAGACACAAACTGCTAAGCTTCTGGAGTCCTGGGGATCCTGGGTTCAATCCCCGGGTTGGGCATAGTAGGTAGTTTTTTTTTTAACTTTAACGGAATTTGTTCACGATAGCAATAGACTCACCACTTATTTAAATGGGACCGAACGGATGAAAAGTAGGTGTCTACCACTGCCTTCCTTCGAGTATATCATCGTATTTTATGTCAAAAAATACTCATCGTAAGTTAATAAAATTACGCTTACAAAGCAGCGATTGCTATCGATATCGCCATACGTCAGCATCTTGGCAGTTAAAAATATCTATCCCTGCGACCCATAGACGTCCCACTGCTGGGCACGGGTCTCTCCCACAGACACTGCTGCGGGAGTTCTAGAGCATACTCCACCACGCAGCTCCAATGCGGATTGGTGGAGGGGTTAGTGACCAACCCAGTGTCGAATATTCTCACGCCACCCGAAGGTCTTCGACAAGGCTTAGCGACTGTTTCCAGCATTGAAAAAACAACCGGGACCGACGGCTTTACGTGCCCTCCGAAGCATGTACCTACCACTAGCGGTCACCCATCCACAAACCGACCGCGCCCGTCGTTGCTTAACTCTTTCGATCACATTGAATCGACGCGAGCCATTGGGCTATGGACATTACAACAAAAGTATCTATAGAAAGGACAAAACCTCTAAAATCATTACATCCACCAATATTATTTCTACGATCATACTGGAATATCCAAACCCTCGTATAACATTTGATATTAAAAAAATAACTTGAGACTCGAACACGTTTTCCCACTTTTACGATATTATTATTATGTATACTTTTATGTAATGTTTTATTTTATACACTTTAGTTTGGGTCCTACTTACAAATAACACGTATCAAACATTTTCACGTTTCCATTTATATTCCGTTTCTATGTAAGTTTCTATACATCTGTCTACTGTCTACTTACTATGAAAACTTTTATCATGAATATCAATATATTTATAAACTACCTATAAAAAATATGACATCCTATGCTTAGATCTAGTTCCTAGTCGTTGATATAATCAACATATTTTTAAAGTTGTAATACATTATTATTATGTTAGCCGGAATAATGTTTTATAACCTCTAAATAATTAAAACATCACTCTCCAAATTAATTATTAAAATGACTTGCAGCACCACCCATCCGCTGCCGACCATGACTATGGATAGTCCAGTTAGTAGAGAGAGTTAATAAGAACTTTAGCTGGACAGTACGTTAGTAAGCACAAGGACTTTTAGTGATCGTTAGACCTGTTAGTTGGTGTTAGTAATAGTCCAGTCATACATTGTTATTACGAGTGTTTTGTTCTATGTCAGTCACAGGTGCATTGCTAAACTGTCTGTTACTCAGGTAAATGTAACAGACTAATGGATGTAACTAGCGTAGTGTAACTAATAGATACTATGTACTACTGTACTAAACAGATAGATGTTACTGTACCATAGATGTAACTGTATGTGTAATTGAGGTAAAGGCCATTGTAATTGGTTGTGGAAATAATCATAAAAAAATAAAATTCAGTACTTAGGTACCGTAGACCTAAAAATATATATTTACGTAGCTGCCCATGGTGAAGATCTAAATACGTATGAAAAAATATTATAAATTATAATTAAAAATAATTATAATTAAAAATAATTATAATTACTATGTCATTTTCTCAATAACCTACAGTTAAGTCCCGAGGGTCCAAACAGAACTTCAAATTGTACGATCAGCATGATGCAGTCTCACTGTTAAGTGCATACATCTTTAAGTATATTGTATTACTGTGTAAGTGACATGTACAAAAACAGCACACAAAAACTACAAAGTAAATAATATTCGTTAAAACTACCTCGTTAATGGATATGATCTAATCGTTGTGAAGGATGCTATAGTAAATAATATTTGCTGTCAAGTTAATAATGTTTAACATTCGTTCGTTACGTGGATCTATAATACATATTTAAGTACTCTTTAAATTATCATAATACTGTCATAACATACATGTACGTGTTACTGTAAATTAATGGCGGATTATATTACGATTCATCGAAATCATGCAAATAAAAAAAATTATTTAATTATATTAAGAATTATGTAAAGAATTAATTAATTGTTTTATTAAATACACTTACAATCACCGTTATTTACTTGTAAACTATTACTTACAATCACAGTTATTTACTTGTAAACTATTACAAGTCAATTAAAAAATAATAAATTAACCATTAATTTAAACCATTGAGCATTATTTATTGAGCACAATAACAAGTTTCGTAAATACTTTACTATCTAAATTACAATCACAGATATGTTTGAATGTCCAATTTGCATTTTGTCACAAATCCTTGTTCGCCAATTACCTTTAAAACCATTTAAATCGATCACTTCAGTTCTCTCCAATTTGTACATAGTTATTTAAACGTCAATCCAATACTTCACTTCACTGGAATATTCAATTCCAACAGGTTTAATTTCAATTATTAATCGTTTGGGAAACATAAATCTCCGACTTTCTGGAATTTAGGTCCGCAATCATTATCTTCTCCTTTGAATCTCAGGTCTAAATTAAAATCTTCATAGTCTACTTCATTTTCATTAAGTCTAGATTCGTTGTAGTTAGTCGGCCCTTCAAAAACAATAGCGTCTGGGTCACTATAGTTCGGATAGTAAATATGCCTCGCGTAGACACACGAAACGAGGTATAGTAAGACGCACGTAATAATTACTTTCGCCATATTTGGTCTCAAGTGTCTCTGATCGTGTCGTGCCGACGAATGTCGCAATATATCGAGACACCTGTCTTAAATATCATGAATACTTGCCCAGTTTGGTGTGAGCGTTTGTTATATTTTTTAAAAGCTTTTACTTAACTTCACTCGTATGTATTCATTCATTCATGTATGTCCTGGAATCTTGCAATCAATATTTCACCCACTTCCACTGAAGCTATCGAGCTGACATTTGGCACACATATTAGGTTCCGATGACAATGCAATAATATGGTACTGTCAAACTGATCTGATGATGGAGCCGGAAGATATTAACTGGAACTTCATGATGGAATATCGTATCATAGTCGTGTTTGCACTTGTGGTAAAGTCTTGTAATGAACTTTGACCACGATTAGGTTTCAAGGTCAAGTTATAAAAGCTTTTTAAAAAAAAATTTTTTTTACAGTATAGTTATTACGGTTTCAACTAGACTGTTTTGAAGTTTGTTAAGATAAAACTTGGATTAGTATATACATTAATTGTATATCTGCCAAGTTGAAACATGTAAAACGATCTTAAAGTTACAACAATAAATTGTGCCTAAAAAAGTATTATTATAGACACATTATTTATTATGTATAAATACAAAAAGCTCAAAACAGTATATTTCATTACTCATTATTTAGTTTTAATTAGTTATTAACATATAAGCTATGATAATAAATTGTAAATTCTAAAATGTGTTTATTTCATACAAAAATTGATTAAACAAACATATTTTATGATGACTTCACGTCAAAAATCCACAAAATTTACGTAAAATTTAACTTTGTAAAAAGGGTTATTAACTACTATTGAATCTAGAAGAAAATTATGAAAAGCGAAGAGGTTATAGCTAGTTAAACTCAAAACGATATGTCTCTGAATAGCTGCAAAGTGCGGGAAGTCCCTAAAACTGGTACGATGACATGACAAGCAAGCTTGGTCCGTTAAATCAGCTGTTTGATCAATAGAATTCAAGATCATACGAACTCAAGGTCGGGCATTCCTCTCCATATAACATTGATATTGATTTTTTACAAGTTGTAAGTAAATTCAGTCATGAGTTATATAATTTATAACCTGTCTTATGCACATTGTTTTGAATAAGACAAAATATTTTAGGAGAATCAAAGAGAATTACCTACCCTCATTTTAAACTTGATTTCTGATTGGAATTCTTTTCATCATTACATTAGGCTTATCACTTAAATTAAGCTATGAACATAATCTATCCCGCATTAATAACAAACTCAAAATTAATACATAATCTAAACCAGATCAAACGTTTTTTATGTGTTCAATCCTAAAGCACTCATATTTCAGTGACTTAAATTGACCTCTCCTTTGTACGGTCCGGGTTCAAATTCCAGAAGCACGCATGAATTATATTATTAGTTTGGTGTGTATGGGGTCACTCACCTGCGTTGGAAACATAAAATATACATACAATATACCCGGCGACAAACATAAGGTATGGTTAAGTTAGTCCAAGAGTTGTGCAGAGCAAGTACCTCAACAACGTAATGGACATCGGCAGTGTGTAAAAAAGGTTAGCGTACCTTACACTCAGAATATCTAAACGGTATTTTCTGAAGGTTGTACACGTACAGGTATACACGCCGCCGTTAACACACCCCGATGGTGAGGTTAAAGTATTAGATGAGGACGTTAGTAGAGCCATATATCGGGTTCCTTTCAAAGGTCTAAATAAATTAAAAAAACTTCAACTACAGAAACTTCGGCCAGAGTTGACTACTGGACTTATAGATAATACTCACACTGTGGTATTATTATCGCATAAAATATGTTAATGTTATAGATAGAATGTCAGACCTAAAAATATTAACGTTCTACCTATTCGATGACAAAATGATTCATAGGCACCTACTGAGTCATTCCATTTTTTGTATCAATTATATAGAGAAATTTAATATCAGATTAATGGTTAGTTCCGGAATTCCTTTTAAGTAAATCGAATCCATGTTACACACGACATAATTTCAAAGCTATGAATCAAATAGGTACATTAGTACCTTGTTCCTGTTCATGTTCTTTGAAGACTTGAAGGTCAGAACAAATGTGATTTATTATTTATCAACATCATGTCAAGAGAGTTATAATAAGGTTAATGTCCATATAATGAATTTAACGATTTTGTCGAATCGAAAATTGACGTAGTACTCGTATACAAGGAAAACATATTATTATTATGTTTCTAACCCTAGCCTTTGTCATCTTCTTTTATGTTATAACAAAACATCACGCCTGTACCTCGCTGAAGGGGTAGACCTGTGTAATGGGTAGACCATGAAGGTATTAGCACCCACATTTCACGAGTTATGTTTAGGTCCTATGTATTGAATGGTGCGTCTGTTACCATACAGCAGGCATTCCGAGCTACCTCAGTATTACAGTATACTGACTTCCTCTTGTGTTACTACTACGAATTTCAAGTTCAAAAAACAACTTTGCCTGACTCGGATACCGAACCTAAGATCTCTTAGTCAGCATTCACCCATACGACTTTTGCCAATATTGTGCCTCGAATTACAAACCTACAGCATACTACATTCCCAAAATTTTCGTGTAAGGGTGGGGTAAGTTAGAAGAGTTATCATCACAGCATTGAAATCTGGTCATCGATCACCGTACTTGCCTCGCTGTATTTTTTCTGGCGATCGAGTCACCTGTGAAATGAGGTTATATTCTATTCTTCAGGACTTCAGGATATTCAAGGCCAGCAACGAGCATGTGATGCTCCTGTCACACGTGTCCATAGTCATAGACTTACCATCACATACTGGTTTGACTGTCTTAGATATAAAAAAGTCACGTGCCCTGCAGTTGGTCGCTATAGGGTTGTAGTTTAACTTTTTAGTCTTCACGACCTGAATAAGTTTTAACAAGCAATACCTAAATTTTCATCGCTGTTCCTTTAGAGTTCAAATTTCAAAGACTCAAGCTACTGTCCGATCGGGATATCTTCTAAGAGTTTTATAATCTTTTAGAAACTCGATAGCTACCGCCTTTTATTGCTGCAACAAGTCGATGTCAACTTTGAAAACTTTGTGGACATACTCGTATTAAAACTTCTATTTTGGTCAAATTGCAAACTTCATGAGCCTGTGTTTCTTGGCGTTTGGTAGGTAGAAGAATAGATAGTAAGGAATACTCCTATTATAGTGTAGTAGTGTGCCAATATCACAATGTTTCTTTGTACACTATATGGTACATTAACGCCTGTTTCCTTCTGGGGTGGCAGAGGATTTTCACTGACCATGCATACATATAAATTTGTCGTTTGGTACTTTATGTTACATTTTGGGTACACAGCCTTCGTAGACATACAAGCACTTCAATTTTAGTAGTTTCACTTTGGGTAATACACTCCATAAAAAAACCACAACTGGCTGATCAGAAAAAGAGCTGATTTCACTCATCGTTGCACAATTTACTGTCAAAGTGTCTCTGAAACTTCAAAAATTGGTATAAAAGTAGTGTAATCTACCTGTTATCCCAACCCAACCCTATCATTGTCCAACTGTGAGGTACTGTTTTCATTTCATCAAGCTAGCCAAGTGCACGTTAGCAGACTGTATGGTGAATTCTCTGGCATGCACGTTTTTTCTACAGTTACAGAAAGTGATGCTTAATTTTTTACTCATTACATAGAAAAACCGTTAGTGCGTGCCACTAGCCTTTGAGCCAGGCATCTCTCGAATGGAAGATCGAGTTTCTACCACATTGATATTACCGCTCTGTAAGAGTTACTAAATAATGTTTAAAAAGGGTTTGTTTTGGTGTGAAACCCAGTCGTTTAATCAATTATGCTGCGACCCGAGCAATACACCAGGGAACGGCAGCCCGCAAACCCTGTGAATAAAATCGATAGCATTCATTGATTTATAAGAGCGAGTCGTTACTTACTCTCTTGATTTTTTAACTTTAATCTGGACCTATTCTCCTAGTCCAATCGTCACAGGCGAGACGAGCAATTGACACAGTATAAGCAGTTCAAAACAGTCCGTAAAAGCCATTGAGTGAAAAAATAAATATCATGGACGTTCTCACACACATCCAGCTACTGCTACTACTATTTACTACTTAAATACGAGTAGATAATATTAATATATAGATAAAATAATAGGGATGATAATAAGTTATTATTGATTAAACGCAGGCAAGTTCGTAGCGGTGCGTCTGTCCAACTAATACCAACCACTTAATATTTTTATGTACTTTCATAGTAATTTCCATAAAAGTTATCCATTTATTTTATAAAAAGCAATGGATAATAAACAAAAAATAAAAAGAAATGTGTTTGAATGATTTGGATCCCAGTTAGGTACTAAGAATCTACCAGAGCTTCTAAGCGTCTCGTTGTTTTGGAAATGTATGAAGTTGTTTTTGAAAGCATCACAAGGCGATGATTTTCAATCAAGCTCAAGATAGACTGGTCCGCTGCCATTCAGAGACTATCGAATGCACAGAAGCTTGAGGCCTTTATTTCCAACGAGTCTTAAGAGGACACCAGTCGACCGTCACTTTTGAAGAATAGGTTTTTACCAAAAATATTGCCGTCGCGCTGACCCCCAACCTTACCCCTTAGCGTGCGATAGAGAGAAGTGCAGTCTCGAACTGATTTTACCTACGTAAAATTAAGAAAATCGTCCTTTCGTAATCCCCTGTTTCCTCCTCGAAATCTAGACCGATTTCAATATTTCTTTCAGTTAAAATGTAGAACAGGGTCTAAGCTATGCCCGTACGTTTTGCTTTTTTGGGATATGTTAGTAATTACCAGTTTGCTTGATGTTTGAAAATGTATGTAAAAAAAGTCGATTTTTTTGATTTTAAAAGATCTTTTTTCTCTTCTATTAAGCAAATTATGAAAAAAAACAAAACGTACAGGCATGGCAGAGGTACGTATAAATCGTATGGTATTTTTTTTTATTCTGTAACTTCTTTATCCTAGGAGGAAACAGGGGACTACGTTTGTATGGAAAAAGTGTCGACTCATATCCTCTTAATATGAAGGTGAACTTCTCTATTGATAGATACGGAATTGCGATGGAAGTTTGAATAAGTAAAGGTCGAAAATTTGAAATCTTCTTGGAAGGCTATTAACCAAACAACCAGACCGTCTATTGGTACGTTATTAATTAAATCTTGAACCGTTTTGTTGCAACTAGAAGCATTAAAACTAGAAGCATTGTCACTTGTATTTTATGTGATAAATCGTTGGCCGACGGAATTTCGGGAGTAACAGAAAATTAATTAGATACTTATATCTCCGTTGGTATCTATACATACATTTTTTTTATTTTTTTGTATTTTATGTTTGTTTGTTTAAACGCGCTAATAACAGGAAGTCTGTTTAAAAAAATCTTTTTGTACAAGATATAGCCATATATTGCTAGTATAGGCTAGAAAAGGCCTATGTACTCGTAGAATTAGACTTCACTTCTCAACTTGCTCTAAATATTTATATTTGTCAAGCAAGTCGAAAGGGCAAGCGCTTGGGTTTGAACCCGGACCGCTCGAGTGAGAGGCGAATTCTTTAGCCACTCCTTAGACACACACTTAGTCACCGCTTTAAGTAACAGCTGCTGCATCTCATACACGTCCCACTATTCTAGACCATACTAACACATACGCTGCTTCAATGTGGTGGAGGGGTTGGTGTCGATAGGTCTAGCCACCCAAGGGTCAAGGTCTTCGACAAGGCTTAGCGATTATTTTTACAACTGAAAACAATCGGAACCGACGGCTTAACGTGCCCTCCGAAGCTCGTGCTTTGGAGGGCACGTTAAGCCGTTAGTGGCCATGACATTTTGCCACTTACATTTACCCATCCACAAACCGACCGCCCCCATTGTTGCTTAACACTGTAGATTACATTGAATCGATGCGAGCCATTGGGCTATGGACGTCACTACAGTAAGTGCCTACCAAGTATTTATTAAAGGTAACAATAATAATAAGAGGCATTATCTAATGTTGATATACCCCTGGGCTCTATGCTGATTTCCATGCCATTCAAACTAACATTTGTGTGTTTTTCTAACAGGAAATGATGTTATTCCCACATGAAACCCACGTCATTGGATGTCATTACGTAACGAGCTGGCAGAATTCGCCAGAGACGCGACCTGCCATTCATGCGAATAAAATCAATATTTAACTTACTAGTATTTGTAGTATTATGTTCTAATCGCAATTCGGATGCTGTATACTCTTCGTAGAGCAAACAAGCGAACTACAAGTACAAACCGTAACAACTCTGGACCTCTTCCGCAGCCACAGTAGACAGAGGTCTAGAGCATTTTACACTACGCACACACACATTGGTGGAGGGGTTAATGGCAAACCCAGTGTCGAATGTTCTCAAGCTAAGGTAACAACAACGCTTAGCGATTGTTTTACAATTGAAAAACCCGACTTAAAGCGCCACTATTCTAAATTAAAGGTTATTCGTATTCGACCTTGCCCTCCTTATAGAGAAACATTATAAGCTCATCCATCTTTCCTGTATAAGGAAAGAAAAGGATCCTTCCGTAGACAACTACAATAAGAATTTGAGTGGATGTATACATATTATACAGTGGATGTATACATCGAGGTAATAGGGATAGATTCAGTTAGTTAGACCAACGATGCAGTGGTCTAACTGAATCTATCCCGACCCGGGATCCCTTCAGTCAGACCAACGATGCGGATCGAATCTTCTAGATTAGTAGTCGCGCTTGCGACCATTACACCAACGAGGTAGTCACGAATCATAAGTATTCTGGTCGTAAAAGTACCTAAACATTGAAAGTAAATAAATATATAATTAAATAAAAATTTTTAAAAAAGCTTTTTAAAACTTTTTTTTTATTTTCATGCATTGTCATCGGAACCAAATATGTGTGCCAAATTTCAGCTCGATAGCTTCAGTGGAAGTGGGTGAACTATTGATTGCAAGATTCCAGGACATACTCGTACATACTTACAAGATACATACGAGTGAAGTTAAATAAAAGCTTTTAATAATATGAAATCGGCATGAGTATAAATGCACCTCGCGGAGTGATGAAGTGTTTGGATGGATGGAGAAACTTGTAATCGGCTCACATCCCGTAGATTAATGGTGGCGGATCAAGTCGTATGTCAGGATCACGAAGTTTCGCGCGCCATAAACTAAGGTCGTACTATTCTTTACGAGCTCTTCATATTTTTGATAGCGTGAAAACGTGACTGATAAAACCACAACATTTTTATCAGTCACGTAGTACAACAAAGGATCTATGTGCAACGGGCTAATTAAGGTGGTTCGACAGGTGAATCGTGAGTTTAAGCGGTGACAGCCTAGTGTCTTTCGTACTCGCCTCTCACTCGAGCGGTCCGGTTTTAAACCCATGCCGCACGCATCAATGTCTTTTCTAAGTTATGTGCGATTTAAAAAATTAAATGTCACTTTCTGCAACGGTGAAGGACACATCGTGAGGAAACCTGCATGCCTGAGAGTTCTTCATAATTTTCTCGAAGGCATGTGAACTAATGTGAAGTCTGCCAATGCGCACTTGGCAACCACTAAAATTAATTCACAAATTTACGGGTCTACGGATTCAATTTTATCATAGTCCTATTGGTTCAGATGTAGTTCCGACCCTTATGTAAATTGTACACATGACGCTATAGCTGCTTTCGTTCAAGGGCACCCGGAAGAGTAATTAATTACTTTCTCCTTTCAAAATAATGCCACATGTCAAGTTACTGCCACCTAAGTGGGTTATTCCTGTTCAGGGAACCTTCATTTATTACGTTCAGGGTTTAAGATTGCTACGTAACTCCATAAATAACGACTAGATGTTTAGGTAGATCTTCAATATGTCAAACCATTAATTTCCTTGACTGAATTGTTCGTATTCATAAGGAGTTTACCGGTGCCCACCAGATACCGGTGGTTTTGTTTTAAATATATGTTTGGGGCCACCCCCAACTGTCTGTATGAAGGATAGATAATTAGATATCCTGATACAAAAAAGCCCTACCATTCTGAGAGGAGACGCGTGCCCGACAGTGGGAAATAGAAAGGGTTGTAATGATGTTGATGATGACTGTTAAAAACACAAAATTTTACGATAGGATCTAGGTACTTCACTGTTAAAAATTTCACAGCAAAAAAAACATTTGATTACAAAACTAAAGCGTTCATCGAATTATCATCAAAAGTAATTATAATTAAAAGTAGTTATAATCTTTATTAAATTTTACCATCTTATCTTTTGCAAAATATAATAGCGCAAGGAAAAAGCATCATAATATTTCAATTACAAAAACATAAATTATGAGGCGTCCAGTTTTTGGAGTTTTAACAATGAAACATATAAATTGGGGCATACTCACTGACTGATTCATGAGCAGTTAACCTCACCTTATAGCGTCAGTCACGCGAACTGAATAACCTAACAGTTGTGGTGCACACTGTGTATTTTCTTTTACGAGATAGAAGCAAATAAACCAACTACGCAAATATCAAATAGACGGTTCCGTACCCAAAGGGTAAAACGGGACCCTACTACTGAGACTTCGCTGTCCGTCTGTCACCAATCTGTATCTCATGAATTGACAGTTCAAATTTTCATAGATGATGTATTTCTGTTGCCGCTATAACAAAAAAAAAATTAAAGGGGGGCTCCCATACTACAGACATGATTTTTTTGGTTGAAGACCAATTCCGGTACCGTAGTATCGTTCAAACCCGAAGTTTTGAGAGAAATTGAATATTCACCTAACGTCACGATAACGTCAAGATTAGCAAAGCACTATACTAAAGATTTATGTTCTTGTTTCTTTTCTTTTCTTACCTTACCTTAGAGAGTGACATAAGATACCTACTTATTATCCCGGAAAACTGCACGGTTCCCGTGAAATGGTCAAAACACTGAGTAACTTGATCAGTTCGTTAGTAGGTATGAGGACAGGTTAGCGATAGTTAGTTGTTGTTGTGTTGCTACTGTTGGACTAAGATGATCGCCTCTATAAAAGTGTAACCTGAAATCACACATTTTCAAGTGGACCACAATTGCTTTAAAAACAATTATTACACGGTTGAAATGGTACCGGTCAGGACCACTGTCCGTGGCGCACAGTGATCCGTGGTGGCTGGCCACCAGTGATCCGTGGTGGCCAGCCACCTCGCTTTGCCTCTACACACCTTGTCAATTCAAATAGACCGCATATAGGTATTATCTTGTCATTAAAGGTAATATTACAAAATTTTCCTGGAACTTTGAAAAATGTACATAGTATTGATATGCCAATTTTAATAAATATTGACTTCGAAAAAAGATGATTAGGAATGCTTTGAACCTAGCTCTAGTTTTACTTGTACATATCGTTTTTAATACCAGTTTTTCTTTCGGGTTCACTAAGAAGATTTTTTTACATCGTTTGAATAAATTTTCACCTTTGGCATATTCCCTCAGTCGAACGTTTTCACTAAATTATGCCTCACAAAATTAGTAGTTACAAAATAATTCCTTTGAGCAGTAACCCTTTACTTCTTTTCTTTTTAAAATAAATAGGGTCACCCAAATCCTATTTACGCCCACGCATCGCACTGAAATTAATTTATTTAAGTTTGATGACAATAATGACCTTTTGTCGTCTTCAGTTTAGAGCTCTAACCCCTTTACGCTGTATAATAAATATTATGTATCACATTGACAAATTTTAACACAACTAATTCAACTAAACAATAGATTAAATTTTTTAAATAAATAAAACACATTATTGTAAGGACAGCGGTGACAGCCCATTGGTAATCAAACTCACCTCTCACTCGAGCGGTCAGGGTTCAAATCAAACCATCACGCACCAACAACTTTTCTAACTTATGTGCTATTTATAATCCTGCTGTAACGATGAAGGAAACATCATGAGAATGTCTGAGAGTTATCCATAATGTTCTCAAAGATATGTGAAGTCTGCCAATCCACATTTGGCTGGCACTCGTTAAACAAAAAAAAAAGATATATGGGGAAGTCCCTTATATCTGGCTTATATTAAGGCTGACAGTTGACTTCAGACTAGGGTCAATGTTGAGAATAGCTTTACTGATGATGGTGATACTCTGGGGTCTGTCATCTTGACTTTTTTCTCCTATTATGATACTTTCCAAAGAAAACGAAATGTTTTGTATAAAATCTTTTTATAAATACTCACCTTATAATAAAGGTAATCTTGTCAGCCGTAAAAAGTTAATTTGATGACATAGACATAAAATGTTATGAAAGAATAAGGTTTAAAACATACAAATTCGTTCATTATCTGTGAGTTTCCTTTTGAATAACGTTCAAATCACCCTTGTGGATAATTTGATAACATTCTTTATATGATAATAGGTAATCTTGTCTACTGGAGAATCGAGAACAATGACTACTAGAATTAACTGACATGGAGCTATAATCTGTATTAAATCTCAAACAGGACTATAAAGCATCTTTAAATGAGGATTTAACTTGTGTTTGTAGATATTTAGTAATTTCCAGTGTATCTCACGCAACACCTCTAAGGAAAAAATGTGTAAAAAGAACTATCTGTGATGGAAACAGTACGCATGTCGTTCCATCGATAAACAGCCACTGTTTATCGATGAATACAGAAATTTATCTAAATTATCAAATTAAAGTAAGTATCTAAAACATAATTTATTCAGCTTTGCCTGCCCACTTCAGTCAAATATACTCCAACTACCTCCGAATTTTATCCTTGAGCTAGTTCTAGCACCTAACCGTCATTCTTTCAGGCCACACTGATCTAAGTGCTTCCCAGTAATTTTTTCCTTGCGGGATCACAACATCTCACTACAGAATTGATGCTACAAAGCGCATCAAAACAACTGGAGGCTGAAAAGCGGTGACAGCCCAGTGACTTGACTTCAGTGACAAACAAATTTTCATGTACCTTGGCCTAGTGGTCGTCCTAAAACTCCGTCACTGACCAAGTGTGCTCACTAGCGGTTAATCTCGCTTTCTGACTCCACGTGAAAAAGGTTTGGCTTTATTCACAGCATTTTTCTATGCAAACATAGTCCCCTGTTTCTTCATAGAATAATGCAGCTACAACAAAAATTAAACACCATACGCGATATTCTATACTAATATTATAAAGAGGAATTTAACGTTTTGTTAAAGGAAACACGCCAGAATAATACTTCAATAGTTTATTCACTCAAAATTATATGATAAAACACTGATTTATACGAATATTCGAGAGAGCTGAAAGCGTGCGCGCGCGGTACTTGAGCAAAGCGACTAGACTGCGCCCATCGGCGGGGCGCGGGGGGATACTTCCCGGTTCCTTCGCGACGCTTGCGAATATTAGGCGCGATTTCGATTGGTGAAATAATTGTTTCTAAAGGCGCGTTATAGACTCCCCCTTTTGACCGATACCAGTGCCCTCACAGACGGTCAAACCCACCAACGGATGATACGAACATTGACTCTATATGTGAACTTTACGAGGTCGTCCACGCTTCCTCTGTGGAATGACTGGCTCTGGCTGACCACCCTCCCGCGAATGGTAACGGCGCAAATCCGACAAGTGATATTTACCCAACACTTCATCCGGCGTAACGCAATCCCCAATCAGGTAGGTGGTTGGACTTACCCTCTTTACGATGGTGTAAGGTCCATCCCTCCGTGGTGCCAGCTTTGATGTAACGCCCTTTTTAGCGTTGCTAAGAACGTGACTACGTAGGAGCACCAGGTCCCCAGGTACATACTCCTCAATTATATCATCCTTGAGCATCTTGTCCAACTGCTCCTTCATTATTTGCTTCTTATAAGGTGTCAACCGATAAGGTGGCAAAGCTATTGGAGCGTGGTCACCTGTGTCAATCCTATGTTCGGCAAAAGGGGTTGGAGGTCCTCCCCCTACACTGAAGACGTCTTCGTACCCCTGTAGCACCTCAGCAAGACGGCTCCTCTCTGGTGCAGACAAGGAAACACCTTCCTCCTCACGTAGCACATCAGCCGCAGCGCATCCCACGTAGTTCCTGCTGCGCTCTGTTTGCAAGGTGTAGGAGACCTGAGGGTGATCAGCCATATACCAGGAGTCCGTACCGAGATCAATAACAATCCGAGCAGCACGTAAGAAGTCTATACCCAGAAGTGTATCATTGTTCATAGCATCCGGTAAAATAATAAATGTAGTAGGTATGAGACGACCTGCTAGTCTGACCTCAAGGTCAGCAAGTTTAACAAGAACATTCCTAACTACACCGTCAGCTAATTTGAGACCCAATGAACATTCCCGAAAAGTATAACTTTGCTTCTGAAGCAACGCGTACAAACTCGAACCCGCTACACTACGTTTCGCAGCTGTATCTATTAGGCCAGTGCCACTATAGCCGTTAATCTCTATTCGCAATATCGGTCGACTGACGTTAGCACTATTGGTTGCCACGGAAGACGCGTTCAGCTCTGTTCGCCTCACATTACAAACCTTTGGTACGTTATACATTGTTACATTCGAAACACTATTATCAGAAACATCAGCTGTTAGCTTTACATTGCAAACTTTGGATTCATCGTACATTGCTACATTTGACACTTCAGATACATTAATTCGATTTACATTACCAAATGTCGATTCATCGTACATTGCTGTTTTTAACATTTCAGAGAAATCCATTTGATGTACATTACCTAATTTGGATTCATCGTACATTGCTACATTCGACACTTCAGATACATCCATTCGATTTACATTACCAAATTTGGATTCATCGTACATTGCCGTGTCAGACACTTTAGATACATCAATTCGATTTACATTGCCAAATTTAAATTCGTCGAGCATTGATGCATTCGACACATCAGAGACATTAACAAAAATATCGTTGCTAAGCAAATCAATAGAATAGAATGTGTCCTTATTACAGTTTTCGCACTGTGCACGAACGACACCACTAGCACCACAACCGTAACACTTCACTGGTGCTCTTTTAGGACACTGCGCGCGTGAATGACCACTTTTACGGCAATAAACACAAAAAAGTTTACCTTTATGTCCGTTCCCAATATGTGGCGCGGGAGTCGGTGTACTCACAGACCCAACGCTCGACGACGCCGCCGCGCTGAGTTATATAAAATGTACTCTGTGCTGCCGGTCGGTGCGGGGGGCGGGCGACCCGGCGAGGCACGCGCGATGCGCGCGCCGTCGTAGCCGCCGCCGCTGTCCGTTGGATTTGGCGCGAAAACGGGCCGCGCGCTCGCTGCCCGCGAATCGCCCGATGTACTCGTACTTGCATAGACTCGCGCTCGCGCAAGTGACGACGCGCTGCCGTCGTGCGTATGCACGGGCGCGCTCGTGCGCGACTGCACGGCCGCTGCTGAAGTATGAACATCCACCAACGTCTCTTCTAATGCCCTACACTTCTCCGCCAACACATCTAGGGTTTCGCATGTATCCCTTGGGAGACGTTTCCTAATCGTCCGATTTAGGAGACCGTAGGTAATATCTATACAGGCGCGCTCCTCTAACCTGTATGGCAACCAAGCAAGGAGGGCGCGGATGCGCGCGATAAACGTCTCAGCACGCTCGCTCCCTTGCTCTTCGCTGAAAATTTGTCTAAAAATTTTATGAGGGGGCTTCGGCACTCCATACATCGCCCGTAGGCGCACGAGCGCTTCGGTCCAGCTGGTGATGGAATGTTTCACTCCACGGAACCACACCGCTGCCTCACCTTCCAGCAGCATAGGTAGACCCTTCAGCGCGTGCTCGTCGCTCACGTACGCGCATTCTTTATATATTACGATCGCGTCGATGAACGCCTCGAGCACGTTAGGATCCTGGACAGCCCCACTGAATCTCACTGTACACTTTGCGAAGTTACCGCCATGCGTCGCCGCCGCCGACACGGGCGCGGGGGACGCTGCTGTCGCCACCGAGGATGGAGAATGGGCACCAGAGCCTGAGTGCGAGGACTGCGCCGCCACGAGGGCCTCCACGAGCTGGCGGTTCGATTCCGCCTGTGCCCGAGCGAACGCTTCCATCCACGTAGACATCTGCGCCTCCATCTTACTCGGTCCACTATCAGCTTCGAAGTCACTTTCGTTGCCGCCACTTTTCCTCAGACGACGAGGCATACTATCGAATATCCGTACACAAACAGTCACCCGAAACACACGGCTAGCACAACACAATTCGAATTTTCAAAAATGGACTCGCCCGTTTTTGCCGATTGCGAACGCGGCACTTCTGAGTCCTTTGGCCCTATAGTTGGGCGTCCAATTTAACGTTTTGTTAAAGGAAACACGCCAGAATAATACTTCAATAGTTTATTCACTCAAAATTATATGATAAAACACTGATTTATACGAATATTCGAGAGAGCTGAAAGCGTGCGCGCGCGGTACTTGAGCAAAGCGACTAGACTAGACTGCGCCCATCGGCGGGGCGCGGGGGGATACTTCCCGGTTCCTTCGCGACGCTTGCGAATATTAGGCGCGATTTCGATTGGTGAAATAATTGTTTCTAAAGGCGCGTTATAGGAATCATTTGTTTGTAATGTTTTCACACAAAAACACACGTAGGGACCGATTTCAAAATTTCTTTCGCTATTAGAAAGCTGCATCTTCACTGAGTGACATAGGCTATATAATATTACTAGGTGAAAACAAAACTATTGTCTAGACTCTAGAGGGTCTAGAGCATACTCCACCACGCTGCTCCAATGCGGATTGGCCAACCCAATGTCGAATGTTCTCAAGCCACTGGAGGTCTTCCATGAGACCTAACGATTGTTTTCATTGAAAACAACCGGGACCGACGGAAATTTTTGCCACTAGCAGTCACGCACAAACCGACCGCGCCCGTCGTTACTTAACTCTGTCGATCACATTGAATCGACGCTAGCATTGGATGCTACTTATGGAACCGCAGTAGTACCAGTGTATGTTTTTGCACTGACAGAACCTCAGCCCTCATAACTACAAACTGACCAGCTAATATTCTTATAAACACCCTATATTATCTTAGCTAACCATCCCAGTCCCTATTTGATTCTCGTCCAAAGTCAGTCACAGTTGTTGTGGGCAGCGTGGGGCTACATTTAAACAAAAATCTAGGTACCTAAATGCTATAGTTGCATACAAATACTAGAGCACGGAACGTAACTTTTATATAATAATATCATCGTGGTTGCAGTGCCATTTTATTACTATTAAAAAGCTTTGTCACGAGCGCCATAGAGCTTTATTAAATTCGGCTAAGCCTTTGTGACGAGCAACTCTTAGAGTGAGAATATTTTGAAAGTATGTATTAAATTTTAATAGCAGCAGTTTCGTTTAGTTTTTCATAACAGTATCTTAGTACTAAAGCGACAGTTAAAAGTAGATTTAGCAACAAAGTATCTACATGCGATGTATGTGTTATAGCTAACCCCTTGGTATACCATAAAGACTATGTAATGATCATATAATAAAAGTAGTAGTATAGTATAGAGAGGCGGTGAAGACAACTCATGGCAATACTATCACTTGTGATGATCTCTCAAGTATATTTTTTCCATTGATATTTTAATCTGTCGAAATAAGGGCTCCGGGAAAGACGACTATCTATTCAGGGACATGCTGTCCTGAGGTGCTATCCCAGGTTCCGTAGGAAGCATCGGTAGGTTCAAAGTGAGCTCATTTATTCTTTCTTTCGTATAATTGCGTAACGTATTCTATAATCATAATCATAATCATAATATTTATTTGCCATAAAGTGGTACATTTAGATGTTACAATTAAACTTCCTCACTCTAACCACTGAGTGGTATGCAAATGTCAATAGAAATAACAGCAAAATATCAATCAATTTTCATCATCCTAAAAAATCATTAATATGATAAAAACATTTTGTCACAAGCCATTTATGTAAACTTATTTTGAACTTATTCAGTGTAAGATTTTTCAGGTTATCAGGTAATTTATTGTAAATATTTATACACATATTATAAGAATTTTTTGAATACAGAACAGTTCTGTGCCGAGAAATTTTCAATCTGTCTGGGTAACGTGTTACAAAATTACAACATTCACTCTTCTTTTTAAATAGTTCCATATGTGTCTTTACAAATACGCATATTTCATAAATGTATATACCACACAAGGTCAATAGTTTTAAGTCTTTAAAGAGAGGCCTGCAACTAATGTCGTTTCTCACATCACACATGGCTCGGATGCATTTTTTTTGAGCTATAAATGCCTTGCTATACGCTACAGAGTTGCCCCAGAAAACTATACCATATCTTAAGTTTGAGGCAATATATCCATGGTAAGCTTTCATGGCTGTTGCTCTATTACTAATTTTAGGGAGACGCCATAACGGATATACAAAACGATTTATTTTTGAGCAAAGTATATTAATATGGTCTTTCCAGCTAATATTGCTGTCTATAAAAATACCTAAAAATCTGATGGAGTCTAATGCCAAACAACTGTTCCATTTGCGAAATACTGAATAGGTACTGAAGCTATGAAGGTAATATTATTTCTTGATAAATCAATTTTCTTATAGAGTCCTTCAGAAGCGCTGAGTGAGACTACTTAGGGGATTTAAGTGAATGGAAATCGCACGTTACTCGGTTTGGCTTAAATTGAAAGATTTGTTCCTCATACATAAAATAGAAAAAGGTTCATGGATTTAACTGGAACGCAAGTGTATTGATTTAATCACGCAAAAAATTTCATTTTGCACTGACCTGACGTCCAAAATCAAGGGGACCTTTCGATTAATTACCCGGCCGCGCCCGGTATTTTTCATTTTAATTTAAGTGCCATTAATTTCCACTTAAAATCGCCGAGTAAACTATTCCGCGAAAAAAAAAGTTTAAATATTTTATGCAAAACAAGGGGACAAAGAGATGCGATAAACACATTGAATAATAACATAAGCCATATTGTGTTTCAATTAGATATTACTAGCTTTTACGCGCGGCTTCGCCCGCGTGCTTAAAGGGAATTAACAATGAGTTGTTTATCATACATGACACATTTGTGGTGGATAAATAGTGACAGTTCTACGATTACCAATTCAAGAAGCGAACCAAAGCCAAAATCAAAGCGTATATCATATTCCTTTACCATATTAATTTTAAACCAAAACAACAATTTATCCAGCGCGAATTCAAAATTCAGTTCAATTTATTAGTTGCCTATGAGCGTGATTCAGAACGTGCAAATGTATTTTACTAACGCCATCTATTATTAACATCCGCAACTAAATATCTACCAAGTAACAAAACATCGATATCTTCACATGGGGATGTTTTACCGCGGTAAAAAGTAGCCTAAGTCACTCTCCACCCTCCTCACTATCTCCACGCACTAAAGCCATAGGTACCATATAATAGCTTCGTTGCGACGCGAAAGCCGGACAAACAAACAAAAACACTTTCACATTTATAATATTAGTATGGAAGTATGGATTTGAAATTCATTGAGCTACGGGATATCCTGTTATAATCGTAACTCTTATTAATCTCATGAGTCATTCGCATCTAGTTTAATAACACTGCCCGCACAAAATAATGTATTCCGACAGATTGCAAAGGGAGATTGTGATATACTCACGGATAATCGACGCACTTCTAGCTAACTGATTGGCTTCAAACTTTGATTGCATGCAGGAATACACCAGTTTTCCAGTACCGATAACTCTGCCATGATAAGAACGAATGAATTCAGACGACATGCTATGCTCGTGGTCATCGCTGGCAACTGATACTCAGCTATGGGACTGGGGAGTGATATATTCTGCCCGGATTCAGAATCTGGGCAGATACTCGAGATTTTTTTTTATGTATTAATCCAAAGAAAGAGTTACAAAATTATTAATATCTAAAATTTGCCAAACTGTAGGCCAGTTTGTCGGCATCAAAACCAGTTCCTCTAGTCTCACTCCTTCTGGTAGGTAATAATTAGAACAATAATAACAATATAAATATTTGTAACAACTATATACATACACATTAATTGTGTAAAATCCCGCTTTGAGTATAGCTTACCAAAAGGATTAAGGTTGGTTAAGCTCAGCCTTTTTTCTGTTTTACAACTTGCACAAATCCAACCTCTGAACTACCACTATCATTTTGCAATAAAATAATATCTAGAACTCATAGACATAGGTACTTTCATGGCGTTTCACTAACTTTTATTTTATTTTATGGATATAAGATAGCACAAGCTCGTTTAGCTTGCAGAACCACCCATCAGCGCTTATTTTAGGCGGAAAAAATTCATTGTATGGAATTAAATGGAGACCCAGTACAAATAGAATTTAATGTTTGAACTCTTGATATTTAAGACTGTATGAAGACTTCTAATAATTTCTAGTAATTCATAGTTTTAAATACTGCAAACTCATTAAAAAAACTCATTAAATCAAGACACCGCACGCCCTGACTTTACTTATAAAGTTAGCAAAACTTGGAAGCAACTCAAGAAATTCAGTCGAGTCAGTACAAGTATAATGGGCTTTTAAAAATGAAATTCTCAAACAGAATAAAAAGATTTGGGATGAAAGTTTTTCAAACTCAAAGACAACGAAACAAATGCCAAAGTCCTTTTTTGACGTTCCTTAAACTTTATCGTTTATTTTACAAAGATGTTCATTCTTAAAATGATAAGTATAATGCGTACATTGACTAACAAACGGCTATAAATTTTCTATCACTTTAGGTTGATTCAGATTCTGTAGAATATAAGCAATTTAAGACCGTCTTTCGCAACGTAACATAGGTATGTTACGTTGCGAAACACAAGTTGTGAAATTTTCAATGTAAAATAAAAGATGGACGGGCAACAACAAAACAAACAAACAAAAATATAATTTATCTAAATATTTATATAGTTATTAGAACATGGATATCCGTTCCCTCGGCTTTTTAAAACTGTACTGTTGTGCATGTGTGACGTTATTGACGGTTATTGCGTTTCGTATTGCTGTATAGCTTATCAATATGGCGACCGCCGTCGATTGTCACCGTTTTTCGCGCCTAAAAGTAGCTCAGACTACGGACTAGACGTACGCTGCGGCGTTCATCAGTGTCGCACAGATTATGAATACCTACGTACTGCACAGATTAGGCTAGCTAGCCGCTTCTATATTTGAACAGTTTACATCAAATAGTAAATATTGCAGTTTATATTTGGCCGAGCGGCTTGTTATTTATTATTCGTGACATGTGACGGGATTTGCATTCCCTGATCAGATATGTCGAATGAACCCTTTATTATTACACTCGCGTTTTGCGCTACATTCAAATGTAAAAACTATTGACTGCATGCAAATCAGCCCTTTTCAGGCAATACAGGGTACTATATCTACTTCAATATATATTTTATATTACAACTATAATATTGTATAAGTACCTCAATGTATACAATAAAAAAATGACGTCTATTCAATTTATTATCATTGATTTCTCAAGTATAAAAGAGGTGGACATGTTATTTAGTGCATAGTATTTGGTAGTCGTAAATGGCAAATTTCGTTTTCATTAGAATCCATAGTAGAAGATACATCGTAAGCACACTTACTTACTTACAAGAGGATAGCATCTCGGCGGATAGCACGGTTTTATATTGAATTGCACAGGTGAAGTCGCACGTCATGACGGCGCAAAATGCGCGCGCGCTGGCCTGCAATGCATGCCAGCCGAGGCAAACAAAAACACTGATAAATATTATGTTTTTTTCCTACGACTTTCGTTGCTAATGTGAACGGAAGTCGAAACATACTTAATTGAATGGATCACGGGTTTACCTGTGTTACCTTGAACTTCTAGCAGCAACATATTGATGTTTATCGATCTACTGAACGTGCATTGGCACGTTCACTTCTTACAACAGCTAAATATCGGTCGAGTATAATTCTGACTCGTAGTTGTGGGGTTCCGTACCACCAAACAGTGTAAACTCTAATTATTTAATTTTAATTTGTTCCCACAGAAACTTGACAGATAAGTACTTACTGAATTGCTAATAAAGCTGCAACTTAACCACCAACTGAGGAAATATTTCTCTAATGATTGCACTTATCAATATTTTGTCCAATATTCCTAATACATATGGGCGTAGTAGTTCATATAATTATTTATGAAGCCAAAGATTATCTGAATTAATTAATTCAGAGTAAAAAAAAAGGAATTGCAAGAACAGAGGAGTTGAATTAGATAGATGTTGTCAATAAATCAGTCTTTGGAGCTCAAAGATTCAAATTAAAGTACTTTGACTCGGAAAAAACAGCGGAAAAGAAGACACTGGAAACGAAGATCGAGTAGGTACATCGTTTAGCTAGGAAAGGTAATTTACTGCGACAGTGCTAGTTTCCGCAATTTGTAAGGAAACTGACAAAAGAGAATCCATACTTTAATATTATAAATGTGAAAGTGTGTTTGTTTGTTTGTTTGTTTGTTTGTTTGTTTGTCCGGCTTTATTTATTTATTTATTTATTTATTTAATAAGTTGCGCCAACAAAGCGAACACCATGTAAAACTATGAAATTATACATCCAAAATAAAAACAATTTAAGTGTCACCTCAATTATAGGCGCAAACAACACTGTAAACATGAGCAACACATACCATACAATACTTAGATACAATTTAAAAAATACAAATATTACAATTTGGAGAAAAAGTACATTAAGTGCGATACAAAACAGAAATAATTTTTAATATCAAAGCAAAAGTAAATAAAGACAATACAAAAATAGGTTAAAAATTGAGTAAAAAATTTTCTTGAGTAAAATTAAAATTAAAACAATTATTCATGCATGCGTTTTTCTATAATTTATCATAGCATAGATAACGATTTTTTGAAGGAGAACAAGCTGTTTGAGAAAATATCTATTGTTGTATGTTTTTCTGATGTTTTAGTTTTTGGATTAGTGCCTGACACTCCTCCATCCGAATGACTACCACAACTATTGCCTAGATTTTTATTGTGAAGATCATTGTAGTGCCTTGCTATTCTGTTAAGGGGAGCATAAAATCCAAGGTTAGAACGCGCACTTTTCGCGACAAATGGGGTATATTTCTTAAATCTTTGTTTTTTCCACCGCGATAAAATGTGTATTTGGGACAAAAGGTCAGGAGAGTCAAAGTGGCCGTTTATCAATTTATACAAAAACACCATATCAAGAAGACTTCTACGGTGTAGAAGCGATTTCATGTGAAAATACTCTAGACGGTTATCATAGTTTGGCAAAGCTTTTGCTAAATAACAGCTGTATGATAAGTGCCACAGGAACCGCTTCTGTACACTTTCGATACGTTTCTTGTATATATCATAGTATGGGTTCCAGATAACACTACAATATTCCAAGCCACTCCGCACTAAAGCTGTGAAGATTGCAATTTTGGTGCTTGGATTTTTGAATTCTCTACAATTACGTAAAACAAACCCCAGAATTTTAAACGCTTTTTTTGTTATGCTATCAATATGTAAATTAAATCTTAATTTACTATCAAGAATGACACCCAGATCTCTTATGTGATCAACTTCATTCAGAGACCCGCCATCAACACAATAAGATGCTGCTGATCTTTTTCCTGGTAAAGCGTACTACATTGCATTTTTCAGCATTTAATTTCATGCCATTTGAGTAGCACCACAATACAAGATTATCCAGGTCCCTTTGCAACAACAAGGCGTCCTGATCCGAATTTACTGTTCTGAAAAATTTTAAATCATCCGCGAACATGTAAAATTTGGAGTTTTGAAAGCACTTGCCAATGTCGTTAATGAAAACGTTGAACAGTAACGGCCCTAGATGAGAACCTTGTGGAACTCCAGAGAGAGCAGTATAAGGCTTAGATTTAAATCCCCCAGCTACTATTACTGACTGTCTATTCGTGAGATAAGATCTAAACCATTTTAGAAAATTACCAGCTATTCCAAGTGTTGATAGTTTATGTAGCAAAATATTATGGTGTACTGTGTCAAAGGCCTTACTAAAGTCGGTGTATATTGCATCAAATGCTAGTCCTTGATCAACACCCATAGCCAAGTCTTGGACAAACAATATTAAGTTGGTAGTTGTGGAACGTCCTTTCATAAACCCATGCTGTTCCGGTGTGATGAGCTGTTTTATGTGCCAAGTAAGTATGGGGCATATAAGTTTTTCAAAAACCTTAGCAAAGACAGTTATAAGTGAAATAGTTCTATAGTTTTTTACAGAACCTGAATCTCCACCTTTGTGCAGGGGTATAACTAGAGCATCCTTCCAGACTGTAGGAAATGTACCAGTGGAAAGGGACCTGTTAATTATAAGATTAAGTGGCAATGCAAGAGCGCTGGCACATCTGACGGCAAAGATCGAAGGTATTCCGTCTGATCCTGCGCCTTTCGTAGGATCAAGTCTTTTTAATACCCTATAGACTTGGTCCACTGTAACTGAGATATTAATTAAAATGTTAGAAGCAGGAGGTGTAAAAGACTCGTCAGGAATGGGCAATTTATTCGTGTTGTAGACTGAAGAAAACTGTTCTGCAAAGAGATCACAAACATCAGAGCCTGTGGATGCAGATTTTGTGCCAGAAAACAGGCTTTCACGTCGCAACGAAGCTATTATATGGTATGGTTTTTGTGTGTGCGTTGTCATGTATGATAAACAACTCATTGTTAATTCCCTTTGACCACGCGGGTGGAGCCGCGGGTAAAAGCTAGTTATGTAATAGGTAGTGAATTGTTGTTAATGCCTTCGAGAACATTATGATGAACACTCAGGCATGCAGGTTCCTCACGATGTGCCCTTCACCGTTACACCAAGTGACATTTAATTTCTTAAATCGCACTTAGAAAAGTTATTGGTGCGCACCGCTTGAGTGACCGGAACCTTGAACGCGGACCGCTCGAGTGAGAGGCGAGTTCGATAGCCACTGGGCTGTCACCACTCAACGTTTACCAATGCGACTTCAATAGACCAATGAGATAGATGCATTTACTTTTACATACAATAATGCTCGGATACTGAGCATCACAGGTATAGGATTGTAAAAATTCAGAAGGTACAAGTACCAACATTTCTAGTTCAGCAAGGAGGGTTTTACAACGCAAACGATAATGACACAAACGTGTTACGCCGTTTTGCCTTCGCGAATACAATGAAGTATTATTTGGCCGTAATAAAACACGGGGGTGCCATTTCTCATTATTAGGGTTCCTCAGTCGGAGTAGTTGCTATTATCACACGAGTTATACGATGTATCTATCTCTGTCTCTTTAAATAGTCGTCAGATATATACATAATTCATGGTATCATTTTTCTCCTTTCACGGCCTAGTACTTTGAAATAGAAATACATAGATAAAAAATATTTTCTTCCTTAATGCTACAAGCTTGACATTGCAAAATTAAAATATTACACAACAAAGTACGGCTAAAAAGAAAAAAAAAATTGGAAAAAAAACAAGACTTGGACCTGCAGCATTTCGAAAAGAAAAGTGGATACACGCAGCCTGGGTCGTGATTTAGAATTAGAACTACGACTACTGACTGTGTATGTGTGTGTTTGTGCGTGTGTGCTTGGGTGTGTGGGTGTGAGTCGTATCGTATTGTGTTGTGTGTATTTTTCGGGCATTGTTTTGTATTGTTTAAAATAATGAATAGGACGATATCACGTAAATTTATCGTCTATAATATAAAAATAAATAGAAAACATCGAAGCATAATAAACCGACACACACTTGACAGGTATTTTTACGAGTGCACGAGAGTTCTTAAAATCTTTTTTTAATTTTATTTTGGTCTATTGTTGCGGTTCACGCTTCCGGTCATAAAAAATCATTTTAGTAGCCCATAAAGTAAAGGCCAGGAAATTTTATTGGACGTTCCGTAAGTACTTTTTGTACGTGCAATATACATAGGTATATTGTACGTACCTACACGTTTCATTTTATATTGTTTGAATAACGAACATTATTTTACGTGAACGAATATCAAGTTATTTGAGCCTTAAAAATTCTACGAACGAAATTTGAAATAGTAGAACGTTTTATCGTTTTTTCAGAAAAACAAGAGGTAAATCTTATCCTTTCTCAGTTTGTCTTTAAAAATATTCCTATGCAACGTTAATAATAACTTTTTACCTATTACCTGGAACTGCGCTACAAATACGCCTGCGCTAAAATAGTATATTTCGCTACAAGTGCGGAAAGCCTGTCATTGCAAAGAGTTCCGACAAATGTCTACCCGAGCCGAAGGCGAGGGTTGACAGTCGGAACAAGTTGCAATGACGGTTCCGCACGTGTACTGAACAACTATTTTTAATACAGTTGCGAAAAAATGAAGCAATTTAATAAAATAATAAAAACACAAACTAAACTCGCAAAGAACATTTTTGGAAAATGGCGCCAACCATAAAAGAATACAGAGTATTGCAGAGATTTTTTTTTGTTTTATTCACCCATTCTGGGCAGGCAAAGGGAACTATGCCCATACAGCCAAGTCTTCAGTAGAATTTTTTTATTGACATGAAATTTAATGAGATGAAATGAAGTGAAACCTTACCTAACTCATTGAATCAAATCATTAAATCTGAAATTGAAACAAATTAGTAGCTTCTTTTTAGAAATATTTGCATGAATCATAAAAACTTCTATGAATTTCTTTTTAGTAAAAACTTCGTGGTTGGTTTTTTTCTTTTTAATAGACATTATTTTGACAGTTGGGAAAGAGAACGCACGAGTTCGGAAAAGGTAAAGAAAAAGCACGAGTGTGTAATAGCTCACTTCCCGAACGCTATACGTCCCTGTAATACGCCACTTTTTGAGCAACTGTATTAAAAATATCTTATGACTTCTTTGCGTCGCGCAATCGGGTAAATACAAAAACCCCTGCCGCGACTGTCTCGATCAACTCAAAAACTAATGCGGTTTTCACCAATAGACAAAGTGATTAATGAAGAAGGTTTAGGTCTTAAATCATTTGTTAAAGTTTTGTGTGAATCGGTTGAAATATGACGATTATTTTATAAATAATGATAATGTCAAAAAAGTCCAGCTACCTGGTGGGAGCTATGTACACTAATGTACAGTAGTGTCTGATTGATGGATGAATTGTTACTGCCTAGAATGAGTAGGAACACACCAAGCTACATAATAATAGAGTATCATAAGCTCTTTTTAATGCGGGTGAAGTCGTGGACAACAGCTAATGTAGGTAGGTACTATAAAAACTAGACTAGCAATATGTCACAGTATTTCAATTGCTACGACAGCTACAATAATAACCTCCGAGCAATGAGACCTTTACAAATAAAACAATATATAATAACTGACAATTATTTCATCCAACACTTTATATGCTGACGCAGACGAGATGACAGGCATATTATTTATCAGATGTTGTGTCAGATGGCTACGAGGTAAATTTGACAAGTGACACGGGTTACGTCGACTAGATTAGGGGCATGTTATGCATTACGAATTTACATGTAAAGTAAAGGAAACATTTGTAACGAACGGAGTCAGAGTTCAGCGAGTAATAAATGATCATTCTGAAACGAAAAATACGGTAAAGGACGCGGCGAAATGGCTTGGTCGAGGTTTTTGACCCACATTTCAATGTTGAAGGTCAACCCGTTTAACGTTTCATTGCTCAGCTTTGTGACTTTCTGTTACCTTAGGATTAAAGCTGTGTGTGAACCGAAATATCCGAATATGTTTCACTACTTTGTACCTAGAGTTCAGAAAGATTTCAATTTATAAATATTAGGTTAGCAAATCAAATGAAATTCCAATCATTTTCATGGCTATATAAAATAGAAACGGTTTCAGTTCAATCATAGCTTTCAGGATATGAATATATGGATTACAGGGAGGTTTTAGGAAGGAGGTAGCGTCCACAGCCCAGTCAGTCGTATGTGATCGACCGGGTCACAACCTTACAACGTTGATGGATGGGTGACCGCTAGAAGTCGTAGAAAAAACGATAAAGGATAATAAAGCCCAATCAAAACATACTCGTATTATCAATGGGTAGTCCGAGTATGTTTACAGTATGGTACTCAAAAAGGGTAAATTTATGCACCCAAACCAGCGAGTAACACCAAGCTAGTAATATTAACATATGAAATGTTTACTGTCAAAACACTAAATATATAATTTGGGTAACATTTGAGTTTATTTGTATTGTTATTATTCTCCCAACGTCTGCCTCAGATAAAGGCAAGCGCTGATGTTCATATAAATTTAAGGGCACTCCAGTTTCCACCCAAAATAAAGCGAGTTGTTACTCCGTTTATTTCTCAAAAGGTCACGTTTTTATTCAAGCTGTGACAAAAATTGGCTTGGCGATATAACTATTGTGACTGAACAAGAGTCACCGTTCTGTTTGATCGCTTCCTGAATTTAATTTCGACTTAATTCGATTGCGGGAACGACAACCGATTGCGCTTGCTTGTTCAGAGATTTCCGTTTCAAATTCCTTCAGAATCGACTTTCCTTTAAGATTGTCTTTTTATAAAGTTCGTTATCTACCAATGAATGCCGGATTGTTTACGTTTGTTACGGTCCTTTGGTTTGCTTTCATTATAAGATTAAGTGTCGATAAAAATTTAAATGATTTGCCCTGATTTAATTTAAGTTCATTTGTATTGGGCTTATTATCTTGAGAGTTTTATATAAATAGTGAGTATTGTGACACGTTTATTTTTATTTGTGTATTTTTATGTGTTTGTATTAGGTAGTTAGATGTTCGTAAGTAAAAAGGTATTGTAGAATTTTAATCATTAAAAAAATGTATATATTAGAATGTTACAAAATGATGGGACAGACATACAAATACATTGCATAAAAATGCATTGTCATCGGAACTGAACCATCATGTAATATTTCAATTTTGTAAGATAAGTGGAAGTGGTCCAAATTTAGCTCACAAGATCTGACCCAAACATATAAACTTACAAACATTGAATCCAGTAACGAACTGGTAGCAAAAGTTATAACTATTGTTATTCGATATCACTCGTTAAAATAGCATATTTCTGAGTGCAGTACAGTTCAAAATTAACTTTAAAACAATAGAATCTCACTTACCTACCCAATTTATTAACCTTAATCCAAGTTGCGGTTTAATTGTTAGCAGTGTATCCAATCCAATAACGTCGACTTAAATAAAACAAAACTAATGATATTTTTTTGTTGTGTACCTACTTTACTTTTTTACCTATAAATTAATTTGAATTTTCTATGTAGAATCTTAATATACAATTACAATTTCAAACTAGTTGATGCGCGCAGCTTCGCTTGGGTGAAATCATATATTGTACTCGTATCTTAGATTAATTATTAAATAATCTAAGACTCGTATATTATTCAACTGAAAACGTTGGTTTTCAAATAAATAAAGAAATTCTATTGAAATTTAAGAAATTAGAATGATTGAGGAGGAGCCTCGTTATTTACCGGGAGCGCCTACAATGCTAATTCAAAATATTGTATTATGTCTCATTAAAATCGGTTCTATTGTTTTTGATTCCATCGCGCACATAGAGGCAGACAGACAGACAGGAATATTTGACAAATATATTCTCAGAATTTGTGTCAATAAGTTATCATCCTCTGATAGTTATTTTCAAGATGTATTCAATGTACAGACGCGGACTCCTTAGAGTTTATTATAATATGTAGATAGATATCCTCATTTCATGTTCGAGCCACTTTATGGTAGTATTACCACTGTAAACTTTCTGTTTATTCTATTCTGTATTATATAGGTAATTTTGTAACAAAGAAATTGGACAATACATTAGAAAGATACAGAATGCAATATAGGACAACTGCGGAATATAAAGTGCTCCACAGACTGCATTTAATCGGAATTAGTTTGCCGCATACAAAAACAATGTGAGTTTCGCTGTTCGATGTTCAAAGTTTGGTGGTTTGACATAATATAACCCAGCAACATTGTTTGTTCAGTGAAATCTTCAAAGTATCTACATCATTTTGTTTTAAATTAAAATTTGACAAAATTTTAGGTGTTTCGCAAAGTAACAGTAATAATTACTGTTATTGTAGCTGTATAAAAAAAAACAAGGTCAAACAACCTTTTAACATTTCAGACTTAAGCGCAGTTTGAAACAGGAAGTTGAACGTCCCTTTGAAAAAGCTCCTAAAAGGTACTTGTCATCAATAACCGAGCGCCCCGCCGGGCGCCACCAGCCGCAACTTTTATAATAATACGACCTATTTTCTAGCCAATTGAAATGGCTTATCTACTGAGGAAACTTTTGAAGGGAAAAAGGAAATTTAGATAATTTTGCAGAGTTTGTTCAACTCCTATGGTAGTCCGGGGCTTCGCTCGCTTTGTAATACGTTACGGCAATCCTTCTAGAAGTCAATGAAACTTTTCCTGTATAATATATGCATAATATATAAGTAAATTAAGTACCTACATGTAAATTCTAGAGGTCCTAATAAAAATATTCTTATTCTTATTATTCTCAATGACCATGCTCGGATATAAAATTATTGCCTCACAATACATATTTTTTATTTTATTTGATAATTTACCCGTTGAATTTCATCCCTTGCATTTCCAAGGCAGTCATTTGATTCAGTGCGTTCCTTACAGCATACCCAAGTAACACAACGAATCTCCATAATACCTACATAGAATTCTAAAATATCGCCTTGACGTATTGGGAGCCATTTCAGCTAAAGTTGGTAAGGAGAGATATGGTGATATTTACGTAGACCAATTCTACCATTAACGGATACATTATTTGAGGAGGCGTTCTTATTTTTTGAGAAGTGCCTCAGTTACACTGATGTATGCTATCCGAGTGATAGGTACTGATCATAATAAGTATCATTTGTTACTTGGTCTTGAATGTCAGGAATTACTTGTAGCTATAAGACCAACGAGGCAGTTATTTGACCGATGAAGCAGTAAATGTATACCTAAGCTAGTTGCCAAAACCTTTGTGGAAACATTGTATATTTAGGGATACTCTGTTTCCGTATCTAACCACTCTTCATACTCTGCGGTTACTACTGGAACATTTATAGCCGAAACATTACATGGAAACGGCTGTATTTTCCATTCTATCAACATTTATTCAGAGCGATAGACATAATCGCTTTAGTATGATTGCTTAATGTAACAGCATCAATGCGAAAAATGTCCGAATTTGAATAGCTTAATTAACTTGTTTTTCCAATTTCGAACTTCAACTGAACCGATGTTCATCAGGAGTTATATACGCTAAAACCGTGCATAGTTTATACAATGTATATAGTTTATGAGAGTACAAGGCATAAGCCTAACACTGGTTGAGAAAATGTTAAGATGATATAAACACTAACTTATACTGCCAACCCTTAACCTCAGTGATATACAATATACACCACTTAGGTTATACTATATATTTACGTATGATCAACATTAAAGGTATCAATCAAATCAGGTGAGCTTAAATTGCTTAAAATGCAAATAAACGTGGTGTGTGGGAGAAAAGACCGTCATACAAAGATGTTAAAGTTTCTGTACGTCGCCACATTGTAACCAATGAGCTATTCCCACTTCATAATCTATAAATAATGTTCAAATGAAAATGCCAACCGTTCCAAAATAACAAATTCTTTAAAAGTCATTCACCTAAATACTTTCCCCGTCACGATCGCCATTATCGTTGTATTAAATTTAATTGAAATGCGCGTAATTTTTGATGTTTTGCTTCCTCCTTTTGAAAGAAAATGTGGACAACCAAAGCTAATTTGACTTTATCATTATTTTTTAAAGATGTTTATCAGTTAATTCCGATAACCTTTGTAAAAACAGCTAGGAATAAAAAAGTTAATACTTTTTTTTTTAATTCAGACATCTAAAACTCAGGTCCAGTTCAAGTTTTTCTGTAAAAGTAATATGATTAGCTAAACATATTTATTCGGTTACTGGAACAGAATGGAAAATCTCATTAAGGAAATGAACTCACATTTGGACATTGCGGAGGTTTGTTTGTTTGAGATGTAAAAGCAAATACATCCTACCGGGAACCGAACATCGGAAGTTTCCACAACGAAACCTCTTTGTGAACATTATTCACAAAGAAGTTTCTCTTAGGGTGTTTTCACATAAAAACGTGGACAGACGACCTGAAGAAGACGGCGGGAAACTACTGGTTTCAGAAGGCACAATTGGTAGAAATCGTCACGAAAAAAGTTTTATGTTCCCTCCATGCGAATATCAGTCTGTGTGTGTGTTTATTTTTTATATTCGTCTATGCTTTTGGGTGACTGAATTCCGAATCGACGTTATTTTAGCTGGTGTTTATTCCGAAAAATTTAAAAATATTAGCAGGGCCATGCATAATATGCCTATAAATATATATGTATATATATGCCATAATATGTTATAAATATTACTTATAAATTTATTATAGTTATTACTTATAAATAGTTCCACTAATAAGTTCGGAACACGCCATCCAACTCAGCTAAGGATATATTAAAAGTATCCTCAGGCAATCGAGAGAAATAATCAACGCTTGTACAAACTCATATCATTCTTAATACATACATAACATAATAGTACTTAATGTTATAATAATAAGATTCAAAATCATTCACCAGCTTTGGCTCTTGTTACCCGGCATAACTTTGAAGCTACATCTATTAAAATTAATACAAAATGAGCGAATACCTACTTAATTTACTTTTGGCGAGTTAGTTATTATTTGAGTAGTTTAGAAAGTAGTTGGCCCTTTAGTTAGTTGCCACATTTGTTAAAGCACCAACTTTTAATGAGTTTTCAATCACTTGCGAAGAGTTGCAGGGCCTTAACTGCTGGACTTTGAAATATGATATTCATGTTGCATGCAAACATATAGTTTTGGTTGTTTAAGTTGGTTTTGATAAATTTCACTCTTGAGGGCAACCCGTAAATTAGGGAGTAAACTTAATATTGCTCAATTAGGCGAAAACCACTGACCGGGTGAAACTGGGCACACAAGTAGATATATAGCCTAGATTAATATACAAAATACTTCTCATCTTTGAAATATCCTCCCTAGAGATGTTTGAATGTTTGATGGTTCTGTGTTAAGATTTAACTCAACTAAATCATTTCTCAGGCTTTATCCATGAAAATTAAAATCTAAGTTATAACCTAAAAATAAAATACTTTTTAATTTTTTTTTTTATTTCACCCCAATGTTTCATTAAATGTTTAGACCGTTGCAGAGCCTAATAAGCTGGGCCTGGAATAGATATAAATAAAATTTAGCACACACACATAGCATAAGTCTTATATTCAATATATGTTTATAACTTGATAATACTAAATGAAAACGATCAAAGGATGAAGTCCAACCAATATCCAGCCAATTCGATAGTGAGCCAAGCTTCTTTCATTTCTTTTTCTTTTTTTTTTCGGGATCTCCATTGGATCTGCACCTCACAACCTGATCCGCTGGTGCTAGAAATATGCAATTAGGTTTACAATATCCCGGATACCCCATGGACGGATAACATAATTTTAATCTCAAAAATATGTTCCGAGGGAAGAAGTTTCCTTGATAATGCTGAAAACGTTCGATGAAGTCAGGTTGGACTTAGCCAATTAGCCAGCCTAACCAAATTAATAGCGGGCCAAATACAGACCCCTAAACTTGCTCAAAATGCAATTTTTTCTATTAGTCAAGTAAGTAATTGTTCGTACGAGTCTCGGTCCAAGTCAAAAATTATTATCTTAAATTCGAAAAAAAGGTTATGTAGGACTTCTCCTGTTATTAAGTTTAATCCAGGATAATTTTGTTTGCAAAATTTAATAAGACTTATTTAAAAACCTCTTTTATATAACAAGTTTAATTTCTAGAGCATCTTGTAGTACTTCGCTTGACGTGAGGTTATTGGGCATATTAGATCAACAATATAACCTCTTAGTTAGCTGGGTGAAAGTCACCGCAATGTACACATTTAGGTTTTCCTTCCTTGGCCTGCAACAATCCTGGATAAGATGTCTTATCTGTGCATTTCACACATTTAGGCTCTTTGGGACCTAGCCTAGCAGTCGCGGTTACGACCGAAGCCTTATCAATGCGTGACAGGACTTAGGTAGCTACTCAGTCCCAACTGCGGCAGCAAAATAAACTTTTAATGAATGCTTACGAGTACGATAGTAATGTCACTTTTAATTGAAGTCGATTATCGTCTTAAGTTTAGAGCAGTTTAACAACTGTGATTTTGCGTGACCGAAAACCATTAGGGAAGGCCTGTACAGATTTATATTTGGTGCTATGGAGGCTAGACCTATTTAAGACGTGTCGTCGTGATTAATTATTGGGTAGTAGGTAATAACTTGGATGTTTAATAAAATCAAACAGAACGGTCACAGTCGAAAGTTGAATGGAATGGATCACCAGCAACTGGGGAACAAGGCTTCCAGGACCTCAATCTCAGTCAATTATCAGTATTTATTCTTATTTTTTTTGTGATTATTACAAAAATAATATGTAGTAATGTAATATGTAGTAATTGATTTTTTTTTCTCTTTTTCTTTTTGGTTTAAATTATTTTGTTATTAATGTTTTTTTTTCCAATTTCTTGATTAGAATACAGCCTTCGCTGTATAATGACTGCCCAAAGGTTGACTGGCACAGAATGCTTTAAGCATTAAGTCCGCCTTTTGTCCCTAATTTTTTTTTTAGGTACAATAAAGATTCAATAAATAAATTAATAAATAAATATTTTGAACGTCGTGGTCTGCCATTGCCTACGTCGGTTTGCTAACTTATTTGTATAGATTATAGCCTAACAAACCAGCAGAATAATACCAGACAGATACAGACAGAGTAACTGTGCGAGCAACGTACCTGATCCCTGAGGCCAAGAAAAAGCTAAATCTATATCAGCAAGAAGCAAGTTCCTTTGTACACCTGTTTCTTTCTTTTGTTTTGTTCATTTCTATTTCATGTAATTGTGTGTAGGTACATAAATATTAAAATAAATAAAATAAATAAGCAAGCAAATCGCTGAAACAGCAAATGCAAGACAGCAATGAAAAGAAATATACGATTCCAGATTATAAATAGGTATAAAGTAAAGACCGGACTTTATATAAGTGATTTTATTTTTTTAATATTGAGGATCATATTGCTCTTCTATATGTATACACTACACAGCCAGTCATATAGGCCGTGACACCGAAGGAGATGAAGAAGGCAATTTCGGCGACCAATTTGGGCAACTTCGTTATGTACCCGAGGGCTGCCAGTATCCGTGCGCCGACGAACAGCCGCAGTAGGGTCAGCGCCGTGGTCTCGTCGGGACACGTTGTCATGTACAACGCCGCGACCAGCCAGAAAGGCGTCAAATGCTTCAGGTCGCTAATGTTGGCGCGCTGCACCTTATCCTTGTTGCAGACTATCGACGCTAGGGGCGCTAGTGCGAGCAGCTTCAGAGCCAACAAGGATGAATAAAAGTAGTAACTCTGCATCAGAGAACCACCCATTTTGATTCACAAAGTAAATGAATAATTATTTATATTTTATTTCCATTGAACGAATGATTTGGGTAGTATAAAACTTTACAAAAGAATTATTTTCTTTTCATGCACCGTAATTTTGTCGTGGTATGTCAATACATCAAACAGACAGCTTGATTGACACAAGGAACATGACAGAGAGTAATGCAATTTCTACAGAACAAAGAAATTTTGGCGAACTCCAATTTCTTAGCTACAGAACCCAGACAACCAAAGAAATTGGAGTATACCTACTTACCAATTCTACGGGCACTAACATTGCTCTGAGCATTGATTTACTACCACCCCTGACTGAGATAACTACCTACCTAGAATACAAAGAATTCAACACAGAATTTGTTCACTCTCGAGTCCTTCTATACCTTTAGCTATAAAAATCAAAATGGAGGTATCGATCCTTCGATAGACTACGAATTAAAATTTCAAAGCGCTGGCATACCTACAGGTCTTCAATAAAAGAAGCGCAGACTTTTGTTTAGTGCACTCTTGCTTGGATATTGCGATATTCTAGACACAATACAGAGCATGGCAGGATTGTCACTACTGCCAGAATCATAATCATGTTATCCATACTTCTATACTAATATTATAAAGAGGAAATATTTGTTTGTAACGTTTTCACACAAAAACTACTGGGCCGTTTTCAAAATTTCTTTCACCATTAGAAAGCTGCGTCTTCACTGAGTGCTTTATAATATTACTAGGTGTAAACGAAACTATTGTTATGTCTAATTCCAAGCGAGCGAAGCTGCGGGCGTCAACTAGTAGTTGATATTTTACAGAAACAACAGAGGTTTTTTTACGGATTCAACGCAGCTCAGATACAGCGCCACCAATGTTGGACAAATTTCATAGACCCGGACAAACACTCATAGTCTTGAAGACTAAGATGATCGCTTCTAGCCGGTTGGTACCGAGTGATTTTTCCTCCGGCACAAAGGAAGAATATTGCAAATTATTCTTCATAAAGCCAATGAGTAGATAGTTAGGTAATGTCTATCGTGACATTAGGGCTTAGCTTAGTGGTAGGTAATTATTATTTATATAAGGTCACCCGTGTACTTTTTTCGTAATGAGAGTTGATTGGTTTTTATGTGATAATAATGATGTATATTTTTTTTAATTATTTTGATATTCATAATTGATAAAAATACACGGTTGGCAGTAATCATTAATTTCAATTTAGAATAGCATTATATCTCTTTTTCTTTTAGTAGTTTGTAGTTACCTAGACATTCATTAAGCGTGTCCAATCAACTCAACGTAAACGTCTTATATCGATGGGATTTCCTTACCCATTAATAATGACTTACCTACTCCACCATTCACGCCAACTTAACTTCGTGACTATGCCAATCATCAATTAAGCATTCCTTAAAGTACCGTGACATCCAAAGGCACTTTACATCCAAAATTAATTCAAACGTTGATTAATCAACCCCCTCATAATTAATTTTGTTAAATTCAATTTCCTTTTGATAGACAACTAATTTCACAAATGCTTTGGAGTGGCATTTATTAACCAACTTCAAAAAAAGAAGAATGGAGGTTCTCAATTGGACTGTATGTTTTTTTTTTTTGCATAATACATTGTCGTGGATTATATAAATAGTAGGTGAATTTATGTAAACTAGTAGTTGCCTTCCTATTTGTCGATAATGGATAGTGATTAGTGATGTTGATTGATTTGAGTTTGATTACACAGCGCGCAGCGGTGACGGCCCAATAACTATTGAACTATAGCGGTTGGTCCACACTTTGGATGGTGCGGTAAGCGGTGTACATGAGTGGAAGGGAGAGGGAAAATTAGGATTATGTAGATAACAAGTGCATATTTTAATAAAATATCCAACGACGGTGTACGAAACATTGTGAAGACACCTGCATGTCTGAGAGCTGTCCTTAATATTCTCGAAGGCTGTGAAGTCTGGCAAATGGACTCCTTAGTTTTCGGGATTTATAAATAGTATTCTAAATCCGTTTCAGGTATTTATTACAGGTATTTACCCAGTTTCACTAAAATCGGTTTAGTAGTTTTTGAATCCACGTAGAAATAGTCGCGCACGTAGGAATAGATAAATATGTAGGTAGTAAATTCCTCCTTTATCTGTTCTGTGGTAAATTCAATGTACACGTGCGATAGACTTTTAATAAATGTACGAGTAGGTATAGATTAAGTACCTACATGTAAGATTAATTTCAGGCTGAAGAGATGTCAAATTATACCTACTGTAAATTTTTTATTAAACCTTTTATAACTTTTTATTTTATTTTCGTGCATTGTCATCGGTATCAAATATGTGTGCCGAATTTCAGCTCGATAGCTTCAGTGGAAGTGGGTGAATTATTGATTGCAAGATTCCAGGACATACTCGTACATAAATACATATGAGTGAAGTTAAATAAAAGCTTTTTTATTTAACTTCTTTTTTTTTAAATAAATAAAAAACAATTATTTTTCACAAGAGTTCAAGCATGCGCGCTTCGTTCGCTCAACGTAGCACATACACCAAAATGAACTTGTCTTAAAACTTTTCATGTCCCATACACCTCACAAAGTTTAGTTCTAAGAAAAGTTTATATCGGGATTAAACTGAACAAAGGTTTCTTAAATCGTCTGTCATCTGTTCATTTTCATTACGAAATAAATAAAGTTTGGAAGAACATACTTAAATCTTCGCTCACAAATTTTCATTTCGTCGAGCCGTGATTAAGAACGTTTAATTAGAAAGTAACTGTTTTATAGATATATAGATATGATATAGATATGTTTGATAAAGAAAATTATTTTCAAAAGTTCATTTAAACATTTATTTAATATTTTATCTTGCATCATTAAGACAAGTTGTATCAATAATTAATGAGTACTTAAAGCGCTTTTACTGCAAATGATGATTATAAACTAATCTAGCGAACATAATATCCTGTAGCATACCACCACTAGGTACCGTTTGTGTTTTTTTATAGAATGTTATTTATTGTTTTATTGTGGTGTTTAATAAAGAGTATTTGTATCACAACCCTTTGAATGTCCCACTGTAGGACACAAGACCAACTCTTGGGCATACTAAAGGTATATTCTTACTATGTTATCTTCGTTACAGCAGGAGAAATTTAAGTTCTTAAGAAAGTCATTCAGCGTTCCGCTGAAATTTGAACCCAGATCCTCTCGAGTACCTTCAAGGCTGAATTTTAACGGCAGCTCAAACACAAATTTCTGAAATAATAATGAGATAAATATAGACATACTAGTGGACTAGAATTAGATCCATTAACGACGTCTACCCGTCTAACGACTTCAAAAACGGCAAAGTTTCATACTAACTTTGCACCCCCGTTTTACCCCCTTAGGGGGTGAATTTTCAAAAATCCTTTCTTAGTGCTCCCCTACGTTATAAAAGGAACCCCTGTGCAAAATTTCAAGTTTCTAGCCCTTATAGATTAGGCCCTGCGTTGATATGTCAGTCAGTCAGTCAGTCAGTCAGTCAGTCAGTCAGTCAGTCAGTCAGTCAGTCAGTCAGTCAGTCAGTCAGTCACCTTCTCCTTTTATATATATAGATAGAAAAAACCTCTAAAAACCTTTACTGACACCAAATAGTTCAAGTAATCCTAAATCACTTATTAAGTTATACATCACCACTTATTATGGACACATAAAATGGTTACACATCATAAATATAGATACACAACATACAATATATCTCTATATATAACTATATATACTCGTAATCCCGTAATCCCTGTATACTGGTAAACCATTATCATATAGAATTTTGCAACTGAAACCTGAAAATACAAATGGCATCTCGTTTGTCATGGGTCACGGCCCAAACCCCAACTGACGACACAATTTAGATTAATTGTCGCAAACGGCGCTCAAATTGGTCCCCAATTGTAGATATTTGCATATATTGGAATAGCCACTTATATTGCCAAGCTAGCTACTTCAAATGTAATAGGTTTATGTACCATTCCTTCGATCATCCCTAATTTTAGGGGAATCTTCGTAATTTTGAAGATTTCTATGCCTCTAAGCGTTAGGTTGTCGTAGAATGACTATAAAATTAATTAGCCACCTAGAAGAGATTAACTTTACCTCAATTATTAGGTAAAGATGTAAATGTGTGCATTTTGAAAGTATATTAGACCATATCCATTCTATCTTATTAATATACGTCAACTAGTAATAAGAGTAATCTTGTTTGTCGGTCTTAGTAAGACCGCTAGACGCTTACTGTCTTAACTGTCTGAATAACACGTAGCGTCAGTAAGACCGTTTAGTCAGCGCGTGGAAGCCACATGGAAAAGTGTGTTAAAGTAATTTTTAATCACACATACTTATTATTATTTATGATATGCCGAATTTATATCAGAAAAATCACAACGATTACTTCAGTTAAAAACTTCGTGCAGAAATATTCTTAGTCTGGTTGGAAATTAATAAAAATATTGATCATATTTGATAGTTTTTCCCGTAAAAGCAAATGCCCTTTTGGCCCAATATTCTTCTTCCTTTTCTTCGATCGCTATTTAAATTTGTTGTTGTTGGTCTTGCCCCAAATGTCAATCTTATCCATCTTATAATATAGTAAACAGCTAAGAAAGGTGTATGTTCGAAGCTCGTACTTTTAGAGGTTTTTTGCAATATTACAAAACAGTAATTTGGACTTTTTGAGGCTTATGAAACTATCGACGAAAAGGCCAACCATCAAACTTCTATCCTATCGTTCAACACGTATAAAAGCGTTGTCTACGATGTTAGGTCAGCCATAAAATTAATTTCACGGTGCTTTCTTCCAGAGGTTAACGGATCTATGTGTCTGCTGACTACGGTCAAACGTCCTTGTGATAGAATATCAGATTTTACCCTATACTATATATTTTAGTGATCATATCACTTTTTGAAACAGATTTTAACTTCAGACAAGTTAACCATATTTTTATAATACTTATTTTGAAATCAAATCCAGATTAATTTAACTTTGTAAAATTAATCATTCCCAAACCATAATGAAATGCTACACTTAATAAATAAAACAAAAATACTTGTTCTAGGAATTCCACATTTGCAGCAAAGTCAATAATCAGAGTGGCAATAATTTCTAGCTGTAATAACATATAAATCAAATGCAAGGTGACGTCACTGTGACTTCACATAGCGTTATTTGGAGCAGCAGACTTTTGAAACGCAACGCGCCCATTTTGCGTTCTTTAAATCTTAATTCTCCTTACAAATTAAAATAAAAGCATGCTTTAAAAAATGCTCAACTTCCACGGGGAACTTCAATCCTAGCTTCTTGTATTTGCAAAGGAAAAAATAAATAAGAGAATAAAGTTTTAAAATTCTCCTAACAATTTAAAATAAAAGAACCCATTAAAATGTTGTGTGTTTAAAAAAATGCTCAGCTTCCACGTAGAACTTCAATCCTAGCTTCTCGTATTTGCAAAGTAAAACTAAATAATCAAGTGGTCAATATATATATTGGTATTGTCAAAAGGCTTTACGGTAGCAGTAAATAACCCACAAACCCATATAGAATGTGATAAGGTATGACGTAATGAGAGCCAGATCTGAAAAAACGGCGGGCACTGGTTTCGTTGCGTATCCCAGAACAACCACCATCCTCGAAGTCGAATACAATCTAAACAGAGTCACACCGAGGTCGGAGGGCGGCGATGTGGTTACGTAGAGAGCTCCGACGATCCAAAACGGAGCTAGGTTCTTGAGCTCGGATAAGTATGCCCGACGAACGATGTCAGTGTTTGCAAACACACCTTTGTTGACCCACGTCATAGCGGCTAAGGGACTTAGTGCCAGGAGTTTCATTGCCAGTAAAGCTGAGTGGACCATATACGTCTGTGTCAGACGTGTCTCCAGGGATATCGTTAGTGTCTTCATCGCTTGACAGACGCAAATGAATAGATTATACGCGCAATGTCCTATCTCAAGTTAGTTTACGTCAATTGAACATGAATTGTTGAGCACGAAACGATCAACATGTTTTATGTATTTATCGACTCGTTACGCTTACGGAAATGTAATGTCCATTGCTGACGGTTGCGGCGCGGCGTATTAAAATAATTGCAGCGTTTAATTTTTGCCAGGAATTTCTACGTAACTTGCACTTTATTTCTGTTTTCATGCGAGTAATACACATGACAAATGTAATCTGCCATAAATACAGGTGTCAGAACAGTGTTGCTATTAAATACTATCAGATTAACCCTGCGTGGAGTTTTGATATTTATGAGTTTAATTTTTGGACCTTACAGTATAAAAGTAAAACTCTTATCATCATAACCCTTTCTTTGTCCCACTGTTGGGCAGGGGTCTCCTCTCAGAATGGGAGGGATTAGGGCTTAGTCCCCCACGCTGGTCAAATGCGTATTGGCAGACTTCACATGCCTTCGAGAGCATTATGAAGAACTCTCAGGCATGCAGGTTTCCTCACCATGTGTCTTTCACCGTTATGTTATAGCAAGTGATATTTAATTTCTTAAATCGCACATAACTTAGAAAAGTCATTGTTGGTGGTGGTCGTGTGGTCTAATGCACACTCCTATTTCAGATGATCATAATCACCATCACTTAACACAACTCACACTCATAACTAGATATTATTATGTATGCCACTCCATTCTAGGCAACGTTGATATTAAATGAAGACTCCTAACCTAACACCAACTTGTATAGTGAAATTGATAGGAAATCATTGCGTAAATCATGACTCATATTGATAATTGCACAACATTATTAACCGATGATTATTAATTATTAAGAAAACTATAAACGACTCATGTTTCTTTATAAGAGAAGGGGTTACCTTCTCTCATAGATATAGTTTAGTCTTAGGAGGTCAAGTTATTCAAAGATATTGAAATAGTGTGTCAATATTACGACATAGTTGGCAAAACATTGCAAACTTATTTATGACATCCTTCTGACTGAGTCATGTCATGGTCACAGAGTACATTTGTCATGGTGAATTTAAAGTCATGGAATGAAATAAAAATTTAATATTACAAATCCTAGTTGAAGTTACCGGCTTACTCACGTGTGATTTAAGTCGAAAATAGTCCGACTAGTTTCGATCGATCGAGTTATTTTCGACTTAAATCACACGTGAGTAAGCCGGTAACATCAACTATGAATATAGACACTCACGAATCGTTCAGTTATTATAAATCCTGCTACAATTAAACATTTAGAACAAAAGGGTTCTATAATAATTTAAACATGAATGATACAATTACGGTGATTTATAAATTAATTGAAAACCAAACGCATGAGAAATGGAATCGATCTGCTACTGTTTATTTGCCTTTGTGTTATTCTAGACGGTTATTAAGTGGGTTCGGCCATATTTCATTAGCGTGTTGGTAGTGGGTAGACACGTTCATCCAATAGTAAATTGTTTTCATACATTTGAACTACCAATGGCTCGCATCGATTCAATGTGATTAATGTCTTACCTTATATAATTATACCTTGGCATATAAATGCAGAATACTTAGACGTACAGAGTATAGCGCATAGTAATTAAATCAAGATAGGGCGTATACCCCGTACCGCAATCTTGCAATATACTGCAAGATATCTCAAATTCGGTCAGTGCGCGTCAATTTTGTTACGGTATATCACGGTATCGATATGTTAGGTTATCGATAGATTTCATTACAACTAAAACAAGCGTGTCACCTCACTGATTACGATAGTTTGACGTCACAAAGTAGGCGGGACTTGGGCAGGGCTGACGAAAAAAGTGACAAGTGCACGCATCGTTTGTATCAAAATAATACGCGATCGCCGTTATATCTTGATTAATTGCTGTGGTATAGCGTAATGTGAATAAAGTTATATACGAGTAGGTTCAGCTTACGCTAATCGCAAGTGATTTCCCAAAAAACCTGCTTTGCCTTTTCAATTAGCTACTCAATCAACCTTTTTTTCTTCCCGAAAAGCTTTTATGCAAAAGAGGTTTAGGATGCTTCCAAAGTCTTCATTTCAGTTAATTCAGCTTTCAAATCTGCTCCAAAGCAATTTCGGGCCAGCAGTTTTTGGGGTAGCGTTGATTTCGGCGAAAGAGCTGGACGAATTCCAAATTTAGTTTTGCGAACAGTAGATATCATTAGGTAGCCGAAAATAATATCGCTTCGGTTTTAAACGAAGCCATCTACAAATATGCCGCATGTAGCCAGTACCCTCTAGGGATTTTATTTTCAATGCTTTGGCTACAGTTTTGTGGGTCAGGTTACGGCGGAACTGAAAGTTTGTTAATAAATGTAACGCGGGTACTGGATCCCAACAGAATGACGCAAATAAAAAAGGGGATGTTGCACAACATGGTACTTAGGTAGGATTTTATAGGTTGCGACTGGATTTTATATTTATTAAAAACTAGTGGACGCGCGCTCGCGTGGAGTTCGACTTTGTTCCGCCTTAGAGGAAATAAATGAGCATATTTTTAATTATTTTTTTTTTAGTCTTAAAACCTTCCGTGGACCTTAAGGAACATACAAAAAAATAAATTTGCCGATTTGGTCCCGCCATTCTTGAGTTATGCGCATGTACCAACATTCATTTTTATTTATAGGTATAGATAGAATACAATCGTAAATCAATTCGACTTTTTACCAGTTATTTTATACTTAACATGATTTAACATAACAACACGCTTGTACTTTCGCGAAAGGTGGTTAGGCAGAGGTGTATGCCACCCATTTTTCACCAGCTTTATGTTTAGGTCCCATGTTGTTTATTTTTTTTTTACGAGGTGGTGAGCAGCACTATAGGCAGCACGATAGATAGATAGTTGTTGCCTGACCCAGAAATCGAACCCACGGTCTCTAGCTTAGCAGTGACGTTTGCGACCATTAGACCAATGACCGTATGAAATAGGACGTAAGCATACCCGATACAAATGCAAACGCCTTAGGTACTATTATTCGCTGAGAATTTTATGTTATGAAAAACCGAATAATATATTGCATGACCTGGAAATCGAGAATTGAGGCAGTTTAAGTAGTTTTAAACACGCACAATTTACAAATGTAATTTGGGTGTAAACTTTTTCGAGCGACCGCTAAAATTAAAGTAAATATATGAATTGAAGAAAAAAATCCGCTCACACATAGGTACGAGTATCTAGAGAGAGGAAACCCTCGCTCGAAAGCTCAGCGGATTGCGGGCTGACATGCGTCTTGCAGTAAATTATGAACAAAGCGGCAATGTTACTGTACCGTAAAATGGTTTGGTGTTTAGAGGTGATTTAGCAAAATCCGGGGATTACCGCGCCTCAGTTAGATTGATTATGTTTTACTTAATTTTACTTCCAACTAATTATCGTTTGTTTTTCAAATAAACCTTTTATTGGTATGTGGGTATCGTCGGGTTGACACCAATCAAAGGAATTTCAACGCCATCCTAAGCACTTGTGGAGTAATTCGAGATCTCCTGTAGTACGGTCACTTCCAGACAAGCACCCTGTTCTGTAATGTTATAATGTAAGTGTAACTGATTACAGTGTACCTACTGATGTTTAATGTTTACATATCCTTACCCTGTGCTACTGCGGTTGGGATTGAAACCTAGTTTTCATGATAAAAGAAATCAGAATAACTTCAAAATACCAAATGTAATATCAATCAAACTCTTTGTTTTCCATAAATAAATAATGTTCTGTAAACACAACAATATTTGTACGACACCCAATTCTTTATTTCACAAAGCAATGTCGCAAAGCCTTCCATGACGGCAAATTAGAGAGATTTCTCCTTGACATCTTATGTATTTCTCGATCCAATGAAGAATTAACTTAGAAGATTACATTATAGACAAGTCGCATTATTTAAAAAAAAACTGTAAAACAAATAATACACCAACCTAAAATCGTTTTATATCCTAAACTGTTATTTAAAATTAAAAATGATAAAAGAAACCTTATAATATTTTTAAACAACTATTCAATATTGGTGTTTTATTGTTTTCATTTGGTGAATTTTAGTTAGTGTTATGTCTTGGTGACACTAGCAAAATTAAAACGAATAATTTGACGTAAGAATCACCAATATTGCCTTACGCTTTTGGTCACTTTTCTTTGCGCAGTCGTATACACTATTTTTTACTCGTTGTGTTGGAACCCTCAAGCGCATCTGTGACTAATATTTGTGAAAGAAAAATTAATTAAGCAAATGTAGGTAGGTACTACTAGAAATACTTAAAATAAAAACACACATTTACATTTTATTAATTTATATTTAACAGGGAATTAAAGCGTTTTAGTTTTCTGGCATTATTGAATGTATTTAATACCTACTGTTAATTATTTGTCGTCGATATCATTAGATATCCATTTAAAAATATACTCTTTAGTGGCACAACTTTTCTGAGGTCGGTATCTCAATTGATATGAGATACCAGTTTTTCAGGCAGACGAAATTGATGTCTTTCTTAGTTGATGGAAAAATGTTTTCGATTCTGATTTCTTGTAACAATGCGGTTTGTATTTTTGAAGAGATGTGACCTCCGCGACCTCGTGTCGATTTGGGGCGCTTGTCGTTATAATAACATCTTTGTGGTGAGGTGTTCGACACATTGATATAGAAAAATTATTTCCAATATACAACGACTGACATCTGTCTCGAACAGAAAAGAAACTAAGTTTAATATACACTGTGAATGATCATAATTAAGTATTTATTGTCTTCAGTGTTCGTCTGTTAAGACGAAGACGTTACAAAGTCTTATTTACGACAGGACGAAGACTGTTGCATAAGTTGCTTAATTTTAAAAAAACTCGACTTCATAACCAAAAATATACAACATAGTTAGAAAATTAGAGATAATGGTTGTTCGCCATGTTTAAATCATTATACATTATGATGATTTTTATCATTTTAAATAACAATTTAGGATATAATATATCCTAAATAAAATAAAAAACAATTTAGGATATAATATATCCTAAATTGTTATTTAAAATGATAAAAATCATGAAATGATTAAATTAGCAATACATAATTAGGTATACTCACTTGATATAGTGTAGTTTTTTTATAGTACCTACTGAAATCTCAGTTTGAGTTTTATTTTGGAGGATATTTTTATTACTTTACTAATCCAACGTGCCTGTTTAGGTTCACCTTTCAGTCTATCGGAGGTCAAAGGTATGTAGGTAGTCGATAACCATTTATTTTGTCAATATGTTCCATGAAGGTGGTGAGCCTCTCTCTATTGCCATACACTGAGCACGTACTACTGCTGTAAGTTTCAAGTAAGAAAATTCCAATTATACCTACATAACCGATCCAGAGGTTAAGCCCAGGACATCCCGCTTCCGGTATTGAATAACATGTCTAGTTGTAATGTTATTATTTTTATATTATTTTTATTTTTGTGATTGACCAGTTTATTCTGATTTTTTCAAGTATGTGCAATTACAAAAGATTATTGTCAATGCATGTGACAATCATCCATTGGCAAACTGACCGCAGCCGCTGTTGCTTAACTCGGTCGATCACATACACAAATGGCACCTGACGGTTCTTTCAAGGAAATTATCGATTTAGCAGGAATATGGTAATCTGGTACATATTGGTAAGCATTTTAAATCACAAAAGAACTTTATCTTTCCCCACTGTACCTATTGATCTCGAGCGTATTTACTCAATATCGCGGTTCAGTGCTATTTTGCTAGATTTAAAATTTATGGATTGTGTATACTAAAGTCATTCGTCGAGCGGAACGTCTATAGGATTTGCGGCTCGCTGAAATTGAGAAATACTTTGTGAAATTTATGATGCAAACTTTATAGGTGAATAATCTTCGATACATATTTCAGAAGTTTGCCTTTGACAACCAACCTTGCCCCATTTACGTACCCCAAAGCTGTGTAAACGATGTTTCTACCAATTCAATGTTAGTAAGTACAGTTGATGTTGAAAGGGTTAGAATAACTAAAACTATAACTAAAACTTATAACTAAAAACTCGTTTGCTCGGGGTCGTATGAGGAAAAACCAATGCCTCAGAAACGAATCCCACCTGTGCAAGTGTGCTTAAGATTCTGTTGATGCTCCGCATAGCCGGGTCATCAGGTCGCGCACCGTCTATCCTTCTACGCCTTCACGTTATCATGTAATCCTAATGATAATGTGAAAACCATCGATTTGTATCTAGCCAAACATCCCTGAAGCGCTATAGCAGCACGGGAATCACAACAGCATTCTAATCCTGATTAAACTGATCGCGGATAGCACTGTACGATCACAGGCTGCTCGTATAGTGTCAGTACACAGTACTCTCTAAAATGCGTTGCCTTTACCCTGTCTTCTGATAACAACTTAAAAGGCAAGCTCTTCATGGTACAAAATAAATACTTGGTGCCAGATTCCTTGCCTTGCACAAGGGGGTGGCAATGGGTTGGCCAAAAGTTGGCTCAAAAGATTTTTGGGAGAATAAATAGATGACTGTTGCGTTACTATTATTGCTACAGTAGATATAGGCACAACCACTGTTTGCCACAGATCTCGACTTAGCTTATCGAGGTAAAGTAATGTAAATTAGAATATACATGCCACTGCACTGCTCCAAACCGCATTGGGTGAACTACTTGCCAACAGTGTCGCATGTTCTCACTCAAGCCACCCGAAGATCGACAAGGCTTAGCGATTGTCTTACTTCTAAGGTGCCCTCTGATGCACGGAAGCACCCGTAAAATTTTGCAAGTAGCGGTCACCCACTTAAGGACCCCGCACGAACTAGCTCGGTTAATCTCCTACGATCAACGCCAGTTGTAAACACACTAACTCATGTCAGCCAATCAAGTCTAACCGAATTTTAACCACTGTACATTTGTGTCTTTTATAAATAAGTATATTCTAGTGCCTAAAAATGTTATTTATAGCCATCAATAAAAGGTTTGCTGGACAAATATAATCCTAAGCAAACAGCAAAATTTCACTTTGCGAACTTATTGGTATGTGTTAGGACGCATTTAGATCAGAATTATTTATATAGGCCTTATCCTCCAGCACCCAAAGGTAGACTAGACATTTAGTTTTGACTGGTCTATTCAAGTATCCTGGATTCATGACTTTAATAACATTTAATAACATCTAGAGAATCTATCAGTGATTTATGCCAAACATAGTTACTGCTTATACATCGTGTGAGAATGTAATTCAGATCTTCTGGAAAGCTATACCTACAGGAATTCATGTTTAGCAGGCGGGATGAACCGCGAATTCCTGTACAGATAAAGGTTTCGTGGAATTTCGGGACATCTTCCGTTGTAATTCGATGAGCCCATACCTGGCTTTCGTGAGAATTTAATCATGGGACGCAATTAAATGAGGCATGTACGAGTTTTTGTAATTATGGTGATAGGTAGGAGCTTTTATAATGTTCGGATTATGAAGATCCTCTCATTTTTTAAAGTAATAACATGGCATAGCAATATCACGCCTGTATTTCCCCGAAAGTGTAGGCAGAGTGTGTATGTTACGTTTAGGTACCATGTAATAGGTAAGTGGTGAGCCTATTGCCATACACCGGGGCCAAATCCAGACTTCACGCTGCTGCCGAGCATTTCAAGTTGGAAAAACACAATACAGTGTAGCTGTTTCCCGAACCAGTGATCGACACCAATAAAATGTAACAACTTTTGGTAAACTTTATAAAATAAATCGGACTTACTTAAATACAAATAAATATTTCAGATAAGTAGTTTTTTGTCTATTTCATGTAATTAATGCAATTTGTAAAGGGTATGAAACTATTAACATTAATCTATCCGACCTATTGTTATTGCTTTAACCTTGCCTTAGACCTTGTTATATCTATTTAATGCAAAAAATTACATTTGTTTCATGTCATGAATTTTTAACGGGGATGCTTTTCATTGACATTATTACAATGAAAACAAACATAAAATTTAAAAATAAATAATTTGTTTATCAATTATTGTTTTTTTTTACTTTATCTGTCAGGAGGTGGTTTATTAGGAGTACTTAAAAAGGTCGCACCTGATCATATCCAGTCTTTTTTATGGTATACCTCAAGGGTTTCATTCATTTGAAACTTATAACTTGGTCCATTCCCGCGTTAGCTTTTTTGGGATTGAAATCAGATGTGCTAACAGAAAGATTATGACTGTTAATTTATTATTTCCGCGGGCGAAGCACCGGGCAAAATCTAGTCATATTATAAACTGATCACAAATAACATGCCATTATGCAAACGAGACTCAGTTTGCGACATCGATAGGTAATGTAATGTTCATCACTGAGCAAGTAATGATGTTCATTAGATATTGACAAATTCGATGTCAGATTCCATTTAAGTGACAGCAGCGGTAGGATTCCGAAACCAAATCTGAAACCGAACTCACCTGTCAATTTAACAGTACTTGACTCACACTCCTCTTTCCGTCTCCGGGGCCTGCTTACCAATTACATACCTAAGCCTGATATTTCTGGTATATTCACTTTTCTTTTTATTAATTTAGTATTTAAAATACTTTTTTTTAAAATACTATCTAAATTGGCATCACTGCATAGCTCTGAGTCTTCTCTTAGTCTAAGTTAAATTTGCAACTGATCCCAATCTTGACGCGAACCACGTACGTCTGAAGCTATCTAGTTTGTAACTGGCTAATACTGTTCGTGGCTAGCTTTTGACTACAGTCCAGAAATTGTAGTCACATCTTTGTAGAACAACTGCTTAGTATTTCATAGAACTTTATTCTGTAAACCAGTCTCTGCATATATTATCCTTTTAACTGTAGGTACTCAAGAGTTTCATAGAGCAGTTTTTTTTGTCCATGTTTGTGTAGTGTCGATTATTTTACTTAATATTTGACGACGGGCCCGATGGCGCAATCGATAGTGACCCTGCCTGTTACGCCAGGGGTTGTGGGTTCGAATCCCACTCAGAACAAACATTCGTATGACGAACATATGTGTATGTTCTTTGTCTGGATGTTAGTATTATCTATTTAAGTATGTATTTAAAAAGTCTCTGACACCCACAGGCTAATTTGGGGTAGATGGCCGTGTGTGAGATTGACCATTATATTTGTTTATTTATTATTTATTTATTTTATTTGGTGCATTTTAGCATAACGCACAAACATTTTATGTGCAGCACAATCTCTTTAGCATTTTGTAGAGCTCAATCTATCAAGCTTGATCAATGTATATAAAACATCCGAATCCATTCATACTATTATAATATAATTTTACACGAAAAACCACCCAGCTTCTTCGTCAAATTTATGGACAGTTTAACAGAAAACTAAAATAAAACCCAAAACACCAATGACATCGCGGCAGAAAAGATTAATATTTTAAAATTCTACATAAGATGCAACGCTAGCAGGTGTGACTTTTGATAAAGTCGACTTTGGATACAAAGTGGCACCAGTGGCAGTGAAGAAATTATAATTTTCCTTTCCTCTTTTCGTTATATTAAATTCTGTTGCTTTGAAACATTTCAAAGAAAATAAGAGAATAAGTAAGTAGGTACTTATTAGGTAGGTCCTTAGTAGGTTAGGACTACCTCTAGGTACGCCAGAGGTTGTGGTAGTACGCCAGCGTAGTATATATTGCCCTTTTAAATCCATACTAATATTATAAATGTGAAAGTGTGTTTGTTTGTTTATTTATTTGTTTGTTTGTCCGGCTTTCACGTCGCAACTAAGCTATTATATGGTATGGTTTTTGTGTGTGGAGATAGTGAGGAGGGTGGAGAGTGACGTAGGCTACTTTTTACCGCGGTAAAACATTCCCATGGGAAGATATCGATGTTTTGTTATTTGCTAGATATTTAGTTCCGAACGTTGTTAATAGATGGCGTTAGTAAAATTCATTTGCAAGTTCTGAATCACGCTGACAAATGATACATGTAAATAAATTAAGTCATAGGCAACTAATAAATTAAATTGAATTTTGAATTCGCGCTGGATAAATTGTTGTTTTGGTTTAAAATTAATATGGTAAAGGAATAAGACATACGTTTTGATTTTGGTTTTGGTTCGCATCTTTGTTCGTTCTTTTAATCGTGGAACTGTCACTATTCATCCACCACAAATATGTCATGTATGATCAGTGTGTATGATAAACAACTCATTGTTAATGCCCTTTGACCACGCGGGCGGAGCCGCGGGTAAAAGCTAGTGCCCCATAAATGGCTGGCGTCAATCTTATTTCAAGCAACGCCAGGTGCGGTCGATATGTGGATGAGTGACTAGTAGAAAAATTTCGTAGGCGCCGCCGTGCTTTGGAAGGCACGTTAATTCATCATTTCCGACTGTTTCCAAAGTTAAACCATCTTTGAGTAATTCGAAGACATTCGTGCGATACTGGGTTAACTACAAACCCTTCTACATTTTCGCATCTGCGGAGTAGAGCAGTATGATCTAGATCTCCATCAGCTTATTTGTTTTATCGAGGACCAAATCGGTCTCTACAACCCCTATAAGCAGGAGTTGTAATTTTATAATACTTCACAAAACCCTAAGCTAAGACCGCTACGCTACGCTGCATCAACATGGTATAATAGCGCTGTGTACAGGATTTTTCTCCAGCAAATGCACTCTCGTCTCGATGGACGAAGATTGTAACTCAGCGCTTTCAAAGTGCATCCTTCCACGGCACTTTCTAAGTTCATATTCTTATTCAAAGCTTCAGTTTTCTCTATTCTTGGCCAATGGAAATCATATTATATCCAGTCTGCCAGTAGCCATTTAGCCTTTTGTTTAACTTAAAAAAAATCGATGCCAATAATACCGACCGAATAATGTGTCACCAAGTCTCACAATCATTTTTATACCATCTTTAATTTTTAGAGGTGAAGCGATTGATTTTTAAGAGTACCTAAGAAAACTCTTAAAAATCAATCGCTTCACCGATTATTAATATCAATACACCTTTAGCATTGTGTCAAAAATCTGTCTGGCATAAAAAAAAATAAGGATTAATTTTAAAAAGATTTGAAAATTTCAATACTCAGTCTAAACATTCTATTTCAATTTGTTATTCACGAATACTAATAGAAAACACATACGTACACAAGAATCGGCGTATCCAGCGTAATATGGGTAGCTGGCAGGCTGGATCAAGCAGTTAAAACGTTAGATAGACTATACATAAACTATTTTAATTTTATAATTGAATCACAACATCAACTTATTGTCTAACTTGTCGAATGCGACTGGGAAAAGTAAAATGACCACAGGACACTTGCAGATTGCTGGGGTCCAATAAAGACTCCCAATGTGCTCCAAGTGTGCAATCGTATATTGACCGAACCTATAACACTCGCGTAATAGGTATTAGTTTCATTCACGTTTCATTGTATTGTATTCATATCGTCCTTTTTGTATATTTATGTGCATGATTAATGATATGTGTTTGTGAACGCCTTGGCTTGCCGCTGTAAGTTCGCAGACTTGTTTGTATTAAATAAATATAATAATATATAAATAAATTATGTAGCGTTTGGCTGCTGCTATAAACGTCCCACTGCTGGGCACGGGTCTCTCCCACAGACAATTCTGCGGGAGGTCTAAGGCATGTTCCAACACGCTGCTCCACTGCGGACTGTTGAAGGGGTTAGTGGCCAACCCAGTGTCGAATGTTCTCAAACCACCCGAAAATCTTCGGCAAGAATTAACGACTGTTTTCACAACTAAAACATCCGGGACGGTTTAACGTGCCCTCTGAAGCACGTTAGCGCCCATGAAATTTGTCACTCTCTCCAAAAACCGACCGCACCCGTCGTTGCTTCACACTCGGGTAGCTTGAGAACTTATGATTTAAGAAATTTAATGTCACCTGATATAACGGTGAGAGTTCTCCATAACGTTCTCGAAGGAAGAAGTCTACCAATCCGCACTAAACCAGCGTGGTGGACTATGGCCGTTTCGAGAGGAAACCCCTTTCCCAACTGTGGAATGCCTTATTTACTATATTTAGCTAGCGTATACAGGTTTGACGTCCTTTTGTGTAAATTGTAGAATGAAATATAGATATTAAATAAGTTATTCTCCGCGATACATAGGTAGCGCCATTTCGATGTGTACGCAAATCACTGGATTGGATAAAATTGATAGATATATCCAATAATTTGGATCAGTGGTTCAGGTAGTTATGGAGGCTCCAAGTTTGAGCTCGCCGTAAGACGTCGATCCATCTGGCGCAATAACCTACATAACTATGCACTGAATTTATACAAACAATAAACTGGAACCTTGTTAGTAACTTTATATAAACTTGGTCTGAGCTTTTGTTAGTACAAAGCTAGGAAGTCCGACCTGAACGAGGCTTGTCGTTAGTTACGAGTCGTAATAAGGTTTTAATCAAGACTGCACGTAGAATAAAACAACCAATAGTTTAAACTATTATTGCATGACCCCATATAGTACAATTCTAAAACCATCTTCAAACAAAAAAAATATTCAGTGCTCAAAATAGCGAGTAGATTTCCATGTAAGTACTTAATTAGGTATACTAAAATTGCATTTGTGCCAGGGCCCCAAAACAAATGCTTTGTAATGAGTCCAATTAGTTTGACCAATTAAAATAAGTTTAAGTAGTTCAACAACAAACAACAAACTAAGCAGCGCTTCCCGCCATTTGCGGTAAGCTACGAGTATGTCACAGGAGGACCCCCTTTTCAGGCCAAACTAATACAAAATAATACTGTAAAAAATTTTTTTTTTTAAAAAGCTTTTACCACTTTTTTTTATTTTCGTGCGTTGTCATCGGAACCAAATATGCCGAATTTCAGCTCGATAGCTTCAGTGGAAGTGGGTGAAATATTGATACATACATACATACATACGAGTGAAGTTAAATAAAAGCTTTTAAAAGCATTTACAGTTTTAATTTTTCACATTTGTCCGCATTTCCTTATGACATGATAGCATTTCATTGGTAATTTTCTCAGAGAATCTAAAACTAAAAGTGTCTTGCTTATAGCATAGAAAATAGTAGAGCATTATCAGTTCATATTGACGGAGTCAGTCTTTTTTTGCTCCTACATTTATGGGCTCAGTTGACCTTCAGTTGATCCTGTCACCCTCTCCTAGTACGCCACTAATATTTGATATTCCGGTCACAGAGTAAACATAGTATGTACAGAGACCAAGCTACGTACAACTGGGCGGACCTAGTTTGTGTGTCTACCGCAGCAGGTGGAAAACTGGTTTAAACTAATACCACCAGTTGATAAGCACAGGGATGAGAGATTGCGCGTTGGACTTATTTTTGTTATTGATCAGATTAAGTTTTTAAATATAAAAAGGGTTTGCAATATGTTTGTTTATTGCACTGTGTGCATAATAGAAAAAATAAAGACATTTCGTATTTTAAATATATCAAGGATTTTTTTAGGTACGTAGATATTTCATTAGTATATGTATTACAATTAACACACGATTAAAATATTTATGTATTCGATTTTAAACATTTTATTGTACCCCAAAAAGGACACATAAATACAGTAATTTAGAAAATTAAACAAGTAGATAACTAGTAAAGCTAAATTATGTCTGTAAAAATGGTTTTGTACTATCATAAAATAAACGTATCTTTACATTTTATCTTTTATTGTGTATCTACGGAGTACATTTATCAATTTACATTTTTATTTTTGCATTTATTTTGTACAAGCAACAGGTTTATTAGTTTTTTCAATGTCAATTAGTAACAACCCTGTGAGAATAGGTACGTTGTTGGCACGTTGTTAGACAGCTTGGTCATAGAATAAAGAGTCGCTCCGGTAGTCTTTATACTATGGCTTGGTATCTGTTCCATACTTACTCATGTGTTCCGGCATCAATGTCAGCCGCCTCTTGTGATCGCTGATCGCCGCGTGACGGTGTCACGGTGTCCGTCAGTTTGTCATGTGTCACGGAGATTACATGTGAGAAGGGCAACAAGGGTTTACGGGTTTTGCGTTTCACCGTGTTATGATGTTTCCCGGCAACGTGGCGTATCACGTTACTGTATATAATTACTATAAATACGTTAGTTCGCTGCGACCCATAGACGTTCCACTGCTGGGCACGGGTCACCCCCACAGACATAGCTGTGGGAGGTCTAGAGCATACTCCACCACGCTGCTCCAATGCGGATTGGAGGAGGGGTTAGTGGCCAACCCAGTGTCGAATGTTCTCAAGCCACCCGAAGGTCTTCGACAAGGCTTAACGACTGAAATTGAAAATAATTGAAAATAATCCGCTGATTGGCGCTATTAGTAATAGTCTACATATAGTTTCCTTAGTTTCAGTTTATAAAACCTCTACTGCCTTACTGCCTGTTAGCCTTTATTTCTAAACATGGAAACACGGATATTTATGTATAGACTTGTAGAGTGACAAGGGTTTGCATCGTATCATAAGCCGTTGCCTCACCCTTCTTGTCGAGAGTTTGGTACTCTCGACAAGAAGGACCCGGACCCAACGGTAAGTCTAGGGAATTATTAGCTTGGGAATAGGAAAATTAGTATGTCCTGTTCTACTTGGCTGGCGTTACGCTGGAATTATTAATTTTTCTTCGCACAATAAAGTTTAACTTACAAATACCTAGAGTTCAATATTTCGCGTTCAACCCATGCAAACATTATTTAAACTGAAATAAAATATTACGTGTGGTCTAAAACACGTTATCCTTTTAGAAAAGTAGGTACATATAACTACGAGAACATCGACCGCCATCTAAATTATGGTGCCGAGTGTACACGATGTCACTATACAAAGTTGATTTACGTGACCCAAAATGTCTTTTACAACGTATGGCGCCCCCTGTGGGAACCCTGGCGTGAATAATTGAAAAGGCAGCGTTAAAACTTAAATAACCTTTGTTGAAAAAGGTTAACTCTTTACCGTTGTGGAAAGTAAATTCAATTTTGGGCATTCTGTCCCTATATCGCTTTGATCAAGAAAATGTCGCATCATATTCGTACGTCTTTTAAGATGAAATAACATAATGTTTTAAAGGGTCTTGCGTTAAATGTAATATCCTTTGAAACCTCTATGTAATATTTCTTTAGTGTTACGTGTGAAAATTGTGAAACAAACATAGTGAGGTGAAGTACCTAAGACTACCAAATGGGGTAAGATTAACTCTTTTAAATATCTTAAAGTACACATTTATATTCTAATTGTGGGTTAAACAAACAAAAATTGTATCGGATTACTAAGTTAGAATAGAAACTGAAATCTGTTTGTGAGTAACTTAAAAGTGTTAGTCTTAGCCCATGTGTTAGTCTTACCCCATCTCATTGTATAAAATTTCTTCAGAAAAAGATCCAATGCCATGTGGCTATGACATTAGATCTTTTTTTGAAGATGTTTTATTACCAATATTTGATGGGAGATTTCAGTTATAACACAAGGTACTCTCTTGCATAAAAGTTTCTCATATTTCCCTCACGTAAAAGAGTTAAGGTACAACACACATGCATCCCACTTAATATAATAGTAGAAAATAGTTTATTTATCATGTACATAACAAAGTCACTACAATCTTTTAGATCGTTAGCAGAGGCTAAAATGTACTAACATCTTACCAAATTCTAATTAAACTCAGATAATTGCTTCCCGATATGTTATCTCTAATTACATATGAATATCAAATAACAGCCAGTCTCTAGCCGGGCTGTCTGTATCTCTAAAAGCAAACACGCTCGCTCTACTTGTACGTCTTTATAGAGTATTTCCACAAAATTTTAAACACGTGTATAGTATGACTGTTGAGGTATATTTCCTTTTTTCTCCTCTATCTGCCTAGTTGGTGAACAACCTGAACCGTTTTTTTAATCTCAGCTGTAAAATATGTATAATTGGGAAACCGATCAATGTATAAGTTCCCTAAAAAAATTTAAACCGGTCAGTATAATTAGTCAATCAGTTGATCTCAAATGACTGTCGAAGTTGAAATATGATCCTATAGTATAATAGCTACTGCTGGATATATAGGTACCTGTTTGTAATACACGACTAATATTTGTATCATATTTCACTGTTTTAATGACCGATTTCAAATAATTTGATACATTTCACAGGAAAATCTTAATATAATTTGTACAAACCTATTTATTTGATACTTGATAATAATTCATCGCGATTATTATAAGTGACTTAATATGGAATTTATTTTATATTATTTGCGGATGTACTATTTTGCGGACAACCCCTATTATTAAAAAAAATCCAAACCAGTTAAATTGGCGACAGCTTAAATCATACCAATTGTTAATTACTCAATCACGCAAAACTGCTAACAGAATAAAGCGGAAATTCTGAAAAAAAACTACGGAAAACAACTTCAAAATACCAACAGTGGAGTAAAGTATTTATCCCGAATAAAATATAGTACATAGATATCTGTATATTCGGGGACATACTGTAATGTTATTTTTTTCTATAGTATACAGGATTATGAATAAAATCAAAACATTTAGCGAAACCAATGAAAGCTTCTCAATTTCGGGGTCTTATTATTTGTTTTTACCGGCCCCTCCGCCACGCAGAACAAATATCATTTATAATTCTATTATTGTAGCATTTTCTCCATCTCCACAACGAGTAAAGCGGTGTTCAAATACAAGCGGTTTGAAAACATGTTCTGAAAATAGTGCCGGAGTGTAAATTTCCAAAGTCTAGGACTGACTTTTTAAAGTTCTTGTATGTATAACAAATATTTATTAATCAGACATCATACGTACTTATTTAATTGAGTGGAATATTTGTGAGTTTAAAATCTTATTCTGAAAGATTGCAGACGTACTCGTAGGTAAATTATGTACAAAATACGAAATTTTGAGAGGTAATACGGTTACAGGTAAATCAAATTTGAATTATTTTTCAACACCCTAGCTAGACACACCCCCACAAAAATCTTGCAGTCATGACGAAAAAAAGGTGCCGCTTCCTTTTATTTGAACAAAGCTTATTGTTATGATGTTTTCTTCTGAGTAAGCTTTAATTGAAATATCTTGTAGTGACTTGCCTTGCATTCATGACTGACGCCAGACGAGGTAATTTATAACTTTAACCGAGATAACTCGCTGGATAAAATATAAAATTGATGTGTGTGAAAGTGGAAGAAATCATTCCACTAAAATAAACAAAAGAAAGTTGATGACAACCGGTTTATTATACCAATAAAGTTACTATAAGGTACCGGCCGTAGTCACAAAACTATTTGGAACTATTGCGGAATTTCGTCAAACAAATTAGTATTTGTAATATTATGTACGGAGACCGATTTGAAACGTAATTCAAAATGTGCATGTGTTTTCACATAGCTTATAGAGCAAGATCCCAGTGCCGCCAGACGTTACTTATTTTCTCACAAACAATTTATATGGGATAAGCTAGTGTTAGTACATACTTTGAGCGTGTGCATACTCGCTAGCTTGGGTAGACGGCCAATTCATTGGTATCAGATGCTGAAAATCGAAAATTTCAGTACCAACTTTTCTTATTTTCTCATGGCTGATTTTCACATATGTTTTAGTTAGTTATGTTACAAATTAATAATAGCTATTGCCAGACACCTTCCGTCGGCCCTTACCCTTGCCAGACGCCTTAAAGATCCAGAAAAAATGATGTAAGTTTACTTATTTTCTCAAGCTTGATTTTTATGCACGACACTTGGGGAACTATTTCAACACTGTTAGTCAGCAGCCAGACCAATTGGATGGGCCAAACGTCCAGCCAGACACATATAAAGTGCCGCTAGGTATAGAGCGTGAGGTCATTATTTGTACGATTGAGAGTGACAAATTAAAGTCTCAGTACTGATTTTAACATATGTTTTAGTTAGTTATGTTACAAATTAATAATAACTACATATTGCCAGACACCTTCCGTCGGCGCTTACCCTTGCCAGACGCCTTAAAGATCCAGGAAAAATGATGTAAGTTTACTTATTTTCTCAAGCTTGATTTTTATGCACGACACTTGGGGAACTATTTCAACACTGTTAGTCAGCAGCCAGACCAATTGGATGGGCCAAACGTCCAGCCAGACACATATAAAGTGCCGCTAGGTATAGAGCGTGAGGTCATTATTTGTACGATTGAGAGTGACAAATTAAAGTCTCAGTACTGATTTTAACATATGTTTTAGTTAGTTATGTTACAAATTAATAATAACTACATATTGCCAGACACCTTCCGTCGGCGGTTACCCTTGCCAGACGCTTTAAAGATCCAGAAAAAATGATGTAAGTTTACTTATTTTCTCAAGCTTGATTTTTATGCACGACACTTGGGGAACTATTTCAACACTGTTAGTCAGCAGCCAGACCAATTGGATGGGCCAAACATCCAGCCAGACACACATAAAGTGTCGCTAGTAGTCCGGTCAATTTAGAAAATTGAAATAAAGAAAATTTCGACAGAGCCAAATCTTCGTAGAGACCTTAGGTTTACCACAAGGAATAAAGTGTCAAAAGTCCCAATCAGTCCCGTGCGCTTAGGGACTTATTCGGGGCCCAAGGTCAAAATTTTAGGTATTTTGGATTTTTCTCGAAAATGGTAAGTTTTATCGAAAAAGTACTTTTGAGCAAAGTTGTAGATCTTAAAATTCTCTATAAAAATGGTCTCTATGATTTTTTCTCTAACACCCACTATTTTCCAGATATTGCGCTTGTAAGAATCATGTTCTACATAGTATGCACACAATGCCACGTATACAAGAGAGGAGAGCAGGGGGCAGTAAATTTCGAATCGGTTCCAAAGTATTATTTATCAATTTCCAACCCCAGTCTTCAGGGTTCAGTTCATTGCCTTGCCATGTCTGAACTTGATAGTATACTCGAAACAAATGTTGAGTAGCAGATGCCGATGTTGGAGGAAGACAAGATAGCTGTACTTGCTTTTTGTTTCGTGTATTTTTTACAAATGTTAAATATCTGTTATTCAAGTAGAGGGGATTCGGTAAGGGACCGGCGGTCATTTTAGAGTAAATTTTCTTAGAATAGTATAATGTATACATAAAAGAGACACGAGTAGGCATTTTTGCTTGTTTGAGTACCTAAATATGTATATACGTGGCATATGTGTGCATACTATGTAGAACATGATTCTTACAAGCGCAATATCTGGAAAATAGTGGGTCTTAGAAAAAAAATCGTTGAGACCATTTTTATAGAGAATTTTAAGATCTACAACTTTGCTCTAAGGTACTTTTTCGATAAAACTTACCGTTTTCGAGAAAAATCCAAAATACCTAAAATTTTGACCTTGGGCCCCGAATAAGTCCCTAAGCGCACGGAACTGATTGGGACTTTTGACACTTTATTCCTTGTGGTAAACCTAAGGTCTCTACGAAGATTTGGCTCTGTCGGAATTTTCTTTATTTCAATTTTCTAAATTGACCGGACTACTAGCGACACTTTATGTGTGTCTGGCTGGATGTTTGGCCCATCCAATTGGTCTGGCTGCTGACTAACAGTGTTGAAATAGTTCCCCAAGTGTCGTGCATAAAAATCAAGCTTGAGAAAATAAGTAAACTTACATCATTTTTTCTGGATCTTTAAGGCGTCTGGCAAGGGTAAGGGCCGACGGAAGGTGTCTGGCAATAGTTATTATTAATTTGTAACATAACTAACTAAAACATATGTGAAAAACAGCCATGAGAAAATAAGAAAAGTTGGTACTGAAATTTTCGATTTTCAGCATCTGATACCAATGAATTGGCCGTCTACCCAAGCTAGCGAGTATGCACACGCTCAAAGTATGTACTAACACTAGCTTATCCCATATAAATTGTTTGTGAGAAAATAAGTAACGTCTGGCGGCACTGGGATCTTGGACCATTAACTCCAACGATCAAGATTTATTCTTTCGTCGCTGGAATTCATAATATATGTAGTTGGGTTTACCTATACACAAGGATGCACCGATATTATGCGTCAAAACTGGGGCAATACAACAAAAACGTCAAACTTTCAGGCGGCACTATTTATAACTGTCCAGCAACATTTAACAACATATTTGATAAACGATGAAACGTTGACACAAAAACGTAACAGCGTAAGGCAAAAACTTGAGCGATGGCGTCTATTGGAGTTGTGACAAGTGCGGACAAAAAGCTTAACCCGCGATTGATTTGGTGATACTGGAAAAGGATTTATCCTTTTTGGGATAATTTTTGTCGCATTGCTATATATCGGGTTATTTAACTTGAATTGGCTCTTCGAGCACAGCACCTACTCATGTCGTGCTAATTTGCTCAGCCGGATCACCGGATTAGTAATTACGTGAGTGTTACAAAAAATGCATATAATAATTATAATTATCTATATTATATAATCTATACTCTAGTATTATATAATATATAACTCAGATTGGTTTCAGGTAGATATGCTCACTAAGCTATTATTTTAATTTTGCCTAGCGATACTGTATAAATTGGTCATCACACTTAATTTAACCGTTGATTGCATCAGATGCTGCGTTTCGGATTGAAACGCAGCCACCGATTTAGTAAGTCATGAATAATTGAGATGTTTGAAGATGCGTTCGTCTGAATATTGAGTGAGCTTCCAATTTCAAGTCAATTATTGAAGGATTATTACGATAGTGTCTCGCGATAGTCTATTCACATTGTTCACATCTGAATAGTTTGTCTATTCAGATGTTATTGTCAATCTAGATGTCATTTCATAACGATCATCAAGTCCAAATAAATTGGAGTTAACCGGATAGATGAACACTAAAATGTGGCATAATAAGAACGTGGATGTGAGAAAAATGATTAACTTTCATAATATTTTTCTTTGGCTTTTGGGTACTATCATACAAGTATCAGATCATTATCTAGTTTATTATCTATTCAATCTCAAAAATCTTCAGTGTCTCAGTTAGACAACAGACAAGCTAGAGGCTCTTTTTCCCAGTAACCTCTGTTAAAAATGTTTAACCAAAAAACCCAATTTTATCAAATGTTAATGATTGATTTAATTCAAAGGGGTGTGAACGATTTAATTTGATTTCATTAAAAAATATAATGGCAACCATACATTTCGATTCGTAGCAGCAAAACCGTTTTGTTTCTAATATCCATTATTTATGCCGTAAAGCTTCAAGCCAAGTTGCTAAGTTATAGCGAGATTTGCGTCCCATTGCTTAGTATTTAATTTCATTTACGAGTAGCTGTGCCTGAGGGAGAGAGACCAGTGCCGCAGCGAGAATAACCCAGCGCTAAGGGAAATGGACATTTTGGGCAGTGTACATTTTGGAACCGATTTACAATGACATTCGGAATTCAAACACCGCAGAGTCAACAAGTCTTTACTGGGAAGACCTGCTGCACAAAAGGATAAGTATAAAGTAGATACTTTAAACAGATATATATAAGTATCTTTTTTATTGAACAACTGAGGACCAAAGTGAGCTACGGAATTGTGTTTGAGCATACAAACAATTCTGAGAACAACAAACAAAATAAACCAAAATTTCAAACATAAACCTCTGGGAACTGCTCGTTATGTTCGAAATAAAAACGACAATTGCTCAAGAGTATAAGCAAAGTAGAGAGATGGAATGGATGAATATGTAAACAAAACTCGCTTACACATTGATACTAAGGCATCATTCACATCATCTTGTTGGAAGCAGGGGGGTATCGTGCGAAATAATACGCTAATAATAATGCAGTTTAGTGTAAAATTATACAAATTTTATAATTAATTAATTATAAAAAAAAAGAAACAAATTGCGTAACGGTAGGTATAAAAATTATTTTATTAGGCTAATATTTTACTGTTTATATGTTCAGATTCATATTCAAATTCATTTATTTTTCATTATATGGTATTTTTGTATACGCTTAATGAACGTCATAACATTTTTATCTACCGCCTATCTATACATATATAATGTGGTTCTGTGTTGTTAAATATATACTGTAAAAACAACTGATGCTTCTATAAGTTGAAGTAAAGTAAAGTTCTTTGATTCATCTCTAGGGTCAAAGCGTAAAGTTACGTTTCCTGTGAAAAATTTCCCTTATAAGTTTGGAAACTGGCTTTGTCGTTCTTTTTATTCAGCTTATTAAAAAAGTTTTTTTTTATTATTTCTTATGGGTATGTTCCGGTTAAGTATGAAATATATTATCAACATTTTCTGGGCTTGGGAATATCAATGTTGGTTGTATTACAAGTAATTTAAAAAAAAAAAAATTTCATACACAATTTTTCATACATTAGAAATAGCTGTAGATTTTACAACGAAAATCTTAAAATCTGACGTACAATGTAAGGTTTTATCGTCAAGTAGCAATTTCGTTGCAATTGTTTCAACGACATCGCCAATATAAATACCGGCTGCCGAAAAACTGTGGGCCACTACAGTTTTTCAGAAATTTATATGTTAAAAATCGGGAAAATAAATTAAAAAAAAAACACGAGGCAATCATGTAAAGGGACTCTACAACTGCCAGTCATGACTGCGCTGACCCGCGGGTCAATCAAACACATGAATCTAGTCCATCTGTAAGCCAAGTACGAAGCAGCATTCAGGTCCAGCGAGTTCAAATTCGGATCATTCATACATATTCATAAAAATTTGACATTCACAACACACAGGATTTGTCTTCGTGCCAAGTTTCATTGGTAACTTGTAACACACAATACAAACTACATTGATCGCTACAATTATCCAAATATCCAACCATTTTCACGAACTTTCAGATTATAATAAAGTATAACGGTCTCTATTTTAATACCATTACATATAACTTGCTTCTCACACTAGGGTGTTCAAATCCAAGTGGCTAGGTACCAATGACTACTCTATGTTATATGCGATTTAAGAATTTAATTTCCACACGGTAAAGGAAACCATTGCGAGGAAACTTGCATCCCTGAGGGACTCCATAGTGTTCACGAAGACATGTGAAGCCTGCCAATCCGCACTTGGCCAGCTTGGTAAACTATGTTTAGGGACTGGTAAACTATGTCTAAGTATAGGTCACTCACTCCTGAAGATGATCATCGTAATTGATCGAAACTAGTCGGCCTATTTCCGACTTAGATCACACTTGAGTCATCCGGTAATTTCAACTATGAACATAGACACTCACGAATCATTCAGTTTATTTATGTCACTAAAGCATTTAATTAAATTCCTTTGTGTCCTATATAACACACAACAATGTTGTTGAACCAATTTCACGCTCTAAAAATATATTGAAGACAAACGGGGTAAAGTTACATTGAATCCCCGGAAATCGTTACAATTGTTATTGGAACACTGTAAAAAATTTAATTAATTGCCCTTGCATTGCTTTTTTAAAAATTCATTGTCTACGAATTTATTGTTATGAACGACAATGTAAATCAGTAATAGGTGTTAATTATTTGGCAATGATATATGTTAATTATAGTTTGTGATAGCCAAAGACTTATATGTACCTATACTACTAGATGGGCTGTTTCTCAGTTTAAAATTCAGCACTTAGGTTGGGTTAGTTCTCTCTACCTCGTTTAGTCGACTGCAAGCGAGCGAGCCGAACAATTGATATTTTTGAACAGCTCCTCAGAATAGACGTTCAAGTTGACATAAAACGCATTTATGTTGATTGTGTTACTAAGTTATTATTTATGCTAAGTAAAGTAATCATTTTTAACTTTATATAATCATTTTTAACTTTATATACTTACTAAATAGTCATTTAACATAAAAACCTATTAGTTCTGTTTGCTACCCTTTTTTTTTCATTTCTTTACTTCGCTTCGTCACACTTTTAATTTTTGTTGTGTAACAGTTTGTGTGTAATCAGAATTCATTCCGTTTACTTTTTAATATTCTCGTATATCTGGGTCCCTATCCACACAGATTATAAAACACTGACCCTACTAATACTGGTTAAGGTATAGATTTCTTTTAAAAATAATATTTGAGGTTCAGGGTCCTGATTATATTCATGTGAATAAGTAAATCAAATCTGTTACATTAGTCCTTAATCATTAATTTGTTAACAACAGTGTTGGGAAATTAGCAGATATGTAATTATTTATTAGGAAAGTTCCTAATGCGAATAAACAGTTCTCACAATATGTAACAAAAACTTTTGAATAGCAAGAAAATGCTTTTAAACATGCCTCGGCTACTCTACGCACGCACTCTAACAACTGTTAAAAATAATATATCATACAGTTTAAATGTTTTCATTTAAAATGAACGTAATGCAACATTAAAAATGTTAAGATTAATATCTAGCTCTCTTTATTTTGCATATTAGTTTTATTTCTAAAGTACGTAGAACAGTGTTTTTAAACATTCGAACCAACTCGAGTTCAATTTGGTTCAAGTATTGATTCGGGATGTGTCTAGAATGCATCACATTTGAATTTGGAAAGCAAGATTCTTAGGTATAAGTTTAGAAATATTTCCACAGAGTAGTGTATACAGAGCTCCACTTTTGCGTAAGTAGGTAAGTCGTAACAACACATGTCATGTGTTTGTGAAATAAAGCTTGTACTCCTTTGTATTCGTCCACATGAAATTAAGGACATCTTACATGTAACTTAGTTGTTTGTATACTTACTATCGCCGACGCTCTTATTTATTAATACGAGTAATTTTTGTATAGAAACGTTATAGTTTATCAGGTGGTATCGTATGACTAAATTCTGAACAAAATTAGGGTGTGTGTTTCCAGCGACCTAAATATACGCCAGTTTTATAGTCTAATGATATGCTACGCCTGTTTGTAAAATTTGGCGTGTGACATCAATTCTGTATGATGGACAAAAGAAAATATAATGTACCACATAAAGTACCTAACTAGATGAAAATAGGTTCGTGGATTGATTCGAATAGTTAAGATAGTTAATGATGTCATTGGTGTAGTATCTATTTCTTTTTCATATTTTGTCGGATATAATATAGCAAACGAACATGTAGGACTATCCATCCGCAGCTGCCCGTAACATAGACACGGTCAAATCTCAGGTACAAAGTTGGTTACAGGCGCGTGGACTGAGATGATCACCTCTATAAAAGTGTTATCGAAGTCACACCATTCAAAGCTGAATATAGTCGCTCACTACTTTGGATGGCGGTACGGCCCAGGGGGAACACTAAATAGAGCCTATAGATTCAATACATAACGTCTATCTCTAGCTTTTTGAATTGCATTTAAAACAAATGTTTAAAAGCTTAACATAATACAGTTAAACGATAATGGACTTGATTTAATTACATTGTTCTTCTATTCTGACTTAAAAGGCGAGACAAGGTTATCTGAGACCAACTGTGTTGCCGACTCGAAGCTGGGATAAAATGCAGCGCGTAAGAACATTATTTACTCGATAATTTATTTTGTCTTCAAACATAGTTTCATAACATTTTTAATAATAGAAAATGTTATATTTTTTTTTATGGATATGAGATAACAAACGAGCTTGCAGCACCAGCCATCCGCTGCCGCCCGTGACAACTGTAACTGACTTTGAACAAGACACAAATGGGATGGTTAGACCAGTTAGCTGAAAGAGTTTATAAGAACATTAGTTCGTCAATTTGTTAGTGGGCTCCTGCCAACTAACAGTCCCCAGTCCTCTGTTCCCTGTCCCAGTTTCTGGTGTCGCAAAATAGAATATCGAATTTTCCACGTTCAAAATCATCTAATTATATATATCTCTCCGTTTTGACTCCAGCTTTTAGAGAATATAATTTACATGTAACGGCTGCTTCTAACAAGGCGTCACGTCGGCTTTGCATCAAAATTTACAAATTCAGATAGTAAGAACAGCTTAAAGATTACAGCATTAGGGTACTTACATTTGCATTTGAAATATTTTATAAATATATATAGAGATAGAGGTCTCCAAATAGCATTTTTTCGAGGAGAAAATCTTTTGAGCTCAGGTTATGTTAATTATTACTCACTAAAACCCTCTATTTATTTTTATTCAACCTTAAAACTTTCTATTTATTTATATTATACTATAACTTATTTACAAAAGATGAGTAAAATTATAATTACATACTTTCGCGATTATAGTGCATGAATTGCAATTTTATCTTACTTTCATTTCATCGGTTTCATAAGAAGTTCCAAACGCAATTATTTGGCTGGAGAGGATAAAAATTCAATATATGACAGAAAGTTTAATTATTAAATTTAGGTACATACAAAACAGGAAGATCGTTTGTCTATCTATAACTTCTTGGACTGACTATGGAACCATAACCAAAACATACATGTGATTTTTTTTTTTTTTTTTTTTCTCTCGAGGGGGAAATCTTCAAAAGATCCCCGACCACTTTGGGGGAAGAAGCCGGGGTATGTGAGATTTCTACTCACTAAAACCCCCTCGGAAGCCTTCTAGCACATGTATGGAGGCTCCGGGATCTCCTACGGAACGCACCGGTGCCTCCCTTGTGCAAAGCCCTTGGCTCATCCCAAGGCTAAGCCCTGCACTTAGCCGAGAATGGCAGACTGCGGTTCGTACAGTCTACCATCTTACTGACATGCCGATAGATATCGGCCTGGGCCCCCTCCCAAAACCGATCTGCAAGGTCCCTACTGAAGGGACGGACCGGGGCGATGGTGGCCCCTGCTACCTTTCTCCCGTCTCCGAGCCGGGTCAGCTCTCTCGCGTTCCCGCTCTGCGGTCTCCTTCTGTGTCAAAACAGTTTCGCAGAAAGAGACCACCGCCTTCCAGGCACGACTCTCTTTGTCCTACTGTTGGACACGGGTCTTCTCTCGGTTTAGACTTCAATCCACCACGCTGGTCAAATGTGGATTGGCAGACTTCACATGCCTTCGAGAGCATTATGGAGATCTCAGGCACGCATTAGTAAAGGATACAGAGGATACAGCCTGATGCTAACGTTTACTTAACTACCTTAATGCTAATGAGAAATCGTTTTCATTAGGTAGGTAGTCAAATTCAAATATTAGGCACTAGATAAATTTGAATATGGCTGGTGAAATAAACTTGCTTTCTATATTTTAGCTGCGAATGCAAGCGTATCGCGAAAACTTAATAAAATCTGTCGACAAATTTCTTTTTAATGATGACAGATTTAAACTCTTCAATCTGTTCAAATTATTCTCACGTAAAAATTGAGCACATTTTTTTGAATGTAAACAAAAAAATTAATACAGAATACGTTTTAATTTTAATAATTCCACTTTTCGCAAAATATTCCCACTTAGTGTGGATAAAACGAAATAAGACTAGTAGAGCGTTTTGGTAAATCCGACGAAATGGAGGCTGAGACCGCGCGAATACGGAAAATATATTTTTTTACCATTCCACACCGGAAACTACGTTACGTTGGTACGTGAAAAAACGTAGATACCGAGTAACATGAACGTAGGTCATATTGAAGAACTTTTTCGACATATTCTTGGAATATTAAATTTGTAACGGGGGTAATGTATATCTTAATATGTGTATATATTTTTTGTGTACGTGTGTATGACAGTGAACTCCTCCTAAACAGCTGGATAGATGTTGATGAATTTTTTTGTGTGTGTTCAAGGGGATTCGAGAATGGTTTAGATTCACAATTTGGTCCACTGGAAAATGTTTTTTAAACATTATTTTAGTATTCTTATTTTTAACCGTCGTTCATTGACGTGAAGCATCGCGTCACTTTGACATTTCATATGGCAGAACAACGTTTACGGGGTCAGCTAGTCGAATATATAAAGTTCCCGTGTTAGTGTTTGTAACAAAACTCCTCCGAAACGGCTTGACCGATTCTTATGAAATTTCGTGTGTATATTCAGTATGTCTGAGAATAGGACGTAAACTATAATTTTTTTGGATAAAATTTTAATTTTTTATGATTTGGGATTAAAAAATACATAAAACCTAAATTCACATCCTTCCCTTCGATCACATTTATATAACCTATACAAGCTATATAACATTATCGTATTTCCGTATAATTGAAGTCTGGACATTCAGCTCTCCAGCCAAACTCACGAGTCAGGAATATTAATATGTACATACTCGTATATTAATATGTAATTCCATCATTTCATCACTAATTGTACTATTCAACTAATATCGAATGACATTGGTACCTACTAGTACTGATTGGGTACACCTAAATACGATATTAGTTTACGGGATTACAACAACCTTCAATCAATTGAAGCTTTATGGCAATCACAAAACCCTTGATTGGATCTTTCAGCCCCTCTGATCCAAATTTGATCCGAACTGTTTATGTTGCGTGAGTACCTCCGGTCAATTTAAGGTTAGGTTGTTATAAATAGGTAATGGTTTGTGTATATTACTTTAAAGTAAGTTGGAAATACATCGCGTTTCGCCAGTTGACTTTATAAATTAGTATTACTAATTATTTCATTAATTTGAAATAATATATATGAAATATATGTATATTTTACCGAATGGGACCATACTAAGATTGAACAGGCCTGCAATCAAAGGAAGACGCAGATCTTCATCATCATCACAATCCATTTTTTCACTGGCTGTATTGTGCTATGCAGATTTGAAAAGCGAATGAAAATTTCATAACAACAGCATAAGCGGATGCATCGGCTGGTTAGCTAAGCTTCAGCGTAGTTTCAGGGTAATAAAATGAAAACCTACATGATTTTACGCTAAAAGACAACACCACAAACAGCCTCATCTAAGCCAGAATGTGTATAATGGCACTGTATAACGTAACAAACGCTTCATGCAAACTATTGTCTCTACAATCGTTTCATTTAAATAACTAATGTGATCTTAATTGGGGATTCGCTACAAGAGACCTCACTATTTATAATAGCCACGTTGAAACATAACAAGATAGTTTGATTCGATTAGACTTTATACTTTAAATTGTTACAATGTTATAACACATGTTATACATAGTAAGTCCACAGTCAAGAAACTCATCATTTAATTATTGTACATTTATAGTAAGACCGGCGGTTCGCGCTACGCCGTAGCGTCGCGTCTACGGTGCGTCTACGTATGTGGATTTGGCCCCACTAAACGAGCTGTGTGGAGATACCGCTGAAACGTAAGCTATCCGAAATATGTTAACGTATTGATAATATGATAGTTTTGCTTAGCCTCGTGAACTTTTTCCTTGAAGACCCCTAAAGATATGAGCTATGCAAATTTGTAAAGAAAAATCCTACCTTATACTACCAAGTAAAAGATATGCCCCGCCGCTATAAGCGTCGTTATGAAAATAATAATTTACAGACAGCAACGTCTAAACTAAAACTACATAGTTCTGGCCCCTACCCTATGTCTATAACAATCTACAATAACCTACCGGACTCAATAAAAAGCGAAAATAAATATACCAAGTTTTTAAATTTACTTAAAAAATTCTTAATTTGCAAAGCATATTACAGCGTAGATGAATACCTCAAGGACATGACAAAAAATAAAAAATAAATAGTTAAATAATCAATAAATAAATCAGTATATGACATAGGTATATGACATATTTATTAAGCAAAATTGACCAAGGTATATAATTAAAATAACAAATTAAATTAATTAAAATGTTAATATTAATACAAATTAAAATGTCTGCCTCTCTCCTTTTCTTTCTTGCAATGCCTTAACAAGGTGCACGTGTTTGTTGTATCAATTGTATGTTGTATCAATTGTATGTTACAAATATGTGTATAGCAATAAATGTTAAATAAATAAATAAAAAAATAAATAAGATCGTCAGATCGTACTATGTACAATGTAAAACTCATATGATAAGTATGCGTAGTGTGTACCGGTACAAACTCGAATGACTGAGTAAATAAAAAACACCCTTAAGGGTATATTTCTGTACATATTCATCTGTTCCATCTATCAGGTTACGATCAATAGAATACTGTAAAATTTTACTGTAATATATGCAGAATGTAACCAATTATATACCTACCCAAAATACGGATTTCTAAGCTGTGCCTCGGTAGGAAATACGGCAAAATTACATATCAGGAGTACCTACTATTCCATATTTGGTTATGTTCCTGTATCGTTTAACTTTTAGGGTATGGTTTCCTACTCGCTGAGATTAATAACAATAACAATACAGGCACTAAAATAGAATAGAACGTGAATAGTAACAGGATTATATGTGATAACGAACCAAATATGTGTGCCAAATTTCAGCTCGATAGCTTTAGTGCAAGTGGATGAAATATTGATTGCAAGATTCCAGGACATTCATACACACACACGAGTGAAGTTAAATAAAAGCTTTTAAAAAAATAATGTGAATTAAATCTAGGTATTTAATTACGGTGAAATTTCGACTAACTCGTCAACCTTAGTTCACATTATTCTAACCTATCCATTTGTTTATCCAATCCACGCGGTTCGAGCATCAGTTGCGGGCACGCAATCAGCAGTTGCGTGCGATACTGACAAATCAATCATGCGGCCACACACGGCGCCCTGCCGCCCGGCCACGCGTTACTAACATGCGGTTCGTGCTTAATTATTTTGTCGTCCGTTCTTCTGTTTCTATTTAATTTTGTTTATATTGGAACTAACGGCAAGGCGAGGCGAAGTGGCTTTCAAATGACGAATTTAAAATCTCGGGTTTATTTTTTCTTTTAGTATGCCCTAAATTAAAAAACCAAAACATTGTAACGTTACAAATTAACTGCTAAACGCCTAATTTTTAATCTATCTATACTAATATTATAAAGAGGAAAGATTTGTTTGTAATGTTTTCACACAAAAACTACTGAAACGATTTCAAAAATTATTTTAAAGATTTATTATTATTAGAAAGCTGCATCTTCACTTAGTGACATAGGCTATATAATATTACAAGGTGAAATCGACTGCGGGCGTCCATTAGTATAAAACCACTTATATAAAACCTCTAAGCTTCCGACTGCAGGAAAAACGTATTGCAGCAATCCACTATACTGCACCAATCTACGAGTATATCGGTGATTTCAATTGCAAATTGAATTGCGGATAGTTTTACACCGCCCATAAGACCGACACGGCTTATGGCCTGTTATCTAACAACGACCGGAATGTTGGTTTAACTGGCTCTCCGGAGGGTGGATGGGTGACCGCTAGTGGGAAAATTTCATGGGCGCTACCGTACTTCGGACGGCACGTTAAGCTGTCCCGGTGGTTTTCAATTGTGAAAACAATCGTTAAGCCTTGTCGAAGACCTTCGGGTGGCTTGAGAATATTCGTCACTGGGTTGGCCACTAACCCCTTCCGCCGATGCGCACTAGAGCAGCATGGTGGAGTATGCTCTAGACCTCCCCAGCAGTGGGACGTCTATGGATTGCAGCTAAGTGTATAGGAAATTGATAAATAGGTATTCATTCATATACTCATACGAACTGTTTGTGGAATCGCTTCGAATTTTCGTTCGAATTTGGCCCACAACAAGTTCGGTCGGAAATTGATATCACTGACTGCTACAGACGGTTGCAGCTTATTTGCGCCGCTCGCCGAGTGGCCATTATGAATCCATAATATCCGGCCTTTGATTCACCAAGCTTTTATTTTCACGTCCATTGACGCTGATTGTTCTGATTCAATTTCCCTTTGCTTACTAACGCGAGCTTTCTCGTCGGATTCGTCGGACGAATCTTGGGATTCGCTGTTCAATTAGGTAGAAACTAGAGAAAACTATAGTTTAGTGTAGTGTAGTATTCGTAGCCCAAAGCCGTATATAACATCGATCGTATGTAATCGAATATGGCAAAGGAGTCTACAGTTCGACAATTGCACGTGCTTTTGCCCACAATCTGTGTGACAAATGTCGAACGAGAAGTAAAGGGGTTCAAGTATATCAGAACAATAGTTTGTTTGTATGAGGGCTATAGTCCTCTTAGTGCCTTAGTTATATAGTTTTAAGAAGAGATGCCTTTCTATCTACGAGTGTACGTACGGCAGTTTATATGAATATCGTCTCATACAGTTAAATCCTTACACTGTGCAAATTAGTTCCTATCGACATCATACATTCCGTCTATTACGACGCGACAGTTTATAAGATTTTATTGAATTTCCATTGACAAATAATCGTCATCCAGACAGAATATAGAAATACCTTTCCTATTTTAGACTTGTAACAATTTTACAGAATGTTTGTGTTGGGATTATGTAACATTTTAAAACGCATTTATTCTACGAGTATGTGGAACAGATTCAGTAGATTTCAATCAGTTAAGCAAATCTTTGCAACAGGAGTGTCTTTCATCCATTTCAAAAGGAACGTAATTCAAACCAGGGTTATAGCTCGATCGGAAAGTTTAATTCAGAAATATGGCTCACTTTTGTTTATAACTGACAGACAAACATGCATACCTACATGATGATGATCATGATGAAATATTTTGTGGAAATGTCCTTTATTGCTTAGTTCAGATATTTTGTTTGTATGTATGCATTTACGTATATATTGAGATTATGTATTTTACGCATGTAAAGGCATTTTTTGATCGCGAAGTATACTAAAGTAGTTGCTCTTTCTAGTTTTGTATGGATTATTCGACTAAACTATTACCTGCCCTCTCTGCCGACCATCTCAGTGAATCACGTAGGCAAAAGTTTGTGAGTCGGGATGTACCTACTATAGCGTTGCTTTCTTATGTTCGGATAGATACCTCGTTGAAACGAGAACTAAAACAATTTTATTTGGGTACTGTAAGGTACAGTAAATGAGTGTGCAGCACTAGCCATGCAACGCCGCCCATGGCCAGTGATAGGCTCAAAATGTAGATGGAGGGACGAACTAGCAAAGCCTGTATATTTCAACGCAACAATTTGCGAGTAGTAGGTACTTAGGGGGAGACCCGTGTCCAGCGGTGGGACGATTATGGTTCGCATCGTACTTAGGTAAAGTTAGGAAATAATTTTTTATCTAACTTGTAAAAATTTTATTTTACTAGATGTTCGTAATTATGTTAATTATCCAAGTCTGTTAAGTCTTTTAGACTAAACTTTCAGTAAAAGACCAACTTAGGAACATGCTAATGTGTCCAGAAATTCTCGCTACATCGTATTATTCATTTTGTTTAAAAATTCAATTTCAGCTGAGGTCGGGTTTATTAAAATTTCAATTACGAAGAAACGCTGTGTTAGTGCACATCGTGTCAAGTTTCTTATAACTTATAACCTGTCATATTCAGTGAAATTAGGTTTTTTTAATTATATTAAATATCAAACGAACGTACTGCCATCCATCTATAGCCGCCAATGTTACCACAGGTTGATTGAGGACTAAGATGGTTGCCTCCAAAAAAGTGATCCGGATATCACAGCTTTCCAACCGGAAAACATTTGTGAAACAAAAATCTTACCCGGTTAAAATTCTTCCTTTTCTGTTGTTCTTGTATTTTTATTTACTCCATACGTACGGAAGAAAGAAAGCCTTACGTAATCTTTTGAGCTGTTAGGCTTACTTTTTGATTTTCGCGGCCCTCGGGAGTTGAACTTTTTCAATAATGACCGCAGACGGAACTTTCAGTTTTTCTCACAACAACTCGTGATTGATGAATGTTGCGACATCCGACGGGAAAAACAAGCTGTCTTTATTAAAATAAGGGAAAATTAAAAACAATCTGTTGTTGTCGCCAGAACCGTGTCCTTGAATTTTTCTTAAAACTGTTCTCTGAATCATTACAAACAAGAACAAGCAAACAAACAAGAAATTAATTGTGACGATGATGACACTAATAAAAAAATTAGAAAAGAACTTTCTTCCCAAATTTAAGGCGGCCGCGGTTCGCATTTCCCAACCAGATAAAAATATATTATAAGCACAGAATATATAATATTAATAAAGTGCATTCTCATAGATATACTCAACAAGCCTGATGATAATGTGAAACGGGTTTACATCAAAAATGCAATAGGAATCCACAATTTCTCACTCGCCAGACGCCACCGGCAAATGGAAGCCGCATTACGGCATCAAATATATTGGATATCACAGATACGATAGCAATAATAGCTTGATTTCTCTACGAATATGAAGATACAAACCTATATTATTTTATTTACTCACGTATTTTTGCTATACAATAGGAACTTATTGTTTATTTGCGACTGTTTTACACACATACAGCTAACTCTTATACAAGATACATTGTAGCGTCCTTATCCCAATCCCGTCGATACAATGTGATCGAGTGAGTTAAGCAACGACGGGCGCGGTCGGTTTGTGGATGGGTGACCGCTAGTGGCAAATTTCATGGGCGCTACCATGCTACGGAGGGCACGCTAAGCCGTCGTCTCAGTTGTTTTCAGTGGTTCAATTTCTAGGGTGGCTTGAGAACATTCGACGCTGGGTTGTCCACCACCCGTCCACCAATCCGCATTGGAGTAGCGTGGTGGAGTATGCTCTAGACCTCCCGCAGAATTGTCTGTAGGGAGATCCGTGCCCAGTGGTAGGACGTCTGGGTTGCACCTTAGCTTAGCTTTTAGCGTAGCAGCTTATACAAGATGCGGTGACCAACCAATGTTTTCAGTAACTCTCTCTGCTAACTAATATCTTAGTCCCTTTAAAGTTTTGTCCAAATTCAGTCACAGTTGTCATGGGCGGCAGCGGATGGGTGGTGCTTCAAGCAAGCTAAAAATGTATGTGTGTAATGGAAACTCTACGCTGACCCTTGGAGCAGCAAGTCTCTTGGCTGAGCTACTAGAATTCCGACAGACACCAAGAAAGTAAAACCAGGACATTAATATGGTAAAAAAGAAAATATCAATTTGTAAGTAAGCCAAGAACCATGAATATTATTAGGAAGGAAAAAATTACAAAGAGTAACTTTCAAAGTCGCTTCAAGGAAGGAAATTTTCCTTAGAAACTGCAAGAGGGAGCAATATTGATGTTAATGAATGGTGCTAGGATGACTTTGTTCACCCGCAAATTATAAATGCATAACGAATGAAAGTAAGCTGGCTCAGGAATAAACAAATTTACATAACATTATTATTCTACTTATACCTATTATATATAATAAATGTAGGTAGGAAGGTAGTTTGTATGTTTCTTGTTCAATCACGCAAAAACTACTACAGATTTGGATTAAACTTAGCACACAGGTACGTTTTACCCCTTAATTATGTTTCCTTGGTATACAATACAATACAAAAATACTTTATTGTACCGTAGCAAAATACACATAGGTACATACACTAAATTACAGCACATTACAGTGAACAATTGGCGGTCTTATCGCTTAGAGCAATCTGTTCCAGACAACCAACCGTGAATTAAGGACAAAATGTATACCAATAGAAATAATAAAAATGGGTAGTGGCATACAATGATGGTTTTCGCGTATGAAAAATCCGCTAGATGGCAATACGTAGGCGTGAGGTCCGACTGCTGCATGATTGGTTATTTTTGACATGACATTGAGAGATATCTCTCAATTTCATCATAATTCACCAATCACATAACAGTTAACAGTAACAGCAACAGTAAATGCACGGGGTTTACTTAAATGTTAAATAACATAAAATGGATAGATATCAACTTACTACTTATTCTACAACGAGCAACAACAACACTACGCTTACTGAAAAGTATAATTAACTATTCAGTAGATATTACAAATTTTAAATTCTCACTCTCCCTGTTTCCATGGGCTTCTGTCAAGTATTTCACGAAATGCGTTTTATACTAATAACTGCTTAAGAAACAAATTTAAATATCAAATTAAATTTGTATCCAATTAAAATTTTAAGTCTGAGAAAAATTGTTTAGGTATATCGCAGTAAAACATCATAACTTGTCAACACAGTTTTTAACTCCGATGTTACAGGTAATAGTTGTTTTAATGATGAACGAACATATGTAAACAGAATCGTGAGTAGGTAAATAAGAATAAATAAAATAACACAGCTGTTTCCCTAAGCCCAACATACTTTAAACTAACCTCGCATCGCACCTAACAATCCCTTAAACTCAATTGTATCAATGTTTGATTGGAAAGACCCTAATGAGTTTCGGCCGGACGATCCTCGCAGTCCCAACAAGCAATAAATAAAGGTGAAACAGATCCCGTCCCTTCTCACATTTCAAATTGGGTTTAAAAATTACTTTCAAAGACCTTAAAAAGATTCACGATGGGTAAACTAAGTTTGAAAAAGGAAAATGATGTTGTGATTACATCAAAGCAGACACCAAAGGTGCACCAAAGTTTTTTTTTTAATTTTTGATCGTAGCCATTTTTTTATTCAAGCTATCCTAATGGTACGTATTTAAAAAATATACTACATATAAGTAAGTTAGTCTTTATAAATATTAAGCGTTTCTATAAGCATTTAATTTATACTTTTTTACCCGAATGCGACCGAAAGAAGTGTATTTTAAAAGCTTTTATTTAACTTCACTCGTATGTATTCATTCATGTATGTCCTGGAATCTTGCAATCAATATTTCACCCACTTCCACTGAAGCTATCGAGCTGAAATTTGGCACACATATTTTAAAAGCTTTTATTTAACTTAACTCGTATGTATGTATTCATTCATGTATGTCCTGGAATCTTGCAATCAATATTTCACCCACTTCCACTGAAGCTATCGAGCTGAAATTTGGCACACATATTAGGTTCCGATGACAATGCATGAAAACAAAAAAAAAGTTATAAAAGCTTTTTAAAAAAAATAATTTTTTAGAGTATAATTATTGTTTATCAGTCTATGTATGCATGTATGTAATGTCTGTTTGTTATATGGCATTCTAGATACAAAAGGCGTAAGGCGATATTGATGATTCTTACATCAAACGATTCATCTTAAACTTGCGAGTGTCAACGTTTTACCATGATTATTAAATTACCTATTTTATCAGCCTACTTTATATTTACTTCTTTCAACTCAAAAGTCGGATCCAAAATAACCGGTAAAATTAAGACAAGCAGTTTTATAAATGACATCATCACCACATATACTACTTTATTATAAAACAAAGTTGCTTCATGCTGTCTGTCCATCCCTATGTTTTTAAACGCAACGGAATTAGATGCGAGTTTTTTAAATAGCTAGAGTGATTTAAGAGGAAGGTTTAAGTATATGTATATAACATGCATAATATAGTAAAGAAATACTGATAATTTTACAGGTTTCTAATGTGGTCGCTAGTATTATTTTAAAACAGCTGTGTTAAAGTTACGACCGTATCGATATAAAATCTATATAAAATTTTCTAATGCTTTTCTTCTTCTGAATCTTTTATTTATAAGACCAGGTAAGTTTGAAATTGATGAATTAAAAAGTTTATTTTAGACTTTTTCGTACCTACTTGGCAATTTAAACAACCCAGCAGACGATTCGATTTCGATTCATTATAAAACTACTTCAAATTCAGCAGAGTTTGATACATTTCTGCTTACGGAATAATTTTAAACAAAGGTATTGTATTATTTTGCTGAGTAACAGAATTTTAAGTAATAGAATAATCAGATTATTCATAAATCAAGTAGATAGGTATATTATTGTACAGAGGGAAAGTAGACAATTAATTGGCTAGTTATTGATATTATGCTTAGTTGGTTGACTGGAATAATCTCTATTGAAGCGAAAACACCATTTGGCCACCAATATTTAATTTTAAGTTATCTTATGTGATGTTTAAGTTATTGTTCTTGTATTTTTGTGGTGGACAATAAAAAGTAGTTGTACGTATTGGAATTAGGTTGCTGGTTAGTGAAAGTTAGTCCGGTTAATCAGTATTAGTGATTTCTTGAAGTTTCTGCTCTTCTACGGGCAACGGAAATGGCAGCAAAACTATTTACACAACAAAAATAATAGGTATAGCTAAAGTGAGTTAAATGTCACTTGCTATAACGGTGAAGGACACATCGTGAGGAAACCTGCATGCCTGAGAGTTCATCATAACGTTCTCGAAGGTATGTGGAGTCTGCCAATCCGCACTTGGCCAGCGTGGTGGACTAAGGCCTAATCCCTCCCATTCTGAGAGGAGACCCGTGCCCAACAGTGGGACGTCTATGGGTCGCAGCGAAAGTGAGTTAAGTAAGTGAATAGTTTTACCTCATAAAGCACTCAAATTTATTAAGCAGCCCAGTTAACAAAATAGACTATTTCGTTAATTTTGCAACTGTTTCTTGATTGAAAGTGAATTTTGAAACAGTCTGTTGATAGAACTCAAACATTCGTCTATTGACTGATTCAATTTCATCTGATTCATTCATTTCTCAATCATTTTCTTTGCTTAAGTTCTTGAGATTGCCAATTAATTACTTAGTCACAAAAACATTTTCTTCCTCGTAACTTGGAAATCTGATTCAAGATCAAAGTCACCACAATTCTTTTAAATATCTAAGTAAATGTTTTGGCATGTTTCCGTTCGTCCCCTTACCAAGTGTTTTAATAATGTTAGTTTCTTAATTTGTATTTCATTCTTTTTTTAAATATCTATCAATACTAATATTATAAAGAGGAAACATTTGTTTGTAATGTTTTCACACAAAAAATACAGGACCGATTTCAAAAATTATTTCACCATTAGAAAGCTGCATCTTCACTGAGTGACATAGGCTATATAATATTAGTACTAGGTGTAAACAAAACTATTTGTTAGTTTCTCTTCATTAATGTCGTATGTTTGTATTTCAAAACTCCGGATAGCTTCAGAACAATATTTATTGAAAACAATTTTACTAATTACAGTGCAAATTAAATAGATGCAAAAATTCAAACAAAGTTATTCGTGTCTTAACACGTCCCCTTTGAGCGACTAGTTCCTTTAGGTCTGTCATTATGTGAGCGCATACAAGAATAAGAGATAAAATCAAAAAAAAAAACTTGCCTGTAAAGTCGGTATACGGGCGAAAGTTTTACGTGACAACGACTTTGAGTGGTAAAATAATTTTAATGTGAATATTCATTCGTATAGTAGGAAGAAGGATGAAACACTTTTTATGTCTGTCTCTCTCGCTCTTAGGCGGGCTAACCATGCCCGAGTGGAAGGGACGCGTGTCTCTCACTCGCTCTCATTGTGAGCGCATAACGTGAGCGGAGCGTAACGCAGTTTCTTGAAGTGTCACCCGGCAAACCAATTTATAAGACGTTGTCACGTCAAAAATGGTACAAAAAAAAATTAATACAATGATTCAACCAACCTCGAACCCGGTACAAACCGAGCGTATTCGCAATCGCAGCACAGCACAGCCACGCGGAGCCGCGGCGCACCGACACGGGGCGCACCGACGCGGGGCGTCCCGACGCAGATATTATTCTCACCGCCTTACTCAGCTCCTGAAACTAGTCGGCCAGTTTGCTAAAATAACCGATAGTTACTGTCGGCAAGTTGAATTTAATTGAAATTTAACTAAATCTTATTGCAAATGGGCAAATAATAATGACGTGAATCGATTACGAAAATAAAATGAAACTGAGTGGGTACATATGTTATTTACGCAAATAAGATCGGATCGAAGCAATTTGATGGTTAATAAAGGTGTGAGGATGTATGATGGATTGATAAAATGGATGATTGATATGATGTATTTGGATAGAAATGGGCTGTACTTCCCTCGGTTCTTCAACTCTTGAAATCACAACACCTCACATCACGTCGTTGGGTCACCAAAAAACTTGTTAGTTTCTCTTCATTAATGTCGTATGTTTGTATTTCAAAACTCCGGATAGCTTCAGAACAATATTTATTGAAAACAATTTTACTAATTACAGTGCAAATTAAATAGATGCAAGTATGACGTATATGTGTCACTATTGATGTCGTCTCGGATCGCTCTGGCGAGCCGCTCCGCCGTCCGGCGCAGGCGCATCCCGCCCCGCACCCCGCTCCTCTCCGCTATCATTCGCCGCGATCGCGGTGTCGGCGCGTACACTATTGTTATGTCTAATTCCACGCGAGCGAAGCTTCGTTCTCCAGTTACTAATATTTTTTACAAATGATGAGTAAAATTATAATTACTTACTTCTAGACTAACAGAATATTTTTCCGTTCAGACATCAGTGTGATATAAAAGCTCTGTACTCGAAATAAATCCAGCCGGCATGACACCCTTTCACACGGTAACAAACGCCCTCCCGGTCCCGACTGTCACCGTTTGCTTACTGTTGACATGCGCGCAATAAATTGTATTTTAGTGTAAAAATACTGACTGCAATGTCCAATACTTGTTTGACTTTAACCACTGTGCGCTACACGAGTAGAAAAATGTTGGTGTTATAGTTGTAGTATTAAATACACTGTTTTTGGGGTAAAAAAATACCTTAGCGAGTGGTAGACAAACATTGAATTCGTTGTAGTAGGTACCTACTCAAGCATCTGCTACAGTTCGAATCCGGAACCTACTGTAAATCTGCAGTTTTGTACTCAGTAACTGACTACAAAAGTTGTCCTATCCATACTAATATTATAAATGCGAAAGTAACTCTGTCTGTCTGTCTGTGTCGCTTTCACGCCAAAACTACTGAACCGATTTAAATGAAATTTGGTACACAGATAGTCTAGAGCCTGAGAAAGGACATACGCTACTTTTTATTTGGAAAAAAGTGTTGTAAGGGGTTAAAAAGGGGGTTGAAAGGTTCTATGAAAGTTTTGTCATTTTCAGAACTAGAAGCATAAAATTTATATTATAGGCTGTTGATTAGATATAAATAAATATGGTATTCAAAGTTTGTAAAAATTTTGTAAGGAAGTATGTCTAATTCCACGCGAGCGAAGCTGCGGGCGTCCACTAGTGTATACATATTTTCATTTACTTAAAATGTATGTTACTCCAAAAAGTTTCAGATTGTGATTGCGTTTCAACCTCAAATAGAAGGTAAAACTTCAACTCAATTATATGGAAGATCTACAAAACACTAATTTTACTCAATAAATCAATTCATATCAATCTTAGAGCTGCAAATAGACGAACCAAAATTTTATTTAACGACTCCATTTTACCGGGTGAACAATTCATAAAATACGTCACAAGATTTTACCGGTTACCTCGCAGAGAGAAGGTCTTCACGTAATGATGCTATTCATCAAACACTATCTAAACAAGCCATCAGAAAAAATGTATTCGCAGACCGGTACACCGCAGAATTGAGTACTGTAGGTCTGTAGGGACTTGACATATCGGATTTAGAGAGATACGAATGAGACTGAAAACATATCCGAGGAAATTATCGATTTCTTATACTCGTGATCATTGTGTATCTACTCAATATGTAGATAGGTAGGTAGAAAAAGTAATATTTGAAGTAATAGTTAGATTACGCACCAATGACTTTGCTAAGTTATGTGCGATTTAAGAAATTAAATGCTATAACGGTGAAGGATACATCGTGAGGAAACCTGCATGCCTGAGAGTTCTTCATAATGTGTTAAATTGTGTTTTAAAAAAAAAAATCTTTTCGGTTACCAAGTAGTTGTATCACATCCCTAAATTGTTTGGAATACATTAGGTAACAAAAGAAATGTATATTTTACTACCTACTTTACCGAAGAGACAAAATGACCGTGTGCCAAACCAGAGAGAGATAATCAATACTTCAATAGGCAAGCAATTTATTCGACGGCAATACATCTTTCGGGATGTAAAGTCTGAAAGAAAGGGTTCGTGGAATTGGAAGATAAATTTAGTAGGTAGATACACGTACACACTTGCAAACTTATCTTTACGACCAGCCGTTTATTTACTCATCTCTATTCCTTTCAAAGGTAGCAATATCGATTTTATGAGGTGAGATGATATTTGATACTGTTGTACCCATAGATTTATTACTCTATACTAGAGAGTTGTACCTACCTATAGGATATTGAATGTAGCTTTGTTTGATAATAATTAGCTGTTGATCATTGCATTGCACTTACCTTCGGTGTAAACGACTTACATCGTTAATTTATAAGGATAACAGCAAAAATCTTTTGTTCGTTTCTTATACACGCTGCGATTAGAAAACTATCTCTTATATAAACTGCCGAATCAGCGTGTAGGTTACTTACATAGAATACGAGTAGGTACATAGGTATAATATATTTTACATGACTGACAAATACGCATCTGACATCTACATGACTGACAAATGGTCATCGAAGAACATATTACATTTATTATACCATACTAGCTGACCCGGCAAACGTTGTTTTGCCATATAAATAATTTTTACTGAATATTTTGGGAGAACTTCATGTAAGTGTGTGGACTACAACTACCACTACCCCTACCACTACCACTACCCCTACGACTAACACTACCCCTACCACTAACATTACCACTACCAATACCACTACCACTACCAATACTACTACCACTACCATTACCACTACCACTACCCCTACCACTACCCCTACCACTAACACTACCCCTACCACTAACACTACCCCTACCACTAACACTACCCCTATCACTACCACTACCCCTACATCTACCACTACCCCTACCACTACCCCTACCACTACCCCTACCACTACCCCTACCACTACCCCTACCACTACCCCTACCACTACCCCTACCACTACCCCTACCACTACCTATCACGCACCGGCGCCATCTACTTAAAATATTGGTTTGTAGTACATGCTATGTATCAGAGATGGCGCTGTATGTGAAAAAAGATTTTCCCGCTTTTCTGTTGAAATTTTTCCTGAATTTTCTTTGCTATAAACCTCACGGAGCCCGAGACCTTTCCAACGAATGCAAAACCGTGGAAATCGGTTCGTGCGTTCTGGAGTTATAGCGTCAGGAAGGAAAACCCGACTTATTTTTATATAGTAGATTACAGGACACTTTTACTCCTGACACACTTGAGCATGTTGAATGGATGTTACAAGAAAAATGAGCATTGAGTACCTATTACCTACCAAACAAAACTCAGAAAGGGACTAGAAGAGAGTTAGTAAAGTAATAAGAATATTATTTACTAGCTTTTGCCCGCGGCTCCGCCCGCGCGGTCAAAGGGAATTAACAATGAGTTGTTTATCATACATGACATATTTGTGGTGGATGAATAGTGACAGTTCCACGATTAAAAGATACTAACTACTTAACCACTATACTAACTACTTCTAAATTGTTCTAACGCCATCTATTAACAATATCCGGAACTAAATATCTAGCGAATAACAAAACATCGATATCTTCCCATGGGGATGTTTTACCGCGGTAAAAAGTAGCCTACGTCACTCTCCACCCTCCTCACTATCTCCACACACAAAAACCATACCATATAATAGCTTCGTTGCGACGTGAAAGCCGGACAAACAAACAAATAAACAAACACACTTTCACATTTATAATATTAGTATGGATATGGATTCAGTTCGTAAGTAGCTATTGGAACTATTGGAGCAGAAACTGTTAGTGACAATCAGTCTTGTCGGTTAATGTTAGTAATGGTTCATTTATTTATTTATTTATTCATTTTCTTTATTGCAAAAAAACGTAGTACGTTCCAATTCTAATCCAGTTTTACCAAAATACATATTTTTACAAGGTTTAAGTCACATAAGATAACTTTTATTCTGATAATTTCCCAACTGCCGCAAAAACAGTCAAGTAATATAGTACATCACACGAACTATGACATAATAACACATATGAAATAAAAAGTCGAATGCATTAAGTATCTCGTTTTCTACGGAGTCGATTCCCGAAAGGATCTATTGATTTGGGAACCGGTTATTTATTTTTCGCTCGATGTTTTCTCGGCTTGTAAGTAGTAAGTGTTGAATCGTGTCAGCCCGCAACTACAGACCTAGTCATTAATATTAAAGACAGACACACGTTTTCTTCAGGAATTGGTCTAAGTATAGAAGAAAACCAAAACTAACATGGTATTTTATATAGCTATAGTAGGAATTATCTTAGGCGCTCAGACTCTTCTGAAGAGTTTGTCGATATCAGCTTAAATTACATTAAATTACATCCAAGATTTAATTTCAAGGCACAGATCATAACCATTCATTCTTTCGAGAATATACATCTTCTTACCTTGCGTCATTGCGTTCTAAATACTAACGAACATACTAATGATCTAACAAACCTAATGTTCTAATTCCTCATACCTACTATAGAACTGACCAACTAATGTTATTATACACCCTGTTAGCTAGACTAGCCATCCCAGTCCCTATTTGTTTGAGTCTTGATCAAAGTCGGTCTCAGTAATGAGCGGTAGCGAATGTGTGGTTTTGCATGCTCGTTTTCTATCTTATATCCAAAAAAAACGTCAAGTTGAATGACTCATATTTTTTTAATAATTCTACTTTAATTAACTGAAAGAATCATTCCAGTTTCCTTTTAGTGTACTTGCTAGTCATTTTTAAACCCGTCTACCCCCCAGCACAGTATAAAGAGACTTACAGGGAAAAATAAGTTAAAGGGTCCAGAGAATAATTGCGCCTTTGTAAGACACAATCTTATTGTTCTAGACTTTCGATTACGAAAGAAGAACTCTGCTCCTTTTTTTTCCATTTTGAGCTTAACAAAGTAAACTAGTACTATCTAATTAAGTTCTATCTAATTCTACTTAAGTTCGCGAGACTTAAGTATAGCGTAGCGTCGTATCATATAGCGTCTTTTATCACTATTGCAATGAACATTAATTTATTATTAAGGAAGTCTTACGAAATTTAAGATAGCAATTACAATGTTAAGATAGTAAAGCCCTAATTTTTCTTTCTTTAGTGAAAACTTACGTTATTCATACTCGTAAGTCATAATATATCGGCATTCATCCATATAGAACTAGCTGACCCCGCAAACGTTGTTCTGCCATATGAAATGTCAAAGTGACGCGACGCTTCACGTCAATGAACGACGGTTTAAAATAGTGTACAAAAAACATTTTTCCAGTGGACCAAATTGTCAATCTTGTTAGAACCCAGTCTAATGTTGCTAATCATGGTTTTCAAGTAAACCTTTTGCATACAAAGTTGAATATAAAGCACACACGCCCCTACTAATTATGTGATTCTATTTCAAACCAGCCTGTAGTTAGTGCTGCTGGTTTAGTTCATACAGGTCTATTTTCTGTACAATTTCTAGCCGCACTACTGAAACTACGCTATAAATTGTAGCTTTACAGGACCGCAAATGGATGAAATCGTAAATACTTCGATTTAAAATGCAGCTTTTGTTCTTATGACCAGCATCGCGTTACGAAATAACCCAATTACGATTATGTTAATTAGGTAAAGTTCGTCGACTAAATCCTTTCATAGCGTTGATCATATTGTGTGGATGGGACCGCTAGTGGCAACATTTAACACGTCGATTCCGGTTATTTTCAATGGTAAAAATAATCGTTATTTTAAGACCTTCGGGTGGCTTGATAACATTCTAGGATCGGCCACAAACCCCTCCTCCAATCCGCATTGGTGCAGCGTGGTGGAACGCTCTATACCATCCACCACTGTGCCTGTCACGTTAATGTTTCTAATACATTAGTTGCAGATCTGCGATATTCAACAAGTGTGAAAATAGTTCAAGTAGAAGCAACTTCATTGGGCAGTAGTTCAGTAGCGTCTTCGTGAAGATACACCCATATAAACCCCAAACGTTATTAGACTAGTTCGTCTGACCATACCAACTACCTACTTATCGAACGACAAAATAGAAAGTTCGGCAGCTAAATCGGTTATCCACTCCCTTACCAGACGCGTAAAGTTGGTAGTTTCGAAATCAGTACGTAAAGATATTCTTGGACCCTCGCTATTAAATCACTTTAAGGAATTTCTGCGGCACAATTAAACACTCGAGCTGTCTTTACCTACTCACGGGACGGAAACAGGAATTTAAATGAGCCGGGAGTTATAACGGTGGTTATGTAAATGAACTTTGCAAGAACTAGCCTGATTTGGTGAGAACTTTGTTGGATAATCTCAAATCTGTAACTTCAGGATCACTGAATAGGGCTGTGTCTTTAAACTGTTTAAAGATAGCCCTATTCAGTGATTAAAGTAAAGCAACGTAACATAACCTAGAGACATACAATAGGTGCTTAGAACGTTCTTCTTTAACACAGCAAGAAAAGTCTTAATTTTTAACTGACCGAAAACAGAAGAAAAACAAGAGGTTCTATGTTCGACTGTATGTTTTTTTTTCCAGTATCTACAAATAACGAAGGGGATCAAAAAATAAAAATAAGAAACAGTTTGGTAGGAATGCATGTTTATTGAATACAAATCGAGGTCTCTACACTTATAAGGTAGGTACCATTTTTTAATGTCAAACAGACAAGACATATGTATTTCTTATGGTACATATTAAATAGGTACCTACTAGTGAACGCCCACTGTTCTGCTCATGTGGATTTAGATATAACAGTTTTCATTGTAGGTATGTAACGAGAGTTGTCATCCTATCCGATATTTTTATTAATTCAACTGGTCAACACTTATTGCAAATATAAAGCAATTCTATTAAAGTTTAAGGAAAATTCAAACAAATTTCCATCCCGTATCCAAAGGAAATCGTGAACTACTTCTCTCAGATGTTACCATCCTCCCGATGGTACAAGTCCCCCCTTCGCAGTTTCGACAACACTCTCAACATGCGGTAGCGCCCTAGGGTAGCGCCGCTTGCGCCTCGCCTCTCCAAGCGGGGTCGCCTCCGGTGTCAGCTTGAAGGTCATATGAAGGCGGGTTTTAGTCTAGGGACGTATCTAGCACAGCCGGCTGTGCTGGTATGCATGCGGTGTATTTCCCGCCTCCCTTCCAGGCATGCCCGGTCATGCCCCTGGACGCAAAACAAAAAAAAAACAACTGAGCAAAAATTACATCGTTTTTTCGTTAAGTAGGAGAAGGACAAACCAAGGAAAATAATCGATCAAAAATCGAACGATTATTGCAGTTTTTTTGTTCTATTTACAGGAAGCTGTTTTCTCCAGGCCGTATCTACAGCTATGCAGAAAATCACATCGATCCATCATTCCGTTTATGAGAAGAAGGACAAAGCTACAAACACACATTCCCATCTAAATCTAGAGGATGCCCTCAACTTCATGTTGACATTGCCGCAGCTTGGTAAGTATATTGTTGCTACCAATTCTCCTCATAAACATTATGACTAATTATATTATTAAACTGAACAAACTTCACCAAATTACATCCCAATCCGTCTACGGGTTTTTAAGTGATGCCCGGACAGCCAGTCAGACAGACAACACAATTTTGAGTTCTAACTCGTTATTAAAGATAATTGAAATTTGGAAAAAATATTGAATGTACAGAAAAAGTTCCTCTTTAGTTTTATTTAATAGATGTACTTGTGTATAGAAACCCGTACCTATTCCAATCTTTATTATCTGTATTCAAAACACATTCCTACCACTTCACGTAAGCGACGCGACATGCGACACCGCTAGATGTGAATATGTCCCAAATGTGTTGTCTGCTGAACAACTCGCGCAATTCGGAGTTCATTTTTGGAAAATCCTGCAAGCCATTCCATGTACTACTCCCTTACGACACATTCTATATTCGCTTGCAAGAGATTACGCATAATGTGAAATACGTAAGTTTTTCTATACAATATGTCCATTACAGCCGCAGAACACGATTCCCAGGGTATGAGGAATATCATTCCGAGCGTCAGATTTCTCGGATTACGGCCAAATATGTTTCTGAGCGATTCCGTCGCCACAATGATGGATGGGTTCAAAGTCAATTGTGAATTCAGTCACATGCAGTCATATCTTTCTTGGATGTTGAACATATAAACTGGAATGTTTCGAGGTGAATGCATTTCTTTTCGACACGCTCTGTATTGAAACGTTTTTAAATTTTTTATTGAGCACACCCAATTATTTGGAAATACGAAAATATTTCTTAATCAAGCGAATTTTCGACAGTCAGACATTTCCATTCCCGCAGCCACATTCAATAATTTTATTTTCTTCGTCTGACAATGCTGGCAACACATTTTATTCTTATTAACTCTTGTTATGTATATAAAAATTCAGATTATTGTTTTTGCTTGCCCAAATATAGGTATTTAAATCAAACTAACGCAAAACACTTTTACTGTCTGAGTCTAAACAGAAATTTAATGTAATTTTATTAATAATGAAAAAAAAACGTGCCACCAAGCTACATACGAGTATGTCGGTAAAATGTTGAGCTATCTATGGCTAACTGCACCAATAAGGAACAAATAGTAACAAAATAGTTACGCTAGGTATATATATGTTTGAAAAAACTTTTATCGACAACATCCATTTTTTAATTACGCAAATGTGACAAAAGAAAAATTCGGGCGGTTTTAATTTAATTTTTTACGTGACGATGGCCCGCATCCTGTAAGTTTGCAAAGTTTCGGAAGGACAATTAGACTGTCTCCAAATCTCATCCTGCATTTTATGTTTCTTTGTTTATGAAATATGTTTATCAACGTTTTGTACTGCCAAGTAAAAATGCAGGCAAGCAGTGAATTACCAAGTTATAGATCAATGAAACATTGAAAAACCTTTAAAAAATCGTGTTTTATGTACACTTTTGAATGAACTAAGTATATTCGGATACAATACACAGCTGAAAGAGAGCATCACGTATTTTTAATTTGTACACTATTTATTCGATCAAAGAATAAAAACTAGATACCTACTTCATACTTAAACTATATTTAAAATGCAACTCAGACTAGCTAACAATGATAGCTATTTTTGAATTTGAGTGTATTTTTGGTGATGACACGATTTGGGCGTGTTCAAAGCCGCGGAAAACATGTAATTTTAATTTTATCGCCAGTGCGGTGAACAAAATGTGCCTGTGAATTTTATTCCCAAATTTCCGTACGAATCGGCAAACTGCAAATTTTCCACTTGCAAAATATAAATACTGAATGCGACCATTACTGGACAGCGCGGTTAACCAAAATAACCCAGTGATTACGGTGTCCCAGAAGCAATTATTATGAAAGTGTGCGATTTATGAACTGTTAATAACATTATCCATGGTTCCATCCGTTGGAAGTGAAAAAGTGTCCTTCACTTCTTGATGTCATTTAATTAATTTATTTATTTATACATTTAGTTTCGGAGGGAACGGTCTCAGTTATTGTCAATTTTTATAATGTTAAGCCTTGTCAAATACCCTCTGGTGGCTTGAAAACTTCCGACACTGGTTTAGCCACTAAGGCCTCCACCAATCCGTATTGAAGCGTGATGAGGATGCTCTACACTTCCCTTATAGCTGTGGCTGAGAGAGACTCGCGTCCAACAGTGGGACGCCTATATCGCTTTATAAATGTTACAATACATAGTTACACTACATAGTTACACTACTTATAAATCCCAATGAACTAAACCTAAATTTTGCATGACAATATTGAATGAAATAGTATCTAATTATACGCGTCTTTAGTGCCCCGCTGCATTGCAGAACGAAATATTTTACCTTGAGAATACAATTTTGTCTGAAGCGAATCTTCTTAAAGCAATCTTTCCGTAACTACGAACAGTGCTGGCTTTGACTGAGACATTCACAGTACTTAATTAGTAAGCGACGTATTAGTGAAAACTCCTTTGGCAATTGAAGCAAAACAAAGATAGCTGTTTTGAATCGTACTCGTGGATACTTTGTACTGTTATTACACAAATATTTTATAGAAATCTTTTCGGCTGTGAAGGTCTTCTTTGAATCTAAATAATACCGCGTAACAAACACACCACTCTAGGATTAGCTAAAGTAAGAAACAGCGGCATACTTATTAGGTAACTCACAAAACAGGATTCTAGGATATGCATGAGCTACGAGTAGGTAACTCACAAATCTATTCTAGGAAAGCTACGATTCCCATGCCACGTTTGCACTCATGCAAACAAACTCACAAAGCAGGATTCTAGGACAGCTACGATTCCCATGCCACGTTAGCACACATGCAAACGTGGCATGGTAATCCTAGCAACCGACCCACTATGTTCGTGCCATGTCTTCGCCACATGGTTGCCATGACTTTACTTCATCCAAGCTATGGCCTTGTCATTCTTTGTGAGTTACCTAGCTCATGCGTTTTGTCGTGCTGCTATGTTTTTGGCACATCATTGTTTTATTCTGTGGCATATCCGTGCCACATCTGTGCCACATCCGTGCCACATCTGCGCCACACCATGACGCCGCCACGCTTACGCTAAGCTATTTCTATTAGATCTCAGTCTAACTGGTGGTCTCTACGAAAAATCATTTTTAATTTAACATTTAAAGTAATGGAAGATACCTTATCATCATTCTTCCATCTCTCAATGTACAGAGACGCAAGGACGCAATCCTTTTTAGCTAATCGTAAATAGCTACGTAGTTGGCTTCGTATTCAACTAGGATTTGCTATTTTAATGATCTAGATGTCTAGTATTAAGCGTAGATAATCTTGATTGCGCATGGTTTCATGAACACTCCAATGCTTAGCAGGTTAGCTTAATATTAATATATTAATACAAAGGGAAATCGTCTGACGAGGTTAGATTGACGTTGTTGTTTGGAACTAGGGTACTAAAATTCTGGGCTTATTTAGAACGAGTAAATATTTTACACTACACGAAACACGATCGGTTATACACCAACTTTGTGAAAGTTAATGAGGAACCTGCTTCGATGGAACCTGACAAGAATAATTTCTAAAAATGACAGAGAAAAAATGTAATTTTGAATCACAATATTTTTAGCGCATAATTATTATTAACCTGTTATCGTGTAACAGTCTTATAAATAACTTACTGCAGGCTTATAACGTTAATTAGTTAAAATGCTTATTAGGCCTAACAAATGCTTCATAACTTTTGTAATATATGAAGGTTCAATAAACTTCTCAAAGCTAAATTATCCCTATGGGTTGCTCTCGCAAGGGTTCTAATTCAAAGGACACGCACCAATGTGTTTTATAAAGCAATGTGCGATTTAAGAAATTAATATAAAACACTTTATTTCGCTTATATGCGTATAAAACATCATTAAAGAGTGAGAGAATTTAAACACATCAAAAATGTGAGAAAATATTTTCTTCGTAGAGAAAATTAAGTGAGAAAAACTGTTGGTGGCGCCGGTTGGTGGTATCCGTCCGAGTAGTTGTTTATACCGTGCGCTTTCGAATGTTTCGTTTCCAGCAGTGAGCGCTATTTTCTAAACTCAGGCAGCCATATTAACTGATTTAACATGGGACACGTCCTTTCCTTGGAAAATTAAACCTACGCTTACTTTAATCAACTTTAATTTTGCTAGGGGTTGAATGGTAGGTATACGGTTTTGGCGGCATACAAGGCGACGAAAACAGAGCATCTATTATTGCTTAGAAGCTCAATCCGTCGAACGAAACCTTTCATCCTCTTTCGCGGCGCTGTGAGCGCTCCTGCGTGAGGGAATTCGGATGTAAGGATGGTCCTCCTATACGGGCAATTGCTCCAGGGTGAACCCCGTCGGTGAAATCCCCGCTGTCGGCGATCCGTACAATCAGTAGGTAACACTACACATATTTGCGAATCCATAAGATCTTAAACTATTGGCTTAAAAATACCACATTAATAACCTTGCGTATTGCGTGATAAATTTAACAATCATGTTGGGGCAAGTTCAGGGCTTTCTGTGTTTTAGGTGACCCTCCAGTGGGTTACAAAAGCAGCTAAGTATATTTACGCTATTTCCCTAAAAGGAGATTAGCCTAATCCCTTTTGAAAACAAAACAACTGGATGATAATCTGTTAGTAAAGTGTCCAAGCTAGGAGTCCTAAATCTTACTACAGAATGTATGGCTAACGCAGCTCTTACCGTATTTCAAATCTCCCTACACTCGAGCACAACTAGCGTCGATTTGACTGTGATTTTAAGTGTCAGATTTGCAAATCTCATCTTGTTTGATTGGACGTGACTAAAGAGCATTCGAAAGGTTTTAAAACGTTATTTAACTTGATACCATCTCTCGGAGCATCTTGTTTTGGATTTAAGAACACGTAGTTTTAAAAAAAAAAATTAATAAACCTACCTACGTTATGTAAGACTATTTTTATATTATGCAATACATTGTGAAAAGAAATTAATTATGATATACCTTTTCTTATGATACCTCTGCGCAAACTGTCCATGTATGGTTAACGGAACAGCGCAGATTAGAAACGGCTTACTATTAAAACAAGGCTTTTAAATTAATCTGTTAGCTCTTGTCATATCGTTCATAAGGCTCACAGGTTAGTGAGTAGAAAGTTTAATGGTTAAAGGCATATAATGAACGAGAGATTTTCGACAGGAGTCAAGAGTAACAATATAAATTCAATGTCTGAAAAACGTTGCTTCAGAAATAATTGTCGGTAACACAATAAGCTCTTTGTTTCTAAGAATATAACGAGAAATTCATGAAAACTTTTCATCCAAAAGGTAAACCGCAAGCAATCTGCGTTGTTGGAAAAGTTGAAAATTAAGTGGGAACATCGTAGATACGTCTAAAGCGGGGACTAGCCAAAATTTGTTGATATTGTATTTGTTAAATATGAGCTCATACATAACAGTATTCAACAAAAGGAATCCAAGAGTACTTTGCCCCGCTCGAGAATCGAACCCGGACCCCTAGTCTCGAAGTCATACTTGCGACCACTCAACAAGAGTACTAACACCATTAAATATTTCATCCATGGATATATAGAGTTGAAATAGCTCCAAAGTTTAGGGCAAACGCATTAAAACTCAAGAAGGGAAATTACGCTTAGGAAGAATTATTGGCAAGCCGCACACGTTCGATCCAGGGGCACTCGACGTACGTTATCATGTCACGTTATTACTTACTGGGGCATGGGAGCGGAATTCTGAATACAACCAAAAGTGGCAATTCTATTGTAACATTGGCACAACTCGACTCGAACTTTTTCAAGTAAGTTTCATATCTGCTTGACACAACAGAATCACCCTTGCTAGCGCACAGACTACTTAATAGTTCTAGCTAGCCATAGACGTCCCTCTGTTGCGCACGGGTCTGCCACGAGGTCTAGAGTATGCCATACTCTAGACCTCCCGCAGCTGTGTCTGTCCCAGTGATGAAATATACGATGATATTGATAGCACGTGGCCTAACTCAGCCTCTGACCTGCCTATACAGCCTACAAACAGGTCCTGCACTTCTACAGTATGTGGACCTTCACCAAGTAGGTACGCATATCTGATAAAAACTAAGTAAGGCAAGGCATTTTCAGACTTTTCCATTATCAACACATTTAGAAACCTTTATTTTAATAAGCTCGACGCTCATTAAAAATACACTAATTTGTTCATCAACGCTCAAAACTCAAGTGGACGATTTAGTCTAAACGAGTAAAACGTTTTTCCAGGTAACTTATAAGCTTCCTTGTCAACGTTTTATGATTACTTAATGTAGTAATATCGTTATAATTTAATTATTGTTTTTTTTGTTGAAATAAAGAAATCTTGTCTACTATATAAAAATAAGTCGGGTTTTCCTTCCTGACGCTATAACTCCAGAACGCACGAACCGATTTCCACGGTTTTTCATTCGTTGGAAAGGTCTCGGGCTCCGTGAGGTTTATAGCAAAGAAAATTCAGGAAAAATTTAAAAGTGGTAGTGGTAGGGGTAATGGTAGTAGTAGTGGTAGTGGTATTGGTAGTGGTAGTTGTAGTCCACACACTTACATGAAGTTCTCCAAAATATTCAGTAAAAATTATTTATATGGCAAAACAACGTTTGCCGGGTCAGCTAGTTAATTTACAAAACATAGTAGTACTATTTAGGTATTTAGGTATGTACTGGCAATCTGTATACCTATTCCTGTATTCTATACAATACCTAGGCAATGTATAGTATACCTAAAACGTGGTAATGTATTAAAATATTATTTATTTCATAATTCGCGAGTACCTACCTTTAAAACATTGCCTGTAGAGCAGCAGGTACTCTATACAATCACTAGGTAGGTATTGAATGCATTACCTAGGTACCTAAAGTATGTAATGGACAATAATGTTCATAATATTTTCATGCATTGCCTTATTCTACACATTGCCTAGGTCATGTCTCTATTTTTCCCCATTTTCCGTATCTCTGAGGGAACTTGTACCTATAGGTACGTCGGGTATTGTTAAACAAGTTTCCCCGGAGTCATGTCACATTTTTTATATTTGGGCAAGCAAATGGGACAACTAGACAGACACCCTATTTTTTTAAATAACATTAACGTTGCCATACGTAAAGTATTAACCATATTTGGAATTTACATAATTTTATGCAACCACAATAGTTCAGGAAAAACTTACAACGGGGCATTAAGAAAATGCTACGTAAGGGACAAAAGTAGGCAATGTTAAATTACGAGGACGAATGGACGTCGAACCTCAATTTGTCATTGCCCACCGCGAATAGGACCGTTATACTTGGCGCGCAGAGAGCAATTCATAGACTACACTGTGTCAATGCATGATTCACGATCACTCACGACTTTATAAAAACATGAAAAATCCATATTTTATTGAATGCAGTAAATACAACGGTCCTTTGACATGTTAATAATATACACATCAAAAGGTAAGGTACAGTTAAAAAAGAAGAATGAAAGAGTATGTTAGTTTGCTAGTTAGACTTTTTACTTATTTAATAGACGGGTTCTGATGAAAGTCTATTAACACAAACTTCTTACAACAAAACGTTTATTAAAGATAAACAACTTTTCACAAACAAAACTGATACATAAAAGAGAAATTGTGAAGGGGCGAGAGGTACTTAGCATGCGCACGCTATTCGGGCAGCGACTCGTTCCGACTGTTTTAGAGCGGCGGTTTTTGCGAACCGCCGCGCTTTATTTCTACGCATGCGCCGACGGACGAAAACGGCGGCGCGCGCAGCGCTGGGGCCGAGACGGGTTGCGGTTGCGCTGACGCGTTTAATAAATCCCCTTTCCCCGCGTTACAGCCTCCCCCTCTAACCTGAGAGCACCGCCCTCGGCGTCAGGTTAGCCTTCTTATGTCTACCTCTCCTACGCTTCTCCTGCACGGGAGATCGGACATGGCCAACGAACGGAGTTAACGCGGTCGAGTGATATTTCCCTAATACGACCCTATCGCTAATCCTCTCTAGACTATATGTCGTTGGGCTGAAAATAGCTTGCACGCGATAAGGACCGTCGCGGCGCGGTATAAATTTTTGCGTTTGCCCTTTACCAGTGTCATTCGCGCCCTGTGTCTTTAAAAGCAGGCGGGAAGGTGGAGGTGTCTGTAACAACCCTGAAGGTTTCCGTGTGTCCACCTTGTACCGCTGGCACTCCACACAGTTCTTAATATACTGCGCGGCATAAGTCCGCATTCCAGGCCAGTAGTACTTACCTGCGATGCTCTGCAGTGTACGTTTGACCCCAAAATCGCCGGCAGTCGGAGCGTCGTGGTACTCGGCTAGCACACTCGCACGTTCCTGTTCAGGCACCACCAGACACGCACCGTCATCATCTTCATTTTCAGGACCGTAGCGATACAATACGCTATTGACAAGCATATATCCCTTATCGGCCCAAGCCCTCCCCCTAGAGGGATCGTCGGATTCCAGCGCTTCGACGATCTTACGTACCTCAGGATCCTGGAGTTGACCCTCACGAACTTCACGAGGGCTACGCTGGGGCATGTCGACTACGGTAAGGCATAGGTCACAATCCCTGTCGTCCTCCCCCTGAAGTAGAGCCGCCCCGAGGGCGTAGCTGCTACTGTCCTCCTTAGACGGAGACAATACTGGTACCTTCGTCATCACGCAGAGAGACGTCGTCAACCTCGGCATGCATCAGTCCAGAATTATTTAAAATATACGAATGTACAAAAGAATACTTAACCGACGGACAGTCAGAAAAATACCACGATTCCTGAGCTACATCCAAAACGATTCCCGATTTTAAAATAAACTCCCGACCTAACAATGTTTTTGTATTGTCCCCGGGGAACGCTAACATTTCTGTATGTATCTCCTTACCGGAAAGAATTATCGGTACCGTCGCGGCCATGACGGTCTTGACCGGTTGCGATCCATCCGCCAGACGCATACTACGCTGTGCTTCACTAAACTTTATTCCCGCACGTACTAAAATATTATACAGCATCGTACTAGCAACACTATGCGTAGCCCCGGTATCGACGACCGCGACGCCTTCCTTTCCCAAAATATTTATATCTAACATCGGCAATGTAGCCGATATCGTATCGTTCAACGACACGATATTAACTTCCGACGGTTTTGCCGGGGCTCGCTTCGCAGAACACGTATCACATTTCGATCTTACGACCCCGGGTTGGCCACAACCGTAACAGCGTATACTATTGGTTCTCGAATTAGACTCGATCCCGATTCTAGTTCGAGATCCGCGACAAATGGTAGCGCTCCGCTCGGTCCCCGCGACTCGCTCGCTATGCCTACTGTCGGTCGGCGCACGACTCGCGGTCGAAATCGAGTTCGAACTCGTATCGACAGGATTCGACGCTTTGCTACCTATCGCGACATTATTATTTTTTGAATTACTTACGGGTTTCCGTACCTCCGCGATCGCATCCTCGGTATCTCTCGCCCGTTCCAGTAACATATCGATTGACACTATGCTATCCCGTGATACCCTTTTACGGATCCGTCGATGCAGCAAACCATACGCGATATCTACTTCCATCGCGCTAGGTACATCATACGGTAACCTAGATAACGACGCCCGCACTTTGGCTATGAAAACCTCCGCCCTGTCGGTATCGCACATTTCACTAGAAAACACTTCGCGTAACACTTTATAAGCCGGTTGTTGCGCGCCGTACATCGCGCGGAGCCGTGCCACGGCGTCTGCCCAGGTGGCCACGCCGGCACGCGCGCCGCGCCACCACACCGCCGCGTCGCCGCTCAGCAACATGGGGAGCCCGCGCACGGCGTGCTCGTCGGACACTCCCGCGCACTCCTTAAATACCTGCACCGCGTCGACGAAGGCTTCTAGCACCTCAGGGTCGCGCGACGCACCGTCGAATCTTGCCGTACATCGCGAGAAATTCCCCGCGGGCGCACCGGTCGCGGTTGCGAGGGGCGCGGGCGCGGGGGCGTTCGGCGTCGGCGTGGACGACGAAGGGATTGGTGAACCGTAACTCTGCATGGACCGCAGGGTCTCGATGAGCGTTCGGTTGGCCTCGGCTTGGGTCCTGGCGAACGTCTCCATCATAGCGGTTACTAGCCGCTCGGCGTCGGAACTCGCAGCGGCCGCGGGGCCCGACTGGGGCTCGCCCGCGTGGCCCGCTGCGACGGGGGCGGAGGCGCCGGCGTCGGCGTACCTCTCCGCCGCTGAATCGGAGTCGCTGGCGAACTCGGGATTTCCATTTCCCGTCCGTGCTCGACGTGTTCTCGGCATGTCGGCAACGCTAAAGTCTAATACTCTCACTCACGTTCACAATTATTATTAGTAGCTAGGTACTCACTCGCCGGTTCGCGGGATACGATAGCCCCACGTTGGGCGCCACTTTAATAGACGGGTTCTGATGAAAGTCTATTAACACAAACTTCTTACAACAAAACGTTTATTAAAGATAAACAACTTTTCACAAACAAAACTGATACATAAAAGAGAAATTGTGAAGGGGCGAGAGGTACTTAGCATGCGCACGCTATTCGGGCAGCGACTCGTTCCGACTGTTTTAGAGCGGCGGTTTTTGCGAACCGTCGCGCTTTATTTCTACGCATGCGCCGACGGACGAAAACGGCGGCGCGCGCAGCGCTGGGGCCGAGACGGGTTGCGGTTGCGCTGACGCGTTTAATAAATCCCCTTTCCCCGCGTTACACTTATAATTTTCCGGGCTCAATGGATTTCACTGTCCAAAGATATAACTTGTTATTAAATGAGCTATTGAGCCCCGTAACCTACCCCCTTTCACCACTATTGTATGTATGTACATACAATAAGGACAGTTGATCGATTGTGCTACAACCTTGACCAATAAAAACTAATTTGCCATAATACAGATAGACTGTATACTACAGAAAAAAAAACTTTTAATAAACCGACGGAAACAGTGATTAGTATTTCTCAATTTCTCACACAACTTCAAGTTTCGAAGAGATTATGGTACCGGACTCGGTCTTCAGCCTCGTTAGTTGACTTTGCCCGAAAATTTTATCTCTCGCAAACACTTTAGCTAGAGAATCTCTAACTAGTTTGTGAGAGAGTCTTGGTTCCGCTCTATAGTGTGTTTGACACGTTTAACGGTGCGTGCAGCCAATCGCGTCGTCTACTCGTAGAGATCTCCGCATGGAGCAGTCTGCAGGTCTGCACTCACACGTTGAAGCTGGAGATTGGACGCATAGCTCTCGTCTTTTTCTTAAAAGATCGAGGTCGAGACTGTGTTCTGAGAGAATTTGAGATCCACCGTTGGAGACGGTCTTGAAGAACTTAGACCCCCGACAGTTGTTACTATCCTTATTCATTTCGTCCACGGACATTTTCTCAATTGCCAGAATGTACTCGTAGGTACCTAAATTCAGTTTTACTTCAACTGATATCACCCTTGATTACCACCAGCAAGATTAGATATTAGAGACTCGATCAACAGATTTTTATTGTATTAACTATTATTTATTAGGGATTAAATTATTTTAAAATGTTAATAACCGTTAGTTAATTAATGGACACATGGTAGCTATCTAAGGTATTGGATAGTAGGTAATAATGGTGGGTGCATGGAGTGGTCTGTGGGTGGTGGATAGAATAGTAAGTAATCTTTTTTGTACTCATTTGTATTCATTTAAATTTTGGCGGGTGAAATTAAACTAAAAGTTGCCATGCTCCGACCGATTAAAAAAATTAATGGTTGTCTATAAAGTTGGTTTACGGAAGAATTTTACATGATAACGTCATAATAAAAAAACCTTTATCTGAACTGATAAATAAAATAAAGCTAATTATTAAGGTACCAAATGCTTTAAACAATAAATTAAAGACTGGAACAATTTACTGTGTCTTGTTGAAATCCGGCACATCCGCCGTAAACATTGTAGGCCGCGCTAAAATATCGCTAGCGCCAAGTAGTCTGTTTAATGGGAGGATTACGTCAATGATTTTATCTTTATGTCAGTAAAAATACCCAAAACAAACGTGCAATGCATCTATCTCACATACAGTGGTACAGTCAAACATCATCTGCACTAATATCGTCTCCACTTTAATTAATATTACCTTTCCTTCACTTCGTTCCTTCACTAGTTATTCTAATTTTATTGAAACTCTCTTTATTAAAATCTATCGTATAAATAAATTATTAATATTATTTAGAATCTACGCTTATCTGCTTTAACCGGCATGTAGTTTGAGCCTAAACCATAGAGAAGTTTTTAAATTGTCTATTTTTGTTACTAGCATCACCAAACTTCCGTTTTTTTTGTTTTGTTTGCCAGTTTGCCTTGCCAGCCAGTTTTGCCACAACAGCAACATCACACTTGGAACTTGGAAATCGCCTCCTTGTTTGTCTTTTCGTCGGTTTCGTTGATTCTCTCTACCTTTCTAGAAATTTGACTACTTTTTATAGTAAGTTAAACTAGCAAAAGTTAAAGATGAAACAAGTTATATTTTTATGTTTATTGTCGCTGACGCTGTGTTTGAGTAGTCCAACAGATTCAAAGGGTAAGTTAACCAGAACAATCTCTATTCAACAATGTACCTATTGCGTTGGAATTTTCTTGCATACCTACTAGCTTCCAATAATAAATCGAAAACTTGTTTTTTATCGAATCAACTAGTTATTATCTTATGAAATGTAGATATTTTTATCCACCACTCCTAATTTGTAAAATAATGATCACAACTGTAAAAATACATTTTGCAACTGGGGTTTCCCGTAAACAGTTATTCTTCGAAATGAGATTACGTTTGTGTTACAAGAAGGTTGTAAATCAACAAACATTGTAGTGAAAATAAACTTAATTTCTGAATAAGTTAAATAAATATATTTTTTTTATGTTTTGTTGCAAGGTAGGTGTGTAATAGATAATCATGTATGTAAGTCACATTGCAAACAGAATGCGATTATGATAACTGAACAATTGTATTCATTGTTCAAGGTTTATCATAAACCTTTTTTGTACTTCAAGATCAAGATCTGTTAGTAAAAGTTAGCAATCATTCAACTTGTAAATTAGGGTCACAAACTTGGGGTTACTAAGACTTATATTTAAAAAACGGTAGCAGGAGGTGGTATGTGAAAATGTATCTAAGCGATTACAATGATACCACTAACAACTCTTGGTGATGTGTTTGTTATTTGAAGAAAATTGAACAGTAATCGCCTACCATCCATCAAGTATCCATCTCCCACCTGCTACCATATTGTAGGTTTTGTTCCTAAAGCAAATCTGTGGTGTCAGACCACCACATATTTGAAATCCCAGTGTGTTGTAAACAATAAAATGACTCTTAAAAAGTCAGAAAATATTTTTGGGTGTTCCCCATAACTTTCTCAGAAGTGTTACATCAACCATTTTTCCAACATAAGTCTTTAGAAATATGTTCGTATATGAGTCTAAGAGGATTACTTATTTCCAGTTAGAATTGTGAAATCAGTTACAGGTTATGTAAATGTACCTACTTGCACCTTTATTTAGAACAAGAATGCATGTTTTTGTTTGTTGTATGCAACTGCCAAGTGTTTAAATTTGAGATAAGGCATGTTTGAGAGACAATTGGATGTTAGTATAATTAAGGCCAGTTAATAATAAAAATACTTGCTTTAATAAATTTAATTTTGTTGTTAAATCTAAAATAATAAATCAAAAATGCAGTTCACTTTTAAACATTCAATCCAGTTCTGGAATAGCCAGCTACAATATTCCAGCCATGATGGTGGTTGGATTTCTCTCTAGAACATAGCTTGATTCAATCACTGGACAGGAATGCTAATGAATGGTGTAGACCGTTAGCCATATATTTACACTATATTTATTTATTTAAAATGTTTATTTTACCTTAAAATAAAAAATTTATGACAAAATCTTAGTACTTCTATTAGAAATCTCTTCTAGCATTCACAGATTTCATAATAATCACATCCAGTTTCCTTGCCAATCAAGTACTTACTTAGCTTTAAACATTCTTGAAATATGAGCCATTAAAGTATTTCATAGTAGGTTTATTTTTTTTATTTATTTAAGGTTTTGTAATACATGCTTTATTGTAAACAAAGGCCTTAGAACTCATTTTCTACCAGTTAACCCTGGGCAAGGGTGAGAATGCTGTTGTTTGGTAAAAAATGCACTTTAAAACGAGATGAGAAGAACAAGTAAAACATATATAATTTCTTACAAGAGAAGAGAGAAAGAAAGGAGGTTATTTGTAATAATAATTAGTACCATAGTTACATATTAGTCATTACTGTTATTAATGCTAATTTGAGTCTAATATTTAGATCAAGTGTAGTGGTGGTAGTTTACTTACCCTAATATTAACATTAATTGTATAATTATGCTAAGCAATAGCATTCATAGAATACTGGTAATGTCCTATTTAGTAATAAGTAAATATTTCAACTTCTTGTGAGAATTCTTTAGAATTTTTGATACACTCATAAATATTTTTACCTTACAAAGGAAATATTTTAGTTGATATGAAATAGTAAACGAGCATGAATCTGACACTCATCCATGACATCTGGTACAGGATCTAGAAAGAGACTGGGAGAGTTAGTCTACTTAATATTGAAAATAACTTGTTAAGGCGAGGTTTCGGGGATAACAGGTCTGTTTGAATGAATCTTTTATTCAAAAACTTAAAATAATAGAATTCTGAAGAAATAAAATCACTGTACATATTATTATGTAAAAAAAATTAAAACTCAATAGTGGGTTGAACTACATGCATGTTTACATTATGAACATTATGAAGAACTCTCAGACATACAGGTTTCCAAGTGATGTGTCCTTCACCATTTAAGTGAGGCACATTTAAGTCTAGAAAAGTCTTAGGTGTTTGAACCCAGACCACACAAGTGAGAGATGAGTTCGAGTTTACATGACTAAGGACTAACACTGACAAACAGGAACATTTTCAGTCAGTTTACTACAGTTAGTCAAAACAATGTTAGCAAAACTACAATTACTTTGGTTCTAGTCTTAGAACTGACTGTCTAGCCACAGAGACATGGATTGCTACCCTCAGCATCAGCACTGAGATGATCTATTGTAGAAGTGTAACTGGCAATCACACTTGAAGACTATACAAACACATTGCTGATATCAAACAAACAGGCAACTAAGTACTTGTAAATATAAGTGATTCATTATAACATGTTATTTATAATACCTATATAACATAAATACCATATCTTTTCAGCAGAGTGGATATTATAAATTTATAGCTAATTTATCAATGAACAACTAATGGATCTACAGTAGCATCTACTTGACTCTCACAATAGAGTTCAAGGACTTGCTAATTTAATTATTAGTTCCCTAACCTTGTGTCCATAAAGTCTCTTGTGGATTAGTTAATAATTTTTTTGATCTATTTATTGAATACACGTACAAAAACTTCTAGGTACATAAATGTGTTATCAAAACTGCCCATAAATTTTCAATATTAGGTACTTACTGATCCTTTTTATATTCAATGTTAGTGACAGTTAGTTTTTTATGTCAGCATTAGTAAAAAAGGGTCTGCAACCTCACATTCCTGCCAGTTTGTTTACTTTATTCAACAACCATTTGAAGCCATCTTTGGCCCCCCACTAACATAAGAAATATTAAACTTTAGAGGCTTCCGAAAAGAGATTCCAAATTTTATATGAAAAAATCTAGTATGGTTTTTGAATGGTTGAGGTCCAATTTACACTCACTTATTCCACTTTCTAGCCGTTTTTTCTTGAATAGATAGGTACAATAGATGTTTTATATGGTGCAAACTCTCGTAATGTTTGCGTTGAGTCTAAAAATGCGTCATCGCGCTCAATTTACTTACCTAGGTATTTGCAATTCCGTTAGGTTTTAGAATAGGGTCGTGCAAATGCTTCTATAAGTGGGTGATTACCTTCGATAATTTGTCGAGTTCTCCAACATAACATGTAAGTAATTGTTATAGGTAGAAGTATTTGCATCGTTGGGAGCATGGTATGATAACATAACATCACGCCTTTATTTCCCCGAAGGGGTTGGCAGAAGTGTTAAGACACCCATATTTCACCAAGTATCTTTAGGTCCCATATACATAATAGAGTCCCTATTGGTTGAGATTGCCTATTATTTTAAGTGTTGATTTCGGTTTGACCGCCACAAATAACACGGGGAATCCTAGTGTGTATGTATGTGTTGGCATTGTCTGGGGTACAATAAGTCTTTGACAATCATGCGCACATTGTCTGACACCGATATTGACCATTATATTAGCGTGAGTGCGACCGCACCGAATTCCTCCATTCCTGGTTGACGTCACTGGTATTTTATGAATCAACCCTTGCTTCTTATGAATCTTAACCCACCAATCGAATAAAAAAAAGTAGTACCTACTTGCCCTGGACAGCACCACCACCACTTCTGACCATTTTTATCAGTGGCTTTCCTCTGTCACGTCAAGGAGAGTATTGGCAAGAGATTGATTTTTTTTCTATTTCATGTCAAAAAATTAAGTGCCTTGTTCGTAATTGTTACATATCTATAATATCTAGGTAGGTATCATTGTACGACTATATTTTTTGCTATCATAGCGACAAAAAAGTACAGAACAAACGAATGCTGATGTATATCGTTTGCATAGCCCCTAACATGAATTCGATTAGAACCTACTATCTATAAAATTTGCATTCTTGCCTTATCCATATGCACCTAAGAGTCATATTTGTTTATGGAATTACAATTTCCTTCTAAAAGATATTTAATTTACATAACTGGATAAGTGGCTGCGAAACTGGTCAGTTGAACCAATCTCAGTCAAAGATATTGCTAATGAACAAGTCACAGTTTGAAATGGTTCTTATTTATACTTTAAATTAATATGAACCAAACATACTATGTATATACTTGCTTGCTTAATGATACTGATGTTCAAACAGAACTCTGTATAAATGTTTACAAATCGACAAACACATAACTCAATTCTAGTAACACTCACAAAAAGCTTCTGTATTGTAGGTAATCTTTCCTCAAACATGTATCCATCTTCGTCAAGGTTAGGCGTTTTATTATCATAAACTGATTTTCTTAGATAACATTATATCGATGACATTTTAAAAATATAAAAGTGAGTAACTATGTGAACATCCCACTTTGTTGGTGATAACTTAAATGGATCTATTTTTTATTAAATTCTAGCTTCGCCGGCGGAAAAATTATTAAATCTATTTAACTTTGTCTCATATAAAACAAAATTACCTAAAGCATTTTAATATTTTATTCTCGGTCTCGGCGGAGAACAAAAACCCTGTCTCGGTCGACCCATAATTCTAACAGCAAATTTTACCATCTGCTTTATTTTAATTAAAAAACTTTTTTTTCCAGTTCCCCCCAACGATGCAGCCAAACCGGTAACAGATGCAAAAGTCGAGCAGACACCGGCTCCCGCGGTACCCATGCAGTCTGCTCCGAAACCAGCGGCCACTGAACAGAAGCCTGTTTCCATGACCAACCCACCACCCACAGTGCAACCGACCACGCAGCCCATACATGAAGAAGCTAAACGGAATGCATCAGCCAATGACATTAACAAGACCACTGAAAAGAAGAACGAACCTTCAACTAAGGGCACTGATGAAAAGAAAGTGGAGGCTGCCACAGCTGCTAATGAGACCACAACAGTGGCGAATGCAACCACTACAGCAGCCAATGAGACCATAGCAGCCAAAGAGACCATAGCACCCAAAGAGACCATAGCACCCAAAGAAACTGCAACTGAAACAAAGACAGGAGCTAATAATGGAACCATGCCTGATGATAAGAATGGCACCAAGACATCTACAATGAAACCTACAGAAATGCCGAAGACAACTCCAACTGCTAAAACAGATGAAGACACACATATTGTTCAAGCAAGAGGGTAAGTGCTTATATATTTAAGTATTAGTTAATCTAGTGCTTAATTGTACATATTATTCTTTAAGGCATTAAATTTTACTTTAACTGTAACATGTGCTAGACATGCTAACATGCCTATATGAAACCTATATATAGGTGGAAGAGCCTAAGTACCCTAGATAGGTTTTGCCTGGAACAGGAACACTGCGGTACCTAGTACCATTACTACCATATAACAATTGTTTTTAGATGAATTCTGTTTTAGCTGGAATGTGTGGTTTTGGGGTTACATTTATCTAGAGGCTTCTCAAAGATAGTACACATCTGTGACCAAATTGGAACAAGATTCTTACTAGTTACTTACAACAACTAACGGGAATAACTATCACTAACAGTCCCTACACTACTCATCTACTATCATACTTACTAACAAACCACAGCTCCAATAGAGATGCTTACCAGGCAATCGACGCGCACAACGCATTCATGATTTAGCAACTCTATAAAACCACGCTAGGATTCACGACATTAGTGTCGACCAAGTTTTTGACCCGTAAACATGAGCAGATTTTTAACATTATTTTTTGCTCAAGATGTAGTTTTCACACTAAGAAACATGGCTTTCTTGTCATGTGAAATGGTGTGGAAAGTCAGCTGAGTTATAAAGAATCTTAATTATTTTACAAATTTGTTCAAAAGGTCTTCAAGTTATGCTAGCTATTAAAATGTCAAATTCATAAATATGTAAGTAATAATAAAAATAGCGCGCGTTGAATTTTTTTTTTCAAATATCCCTTTCACTCATTACCAAATATGTGTCTTATTATTATGTTGTCTCAATCTAAAAAAATCAGTCCTTGGTGAATTTCAACTTTGACTTTGAAATAGCCAATCTTTTCGTCTTCCCGCACGCCGCGTCTGGCGCCAATTATAGTGAACTCAATCTCGAACAAATATTCACGAATGCGGAATCTATATAGTCTATTGGCGGATGATCTGCGTAACAAACTGACCAACTAATGAACATCCCAAACTATCTCTTCTAATATATAAAATTTACGTGTCACAATGTTTGTTGCAGTACCTACTCCTCCGAAACGGCTTTACCGATTTTTACCAAATTTTATATGCGTATTCAGTAGGTCTGAGAATCGACTAACATCTATTTTTCATCCCCCTAAATGTTAAGGGTAGTCCATCCCTAATTTTTTTTTTTTTAATTTTTAGATAAATTTTTATTTTTGTATTTTTTTATGATACAACATTAGAAAATACATACAATCCTGAATTTTTAACCCTCTACGATCAACCCCTATTTTCCCATCGCGATTTTTATTTTTAATAATTTCCTACTTTTATTGAACGCTTTCGATTATAAGTAATGGTAGTGGTAGTTGTAGTGGTAGTGGTAGGGGTAGTAGTAGTGGTAGGGGTAGTGGTAGTTGTAGTAGTAGTGGTAGGGGTAGTGGTAGTAGTAGGGGTAGTGGTAGTAGTAGTGGTAGGGGTAGTGGTAGTAGTAGTGGTAATGGTAGTAGTAGTGGTAGGGTTAGTAGTAGTGGTAATGGTAGTAGTAGTGGTAGTAGTAGTGGTAGTAGTAATGGTAGTGGTAGTGGTAATGGTAGTGGTAGTGGTAATGGCAAAACAACGTTTGCGGGGTCAGCTAGTTTAATATATAACTCGGTCCGCCAGTCCAGTGTTTGATACTAGCCGTTGCAGTCTGGTGAATCAAAAATGAAAAAGGTGTATTGTGTTGTGGTGAAGTGGTTGTCAATCGTGATAAGACTACCAATTTTTCGCTCATTGATGGGCGGTTGATTTAAAAAAAGAGCTGTATCCTGCAGTCCTGCCAAATATTTTCTTGTGTAGTTGTAATTATTGCAAATATTAAAAAAATTAAATATATTTTTCAGGTTCGATGGCCCCAGCTTTATCGGTGGAATCATCCTGACGCTAGGTCTTCTAGCCGTTGGTTTCATGGGCTTCAAGTACTACAAAAACCAGACTGAAAGAAATTACCATACTCTCTAAATGTGTCTCATGTTATATTTATGTGCACCAAGCTATATATATATATTTATGTAAAAGTTTAATGTTCAGACAAATAGTTTTATGTTTTAGACATTTGTTTAAAGATTCATTTTAAGTTTATTTTTTATTTGAAGTGCAATTTCTCATTTATTTTCTAAGCAAACTACTGATTGTAACAGGGTTCCTGCAAATACATGTAAAAGTTTAATGTTCAGACATATATGGCTTTTTGTTTTTAACATTCGTTTAAAGATTCATTTTAAGTTTTAATTTTTATTTTTAAGTGTAATATCTCATTTATTTTCAAAGCAAGCTTCTGATTGTAACAGGGTTCCTGCATGTAGAATTTTTAATACAAATATTTAAAGGCAACTAAATTTACTGGGTGGCTGGTCACTTTGTAAAATACTCGAATTTATAGGGTAAAAACTAGTTAAATAAGCCACATGATATTTGTAGTTTTGTGATCTTTCTAATGTGTTTATATATTTTTGGCATTTATCTCACTTATATTTTGTCATTAAATAAGGAGTCAAATTTCTATGTGTATATATGCAACAATGTGATTGTTTTCCGATACAAAATTAAAATTATAACAATTATTAAAGTTATTGCATGTTGTAAGAGTTAGTTTTGGCAATTTTATAAAGAATAATTGTAGGCTTGTAATTGTAATTAAAAACTATTCAGAGTATAAATAAAAAGCTATGGACAATTTAAGTGCAGGTTAAGTCTAAGGAGATGCGATTTCTTGTATTAAATCTGTGCCATGGCGTTTGTCTGCAATTTACACTCTAGTTCTGAAATCACTCCTTTGACACCTTAACATCTCTCGCACGTACCTTTTACATAGCATAAGTGTATTAAGTATAAGTGTTAAATCTTTAACGACACATTGTGATGGTGAAATGATAGGTCTAAATATTATTGGTTTGGCACCATTAAAGTACTATAAAGTATCACTCTTCATATTATGATTGTGAATCTTGATACTTGAATCTCAGATTCGGAAGATGTTGCATTTAGAACTAACTGGACTACTCAATCAAAGAATAGTTTCTTTGTAAACCGCGATAATATGATTCCATCCTAAAGTGCTCTTAAATCTCAACTATTATGTATAGAGTCGAAAGTCAAGTCACAGTCAATAGTTGTGTTAATTAATAATAAAGGTATTTCCCAAATAATTACCTACTTTTATTTTCATATGTGAAACTAGCGTTTAGTGAATATAAAAGGTTAATGATAATAAAAAATCCTATACTAATGATAAATAGATAGGGACGAACCTTGACCTAATGGTTAACATAACTTAGGCAAGAAAACGAAGAAACATTTTCATTTCGTAGGTTGTTTGGAATTGGCTATTGAAAAAAGTCAATTAAATGACATTTGAAACCAAAGACATGATTTTCAATATAATAAGGATGAATAAATTGTTTTAGAAATAAAACAATGCAGGTAAATAAATATGTATATAATAGAATATTTTTTACAATTTTATTTATCTAACAGCAATTTTTAACAAAGTCACATCTTTAAGGAAGAAATATTTAAAAACTACTTTCATAATTTAAAATTTATAGAAAAATATAGGATGTATGATTTACAAATTGAGTCAACTATACATAATAAGGTACCTTTTAAAAATTGACACATTTAAATAACACCATGATAGCAAAGATAGGTGTTTACAATATTTTACCTTGGATATTTATAGTAGTATTTAACAGTCATCTTAAATCACAAGTGTTCAACAAAGACTTATGGAGTGTCCAACCTATTTTCTACCTGAATTCATTAGAATTTTTATGTCATCAGTTAACCATTATTAAATTACAAATTCTCAGCTTATATCAAAAGATGAGAAAAGCTGGTAAATTGATTTGCTTACAACTGGACCTACTTTACGACTTAACTCTCCATATTTCAAATTAGCCAGTAACAATTCCCCTTCCTCTTTCTCTACATTGTCATAAGCTTTAATTAGTGATTTAGGTGTTCTGTACACATTGGTTATAGCTAAAGCCTTCTCAACCGACAAGCCTTTTAGTTGTAGCAGAAGTTTAATAAAGGTTTCGGTGACTGTCAAAGGCTTATTTTTTACTGACATTTTATTGAAATACTCAAAAGTCATTAGCATCTTGCTCTCTGCTGCCGCGTGTCGACCCTTGAGTGTTTTGTCCTGTGAATTAGAGCAGTTTATAGAAGCTTAGATAGAAGAAAGTCCGCGACTTAGCCCGCGTTAAAAATAGCCTAGGTCTAGGTAGTCTGTTACTATACATATATATTATTGGCAGTAAAAATCCATTCATCAATCAGACACTGCTGTACATAGCTCGAAGGCATCTTGGCTATATTTCAACCAATTTACACAAAACCTTACCAAATCATATAACTTAAACTTCATAAGTGTTAGACTATTGGTGAACACTGCATGAAAATCTGTTCAGTAATTTTTGAGTTCAGACAGACGCAGCAGGAGACATTGTTTTATTATATGAATGGTGGCAAGTGTAATACCTACCAACAGACCAATAAAGATTTTGAGTTTTGAGAAATTTTGCTGGCCAACTGGCAGCAAAATTGGCAGAAACAATATTGAGCTGTCATATTTCTTACCCTGTACTCAATAGTCAGTCGCTTGGTCATCATAGCCAAAAATCTGGCCGAATGGTTAAAAGAATCTGTCATGTGGACTTTAAACCCATCCTGAACCCTTGTATTGGCTAATGCTTGCATTAGGGTGAGTACTGGCAATCCAACATGTTTCTTGCTTGCATAACTCTCTACCATGTAGATGACATTATCCAGGCCACAGCGCCTTAATCTGAATTTTTGTTCATGGAATCTACCATCCTTGATACTTGCACTGAGGTCATCCAGTCTTTTTCTCTCAACTATATATGGGAGTACTAATTCTTGATCAACAAGAACCTTGTGCCTTGCTATCCAAGCAAAATCACCCACTTTTAAACTGCGGTATTCATGCTTTAAGTCTGAATACTTGTTGAATTGTGCCACTGTTGGATCATTCTTGTTTGAGAGCCTGAAACATAGGATGTACAATTGTTAGCAGTAGATATACACATTATAAGTTTGGAACACATAGTCATAACAATTTAAATGAAATACATCTGGTAAGTCTAGTGGTAGTAAGCGTGACTGCAATGCTAGAGGTCTTGCGTTTGATTTTCACGTTGACCTAAGTATTGTATTATTTATTTTATTTATTCTTTATTATACCAAAAAGTTAGTGGTACAAGGGTCGGTGGACTTAATGCTGAAAGCACTTAATTATTGGGCTTATTTAACTTGAAATTCCCAGTAGTAGCTCTGAGTTAGTCTTGTCAGTCAGTCTTGTTAAGCGAAAGTGTTAAGGTCGATGACCTTGGGGTGGCTTGAGAACACTCGACTTTGGGTTGGCCACTAACCCCTCCACCAATTTGCATTGGAGTAGCGTGGTGGAGTATGCTCTAGACCTCCAGCAGCAGTGTCTGTGGGGGAGACCCGTGCCCAGCAGTGGGACGTCTGTGGGTCGCAGCGAAGCTCTGAGTTTGGAATTGAGCCCAATGCATAGCAACAGTGTACCACTTATTACATGGCACCTAAATTTAACTGATGAAAAGTCTAGTGTACACACTCCTGTCTAGACCTTTGGGGAAATAGAAACAACATTTTATGATAATAATGTACCTGTTAAAATGGTGAAAGCATGTAAAGTTAGTAACTAGTTCATCACATACCCACTTGTTTCATTTTTGTCAATCAGTAGTATAATATTAAAACTACCAGGCTCCATTTCAATTGTAGCCACATTGTCAGTTGTTAGATCTATGTTGCCTTGTTCGAGTTGTAATGAATCTGTCTGTGTACTGCTTGTAAAATATTGGTTTTGATCCTTCATAATATTCTCTAAATAGTATGCTTCAGACAGACCTGCATCTGTTAATGAAAAATTCCTTGTAATCAAATCTATTTCGACTAAGTCCCTGAAAGGTCTTAAGTATTTGGGAAAGCTAGCCACGTCCAGTTTTGATGCTAGAAGTTTACTCGTTGACTGACAGACATCTTCTGAGATGTGAGGTAAAAGCACTTGCATTGGAACTTTTTCTTTGCCCTCCAACCAGAGACGTTTTAAACTAATGAGAATTGACATATAGCTTAATAATTGCTCTATGTATCTTTTATCTGGTGTATTTAACATGGAATTTGTTACAGATACATTAGTTTCTAATGGAACAGTAACACATGTAGGGAGAGTTTGGGTATTGTTATGTTTTAGACGCAGTTCAATGTAGTCACACAATCTTGAATCAAAGCCTTTTAGTATCCTGCACTCTGCTCCTGAGTTTAACTGTAGAGGATATTTGGATAATGACATCAACGCCTCAGTCAGTTGGCATTCAAGTTTGCATTTTTTCTGCTTTGCTTCTTCGAGCAGCTCCTCCAGCCATTCTTGGAACACAGGGTTTGGTCTGGACCGTTTTAACGTCACTTGTTTCGCAGCAATTGAGGACATTTTTCATTGCTTACTTAGATAATTGATAGTTTAATTAGATTCATTTAATTTTCCAACAACATATACCATTTTGTTGCACCAACACAAACAATACCAATAGCAAGGCCTACTCTTAGTCAAGAGAATAGTAATATATTTACACATCACATGTTCATGGAATCATGGAGCATGAAGTAGGTAAGTAATGGTGTTTTTTTGTGATGTTTATGCATGAGCAAGGATGTGAATGTATTTGCTTTTCATTTGCGTTGAGGTTGAATCATACTCTTTGGGTTGTACTGTATTGAAATTAAAATCCTACATGCATTTTCAGCGTTGCATGAAAGAAACAAATAATGCACGTACATACGTATTTATTTAATAACTCTATCTTAAATTACTATAAATACTCTTTGAACTCTATCTACCTATTTATTTAAATTTTAAATTGTGGTTCAAATCACAGATTTTTATGTTTAATGTTCAAATTTTCAAATGAGTTGACTTGACAATTGAATTTGACACCTAGTATGGCACAGATTATGGAAATATTCAAACTTGTTTAGTATTCGTCGTTTTTTTTCTTCAATCTCTTGTCGAATTTTATTTTATTTGTGCAAATTTTTTATATTTTTTACATGATGATGACATTCAATTTAGTCCGGTCAATTTAGACAATTGAAATAAAGAAAATTCCGACAGAGCCAAATCTTCGTAGAGACCTTAGGTTTACCACAAGGAATAAAGTGTCAAAAGTCCCCATCAATCCCATGTGTGCGTCGGGACTTATTCGGGTCCCAAGGTCAAAATTTTAGGTCTTTTGGATTTTTCTCGAAAACGGTAAGTTTTATCGAAAAAGTACCTTAGAGCAAAGTTGTAGATCTTAAAATTTTCTATAAAAATGGTCTCTATGATTTTTTCTCTAAGACCCACAATTTCCCAGATATTGCGCTTGTAAGAATCATGTTCTACATAGTATGCACACATATGCCACGTATATACATATTTAGGTACTCAAGCAAGCAAAATGCCTACTTGTGTTTCTTTTATGTATACATTATACTATTTTAAAAAAATTTACTCTAAAATAACCGTCGGTCCATTACCGAATCGCCTCTACTTGAATAACATATATTTAACATTTGTAAAAAATACACGAAACAAAAAGCAAGTACAGCTATCTTGTCTTCCTCCAACATCGGCATCTGATAGTCAACATTTGTTTCGAGTATACTATCAAGTTCAGACATGGCAAGGCAATGAACTGAACCCTGAAGACTGGGGTTGGAAATTGATAAATAATACTTTGGAACCGATTCGAACTTTACTGCCCCCTGCTCCAGAAAAACTTCTTAACACTATTTTTTGCAATTGCAAGAAAGGTTGTAGTGCCAAATGTGGCTGTAAAAAAGTAGGGTTGCAGTGTTCTCCAGCGTGTACCAATTGCTAAGGTGTCTCTTGCTCAAATGTTCAATTAAATACAAGAGAGGAGAGCAGGGGGCAGTAAAGTTCGAATCGGTTCCAAAGTATTATTTATCAATTTCCAACCCCAGTCTTCAGGGTTCAATTCATTGCCTTGTCATATCTAAACTTGATAGTATAGGTACTCGAAACAATGTTGAGTAGCAGATGCCGATGTTGGAGGAAGACAAGATAGCTGTACTTGCTTTTTGTTTCGTGTATTTTTTACAAATGTTAAATATCTGTTATTCAAGTAGAGGCGAGATAGGTAAGGGACCGGCGGTTATTTTAGAGTAAATTTTCTTAGAATAGTTTAATCTATATATATATATATATATAAAAGGAGAAGGTGACTGACTGACTGACTGACTGACTGACTGACTGACTGACATATCAACGCAGGGCCTAAACTATAAGGGTTAGAAACTTGAAATTTTGCACAGGGGTTCCTTTTATAACGTAGGGGAGCACTAAGAAAGGATTTTTGAAAATTCGCCCCCTAGGGCGGTAAAACGAGGGTGCAAAGTTAGTATGAAACTTTGCCGTTTTTGAAGTTAGTGAATGTCTAATTCCACGCGAGTATATATCTATATATATAAAAGGAGAAGGTGACTGACTGACTGACTGACTGACTGACTGACATATCAACGCAGGGCCTAAACTATAAGGGTTAGAAACTTGAAATTTTGCACAGGGGTTCCTTTTATAACGTAGGGGAGCACTAAGAAAGGATTTTTGAAAATTCGCCCCCTAGGGGGGTAAAACGGGGGTGCAAAGTTAGTATGAAACTTTGCCGTTTTTGAAGTTAGTGAATGTCTAATTCCACGCGAGCGAAGCTGCGGGTGGTCCACTAGTGTATACATAAAAGAGACACGAGTAGGCATTTTACTTGCTTGAGTACCTAAATATGTATATACGTGGCATATGTGTGCATACTATGTAGAACATGATTCTTACAAGCGCAATATCTGGGAAATTGTGGGTCTTAGAGAAAAAATCATAGAGACCATTTTTATAGAGAATTTTAAGATCTACAACTTTGCTCTAAGGTACTTTTTCGATAAAACTTACCGTTTTCGAGAAAAATCCAAAAGACCTAAAATTTTGACCTTGGGACCCGAATAAGTCCCGACGCACACATGGGATTGATGGGGACTTTTGACACTTTATTCCTTGTGGTAAACCTAAGGTCTCTACGAAGATTTGGCTCTGTCGGAATTTTCTTTATTTGATCACTATTTTTATGTCTAAATTGACCGGACTAATTTGCACTGTATTAACTTGTGATCTTTTTCTTGTAAATACTAGGAATCATTATTAGAATTAATCTGTTTATACATAGATTTAGGTTTATGTCTATATTCATTTACTGTCTGTGCTGGTTTATTTATCAATGTCAAAGAATGACATGTATGCGGAACGCTTTGCTTCGTTTGTCTTGTCATGTGAAAAATCAAGCATTCTAATTACATGCGTGTACGGTTGCTTTACAGCGATTTATGCTGCGAACAATGTAGTGCTTGTTCAGTTATTTAAGTGAAGATATTGTTAATGATGTGTACTATTTGAGAGAAGTGCAAAAAAACATCTATCCAAAATGTCGCTCGAAATCCCTTTGATGAGCACCGATGAGGTAATGTTTCTCTAAATAAGGCGCGATTTTGTATATTGTGTATCAAATTGTAACTTTATCTTGTGGTTTTATACAGGTGATAGAACTAGATCCAGAGCAACTACCTTCGGGAGATGAAGTGTTAAGTATATTACAACAAGAAAGGTCGCAATTGAACGTCTGGATAAATGTCGCCGTGAGTACAACATAACCTTACTTGAACGAATTCCGAAACTCTATACGTCAAATTATCTAACACTGTTGATTGTTATTCAATGGATTGTTTAAAAATTTCTTGAAATAGGATCTTAAGTAAGCGGAAGATGTATTTTTCAATATAACTTTTGAGCAATGTGGATACTTATCACTCTGTACTCTTACTCTTAGATGGATCACTACACCATTGTCATTATCCTTTCAGCTTGCATATTACAAGCAAAAGAAGATTGATGACTTCCTCAAGATCTTGGAAGCGTCCCGCGTGGATGCAAACATTGACTATCGGGACTTTGAGAAGGACCAGATGCGTGCCCTCGACATGCTGGCGGCCTACTATGTCCAAGAGGCGAATAAGGAAAAGACGAAGGATAAGAAGAAAGAGCTCTTTACAAAAGCAACACTTTTGTATACTATGGCTGATAAGATTATTATGTATGACCAGGTAAATATTGCTTATATTTATATTTACTACTAGTGGATACCTGCATGGAATCAGACTTAGCAATAGTTTTGTTTACAATTAGTTGCCATTCTCCTAAAAGACACTAGCGATTAAACTTCATATGTATGGAAATCACTTGAATAAGAACTACCTATCTAATATTTTTATTCATTCAACTCTAAATAAATGTTTAGAGTTGCAAATATGAAGCAATTTTATTGAAATATAAGAAAGATTTAATATGCAAAAACACAGCTTTTATATTAGATACCACATAGATACATCATTCATCTTAAATTCAGGTCAAAAACACAATTGTATTGTTATGGACTACTACCCAGGAACACATCTTGAAAAATAAAAGCTGTTTAATTTTTTTCTTTATCTTAAAAAATACAGAAAAACGGAGAAATATGTTTTCTATTAATTTAAACCATTGCTGCAAATTTCAAATGTATCCGAAAATATTTGAGAATAATTCCATACAAACTTTTATCCTGTATTCCATCCAGGAGAATCTTTCTTTACTATTTGGGATGCATAGTATCTATTACGGACGGCTAAATCCTTGTAATTTAGTTATTAAAAAAGGCAAATTGTACATATTAATTATTAGGGATAATAGGGAAATTGTATAATTTAATAGTTGAAAATTGTATTAATATGTTCGTAAAAATGCCTAGAAACTCATATATAAGTTACTATTAAGTTATAATGATTAATTAAAAAGTGTGTGAAAATGATTAAAATAAATAAAAAATATAATGGACATCGCGCGTAGAATACGTCGCACAAAGGAATGCGGGCGGACATCGTGAGGTAGAATACGTCGCACCTTCGCGCTGATTGGCCGAACGAGAGGACGCCGCTACGCAATGCATAGCTAGTTGCGCGAACGCAGATCGCACATAAGCAACAGAATATCGTAGTTTGAGCAGACGTGACTTGAAAATCCCGGAGTTGGAGGAGTTCATCAGGGGGCTTGCGAACCGCATGTTCGCCCGGGCGGACGCCTCCAACTTCGTTCACCTGCGAGACCTGGCCCCGCTTCACGCGAGGCCTCCGGACCGGAGAGGGCTACCGCGCGACATCATCGCGCAGGGAGCCCCTCCACACCCTACCTGAACCCACCATCAGCGCGCTCACCGCTTCCAAGCCGCCGTCCGATCGCTGGCGGGCTCCTGCTGGGCTTCCCACCTAGTAGGGCCTGACCGCTCGGGCGGCGTGAAGAAAGCGACTAGTGAGCAAGCCAGCAGCCTCAAACGGACAGCAAGCTGTCCCACCCAAGGACCGGCCCGTTGTTACGGGCTGCGAAAGAAACCGCAGGCAGGGGGATATAAAGGCCCCGAATCCTGCTTTCCCACGCCCCAATGGGCGCGTGAGAAGACCCGAGAAGTTTGAGCATGATCACCACTGAAGACTAGAAGAAATAACAGGAAGAAAAATAAGAAGAAATAATTGGAAGAAATTATAGTGATTAAATAGTGAAATTAATGTAAGGAAGAAATAAAACAAGATAAAATTCCGAAGAGTTTTATTTCAACAACAATAGTATCCTAGATCCATTTCACGGGTTAAGTGCATGTTTGTACTAAGTTTCATTAAAATCAGTTCAGTCCTTTTTGATTGTAATGTGCACATTGGGGCAGGCGGACGCATGGACATTCCAGACAGACAACATCCCCTTATAGTTTTATTCAATGTACACAATGGACTTGTTACTTTTGTTGTATCTAAAAATCTATTTTTTAACATGAAAAGATTTTGCCCATTTCAATATTTTTAACAACTATGATGACTCTGTGACCCTGACTGCCCAACTGCAGCCAGCAGATTAAAATCCCAGCCATGGCAGATATTTATTTTGTTGATAGATATTTGTACTTGGGTGAAGGATGTTAATGTGTCTGTGCAACAAAGGCATAGGCCTACCGGGGTGTGTTATTTGCATGACTATTGTCTTAAAACTACATCCACACTAACTGTTTTTGTCATAAAACTGTTTGCACATGAAGTCAAAACATTCTCAATCTACTGAAATTGACATCATCATAGTGTGTCTAGTGAATGAAGTGTTATATTTTATCCCTTCTGACCCAAACGAACGAATATAAATAAATTTTTTTTTACAGAACCATCTTCTCGGGAGAGCCTACTTCTGCCTACTTGAGGGTGACAAGATGGAACAAGCTGATGCTCAATTCAATTTTGTACTTAATCAATCACCAAATAATGTCCCTTCGCTACTCGGTAAAGCGTGCATTGCATTCAATCGCAAAGACTACAGAGGTGCATTGGCTTTCTACAAGAAGGCATTGAGAACTAACCCTGATAGTCCAGCAGCATTGCGATTGGGAATGGGCCACTGTTTCATGAAACTTAATAATCAGGAGAAAGCCAGGTAGGCACAAATGAATAGTTCTTTTGTTATGGTTTTTTGTAATACATAATTGATCACTGTTGCCACGCATTTATATGGGCAGAATTAGATAAGACCATAGAACACCAGGAAGTGTGTATTAGCAGACTTCACATGCCTTTGCAATCATTATGAAGAATGCCAGTTTCATAATTATATTTACTGTTTCAGTGACATTTAAACTTAAAAAGTCACTATCTCAAACCCCTGGTTTGAAATTTGAATTGATCCTGGACCCTAACAGCCCAATTTCTACTACTGGGCTATAACCCTATCAAAAAAAGATATCTTCTAATCTAGCCCAATCCCGTCAAACTCTGTAGTCAAGATATCAAGGTTTTGATATATTGTTTTCCATTATAGGATGGCATTTGAAAGAGCTCTCCAGCTGGACCCACAATGTGTTGGCGCTCTAGTGGGCTTGTCCATTCTGAAGTTGAATTTACAGGAGAATGAATCTAACAAAATAGCCGTCATCATGTTGTCTAAAGCCTATGCCATTGATCCCAAAAATCCTATGGTCCTCAACCATTTGGCTAACCATTTCTTCTTCAAAAAGGTATGTTACATATTTTAAACACTATATATTTAACTCTTGTATAGAAAATTGAAGCACTTACAACCCACAATCACTAACAGGAATTTCAAGTGAAAAAAATACGATAATACTTTGCCCAATCCATCCCAACCTCTTTTTTACCAGTCTACCGCATGACCGATGGATGAGGCAGTAATTTTTTTGCTTCGCTGCGACCCATAGACGTCCCACTGCTGGGCACGGGTCTCCCCCACAGACACTTCTGCGGGAGGTCTAGAGCATACTCCACCACGCTGCTCCAATGCGGATTGGTGGAGGGTTTAGTGGCCAACCCAGTGTCGAATGTTCTCAAGCCACCCGATGGTCTTCGACAAGGCTTAACGACTGTTTCCAGCATTGAAAACAACCGGGACCGACGGCTTTACGTGCCCTCCGAAGCACGGTAGCGTCCATGAAATTTTGCCACTAGCGGTCACCCATCCACAAACCGACCGCGCCCGTCGTTGCTTAACTCTTTCGATCACATTGAATCGAAGCAAGCCATAGGGCTATGGACGCTACAATTTTTTTGCTTAACCTACTTTTATTATAGAAAAACGCAAACCAAATTACTTTGCCAAAACCAATGAGGCTTTTTTGGGCATAATCTATATAATAAAAATGAATCGCAAAATGTGTTGGTAAGCGCATAACTCAACAACGCCTGGACCAATTTGGCCAATTCTTTTTTTAAAATGTTCGTTGAAGTTCAAGGATGGTTTTTACGGCGAGAAAAATTTGAAAATTCATCCCCTAAGGGGGTAAAACGGGGGTGCAAAGTTAGTATGAAGCTTTGCCGTTTTTGAAGTTAGTGAATGTGTAACGCGAGCGAAGCTGCGGGCGTCCACTAGTATATAATAAAGTTTTCTCTCAACTTGTACCAGGATTACAGCAAAGTGCAGCACCTAGCCCTCCACGCGTTCCACAACACTGAGAATGAGGCCATGCGCGCCGAAAGTTGCCACCACCTTGCTCGAGCCTTCCACGCGCAGGGCGACTGCGACCAGGCCTTTCAGTATTACTACCAGGCGACCCAGTTTGCACCACCAAACTTTGTCCTACCGCACTACGGGCTTGGACAGATGTACATCTACAGAGGGGACACTGAGAATGTGAGTATTAGGTGAAGATTCTGTCACTTGTACCAGGATAACAGAAATCAGCAGAACAATGTGTTAAGACAAGAGTGTCCAGGCGACGCAGTTTGCACCACCAAACTTCGTCCTACCGCACTACGGGCTTGGACAGATGTACATCTACAGAGGAGACACTGAGAATGTGAGTATTAGGTGAAGATTCTGTCACTTGTACCAGGATATCAGAAACCAGCAGTACAATGTGTTAAGACAAGAGTGTACCTGGAGAGAGGCCTTGATACTTGTAAGATGCTGAATCTTGGCTGATCCATGCTTAAAATGCATTTTTTTCCTTGTATCATCTATATATGTAAAAGGAGAAGGTGACTGACTGACTGACTGACTGACATATCAACGCAGGGCCTAAACTATAAGGGCTAGAAACTTGAAATTTTGCACAGGGGTTCCTTTTATAACGTAGGGGAGCACTAAGAAAGGATTTTTGAATATTCACCCCCTAAGGGGGTAAAACGGGGGTGCAAAGTTAGTATGAAATTTTGCCGTTTTAGAAGTCATGTGGGCAACCCGAACGCGGGCAGACGTCGTTAATGGGTCTAAATCTACGCGAGCGAAGCTGCGGGCATCCACTAGTTAATATTATAACTTCTCAATTTTTTTTTCCTCAGGCAGCGCAATGTTTTGAGAAAGTACTCAAAGCTCAACCTGGGAACTATGAAACCATGAAAATTCTAGGTTCCCTATACGCAAATTCACCGTCGCAGTCAAAGAGAGATATTGCCAGACAACATCTGAAGAAGGTCACGGAACAGTTTCCTGATGATGTGGAGGCATGGATCGAACTCGCACAGATCTTAGAGCAGAATGATTTACAGGTAATTTCACACATCACACCACCACCCTTTCATTGTCCCACTGTTGGACACATTTGGAATGGGATAAGATTAGCAGACTACACACGCTTTTATGATGTATTCACATAAATTTGAAATGTCACTGGCACATGTGAGACTGAATTTCATAGGGTATTCCTTGCAGCACTGCCCACCTGGGATGGTTAGTCCAGTTAGTTGAGAGAGTCGAGATTACTCGTAGTTAATCCGTTAGCTGGTATGTGGATTGGGTTATTACTATTATGTCCACTATTAGTGATAGACAGTCCTGTTAGTCGATGTTATTAATACTCCAGTTAGTAATTGTACATAAGAGTGTTGTTTTAAGTCAGTCACAGATGCGTTGCTACTTTTGAAGACTAAGATGTATGCTGTAAAGAAGTGTAACTGGAACATTTTCATGAAATACTAAATAGACGAGGGCATCAGCTAGTGATAATGTCGTTTGTTACGTTATAAGTTATTCTGTTTGCAGGGTTCACTAAACGCCTACAGTACAGCTATGAAAATTCTCAAAGAGAAGGTCAATGCAGATATTCCTGCTGAGATATTAAACAATGTTGCAGCCTTGCATTACAGACTGGGTAATTTGAATGAGGCCAAGAATTATCTTGAAGAGGCTTTGGAAAGGTAAACCTTCCTTACTTCCATTGTAGAGCAACTATAATATAGCTACTATATATAGTCTCTATGGAGAAAGAAAGAAAAGCTTTTATTTCGTTGTTCTCTGACGTAAATAAGCGTTTGTACTACGAATCACGAGTCATTATCAACAGATCCATATAGTAAATATGCACTAGTTTTTGACGCCAGTCACCACAGGTGACCGCTAGAAACATTTCTTGGACGAGATTCCGTGCTTCGGAGAGCACGACGTTCGAGTCGTTTCAGTTGTTATCGTAAGATCGTTAAGACATGTCTGTGTCAATCGAATTGGCCACTAAACCCTCAACCAACGGTCGAGCATCATGGTGAAGTACACTTCATTCTCATTTGTGTGAAGAGACATGAGACCTTAGGCCTGCAGTGGGCATTTAATAGTTGCAGCTATAATATATCTGAGCTCTGTGGTTTCCTAATGGCTTCTTCAAGTCGTCAGTCTACCTACCCAGGGGCTGCCAATGAATATTTTTGTCAGTGTCCGTTCTGGAACTTATTTACTCAGTTTTATTAGTTCTCGAATAACTTGGCTTGCCCATTGTCTCTTTAGTTGGTTTTCTCTCTTGTCATAGATAGCACTCCATTTCTCATCACATGTTACTGTGTCCTCATTACTTCTTCTGCGCCTATTTCCCATATCTTTTGGGGTCGGCATAGTCCTAGTCTTACTACGCCATTCTGAGCGTGGGGTCAGGTCAGGTAACGCCATCGTCTTTATGTTCTCATTACTGTTCTCATCCAAGATGTTGGTGGTCTTCCTCGGCCTCTCTTAGGTTGTTCCATATTCAGAATAGTGGACGCCCGCAGCTTCGCTCGCGTGGAATTAGACGTAACATAACCTAAATACAAAATGTCATTGAAATAATGTAGGTAGGTATATACGAAAAACTTTTATACGTTCTAACTTTGCACCCCCCTTTTACCCCCCCTTAAGAGATGATTTTCGAAACTCAATAAAAAACCTTCATAGGTACTGAATTTCATTCGAATAACATCAAAAACGGCAAAGTTTCATACTAACTTTGCACCCCCGTCTTACCCCCTTAGGGTGAATTTTCAAAAATCCTTTCTTAGTGCTCCCCTACATTATAAAAGGAACCCCTGTGCAAAATTTCAAGTTTCTAGCCCTTATAGTTTAGGCCCTGCGTTGATATGTCAGTCAGTCAATCAGTCAGTCAGTCAGTCACCTTCTCCTTTTATATATTACTAGCTCACCCGACAAACGTTGTTTTTCCAATCATAATTGAAGGAAATTATTAAAAATAAAAATCGCGATGGAAAAATAGGGGTTGATCGTAGAGGGTTGAAAATTCAGGGTTGTATGTATTTTCTAATGCTATATCATAAAAAAATAAAAACAAAAAATTTCGTCAAAACATTAAAAAAATTTGGGGTGGACTACCCTTAACATTTAGGGGGATGAAAAATAGATGTTAGTCGATTCTCAGACCTACTAAATACGCATATAAAATTTGGTAAAAGTCGGTAAAGCCGTTTCGGAGGAGTACTGCAACAAACATTGTGACATGGAAATTTTATATATTAGATATATATTTTATATAGATTTTCCTTGTCCTGTGGTCGGATGACATGTCCATATATGTACCTGTGTCCTAACTGATGATGAATTTTCAGGGAGAAAGCAGATGCCGAAACTCTGGACGCGCAATACTACAACTCTATAGCAGTAACCACAAGCTATAACCTCGCACGTCTCAACGAAGCTCTATGTGTTTACAACAGGGCGGAGAAACTATACAAGGACATATTGAAAGAGCATCCAAACTACATAGACTGTTATTTGCGGTAAGGGTATATTTTTCATCATTTGTGTTTTATCAAAATTCTTTTGTGTGTCTGTACGATTGTGTATTACGTGTATAAGCATTAATTTATCACAATAGTCATGACAGATTTTGAAATTGTCTTCTGTAATGTAGGTACACATCCAATATTTCGAAAAAAACATTATTTCAGCAATAAATTGAGTTTTAACGCAAATTATTGCAGTTTTTCCTATTTAATTTAAATTTCGCGCGAAAACGCTCGTAGTTGTCATGGCGTTCGCTTTGACGTCACGCCTAGATATTATAACAGAAGATGCCGCTGTATTTATAACAGAAGCCCAAGCGACAGGTGAATATTATTGATGCGTGACGTCAACCGCTCTGATTGGCGTTTTAGTTAACATGGCCGATTGCTGTATTTTATACTTTCATTTTAATTAAAATCATAATAATCTCTTTGTTTTTATTAAAACTTGACCATTTTTTAGGAATTATTCTTTATACTTGTTCCTCTAAAACCATTTATTCATTATTTTTTTATTACTGTCATCATGCCAATTATCGCAGACTGGGCTGCATGGCGCGCGACAAGGGCCAGATCTATGAGGCCTCGGACTGGTTCAAGGAGGCCCTGAAGGTGAACACGGAACACCCGGACACGTGGTCGCTGCTGGGCAACCTCCACCTGGCGCAGCAGGAGTGGGGCCCAGGACAGAAGAAGTTCGAAAGGATCCTGCAGAACCCATCCACCTCTAATGATGCTTACTCCTTGATTGCTCTCGGTGAGTTGTATATTGTACTAGCTTTTGCCCGCGGCTCCGCCCGCGTGGTCAAAGGGAATTAACAATGAGTTGTTTATCATACATGACACATTTGTGGTGGATGAATAGTAACAGTTCCACGATTAAAAGATACTTTACTAACGCCATCTATTAACAACATCCGGAACTAAATATCTAGCAAATAACAAAATATCGATATCTTCCCATGCGGATGTTTTACCGCGGTAAAAAGTAGCCTACGTCACTCTCCACCCTCCTCACTATCTCCACACACAAAAACCATACCATATAATAGCTTCGTTGCGACGTGAAAGCCGGACAAACAAACAAACACACTTTCCCATTTATAATATTAGTATGGATGTTGATTTTGCGACTAGAGTTCACCCAACCACAAAACGACCGCGCCCGTCGTTGCTTAACTTCAATCTTTGTGTCCCTTAGGCAACGTCTGGCTGCAGACACTGCATCAGCCGTGCCGCGAGAAGGACAGAGAGAAAAGGCATCAGGAGCGGGCGCTTGCCATGTATAGGCAAGTGCTCAAAAACGACCCCAAGAACATCTGGGCTGCTAATGGCATCGGATGCGTTCTGGCTCATAAGGTGTGTTCTTAAAGTTTATTTTCTTTTATTGTGTTAGGTATTTCTAAAAATATTAAAACTGTGTGTGCATAATGTGATCTTCTTATTCAAAACTAGTGGACGCCCGTAGCTTCGCTCGCTTCGTTTCGTTTCCCTGCGACCCATAGACGTCCCACTGCTGGGCACGGGTCTCCCCCACAGACGCAGCTGTGGGAGGTCTAGAGCATACTCCACCACGCTGCTCCAATGCGGATTGGTCGTTTCGTTTACACCTAGTAATATTATATAGCAACTTTTTAATGGTGAAAGAATTTTTGAAATCAGTCCAGTAGTTTTTGTGTGAAAACATTACAAACAAATGTTTCCTCTTTATAATATTAGTATAGATTACTTTAGAATTCGAATTAAAATGACAAAACACTTGATAGCTTTATTAATTTATTATGAATAAGGGGGTTATTATTGAAGGACTTTGTAGTTGAGCTATTAAATTGCAACATTGCATGTTTGTCTTCTACAATAAAAAAAATTACACAAACGGATTTTTTAGTCTAGCTCATAATCACTCCCTTTAAGGGATTATTACCACATTCATGCGTATTTTTAAATATTTATTTAATAATATCATTGTATTATGGGTGAATGTTGGATATAGTACGAGAAGTTTTTGATAGGAATATTGATGAATTAATATTAGATATAAATGACAAACTATAAATCAGTAGTGTGAACTGTTTATGGTAGTTTCTAACCTTGGTACAGATGCGTCGCTATTCTTGAGTACTTTAGACTTAGTTAGCCCTCACATTGTTAATTATCACTCAAGTTAGTTACCAAATTAGTAATTGTTAGTAATAGTTCTGGTTTAAAGCTCGCCTCAATTATATTGTAACCGACAACCATACCCGCTATTTCCCCGAGTAAACCGTATACATAACATATATAAGCGGTGACAGCCCAGCGGCTAACGAACTCGCCTCTCACTCGAGCGGTCCGGGTTCAAACCCCAGTGGCACGCACCAATGACTTTTCTAAGTTATGTGCGTTTTAAGAAATTAAATGTCACTTGCTATAACGGTGAAGGACACATCGTGAGGAAACCTGCATGCCTGAGAGTTGATCATAACGTTCTCGAAGGTATGTGAAGTCTGCCAATCCGCACTTGGCCAGCGTGGTGGACTAAGGCCTAATCCCTCCCATTCTGAGAGGAGACCCGTGCCCAACAGTGGGACGTCTATGGGTCGCAGCGAAACCGTATACAGATTCTACCACTATCATAATTGCAACCGTTTGTGTACCAGGGATGCATAAACGAGGCGCGCGATATCTTCGCGCAAGTACGCGAGGCGACCGCCGACTTCCCGGACGTGTGGATGAACATCGCGCATATATATGTCGAACAGAAGCAGTACATCAACGCTATACAGATGGTGAGTGTCAACTACCCCTTGCTTGTCCCTTTGTTGGGCTCTGGTCTGGTCGAATTGGAAGAGGTGGGGCCATATTCCACCACGGTGGCCAAATGCAGATTGGCTGACTTCACATGCCTTGGACAACATTATTTAAGTCATGAACAACATAACTGTTTATAAGTATAACTGTTTATTTTGTAACTAATTAAATTTAATTGTAAGTAAGTAAGTTGTTGTTAAAGTGAACGGCATAAACAAAATCCTGTGACAAGACACATAATTAAATTAACTAATTTAATTTGACATCAACCATTGACATTAATTTATTTTAGGTATGAGATAATTTTTATAAGAACCTTAAGTTGTAATTGGAATTTACTTCAAACTCTGGTGCAGCCTGTGACTATCTATGACTACCTACTAGTATTAATGTAATGTGTGCTTTTGAGGAATATATGGCTATTTTATTTTATTTTTAAGTAGAGTTGCTGCTTCTGTAGTATGATACAATACAATACAATACATAATACTTTACTGTACACCAAAGCAAAAAACACATACTTACAGTAATGCATTAATTAATTTAGTGGGATTACAAATACAAAAGTGGAGTGGTGTCGTTTAAGAGAGTCCTAGGTCCTGTGGACCTTGTCCCTGTAGCTCGGGACCAGAATACGAGCTACGGTATCCCCTGCCTGTCGTAAGAGGCGACTAAAAGGGAGCTTTCGGGGCTACGGGCGCCTATAGTGGGAGCTCAAACCGCCCACCCAGTAGCCCCGAGCAGGACGACGGTATGTGTGGCCGCATACCGTCGTAACAAGGGCAGATCAGGGATGGGGCAGCACCTCCCAAGCAGAGCCCAAATGAAGGGCACCGCGCTAAGAGGACTCCGGTTGCGTTCCATTGGAGATCCCGGAGTCCTCCACATAGCGCCGAGGAAGGCCACCGGGGAGGTTTTAGTGCGGTGAAAATCCCACATAACCCTGTGTTTCTCCCACGGCACCGGGTACCTTTTGAAGGTTAAACCAACCATTAACTTACTTACATTAAATTACTTTTTTTTTTAAACTGATTATTTCAATTCCAGTATGAGAATTGCGTGCGCAAGTTCCGCATGCAGCACGACGTCGAATGGCTGACGTGGCTGGCGCGCGCGCACACGTTCGCCGCGCGCGCGCACTCGTCCCGCGCGGCGCTGCTGCGCGCCCGGCGCGTCGCCCCGCACGACGCGGCGCTGCTGTACAACACGGCGCTGGCGCTGCGCCGGCTGGCCGCGCACGTGCTGAAGGACGAGCGCTCCGAGCTGAAGGCCGTGCTGCGCGCCGTCCACGAGCTGCACGTGTCCCATAGGTAAGGCCAGGTTCGGTGTCGCCCCGCACGACGCGGCGCTGCTGTACAACACGGCGCTGGCGCTGCGCCGGCTGGCCGCGCACGTGCTGAAGGACGAGCGCTCCGAGCTGAAGGCCGTGCTGCGCGCCGTCCACGAGCTGCACGTGTCCCATAGGTAAGGCCAGGTTCGGTGTCGCCCCGCACGACGCGGCGCTGCTGTACAACACGGCGCTGGCGCTGCGCCGGCTGGCCGCGCACGTGCTGAAGGACGAGCGCTCCGAGCTGAAGGCCGTGCTGCGCGCCGTCCACGAGCTGCACGTGTCCCATAGGTAAGTAGCGGTCCGGTGTCGCCCCGCACGACGCGGCGCTGCTGTACAACACGGCGCTGGCGCTGCGCCGGCTGGCCGCGCACGTGCTGAAGGACGAGCGCTCCGAGCTGAAGGCCGTGCTGCGCGCCGTCCACGAGCTGCACGTGTCTCATAGGTAAGGCCAGGTTCGGTGTCGCCCCGCACGACGCGGCGCTGCTGTACAACACGGCGCTGGCGCTGCGCCGGCTGGCCGCGCACGTGCTGAAGGACGAGCGCTCCGAGCTGAAGGCCGTGCTGCGCGCCGTCCACGAGCTGCACGTGTCCCATAGGTAAGGCCAGGTTCGGTGTCGCCCCGCACGACGCGGCGCTGCTGTACAACACGGCGCTGGCGCTGCGCCGGCTGGCCGCGCACGTGCTGAAGGACGAGCGCTCCGAGCTGAAGGCCGTGCTGCGCGCCGTCCACGAGCTGCACGTGTCCCATAGGTAAGTAGCGGTCCGGTGTCGCCCCGCACGACGCGGCGCTGCTGTACAACACGGCGCTGGCGCTGCGCCGGCTGGCCGCGCACGTGCTGAAGGACGAGCGCTCCGAGCTGAAGGCCGTGCTGCGCGCCGTCCACGAGCTGCACGTGTCTCATAGGTAAGGCCAGGTTCGGTGTCGCCCCGCACGACGCGGCGCTGCTGTACAACACGGCGCTGGCGCTGCGCCGGCTGGCCGCGCACGTGCTGAAGGACGAGCGCTCCGAGCTGAAGGCCGTGCTGCGCGCCGTCCACGAGCTGCACGTGTCCCATAGGTAAGGCCAGGTTCGGTGTCGCCCCGCACGACGCGGCGCTGCTGTACAACACGGCGCTGGCGCTGCGCCGGCTGGCCGCGCACGTGCTGAAGGACGAGCGCTCCGAGCTGAAGGCCGTGCTGCGCGCCGTCCACGAGCTGCACGTGTCCCATAGGTAAGGCCAGGTTCGGTGTCGCCCCGCACGACGCGGCGCTGCTGTACAACACGGCGCTGGCGCTGCGCCGGCTGGCCGCGCACGTGCTGAAGGACGAGCGCTCCGAGCTGAAGGCCGTGCTGCGCGCCGTCCACGAGCTGCACGTGTCCCATAGGTAAGGCCAGGTTCGGTGACGGTGGAAAGGCCATAGGTAAGTAGCGGTTCGGTGACGCCCCGCACGACGCGGCGCTGCTGTACAACACGGCGCTGGCGCTGCGCCGGCTGGCCGCGCACGTGCTGAAGGACGAGCGCTCCGAGCTGAAGGCCGTGCTGCGCGCCGTCCACGAGCTGCACGTGTCCCATAGGTAAGGCCAGGTTCGGTGTCGCCCCGCACGACGCGGCGCTGCTGTACAACACGGCGCTGGCGCTGCGCCGGCTGGCCGCGCACGTGCTGAAGGACGAGCGCTCCGAGCTGAAGGCCGTGCTGCGCGCCGTCCACGAGCTGCACGTGTCCCATAGGTAAGGCCAGGTTCGGTGTCGCCCCGCACGACGCGGCGCTGCTGTACAACACGGCGCTGGCGCTGCGCCGGCTGGCCGCGCACGTGCTGAAGGACGAGCGCTCCGAGCTGAAGGCCGTGCTGCGCGCCGTCCACGAGCTGCACGTGTCCCATAGGTAAGGCCAGGTTCGGTGACGGTGGAAAGGCCATAGGTAAGTAGCGGTTCGGTGACGCCCCGCACGACGCGGCGCTGCTGTACAACACGGCGCTGGCGCTGCGCCGGCTGGCCGCGCACGTGCTGAAGGACGAGCGCTCCGAGCTGAAGGCCGTGCTGCGCGCCGTCCACGAGCTGCACGTGTCCCATAGGTAAGGCCAGGTCCGGTGTCGCCCCGCACGACGCGGCGCTGCTGTACAACACGGCGCTGGCGCTGCGCCGGCTGGCCGCGCACGTGCTGAAGGACGAGCGCTCCGAGCTGAAGGCCGTGCTGCGCGCCGTCCACGAGCTGCACGTGTCCCATAGGTAAGGCCAGGTTCGGTGTCGCCCCGCACGACGCGGCGCTGCTGTACAACACGGCGCTGGCGCTGCGCCGGCTGGCCGCGCACGTGCTGAAGGACGAGCGCTCCGAGCTGAAGGCCGTGCTGCGCGCCGTCCACGAGCTGCACGTGTCCCATAGGTAAGGCCAGGTTCGGTGTCGCCCCGCACGACGCGGCGCTGCTGTACAACACGGCGCTGGCGCTGCGCCGGCTGGCCGCGCACGTGCTGAAGGACGAGCGCTCCGAGCTGAAGGCCGTGCTGCGCGCCGTCCACGAGCTGCACGTGTCCCATAGGTAAGTAGCGGTTCGGTGTCGCCCCGCACGACGCGGCGCTGCTGTACAACACGGCGCTGGCGCTGCGCCGGCTGGCCGCGCACGTGCTGAAGGACGAGCGCTCCGAGCTGAAGGCCGTGCTGCGCGCCGTTCACGAGCTGCACGTGTCACATAGGTAAGTAGCGGTTCGGTGACGCTGGAAAGGCCATAAGTAAATAGCGGTTCGGTGACGGTGTAAATGCCATTAAGGCAACTATCCATTCAAAGGAATAAAAAAAAAATAGGTAAGGAAATGTCATCGAGCAGGTGACGGTGTTATAAGAATAACGGTGTAAATAGATTATCCAACTATTATTAAAAAACTAAATTCGTTCATATATCGGGTATGGTGACTGTCTATACATGGTCATAATTATAGACAGTATGAACAGCTTTTTACAGAAGTTATTGTATGAATAATATTTATCGAATTTATGTAGAGACTAAGTCTTATCAACATTGAGTTTGTATGACATCTTATTATTGACATAATAAGAAAAAATTAAGTAGATATGTATTCCTTCATAGTATTCAGTGTTCGCCAATGGCACATTTAATTCACATTATAATCTGTAAGATTACGTCACGTTCTGTCGCCAAAGTTGCAGAAATTTGTTCAGATTTTGTGTACCACTTTCAAAACATTGTATGCGTACAATAACAAAATCATGGTTTTATAAATGTATGTATTGATTGACTCTTTGTTTATTCCCAGGTACTTCCAGCGGCTGGCCTCAGCGGAGGGCGGCGAGGGGGCGGAGCGCACGCGCTACGAGCCCGCCGCGGCCGGGGCGGAGGCGCGGACGTGCGCCGACCTGCTCTCGCAGGCGCAGTGGCACGTGGCGCGAGCGAGACGGCAACACGACGAGGAGGTCACGCTGCGCGACCGCCAGCGGGAGCAGCGCGAGGCGTTCAGGAGGCAGCAGGTGTTTATGATTTCCTGGTACTGCAGTTTGTGTGGGTAGGGCGGTGGTCGCCGCTGTCCTGCTCTCGGAGGCACAGTGGCACGTGAACGAGTGAGACGGCAACACGACGAGGAGGTCACGCTGCGCGACCGCCAGCGGGAGCAACGCGAGGCGTTCAGGAGGCAGCAGGTGTTTATGATTTCCTGGTACTGCAGTTTGTGTGGCTAGGGTGGTAGTCGGCGAGAGCGCTGTCCTGCTTTCGCAGGCGCATTGGCACGTGACGCGACTGAGACGGCAACACGACGTAAGAGGTCACGCTTCACGACCGCCAGGGGAGTAGCGCGAGGCGTTCACGAAGCAGCAGGTGTTTATGATTTCCTGGTACTGCAGTTTGTGTGGCTAGGGTGGTAGTCGGCGAGAGCGCTGTCCTGCTTTCGCAGGCGCATTGGCACGTGACGCGACTGAGACGGCAACACGACGAGGAGGTCACGCTGCGCGACCGCCAGCGGGAGCAGCGCGAGGCGTTCAGGAGGCAGCAGGTGTTTATGATTTCCTGGTACTGCAGTTTGTGTGGCTGGGGTGGTAGTCGGCGAGAGCGCTGTCCTGCTCTCGCAGGCGCAGTGGCACGTGACGCGAGTGAGACGGCAACACGACGTAAGAAGTCACGCTGCGCGACCGCCAGGGGAGTAGCGCGAGGCGTTCACGAGACAGCAGGTGTTTATGATTTCCTGGTACTGCAGTTTGTGTGGCTAGGGTGGTAGTCGGCGAGAGTGCTGTCCTGCTCTCGCAGGCGCAGTGGCACGTGGCGCGAGTGAGATAGCAACACGACATAGAAGGTCACGCTGCGCGGCCTCCAGGGGAGTAGCGCGAGGCGTTCACGAGACAGCAGGTGTTTATGATTTCCTGGTACTGCAGTTTGTGTGACTAGGGTTGTAGTCGGCGAGAGCGCTGTTTTCAATTGACTTGACCATATAGATAGTCTATAGTGACTTAGAGCTTAGCTTAGTGGTAGGTAATTATTGTAAATTTATCCTAAGGCAAGTTAGGCACCTGTGTAGGATTAGCTATTCCTTCTATGATCAATAGCTAATCCTTTGCCTTATATAGATCAGTTAGTAGTTTAAGTAGTTTTTAGTTAGGTACCTAGACTTTCGTTAAGCGTGTCTAATCACCTCATAGCGAAATAAATTATTTGACTTACCTTCTTTATCCTTCTTTACAGGAAGAGGAGCGAAAACGGCGCGAGGAGGAGCAAGCCAAGAGCACGGTCGAGATGCTGCAGAAGCGGCAGGAATATAAGGAGAAGACGAAGAACGCGCTCATGTTCGCCGACATGCCGAGCGAGGGCAAGGCGAAGGGCGGCCCGCGCGGGCGTAGGCGCGACGAGTACGTGTCCGACTCGGGCAGCGGCAGCGACGCGCCGCGGGAGGACGGGTGAGGGATACTCTTGTTACGATTCGTGATTACGCTGTGACGTCACCGCTGCCTTGGTGACGTCACGCGCGAGTGGCAGCGCGACGAGTACGTGTCCGACTCGGGCAGCGGCAGCGACGCGCCGCGGGAGGACGGGTGAGGGATATAACTCGTTACGATTCGTGTTTACGCTGTGACGTCACAGCCGCCTTGGTGACGTCACGCGCGAGTGGCAGCGCGACGAGTACGTGTCCGACTCGGGCAGCGGCAGCGACGCGCCGCGGGAGGACGGGTGAGGGATACTGTTGTTACGATACGTGTTTACGCTGTGACGTCACCGCTGCCTTGGTGACGTCACGCGCGAGTGGCAGCGCGACGAGTACGTGTCCGACTCGGGCAGCGGCAGCGACGCGCCGCGGGAGGACGGGTGAGGGATATAACTCGTTACGATTCGTGTTTACGCTGTGACGTCACAGCCGCCTTGGTGACGTCACGCGCGAGTGGCAGCGCGACGAGTACGTGTCCGACTCGGGCAGCGGCAGCGACGCGCCGCGGGAGGACGGGTGAGGGATACTGTTGTTACGATACGTGTTTACGCTGTGACGTCACCGCTGCCTTGGTGACGTCACGCGCGAGTGGCAGCGCGACGAGTACGTGTCCGACTCGGGCAGCGGCAGCGACGCGCCGCGGGAGGACGGGTGAGGGATATAACTCTTGTTACGATTCGTGTTTACGCTGTGACGTCACCGCTGCCTTGGTGACGTCACGCGCGAGTGGCAGCGCGACGAGTACGTGTCCGACTCGGGCAGCGGCAGCGACGCGCCGCGGGAGGACGGGTGAGGGATGCTCTTGTTACGATTCGTGTTTACGCTGTGACGTCACCGCTGCCTTGGTGACGTCACGCGCGAGAGGCAGCGCGACGAGTACGTGTCCGACTCGGGCAGCGGCAGCGACGCGCCGCGGGAGGACGGGTGAGGGATGCTCTTGTTACGATTCGTGTTTACGCTGTGACGTCACCGCTGCCTTGGTGACGTCGAGCGAGTGGCAGCGGCGGCGAGTACGTGTCCGACTCGGGCAGCGGCAGCGACGCGCCGCGGGAGGACGGGTGAGGGATACTCTTGTTACGATTCGTGTTTACTCTGTGACGTCACCGCTGCCTTGGTGACGTCACGCGCGAGTGGCAACCCGACGAGTACGTGTCCGACTCGGGCAGCGGCAGCGACGCGCCGCGGGAGGACGGGTGAGGGATTTTTTTTTTTATTTTTTATTTGTGTAGATGGGGCTTGAGCTTTACGGCTCTTAGGCACGTCGACCATAGCTGTTCGTTTGTGCCCAGCCCATTAAAGTTCGCCATCCAGTCCAATGGCCTTGAAGTAAGCTAGGACTTTTTGGATGGCGATGTCCTTAAATTCATCCGGATGCAATATATACATTCCGAGATGAACATTCCGTTTGTGCACCAGAGCACAGCAGTTGAGGAGAAGGTGCAAGGGTGTCTCCTCGTCCTCCTTGCAGGGTGAGGGATACTCTTGTTACGATTCGTGTTTACGCTGTGACGTCACCGCTGCCTTGGTGACGTCACGCGCGAGTGGCAGCGCGACGAGTACGTGTCCGACTCGTGCAGCGGCGGCGACGTGTCTTACACGACTGATATGAACTGTACTTGATGTGGCATGACATAGCTGAAACTTTGTTAAATACGCGGCCAACAGCTTGAAGTAAGATATCAATTAAGCCACCCGAAAAGCTTCGATAAGTCTTAATTATTGTTTTACAATTGAAAACCGAAAACCGATGGCTTAACCTGCACGACGCACGCAAACGGCAACGAAATTTTGCTACCAGCAACTCATCCACGTTGACACTTGACGGTTGCTTAAATCGGTCGATCAGATACGATCATGGCTATATATAGTGCTTGAAGTAGCAATTCCTCCGGTTTCAGCGCCCCCCGCGAGCCGAAGCAGCGCAAGCGCAAGCGCGAGCCGGGCGAGGGCAAGCGCGGCAAGGGGCGCAAGCGGCGCGAGCGCGGCAGCGGCAGCGACAGCGACCCGCCGAGGAAGAAGGGCCGCAGGAAGGTGAGCACGTAGCGAACAGACATACTGCCTCTCGCAAGCCCAAGCAGCGCAAGCGCAAGCGCGAGCCGGGCGAGGGCAAGCGCGGCAAGGGGCGCAAGCGGCGCGAGCGCGGCAGCGGCAGCGACAGCGACCCGCCGAGGAAGAAGGGCCGCAGGAAGGTGAGCACGTAGCGAACAGACATACTGCCTCTCGCAAGCCCAAGCAGCGCAAGCGCAAGCGCGAGCCGGGCGAGGGCAAGCGCGGCAAGGGGCGCAAGCGGCGCGAGCGCGGCAGCGGCAGCGACAGCGACCCGCCGAGGAAGAAGGGCCGCAAGAAGGTGAGCACGTAGCGAACAGACATACTGCCTCTCGCAAGCCCAAGCAGCGCAAGCGCAAGCGCGAGCCGGGCGAGGGCAAGCGCGGCAAGGGGCGCAAGCGGCGCGAGCGCGGCAGCGGCAGCGACAGCGACCCGCCGAGGAAGAAGGGCCGCAAGAAGGTGAGCACGTAGCGAACAGACATACTGCCTCTCGCAAGCCCAAGCAGCGCAAGCGCAAGCGCGAGCCGGGCGAGGGCAAGCGCGGCAAGGGGCGCAAGCGGCGCGAGCGCGGCAGCGGCAGCGACAGCGACCCGCCGAGGAAGAAGGGCCGCAAGAAGGTGAGCACGTAGCGAACAGACATACTGCCTCTCGCAAGCCCAAGCAGCGCAAGCGCAAGCGCGAGCCGGGCGAGGGCAAGCGCGGCAAGGGGCGCAAGCGGCGCGAGCGCGGCAGCGGCAGCGACAGCGACCCGCCGAGGAAGAAGGGCCGCAAGAAGGTGAGCACGTAGCGAACAGACATACTGCCTCTCGCAAGCCCAAGCAGCGCAAGCGCAAGCGCGAGCCGGGCGAGGGCAAGCGCGGCAAGGGGCGCAAGCGGCGCGAGCGCGGCAGCGGCAGCGACAGCGACCCGCCGAGGAAGAAGGGCCGCAAGAAGGTGAGCACGTAGCGAACAGACATACTGCCTCTCGCAAGCCCAAGCAGCGCAAGCGCAAGCGCGAGCCGGGCGAGGGCAAGCGCGGCAAGGGGCGCAAGCGGCGCGAGCGCGGCAGCGGCAGCGACAGCGACCCGCCGAGGAAGAAGGGCCGCAAGAAGGTGAGCACGTAGCGAACAGACATACTGCCTCTCGCAAGCCCAAGCAGCGCAAGCGCAAGCGCGAGCCGGGCGAGGGCAAGCGCGGCAAGGGGCGCAAGCGGCGCGAGCGCGGCAGCGGCAGCGACAGCGACCCGCCGAGGAAGAAGGGCCGCAGGAAGGTGAGCACGTGGCAAACAGACACTTTGTGCGGTTTTTGATTATCTGTTATATTTTTAAAAGCTTTTATTTAACTTCACTCGTATGTATTCATTCATGTATGTCCTGGAATCTTGCAATCAATATTTCACCCACTTCCACTGAAGCTATCGAGCTAAAATTTGGCACACATATTAGGTTCCGATGACAATGCATGAAAATAAAATAAAAAGTTATAAAAGGATTTAAAAAAAATAAAATTTAGAAATTAAATTAGAGTATAATTTATTACTCGTATACGGTCGTTTCAACGGTCAACAACGTCACACAAGATGCGCTTGAGGCAAAATTCACGCCTATACGCGCACATTCTCACCAAACACAACACACACGCTATACAGACACGTTCGCACGCACGCCATACATACACTATAACGCACGCGTACACGCCCTGAAACAGCGCAAGCGTATGGTAGTAATAGCAGCTAGTGTACAACAGAATGAGTCAACTGTGATCAGCTTCTAAATTCTTCTAGCTTCATGGGCGGCAGCGGATGGGTGGTGTTGCAAGCTCGTTTGCTATCTTTTATCCATAAAAAAAAAAAAATTCAATGCACAAGAAAAATCTGCTTGATCATTAAAATAAGGTCCGCCAAAGCAATTTGTTTATTTATTGTATAACTAGCTGACCCGGCAAACGTTGTTTTGCCATATAAATAATTTTTACTGAATATTTTGGGAGAACTTCATGTAAGTGTGTGGACTACAACTACCACTACCAATACCACTACACCTACTACTACCACTACCCCTACCACTAACACTACCCCTACCACTACCCCTACCACTACCCCTACCACTACCCCTACCACTACTCCTACCACTACCCCTACCTCTACCACTACCCCTACCCCTACCATTACCAATACCACTACCCCTACCCCTACCACTAACACTACACCTACCAATACCCCTACCACTACCCCTACCCCTACCACTACCATTACCAATACCACTACCACTACCCCTACCACTACCCCTACCACTACCACTACCCCTACCACTACACCTACCACTAACACTACCCCTACCACTACCACTACCCCTACATCTACCCCTACCACTACCTATCACGCACCGGCGCAATCTACTTAAAATATTGGTTTGTAGTACATGCTATGTATCAGAGATGGCGCTGTATGTGAAAAAAGATTTTTCCCGTTTTTCTGTTGAAATTTTTTATGAATTTTATTTGCTATAAACCTCACCGAGCCCGAGACCTTTCCAACGAATGCAAAACCGTGGAAATCGGTTCGTGCGTTCTGGAGTTATAGCGTCAGGAAGGAAAACCCGACTTATTTTTATATAGTAGATTACATAGCTGTCATTATACGTCAATTACATAGCTGTCATTTGCGTTTTGTTATTCCGAGTCTGATTCTTTTTTGTTATACCACGTTTTATAGTGACTGACGTTTCATGTCAAGTCACACGGGAACGCTGTCGAACGGGATAAAAAGTATCCTATGTCCGTCTCCTGGCTCTAAGCTACCTCCCTACCAATTTTCAGCCAAATCTGTTCTGCCGTTCTTGAGTTATAAGTGGTGTAACTAACACGACTTTCTTTTATATATATAGATTAGATGGAAAACCCCAACATATTACGTGTCATCATAATACTAAAACAATGAATGATTGATTGACTTCCCAACAGGGAGAGAAAGGCATCGGTCGTCGGGAGAAAGCACTCAAGGAGAAGGCGGAAGGCGCGAAGGGTCGGACGAAGTTCGTTTCCAAGGAGACTATATCTACCTCCGAGTCGGACTCGGACGCGTCGCGAAAGTCGCGTAGTCGCAGCCGCAGCCGCAGTCGCAGTCGCAGTCGCAGTCGCAGCGGCAGTCGCAGCCCGCCGGCGAACAAGGGACGCAAGAGGATCATGTCTGGTTCGGATAGCGATAGGTAATTATCTTGGACATTCTCACACATGGCCACTAACCCCTCCACCAATCCGCATTGGAGCAGCGTGGTGGAGTATGCTCTAGACCTCCCGCAGCTGCGTCTGTGGGGGAGACCCGTGCCCAGCAGTGGGACGTCTATGGGTCGCAGCGATTCTCACACACGGCCATCTGACCCCAAAGTAGGCGCGAGCCTGTTATAGGTGTCAGAGACTGATATACATACATAGATATTTTTAAATACATACTTAAATAGATAATATTAACATCCAAACACAGAACAAATACAAATGTTCGTCTTTATTTGTTCTGAGTCGGATTCGAACTCACGAACCCTGGCGCAACAGGCATGGTCACTACCGATTGCACCAACGGGCAAATTGTTTGTTTCCTAAACTTTTAATAAATACTGCAGCATAGCAAACGACATAAACACATAATTCACGCCTGTTTTTTAACCTGAAGGCGTAGACAGAGGTGTGTTGTAGGACAGCAACTTTTCACCAGTTATGTTTAGGTACATCTAAAAGTAGAGTACAGTATGCGAACAAATCGTAACGCACTCTGCTTTGCCGCGGCTTTAGAACAACCGCATCTATTGTTTTCGGGACATGCGTTCATGTTGCATTGCTCAAAGTGATGATGAAACTTAGGTATATAGGAAGAAAAAAATTAGAAAAAAAAAGAGAATTTTGAAAATTCACTCGGTTCAGCAGGATATCAATTTACATAAAGTTGTAAATATTACTGTAGATAGGATAATCAATTTATAAGTTAGGGGCTTTAATAGCCCATATTACATTACTATTATTTTTTCAAATTGGCATTGGTCATCATAAAAATATAATAAATTTACTTTGTATAATTTGGCTGTTCATGCTTTCGCGCTAAAAAGAATAAAAAACAATAAAATATACATTTTTTCTAATTGCAGATCTAAGAGCCGCTCCAAGTCCAGAAGTCGTTCCAAATCTAGAAGTCGTTCAAAATCCAGAAGCCGTTCCAAATCCAGAAGTCGTTCCCGATCGGGCTCAGCGAAAAGTCGTTCTCGATCGAAGAGCAGATCTCGCTCCAAGAGCAAGTCTAGGTCCAAGAGTCGGTCGCGGTCCAGGAGCGGCTCTAGGTCCAAAAGCCGTTCTAGATCTAAGAGCCGGTCTAGATCCAAGAGTCGATCGAAGTCTAGGTCGAAAAGCCGCTCCAGGTCTAAGAGCCGTTCAAGGTCCAAGAGTCGATCGAGGTCCAAGAGTCGATCGAGGTCCAAGAGTCGATCGAGGTCTAAGAGCCGGTCGAGGTCCAAGAGTGGGTCGAAGAGTCCGTCCAGGTCGAGATCAAGGTAGTAATAATTTTATTATATATATACAGTATGTGTATGTTGGGTGTAGTTTCTTGAGATTATAATAACGATGTAAATTGTATAGTAACTTGTGATGATATATGATGATGATAACCTACACCAATCTCTCGATCGAGTATGCTCTAGACCTCCCGCAGCAGTGTCTGTGGGGGAGACCCGTGCCCAGCAGTGGGACGTCTATGGGTCGCAGCGATACAGACAATTCGTGCCGCGAGCAATAAATGTATGTGAATCTATATATATAAAAGGAGAAGGTGACTGACTGACTGACTGACTGACATATTAACGCAGGGCCTAAACTATAAGGGTAAGAAACTTGAAATTTTGCACAGGTGTTCATTTTATAACGTAGGGGAGCACTAAGAAAGGATTTTTGAAAATTTAACCCCTAATGGGGTAAAATGGGGGTGCAAAGTTAGTATGAAACTTTGTCGTTTTTTAAGTCAAGTGGGCAAATCGAACGCGTGCAGACGTCGTTAATGGGTCTAATTCTACGCGAGCGAAGCTGCGGGCGTCCACTTGTTAAACATACATATACACATATTTACACACATATACACATATTTATACACATATTTTATCAGTGAAAACTTTGTTGATTTGTGCACTATACTATAAGCTGTTTTATATGTTTTATAATAATTGTATGTTTCCCAAAAAATAATAAATAAATAAATAAAATACTTCTTTGATTTGTTTACTCAGGTCCAAGAGCCGATCGCGTTCCAAGTCGAAGAGCGTGTCCAGATCCCGGTCCAGGTCGAAGAGCGGGTCCCGGTCCCGCTCGGGCTCTCGCTCCCGCTCCGGCTCGAGGAACTCGCGCCCGGACACGCCCGTCTCGAGGAAGTCCGTGTCGGCGAGCGAGGACGAAGCTTAGTTGTACATGTAAATATATTGATTTTGTTAAATGGTTGAAGCTGCTTCGGAGGGCACGTAAAGCCGTCGGTCCCTGTCGTTAACCTTCGGGTGGCTTGAGAACATTCGACGCTGGGTTGGCCACTTACACCTCCACCGATCCGCATTGGAGCAGCGTGGTGGAGTATGGTCTAGACCTACCGCAGAATAGTCTGTGGGGGAGACCCGTGCCCAGCAGTGGGACGTCTATAGGTCGCAGCGATACAGACGATTCGTGCCGCGAGCAATAAATGTATGTGAATTAAACAATACGTTTTTGATTTGTTTACTCAGGTCCAAGAGCCGATCGCGTTCCAAGTCGAAGAGCGTGTCCAGATCCCGGTCGAGGTCGAAGAGCTTGTCCAGATCCCGGTCGGGGTCCCGCTCCCGCTCCGGCTCGAGGAACTCGCGCCCGGACACGCCCGTCTCGAGGAAGTCTGTGTCGGCCAGCGAGGACGAAGCTTAGTTACAGTTGTACATGTAAATATATTGATTTATGATGATTAAGAAATTAAATGTCACTTGCTATAACGGTGAAGGACACATCGTGAGGAAACCTGCATGCCTGAGAGTTCATCATAACGTTCTCGAAGGTATGTGAAGTCTGCCAATCCGCACATGGCCAGCGTGGTGGACTAAGGCCTAATCCCTCCCATTCTGGGAGGAGACCCGTGCCCAACAGTGGGACGTCTATGGGTCGCAGCGAATGTAAATATATTGATTTTGTTAAATGGTTGAAGCGTAAAGCCGTCGGTCCCGGTTTTTTTTTTTTTTATGGATACAAGATACCAAACGAGCTTGCAGCACCACCCATCCGCTGCCGCCCATGACAACTGTGACTGACTTTGAACAAGACTCAATTAGGGACTGGGATGGTTAGTCCAATTAGTTGAGAGAGTTAATTAGAACATTAGTTGGTCAGTTCGTTAGTAGGTATGAGGACTGGGGACTGTTAGTGATAGTTAGTCCTATTAGTTGGTGTTAGTAATAGTCCAGTTAGTACTTGTTAGTAGGAGTCTCGTTTTAAGTCAGTCACAGATGTGTTGCTACCCTTGAGGACTAAGATGGTCGCCTCTAAAGAAGTGTAACCGGAAACCACACCTTTCCAACCGGACCACAATTGCTTTAAAAACAATTATTACACGGCAGAAATGGTACTAGGTACCGTGGCGGGCGGTGGTACTGCCCCGGGCGAACTCTATATGGAACCAATTAGCTTTCATATAAAACCTATTTGGTTCCCTATAGGCTCTACCACCTAACAAAATTGTTTTCAATGACGGAAACAGTCGTTAAGCCTTGTCGAAAACCTTCGGGTGGCTTGAGAACATTCGACGCTGGTTGGCCACTAACACCTCCACCGATCCGCATTGGAACAGCGTGGTGGAGTATGGTCTAGACCTACCGCAGCATAGTCTGTGAGGGAGACCCGTGCCCAGCAGTGGCACAGACCATAAATAAATTCAAATTCTGACAAATTATTAGCTTTGAAATCCTACATTTCGACTGACAGATAAGTGAGTGACTAATACTGAAAAAAAAATTGGTGGTCAATGTCATCAGTCGGTATGTCTTCTCTCAAAGGTCATCGGAGGGCTAAAAAATTCCGTTCAATCTTCGATATGAAAATATCACTGCCTTGAATACTTACTTCCCTATAGTATTTTCATTCGAATATAATCTGCATTTATGTACATTATTATTCCCATGTGCGATCTCGAAGGGCATGCATGAACCACATCGAAATACACAAAATTAAGTACGTTATCGATAGCTCAACATATCGACCTTTCGTCATAACGAAAGTTTATGAGATCGAGTTTAATGATCGTAGCCTTATTAAAACGACAAGTGTAATATCGATAGCTTTAATAGAAATGATATATATTTATTATTGAATGTTTAATTATTTTCGAGTTAATTCAACACTTTATTTTTGTAAATAAGTTACGTTGCCCAAAAAACAGAGATTCAAGAAAAAATCGTATGTCATCTTACAGTAAAACTATTTTAAACTTTTCATGGGCTTATGAAAACACAATAAATCGTTAACCATCGATCTCATAAACTTTTCCTTTTGATGAATGATTGAAATCATAAGCTACCGATGTAACTGTTTTCTCATGGGCTTCGATGTAGTTTTTGGATGTGGCGTAGGCAATCTTCTACGAAATAATGATTTTTATTTAAATCTCCCGCCACGGATCGAAGCATCCACCTTAACATATTTTATTATAGTTCTATATTATATAGCAATTTATAAAACTATAGTCTATATTCTCTCTTCACGGAACGTTATGAAACCAATGAAATAAAATTAAACAGCCAAGAACGCACATGTGTAAATATTTAACTGAACTATTAGTTAGTAATATGTTAAGTGTACCAGAATGACACCTGGGTTAGTATTGTTAATTGAATTATTCAATTCAATTATCGGAAAAATATTTTTATTTAATTTAGTTGATATTATTCGTTAGTTTTAATTATGCATAAATATTTAGTATTATATCTTAAATCCACACTATTATATCAATTTGAGTTTATAAAAAATTAATGGTTGTCTGTAAAGTCGTTTTTCGTCCGTAAACCGACTTTACAGACAACCATTAATTTTACGTGATAAAGTCATAAAAAAACAAATTTTCACTTCACTTTATAAACAGTTGACAAAACAGTCACGACAAAAATGACATCCTTTCAATTTTCTCAAGCAACGCCCTTATTTTAGTGTGCAAATATGGTTTGATTTATTTCTTCTGTAATACTGGGTGATATAAGTTTTGACGTAGAATAAGTACTGTTATGTATAATGTAACGAAATAAGTAACAGTATAGATAGTATTGTGTACAAAATGTAATACAATATTTTTGCTTCCTGACTTGTCACGTTTTACTTTCTGAATGCGTTTGATTGTTTGTAATAAAACCACGGTAATTTTTTTAACACGTGGGTATGACAGAATATATCACAATGTGTATTGTTAATATTATGTTCTCATAAAGAAGATTATATATCTGCAGAGTATTTTAAAAGAATAAAGTTCTGAATGTAGACTGAACACTTGAGTGAAAATAAAGAAAATATGAATAAAATGTGTTTTTTTTACTTCGTATTACTTACGCCCAATTTATTAACTGTACAAATGGAATCAAAAAAGCAATCAATTTCTTTTGCCATAAATATTTGATAATTTATTTTTAATAATGTTGATTATTACAACTGTAGCGTCCATAGCCCAATGGCTTGCCTCGATTCAATGTGATCGAAAGTGTTAAGCAACGACGGGCGCGGTCGGTTTGTGGATGGGTGACCGCTAGTGGCAAAAATTTCATGGGCGCTACCGTGCTTCGTAGGGCACGTAAAGCCGTCGGTCCCGGTTGTTTTCAATGCTGAAAACAGTCGTTAAGCCTTGTCGAAGACCTTCGGGTGGCTTGAGAACATTCGACACTGGGTTGGCCACTAACCCCTCCACCAATCCGCATTGGAGCAGCGTGGTGGAGTATGCTCTAGACCTCCCGCTGAAGTGTCTGTGGGGGAGACCCGTGCCCAGCAGTGGGACGTCTATGGGTCGCAGCGATTACAACTGTGAAGAAATATCTGTTATCATTATTTGTGTGAAGACTTAATACCGAAATAATTAAAACAATCAGTGAAAATCTTGTATATTTATTTTAAATACAATAATTATTATTACGATAGATACATACAAGAAAGACACGAGTTTTGACAAGAAAACATAATTTTGCAGCTAAAAATGTTTAAATTTCTTCATAGGCAATCCTTTCCCTCATTGAATTCACCCAACCAACCAATCGACATTGATCAGAATTACTTGTTATCTGCTCTGAAGTAAATAAACGAAACAACAATGGACTTGATTTTTAATTACACGTTACGCCCAAGACACACTTTATCACTAAATAAAGTTGCCTTGAGCAAGACTCAAAACCTTGCTTATACTCTTTGCTGCAAACCCTCATTCAATCAGTTGGTTACCATGATAGAAATTTGAATAGTCCAAATTCTTTGGTTGGTAACGCATACGGATTAAAATCAAAAAGTGATGTATTTATCATTTTGTTTCAACGCTAATCGAATACCGAATACGTCACGAAGCGAGCTTTAATACTTCGAACAGCAAATGTTTTTATTGCTACCTAACAGTCGTTTATCTTTCGGAGGGCAGAATTCGGCTTAAAAACTTCCGACCATTAGGTTGTAACCAATAAACCGCTACAAAGCCACTTGGTTAGGTAGCTTCAAGCCTCCTCAGTTGTAAAGAGACGGTGCTTGTACCACTAATGGGTTGTATGCACCATAAATACTAATGGACTAACTTTAATACATCATCTTATTGTTAGTAATTGAGCTTAATTTAACATTTAACAAATCAGCAATAACATAGCATTAATAAATATAAGTACTTTAGACATTTATTTAACTAACAGACAATTTTTGAAACAAATATGTAGTAGAGATCTCTTAAATTATGGAAATCATATTTAATCACAGCATGTAACATATACAATTTATTTTGTTCAAACAGAAGGTCCCAAGAATCTTTTTATTATTACCTCCTAATCATCTCTTTAAAACCCAAAAGAAACCTCCAAGTTACGGTAAAATATTGTTTTATCAATTTCATGAAATGTAAAAGCTATATGCATTCTTGTCAATGGTTATGTCCTTGTAATGATAACAGCCTTGGGACCTTTTCTGAATTGAACGGACAGCAAATACATTAAGAGCAAATATAAATACATATCTATAATAACAACTAGCGCATATAATAAATGTACTCATTTATGACCATTAACTAATTTCTCTTGTCGCTAATAGATAGTATTTCTACATTAAAATCCATATAAACTTGCTAAATCTTAATTACAATAATCGGATTAAAAACTTTCGTAAAAATTCAAATATATGGCAGTTACCGTTATCAATTCTCGATTATAATTCCTTAGTGGTCGTATTGCAGATATCTATTTAATTGAGTATATTCGTTAAAAAGTAAAAATCACTAACGTACTGCGTTATTAGTGTGCGCTATGAATGCTCTACATTGTAATAGACTAGGAGCTACGGTGAAAAGTGATCTTAAAGTACTAATACATTGATCGAAATGAATTTCTGATGACTAGCATGTAAAATATGTCAAATTATGCTTATATTTATGTGACAATGGTATTAGGCGGTTAAATCTTATATTGATGTCAACAGTCTATCGGTAGGTACTTACTTTCTTAACATTTCAGAGGGTCGACGAGTTGATGATACACAACACTAAGTTAGGTTATATTTCTCCAAAGTATTAGTAATACAAGACCTAAGATTAGTGTGTCCTATATGCTACGATTTTTTAAACTTTTTATTCAATAAAGGTAATAGACTTCAATTCGTATTAAAAACTTATACGGCTTAAATTGCATGCAATTTTATAAAATTGGTCTACTAATACATTTCAAGATTCAGGTCGATATATCCAGTAAGCACCTTATACAGACTAAAAATATTACAATATAACTTCATTATGTGGTAGTTTAAAAGGGTGAGCCATCTGTTAGACTAGTTTATGCAGTAAGTATGGTAGTGCTAATTAGCAATAAAATGTTCCCATTTAATTTTATAAATCGTCCAGAAAAATAATTTCATCTAAAGATCTAAACCACTGAAAATTGAGCTAGCGATATTTCTATAAAACCGAATAAAATAACTTAAATATTTTATGTTAATATTTTCCATATAAATGCCATTTAGCAAAACATTATCTTAACCTAAGTATGATGACGATGTTCACACATTCATGGAGCAATTTATGTATGGATTTAAATTCCATACAAATCATTAAAAAATAAGTAACGCGCTGTAATATATTTACTTCAACACTAAAACACTAATATATTTTGGATTGATATAGCATTATAAATCATGTATAACAAACATTCTATATTATAATGTAAATAAATATGTACCTAAACCGTAAAATATTTATGTTTATATAATTAAAACTTTTTCTATAGATTAAGATAACTAAGTTATGTAACAAATATTCGTTATAACGTAAATAATTAACAAACCCTAAATATATAACATGGCATGTGCTTAATTTTAGTTGAAAACTTAACTGATCAGGTACAAAATACAATGATGAGGAACATAAAAATGGCTGTAAATCGATAATTCGGATAACTTATCCTTCGCAACGTTTTCAAAGTCATTTCTGATACCATACAACGTCGAGTTAGGCGCTTAGCATACAACGGACACTGACGGATTTTGGACTCGGGAGAAAATTAAGTAGGCTGTGAGACTATATGAGTACAGTAAAATCTCTGTATTCGCGGGGTATACATTCCGTAAATCTGCCGCGAATACAGAAACCGCGAATACGCAAAATATACCGAATGCTTTTTATTAATATGTATGTACCAATTAAATCCGCGATAAAGAAATCTTTACCCGCGAATATAGGAATTGGGTCGCATTTTTTTAATCCGCGAATAGTAAAAACGCGAATAAAGGAAGCGCGAATAAGGAGCTTTTACTGTATAGTAAACTAATAAAGTAAACTAACTAAAGACGGCCTTTTTGTTCAGAATACAGAAAAACAGAAGCAGTTTAGTTATAAAGTGAACTAGGAAGTTTACCTCCTAACCTATAAAACTCTACCGTGAAGTATTACGTTGCCATTTAGAGAATTAAGTAATCAACTCTACTCTCCTGCAGTACTCTATTGCAGAGTAATATTTGCTGTCAAACTTTTCGGGCCCGCTTGTGATTTTTGATTTCTTCTGTATTCTGTTTTGACGTGATAACGTTTATTAAATCGATGAACGCCAACACATCCGAAAAAGTGACGTCATAATGTGTCGTTATCTGACGTCATGTGTCGTTACCTGACGTCATGTGTCGTTTCAGATTTGTTTAAAATAATAATTATGACGTTGTCACGTTCAACTATCGTCAGTAAACCGACTTAACAGACAACCAATTTTTTTTTTTTAAATAAAATGTGATCTTTGAGTTTTCGGCATTCAAGCGCGATAATCAGTTTAGAATAGCATTATATCTCTTTAAGTAGTTTGTAGTTACCTAGACTTTCGTTAAGCGTGTGTAATCACCTCATAGCGAAATAAATTATTTGAATTTGAATTTGAATTTGATATTCGTTGTCCGGTCCGTTGTCTGCGCAGGCCTAGAGCTAGTTCTGAGACGTTTCTTTGGTACCGTTTTGCGTGCCGTTGGAGTGTCCGAAGGAGACGGTGCCGTTAGCGGTGGGCGGGCCGCCGAGGAACGACGTGAAGGTCGTGTCGCGGCTCATCGGGGGCTCCAGGCCCTCCGAGAGAGGTATGCAGTCGAGGGTCGGCACGGTGAATTCCCTTTAAATAAACATCCATACTAATATTATAAATGTGAAAGTGTGTTTGTTTGTTTGTCCGGCTTTCACGTCGCAACGAAGCTATTATATGGTATGGTTTTTGTGTGTGGAGATAGTGAGGAGGGTGGAGAGTGACGTAGGCTACTTTTTACCGCGGTAAAACATCCCCATGGGAAGATATCGATGTTTTGTTATTTGCTAGATATTTAGTTCCAGATGTTGTTAACAGATGGCATTGTTAATTCCCTTTTCCCACGCGGGCGGAGCCGCGGGTAAAAGCTAGTATTATATAAACATACCGCTAGTGGCAAAATTTAATGGACGCTACCGTGCTTCGGAGGGCACGTAAAGCCGTCGGTCCCGGTTGTTTTCAATGGTGGAAACAATCGTCAAGCCTTGTCGAAGACATTCGGGTGGCTTGAGAACATTCGACACTGGGTTGGCCACTAACCCCTCCACCAATCCGCATTGGCGCAGCGTGGTGGAGTATGCTCTAGACCTCCCGCAGCAGTGTCTGTGGGGGAGACCCGTGCCCAGCAGTGGGACGTCTATGGGTTGCAGCGAAAAACATATTATTTTATAACTGAACGATTCATGAGTATCTTAATACATATATATATTTCTTGTGTATGTATGTATGACAGTGAACTCCTCCTAAACGGCTGGATAGATGTTGATGAAATTTTTTGTGTATGTTCAAGGGGATTCGAGAATGGTTTAGATTCACAATTTGGTCCACTGGAAAATGTTTTTAACGACTTTACACGATTTTAGTATTTTTGTATGAACAATATTTAACATGAAATGTCGCGTCACTTTGACATTTCATATGGCAGAACAACGTTTGCGGGGTCAGCTAGTAATAATATAAGTATAACATACTATATTCATAGTTAAAGTTACCGGCTAATTATGAGTAATTTAAGTCCGAAATAGGCCGACTAGTTTCGGTCAATCACATATACGCTGAACAGGAACACGCCCGTCACTGGCACAGGGTCGTCACTCACATGGACACGTTGTCCTGCGTCTGCACCGAGTCGTGCACCAGCTGCGGCAGGCGCGCGGCGGCCGGCCGCGTGGGCCGCGCGCTGAACAGGAACACGCCCGTCACTGGCACAGGGTCGTCACTCACATGGACACGTTGTCCTGCGTCTGCACCGAGTCGTGCACCAGCTGCGGCAGGCGCGCGGCGGCCGGCCGCGTGGGCCGCGCGCTGAACAGGAACACGCCCGTCACTGGCACAGGGTCGTCACTCACATGGACACGTTGTCCTGCGTCTGCACCGAGTCGTGCACCAGCTGCGGCAGGCGCGCGGCGGCCGGCCGCGTGGGCCGCGCGCTGAACAGGAACACGCCCGTCACTGGCACAGGGTCGTCACTCACATGGACACGTTGTCCTGCGTCTGCACCGAGTCGTGCACCAGCTGCGGCAGGCGCGCGGCGGCCGGCCGCGTGGGCCGCGCGCTGAACAGGAACACGCCCGTCACTGGCACAGGGTCGTCACTCACATGGACACGTTGTCCTGCGTCTGCACCGAGTCGTGCACCAGCTGCGGCAGGCGCGCGGCGGCCGGCCGCGTGGGCCGCGCGCTGAACAGGAACACGCCCGTCACTGGCACAGGGTCGTCACTCACATGGACACGTTGTCCTGCGTCTGCACCGAGTCGTGCACCAGCTGCGGCAGGCGCGCGGCGGCCGGCCGCGTGGGCCGCGCGCTGAACAGGAACACGCCCGTCACTGGCACAGGGTCGTCACTCACATGGACACGTTGTCCTGCGTCTGCACCGAGTCGTGCACCAGCTGCGGCAGGCGCGCGGCGGCCGGCCGCGTGGGCCGCGCGCTGAACAGGAACACGCCCGTCACTGGCACAGGGTCGTCACTCACATGGACACGTTGTCCTGCGTCTGCACCGAGTCGTGCACCAGCTGCGGCAGGCGCGCGGCGGCCGGCCGCGTGGGCCGCGCGCTGAACAGGAACACGCCCGTCACTGGCACAGGGTCGTCACTCACATGGACACGTTGTCCTGCGTCTGCACCGAGTCGTGCACCAGCTGCGGCAGGCGCGCGGCGGCCGGCCGCGTGGGCCGCGCGCTGAACAGGAACACGCCCGTCACTGGCACAGGGTCGTCACTCACATGGACACGTTGTCCTGCGTCTGCACCGAGTCGTGCACCAGCTGCGGCAGGCGCGCGGCGGCCGGCCGCGTGGGCCGCGCGCTGAACAGGAACACGCCCGTCACTGGCACAGGGTCGTCACTCACATGGACACGTTGTCCTGCGTCTGCACCGAGTCGTGCACCAGCTGCGGCAGGCGCGCGGCGGCCGGCCGCGTGGGCCGCGCGCTGAACAGGAACACGCCCGTCACGGCCAACATGTATGACAGGAAGTATAGGGCGTGGAACTGAAAATTGAATTTTTTCTTTATTAATGAATTATTCACACGTCACAGCCAACATGTATGACAGGAAGTATAGGGCGTGGAACTGAAAATTGAATTTTTTCTTTGTTACTGAATTATTCACACGTCACGGCCAACATGTATGACAGGAAGTATAGGGCGTGGAACTGAAAATTGATTTTTTTCTTTGTTACTGAATTATTCACACGTCACAGCCAACATGGTATGACAGGAAGTATAGCACGTGGAACTGAAAATTGAATTTTTTCTTTATTAATGAATTATTCACACGTCACAGCCAACATGTATGACAGGAAGTATAGGGCGTGGAACTGAAAATTGAATTTTTTCTTTGTTACTGAATTATTCACACGTCACGGCCAACATGTATGACAGGAAGTATAGGGCGTGGAACTGAAAATTGAATTTTTTCTTTGTTACTGAATTATTCACACGTCACAGCCAACATGGTATGACAGGAAGTATAGCACGTGGAACTGAAAATTGAATTTTTTCTTTATTAATGAATTATTCACACGTCACAGCCAACATGTATGACAGGAAGTATAGGGCGTGGAACTGAAAATTGAATTTTTTCTTTGTTACTGAATTATTCACACGTCACAGCCAACATGTATGACAGGAAGTATAGCGCGTGGAACTGAAAATTGAATTTTTTCTTTGTTACTGAATTATTCACACGTCACAGCCAACATGTATGACAGGAAGTATAGGGCGTGGAACTGAAAATTGAATTTTTTCTTTGTTACTGAATTATTCACACGTCACAGCCAACATGTATGACAGGAAGTATAGCGCGTGGAACTGAAAATTGAATTTTTTCTTTGTTACTGAATTATTCGTGAGTGTTTATATTCACTAATACGAGTAGGTTAATACTGAAATTACAAAAACTTCGCTCGCCAATGCTCGCCATGCCACGCGCTTATGTGAACACTACTAATGATGTTCGTAATCAGTCAATTAATCCAACATTACCTATATAAACACACAGTGTGACTGGCAAATCACTTGACAGTATATAATAGTTGTATAAAAAAACTAGATTCCTAAAATTCCCTATTATCTACTGAGAAAACTTTAATCAAATAAATCCTAAAATACTTTCAAATTCCTTGTGATTATCTCGTCTATGGAGCTGGTACCTTAGTTAATCCATATTAAAATAGTGTTTTCAAAACACAAAAAAGGTACTTGGTTATTTTCATAAGATTATCAGAACATATTTATTTAGATTAACTAACCTTAAACTGGAAAATGTACATCCCCGCAATCAGTGTGTAGTAGTCGGCTGACAAAAATGACAGATGAAGTACAATAGAGCCAGCGTCTCTCAGCATGAAGCTTTGCAGTATTTGGAATATAGTCTGAAGACCGCAATAACTTCCCAAGTGGACTATAGTGTCGATCTCGTACCAGTTAAAAGATAGTAGGTCACTGAACTCTAGAAAGAATGTTTGGGTGCAGGACATTATGCTGCCTATGAAGCCGAGTAAGGCAAGGTATTCGGAACATGATTGTTTCTTCAGCATCATCTCTTGAAGAACTGTCACCACAGCATATAGCAGGGATCCGGCCAGGCATAGCATGTCGCCAACTAGTTGGTTTTTACCTGAAATGTTAAGAAAAACAGTGGAAACATATATAGCAATACAATGGAAAGTAAATGTCTATGAAGATGAAAACATTTGATGATCCAACAAGTCATGAATGTACACTGCTGGACTGGACTGAATTTAGACCTGATATTGAAAATTATTTTTGGTTACAAATTATAACTTAACTACTGGTTCATAGATGATTATGATCAAGATAATGATAAATCTATTGTGTCTATGATTCTGACATACACAACATTAGAGTCAGAATCGGGTCAGTATATTTTGACTGATTCTGTCTGCTTTTCATCAAAGGCTTCACCTATGAACACAACAATTGTGCAACTGGGTACAGTAGCGTCCATGAACTATTTAAACAGGATAAGCAAAATAAAAAGGGCAAAGCAGGACTTATCTGACTCCTTAAGATGCATACTTCTGAATTTGCAAACTTATTACATCAGCCACAGCTTACCATCAGTGGGAGCCCCCTCCACATCGGCCCACACCACACACACTACTGCCATCAGCCCCAACGTGGCCCCAGCAACGTGAGCAACCCCAAGCCTCTGTCCTCGCCAGGCGCCACCAACCAGCGCTGCTCCCACACCACTGCAAGCTAGCAGCTGTCAGCTAAGCACCGATGTGAACCTTTGGGACATCACTAGGAGCCAATTGGCTTCTACATCCAGGCAGCAAGCAATGATTACTATCCACCATTGTCTGAAATTAGAAATACAGCGAATAATACATATGTACAAAGATTTTTTTTTTTAATTTGGCTAATGGGGCTTGCTTGCTCATAATAAAGATGATAAAGCTTGAATATTAATGTTAACCAAGAAATGTCATACTCAAACATCATCAGTACTGCAAAATGGCAGAATCAACACAGCGTCAAACATCTGTTTAGATGTTTTTCTTTCATCATCTTAAACAATAGGTCTAGACGTGTGTCTGTCACACAAGCAGCCGCAGCACTGAACAGCAAACGACTATATACAGGCAGGGCAGGTAACTATTAAAACATCATAGGTAAAAGCTAGTTGTGTACTTACTTTGCCATTTTCTGAACACCGTTACACAGTAAGGTGGGCGTGAATAGAATAAACAGCACTAGATAAGGGACGATGAGCTGCCCAGTAATGGGGAATTGCCATGTTGCGCTCTGCAAAAGTGTTGTCAAGATACTCTTTCCACTTAACAACAAAGACAGCGCCTGCCCCAGAATTATTCCCCGCCACACCTTCCTATAAAACAGGAATAATATGCAATTATTTTTAATTCATAAACAAACAAAATAAATAAGAAAGATATTCGATTCTACCATCGACCGAGCTCCGAAAAGTAGGCCTCGACTTTATCACTGAAACTCTCATTCTCCATTGTTGTTATCACGATTTATTTGCGCCTATGTATACACTATTGATTGAAAGGCAAATTTCACGAAAATACTATATAAATAAAAAGAAATAGCCATAATTTTGTGCAACAAGGGCTAGGGCTGGTTGAAAGTAGCTAGCTAATCACAGATTTATAAGTATAGTACTACGTACAGATGGGAATCGCGCATAGAAAATCTATGGACGCTAACTAAATTAGTTCCAGTGAAACACGTCGGCGTCGCTTTTAGCGACATGATGTCACGCATGCGCACCAATACCAATCCGTGCGCATGCGTGTTATGTATCTGTATTGCCCGTTCCTAGTGATTGCTATTATCGATATTTTTTTTCCCTTGGTGACTAAATAGTAAATAAAACAAAATATGTATTATGTTCAACATTTTTTATTGCTTTAATATATGTATATCTTAACTAATATTATAAAGAGGAAACATTTGTGCTTTTGTATGTACGTTTGTAATGTTTTCACTCAGAAACTACTGGACCGATTTCCATAATTGAAAGAATTATTATTATTACCATGAGAAAGCTGCATCTTCGCTGCTGCATTTTTGCAAATAAAATTATTTTAAAGTCCTTCGATAATCTATACTAATATTATATAGATGAAACATGTGTTTGTAACGTTTTCACACAAAAACTACTGGACCGATTTCAAAAATTCTTTCACCGTTAGAAAGCTGCTGCATCTTCACGGAGTGTATTACAGAAACATTGTACATCATCACCTGAAACAAAAAGTAAAAAATATTAATCACAAATACAGTGCTGATTGGGACAAAGCACGAGTATTATTAATGATTAAACAAACACGAAGTACTTCTTACACGTACGGGTAAGTTTGCAATCATAAGTTATTTCAGATTTTTAATCTTGCTTTTTAATGTACTTCGTAGACAATACAATACATCGATATTCGATAAAATAATAGAATTCTTATTCCACATCACTACTGTTTACAGTACTAGTTTAGGTTAAAATAAAACCTTTTATAAAAATAAAACCTTTATCTGAGCTGATAAATAAATTAAAACCTAATTATTAAGGTACCAAATGCTTTAAAATAAAGACTGGAACAACTTACTGTGTCTAGTTGGAATCCCACTGCAAATTTCATCCACCGTTAACTACGAATCTGCGCAATAATATGAATCAGGCGACCTTTTCGTAGAATTTGCGCTCAAACTCAAAATGCTTAGAACACACCCGCTTGCGGTTAAATTCTCTAGTGTTAAGAGTACATATTTAACACATTTCACATTTTAATTGTTTTAACCACAAATTTCGCCTAGTTTGCGGATTCCGAAAACAATGAAGAAAGACTCCACCCATTACCACTCACAATCATTTTCCAAAGTTTCTCACAATCTATATATTAAAGAGTATTGTGAATTGTAAGAATGCAAATTATGTTAATATCAAACAACGTTTAAGTTATAAGTCAAACAATAACAAAACACTACACAGAGTTTAGCTGCAGATCAGAAGCATTGCAATATTTGCAAATCGTAATGCAGCTGATTTCATTACGTTGAACAAGGGCGCCTGCGGCGTTGCTTCTCTGTACTATAATTTTATTAAGCGATTATTCACTCTATTGCTATGGGTTAGAGACTAAAATTGAATAAAGCTACTTAGTGTCCACTGAATTTGTATTGTCGATTCCATAGCGTGTAGCTAATGTAATTTAATATCTGTGGCTGGAAGCAAAACATTTGGGTGATGACAGCTCAAATTGCGTTTAGAAAGCAAACGGCAGACACTTTTTTAAAATACTGCGTGAGTAGACTGAGGATAGACCATGTTGATCATTTTTTAGTAATTTCGGTTACTGTTTTTATTAATGCGTAATTTTAAAATTATCAACCTCAAACGCAATTTAAATGTTTTTCTCTGTTTCTACTATATTTTTCTGGACTGAATAATAGGATAATTTAACTTGTCACTGTCAACAGCTTTCAAATTACTGTTGTCGGCGGTCACAAAAATAATAACGTTACTATATTTATTAACAATATTTTGCGTTACGGTCTTATGAAAATTGTGTCAGTCTAATATGGGTGACGGTAAGTTATTTTGAGCTTTTTGATATAGTGAGCTAATATAATATTAAGTGCATAGTAATAGTAAGTGCTCTACATAACCTAAAATATCTATGCTTTGCAGAGGATGTTATAAGACGAAGGCTGCTGATTGATGGTGATGGAACAGGAGACGATCGAAGATTAAATGTATTGCTTAAAACTCTAATAAAATGGTGTAACAGCACTGATGACAAACCTGAGGACAGGTTAGAAATCTTTTCTCTTTAACCACTCAACTTATTACTCTTCAAATACTTCTACAAATATACTCTTCAATCATTTATTAATTTTAGTTATAACGTCTATCATGGTAGTTATGTAAATGTTACAGCATTTACATTTTCCATTTACCTTAGCAATAAACCACTTTACGCTTACCACTATTCCATTTGGTTAGGTACAAGTAGTTCTGATTATATGCAATAACCATTTCTATGAATAAAAAGTATTTTATAAAACAGTTCCTTTGTTACAGTAAGTCCACACATGACCGAATGCTGGCTCAGCTTGCCCAATGCGAGTTTGCTGTCACCAAATCCCAATTGGGTGCTGAAATGATGGCCGCAGAGTTGAACAGCTATGAAGAACTGTCAAAAATACTGGAAAAGGGCATAGAAATAGCCAAAACTAATATAGACAAAAGCAAAGCAGATTTAACACAAGCAAAGACTGTACGCAAGAACCGTATTGAATATGACGTACTTGCTAAAGTAATAAGTGAACAGCCTGATAGGAAAGAAACATTGGAACGCCTGAGTACATTGAAAACGGAATTGAGTAGCTTGGAGACAACTAAACAGCAGTTGGAGAGTAGACTTGCATTAAGGAAGAAACAGTTTCATGTGCTAGTAACATCTATACACCAGTTACAAACGTTGTTGGATGAACCCGATGAAGTAGAACCAAGTACTGAAGATGTTGAAATGAAAGTTGCTTAGCTGTGGATCTTTCAGAAGTGCATTGAAAAGAAAGAAGATGTAATGCTTGTCAAAATATTTCAAAAAGTGAATACATACCTACTTGTGCGCAAATTTCTATGTTAGACCAAATTTTTATAAAAGGCCATATATTAAACCTCAATATAAATGAACACTGAGGTTTGTTGCGTTTCTTGTCATTATGGTGCCTCTGTCCTTTTTTAAAAGCTTTTATTTAACTTCACTCGTATGTATGTCCTGGAATCTTGCAATCAATATTTCACCCACTTCCACTGAAGCTATTGAGCTGAAATTTGGCACACATATTAGGTTCCGATGACAATGCATGAAAATAAAAATAAAAGTTATAAAAGCTTTAAAACAAATAATTTTTTTACAGTTTATTTATGTTTACATTTGATTCATGTGCCTCATTTCATAGAACAGGGTAACATATAATAGATCCAAGTTCATGAAGATAATTTTTAAGCTTAATTGAAGAGTAATAGAGATTGAATGTTGCTATTTTAAGCAATTAAAAATATATCTCATTTTCATAAATTAACTGGCATTTTTTGTAGTGTAGAACATTGTACCAAATTGCATTGTCTATGACATGTTTTGTAAGGTTTTCACTTGTATAAACTGACTTATTCAATTTAAATAACAATATTTTTGTACTTAATTATTATGACAATATGTATTATGAAAATACACCTATATTACAGTATTTATCAGTTTTTTTTATTATTATTTTGTGTTTGAGAGAAAAGTGCACCTTAGTAATTGATTATGCTAGCTAAGTAAATAATGTACATACGAAAATGCAAATAAAAATGCATCCATCCAATCACCCTTTCGAAGTCCACTACTGGACATATACATAACTCTAATAGACATTATAAATATTTAGCCTATCGAAGAATTATGACTATAAAGTTTAAATAAATTAATAAATAATAATCCCTCAATCAGTGCCACTCTTGGTAGTAAAAATATAATTTCAAGCATTATAAATGCACATGCATATATCTAACGACCAATAGTCCCTAGATAAGCCAAAAATTACGCGTGCCAACGCGCGGTAGCGCGACTACCGCGTTGTCTCTTTCGTGATCGTTATATTATTATTAGTTTGACGTTTAATATTGACCCTGCTTTATATCACGGACTATGGTCCTTACTCTATGTTTATACTTACCAGTACTTCGGGGTACTTTAACTAACCTTGTGGTTATCAAATCAAGAAGTCCACTATTTCTCTAGAGAGCCTGGTTTAAATCTTTAAATTCCAGGCAATGCCACCTTTTCTATTAATTCTATGAGAAATGTCGTAGAGTAAAACCTGTAGCCTAACCCTAATTTCTTAGACATGCGTAGTCTGCCTAGCCACATTTGGGCATAATTAGTAGAAACCATGTAGGTATGTACTACAGGTACTCTACAAGTATTTAGGTACCTACAATAGTATAGAGTACTAAATCTATGGTACCTACCTACTGTTTGGATACCAAAGAAACTTTTGGTACCTTAAATTAGCTTACTTATTCTAAGTACCTACTGCTACATCGTAGCATGTCGTAGTAAATAAAGCAATGTAGGTACCTAGATAAAGGACACTCGTGGCAGGGAAATACCTTTGTAAACAATTGCTTATAATTATCGTACCTAATTCTTAAAAACGAGGTCATATAACTTAGTTCAGCCCGCTGACTCACAAAATAAACAGCCCTTATAATGAAAAGGGCATTTAAATTATTCATATTGTACAGCTCCGACCTCTGTACGTCTGTGTAGCATACATCTGTGACGCATACCCTACATAGCTCATGGTTAGAGCGGCTACTAGACCGAAAGTGTCTTGCAAAATATTATGTATCTAGGTACTTTTCTTGAATTATTAAATTCAACATGAGTCGTAGCAGACGTGTAACTTTCTGGGGACTTGTGTAGACAGACTCGTAAAAGCGTGTAACGTAGATAGGTAGTGTATAAAAGTACATCATCAAAATACAATTTTTATGAAGCCAGTGACCACTTTTACGAAGCATAAAAAGTATCTACTTTGAAGTTGCATATATAACATTAAAATGTCTGTGTGTATTGGATTCTTATTACATACATGCATATTGAGATGGTTTTATGTCCATTTTGAAAAATAAACAAAAAATGAAGGAACATACATTGCAACGAAATTCCCTACCCATCCTAGCCGTGTCCTAGTTTTTACTTGCATAAAGATTGATCAAGATTCAAGTCATATTTATTTGCCACAAGCTATCAGTATTAAAACTGGAAATACTTACCTACTTTAATTGAAAACCAACCTTGGGTTCATAAAAGATGACAGGAAATAATCCAGGATTCGGACAGTTGCGTGTTTCCATCAATCTAATTGCGGAAAATCGTTCTCATTGGCCAAGCGTGAAACATGGCTTTTTAGCAATGCATTTTCCGACATTACCTGTAAATGTCGGAAAGCTGATAAACTGAGAGCTAGCCACTAGTGTTAGTTTGTGGTTTATCCCTTATTTCTGCTTTCCCTCTGATCGATGTGTATAACAAAGGGGAAATATCATTTCTACGTTCCTATACTTAACTACCTACTCGACATCGATTAAATAAAATGCGTAACATTATCGTAAGTTTAACCTATTTGCTGAGATATAGGAAATAAAATGACTGGTAAGCAAAAATACTTCACAAATGAGTGCCTATTTCATCGAAATAGTTTTTGAACTAAGGTTAACATAATTCGATTTCTCAACGTTTGTATCTATGAATAATAAACCCAGCCTCGTTAGCGATCCATCAATGTTGTTTGCGACCACTTTATTATAAACTAAAGGGAAACTTTATAAATGTGGCGAACATTAGTGTCACGAACGCTGACACGGCTCGGCACGGTTGCTTCATTTTCCAACCATTTGCAGGGAGCAACTGTTGTGTTTGACGCGGCCGAAGCTGGGATATAAGTGTTGTTAGATTTCTATGTAGACTGATATCAAGTATACGAAAGTTTAACGCGCAACTCCGAGCCATGCAGCAGCCAGAACTCAACTGTGTCGGAGACGGACCGCACGCCTCCCGGACTATTCACGCGTTTGAAACTTAGCGATCGCGTAAAAGAAAATGCCCTCATGGTGGGACTACTTGCAGTTTAATCGACAGTACAACAACAAGAGGAATTTGGAGGAGGGCCTCTTCCAGATTGCGTCGCAAACTTGCAACATTCTGGTGAAAGTGAACAATACGAACAACATTAACCTGACGGGGAACAACAGGAGCGATGAGTACGGATGTGCCGGCCCGCCTAAGGCGAGCACCTCAATGCAGGTCTGCGTGCCAAAGTTCCGAAAGAACTCAATCACTTCTGGCTGCAATCCGGGATTATCGGTAAGCGGTAATTTACTGTTATCGTTATACTATTTCATCGGTACCTATTGAAGATTTTAATACTAGATAACTTTGTAAACCTAGTTTCAATTTAATTTTAAATGTGGAGTGTGGAGTATATTTATTTTTGCGTGTTACTTTTTTAAATTATTTCCATCCATGATCATTTAATTATTTAAAACGTGAAAAAATACTTTGGTTTTATGTTAATGTTTATAGTAGGTACTTACTTACTAAGTGCAGAAAGCAAACATTTTTATTTAATAGGTAAGCATTCGAAATACATAAATTTTTAAACGAAAATATTAGGTACCTAGGATAATAATTGGTTTGACACACACCATTTTTATTTTTTTTATTCTAATAAAACAATACAAAAAAAAGGGCTTTGTCGCATACGCGAACATGCCGCCCTAGATAGGTGGATATTTGAATACGATGACATGTCTATTTTTAGTATTTTTCTCCATTTGAGCTTTGTTTAACAAAGCTCAAAACCAGAACTTTTTTTACTTAGAAACCTTCTTCCTTTCAACACATGTCTGAATAAAGCACTGACTATTTGATCAATTTATAATTTTATGACGTTTATTGCTGGAGTGGGTTGTACTCGTATACATATTCCATGCTGGATCAAATTTTACGAGGATCCACGTAGGTATCGTGAGTGAGCACGCAATATTTATTACTTGGTATGGTGATGACTTCATGATGTTACTCTTTTTGTCGTATGCATATTCAAAAGTCTTTTGTCACAAGTTATTGTTCAGGTAAATCAATAACAAGCACAAAAATAACTTACTACCTACCACGCTACCTATCAACCAGCTGCTGGTGCAACATACAGACGTCCCACTGTTGGGCACGGGTCTCCCCCACAGACAAAGCTGCAGGCGGTCTAGAGCATACTCTACGCTGCTTCAATGCGGATTGGTGGAGGGGTTAGTTGCCAACCCAGTGTCGAATGTTCTCATCACATCCGAACCGAAGGCCTTCGGGTTAACGATTGTTTTCATCATTAAAAACAACCGGAACCAACAGCTTAACGTGCCCTCCGAAGCACGGTAGCGCCCATGAAATTTTGCAAACAACGGTCACCCTTTCACAAAACGACCGCGCCCGTCGTAGCTTAACTCTTTCGATCACATGAATCAACGCGAGCCATTGGACGCTACCGCCTACCAGGTCACTAACTAATACCTACTACCGAACTGACCAACTAATGTTTTTATGTTCCTAGCTATTAATCCATTCTGAGTCTTGTTTAAAGTTTGTCACAGTTTGCCTGTGGATCCTATAAGCATTGCTGCGAACCCGTTTGCTATCTCATTTTCATACAGTCATATCTACAGCTCCGTCAGCTTGCGTGATCGAATATTCTCCCGAGGCTATCAGTTTACTGAACTCAACGAGCCCAGTTTATACGAGCCAGTTGGTTAACAGAATTTACTGACTTGTTAGAACCTTTAATATTGACGCTAAAAAAAAGAGAAAAATAAACCGAGTCTCTCTGATCTCTAAGTAACTATTAACTTAACTCGTCACGTTACTGTCAAAGTACCTACCTACCTATCTAAAGTATGTATTTGTAAGAAATGAAGCTAGTTTAAAAAAAAACTCTTGTTCACACGTAAGCAAATTTTCGCGTTTGTAACTCATTTACCGGTACCACAGTATGTATGTATATATAATGGCTGTAGAAGTTTTCGAGAAAGAAGTTGTTTTAATTAAACTAATTTTAACAAGTTCTTTAATTACGTTCATTCAACTCTGAATCCAACACGAATTTTGATTAGTCTAAAAGTTGTTATTCGTTTCCCTGTCTTGGGTCGTAATTAGCAGTTCATCGTTTCATGAGTTCAATGTCTTCTCTTAATAATATTTTGAGTATGTACCTATGTACCGAACTATTATTGCAGTCTCAATTGAAGTACATAATTAAAACTTCATGTACTTTTTTATTTATACATTACATTGAAATAACAGTGAAAAAAAAAGCCAATTTTTTCCTATAAATACTAGTAGCTCAATCATCATTAGTGTTTTTAGTTCAGACAAAAGTAACATAGCTTGATGAGCTACGTAAAGGGGGCAAAATTGGTATTTTTGAGTGTATTGAGTGTGTAGTACAATTTTCAAAAATACAAAGACATGTGAAAATACTACAGTAAAACAAATCTATTTTTACAACTATGTAGATCATAGAGCATAGTTATCTAAGGTATTTCATGTTATCGCTAAAGTACCTTTTTGTAAAATAATACTGACTGTACCCTTTAATGTTTACCAATATAAAACAAAGAAAACCACAATGTTTCATTTAACATCCTACAAGCGATTCAATACACAGACTAAGTACAGTACTTAAAACATCAATTTCAGACAGACACTATGAAACGAGTCGTCTGTCCGAAGGACATAATTAGGGTATTGACACCCTCCAGTGTCTACGAGTCTACCTCACGGAACAAACAATATAACATTTGCTCACTCGCTAACGAAAAAAGTTTTCAAATCACTCGCAGCCGCTTACCTTTATTTGGTAAACGAGCCTATAAAGGTCACCGTCGACGGTGAATTCATCGAACTTTTTACTAGCGACAGCCGATCGGCCGGCGTCCTTGTCTTCAGTGTAAAAGATGCATAGGCGCGCGCGACGCGTGCAGTCCACTTCGATTGTCCATCAGTAATATACGATACACAGATACGGTCTGAACAAAACAGCGAAACAGGAATCTGTAGCGGTGACGGCGCTGAAACTTTCGCAAGCTGATTCGATTCGAGGTGAAAGCATTTGATTTTTTATCTGTACCGCTTTTTTATATATTTCAACTCATTACACACAGAGTGAACCATGTCGCTATATTGATTTTATACGTACGTAAGAAAGACATTGCGACCGCTGCACACGCTTCGCCCTAGCCATCTGACCTCGTTCCAATTATTCACGTACCTATTAGCGGTAGGTTTTGTGGGTGTTTTTGGGGATCCCGCTAGTGGAGCTAATAGTGATTCAATGCCGAGCCGCGCCAATGCAAATTGGCTTATGGATGCCTGTTGTTTCCAACGCTCGAGCTCCCCCAACGAGCGATCATAGCGATCGGTCACGATTCACGAACACTTCGTGGTTTACGAAGCTCGATACGTTGCCGGTTACTTAAGCTTTTATCATTATTTATAAGTAACTATAAATTAATATAAATAATGATACAAGTTTTCTTTATTGTGCACCAAATTAGATATAAATAAAGCTTAAAAAAATAGTAGTTAGGTACATGAAATCATTTAAACGATAGATTGCGATCCTTTTTAGGCATTAATCAGGAACAAGTGTTAACAGGTAGGATTTTACTCTTATCTTAGCGTGGTGGAATATGCTCTCGACCTCCTGCAGCTGTGGTGAGATTCGAGCCCAACAGTGGGACGTCTATGGGTTTTAGCATTAATACCCACGTTGAATGAATGAATGGGTATTTGAATCATAAAACCCGATCATAGACGAGACTAGGAGTGACGTTAAGACTTTTTAAGTTATTGTTGTACATTATATCATAGGTTTAAGTTATTATGAATTGTAAATCTGTATGTACAAAGAATAAATAAATAAATTTAGAACGAGACTCTCTCTTAAGAGTTTTGTTCTTTGTGTTGCTGTATACTCGTTTGCTATCCATATCTATAAAATATATTGATCAGCCTGGCATTAAGGATTTGTTCGTTTTTCGTTATTTTCCTTTCTGCAGCGGAACCCTAAAACAGCTTAGAATTTCATAGCAAACAATTATGTTCAAACGATTTATCAATAATAATTTTCTCGGAAAAGGAAATTGATTTTGTCGGAAAATATTAGTTATCGTGTTATCGTGAATTGCATCATTATTAATATAAAACTTAATGGTATGAGTAATTATTGTCATAAAATAGATTACTGGGATTATTTTATTCATACTCGGACTAGGACGTGTACCGCGTACCAATATAAAACTACAGTATTAGTTTGGCTTTAATATTATTAGGTTTGTATGATGATGTATTATGATTTATTATCGACTGTCCCGTTGGCGCAATCGGTAGTGACCCTGTTGTGCCAGGGGTCTGTGACGAATACTTGTGTTTGTTCTGTGTCTGGATGTTAATCTGTATTATAAAGCGAGAGATATTTTTTTGTCAAAAGTGTTCGTCACAAGAATATTTGTCCTGAGTGGGATTCGAACCCACGACCCCTGGCGCAACAGGTAGGGTCACTACCGATTGCGTCAACGGGCCCGTCAAATGATTTGTTTGTCTCTTAAAGGTCTTTTAGGTTTAGGGTAGGTAAGTTTATTTTCAGAGTATGTAATGTACGTCTTAGCTTGGATTACATGGATGGATGTATAGACTTTTATCTCGTTAATACCTCTTCTATTTAAACTACAATGGTAGAGTTTTTACGGTTAGGTACATCCTTGAGACAGGAACAGGAATTATAAAAGAAACTTTTGTTATATATCTAATCCACGCAAGCGAAGCTGCGAGCGTCCACTAGTATATTATATAAGTATATATTTAAAAATATCTATGTTTATATTTCCATTATGATGATTATGTTATGTAGTTCCCACGCAAATGATAGCAGTCAATTTAAAACCTTCGAAGGACGACTTCATACTCGATGTTTAAACTTGAGTGTAGTATAATAGTAGGCTACTAAAATACCTTTAACCTTAACTGGCTAACCGATCTAGAATGTTATCGACTTTATATTTTAACTGGCCTAGTTTTAGTAAGCGCGGCAGCAAAAGTTCTGTCTGCGGAGCCCGTAGCCCGTCTACGAATACGTCGTAGCATCGTAGCAAATAGCTACGATAAAGTAAGTTGTGTTTAGTTTATTGAGATGGCGACGTATACTACTACTATGTATTAAGTATTCTGTGGTATAGTTTCGCAACTTGATTTTTTGAATAAATGCGGGTAAATAAAAAGACGTATGAATGCAGACGGATCATTTTACGATTCAGTGATTCGATCTACTTTCTTGTAGACAAATTCACTAGCGCGACTTTTTTTACGGGTGTGAACTGAACATCCTCCTTATCAGCGAGATTGTCGCCTTGAAGATTCGGGTTTTGGAAGTCCTACTATTACTACCTGAGCAATGTCTCCAGGGGTACAAAACCCTTTGATATTTGATATCCCCGCTGTTGCGCGGGAAGACGATAACGACGTCGCAAACGTGGCCGCAGACATGCTTGCCTCTCGTCGCAATTACACCCCATGGGAGGGGAGTTATATATAATATATGTAGTAGCACGATATTTCCTAGAACGTACCGCCCCGCACCTGTGATTCTCACATACAATTAACTCATTACAAAATTCGCATACGAAGATGCAGCTAACACAACAGCTAAAGAAACAACGGGTAAATCTTGGTCATTAATCGGCTCGCTCGAAAAATTACGGCTCATTATAGTACTTTACAAGTCCACCCATATGGTACCAGACGCATAAATTTATATAAGAAGTGACGTCATTGTAGTATCTGCTCAGTAATGGCAGTAAAACTTGTAAAGGTCTCGGCGTGTCGTAAACTTGCGCGCGTCGCTTGCTCAATTGTAAGATGTTGCTTATAACTGTTATGTATAACGTAGGGAAAAGTTAATGGTGATAGATATTTCCATCAAATATAGTATACTGAATAAAGTATACACTAGTGGAAGCTTCGCTCGCGTGGAATTAGACATAACAATAGTTTCGCTTACACCTAGTAATATTATATAGCCTATGACACTCAGTGAAGATGCAGCTTTCTAATGATGAAAGAATTTTTGAAATCGGTCTAGTAGTTTTTGTGTGAAAACATTACAAACAATTTGTTTCTTCTTTATAAAACATACTAGTGGACGCCCGCAGCTTCGCTCGCGTTACACATTTTCGTCACGTCTGTCCGGTCAAGGAAATATTGGAAAAACGGACTAAAGATTGTCCGGTTTTCAAGAAAATTCGTCTAATAGGTTCATTTTTATAATAAGTATAAGTAAGATAAGTACCTATAGATTAAATTAAAATGATACTCACTTACTACAATGTTAGTAATGTTACCCAAAGTCGAATTGTTGTTTCAGTTCCAAATTTTTATGTATATATATATTATATTCCATGGTTTAATATGTACGCCTAGTAGGTAACAAGTTATTCTAAAACACACGACATGTACTTACATGTAAGCCGGCTACTCTGTAGCACTTTGCAGTAGACGGTAATTAAATATTTGAATTACGTTATTAATGAAGGAGAAGTCATTACACACATAAGCAAGATGTGAGCATCTTAATCCATAAGGGTATGCATATTTTTTTTATGGATATTAGATGGAAAACGAGCATTCGCATCAAAGGTGTTAAAAGAGCATATTCTAGGCCGGCAACACACTCATAAATAACAATTAATAGGTAAACGTTATAAACTGTGACATCCCTGTGGCTATCGAACTCTATCTATTTTTCCGTTATAGATAGCCATAATGATCACAGAACTCCTACAGAAACTTCTTTCCATAAATATCTTAAATATAATATTGGACCATACATTGTGTAAGTAAAGTGGATGTTCAGATAGAGTTCACCAAGAATTCACCTGCGGCCCGCACGTGGCACTCTCGTGCGGCGGTAACGAGACGCGAGGCATTGACGCGATTGACGCCTCACACACTGAACTCTTCAAAAGAGTGTGAAACGTTTCCTTCAAGGCAGGCAACGCACCTGTGATACCCCTGGTGTCGCACGTGTCCATAGACGACGGTGACCACTTACCATCAGGTATGTCTGTTTGTCCGTCTATATTATAAAAAAAGCATGTTAAAAAAAACTCTCTCTCTAACTCTATTGACTGATTGATCAACCTTCTAAACACCAAAAGCAAACATAACGAAAACTAGTTGTATACTGTCGCAACTGCTTCTCGGTTGGCTCTTGTTGTTATCTCTTGGTGGCAGTTCCCGTAGACTACAATATCGACGTTCAAAGTCTATTCAACCGAAAGTAGTAAAGTTTGACGACGACAGCCATTGTTAAAGCGGGCGCGAGGCGATAAATTTATTATATTATTATATTATATATTAAATTATATTAATTTAATTACTTAAAGAGATGCGAGATACTGATTTTTCATTAAATGACAGCTTTAATACCTAATAGTATATAACATAAAAGCCACAAGCTGCCCTCCGGGCTTATTAAGCTTATTATTATTATTATTTCTATTAAGTGCACACACCAAAGTGTTGATAATTAAAACTAGATTTAGAGTAATGACTATTGGTTCTGTTAAAAACTGACTGAAAACATCAAATTCAGCGGATAAAGAGGAGGCATGTACCAGTACCCAGTTTAATATTTAAGTTACCTTTAAAATAAGCTTAATTCACTTTACCTGTCTCGGATAAAGGTTCCACTTTGGAAAGCTCTTGGGACTAGGGCCTTCTTTTAGACGTAGAATGGAGATTCACTGTTGAATATTTAAATATTACGAAAAAAAGTAAAATTTTCGAAATGTCAGACTATCTATGTAAACAATTTATCGTTATATCGATAAAAGAAATAGGTATTTCTTTGTTGAGTAGGTAGGTAGAAAGGTATTTCGGTGATGAGGTCATCAACGGTTTGCGACTCAGAATTATCTGTAACCAACTTTGGACGAAACTCGTTTATGGTCTGTCCGGGGTTGTGAATGTTTAAAAATTTATTATTTTTCCACGTATAAGAACTTCTTGTATAATGTACATACAAAAACTTACATGAATAACGTTCTTACAATCCGACTTACACGCGTGATGTAATCGAAGTTTTGTTAATTTCAGTATGTAATTAAAAAATCTAACTACCTTCTGTTAAATGATAGAAAAAATCCAATTCACGGGAGCGCGGCTACGTCCATTTAATTAAAACGAGTAGGCGCATTGTATCGAGGCGTAATCAGCTTAGCAATGGTGCTGGCATTTGCTTAATTTTGTTATTACACCGGTATCCGTGGCAACGGCTAGCGACAAATGGTTTCTCATAATATTTACAACTTTGCATAATGACCTTGTAATCGAACCCCCATATCGTCGAATTGTTCAGGTGTGGGGGAACGATTCGATTCTTTGAATAGTGGATTCTGTTTCGAAGTAGCTGCTATTAAATTTGCAGGGGCACGCGGGCATGCCCAGTTTGTGCCAGACGCTAAGAACAAAGCTAGAAATTAAATAAAACGATATACCTAGTCATAGAAAGGGTCATTCCTTATAGTCATAGAGCCGTAAACTCCGTTCGGGTTTACTAAAAATATCGATAAAAAGTAGGTAGAGTAGGTGAATGTATGAAAAATATAGCTTACAATGAAATAATTCAATATTTTCAAACTTACATAAAAATAAATAAATATCATGAACATTAATTACGGCCATCTGACCCCAAACTAGGCGCGAACCTGTAGTGTTAGAGACTGATATACATACATAGATATTTTTAAATATGTACATACTTATATAGATATATTAACACAGACACAGAACAAACACAAGTGTTCAAGACATGAATGTTTGTCCTGTGTGGGATTCGAACTCGTAACACCACGTGTCTACCGATTGCGACAACTCGTTCTTGCGCAGTCGGGTAAAAATACACCGTCCAGTATTTTCTCATATTATACTAATATTATTTATAACTGTGATTAATTCAATAATTTTGGCCGAGAAAACAGACTTTGCTCTATTTTTACAGAAAAGCTTCTGATTGGAGTTCGTGTAGAGACGTAGTGAGCAAAGATGTTTGAACTGTTTATAGAATTGTAGCCGCACTGCGGTTTCATAGCAACATTTCAACGTTGGAGATGAATAGCTTGTTTGAATATTTTTTTAGATTAAATGCGGATGAATCGGACTGGGATCAGAACAATACTATTTATTTAATATAAAAATAGTAAGAATAGTTATCTATATAATATATAAAATTGGAGGTAAAACGGGGTTGCAAAGTTAGTATGAAACTTTGCCGTTTTTTAAAGTCAAGTGGGCAACCCGAACGCGGGCAGACGTCGTTAATGGGTCTAATTCTACGCGAGCGAAGCTGCGGGCATCCATTAGTTTACACATACAACGCAATAGCTAATTACTTTTTGTGCATTATACTGACGTAGGTATATAAAAGCTTCATAAACTGCTTGTTTTTAACTGAGAATATCACTTTTTATAGCGGTATCCTCAGGTGTTCAAGGCACTAGAGATGATAGAATGTTTTCAAGTTTTCAAAGCGTGTGTTACCGGCATGGTAAGCATTTGGCCAGTGTTAAATAGTATATTTCGCTACAAGTGCGGAAAGCCTGTCATTGCAAAGAGTTCCGACAAATGTCTACCCGAGCCGAAGGCGAGGGTTGACAGTCGGAACAAGTTGCAATGACGGTTCCGCACGTGTACTGAACAACTATTTTTAATACAGTTGCGAAAAAATGAAGCAATTTAATAAAATAATAAAAACACAAACTAAACTCGCAAAGAACATTTTTGGAAAATGGCGCCAACCGTAAAAGAATATAGAGTATTGCAGAGATATTTTTTTGTTTTCTTCTCCCATTCTGGGTAGGCAAAGGGAACTATGCCCATACAGCCAAGTCTTCAGTATAATTTTTTTATTGACATGAAATTTAATGCGATGAAATGAAGTGAAACCTAACCTAACTCATTGAATCAAATCATTAAATCTGATATTGAAACAAATTAGTAGCTTCTTTTTAGAATTATTTGGATGAATCATAAAAACTTCTATGAATTTTTTTTTAGTAAAAACTTCGTGGTTGGTTTTTTCTTTTTAGTAGACATTATTTTGACAGTTGGGAAAGAGAACGCACGAGTTCGGAAAAGGTAAAGAAAAAGCACGAGTGTGTAATAGCTCACTTCCCGAACGCTATACGTCCCTGTAATACGCCACTTTTTGAGCAACTGTATTAAAATAGTATATTTCGCTACAAGTGCGGAAAGCCTGTCATTGCAAAGAGTTCCGACAAATGTCTACCCGAGCCGAAGGCGAGGGTTGACAGTCGGAACAAGTTGCAATGACGGTTCCGCACGTGTACTGAACAACTATTTTTAATACAGTTGCGAAAAAATTAAGCAATTTGATAAAATAATAAAAACACAAACTAAACTCGCAGCGAACATTTTTGGAAAATGGCGCCAACCGTAAAAGAATACAGAGTATTGAAGAGATTTTTTTTTGTTTTCTTCACCCATTCTGGGTAGGTAAAGGGAACTATGCCCATACAGCCAAGTCTTCAGTAGAATTTTTTTATTGACATGAAATTTAATGAGATGAAATGAAATGAAACCTAACCTAATTCATTGAATCAAATCATTAAATCTGATATTGAAACAAATTAGTAGCTTCTTTTTAGAAATATTTGCATGAAACATAAAAACTTCTATGAATTTTTTTTTTCGTGGTTGGTTTTTTCTTTTTAATAGACATTATTTTGACAGTTGGGAAAGAGAACGCACGAGTTCGGAAAAGGTAAAGAAAAAGCACGAGTGTGTAATAGCTCACTTCCCGAACGCTAAACGTCCCTGTAATATGCCACTTTTTGAGCAACTGTATTAAAAAATATTTAACCGGTTTCAATTTGAAAACCGAACGCTAGCTTAGTATTAAAAAAACAAACCATAGACGTCCCACTGTTTGGTCCTCCCCCACAAACAAGTGTTTCACTGCGGAATGATGGACTGGTTAGTGGCTCACCAGTGTCGAATATTCCAAAGCCACCCAAAGGTTTCCAGCAAGGTGTAACGGTTGTTTTCACCATTGAAAACAACCGAGACCAGTATGCGTATGAAATGTTGCCACTAGCGGTCACGCTATGCTTCGCTGCGACCCATAGACGTCCCACTACTCGGCACGGGTCTCTCCCACAGACACTTCTGCGGGAGGTCTAGAGCATACTCCACCACGCTGCTCCAATGCGGATTGGTGGAGGGGTTAGTGGCCAACCCAGTGTCGAATGTTTTCAAGCCACCCGAAGGTCTTCGACAAGGCTTAACGACTGTTTCCACCATTGAAAACAACCGGGATCGACGGCTTTACGTGCCCTCCGAAGCACGGTAGCGCCCATGAAATTTTTGCCACTAGCGGTCACCCATCCACAAACCGACCGCGCCCGTCGTTGCTTAACACTTTCGATCACATTGAATCGAAGCGAGCCACTGGCCTATGGACGCACGCTATGCTTAAATACTATAATAGTATGCAGCCCTTACTAGTACGCTGGTATGAGCGTGAGCCGATTAGATACTGCAACGCGAAGCTTGATATGCTTACCTACCTAGAACATATTAGGTTTGATAATATGCTTACCTAGAACATTATAGGTATAATGTTACAACGAACAATCTAGAACCTAATGCCTTTCATTTGTTTAAATGTGGTCGTTTACATACGGAAAGTCATTATTCTGATTTCAAAGGTGACCTACAACGTTTCTTCTTGATGATTCTAATAACTCAAGTCGCCATGATATATTATGTGGATCATTGCTGTAGGAGTACCTAATCAAGTCCCCGTCCATGTGAAAAATAACCTCTATCACACATATATGTCACTAATCATAATATTAATATGTGAAGCAATAACTTTGTACAAAAATTATTGGAGGAGGTGTTTCAAAGTAGTAAAGTTTATATTATAGAGAAGAAGTGCAGACATTTTAATATAATATGCATTAGAATTACATTAAATACATTACACACCCTGCGATCGATTTGATACACAACATATTCAATAGTTGGTTATCTAGATACGATGGCATGTTTTTTGTTTATCTATATATATATATATAAAAGAAGAAGGTGACTGACTGACTGACTGACTGACTGACTGACTGACTGACTGACTGACTGACTGACTGACTGACTGACTGACTGACTGACTGACTGACTGCCTGACTGACTGACTGACATATCAACGCAGGGCCTAAACTATAAGGGTTAGAAACTTGAAATTTTGCATAGGGGTTCCTTTTATAACGTAGGGGAGCACTAAGAAAGGATTTTTGAAAATTCAATCCCCTAGGGGGGTAAAACGGGGGTGCAAATTTAGTATGAAACTTTGCCGTTTTTGAAGTTAGAGAATCGCCCGCGGAAAAAGTGTAATTAAGTTAACTCCTCCGAAGCCCGGTAGCGTCCATGAAATTTTGCCACTAGCGGTCACCCATCTACAAACCGACCGCGCCCGTCGTTGCTTAACTCTTTCGATCACATTGAATCGACGCTAGCCATTGAGCTATGAACGCTACATGTTGACGGTGTAACAGATAGTATTCCTTTAAAAGTCAAAGCAATCCAAGGGAATATATTTTCAGGATAACAAGTATGTTATATGCTAATTTAGGTTATCGTCTACCTATGTGCCAATTTTGATCTAAATCCGTTTTATAGTTTTTGCGTGATTGAGTAACAAACATCCAAACATATTTTCACTTTTATAACATTAAGTAGTAGGATTTATTTATAGTCAAAATAAAACCTTAGTAACCTCTCAAACTTGAAACTTAAAAAAAGAACTATGCTCGAATTTCGAACACTCAGCGGCGAACACTAGTAAAAGTAAAAGTATAAACGAAATTACGGTAGCTACGTGAGTTCGTAATTAAGTGGGCTTTCATTGCTACGTGAGTGTCTACTGTATAGCTACGGGCTACGAATTTAGATATAGGATTGTAGCTACCAACGACCTATGGAATTCGTATGTTTTCAGTTGCGATCATAATTTTGTAAGAAACTTTGATATGCGTACCTAATACATACTTTGGTACCAATCGTATATACCTCCACCATCACAACCCTTTCTTTGTCCCACAATTGGGACTGTCTCCTTTCAGAATGAGAAGGATTCATTAGTCTACCACGCTGGCAAAGTGCAGATTGGAAGACTTCACATGCCTTCGAAAACATTATGAAGAACTCTCAGGCATGCAGGTTTCCTTACGATGTGTCCTTCACCGTTACAGCAAGTGACATAAAGGCATAAAAACGCGTAAAAACGCATTTTTAAAGTTGTTCAAAATTATATTAAAACATTAGTTCAGAATATTTTGGATTTGATTACGGAACACCTGTGGGCCGGACTCAGTGACTGGTACGTACTCGTACAGAGGTTCTTAAGTATTCTAGTCACACAGTAAATTGAACTGAACTAGAAACGGTTGAGTATAAATATATTTGAACGTTATATTGTCCTCGTCGTTCCTTCACTTGCCTACTCGTATGTCATACAATATGTATGTTAGTACCTATGTTATCTTTCTTGAAGTGTTTTCAACGGTCTCCAACTTAAAAAGCAAATCAAAATACGTGAACACTTTTCGTTATTTTTTGTCACAGTATATTTTTCGTGGCTACGGAGTTCACACGTTTCTGTTCAGTTGACGTGTTTGATTTACTTTCCAACCACAACAAACTCGATCATTATTCGGTTCGGTGTAGGTATTTTCATAACACTTTGTAAATTGCTGGTGCGGTGTGTGATTGATACCTAGTATAATACTAACATATACACGCAAGGCCTTTTCGAAGTAAGTAAATGTATGCGGGGCTTTCAGCTCTGAACTGTTAAGTATGTAAGTAGGTACCTACCTATGTGGATTCTTAACCAAATGATTTTCTTATGTGACTAATAAGTAAAGAAAATAATTACAAACCTACGATTAGATTAAACGATTACGACTTAATTAATTAGAAACCTGTCGCATAAAAGATACATTTTAATAAGAAACTTTACACGTACTTAATATCTACGTTCAATTTACGTATTTCCGTAGTTTTTTTTCTAGAAATAATGTGCTCGGTACTAATATCATTAACCCTTATTTAACAAATTACATTTATTAACACACATATTGCAGAAACCATTAGGACTTTACTTTTTCATAATTATGCAGTCAGTGCCAATTCCTCCAGTGGCGCCCTCATCCTAGGGTAATATATTTTTTATAACTTATTTTACTGCCTAGGCTAGGCTAACTGCCCAGGTACTTTAATTTGTATAGATACCTAAATAAGGTACCAGCTAGGATACCTACTTACCGTGAAGATTAATGTAATGTTTAGTTCTCTCATAGCCGCATGATATATTTAACGAGTAACTTTAATTTTAATAGCATATATAAGGTAGGTACCTTGTTTGGACAAATTTAATATTTCGGAACATAGGTACTTACATGGCTTGTAAAATAGCAGCTATGTTTATGTTTAACAATAGAATATTCTCCTTCGCAGAGAAGTTTATATCAAATATGTTATTAAAGATCAAAATGATTGTAATGGACAATGCCCCGATACTGAAAAAAGGTAGTTAGGGCCAAGCCAAAATCCAAAATTTTTACTGTCGCTATTTAATCAACATAAGTATAATTACTTACCCGGGCTAAAAGTAATAACCGTTCTGGCCTAAATATTAGTTTTGCTGTTCGAACTAACCTAGTATTTAAAATGCACATGCACAATGCGGTGGTTGCGACGTCATCTACTTTGCAGTAATATTTTTGCCACTAATGCGCCTACACGAATTGTAAAGGTACTCCTGGATTAACGAAAATGCATTTAATAACTTGTTCTATTAGTGATTGTATTGACCGTGTGAAGACAAGTAGTAGTGATCAAAAAACTTGCACAGAACTTTATCTTTATTCTTGTGAAAGAACTTTCATATTATTTGTTAGTTACCTAGCTGTAGCTATATCTTATCAAATATAAATGGTAATTAAATCCAAATAATTCAAATAATCTTGTTTAGTGGCTTTAATATGTGTAACGTTTTTAATAGATGTATAGTGAAGTGTTACTATTCGTTTGTGATTGTTTTTTTGAATGTTTATTTAATTTTTTGTGGGTTTCCATTTATGAAGCGTCAATTATTTTATTAAAAAATACCTAATTAGGTCATAAAATATATACATAACGATATTAGAATATTAAAAAAACCGGCTTCAAAAATAAAAGTAAGAAATATTAATACCTACATTTGGTGTAGGTACTTAGAGTACATGAATAAACGAACCAATGTGCTCTAGATCTACCTCAGCAGTAGGTAGGTGGAGGGCTTCGTCTTCCGCACCGCCTTGGCCTGCCCTTTTCATCCCACTGTAGGGTTCGACTTTCCATTAGTAAACTACTAATTTGGGGGTAAAAAGTGGGTGGGGGGGAGGAGGGTGACTCCCCCACCCCCCCACTAAAATTTGGCTGCTCGGAAATTAATACTTTTTTTTAAAATAATTTTTTAATTTTTGAGGTTAAGAGTGCTAAAACATGCGAGTTTGTAATCGTATCATTCTAATTAGGTGATGAGGAGGGGTGCGCGGGGTACCTTTATCTGAACTAAGTTTAAACTAGCTAATTATAACCTACCTATCAAGGTAAAAAGTGTAAATAAATGTCGACGGAACCCCTGCGGGGGTCCCTATACTAGGTAGGGATACAACGTATAACTTTATAACGATACACTGTAGTCAGCACTGGGGTGCTTCTAGTTTTACATTTTATTTTTAAGTTCGATTAACCCAATTCATAATTTGCATATATATTTATAATTTTTTTTCCGTTTTTTATCGGAAATTATTTCGTCACATAACATGTCGACGGAATGTCGCTGCGCGGGGTTCCTTTTTTTGTTCAAAACTAAGAAAAGTCCAACCTGAACCTAACCTAATCTAACGTAATTTCGTGTCAGACAAGTCGGACTCTGTCACAAATGTCGACGGAACCCCGCTTCGCGGGGTCCCTTTTTTTGCGTAAATAAACATAGACAAACCTGAACCTAACCTAACAAAATTTGGAGTTGACTGTATCGTTTTTTCTTTGCGGGGGGCTTCGCCCCCCGAGCCCCCCTTTTTTTTTTTCGGGGGGCCTGCGGCCCCCCATGCCCCCCGCTTCTGGCCAGCAGATTAAAAACAATCTCAAAACTTACTGTTAAGGAAAATGCTATCAGTCAGTCAGTTCGTCAGAATATTTATAATTATAACATAAAAAAATTCAAAAAAAATTTAAGGAGTTCTATTCATTTCCGAGCACCAAAATTTCGTATACTGGCTACTATTAATGAGTTCTTTACGTAAAAAAATATTAGCTTACAACTAGTAGTTAAGTAATGGAATGTTGAGCCTAAAAATTTACAATTTTCAATATTTTTTTTAAGGAGTTCTATTAATTTCCGAGCAACGAAATTTCGTATACTGGCTACTATTAATGAGTTCTTTACGTAAAAAAAAAAATTAGCTCGAAACTAGTAGTTTACTAATGGAAAGTCGAGCCCACTGTAGAGCGATAATCACAAAGATTTGTAAGACTTTTATGGTTACTTTTTTTATATGGGACCACCACCCTAACATAAAAAGAATCATCAAAATCAATTTATTGGTGAAGTAATCGTACAAAAAACATACGCATACATACGCATAACACACGTACAATAAACATATAATCGAATTGTAACCTCTACTTTTTTTTTAAACAGTTACGACATATAGTCTGTCAAGAAAGTCATGAAAAGAATGTTTTAGGAACTAATTATTTTGCATGCTGTGGCAACACTGAATTACTATCAAGCTGTGTATATCACAGAGTACATTTTATCTAACTGTGCAAATGATCAAAACAAAACAGCAATGTTGGCAAAATAATATAATAAAAAGTAACCTGTAACTTTTCTAAACTAAGTGCACGTTGTGATATGTGTTTACGATAAACTTAGTTTTCAATGGGGTACTTAAGGCATATCTTCATAGTCGTAGTTGGCTATTTTAAAGTTAGTTCAAAAGTGTTATTAATGTTTTGCTGCAATTTTTATGTGTATCATATGAAACAAGTTATTATAAAATTGATGTGTTACCAAAACCATTTCTTATAGATGAAGAAGATACATTACGAGTAGCCAATTAAGTAAAAATCATCACCTCCTCATCATCACTGGCTGCAATACACCTTTATTGACTGATTCATTTTTATAGGCCACACTGGCAAAAGCACAGCTAAAACTAACACGCATTCATTTATGATTCATTACTTAAAATTTCCCACATTTTTATTATTTTTGAGTGTACAAAATTTCCATACTTACGGGTATTTCTGGTGACAGTTACTGAGAGCGCTAGCGCAGTCCAAAGTTTGACCTATGAGCGAGCTCCTGGGGGTCTTTAACACATCACTATTTAAAAAAAAAGATGATATGTGACTATAAATGCACATTCACTTGGAGTCTAGTAAAATCACTGAAGGTTATTTTTCCATAGTACCATATGAACTCCCTCAGCAGTTTACAGTCACAACTGCTAAGCTGGGTTCGATCCCCAGGTCAGGCTCAGAGCTTGGATTTTGTACTTGGTGCATTAGGCTTACCATTTCCACCGGAGTGGAGCGAGGCAGCAGAGCCGAGAAACAGAGAAATATTAACCAATGCAAGTCCCTGTCCACTTAAGAGGAGCGGAGATTTGTGCAATCCTATTGGTTAATATTTCTCCGTTTCTCGGCTTCGCTCCGGTAGACTGGCAGCCTAAATGGTGAAATGAAAAGTGGTATTATTAAAAAAAAAATACAGGTATGATATTATGATGTTACATTGTGTTGTTCCTTTGTTATAGACTGTCCTTGACTCCGGGAGTGTGGGGAACGCTTCGTCATCTGATGAAGAACTGGAGCAGTGGGAGCAGATATTCATGATGAGAGATGAGAATGGAAACAGTTATAATGATAAGTATGTTTTATATAATGCTCTATTTCTATTACACCAATATATGACATTGATACTACTTATATTGATAACAATGACATTCAAATAATGTATTAAATTTTTCTAGGAATATGAATATTGTGTTACTGTTATAATTTGCCTTGATTCTTTCTCTATGAAAGGCAATATGTATAAGTTCAGACTAAAGAGTACTAGTGATGTGTTTTAAGACGAATATGAATAAAGTTACACCAAAAGTTACACACAGTGGTAGCTGAGTGGTCATACCACTTGGCGACCACTAGTTTTTTTTAAATATTATAGATAGCAAGTAGTAGTAGCTCCTAATGCGTTGCCGGCCGTCGTGAAAGAGAGCTCTTTTTATGCCTTTTTTTGTCATTACATATAATTCCTTGTTAATTTATGATTTTTTTTCCACAGAAGAAAAAAGCGTAGCATATGGTGTCGGCCGTCGTGCATCCCGGTGTCGATAGTGATAGTGCTGATCGTGTTGGTGGTGCTGGTGCCGCTGCTGGACCAGCCTGGGCCAGCGTCGGCCACGTTAGCCGAGCGCTCGCGCCTGCAATGCTCAGATGAGTGTAGGTGAGACTTTCGCTATGGATGTTTGTCTGTATTACTCTGCACTGATACCCCATGCTGAAAAACTCAGGCGTGCAGGTTTCCTCACGATGTGTCCTTCACCGTTATAACAAGTGACATTTAATTTCCTACATCGCACATAACATAGAAAAGTTATAAGTGCGTGCCGCTGGGGTTTGAACCCGGACAGCTCGTGTGAAAGGCTAGTTCGATAGCTATCGAACTGTCATAACGTTCTCGAAGGCACGTGAAGTCTGCCATAACGCACTTGGCTTTTTTTATAATACAGTATAGTTATATTATTTTTATAATATTGTATAGTTATATTAATAATAAGTAGTCCTAGGTCACGTGCCCAGATCCCAGTTTCATTATTTAAAGTAGCCTATAAATAAGCATTTTGTTATGTCATAATAGTCATACATACTTAAATAAATTACTAAGTTATTTTTAAACGTTTTATTAAGTTAATTACCAACGCAGCTATGGTTTCAAAGCCTAATGAATCGCTTTAACCTTTGGCCACAGTGAACTAATAAGTCATAGGTATTCATAATAAATACTCATAGGTTGTGTAGTCATTTGATATTAATGTTAACCTATTTGTTTCTTATCTATCGTATTACATCGTTTCTAGAGTCTATCCAGTGTTGTGATAACAAGGTGTTCAAAAGCCAAATATCGAATATTTCATGTATTTTGCTTTACGGACTGATAGCTTTTTTTTTCAATATTTATTCAATGTACATACGCGTTAGAGTTTTATTATACATATGTATTGATTTTAAAAAAATTCTTCTGCACGTTGAAGGTCACCTGCAATTATATTCTGTACTAGCTTTTGCCCGCGGCTCCGCCCGCGTGGTCAAAGGGAATTAACAATGAGTTGTTTATCATACATGACACATTTATTGGTGGATGAATAGTGACAGTTCCACGATTAAAAGATACTAACTACTTAACTAAATTTTCGCTAAATAAACGCCATCTATTAACAACATCCGGAACTAAATATCTAGCAAATAACATCGATATCTTCCCATGGGGATGTTTTACCGCGGTAAAAAGTAGCCTACGTCACTCTCCACCCTCCTCACTATCTCCACACACAAAAACCATACCATATAATAGCTTCGTTGCGACGTGAAAGCCGGACAAACAAACAAATAAATAAACAAACACACTTTCACATTTATAATATTAGTATTCTGTATTCCCTTGCTAGGTAACAAGTGCTATTACGTTTTAACAAGCGGAAGCACAGCTTACGGTGCTCTCTGAAGCGTGGAAAGACTTACTGCAAATTGTCCCTAATGCAGCCACGAAATGACAGAGTGCAATGCAACACAATGACAATTGGTATATAAGACACTGTGATATTGATTATGAGCTCCCCATACCCGTGTATTACGTGTTATTTAAGTAAACACTACACAACCCAATTACATTAGGTAGGTGACATTGGTCACAAGTTACAATCATAAAAGTCATTTATGCCTAAATGCCTAAGTTCTCCGCAATCTACCTACCCGTTGGCGTGATTTTTTACTTTTACTTTCTCTCGATCTTTCTATTTCCTCACTCACTCACTCACTCACTCTCTCTCTCTCTCTCTCTATCTCTTTCTTTCTCTCTCTCTCTCTATTCAAGCCGAATTTGTCCACTGCTGCACATAGGACCTAGCCAATACTTTCAACCTAGAATTCCCTTGTGGCGCTGTTTGAATGGAATGGGTATATCCATAATCCATAATCAAGAAGTTATTTATTTTATTTAGCTTTCATGTGTACAACGGCAAAGAAGAATAAAGAAACACATACACAGAACACCTATACTAAGGTATTACTTACTTCCTACTTCCCTAAGAAATATCGTCGTTATTGAAAAATAATAGATAAAAGTTTTGTTTCAGATTATCTTTAGTGGAGAGTATCCCAGAGGGCCACATGTACCCTCCCAATTCAACGCATGCACCCACGAAGAACGCGTGGTTAGATTTAATAGACGAAGCTCAAAATTCCATAGAAATAGCCTCCTTTTATTGGAGCCTTAGATTTAATGAGTTGTATCCTTATAACTCGTCAGTGGAGGTGAGTAAACAAGTTATATAGAAAGAAATAATCATTCATTCATTTTTGCATATAGCAACCCCCATTATATACGGTCCGGCATCAAAGTCCAGCTCTCACTTTGACTGCGCAGAAGTCAAAATTATGGTATTGTCAGTCGTAAGCGCTGATTGGTTTGCCAGCCGTAATATGTTGCCCGCACTGTTACCCCATGCGCATCTATCCCCTTTGGATTTAGTTCAGAGCTAAACCTACGTGCCGCGAGCTATGAGGTGCCGAAATAGCAAATAGCCATTTGGCTCATGTCGATTGTACGTGATCGACAGAGTTAAGCAATTGGGCGCGGTCAGTATTTGGATGGGTGACCGCTAGTGGTAAATATTCTTGTGACTTACTGTGCTTTAGAGGGCACGATAAGCAGTAGCTTATGCGGACCAGTGGGTCGTGGTTGTTTACAACAGTTTTGTATAACAATCGTTAAGCCCTATCCTAAAATGTATGTTAGTTTGAGAACTTTCGACATTGGGTTGGCCACTTCTCATCCAATCCTCACTGCAGCAGCATTATGGAATATGCTCTAGACTCAGATTCATACTTAACATTGGAACTCCTATGGGTTGTAGCTTTATGCTTTACAAAAAATGCTAAACTACTCCGAGAAATTAATAATTAGTTTGCAAGATTTGATAGCAACTTCCATCACCACAATCCTATCTTGGTCCCACTGGCACGGGTCAACCCTTGGAATGGGGGTTAGTTTAAAGTCCACCACGCTGGCCAAATGAAGATTGGCAGACTTCACATGCCTTCGTCAACATTATGGAAAACTCTCAGGAATGCAGGATGTCTCACGATGTTTCACCGTTACAGCAGGTGACATTTAATTTTTTTAAACGCACATAACTTATGTCATTGGTGCGTGTCCCTTGGATTTGAACCCGGGATTAGCCACTTCGCTGTCACCGCATACAACATGCTAACCTTCAAGTTTTCTTCCAGGGAGAGCAAGTTTTCCAAGCTCTGCTCGCCGCGGGGACGAAAAGGAACATAGATTTGAAAATTGCTCAAAACTGGCCCACTAAGTTAAACCCCAATATAGATACAGAATATTTAGTTAGGAAAAAGGCCGCTCAGGTGAGAGAATTTAAACTTAAACCTAGTGTTTATCGTATATATAGCTGTAAACTTGATTTGATCTATTGTAAACCCGTGACATTTAAATTCTTAAATGCACATAACTTAGAAAAGTGTATGGTGCGTGCCGGTTGGATTTAAACCCGGACCCCTCGAGTGAGGGGAGAGTTCGATAGACTCTGTCACCGCTATTAGACAATCAACATTTACACAGAAAGACCCAACGCGTAACGCTCTAACTTGAACCTACCTTTAATGTTTTTATATGTTGAATTTTTTATATACCAACATAAGATATAATTCAAATTTGGTTGTTGATAGTTGACCTTATAATAACAGGTAATGTAATCACAACGCGCTTATGTACACTACACGAATTAAAATATTAGAAGATAAACTAAATATAAAATATATATAAAAATGTTATGTTGGTTTGTGTACGCTTCAAAAACTCAAAAAGTTCTGCACCGATCGAGCTGAAATTTTAGCATGATATATAATCCGCATCAAGGATTGTTTTTATCTAATTTTTGCATCAGTTACATATCCGCGAAAAATATTGTATATCCACAAGTATTGCAAAATTAAACTTATATGACATGTATTCTTTGTTTTGTTTCTAATTTCGCAATCAATCACAATGTGCCACAGCGAAGCGTGGCAGGGTACAGCTAGGATAAAATATAAAATCACAAAATAAATACAGAACTTCATAAAAACATATAATATCTAACAAATTAAAATTGAAGTTACTGTACTTTCTGTGACCAGTGCATATATTTTGAATGCAGGTCAGAAGTCTTAACTTCTCGAAGCTTCTGGGCGGAGGGGTCCTACACACCAAGTTCTGGATCGTGGACCGAACGCATTTCTACATAGGCAGCGCCAATATGGACTGGCGGTCGCTCACGCAGGTAACACGACCTTCGATCATGGAATAAAAATAGATGCAGATCTTCATTCTAGATGCAATCGAAGGGTTTCGACAACATTTAACAATTTTTTAACAATAAATAATTAATTATTAAAAAAAGTTTTTTTTTAAAAAGCTTTTTCTAACTTTTTTTTTTATTTTCGTGCATTGTCATCGGAACCAAATATGTGTGCCAAATTTCAGCTCGATAGCTTCAGTGGAAGTGGGTGAAATATTGATTGCAAGATTCCAGGACATACATGAATACATACGAGTGAAGTTAAATAAAAGCTTTTAAAATAGATGCAGATCTTCATTGTAGATGCAATGGTTTTCAATGGCAATGGTTTCGACTACGCTATTGTTAGAAATTGAAAAAATAAAAAACGGGACCGACGCATAATGTACCCTCCGAAGCACGGTAGCACCCATGACATTTTGTCACTAGCGATCACCCATCCACAAACCGACCGCCGTTGCTTAACTCTGTCGATCACATTGAATTGACGCGAGCCACTGAACGTGCCCAATACGGCCCCGTAAACGATCGATCGTCACAAAAATGCCAAGCAAAAAATTTTGTAAATCGTTAACGATCTTGACATACACTATCAATTCGTCTTAGCGATCGGAAAGACTGAAACGACGGATCGTACAGATCAATTGTACCGTGTATGGGGTACCCTTAACGTTTCGTTTACTATCCTCAAATATAATGCCCAAGCGAGCGAGTTATAAAATTGATTTATTAAATTAAAATGAATTACGGTTGTAATGAAGCGCTTCGCTCTTAAGCCGCTATCAAATCCACGGTCTCAATCGGATCTATTTGGTCGCGATAAGTATCGGCTGTGGACTTATGGAAATTATCCTTCATATATTTTCATTCGGATTTTACCTTTCGCAATTTCGGGATTATACGTATCTCGATTTGAATTGAGTTTGGTTTCAATTGAATATTTTATCTTAGGGATTTTTTTGTAAAATACAATGGGAACAAAAAACTGGTTCTTTAAAATCGTAAAATTTATGAAGATCGATCGTTTAAGGGTGAATGTCTTTTATAGCGCCAGATTTTTAACTTTTTTATAGGCTAGCACAGTAGCTTAGGGTAATAATAACAATACTAGAATAATAATAACAGAAGTGTCATAAATTAAAAGCAATACTAAAGCAGTCTGAACAAAGAAGAACTTTTAAGATGTCAATTTCATGTGGTCTCCTGCCGTTTATGCAGATATGTACTTAGAAAAGAAAAACATATTCCCATTACCTCGCTGCTCGTAAGCTGTCACGAACCTGTATAAATTACGGCGGCTCTGAAGTATTCAGGGTTATTAGTGTTTAATCATCTAAGTCTTAGATGATTAAACTTAAATCTTAGATTCTAAGATCTTGACATATATTATGTTGTCAGGTGAAAGAACTCGGCATTGTCGCGTACAACTGCTCCTGCATGGCGACCGACTTGGGGAAGATCTTCGATGTGAGTAACTGAATAGATATATTAACGCTACACACACACACACGCACACACACCCGCGGTAGGCCCAGGCCTGTGTTGCAGATGGTGGACACACAGAAATCAACACACACACTTTAACACCCATGAGTCTTGTCATCATCATCATTATCCAACCCTTTCTTTGTCCCACTATTGGCTACTCTCAGAATGGGAGGGATTAGGCCTCCACAAGTCCACCACGCTGGCCAAGTGCAGATTGGCAGACTTCACATGCCTTCGAGAACATTATGATGAACTGTCAGGCATGCAGGTTTCCTCACGATATGTCCTTCACCGTTATAGCAACGTTTAATTTCTTAAATCGACGGATATTCTTAATAAGACGGACAGCGAAGTCTTAGTAATGGGGTCTCGTTTTACCCTTTTGGTACGGAACCCTAAAAATGAAGTTGCGTGTGCATCAACGTGACTGCATCGCAAACGACGTGTAAACGTAATTAACAATAACTTTGTACACTGTACAGCGGTGACTGCGAATGGCTATCGAACTCGATGTTTATTCGAGAGTTCCAGGTTTAAATCATAGTAGCATGCACCTATGACTTAAATATGTGCGATTTAAGAATTAAATTAAATTATAGATATAAATGTTATCTGCATTAAAATCCGTGAGCATAACTTGCTCCATTCCGTAGCGCGCTCAGTGACTTTGAGCTTGTGAATGAGGCCGATGGTAAAAAATTACATTCACCCATCCCACTACGTGCTAAATGTATACTGATTCTACCTATTGGTGACCTGGATTTAAAATAAATGGCATAAAAAGTTCCTTTTCTTCGAAAATATAAGTTTTACGACACCAATTAACTTTAATGCATGCCGTCGCATTCGGAAGAGTTGGTTTATTGCAGAGAAAAATCAATAAAACTCGTTTTATTGCGAAGCGTCTTCCGCTAAGCGATTTCTTGGCGACTTCTTTCGTACTTCTATCGTTTTTCCTGTTTTCCATTCATTCAATCTATTGTTTACTTGGAAAAATCCTAGATAGAAAAGCAAATGAAATAAATGCGTTATTCTTTTATATTTTCTTAAAGTTATATCTTATCAAGGACGAATTTATGATTGATTTAAGTCATTGCATTTCCTTTTATATGTTATATTTTATGGAAAAACGTATGTAATATATTTAAAAGGCTGATGTTGACTAATTTTTATGTAACGTTTCCTTTACAATAAATCCATAATATTTAAGTAAATGATGAATGTAGCGACCCCAATAAATTATTCTTATTCTTATTATTATGTCTTAAGAATATAATTGTGATTATTATAATGTCTTAAGAAACTTAATTGAATGTAAATTATTAAAAAAACAATTAAATAGAACGTTTCTACCAGGTATACTGGCGTCTGGGCGCGCCGGACGCGCGCGTGCCTGACTCCTGGCCGCCGGAGCTGGCCACCGACATAGACATGGAGCACCCCGCCAACATCAGCGACGGCGGCGGCGGCAGCTACGGCGCCTACATCACCGTGAGTACCGGGGCCGCGCTCACAACCAGCGCCGCGGTGGTACATTTACAGGGGCCGCGTCGACAACCAGCGCCAAGAGATTCGTACCGGCGAATTATACAAAATCAACAACGGCAATGCCAAAATGTATTTGACATTCACACACTGCCATCTGATCCCAAATTAGGCGCGAACCTGTACTATGGGTGCCAGAGACTTACATATATAGATATATATTTTTATATATACAAACACACAAGTGTTCGTCACACGAATATTTGTTCTGAGTGGGATTCGAACCCACGACCCGTGGCGCAATAGGTAGGTTCACTACCAATTGCGCCAACGGGCCCGTCATTATGAAACATTGCATTCATAGTAAGGTCAGTATCGCGTTTTACCACGATTTTTGTGTTAGTATTTTATCCCATCTATATATATAAAAGGAGAAGGTGACTGACTGACTGACTGACTGACTGACTGAACTGACTGAACTGACTGACTGACATATCAACGCAGGGCCTAAACTATAAGGGCTAGAAACTTAAAATTTTGCACAGGGGTTCCTTTTATAACGTAGGGGAGCACTAAGAAAGGATTTTTGAAAATTCACCCCCTAAGGGGGTAAAACGGGGGTGCAAAGTTAGTATGAAACTTTGCCGTTTTTTAAGTTAGTGAATGTCTAATTCCACGCGAGCGAAGCTGCGGGCGTCCACTAGTTTCGTTATAAAAAGGAACAGACCTTATATTAAACATGTACACAATAAACGGATTTAAAATAAAATGGAGACCAAAATTGGTAAGGTCGGTTGGACAGCAAGATCACATTTGTGCATTAATTCTATTGATATATTGAGGCCACGGTTGCTAATTCCGTTTGCGAAGTTCGAGGTTGGTCTATTTGATAGTTATTGAGGAAACGCTTTGAAATATTGTTATTTTTGCATTGAAATAGGAATAATTTAAAGGTATACTGTTAAGAATTAAATTACAGTTCAAGATCACATGAATAAGTATAGCAGTTAAGAGAAATACGCGGTAATGACAATGTGTTATAATGTGAATTGTTTAGATTTCGATGAATATATAACTACTTATGAAAGTAGTAGATAAATAGCCTTTACATATATGAAAGAGAGAAAGAGAGTAATATTCTTTGACAATTTCCCGCCATTATAATGCCTGTACACAATACTGTATACAAGGCACCTCATTAGGCCGTAAACGAGACAAAGAATTGTGGGTTTTCGGGAAATGCTTGCGAGCTAAACATTGTAAAGAAAATGGTAATGTGCATTTCTTTGATAAAGAAATTCAGAATATCTTTCTTTGTACAATAACTAAGACGGTTTTACACACATTATGTAAGAAATAGCGTTTTATAAGTTTACTATAGACCTTGCCTCTATCCCATCCAACAAATTATACCCAGTAGTGAAAGATACAGCAAGCTCATATGATTTATGTCTCTCCTAATCGGTGCCAATCCACCATCCTTCAGTGCCTTCTGAAACCAGAGCGGTTTCCCGCAGTCTACTTAGGTCACCTGGTTGGACCGAGTTGGAACTATATATACTGTTACTAACTCTACCCAGGTCTAAATGTCACTAACATTCCCTCTTCCTCTTAGCTATTTACTAAACCAAGTAATGTTCATAATACTAACACTCTATTAACTAGACTAACAAGTGACCTTCCCAGTCCCTGTATGAGTTTCATTCAAAGTCTGGGTGTGCCTCATGCTCGTTAGCTATCTACTATCTATATAAAACACTGGTCTTCTCCACTCGAACAGATTTACTTATCTGTTGTCTGTCCTACGAGCGACCTATTCTGCCCGTTGCCACTTCAGCTTGCTAACTCGTTGTTCGTCTTCGGATTTCATTGTAACTAATCCGGTCGTGTCGTGTAGCGCAATATCGAACGAATACTCTCCATAGTTCAACGAGCGACTTGCAAATGAGGCTGACGGTAAAGGATCGTTATAAGTAATTACTGGCAACACACTTTGCTCTAATACATCTCTTCTTTCTCTTTCTTTCTTCTTCATCTTTCGACTTCAGGTACTGGTAGTTTTGATTTCAAAATGTGTCGTAACTGACGTAATAGCGTTCGCTAACAAATTATGTTTTCACTCGAACGAATTGTGGTGAGTCATCTAATGACTTTTCTAAGATATGTATTTTAGTTAATTAAATGCCAGTCGTTTTAGCGGCGAAGGAACCTCGTAAAAATACTTAGAGATATCCATAATATATTCATTTATTTACATATGTATTTATTTATTTATTTATTCATACAGAAACAATTTACAATTAATAAATAATAACAATAATAATAACTACTAAGTCTAAAAATCCACCAAGTGTCGTGGTGGGATACGGCCGACGCCCTAAGCCATTCTTAAATCGCGAGGAGACCCATGTGTCATAGGTTAGTTATGGGTGTGATGACTGTTTATTTTAGGGTGTAAGATCAATAATTTCCATGACGTCTGTTCTGGTGTCAGATGTGTTTAATCAACTGTTTCTTTCATGTTTAAATTTATACGTGCCTATTAATTAGCGCCTCTTGAAACTCGTACTCGTAATTTTCCATCGTTTATTGAATTTCTAGAAATTTTATTATATAGGTATACCATCGATACAAAATTTTCTAGTTTTTCACTCTAAGAAAAATAAATAAGAAGGTATCCGGTAAAGGCAATCTTTTCTTTACATTATTCACGCAGCTTCGATCTCGTCCTTGGATGTTAAGCGGAACGTATGAACGCCCCAAACCCTACCGTTCTTGTTTTGTTCTGTGTAAAAATTATTTAAATTTATGTAAGTCTTCTGAGAGTTCGTTTGAAATAAAGTGTTGTTCTTGTGGCAAGGTTGTGTGTTTAAATATGGCTATATTGTTTATGTTGAGTAGGTCACTAGGTACATCAATATAAAAAAGTTACAAAATGCTGGAATGCTATTATAGGCGTTCTGAAAATGACACGTTAAACCTAGTACAATTAGACCACCATTTTGCTTCGTTTCGCTTCAGTACATGACTACTTATGTTAACGAATGTGCCTTTTGAATGTTACAAAGAACATAATCTAAGTACAAATTTATTTTACCTAGTACCACCTTGAATAAATTCATTTCACAACACAAGTGTAAAAAAATAAGATGATCGCTTTAAATAATACTACTAATGTCAACATATATACATTGCTACACATCAAATAAAAAACCTGCACTTACATATATTATGTATTTGATGTATTATGTAGATACAATGCCCGAATTGTGATAGATTCCACCGAATTTTGTCAAAATTTCTTCTTTAATCTTATTCAATGACGACTGCCATTTTATTTGAATGAAAGCTCGCGACAAAAACTTATTCAATAAAAACCGAACTTACGTTAACATAATAAGCTTTCGTGTGTCGGTCGCTACACAGTACATTTGAATACCTAATTGTTTACATGCGACGTTGCTCTCGGGAATCGTAGCGTTAAGATATTAAACGTTAACAAATGTTTACGATAAGGTTCTTCAGTCTTCAGCTAGCATGGTCTGTTTGGTCGTTACCGTTTAAACGGTCGTGGGCGGAGTGAAAAGCAGTTTCATAACGTTTTATGGCGCGGAATGAGTGACCTTGAACTTCGGAACCTACATAAGGCTGTTGAATACCTGGATATCTTGAGAGTATAAAAAATTCACTTTATTCTAACTCTTTTACTCATATGTGGCCTCGGAGTGTGATAGAAAAAGGCCGAACTATATTATCATGTTTATTTCAAATGTTAATGGAGGGAGGTGATTGGAAAGGTGTTGGTTGCAGGTTACAGGTTACACTTTTATAGCTGTGTCAAGTGCAACCCATCTTGACAGACCAAAACTAGCCTCTTTTTTTTTAAATTTTTCATATATTTTATGATTCATTCAGAATCTATCCCGGATGTCATGTAGAGGCGGTAATGGATTGCGTCTATATCAAAATCATAATAGACTTTGGATGGAACCTGTCTCCTCCATTAAATTTTTTTGCTAATTACATAGCAGTTTAAGCAGCCTTAAAAACTGATCTAATTCGTCTAATCTCATTCGAATGAGTTGTGTAGCACTTGGAATCCATTAATTGAAACCATTTCTTGTTTATATTAATCATCGTAGGTGCAAGGTTAAAACGGAAAAAAGGGTTATGTTTCTTTGGAATTTGAAATATCAACATTGTTCTAAGATATTACTAAAGCTAATTCCTCTAGTATAAGTTACCAACGCAACGTTACCATTTTGACAATTACGCAGTGGACATTTTATTAGGGTCGGCGCTCAGGTCTCATTGCTGTAACCTCAAAAGTTACATTATGTAAAGATGCCATACAATATACATATGATGTTAGTAAACTGAAGCAATTTTAAAGAAACTTAAACATATGAAAATATACAAAAATAAACGTTATTTAGCCACATCGAAATTATTTATTTATTTATTTATTCAAGTTTATTGACACCTCTAAAGAGATATACAATGGGCGGACTTAATGCCTTATGGCATTTTCTACCAGTCAAACCAATATTTTTTTCAAATAATGCTGAAAACCTACCTACTTCTTCCTCATGATTAATTCTAGAAGTTATTATAACTGAAAATACTGGGGAACCTTGAAAATATTAGGTTATCCCGGCGTATAGTCAAATCCCTATAAAAGCTAAGAGCTTGGTGTCAGGTTTCATTAAACGGTTTTCCGCTGACCTCGCAAGCGCTTTCAACTGCTGACTCACCTACTTCCAATGACTTCCATGTCTTTTGTTTGTTATTATAATAGCAAAAGCATGTAGTTAAAGCGTAGTGTGGTTGAAGCCATAGCCCAATGGCTCGCGTCGATTCAATGTGATCGAAAGAGTTAAGCAACGACGGGCGCGGTCGGTTTGTGGATGGGTGACCGCTAGTGGCAAAATTTCATGGACGCTTCCGTGCTTCGGAGGGCATGTAAAGCCGTCGGTCCCGGTAGTTTTCAATGCTGGAAACAGTCGTTATGCCTTGTCGAAGACCTTCGAATGGCTTGATAACATTCTACACTGGGTTGATCATAGACTCTTCGGTATTTTTTTTTGTTGTGTGCTGAAATCTCGATAAAAGGTAAGAGCGCAGTCCCACGTTCCATTAGACGCTAATGGAAGCCTGACTCCGCATCCGCTGACCTCGCATCGCTGACTCATCCACTTCCAGCTGTGACTTTAATGGAAAACCTTTACATAAAATCCTAAAGCGGTTTTATAGACGATTCAAATACAACTGGTATGTTGCTTTCCGTGTGAATTCTGTGTTCGAATCGCGTCCATACACTTCCATTCATCCATGTATTTGTCAATTGCTTGATAATTAATTAATTATATATGCATACAAACTCTATCCTACCCTGTGCCCAGCACTATACCGCCTTCTTCAGGACGTCTGTCCGCCTTATCCACCTATAATTAAAGGACTTTTCTTTCGCACCCATTATAAGTAGTTAAAACAGCACTTCAACTTGACCAGTGTTTTAAAATAAAATTCCAAGTCACACACAGTATTTCACAACTTTCTTACTCATCGACCCATAACGCTGAAATTCTATAAAAAAAGTATCTACTAACATTAATGTTTTAGACACTGCGACTACTAGGTTAATTACGCTTGATTATTCAATACTAATGGTAACGATTACTTTATAATTCGGAACGAAGAACACCGGCCAAGGTCGCGACTTCGAGGTTGATTGGGGTTGTACTCCCCTCGAGTACATACCAAATAGATAGAACATTCATACGCATATTGGCTTTGAAAGTTTCCTGGTAATGCCGCCGCGGCGCTAATATCCATTCATTGTTAAAACAAACAATACGAGTGAATTACATGGTTGAAGTTGATCTATAACAAGATCTTGAAGTTTAATTGATCGTCAAACTCGAGTTGGATTGGTATAAAATCTCCTATCAATCTTTTAGTAGGTACCTAACTACCTACGTCATTTACGAGTAGGTAAGGCTGAGCGAATAATCAAAGTAAGACATAATAAAGAAAGAAATTGACCAGTTTCCAAAAAATTAAATAGTTTTATATTCAATTTTTGTGTTGCAATCCTAACAAGGAATAAAAAGTCTTCTATCAGGAATATTCAGGCACACATTTTTAAATTGTTGAATTTATAATGTTCTATTTGTTAAAGAAAAATTTTACTATTTCACTGTGATTTAAATAAAATCACATTGACAACCTAGTAAATTTGTATAAGTCAAATAAGTGAATTAACATAATGCATGTATCAAATAGCTTAGACAGGATGTCGCCTCTAGTTGACATTGACCTCAGTGTGTTCTAGTAAGTTTCCAATCGCCCCTTCATAGATCTACTTTGTGGTGACCTTCTCAGTCAAAAACAAAGGGGGATTCCTTTAGAACGATGCGTGATAGTAATGTAAAAGGATCTGTGAACCGGGTTTTCCAGATTAATAAATCTTTAATTAATTAAATTTAAAAACAAATCATAAATTCTAACGAATTAGTACTTATATTAGGTATAACAAAACATACTTAACGAAGCATACTTCTGTTACCGTTTATAATTTAATAAAAAAAATCTGTGTATTTTCTGTTAGTTAATTTTTCTCGTTTATTTGTTTAATTTAATTTTTTGTTTTTAGATCTATCTGTACAAATAAACACAATGGTAACGAGATTGGTACAACTTGTATTAAATTGCACATAAAAATCAAACAAAATCATTTTTAGTAATGTGTGCTTTGTTTACTTGTGTTTAGATACTACTAAATACTTATTCATTGCCAGTAATGCCTTTACTTATTAGACATTAGAATTGATGAAACCAACTGTCGTTCGTCCGTACAATGCCCCGCACGAGCTAACAACAGCTATTAAACCAATGATTTATGACTTATAGTGCTTTTGGCTGAGGTTTTGTTGTTAAACGGTTTTACTTTTCAAATTTATGAGCTAGTGGTACTTCTATCTTGTTTTGGAACTTTTATCATGTAGGTTTGTTTTAGCTTTGGGAATAAGGTTTAGTGAAATAATATTTTCTTTGTATTTTTACAATAGTACGGATCCTTTAAAACTAGTCGGTTCTTGGTAGTTCAAATATGATCCGGTTAATTATTTTATATGTGGCATGTTATTGCTCAGTTTTACCCCTTTGTCCTTCCTCTTCCTCCCGTTCCGCTCGGAAAAAGTGCCCAAAGTGCCCCGTGTCCTAAAGTAGGTCAAAGAAAGGGTTGTAGTAGTGGTGGTCCCTCCTTTATGGTTTTATAATTATTTGTACTTTGAAATGTTACATACGTGTTGAAATCGACGTAGGCAATTAGTTAATAGTACCAGTTGGTACCAGTTGGTACTATTAACTAATAGCCTACGCCGATTGTTGTCGTCGAACATTGAAGGACACATCGAGAGGAAACCTGCCTGCCTGAGAGTTCTTCTAAGGTTCTCGAAGGCATGTGAAGTCTGCCAATCCGCACTTGGCCAGCGTGGTGGACAAAGGCCTAATCCCTCCTCTCAGGGGGAGACCCGTGCCCAACAGTGGGACAAAGAAAGGGTTGTGATGATGATTTATGTAAAAAATATTATACGAGCGGAGTCCCAGCTCAATGTCGTATCTCGTAAATTAATTTAATAATCTGTCCGAGTGGGCGCTGGGCGGTGACAGATATGCCGCGATACACCATCGGGATCGTAAAGCGAAGGCCGAGGCCGCGGCCGCGCCGTAGCCTTCGCGTTTATAACGCTGTGGAAAGTGGTAGATAATACAGATTGGTTCGACATGCAGCGGTCAGTTCAAGTCGTTATGGATCACCATGCATTTCCTGCAAAGTAGAGACGGATTGTAGAATCGGGGAAATGCGTTTCATGCACTTCGTGTTAAAGTTATGCACCATTTGTTTATAGTGTTCTTTAGTTAGTTGAGTTGTCAGACTAATCCACAGGGCCGGACTTAGAGATGTCGAGGCCCCCTGGAACCAAATTATTTTCCAAATGAGATGAACAAGTTTTTTCAGTTGAGTTTTTCAATCAATAATTTACTGTGAAACCGAGTAGATTATTTTAGTATTTATAAACATATAATAATGATTTCTGTTAATATTTAAGAACTATTTAATCATGTTTGTACAAAGGTAAAGGTGAAGGTAAAATCGGGGAAATGCGTTTCATTCACTTCGTGTTAAAGTTTTGCACCACAAAACTCTTGCTTAGTGTTCTTTAGTTAGATGAGTTATCAGACTGATCCGTGCGGTTGGCACTTATCTTCCCAGTTGCATTCTCCTGCGAATAGGAGCGTAGGCGAAGTCTTCTTCACCGCAGGACTCGGGTTTCCTAGATTCCTTGATTCACGTAGGGGATTAGTTACCAACCCGACTGTCGGCAGTCTTTAGATCGACGTGGCTTAACGATTGTATTCGTACGATAATAACCGGGATCGACGTGCTTAACGTGCACACGAAATCACAATTTAGTTATTAGTTAATACACGTTTATTTTTTCACCCATCCGCTGCCGCCCATAACAACTGTAACTCTAGTAGGGACTGATGGTTAGTCCAGTTAGCTGAGAGTCAATAAAAAGATTAGTACATTTTATTAATATCTTAGAATAACCACATTATATTGTCAAAGTATTGATCAACATTTAAACAATTGGTTACCTACATTCGTCCTTGTTTCCATACTGGATATATTTGATAGCTTACATGGAACTTAGCTTTACAGATAGACAATAATATTTAATTGCATGTCTGTGTTACTCGGTATTTTAACAGCCGGCCGCCCGACCGTGCGTGTAGTCTATCCTCGTGCTATCGTGGCTCTATCGCAATAGCTTTGCACACGAGTTGTTATTATTTTCCTATTTGTTTGTAATGTGTTCAGTGAGTAGGGCAATATAGTAGAGTATGTTGCGTGGCATACTAAATCGCCCCCCAGACGCAAGTTTTATGGACTCGACGCAATTAGGCTGCCTTTACACCTGCAATATAATTGGGCAGTTACAGTTTCGGGATGTTATGATGTTGTACAGTTTTATTTTAACTGTCTCGAGTAGTAATAACTAGAGATGCACCGAATATTCGGTTACTATCCGGTATCCGGCTTATCCGGCCCATTTTTTACTATCCGGCCGGATACCGGATAGTAATGTACTATCCGGCCGGATACCGGATAGGTAGTAAACTTGTTAGATTTGGAATCTACATAAAAAAAACAGTTGTAAAGTTGTAATCCAAGTTTTTTATTATTTTAAACAACTTTTATAAATCAATTATTTTAAGTTATTTGGTGATAATATTGATAGTTAACAAAATTATTTATTTGTAATTAGTAAGTTAACAGTTGTACTTGTAATCCAAGCTTTTTATTATTTTAAACAACTTTTATAATAAATCAATTATTTTACTTAATTTGGTAATAATATTGATATTTTAAAAAGTTACTTATTTGTAACTAGTAAGTAATATTAAATAATTTAGTATTGGAAAACCACTAAAGGTAAATTATGATGATAATGTAGGTATCATACCGCAGGCCGAATAATCGGCGGCCGGATTCCGGATATTCGGCTAGTGGTCAGGCCGAATATCCGGTATCTGGTATCCGGCCAAACAACTATCCGTTGCATCTCTAGTAATAACCATTAGGCAATCTGAGCGATTCACCAGACAAGTTAGCTATATATGTTGGACTAGTAAAACTAATTATAACATATAATATAGCCTTTATTACAGACCTTTTTACTATAAGCATTAAAATAAGGGAGAGAACCTCACTGTTACTTCGATTATAGTTCATAGTTCATAGTTTATTCATAAAAATATTTTTACACGTCAAAATGTTATATTTTAGTTGGTACAAGTATACCAAGGATACAAAACCGACTATGAATTTAATAAAAATTTACAAAATTTAAAAATTAAAATAAAAACAAATATCTGTCAACGTACAAATTAGTAAAATATAAATTCAGTGTAAAAAATTTCAATATTAAAAATACAATTATAATGTCAATATAAAAATTTAAATAAATTATAATAGGTTGGGGAAAAAGTTTCTTCGCATTTTTTATGAAAATTCCAAACTTTTTTTAATATAGTTTATTTACATTTAACTAAAGTATGTAGGTACCATTTTGTTCGATATCTTTTTGCCATCTTGTAGGTAGGGACATGATCCCATTCCTATAGAAATTTTGGGACTTCTGATCAAAATACCGCGACAAGTGGTTTTGGCAGTCCTCTCGTGATGTTAACCTGACACTGCCTTAAGAATTCTGAAGAGACCGAAACAGGTGGAAATCTGAAGGTGCAAGGACAGGACTATACGGCGGATGCATTAACACCTCCCAGCCAAACTCTCTTAATTTTTGCTGAGTGGCTAAAGATGTGTGAGGTCTAGCGTTATCATGATGAAAAACCACACCCCTTCTGTTGATTAATTCCGGCCGCTTTTTCTCAACTTCTTGCTTTAATCTCATCAGTTGTTCGCAGTAGAGTTCAGAATCGATGGTCCTGCCTGGTGGTAACAGCTCATAATGAATAATACCCTTCCAATCCCACCACACACACAGCATCACCTTGTTGCGAGTTAACCCGCGTTTCGCCATAGTCTGTGAAGCCTGACCGGCCTTTGACCACGACCTTTTTCGCATGTTCTTGTCGTACGTGATCCACTTTTCATCACCGGTTATCAGCTTCTTCAAAAATGGTTCGGTTTCATAACGTCGTAATAAAGAATCACAAATGAGTACACGGTTCATTAGGTTTCTTTCAGTGAGCTCGTGAGGTACCCAAATATCGAGCTTTTTTGTGTACCCAGTTTTTTTCAAATGCGCCAAAACTGTTTTGTGGTCAATTCCCAGTTCTTCAGCTACGTCGTAACTACTGACATGCCGATCTTGCTCCACTTTTTCAAAAGTGGCACCCATTTTATCCGTAATTGGGCGACCAGAGCGACGTGCATCTTTGACATCAAAATTTCCGGATTGAAAACGCATAAACCAAATTTGTGCTACTCTCACAGACACTGCACTAGGTCCATAAACGTCGCAAATTTTTTTCGTGGCTTGCGTTGCATTTTTACCTTTTTTGTAGTGAAATTTTAAAATGTATCGAATTTCTTCATTAGATTCACCCATCTTGGCGGTACGAAAAACAAATGAAAATCACACATTTTAATAATGTGAATTTGGAATTATGTTCTTTAAAATTTAAACTTTCAATGGTACCAAAACCAGCCAGATACAAATAGTATAGCCAAAGAGTTTTTATTACAAGTTCCTACATACTATAATGCGAAAAGACTTTTTCCCCAACCTATTATGTTCAAAACAATTATTGAGTTATTCAACATTTACTTGTCGTCAGTATTAGATTATATCCTGATTACCTATTAACTATGTCAAAAATTGTGTGATTTGATCATAACAACCAATCAATCAAACCAATTGAAACATTATCTTCATAGATTTGTATTGGTAATAAAGTCATGAAGATGGCCCACCACCAATCCGCATTGGAGCAGCGTGGTGGAGTATGCTCTAGACCTCCCGCAGAAGTGTCTGTTAGGGAGACCCGTGCCCAGCAGTGGGACGTCTATGGGTCCCAGCAGCGAGCGAAGATGGCTAAGAACAATTACTTTTTTTTTTCAAGATTTATTCAATGTTCTGATGCGGACTCGCTAGTTTTATTATGTATGTAGATTATTTATTTAGTTAAAAACACGGCACTACACAAAAAATGTAAATCCCTTGCGGACTTAATGCTTAAAACAGACTGCCAGTCGACATGGAAATAAATTATATTGATAGGCGCGTGGGGCGCCTAAAATCCTCCACGTGATGTTCGTTTACCAACATGGTAATGTTGTTTGTGTGTACTTAAAAAATTAATAATTCATTGATGTGTAAGGTTGTAGATAGCACTACCTCGTTAATAACAGTATGTTAATACATTCAGTTCGCTTGTGTGGGTTAGTACCTACAATAAAATTAATCGATAAAATACGTGGGGTTCACTGAAAGTTTTGCGTAACTCGTTAATAAAACAATTTACATGTAAAGTAATATATTTACTGTTTTCCAAATTTTCACCATTACGTTTTAAACACTTTTTCATTCGGTCAAACCATTTTTGAAAACATGAGGACCATAAGTCTAAGGGTCTTTTATTTTAACGCCTTACGTTGCTCAAACGAGGTGCTTCCTTGCCAAAAGCATTTTGTAGACGAGCTGAGTCTTGCGGAGTCTATAAACTTTTAAAATCAAAATCATCGCCATAAAATCTTTTCGTGTTAATTCCATTTTTTCTACGGACAGAAAACGAGCAGAACACTGCAAGAATCTCGATTACTCTTTCCAAAATTGTTATCATCCATCCATCCATCAGCCTTTTGAGGTCCACTGCTGGACATAGGCCTCTCCTAAATGACCACTCCGACCGGTCATGTGCCTTTTGAAACCAGCGGTTTCCCGCCGTGTTCTTCAAGTCGTCTGTCCACCTTGTCGAAGGGCGGCCTGTGCTCCTTTTCCCTTTTTAAAATTCTTATGTATAATACATAATGTTAGTATATACATATCTGTAATTGAACTGACAGTGTAATTAAAATATATTCCAGAGCTCCCCGCCCCCGCTCAGCCCGGCGGGGCGGACGAACGACGACGACGCGATAGTGGACATCATGCAAGCGGCCGAGGAGTTCATCTACGTCTCCGTCATGGACTACGGGCCTGCGCTCGAGTACGCGCCTAAACTCAAGTGAGCATGCAAGATACGAGACGCTATACCCACCGGCATCTGTCTCGCTCTGAATTAATGCACAGAAATCGAAATACAAATACAAATATGCGAATAAAAAACATTTAAAAAGAAAAATTAAATTAATTAAATTTAAGGCATCGTCTGGGGGGCGAGCGGGTTGTCATTCGTAAGCGCTGATTGGTTCTCTAGTACGACTATGGCCCCACACTGTATCCCCATGCGCAGGTATCCCCTCCGGATTTTATTCAGAGGTAAACTTGCGTGCCGCGAGGATTACCGCAACGCTTGCCGAAAGAACACACTTCGAACAAGGTAGCGCCCAAATTTTGCCATCAGCGGTCACCCGTAGATAAACCAACTGCATCCGTCTTTGCTTAACTCTATCGGTCACATTTAAGTCGAGCCATTGGGCTATGGACGCTTCACGATAATTTTTGGACCTTTTAAAAAGGTGCATAAAGTTTTTGCTTCGGGTGTTAATATAATGATAATATAATGTATGTATGTATATATGTATGTTTGTATGTTATAGTTGTGTTTACTCTTTTTTTCTCCCTAGAATATTGCCGCCTACCAATCACTATCTCACCATGGGTTGACTGGCAGAAAATGCCAATAGTCATTAAGTCCGCCCATTTTAACATATGTTTTTTGGTGTAACAAAGTTAGCTAGTTAGTATTTAAAAAATCCATCCATACTAATATTATAAATGTGAAAGTGTGTTTGTTTGCTTGTTTGTTTGTCCGGCTTTCACGTCGCAACGAAGCTATTATATGGTATGGTTTTTGTGTGTAGATATAGTGACGAGGGTGGAGAGTGACGTAGGCTACTTTTTACCGCGGTAAAACATCCCCATGGGAAGATATCGATGATGATATCGATGTTTTGTTATTTTCTAGATATTTAGTTCCGGATGTTGTTAATAGATGGCATTGTTAATTCCCTTTTCCACGCGGGCGAAGCCGCGGGTAAAAGCTAGTAAATAATATATTCCCTTGCGCTCGCCAGATTCTGGCCGAAGATCGACAACGCGATCCGCGCGGCGGCGCTGGAGCGGCGCGTGCGCGTGCGCATGCTCGTCTCGTGGTGGAGGCACTCGCCGCCCGCCGAGGACCACTTCCTGCGCTCGCTGGCCGCGCTCGCCGACGCGTACCCGCGCCTCGACATACAAGTGGTACGTACCAACTTACCAGGTTCTGGCCGAAGATCGACAACGCGATCCGCGCGGCGGCGCTGGAGCGGCGCGTGCGCGTGCGCATGCTCGTCTCGTGGTGGAGGCACTCGCCGCCCGCCGAGGACCACTTCCTGCGCTCGCTGGCCGCGCTCGCCGACGCGTACCCGCGCCTCGACATACAAGTGGTACGTACCAACTTACCAGGTTCTGGCCGAAGATCGACAACGCGATCCGCGCGGCGGCGCTGGAGCGGCGCGTGCGCGTGCGCATGCTCGTCTCGTGGTGGAGGCACTCGCCGCCCGCCGAGGACCACTTCCTGCGCTCGCTGGCCGCGCTCGCCGACGCGTACCCGCGCCTCGACATACAAGTGGTACGTACCAACTTACCAGGTTCTGGCCGAAGATCGACAACGCGATCCGCGCGGCGGCGCTGGAGCGGCGCGTGCGCGTGCGCATGCTCGTCTCGTGGTGGAGGCACTCGCCGCCCGCCGAGGACCACTTCCTGCGCTCGCTGGCCGCGCTCGCCGACGCGTACCCGCGCCTCGATATACAAGTGGTACGTACCAACCATAGATTTAATACTAGAGAAATATTGGCAATAGAAACATCAAAGCGAGACCAAAACTTAATCACACGAGTATGCGTGTAATGTGCATGTGTGCTGTAAGCGGTTGTCAATATTACGTCAAACTCTATAGGATTGAGGTGAGAAATACTAGAAATTCACGTATTTGATAATATTTTATATTCAATTCCTATGCATTCAAAGCATTTATATATTGAAATGTCATATTATTAGCCATCCATTTGTTAATAATTTCTTTTTCAAAGTTCTCAAACATTGCAATAGGAGAATAAAATCTTTCAATCGTACTTACATATGAAATGTATAATTCTGTGGATTTTCTTTCATATATGAGTTACATTCTGGTACTGTACACGTAACCATAATTATTTACGTCTAAATCACACCAAATGTACGCTTTTAAACGTGAGATTTAGAAAAATAAGCAAAATTTGTTTTGTTCACAACTAACGTTAGGTCACTACAGGCCTATAGCGTGTACGCAAATGGTCTCGCCTATCTATCTCGCTCTCACATATGAGTATCTATGTTCATTCTCTTTCGAATTGCCAATCTATCTAGTTAAATCTATGGTACCAACTGACAAACTGGCTCTTTTACATTATTGTTTGAACATCGCTGCGACCCATAGACGTCTCAGTGCTGGGCACGGGTCTCCCCCACAGACACGGGAGGTCTACAGCATACTCCACCAAGCTGCTCCAATGCTGGTTGATGGACAGGCTCGTGGGCAACCCAGTGGTCTTCGAAGGGCTGGATTTAGAGGTCTGGAGGCCTCAGGGCAACAAAGCAGTGGAGAACCCCTGGCCCCAAATTATTTTCCAAATGAGATGAGCTTTTTGCAGTCGAGTTTTTCAATCAATAATTAATTGTGAAATCGAGTCGATTTTTTGGTATTTAACAAACATAAAAATAAAGATTATTTTAGTATTTAACAAACATGTAAAATTATAGATTAATGATTTCTGTTAATACATATTTAAGAACAATATAATCATGTTTGTACAAAGGTAAAACCGCGAAAAAAAATTTTCAAAAGACCGCTTGCAACTGATCTGTGTCCCGTGACCAACAGAGGAACGTGTAAACAAACATGCTGACTGACCCGTTTGATCCCCAGCGCCGCTTCATAGTCCCCTCGACGCCCGAGCAGGACAAGATCCCGTACGCGCGCGTCAACCACAACAAGTACATGGTGACCGAGCGGACCGCCTACATCGGCACGTCCAACTGGTTCGGGGACTACTTCGTGGACACGGCGGGCGTGGCGTTCGTGTACCAGGGGGGGTGCGCGACGCAGGGGGGGTGGACGCAGGGGGGGTGCGCGACGCAGGGGGGGTGCACGGCGCAGGGGGGGTGCGCGACGCAGGGGGGGTGTATGACGCAGGGGGGGGGAGGGGGGGAACTGCACGCAAGACACGCGCGCCCAGCTGCAGGCCGTGTTCGAGCGGGACTGGAGTTCGCCGTACGCGGTGCCGCTAAGGAGGTTATAGCGGTAGGGTTGTGCTATAGTGATTGCCAGATCCATCTCTGGCGTGAGGATAGGAAATACTTTTTTTTTTAATCATAAATATCTGACCAATAGATAAATATCTAGGACATTCTCACATACGGCCATCTGGACTGGCATTCCTTTTTTTGTAAATTTTTTCTTTAAATCCATACTAATATTATAAATGGGAAAGTGTGTTTGTTTGTTTGTCCGGCTTTCACGTCGCAACGAAGCTATTATATGGTATGGTTTTTGTGTGTGGAGATAGTGAGGAGGGTGGAGAGTGACGTAGGCTACTTTTTACCGCGGTAAAACATCCCCATGGAAAGATATCGATGTTTTGTTATTTGCTAGATATTTAGTTCCGGATGTTGTTAATAGATGGCGTTAGTAAAATTCATTTGCAAGTTCTGAATTTCGCTAACAAATTATACACTATACAAATGTGTCATGATAAACAACTCATTGTTAATTCCCTTTGACCACGCGGGCGGAGCCGCGGGTAAAAGCTAGTCATGAATTAAATAAATGTCTAGGACATTCTCACACACGGCCATCTAACCCCAATGTAGACGCGATTTTTCACAGCTATCGCCAATCGCTAGTATATCTACACAGTAATAGCGGTAAGAGGAAAGCTCCGTTTTATTGTGACTATTATGATATTCATTGATAATTATAAATAAAAAAAGCAATGTGCTTTAAATTTTAATTTTATTATTTTCACTATCAAAGTTATGGGTTGTGTCTCTGTGAATTTGATTCGTAAGATATTTTTTGTATTTAATTCTATCGCAGTTCTTTAGAGAGCTAATAACATGTGACGTGCTATCGTGTAAATACTTATACGTAAAACCGCGATTGTTTTTTTAGACTTTGTACTTGTCTTTGCTTGCATAAAGCGGTCCCCTGCGCCATATCTAATATATAAAATTCTCGTGTCACAGTTTTCGTTGCCATACTCCTCCGAAACGGCTTGACCGATTTTGATGTAATTTTTTGTGCTTATCCGGTATCTATGAGAATCGGCCAACATCTATTTTTCATCCCCCTAAATGTTAGGGGTAGTCCACCCCTAAATTAATTTTTTTATTTTTTAGACAAAATTTTTAATTTCTATTTTTTTATGATACAGCATTAGAAAATACATACCACCCTGAATTTTCAACCTTCTACGATCGACCCCTATTTTTCCATCGCGATTTTTATTTTTAATAATATACATGGCAAAACAACGTTTGCCGGGTCAGCTAGTCGAGATATAAAAACGTAAAATTTCTATTCCTTTCAAATGTATATCCCATAAACTCAGTTATTATAACTGGCCGATATCATAAGCTGTCGATGTATAGCGTTCGATCTCACGAGTTCATTCCGATATGGCGACTCTGGGGACTGATAGTATTAGCGTTTTGTATGACAGCGTGCCTTCGTACTTCAAGTGATTTAAAATTACTTATCGACTATGCGTGAGTGTGTAGATTTTTATATCGTAGTTGTAAGATAAGTATATGTATAAGTTTACTGAACTAATACAAATAATATATTGTAGTGTTCGTTTGTTCTATTTTAGTAGCTTTGTAAAGATTAACTTGGTGCGGATACTTAAAGTAATGGTTATTTCATTCGACTGTTTTTGTAATATTTATTATTACCTATTAAGCAATATTGAATTATAACTCTTGTGTGTAACTTATAATACTATTTATGAAGGCTATCAGCATGTAAAGAGCAATAATGATCATACTTAAACAATAAACATATCAAAAGTTCGTTATTTGTATAAAATCATTAAAATTCTAATCAACTTGTATTATTATTGTGTACACTTGAATAAATAGTAATTATTGCAAAACATTCGATCGACTTAAAACTGTGAACCGTGGACTACTTAAAATTGTAAATAAAAAGTTAAATGAGTTTTAAATTTGTTTATATTCAATTTATATTATTAGCTCAGGATAGTTTAAAAAGGTCTCTAGGAATGCGGTATATAAGCGGTGGCTATCGAACTCGCCTCTCAATCGAGCGGTCCGGGTTCAAATCCAAGCTGCACGCACCAATGACTTGCAGTTATGTTTGATTTAAGAAATTAAACGTCACGTGCTGTAACGGTGAAGGACACATCGTGAGAAAACCTGCATGCCTGAGAGTTTTTCATAATGTTGGCATGTGAAGTCTGCCAATCTGCACTTGGCCAGCGTGGTGGACTAAGGCCTAACTAATCCCTCCCTCCCATTCTGAGAGGAGAGCCGTGCCCAAAGACAGAAAGGGATGTGGTGGTGTAGGAACGCATCCGTGACAAACGAAATCAGGCAAAAAATCTTACATTGCTTTTGACCTAATGGTAATATAGAAGGGACTCAATTGAACTGGGCACTTGTCCAGTGGTCGCAATCGCGCCTGCTATGCTGGATGTCCTGGGTTCGACCCCCGGGTCTGCAGTAGTGCTACAGACTCACAGACTCAGAGTTGCTACTCTGAGTCTGTATTTGTGCCCGGTGTATGGCAATAAGTTAACTGGTGAAAAGTGGGTGTACACCTTTGCCTGCCTCTTCGGGAAAATTCAGGCGTGATTTTGTGTATATGGTAGAAAATAAGTACATCAGAAATAAACTGTTTATAATTAAATTTTATTAAAAATTATGACAAAATCCATGTCGAATCAATCACTAAATAACCCCAAGTTTCCATATTGGTCGTAAACGCACTCTTACACTGGTTACTAGTGATGTTTACTATTCATCTCTTATAATTACATATTAAGCTAATAGCTAAACACTAAAGTAATAAAAATAATCACAAAAAATATATATGTCATATTACTCAATTATTATAGTCTTTCGACACACTATTTTATACAATCTTAAATATCATAAAAGAAATAGTTCGGTCGCGCGGAGTTTTCAGTCATCAAAAAATATCCGTAATTTGAGCCGGGGCAGTAGGTTACGGATATAAGTAATCATGTCCAGATCTGACAACTTGATTGTGTTGTTGGTAGAAGCATTTGACCTATAGTATACAGGGTCTGTCGTAAATAGTGGACAACCCGTTGTCAGAGGAAGTAATGACAAGCTGCAAGATAACACCTTGTGTGACCCTTTTGAGAAATGAGGATAATGGGCAACTTTGTGTACCGACTTTTTTTAAATCAATGGTTGAAATTTTACTTAAAGAAAACACTCAAGTACAAAAAAAATATTTAATGTTTTACATTGGTAATCCTTAAGATAGATAGATATTACTAAATAATATCTATCTATCTATAGTATCTATAAATAGATATTATTTAGTATATAGAGATACTATACATATATCTATAAGATACTAAATAATATAATCTAGTATATATCTATCGTATCTAGAAGTACGATGCAAAAAGAGTACACAAAATACCCTAATTGATTAGGTCACAATTTTTATAACTAATTTATTAAAATGGTGACCTAATCAATTGCCAAAGCAGTCAAATTTTCAAAAACACAAAATTAAAAATCTTTATAATTCCCACAACTTTGAGAATTCAAAAATTAAAATAAAATTTTATTGCAGCTTGACTCAGGGCAACCTCTGATCAACTGTGTTCAAAACCACTTTTTTGTAACAGACAACAAAGCCAACCACAACCTAACCCGACGCAGTTTTGGTAGGCCATTTAGATTTTCATATGCACAAATCCTCCGCCCGGTTTCTAGACATATCAAATGTAATGCATCCAACCTACATATCTGATCTACGAAGCGCTCGTAGCCCAGCGGCTTAGGCGTGGGTGGCGCTGTCCTCGACGAAGTCCCGCGCCTCCTCCTGGGACACGCACTCCACGTGCGAGACCTTGTTGCGGAACTTGACGCCGTAGAACTTGTGCGCGTGCTCGAGCAGCTCCGGCCGGAAGGTGGAAAAAAACCAACCACAACCTAACCCAACGCAGTTTTGGTAGGCCATTTAGATTTTCATATGCACGAATCCTCCGCCCGGTTTCTAGACATATCAAATGTAATGAATCCAAACTACATATCTGATGTACGAAGCGCTCGTATCCCTGCGGTCTATGCGTGAGTGGCGCTGTCCTCGACGAATTTCTAGACATATCAAATGTAATGAATCCAACTTAACTGATCTACGAAGCGCTCGTATCCCTGCGGTCTAGGCGTGGGTGGCGCTGTCCTCGACAAAGTCCCGTGCCTCCTCCTGGGACACGCACTCCACGTGCGAGACCTTGTTGCGGAACTTGACGCCGTAGAACTTGTGCGCGTGCTCGAGCAGCTCCGGCCGGAAGGTGGAAAAAAACCAACCACAACCTAACCCAACGCAGTTTTGTTAGGCCTTATAGATTTTCATATGCACAAATCCCCCGCCCGGTTTCTAGACATATCAAATGTAATGAATCCAACTTAACTGATCTACGAAGCGCTCGTATCCCTGCGGTTTATGCATGAGTGGCGCTGTCCTCGACGAAGTCCCGGGCCTCCTCCTGGGACACGCACTCCACGTGGGAGACCTTGTTGCGGAACTTGACGCCGTAGAACTTGTGCGCGTGCTCGAGCAGCTCCGGCCGGAAGGTGGTGGTGATGAACTGAGCGGAGGTGGACAGCTCGTGGATCATGTTCGCGATCGCCTTGCGGTGCTGCGCGTCCAGGGCCTGGGGAGATAAAAAAAAACATTTTTTATTGATTAAATTTCATAACATATATTATGTACTAGACCAGTGGACGCCCGCAGCTTCGCTAGCGTAGAATTAGACCCAGTAACGACGTCTGCCCGCGTTCGGGTTGCCCACTTGACTTCAAACGGCAAAGTTTCATACTAACTTTGCATCCCCGTTTTACCCCCTTAGGGGATGAATTTTCAAAAATCCTTTCTTAGTGCTCCCCTACGTTATAAAAGGAACCCCTGTGCAAAATTTCAAGTTTCTAACCCTTATAGTTTAGGCCCTGCGTTGATATGTCAGTCAGTCACCTTCTCCTTTTATATATATAGATGTATATAGATATGGCTGACCTGATCGATCTCGTCGAACAAGTAGAAGGGCGCGGGGTCGCACTTCTGTATGGCGAAGATGAGCGCGAGCGCCACCAGCGACTTCTGCCCGCCGGACAGCTGGTTCATCTCGCGCATGTCGCCCTCCCCGCCCGTGAACGACACCTTGATGCCCACGCCCGTGAACTAAAAATATCTAAAATATGGCCGACCTGATCGATCTCGTCGAACAAGTAGAAGGGCGCGGGGTCGCACTTCTGTATGGCGAAGATGAGCGCGAGCGCCACCAGCGACTTCTGCCCGCCGGACAGCTGGTTCATCTCGCGCATGTCGCCCTCCCCGCCCGTGAACGACACCTTGATGCCCACGCCCGTGAACTAAAAATATCTAAAATATGGCCGACCTGATCGATCTCGTCGAACAAGTAGAAGGGCGCGGGGTCGCACTTCTGTATGGCGAAGATGAGCGCGAGCGCCACCAGCGACTTCTGCCCGCCGGACAGCTGGTTCATCTCGCGCATGTCGCCCTCCCCGCCCGTGAACGACACCTTGATGCCCACGCCCGTGAACTGAAAATATCTAAAATATGGCTGACCTGATCGATCTCGTCGAACAAGTAGAAGGGCGCGGGGTCGCACTTCTGTATGGCGAAGATGAGCGCGAGCGCCACCAGCGACTTCTGCCCGCCGGACAGCTGGTTCATCTCGCGCATGTCGCCCTCCCCGCCCGTGAACGACACCTTGATGCCCACGCCCGTGAACTAAAAATATCTAAAATATGGCCGACCTGATCGATCTCGTCGAACAAGTAGAAGGGCGCGGGGTCGCACTTCTGTATGGCGAAGATGAGCGCGAGCGCCACCAGCGACTTCTGCCCGCCGGACAGCTGGTTCATCTCGCGCATGTCGCCCTCCCCGCCCGTGAACGACACCTTGATGCCCACGCCCGTGAACTGGTCGCCGTTCGACCGCTGCACGCAAACAGAGATTTTTATTTAATTTTATTTTAGACGGACATAGACATAATTTCCTCCACCAACCCGCATTGGAGCAGCGTGGTGGAGTATGCTCTAGACCTCCCGCAGCAGTGTCTGTGGGGGAGACCCGTGCCCAGCAGTGGGACGTCTATGGGTCGCAGCGAGAAATAATTTTATTTCGACGTAATACACATTACAGAATAAAAACAAAACCAAAAAACAGTAAATAATAAATGATGACGAAATAGGACGCCCTCAGCAAATGGCAAGCCGGCCGCTGATTTTCAGGACATTTTTGATGATGATGACATGATTTTTATTTATTTTATAAATTTCGTTGACACCTCAAACGAGATACAATGGGCGAACTTAATGCTTAATTTTCTACCAGTTGTTGTGCGGGCAAAAAAAAGCGGTAGTTGATGAAAAAATGGGGAAAAAATCTTGAACACGTCCGTGAAGTTCTTGCTCACTTGCTTGAACGTGATGGATGGATGCGATAGGGCTGCCACTGACCTCGGCGCTGACGTCCTGCGCGCCGTCGTCGGGCGCGACGCGCATGACGAGGCTGCCGCGGCCCTGCGGCACCAGCTTCTTGAACACGTCCGTGAAGTTCTCGCTCACTTGCTTGAACGTGATGGATGGATGCGATAGGGCTGCCACTGACCTCGGCGCTGACGTCCTGCGCGCCGTCGTCGGGCGCGACGCGCATGACGAGGCTGCCGCGGCCCTGCGGCACCAGCTTCTTGAACACGTCCGTGAAGTTCTCGCTCACTTGCTTGAACGTGATGGATGGATGCGATAGGGCTGCCACTGACCTCGGCGCTGACGTCCTGCGCGCCGTCGTCGGGCGCGACGCGCATGACGAGGCTGCCGCGGCCCTGCGGCACCAGCTTCTTGAACACGTCCGTGAAGTTCTCGCTCACTTGCTTGAACGTGATGGATGGATGCGATAGGGCTGCCACTGACCTCGGCGCTGACGTCCTGCGCGCCGTCGTCGGGCGCGACGCGCATGACGAGGCTGCCGCGGCCCTGCGGCACCAGCTTCTTGAACACGTCCGTGAAGTTCTCGCTCACTTGCTTGAACGTGATGGATGGATGCGATAGGGCTGCCACTGACCTCGGCGCTGACGTCCTGCGCGCCGTCGTCGGGCGCGACGCGCATGACGAGGCTGCCGCGGCCCTGCGGCACCAGCTTCTTGAACACGTCCGTGAAGTTCTCGCTCACTTGCTTGAACGTGATGGATGGATGCGATAGGGCTGCCACTGACCTCGGCGCTGACGTCCTGCGCGCCGTCGTCGGGCGCGACGCGCATGACGAGGCTGCCGCGGCCCTGCGGCACCAGCTTCTTGAACACGTCCGTGAAGTTCTCGCTCACTTGCTTGAACGTGATGGATGGATGCGATAGGGCTGCCACTGACCTCGGCGCTGACGTCCTGCGCGCCGTCGTCGGGCGCGACGCGCATGACGAGGCTGCCGCGGCCCTGCGGCACCAGCTTCTTGAACACGTCCGTGAAGTTCTCGCTCACTTGCTTGAACGTGATGGATGGATGCGATAGGGCTGCCACTGACCTCGGCGCTGACGTCCTGCGCGCCGTCGTCGGGCGCGACGCGCATGACGAGGCTGCCGCGGCCCTGCGGCACCAGCTTCTTGAACACGTCCGTGAAGTTCTCGCTCACTTGCTTGAACGTGATGGATGGATGCGATAGGGCTGCCACTGACCTCGGCGCTGACGTCCTGCGCGCCGTCGTCGGGCGCGACGCGCATGACGAGGCTGCCGCGGCCCTGCGGCACCAGCTTCTTGAACACGTCCGTGAAGTTCTCGCTCACTTGCTTGAACGTGATGGATGGATGCGATAGGGCTGCCACTGACCTCGGCGCTGACGTCCTGCGCGCCGTCGTCGGGCGCGACGCGCATGACGAGGCTGCCGCGGCCCTGCGGCACCAGCTTCTTGAACACGTCCGTGAAGTTCTCGCTCACTTGCTTGAACGTGATGGATGGATGCGATAGGGCTGCCACTGACCTCGGCGCTGACGTCCTGCGCGCCGTCGTCGGGCGCGACGCGCATGACGAGGCTGCCGCGGCCCTGCGGCACCAGCTTCTTGAACACGTCCGTGAAGTTCTCGCTCACTTGCTTGAACGTGATGGATGGATGCGATAGGGCTGCCACTGACCTCGGCGCTGACGTCCTGCGCGCCGTCGTCGGGCGCGACGCGCATGACGAGGCTGCCGCGGCCCTGCGGCACCAGCTTCTTGAACACGTCCGTGAAGTTCTCGCTCACTTGCTTGAACGTGATGGATGGATGCGATAGGGCTGCCACTGACCTCGGCGCTGACGTCCTGCGCGCCGTCGTCGGGCGCGACGCGCATGACGAGGCTGCCGCGGCCCTGCGGCACCAGCTTCTTGAACACGTCCGTGAAGTTCTCGCTCACTTGCTTGAACGTGATGGATGGATGCGATAGGGCTGCCACTGACCTCGGCGCTGACGTCCTGCGCGCCGTCGTCGGGCGCGACGCGCATGACGAGGCTGCCGCGGCCCTGCGGCACCAGCTTCTTGAACACGTCCGTGAAGTTCTCGCTCACTTGCTTGAACGTGATGGATGGATGCGATAGGGCTGCCACTGACCTCGGCGCTGACGTCCTGCGCGCCGTCGTCGGGCGCGACGCGCATGACGAGGCTGCCGCGGCCCTGCGGCACCAGCTTCTTGAACACGTCCGTGAAGTTCTCGCTCACTTGCTTGAACGTGATGGATGGATGCGATAGGGCTGCCACTGACCTCGGCGCTGACGTCCTGCGCGCCGTCGTCGGGCGCGACGCGCATGACGAGGCTGCCGCGGCCCTGCGGCACCAGCTTCTTGAACACGTCCGTGAAGTTCTCGCTCACTTGCTTGAACGTGATGGATGGATGCGATAGGGCTGCCACTGACCTCGGCGCTGACGTCCTGCGCGCCGTCGTCGGGCGCGACGCGCATGACGAGGCTGCCGCGGCCCTGCGGCACCAGCTTCTTGAACACGTCCGTGAAGTTCTCGCTCACTTGCTTGAACGTGATGGATGGATGCGATAGGGCTGCCACTGACCTCGGCGCTGACGTCCTGCGCGCCGTCGTCGGGCGCGACGCGCATGACGAGGCTGCCGCGGCCCTGCGGCACCAGCTTCTTGAACACGTCCGTGAAGTTCTCGCTCACTTGCTTGAACGTGATGGATGGATGCGATAGGGCTGCCACTGACCTCGGCGCTGACGTCCTGCGCGCCGTCGTCGGGCGCGACGCGCATGACGAGGCTGCCGCGGCCCTGCGGCACCAGCTTCTTGAACACGTCCGTGAAGTTCTCGCTCACTTGCTTGAACGTGATGGATGGATGCGATAGGGCTGCCACTGACCTCGGCGCTGACGTCCTGCGCGCCGTCGTCGGGCGCGACGCGCATGACGAGGCTGCCGCGGCCCTGCGGCACCAGCTTCTTGAACACGTCCGTGAAGTTCTCGCTCACTTGCTTGAACGTGATGGATGGATGCGATAGGGCTGCCACTGACCTCGGCGCTGACGTCCTGCGCGCCGTCGTCGGGCGCGACGCGCATGACGAGGCTGCCGCGGCCCTGCGGCACCAGCTTCTTGAACACGTCCGTGAAGTTCTCGCTCACTTGCTTGAACGTGATGGATGGATGCGATAGGGCTGCCACTGACCTCGGCGCTGACGTCCTGCGCGCCGTCGTCGGGCGCGACGCGCATGACGAGGCTGCCGCGGCCCTGCGGCACCAGCTTCTTGAACACGTCCGTGAAGTTCTCGCTCACTTGCTTGAACGTGATGGATGGATGCGATAGGGCTGCCACTGACCTCGGCGCTGACGTCCTGCGCGCCGTCGTCGGGCGCGACGCGCATGACGAGGCTGCCGCGGCCCTGCGGCACCAGCTTCTTGAACACGTCCGTGAAGTTCTCGCTCACTTGCTTGAACGTGATGGATGGATGCGATAGGGCTGCCACTGACCTCGGCGCTGACGTCCTGCGCGCCGTCGTCGGGCGCGACGCGCATGACGAGGCTGCCGCGGCCCTGCGGCACCAGCTTCTTGAACACGTCCGTGAAGTTCTCGCTCACTTGCTTGAACGTGATGGATGGATGCGATAGGGCTGCCACTGACCTCGGCGCTGACGTCCTGCGCGCCGTCGTCGGGCGCGACGCGCATGACGAGGCTGCCGCGGCCCTGCGGCACCAGCTTCTTGAACACGTCCGTGAAGTTCTCGCTCACTTGCTTGAACGTGATGGATGGATGCGATAGGGCTGCCACTGACCTCGGCGCTGACGTCCTGCGCGCCGTCGTCGGGCGCGACGCGCATGACGAGGCTGCCGCGGCCCTGCGGCACCAGCTTCTTGAACACGTCCGTGAAGTTCTCGCTCACTTGCTTGAACGTGATGGATGGATGCGATAGGGCTGCCACTGACCTCGGCGCTGACGTCCTGCGCGCCGTCGTCGGGCGCGACGCGCATGACGAGGCTGCCGCGGCCCTGCGGCACCAGCTTCTTGAACACGTCCGTGAAGTTCTCGCTCACTTGCTTGAACGTGATGGATGGATGCGATAGGGCTGCCACTGACCTCGGCGCTGACGTCCTGCGCGCCGTCGTCGGGCGCGACGCGCATGACGAGGCTGCCGCGGCCCTGCGGCACCAGCTTCTTGAACACGTCCGTGAAGTTCTCGCTCACTTGCTTGAACGTGATGGATGGATGCGATAGGGCTGCCACTGACCTCGGCGCTGACGTCCTGCGCGCCGTCGTCGGGCGCGACGCGCATGACGAGGCTGCCGCGGCCCTGCGGCACCAGCTTCTTGAACACGTCCGTGAAGTTCTCGCTCACTTGCTTGAACGTGATGGATGGATGCGATAGGGCTGCCACTGACCTCGGCGCTGACGTCCTGCGCGCCGTCGTCGGGCGCGACGCGCATGACGAGGCTGCCGCGGCCCTGCGGCACCAGCTTCTTGAACACGTCCGTGAAGTTCTCGCTCACTTGCTTGAACGTGATGGATGGATGCGATAGGGCTGCCACTGACCTCGGCGCTGACGTCCTGCGCGCCGTCGTCGGGCGCGACGCGCATGACGAGGCTGCCGCGGCCCTGCGGCACCAGCTTCTTGAACACGTCCGTGAAGTTCTCGCTCACTTGCTTGAACGTGATGGATGGATGCGATAGGGCTGCCACTGACCTCGGCGCTGACGTCCTGCGCGCCGTCGTCGGGCGCGACGCGCATGACGAGGCTGCCGCGGCCCTGCGGCACCAGCTTCTTGAACACGTCCGTGAAGTTCTCGCTCACTTGCTTGAACGTGATGGATGGATGCGATAGGGCTGCCACTGACCTCGGCGCTGACGTCCTGCGCGCCGTCGTCGGGCGCGACGCGCATGACGAGGCTGCCGCGGCCCTGCGGCACCAGCTTCTTGAACACGTCCGTGAAGTTCTCGCTCACTTGCTTGAACGTGATGGATGGATGCGATAGGGCTGCCACTGACCTCGGCGCTGACGTCCTGCGCGCCGTCGTCGGGCGCGACGCGCATGACGAGGCTGCCGCGGCCCTGCGGCACCAGCTTCTTGAACACGTCCGTGAAGTTCTCGCTCACTTGCTTGAACGTGATGGATGGATGCGATAGGGCTGCCACTGACCTCGGCGCTGACGTCCTGCGCGCCGTCGTCGGGCGCGACGCGCATGACGAGGCTGCCGCGGCCCTGCGGCACCAGCTTCTTGAACACGTCCGTGAAGTTCTCGCTCACTTGCTTGAACGTGATGGATGGATGCGATAGGGCTGCCACTGACCTCGGCGCTGACGTCCTGCGCGCCGTCGTCGGGCGCGACGCGCATGACGAGGCTGCCGCGGCCCTGCGGCACCAGCTTCTTGAACACGTCCGTGAAGTTCTCGCTCACTTGCTTGAACGTGATGGATGGATGCGATAGGGCTGCCACTGACCTCGGCGCTGACGTCCTGCGCGCCGTCGTCGGGCGCGACGCGCATGACGAGGCTGCCGCGGCCCTGCGGCACCAGCTTCTTGAACACGTCCGTGAAGTTCTCGCTCACTTGCTTGAACGTGATGGATGGATGCGATAGGGCTGCCACTGACCTCGGCGCTGACGTCCTGCGCGCCGTCGTCGGGCGCGACGCGCATGACGAGGCTGCCGCGGCCCTGCGGCACCAGCTTCTTGAACACGTCCGTGAAGTTCTCGCTCACTTGCTTGAACGTGATGGATGGATGCGATAGGGCTGCCACTGACCTCGGCGCTGACGTCCTGCGCGCCGTCGTCGGGCGCGACGCGCATGACGAGGCTGCCGCGGCCCTGCGGCACCAGCTTCTTGAACACGTCCGTGAAGTTCTCGCTCACTTGCTTGAACGTGATGGATGGATGCGATAGGGCTGCCACTGACCTCGGCGCTGACGTCCTGCGCGCCGTCGTCGGGCGCGACGCGCATGACGAGGCTGCCGCGGCCCTGCGGCACCAGCTTCTTGAACACGTCCGTGAAGTTCTCGCTCACTTGCTTGAACGTGATGGATGGATGCGATAGGGCTGCCACTGACCTCGGCGCTGACGTCCTGCGCGCCGTCGTCGGGCGCGACGCGCATGACGAGGCTGCCGCGGCCCTGCGGCACCAGCTTCTTGAACACGTCCGTGAAGTTCTTGCTCACTTGCTTGAACGTGAACTGGATCGCCTCCAGCTTGCGGTGCTCCAACGTCTCGATCAGTTCGCGGATCTTCTCGCCCCTGACGAACAACATAGGAAATAGGAATGGGTGTTGAACATTGTTTGGCATATAAACGGGATATTTTGGCGGGCAGTCGTGAAACATGTATCAATCTATTTTCCATAACCAAAAGCCACAGAAAAATAAAATTTGATTATAATTTACTCTCAATTCACACAAGTTTTATCAGGCCTCCGAAACGTGTTGTTTTATAAATGACCTAAAATGACCTAACCTGGCATTCATGCATCTTGCATGAATGCCAGGTTATATACAAAAATACTGTATTAACGGAATAAGTTATATAATATTATTATTGTTTATCATCTACTATAATAAAGGTAAATAAATCAGACTTAACCTGCCCATTGCCACTTGAGAAGGCTAAATATCCAAAATCTCGTCAGCATACATAAAATATGATAAAGTAAACCATGTAAATCAGGTAACCTAATATGCTGATACACAATTATTAGAAGTCACGGTCACAAAAACCAATTAAGCACAAGCTTTTACCCACTTGATAGTGTAATGACTTTGACCGCTATATATTAACGTGAAAACATTAAACACAAAATTAACTCGATACAATGGCTGAGACAGTCTTGTTAGCTGTGTGGAGTGTACTAAACATTTGTCTAGCAACTTCTGACGCATCTATTTTTAAAGGAAAATTATCTCCCAAAAATCATGATGATGAATTGAATAAAACTACAATAAAACCTGATAATGCTTCTAAGGACATACATCTGAATATTACCCAGTTAGCGAGGATAAACGGATACGACATAGAACGTCATGAAGTGACTACTGAAGATGGTTACATTTTAGGACTGCATCGACTTAAAAGCGACAATGTGAATAGTACAAACGGTATACCAGTAATTCTAATGCACGGTTTACTTGATTCATCTGATAGTTGGATCCTGCAAGGCCCTGACAATGCATTGGGATATCTTCTAGTTAACGAAGGATACGACGTATGGATGGGTAACGCTAGAGGAAATAAGCACAGCTTATCCCACACATTTTTAAGTCCAAATCAGACGACGTTTTGGAATTTTTCTTGGGAAGAAATTGGAACTTACGATGTACCAGCGTTGATAGATTATATCTTGTGTAGACGGGAAAAGGAAAGTCTGTACTACATCGGTCATTCTCAAGGGACGACAACATTTTTCGTAATGAGCTCTTTAAAGCCCGATTATGGAAGGAAAGTAAAGATAATGTTCGCCCTATCGCCAGTTGCGTGGATAAGTCATGCAGACAGCCCCTTGCTGAAATACTTATCATCCACAGGATCATTGCTACAGTATTTCCAGTTTTTCAATACGCTTACTTCTCCGGATGCGTTAAGTCAAATATATGGAATAGCATGCACAGTTATTTCAACGGGGTGCAGTAACATTTTCGAGCTGTTGTTCGGTACAAATTATTTTGTTAAAGATAAAATGCTGCCAATAATTCTGGAAAACGCCAGCACGTCGTCTGTGCTACAGATAGTACATTACTGGCAGTTGTACCAATCTGGAAGGTTCTGTCGCTACGACTATGGATGGGTGAGGAATTTGGTTGAATATAACAGATTCAGTCCACCCGATTACGATTTGAGTCAAATTAGAGTGCCTATTGTGTTTTTTTTCAGCGGTAACGACAGGATGTCAAATCCATCCGATGTGTTCGAGCTACAAAGCCGCTTGCCAAACGTGTATAAAAAGTATTATTCGCAGTACTTCAGCCATATCGATTACATGTATGCAAGCGTTGCCAAAGATGCTGTTTATGATAAAATTATTGAGGAAATTCGTAATTTTGAACGACATCAATGACTTTGGCAGCCTTTGGAGTAGTTTTGCATTTAGGTCAGTAATTTTATTACAGGGTCATACAAATACATTTTTTTTAAACTAAACTGTATATAACCTCGTTGCTAAACTCTCATTGCTCTGATCGCATAACAACGCGCTTTTAATTTTGTCTATTAAAATGAAGATTTTAGATAAATACTTAAGTTTATATATTTTAAAGGTCGTTTAAAAGTTGACCTGTCTATGCTAAAGATAGTGGACGAATTCCTACTTCTGTAACGTCATCCTTATCATTACAAAAGGCATTGCCAATGAAATCATACCTTCATGGAAAATATCAACTTCGTACGAGGTAGCGAATTCTATTTCATTAGTTTCAAACTAAGAAAAGTTTGAACAATTGCAAGTTAAATCGCTGCGACCCATAGACGTCCCACTGTTGGGCACGGGTCTCCTCTCAGAATGGGAGGGATTAGGCCTTAGTCCACCACGCTGGCCAAGTGCGGATTGGCAGACTTCACATACCTTCGAGAACGTTATGATGAACTCTCAGGCAGTTAAATAAACGCAAGTTAAATAAACGCCTGTAAAAATGAACCTCTATTCAACCCACCCTATATCCAACTCATCCTTCCTCTTGTAAAGCTTCTCCTTCTGCTCGGAGAAGCTGATGAACTGGTCGAGAGCCTTTTTGTTCACGTGGTTGTATTTCTTCAGATGCTGGTTCGCTTTCTCCAGCTCTTTGAACAACTGAAAGACAGAAAGAAATGCATGATAACCACAATACCATTGATCATAATATGTTGTACTGTAAATAAAATGTATTAAAAGATAGAAATTAATAGATATATATAAACAATATGTTCTCCACAAAACGTGCTTTCTTTTACGTGACATTTTCACTAAAGACCAAGAATATTAATGTAATTAATTAGCAAGTGAATTTGTGAAATCAGGATGCCAAACTCAAATAAATAAATTACACAGAGCCAACTTTAGAATAATAAATTATCATGAAATAAGTAATTGTCTCAAGTTATCCCTGTCCCATCACCAATCCGTATTGGAGCAGCGTGGTGGAATATGATAAAATTGCGCAGAATAGATATACACCATTGAGCACTTTTGACCCCAATCAAACTCAAAAACTATTAGACTTACAGATATGAAAGTTTGCATTTCTAGTTCTATTTTCTGGAAAAAAGTAGCCTATGATATACTCCAAGTTCTGATCTACATCTATGCAAGGAATCACATCAATCTATCATTCCGTTGAGGAGAAGGACAAACTAACCAACAACAAATCCATACTAATATTATAAATGTGAAAGTGTGTTTGTTTGTTTGTTTGTCCGGCTTTCACGTCGCAACGAAGCTATTATATGGTATGGTTTTTATGTGTGGAGATAGTGAGGAGGGTGCAGAGTGACGTAGGCTACTTTTTACCGCCGTAAAACATCCTCATGGGAAGATATCGATGTTTTGTTATTTGCTAGATATTTTGTTCCGGATGTTTTTAATAGATGGCGTTGTCATGTATGATAAACAACTCATTGTTAATTCCCTTTGACCACGCGGGCGGAGCCGCGGGTAAAAGCTAGTACTTTATATTAGTAACTTCGATCAAGTGATTTCTTCTGTGATTGTAGCTGACTACAGAGTAGTGGACTGTATATTATATATATTAAAGATTTCTTTCCATGTAGTTGTTATTTATTAAACCGGACGAGTTTACAATGACGCGGTAAATGTACTGAGATGAGCTGTCGTGAACTATCGTTAAACAAGTGTTAAGATCCGAGTGAGATTTCTGAGTGCCGTTACAATCCTTAGAAAGTTCCTTTTATTACATTTCGTCTCAAAACTAATTGCCACGTTTATTGTTAGGCGCGGCGTATTGTTTCTTAGACGATCCCGTTACAACACGGTGCATTCGGTCGCGATGTTGCATCGGTACTGCTCTACCGCATGCAAGACAAAGGTTCGCTATCTCTGTTTCATATTGTGCGCTATTCCTTTCCTATTCTTACGCATCGCTCCATCTCGTATAGTAACGGTGTTTCTGTTTTATTTACATCGACTTATTTTACTTATATACGTAATTCTTAACTATACATGTTTCTACGTACACATTAATTACACTATATGTCGACGTCCTTAACAGTCTCTATATATACACTTATTCACTATACGTCGCCGTCCGCAACAGTCTCCCCCCGGCGTAGATCCTTCGCAGCCTTGTCTATCCGCAGGACGGCGAGCCGCGTCGCCGGTCTCCGGAACACTCCGCCTCTCGTTCTTATGTCCGCCGTTCGGATGATGCCGTCTGGACCTGGATCAACACGCTCAACGACTCCCCTGGGCCAAGTGTTGCGAGGTAACGTGTGGTCGATCACCACCACCAGGTCACCTTCTTGTAACGCTGGTACCTTGCCCGTTGCTTGCCCTCGAGGAATTAGCGTCGTTAAAAATTCTTCATTGTAGGAATCCCGTTGCGCTCGCCGAATCCATTGTTCTTCAGCCGCTTGCATGTGTTTGACTTCCAGTTGAAGTCCTTTGTTATCTGTTGTTGTCACTCTAATCAGATTCTCATAGGACGAAAATCTAATTAGCTCTGGCAGTGCGGCGTCGTCGATCGCTTCATCGTTGGTGATCGTGAGTGCAGTTTCGATGTTTATGTCTTGTTCCGTTGGCCAATTCAGTTCAGTCTCTCGCAGGAACGAAGGCCCCGTGAACCATCGATCTGCATTAGTAATTCTCTTTGCTTCAAGCCTTGTCGCGTCGTCGGCTACGTTGAGCGCGGTCGGAACCCATCGCCAGTCTTCAACTTGTGTTAATTCGGCGATCTCGGCGAGGCGATGTGATACGAATGGAGTATACTTTTTTGCTCTTTCGTTCCGTACCCAGTGTAGAACGGTCTTTGAGTCGCTCCAGTATATCGTTCTTATAGGTTTCCAACTGTGTTCTCTGACTATTGTGTTAGCCAGTCGTGCTCCTATTAGTGCCGCTTGAAGTTCCAGTCTTGGTATTGTGAGTGTTTTAGTCGGCGCGACCTTCGCCTTAGCCATTACTTGGATCGTACTTATAGATTTGTCCACGATCCTCCAATAGGCCACCGCGGCGAAGGCTTGCTCGCTCGCGTCGACAAACACGTGTAATTCGACGTGTGATTCCGGCGTCGCACGCAGATTGTAGCATCTTGGTATGGCTAATGCTGAGACGTCAGTTAGTTGCTTCATCCACTGGTCGAATAAGTCGGCCTCCTCTGATGGCAATTCTTGGTCCCAGTCGATTTTCTTCTGCCATAACTGCTGTAATATAATTTTCCCCATTATTGTGTAATGGCTTATGAGTCCTAGCGGGTCGTATATAGACATGACCGCGCTCAGAGTCTCCCGCTTGGTGGGTGACCTGAGTCGGAGTCTGACCTCGTCGGGAACCCTCTTGATCTCCGTATTATATGTTAATGTGTCAGCGTCTGGGTCCCAACGAAGCCCTAGTGTCTTCTCTTTTTGGTGCGCCGCAAGCTTGACATTTGTGTTTCTTGACCTCTTGCCCTCTGGAACGCTAGCCAAGACCTTCTTACTATTCGAGTTCCAACCCCTGAGGTTGAATGAGGCTTGACTGTGGACGATCATTATATCTTCTATCGTCTTGATAGCTTCCTCTGATGTCTCGAAGCTATCCAGATAGTCGTCCATGTAGTGCTTTTCTTTAATCGCTGCGGCTGCCTCTGGGTATTTGTTTTCATACTCGGCGGCGTTGCGATTTCTCACACTGTGCGCGAGATAAGGCGAGCTAGATGCCCCGAATATCATTGAAGTCATCTTCATTGGTTTAATGACTTCCGTTGGCTCTGCACGCCATAAAAACATTTGAGCGGGCTGGTCTTCTGGTCTAATTTTTACTCTTAAAAACATTTCTTCTATGTCGGCCGTTACTGCTATTTTTCTTTCCCGGAATCCAAACAGAATCTTCGTGAGTGGGGCCAATAGGTCGGGCCCTTCCAATAAGAAATCGTTAAGGCAGATTCCTTCCACTCTTGCTGCTGCGTCGAAGACCATTCTAATTTTCCCCGGCTTGTTGTGGTTCGTGACGGCGAAGTGAGGCAGGAACCATTTAATTGGACTATTCATCTCGCTGCCATCGATTTCCGTCGCGTACCCTTTTCTTATTAGATTGTCCACTTGAGCAGTATAGTCTTGTTGGAATGCAGGTTCCCTTTTCATTTTCTTTTCTAGCGTGTTGAATCGCTTTAGAGCCGATTCGTAGCTATCCGGAAGCGCTGGGTTGTCCGTTTTCCACGGTAGGCCGACTTCAAAGTGCCCGTCTATTCTTTTGACAGTTGCTTCGAATATTCCAATTGCTCTTTCTTCATTCTTGTTTACTTTTTGTTTCGTCGAGACGCCGAGTGAGTCTAATTCGAAATGCGACTCGACGATCTTCTCTAATAGTTTGTCGCTTGCGCATATGTGAAGCACGCTATTTTCATTCTCGCCCATTATTGTGCTTCTAGGTGCCGACCCATGTAGAACCCAACCCAGTTTCGTCCATGATGCGGCGGGTTCCCTCTTCTTGCCGGCGCGAAGCTGTCTCGATACTATTAGTTGCCAGTTGTCGGCCCCTATTAGTATGCGTGGCTTTGCTTCCTCTACGCAGATCTTTGACTGTATGGCGCGTAAGTGCTTGTACCGACCCAGGTCGCGCGGTATGCGTTGTTGATGTAACATAAGATTCTTTACAGTGCGAGCTTTTATTTCATGTTTTACGTGCTCGCTTAGTCCTTGTATTTCGATCTTTATTGCCTTGCTGTTTATCCTTTTCTGTTCGTTTATTCCTCTTATGTTGAGAGGCTGGTTCGGTCCTCCGTCGGCGAGCTCGTTTGCTACGTCTTCGTCGATTAATGTGACCGTGGACCCTTCGTCTAGGAGAGCGTACGTGATTATCTCCCCCCGTGGTCCCCTGAGCTTTACTTTACAGGTTTTGAGCAGGACTGAGGTTGGCGTTCTCTTCATTGTTACATTCATAACCGCCGCGGCCGTGTCGTTCGGTTCGCTGTCCTCTTGAGTGCTGAGTGTGGCTTCCGCTAGCTTTTCTTTGTGCAGTAGTGCGTGGTGCTTGTAAGTGCACCCGTGGACTCCGCACGCCTTAGCTTTGCAGGCGAACTTATTATGTCTTCCTTTCAGGCATTTGAAGCAAATCTTATTATCTTTTGCCCATTTCCATCGCCCGTTGACATCTAACGCCTTTAGCCTTGAGCACTCCGGAGGGCTGTGTCCTCCTGCTTGACAAACGAAGCATTTTCTTTCTTCAGTGACGTCTTCAGTAGTGTACACGCCTCGGTTGATCGCCCGTCTTGCGATTGTTTCTTTACGTGTTTGTACTGGAGCGCTGAAGCTTCGCTTGGTTGTGTGGGTGTATCGAAGCATCAGATCCGCTTCTGTCATAAGAAAGTCTGAGAGAACCGACATTTCGTTCTCCTCCATGATCTGATGTTCGTGCGTGGCGGCGTACTCCGCCCATTTGCTGACGAGATGAGGACTCAGCTTGTCCATTACATCACGTACCAGCATAGGATTCCGTAGGTATCCCCTTTTGTCTATACTCTTTATTGTATAGACAATATTTTGTATTTTGACTGCCATGTCGTAGAGCTCGTTCGATGCATTCCCGAGTCTTGGTAGTTTTTTCAACTCTTCAATCGCGCGGTCTATAATGTATTCCGGACGCCCGTATTTCATTTCCAGCGTGCGCATAATAACATCTGGGTCGGACGCGGTAAACAGCTGTGAGAGCACTGTTTCCCGCGCTTCCCCTCGCAGACAGTTTCTTAACCGTAGAAGATTTTCCGTTGGTGAAAATTTAAATAACCTTGTGGAGTCTTCCATGGCGGCTTTGAATGGTAACCACTCGGCTATGGTTCCCGTGAAGATCGGTAGTTCCGCTGTTTGCCGAGGTGGCGGCCTTGCAGTTATCATTTTTTCTAATGCGTCGGCCAGTTGCTGTATTCCTCGTTGCTCTGAACTCTCCCCCCGTTGCTCATTAACGGGAGGACGATCCTCTTGTGGTTCCGGCCGTGTGCCCCCAATGCTTCTGTCCAACCAATCTTGCGTTCTTTCGTTGCATGCGCTGGCGGCGTAGTCCGATTCCGCTTCGATCACTGACATTTCGGCGGCTAGTCTCGATTTTATAAGCTTCTCTCTAATTTTGAGTCGCTTTTCTTCTATTTGACTCAGTTCTTTCTCGGCTTCATATTGTGCTTGCTTGATTCTTGCATCGTTGCTACGTCGGGATGTATTCGTCCGGTGTGTAAATGCAGGCGACGTAGCTCTTCTGGCTGGTGATGTGGCGTCTGTTCTCGGTGTGCTCAGTTGTGCAGGCGGCCCCATGGTAGATATGCCCGTCGGTATCTCTGGCACGATCTCCATTAATCTACCACCTCGCTGAGCTTCCGATTCCCCGTACCCCGATTCTGAGCGAACACGACCCCTTGTGTTCATTGCCACCGGAGTGTTGTTAGAGCCCGATGCAGACATGTGGCGTCTTGAAGCGTGAATCCGCTTGTGGATTCGCTTGTAGCGTCGATTCCCTCTTGAATCGAACGTATTTTGACTCGTTCGCTTGCTCCTGTACCCGCTTGTTGCGTCGATTTCCCTTTGAATCGACCGTAGTGTGGATTTTTCTTGAAACCTCTTCTGGCTGTAGTCCGTAGCGTCAAATCGCTTGTGAACTGACCGCTGATTGAATCCCGCTTGGATTCCGGCGAAGCGTAGGACTAGCCCTTGATTTCCCAATCCGACGTTGAATGACCAACACTGTAGTTGATCCGACGTTTGAAGCTCCTGGTTCAATATTCACAATCCGGCTCGAAGGACCAACACTGTAGCTGACTACAGAGTAGTGGACTGTATATTATATATATTAAAGATTTCTTTCCATGTAGTTGTTATTTATTAAACCGGACGAGTTTACAATGACGCGGTAAATGTACTGAGATGAGCTGTCGTGAACTATCGTTAAACAAGTGTTAAGATCCGAGTGAGATTTCTGAGTGCCGTTACAATCCTTAGAAAGTTCCTTTTATTACATTTCGTCTCAAAACTAATTGCCACGTTTATTGTTAGGCGCGGCGTATTGTTTCTTAGACGATCCCGTTACAACACGGTGCATTCGGTCGCGATGTTGCATCGGTACTGCTCTACCGCATGCAAGACAAAGGTTCGCTATCTCTGTTTCATATTGTGCGCTATTCCTTTCCTATTCTTACGCATCGCTCCATCTCCTATAGTAACGGTGTTTCTGTTTTATTTACATCGACTTATTTTACTTATATACGTAATTCTTAACTATACATGTTTCTACGTACACATTAATTACACTATATGTCGACGTCCTTAACAGTCTCTATATATACACTTATTCACTATACGTCGCCGTCCGCAACAGTGATCGAAGATTAGTAAGCATTCGCCGCCATCATCAAATGTCCCGCCGCGCCCCCTACCTGCTTGAGCGACAACTTCTGGTACTTGGCGTGCAGCTCGGGCGCGTTGGGCAACGTGCCCAGCGCGGCGATCTTGTCCAGGGACTCCTGGATCTTCTCCTGCAGCAGCACCTCCTTGGACGCCATCTTCTCCAGGCCTTTCGCGTCCTCCTCCATCTTGTCTTGGGCCTCCTTTTCCTGAAAACGTGGGGAGAGATTGGTGTTATTTTAGAATATAGAATAGAATAGAATATAGTTTATTTGTCAGAGTACACAAGTTACAGATTAATAAATACAATATACAAATCATTAAAACAAATAGGTAACGTAACTTAGTGGTACTGCTAACAAATAGGATCCTGCTCAGCATGTGCTGGAAGTTCGAGAACGACCAGCGCTGGTCTTCCGCAGGATCCCTTGATTGGAGTGACATCACGGAGGCCACGCTTGTACAACAAATGTATCTTTTTTTTTTAAATATATTTTATAAGACACTTAAAACCAATAACCATAATATAAACCCCACCCCTTTAATAAACATAAACATAAAGTGCTAAAATTACTAAAAGTTAATGTATTCTGACTTAAAAAAATAAAAATAAAAAATAAAGAAAAGTAGATTAAAAACCAATTTTTATGCATTAATTTGCCTGTAATAATTTTGTTTAGATGTTTGTATTTATATCAGATTCAATCTAATTTTAGTTCTAATTCTGTTCAGTTATAATGTTCAAGACATGGATTATTCATGGATGATAATGAATCGGCATTCAAGACTTAAGGCACTGCCGCCCATGACAACTGTGACTGACTTTGAACAAGACTCAATTAGGGACTGGGATGGTTAGTCCAATTAGTTGAGAGTTAATTAGAACATTAGTTGGTAAGTTTGTTTAGTAGGTATGAGGACTGGGGACTGTTAGTGATAGTTAGTCCTGATAGTTGGTGTTAGTAATAGTCCAGTTAGTACTTGTTAGTAGGAGTCTCGTTTTAAGTCAGTCACAGATGTGTTTCTACCCTTGAGGACCAAGATGGTCGCCTCTAAAGAAGTGTAACCGGAAACCACACCTTACCAACCGGACCATAATTGCTTTAAAATCAATTATTACATGGCAGAAATGGTACTAGGTACCGTGGCGGGCGGTGGTACTGCCCCGGGCGAACTCTATATGGAACCAAAACCTATTTGGTTCCCTATAGGCTCTACCACCTACCTATATCCATACTAGTCCATACTAATATTATAAATGTGAAAGTGTGTATGTTTGTTTGTCCGGCTTTCACGTCGCAATGAAGCTATTATATGGTATGGTTTTTGTGTGTGGAGATAGTGAGGAGGGTGGAGAGTGACGTAGGCTACTTTTTACCGCGGCAAAACATCCCCATGGGAAGATATCGATGTTTTGTTATTTGCTAGATATTTAGTTCCGGATGTTGTTAATAGATGGCGTTAGTAAAATTCATTTGCAAGTTCGAATTTCATGTATGTTATACAACTCATTATAAATTCCCTTTGACCACGCGGGCGGAGCCGCGGGTAAAAGCTAGTATTATATATGCTTAGATCCGAAGACTAACCTTGTTCCTCCACTTGTCCAGCTCAATCTTCAGCGCCTTCTCGTTCTTCACCGCCGCAATGACCTTCCTCTCCACCTCCTCCAACTCCTTGTTGATCTGCCGGATCCTCTTCTCGGCGCCGCCGAGGTCCGCCTTGCTGACGGCCAGCCGCCGCTTGCGGTCCTCCACCGATATCTCTTGGAGGGCTTGGACTAATTCGTCTTTACGCCTGTAATTTAAATTAAAATAAATAAAGATTATTATGCATCAAAAATATAAAACTAATATTATAAAGAGGGAAGATGTAACTTTTGATGATTATTTGTAATGTTTACACACAAAATTCTTTCATCATTAGAAAGCTGCAACTTCACTGAGTGACATAGGCTATATAATATTACTAGGTGTAAACGAAACTATTGCTATGTCTAATTCCATGAGTACAACGATCGGTGGTGACTCGAGGGTTTGGGTGGAGCTGTGTTTTCCTTCACTTGTTCACCAGGTTTTGATCGCAATGTACCCGTGGCTGTCCTGATTCACTGAGGCGCGATATTCAGTGCTTTTTGACTGTTTTATTTTATAACCATGTTTGAATACTGATTTTTTTTCCCGCGCTATACTACTTAACGTGCAAGGTTTATGGCTAGATTACTAACATGAAAAAAGTAGAAGATTTTTGTTACAGGCAATTTTATACTAGTGGAAATTGGAAGTTAAATAGTGGATGACTATTTATATAAATAGTCATCCACTTCTCACAGTGGGCGGTGGGTTGTTCTATCACTTTGTGGCACTATAAAACTATTCCTAAAACAAAGTAAACCTGGTCATGTTATTTGCGAGTAAACTCTTAAGCTAGTTCCTAATACCTAAACCTCGGAGGTTCATCATCATATACCTACTTGTCCACCTACATGAGTTCTGTCGCCCTAGCCAACAGCTTATTCTAGCAGTACGTGGCATTGCTAAAGTATCCAAAATAAGCAAACCTGATCAAGTTATTGGTAAGCAAGTTCTCGAGTTTGTTCTTATTTGCTTCAAGGTTCATTCTCTGGCTGAAAGCCTCTTTGTTCTCCTGCGTAAGGCGGCGGATTGCGTCGTTCAGTTCGTCCACTTTTCCTTGGTCAGCCATTGACAGTTGCTCCATCAGTTCCTGGGAAGGAAATAAATATGATAATTTGAAAGTACTTCTGTCTAACTGCTCAGCATAATTGGTCTAATTAAACAGGTAGTATTGAGAGACTATATTGATATATGCGAAACAGTGAAACGACTTTCGTCATTGCTGTTATGTTTGTGGTTAAGATTGAAAACAGTATGAGTAGTAATTTCAAAATCTTTAACAAGTTCTATTTCAAAATAAGAAAATAATTATGTTTAAAATGTTAAGTAAAAGGAAGTTACTGAAGATCTTCCACTAGATGACCGCTAGTGGCAAAATTTCATGGACTCTACCGTGCTTCGGAGGGCACGTAAAGCCGTCCCGGTTGTTTTCAATGGTGAAAACAGTCGTCAAGCCTTGTCGAAGACCTTCGGGTGGCTTGAGAACATTCGACACTGGGTTGGCCACTAACCCCTCCACCAATCCGCATTGGAGCAGCGGGGTGGAGTATGCTCTATATCTCCCGCAGCAGTGTCTGTGGGGGAGACCCGTGCCCAGCAGTGGGTCGCAGTAGCAGTGTATGACCAAAATGTAATGCTCATGTTTTTCGACTGTCATGCATGATCAAAGGCAATCACACCGAGATATCTTGAACTTAACAGACCTGGTGCAACTCTGACTCCAAGCCCTCCTTAGTGGCCTGCATGGCCTCCAGACTGGACCGGCACTGCGCCAGGGAGCGTTCCTTGGGTCCTCTGAACCGCTCTATGGACGCCAGTTCTTCTTTCATCAGACGAATATCCGCTTTCACCTTATCGAATATGTCCCTGGAAATCATGGTTGCCAATCAGTTGTGTATAGGAATAGGAATCATCTATAATCAATACTAGAGGTGTAGGCAATGGTATGTAGAACACTATTCACCACTTATGTTAAATTTCTTATGTAATAGTTGTGCATATTGCCATGTACTGGGCAAAAATTCAGATTTCATACTCTGTCTCATCAGCCCATATTAGTCCACAGCTGGACATGCAGTAATGATAAAAAATCACCTTTTAGATTCGGTATTATTACTACCTAGAAATTAGAAATGGTAAGCCCAGTAAGAGAGTTAATAAGAGCATTAGTTAGTCAGTTCTTTGTAGTAGGTATGAGGACTGGGGACTGTTAGTGACAGTTAGTCCTGTTAGTTGGTGTTAGTAATAGTCCAGTTAACTTGATTCAGATTCAGATTCATTTATTTTTTTCATTATATAGTATTTTGTATACGCTTAATGAACGTCATAACATTTTTTATCTACCGCCGGTTCACAAAGTTGATGCTACCGAGAAGAACACGGCAAGAAACTCGGTAGTTACTCTTTTCAAAGTTTTCATGTTAGTAGGAGTCTCGTTCTAAGTCAGTCACATATGCGTTGCTACCCTTGAAGACTAAGATGGTTACCTCTGAAGAAATGTAACCGCCAGAAGGTGGAATAGAGGCACAATAACAAGTATGTATTACGGAAATGCACAAGAACAAGTATTACGGAAATGCACAAGAACAAGTATTACGGAAATTCACAAGAACAAGTATTACGGAAATTCACAAGAACAAGTATTACGGAAATTCACAAGAACAAGTATTACGGAAATTCACAAGAACAAGTATTACGGAAATTCACAAGAACACGTATTACGGAAATGCACAAGAACAAGTATTATGTATATTAGTATAAATGTATATTACTATAAATGTATATTTAACATAATTTAAGATAAAATGGTGCTGTCCTCCTACCTACCTTCCACGGGCCACTGAAAATCAGCGTCATGGTGTTCCATGACAATTATGCTGAGTGCGGACCCATTTTGCTCATGTACGAAAATGTTGTGTTACCGATGTTGTGTTGTGTTTTAATTATGAGCAAATAAATATTTTTTCTTTTCTTTTCTTTTATTACGGAAACAAGGACTCACTTGGCAGGCCCGTTGGCGCAATCGGTAGTGACCCTGTCTGTTGCGCCAAAGGTCGTGGGTTCGAATCCCACTCAGGACAAATATTCGTGTGACGAACACTTGTATTTGTTCTGTGTCTGGATGTCAATATTATCTATTTAAGTATGTATTTAAAATATCTATGTATGTATATCAGTCTCTGACACCCATAACACAGGCTCGCGCCTACTTTGGGGTCAGATGGCCGTGTGTGAGAATGTCCAAGATATTTATTATTATTTATTTATTATTATTATTACTTGGCCTTCCCCTGCTTGGTCTCGGTGCGTTGCATCTCGGACACGATGCTGTTGATCGCGCCCTCCGTCTTGTTCAGCTCCAGCCGCAGCGTGCTCAGCTCCTGCTCCAGCGTCGTGATCTGCTCCATCAGCTCCGAGCGGGTCTTCTGCATCTCTATTACGGGAACAAGGACTCACTTGGCCTTCCCCTGCTTGGTCTCGGTGCGTTGCATCTCGGACACGATGCTGTTGATCGCGCCCTCCGTCTTGTTCAGCTCCAGGCGCAGCGTGCTCAGCTCCAGCTCCAGCGTCGTGATCTGCTCCATCAGCTCCGAGCGGGTCTTCTGCATCTCTATTACGGAAACAAGGACTCACTTGGCCTTCCCCTGCTTGGTCTCGGTGCGTTGCATCTCGGACACGATGCTGTTGATCGCGCCCTCCGTCTTGTTCAGCTCCAGGCGCAGCGTGCTCAGCTCCAGCTCCAGCGTCGTGATCTGCTCCATCAGCTCCGAGCGGGTCTTCTGCATCTCTATTACGGAAACAAGGACTCACTTGGCCTTCCCCTGCTTGGTCTCGGTGCGTTGCATCTCGGACACGATGCTGTTGATCGCGCCCTCCGTCTTGTTCAGCTCCAGGCGCAGCGTGCTCAGCTCCAGCTCCAGCGTCGTGATCTGCTCCATCAGCTCCGAGCGGGTCTTCTGCATTTCCAGACGGGAGCGCGACTGGTTGAAGTAACCGCCCGTTAGAGAGCCTTTTGACGATACCTGCGAAATAACACCAATGTGTTAACGTTGTTTATCTATATATATACCTAAAAGGAGAAGGTGACTGACTGACTGACTGACTGACTGACTGACTGACTGACATATCAACGCAGGGCCTAAACTATTAGGGTTAGAAACTTGAAATTTTGCACAGGGGTTCCTTTTATAAAGTGGGGAGCACTAAGAAAGGATTTTTGAAAATTCACCCCCTAAGGGGGTGAAACGGGGGTGCAAAGTTAGTATGAAACTGCCGTTTTTGAAGTCAAGTGGGCAACCCGAACGCGGGCAGACGTCGTTAATGGGTCTAATTCTACGCGAGCGATATGCTATTTCATTCTGTCTCGCTCTCTTCGTTCCCGATCATTTAATAAACTAGACGTGTTTTGTGGTGCTCCATTTGCATTATAAATTGTGAAGTTATTACAATAAACTAAATGTTTCTACTACGTATAAACTAAGTTTCCTAAATAAATAAATAAATAAGTGTCCAGAACCAGTGTATTTTCTATCAGACAATATTCCCAGTGTATTTAAGCAAGTAGATTCAATATTAATCAGACGTGTAGGAAATTTAATATTCATAGCCTTACTAGGAATATAAGTTACCGTCACACAGTTTATAACTAATACGGCGGGTAAATCGAATCGATTCTTACTTACTTGGTTAGTAAGTTTGTCAATAGTGTTTATTTTCATTAGTACTTAGTAAGTATGTGAGATAATGTTACTTAAGTTGATCATTAATTAAATAATTAATTTAATTAATTAACTATATAAGAGATGCGAGGTACACGTTGCAGAATTTGGTGGTCTACTGCTATCAATTTGAAATAATTTATGTATTTGAAAAATACCTGTTAGTGTCATGTTATATCTTACTACTTATGTACAAATTATTAAAAAAAGCTTTTTATTACTTTATTTTTTATTTTCGTGCATTGTCATCGGAACCAAATATGTGTGCCAAATTTTAGCTCGATAGCTTCAGTGGAAGTGGGTGAAATATTAATTGCAAGATTCCAGGACATACATAGATACATACGAGTGAAGTTAAATAAAAAAGCTTTTAAAAATAAGCAAAATCATTGATTTTACAATACACAAAAAATAATATATATTTCTTCAATACAATAAATGGTCATGCCATGCCCTCGAACGTTAAGGGTTTACCTGATCTCCATCAAGCGTGACGCAGTCGAGGTGGTACTGCTTGCCCAACTCGGTGGCACATTCGAGGTTCCTGCAGATAAGAGTCTTGCCGAAGATGTACTTCATCGCTTTCGCGTACTTCGGATCGTACTTCAGCTTGTGCACCATAGCAATGGCGTTCTGGAAGAAAAGTTGATATATATATCTTAATATATACAGGGTTATTGGTAATTCGACGTATTCCCGTTAGGAGGTGATAGGGGTGACTATTTGTGATAATTTTAGCCCCCATATGCATTATGCAAAAGTGAACCATTTTCGAGTTATCAAGCTTTTTACCTTTTTTCAAAATAAGTCAAAAATGCAACATCAAAAATTTATTAAAAAAAAAGTAGCTGTTTAAATCTATTTTTTTCTTCTGATTTATAAAAACGATTAAACAATGGTTATTTACCAATATTAAAACAACAATTATCGGTCCAACTTTAAAAATGCGAGACGATAAACGATATTATTTCAATATTTTTAGAGATTTTCGTCCACTAAAATGCCTTAAAAACAAAAAAAACTTATATCAAACTTGGCTTGCAGATTGTTTTAAAAACATAACCGTTTTCTTAGCTTTCCAATAAGGCATAACAACTATGAACTTATTTTTAAAAAACTGAGAAAAACCGATCACAAAGCAAGCAGGCGGAAATTTGTATTCGAACTAAACTTATGGTCTTTCTTTAAAATTTCAAAAAAATTAATTAAAAACAATGCCCAGTGTAAATAAAACAAAAAATATAAATTTAAAATTAAATTTAGAACCAGTAAAAGTTTAGTAATAATAACAATTAATAATAAGTTACAATTAAGACAATTTGTAATTTAGCCTAATTAAAGTTCTTGCTCGAAGGGACTTCCCCTATTGCGTACGCAGTCTCATTCTTTTTCTGAGGTGTAACTTAACTACCGAAGTGTTAAAATTACTCCGAATCACATTTGCAGGACATCCGTCTTGCTAGTATATCATGTTTTGCCTTATAGCTAAAGGCTCGTCTTCAAGCATTTCATTTATTAAAAAAATTCGTAAGCGAGCAAAATTGGTTCATCGATAAATTCTTGCACATATTGCACATAATGCAGAATAATTTGACTACTTCGGTAGTTAACTTACATAAAAATAATGAGACTTTGCGTACGCAATAGGGGAAGTCCCTTCGAGCAAGAACTTTAATTAGGCTAAATTACAAAATGTCGTAATTGTTACTAATTATTAATTGTTCTTATTACTAAACTTTTACTGGTTCTAAATTTAATTTTATATTTATATCTTTTGTTTTATTTTCATTGGGCATTGTTTTTAATTACTTTTTTTGAAATTTTAAAGATAGACCATAAGTTTAGTTCGAATACAAATTTCCGCCTGCTTGCTTTGTGATCGGTTTTTCTCAGTTTTTTTTAAAATAAGTTCATAGTTGTTATGCCTTGTTGGAAAGCTAAGAAAACGGTTATGTTTTTAAAATAATCTGCAAGCCAAGTTTGATATAAGTTTTTTTTGTTTTTAAGGCATTTTAGTGGACAAAAATCTCAAAAAATATTGAAGTAATATCGTTAATCGTGTCGCATTTTCAAAGTTGGACCGATAATTGTAGTTTTAATGTTGATAAATAACCATTGTTTAATCGATTTTATAAATCAGAAGAAAAAAATTGATTTTAATTGATACTTTTTTTTAAATAAATTATTGATGTAGCATTTCTGACCTATTTTGAAAAAAGCTGAAAAGCTTGATAACTCGAAAATGGTTCACTTTTGCATAATGCATATGGGGGTTAAAATTATCACAAATAGTCACCCCTATCACCTCCTAACGGGAATACGTCGAATTACCAATAACCCTGTATATTCTTGTGTACGTGTGTGTGTATGACAGTGAATTCCTCATAAACGGCTGGATAGATGTTGATGAAATTTTTTGTGTGTTCAAGAATGAGTTAGATTCGAGAATGGTTTAGATTCACAATTTGGTCCACTGGAAAACTGGTTTTTTAAACACGATTTTAATATTTCTGTATGAACAATATCTAAATATTTTAAACGTCGTGCATTGACGTGAAGTCATTTACATGAAGTGTCGCGTCACTTTGACATTTCATATGGCAGAACAACGTTTGCGGGGTCAACTAGTTTATTATTTATTTATTTATTTATTTATTTTACAATATCTTACATCTAACATTACAGGCCTTGAGCCCAATGCGCTAGTGTAGTTAATAATTCAGTCAACTGACATTATAAATTGCTAATTTGTTGATTGATAAAGTTCTTCAATTTATACTCGACACTGGGTTGGCCACTAACCCCTCCACCAATCCGCATTGGAGCAGCGTGGTGGAGTATGCTCTAGACCTCCCGCAGCTATGTCTGAGACCCGTGCCCAGCAGTGGGACGTCTATGGGTCGCAGCGAAACGTCTGATACAATTAATGTTTAATATGACATCACACAGATTTAATTTATGATAATATTATGTTGCTGTCCCATTTTGACACTATTTTATTTTAGTTTTAACATTTTGACATATTGACCTATTATTATCTTTTATTTTTTATTTTTGTAAGTTGACAGTGTAATTTGATAGATGATTTGATTTAATGATATTTGACATTGCATCTATTGTTATGTATTGATTTTTTTTTTTATGGATACAGGATAGCAAACGAGCTTGCAGCACCACCCATCCGCTGCCACCCATGACAACTGTGACTGACTTTGAACAAGACTCAATTAGGGACTGGGATGGTTAGTCCAATTAGTTGAGAAAGTTAATTAGAACATTAGTTGGTCAGTTCGTTAGTAGGTATCAGGACTAGGGACTGTTAGTGATAGTTAGTCCTGTTAGTTGGTGTTAGTAATAGTCCAGTTAGTACTTGTTAGTAGGAGTCTCGTTCCAAGTCAGTCACAGATGTGTTGCTACCCTTGAGGACTAAGATGGTCGCCTCTAAAGAAGTGTAACCGGAATCCACACCTTTCCAACCGGACCACAATTGCTTAAAAACAATTATTACACGGCAGAAATGGTACTAGGTACCGTGGCGGGCGGTGGTACTGCCCCGGGCGAACTCTATATGGAACCAATTAGCTTTCATATAAAACCTATTTGGTTCCCTATAGGTTCTACCGCCTACAATTAGACATTAGACCTATTTTATTTAGACATGTTGTAAGGATATAAAAGTAAAGTAATATAAGCAACACTAACAAATTAGGTTAGCCTGTAAGGTAAGTGATGTTTTTGGATTGTTTGATTAAATTAAATTAAATAAATAAATAAATGTCTATCTACAAACACACTCCTGGAATATAATCAAAGCAGGCCTCACATTGTCGCTGGGATAGAGCATGTCCCGGACCTGCAGCCGGTTGAGCGGCATGAAGGTGACCTCCCCGGGCAGGCTCTGCCGGTTCATCTCCTTCAGGATCTTCGTGCCCACCGTGTCCGACTCCACTATGTGATGGAAGAGTCTGTTGCCGGCAGTCACCTTGGAAGGTATTGGGAATATTTCTAGATTTTAGAATAGAATAGAATAGAATAGAATAAAATAGAATAGAAAGAATTTTATTTGCTAAAATATACAAAAATTATAGCAAATGGGTCTGCACTCAGCCCAGTTGCGACATAACACCGCAACACTGATTTTCAGTACAGCCTGATAAGTAAAGGTAGCTCGAACTGGCTAACAGTCCCTGTTATTAACTAATATTATAAAAACTAAGATTAAAACAAAAAAAGTAAAACAATTAAATGAAAAAACAAATTAAACAAGAAAACATACAGTACAGTTTTTGGCATTATTAATACATTAATAATTAATAAATTAATTTTCATATTTATCTAATAGTAATTTATACAATAGTTTTCGATGTTGTCAGCCATAGTTATAAATTAATATTTTGAACATTCTCACACACGGCCATCTGACCCCAAAATAGGCGCGAGCCTGTATTATGGGTGTCAGAGGCTGAGACTGATTTGTCCTGAATGGGATTCGAACCCCACGACCCCTGGCGTAACAGGCAGGATCACTGCCGATTGCGCCAACGGGCCCATGCATCTAGTTGTTTATTTGCCTTTCTATCTAACCCCTCAATTCCATCATATTCTGTGAAAAATCATTGGTGAATGTCGCTTGGGTTCGAACCCGGACCGCACGAGGGTTTGATAGTCACTGGGCTGTCATCACTAGACACCCACCTCTCGCTCGCTCGCTGCGACCCATAGACGTCCCACTGTTGGGCACGGGTCTCCTCTCAGAATGGGAGGGATTAGGCCTTAGTCCACCACGCTGGTCAAGTGCGGATTGGCAGACTTCACATACCTTCGAGAACGTTATGTGTCCTTCACCGTTATAGCAAGTGACATTTAATTTCTTAAAACGCACATAACTTAGAAAAGTCATTGGTGCGTGCCACTGGGGTTTGAACCCGGACCGCTCGAATGAGAGGCGAGTTCGATAGCCGCTGGGCTGTCACCGCTGTGAACACACCCACCTCTACAGCCGTGTAAATGGTCTTGTCGCAGGTGAAGTTCTCAATGACGGGCCCGTAGTACTGCGTCGCAATCTTCGCCCACTCGCCGCCACGCTCCTGGAATGTCTCCAGCACCTTGCGGACGCTGTCACGACCGTTCAGGATTGGCTGTGTGAAACACGTGGAATTAAGAATAAGAATAATAACAATAAGAATAGTTTATTTCGACAAATTTCATACAATACACAACAAAAATAAAAATACATTGACCCTAAAAGCTACTTAACATAAAGTAAGAAATTGTCGAAAAGGGGCCGTACTCAGCATTAGCCGTGGCGGACCACGACCGCTGGTTTTCAGTACGACCCTTGATTCCGAGCAGTTCGGACAGAAGTATATTCTTAGACTGAATATAATTAATAAAATAACCCTAGCTTAACTAATTTGTATACCTGAATTATTTATTGTTTATTTATTTACGTGAAAGGCAAAGGAGCATGCAGATAAACTCGATAAACCATGCGGATCGAAAGTTTAGCTCTCAACAAAATCCGTAGGGGATAGGTGCGCATGAGGTATCAGGGACTCCATGCGTATTCTTGGTCAGATCTTGACTTTCATGTCGGTCCGTATAGCATATATTTTCGAGATTAACAAAGCAAGGCATAAATCAGACGTAACCCGTCAATTACTCGGCATCAATTTGATTACCTGTCAGTATTGACGCCTCTAGACTTTTGTGCCGGTTTCTATATCAGTGCAAGTATTATGCAGATTGTAACGTCCATAGCCCAATGGCACAAAGTAGATATTAGGAACAGAGGCTAAGCTTCTTAAGAACGTATAAAATTGTTACCTATTTTGGTAGGGTTGTCACAACATGTTAAGACAAATTAAAGAAATCATTTGTTAAATAGTTTTATTATTCATAATATAAAAAGAATACTACAATAAGAACTAATACAGAATAGCAAATAGAAAATAACATACTTTACAAATTTCTTACTCTAATAATTTTATTTTTATAATTTTTATTTTTTAATATTTTATTACTTCTTTTTATGGTATGGCAAATTCTCAATCTAGTAAAAGCTTGTAATAATAATAAAAAGGTAAAAACACACCGTGTAGTACCCATTTCTTATTAAAAAAAGGATCATACAGTAAAATAAAGGTACTTACTTGAAAAAGTAATAATCAAATATTTACTTACCTATTGCACTCCTTGGGATAGTTAAAGTATCATATATTTTTATTTTTTCTAACATTATTCATACACACAGTACAATATACAACCATTATTATTAATACATGGTTGGCAGATAATTAAATTAATTAATTTTTACTTTCTATGTCTTAGGAATTTCTATTATGATCATGTGTTGCACTCCTATCTTGTGTTTAATTATAATATCTTTGTTATCACTGAAATAAGAGCCTATATTATCTTGTCTACTTGAAACTTATATAATAATAATATAACTTAATATAATATGCATGTTCTCTGTATAAGTTGTGCTTCCTTGTAAGTGACATTTTCACTCTGGCACACAACACCATTTAATGTAATTCGTATAATAATCTGTGAAATGTTGTTAGGATGCCTTAACTCTAATAAATAAATAAATAAATAAATACCACGTTTTTATATTAGATATTCAAACTTGCCAACAAAACCAACAATGGGCGTAGCGATTACCCTGAGATAGTCAACTTGATGTGACAGCGTCAACCGGTTTTTTCCAGTCTCGCCGCGTACGCGACAAGCGGCCAGTGGCCACACATAGATGTCACGCGTGCTTGTAGGAGTGCAACCGATTTGCACGTTCTTAAGAAGCTTAATCTCTGTTCCTAATATCTACTTTGTGCCAATGGCTCGCGTCTATTCAATGTGACCGAAAGAGTTAAGCGACGACTGGCGCCGCTGCTTTGTGGATGGATGGCCGTCAGAATTCCTGGGAAACCTATAAAGTGATATGAGGCAGGTCGAGGTGGTCGTTTGAGGAATATTACCTTCCCAGCCATAGAACGCAATGCCTGATCCGCTTTGGCCAAGTCTTCTTTGATTGACGACAAGTTCTGAGTCAGTGTTGTCTCTTTGCGCCAAAGTTCACTGCAAAAAACATATAAATAATATTATATCACGCCTTTTTCCCCCAGATGGGTTAGGTAGAGGTATAATTAAAATATAATACACGCAATTTCACCAGTTATGATTAACGGCCACGTGAGCCTATTGCCATACAATGGTCACTAATCCAAAACTCCGAATTACTACTAGGAATTAAGGAAATTAGAATAAATTTATTTGGTTCAGGAATTATAGCTATATAATATTTATTAGTAATTATATTATTTCTTACCCTTACCTTAAAACAACTATTTTAATTATATCCTACTAGTACCTATTTATCTTATTTTCTGCATACGCTGCACTTCCTGTCCCAAAAAGGCATTCACTCAGCATTTTGCTGTGGCAATATTGCTACCGCGCTGATTTTCAGTGTTGCCTATGGTGCCTATAATGCCTTATACAATAATACTTTGCCCAAACTGCAGATAAATCTAAGGACCTTAGATTAGTCATGCAAGCTTGACTACTAAGCTACCAACGAGACAGGATCAGATCAATGGATGAAAACACAGAAAGATTCTCCATAATTACTTCGATATAGAGATAGAGTCTGTCATTCTGTAATTAGCTAGCATGATGGTATGGCCTAACACCTTTTATAACGATAGAAGACCAATGCACAATAGTGAGCCAATAAATGGAGTTGTGATGATCAATTTTTTTATGGATATAGATAGCAAACGAGCTTGCAACACCACCCATCCGCTGCCGTCCATATCAACTGTGACTGACTTTGAACAAGACTCAAATAGGGACTGGGACTAACCCTTAAATCTAGTAAATTGAAATGAGCTCCTTACATCTTACTGATCGACAATCATTGGATATTGTATCTATATATCTCTCCTCTACACACTTCATCATACCGACAGAGACAGGCAGATAAGGAAGAGTACTCACTTCCTCGTACTCTGCTCTTGGTCCTTCTTCTTCTTACACTCGTAGTACTGCTTGTTGTGCTCGTCTATGGCCACGCGCTGTCTTTCCATCTCCTTCGTCGTCTCTTCTATTCTCTTCTCCAACTCGGTAAGCTTGGAAGCGTCGCGGCGCAGGTCGTCCCTCAGCTTTGTCTCGTGGTCCTTCTTATCTTTTATCTGCTTGTTTAGCGATCTGTAAAGTATAGCCACAGTTATATCTATATATGTTTAACATTTTGTAATACATACTTAGTGGAGTCAGGACCATATAATATTTAATGGTATATTATTTATTATATTATTATATTATTCTGCTTGTCAATACTGAGCGATAGCGAAAATGTTGATAATAGTTAATTAAATTAATAAATAATATGACTTTTAATAAGGTTATATAATAATATTGCACACCATTTGTAATGGTAGAGTGTAGGAGCGAAAATTTTAAATGTAACACCTGTTTAAAATGCATGCAATAAATACATTGAACTAATCCGCAATCCATCGTCGTCCCACTGCTGGGCACGGGTCTCTTCCACAGACACAGCTGCGGGAGGTCTAAAGCATACTCCACCACGCTGCTCCAAAGCGGACGTATAACCGTGTATTTGGTATTGCATGCTCTTATGCCACCTTAAATCCATGAAGTGAAATCTTAAAACTGTAATATAGACATTCCTGGCTTTTGCTAAATTGTTTTAAGGGCCGAAGTTATGACTGTGATACGAACACAAAATTTTCCCCATAAAAATAATACTATAATATTTTGGTATTGCATACTCGTTTTCTACCTTAAATCTACAAGTACTCACTTGAGCTCCTTCTCGATCCACCGGTCGCGGTCCTGCTTGGACGTGAACTGCGTGCCGCGGCCCTGCTTCACTTACACTCCTTATCTCCTGGTACACCAACTCTCTATACCGTACAAACTTTATGCAGGGTATTTTGGTATTGCATGCTCGTTTTCTACCTTAAATCCGTAAGTACTCACTTGAGCTCCTTCTCGATCCACCGGTCGCGGTCCTGCTTGGACGTGAACTGCGTGCCGCGGCCCTGCTTCGCGTACAGCTCCTGCCTCTTCTGCTGGTTGAGGGCGAGCGCGCGCGTGCACTCCTCCTCGCGCGCCTTCATCTCCTCGTACTTGGGCTTCAGCTCTTCCAGCTCGCGCTTTTTAAATCTACAAGTACTCACTTGAGCTCCTTCTCGATCCACCGGTCGCGGTCCTGCTTGGACGTGAACTGCGTGCCGCGGCCCTGCTTCGCGTACAGCTCCTGCCTCTTCTGCTGGTTGAGGGCGAGCGCGCGCGTGCACTCCTCCTCGCGCGCCTTCATCTCCTCGTACTTGGGCTTCAGCTCTTCCAGCTCGCGCTTTTTAAATATACAAGTACTCACTTGAGCTCCTTCTCGATCCACCGGTCGCGGTCCTGCTTGGACGTGAACTGCGTGCCGCGGCCCTGCTTCGCGTACAGCTCCTGCCTCTTCTGCTGGTTGAGGGCGAGCGCGCGCGTGCACTCCTCCTCGCGCGCCTTCATCTCCTCGTACTTGGGCTTCAGCTCTTCCAGCTCGCGCTTTTTAAATATACAAGTACTCACTTGAGCTCCTTCTCGATCCACCGGTCGCGGTCCTGCTTGGACGTGAACTGCGTGCCGCGGCCCTGCTTCGCGTACAGCTCCTGCCTCTTCTGCTGGTTGAGGGCGAGCGCGCGCGTGCACTCCTCCTCGCGCGCCTTCATCTCCTCGTACTTGGGCTTCAGCTCCTCCAGCTCGCGCTCCTTTTCGGATATCTGTTGCCGCAAGCGCTCCAATTCGGCTTCGGCTCTTTCCTGTGAACGGACTATTGGTTAATACAGTGTTTTTTTGAAGTGAAACTTCTTTAGGCGCATGAGGGTAAATTTTTTTACGGATGAAACGGAAATGCGTCACGCAGCATGCAACGTTCGTGACGAAGAATAGGATGGGCGATAGAGAGAGCGAACGTCGCACAGTGACATAGGGCGAGAGGACAAGACTTTCAAATGAATATTTATATTTATTCTTTTTTTGTGTATATTTGAATATTTCGCCAAAGAAGTTTCACTTCTGACATGTGTGCTTTGTACGCACGCACTTTTTTATTTTAAGTTGCTAAATGCGAAAAAATCGATCCAGTTTTATAATATTATCAATTTTATAACTTACTAATGCTACATTATGTAGACACAATGTTAACTTAAACTTAGTAAAAATATGTTTAACTTAAACTAAGCTTATCCTTAAAAAATGTTAGTTTAATCTTCTTTGCAACAACTCGTGAATAAGATATATTACGGTACATACTTTCATGCTTATAGCAACTCCCTCCCACTAAAGCATGCACATACACAATGAAAATTTACGCATCACACGGGTTTTGGCCTTCGAGTAACGTGTTGACTCTACAACGCACGGTTAGCGTCAACTTTGCCACAAAACAAACGTTGTTAAGCGGATTAAACTAAATCTATAACAATGGATTTTCTCAAAGTAACCCCCTAATTCCTAAGGTCTCAGTTGGCATCACATATCATATCAGGTAATCTATCAGTGTAACAGCCCAGTCGAACTCGCTTGCACTTGCAGCTTTGAAGAACGATGTGTCCGTGTGAGGAAACCTGCATGCCTGACGTTTCATCATAATGTTCTCGAAGGCATGTGAATTCTGCCAAACCGCACTTGGCCAGCGTGGTGGACTTAGGCCTAATCCCTCCCCGAGCCCAATAGTGGGACAAAGAAAGGGTTGGATGATGGAATGTATAAGTGTGCCTCCAAACACTAACCTTCGACTTATTGTCACCGTCCACGTCATCGGTGAGGTCCTTTATGGCCAGCTCGAGCTTGGTCTTCTCGCGCAGCAGCTGCTGCTGCTCCGTGGACAGGATGTCTTTCTCCTCCCGCGCCGCCGCCACGTCCTTGCGGGCTTCCTTCAGCTTTCTGCAAGCAAATTGAACAAATTACTTCAAACACTAATCTTCGACTAAAATCAATTGCAACGCCCTAGAAGGGTTTCATGGTATAATGTTATGACTGAGTACTTGTGGCAATAAATTTATGGTATACTAGTGGACCCCCGCAGCTTCGCTCGCGTTACACATTCACTAACTTCAAAAACCGCAAAACTTCATACTAACTTTGCACCCACGTTTTACCCCCTTAGGGGATGAATTTTCAAATTTTTCTCGCCGTAAAAACCATGCTTGAACTTCAACGAACATTTTAAAAAAAGAATTGGCCAAATTGGTCCAGGCGTTGTTGAGTTATGCGCTTACCAACACATTTTGCGATTCATTTTTATTATATAGATATAATCCATACTATAATATTATAAATGCGAAAGTAACTCTGTCTGTCTGTCTCGCATTCACGCCAAAACCACTGGACCGATTTAAGTGAAATTTGGTACACAGATAGTCTACACACAGATAGTCTACTTTTTAATTGGAAAAAAGTGTTGTAAAGGGTTGAAAAAAGGGATGAACGGTTATATGAAAGTATTGTCGTTTTCAAAACTAGAAGCATAAAATTTATATTTTAGGCTGTTTATATAGTCTTCCCTTCCCGTGCCCAACAGTGGGACATAGAAAGGATTGTGGTGGCCTCGCTCAGCGCTTGTGCAGGCCTTATAATTTTTTTTTTTATGGATACAGGATAGCAAACGAGCTTGCAGCACCACCCATCCGCTGCCACCCATGACAACTGTGACTGACTTTGAACAAGACTCAATTAGGGACTGGGATGGTTAGTCCAATTAGTTGAGAAAGTTAATTAGAACATTAGTTGGTCAGTTCGTTAGTAGGTATGAGGACTAGGGACTGTTAGTTGGTGTTAGTAATAGTCCAGTTAGTACTTGTTAGTAGGAGTCTCGTTCTAAGTCAGTCACAGATGTGTTGCTACCCTTGAGGACTAAGATGGTCGCCTCAAAAGAAGTGTTACCGGAATCCACACCTTTCCAACCGGACCACAATTGCTTTAAAAACAATTATTACACGGCAGAAATGGTACTAGGTACCGTGGCGGGCGGTGGTACTGCCCCGGGCGAACTCTATATGGAACCAATTAGGATTCATATAAAACCTATTTGGTTCCCTATAGGCTCTACCACCTACCTACCTTATGATGGGTAGAGGAACCATTAAACCAGTATGACATACTTGTTTGCCTCCCTCACGTGGTCCTGGGCCTCTCGCACCATGTCCGTGTAGTGCTGCTGTTCCTTGCCGCTGTTCGATCGCATTTTTTCCAACTGAAACAGTTTTGAAACTGTACCACACGAACACGCTTAAACTTGAAATTTTCTGGCGAATAATTTAACTGTGATTTATATTTAATTCGATGGATAGTATAAAGGAGCTTCTAGTGCAAGTAGGATCAAAACTAAAACGAAAGGGAGTTACAATGTGTCGTGACACTTTTTACGCCTTTCTTGAAGTAAAAAGTATCTCCGAATGTATTATTATAGTATTATGTCCGAATGGACTGACCTCGTTTCAAAATACTAGCAGCCATGCAACAAGACATGGATATAATTGAACATAGCAAAGGGCGGCAGCGGATGGGTGGTGCTGCAAGCTCGTTTGCTTTTCTCCATAAAATAAAAAATACTGTTTTTTTTTTTCAACAAATCATAGCAAATAAAATGCGGTCAAAAACTAAGCTGGTGACCCAGAACCTCAAGCATAAGGCAAAGTATTAGTAGTAAGTTGAGGCAAAGTAATTCATAGTTTTATATTTTATTAACTTGAAATTTCCATCTCAGAGTTTGGATTTTGTGGTACACAGCTATTACATGGGACATAAACATGATTGGTGAAAAGTTGGCGTACAACAGACCTCTGCCTAACCCTTTAAGGCAATGCGATCTTGTTACAAACCTCCTCAAGTTTCCTCTTGTTCTCCCTATGCTCGGTGTCGTGTATGATGAACTCGAGCACCCGCCGAGACCGGTCCCATTTCTGATACTCTTTCAGTTCTTCCTTCTCCTCTTCAAGAGTTTTTAACCGTTCCTCGATTGTTTGTAGGAACTCATTAATTTTCTCCACCTGTGAAAGATAAAACAGTGACTGTCTTAAATAGTAGTGGATGTAGTAGTAGTGGTAGAAGTTTCGCTGTAGATTAAAACACGATCCGAAAGAGATTTCACAATATAGTGAACCTTCCATACTTAAAATAATAAATATTATGGGCATCCTTACACACGACCATCTAACCCCAAAGTAGGTTTCTACAGTAACTACATTCTATTCTTCTGATTTCAAAAAGCCTTAATCTAATACATAGACACAGTCAGGGGTGTCTGCATGTATGTTATATTACATATGCAAGCCTACACATGTATTATATTACTGTATTAGATACTCTAACTAGGCGAATAAGACTTTGAGTATATAAACAGGGTATTTGGGTGTATTTGGTCTCCGAATATGTAAGCATCTTTGATTTATTCATGAATAAACGAATCAGCGAATTACTCTCCCAGTATCTGGGCAACATTATTTATACCTTCCCAACAGTTTCCTTGAGGATAGTGACAGATTCCTCCCTGCGTTCATCGTACACCCTAGTGCCAGCCACCTCTCTGAGAAGTTTCAGCCGGTGGGAGTCAGGGGCGACTGCCATTTGATTTATCTAAAACACAATAAAAGAATTACAACAAATTTTCAAACACAAATAGATAAAATGGTGAATAACATATGAATATTAGTGAAAATATTTTTTACATGTTAAAATATATTACCTTTCCTTGCTTGACAATATAATAAGGATTTGAATTGGAGAGACCTGCACTCTCTAGGAGGTTCAAAACTTCAGACCGAGGCACCACCTTCTTATTTAAGAAAAACTGGTCCTTTTTGGAGCCGATGACACGGCGGAGGAATATCTCATCCTTTTCAATCTGAAATTTTTATCAATGAATACATACGACATATGATGTGACATACAAGTGACTCCCTGGCAGAGCTGTATTTTATCAGCTGGTGACCTAGCTGGTCCACAGTTATTATATAAAATCAAAATTTATCAAGCCACAAAATATTACACTTTAAATTAAATTACATTTTATGTACACATATTTAAGTTAGTATTATAATATGCACTTAGTTTAGTGTAACCTTAAACTTATTAATAAATGACTGGCAGAGAATGGTTGAATCATTCACACAAATAAGTATAAGACAAGAAAACTCACATCACTAAAACAGGCACACAATCTCTATTAAAATATCATTATTATACTGTTATTAGTTATTACTTACGGGGATTCTGTTATCGGAATTATCAAATATTATTTCCACAAATGCAGATATAACCCTGGGTCCAGTGCCCTCATGGAGCAGGGCCAGCCTCTGCTCCGGTCGGAGATGAGAGAACTCATCGCTTAAAACAAACTGGATTGCTGTAAACCAAAATGGAAAATTAACATACATACATATGTCATTCAACCATCACAAAACAAACAAGACAGAATTTATTTTAATCATGTTTGTCTAGATGGATGGATGGACTTTTATCCCAGTAATACCTCTCTTATATGAACTTCAAGTAGAGTTTTTAAAGAAATTTCCCAGAGAGTGTTATATCTAACCCATGCAAGCGAAACTGTGGGTCCACGATCATGGTTATAAATAAAAATAGAGCCACCATGGTTCTATATATGAGTTTTAATAATGTTACTAAGTAATAGATACAGTGATGACAAATCGGTGGATATTGAACTCACCCGATTTGAATGTTCCTTGTTCAAATCCAAGTACCACACACCAGGACTTACATAAGTAATGTGTGATTTAAGAAATTAAATGTCACCTACTGTAAAGGTCAAGGAAACATCGTGAGGAAACCTGCAGGCCTGATAATTCACTATAATGTTCTTGAAGTCATGTGAAGTCTGCCGATCCGCACATTACCAGTGGGACATGAAAAGGGTTATGTTGGTGGTAGCCCCTAGAAAGTAAACATCTATCTTTATTAGTGTTACTTACCATGAAAAAAATTACTTTTTCCGGAACCGTTACGACCCACCACTACGTTATGTCGTTTGTCAAACGGCTCAACGACTATTTGCTCACGGTAACTTTTGAATCCCTGAATAATCACCTGTAAACAACAATGTTAAAATTATGTACTTTGAAGTTTAGCTTAGGAGTAACTCCCTACCTAAAATATGTAATCATTACTTATAAAAATTACCTGTTTTATATGCATTTTTATTGCTAATTACTTAACTAGGATACATTTAACACTTCACGAAATTATAATCAAGCCACAACATTGACCGCCATAATAAATAATGACACTTGACAGTAGTAGACAGCCAGTTATCATCGTGAGCGACGACACAGTGACAATTGACACTAGACAGCAGTGCTGCCATATGAACGTCTCGGAATCACCACACATTCCAAATGCTTTAAAATACTTTGTACCACCATCCTTTCAATGTCCCATGGGTCCTAATAAACACTAAGTAGACACTCTTTTAAAATTTAAAGTATGGAAATAAAAAGTAAATGAATATAAAGTATGGTCGTGAAGTTTTAATAGCAATCTTATCTTATACCTTTTAGCATGATAGATATGATATACCTACTAGATGATATGATGATGATATACCTACAATTCGATTCAATTCATTCATAAATTCATAGATGAACGACTTATAAATCGATGAACGCCAACACATACGAAAAAAAGTGTTTACGCCATCGCGTAGCGTAGGTACCACCAAGCGTACCGCCAGGCACAACCGTATCGCGAAGTGTTACGCCATCGCATTGAGCCAAACGTATTCATTCAATTTTAGTCTGTAGCCCATAGCTGTAGAGCGAATAAACATTCACATTTAGGTACGTATACCTACGTATTCTACAAGAAGTCTCAACTGCGTGTTACAGAATAAAATTTTGCAGCATCATCTAGTGAATCAGTTCAGTAGTACAGTCAACCTGGGTAACATTGGCCCACTTTTCGGAATTAAAATACAATAAATGTTTAAATTAGTGCGGAAGACTCATCCAAGAAGACTTTTTGATGGCTTTGAGAGCCACTGATTCTATAAACCGAGCAATATAATGATAGTTTCTTAGAAAAAAGAAATGAAAAAGTAATAAAACCGATGGGTCAAAGTTACAATTAGAGTTGGGGTAAAATTGACCCAGGCCTGGCCTGGTGCATGTTTTTTATGATTTCTCGCAAAATAAGTGAACTAGGTAGCATTGGCCACTAAATACTAGCAGAAAAATATATAGTCTACATCCAAAGTCAATATTTTTTGTACCTTAGATAAGGTTTGTAAGGAAAATTTAGGTATGAAATAAAATGTTGCCCTATGAAACATATTTTTTTATTAAATCTTTAATATTTGGTATTGATAGGAAAAATAGGAAATCAGGCTGTTATGGCCCTTCAAAATATCTAAATAATTGTTAAAAAATAAAATTTTAACCGAAATGTAACCACCTAATTATCAAAAAATGCTGTAAAGTCATCCTTTCTAATCATCCCATTCCATCGCCAAAAATCATCATTTTTTTTCAAAATAACTGCCTTTTCGAGTTATTTACGATTCATGTAAGACTTATGATTATTGTTAATTGATAATAGCACTATTTCTGGTTGATTCGTTGGCCAAATCCAACTATCTGTAGCCTTTGTTATTAAAGAGATTCGTCCTGAGGCATGATATCTTTTTCTGTATGGAAAAAAAGATTTTTTCACGATAATGAATGTACCACATACATATCTATATCAAATTCGACACATTTTCCAAAATCTGGCAACATATTAGTATGATAGTAAAATATTAGTGTAACCTTATCCCGGGCCAATGTTACCCTGATATAGTAACTCCAAAGTAGTTTTGAAATATTTTAGATGTTTCTAGAAAAAATACTGTATTTTAGATTGCAAAAAATTTATTAAATGATAGGCAGACAAGTTGGTAACACAATACATTGCAACTTACCATTCAAAACCTAATAAGAACAGCGCTGAATGCTACTTTTTATCACTGAGAAAAGTACCGTCTTTACTGCACTCACGAAAAAGGCAACTTTTGAATTTTGTCATTGACAAATGAAACATTTTGGCGGGTGAAATACGTTTACGAAGATACCTTCTATCTTTTAGTTGTAAAATTATTTTTTTATCAAATAAGGCAATTTGTAAAAAATAATAATAATCGGAAATATAATATTGGGCCAAAGTTATAACTACGGCCAAAGTTACCCAGATTGACTGTAACAATCGAGGAACTGATTCACCCGGCCGGCAGTGCATAGATGGCGCCTGCGATATTTTTGCGCGTTCTACTTTGTTTACGGCGGCAGAAATTTGCATGGGGACTTCAACAAGACACATTAAGTTGTTCCAGTCTTTAATTTACTGTTTAATGCATTTGGTACCAAATGTCAAGGGCATCTATAATAAGTAGGTATTTTTATTTCGAGTAGGTATTTATTTGTATACTTAATTTTTACAAATAAATGCTTTAAATAAAAATACTTATTAAAGATGCCCTTGATATTAGGTACCAAATGCTTTAAACAGTAAATCATAGACTGGAACATATGGATATAGATCAGTTAGTAGTTTAAGTAGTTTTTAGTTAGGTACCTAGACTTTCGTTAAGCGTGTCTAATCACCTCATAGCGAAATAAATTATTTGACTTTGACTTGACTTTGACTTTGAACAACTTAATGTGTCTTGTTGAAGTCCCGAAGTATTTTTATTTCGAAATTTATTTGTAGTATACATAATTTTTACAAATAAATGCTCTAAATTTTAACATGACATCACATCACAATATATTTTAATACATAACTTTTTATTTTTACCTATTTTTGTAAGTTGATCATTGTAATTTGATTTCGTTTATATTTCATGATCTTTATTTTGATATGTCGTAAAAATAGACTTAATAGAAATGTACTTAATTTAATATAAGCAACACTAACAAATTAGGTTCCTTAGCATGATTGATTAAATAAATAAATAAATTTTGTACGTCTGCTATTTCATTTTTAGGGTTCCTTATCCAAAGGGTAAAACGGGACCATGTCACTAAGATTTCGCTGTGCCGCGATTGCTTATACTCGACAACCGTGCAACCACTTCAAAAGTGTGCTTGGGCGTTGGCGATGTTCAACCGCAATTCGAACAAGTGAACGTGCACCAAAGGCATAGGCTTGGCGACAGTCTTTTGAAATGAACGCGGTCATTTACGTCGATTACCTTGAAAAGGGTAAAACGATCACCTGCTAATATTATTCAGACTTGTTAGCCAAAAAAAAATTTTTTTTTAAAAAAAAGCTTTTACAATTTTTTATTTTATTTTCGTGCATTGTCATCGGAACCAAATATGTGTACCAAATTTCAGCTCGATAGCTTCAGTGGAAGTGGGTGAAATATTGATTGCAAGATTCCAGGACATACATACGAGTGAAGTTAAATAAAAGCTTTTAAAAATTAGACATTGACTTGAAGCAAAAATGACCGTATTTGGCGAAGAAATTAGTGCTCTTCTATCAAGACAATGCACGGGTGCACACGTGTGTTATGGCCATGGAAAATTTCATGAATTGGGCTACGAATTGCTTCCTCATCCCACATATTCTCCAGATTTAGTCCTTTGCGACTATTTTCTGTTTCCAAACCTGAAGAACTTGCTCGGCGTTAAGAGATTTGGGTAAATGAAGAGACTATCAGATAAACAAACGTCTATTTTGAAGGTCTCGAGAAATCGTAGGTATTATTTCGATACCTTGAATCTCAAATGGCGTAATCACCATTTTGGCCAAAATGACTTTTGAATGCTGTCTTACTGCATTTTTTTTTCTCTATCGATCTGTCCAATCAGAGTTTTAAAATTCGCAAAAAAGTGGTGATTACAGCCCACGTTTTTTTCGTCGATAAACAAGAATTTTCTTATTGTTTAGTCGTAAATACCTTTTAAAAAATAATTATTAAGATTTCGGTCGATACACCAGTTAAAATTATAAGTATGTGAAAAATACTGACTATCGAGTTAGGCGTATAGGACTGATATGTTAAGTGTGGCGTTTACGACTCAAGTTATTTTAAGAATTGCATTTAAAATGGCGTTTACGACCCATGGATCTTTAAAATATGTTTTTTACTTTTGTCTTATCAACCATGTTGTATGAAATGTTACGCCAAAAAAATCTGTATTATAAAATGAATTGACTCTTACGCCCCATCATTTTTAAAAATAATATTTCACGAAGAGTATCGTCGTTTGCCTTCAGATAAAAAGGTACTCGACTTATTAGCAGAAACCGATGAAGAGGACGAAGAATATGAAGAAAACTCAGTTTAATTCTTATCATTACGTTTTCTTTTCATGTTCATGTTAGTTCATGGTGGTTCATGTTGACGATAATTTAAGTTTGTGATTTATAATTAAACTCATTAAATTCTAGTTAGTATAGTGAAATTGACGTATTTTATTTCTTTTGCCCAATACGACTCGTATTGAAGATTGTTTAGTTGCAGGAAAAACCTGAAAGATAAACGAAGTGTTCCGTGTCGCGCTGGTTGACTCACTTATCGCTAGTACGAGTAGCGGGTACCTAAATTATATTTTATTTTTCAAACTACCGACCATAAGCTGTTGTTTACTTTTAATAACTAGGCATAAGTATAATATAAATATTAATTTATCAACCCAAAACTCATCTTTACTATAAACTGTGTGCACACAACAAGTGAACGTAATGTTAATTTATATTCTCATTCAGTGAAATGTTATTTCTTTTGAGAATAAAGTTTCTTTGACCACAAGGCAGGAGTGTTGCTAGCGCCTAAATCTTATACAGATCTTAGATCCTACCTATAACATTTTAAAATGTTCGTTTTATTTCTTTACACACTAGAAGACTATCTAGAATCTAGGCACTAAGCAAGACTCCTGTCAGTGTCTTAGTAAGTAGCCTTAGTTCATGCGAAGTATAATAATATGTCTATCCTGATTAGGATTGACCATAATATTATGCTATTTTGAGATTTAAAAACAATACAATTATACATACACAATAATTTTAGTTTGAACTGCAAACCAAAATTATTATGTTTGGATAATTGAAGTAATAAAATCTATTTCATTGTTGCACTTGCTATTAATTTTGTAATAATCAAATTACCCAAATCAAATTAATTATTTGTTCTTTTCTTGCATCTTCCTTAAAATGCTTTTAATTATTAATTACCTAAAATAGCTATTTAAAAAGTGTTTTTATAAGGCAACTAGGCTTTTACACCGTAACTTTTTACAGAACAGCTTTTTTTTTGGGTCGTAAACTCCAAGTTAGCAAATTTTTTTTGGCGTAATCACAAATCATTTTTGCAAATATTGGTTGAATTTTTAATACCGTATTACTGTGTTATAAAGCTCCCTATATAAGTTAATTACATCCAATGTTCATTTAAATAGCATTATTAGTTGAAAAGATATGAATTATAAACTTAGATTTTTTTTTTGTTTTGGCTCTCCTGAAAAATGACGATTTGGTGATTACGCCATTTGAGATTCAAGGTATCGATTTGTAAAGGATAAATAAATTGGAAAACCGCTGGACTAATTGTATCGAGCTCAGAGAAGACTACCTGTTGAATATTAAAACACAATTTTTCCAAAAATAAATGTACTATGTAACTATGTAAGTAGGTATTATATTTTATTACAAAAGACACTGACTTATCAAACCGCCTTCGTAATATCAAGGACAGCCGGCTCTGCGAGGATTGACTGCTCCGCAAAAAGAAAACAGAAACACCGTTTCGAAAGCTTGAAATTATATTACTGGTAAGTACTCAAATACGTACAAATCCAAGTGGCACGCACCTTTATATTCTAAGTGCGATTTATAAATTTAAATGTCACCTGCTAAAGCGGTGAAGGATAACATCGTGATTCAACCTTAGAGTTCTAGATAATGTACTCGCAGCAATGTGTAGTCTGCCAGACTGAACTTGGTCAGCATGGTGGACTATACCCTAACCCCTCTTATTTCGAAAGAAGACCCGAACCCAACAGTGGGACAAAGAAAGGGCTGTGGTGGTGTTGGAGGTAAATACGTAGGTAGTTACTTTATGAACCTTATTTTGCATAATTGTAGGATTTGTAGTAGGTACTGATTTGGTGAGGTTACAGCGAAAGTTTCAAACGATACGATATTCGTGGAATAAGTAAAGTAACCTTGATTGAGTAGTCTTTATTTTGTGCTTATAACGGCTTTGACACACCTACATAAATCTGTAAAACAACTAAAATATGTTTTATTTTGAACCTTTACTATTAGCACGTAGTAAATAATTTGAACACAAATTACTTTTTAACAGCTTCCTGGAACCTGTTTTTGTCCGAAGGTTTTTGACGTACCGTCTAGCGTGTGTTCACAGTGCCCAAATATGTTTAACATATAAGTTAATGTTATTGCTTCACCTAGTTGCAAATTGCTTAGTAGATTTACGCTAACTTTTCGCAAAAGTGACTTGCCTTGATGTCTAATATGTTAGCGTTGCCATATATGTGGGTAACTACCTAGTAAATATATCGTTGGTCAGTGAAATACATACAAGGAATGAAGAAAAAGATTATGTTATTTTATCATTTTTTGTTAACATCTATTACATAAATAATCTAAACAGGTACCTATATAAAATTCAAAGCCCTGACTGATCACTGATTAGACATACTTGAACACACAGCAGATACCGCTGGTCCTAGATATAGTACTATTTTTTTTCTGTTTCTCTTCATAATGTAGGCATCCGCTAGTAAAGGATTTTGCAAAATTCCACCCCTAAGGGGGTAAAAAGGGGGTTAAAGTTTGTATGAAACTTCGTCATATTTAAGCTAAGTAAAAAATACGTATATAATTTTTTTTAAATTCAACACCAAAGTGGCCATGCTTCTTTTCTGTTTGGGGGATTGTGCCCCCCATCTCCGTAACATCATCGCTGGTCCTAGAAATATGCAATAAATATCCAATATTATACAGTAAGTATCCTGGATACAACATAATTTATATCCCGAAAATATGTGTCTAGTGAAGAAGTTTCCTTGATAATATAATTTTCGTAAAAGCTTCTAGCTATTCTAAGCTAAGCTCTAGCTCTTCTATGTTCTGTTCAATACAGAAGGCTCTAACTTGGTATTGATCGCCCTCATCTTCGTACGTGTACCTATTATATTACGCCTTTATCGTATTTGGCTAGTCACACAGTCGTCACTAAGCCGCGCCTATTCGTCGTCGGAATCCAGTGCGTCAGTTACGATTTTAAACTTGTTCTTGGATCGATTGTACTATTTATTTTATTTTTTTATGCGTCAAATAGGTAATTTATACAAAAACAAATACTGATGGGTATATATGAAAAATATTCCGGTTCTACTATGATCTAATCCACATAATGTACTTGGAATTCGTTTTTAACGAGCGAAAACTTCGATAGATCAGCCACTGAGAATTGAGAATTACCTACTCATTTAAACCTTGGCAGCCTTGCTCTTCCTATGCGTGTTGCGATCTCTCTCTGGCCATAACGGTTTCCCTAAAATAAGTCATTGGCATCCTTTACCAATGTTGGTTTTAGGTTTTAGACAAGTTATCCTTCTTGTAAAGTAAGAAGTGCCGAGGATAAAAAATGAACCGTTATGATATTATTCTTCATTAAACATGTAGGCATGTAGGTTATGTACCTACTCTCAATCTCATTCTGTAAAAGCACCAACATAAACGAAAGCAAAAATTTAACTCCGGTTCCATAAACACTAACACGGATCACACGTCGGATACTTAAAACATTTTTAATCTAAGGTCGGAGATAATAATAAAACAATTATAACCTAGGATCCTTCTTATTTAAAATTGATTATTTAAATAACGTTCAAACTTATTCATATAAAAATATATAAAAATTGTTGTCTATCCCGACCACATCTCCAAATAGAAATTTATAAATATCTTGAAGTTGCACAATGACAATGGTTGTTTGATATTATTAACATAGGTGTAGGCCTATCTATGCGTGACAATGGAAACAATAATCTAAAGCTTATAGCAATATACAAGACAAAACCATTTACGATACCTATACTTTTAATTGTAGGTACCTATATAATAATTGTAGTGTGAGCCACTTGTAGGTATTGAACAGAAATTTTAATAAAAAAGTCCGTGGTCATACTAATAGAGGAACAAGGCATACAATATCTTCGAATTTATTCAAATTTGCCAGTATCTGCAAATTGATTTGCTTTAAGTAGGTACCTGCCCTACCTGCCTATACCTACACGTTTTAAAAAAAATTGGCACACGTTGGCATTTGTATGAAATGAAAGCTGTCAATTATCGAATGGGGAACGTTTATTTTTGGAGCAAAATATAAGTGGATGTACCTACAAACTGTACTCAATACGATTATTTAATTTTAACTGCTTGTTTCCTTTTCTTTTCGCATTTAAAATACATATCTCATTAACATCAACCTTTAGTGGTCCACTGCTGGTCATAGGCTTCTCCTAAACGACGCAACCAACCGGTCCTGTGCCTTCTGAATCCAGCGGTTTACCGCTGCCTTTTTCTCGTCCAGCAACCTTGTCGAAGGGCGGCCTGTGCTCATTTTTACAAGTCGAGGCCGACTTTATAATATTTGAAATACCTATGTATAGAACTACTCATTAATAAAACTTTTTATGAGACCATCTACCTGAAATGTCCATGTTGGCCGTTGGGCTATTTTGTTGCTGAGCAAGTAATTTGCATTTAACAAGTTGACTCCAAGCCTTTTATTTTTGTAGCAAACCAAATTTTATAACGGCCAAAAATTTAATGACTAATTTAGTCTACACTGCTTGGCTAGATAATATTATATTGGTAACAAGTTACCATTGTAGGTATATAGGTAATATTATAAATAATTTAACTTTAATTTGTGTACCTATATGAAAAACCTTATGTAATCTTAGACTTTATTTGCATATCGGGTTATTGCAATTTATATATCATTAGCATAATTATGCAAATAAAAAAGCGTATCTGAGGCCACTACATTTTTGCCTGTTATATATGTATATCACCAATCAAAGTTATCGACACATTGACGATATTATATTACCTATTTAAACTCTATTACTGAAAACGTTTTCATCAAATTATGTAAGTTTTAGAGCCTGAGTGCCTGAATGCTTATCAGTAATATCTTAGCAATGATTTAAAGAACACCCTATATCAAATTGGTAAAAAAATCGAATCCAAAAATTTTACTATCAGGCAATATAGAAAATAAAACATAAATACACACACGCAAAGTTTTACAGTCCACTACCATAAAATAAAATTTTTAAATTCCGGTTTAAGAAAAATTTTATTCTGCGTCAGCTCAGCACTACGATACGAACTCCCGAAATCGTGATTTATTTACTATACGGAGTCTGGCTCAGTTCGCCGAAGCGACGATGTGGTGCTTCCAATTAGTACATTGCCAGCATCCGCATATATCAGTATTGTTTAATATAACATAAATAAATAATTTCATCAGTGTTGTGCTAAGAGTGTGAAGATACAGTCATGACGCAAGACAAAAGTATCCAAAGTGACCCTTTCAAGGACCTCGAGAAGTTCGGCAAATTTGAATTGTTTCAATATGTCCTGATATGTTTGCCATTAATGATGGTTTCAATGATACATGTTAATTACATATTTGTGGCTGAAGATGTCAATCACAGGTAACGTTACTTGTTTATCGCATAAAAAATATTTTTATTTATTATTTATATTTTATTAAAATAAAATTTTAAGGTTTATTTTTTAAGTCCGATAAATCAGTTTATTTTTTTATCTTTTTAATTATTAAAACTACAAAGCAAATTTTTATTGTATTTTTAACACGCTTTTAATAACATGGTATGTATGTAACGAGTACGTAGGAATGTAACGGAATTTTTGAATGTGATTGTCGTCCAATTTTATTTCGGTTATCTACAAAAGCGTGTTGTATAGTTTTTCAAACAATGTTGTTATTTATTTATAATATAAGTACTTGTTTAAATTTCACGTCTAAAAGGAGCTTTTTATATACTCATTAATATAAAATATTTATATTTATATATTTTATACCATAAAAGGGATATTTTATAGACTTAAATAAAACCAACAAGTAATACAGTAGAATCTAAATTCTGACAGAAATCGGAATCCTGCGATATTTTATGCAAATAGAAACTCGTCCAAACTTCGGCATTCTTCGTTTTGTGAAAGTACTTACCTAATTATTGTGAAACTCAGTTCAGCTGCATATTTTACTCAGATATCGATTAAAATGATTATGGAATTTTCTGAGTTGTATTTTGATATATTTTGTGTTTTCAATAGTGTGTGAGTTAAAGAGTGTGATTGATATAGGTACCCAGTTATCATTAAACTACTTATCACAAGGCAAGAAGATAAATACTTTATAAATTACTTGAAAACGAGAGTGCCTTATTTGCAGTGACAGAGTGGCCGTACACTATTTTACTCATTTGATTGAGCGAAATAGCATAATAATACAATACTAAAAAATATCATTGATCAAATGTAATGAATATTTACTTATAATTTGGGTAGGAATATGTACTTAGTTAAATAGTAAAATAGACTATAGACTTGGACCACAAACTATTATTAAGTTCGTAGCCATTTATTTGCGATTGTCGTTTTTAATTTCCTTCTCGCAACAATGCACAAATTGATTCTTAAAAATATGTAACAAATACTTGAGCATAGCATAACTATGCTCTAGACCTCCCGCAGCTGTGTCTGTGGGGGAGACCCGTGCCCAGCAGTGGGACGTCTATGGGTCACAGCGAACTTGAGCATAATTATTAACACGATCGTATTATTGTATACCTACTAATGTATACCTACACCTATGTGTAGGTATACATTACTGATGGGATGGAATATTCTTGTCCCGTCGAGCTTAGATACACGATTCAAATCTGAAGATTCAGCATTGAATGTAATTGGCATTCATGAATGAGCCAATACAAATTTATTGATTCACAACTAGCGAATTGATATAAATCAAAGGGCTTATATGAAATTGAAACTCGAATATAATATAAATATAATATAGTTACAGATAAAGTTGTCAGGGACTTATTCATATGTATGTTAATAATGTAATCAATATAATATTTGTTTGTTTGCTTAAAAAATAAAATTAAACGCTTTTCGTGACTACGTGTTTAGCCCAATGGTTCGCTGGTAGAGAATGCTATAATATTAAGCTCGCCATTTGTACTGTAGTTCAATAAGATAAATAAATAAATAAAAATCTTTTTCGATATTTAACCACAATACAATATGAGGTATTAATGTTTAATTGCAGGTGTAAAGTTCCAGAGTGTGAAGGTAGCGATCCCACTGTTGATATACCAAAATGGTGGCCCAAGGATGTTGACTCTAAATGTTTCAGACCCATTGTAGATGATTTTAAGTATGATATGGCTAATAAAACGTGTTCCAATAATACATTCGTAGGGGTATTAGAAGACTGTAATGAATGGATATATGAAAACGAAAACTCCATAGTATCAGCGGTGAGTCTTTAATTTATTTTGAGTTTAATTTTGAATCTTTTATACACAAAGAAGAATTTAACAAACAAACTAATTTTCTTTCGATATTTTTTCCATTTCTGTGTAAACGAAATATATACACACATACCTAGTTAGTTTGACCCACCATTTAGCAAGTCGAAGTCGACTTTCTATCCGTAGTTTGCGCACAAAACGTACCTAATCAGTTTTCAGAATATTAAAAACAAAAGGAAAATGTGTTAACTAACAATCAAGTTTCATTAAAACGCTGAGAGTACCGAATAAATTATAAACTGCATTAAAAGTATTTGGCTCTATCTAGTAAACAAGCCAAACAGTGCACAAGTTAAGTACATGGATTTCGTTGTAGTAAAACAAGTCAAAGAATACTGAAGCTACTTGTGTTTATGATTAAGGTAAATATTTGAGTAAAATAAACGTGTTGATTCAGTAAATGTTTTTATTGTAAATCTTATGTAAAACATATTTGCGTATGTGTTAAATATGCCAGTGACTCCAAAGGTGTTCACACAAACTAATAAGGGATACGAGTTCAGTTTCACTCAGTCGTAGACGCTATTTTAATAATTTTATTGCAGCGAAATATAGAAGCCTGTATAATTATGTATATTAGATTATCTAGCTAGATTATACCTACCAAACTGCCTCTTACTTACCCAGCAGTAGGCACATCGCTATTAAATTAGGAGCGCTCGTCGTCGTTTACATTACTGCGCATGACATTTGTATGCATTGCAGTTATATTGCAGTTAGGTACTGGTTGTATTTGGTGAGAACTACTGAATTTAACTCGAACAAAGTGTACTTAATAAAATTTATAAGAATAACGAGCAAACAATAAAACAAATATTATTTTAATATACCTACACTGAATATGAAGTATTTTTTTTTCTCTTTTAAACTTAAATTATTCTCTCCGAAGAGCAAAAGGCCGAAGCCAAGTGCTTATAAATAAACTTATCTAAAGATAAAATCTTCCTTACTTAATATAGATAGGATTAAGGAAGTCATATAATTATGTATTTTATTATTATTGCTATTTGCATGACTGTTCCGATTTATGAATGGATGTCGAGTGTTTATATTCTGCTGTGTGAAGGCTGTACAACCGCCGGTAGATGAAATATTTATGTAATAATCGGGATGGTTAGGTATTATTATTATGTCTATCTCTTAAAATTTCAATTTATTATTATTATTATTTTATATGATTTGTACATTATTTTTCATATAAATTTTTCATATCATTGATGATAAATATACTTTAGTAAAGAAGAGTAAATAAAAAAGGATATAAACAAGTTAAATTGTCCTCAAATCCTGTTAGTCTCCGATATTCATTCTCTGTCGTTCGGGTCATATTATAATCATAGTAGTAACTATTTAGTAATCTGTGATCATTATGCAACCAGCTGAACATTCATTCGCCCTTTGAAACACTAAAGATTTCGGTAACAAAGTAGCGATACTAAACATAGCTATAAAACGAGTAAATGACAAAATAACGTAATTCTAAAATAAATGTTAATGAGAGAATGTTTATTTGCCAATGAATTATGACGAAACTATTACTTTTTTTTATGATACAAGATAGCAAACGAGCTTGCAGCACCACCCATCCGCTGCCGCCCATGACAACTGTGACTGACTTTGAACAAGACTCAATTAGGGACTGGGATGGTTAGTCCAATTAGTTGAGAGAGTAAATTAGAACATTAGTTTTGTCTGTTCGTTAGTACGTATGAGGACTGGGGACTGTTAGTGATAGTTAGTCCTGTTAGTTGGTGTTAGTAATAGACCAGTTAGTACTTGTTAGTAGGAGTCTCGTTCTAAGTCAGTCACAGATGTGTTGCTACCCTTGAGGACTAAGATGGTCGTCTCTAATGAAGTGTAACCGGAAACCACACCTTTCCAACCGGATCATAATTGCCTTAAAAACAATTATTACAGGGCAGAAATGGTACTAGCTACCGTGGCGGACGGTGGTACTGCCCCGGGTGAACTCTTTATGGAACCAATTAGGTTTCATACTTATAAAACCTATTTGGTTCCCTATCGGCTCTACCACCTACATAAAATCACGCTTGTATTTTCCCAAAGGGGTAGGCAAAAGTATACACTCACTCTTCACCATCTAGGTCCCATGTAATAGGTGGTGAGTGATATTGTCATTCACCACCGGACAAAAATCCAGACTCTGAGCTGCTAACGGGCTTTTCAAGTTAGAAAAACCCAATAGTTGCTGCTCGACCCGGGATCGAACCTCTAGCTTAGCTGTCTGGTTACGACCACTAGACAAACCATGCAATCAGAAAGAGTTAGGTACTATATAATTAAATGTACGCTGTTCTTCCAGCTTAACCTGGGCTGCCAATCATGGAAAGCCACTCTAGTAGGAAGTATACATAATGCAGGCATGATATTGTCCATGTCTATCACTGGGTGGATAGCCGATAAGTAAGAGCAATTTAATTCTTACTAGTATTTAATTTACAAAAGGTACACAAAGTACAAAAGTACAAAAGGTACGTACAGTAATACCCCGAACTTACGCGATAGGAAATAAATGTGTAACTGTAGTTAATATGACAAATAAAATTATTATATACTGTATAAACACAATCCGAAGGTTTCATAAAATCTAACAAAGTCGTCTGACGAGTCAATGATTTTGTCTTCTCCCGTAATATCTCCTCGTAGCATGCTAGTCATTTTTTTATTCCTTGTTTGTAACAGAAATGCGCTTTTCATTAGTCTATGCTTTCCAAAATTGTTAACCCTTTTTTAAAGTAAGTAAGTTTCGTAAGCTGAACGAACATTAGTGCGAGCGGGGGAGTCAAAAACAAACGCCGCTTGTATTGATTGCACGGCGTTCACACAAAACACGAATAGACGAGAAAATTAAAAAATCGCGTAACTCCGAATTCGCGTATGTCGAGGTAGCGTAAGTCGGGGTATTACTGTACTTGATTATTGAATTGAAATAAATTTTAACTTATCTATCCGATTTTAATTCATACGTGTAGAGACTGTTTAATTAAATGATATTTCGTATCAATTTCAGAGTTGGGCGGAAGCCAACCATAATTCTTTGTTCAATTGGAGGCGCCATTGGAGTAATTAAAGTATTTTTGACTAATTACTACGCGTATTTAGCCATTGAATTTTTAGAGTCAGTTCTTGCTTCAGGGCTGTATACAGTTGCAGTAGTTCTATGTAAGGAAATAACACATACTTTTATTCCCTCTAATGTGTTGCTACCTTTATACGTTTTTAGTGAATTACCCGATCTGATCCAGTTTCTATATACTATATCAAATACCCCATTTTTTACGGGACTTAAACGGACAATGGACGGATGCATTTATCAACAACGCATCAATACTTAACAATTAATAAATAGACAGGCTAATAAATACTGGATACCTTTTTCTAATTGTGGCTATACACGTAAGGTTATGCATGACGGTTATAACGTTGCATGCTTAACCGACATAAAATATAACATAGATAAAGTTACAGTTTTACCCCATACACACTAGGGTTTGCATGGTAAGGTCATACTGCCATGCATAACCTTACGTGTATCGCCACCATGACACTCAGTTTGCTACTTCCATCCATTAAAATTTTATATATAGGATATTAGGCTCAGTGAAGACTCACAATGAAATTAAGCTAAAGTAGATTAAAAAAAATAATGTGATTATATTTTGTTTTCAGTAATTGAAGTTGGAGGAGAAAGTAAAAGAGTGATGGCTGGAGTAATTTTCTCATACGCTGTTTATGTTGGGGAAGTAATATTTGCTTTCATTGCAATGGGACTTAAATTCTGGAAAACGTTGATATTCGTTATATATTCGCCTATGATTTTGTTCATAGCTTACATATTCCTACTTAGAGAAAGCATTAGATGGCAAATGATTCGTGGAAGAACAGACGAAGCGAAGGAAACGTTAAAACTCGCAGCAAAATTTAATAAGTTGAGTGTTACGCCAGAAGAAATAACTGATGTTAACAATGATGATTTACGATTCAAATTCAATATAGTGATTCAAAAAGAGAAGGAAAAGATAAAAGACATAATTAATTCAAGGGAGATGATGATCCGTTTGACAGTTACCTCATTCTGTTTTTTTACATCAAGCTTTATATATTACGGTTTGATGGTTCACTCTGTTCTGTTACCTGGGAATAAGTACACTAATTTTGTTCTTGCCTCATTGACGTCATTCCCAGGTGATCTTTTAGCGTTCTACTGCTTCAACAAATACGGAAGAAGAATATCACTTCAAAGTGGTTATATATTTTCAGCAATATGCCTTGTGGTGCAAGCATTTCTGCCTGAATGTAAGTATGAAATTATGATTGTATAGTATTTAATATTTTGTAATTTTGTTTAGTTTTTTAAATTAATAAATGATAAATTAATTTTTTTATTTGTTTTCAGCTATCACGTGGTTGCAGATAGTTTTATTTTTACTAGGAAAATTAGGAACTTGCGTTTGCTTTACCGGAATATACACATACAGCTTGGAATTATTTCCAACTAGTGTAAGGGGTTCAATGGTGGGATGCGGCAATACTGCTGCCAGGGTAGGAAGTATGTTAGCTCCACTTACTCCTCTATTGGTGAGTTTTTCTACAGTAATGAGTAGAAACATTAACTTTGTTGTTATTTTAATACTTAAATAATCCCATGGTTGGTAAACCATTTGACTGTTTTCAAAACTAAATCCATACTAATATTATAAATGTGAAAGTGTGTTTGTTTGTTTGTCCGGCTTTCGCGTCGCAACGAAGCTATTCTAAGGTATGGTTTTTGTGTGTGGAGATAGTGAGGAGGGTGGAGAGTGACGTAGGCTACTTTTTACCGCGGTAAAACATCCCCTTGGGAAGATATCGATGTTTTGTTATTTTCTAGATATTTAGTTCCGGATGTTGTTAATAGATGGCATTGTTAATTCCCTTTTCCCACGCGGGCGGAGCCGCGGGTAAAAGCTAGTATTGAATAAATTAAAATTTGTAACATACTGAATTGTCCAAATTGTCCAGTATTGCAATGATTATTCTGTAAATTTAAAGATGTTTCGATAATTCATAGTTAGTAGGTAGCTCCTACCAATTTTATTGTTTGAAAATATTTAGATTTTTAATTTTATTTACAGATGAGTCAACTGAAATCACTTCCATCCATTTTGTTTGCGTGTACAGCAGTAATAGCAGCTGTGCTTCTAATATTGACGCCTGAAACAAAAACTTTGCCATTATATGATACTATAGCACAAGTTGAAGCTCAAAGAGCCAAAACTATGACGCATTTATAATTATTTTAGGTCCTGTTACGGTCTAGGTATTTAATTAGCGGAAATTAAGCAGTTCTATGTGAATGAAATTAATGTGATTATACAATAAGTTTTGCTATTAAACCAAATATATTATTTTATATTTCACTTTTACCTACCTTTAAGTCACAAATTACAATAAATTTATAAAATTATTTATTTGTTACCAATGTAATCATAGAAATTAAATAAATAATTTATTCTATTTTATTGTTTTTAAAGCAATCTTTTTTTCTTATATCATTGCAAACGTCTAGGTACATAATTGTTAATACGAAGATCGAAATCTACAAAATGTAGGGGAGAGGGGGGTAGCTTTGAACAGGGGCAGCTTAGAACAAATGAATTTAAAAATCACAATTTTAGGCTACTAGAAATCGTAATTTATATTGGTAGCACTGATGCGCATATCTGTCACATCTCATTTTAAATATTTAACAGGAGTGTAACCGTTAAAACTGTTTTTTTGTTTTCGATAGCCAGTTGTAAACTTTTTTTATTTTAGTTCTAAGGTTTTCGTGGACGTAATTTTAGTAAACGGTGAGTATTTTTTTCTCTATTTGGAAGGGTATATAGTTTCAATGAAGATTTGATAAGAGATTACAACATAGAAGTGTGTTCCGTTATTAAATTTATGTTATTTCTGGAAAGATTCCCATTGGGGCAGCTTTGAACGAAGTAGTTGGGGCACATTTGAAATTATATCAATTGTGCTCTGTATATTTATATATATATATATATTTTATTATTTAATTTCGTTTAGTTATTAAGTACATGTTTATTTTGTTTTGTCTAGGTCATTATGGTTAGAAATTATAAAAAGAAAAGAGAACGTGAAGTAAATGAAGATGATATGGAAAATGCTAATATTCAAATAATAAGAGGGCACATTCAATTAAGACAAGCTGCTGATAATTATAATGTAAAAGCAATTACACATAAGACACAATAACAAAAAATGCAGATTATACAACAAAATATACAGTCGCACAAGTATTTACTAATAAAGAAGAAAATTTACTAAAGGGATAACCCAATAGTAAATTTTATTTATTTATTTGATCTCAAATGACACAGTTCATTAAATTTTTTTTTTATAATTTATTTAACAAATACATGTTGATAAATATTCAGTTTTATTTAATTTAAAATACTGATTCAAAACTGCCCCAGGTGTGTTCAAGGCTGCCCCGTAGTCGGGGCAGCTTTGAACATTTACTAGCCTGTATAAAAATTAAAATATCTAATTATGAGGTCATGAACAATTAAGAAAGACCTGATTATTTCGTTGTCTGATAACCATGGCCGCTATTTAGGAAGAAAAAACTTAATAAATCAGCCAAATTTAGAAATTATAAAATAAAGTATGAAAACTGTTCAAAGCTACCCCCCTCTCCCCTACCTACTAACACAAGAAAATGTTTGTGACTGAAGTCTTCTATGCTTTTCTATGTTAGATATTATAGACGTAGGTACACATATTTCATTTATACATACATTTAGACACGCTGTTAAGGGTCGACTCACACTGACGCAGAGTCGAAGCGACGCGACGCGTCATGTTTTTCCGCCTACAGCATATTCAGCTCTATTGCTCTATTATTAAAGCACAGCTCGACTCCAGCCCGCTCGACTCCAGCCGCGCGTCGAAGCGTGAATGCGCGCGTCAACGCGCGTCGACGCGCGCTTCCATATTTGCATAGCAAAAATGTGTACATAATAGAACCATAGAGGTGAATATGCTGTAGGCGGAAAAACATGACGCGTCGCGTCGCTTCGACTCTGTGCCAATGTGAGTCGACCCTAAGTTTGACAATGTGGTCATCCCTCTCGCGCGTGCATCGGCTCCGATTCATTGCATGCATCCAGGCCGAGGTATCCTTCGCGACACGTTAATATGGACCGGGCGTTGGGTTGGCAAGGGGAGGGCTGTCCCCTTTCCCTTTCTTCATATGCGGGGTGGGGGTGGGGGTGGCAGCTTATATTATGATGACCCGCATCTTTATAGCAGCGGGCTAGCGGGGCCAAGTGCCGCAGGTGTGACCTTGACTTATCAGCGCGCTCGAACATGCGGCGCGCCAGGCCGCAAATGAAGTTGTCCAGGCTCTCAACTCAACACTAAGGTCCCTCTGGATGACGTCGTTCCTCACACACCACGATGCACCCGGTATTTGGCCAAGAGCACGTGATTGAACCACAATCGCTTGCGCTGCGCTGTGGCTGTGGCTCGCTCACCAGTGCGAACCAGGAATTCAATGAACAAAAATCGTAGCACTACTTTTAAAAAAAAAACGAAGTCTAAAAAAATGTAGTAAATTAAGGACAAAATTACTATTGTGTAGGACAGTATTAGATAAATTACTCGACATACTATATAACGTAGGTTTTAATTGTGATAAACTGAAAAATATAAAATGTCTGAGCTGCCTGTCCTTTATGTACTTATATACCTAGTGTTTTGTTTGTTAATGATTGCTATCAAGACGGATCTAGGATCAGCTTGCAGTCAAATCTAGGAGGATATGGAATGGAAATCCATGGCAAGCGCTTACTCGTTCCGCTTTAACTAATCTGTGGTAAACACGTGTTACTCTCTATAGTCTATGAGTTTTTTCCGGAGAAAGAAAAGTGAAGTTCCTGTACCTAAATACTAATACTCTTTGGTTTGGTAAAGTGGGCGTTATAAACATTTATTATATTAATCTGTGACCTATTTTAGTACATTAGTATTTAAAGACCATAGAGCAAAATATTAATTATAATCATTATGTATTCTTTAAACTGTGGTACTGTCACTACTGACAGCTTATGACAGCTGTAAAATATTGTATTGATTGATTGACTTTTGAGTTTTCACACCAGCGTTGCCAGAATGTAACTTTTGTTACATTTTACGTTACTTTTGACCCTCTCATGTAACTTCCATGTAACACTACTCAAAATGTAACTTTTACGTTACTTTTAGGACTTATTAAAATATTTAAATATTTACCTATATTTTAGCTTTTGAAATACTTTTCTAAATTTGTTGGTGTATATCTTTCACATTATTAATTATATGTTTTTCTTTTTTAGGACAATCAGTCAATTATTTGATCAAAAAATATCACGATTCTTTCGAAGCTTTATTAATAGGACAGAAAACATTTTAAGTTTTTTGTAATAAAGTATCATATTATAGTATTAGTGTTGTTTTCCACATAAAATTGAAATGTAACTTTTGTCGTGAAAATGTAACTTTTTGAGGTGTCTCATGTTACATTTGACTATCTGCCACTATTTAAATATTTACCTATATTTTAGCTTTTGAAATACTTTTCTAAATTTGTTGGTGTATATCTTTCACATTATTAATTAAATGTTTTTCTTTTTTAGGACAATCAGTCAATTATTTGATCAAAAAATATCACGATTCTTTCGAAGCTTTATTAATAGGACAGAAAACATTTTAAGTTTTTTGTAATAAAGTATCATATTATAGTATTAGTGTTGTTTTCCACATAAAATGGAAATGTAACTTTTGTCGTGAAAATGTAACTTTTTGAGGTGTCTCATGTTACATTTGACTATCTGCCACTGGCAACACTGTTTCACACCGAAGCTAATTTAACTAACTAACCTTTCTGTTAGGTAATTAGGTTAGTGTTTTATCTACGCTTTTCTGTGATGCGTGGTTGAAAGACTTTCTGAAGTGAGATTAAATTATTTTGGCTTTTTTAACTCATTTCAACTAACATCAAAAATGGATGGATATGAGATAAGAATTTCAAGCAATCAAAGGGTATGTTTCTATAAAAAAATTATAATACTCGATTCAATATTGATTTTTTTGAAGTCGATGTTCATTGATAACCTATGTTATTTCTTATTTGCCTAGGGTAAGGGATTATTTGCGACAAAATCGTATCGAACGAGGGATGTTATTTTGGAAGAAGTTCCGCTGGTGTCGTGCCAGTTTGCGTGGAATGCTGCATATAGCTATTTAGCTTGCGATCATTGTCTAAGGTAAATAAAAATGTTCAATTAATTAAATAGTTATTTACCCATAAGGAATACCCACCTAGCTTTCGTTTCACATATATAGTTTTCATTTATTTATTTTTTTATGTTGGAGAAAAATAGAAATATGTCTTGAAAATGTAAGCTTTTAATATTAAAGTACTAACATAACATTTATTGTATACATTTTTTTGCAGGCCATTAGAAACTCCTGAGCAGAATGTTCGTCGCCTGGCTGCCAAGCCTTGCATAGTGTTGCCCCATGCAGACTGGTACGAAATAGACCTTTCAAAGATCACAAGTTGCGAAAATTGCAACATTCAGTATTGCTCGGAGGAGTGCAAGATACAAGCATTTGCGACTTATCATTCATTACTCTGCTATGAGCCAACAGATGCCCAACATCCTATTATGGTCTTGTTAGATGTATGGAAGTAAGTACTCCTTGTGTTTCATACTAATATATATATAGGAAGCAAATGTACAAATGTACAAATTTTAATGTTGGTCAATCCATTCATGAGCATTTTAGTGACACATGATTCCTGTTTATTTATGTGTCTTATGCCTCCCTTGATCAAAGCCACTCCTCTCGATCCTGTGCCATCTGTATTTATTATCTTCAAACTGTCTTCATTAGGCACAGACAAGTCCTAACAAAAATAACACTTTTTTTTTAAAGCATGCATTGAATGAATATTTACATGTTATCTATTTGCTAAGATTTTTTTATCCTACTATCAGTGTATATTCTTTATTTCTCTTAAGACATACATAACATGTCACTTACAAGGAAATTTAAATTTCTAGCTATTTATAGTTTAATTTAATAAGTGCAAAGAAAATAAAATGCTGCATGTGTGTAATATTTTCCTTTTTCTTTCATACAAAATATTTGCCAAGCATTTTCATCATTTCTTGAAAATGAGAATATTGAGTTATGTAAGGAAGAGAAGGAGGTGTACTTCTATTTACTTATGTACATATCTGAATTCCTCTAGTTTAATCTATCTTCATCCCATTACAGGCAAATGCATCTTCCTCCTGAGACAACAAGTATACTTCTGATCGCCCGCATCTTAGCTCTGGTCCAGTTGAGTCCGGATCCCGATGTTACAATAGCGAGGATCAAGGAGTTCTGCCACCGCACTGAGAATGAGGACTCTGAGCTGGCTCACAAGCTCCTTGGCGAGCAGTTTTCTGAACAGCTAACGACTTTACGCCAGCTTATGGCTAATGTTGTTAATGGGGAGCATGTGCAACAAGTGAGTTTACATTATAATTATATTACTAATTTCAGGGTAAATGTAACTCATAAATCCAAAGACTCGTTATATGACAATGTCGCATCAATACATGCATTACAAACCAGAAAAAAATACAATGTAAAGTCAAAGCTCTAAACTAGAGCATAAGCACAGAATAATGGCATAAGTCAACAATACTTCATAAAAATGGTCTAGAATTCTTCAAAAAAAATTCGCAACTAAAAACACGAAAACTTGTTTACTAAAACTACATATATGTATTTTTTATTTTTTTGTATACTAAAAAGGTCATTTAATTTACTAAAGAATAGCAAAAATTTTGTTATGTTCTTGCAGTAGATTTTTTAAAAAGTAAATAAAATCTTCAAAATAACATAGGTATTCGCTTCGCGGCGATGAAATTGAACTGAAATTAAATGCCTTGCAATTTTAAACCTTATGTCACTAGGCTACACACGAATTTAGCAATGCTCTTCAGTGTTGATGATCACTCGACTGAGAAGCTTTGACGGCAAGCTATACCAAAGATTAATGAATAATATTATAGAATATCTTCAGCTTCGTTTAGCTTCATCCGCATATGCTTGCTAGCCTAGTTCTCTTGCTTAAAAAGTATAATTAATAACATGGCCATGTCCTTATTTTTCAGTTCCTGACCCAAGAGGGATTCAATTCTCTGATGGCTCTGGTGGGCACCAATGGGCAGGGTATAGGTTCCAGTCCTCTAGCCATTTGGGTGAAAAACTGCATGGAGCGTCCCATGTCTGATGATGAACGGGTGCAATTTGACATGTTGCTTGACAAGTTGTACCAGAGTTTAGAGGAAGGTATGAATTATGTTAAAATAAAATAAGTTGAAGAACCCATGGTCTAACGGCTCACTTCAATGGCACATAATCGACCAATCCAGTCGATTAGATTAGATTGTTTATTTGTTATAAGTACAGGTAGTAAGGTAATTTATAGATCCATATAATAGTTACGGGCAATAATCAATTAGTCAAGCAATGCTATTAAATATTAAATGTCAATATTATATTCAAAATCTAAATAATCAAGTACCAAGATATGACAGCATGGAACCTCCAAATATTGTCTGAGTAGTAAAATTGATTTTGTCAGATTTTCAGTCAGACTAGCAGTTTATTTCATATCAACATGAAAGTTGGCATGACTTCAAAATATAACAGGAATAACTGCTATGAATCCGTATGGGAACTGTGAGGTGGAGTATGCTTACGACCTACCTCCACTGTGACTAGGAAAGACCTATGTCTAATCAACAAATTACTATTACTTTTGACTTTATAGCTTTGATGTCGGTTTTCTGATATTTTAATATTGTAATTTTATTTGTAGCTTTGCATTGTTAGTTTATTATTTTAGTATATTAGCGGGGGGCTGTTACCAATGTCAACTGTTAAACAAAGTAATTATTTATCCTCAGAATCTGGGGAGTTCATCAACACGGAAGGCTCGGGCCTGTTCCGTCTTCAAAGCGCTTGCAACCACAGTTGTGATCCGAACGCTGAGGTCTGCTTTCCCTACGGCAACCATAGACTACAGCTGAGGGCTATCAAACCGTTGATGCCAGGAGATGAGATATGCATCAGCTATCTCGATGAATGCTCATTGCAAAGGTCCAGACATTCCAGGCAGAAGGTGAGTTAACTAATTAAATTTAACACAGAATAAATTAAGTTAATTAAAAAAAAAAAGCTTTTTATAACTTTTTTATTTTATTTTCGTGTATTGTCATCGAAACCTAATATGTAAGCCAAATTTCAGCTCGATAGCTTCAGTGGAAGTGGGTGAAATATTTGTTGCAAGATTCTACGACATATATACATACTTACATAGATACATATGAGTGAAGTTAAATAAAAGCTTTTAAAAAAGACAAAATATTCCAATCTTATGATGTTGGGTTGGGTCATTTCTTCCTATAACATGAGCCACACCACAGTACACTTACACAGAAATCATTATTGATTAAGTATCCTACATGACATCTTTCTATTTAAATCTATATCTATTGTATGTAAATGTCTATAACTATAGTTAGTCAGAGTAGCTATAGTAGGCTAGATTAGATTTGTTGTCTTTTTATTTTATTCTTTTATACTTTGGATGGTTGTATGGATGGATGGATGGATGAAATCAAAAGCTTGTAAAATAAAATAAATATATGTATAAAACATTACAGGAGCTGGCCCAAAACTACCTGTTCCTGTGCTGGTGCCAACGGTGCGTGGAGCAGGCGACGCAGCCGGAGTGCACCAGCGACGAGGACATGAGCGACAACGAGCCCGACGACAACGACTGATGCTCCAACTGGCTCGCCTTCTGCCTGCTCGGACTGTGAACTTGGATCTCGGACTGTTAACGTGGACTGCAGATTGTCAACTGTGACTTTGGACTGTTAACATGGACTGCAGATTGTGAACTTGGACTTTGGACTGCTAACTTGGATCTCGGACTGTTAACATGGACTGCAGATTGTCAACTTGGATCTCGGACTGTTAACATGGACTGCAGATTGTCAACTTGGACTTTGGACTGTCAACTTGGATCTCGGACTGTTAACATGGACTGCAGATTGTCAACTTGGACTTTGGACTGTTAACTTGGATCACAGACTGTTAACATGGACTGCAGATTGTCAACTTGGACTTTGGACTGTCAACTTGGATCTCGGACTGGTAACATGGACTGCAGATTGTCAACTTGGACTTTGGACTGTCAACTTGGATCTCAGACTGTTACATGGACTGCAGATTGTCAACTTGGACTTTGGACTGCTAACTTGGATCTCGGACTTTTAACATGGACTGCAGATTGTTGGACTGTCAACTTGGATCTCAGACTGTTACATGGACTGCAGATTGTCAACTTTTACTTTGGACTGTCAACTTGGATCTCAGACTGTTACATGGACTGCAGATTGTCAACTTGGACTTTGGACTGTCAACTTGGATCTCGGACTGTTAACATGGACTGCAGATTGTGAACTTGGACTGTCAACTTGGAAATCCAAGTTGACAGTCCAAACAAGGACTGTGAACATGGAATTGATGTGAACTTGAACTCGAACTGTGAACTTCTCCTAGGACTATTAACTTGGACTCATACTGTGAACTTGGACTCAGACTGAGCTTAGATTTCAAACTCAACGTTGACCTCTGAGTGTGAACTTCTAATTGTAAACTTGGTGAAATGGTTTTATAAACTGTAATCTCTCTACTTAGACTGTACCTACTACTAACTGTAGACCTCCGACTGTAGTCTGCATACTTTTTAGTAATAATTGAATTATGTAAACGCCACCGTATCAATGATACCCAATATTCTTGTTTAATATGGATTCCTTGCAAAAATGGTATATTCCCGACACCAGTTTGGTAAAAGTCTCGTAGAAGTGACAGCAACTGATCTAGTTGGCAGTCAGTCCTTTAGAAGCTTGTTAGATATGGTAAGAGTGCGGGCCTAATGGTAAGATAATGAATACTTATGGAATACGATGTGGTAGCTGTGTAAGGATTTGCTCAACAAAACATACACAATTTATAATAATTTTAATTTTAGGTATAGAATGCTTTGTCTACTTAAATCTAACTCAATTAGGAATTTGACAGGAGTTAATGAAGTTAACAGGCCATGGTCATTTTTGGTTGTGTGTAAGAGCCAAGTCGAATTAAGTTTTATTTAATATTTTTTTAATTAATTACTTATTTTGTTACTTTTGAAATACAATTTACTTGATAATAATAAAACACGAATGAATTAATGAAAATAAATAAGATAAATTCAGTCGAACAAAGAATCTAGTACTTTTCGAATTCGATATATACCACCAAAGTGGGTGATTTAAATTAAAATTACTTTCTATGCCCAGATTATCGATGTCATATAGCTTTGCAGTTATGCAACCATTAAAAAAATTATGTTTATTTCTGTAATACAGTATTATCTCTAACTTCGAACTTGTTGACTTGAACCTTTGAGTATTGAAAAATTTTATATGATTTTTAGTAAATATGCAAATTAACAATTTATTACTATCTAATCAATCCAAGGTAAAGATTTTTTTAAAATAAATGTGTATTTAGAAATAACATAACATGTAACTGACAAACCATCCCAGTCCCCATTTGAGTCTTGTTCAAAGTAAGTCACAGTTGTCATGGGCGGCAGCGGATGGGTGGTGCTGCAAGCTCGTTTGCTATGTTGTATCCATAAAAAAGGTCTCATGTAATAAATAGGTGGAGACTGGTGAGCTTATTGCCATACACCGGGTACTAATCCGAGCTGCCACCAGTTAGTAGTGCTAGCCCGACCCGGGGGTCAAACCTAGGACTGGCTAGGACCACTAGTTTAATAGTCGCGCTAGCGACCAAGTATAAAAAATACGATAAAATACAAATACAAATAGAATTATGCTTTATTGTACACCACAGGCATAAAAAAACATTAAAAAAAAAGAAACTGTAATGGTGGTGGCCAAAAATATGACAAATTTTCAGATGGTGGCCTATAATTGTAAGCATAGGCCTATTATTATTGTCGGATAATACATTACATGCATTTGATAACAATATTTTACTAAGAATTTAGAATCAAAAATATAATATAAACGGGTTTTAAAAAATATCTTGTATGAAAATAAATGTGTCAAAAATGATAGAAATTTTGAATTTAATTTTTATAATTAAATATACGTACCAGGTACTACATTTATAAAATTTATTATAATTATAAAATTTTGCGCGTAATCAATATCCTCGGAAAAAAGTGTATTAAATGTCAATAGTTCTCTTACATAGATGTTTCAAAGAAGCTTCTGGGTCTAGAGATGTTTATATAAAAATTATGTAAAATTTCAATGTAGAATTTATGATATACCTCAAGTATGTTAATCTTTCGCCTTATTCAACAACATTGTGCGAATTGATTATCGAATTTGAAGGTGAATGGATGTAGACGTTTAAAAGAAAGTAGTTAATAATTATTAATAATAACTAAATGTATCATGTCTATCTATAACACTATCACTCTAACTTAAATATAAAGATATGCATTTATCTACCAGATTTTAATGGGTTTATATTTAACTATTAATATTTTTATACTTATTTTACACTTTCATTACCACTCCTTTACTGACCAAAGCGTTTATATATTGGAATATTGTATTTGAAAATACCAATATTACTTCTCTTTATGATTTTAGGGACCCTTTATATCTTGGTATAAGGCAGTAATAGATAAGCATTTTCTCCCGTCATTTAGTATAATGAATTAATTTAATATCATTGTTGTATTAGCTATACGTCATCTTAGCTTGTAGCACGTAGGTATTGTATCTAAAAGTTTAACTTTAATGTAAGTAAAACTTGGCTGTGCGATATTTTGTTTGCCTAATCTTTTTAAAGTGATAACGTCTTATAAATCGGAAGCCGGCTGCTCTCGCGTGCAAGCGAGAGCGTGGAACAAGCGATAGAGAGGCACGATCGGCCTAAGCGGTCGGCTTGTCCCGCATCTATCTCTCTTCCACTCCATACGACCGATGCGTCCGGGTTGAATAAAAACAGCGGCAGCATACAACCTACACGTGAACTGCTTTGTCAACTGTTTATAAAGTGAAGTGATAAAGATAAGACGTTAGCACGTAAAATTATCGTCCGTAAACCGACTTTACAGACAACAAATTTATTTTTATCCTGTCACCAAGCAAAATATGAATGTTTATGAAGTAGTTGAATCATCTGATTTTGTTCTTAAAATAAACAATTATGCTTGATTATTGTGTTTCACTTAATCCTCCCTCATCCGTGTGGAAGTAGAAGAGAAAATGTTCTGTAAAGGCAATAATAAGATAGACATTGAAATTTTTTAAAAGTAAGAGAACATAAAATGAAGAGGATTACAGAATAACACAATTATTTAATGCAAAAACGGATTTCTATTTGTTACTATTAATCATGTTTTAATCTAATATTTCATTAACAAATAGCGCCATTATTTTTAACAAATACCTACAACTCAAAAAACACGGAATTTAGAAAAGTTACAGGTATATGCCGCTGGGATATGAATGCGGACCCTGTTGATCGCTGTAGTTAATATTCCCCAAATATAGTAAAAATATACCTACATATGCCAAAAATAATATATGCCAAAGTAATCATGGAATTCTTGGACGCGGCGTCCAGAATACATTTCCTTGATGAATCTTTTCACATTCAAAAATAAATAAATATTCCCAATAAGTATGTAGCATAGCATGAACTTCGTGTCGTAAGCTCACTAATTTGAGCAGATGATTTGCATTAAGAACCCTAGTTTTTGACGTTATCCTTTCTATCCTTAAAAAGATAAAAGTAGGTACCTAACTAAAGTAATTAATATATTATTCGGTGTGAAATACTCTGCACCGTGTATTTCAGTGCTTCGCAATAACAAAAGTTTGGTCTGTTGCGTGATGGAATGTGTAGGGTAGGGCTCCACTTAGGTACTTTCTGTTAAAATAACAAAGAACGCGCCATTATTAAAATTCTCGTTTATATAGTCAGCTTTATATTCTAATCAACAATGAAAATTTATTTCAAATATCAAAATGTTAATTTCAAAGGAACCTAAAGTGCCTACCTAATACGCGGGCTTTGTACCAAGCTAACAAAGGAAAAAAGGCGATTTTGGTTTTTAGCTTGACTTTAGAATAGCGGTTTAATGAAGCTTTTCTCTAAATACTTCATTTTACATTTTCGCCAGTCATCATAATCTGAATCGACCAAGGATTGTAGGTTACTATATACTCGTAGGCTTTAATCTATCCATCAAGGTCAGGATGGCGACCGAGAGTAACCTTAATATGAAAAAAGGGAAAAACTACTTATGGCATGGTGTCCAGAATTACTGGACTGTTGGTACAAGTACCTGAAATACCTCGGAGGATATCTACATAGGTATTATGATAAACTTAACACACTGTACATTTTAATCGTAGTATTGTTATTTGTGAGATCGTAGATCGATTTGTAATAGTAGTCTTTGTTATTTTTTCAGAAACAATTTCAAGGACTACGACATTTAAAATCCTAATAAATCAGTTTATATAAAACAAACTTCACCAACAACACCGGTTTATTATCCCCAGGACATCAAATCACATTGAATTCTATTCGTTTTATATTTCGACTCATAGGCCGGAATTCCTGCGATGCCTTTGATCTGAGGAGAACAAGAAAAAAAGATGGACGAAAATGCACTTCAACTGTCTTCATAAAAGGGGAAAAATATAATTTATTCACGAGATAATTTTCTCCTCCCTTTTAAGGAGCCGTTTGAAGTAGGGTGGGCGAATGAATGTTTGTACTGAGTCGACTGCCGGGTTTCACTGCTCTAGCGGGAAGACTTTGACCTGAAGCTCTATTTTTGAATCGCTCGCCACCAGACGACCGAAAAATTATGAGTAGCATATCTCGATCGAGAAGGGAAATTTTGCATTTTTAATTCACTACATTGAAACAAGTGGTATTAAACACTCGATTGGCGGGTTAAGATATAGACTAAGTTTGTACATAGTATGGTATTGTTTAATTTTGACGACAACGATTCGCAGTCGAGTGATTCAAAAATTTACGCGAGCGATCCAAAAATTGAGCCACTGTCTTGTTCGTTCAGTGTTCAGTTATTTTTTATTATAACGGCTGTAGCTACGAAATAGATTGCCCTCGTATGCAACATTAACGTGGAAACGTATGAGATTTACTACACCGGCGAACCGCCGTTGCCTTTTCAATTCATATGTAATGTATTAGTAGAGCTAGAGATATACGGGGGCGGGGTAACCAAAAATTTATGAGCTCGAAATTTAAAACAGCAATGCGAAGCTCTAGGCTTTATTTTGAAAAAGGTCTAAAAATTATTTTCGTTTGTTTTTTTTTTCGCAAGAAAGCCAAGATAACATTCGTTAAGCTATGTCCGAAGCGTTTGGGCGGCCTAACAAATTCCTACGTGTTGGTCACTAATTCCTCCTCCAATTCGTACTGAATCAGCGTGGTCGAGTACACTCCAGGCCTTCTGAGCATTGAGAAAGCCCTACAGTGGGACGTTAATGGGTTATAACCAGCCAGAGATGTGCTTAAAAATTAAAAATAAAACTCAAAAGTGAGGAAACCTGTACACCGGAGAGTATTTACAATCACGTTCCAAACGCCTGCGCATCATACCATTTGGTTGCGCGTGCAATACCTACACAAGGTTTGTTTAATAGTTATGCCATTAATCGACCTCTGCCGCGCCTCTACTGGCAAGGAGTATTTCATAAAAGAAACAAAACATGTCAAGAAATACTTCAAGAATTTTCTCTTCTTTGAGTGTCAAAAAATAATCCAAGAGAGCTGGTGAACAATTTTCCCTGGACCGCATCACCGCTCCTGGATATTTGTTTTTGTTTTAACCGCTTCGCTGTATAATTTGTGTAAACCGCTTTTAACACTAAAACATTTTTGTGAGTGACAATTTTTTCCATCATACCGCCGCGCGGCTGGACTGTCTTTGTGTCGACACTACGAAAGACCATTACAGCTACGTGTGAGACTGGTAAGTCGTTTGATGTGCATATTTATTTGTGATTTATTTTGTGTATTGTGCCGCACCGCAACGCTCCGCAGCCATCATCAGATTTACCATAGTCTTTTCCCTTCCGCTTGGAGGAGCTATTTACACGCTCCTCCACCATTCCAAACTTGAATAGTGTTGAACGTATAGATAGCAAAATATAAAACGACTGACCAAACTCAATTTAAATATTTGGGCATTGAATTTTACTATTTAAATGCGGCTAGAAGCACCCTACCCGTCCGAAACGACCGCCGAGATCCGCCTATCGGTCCTTTTGATCTCTGATCCGCGTTATTTCGCTACCCTTCGAAGTTAAAGGATTACTGGACTTATTGGCGGATGAGGCTCCATTGTGTTAGAGCGCTGTCTTTTGTGAAATTCTCATGATTCGGCATTTTGTCTCATGCCCATTGTTATACGATTACCTATATAAGGTTAATTTATTAAAATAACATAATATTGTGGATTCACCCGTGATAGATACATAATACAAATTTTTATAAAAACTATAAAAAATGTTTTTTTGTATTATTATATTATGTATACGTAACTGTATGATTTATGTGACTCATTGTGCTGTTGTGATTTGTATAAATAAATAATTGATTAATTCATTCAAATTAATTAAATAATTTATTGTAAATAGTCCCTGCAGGATACTTACTACTAGTCGGTGAAGGATAGTATCCGTAGGATAGAAGAATTTTAATCATCGCAGTAAAATTCAGTCCCTGCCTCTTTGTGAGCCGTAGATGCGCCATGGTAAGGCGTGTTATAGCTACCACTACTACGGTAAGCTACGAAGTTGCTACGACCCGTAGCAACTAAATTGATAAGTAGATAGGTACTGCGGGTCTTTATTACAGTTTAAGCCTACTTATTCAGTAATTAAATTAAAACCTTTGCGAAGACATTTCATACACATGTAAGCATTATTTAGAACAATCAAATTAAACCCTTAGGTAATTTGTGCAAATGTGGTTACAGAGGGTCTGTCCCTCCTTTCGAATATAAACACTGTGGAGAATGTGTCATTATCAACCAGTTATTACCAGTAACGAGGTGTAGCTGAGGGTCAGATTCAAATTAAAATCTACCCTTCACTTTGAAGAAATAGCGGGCAGACCTTGTCTGCTATCTAATTGCGGCACCCATCTGATCGAGCGTTATACATGAAATTATACGATATTGTGGACGCCTGCAGCTTTGCTCGCGTGGCTTTAGACATAACAATAGTTTCGCTTACATAGTAATATTATATACTTAGTCTTTGTCAATCAGTGAATATGCAGCTTTTTAATGGTGAAAGAATTTTTGAAGTCGGCCCAGTAGTTTTTGTGTGAAAACATCTCAACAACAAACAAATCTATCCTCTTTATATTAATATATAAGTATAGATAAAATAGAGAAATAAAATAGTTAACTTTGTTTACACCTTTAAAAGTTTTATAGTCTGTGACAGTTGCAGTGCAGTGACAAGTCATGCCACGTGGCGGAAGTCGAAGTTACTCTGTGCCGTCCGGCTAACGTCCAGTACAGTCCATTTAGCATCAGTGACGGCGTGCTTTACATAATTGGATTGGATTTGTAAAGGCACGCCGCGTGAATATCTTTTAAGAACATTTTACATTCCGGGTATTTTACAGTACAGTAAAATACCCGTAGGTAAAGCTCCAATGTGTGTTTGATCCATCCTATCAGTTTTTAGAAACGTCTATTGGTTTATACTTGGAGGCGACGCATCTGTTGTTGACTCTAAACGAAACATTTTACTAACAATGACTACCATTACTAATACCACGGACTACATTACTAAAGTCCTTACTCTATGCTAATACCTACTGACCAAGAGCATTGCCGTATATATTATTATTTATAATAACAATATACCTGACGATAAACGATTAAAAAAAAGTTATGTCTCAATTAACTATAAATACATTTTTACCTGTACAGGAAAGTAATCAAAATTAGTATGGAATTTTGTCGTATGTACTACCGCAAACAGGTTAGATTCCATATTTGTTTCATCATCATCATCATCATCATTCCACCTTATATTATTCTGTTATACAGTGAAACCTGGTTAAGTGGGACCTGGATAAATGAGAAACCTCTATTATTGAGAGTTGCAACGAAGTCCCGGTTCTTTTTCATTAAATTACCTCTGTTAATGGGACTTTTTGAACCTGGTTAAATAAGATTTGAATTCTAAGACTTTTTCGATGTTTACCTCTATAATTGTGACTCTGTAGCTCAATTACCTGTATAAGTGAGACAAATTAATCAGGTTTCAACACGTTTTGACATGTTGAAACAGGTTTCAGCAACTAGCAATCTAGTATCTACTAGCAAGCAATTTTTTTTTCGACGCAATACATTATGTATGTACATTCATACCTACATTAAATTCATAACATCAAAAATACGCATTTTTATTAACATTTCCACCTCTAAAAATGGAATAACGGCACATTTCGACCTCTGTAGGCGGGGGGACCTCTGTAAATGAGACAACTATAAATTTAAACCTGTTTAATTGGAAAACTGGATTATTGAAAACCCTCAATAATTGGTACATATGTCTTGGTCCCTTGAGATCCCAATTAACCAGGTTTCACTTGTCCAATTGTACTGTTCCATTATACTGTCATGAAGCGTTCATGCAAATACCTACTGATGATTTCGTGGCACTTTGGCGAATGACCCTGACTGACTGCCCTGGGTTTGAATCTGTACTCGGGTCATGGATGTTAAATGTGAATTTTCTATTCGTATCTGCCACCAGTAAAACAGGCCTACCGTGGGGGTGTATATTGAGAAGAAAAAAAGTTAAATTACGGCACGTGAACTGGCTAATCAAATAGAAAAAAAACAAACCAATTCTGTTATTACATCATTAATCGTAAATACTCGTACGTTAATAAAACATTATCTGCAATCACTACGACCACTCATCCGTAGCAAATATCTGAAATACTGGGGATTAATATTGGTAATATTTGGTAATCAACAACTAATGCAAATTGCTTACGAATGCTATGGCCGAGCATTGAGAAACAAAATTCATTAGAGCAGCCGTGTTAGTCACTAGGTAGTAAAAAAACTAAATAATAGTTACTCGCGTTTTGATAACATATTGAAATACTGACTGCTTCTGTCCTAAAGCTAAAGGTCCTGGGTTCGAACCCTTGGTCAGGCAAAGTATTTTTAAAGTCTCAGTAGAAGCTTGAAGTCTGGATGTGTGCCCGTTGTATGGTAATTGGCTCACCTAACATCGGACCTAAACAAAAAATAAATGTAAGAGAAACCAAATTATCCAGTGCCTATCGTTCTCAAAGATCTTTAAATCTTATGTCAGTCTTCTGGGACAAAGAAAAAACGAACTCACAATGTCATCTCTATTGCGTCATGTATTTAGTTTCTCCTTGTTGTTGGGTATGTAAACTCAAAGCGCCATAATCCTCGTTTGAACTATGATGGGCACCTGAACAGTGTAGGAAATCCCACAGGAATTAACTGGGTCAGTACCGGATAGAAACCGGACTAAAATCTTTAGGTATAAGTAAGCAATAACATAGTTTTGAGCACTTTTTGATCGTTGATTTTGATAGTGAAATTTTGCTAGGTGATTGCGTTAAGAGGACTCCAGTCGACCGTCACTTTTGAAGAATAGGTTTTTACCAAAAATATTGCTGTCGCGCTGAGCCCAACCTTACCCCTTAGCGTGCGATAGAGAGAAGTGCAGTCTCGAACTGATTTTACCTACGTAAAAATTAAGAAAATCGTCCTTTCGTAATCCCCTGTTTCCTCCTCGAAATCTAGACCGATTTCAATATTTCTTTCAGTTAAAATGTAGAACAGGGTCTAAGCTATGCCCGTACGTTTTGCTTTTTTGGGATATATTAGTAATTACCAGTTTGCTTGATGTTTGAAAATGTATGTAAAAAAAGTCGATTTTTTTGATTTTAAATGATTTTTTTTCTCTTCTATTAATCAAATTATGAAAAAAAAACAAAACGTACAGTCATGGCAGAGGTACGTATAAATCGTATGGTATTTTTTTTTCTTCTGTTACTTCTTTATCCTACGAGGAAACAGGGGACTACGTTTGTATGGAAAAAGTGTCGACTTGTTCGCTTGTGATATCCTCTTAAGTCTTTCGTGATTGCTTATTCATTTGAAATGTTTTGTGCTTGGTAGGTTTCTCTTTCGGTTTGTCTGTCACATGACTCTATTTCTTGAATGGACAACTGATATTTTCACAGAATGTGTTATTCTCTAGCCGCTATTAAAACAAATAGTAATAAAAACTAAAAAAGTTGAATCCTCGAGGGAATCCCCCATAAAAGAAACCTTAAAAAATTATTGGTGGTACTCGCACACGTGGATTTCTACGTGTACAAGTCTCATTCCCACTTGGCCGGTTTGGATGTCCCAATATTCAATACCAAATTGAGTAAATGTGTGTGTGTACAAGTGAATGTGTGCGAGAGTGATCCTTTGGGGAAAATATATATTTTTACATTTTGCTCGGATCTATACATACTAAAATATTAACTCTATTCAAACAATTTAGAACTTAATAAAATTAAATCAAATAAAATAATTTCAAATATTGTTTCTATGAAAATCTTGTTTAAATCAGATATTTTGTTTATTTCTAAGCCTAAAACTAGGTTTAAAAAAGGCGTACTTAATGCCAGGGGACATTCTCTACCAGACGACGCAGGGGATGGCGAGATATTCGATAGTTTCAGCTGTAGTTACCGAGTTACAGCAACACTTACCTTACGGACAGTAAATTGAAAACCTCTCTCATACAGTTCCCGCTGTGCCGAGGAAATAAAAACAAGGAGGAAATGAAAATAGGTTAAGCGAACCCTCGGGGTCTGAAATGTCTTGAGGATCGTTTTTTGTATTAAACTTCTTTGCAGTGGCTGAAACATGGCCTAATAAAAATTTAGGAACGTATTGGATCGCAGAACTTCATAGTTTTTAAGCATTGGATACACAGAAGTCTTAAAGGAGTCTTTACGCATCTGCTGAATATACCTATACCTAAGGCACGTTCATCGCAAGTCCTCCATCCATCCACTATCCTAGCCTCGGTAAGTAGTCTAGCAAATCAGGGCAATTTTTTTAATTTATTAAATACATTTAGAATCAACTAGTGTTGAAAAAATAATTAGTAAGCTTAATTATTCTGTATTTCCGAGAATGTAATATTTTAAATACACGTTCGTACTATTTTTACTCGCTAGAAAATCATAAATTGCGGTCTTAAAAATGCGTCTCAACAGTTTCATATCTCATATTTGAAACTATAATTACCATAAAACTTTACCAACATACACACATCAAAAAAAGTTTGAGATCACTTGCAATAGCTGATATATTTTAAAAATTTAATGTTTACGTTATATCTTTTTTTATTTTAAAATACACTTTCTGAAATTAAAAAATAAAGCTAATTAGACTGGCCTGCCGGCTCTCCTAACTTAAACCCAGTAGAGCACGCGTGGGATGCTCTTAAGCGAGCTGTTTGGAACACAACACCGAGGCTGCCGCGCAAGCCCATGTGCCCAGTGTGGGCGCGGCTATATTCGCACGCACGCACATACACACACATAACACAACCAAGATCGAAAACCCCAATATTTGTCGCCCAACTCGGGAATCAAGCCCAGGAAAATCGCTGGTGGAGGCAGGCCCTTAGTATTTTAGTGAATACCGTCTAAAAGCCGTGGTTGCGCCACTTCGTACTGCGGTATACAGCTGAATAGAAAACGTTCCCGATGCATATTTCCGTGCGGTTATTTCAGCATGAATTTTGAGAAGTGTGTCATTATTAAAATTGTTGTAGGTTTGTGGGTCAGCTTGGATTTTTCTCTTTTGAAACTTCGAATAATTTTTCAGATTTGAAAAATTTGTAAAATATTACATGAATATGTAGGTAACATTCTAGGCATTATTCAACTTTCAACTTTCATTTATAAATATCGCTCGGACCATTTTACGAAATTCCGCGCCATCTGTTATCGATGTGCCAAACAACTTTTCAATAAAATTATGAAATATCCTAAGGGAACGTATTTCTGGGATGATATGTATCCTATGTTCTAATCTAGGTTATCATCTACTTACGTGCCAAGTCTCATCCAAATCTGCATTGTAGTTTTTGCGTGATTGAGCAATAAGCATACAAATTTCCAAACATTCAAACCAAATACACAGTATAGAAAAGGACCAAACAGTAGGATCTTTATACCAATAGCACCAATTAAACTCGATCAGATTTCAAACTTGCACTTCTATGCCTATTGTTTCAGCCAAGGAAACTTAGTCAAGCCTCTAATTAGAGTCGACGGTGCGTTGGAAAATCGGCACAATTTGAAGCCAAATAGGCTTAACCCTACCGATCCTTAGTCTTAGATAGTTCCTACTTGAAAGAGGTTACAGACAAAGTTATACTGGCTATAAAGCGACGGCATTTTAGTATATTTATTGAACCAACAAGCCTACTAAGATAAGCATCTTCATATAATCATTGATTAAAATTATACATAACATCACGCCTGTATTTCCTTGAGAGGTAGCCAGAATACACCCGTTTTAATACACCAGTTACGTTTAGGTCCCAAGGAATACCGGGTAAAAATCTCAATATCGCGGTACTAATGGGAATTTCAAATTAGAAAACACAACAATATTTTATTCATCCCATCTCTCATCCCACTCTAAAAAGCTTAGCAGTTACGCTGTCAACCACTAGACCACAGAGGCATTAAAGTTTTAATTATGTAATACTGAATTATTAATATCTTATTCGTACTTGTGTGGAGTTCATAATGATGTTTTTTTAACCTATAGAAAAAACTAGGTAAAACAATTGAACGTCAATGTCAAGTGGGCGCTCACTCTCACCCAGTGACGCGACGTAATTGAAAAACATTTGTTTCTATCTAAAAAGCCTCGAATCTGATTCTAGCTCTACAATGAATTTGCTGACGTCAAACAGAAAGTTCTTTTCAGAGCTATCGGTGTCGTTATAAAGGAAATGTCGTTTTTATTGAAAGCATTCAGTGCTTCTGTATGGACTTTTTACTCAATAGAGTTGGTATTTGCGAGTGTATATGGAGATAAGCGTTTTTATTTTGAGTGAATTCTGGGTTAAATATTTACTTACATTTAATTAAATAAAATTTTCATTCGTTAAACCTACGAGCGCATTGATTAATAAAAAGTTATTTTTCAATTTTTAATCAATAATAATTGGTCAGGAAGTTTTTAGGCAACCCTCTCGATATTTATTTTTTAACATACTTGATGTTAAATACTTTTTATACATTGAACAGATTGGTGAAGGTCATTTCTAATTAGTGTCTTAGACTATTTAGTTTAGTTTCTACCATAGTCACCGTCGTCGGCCTAACATAAATGTATTGTACCAAGCTCTCCTTACGTCACTCGTGTACGGCGGGCCTAATTATCGCTGGGACAAGCATGAATTGCTATTTGCGCTCATAATCTCGGGATTTGGCGGTAAGTCGGGCCGTTCCTGCTCATCAATCTTGCTCAGCGTAATCGCCAAGGAACCCAGAATCACCCTGGATTACTGCATGACCTATGTTGATAAGCGATTTCACATTGTTGACGCCAGTAACGGATATGTTGGGCAAATAACGTAACAATTAACCATGCAGTACACTTAACGTTAGGTATACCCACAAATATTAATCAAGATAGAACGGCGGTCACGTATTATTTTGATTCAATGCGTTCCACTTTTTTCGTCAGCTCTGCCCAAGTCCCGCCTACTATGTGAACACACTAAAGTAATTAGTGACGTCACATTATTTTTATTTGTAATCAAATCTATCGATAACGTAACGCATCGATAACGTAACGTACCGTAACAGGTATCGACGCGCACCGACCGAACTTGCGAGATATCTTGCAGTATATTGCAAGATTCGGCACGGGGTATACGCCCAGTTCACCGTTCTATCTTGATTAATTTCTGTGGGTATACCCATTACAAATGATACAGACTTTGAACAATACTCAAAAAAGGACTGGGAGAGTTAGTGCAGTTAGTAAAGGAAGTTAATAGGTACCTACATTAATGGTTACGTTCATATCTACGTTTGTTAGGATAAAGCGCAGGGAAAACTAGAATTTAATATCTGTATATAGATTTCTGTATTTTTTTTGTATAGACTTATACCTAGGAGTAGGAATAACAGCAAATTTAACGCTACAGCAAGTTTACTCACGAATATAAATGACGAATCATTTTATACCGCCCTAAAACCAATAAAACTCCCATTGGTTACCTAGTTAAATCAATTTCAAGGAGGACGCTTGCGAGAATTTTAACGAACGGCGCACATAAAAAATGTTTGATATCAGAAGCCGCCCTCGTAATTAGATCAAACAAACAAATCACGATTAAAGAGACCAGTTCACTTTCATCTCATTAATGTCGTGGATGTTTAATTAAAATTCACCCTCCGAAGGTCTCTCCTTATCTTTGTGGGGTTTGTCGAACGAACTCGTATTATCACATTCCTTGGTGCAAATAACGTCTTTTGGGGTTGCCACAGAGATAACTTCTTACAGAGCTGGCCGGCCGAAATGGTGGCTTTATCAATTTAAAAATTTATTATTTACTTATTTAGTAGAATGGCTAATCAAATCGTCTTTAGGGTCCCGTTTTACCCTTTGGGTAAGAAACCAATTAAAATATATGGTTATGATGTAAAAACAATCACTCCACGCTAGACTACTACCGTCATGATATTGTTGTTTTAAAGAATAATATTAAGTACCGAACACATTATTGATCGAAGTACCGAACTATAGAAACAAAAATAAAGAAAAAAATATTTCACATAGATACACATATGTACTGCAGCATAAAAGTAATTACACACATACACACATTCAATGTGTAGGATTTTGGGCTCCCCAAAACTCCCGCCAACCCTCAACGCGCTAATACAAGAAAGCGCCACCTCGAACCTCGAACTGACAAGCCATGCGCGCGCGTTCCGCGAAATATTAATAATCAAACCAATTAAAGTGAAAACTGTACATAATAAATGCATTGTGTTGGTGTTGTTATAATCCTGACGCATCTCAAACGAAGCGAAGAAACATCCTCCGCAGCGGTGAGTGAGCCCAAACTTTTAAAATACCAACTGAGCTATCGCACACAATGAAGTTTTAAAACCTGCGACCAGCAAGAAAGAAAGAATAACTTTATTTGTGCAGCATGATAATGTAATATAGTTTATAAGTATTAAGTGGACTGTTATTATTACGCACTAACGAAACAATCTTGCAGCTCCCTAAGTTCAGGAGTAAGTTTAATAAGTAAGTAGTAGTAGTAAGTAAGTGTTGATAAGTGTCCTATTAGGTGTGTCTATTTTTACAATAGTAACTCCAACTTGCTCTACGTACGCAATAGTGATTATTCAGTATTTTCCAAAGACGTTCGTAGCATGAGACAACACTATGTATAATTATTTATCGTTGTCGTATAAATAAGTGAATATAAATTTTCTTATTTTTATATGCATTGGTCTGTGGGCAGGTTATACTGCCGTATGGTTACGTTCATGGCATAGCAAACAAGCGGAAACCCGGGGGCGTGTCTTTCCAAAGCATGTCTTTGTAATTAGAAGCGGTAATAAGCTGTGGCGTGTTCTTCAATTGCATTTAATTAACGTACCAGTAAGAACAAATACAAACAGTATGAAAGTAGGTTGTCGGTGTCACTATGCGATATAGAAAGTGTAAATATGTTTGATGCATATAAGATAGCAAACGAGCTTGCAGCACCACACATCCACCGCAGACAACTGTGACTGACTTCGAACAAGACTCAAATAGGGACTGGGATGGTTAGTCCAGCTAGCATGTTATATTAACTCGAAAATATCACTCCAATCTGTTCTTTGGTCACATTTTGATTTTAATGTCAACAAAATCTGCCATTTTCGACCACTGAATACAATAATGGTAAGCTTTCTACTCCTATTTCACTTGAGAAATCAAGGGTGTAACTCGGAACCACGTTACACACACGCTCAGTAATGACAATTTTGCGCTTAAAATAATTGTGCAAAGTTTTATCTAGGTACCAAATCCATCCATCCATTCATCAGCCTTTTGAGATCCACTGGACATAGGCCTCTCTTAAACGACACCACTCCGACCGATCCCGTGCCTATTGAATCCAGCGGTTTCCCGCCGTCTTCTTTAGGTCGTCTGACCACCTTATCGAATCAAAACTACCAAGTTATTAGCTGGACCAGAGCTTGAGTTAAGATCTAATTACCTACCACCAATATGTATTGGAACAGCGCAGCGTGGTAAGGCATGTAACAGTTTATTTTCAGCTATGGGAAGACATTGTACGCCAATTAAAACAGTAAAGTTACACGTATAGTGAACTAATTAGACTAAAGGTAATTTATACTTACTAATAAATGAGCTTTAGTGTAATAATTATTTACAGTACCTACTTGAAACGGCAGATCGGCTTAATTCCTCACAAGTGTACTAATTCGTGCTAATTATATAAATTTGATAATAGGATTACGTCATGTTTGACCAGTAGAGCCAGTAGAGACCTATTAGGTATGATCTGTTTCAACCCTTCTTAGGGTCAGCAAAATTCCTTGCTAGGGTTGGGAGTTACATAAAAACTATCATCAAACTAATTCATTAAAGGCATGATCTAACCTACTGTTCCAAATTTGCTGCTCATAAAATTCTAACACTAACACAACTAAGCAATCTGCACAATTTGACTACCTCTGACAAGCCTAACCTTGATACCCTTGACAAGGCCGAATTTGGTGCCCTTCAAAGTCCAGAAGCGCTTGAAATATAATGATCACCTTGTTTTTTTTTTTAAACTATAGTGACCAGGGCTTTCTGGTCTGAGAAGATATTCGTTTTAAAAGCCACACATACTTGTTTAGAACAATAATTACTGATTGACAACAAATTTTAATTATCTTTAGTTACTGACATGAAACAATTTTATTCATACTCATAGGTATTAAATCTGAGCCCATGAACAGCACAAAGAGCATGCCCTATATCTTCAGAGTCAGTATTCAATAACATTTTTACGTAACGATACAGATAAGAGATAAGATGATATTGATATGCATAGCCCCGCCAACCCTGGCATGAATAAGCAAGCCATGCGTGAAAGTTAATTCATATCAGACGAATATCTGAACATCGCTCTATAGTGAGGAATATAACGGCGTTTTTACATAACACGACAATATATTGTTATTGTAGACCTGAATTACAATTTTTTTTTTAAAACCTTCATTATATATATTTTTTTTAATTTTTATTTATTTGCATGCATTGTCATCGGAACCTAATATGTGTGCCAAATTTCAGCTCGATAGCTTCAGTGGAAGTGGGTGAAATATTGATTGCAAGATTCCAGGACATATGTGTACATACATACATACATACATACGAGTGAAGTTAAATAAAAGCTTTTAAAAAAATGAGGTGCTGGAATTCTTCTATGACTGTGTTCGTCGGTTCTGGTGGTTCTGTCGTTGGGTCGAGTTTCAGGTCGTGGATGTTAATTTTTTACCGATTCAAGGAAGCAAACGGGCATGCAACACCACCAAACAGAGTGCCTCAAGAAGAGTACAACACCGACGCACCAGCGATATTTGTAGCTGAGTGTACGTATTCATAACCAAAGACTTCATCAACATAATAAGGGTCTTTTTATCCCAGTGATTTCCCAGGAATGAAGTTCGAAGGACAGAATTCGACCGGTAGTATCTTTGATTAGGGTGGTAACTAAGTGTAATCAATAAATTAAAAAAATCGAGGTAGCGTATTTATCCGGCTAAGTTTTTTTAGAGGCGACCATCTTAGTTTGGTTTTAATTTTTCTCCTCAAGGGAAGGAACCTTTTTATGGAAATGAGTGTTTTATGCTCATTTGCAATCTTATTTCCATTAAAGTATTATTATAAGTGCGTATTTAATGATATAGTATCAGATTTTCGCTTCAGATATTGAATCGTATCGTATATCGTGAACATTCTCCGGGACGTAACATGATCAAATTGGATAGCTGTAGTATGACAGATTAAGATTTGGCCCCATTTAGGTACAGTGAATCTACCTAAATTATATTTGGTTTAACAAACAATATTTGCTACAGACTTATTAGAAGGTGGTTAAGCGTGTAAATATGTATAATGAAATGTGTTGACTACGCTACGACAGGGCCGGATTTAGAGGTGTGGAGGCCCCGGGCAACAAAGGAGTGGAGGCACCCTGGCAACAAATTATTTTCCAAATGAGATGAACAACTTTTTTCTGTCGAGTTTTTAAATCAAATTATTTTAGTATATAACAAACATATAAAAAATATAGATCAATGATTTCTGATAATATTTAAGAACAATATAATCCGACCCTGCGCAACGAGTACCAGGTTACAACCCATAGACGACCCACTGTTGGGCATGGGTCTCTCTCACAGCTGCGGGAGGACTAGAGCATACATCACCGCGCTGCCAATGCAGATTGGTGGAGGGGCTAATGGTCAACCCAGTGTCATCGAGTTTGACATTGGACGCTTTGATAATTTTATCATTAAGGTTATTGGTGTATTACGGTTGGAAAGGAAGAGAAGAGGAGACCACCTCAGGCCTCAAACACCACCGACTTAGATCGTGACTTTCACTGACTTAGACCGGGACTTACTAACTGAACTATTGCTAACAGTAAATAACAGTCCTGTTCCAATAGTCCGTATAACTGCTCTCTTCTTCCTTCTTCGTCTTAATAATGATTTTTCAGTTGTCAAAGGCAACGTGCAACCGTGCATGATGCAGCATGTTCATTCGCATTTTTATTTAAAACAATCCTTTTGAAATATACATACGCGTATGATTTTTTTTAAACTTGTTTTATTATATTCACTTATCTTGTCTAATTTTTTTAGCAAATCTTAATAATATTAATTTAATTGTTTAGTAACTCGAACTAGAGAGTTTTTAACAGGAAATCATTTATTTCCACTAACCTACTAACCTCTTTGCCTTGCTACGACGAACTAATTTGCTTTATTAATTAACACATCAAGACCCCTAATTAATTTCCCCGCTAATTAATTAATTCATTAACATTGAAACGAAAATGTTTGTTTTGTGTAAATAAAGAATTTTTCAGAGAATTTACAAAGGAAAAACAACTTTTACGACGTTAACCTACTATGAGTCATGAGGGAACAATGTTGTTAGGTACCTACTCTACCTACCTACCTAAATATACCTCTTTTAATGGATTTTTGGTAGCAAACGAACATGGCACACGCCATACTGTGATCGACTTATAGGTAAAGAGTATATACATGGCATACCAATGATATAATAAATATTATTTATCGTATTTTTTGGAGAAATTTGTCACTCAAGTAATGGTAAGTATTCTGTTGGATTTCATCTATTCAATAGATAAACGACTTTCAAGCAATGGAAAAAAAAAACATATTTTAACCATCATTACCTGTAAACGAACGCTTAAAAACAAAAAAAAAAAACAATGAAATTAATTTTAGTATCTTTATTTCTAATAATAGCAAGCTTTTCAGAAATAGAAAGGAGACACTCCTTCCTATTGCTGGTATTTCTAGATACCAGGTACCACATCATATGTTCAGTTAGAGTACAAACCATGTATTACGTCTCTACACTACACTGCACATAGACTCGCTAGCTGGTAGACAGCACTCGAATGTAGCCGCATCTAGTGCCTGTCAAATTATCTGAACATAGTCGACCTAATTCTCCACTCTGAGACGTGGGTTCGGGGTTACACCAAAGTATCATACTTGCGGTATAGTTTACATATCTCTCTAGCTAGAGGCTCTATAATATAATGTGGTATCCATAGATAATTCAGTAAGTATCAGTATTCAGTATTCTTCCTTCAAGGCAGGCAACGTACCTGCAATACCCCTGGTTTCGCACGTGTCCATAGACGACGGTGACCACTTACCATCAGGTGGCGCGTATTAATCCGTCTATATTCTATATTATTTTTAAAAAAAGTATGAAACACTGCACACACCGCACGCGCTGACATTAATTCTAAGTTATTTCTATACCTATTTGTGCATTGTTTTTTAAGACGTGCATAAATTTAATATATGTGTAAAAAAATAACATAAATTGTAATATTGGCTTTTATTGTATTGTTATTAATTGGGTCACCCGGACGATTAGTTATGTGCGTCATGGAGCAATTATAATCACACGGTGTAAGCCTGCAATGGCCTGAATGGTGTCTTCATGCTACCTAGATTTGATGAATGAATTAGCCGCCCTTTCTGCACGGTTTCTGCGTGTCTATTATAATTTGGCAAACAAATTTATTTCTTCACTTCTCTCCATTTGTCGGGAACATAAAAAATGTAAATTGAAGTGTCCAATTTCGAACAAAGTTTAAATATGCAAGGGGTCCAAATGCGCTGCATTTGTCGAGGGATGCGTAGGGATCACGTTTTAATGTTAGGAATGGGAGTGAAAAATCCTAATGGCATTGTATAATTTTCCACTGCAAATTAATGTGGATTTTTCATTTGTCTCATTTGACAATAGGTAGGTACGTTTTGCGTATAGTCGTGATGTTATATAAAATGTACTCTGTGGTCGTGATCTCGAGGGGACATCACGTCATTCACGACTTAAGTAGATGATACAATCGAAATGTATGTGAAGGTTGTAAAAACTGTTTTAAAACGGTCTATAGATCGACTGAAAAAAAAAAGATTGAGAATAGCATCTCCCGAAAATTTTCTAATAAATTATGGTACAGTAATTTACTCACGGATTCTTACGAAGCAAGAAGTATAAAAATAAAAATAATAAGCAATGGAAATATTATATTTCCATGCTACAAGTACCATCACACCTTTTCTTGCGCGAGTATACATAGTATAGTCATAATTGTGAGTAATCTTCACGCAGCGCGGTGCGGTTCGAAACCAACCCCTATCTATGGGTTAGCGGATGCTTGCGAATTAATTCACCGCAATATTTATACCAGAATCAGTCATGGATTGAAAAATGGTACTCGTCTGTGAAAGCAGTACTTAATTGTAGTATCTAAGTACGTGGTGACCTTACCCTCGCAGATCTGTCATCATTTGTCTAGTGTGTTGCATAGCAACCAATAGCAGTACTGCAGGAGACAAGAGTAGTCCACGACGACTCACCATGCTGGCCAAGTACATTTAATTTCATAAATCCAAGCGGGTTTGAAGCCGGATGACGGCGTGTTCGATAGCCGTTGGTCTGTCACCACTTCTATTGAAAAATCAATGAGCATAAAAGACTACTCCTTCCAAATTTGAAAGCCTCAAACATCAGGAAAGCATTGCAATAAATCCAATACCAGAGAACTAAATCGGAGTACAAAGACGCTTGCAAGGCCATGTGTTGAGCTCCGAATCTGAATAGCTCCAACTTGGGTTGTAATGTGTACATTTTATGGCCAACCGGTTCCAAATACCGCATGGAAGTTGTACCCTTCGAACGCTGAGTGTTTTCTTCCATTAGACTAAGTGGCACCCAGACATTCCGACTTCGAGCTTTAATGTACCACCTGAGTTGAATTTGATATTTAATTTTGATTAAGAAGTTTCCTTTTCAACTTGTTGACTCTGCTGAACGCGCGGAATTTTAATGGGATATAAAATTTTACATCGTGGAAGTTACCAACTTCCCGAGATGGAATTTTCCTTGAGGAATTTTTCAACGGTCAGTGCGAAAATTTGCTGTGTCAGTTTATAAAAGTTACGGAATATATATATGAGCGTGTAGAAACTGCGTTATTCGGAATCACTACACCCGGCCACCCTAATGATGTCTGTTTATATCCTTGGAATTGTAAAGCTTTTATTAAAATAATCAATGATGATGAATTTATTATTATGCGACGGTGAAGGAGCGTGGGTTCAAATCCAATAAGAACGAACCAATGATTACTCTAAATTTTGTTTAAGAAATTAAATGTCACTGCTGTAACGGTGACCGACAACACCGTGAGGAAACTTGCATGCCCTTCTCGAGGGCATGTGCAGTCTGCCAATCCGTATTTGACCAGCGCGGTGGACTGTGGCCTAACCCCTTCCCCCGAGAGGAAATCCGAGACCAATGGTGGAAGTATTAGTATGCTTATAGTATAAGCATATTGTATAAGTAACTCTGACTGGCTAACGTTAGTGACCAAACATAGGCAACGTTGGTAGGCATCATAACAGAAGTGAGGTGTCTACCATGCTGATGGAATGCGATTGCGGGGGGAGATTGGTCGCCTATCCGAGTAAGAACCCGAAGTTTGATGGGCACGGACAGGCTTTCGATAAAGCTTAACGAATACCGATATAATCTGAAACCAACCAAAATGGTGTCCTTCACTTCAAGGAATCGGTCAAGATCCAATATATAATTTGTATGTGCGGGTTTTTTTTCTCAAAAACATCCAACGCTCGGTACCAATCCTGTAACCAATACCTACAATAACAGAACCCACGTCTTCCCTTCAATGTTGACTTTGTATAAATTTTGCTCTGCCGAAACGGAGATATGTTTTCAATGAAAGCGGAAGGAATGTATCTATCTACATTCTGGTTTGTACTTCGTACCAAAAGAGGTTTTCTGAAACTAGGACGGAAATTGTTCTGGTGAGACGCGGAACGAGGTGAGAAGCGTTTATAGCTAGAATGTAGAAGCACCTCATGATATTTAGGGCTAAGAGAAAATGAAACGTATGATCACCACTATATGATCTTCGAAACAATTTTTGGAAAGTGTTACCACTGAGTTTCTAGCTATGCCCGTCTCAGTAACCTTCGAATTTCGTAACTGCTTGATAATGATTAGCTCGGTAGTTGGAATTTGTTTTTCGGCTAAGGGCTATTGCTGACTACGATACCTTACTAAGGTATCGTAACTTTTTTTTATGTATTTATTTACAATAAATAAATAAGAAAAAAGAAAGTATCGCGTAACGAGTAAAAGTTAGAGTTACGCGTACTTTTCTTAGAAATAAAGCCTTCTTTTGTGGTGTGTTAAGGTGGTTTCCTAGGAGATTTATAAGTCTTGAAACGAAGAAATACTCAGATTAATACAGAAAATATCTTTGTACTGCACTTGGTTTTAGTGAAGCAATCATTCAAGGGCCTGCGACACTGCATTAATGTTGCCGAGGCAACCGTTAATTTATATTACGGATCCGATTACGATTTATAATCGTGATCCTTTTCTATAATTCGTTAATTTTGTTCGCTTACTGACAATTAATTAAACGAGTACGCTTGAAAATGTTGTCAGTTTCATTTCGTTGATGCATATTCGTATCTTCTCTGCTGTAAAATAAATTCATGCAATTACGATAACTTGTGGTCGGCGAGTGGTAGTGGTCGACCAATATTAATTTAATTTTTTTTACTACATATAACGTTATTAAGGTTTTATAGTAAAAAGATAATAAATATATCTATAATCATACACTTAAAACAAAACAATGTTCAACGAGTCATGTGACAAATAATATATCTACCATCGTATCCAGGTAACGAACTATTAAATTTTATATTGTGATAAACCAATGATAGATTGTGTACCTAATGTTTTATTTTATTAGCTTTCTGCACTGGCCCTGCATATAGGTAATCTTTAACTGTGCTGAATTTCATACACCTCCGTCCATAATTTTCGTAAAAAAGGAGGGTATAATGTTTTTGGTTCACGATTTAAATATGATTTTCGTAAAAATTAGAACTTCAATCAGTTTTAAGTCAAAGCCAAAAAGGGACTACGTCACGGAAGGTTTTGTCCTTCCATAGACTTTGAAATTACCATGATACTATTTTCTCGTATTTTATGAACCCGATATAGTTTATCTAATTGTTTATTTTTGTTGTTGTGAATCTTCTTTATAGGCAGACGCCGTGAGGAAATGGGCGTTTCACTTGCAGTCTATTAAAATAATAAAGTAATCTAATTAGACCGGCCAAATCAAACAGCTTATATCGGTTCCAGTCGGAGCCGCAAAGTGTCCCCGTCACGGAAGGTGGCGTGTCGTCGTCGCCGATAGCGGCCTTCGCCGGCGCAACATTAATATCGTCGTGACACTCTTTAATTTATGTACTCCTGGTACTTTATTTTACGATTCCGAGAAAATGTCGAATTCTTTGAACATTGTCTTTTTTATTAAGTCGTAAAGTCTAACTAGCAATATTCTAACGGTGAGGTGATACCATTGGATATCACCATCACCATCCATGATTATTGATCGCCACTGAATGTTGACTTTGAAACCTTCATTGAATACATGTTACTTTTTATGTGAATTATGTTACTGCTAACGCTTAGAAAATATAGAAATGTAGCACGAAGCTGATGAAAGAATGACATAGGGACAACCTCTTGCCGTTAATCGTATTTCGCCCCCAAAAATATGACTTCCTAATCATCCTATCTACTATCTATACTAATATTACAAAGAGGAAAGATATGTTTGTAATGTTTTCACAAAAAAACTACTGGACCGATTTCAAAAATTCTTTCACCGTTAGAAAGCTGCATCTTCACTGTGTGACATAGGCTATATAATATTACTAGGTGTAAACGAAACTATTGTTATGTCTAATTCCACGCGAGCGAAGCTGCGGGCTGTCCACTAGTAAATAATAAAAGGATACAGTATATAATTTGCAATACGAACGATATTCGAATACTAACTAGACCAATGTAATTTTTCACAGATTAAACAAAATTGGTGTTGGCTATTTCAATTAGGAGAACGCTCTATCGCTGGGCAGTGGGGCCCAAGCTCAGATAAACTGTAGCCCGCAGACTGGGCTGGGGCCGTAACTCCGAACGGTTTACGACGCAGGTACGCCCGGGAATATTCCGAGCGCTGCGGTTCACCGAGGAAACACGATAGATCCACAAAATAGTAGTGATAGTGGTTTAAAACACTGCAGCTAAAGTCTTATTAGGACTTTGCAACTTTCTTGTTATGTTAAAAGGGCTGTAGATTCTACCCCTTTTAACATTTATATTATTATGTTACAGCCTTCAGAACCAACTGAAAAAATAATTGTTTACTTTTATACTAAACAAGCTAACCTAAAATCCATAGCACTGTTGGATGACGGTGGGAGTTCTAGAGCATGATACACGAAGCTCCAAAGCAGATTGGTGGAGGGGTTAGTGGCCATTCCAGTCTCGAATGTTCTCAAGCTACACTAAGTTCTTCGACAAGGCTTAACAACTGGAAACTTAACTTCATTTACCGTCTAAGTTTATTTAAATTTTTGTCTCCCGTCTGCTGCAACTTTTAGATAGATATAGAACAGAATAGAAACACCGCACGCATACTTATTTGCCTAAAGTGAAATAGCAAAAACAAAACCTCATAGCAAAACAAAAAAATCTCCCAGCAATGATCTTTATTTGCTCTGAAGCAAAAGTGGTAAATACGTTAAAAGTAGATGAGATTCAGTCTCTTTTTAATAAGACAAAGGTCATGCAGCGAGCTCATAAACTTAAGCACCGCACCCAGCATTTGGCAAGCGCGTTCGCCTCACTTTATCCTACACGCGCCAAATATACGCTCCGCACTTGTGTAATTATTTCCTAAATATTTAGGCGGCGCGGCGCGAGCGAGGCCGTCCTCGTAAAACGCGCTAAGTTACTGCTGCCGTCGCTCGTAACCGAAAACCGAGCGAGTGTGTTTCGACGAAATTTTTCATGGATGCGTTTGACATTGATTATGAAAAAGGCACCATAAACAAAATAGCGCTAAAGACACCCGTGAATTTGGAAGAGTTAGGTCGTATAAATAACTAAGGTAGAGGTACGTCTCGCCGACCACCGCAAAAAACTGATAGACTAATACGATAACAATATTAAAATATCAAAAAACCGACTTCAAAACTGAACTGTAAGAAGTTTCTTTGATCCACATAATAATAAAATTCAGCCAGCGAATGCAAAGGATATCAATATGAAAAGCAGCCTGAGTTCAAAATATTACTTGGATTATCTAATAAGATTATTATTACTTTTTCAGTTATTAACTTAATTTTTTGATAATTATTATTAATAGCATATTATTAATAGTATTAGTCCTTTCAGTTAATCATATTGTTATTTTAATTCTTACTTTTTTGGGCCTGGTATATACATATATTGTGCTTTAATATTGTCAAAGCGAAAGAAAGAAAATTTTCCCGGATACGGAAAGCCCAGATTACTAAGATCGGATAATATTAGTAATCTGGGCTATTTTATACAAGTTAGTAAAGAGTTCCTCTATCTATCTCGGAAGATCTTCATACTTACTTCTTACTAGCTTATATTTTAAGTAACGAAAATCACATCATCTATGGATTCGAATTCAGATTCGGATTCATTTTTCGAATTGGAAATTGGATGGGGTATTTGTTAGGGATTTGGAAATTCGCAAACATTTAAACATATGCGCGTGTCGAATACAGAAGCTCTTTTTTGAATTCGGTTCGTATTATCGTATTAGGATACTCTCGTATTAGCCGCATTGCAATACAAAACGGGACCGCACATCGACGTGCTTTCCGGGATAAAAAGCCATTCGGCAAATAAAATTCACATTAATCACTCCTGCCTAGCAAAAACATTTCTATTTCTCTGAATATGTCTGAAATTTCCTTTCACAGAAAATTGCGTGGTCAACGTACAAGGGATTGTTTAGGGTCGGTCAAATATTTTCGATAGAGAAGCTAACTAATCAGACTCCTTTTGATAGGCATTCTAAGGAATGAAGGAAGGTAAGAAGATTTAGAGAGATCAGAAGGGCGCCCGAACATTTCAGGCCTTCATTACAGTAGGTTTAGGTCCAATAATACCTTTAGTTCTTCCAAGACAAACACTAATTTGGATATATCGCTGACGACAGTATTGCGAAGATTTATTGAACGTAATTTATTAAGCAACATCTCTCAGTAACAATAAGTAATCTTGGAGTAACTACAAGGGTTTTGTTTTCCTTTATTAATAAGGCTACCTTTCTCCGCGGGTCCGCCCGCGTCAAATCGTTTTTCGTTCAGAAATTGCCACTGGATGGTTTAAAATTATATAAATAAATAAATAAAAATATTTTAATATACAAGCTAGTAGGTAGAGTAGGACAAACCAACAAAAATAATCGATTTAATATCGAATGACTATACCATTTTTTGTCCATTTCATACGAACCGTGCCGCACAGTTTTCCGGGATGAAAAGTATGTTATGCGTTAGATAAGAAACCCTCAGGAACAAGCTACGAAGTAACTACGAAGGACATAGTTTACTCCTGTGCTTTAAAAAAGATGCGCAAGCTTAGTTTGTTATATCAAACATCACTTGCAAAAGAAAAATAAATATTAAAGGGCCCGGTGTGGGTAGTCTTATAAATAAGTATTTACCAAATGTATCTATTAGTATATAGTAGGATTGCAGGACTTCGAAACCTGCTTCGCTCACGTGGAATTAGACAAAACAATAGTTTCGTTTACACCTAGTAATATTAAATAGCCTATGTCACTCAGTGAAGATGCAGCTTTCTAATGGTGAAATAATTTTTGAAATCGGTCCAGTACTTTTTGTGTGAAAACATTACAAACAAATGTTTCCTCTTTATAATATTAGTATAGATTGTTCTACGAATTAATTAATTTAATTTTAAAATCTTAACTAAATCTCTGTAATGAGAGATCAAAATCCGCATTGGATTTCCCGTTCTCTGATCTAAATGAACCCTAAAGACAAATCCATTTATTTATTTTGGCGTGTCGCTATGGGCACCCAGGCCTTCGTTCCTACTGTGAACGTTAAGTGGACATACTTAAGTGCTGTTTGGTCAGAGGGATTTACCTTTGCTCTTTTCGTAGTGCTCACCCCACTCAATCAGGTACGAGTCTTAAAGGCCTTTTCGTTTTCCGACGTTTTAATGCCAATTTAGGCTTTTTCTTTACGTAGTTCGATGCTTCGAGTTGGGTTATTTATAGTTTGAATATCAAAAGAGTTACTTGAAATTGATTTGTCTTTTATGAATATTTTGAGCAATGATTATAGACATTGAGTCAGAAAAGCTTTTCATTATTTGTCAATGACAGATTATACATACATCCATCCATCAGCCTTTTAGGGTCCACTGCTAGACATAGGCCTCCCTCAATCGTCGGCTCTCCTCCCGATCCTGCGCCCTCTGAATCCAACGGTTTCCCGCTGTCTTCTTAAGGTCGTCAGTCCACCTTGTCGGAAGGCGGGCATTATTGCGTTTTCCGAGATGCGGACTCCACTCGAGGACTTTTCTTACCCATCATAATATACAAGAATGAGCATAATATTTGCTCTAAAATGTTTTGTTTGTAAGATCTACGTAATGAAGTAGTGTTTTTTGTATCCATAAGTGTGTCCCATTTGCTTCATGAGATAAGAGGGTGATTCTTAGACAGAAGTTACCTTTACAACCTTTGTATCGAGTTACGGTTACCTGACCTGGGTGAAAATGCGTTCACTGTTATAAAGGGTTTGGTCACCCCAGTCTCACTGACCCCTCGGTTTCGTTATTTCTCGTTTGTATTCAACCCTGCGACGGATCGTGGACACGGGACTTCACTTTGCTCCTCTTATTTTTTCATAGTTTCTGCCGTCGACGTTTTCGCGGTAAACGGTTTTCGTGGTCACACGAATCGTTTGTGTGAACTGAATCTTACATCGTATTCAAATTTATAGCGTTCGTTCTACTGGATTTTAAAATGTGTGCATTCGATTTACTGTGAAATAGTTTTCACTTACGTTCTTCTTTCACGCTGTATACATTAGACATTTATTTTGGTAACTCACAAAGGAAGCCTGAGAATGTACCAAATACTGAAGAAGGCAGAAGGCTCACTCATTAATCAATATCAATTAATATTAATATCTTGCTTTTGAGAGACTATCGCAGCGTATTCTAAAACTTACCCACTGTAGTCTTATCAAAATTATCTCTTCAGAAAAAAAGTTAACTGTTAAAACTGCAAGTTACTTCACAATTTCTATATTTCCATAACATTTTTCGGTCGAAAAAATCATTTAATAAGTAATTCTGGTCTCGCCACAGACAGACGATCGAGTGTATAATCAATGCCACCCTAGTCTAGGTAGCTCGTCGCATTTCAAAGACACGGCGGATCTTTGTGTTACAGTATCTGAGGAATCGATATCAGGGTTTCCAGCTTCCAAAACTTAGTATGCGATCCACGGAGCCCGTGTGTTACGCTCTCCTCCAGCAAAAAGGTACTCTATAATTTTATTTCCCGACCAAAACGTAGTTACCTCGAAACTGATACTTTTATAAAGATATTTCTCTCCAACTTTTTGTTTCTGTCTTTGATCAAGGGCAAATTGAATCTATACGAGCTTACGTTAGCGCGTAACCTTCGTTTTCCTTTCGTCTTTATGACATCTCCTTTGTTCTGTTTAATGTATGATTAGTTGTGTTACCGATTGGTAGTAAAAGCGTCGATGATTTTCTAAAATCAGGTACGGGTAAAAGTTACTGAGTACCAGCTCAGATTATTAAAATTATAAGTATTAAATTTCTAATAAGCGTCCAGTATTTGGTTTAACTATTTGTTTGCCAATGACCTATAATTAAAGCTTAAAATATGAATATGAACTCATCTAAGAACGGTTTACGTCAGAAAATTGTTTAAAAAACATTATGCAAACAGAAGGTAAGTTGCTAATATAAGACCACAGCATATTTATTTGCAACAGAGAGCAGAGATAATGTATAATATTGTGTATCAAACGAGCCCTACAGCTATCAATAGTTCACATATTGGAGGAAAGTTTGAAAGTAGTCTCGAAGTAAAGATACTGGGAAATAGGCGTTTGACATTAGCCGACACGATTATAATATTAGCTATGGCGGCGACCAATTAAATAAATAAATAAATTACTTAAGCACTTCACAGTAGGTACCTTTATAATGTGTGCAAGGTTGAAATATCTAAGTATCACCAGTATCACCAAATAAAAACCAGGAATCTATTAATTGATCACAGATAAAGCGTGAACTTAGATACAAACTGTCAAACGAATCGCTTAATTGTGTTACCCTGGTATATTCCAATCAAATAATGGTTGACATTTAAAAAAAAATATTACGAAATCGTTGTCGTGTCGTGCGGCAGAAATTATCTAACCAGCCCATACAGTTCGAGTCACGTGCCACACCGTCTTTATGTTTGCTGACTTTTGTTTGTGTTTGACTTCTTTACTCGATTTGTTTGATATCTGTTGTTTTGTGAATAGACTCGGCCTCGCTTGTGGGCAATTACGGTGTCTTTGTGGAGGAAATCAGAGGTAATTTGTAATTGTATTGGTAAATCAATTTGTCTTTCAGTGAGATAGAACAAAGAAAGATTCTTACTTGAATACAATGTTCAGGTGCTGTACCAGTTTTATTGGTTTTGTATTGGCACTCGGTTGTAAGGGAATATACGGTACGAATTGTGGAATGTGGTTCCCTTTGAGTCATTATTTTAGGTGAGGCAGGTGGGGCCTCATAGCATAGGCGATGAGGTCCACAAACCAATTTAAATAGATAGCAAGGATACGGATTCAAGAAAGGTGCGTTCAATTTTAATAATTGTCTAAACTCTGTAAATAATTAATATGTTTGGAGTTATATAATTACGTCACCATTTCTTAAAAATGAAATATGGATCTAATATGGATAACTATATAGTACTACGAGTATTACTAAATACGACCCACCCCCCACTATCCTGGACTCACTCCACTCTGGACCAGCGGGCTCTAAGACCTCTGACTTGCTATGAAGTCAGACATAAAGGTGACTCCATAGAATTCAGTGCTAAAAATGTGCTCATAAACAAATTAACATGGCTTTGTGCTTTTTGCCCTGCGTGACGTAGAGTAAACAGAAAACGTCCCAGTCTGGGACGTTTTCAAGGTCCACTGTTACAGCGCCTATGGCAGATCTGCTTCTTTTTTAGAACTTCATATATCTATGGTCGCAGCCATTATGATATTGTGATTTTTCAAAAATTTCACTGCCTAAATATGAAATACATTGAAGTATTTCATATTTCATATTCAGTGTTCTACGAGTAGCAGCGATATTGTTTTATTTATTAATATTGTGATTTCTACTGAAATAGTTGTTTTATCATGTTTCTACTGGTTCAAGATAAATTTTGTTGTGCTTAAATTACAATAACTTCGACGGGAACAGAGCAAAGGAAACCTTCCCAGTAGTATCAAAGGAGCTTTACCCTGCAAATACGCAATGGATTGCGAGTGTTCTAATTAAAAAGTATTATTTACGCACAGATTACCCGAAGATTATATAAAATTTCATGGAGATACGGTTGAAGTAGTCGAGATGTTTCCAAGAGTCGAAAACTTGAAACAACTTAAGTATTCTACGGCACCCACGTACTAAGCACCTAAATAAACACTAAGATGTATTTCAGGCCCCACAAGGCGAGCCACGTGACGTAATGTGACCTTCGTACTTCGCAGTGGTGCTCAGTTGCTTGTTCTCACTTTTGTTTGCTCGTAGATGGATACTGATTTGTTTGACGTTCTGAGCCCTACGTGCCCTCTAATAGAGCAACTTTGGATATTATGATCGTCATATTGTTAGGCAACTTTGGATCCTTTTTAACGAAAATTACGGGGACGGAGGTGTATGAAATTTGGCACAGTTAAAGTTTTAATACTTTGTGCAAAAACATTTGTTAAAGTGCAAAAAGCATTTTATAAATTAAATTACAAATACATTCAAGCATTCAAGTAATAAAAGTTGTGTGTCAACACAACGTATTTAATTAGTCGGTTACCTGGATACGATTGCATGTTGTCATAATCATGTCACTTTGAACATTGATTTGGATTAAGTCTATGAATAAAGAGACTATAGTCTACAATAAAATCTTAATAAGGTTTAAAATTTAAATTTAAATTATTGAAAAATAAAAAAATCCCGATTACGTAAGCTGAAAAAATATTTGAATGTCAAACTGTTTTTTAAACCATACATACATACATACATACATACATACATATACTCCAAAAACTCCTGGTGCGGTCGGGTAAAATGAATTCTGCTCGAATTTCGACCGCTCGGCGACAACTAGTACAAATATTATTCAAGTCCTTGCTCAAACTTGAGATAGGTTTATAAATACGAATCTAGTGTCTTCAAGTGGATTGGTGTGATATTCCATTGGAGACTGGAGCTGGATTGATTGGGTAATTTACTTCGTCGACACAAAAACTATTATTGAACATCGAGCTTTCAACACAACTATTTCTATTTGGTCACTGTAAATAATTAATCGGATGCGATTGGACCGGTTCGGTGATCTATTAAACGTGGTTGCATCTAAAATTCAAGAGCGGTCGCTACGTTCCCGACCACTGTTTGTTACCATTTGTTAAATGGTTGGAAATTATTTATTGCGACGTCTGTGGAAAGATTATTTTAAACATCGACAGAAAGTAAAATTATTTTGAATTAAGAACTTTTTTTGGATGGCGAATATCTTAGATATTTTATATTCTATACCTTTATGGTAGAGGAAGTTGTAAATTTTAAAAAAGAATGTTTTAACGCGAGCGTAGCCGCTAAAAAATTGTGTGAAACGCTTCCTTCAAGGCAGGCAACACACCTGTGATACCCCTGGTGTCGCACGTGTCCATAGACGACGGTGACCACTTACCATCAGGTGGCCCGTATGTCTGTTTGTTCGTCTAGATTATTAAAAAAAAGTAACCAAAATAACTACGAGTAAATACCTAGATACATGTATTCGTATACAATCGGCTCACTAACAGTGCCAGAGTTAGAGGGTGGCCACACGTCCGATATTCCAGGAATTCATTGGGGTCGGAAGACACATTGTGGTCCGCTTTTAATTTATAGTGTTTTTTGTTCTACGGGGTTAACGGCCTCTAATGGGGCACTTACGTAATAATTACAATGACCTCCCGTATCGGACCGTAATTTGTCGGCAAATCAATGTGCCGGAACACGACGGCTGAATAGAAAGGCTTAGCCGCTCTGAACTTGGCGATTTATTGCCTTGATTACTACTGGTAGAGGATTGGGTTCAGCTGCTTTATTCACGATGATGTTGAGTTTAGTTTCAGCGTGTTTGTGTAATTTTTTCATCCGATCGCGCGTTGTGGTGAAAATCGGAACTAAAATACTTTGATGAAACGTCATTAAACGATTCACAGGGGTAGTATTCGGATGAATTGCTGTACCTTAGTATGGTCGAAGTATTATTCCTTAAAATTGGGCATTTTTGAATTATTTTACTGAATAAATAATCACAAAATTCTAAAACGCACATAGTGCATTCGTATTTGAAATTTAATTGGCTTTAACAACACAAGTTTATGGCCTTATTTAGGCGTTGGTAAATCATACACTGATTATTTAAGTTACGCGTAGTAATAATAATAATATACGGATTAATCACTCAACTAACTTGATATTAGTTGTAACTTGCGCAATGATAAATTGCTCATCACAATTTACTATTATATTGTTCTATACGGCCCATCATAATATAGCTCATCCAGTGTAGACGTAGCTTAAATTGTATAATTGCTTTAGATTTACTATTCACATATCCCAGGACATAAACGATTTGGGTTATATTCAGTTAATATTATAAATTCAGCTTGAATCCGCTCTGCCAAGCCACCATTTTGTGGTAGTTTTGGAGTCCATTGTGTATTCTGTGCTATGTGACTATTGTTAATGTATCTTACTATTTATTAAATATATTATAACTATCTATTGCCCGTAGTTTTGTCCACTGAAAAATTAAACGAATGAATGTGATCCTTTCGTAAGCAATTGTTCTCCCTAAGTGATCAGGAGTATTATGTTCTGTGATCACCGTTGCCTATGGACACTTGTGGCATCAGTGTATTGCTAGCCTTGAAGGACGCGCCTTGGAAGAGTGTAACTCTTCATAAAGCGCTCCACGTCGTAGCTTAATGAAATACATCGGTTGGATTGGTGGTAGATGGCGAAGAGTTGCAGTGCGCGTGAAACTAATAACCCCGTCGAGCATTGCATTGGTGGGTGGTATCAAGTTATGAAGTTTGCCTTAGCACTCACCATTGTAAATTAAAATTTAATATAATTTTTTTTAATGTATAAAATAAATTATTTCCTAGCCTGTTCCGAAATAAAAAAAATGTAAAGGAATGGCAGATTGTTGCGTTATTTCTTCGCTCTGCTAGACGTGTGTGCAATATTGCACCTGAGCTCCATTTGGAGAAAATGCCATATTGTTTGTGACATATTGGTTCCCCTAGACTTATTCATAGCTTTTATACGCCGGCAACGAGTAAGCGGTAAGCGAAAAGCGATGTTTCAAGAAATATTTTAAAAGGCGATAAAATAAATTTGTTAATGTTTAATTTAATGGTGTACGAAATAAAAAATTTTTCTGATTGCATGAAGAAGATTGAATTTAAATTAGGTATGATGTTATGGCGAAAATGTGTCATATTTCTGCCATGGTATAGCTACTAATTGTCTCAAAGTTATTTCAATAGGAAGTAGGTAAGTTGTAACATAGCCTTGCAATAAATAATATTGTATTGTATAAAAATAAAAATTACAAAGGGGATTGGGTGAACTGAAAGTCCAGTCTAATTAGACTTCGTTAGGTTATAAGTTATGGTTATACCTGGCAAAACCACCACCAACACGCACGTACGTAGGTACGTCAACACTTGCTTGCCCAGTTCTAGAAAAAGTTCGCTACAAGCTTCCTCGAATTAAAATCGTCCCACAATATCGCATCCTCACATTTTGCTAAGGCAACCGGAACCTATTAGAAGGCTTCAAATGTATGACTGATGACGTATGCGCCATACAGCCGACACCTCACGACCTCGACTTCTATTTATTTCCAACAATTAAAGATAAACTTAGAGCACACGTTTAACGAGCCCAGAATCCACTAATTTCAATTCCACGAAGCAATTAAAGCGTGACTAAGGAAGACTGGTCTAACTGCTTCTTAAAATGGTTACATCGAATGGAAAAATGCATAAATAGTAAGGGCATATACATTGAAAAACAATGAATGTATCATAAGTCTAATATCTGTTTTAATTATCAGAATCCAGAAACTTTCAGTATGACCAACTTCAGTATGTATCGACAAGTACAGTATACTAGTACAGTAAAAGAAATTTCGCATACTGCTATTCGCTAACTATGAAACGTATACAGATAGAACAGATGCTTTGAATACGCGGATCTTCTCGATATTAATGCAAAAGAATAATATATTACACTCATTTTATGGCAATATTTGAGGGTTCCCTTAAAATATGAGGCAAAATAAATGTATTTCCGTAGTGATTCGATTATCTACGTGACGACCTTTGGGAGATGTACATTTAATAATTTTAAGATAAAATGAGTGTATGGCAATGTATTTTCAAGTAGCTATGTTTTTTGAGAGTTTTGTTAACGTCAGTGAATTGTGTAAAACATTTCCTGAATAGTTAATATCTTTATACTAGAAAGCGACAGATACACATTACAAGTCGAATTTTATTTGAATTTTATACAATTACTTAACAGTTATAGATTTTGATTAATAGCACTTAAATGATAATAGTTTTCGTTTATTTGTAAAAATCTTTATGTACAAAGGCCAATTTGATACTTAATAGGATCTCAAACAGTTTTAAGGCCTTTTACTTTCCACACACTACGAACACGTTTAAATACGTCACAGGGAATTGAGTGGTTCCAATGATAGGACTGGCTGCGGATGAGGGTTGGTATTTTATTTACACTAACATTACCTCAAGGGGTTGCTAAGCCTTTTTAATTAATTGGTCCTTAGCCTATCATTCAAGCTCAAATTCATTTCCACCTGGCAACACTGACACCGCCCTGTCGCTTGTGATTTCCCCCGACGCGGTCGTTAATGATTCACCATTCCGCTTGAGTCCGCCCGCCTCACCTCTGTTACACGGCGAATAATTCATTTAGAGATGCAGTAAGTTTCAGGATCGCGACCTAGTTAGGAAGGACAAGATCCTTGTAACCAATTCTCGTACTGTAGGATCAGCGGTGACAGCCCACTGGCTATCCAACTCGCATCTCACTCGAAGGGGTGTAGGTTCAAATCCAAGCGGCACCAATTACTTAAGTTATTGAATTTCACTTGCTGTAACGGTGAAGGAAAATATCGTGAATAAAACTGTGTGTCTGAGAGAGTCCATACTGAGCTCGAAGGCATGTGAATCCGCATTGAGTAGCATGTGGGTAGCATGGTGGTATTTGGTCTAACCCCTTCCATAGGAGACCCGAGCCCAGCAGTGGGACAAAGAGAGGGTGGTAGAGCTAGGGAAGCGATCGTGGTTGGGCTCGAGATATTATCATGAAACTATTAATGTTAAGCCGTCCCGGTCTCGACCGCCAGCTAGATAGGTTTAGTTTGTCACAGTTGTCATGGGCGGCCGTGGATGGCTGCATGCCTACTTCATACGCAAAATGAAGCCGTGGTGATCCATGCACTGCACCCACCAGCTTCACCCAGTGATGGTTGCTGTTTCAATCACCCACCAACAGAACTATCTGGATACAACGTTACTAACAACAAATGTTAAATACATTACGAACACACGAGTGGAACGAGGATAGTTACTAAAACAAAGGGTAATTACAGCTCCACTTCATATATTTCATATCCAGAGGCAATCACATCGCGAATGTACGAAATTAATATTCAATCTGTGGTATTAACCGTCTCATTATGGCTTTAATCGTCTTTATTAAGGGGTGGATGTTTGCGGATATAAATAATCTCTCAGCATTTTTTTAGTACAGAGGCACTGGTTCTACTGAAATCGATAAAAGTGCTTTTAAAACTATACACTGTTGAGGCTTTGGGGAAAGTATTATAATACTTCTAGTCTAAGATCCCGCTATACAACGACCTTCACTGAGATGTTTATTTAATAAAACGTATTTTATATTCAATTTAATATGTCAATAAATATATTACATATGGGTTGGCTAACTAATTTCAGTCCAGGATATTATTAATTAATAATTTAAAAATAATTTTTTTTTAAACATTTCACCGGTTTGATTATTAGACAAATTCTATACCAATCGAAAGTATGAAGCCCACAGATTATGCAAACGTTAGGTTGACTATTCTTTTCCGGTCACAACTCTCGAGTAGCCAGGTATAAACAGGTAAATCGATCGATATCGCATTTTGCACCGGTCTGATTATTGAATTAAAATTAAATGAAATTGAAGATTATTCCATTATGAACACGGTGGTATAGGGTTGTCTGCGAAAAATCAGTCCCGAATTCCAGTTGTCGAATTTTTCGAAAATAGCTGAAAAGGTTTTACTTTTCCTTTATTATGGGCGGACTTTAAACAGCTGCTATGCTGTGTCCTCTTCTATCGCATGGGTTGGTTGGTTGGGACCCCTCAGTCGCACACATTCACTCGCAGCAATATCTCACTTTTGAAAATTCGACAACTGGAATTCGGGACTGATTTTTCGCAGACAACCCTATACCACCGTGTTCATAATGGAATAATCTTCAATTTCATTTAATTTTAATTCAATAATCAGACCGGTGCAAAATGCGATATCGATCGATTTACCTGTTTATACCTGGCTACTCGAGAGTTGTGACCGGAAAAGAATAGTCAACCTAACGTTTGCATAATCTGTGGGCTTCATACTTTCTATTGGTATAGAATTTGTCTAATAATCAAACCGGTGAAATGTTTAAAAATATTAACTAATCATATCCTGGACTGAAATTAGTTAGCCAACCCATATGCAATATATTTGTTGACATATTAAATTGAATATAAAATACGTTTTATTAAATAAACATCTCGGTGAAGGTCGTAGTATAGCGGGATCCTCTACTATTCCGTAAATTCCCATTTTAATCCATAATTAAAAGCTTTTATTAAACTTCACTCGTATGTATCTATGTCCTGGAATCTTGCAATCAATATATTTTCACCCACTTCCACTGAAGCTATCGAGCAGAAATTTGGCACACATTATTTGGTTCCGATGACAATGCACGAAAATAAAAAATAAAGTTATAAAAAGCTTTTTTTTAAAAAACAACTTTTAATATAAAATGTATTCTTTTATGTCTAGAAGCGTAGTACATAAAATAAAGGACATGACGATAAAAAAAAAACGAAATAAAAACTTTTCTTTCTTTCTTTCTTTCTAATTATTAATCAGGTTTTAAAACCGGTTAAGAGCGAATCGGTTGAGAAGAAGAAGAGAAGAAAACCGGTTTAAAAATCAGTTGACTGGCTCGTTGGTCTAGTGATCGCAAGCAACTGCTAAACTAAAGGTTCTGGGTTTGACCCCCGGGTTGGGCAACGTATCTATAAAATACCGTAAAATATACCGTAAACTATACAAATCGCTTCTGTCCTTGTGTCGTACGCATCGCTAACCTTTGCCCTCCAGTTTGATTGGGAGGGTCGAGAGGAAAGAGTGACTGAGGCACCCTCGAAATTTAATTCAAATAGAGGACTTCATTGGCTTAACCCCAATAGATATCGGATAAAAGACCAGAGCTTGCCTAACAAGCCGTGAGTGGCTTGTTTTCCATATCGATCGGGGTATATCTGACGGTACTTGTAGAGGTTTCTCTCGAGTGTCTAATAACTCTTGGGAAGTCGCGTCCTTCCTTTATTGCGATTTTTCTTCCATTGTATCCTTGTTTGATCAGTTCAATCATATAAGAGCCCTCATTGCTAGTGTCAATCTTGGCGAGGCGAGAATGGATGGATTACTGTGAGAGTGAGATATGTTTCGGGGTTATTTTTGTTTGTGCAAACGAACATTCAACAGCTGCGAAAAATCTACCTAACCTATTTCGTTCCTCTATAGTTCGCCCGATTTCTACCGTGTACTAAATATTTTTAAAGCAACTGTGGTCCGGTTTGTCTGATTACCGGTTACACTTCTTTAGAAGGCGACCATCTTAGTCCAAAAGGATAGAGACACTCTTGTGACCGGCTTGCAATGAGACTCTTACTAACAATTATATATATATAGTCCTCCTCATTTCGATGACGGCGACCCTAACTAATTATTAATGCGACAAAATTGAATGCCTCTATTTTCTTACTTACTATTATTACTACTTATTTACTAACAATTACTAACTGAACTATTACTAACACCAACTAACAAGATCATCTATCACAAACAATCCCCAGTCCTCATACACACTAACGAACTGACCAACAAATGTGCTACTAATTAACTCTATCAGCTAACAGGACTAACCATCCCAGTCCTTATTTGAGTCTTGTTTAAAGTCAGTCACAGTTATCATGGTGGTGGCGTTGCAAGCTCGTTTGCTGCCTTATACCCATGAAAAAACAGAAACTCTAACATGAAACTTACTGCCATCTGTACCAGTTAACGTTTAAACACTGAATAATATCGAATGGGTTATGATTAAACAGGATATGGAGCTAATAGAGCCTAGAACAGTTAACAGGATCGTTCGAAATCCACTTAATTCATACATGGAACATAACTTGAACCACTTCGAAACTCGCACTTCGAACAACTCAAATCCGCACTTGACCGGTTAATCCATTAGCTTCTCAATTTGTATTTATTTGTACCTACTAATGGATAAGAACTGAACGCAACAGCTGGCCGTGCTTTAAGAGCCTAATAAAAGGGCTTCAATGTCGTACTTAATTACGGCTTCCGTACGCATCCCGTACAGTGGTTCAAAAAAACCCAATAGCAATTAATCAGGAGAGTGAATGAGGGTTGACCTTTTTGCTGGAGCGATTGAAAGGGTTCACCCGCTCACTCATTAGTCGATACTCCGCCATGATTGGTTGCGATTCGTGCGGTTGAGTGGAGCTGTCGTGTAATTTGTTTTTAATATAATAAATTAGAGGAATGCCTGCCTCGTTGGTGTAGTGGTCGGAAGCGCGACTGCTTTGGTTGAACCCCGTCATGGGTAACGTACCTAACTATTATGTAGAATAGTATATATACTATTTCAAACATGAAATTCCGCGTACACATATTTAGGTTTTCTCACGTTTTCTCACGATGTGTGTCCTTCGCCGTTATAGCAAGTGACATTTAATTTCTTAAATCGCACATAACTTAGAAAAGTCATTGGTGCGTGCCGCTGGGGTTTGAACCCGGACCGCGCACTAGGCTGTCACCGCACCAAATCCATAGGTGCAGACGAAATGAAGAATTAAACAGAAGCATTGGTAAACTTAACTTAACTTAACTTTGATTTTAGCTTTGGCTGTGTTTTTACGTGCATGCTAAAACGTTGAAACATATTAAGAATAGAGGCATTCTTAGGCAAAGTATAAAATACATTGTCTTTCTCCGGCACCCTTTGTAAAATAACAACATTATACGTTTAATATCTTAGCATTCTAAGATATTAAATTAATGTTTAATATCGGAGAAGCATTGCCTGAATGTAAAATACTTTCAGGCAATGCTTCTCCGCCATATGCATTTTGTAAAATATCCATATTTTTACAATTTCTGCCAAATGGATCTTGCTAGAGTAACGGCGCATTAGCATTGAGGAATCTTGTAAGAAATTTTCGAGCAAATGCGAGAAATGTTAAGCTTCTTGGCTTGGTTTAGGGTTCATTCACAAAATTGACAGGCCCATAGCGAAAATATCGGTAATAGTGGATCCATTAGAATCCGTTAGGAGGTAATAATTTTATACTATAGCACAGTACGAAGTGAACCTTTCATATTTTATCTGCCCTATTAAGACAACATTGAATTTTCTGGAATTTTTCTGAAATTAAGGCATGGCAAGGCACAAAATGATATATGATTCAGATTCATTTACTTTTCATTATACAGTAGTATTTGTATACGCTTAATGAACGTCATTATATTTTTTATCTACCGCCGGTTTACAAAGTTGATGCTAACGAGAAGAACACGGCAAGAGACTCGGTAGCTACTCTTTTCAAAATTTACAATTTAATAATTTGATACAGGTAGGTACATTTTTGAACTTAAAGTGGAGCTGGAGATATATCGCACCGAGGGCTTCTATCATTTAAGTAGTCAGTTATTAATAACATACGATAAGATAATAATAAAATGCTAAACCATTATTATAAAATGAAAATAGAACCAATAAAATAGCATTTTCCTGCAACCGACTTACTCTTGACATATATTACATCCCCCTTCGAAATAACCTCTCTTGGCATTCCAAGATATTACCTAAATGTTGGGATATGCTTCACAATGTATGCGACCCTCAGAGGCCGAGCTTGCTTCTAGAAGGCTATTTGTATTCACAAGGGAGACAGCGAATGCATTTTGTCGGGGTTTCGTGACGAATTATTCCAACGAAATTTCCAATGGCGAAATATTCAAGCGACGTTCTTTTTGGCGAGATGCTGCACTTACCGATATTGACACGCAATGTTTCTTGCAGACTTCATTGAATAGCAATGCGAATATATTGTCTTCAAACGGAGCGAATGGTTTACTAATGGATTTGGGTGTAGGGCTCTCGATCCGATTGAAGAAAAAACATTTCCTTCTCAAATATGCTTCGGACGTAATGTTCATTCAGAATAATGTTTTCGTAAGCTCTCACAAACTTCACTGTACTAGTGAATCCTAATACGGATCTTTCCGTCGAACTTTCTGAACAATAACAGTGCTTTTCGATATGTTAGGTAGTGGTTGGTATAATATCTGTGTTAGGTATAATACCTATTTTATTTAGTTGGTATTTAATATATTAAACGGAAAATGCTTGTGAAATAAGTGAAATTTTAAACAATTTACAACGCTTTTATCCAAATAAAAAGCGTTTAATGATCATCTTAATCTAAGGGTCCTCTTGTTCCGCCGTTTTCAAAGAAACTTTCTACGTCTTAAGCGTTATAGTTAATTAAGTATTGTTGTTTCCTCCTTAAACTGTTTTAATTGAGGAGTTTCCAGGGGAGGCTGAGTGCAACCTTTGTCCCTCTTTAACGGTTTTAAAAACGTCACAACTTGGAGCTGTTTCTATGCAAATTTGCTTAACTAAGGCTAAGCGTTTATTGGGTTGTTAAATAGTTTTTATTCGAGTTAGGACGGTGTTGTTGACGATTTAAACAACCGTTTTATTCGATGAAATACTCGTAGTTGTTTAATTTGTTCTCGATCAACTGACTTTTTTCTTTTTTTCGATCTGTTTTTTATACATATACAGTATATCGGATACGGATTGGTGTAAGTCAAATATTTGATGACTTACGTGTACGTTGTAAATCATCTTTTGCTTTTTTACGGACTGTTTACAGAGAATAACTAAATGGGCACCACGAGGCGAAATAGCATGGCTACACACTGAATGTATCAAGAATGTAGAAAGTATCGGAATTTAAAAAATATCCGCAGCTCTTCTAACTTTCCAGAATTGTTTCCGGCAGGTCTGTTGAATTGAGTAACACTCACGGCGCCGAATCATCCCACGGGAAGGTAAGGAAGATAAGGGACATTTCATAATGCACTATCGTAAAACAAGTTGTATAAATAGCAATTTACCCAATTTGTTCCGCGCGTTGGAAGCTTACAGTTGTTCAACTAACGTGGTCTGATGCAGTTTACTGCCATAACTACAAACTGAACAATCTTGACGCAGATAATAAGAATTTTTTTAAGAAGAAGAAGAAGAATTTCATTAGTTTCACTGGCCAACTGCTGGCTGGTTACGCATATTCATTTCATATTCACTAAATTACTAATTATTTTTCACTTAATCACTAATTATTTTTATGTATAATATAAGTAGGTAATATTTATTTAGATTAAGTTTAAAATGTTTAGGTACTACTTAAACTTTAACTTTACTTCATAAGCTGAAAATTATATAATTAATTCGCTCTGTCATACATCAATCCAGAACTTTTCCTCTAGATGTATATTAGTTATAAGTAAGTCCACGGGAGGGCACTGGTGACCTGTAACACAGGTTCCCCAAGAACCTATTTCAGGCACCAGGCTCTCGCAAATCAGGCTTTTTTAATGTAACTGCTGTATCCTAAAGAAATTGTAACACATTGCGAGAGCAAATAAAGATTTTATTATTATTATTATTATTTTTTTTCTTTTAAATTTCACAGCTTACGCTGGCAATTTAATGCCAATTACGGGCAAAGCCAAGTAAATGACATATTGGGGAATATTATTTTACGGTTTCGAGTCAGTCTGTATGTATGTAGTTATCGTTCGTCTCTATTTGTAAAAATTTACGCACAATACGGCATGTGTTATTATTATATATTGTATGTTTGTTATTAAATTAAAAGCTTTTATTTAACTTCACTCGTATGTATCTATGTATGTATGTCCTGGAATCTTGCAATCAATATTTCACCCACTTCCACTAAAGCTATCGAGCTGAAATTTGGCACACATATTTGGTTCCAATGACAATGCACGAAAATAAAAACCTTATTTTTTATACATTTTTTTTAATAATTGAACTTTCATTCAGTTCTAAGCATAAAAATACTGATACTTACATTTCTAAGAGCAGATCTTTGAAAACCTAATGGAATATCGTAAGTAGAAACCCCTTCCCTCTGGAAACCATTAAGGGATCTTCATGGCCAGTAACAAGTAACGACTCGCGTAAATACGCACTAACGTAGCGTTACTTATTCTGCGCATCGGTACCTGGCCGAATACAAACTCAGTTTGATATGCTCAGAAAAGTAAGACATGTAACATGTTTAATAGGTAGAAGAATCTGAATCCGTTTCACACTTATAATATACTAGCTTTTACCCGCGGCTCCGCCCGCGTGGGAAAAGGGAATTAACAATGCCATCTATTAACAACATCCGGAACTAAATATCTAGCAAATAACAAAACATCGATATCTTCCCATGGGGATGTTTTACCGCGGTAAAAAGTAGCCTACGTCACTCTCCAACCTCCTCACTATCTCCACACACAAAAACCATACCATATAATAGCTTCGTTGCGACGTGAAAGCCGGACAAACAAACAAATAAATAAACAAAGTAACACACTTTCACAGTATGGACTAGTGGACGCCCGCAGCTTCGCTTGCGTGGAATTAGACATAGCAATAGTTTCGTTTACACCTAGTAATATTATATAGCCTATGTTATGTATGTTACTCAGTGAAGATGCAGCTTTCAAATGGTGAAATAATTTTTGAAATCAGTCCAGTAGTTTTGTTTGAAAACATTACAAACAAATCATTCCTCTTTTAAATTATTAGTATAGACAAGGCTTCCCGAGAGTAAGTTAAGTTGTTAATTAGTTTAGTAGTTAGTTAGTTTAGTAGTCAAGCGTCTAGAGTGGTCCACAGCCCATTGGCTCGCGTCGATCGTATGTCATTAACGATGTTATCAACACGGGCGGTCGGTTTATGGCACAATTTCATGGGCGCTTACGTGCTTCGGAATGCATGCTAAGCCGTCGGTCCCGGTTGTTTTCAATTATAAAACAATCGTTAAACCTTGTTGAAGACTTTCGCGTGTCTTGAGAGCATTTGACAAATCCGCATTGGAGCGGCGTGTTGGAGTATACTCTAGCTAGACCTCTCGCAGCTGTGTCTGGGGGGAGACCCAAGACTAGACAAGACAAGAGAGATATATTTAAAAATATCTATGACACCTACACACCCTAGCAGACCCAGGTCTTATAGTCCTCAAACCTACTAACGAACTAACCAATTAATATTATTTTAAAAACCTATTGCTAAATAATATATTCTAACGCTCCCAGTCCTTGAGTAATGTTCAATGTTTGACGCAGTATTTAAACCTGAACCCCCTCGAGTTGAGGTCCAATTTCAGTCACTCGACACTCGCTGCTGGGGCATGTGGTGGCGTCGTGGTATTTTACGAGTATTTAAGTGTACGGGGAAGTGTAAAGTACATTGAAAAGGAGCTAGCTTATACAATTTGGATAGTGAATTAATACGGTAGTAAGATCCCTACTTCTACAGGCTTTTTTATTACCGAACCAAAATGCGAAGCAAAATAAAGTGAGGGCTGCAAATAAAGTTTTTATTAAATTAGAGCAGAGGTATATAAATTACTGAGTAGATGAAGCCTTCGAAGGTTTGGGCGGACGTAAAATTTTCAATTTCACTCAATGTGAGCCGCGCGTATGGCTCCTATATTAATAAATTTTATCCAGAAAAAATATTGCGATCAAATATCTTAGTTGATGATGAGTATGGAAGTATCTAATGGTTCGTCCGCCATACAAAGATTCTTATGGGCGGGCCAATATAATTCGTTAGCATTTTATAATTATGATTGCTTAACTATATGAGAGAAGTTATTAAGTCAGTTTAAAGGTGTCATAAATATTTTAAATAAAGAAATAAATTTTATATTAAGTAAGAAATATCGCTAAGGATCGCGTGTTTTACAGAGAACTCTGGTCGGTATTTTGGTACGCTATGATGAAATCCGTAGATGAACAACATAGCTCGAAGAGATGCATACGAACTGAAAATGGACAGGCCACGTCGCCCGCAGGACTGATAAGCGATGGGTAAGTAAAGAAACCGGGACGCGGGACAAGAAAGCGGGAAATTTTTGGTTTCAGTGGACACGGATTGGGTGAAGTAATGTCGAATGGGTGAGCGGTTTCAGAGGACTCTGAAAGGCTGTTGAATAATTGGAAGTTATCAGTATTTTATTTAAGTGTAAGCAATTTATCGATGAACTACGAATAAACATGCGACCACTAAACGATCCCATTAAAGTTGCGATGATGCATTCCGTTTCAATAGACGACCGTTTTATGGAAATATTATAACAAAAATATGGGTCACACTGTCGGAGATGAAATGAAAAGAATTCGAGCAATCGCATAACTTCCACTGAAAAGTCCATTAAGAATATGAAACGAAAGTGGGACGAATGTTAAAAAGTTTTCAAATAGTCCTGCCGTTTGTACGATGGGACTTGCTTCTAGTTTTATTAAAGTCTTTCAGGCTGAAAACTCGGACTTTTAAATCTCGTTCTTGTCTCCGACGGGCAAGACGGACGCGGAAGTAGTTCTGTCTGCTAAGTTCTTTAGCACATTTTATTTACATAATCTGCTACTTGTTTGATCTAGTCGCGTTCGACGCATTGTGGAGCCAAATGCGGTAACATTTTTATGGCAATGCTTGACGTTTTAAAGTTAGACCTTGAACTCTATTTTTGAATCACTCGCCGCGTGACGAGCACTTATTTTCGACACATTTTCTTTCGGTAGAAGCAATTTTACTTACAAGTACTTTGTAAAATCAGTCAATGCCATCGCCAAGGGAGTAGTTTAGAGAAATTAGTTGAGAGTGCTTCACTAATGTAATACTTGACAAACACAAGGACGTGCGATATGTAAGTTTAACGGAGTTGTTATGCATGTTTGTACAATTCAAGGTTTGGGATCCAGTATGTAACAACTATAGTTGGTCTGAGCCCTCAGGGACTTTGAAATACGATCAATTAGACAGAACTGCTCGTGAATTGAATTGAGTTGGTACGTGTTTGTGCTGGGGAAATTGTGATAATGTATGATGCGTTAAACTATGTCATTGTTGAGTTATTTGCTTGTTCGCTGAGTGGTTTAGACTTCGGTGGTTATTCGCGGGGTCTCAAACAGCTCTATAAATGTTCTATTGAACGTCATGAGAATTTCAGCATATAATAATAACAAACCAAGAATTAATCTACTTTGCAACAATCCGCGAACAAAAACGTATGGTGATGTATGTATACTTTCATGCACGTTTGTAATAATGGAGTTCCGCAAAGTAACGCCTGATACAATTATTATATAATAATAATATAATAAAATAATATAATAATATAATTAAATTTCAATGTCACACGGCTCAAACAAGTATTATCACCTGATTTGTTGTTATAATGCACCATAGTTTCGGCCGACTGTTGGTGACCTTGAATATCCCATAATAAGTAAAGTTACCTATTTTTTTAAATTTGAAACCACGAAAAGAAGTCGGCAAAATTACCTGCACCGATTTATATGCGTATGGAGCAACCACAATGTGTTCCGAGTTTCCGACCGGAGGCGCGTTGTGGTGGCATTTGGTCGTGAATGATTGGTGGGACGCGACATCTAAAATATTAGATATAGAATATGCTGAACCTGGCACGACTATCGTATTTATGATAGCCTGGTAGGTATTCTGTCGTTGTACGTTTTTTTGTAACAAAAATGGCGAATGAAAGTGCAAAAACTAGACTGGCTGCAGTCAACGGGTTCGGTTGCATACGAACATCAAACTATAGAGGTTAGCCTGTCTGTTGCGCCAGGGATTGTGGGTTCAAATCCCACTCAGTACAAATATTAGTGTGACGAACACTTGTATTTGTTCTGTGTCTGGATGTTAATATTATCTATTTAAGTATGTATTTAAAAATATATATGTATGTATATCAGTCTCTGACACCCATATTACAGGTTCGCGCCTACTTTGGGGTCAGATGGTCGAGTGTAAGAATGTCCAAGATATTTATTTATTATTTTTATTTCGAGGAAAGTAACCAAATAACGGAATATAACCTGTATTGCGGTAGAACTTATTAACCGATTTTGATAATACTTTTTATTTTAAGATTGGTAGGTACTATCGTAGAGTAGGTAGATACTCTTCGATCAATAATTGATCGAAGTAGATACTATAACGATTTTCTCAAATGTTTTGAAACCTTAAAGGGGATGAAAATGGCATACCAAGGTAGGAAGTGGGGGCGAAGCCCATTCATTAAATAAAAAGATAAAGTTACACAACCTACGAGTAATTCACACATATTCATGTGGATTAATTACCAGGACTTATTTGTTATATGAATGATTAATTAAGCAATTAAAACAATGAAAACAAAAGTTTATCCAATTTGACTACACCCGTTGTTCCGCTGAAGTAACACAATTAAAATCGTTTTACTAAGCACGTCCGCAGTCCGAATCCACATCCAATTTTATCCATTGACAGCAATTTGAAATACGTGCCTTATCTGCGAACTAAATAAATAGAGTTTCGCTAGTGAAATATAGGCTCTTTCGAAATACGTGGAAGTTATAAACATTAATTTTCAACAATATTATATCTTTAAGGAAACTACGAGATTAAACTATTTCTGATAAGGCTGGAAATTTGTGAAGTAGGTAGGTATGTCGGGTTATATTTAAAACAATGAAGCCGTTTAGGGTCAGAGACCCTTGCTTGCGAAACTATTAGCTTGCGAGCCTAGTTTACGGTAGACGACGCTTTACCGAAAGCGTATATTATATAGACCGCTATAGGGAACCAAATAGGCTTTATTTGAAACCTATTTTGTTCCATAATTACAAACAAATAATTTAAAAAATAATATTCTGTAGATTCAACGATTCTGAACTGATAATGTAATGAAATCTGATCTAATTTCAGGCATATTGTATTACATGTAATTTCTACATAATTTTGACCAATTTATATTTATAATTTTTTTTGTCATAAGTTTAGTACTCAGAATACAGAATAATGATCGTCTTACAGCATAAAACTTTTGTACAGAAGTTTGCCGCTACTTTGATGAATTGTGACTTACCTTACCTATGGCCCACCATCGTAGAGAAATAAAATTTAAAAAGGAAAGGAAATAAATAAGTTTTTCGTTTAGATTTAAATGAGAAAGTCAGCTAGCGAAAACATTTAAAAAGGAACTAAGCAAGGCTGACGGGCGTCTGCTGTGTATTTTAAATCTGAGTTTAAAAAGTTGTTTTTACTGCCAGTGACTTGCAAGGCACTAGTGTGTGGGCTAGTCACGAAACGAAACTACGTTCTAACGAAAAGAATTAGTGAATGAGAGCAAAAAATAAACGTTTTCAGTTGAAATCATACGCGACCTGTCGAGAAAAAGTTGTATAAAGCTATATTTAAAAGCGTATTCGTAGCGGAATGAAGTTTACGTGGAAAACTTTGTACAATTTACATTTGTTGGGGGAAAACATTTAAGGTTTGCACCGTGCGCTTACGGCTTGACTTGAATGGTTGCTGGAGTCTTTTATTTCCTCAGATTTTCAATTCCATTCCAGTTTAAGGACGTTCCTAATTGTTATATTAGCCGTGATCGTCAACTGAGATTGCTTTTATTAGGATGACAAATTAAAAATAAAAATTATCCTCTATTACTTTATACTTACCTGTGATACAGTTGGGTTAGGTAGTCCTGTTGACCGGACCACTATCAAATTTGAATTCGGTTGTACCGTTACTGGACTATGGAAAAATATTTATTTCCTTGGTAAAGTCGAAAGTACTTATAATGTGTGCTTGCAATTTATGTTTTTTTACTTCCAATAAAAAGCAAGTTCGATTTCTTAATTAACTCCGCTTGCTTAATTATCTTCCGCTATTAATGCCCTGCACCTTAAGGCGGCCGGTATTTCCCCTGAAAGTTGGGAATAGATTTCTGATTTTTCTCTCCGATAGTCTGATTAGACAATCGGAAGGCACTCGTGCCATACATACTCGGACATACTCGTCCAATCCGACTATCGGATCGTATGTGTATTTAGTATTCAAGCAAATGTATGGCACGAGTGCCTTCAGCCTTTATGTCTGATCAGACTATCGGAAAAATCGGAAATCTAAAAAACTAAAATGTAGTCTATAAAAACTAAAATGGTCTATTCTTAAAAAAAATCCGCAAGTGACAGCAGTAAGTTTTCGTCTCTCAGCTCGATATTTTGAGCGAAAACTATATTTTATTTTGTAATTAATAGAAAGTTAGTAATAATGTAAAATTCCGGATTTTTTCTTCAAATAGAAATACATTATTCTGCTAATAAAGGCTGCGGCAAAGTTTGCCGTTTAGTGTTATTGGGAGCAATAATTAACGCCGATAAGTTATCGCTCCACGAGCCAACTAGTGGGTACAGTTGTTTATACTATCGGCATAGCCCCAGGGAATTGGAGTTGGTAGTGAAAAGTTGCAAATGCATATTTACTGTAAAATAGAGATACACAAATAATAAAAACATTTATATGCGGAGAGCTGTGGCAGAGTTGTGTGCACATGTACTATAATATTTAATAGACTTTCTATCACAAAACTGAAAATGCATATAGTAAAAAATAAATAAAAAAATATATTAAAATTAATATTGACAATGGACAGGATGATCTAATTAGTTGAATAATGGCTTAATGAGGGACGAATTACTTTGGGATAAATCCTAGATTATCATCATCAATGGTTAAGGGTTATCAAATATACAACTTTGATAAAAAAAAAAGTTTTTCGCCAGCTTAACAGTTACGTAGATAAGCTAAGATTTCTTTTATAAAAGCGACTTGGCTGTGACATGGCCATATTTAAACCAGCACACGAGACATTTTCTTTCTTGCCAGTTTTAATATCAAAGAATTAGTACAGCATACGTGGGTCTATAAACAGAAGCCCTATTGAATCCAACGATTTTGTCTGTAAACAATCTTTTCCCCTACTGTTGTTGTCGCAGAGTGAAGTAGTAAACCCTGCATACCTATATCCCTTATTAGGTCCCAAGTGATGCTTTTATTATAGACTAGCTTTTAACCGCGGCTCCGCCCGCGTGGGAATAGGGAATTAACAATGCCATCTATTAACAACATCCGGAACTAAATATCTAGCAAATAACAAAACATCGATATCTTCCCATGGGGATGTTTTACCGCGGTAAAAAGTAGCCTACGTCACTCTCCACCCTCCTCACTATCTCCACACACAAAAACCATACCATATAATAGCTTCGTTGCGACGTGAAAGCCGGACAAACAAACAAATAAACAAACAAACAAACACACTTTCACATTTATAATATTAGTATGGATATGGATATGGATATGGATTTAAACTCTAAAACTTATACCCGCGCGGTAGGTCTACGCCTGTGTTGCGTGTGGCGGACACATACAGTTTTATATCCATGACCCGACTACAAATATTTATCTGTGAAATTTATATCTGTCCCGACTGGGATTCGAACCTGGGACCCCAAGTATGGCAATTAGAGGTTTTTACAATTACGCCACAGAAAATGGTTGACACGTCATTGATTACATAATAACAGATGGCGTCCGGAGAAAAACACTAGCAGCACTAGTTATTAGGTACTGGCACATAACATAACATCTAGTTACTGGTTACCTTATTTATATGGTTTATTCCAAGCCTGGCTCGTTGTTAGTGTAAAAAGAGCATGCAGTACTCTCTTGACCTAAACAATTACACGTGTAGGTATTTACCGCGCGAGGGAAGCTAGAAAATTTTATGGAACGCGAAATTATGTGTTAAGCGCAGTGGGTTAAGAAGCCCTTAGAAATTGTAGTTATTTATGGAATATAGCATAACATAACATGACGCCTGTATTTCCCTAAAGGGATAGTCAAAAGGTAGGTTAAAATCTGATAGGCAGAGGCGTGTTACTGCAGTGCACTAACCTATTTATATAACACTAGTGGACGCCCGCAGCTTCGCTCGTATGGAATTAGACATAACAATTGTTTCGTTTACATCTAGTAATATTATATAGCCTATGTCACTCAGTGAAGATGCAGTTTTCTAATGGTGAAAGCATTTTTTGAAATCGGTCCATTAGTTTTTGTGTGAAAACATTACAAACAAACTTCGAGTTTGTATTCATAGTACTACTTTTTACAATATTTTCTTAACAATACATTCTTGTAGTCTTGCCGCCTTGACGTTCACAAAGCAATGCACTCGTCTTCTTATTTCTGTCGTGACCTAACCGATTACACGCATTTTTCACTGCACTAGAAAAACGAGGAAATTGTGCACGGAACGCGACATTAGTTGGAGGTATGTCGCCGTACGTCGTGAGTAAAGAGAAAGAGGTCAGTTGCCTCGTATTGTGGTAAGCTGGAAACTACAAACTCTAATTGAAAAGTATATTGCTTATAAAACATTTATAAGCACAAAGTTTTTAAGTTTTTAAGCTCCGCTCGCGTGGATTTAGACATAACAATAGTTTCGTTTATACCTAGTAATATAATATTATTATAGTCTATGTCACTCAGTGAAGATGCAGCTTTCTAATGGTGAAGGAATTTTTGAAATCGGTCCAGTAGTTTTTGTGTGAAAACATTACAAACAAATGTTTCCTCTTTATAATATTAGTATAGATGTGAAAGTATGTGAAGTTGTTTGGATGGTTCAATCATGCAAAAAGCACTGAACAGATTTACATGAAACTTGTAAATCTGTTCAGTGCTCCAATGCTGCAGTGCTCCTTCAATTCCACGTGAGCGAAGCTGCGGGCGTCTACTAGTTTATAATATGAATAAGTAGCAAATAATAATATGCGGTCGATTTAATGTCTAATCTATATGCTCTGGCGGTGCATTAGCAGTCGTCACGTCATTACTAAAAAATAATATTAAATTACTTGGTCCTTACCTATGCCGTCTACACACTGGAGGTACTGGCGAGGATGTGGCAGTGTCGAAAGGGTTAAGATGCAATCCCGTGATCCGTTAAGCGATAGCCTGCGGGCACTGGTTAGTCCACAATCGGGGACCTATTCTCGACCACAGATCAGTGTGAAATTTCTTGTTATTCAGCTAGCTGTCTTTATTAAATTTGAATTACATATTCAATTGTTTATTTTGAAAATAGTAACTATCGAGCTTCTTGTCGTGTTCTTCTCGGTAGCATCAACTTTGTGAATCGGCAGTAGACAAAAAATTTAATGACGTTTATTAAGCTATATACATATTATATTTGTATGTGGTATTTACCATAATACAATGAAAATAAATGAATGTGAATCTTTGTAAATTTTACCGAATCTTCTGTCTGTAGTCACTTTTCTAGGCATTGAGATGCAGACCTTTAAAAAGGCGCAAACAAAACCACCGCTTGAACTAAATTAACGAAATGTAAAATATGTCGTTTATAAAATCATATCACACCCTTAGACGGGCTCAGTAATACCTCCCTGCGACTAACTACGTTAGAAGCACGTCGTAGATGGCAAAGTTAAGCGTATGTAGGTCAAGATGGCCCTAATCTAGTACGTATATACAATAAATACTCCCTTATCACATTTAGTCCTCGTTAACGTCTTACGTTATAGCAGAGAATAATAGCAGAATCGCTAAGTAAACTAACGTAGACTATTTTGTACTGACAGTTTTGGTCCTATTTTGTATGTAAATTGCCCATTGAATTAAAATAATTGCAATTAAGCATGTATCGTGTATGATTACTAGAATTGTTGAGTTCGTCTAGTAGACTCGAGTCCCATTCCGATTATAAGTTCGACGTGCACTCGTAAATTCTTTTAATTAGTACAAAAAAGCATATTTGAAAGAAAGAATGAAGAATGAAAATTATTGTATTTATTTCGTATGATAGGTACTGCAATACATTAACAAAAAATTATTGAAAAGAGAAGCTTAGAATATCCTAAAATAAAAATGCAATAGAATCTTTAATAAAAGGGCCGCACTCAGCACTGGACGCAGTAAATTACGACCGCTATTTTTCAGTGCGACCTCGTGTTTCGTGTAGTCCTGGTGGTGATTAGCAACTATTTAACTTAACACATATTACTTACTTATATACATTTACTACCCTAACATATTACATAACCTTTGCAAATACCCTTACTTACACTAACCAAACAATTTAAAAACATTTTAATAGCATTAATCGAAAAATTGTTGGTTTTCACCTTTTTAGTTAGCAAAATTTAAATTAATAAAATATTACCTGTGACAAACCTTATTGTAGATTTTAATACATACTACAAATACAATTAGCCGGTAAATAGCTGGTCAAGAATTTCTATATAGACGACCGCAATGAATGACAGGACTTGTAATTCATTGCACCGCAAATTCCCAACATAGTGAATTTCAGTGCCACGAGTATGTGTTGCCATCTAAAGCCCGGTTCTAGCTCGCACGTTAATTATGTCCCAACTCACCGCTGTTAACCATGGCAACACCATAACTACTTCGGAAGTGGGTAAAATACGATCAATTAAAATTGGGTTTCGCCGGTCCCAAGTTTAGGTTTGTGTCCACTGTCGTCCAATTTTAGACGAGATTCCAAAGTTGTATTTTGAATATTTATTTTCAACATTACGACAAATACTTTTCAAATAACTAACTATATTTAAACTGAGATTAAAATGCTAAATAAAACCTACAACAAAATTTAGAACTAAACCAAATAACAAACTAAATCTTAAAATTGCGCCATTCTTACTTTGGCAGTTGTTAACACTTGAGAAATTCCGTAATATAAATAGTGTGATATGTATAATTTTATTTTTTTAGCTAAATTATACAAACCAACTATTCTATCTGCTAACTACAAACTAATTATAACCATTACCCCTACTATTCTACTAAATATTAATATCTTAATTTTAATTTTAAATTGTCTATTAATTAATATAATATTATTAAAAAAAATGTCACCAAAGATATATAAATTTTTCAGAATTTTGGTATCTACTAATTAAAATATTGCTTCAAGGTACAGGAAACTGATCACAATCCCTTGACTACAACGTTAATTTCGTCGTAAGATACATTGTGATGGAAACAATCCCTTTCGCTCGAATGGGACAGTATTATTTACTAGCAATGATGTCTCCGGGGAAATCTCTTCGGACAGGGACGGCGGCGGCTGTCGGGTAATATCTAACGGTTGGATATCGAACTCAACTTTAAATTAGTTAATAATATGCACGATAAGTTAATAAATTAAACCAACTAGTGTCGATTAATTAAATATTTTCAAATTTGAAAGTGTACCTACACACTTTTGATTTCGTAATTTTTGTTACCTACACACTTTTGATTGTAATTTAACTTCCTTTACACATAATAAAACCCAAAACTTAATTATGTACGAAGGCAGGGTAAGTGAATAGAGGCCGTAGTTGTATGTTGTATGTACACAATTTTATGTCATTGCTAAGCAAAAGCTTTAAATTATAAAGGAAATAATACAAGCCCACACAAAAAGAAGTTGTGGACGTACAATGAAAGAGAGTTGGCACTGACACGGAAATCCTACACATCGCTCATTCCACAGCCTCAAATATACATTAGGAACATTGACTTAGGTTTCAGCGTTAAGACTGGGACTCTTAGACCAAGTTGCAGGCTTTGACAGGCAACCTCCCATGGTAATGAGTGCTCTAGTGGTCTGCCTTTGAAACTGAATATTCCGAGCAAAGGAGAAAGCAGGTTCAGTGGGTGCGACTTAGTATTATATTTTTGGAGGCACCATTTTTGGTATCTTTAACAGACCGCCGAAAAGTTAAAAAAAACAAATAATTTATATTTCTTTGTAATTATTTCTATCCTAAATGTATACCTAATAACAATAAATGGAATTGTATATGGTGTATCGTTTTTAAGTTGGATTCAAATATTTTTATGTTTACATACACATAGACATAGTTACCACCCACGTAAAGGCATCGACACCGGTGCTGGTTTATTCGAATCAGTTCTTGATAAGTGTGCAAAGTTTCAAATTAATCCGACGTTTTAAAGTGGGTGAAAATCACATTTGAAGATTCTGTTACATACATAAATAGATACATTAAGCTATTAAAAGCGTGTTAAAATACTTAGAGACTAATCGTAGTCGTATCAACTAAATTTGTTCCCTAACATAAACGCGGTTTCAAATGGTACTTCGGTGTTCTGAGACATGGTAGGTTTACCGTCTAATTTCAGATTACGAGATCCCAAACTTGGATCGAATAATTTCGAACTAACTTGGACAATGCGACTGCAGCAGTTTGGGAACTTATTAGTATGAAAGTATTTAATTATTATTATAGGACTTGTTTCTGCATTTTAATGTAGACTTTGTCATTGGTTTCGCTTGCGGAAAATCGCCTCATCTATACTTCTTGTCAAAATCTCATAAGTAAAACCCGTATGACAGGCCCGTTGGTGCAATCGGTAGTGACCCTGTCTGTTGCGCCAGGGGTCGTGGGTTCGAATCCCACTCAGGACAAACATTCGTGTGACGAACACTTGTGTTTGTTCTGTGTCTGGATGTTAATATTATCTATTAAGTATATATTTAAAATATCTATGTATGTACATATAACAGTCTCTGACACCCATATCACAGGCTCGCGCCTACTTTGGGATCAGATGGTCGTGAAAAAAATAAACCTCTGCAACATTATCGTCGATGAAATTCAAAGTGACAATTTTCAAACAAACACTTTTAAGTCGTAAGTTAAAATAAGTTTCAACATGACTTCGTTCAGTTCAAGTGACTTTGGTTTGCCAAAGTCATCAGAAAGGCGAGACCTATGTGTCCAGTCCAGCTCAAAAGCTGGATTCAGTTTTCTTAGTTTTAAACGAACTATACAAATCTACGGGAGTCAGTCTAAGCTAGTGCGAAGCATTCAGATAAATTACACAAATTGCGAAGCGCAGGAATTTTCTTCTCAATCTAAAAGAGATCTAATGGACGATCATCAAATCGACAAACTGCGACTATTATGTCAGTCTGGTGCAGCGCTTGCCCTAACGTGTGACTATTAATCGATGCTACGAGTACATCGAGTACGTATCGGCTAGAATGGCTCCGACAATTCAATTACTTATCGATAATAACCAAATTGTGCTCGATCTTTAATATGTGGACTTTATTAGCGCAATAGCCTTTTCTAAATACTCATACGTTTAAGGTTTAATTATATGGCACTTGATGTAACAGTGGAACGATGGAAATCGTGAGGAATTTAGTATATGTGTTGTAGAACAACTTATCACCAACCAATCAGTTATGTGTAGGTCACATGAAATAGGTCATTAGCCTATTGAAATGCATCGGATATATATCCAGAATTAGAAAAAGTCTGATCCGACCTCTACTAAGCATTTGTGTTTTCGACTCCTATACCAACGTTCAATTAGAAACGGTTCCTATACGTTTAAGTTTGAGTTACTTTGTAGGTATTTATAACGACTCGTCTTTTTAGTTAGGATATAAGATGGCAAACTACCGCTGTCGCGTTATCTATGACAACTGTGACAGTCTCTGAACAAGACACTATCATCATCTAGTATATAAAAATAAAATGGATGGCTTACCGATCAACCTAACTCGAAACAGAGCCGCACTGAAAATCAGTGTCATGATTCGTTAGAATCATGGCAAATGCTGAGTGCAGTCCTATTTTGCTTTTTAATACCTACTTAAATGATAATGTGATCTGTATTTTTTTTGTATTAATTTTTGTTTGTGTGCAAAGCAAAATAAATATTAAAAAATAGAGATAATAGAGACTCGAATGGTATGTGTTTAGAAAGTTCTCAATAAATACGTATCTACGTTAGGCTCATTCCCTCGTAGGCTGAGTGCGTATATCGAAGCCGGGCGCAATGAATTGAATCGCACAGACATTACATCAAGTGTTGGCTACGAGCGTTTAATTTACGTCTGTCTGCTTCGGGTTGTTTATTTGGATGGAAATCTCTATGGGGTCGAGCGATCGACGGCTACACTCGATTCGAACACATTAGATTTGACCATTATAGGGTAATGCCATCATTGTTCAAAGGTTAACAGCATTTTGGAAAGATTTATGATGAGGGTTATTTATCGTCAGCCTTATTCGTAAGCTCAGTGCGCAATCAGATGAAACCAGCGGTATCACAGGCGTTGCCAGGCGTGAAACTTATGCCAGAAGCATAAGTTTTACACTCACTTATGCCAGAAGCATAAGTTTTACACTCATTTATGCTAGAAGCATAAGTTTTACACTCACCTCATTCTGTATACATAAATTACTAGCTTTCCCCGCGGCTCCGCCCGCGTTAAATCGTTTTCCGTGCAGAATTACCTCTACTATCAAGGGAGTGTTTAAAATATAGTAAGTATAGCCTTTATCAACGGCAGGCTACACCAAAGATTCTCCATAGTCAAAATCTAGTTTCACCCATGTTTCAGCTGATCATAATTCGAGATAGAATTGAACACTTACAGGTTGTCTGGAAGACCGCCTTTTCATACACTATCTATAACATTTAAATTACCTCATATTGGTGCGATTTTGAGGTATTTTTGTTAGATTTCTTTTACAATATTCTTGAAGGGCTCAGTGTAGAAATGCTTTGAAGAGTGTAAGTGTGTATGCGTGATGTTGTACCGAAACGCTTACCAATCTACATAACTGCGCACCTTAAACAGCTAATAACGGAGGAGACAGTATTGTTTGAATATCTTAAACTTAATGGAAGATGTAGTTGACAATAACAAACCACTTGAGTCTTTGACGAAACTTTAGTAATATCTCCATTATTAAATCACTGTATACAACGATGTCTTCAGAACTCCCGGCTATATGCTGTCGTTGGGAGGTATTCTAATTAATCACCTGTTCTTGATGAACAGGTGATTAAGTGATGAGAAGTATGTCGCTATATACAGGAACTAACACGAGCAGTGGTGTTGCGTCAAGCGTATGCTATTTAATAAATAATAGGTGGAAGAACTGATACTCTTTTCTAGATGATATGAAGCAAACATATTTTTTTGCAATGAAAATCAAGTCTTACTTTGTATCACTGAATTATACCTATTCAATTTTCTGTTTCTCCACCAATCTGTATTGGAGCAGCGTCGTGGAGTATGCTCTAGACCTCCTGAAGCAGTCTGTAAGGGACACCCGTGTCCAACAGTGTGACGGCTATGGGTTGCAGCAAATATTCTGCTTTATCACAATTTACTTCATAATACATATTGTTTGAAGCATAGTATCGATAAAAACTTATGCATTTATGTACCATCGGCCGGAACTGGCATTTTATAAACCCAGTTTTACATAACAGTATCCATATATCCTTATATCATCTTATAGTGCACAGAACACGTCCAATACCGAAAAGCCTTTCAATGGTATATGGGCACTGCAGCGGGCCCGAATAAACCAGTCCGGAACAGCTCGCAGAGATATAAATTCCGGAACATGAGATCTATTTTTGAATCGCTCGTTTAATCGACCTATAAATTACGAGTGTTTTTGCTATCGAAAGTGAAAATACTCGTCTATTAACACGGGTCTATTAATTTAAAATGTTACAGTAAGCATAAGCAAGCGATCACCGATTCTCCCATGTCACCAATACACACAAGTACCATATCACTCTAGTAGACGATATCCCGGATTTCCACGTAACATAATTTTTATCCCGAAAATATGTTCATAGGGAAGAAGTTTCCTTGATACTACTAAAAACGTTCGATGAAGTCCAACCAATGTCCAGCTAATTTGATAGCGGGCCAAGCACAGAAACATATTATAGTAGCTTAGGACGCTATTTTCTTAGTTTTAAAAATACGGAATTTCCACAGTCAATTGATATATGACCCGTGATTTTTCGCTCGTCTGACGGCGACCGGTTCAAAAATAGAGCTTGCGCATGAGTCGAGTGATTCAAAGATCGGGTACCTGCACCGCACTCAGTGATGTAATGTGCGCGCAGATCAATTCGTTGCGAGCCTGTATTGGCCTTCGCAGTTCGAAAAGTATTTAGACTGAAAATTAAACGTCACATACTTTTTTAAAGTATTCAGCAGTCTCGTCATACTTCACAATAGGATTTAATATTAACTTCAACATTGACTTTATATTGACATATCTCTTATTACCATGACATTAGATCAATAATAACAATAATACCGACTTCAATTATAATTAATAATGTTTGTGAATGTTAAACATTTTGCATGCCTATATTATAGGTGAGCAACTTTATAATAATTTTACCACCTTTGTAACCTATCCACAATTATGCAAATAAATACTTATAATAATAATAATACTATTCTATATTCTCACAAACTAGGCATTCTTGAGTACCCCATAATGTTGTTCTGACAAACAGGAACAAGCATATTTTTTTTACATTCTCACACACGGCCGTCTGAGGCCAAACTACAAAATTTTTTGTTCTAGAACAATTTAAGATCTATGTAGAAAAACCTATTTATAGAAATAAAAGCGTTACTGCGAAACCAACGAATTAAATCACATTTGTTCGTAATCATCTTAATCGACGTTCACGTCTCAAGGTCTCTATTTCAGTTGAATGTTTATGCTTATACATTTAGAGCTTGCAAATGTAATTAAAAGCTTAATTTACGATGCTGTAGAGAAACGAAATCACGGTTGATTCACGTGCAACGTTATACGCAGGCTTTTACCGTCTTATACAGTGGCTCTCAATCTTTTGGTTCGCTGCGACCCATAGACGTCCCACTGCTGGGCATAGGTCTCCCCCACAGACACTGCTGCGGGAGGTCTAGAGCATACTCCACCACGCTGCTCCAATGCGGATTGGTGGAGGGGTTAGTGGCCAATCCAGTATCGAATGTTCTCAAGCCACCCGAAGGTCTTCGACTAGGCTTAACGACTGTTTCCAGCATTGAAAACAACTTTCCAACGAAACAACGAAAAATTTTTTTTTTTTATATTGAAGACGAAATAGCTAGACATTAACCTCTTACTCAAGCTGTTACATTTTATTTAAGGGAAACTTAATTCAATTGCACATTGCGTTATTCATTTTTGGTTCTAAAAATACAGAAACATAATAAATATGACGTAAAATGTTTCTAGAGCTTGTAATTTTTCTAATGTGAGTGAATCTGTTATTAATTATGCTAATAACGTTCTACTTTGAGTACCACTGATCTAACCCGACGACATCGTTTAGGCAAGTGCCTTGAATTAATCTCCAAGCTTCTGAATTAATTTCTCCATACAACTTAATTAGAACAATAATGTTTTCATTTGTTTGTTTTCCCATTATAAAGTATTGTTTCGCATTTGTTACAAATCAGACACTATTATATGAGTAACTTTATTAGAATCATATCACGGACTTCGTGTTGTTATTAATTGTTGTGTTATAAATATATTAATTTATTATTATATGTAATTAAATCCATCCATCAGCCTTTTGAGGTCCACTGCTGGACATAGGCCTCTCCTAAACGACACCACTCCGACCGGTCCTGTGCCTTCTGAATATGTAATTAAATAATTCTTAGAAACTAGAAAATACGCATTGTATTTTCTCTCTATCTGATCTTTATAGTGTAACTGAAATTATAAGCTATAATTATTTTTAAATCAGCGCTATGAAAAATAGCGGTTATGTACAACTATACATTACTAATTAGTAATGTATATTTGTCGTATATATTTTGATATACGGTTTTTAGTTAGTTTGCATTAAAAAAAAACTTGGACATTGGAGACAAGGCCATCGGACCCCAAACTAGGCGCGAGTCTGCACTATGGGTGTCAGAGACTGATATACATACATAGATATTTTTAAATACGAGTACATACTTAAATAGATAATATTAACATCCAGACAGAATAAACACAAGTGTTCGTCTCTCTCTATCGTCTTCTCATATTATTCAAAATAAAGTTAATTTTAATTAATTAATTCCTAATCGCTTATTTTACTCAGAACCCCAGGCTTAATATGCAGATGAAATACTGTTAAAACTTTGGTCCCCTTAACACAAACCTTTGGGGAGACATGCAAAATGTATTAACGCGGAAAATTATAAAACAGGCATTTCCAACGCAACAAAACGCAAACAAGAGGCAGACACTGTTTAGGACAAACTTTCAGATCTGGTTTACGCCAACACAAACAGAGGGTAAGTGAACGCCCAGTTAGGGAGACCCCTGGTTCTCACCACTCCGGCTCTGAGCGGATACAGTTCAGCCATTGCATGGGGTCTGCTTGAATTGGCTATCGTAGTGCAAACTTTATAATTGGTCATAACCCCCCAATATGTACCCTTCCTCCGGGAGCCGTCGTAATTAACTCCTCGATTGTACTCGCCTAGTGACAGAAATTTGATAAGGATCGTGCCAACCTGTATTGGTAAGGGAATAGTAATTAGGGATCGGTCGGTTGCCCTTATAATAGGTACATACTATCTTAGATAGAATGGCTGCAGAGTATAATTTTTGCAGAGTTTTTCAAAGTAGTGTTATTTCACAGTGTTACTATATATTTCTACTATCGTAGGCTGAAATGAAGATATGTCAAATTACCTTTTAATACTTGTACGTAGTTGTATTAAATCGAGTAAAAATAATATACTTATTGACTTCGTAAATATGTAACGTAGATCACAAAAATTTAACCCTTATACTTTTTCCACTTATTTCCTATTTTTATCTACATCAAAAATTATGACTAACAACCCGTTAATGCCGGCAATTCATATCTGACAAATGAAATTACATAAATACCGGTTTTAATGAAGCCCGCTATTAGGGCCTAATCAAAACTTGTGGCGCGATTTGTACTGACGTGTGAGTTAATTTAGCTTCGAAATAATCTTACTAATAATTACGTTGAAGGGAAATATACTTGATAAACCTAGTGGAAAATGTGGGCTTATGTGTTTCCTGAGAGGTAGATTAAAAATGATTTCGTTTGAATGTTTTAGAACAAGTACAATGTAGTAGCACAAGGTATAGGATAGGATCGCCGGCATAACATTTTCCAGCGTGGCGTCTATGCTGGATTTGATGAAACAAAATTCTGATGAGATTTGTGTGTAAATCAGTGATGCTAGCGGTTTCAAACGGTCCGCGATTCTGCAGATTTAGATAGACGACCGAGGGTGCCGGACGGACGCACCGTACATGCCTGTACCATCATACCATCACCACAGTGCTTGTATGCGCGAATCCGCGTCCTTCCATAAATCACGAACCGTGGGAAGCGGCCCTACGACGGAGTGAAGTTGTCCAGCTCTCATTGCATTGAAGATAGTGTTTTATATTCGTCTTCTCACTGAGCATCCAAGTTTAAATCCTAGCGGCATTCCCTACGACTTTTGTATGCATATGGGGAATTAAAATTAACCTTTTGTACTGCGAAGAAAAACATGTAGAAACCTGTCATGCGTCCATTACATTATCGAAAGCATGTAAAGTCGGCCCGTCCGGAGTTGTCCAGCGTAGTGGACTATCACCACGAACTACATTAATGTCTATGCTATTAATCATCCTGTGGCAATAGACTATCATAGCTTCCATTTCAGCTATGTACTTCTGAAGCCAGTCAGGGTATAGTTGCCGCACTTTTCTGGTCCCGACACTGAGCTACAAGGACGAAGTTCTACAAAGTCATGTTTCTATGGATTAAATTAAATTCATACCGCGGGACGGCCTCATTTAATATAATTTTGCCATTTCAACCTCCGCGACCTGAATTCAGGTTTCATATTCAAACATTTTTATACCCGTACAAACAAAAGTTTATAGACTTAAAACAGAAATGAAAACTTAACCTCGTTTGTTATTTAATAGTACTGTAAATTTTTATTAATTCAAATAAATGAAACTGTTAGTAAAATAACAAGACATTGGCGTGACTAAAGTTAGTTAGAGCTCGACGTTTTAACACTCCGCGATCATTTTAAACCTAAATCTGATACCTGAGACAGTTTGACGTAAACTTGGCGTGTTTATGTAGGTACTTCTGCCATGTAAATATATTGGAAATCTTTAGTACCTACCCCTAGGTAGGTAATCCTCGTCTTTGTTAAGGTACCTAATGGTACCTATACCATTAGGTACCTTAACAAAGACGAGGATTAAAAACACTTAACGTTTGAATAAAGAAATTTAGATTTATTAGAGATATTATGTAATTTTTTTTTCGTACTTACACATCAGTAAAAGGCTTATTTAATGAAGTGCAGATTAAAAGAATTAAAAAAAAGATGGAATAATTAAACTCATGTAATTCTCTCCCATGTGGCATAGTGCCTAGAACTGGCAGCGTTACCTCTTTGAAGCTTTTTATGTGATATTTTTTTTGTTAGATTTTGATTAGAGTTGGCTTTGTTTTAAAAATGAAATGAAATTACATATTTTAATTATTATTATATTTCAAAATTTTGAATCATCATCACACTAATATTATATCGGCGAAAGTTTGTGAGTGTGTTTGTATGTTTGTTACATCTTCACGATCAAACGGCTGGACCAATTTTGATAAAATTTGGTCTAGAGGTAAATGACTCCTGTATAACTTTTTAACCCGATGCTGTGTTCCCTTGGGATAAAAAATCAATTTCAATATCTTATCAGTTTATACTATTAATTTCACGCGGCTGAAAACGTGGACGCCAGCTAATAGTTTTATTAAATATTTATTCAAAATAAAGACTATCAGATTTAAAAAAGCAATAAACCAAATAATATTTTCAATTCCAGCCATTGCATTTCCACGTTCATCCCTATACCAGACGTGGGCCGCGTGACCATGCTGAAATTTCTTAACACGAACCTCTTTGCAGTTGACAGTCGGGAGGGGAATTTCCTTTCCGTTCACAAATATTGTGTTTCAAATTAAAGTTCTCAGCGCGTTTTAACTTGTTAGCGAGTAATTTGCGTTCCACTGTAGCGCGAGCACTTTGAAACGCTATAGACGTACTAAACTGAATTATTACTGACGTAGGTACAATAAGGAAATTCGTGCGAATTAGTTCTGACGTCTTAATTATGGTGATGGTGGGTGATTATGCTTAACTTTTTTAGGAAGCGGTGAGCGAATGGAGTTCGTTTTAACGAAATAGCGGTGAAGATCGCATGTTTCCATTTTGTAAACTTGTCTTTTTCATCTTGACAATCTAATTACAAAATTAAGTCAAAAAAGTTTATAAGATAATTAATGATAATTGATCAAGGTTTGTAACTGGAAAGTCATCTGTCTGTACTGTAATAGGTTCCTCTTACATGCTAGCGAAATGTTTTTTTTAAATGAGCTACCGTTAAAAAAAAACTAAACATTATTAATAAGGCTCTACCAACTATCTATCAACGATACGGATCTAAAATTTCGGATTATATTTAGATGAAGACTCCGTGGCTCAGTGGTAAGTGACTGACTGCCGAACGTTGATAATGGGTTCAAATACGCTGGTTTCATTACGCTGGGGCGCCCTGAAAACCAGCGGTCGTGGTTCGCTGTGACGATAAAGCTACGAGTATCATACTATACTAAGCAGTATGGCCCTATTTCGGCACATCATATACTGTTATTTATTTATTTTATAGGCATATTGTTGTACGATACTTGTGTAACAGTTTTAATTTGACGAAATAAATTTATACAAATCCTACCCGAGGCCGATATTTATTTATCAATAACTATTTGTGCTCTGTGCATGGATAAATTGTATTGTTTCGTGTCCGCCTCTCGTATCGCCAGAGGCTAGCCCCCTTTGTGCACATGTGTAGCGTTTACTTCGTCCTCAGTGTGTCACACTGGCTAGAGGCGGTTGCACATTATTGCTCGGCGCAGTTAATTAAGTCGCAGCAAGTCTCCGTGCGAAATGGGAAATAGCTATTCCGAACTGCGGACGGGCGCGGTCCGCGATACGCCGATCGCATCGCTGTTTCAACATGTTATATCTGTGTCCAGCCACAGTTGAGCGAGGTTTAAACCATGCTTCAACACGCTGCTCCAAGGTGGATTGGTGCTAACCCACTGTCGAATAATCTAAATCACCAGAAGATCGAGATAAAGCTTGACAACTGTTTTATATTTTAAAATGACCCCACCCGACGCTGCTTAACCCGGTCCATCACGAATAACCGACGCGACTCTTGATAACGACGACAGTTGAAAGGGTAAAAGCACGAGCCACACTCACGAACGCTAAACGTTTCTAAACAAAAAACGCTTAATATATTTATAATATTAAAACTATATACCTAACAACACAAACTGACATGAAATTTCTCATATAATTTGCAATAATTCCGGATAACAAATTTAAACACCTTATTTATGTGTTCAAAGTTTCAAATTAATCCGACGTTTTGAAGTAGTACGCAAAATCGCGTTCAAAGTTTCCATTTCATACATACATACCCACATTTATACATACATACATACCAAGTTTATAAAAGCGTGTTGATACTGAAGTATAACTGATACTCGATATCAATTAAATATTGATTTAAGAACAGTTTCCTGCGAGAGTTGTTGTATTTATATTGTAGGTAATGCGTTAAATTTACAAAGATTAAATAAAGATTTAATAATATTTAATAGAAATAAATAAATAAAATTCCATTAACATTGCAATATGTATTATCATTAACTTTATCGTTTCATATTCCAAAAGAATTAGTAACCTAATTAAACACAAATCCTTATAGTATAAATTGCCAATTTAGAGAATTTAAAAAAAAAAATCTAGTACAGATTTAAAAATACGTAACTTATCGTAATTTCGTGTAAGACTCCGTTAACAAGAGGAGACGTGAGCCCAACAGCGGGACTATGAAAGGGTTGGCATGAAAAACTGTTCCACTATATGCGAATATCATCGAGATACCGCATATCGCATAATATAAGGGATATTAAACAGCTTCGTGTCAAAACAGATTGCTAAGCGGGTTAGTAATAAAGGCGGCACAGCGAAGCCGGCGCTCTGCGGATGTCACTCTATGTGGTAATCAGGGTCGGCCTCGTTGGCATCAAAGGAAGGAACTGAAACATACTTTTTCAGAAAAACTGAGTACCAAATTCAAATTCAAATAATTTATTTCGCTATGAGCTACACACGCTTAACGAAAGTCTAGGTAACTACAAACTACTTAAAGAGAAGAGATATAATGCTATTCTAAACTGATTAATATAAAGCAAAGGATGAGCTATTGATACTTGAATGAATAGCTAATCCTACACAGGTGCCTAACCTGCCTTATGACTAATTTACAATAATTACCTACCACTAAGCTAAGCTCTAAGTCACGATAGACCGAAATACCGAATCGATATACTTTTGACAGGCCCGTTGGTACTATCGGTAGTGACCCTGTCTGTCGCGCCAGGGGTCGTGGTTTTGAATCCCACTGAGGATATTCGTGTGACGAACACTTGTATTTTTTCTGTGTGGTATTAATCGGTAGCATTTTACTTCAAATGCGTAGACGGGAGAATGCGCCAGCGTTCAAAAGACATAAAAATCCGGTATGGCGTACCTACCATACCGGTATAATGGCATACAAAAATGTCATTCAATCTTGTGATTTCTTACATGTTAAATCATGCTTCTAGTAGAAGGTAAACTTTTCTTTGGTTTAGGTTAAATCAAATTTCGACTTCACTAATCTAATTTCTTGGTGTCTCTAAGAACCATGTCATGTTATTCCCATTGATCAAAGTTCCATGACGTTATCGGCCGCTTCTTTAGCTAGAAATGCCGCTATCCTAGACAACCATAGCTCTCTAAGCTCGTGCAGCGTAAATGTCACTCTATATGGTAATCTTTGCTTTTACTAAAACCGGGGCGTTATGAGGCGTGGCGTCTTAACGTTATTTTTATGCTACAGGAATTGCACAGACTACGATTAAGCAAATTTCTAGAAGTTTAAGAGTTTGGTATGAAGTATTTATTAGCGCACAAACTACTGATTGAGATATGTAAATATGAGCAGCAAACACTTTAAAGCTTGCATAAGAAGGCAAGTGGTGATGTATCAGCCGTAAGCCTTGTCGGAGAACTTTAGTTGACCTAAAAACTTCTGACAGGCGTGTTAACCTATAACCCAGCTCTAGAAACCTCCAGTCAACTAGGGTGATCATTGTACTCTAGGACTCCTGGAGATGTAAATGTGTCCTGAAATATAGCCAGTATGGAAAAGAGTACAACATCCAAAGTTGTTGCTGCGAGCTGTAGACGTTCCACTGCTGGGCATAGTATAGTACCATAGCCTAATAAGTATTCGTGATGGTACTCAGTGCACCAAAGATTAAAATTTCTTGCTAGTCCAGTGTATCCACAGCCTTATATAATTGCAGGTGCGCTCAAAGTAAATTTACTCTGCAATAACAAATTTTCATCCTTTGCCCTTTCAGAGCCAGCTTGTAAATCTGAATCCTCGCTTTAAAACAAAATAAACATTAACTTCTCCGCTTGTGGTTTACCTCCGCCTCGAGAAATGCTCCGTTCATTATCTTTTGAAATACAAAAACGTGTCAAGGTGAATTACGTTTATGCACAGGGTTCCGTACCGAGTAAATATAAAAATAAAATCAAATTTAATTTTTTAGGAAACAATAATAAATTAGAGTAACTGGGAAATTTAATAAATTTATAGTGAAAGTACTGTCTCGAAATTTATAATGGCTGCAATACACAACATAAATATGACTCCAGAAGTGAAGTTTCTAGATCCCTCTTTTATGGTAGAATAATTAAAATCAAAATGAGACATGTAGGATTGTCTAGCAGACAAAAGTGCGGCTGAGCCGAATTCATTATTAAATAGAAATAGAAATCGATGACAGTAGATGAAATTTTAAATACTTTTTTTAGTTATCTAAATTTCTAAATAGTTTAGATTTGAATTCAAATCTTTTGACCGTTGCTTGGAATCTATCTAGGCCACCACCAACTCATTACTTTCTGTACGGAACCCTAGTGAAAACGCCTGTCAGGTTCCTTTGACACCAAAACAGTTTCATTATGGCCTCATTGCTGGCCGCTCTGCCAGCTAAGTGATTTTATTTCTGGGACCATTCTTTTGGTGGATTCGGCTAAGCGTGAAATTGAGAACAAACAAGCCTCCGTTCCCAAAGGACTTATAAGTGGAAACTATTTCTGTATCCATTTCAGCCAATGTATTGTCTTTCCTTTGAGGTGCTTTACTGTTATTTCTATGTATCTACGAGTAAGTTATATTTGAAGGAAAATTGTGTTGCACTAAGCATGTCTTCGACGAAAAGTGCGAGGTGATAACACTCATCACAGTATATTTATATCGTAGTTTAACTTAGTACCATAGCTGAGCAACAGAATGATGTTGCAAAGCAACTATTGTAAGCGGGTGGCATATGGGGTGATTCTTGGCATGCACGATTGGCTGTCTCGTGTCTGTCCTGATCATGTCATGGTCATACTGTGTATTTTTCTGTACAAATTAATTTGAATTTTAAAAGAGTACCGAGAGTTTTTTCTCCGGCTTTTTTCTCTCTCGGCCTACACTAGGGCATAGGATAGGAATATTGTAAATTCTTCCTAAAGCCGATGGCCAAATAGATAGGCTATCGTGATTTAGAGCTTAGCTTAGTGGTAGGTAATTATTGTAAATTAGCCTTAAGGCAGGTTAGGCACCTGTATAGGATTAGCTATTCATTCAATGATCAATAGCAAATTCTTTGACTTTTATTGATCAGTTTAGAATAGCATTATACTTGTATCTCTTTTCTTTAAGTAGTTAGTAGTTACCTAGACTTTCGTTAAGCGTGTCTAATCACCTCGTAGCTAAATAAATTATTTGACTTTGACTTTATGGTTTTTGACCTTTGATGTTTAAAATATTACGCTGTAATAATTAAAACTAGCCGTTAGTGCTTGACTCGAATGCAGAAAAATTATAATAAATGCAGAAGAATGTTGTCTTTTTTACTACAAATACTGAGAACATGACTGTATTAATATAGTATTTTAAAAGAATGGCACATTCAAAATTTGCCATTGTAGATAAAGTCGCATATGAATAGATAAAGGACGCAATGAATACCCTGTGGAATGCATAAGTGAGGAGATTGTACGGAGAAATTTACTACTTTGCTTTGTTGTTTTTGCCAAGAAAACTTCCCTATGTGCCTTCTGTTGGTAATATTATTTTTATTTAAAACATACGCTATTTCCATACAAAGTGAATTTGCGTTTTCTAGCCAAGTGGAAAACCTTTTAAGTCAGAGTCCAAGACGAAATGGAATATTCATACTTATACCATTTTTGGCTTCAAAGTTAAGGGAGAATTTATTCATAAATGATTTTAATCGTACTTTGACGACATAACATCCGAGCTCCCTTGTCAGCGTTATCTCTAAACTTGACCGAACTAAAGTTTGGCTTGGTAAAACTTAAAATTTATATGAAAATCCCTAATTACTGTAACTATCTGATGTAATATATAATTTATCTATATAATAAAAATGAATCGCAAAATGTGTTGGTAAGCGCATAACTCAGCAACGCCTGGACCAATTTGGCCAATTATTTTTTTTAAATGTTCGTTGAAGTTCAAGGATGGTTTTTACGGCGAGAAAAATTTGAAAATTCATCCCCTAAGTAAGGGGGTAAAACGGGGGTGCAAAGTTAGTATGAAGCTTTGCCGTTTTTGAAGTTAGTGAATGTGTAACGCGAGCGAAGCTGCGGGCGTCCACTAGTATATAATATATTTATTTATTAATAATTTGTATATAATTTACTGCATAAGTTTGGTTCTGACCACAAGCCACGCGGTTAGCAATAGTAGGTACATAATAATATAGGTAGATTAAAAAGGTTATTTTAACCCTTTAAAATATGTTCTAATTTAAAAAACTAAAAAAACTCTCTTTTATAGATAACCGAACTAAAATGTAGATAATTATTTCATTGTCATCGGTCCTCGATAAGTGTGCAAAGTTTCAAATTAATCCGACGTTTTGTAGTGGGCGAAAATCTCGTTCAAAGATTCCGTTTCCGATAACCGATGTTAATACGCACTACACATACACCGCACCACACATAATATCCGGTTTCAAGCACTTAATCCGGTCGATACCGGATACAGGATACCGGATGTTAGATCCATTTAAACACTACCAACAAAGCAAACAACTTAATCGCAGACCAAACCTACCACTCTACCGATCGTTGGTACGTAAATAATAAATAACCTCGTGTTGTTCCGGTAAGTATACCGGTACTATCGGTATTATCCGTATCCCGGTAATACTGGCCACCCTTATATATTTACCTGAGACAAGTGGTCCAGATCCAACTTCACAACGAGAAAGAGGTCATTGTCAGAATCCAACTCGACTGGGCAGCGTTCGGGAAATTAAGAAATATCTTCACATCCAAGGTACCTCAGTGCCTCAAGTCAAAAGATTTCGAGCAATGTGTGTTGTCACTGATGACATAGGGATCCGAGACGTGGTCCTTCACTGTCGAACTCTTGCACAAGCTCAGTCACTCAACGCGCTATGTAGAGAACTATCATGCTCGATATATTGCTACGATACCGAGTCAGGAATGATGAGATCCGTAAACGAATAAAAGCTAATCGCAGAATTAGTAAGTGGCAATGACCAGGCCACGTCGTTCGATGGACTGATAGTCGGTGGGGACGAAAAGTCCTCGAATGGAGACCACGATTCGGGAAAAGCAGTACAGGTCCCCCTTCGACAAGGTGGACAGACGACCTGAGAGAAGACGGCGGGAAACCGCTGGATTCAAAGGTGCTGACCGGTCGGAGTGGTGTCGTTTGGGAGAGGCCTATGTCCAGTAGTGACCTCGAAAGCGACTTAATACTCGTTAAAAATGGAGGCGAATCAAAGACGTCGGGAAATCACTGCATTCAGGAGGCACGGGGCCGCTCGGAGTTGTGTCGTTTTGGTTCTCCTATGCCCAGCGTTGGACCTCAAAAAAACGTTGTATGGATGGATGACCCGTCAAATGTCGAACCACTTAAATCCACAGCAAATCTATTCATCAACTAACTTCCTTTACAAATAAAAAAAGCTCAATTTTCGAGTTTTCTGCTTAATGCGCGCGCTGGTATACTTATTACTAAGATAGTTCTCGTATTTAATCTGTAGCACTGTATACTAATGTGGGCCACCCTGCGCTGTCTGGTGGCATTATGACTTAATCTCGAGTAAAATGCGCATATCTGCGCTTCGGAGCCAGTGGCTTCTGTGCAGTTAATTAGAGGGATATTTCGTTATCTGTGCAGATACGGCGTGTTTCGAGGTCTGGTTTATTGGTAACTAACCAACATAAGCAGCTTCGTTTGCGGTTTGATGCTAACGAACGGATTAGGTTAGAATAGGTATGTTAGAATAGGTAGGTATTAAAGTGAAATTATAGGTACTCGATTGGGGTCAGTCGAGCATTTTTTTGCCGTATAATAATAGTTTGTTCTTGACGAGTCCGCGTTAGGAGTTGCGTAAGTTGGAGTTCGGAGTTGTTTAAGCGCGAGTACAGGGTTCGCATCCCAGCTGGGATACATATTTACTTCCCTGAAAAAACATTTGTTCTTGTTTAATTTTATTGTCTTTCTGTGTGTGTCCACCGACAACACAGGCCTAGTACTACAGGATGTGACTGTTTAGATTTGACAGTTTACTGTTAAGGTGTTACAGGGATTATGTATTCTTCTGATTTGTTGCTATATATTAGCTAATGAAAGTACCTACCCAGACTGTAATTTAAAATGAAGATAGCAATACACCACATTAATACTGCAAATACTGGGATGTCGGTGTGTTATTTAGTCAGTGCACGTATCCTCTAGCTAGGCGAGTGCCAGAAAGAGTGGAATCTGTAAACGGTTCGCCTAAGATGATACCATTTTTACAATTATGACAAAAGTCGTAGGTACGTCAAGTATGTTTAAACCTTTATGCTAGAGAAATTACTGTATTTCCGATTCAATAATGTTTAGGTATACTGTGTTAAAGTACCATAATGTAAAAGTTCCTATTTGCTGAACCAGCACATTCTTGAATTTGTTTCGGTGGAAGAAAGAGGAAAAGTGCTCGGAGCGTTTTAAGAACTCCGGTGACCTTTCTCATTGCTAATGTTCTAGTGTGTGGAAATCTGACATAGCCCGAAGTCAACCCGTCCCTCCCATGAAAACCTTTGATAGGATTCGTACCAACAAAATATAATAAAACTGACTAATTTATTTATCATCCGAAGCAAACAAACACGTAAGATAATCTAACTAAAAATGCATACGGTCGAACATAGAACCACCTCCTTATTTTCGAAGTTGGTTAATAACTTTACAACTAAGATCACAATACCGCTTCGTATTAGAACAGCAAACAAGTCTATGTACGTTTCGATTCAGCGCACGTAGCATCCCCACCGAGTGCCAGAACTATGCATTTAATGAAAATAATACTACACCACTAATGACGCCCCTGCACGTGATGGATTTTAGTTGGGACATTGAAGACGGAAGCTGGCGGCGAAGAGTAAACTTGGTTAGAACGAGTTGTAATGAACCATTGAAATAATTAACTTATATGCAAGTTATATTACGCATTTATCTCTCCGAAAGGGTATAGGCAGAGATATGCCTTATATTTATCAGTTTAGAATAGCATTATATCTCTTCTTTTTTAGTAGTTTGTAGTTACCTTACCTAGACTTTCGTTAAGCGTGTCTAATCACCTCATAGCGAAATAAATTATTTGCCTTTGACTTTGATATGTTACCATCCACTATCCATCAGCCTTTCAACCAAGGTCCACTGCTGGGCGTAGGTCTCCCTCAATCGACACTACCACTCACGATTCTGTGTCCTCTGAATCCAGCGGTTTCCCGCTGTCTTCTTCAGGTCATCAGTCCACCTCGTCGGAGGGCGGCCAATACTAAAATACTGTCCTTACTCAGCGGTTATCAGACAGTCGAGCCCGTTTCCGTGGCCTCCCCATTACCATTTCAGTCAGGTCTATTTCACTCCATATAGGTCACTTGTGCGGGATAAATACCTAGCGACCGCTGACCGCTAGCGGCCTAATACTTGGTCGTGTGCCAACAGCCGCGTACCGCTTTCGTACTAGTACCAGTCCTACCCTGAACTGGACCCTACCTACATTCACATACTTATGTATAATTTTAGAAAAACTTGCAGAGTTCAATTAGGTAGGTACACACACTGCGACAGGAGAAATAAAATGTTTTGATAAAATAAAACACTTATTTTAACAATTAAACCTGCTCAAACATTAAAAGGTATTTTATTTATTACCTACTGACATCTGTTCTTCAGTGCGCTAGTTCATCAAGCTATGTCTTAATCGCAAAAAAGGTTCGCTTTGTTTCTCTAGCTATCTCGTAGAACATAATTAGGAATAATGACGCTAAAGCACCTAAAGTACCAATTAGATTCGCAATGTCTGATATTCATAATTTATCAATCTTTTTTAACCTATGGCCAAAATTCCTACGGTATTTCCTTTTAAGTAAGAAAAGGGATACTATTCTATAACCATAAAGAAGATCAGTAAAAAGCAAAGGTTAAACTACCGTTATGTCATGATAATGTGAGACTGGGTAGTCATTGTAACAACATAACGTTGTGTATAATTCATTTAACCAAGTCATATAAAGCAAAGCAACCTGGTCGTTTAATAAAGCGAACTGCCGCAGCTCGCTTCTGAAAACAAACCATTGTACAAACACGGACGCCGGGTTATTTTTACATATTATTATTTCCTCAGCGATATTAGGGAGGTCAACTGTCCAGCTCCACAATACGGGTCGAGACTCGTTACACCGCTAACAACTCCCTCTCCAAGTGTACACGTATACCATACATAATGGAAAATTCGAGAACACGAAAAGAATACAGAAATATGTTTTCTATTTTTAATAACATGACATTATTTTAAAGTCCACGTGCTAAAGCGTTACCTTACCTACACTGTTATTAAAGCTACTTACCCTTGCCTACCTTATACTTAAATATAACCTTTGTATCCACGCTATTTCTGGTTCGTAAAAGACGAGGATATGATGAACTAAAGTAGCATAGATAGTCCTGCTTAGTAGGAGTTCTAGGTGTTTGAAATAAACTTAGGTACTGTCCAATAAGACTTGTAACATGAAAACGTATAGCTTAAACCGTTAAGCAATGAAAATGTTCCTGTAACGGTGACGGAAAACATGGCGTGAAAGCATATGCCTGGGAGTTCTGCGCAATCTCACGTAATACAAGTGATACTTGCCGACTTGAACATAATTGCTTTTAAAACTTGTACAATGCACCTACGAACAAACAATCTACATGGATTTAAGTTGCGGGGATACTGCCCCAAAACTTTTACGCTTCGATGATTATTTTTCGTCTATCTTATTCTTTAATTGTGTTTTAGATACGACTACATTAATAAAGCAGAAATGAAGCCGCACGGCAACGCAAGATTCAATAACATCCCGTATGTCCAGTATGTCCAGGTCACGACGCGGTGACAAGGGTAGAGCTCGTTATCGACCCGCGTGGACTACTCGCCTAATGATACGGGCCATGTTTGTGAATGATCGTAAAGGTGAATCCGTCGAGGGCTTTGAATCGAAGGATATTCTTCAGATTTTCCGGTCTCTAATAATGTGTGGGTGAGGAATAAGTACGTTCCGAATTTAGAGTAAAGATGGATTATTTTATTTTTATGTACCTCTAGATCTATTGAATACCGTAATGATATTTATAATTTTTTGTTGATTTCTATAAATATTTTTTTATCAAAGACTATGAGTAGGTACTTTGGCTCCACATGCTTTGCTACTCCTTCTCAAGACTGTTAGTCCCTTACAAAAATTTTTAGGTCTAAAAGCTCATATTAAAAGCTAAAATTAAATATTCAACACAAAAGTACACACCAACTACCTTGTCTATGGTGTAGGTACTATATACATCGTATAATCAAATACTGAGATCAAACATTCAAAATCCAGCCAAATTGTCCTCAACATCTCTCATAGACTTCATTTGATTACACAGACGAACTCAAACTTCACAGTACAAATAAACTAACTGCATTATTCACTTTGGGGCGAGCGCTGCAAAGGAATTAGGATTAAATCCTTGTTAAATTGCTTATCGTCTGTTAAACCGCAGACATGAGACACCATAGGAAGTATGAATCGAGAATTTACGAGTATATAATCGGAGTCTCGATAATCCGAATGATAATCAACCGAACGACCGCTTAACCGAACTGCTAGAAGCTGGTAGGACAGCTTAGACAGACATAATTAAGGATATTTAAGCATTATGTTTAAAAATATGCCATGGTTTTAGTGATACTCGCATGGCATAAAACAAATCGTTTGACGTAAAAATCATCATAATTATCTCTTATGAAGGAAAGTCTTATAACTGACTTTCATAGCACTCTTCACCATGTTGCTCCAGTTAGATAATAGCTGCGACCCATAGACGTGCTACGCTGCTCCAATGCGGATTGGTGAGGGGACGAGTGGCCAACCCAGTGTCGAATTTTCTCAAGCCACCAGAAGCTCTTCGACAAGGTATAACGAATGTTTCCACCATTGAAAACAACCAGGACCGACGACTTAACGTGCCCTCCGAAATTTTGCCAATAGCGGTCACCCATCTACCGATGCGCCAGTCGTTGCTTAACTTTTCGATTACATTGAATCGACGCGAGCCTTTGGGCTATGAACGCTACAAATTTAGATTATACTAAAGCTAGTTTATTAGTTAAGTGTAGTCTAAGTATTTTTTTCATATTAGTCTTTAATTCATTTACCACCTTATCAAGGTGGGCAAGGGCTTCGTGGTAGTCCAGTTGTTTATTCACCTTAACTCTCCGCTACCCCTAAAACTCAACGCTGATATCGGGGGATTATTCTCCAGCATTTAAACCGCTCCGTGTAATCAAGGCCTTAGAGGCTGAACGGATTATCTCTAGAGCGACTCTTTATCGCTCGGTTATTCAGCTTATTTACATTTGAAACTCCTGCTACGCTTTGAAGTCCTGGTTTGACAAGATTGGATTTGTACAAATAAGATTGGATTTGTATATATTTGACCCGGGGATGGAACCCAAGACCTACTACACCACCAAGGCACAGACAATATATTAACTATAGTGGACGCCCACAGCTTCGCTCGCGTGGAATTAGACATAGTTTCGTTTACACCTAGTAATATTATACACACCGGCATATTTAGCGGAACATCGACTTTGGAACGCGGACCAATGGAGTAAGGTATTGTTTAGTGATGAGTGCAGAATTCTCTTAAATCAAATTGACGGCAGGCAAAGAATATACAGACGCAAAGGAGAACGATACAATCAGACAAATTTTGAAACTACAGTTGCATACGGTGGTGGATCAATAATGGTTTGGGCGGGCATTTGTTTGGGAGCTCGCACAGACTTGGTAGTGATTGACAGAGGGAGTCTGACTGCAGACCGCTATATCAGAGAAATTTTAGAAGAAAATGTCGTACCGTTTTCCCCATATATCGGTGACGATTTTGTTTTTATGCAGGATAATGCTCGGCCGCATACCGCTCGGGTAACTCAAGCTTATCTTCATGATATGAATATCACTGTTATGGAGTGGCCGGCGAGATCACCGGATATGAACCCAATAGAGCACGTTTGGGACTTGCTGAAAAGAAAAGTTAAGACCAGAATTCCAGCTCCTACCAACGTGGGTGAACTGCGAATCGCCGTACTTGAAGAATGGCGGAGACTATCCCAGGAGACCATCGATAACATCATTTTCAATATGCCTAGACGGGTAGAAACTTTAATAAGAGCACGAGGAGGAAATACGCGATATTAATTACCATTTTTCTAATTTAATTAATTGTTATTTTAATATTAATTTTCACTTTTCCCGTTTACGTGAAAAGTTCAAAAATGTACCATTTTTCACAAATAGCCTTTACTCGCAAAATCTGTTATTAATGTGATCTCATTTTAAGTAAAACAAATGACACTTTAAATAACAAAAGAAGTGTAGTAAGTAGATTTTAAAATAAAACCATATTTTTTTAATTATGGACCTTTTTTTTGTGTTCCGCTAAATATGCCGGTGTGTATATATAGCCTATATGTCACTCAGTGAAGATGTAGAATTCTAATATTGAAAGATTTTTTGAAATTGATCCAAAAGTTTTTGTGTGAAAACATTACAAACAAATGTAAACTTTATAATATTATATTAGTATAGAAGTATAGATATTACTATTAGCGGCTAGAGATGGGCCACAGTGAACAAAAATTATGATCCTATACTTGTTACCTCGAGATAAAAAGTCACTACATTTAGTTGGATATTTTTCCATTAACATTTTGACTGTAAGCTAAAATTGGAATCAAAGTTTTTGAGTGAAAAGCCCGCCTATGGTACCTTTAATGTATTAGTCTTAAGTTCAACCGATTTTAGTATCAATGTAATATAGGATTTTAATACCTATGGTTGAATAATAATAATAATAATAATATTTATTTATTGAACAGCTGTACACGGTATTAATTACATACATTGATTGAAACTTAGGTATATCATAGCTGTCTGGTACCCGAACTAGGATCAAGCCTGTATTTCAGGTACCAGCTCTTCAACCCTTTATGTGTATTAATTGTGTTTTTTAATAGTGTACAGTTTTATTTCATGCAGGGTAAGTATTGTGTGTTTAGGTAAATGTAGAATATGTATGAATTGCTTTGTCTAAGTTAGAATATATTGAGGTTAAGTTGTGCGAACGTGAATAGAATGTACAATTGAATGCATAAAATATGTGTGTGCGTGTGTGTGTGTGTGTGTGTGTGTGTGTGTGTGCGTGCGTGCGTGTGTGTGTATTTGCTCGCGATTGTGTGTGAGTGCGTGTGTGTGTGTGTGTGTGCGTGTGTGTATGTAGTGTGTTGTGCGTGTGTGTGTACTACGAATTTGTGTTAGGTAAGGACTATTTAGTTACTGCGAGTAAATCTTCGACCTCAAGATAAGTTTTAGTAATAAGCCAATTTTTTACTGTCATTTTTAATTTGAATTTGGTCATTTCATTAAGATTTTCATAACGGCTTATTTTATTATATAAGTAGGGTCCCAAAAAACAATAGAACTTCTGAGCAAAAATACTTCTAAGACGCGGTACATCGTATACTCGATCATTCCTTCTTCTATGTTGAATGTCATGTTTACGTGCTGTAGACGCATGTTGTTTTATTATAGTTTGTAAAATAAATAGTTTACGTACTGACAGCACTTGGCAATCATTGTATAGTGATTCTGTGGAGAAACGCAGTGGCTTGAATGTCATCACCTTTAGGATTGCCCTCTGGGCCCTTTCTAGTGTTATCATTGTAGTCTTATATGTACCCCCCCATGAAGTTATACAGTAATTTACTAGTGATTGGCAAAGTGCAAAATAAACAGTTTTTAGAATTTTGGTATCAGCAATATGTCTTAGGTTTTTAAAAATATAAATAAGTTTCCTAACTCTATTTGAAATAGCCAATATGTGTTCCTCAAAACCTAATTTGTTATCAATGATAACTCCCAAATACTTTGTGGATGTGGTGTTTTCAATAACCTGACATGAACAGTTAGAACTGGGCCCTCTTTGACATTGGTGTACTCTTATAGCGTATTTATTTGCCTCTTGTATGTCGGTATTTCGCATGGAGAAAGGAATGCAGACAGTCTTGCGTATGTTTAAGGTAAGAATATAACTATTGAGAAATTGAATGACTGTGTTCAGACCGTTTTGCGCTTTTTCATATGTTTGTGACCAGGTTGGTGATGAAAATAGTAAGACAGTATCATCGGCAAAGGTAATTATCTTTCCCATATCTAATTTTAGTTCGCAAAGATTGTTAATATAAATAAGGAAAAGTGTTGGGCCTAGTATACTACCCTGAGGAACTCCGTAGTTTATCGGTAGACTATCACTGATATTATCTGCAATTTTGACTTGTTGGGTCCTGTTATGTAAGTAATCTGTGAAAAATTTGAGTTGTGTACCTCTTATCCCCATGGATTCCATTGATGCTAAAAGGGTAGGTGTATGTACTGTATCAAAAGCCTTTGTAATGTCCAAGAATATGGCTAGTACCTTTTCCTTATTGTCAAGCCTTTTAACAATAAAGTCAGTTAATTCGTGTACAGCGTCGGCTGTAGACTTAGCACTTCGGAAACCATATTGCCTGTTTGAGATGAGATTGTTGTCTTCGAGGTATTTGTTAAGACGTTTGTATGCTAAGCGTTCAAGGACCTTTGAAAGGGCGGTTAGGATAGCAATGGGTCTGTAGTTACCAGCATAACCTCTGTCCCCACTTTTATATATTGGGTGGATGATTGATTTTTTAAAAACATCAGGAAATACGCCACAAGATAGTGATCGACTACATATGTGGGTAAGAGGGCCAATAATAAGGTTTTTAATTTCTTTTAAAAATCTAGTTGATATCAGGTCCCAGCCAACAGCACAATCATTACGTAGGGATAGTATTATACTTTCCACCTCATTTTCATCAGTGTCTAAGAATACCATGGAGTTAACACAGGAAGGAAGGCTCTTTATCGGTTTGGGAGATTGAATTGCAAGAGCATCTTCTGCAAGGCTTTGACCTACGTTCACAAAAAATCTATTAACTGTATTAACAGCTTCATGACATGTCTGCCCAGTTGATACTAGTTCAATCGGCGTTTCTTTAATTTTGTTTGTGTATGTGATATTTTTGATAACTTCCCACAATTTTTTTGTTATTATTGCCTGCTTTGTCGATCTCACCCTTCTCGTACTGGATTTTTAAGTTTTTTAATAATCGATTACAGTATGTTCTGTATCTTTTGTAACTTATAAGGAGATTAATGTTATTTGGATGTTTCTTACATTTAAAATGAAGTTTATTTCTGTGCCTGATACAACGCAATAGTCCAGGTGTAATCCAAGGCTTAATAATTCTTTTCCTACAGGGCAATTTACACGTTGAAGAATTTTTCTTAATAATGTTCATTAGTGGATATACTAATAAGTTGGCTGCTTCATTAGGATCGTTAGTATTGTAGACAGAATTGAAATTTATCGCATTTAAATCATGCCTGACTGCAGCCATATCTATTTTTGTATATGATCTAGGTGTATGGTGTAACTTGGAGACTGTTTTCATGCAAAAAATGACTGAGTAATGATCTGTCAAAGTAGATTGTGCTACAACAGTCATGCAGTTGTATTTTGTTTTTGCAATTACGTGATCTAAGCAGTTATTCTGTCTAGTGGGTAAGTTATGCTGAGGTAAGTAGCCTAAGCACGACATTAACGTTAAATATTCTGCAGAATGAAGATCACTACTTCCCTGACATATATTTATATTTATATCACCTAATATAATGACATTTTTAAAATTACTAAGTGAGGTTAGAATATTTTCCATACTGTCGATGAAACCTGTGATATTATTAAATGAAGGAGAACGATATATACCTACAATTGCGATATCTCTTCCTATTTTAACTATTGCACAGTTAGCATCTTTACAAGTGGGTTCCTCAAAACTAATATTTTTAATGTTTTTATTTATATAAATGACCACACCGTCATTCTGCAGAGCTAAATTCTTTGTAGCAAAGGACACATAACCTTCCAATGGTGGTATCTGTCGTTGTGATGATAGCCAACATTCAGTTAGTATAATTACCTCGTAAGTAATCCCAAATTGGTGTAGTAAAGTTTCCAATCCTGGATAGTTGCACGATAAACTTCTGATATTTTGTGTTAAAATCTTAAAACTATTTGTAAAGTTTGCTTCCTGGATTTTTATTTTACAGTGTTCAGGATCACAAGAGATAGCTTCTGGTTGTAATAGTGTGTCTAGGCTATTTATTAGTGAAAATCTGCTATCCATTATTGAGGTACATTATATACAAAATTTGTGTCAAATTATGGAGAAGGTTGTATAAGATGTTCATGCAATTGCTATAGGTATAATATACATTATATGATGAAGTGGATGACATAATGTAGCAAGCAAGTGTGGCATTATAGTTAGGAACTAGGTATATATAATAGGAACCGTTTTATGCCAATCGTTATTTATACCCAAAACACTATTGAGTCTGCAAATACGGCGCTTTCAAATAGGCAAGTTTCAAAAGAACCTTTCTCTTTCCACTCACTCAACTATCTCCAGTTATCGAGCAGGAAGTATCGCTTTTAACGTAATTTCCGAAACGGAAGCTACGTCCGCCGGGACGCAACTAATGGATTTTGTTCATACTTTTTCCTTGGAATCGCTGAGTTCGGCGGCCATATTAATTTTCGCACGGATACCGTTCAATCTTCGGTACGGCGAGCTTGAACGGAAAATTTGACTCAAAAATTTAATATTGTAACGCTGAAAGAAAACGTCCTAGTCCTTTTAGAACGTGCTGGATTTTATACTGGCTTTATTGGTGGCGTTTGACTGGGCTGTAATAGAAATTTGTGGAATAATTTTACAATATTTTAGACTAATCGTTCATGAGAAAGGTTTCAAAGATTTAGAATACATATTTATAATGACGACCGGATGGTGTTGTAAAATTCATTGGTGCCAAGTGCCATGCCAATATAAGTCGTCAGTAACATATTATAAAGTAGGCTTTTGCTCTAGTGGTCGTAATCGCTACTGCTAAGCTTGAGGTCTTAGGTTCAATCCCCGGGTCAGGCAACAACTATTGGGTTTTTCTATCTTGAAATGCCCGGTAGCAGCTCGGAGTCTGGATTTGTGCCCGGTGTATGGCAATAGGATCACCAACTTCACATGGGACCTAAACATAACTGGTCAAAAGTGGGTATTTATAGGTATACCCACTTTTTACCAGTTCATATACATATATAAATATATATTTACCTACCCCTTCGGGGAAATACAGGCTTAATGTTATGTTAAGTTATGTTCGTAATAACACAATTACATAATAGTATAGAAGAATAATAACCTAGATGTTTTTAAAGTTCCATCCAAAATAGAGGATGTTACTTAAAATTAATTTAAATTCATACCACGATCGCATCTTAAAATTAAATTTAAATAGTTCTGGCTCCATTTAATTTTGCAAGGATGGCTTAATTGAAATAATTTTTTCATTAAAATCACCTCACTTTAAACGTCGTCTGCTCAGCGAAATGCCGAGTCAGACGAAAAAGGAATTCAATTATATTCCCCAACTTTCAAGTTCCCGGTCTAAAAAGTCTCTTTCTATATTTCATTTCCGTGCTGTTTTATTATTGTGAGAACTTAAAGGCGGACCTAATTTGATCTTACAATTTTCTTGCCGTTCGTCGCTGGCGGCTTAGAGTCAACGTTTCATTCGGATTACACAATGCCAATATACTGGTGCATCCACTTCAACCTTATCTCGCGACCATAGAATTCATAATTCAATAATTCTAAAGAAAAACTAAACTGGTTTCGTGGGGTGCCGTGCAGTGGTCATTCTGTTTCCGTCCGAGCGACTTGAACATTTTACAAGTCTTGCACTGTCATTATTAAGGTTGTACATCGGACAATATTCAAACTGAAAGAAGCGCAAATATTGCGCAGTGCACTCCCGTTGATGCAGGGCGTTATTGTAGTATTTTAGTCTATTGAATAATAGACGAGGCTTGTTTCAGCTATTGCTTATGAGAAATTATACGTGTCAAAAATGTTAAGGAACGAAATACTTTTTCAATTCAAAGATTTCTAGTAATTTTCATAAAATTTGAAACTCCAAAGCATTGTCTTCCTGAGAAGCAAATGAAAATTAGTGAGAACGAGAACCGTTACGGCTGCTTCTCTATTATTAACAAGAGAATACGGAGCATAACAAGTTGTTATCTCGTTAGGGCGAAGCAATGTTTATTATTTCGCGTACATACCCGTAGATAGCGCAATGGCCGTCTTTAGAGGCTGTTTGGTGTGAAACTTCTGTTCTAGTGATACCAACACTACAACACTTTCTTTGTCCCACTGTTGGACATGGGTCTCTTCACGGAATAGAAATTAGGAACGAATTAGAATTAGGAAAGGCCTTAGTCCACCACGCTGGCCGAGTGCGGATTGGTAGACCGCCTATATTAAGAACATTAAGCCGTTTTGCCTCAGGTTTATTTTGTAATCCATATGATAGACGCTGCGACCCATAGACGTCCCACTGCTGGGCACGGATCTCCCCCACAGACGCAGCTGCGGGAGGTCTAGAGCGTACTCCACCACGCTGCTCCAATGCGGATTGGTGGATTGGTGGAGGGGTTAGTGGCCAACCCAGTGTCGAATGTTCTCAAGCCACCCGAAGGTCTTCGACAAGGCTTAACGACTGTTTCCAGCATTGAAAACAACCGGGACTGACGGCTTTACGTGCCCTCCGAAGCACGGTAGCGTCCATGAAATTTTGCCACTAGCGGTCACCCATCCACAAACCGACCGCGCCCGTCGTTGCTTAATATCTTGATCACATTGATTCGATGCGAGCCATTGGGCTATGGACGCTACATATGATAGACACAAATTACAAAAGATACAATTAAAATACCAGAGTATGTATTGTATTAAGTAAGTATGTACTTGTTATAACAATAAAATATGCGACATGTCGTAATATCCAATGAAATTTTATGAAAGACTGTAACCGTTAAAACTACTCTATCAGTTTGTAAAATTCGCCACAGACCGTTGAGACTGATTTTAGTAACTTTATTCTGGGGATTAGCCCATTTATTATATTTTACACCAATCATATAACTTATTTGAAAAAATTCCGCAGGTACCCTACGATCTACCTACTTATGGGAAGGTCGTGGGTTCGAGTCCTACCTGCGGTTTCCAAGGTAAGAAAAATCTGTATAATTCATAACAATGTTAGTTTAAAAATATCGTAAAATATCCAGGGGATATCGTTGCAGATCTCTTCTATTATGGAGTGCTAGTCAAAGCTTAGCCTATCAGCCATCAGATATGCACCATTTGTCGGGTATGAAACCCGAGCTTCTCATAAACGCAAGCAATTTTCCGTTGATCCCGAAAATTGCGTGTATACAAATAGTTATACACGTTGCCTTACTCGTAATACAACGATTTTAGACCCTAAATCCTCAATGATAAGAATCGCACCGCATTTTAGTAAAACGAAATAACTTGAAAGCGACGCAGTCTCCGGTGAACCCCTAAAATCGAAATAGAAGCCTCCGTATGCGACATGCATATCGCTGATTTGGTGTTAGTGCACACAGAAGACAGTATAATGTGAATTGGAACGATTATGATACATTTGCGCGTTTACATTTTCAGCTATAAAATAGACACAAAAATCAATCAATGATCAAGATAAAGAGAATACCTATTTAATGAGGGAACGGGCTCGATCAGAATTGTGCTCGTATTTATAGAGATAATCTTAATATATATATTTCTTGTGTACGTGTGTATGACAGTGAACTCCTCCTAAACGGCTGAATAGATGTTGATGAAATTTTTTGTGTGTGTTAAAGGGGATTCGAGAGTGGTTTAGATTCACAATTTGCTCCACTGGAAAATGTTTATTACATACGATTTTATTTTTACCCGTCGTTCAATGACGTGAAGCGTCGCGTCACTTTGACATTTCATATGGCAGAACAACGTTTGCGGGGTCAGCTAGTAAAATATAATAAACTCTGCAAGAGATTGTATGTCACTCTCTATTTCGTTCACAAACAATCTCTGTGCGAAAAGAGAGGACCTGTTGTTTTTTTGTAAATAAATGAAAAGACAAAACTTTTGATTTTAGTACCTTTATATTATTTACTTATTATTATGCTTAGCTTCAGTTTCAATCTTCATTAAACAGGAAGACAAAACATTCATCTGTAAAGTCGTAAAAATGTGAGACCAAAAACAAAGCACAAGTGTGCATCAGCCTTACATTCAAGTGCTACAGGAGGCATGGTCGAAGCGGTGGGACAACACGACAAAGTGAGAAAAATATGGGTGTTCAATATTTATAGGATTTTTATTTCCGTCGTTTAACTTCGGATACACGTCCGTACAGAGGGGACAATGTGCGATGTGATTCCAACTGGAAGTGATAAGATTGCAATTGTTGCGACATCGAAAAAGAAAATACTGTTACTCGTACTGATCATTGGACAATGCTATTACTACTTTCTGACTCCACTATGATTTATTTGTTATCTACTTTCGAGAAACTTTTTTGCTGTACCTCGTTTGTTCTGTGTCTGGGTGTTAATATTATCTATTTATGTATATATGTATTTAAAAATATCTATATACCTATGTATATCAGTCTCTGACACCCAGTAAAGAAGAACAGAAGAAGACAGTGTTTGTTGGTTTTTGGTCTGTCTTTTTTCTGAATATTTCCCGTGGAAATGGACAAAAATCTGTAGTAATCATTCGCTTTGTAATCGTTTTTTTGTTGGTTTCCTTTTCAACGGATTGCTGTATCGAAATATTTTAATGCTAAAAAAAATCCAATATCTACTCATTTATTTCCTCTAAGGCGAAACAAAGTCTAATTCCACGCGAGCGAAGCTACGGGCGTCCAATAGTATTTATTATATTTTAAAACATCCCTTGATAGTATAAGTAGGTAATTCTGCAAGTAGAACGGCTTGACGCGGGTGAAGCTGCGTCGATAGCTAGTTATTAATATACGAGTGGACGCCCGCATCTTCGCTTATGTGGATATGTATATAGCAATAAGTTTTCAGGCTACTTAATAGGATGTCCTATACTAACATTTTTACACTTCATAATAAATGTCGATGTCAATATTCACTTCAAGCAAAAAATAAAACTGCACACGTGTCACATCCAGCATCTTTACACGAGCGAGTATGCGACCGTGTACCTACACTGTTTTCTTGGGCGGTGCATTCATTTGGGCGGCCTTTTGCGGATAAATAATGCATGTCGGCTGTCGGTAGTCGAAGCTCGGCGACGCGGGACTAACTGCCGACCGACGAATGCACTAAAATCTTTAACGATTGCTCGTTCCGTTTTTACCGAGCCCGGTATTGTTTTGAGTATTTTATACTACCTCTACCTGCGGCTTCATCTGCTTTAAGTCGTTTTCCGTGCAGAGCTTTACTTCCTCTACCATTAGGGGATGATTTAAAATATTATAAAACTAGTGGACGCCCGCAGCTTCGCTCGCGTGGAATTAGACATTAACTAACGCCAAAAAATGGCAAAGTTTCATACTAACTTTGCACCCCCCTTTTACCCCCTTAGGGGGTGAATTTTCAAAAATCCTTTCTTAGTGCTCCCCTACGTTATAAAAGGAACCCATGTGCAAAATTTCAAGTTTCTAGCCCTTATAGTTTAGGCCCTGCGTTGATATGTCAGTCAGTCAGTCAGTCAGTCAGTCAGTCACCTTCTCCTTTTATATATATAGATAGATGTAGCCTTTTTAGACGGCAAGCTCTTAGATGAAATTAAGCTATATTCGCAGTTCCGCCAAATCAAACATCTATGCAAAAGATGAAGGACAAGCCAACCAACATAAACGAAAAAAAAACCCATGCAATTTCCAGGGTTAAAAAATAGTTTATGTCACTCTCCAGGTCTCATACTATGTCTTAAATCACGGCCTGATCTGTTGTCCCCACTGTCTCCCCTAAATGATCCTGTATAGTGGACAAGGTTTAACAAAATTGTTGTTTACGACTCCAGCTAGTGTCCTCCCCTCTGCCTTTGACCCCTGATTTTATTAAGTTTCCACTTAAATAAATCATACAGACAATTAAGAAGATTGCACATTCTTACCCGCCTGTCTTGAGAACAATAAATTAGGAGTTATTTATTATTTGAGGCAGTAACAAGAGCTATAAAGGAAATTTTACTTTTAATTATTTATTTTATAGGTGACCTATGCCCAGTAGTAGACTGATGCTAAAGGTTGATGAAAAGAAGTAACTTTCAAGTAAGTAGCTAAAAATAATCTCCTATAAATGAACGAAAGACGACAGTAAAGGTTGGACTGATTCTTGTCACCCTAAATTCTTTAATTAAATTATCATCATCTTTAATTAAATTAAAGACTTTAGGGAGGCAAGTCTCAGTCGAAACTTTATTGTCGGCTGAAATAAAGATTTCATACGAGTTCAGCTGAAAGTCTTGGCATTTCCAACAATACATTCTATTCTAAGTCGTCCCATAAAAATAGCTTGCAAAACCTTGTAGTATTCCCGAGTGTTGGCAAAATAGTCGAATAGAGCATGTGATAGCTTAGTCGAAAGTTCCTATTGAAGGTTACTATTTCAGTGGCGTGCGACATTATCATATTTCGAAGAATTGATATATTTAACATTTAACTCTAAATGAAGATACATACACCTATAGCTGAAAGTAGATAAAGTGAAAGAAATTTGTCCGCATTGTAACACAGAATAAATTAGATGTGATGTTTGCCTGTATTACCCCAAATGAGTAGAGTATAGTACATCCACTTTTCACCACTGTCAGAGACTATTATCATCCAGACTCCGAGCTACTATTAAGAATTTCAAGTCAGAAAAACTCTATTGGATAACGGAGATTGAACCCAAGGCCTCGAGATAAGCAGATGGAGAATACTAATTAAAACGCGGTGGCATAATGACGAAATGGACTGCTACTAATTAATTTTAAATCGATCCCTAAAATGTTAAAATATTTTCTATGGATAATATGGATATTTTAAGCCGAGTTTTCGCGGACGGAGCTCCGGGAAAAATTTGCAGTATTATAAGTATATTTATACTGATAATATGTGTAGTAAGTTTGAAAACAATAAAAACAATAACATTGGACCATGAAACACACTTGAACAGAAGACATTTTCGTCAGCATGTTATCGCAGATTTAAAGATAGCCCCCCAGTGTCCCAACGGAGTCCACTTTCATACTGTTCGCTATTTACCGCCTGCGTCTACCAAATCGATATAGCGTCGCAGATGCATCTGCTCTTAGACGAGTTTGTTCGCAAATAAAATTGCGAATCAGTGTACCGCCGCCGAATATATTTGAATCCATTTTAAAGTTGTGAATCAGATTATGTCGCCTTCTCCAATAAATACGAGTATATTTGAATTTTTGCAGGGTCTTGAGAAATGTTACATTCAGGTTGTAGAAGCTGTCGATTTTATTGAGATCTGGGCAGTGGTGGAGTCTCTGCAGTAATGCTGCAATGGCTAGGCTCGGTATTGTAGTAGGTAAGATGTTTATATTATGTAGAATTTGAATAAATTGGATGGAAACTGCCAAATAAACTTGTACCTCAGCGAATGAACCCGGGACAAACAATTCAGTTCAATTCAGTTTTTAAATAAACTATTACTACAGTAGATTTAAAAATTAAGGATTTCCAGACTAAGAGCCGCGATCGCCGAAAATTAAAGATTGCTTCATCAGTTTGGAACAGTCCTTATCATTCCAAATTATTTTCGTATATTTATATATTAGTAATGAAAATCAACCCTAAAAGGCCTTGCGATATACCAGAACAAACAGTTTAATATTTTAATGAGGATAACAAGCAGTGGCTTGTGGGCTTAACGTCCAACACTCCTGTCCTTATATAAAATTAATAATATAATATATTAAATAACAATAATCGCTATGACCCTTGCTGGGGCTAATTATGACCTATTATTTAGATAAAATCTTTAAAACAGAAATACAAAAGCATTTTTAATGTATACTATAGAAATCCAAATATTCCTACAAATGAACAACAAAGCCGAAATTATCTTCCTTCCTTGCGGTAGGGGTGGCAAGGAAACCGCCAGAAATAATGTCATGGCGTAATTGAAACAAAACATCGATGTGAAGTGCCCACGGACATTCTCAAGTCTAGACGCTGTACTGTAAAAGTTTGAAAGTAAATTAGATTTCGTCTGCGAATGTAACAGAAACCGTTGCTGGCCTCTGCACTTATCGAGATGTGGCTGCGCGGCTCCACTGTACCACAATATAGGAAACACTATCTTTATAATGTGACCGTACAAAATATTAAGCACATACTCGTAAAAGGGCTGTGCTGTTAATAAGGTTGATTATAATCTATCTATATATATAAAAGGAGAAACTGACTGACTGACTGACTGACTGACTGACAGACTGACTGACTGACTGACTGACTGACTAACAGACTGACTGACTGACATATCAACGCAGGGCCTAAACTATAAGGGTTAGAAACTTGAAATTTTGCACAGGGGTTCCTTTTATAACTTAGGGTAGCACTAAGAAAGCATTTTTGAAAATTCACCCCCTAAGGGGGTAAAACGGGGGTGCAAAGTTAGTATGAAACTTTGCCGTTTTTAAAGTTAGTGAATGTCTAATTAGACGCGAGCGAAGCTGCGGGCGTCCACTAGTCGTGAATAAGTAAATAAAATGCCCATTTAAACATATTAATTGCAAATCTAGCTACCCTACTATTTTAGAAAAATGTGACATTCACACATTGGTTGCCTACTAATGTACTATAAAGTACTGAAAATCACTCCTGACAATATTTTAATTACGGCTACCTAAAGGAGGTAAGTAAAGGCTTTAGATATTGTGTTATAAGTAAAAGCAGTGTAAGAACAATGGAAACAGGAAACCGAACTTCATATAAAACGGATAAGATCTGAAACGTAGCACTTCTTAGTTCACTTCGAGCGCTACGAATTGATTTTTCCTAAATAATCAGTGTTCATTATACATAATATTATTGAAGTTGCAGTCATAAAACAGATGAGTTTCATACAAATTTCTTCACTATTAATGATGACCAGTAAAAGTAAAAGTAACTCTAGGTAGATTTATGTGGTGAAAAGTAGCGTACAATATTATGTTGTAAAATTTGTAATATACCTATTATATAAAAAGGAAATATTTGTTTGTAATGTTTTCACATAAAAACTACTGGACCGATTTCAAAAATTATTTCATCATTAGAAAGCTGGATCTTAACTGAGTGATATCGGCGATATAATATTACTAGGTGTAAATGAAAAACTATTGTTATGTCTAATTCCACTCGAGCGAAGCTGCGGGCGTCCACTAGACAAATATGATTACGTGAGAATCACGTTCCGCAATCCTGTTTTTATAAATCAGTACAGAACATTCATATTTCATGTTAAATATAATTCCGTTTCAACTTATTCATTAATAAAACGATACTTTAGCAGAGATAAATATATTTACCATCATTAACTTTTTCGCATATATTTTAATCGCAATCCATGTTTTCTTTTAATTACTGTTTCACCATATTTTTAATTAAATGTTCGGCACATATTATTTTACAATATATTTTGGTGTTGCTGATGTTATTATATGAATAACAATAAATGGGTTACGACTACCTTCAATTTAATACTGGAACATACCTACCCATAAAGTCTGAAGGTGTTCAAATCTAGACAGAGATTCTTTGTCACAAAGTCACAAAAAGTGATTCCAGTTAGCTCGTTTGTCATCGCAGGCAAATTTCAAGTCAATTCTAATCCTAATGATGATGTTTAACAGGTTCGAACTTCACGACCAAGTCCAGATAAAACCTCGTTTAGAACTAAAAAGATTTGGAACTAGCTTTCTTAACTAGTTAAGCACGTCTCAACGCTCGGAGACTCATTTTAAAGTTGAATTAACTCAGTTTAGTTTGATAAAATTCTACCAATTTGAAGACGGAGTATCAAAAGATTTTAAAGCATTTATCATTAAAACTCCGACCGTTTCAGAAACAGAATTTATTGGAGTTTTGGATTAACTACGCTTTATGTACTAAGGCTGGTACCTAAGGGTTACAACAACATCTTCTATATTCAAGAAAATTAAATGTTGTATATCTATTGTATACACTGTACACTGTATTCTGTTGATCTAAAACAGAGAGATAGTAGACTAAAAGAGAGGATATTTGTCGTTTATAGTCAATAGGATTTTGTTCGTTAAGGCAATGTTGGTCGTTGGATTAATATTTCGACGAGAGGATCGGGATACATCAGTTGTAAATCCTTTTCTAACGCCCTTTTTTTTGATGATAGATAGCATAGCAAACAAGCTTGCAGCGCTGTAACCCATGACAAATCTCTAACACCGCCTACTAATGAATTCGTATAGTAAATAACAGTAGATGAAAGCATAAGAAAAGCTGCACGTTCTCAATATTGTCCTCATGATGTCTGTTAATCCACACTTGGCTATCATGTGGAACTATCCTTTTCTAACGCACTTTTTTTTGAAGATAGATAGCATTGCAAACAAGCTTGCAGCGCTGTTACCCATGACAAATCTCTAACACCGCCTACTAATGAATTCGTATAATAAATAACTAGCTTGTACCCGCGGCTCCGCCCGCGTGGTCAAAGGGAATTAACAATGAGTTGTCTATCATATTTGTGGTGGATAAATAGTGACAGTTCCACGATTAAACGATACTTAGAGGAACCAGAAGTAATGCTGACCGCAGATAAAGTGTACGTAAACTGACTTACTGGAGCTTTACCCTAACTTCAATAGAAGTGTGCTGGTGATGATTGATGCAGGATCCACCGATCCTGATTACGTGTACAGGCAATACTAACTCGGAGAGCACATATAAGTGTGATTTGTTTTCCAAATGGTTGTGATTTTTTCTTTTGAAGTGTTTCCAGTCATACACGGATGGGACACAGAACAGAGCACTATTTTAATACGCCATCTATTAACAACATCCGGAACTAAATATCTAGTAAATAACAAAACATCGATATCTTCCCATGGGAATGTTTTACCGGGGTAAAAAGTAGCCTACGTCACTCTCCACCCTCCTCACTATCTCCACACACAAAACCATATCATATAATAGCTTCGTTGCGACGTGAAAGCCGGACAAACAAACAAACAAACAAATAAATAAACAAACAAATACACTTTCACATTTATAATATTAGTATGGAAGTATGGATACAGTAGATGAAAACATAAGAAAAGCTGCACGTTCTCAATATTGTCCTCATGATGTCTGTTAATTCACACTTGGCTATCATGTGGAACATAACTTTTCATAATAAAAATGAAAAAGTGATGGCTTATGATGATTTAAGGATACGTCTTGGTACACTTTTGCGATGTTTAGCGTCAAATACTAGAGATTCACCCATGAACAACCGTTCGTATTCAAAACAGGGGCGTTAAACGCACAACACTAAACAAATAAAACTGTAAAGCAGCACAACAAAAACACGTCAAAGACGGGGAAGCAATAGCGTGCGAGCGAGACAGGTGGCGGACGCCTGAAGCCTGAAGCTGCTATAAAATACACATCAAGCAGGAACGGTGTTTTGTCACGTGACGCAGCTGATGCCGATTTTAATTTGCATTTTGATTAAACAGAGGCATCGGCAAGGAGTGTCTAGGCGACTTCCAGTCGCGAATAGGCTTTAGATAGATAGCTCACGTGCTGGTTTTGCGTCAATTATGAGATTTATAGAGGAAACTCAAATTGCAAGTAAATTCGTCGGTACTTATGAATATTAATACGGAGATTTCTTATTAAAACTAAAACGTTGTTTGAGCCTTTTGGGAGCCCAATGGAATTCAAATCAAAAGACATGAACTAGTAGTAATTAGTAATGTTCTGAATCACGCTAACAAATGATACATGTAAATAAATTAAATCCTAGGCAACTAATAAATTAAATTGAATTTTGAATTCGCGCTGGATAAATTGTTGTTTTGGCTTAAAATTAATATGGTAAAGGTAAATAAGACATACGCATTGATTTTGGTTTTGGATCGCTTCTTCGTTCGTTCTTTTAATCGTGGAACTGTCACTATTCATCCACCACAAATGTGTCATGTATGATAAACAACTCAATGTTAATTCCCTTTGACCACGCGGGCGGAGCCGCGGGTAAAAGCTAGTGGTAAAATAAATCACAGAACAATTCTAAACGTTTGGAAGGTGATAAAATAAATAAATATTCCGTCTCACGCCAATCCACGGCGATACGATGAGTGGCTGGCAGCCGGCTGCAGACCAGCAAAGTCGCCCCGGGCGGCAGAAGGTCGAAGGTCAAACGGCGTTCCCGCCAACCTGGAATTAGTCGGCCGAAAACTGCTAAATATCGCGTTAAACCTGGCGCGAAACAAATGTTTCTAGTTGATTTTATTGTTATTTACGTGTTTTAATAATTTACTTAACAAATCTAGTCGGAAATTGCAAAAATAAATTAACTTTTTTAGAAATAACAAAATGTAGGTAGGTATCTCACTAAAAAATTATAACGTGATTTGCACAATTGAATTTATGGATTTGATGGATTATTTTGTAGAAAATGGATGGATGGATGGATTTAGTGATGTTAAGGAAGTAAGGATGAATAATCAGGGCACTTAACTTGTGAAATAATGCTGCCAGGTGACGCTTTCGATGCTACACTGCTGGGCGGTGATCACGGCAAAGTCCGGTTATTTCCTCTTCCGCGCTGATATTTTCTTGTTTCTGCTATTTCTTCATGCTTGCAATCGTGAAACAGGATAGCAGCTGGCACGTAGGGCTCTTGAACTGCTTGGCAAAGTCTCGAAATCCGTCCTTTTGCCGGGCGGTGATGACGAGTTTTTCATGAGGTTGCAGACGAAGATTTCTCGTTGTGGACTTAATTTAGAAGAAGTCCTGCACGGTCGCCAATGTTTGAGCCTCTTGGGGAGCCCGATGGAATTCAAATCAAAAGACATGAACTCAAAAATAACTGATGTATTGATGTTAAAATTGTGAGATACAATGTGATCCGTTGAGAGCGTCGGCGTGAATGAAAAGATTACAAGTAATAAACGCGACACGTCATACAGATATGCGCCTGTAAATATCGTCCGGCAATTGTCCGCTCCGCCTTGCTGGGATGCGCATAGGCGCATACAAACGTTATTATAGTAACGTTTAATTTATCGTTTCTCTTGCCATTACGTATAAAGTTCATAAATAGCTTCGTTGTTCTAAGAACTCAACAGTCAAAAGCGCGAAGCCAAAAGGGCTAGTCGTGGGAATGAGTAGTCGTTGGGGTCTCCCAAGGGGACTGTTCGTCTGTCCTCACGCATTGCAGTATGTTGCTCTCTCCTCTGACCGGTCAATGTGATTCCTGCTCTATTATTCTAAATGTAAGTTCACGTACTCCATAGCCCAATGGCTCGCGTCGATTCAATGTGATCGAAAGAGTAAAGCAACGACGACGGGCGCGGTTGGTTTGTGGATAGGTGACCGCTAGTGGCAAAATTTTATGGACGTAGCATCCTTCGCAGCGTGCTTCGGAGGGCACGTAAAGCCGTCGGTCCCGGTTGTTTTCAATGCTAAAAACAGTCTTTATGCCTTGTCGAAGACCTTCGGGTGGCTTGAGATCATTCGACACTGGGTAGACCACTAACCCCTCCACCAATCCGCATTGGAGCAGCGTGGTGGAGTATGCTCTAGGCCTCCCGCAGCAGGACTATCACAGCTCTCATTAAATAGCAGTAATCTTTAATAAATCAACTAAACATTTAAAAACCTAACTGAATTCAACTTTTAATTTCTCAAAATCCATAGTAAAGATGAAAGTTACCATGACGGCTGAGTCGATTACCATAAAAAGTAAAATCATCCAAGGCATGGCAGACGACAATACATCTCTGAAGCTGCACCTGCTGCGAAAGAAAACAGCGTTCTGCAATTTTGATTAATTAAAACGCCAAATTATAAACACGAGGAGCCGAGGAGTGGCAAACGTTGAAAGCCGAGGATTAATAGACCGAGAGCTCGCCACAGTTTAAGGTTTATTGACTTGAGTTCCACATGAGTAAAAAACCGAATATAACTTCAGGAGAAGCTTTTGCTAAGTTATAAAAAAAAATTTGTAATGCACTAAAAATTGTGAATTTTAATTTTCCTTTTTAATTTTTTAATTCAATGTCTATGGAGAAATTATTTTTTCTGTATGTTTTGTCCAGGTACTCACGGAAGAAACATTGGGTTCTTCAATAAATGCGTACACGATCTCTATTTGTGGGCCAACGATGCTAGCTATGAAGTCGGTTTTTTTAAAAAGCTTTTATTTAACTTCACTCGTATGGATCTATGTCCTGGAATCTTGCAATCAATATTTCACCCACTTCCACTGAAGCTATCGAGCTGAAATTTTGCACACATATTTGGTTCCGATGACAATGCACGAAAATAAAAATAAAGTTATAAAAGCTTTTTTTTTAATTTAATTTTACCGGTATTATTGATATTTTAATAATGCTCATCGACCTCCTGGGCCATTAAAATCGTCGTCTGGGGTGGTGCGTCTCTTGAGCGGTGGTCTTGCGTATATGACAGTCCAATTTGTTACACAGTGTTATTTAGTTGCCGGTCGCTCCGTTAGGCTGGGTCTACTACTCAGACTTATTAAAATCGTACATTAAATGGGCCAGACTTATAAGTTAAAATGTAATATGGTCATACGCATTGATATATTGTAAAAAAACATATTATTATGTTGCAGGCGCTTCGATAGTTGCACGTTGAATCTAATACAAACTGTTCACTATTTCGCGTCAGTACGTGACAAATTGTAATGACCATTGTATGTTGTTTACATAATCTTTCATAATAATAACACATCTTCATATTACTTAAAAATGATTATTCTTCATATTACAGTACTCCCAAATTAATAATGCGCATAGAAATCTTCGTCACTGTTCGGCAACGGTCGTATTCCCCGAGCGTCGGAAGACGATATGTATATAGAGTGGTTAAGTGCATTTTCTTCATGCATAATGCATTCATCACCATAGAAAACAAAACCAAGAAGGGTGTGTAATAGCAGCTGTATATAATTCCACAAAGAGAGAACACGTGCAGTCATCACCAATATATAAAGACGACTGACGGACCTTTGACTGACCGGCGACAGCCGCCGACCGCCCCAATTGTTTTCAATTTTTTCACATGATTTGACCATATGACATTGACTCCTGTTTCTTTCGAACAAGGTGCAAAATGCAAGTGCATTGTTTAGGGCTTTCTCCGATTCAATGATTCGGGTGTTTCCGGGAATACGACAATTAGCGAAGATTTGCATGTGCATTATTAATTTGGGAGTACTGTACTTATGTCGTGACAAAAGTATGTATAACCTTGTATAAAAATGACTTCAAGCGAAAATAGTTAGGTATTAAATTATGAAAATAAAATTGACTAAATAGAAAATTCTAATAGCTAAAATTCTATATCTAAACTAATATATAAATGGGAAAGTGTGTTTGTTGGTTTATTCTTCTTCGCCTTAATGGAATGATGGATCGATATTTTTTTGGATAGATATACGAGGCTTGGAGTTTCACATAGGCTACTTGTTATCCTGGAAAATTGCATGGTTCCCTTTGGGTTCAGATGGCCGTGTGTGAGAATGTCTTTATATTATAATATTTATTAATAATTTTATGGAATTATTAAAAGAAAATAGCCAAGGAAATGATGTAGTCAATTAAAACTTTTACAGGTGAAACCTAATAGGCGACTGAACGTTACATAGAACGCGAGTACAATAGCGTGTTCCTGCACTGCGCCATTTGTTCCTTTCAGTGGCGGAGCGTTATTGTAGCGGCTTCATCTGCACGCCGACGTGGGGCCGCGCCTGTGGATATTATGTGAACTATTTTCACAATGCTGTGACAGCCCAGTGGCTATCGAACTCGCCTCTCACTCGACCGGTCCGGGTTCAAACCCAAGCGGCACGCACCAATGACTTTCCTAAGTTATGTGCGATTAAAGAAATTACATAAATGTCACTTGCGATAACGGTGAAGGACACATCGTGAGACCTGCATGCCTGAGTTCATCATAATGTTCTCGAAGGCATTTGGAATCTGCCAATCCGCACTTGGCCAACGTGGTGGACTAAGGCCTAACCCTCTCATTCTGAGCGAAGCATATATGAATAGGTACGCTGAATTTATTACTTACTAGCTGACCCGGCAGACGTTGTTTTGCCAATCATAATTGAAGGAAATTATTAAAAATAAAAATCGCGATGGAAAAATAGAGGTTGATCGTAGAGGGTTGAAAATTCAGGGTTGTATGTATTTTTTAATGCTGTATCATAAAAAAATAAAAACAAAAAATTTCGTCAAAAAATTAAAAAAAAAATTTTTGGGGTGGACTACCCTTAACATTTAGGGGGATGAAAAATAGATGTTAGACGATTCTCAGACCTACTGAATACGCATACAAAATTTGGTAAAAATCAGTAAAGCCGTTTCGGAGGAGTACTGCAACTAACATTGTGACATGGAAATTTTATATATTAGAAGAAGACTAGAAGATAGAAGATAGATTAGAAGACTAGAAGATAGATAGAAGATAGATTAGATTAGAAGATAGAAGATAATGGACGCCCGCAGCTTCGCTCGCGAGGAGTAAGGCATAACAATAGTTTCGTTTACACCTATTAATATTATATAGCCTATGCCACTCAGTAAAGATGCAGCTATCTAATGGTGAAAGAATTTTTGAAATCGGTCCACTAGTTTATATGTGAAAACATTAGAAACAAATCTTTCCTCTTTATAATATTAGTATAGGTAGGAGAACCTATTTTTATGTATAGTTTATTTTTCCAATGTATACTTTCTGTGTAGTTTTTACACAGAAAGTATAAAAATAAAAAATAAAGACATCACGCCTGTATCTCCCCCACCAACCAACAACAACCCAAAACCCAATATAATTTAGGACAAATCGATATAAATAAGTAACGCTACAATATGATGAATGTATGATCATTGAAATAACTAGGTACCAGTACTAAAAATCCACATAGGAAAGACTAATTATTAGACAAAATAATGGTTGCAGTATAAAATAATATACAGCCGTAGCACGAATAAAAATAAAATCCATGTTACTCTACTGCGCGTTTTGCTCGCTCAGCTGAGTCGCTTATTGTTAAGGCTTCAGTTGCAGACTGGAAAAGATTATGTTAAATATTGTAAAATAAATAATTACAATTAAATTATCTATTAGTCAGATGTATATAGTACACCCACTTTTCACCAGATATGTTTAGGTAGCCTATAGCCATACACTAGGCACAAATCCAGACTCCGAGCTACTACCGGGCATTTCAAGTTATAAAAACCCAATAGTTATTGCCCGTCCCGGGAATCAGACCAACGAGGCAGAATGGATATAAGCTCAAATTTTTGTTTTGCAATTAATATTTATCCGAAGAGATATGGGACGGATACCGGGGATAACCTTCAAAACCCTAAACCTAAAATATGCAATAGTCAATAAGTACATTTCAGTTGCCCAATTGACATACCAATAAACCTTTAATTTTGAACTAGGGTCCGACGCAATATTTTATTAAACTTTCAGCGAACGGGATATTAGTCTTTTGTTCCTTCCCCTTCCTCCTATTGTTTCGCATGAGTGGATTCATGTTTGTTCAATCTAATTGCTATTCAGTCACGGCGCATTCATTGGAACGAAATCATAAAGCGGATGAAAAAGCTGTATGCATTTGTTAGAGAACATTGATCACTTGCCTGGTTTTTGAGCACACTCCAGTGAGATGTGCTGATGACAATGGCCTTGCGGTAAAATGCTGAATTGTTTTTCGAATGCAATTGGCGGTTGAAAGAGTTATCGGACGTGGAATGGCGATATTTTGAATATTGAGTTGTATACGTCATGCTATTACAGGGACACAAATGGAAGTAGAACGTGTATTCAGTTTGATGTGCGTGTTTTTTTCTAAATAATCGTCTTAGGACTGTTTCAAGCTGTTCAGTGTATGCGAGATTCAGTTGTTTTGCGTTTGCACGGCACCCCTATATTACCACAGAGAAGTGATGTAGGTAATGTGGAAGATTCTTTCATTATTAATCCACAAACACATAATGGGTTTCACCTAGTTCTAAGATTAATAAAGTACATTGATACGTATATGGTGACATAAATATTTATGTAACTTTCGGTAATCTGAGATGTACATGTACTTATGCAAAAATAAATACTGAAATATATTAATTGATCTGTGTTTTTAACAGAACTAAATATAGACTTGCTTTATTAATAAAGGTCTCATTGCTTTGAGGAACTAAATGATTATCGACGCTGTTTACTTTCCTGTAGCATTTATGACATTCAAAATACACAGGTCTTCAACCTTACTAAACTATTTATATTATTAAGTATAATGTGATAACATTACCAACTAATAATCACAAATATTCCCATAAGCACATAGATACAAGCAGATTATGCTACCATATTTAGGAAACCAGTGCCTATTCAATTCCGTTCCGTTCCATTTTCCATTTACTCGCGCGGCGTTATCTTTATCTTACTGCAGCATAGTTTAATTTAATATACCCTTACGAAGCGGGCTAAAGAGAATGTCGAGCGTCGAATTGAGCGTAGAACGAACAGTAGGTATCTCGGGAAAGGGTTATTTTAAGTAAGTAGTAATAAGGCCTAAGTGACATTGATCCACTTATTACTTAGATTTAATCTTTACCAACTAAATTCAGAGAAACAAAGCTTAGACTCGTGTAAATTCAATATAATAATATTCAATATTAAGATTACATATGTTCATTTCTTCCATTATCACTATTACCAACTGGACTTTACCCATACTAGTACCAGGTAATGTGGGATTTTCACCCACTGATACCCGCTTTGTAGCCTACTTAGGCCCTTCTGGAAGACTCCGGGATTTCTATAAGAACGCAGCAGTGTCTCAGCCCTGTGTTTACAAGAACTTAACTCTACCTTCTCATTCAGCGATGTTGTTGTCTTGCATGAGGGAATGGGAAGTCTCACTACCTGGGCAATTGCTTCAGGGGGCTTGTACACCTTTGGTAACATTCGCGTGGCGTCTCCTCCTCCATCCATCTACTCGGAGGTCAGAGATGGAGGATGGTTTGAGGTCAGGACTCCTGGTGCTGTGTATATCAACCAACAAAACTGTAGATTTAATTTTTTTAAATTATTGCACCATAAACAGTTCTTGATAAGTATGCAATGTATGCAATGCTTAAAGTTAATACGTCGTGTTGAAGTGGGCGAAGATCACGTTCAAAGGTTCCATTACATACATTATACATACCACATCCTACCAAGCTAATAAAAGCTTGTAAAAAAATACATTTTGCACATTTTGCTGTTGTAATATTTCGGCTTGTTCTCAGACAGATTCTCAAAAAGACAGAATCCCAAAAGGACATTACACGTAAGATTTTTTTTCCCCTTTTAACATTTGATTTCATGTTCACAATCACAAGGAAGAGATAATCAAAGTCCTCTTCTGTACTCTTGTCTTCTTTGTCTATGATCCACTTCAAAACGTACACAACAGCGTTACACCAAGGCACGCCCTATATTTGATCAGCAAGATTGGTTCCTCATCACTCACTCGGTTAATGAATAAGGAATGGCATGCTGTGTGTAACGCGCTAGTAGGTAAGCATCTGGAGTTGTTAGCGTAAGCAAAACACTTTAATTCAAAACAAATGTTGACTTCGTTAGTTTTGTCTCTAGTGTGCATCGTATACTCGTATTATTGCTTACCTACAACCCACAGACGGTCCTCCACGAAATTTGGCCACTAGCGATCACAAACCGACCGCGTCAGTACCCGTATAGTCGAAGTATGATGCCTGTAGGTACCATTACTGTCCGTTCCTGTAGCTCGGTAGCCCCTGCCTGTCCTAAAAGGTCGTCTTTTAGGGGGTTGGGGCTTCTAGGGTTGCGGGCGGAAAGAGTGAGGGCTCGATCCGTCCACAAAGTGACAACGAGAAAAAAAGCGCTATGTGTGGCTGCACAGTGTTGTGTAGAGTTTGTCGGCTCAAAATCAAAGAACTGGGGAGAACCTGTCTTGGGCACAGCGCTGGAGGGCACAGTCGCGTTCTAAAAGAGATTCCGGAGGCTAACTGTAGCGCCGAGTGGTTTTAATGGGTGAGAGACCCATATAACCCGGCGTCGGTCCCACGTTAACCGTGTACCATTTAAAGGTTACCCACTCGTAAAAAAAAATAAACCACTTTGATTTGAACACAGGCCCCTCGAGTGAGAGGCGATTTTAACTAATTCAATTCCAATAATAACGTATTGGTCAATACCTTAAAATAGTCGAATATCTTAAAATTGTGTGACAAGCGAAAACAAATGAATCCGCCCTTATCTTACTCTCGTACGAGTATATTCAGCGAGAATAAGTTTGGTTCAAATCTGCTTCAGCCTAGATTAAGTCGGCTCAACTGACTTGGCCAGGGAGGCTGGCTCTAAGCTAATAGTCGGGTGGCCATTAAGGTTTTAGTTGTAGGATCATGTTGTAGGGTCCATATACATTAAGTGGTAATTTCAGGACATATTAAGTGACAAACCAGTACATAATGATGTACATTAAAGAATTTTTGCTCAAAAATTTTCTTTTGAATTTGATTTAATTTTAAAACCAGTGGATAAAAAGTAACGCATAAAAATTTTGAGAATTCGAGAAGCCGGTCGATTATCGATCCCTGTGCATTTTTATTGACATATTTGTAAGTGTAAATCAAATTATAATGCGTGTCGGTGGGTGCACATCTTTTATTTACATTTCAGGTAACAGACACTGTGCTCAGTTCCTTAGTTGGTGTTTTGGAGATGTAATTACAATGGTTTGGTTCTTCAGGTTGGTATGGTTGGAACTCAGAATACAGAGCCAACTGATTTCTGTTTCTGAGAGTTGAGATATGTATATTATTATAAATTAAGTATATGGTTATTTATATGTATTATTGATGTTTTATTTCTACTCATCTGCTTTCACTACTAGAACTTACGAATGAAACATAGTTAGCTGTATTTTATTCTGTATTGGTATGGTATGTTAGGTATATTAGTATATGGTAATATTATAAAGCTGAATTTTCTTTTTTTCTGGTTCTCAGGAACTACTGGTTCGAATAGAATTTTTTTTGTGTTGCATAGCCTATTTATCGAGGAAGGCTTTAAGCTATCGTTATCTAGTTCGTACTCGTAGTAGCTAGTGTTATCTAATTCCATCCGAGCAAATCTGTGGGTATCCACAAGGTATTGATAAAAATAAAGAAATATGCCAGTCCGCTGCTAACGCTTCCCTTCGCGAGCATATGATATAACATCAAAATACAAAATTAATTAGTTTTCATTTCGATTAATTTTGGAATGAAACTTTTACATTTAATCCAGAGGCCATATCATAAAATTTATAGAGACGCAACGATAGGCGAACTTCTATAGACCATTGGGCATTGTCTTTTATATATATTTTTACTACAAGTACATGTTTTATCACACGCTACTTGGTCTTATGGATTGCTGAACGAGTGGTCCTGGGATTCACGTCTGGAAAAGTATTATTGGGCTTTCATAACGTGTATTACAGAATACGAGTATTAGGGATACATTGATTTTGTTACAACTTATTTGTATATTTGACTCTGGTTTGACGGAAACAGCGTTTTTTGGAACAGTCCTGACAACATTATAAAATTTGGTATACCTACAAAACCCTCACTCTAGTTCGCATGAGCTCAAATTGTCGAAAGCTCCAACAGAGGTGTGCGGAACATTGTCTAACCATTTAGATGGTGTCTCGATAGTGTTGTAAAAAATTAGTTTCCTTTCCTACGGCGATTCCCGAACTCTAAGAAGGAAGTATTGCGAAAAATCTTTTTTCTTCTCCGCTTAGGATCTCAAGTTACTAGCGATGCATCACTGTATTATTTATAATGTAATTATAAATATCTTGGACAAATATCTTGGACATTTTCACACACGGCCATCTGACCACAAAGTAGGTGTGAGCCTGTGTTATGGGTGTCAGAGACTGATATACATACATAGATATTTTTAAATACATACTTAAATAGATAATATTGACATCCAGACACAGAACAAATACAAGTGTTCGTCACACGAATATTTGTCCTGAGTGGGATTCGAACCCACGACCTTTGGCGCAACAGACAGGGTCACTACCGATTGCGCCAACGGGCCTGTACTAGTAGTCGCCGAGTGAACGAAATTCGAACATTGTTCATTTAGAAAAAAACGGGTACAAAGTTTTTGCCTCAAGAGTGCTAGAAGGCTTGAAATTCTGATAGTATGCTTTTATAATGATAATACAGCAAATGAGAGGAACTATTAAGAAATCTGTTCTAAAATTATTTACATAGAACCTGTTCTAGAGGTCTTACCTAGAACATCTAGCGCGAAAATCCATAATTACATATGAAACGACGGTATGAGGCTTGTAATTATCTTTACTAAACAACTTTTGGCTTAGTCTCCAGTTCATATTGGAAATTATATCAACCTATACCTAATCTGAGAAATCAACCTTAGTTCATTATTTCAAACAATTTAAGGGCTTCTGTTAGTTTCGTCTGCCTCAATTAGAAAGGGGGTTTACTATAGTTTCAAAGTTCCTCATGTCCTTCAATTTACGATCCTATAACTGCTGTATTAATGGCACTTCGAAGTTGTGTCTTCGAAATTAGTATCTTCTGTTGTGAGGACAGCGCGAACCAGACTAGTTCGAACATTGTAATGTACAAATTGTATACACAATCAGTTATAGTATCAGTGTATAGCATTTGCTTTGGAATAGGATAAGCGCGTTTTGATCATGTAGTTGTACTTTACTTTAACATGGGAAATTTAGGCGATAAATCTTATTGTAGATGTGTATAGTGTAACTAGACTAGGCAAGATTTATCTTGCAAACCATGTGAAATAATACAGCCTCGCAATATAGTTTTTTTTAAACATTTCTCATTTTAATTTAATGAAGGTGAAATTTAGAGTTTCGTACCATCCATTCATCCAACCATCCATCAGCCTTTTAAAGTCCACTGCTGGACATAGGCCTCCCTTAATCGGTGCCACCCGATCCTGTGCCTTCTGAATCCAGCGGTTACCCGCTGACTGCGAAATATCGAGCATTCCAAGCATAGCTCTTTCCATAGCACGCTGAGCGACTTTGAGATTGCGAATGAGGCCGACGATAAAGTAAAGTTTCGTAACACCACAACCCTTTCTTTTTCCCACTGTTGGATACGGGTCTCCTCTCAGAATGTGAGGGATTAGACCTTAGTCCACCACGCTCTGGCCAAGTGCGGATTGGCAGACTTCACATGCCTTCGAGTACATTATGAAGAACTTACAGCAAGGGAAATTTAATTTCTTAAATCGCACATAACATAGAAAAGTCATTGGTGCGCGGTTTGAACGCGGTTCGATAGCCACTGGGCTGTCACCGCTTCAAAGTTTGTGTGAAAGTTTCATACAGTGACGACTAACCCCTTAGTGGTCACCCACTCGATGCACCGATATGGCTATACGCGCTTCATAACGGGCGGTAGGCATTACAAATACCGAATTACTAAGCAAAACACGGAATCAAATTAATTATGCGCCCTGATAACATAGTATGTGATTTAAGAGGTCACAGAGGAGCTGTACGTGATCAATTTACCTAATAACAAGCGTCTTAGGTATTCCACTGATGCTCACATCTCACTGTCTACATATAAGTCTCTGTACATTATAGACTCTGTATAATTCTGGCGATGTAGTCTAGTTTATAACTTATCTGGGCTGGTATCTGGACTTTAACTACCGATAGTTCTGTTATGATACTTTTGAGGCACTGCTGTATATTATTACAAACTATTGTGTGACCAATAAAACAGTATACCTACTGTTTCATACTGTTTTATTGGTCACACATCCAGTTATACCAGTAGCGTATTTGCTAGAAATTGGTCAGTACACCTACTTGTTCCTATATTTTGGCGGGGATAATAGAATCGAATGAATGGATTTTGAATAGAGTAACATCCGAGTTTTTTGTCGTGTTCTTCTCGGTCGCATCAACTTTGTGAACCGGTATATAATTATAGAATGAACAATAGATTAATCTGAATCAGAGTCTATACTGAACGTACCTGCATGCCATGAGTTTGACTTTTCTATTTTAACTGGCATTGAAAGTCCTCTAATTCAAATTTTTACCTTGTAAAGATTCCAGTACCTACTGTACAGGGACTGGGTGGTAACAGTGACGTCACGCACGATGTAAGTCTTGAAAGTCGCTGCTGGTGGAGCGAACCGCGGTGGTTTAGTTGGTTACAGCGCTCTCAGTACAGGTCATGGGTTTGAATCCCTCCTGCGGTGAATTTATTTAAGGTAAAAAAATTTATTTGATCGCAAAACACAAGTTAGTTTAAAAATATGATCTATACATATATTATAAAGAGGAAACACTTTTGTTTGTAATGTAGTCGATTTCAAAAATTATTTCACCATTAGAAAACTGCATCTTCACTGAGTGACATAGGCTATATAATATTACTAGGTGTAAACGAAACTATTGTTATGTCTAATTCCACGCGAGCAAAGCTGCGGGCGTCCACTAGTATTTGATAATGCCTTTAAATCCGTTCATTATTACACCTACTACCTTCTAAATATAGCTTGATATAGCACCTATGAGAAATCAAGACTTAAAGAAAATAATATATTCAAAAAAGAAATAAAAGGATTATAATATATTATAACGTTCAGCCAACACCCTTCAAATTGGTATCAATTTGATAGAAGCCTCAAATTGAGTTCACTCTACTCCCTATTTGTATGCTACCGAATTGAAGTAGAGACAAGCACCACTGTAACTTGATTTGCCGTGGCTTCAATAATGTATTATTTATATTGACGGGATATCAGGCTCTGACACTCATAGTACAGGCTCGCGCGTTCCTAGTTTGGGGTCAGATGGCCGTGCGTGAGAATATTCATGATATATGTATATTATATTAATATTATTTCTTTTATTCGTAGTTGTGTAGAGTTGAGACTTATGATTGTCTTAGTTTCTACATAGGCAATGACCGATTTATTGATCTGTCTAATAATAGTAAATTAATATCTTGATACATTTAATATTTAAAATGAGAACCTGTTGGTAAAAATTGTGTACAGATAATTAGTGGTTATACGTACTCTCTAATAATAACTCTAATTTATTTCTAAACTAGAAGAATAACTACAAAATAACTCCTCGTACCTAGCTCGTATCTCATTTCTGAAAAAGTGTTTTCCTGTTTGATGTTAAAACATTTTTTTGTATGGTATCGGTTAAATGTGGTTTGAAGAAAGTACCGTCTAACCCTGTATAAACCCTCTAAGATTCTACCACCTTGAAAAGTTCCATCTGTTTGGACTACTTGTCTCCTGACAATTGGAAGTAGGACCGAAAACGAACCCCTTTTTGGGCGTGAAATTGAATTTTGTTGCGGGCGGAGGGTGCAGCAAAACTTAAATATTTAAAGGAAAATAGCAGTGACCATAATAAGTGTAGAGATTCCTCTCAAATTTATTAATAACTAGCTTTTTCTGTGACTGCGTATAAGTTTGTTTGTATTTTATAATTATAGACAACTATTCAAACAATAGTTAAGCCTTGTCGAAGTCCTTCGGGTGGCTTGAGAACATTCGACACTGTGGCCACTAAACCCTCTACCAATCCACATTGGAGCAGCGTGGTGGAGTATGCTCTAGACCTCCCGCAGCTGTGCCTGTGGAGACCCGTGCCCAGCAGTGGGACGTCTATGGGTCGCAACGATTCAAACAATTATGGAATCGTTTAAAATCTAATCAGTAGCGATAAACCCGTTTAGAAATGTAATTAATCGAAAAAAATCAGTCGTAATCGGTCGTAAATGTAAGTTAATAATTTGCCATTTCTATATATCTTTGCTTCTGTGGAATCACCATCCAGAGACGAGCAGACGATTTAGAGGTGAGGTATTAATTTTATGACCCCATTGTAACTGACGGGGATATGTTTGAAGTCGTTAAGCTTTAGCAGTCGTTAGTAGATGAAGTTCCTGAAACCAGGCGTGGGAGGCAAGTGCGATTAGAGTCGATTAAAATTACCAGGATTTTGAGGGTATTATGCATCCCGTCAGGGTGTTATAACGGTGATAAAAGAGATGTGAATTAATAGGTAAGTATGTACAGCCCAGTGGCTATCGAATCATCTCTCGAGAGAGAGGTCCGTGTTCAAATTTGGATTTGTGCGGCACGCACCAATGACTTTACTATAAACTTAAGATAGATTTTCATAGACTTAAGATTTTCAGTATGAACAATGTATTAAGTATTATCTTATCTTATTTTGCGTAGTTCATTAGATGCAGTATTAAGTAGATAAAGTTTACCTACTAATAATATCACACGGGTATGTATTCCAGCGCGATATTTTGCTTATAAACTATAGAAAATTTTATATTGCCTGCAAAAAATTTTTACTTTAGAAATTGTAACTAGTAATTGTAACTTTAGAACATTCCCATTGAACATTAGGTTAGAAATTAGGTATGTTCTACCTCCATGGTAATACAATTATGTATAACGTTTGGATTTGCAATACACATGTTACATTTCTTTTCAACCTATTTAAAACATTCCTGTGAAATGAGAATACGTATATTGTTCCCGCGTCTGGTAAAAACAATAGTACGCCACGTGCAAGGGGTCTGGGTTCGCTCCCCGGGGAAGTCAATTTCATTAATGCCGCGGTTGGATCTAGTACGTAGAAGGGGAGGTACGTTTTGTATATATTAAGCGTAGTAAGTACCTGGTTCTTGTCAAATGAATTAAGATTAAGATGTTTTCTTTGATACGGCTGGGACAAACTGGGGGATTAAAAAGTTTTCCTGTGGGGGTAATATTATAATATAATAGGGGTGTATGGCTCTAAGTGTTTAATTCAGTATTTTTTATGATTGCAAATAAAAGTACTATATCTAAATATTAATAATCGTTTTTGTAACTTTTTTATCTAATCGTTAAATTGGGACTCATATTATTTTGTTTTTATACCTATGACAACTTAACGATGCTGAAAATAAACCCGCAACATTCGAGTCAAGTCGAAGCAGATTACTAGTTTAATTTATATTCCCTTGTACCAGATGGGTGGTATAAAGTATAATACGAACTTTTAAGGTTATAAATTCTCTACTGAGGAAAACAATACTTACCTTAAATTTAAAAAAAAACAAACGTGGAATGGACTTGGAATTAGAGATGACTTTAAATTTAGATCAATAAACCTATCACATTGAATAGACGCGAGCCATTGAGTAATGGACGCTACCATTATATTAATAAGGTTTTAATATAAAATAGTTGTTTATATTTTTATTTTTCAATTGGGCAATGCACTCGTACGGTGGTGCTAGAATTTAGTTCTACCCGCCGATAGTTCGCTTGTGTGCCGGGAGTCGCGAGTTGGCACGGCCCGGAGCTGAACGCGCGCCGTTATTTATTTAGTACCGACTAGTGGGCGCCCGCAGCTTCGCTCGCGTGGAATTAGACATAACAATAGTTTCGTTTACACCTAGTAATATTATATAGCCTATGTCAGTGAAGATGCAGCTTTCTAATTGTGAAAGAATTTTTGAAATCGGTCCGGTAGTTTTTGTGTGAAAACATTATAAACACATCTTTGCTCTTTAAATTATTAGTATAGACAAAGGCATCTCACGCGCATAGTTCTAAATAGTGCAATTGAGCAAGAGGAGTCAAGCCAGCTGGAGTAGTGTTCGATAGTGTTCACCCGGCGAGCTGTACAGCGGGATTAAAGGTTGGTGGAATCCTTTTTAACATGCTTTTATTAGGTCCACTTGTATGTAACTCACAATGTAAGGGAATCTTAGAGAGCTAATTTAAACATGTTCCAAGGATCGTAGCGTAATGAAAATTGGCAGCTGTATGTACTTCTGAGACACATTCAATAATATGGTACTGTCGAGCTGATCTGATGATGGAGCCGGAAGATATTAGCTACTTTAAAGTGGAATCTAAGAGAGCTAATTTAACCATCTTCCAAGGATCGCAGCGTAATGAAAATTGGCAGCTGTATGTACTTCTGAGACACATTCAATAATATGGTACTGTCGAGCTGATCTGATGATGGAGCCGGGTCGAGCTGATCTGATGATGGAGCCGGAAGATATTAGCTACTTTAAAGTGGAATCTTAGAGTGCTAATTTAACCATCTTCCAAGGATCGTAGCGTAATGAAAATTGGCAGCTGTATGTACTTCTGAGACACATTCAATAATATGGTACTGTCGAGCTGATCTCATGATGGAGCCGGAAGATATTAGCTACTTTAAAGTGGAATCTAAGAGAGCTAATTTAACCATCTTCCAAGGATCGTAGCGTAATGAAAATTGGCAGCTGTATGTAGTTCTGATGACAATACAATAATATGGTACTGTCGAACTGATCTGATGATGGAGCCGGAAGATATTAACTGGAACTTCATGATGGAATATCGTATCATAGTCGTGTTTGCACTTGTGGTAAGGTCTTGTAATGAACTTTGACCACGATTAGGTTTCAAGGTCTGACGATGAAGCCGGAAGATAGGCACTGGCATTCCATGATGGAATATCGTGTCATAGTCGTGTTTGCACTTGTGGTAAAATCTTGTAATGAACTTTGACCACGATTAGGTTTCAAGGTCTCATGACTTCTTTTTTAGTTGGATTTTTTATAAAAGCGTGTTTTTTTAGTTTTTTTAAACTATTAATTCTTGTATCCGTCGTCGGATCATTGGCCCAAATAACTGTGAAGCCCATAAATACAGTCCACTTTTGTTAAAATTCGGTTATTCATCGCAACCAGGTTCGCCCAGCAACCTGTGGAGGGATCCAGCTAACCCAGTCTATGAGCCAAGTTTCACTTCCGAGGCGGGGGTGTCCCCGCGTCGGAAGTGAAACGCGATGATAGAACGAGTCTCGATTTTGCTTTTTTTTTTTTGTATTTTTAACCTCCTTAGTCTTTAGATACTGTTCCGTCGTAGGAATGTATCTAAAGACCAAATAAATTGAACTCAAATTTCTTTGCTTAAGACTATCTCGTAAGGTACGTACGTCCATGGTCGTAGGTACTTCTCTTTTTAACACTAATATTTTCCTCTAGTCAACCGCATTAGATATTATAATATTTATGCCAAGGAAAATTTTTGACTCAGGTACACAAAACAGTTGGTTTAGTACGTCTTATCTTAACTGTAGTTTATAGCGGTCATTCCGAAATCGATATTACAATTAATTTATCACATTGATAGCTGTCGCCTTATTTCAAAGCAGTTCAAGTAGTCAATTGCAAGCACCAAGCGCATTCATGTTGAAAATATGGCTGACAAATATTTAATTATTATTTTAGTCTGTCTAACTTTAAGTGCGGCAACTGGCGATGTGCAAACAGTTAACGGAAAAATCAAGATCACAGTAGGCACAACATCTGCCTGCGGGCATACTGTAAATTTTATCGCTGAACTGGTACCCGTTTACGAAGAATTCAAGCAGTATTTAGATATAGAATTCGTGCCTTGGGGAAGGACGAGATATGAGAATGGTGATATAGTGTGTCAGTTCGGGCCCAACGACTGCTGGGCGAACCGGCTTCAGAGATGTGTTCTCAATATGTTAAAACACGATCAGGATGCGCAAGTCCGTTATATGGGATGTGAGTTCACTAGACCTCTACCGGCCTTCCTTCAGGGAACCTACAAATGCGCTCAAGATGCCGAACTCAGTATCATCGACGTTGATTACTGCATGTCTACTTCTGGAGGTGCTTTAGAGAAACCAGCGCAGGAAGCTTCAGTCAAACCGATGCAGACCAATGATAGAGTGCCGTTTATCGTCTTCAATGACGTCATCGATCAAGACAATCACAACCAGGCTAGGACGAGATTGAGGAGTCTTATTTGTTTCGCTCTGGCTGACGACCCTGGTACCAATGTGACCAACTGCAGAATTTAAATTGTATGTCAGTGTAATAAAGTTCAAAATTAGTAACGAATAAAAATAGTCTAAAAATTTTATTAGGAATCATTAAGAAATAAAATATTTTAAAACCATGAAAATAATATATGGGTTTGCTTCGACGAATGTTTCAAGTTGTTAAAAATCGGTTAAAAGTAATGTGTTGTGGTGATTAAAAAAATTATCAGTAACGTCATAAAAATTTTGGATAATTTTATCAAGTAGATAAGTATGATAGTGATTTCCAAGTACTTTGTTTAATTGACACAATTTGATGAATACTCGTAATTATGATCTGGATAAGAAATCGAAAATTAATATTAATAATATATTTTTTTATTCCAATCAGTCTACTGATATTACATGTTGAAATATTCTTTTTAAAAGAAAATGAAAACATTTTGTTGTTTAAGTTACACTACTAGCAATGGTCATTGAAGTTCCAACATGCTGTTCTTACTCTAGGTGATGATAGAACAGAATATAATACAAACATATTATATTACATATATAATTTTGCCTCTTAAAATTGGTTTTATTTGCTTATATGGTATGGTATATACTTCTATCTATATCTCAACAACCTAAAATTTTTGTGTCAACACAATTTTAATTGAATATCTAATCTTTTCATTAAAGATTAATTACAACGATGGCATATCAGCGGATATAAATTACAATACAATGTATTGATAGTACGGTACGATTTAATTTTTTTCAATCACAGCACGTGTGCAATAATGGCCAGTAAAATAATAAACACTCTTGTTTTAATCAGCCTCATCAGCCTTTCGGCTGCCGCTATACAAACGGTCAATGGCAAGATTAAGATGACTGTGGGAACAACGTCAGCGTGCAGAGACGCTGTGACTTTTATGGCCAACCTTGTCCCAGTTTATGAAGACTACAAGCAATACTTGGAGATTGAATTCGTGCCCTGGGGAAGGACCCGGATTGAGAACGGAGCCTTAGTGTGCCAGTTTGGAGCCAACGACTGCTGGGCGAACCGTCTTCACAGATGTGCGCTGAACATGTTGAGAGGCGATCAGGACAAGCAAGTTGCTTACATGGCCTGTGAATTCACGAGACCCCTGCCAGCATTCGACTTAGGATCGTATGCTTGCGCAGAAAGCGCTGGACTCAATCTAATTGATGTGGACTACTGCATGTCTACTACTGGAGGCGCTCTCGAAAGTCCGGCTCAGGAGATTTCCCTTAGGCCAATGGAAGTGGTAAATTTCGTTCCTTTCATAGTGTTCAATGACGTCATCGATCGTGAAATTTCTACCCAAGCTAGACAAAGGTTGAGGAATCTTATTTGTTTCGCGCTAGCCGACGATCCTGCAACCAGTGTGACTAACTGTCAACTTTAATTTCTATTAATTGATTGCTTAAATGCAACGAGTTTAAGGGAATTTCTATATGATACAGTTCTCCGATATAAAACTATGTTAAACAATTATGTACAAAGTTACCAAAATGTGTTATACTAAATCTAAACTAAATTGGATCGTTTACAAGAAATTCTCTATCTACTCGTAGTGTTGTTATGAGTCTAGTCAGAATGATCTAGAACATACGACTTGCCAAAATAAGTAAATGTTAAGGAGTTTCAATAATTATATCAAGTCAAGAGATACTGACATTTGTTTTTTTTTTACGCCTCTATTAATAAGTCAATCAGCATTATTTCAGTCAATCAGGAAATATTATTAAAGACAGAACGATATACAGGGTTATTGGTAATTCGACGTATTCCCGTTAGGAGGTGATAGGGGTGACTATTTGTGATAATTTTAACCCCCATATGCATTATACAAAAGTGAACCATTTTCGAGTTATCAAGCTTTTCAGCTTTTTTCAAAATAGGTCAGAAATGCAACATCAAAAATTTATTTAAAAAAAAGTATCAATTAAAATCTATTTTTTTCTTCTGATTTATAAAAATGATTAAACAATGGTTATTTATCAACATTAAAACTACAATTATCGGTCCAACTTTAAAAATGCGAAACGATTAACGATATTACTTCAATATTTTTTGAGATTTTTGTCCACTAAAATGCCTTAAAAACAAAAAAAACTTATATCAAACTTGGCTTGCAGATTATTTTAAAAACATAACCGTTTTCTTAGCTTTCGATCTCTCTCTTCAGCCCACATTAGTCCACTGTTGGACATAGGCCTCTCCCAAGGCACGCCACTGAGCCCTATCTTCGGCTCTCCTCATCCACTTGCTCCCCGCCGCCTTGCGCAGATCGTCGCGCCACCTAGCAGGAGGTCGTCCCACACTACGTTTGCCTATTCGCGGTCTCCACTCTAGCAGTCGTTTGCTCCAACGATTGTCGGTCCTTCGGCAGATGTGGCCCGCCCATTGCCACTTCAGCTTGCTAGCTTTCAGAGCTATGTCGGTGACTTTGGTTCTCATACGAATGATTTCGTTCCGGATCTTGTCCCGAAGAGAAACACCGAGCATAGCTCTTTCCATGGCACGCTGAGCGACCTTAAGCTTATGAACCAACCCTACTGTGAGTGTCCACGTTTCAGCTCCGTAGGTCATTACTGGTAGGACGCACTGATTGAAGACTTTAGTCTTCAGGCTTTGCGGTATAGGCGACGAGAAGATGTGACGAAGCTTCCCAAATGCTGCCCAGCCCAACTGAATCCTCCTATCGGCTTCTTTCTCGAAGTTGTTTTTACCTAGCTGTATCATTTGGCCGAGGTAAACATACTCCCTGACAACTTCGAGAGTAATGCCTTCGACGGTGACGGGACTAGGAATGATTTGAGAGTTAAACATAACCTTCGTTTTATCTAAGTTCATCCCTAGACCCACCCGTCGGGAAGCCTCATTTAGGCTGGTCAGCATTTCCTGCAGTTCCTGCGGTGATTTCGCCATAATTACGATGTCGTCTGCAAATCGAAGGTGTGAGATGTATTTGCCATCGATGCGTATACCACGTCCCGTCCAATCCAATGTCTTGAAGGCATCCTCCAATGCACTCGTGAACAGTTTCGGGGACAAAATATCCCCCTGTCTCACGCCCCTGTGCAGATGGATGGGCCTTGTTTGACCATTATGGATGTGGACGGACATAGTTGCGGCGCTGTAGAGGCATCTCAACACATCGATGTATCGGCAGTCGACTTGGCACCGCTGCAGGGACTCCAAAACAGACCAAGTTTCAATAGAGTCAAAGGCTTTCTCATAGTCCACGAATGCCAGACACAGGGTCTGATTATACTCTTCTGACTTCTGTATAATCTGTCTCACTGTGTGAATGTGGTCTATGGTGCCAAAATCCCCACGAAACCCAGCCTGTTCCGGTGGCTGGAACTCGTCAAGTCTTCTTGCGAGGCGATTGGTAATGACCCTCGAGAACAACTTATAGACGTGGCTTAGGAGTGAGATGGGCCTGTAGTTCTGTAGTAAAGTTCTGTCCCCCTTTTTGTGGAACAAAACTACAATGCTCCTATTCCACGCCGCTTTCGATCAAGGCATAACAACTATGAACTTATTATAAAAAAAAAACTGAGAAAATCCGATCACAAAGGAAGCAGGCGGAAATTTGTATTCGAACTAAAGTTATGGTCGTTCTTTAAAATTTCAAAAAAAGTAATTAAAAACAATGCCCAATGTAAATAAAACAAAAAATATAAATATAAAATTAAATTTAGAACCAGTAACAGCTTAGTAATAATAACATAGACATTTTGTCGCTGCGACCCATAGACGTCCCACTGCTGGGCACGGGTCTCCCCCACAGACACTTCTGCGGGAGGTCTAGAGGATACTCCACCACGCTGCTCCAATGCGGATTGGTGGAGGGGTTAGTGGCCAACCCAGTGTCGAATGTTCTCAAGCCACCCAAAGGTCTTCGACAAGGCTTGACGACTGTTTCCAGCATTGAAAACAACCGGGACCGACGGCTTTACGTGCCCTCCGAAGCACGGTAGCGTCCATGAATTTTTGCCACTAGCGGTCACCCATCCACAAACCGACCGCGCCCGTCGTTGCTTAACTCTTTCGATCACATTGAATCGAAGCGAGCCATTGGGCTATGGACGCTACAAGACATTTTGTAACTTAGCCTAATTAAAGTTCTTGCTCGAAGGGACTTCCCCTATTGCGTACGTAAAGTCTCATTATTTTTCTGAGGTGTAACTTAACTACCGAAGTAGTCAAATTATTCTGCATTATGTGCAATATGTGCAAGAATTTATCGATGAACCAATTTTGCTCGCTTACGAATTTTTTTAACAATTGAAATGCTTGAAGACGTGCCCTTGGCTATAAGGCAAAACATGATATACTAGCAAGACGGATGTCCTGCAAATGTGATTCGGAATCGGTAGTTAAGTTACACCTCAGAAAAATAATGAGACTTTGCGTATGCAATAGGGGAAGTCCCTTCGAGCAAGAACTTTAATTAGGCTAAATTACAAAATGTCTTAATTGTTAGGTACTTATTATTAATTGTTATTATTACTAAGCTTTTACTGGTTCTAAATTTAATTTTATATTTATATTTTTTGTTTTATTTACATTGGGCATTGTTTTTAATTACTTTTTTTTGAAATTTTAAGGAACGACCATAAGTTTAGTTCGAATACAAATTTCCGCCTGCTTCCTTTGTGATCGGATTTTCTCAGTTTTTTTAAAATAAGTTCATAGTTGTTATGCCTTGTTGGAAAGCTAAGAAAACGGTTATGTTTTTAAAATAATCTGCAAGCCAGGTTTGATATAAGTTTTTTTTGTTTTTAAGGCATTTTAGTGGACAAAAATCTCAAAAAATATTGAAGTAATATCGTTAATCGTCTCGCATTTTTAAAGTTGGACCGATAATTGTAGTTTTAATGTTGATAAATAACCATTGTTTAATCGTTTTTATAAATCAGAAGAAAAAAATAGATTTTAATTGATACTTTTTTTTAAATAAATTTTTGATGTTGCATTTCTGACCTATTTTGAAAAAAGCTGAAAAGCTTGATAACTCGAAAATGGTTCACTTTTGCATTATGCATATGGGGGTTAAAATTATCACAAATAGTCACCCCTATCACCTCCTAGCGGGAATACGTCGAATTACCAATAACCCTGTATATATAACCCAACAAACGTTCTAAACGCCAAGCCGATATAGTCCGGTCAATTTAGACAATTGAAATAAAGAAAATTCCGACAGAGCCAAATCTTCGTAGAGACCTTAGGTTTACCACAAGGAATAAAGTGTCAAAAGTCCCCATCAATCCCATGTGTGCGTCGAGACTTATTCGGGTCCCAAGGTCAAAATTTTAGGTTTTTTGGTTTTTTCTCGAAAACGGTAAGTTTTATCGAAAAGTACCTTAGAGCAAAGTTGTAGATCTTAAAATTCTCTATAAAAATGGTCCTTATGATTTTTTCTCTAAGACCCACTATTTCCCAGATATTGCGCTTGTAAGAATCATGTTCTACATAGTACGCACACATATGCCACGTATACAGGGTTATTGGTAATTCGACGTATTCCCGTTAGGAGGTGATAGGGGTGACTATTTGTGATAATTTTAACCCCCATATGCATTATGCAAAAGTGAACCATTTTCGAGTTATCAAGCTTTTCAGCTTTTTTCAAAATAGGTCAGAAATGCAACATCAAAAATTTATTAAAAAAAAAGTATCAATTAAAATCTATTTTTTTCTTCTGATTTATAAAAACGATTAAACAATGGTTATTTATCAACATTAAAACTACAAGTATCGGTCCAACTTTAAAAATGCGAGACGATTAACGATATTACTTCAATATTTTTTGAGATTTTTGTCCACTAAAATGCCTTAAAAACAAAAAAAACTTATATCAAACTTGGCTTGCAGATTATTTTAAAAACATAACCGTTTTCTTAGCTTTCCAACAAGGCATAACAACTATGAACTTATATTTAAAAAAAACTGAGAAAAACCGATCACAAAGGAAGCAGGCGGAAATTTGTATTCGAACTAAACTTAAGGTCGTTCTTCAAAATTTCAAAAAAAGTAATTAAAAACAATGCCCAATGTAAATAAAACAAAAAATATAAATATAAAATTAAATTTAGAACCAGTAAAAGCGGTGACAGCCCAGTGGCTATCGAACTCGCCTCTCACTCGAGCGGTCCGGGTTCAAACCCCAGTGGCACGCACCAATGACTTTTCTAAGTTATGTACGTTTTAAGAAATTAAATGTCACTTGCTATAACGGTGAAGGACACATCGTGAGGAAACCTGCATGCCTGAGAGTTCCTCACAACGTTCTCGAAGGTATGTGAAGTCTGCCAATCCGCACTTGGCCAGCGTGGTGGACTAAGGCCTAATCCCTCCCATTCTGAGAGGAGACCCGTGCCCAACAGTGGGACGTCTATGGGTCGCAGCGATGTGCAAGAATTTATCGATGAACCAATTTTGGTCGCTTACGAATTTTTTTAACAAATGAAATGCTTGAAGACGTGCCTATGGCTATAAGGCAAAACATGATATACTAGCAAGGCGGATGTCCTGCAAATGTGATTCGGAATAATTTGAACACTTCGGTAGTTAAGTTACACCTCATAAAAAGAATGAGACTGCGTACGCAATAGGCGAAGTCCCTTCGAGCAAGAACCTTAATTAGGCTAAATTAAAAAATGTCTTAATTGTTACTTATTATTAATTGTTATTATTACTAAACTTTTACTGGTTCTAAATTTAATTTTATATTTATATTTTTTGTTTTATTTACATTGGGCATTGTTTTTAATTACTTTTTTTGAAATTTTGAAGAACGACCTTAAGTTTAGTTCGAATACAAATTTCCGCCTGCTTCCTTTGTGATCGGTTTTTCTCAGTTTTTTTAAAATATAAGTTCATAGTTGTTATGCCTTGTTGGAAAGCTAAGAAAACGGTTATGTTTTTAAAATAATCTGCAAGCCAAGTTTGATATAAGTTTTTTTTGTTTTTAAGGCATTTTAGTGGACAAAAATCTCAAAAAATATTGAAGTAATATCGTTAATCGTCTCGCATTTTTAAAGTTGGACCGATAATTGTAGTTTTAATGTTGATAAATAACCATTGTTTAATCGTTTTTATAAATCAGAAGAAAAAAATAGATTTTAATTGATACTTTTTTTTTAATAAATTTTTGATGTTGCATTTCTGACCTATTTTGAAAAAAGCTGAAAAGCTTGATAACTCGAAAATGGTTCACTTTTGCATAATGCATATGGGGGTTAAAATTATCACAAATAGTCACCCCTATCACCTCCTAACGGGAATACGTCGAATTACCAATAACCCTGTATACATATTTAGCTACTCAAGCAAGCAAAAATGCCTACTCGTGTCTCTTTTATGTATACATTATACTATTCTAAGAAAATTTACTCTAAAATGACCGCCGGTCCCTTACCGAATCCCCTCTACTTGAATAACAGATATTTAACATTTGTAAAAAATACACGAAACAAAAAGCAAGTACAGCTATCTTGTCTTCCTCCAACATCGGCATCTGCTACTCAACATTTGTTTCGAGTATACTATCAAGTTCAGACATGGCAAGGCAATGAACTGAACCCTGAAGACTGGGGTTGGAAATTGAAAAATAATACTTTGGAACCGATTCGAATTTACTGCCCTACCTAAAACTAAAAAAACCTAAAATTTTGACCTTGGGACCCGAATAAGTCTCGACGCACACATGGGATTGATGGGGACTTTTGACACTTTATTCCTTGTGGTAAACCTAAGGTCTCTACGAAGATTTGGCTCTGTCGGAATTTTCTTTATTTGATCACTATTTTTATGTCTAAATTGACCGGACTAATATCGAAGATTCCGACATGTCGATATGGCCCATTTTCCATCTACTAAAAATATTGTTTGATAATTCAATTCATTTATTTCGAGAGTTATGTAACTCTCGAAATAAATGAATTATGATTGTTTAATTTGTTTTATTTGCTTTGAGAGTTTCGACAGACATCAGAGGATAATGCAGTTGTGCATTGGGACCACAGAAATTAATCAAGATCTTGATTAATTTCTGTGATTGGAACAGTAAAGAGATATATCTATATTATAGAGGATAGAGATATATCTTATATTGTGATATTGGTTTGCTGCTTTTCATCTAGTTATACGTTGATGATAATGTTATACATATCCAAAGTCTTATTATTCTTTCTAGAAGTACCTACTCGTAGTATAAATGCGTATATAGGAACCATTAACATTGTAGATTTTTTTCGAACACTCGAACACTTGTGTTTTTTACTTTGATTTAATGAAACATTAAGTTAATTATAACTAAATAAGAATAGTTATAATATATATGTCATCCAAGCTCTCCCCATATGGTATAGAGCACAGAACACTGCCAGCGTTGCCTTGCGTACAGCAAGCTGGTAAGCTAATTTTTTGAGCCAAATAGCTGCCAGCCAGTCACTTGAAGCAAATATCAATTTGGTCGACATGCCCTTCATAAAGGACTGCATGGACCAAATATAAGAAGAAGTTCTTATCGTGCCACCCACTAAAAATGAAAATGCATTCAAAATTACAACAAGTGATATATTATTATTTTGATTGCTTAAATACACATATACTTAGGTTTATAGAATTAAATATTTTGCATGCCTAAAATAGGTAAGAATAAGCGTGCCTACTCTTGACCTACATTTGTAACAACTACCTGACCTTATTCTGCAAATAAATTGAATTTAAATTTGAATTAAAACAAACATTTCACGGATTTGAACCCAGACCTTCTCGTGAGAAGATTTCAATGTAGAAAAAAAAATCTACCTAAATTGTTGATTCTTGTTTTGATCACCAACCTTGCCCAACCTGCACTGTCTCAACGTTGTAGATTACAGCCATCTTATGTGGAAATAGTCCGGTATTGCAGTATTTTGCTAACAGAATGCAGCTATTTAGTGTTTCTATTATTCAGTACGTGTTTATGCTCGATGCAATGATCTTCAGTCTTCTATTAAATCTCGAGCCACTGCAATGTTACTGACGCAATTCCAATTCCATTTAGTGGAAACAGAAGCTATTTGAATGGACTGCGAACATTCTGTGGGCAGCCAACAGACCAAGCGCAATAACATAAGCCGTCGGCGAACCTATAACATGTAATGAAACAACCTACAGCTGCTACAGCTACTAACAAGCCCATATCCAATGGAATTTACTTCCTCTGTCGACTTACCGGGCTTATGAAACGTTATTCACGACCCAGTTTTGTGACGTTCAGTTCAATTGCTATTCAATAACATTTCTATTTTACAGGATCTCTCGGCAGAGGCGAGAAAAAAGGCCATAGTATTATTTGAACATCCTGGCCAAGTGCGGATTGGCAGGCTACACAATGACATGGAGAACTATAGGCATGGAGGTTTCCTCCAGGTTGTGAACCGGTTATTATACGTCTATCTATAGTATATAATATGTCTGTAGTATACTATTAGACATACACTTGGACTTAGTATTACACTCATTACAATAGAAAAAAAAAGTAGAAACACTATTTATTTCGTAACGATGATCAATGGCGAAATAATTGGCTAGTAAACAGCTGCTGATTTTCAAGACGAACCTTATTATTTACTAGTACCACCGTCTAATAAGTGTTGTATCACATGTACTACACGCATATAGTGACTCAAATGAAGTCATCATGTGAATCAAACCTATGTTTAATAAAACCAAATTTTACGACTCAAAATTCGGAAATACTTCTTTTTTTGCTTTCTTATTATATCTTATGCAGAAAATAATGCTTCAACTATATTCAAACTCGATTAGGGGCTCTTTTATTAGACCGCTCACGTGACTTAATCGCTCGACTGCGACTCGTATCTCGATCGACTGGGAAAATTCCGTATCACTACAACGTAAAAAGTGGTATTAAACACTTGATTGGCGGGCCAAGAGATAGACTAAGTAGTACGGTATTGTTTATATTTAACGAATATGAGTCGCAGTCGAGCGATTAAGTCACACGAGCGGTTCAATAATAGCGCCCTAGGTCATTAAACTGGCAAGGAGTGAGACGTCATGATTTCCGCGACACTTGAAACGAGCGCGGCTGGTGATTAGTTTGACAAATGACCGGTTTGTGCAATTGATCTGCGCGATCCGTTCGATTGATCCGTTCCTGAGCTGGTATGACACTTGATGGTATCAGTGTGCCATCAACTTTATTATGGCTTAGCTTAACATGTATTGCAACTTTATATATATTGGCTTGAATATCGCGGTATCACAAGCCTTGTCCTTGAGTATGTTTCACGTCGAAAAACTAACCCAAAGCAGTTTGGTCTCTTAATACGTGGTACGAGGTTCTGTAGTAATACGTGTTATAGGTTAAAATATGAAAAATTTAATTTGAAAGATGTGTATTTTGACCCAGTATTCCTTTCACGGAACACAGAAAGATTGAATTTGTCTTGTAATTTATATTATTTGTAAAACTTCTATACGATGACAGTTTGTAAATGTTATTATAATCAGTCTCTTATACACTTTGATTACATTAATAAAAACGATATACAATGAAAAAAAAAAAAACGATATCAAGAAAGCAGAAGAAGCATCAAATCATGAACAATAAAAAAAAATGAACAATAAAAATTAAAAAAAAAAAATAAACACGTATACATACGTATATCGTAAATAAATAATAATGTACATCTTGAAGTTCACAAGTTGGATCAAACCATCAAACAGAGTAATCCATTCAACCGAGCAAGGACTGAGACGTCAAGGACTCGCGAGGCTCTCGACGCTAATCGCAAGGCGGCAATTAGCTTGACAAATGCGCGGTTTGTAGTCGAACAGAGTTGAACACGATCTGCGCGATCTGTCTGATTGACTCTTGTCTGATAATATATGCGGCATTAGTGTTTAACGAAGTTTAGGTCGAGCAAATGTTAGCAAATTAGTTTTCCATCTACCATCCATCCTTTCTTCTTCTTCCTTCCTTCTCCTTCTTTCATCCAGCCTTTTAAAGTCCACCCTTAATCGGTCCCCTCCTGATCCTGTGCCTTTTGAATCCAGCGGGTACCCGCTGACTTTTTCAGCTCATCAGTCGATCTAGTTGGAGTTTAATTATCAAATTAGTTTTCCTGATCAGGATTGTAAGTTCGGAGGATTGAATGAACGCCTAAAAATGATTAACAAGGCTTGCACTTTCGTTTATCGGTAAAGAAACCTGACATTCGTTTCGATTCCCAGTCGTGAGTTCAGTTCATTTAGTTCGTTAGCTTTGTAGTGTTAGTAGTTAGTAAGTGTTAGTAATAATTACTAACAATTACTAACACTAATATTTTAGGATTGACAAGTGAACATTGGAGTAAAAGTGTACGGAGCGCTAAGATTTTTGCCGAGCGTTCAACACTGGTAACCCGATACGCGTGGTTTGTAGTCAATCAGGCTGCTACAGAACGAATTTGGTGTACCTATGTTTAAGTTTAGCTTGCTATGTTCCAGTGATCCGGCAAAGCACGACGATTTTTATTTTCTTACGAAACGTATAAAACAAAACGACTCTTTACTGAAGTAATGATTTTCACTGTTCTGAATAGCGTTTACCAAACCAAATTCGAACTTTAGTTAAGCACGCTCCGCGAGTCAAAAAAAAATATAACTTAATAAAGATATGTACAAAAATTGTATGACCAAGCCTAGCTTCCTGCATCATGTTTCTGGGTTAATTATCCCGTGAGTAAGTGGCTACTTAAGACCGTAAGCTTCTAATAAGGCAAAAGAACCTAGCGTAGCAATACACTCAACGCGGGATGTAACGAACGAGTATTGCGGAAGTGTGCGGTTGAATAATTGAAGAAGTATGGTCCCGGACTCCCTGGCGTGTCGGCTCGTCTAGCCGGCCGATCGATACGCCCAAATGTACGTATACAATACGTAGGGCTTATTATTTCAGAAAACTTTCAGGCGTAGCTTGTGAGTTATTCAAAAGTTGGAACTACGGAGGCTAGGAAACATTGCGGCAGACAAAAGCCGAACCGTTGTGTAACTTCTTAAAAAAAAATGGGGGGTTGGCTTATCGCTTACCATCTTTGGATCTCCATAAAAAAAAGAAACGCCAGAAAACAGATGTCAGATGATCTATTCTTTTTATTAAAGCCAGTTAAAATCCATAGTTGTTTACAAATAAGTGGAGACAAATCCTAAGTTTTTGTGTTACTTGTAGTCGGCAAATAAATATATTATACATAAAATTAAATGAAAACAAAATTTGCATGAAAAATGCATGGGTTTCTCATGCTTGTCCATGCATTTTTCATGCAATATTTTTTTTCAGGTAGTGGCGTTATTATTGTTTAATTGATAAACATTATGGCTCAGGTACAGAAAGTATATCAATTTCTATTATTTAAAGCCAGTTTAAAGCAACTAATCTTTTCTGTCGTGGTTTTACTAAGGTCAACAATCGATTTCAGACGAACATTGCTACCTAAATCATCAAAACTAAGTACCTTTACGAAGCTTACTATCTCCTGCACGCACCTACGAGTATGTACGGAATACGGTGGAATTATTATGAAAGGCTTCAAGGTGAGGCTTCTCATTGCTCCTAGTGAAATTGATATTCTGTGTAAGTGTAACCTTTGTTTCATACGTCAGTGCTTAGCGTATTGTGGCGGGTAGTCCTAACCCTTTATCTAACTAGTACCATTTCTATCGTAAAACAATTTTTTTAGCGCTATTGTGTTACGGGTGGATTCTGATTACATTTATCAAGAGGCGAACACCTTAGGCCTCAAAGGTCACAACTTTGAAAGCTTGGAACGAGACTTTTGCTAACAATTACTAACTGGACTATAACTTTTCCTCCTACGAATCGCAATATTTTGATAATCGATTTTATACACCCTACCTCTAATAAAACACTTAAAAAAAATGGCAGGCCTTTACTGGGCAAATGTGAGCACTATAAGTTGAATTTAGCCACCTTTTAAACTTAAGAAAATTAGATTAATGTACATAATGTAAATGCGGTAATAATAAAGTAATGTAAAAAATATTACCTTTATACATTGGCGCATTAATTAATAATTATAATATTATTATTATACTAGTGGACGCCCGGAGCGTTGCTTGCGTGGAGTTAGCAGATATTGCAGGAGCTTGGTTTATTGTTGCTACTTAATCTCCTCATTAACTGGAAAATCTCTACCCACTGAAAACTTAGATACAGAAAACGCATATACAGGAGAATAGGTACAACCTAGTAACAATAAACTAAGCCACCGCAATTCCACGCGAGCAAAGCTGCGGTCATCCTCTAGTTTGAAATAAATTTGTTCAGGCGCTAGCAAAATCGCACAGACTAAATCAGATAATTTTTCAGACAATTTTTTTCCTGTGTGGGTAGTTTGAAGTAAACACGCGAAAAAGTGCGTTCCTCTTTGTGAATTTGTTAAAAATAGTTAAAGTTCGCTTTTTCTAATGAAAATTAGTGTTTAATAATCTGCAAACTTACCTGCTTTCACTTTAATTAACGTATCGTCACTGTGCAAGCAAATTACCTATTGAAAATGGAGTCTCAACTCATGGACAACATGGACAAACTGGAGAAGTTGTTTAAAACTCGACTGCAGGACATCGAGCATAAACTGGACAAAGCCGCAGCTGCCCCGTCTACACCCAGTCCGGATATTTCAACATTGACCAGTGAGTTCCGCGAATTTAAAACATTTATGTGGCAAGCACTGACCACTATTAAGTCGCAAATGAACCTTCTCATGCTTGGCCTGGACAGACATGAGACTTTTATGAGAAGAAAAGTATTATTAATCCATGGGATGCCCGAAAAACAAACTGAAAAGGTACATGACGCTGTGAATAGAATTTTAACAGAACAATTAAAGCTGTCAGTTGTGGAAAGGGACGGTATTGTTTGTCATCGCCTCGGATCCGTACAAGGTAAACCTCGTCCAATTTTAGTGAGATTCAATAGCATGGAGCAGCGGCATCTAGTGTGGGACAACAAAACTGCTTTGAAAGGGACTGGTATCACTATTTCTGAGTTTCTCACTAGATCAAGGCACAAAGTTTTTACTGCTGCTCGTGCCCATTTTGGCATAAAGCAATGCTGGACAATTGAGGGCAAGATAACCATTTCCCTGCCTGACGCTACTAGGCGTAAAATAGAATCAATGGAGGAATTACAATCAGTCATATCAGTATACCCCATGAATAAGGAGCCCGCCGTGGCCCCCGGCCCGTCAGCTGCTTCTACAAAAGCCAAGAAACCCCCTAAGGATGCGGAACCCGTTAAAACTAGAAAACGGAATTGATTAGGACTTTAGATTGTACTGTTGTAAGTTTAGTAAATCATATGTAGGTAGTAGACTAGTTACCTAAACCCATATATATGCGTTATGCGTTGTGTATGTAATGTAACTATAGTAGGTACCTATTGTAATTTGTGTTTTTTCCCTTTTCTTATTATGATAATGTAATTGTAGATATCCAGTCAGTCTCTATAACTAGTACATATTAGTACATAACTGATTTTATAAATATTTGATGTTGTGTAACTGTAATTAATCTGCTCGGTTAGTTCCTGTCACCTACCAAAACTGTTTTGAGTCATTTTGTTGTAACAATGCTGTAAACATATATTCATACTTGCATTGTGCTTGAAATGCATATATCGAGAAGTAATTACCTACATAATTATTCTGTCATGTGACTTTGCACAGATACTTACTACTTACCTATTGTAAGATGTACCTATATTTATTTTGTTTTCCTTTCATCTTACTGCACCCTATTCTATCAGTGGTTATTTATGTCAACAGTCATAGTAGAATCCTTCAATATAAAATATTTATTGCAATCAAATCCTACTTATAATAGCACCTCATTATACATTAGTACGATCAAACTGCTGAACCTGCTGAAGTGATGTAGGTACTTAGTTGTTTTTGTTTTTTCTTTAACTTGTCGTTTCGTTTGTTCAGACTGTCCATCCATTGTAGCCTAATGTTACAAATTAATAATTGTACTTTTTTTTTTTTTATGAAGTCTAACTATGTTTAATTGCATTAGTGTTGAGTTTATTTTTTAAAGTATTTCTTTTGTCCCTCATTTGCTTGTGTAGTGTATTCTTAATCTGTCTAGTATGCCAGTGAGCAGGGAGTTTGCAGGTGTAAAGCTGTACTTACTTTATTTTTTTATTTATTTTTTAGTATTTTATTTTATCTTTTATATATATTTTATTTTTAGTATTTATATACATATTTATTTATACTTAAATATATACACTTTTATGTTATAAAATGACTGACGTGGCTGATATTGAAGACAGTTTTTTTTCTTGTTCGTCCTCACTAGACAGTTTCGTGAGTGTTGAGAGTGATTCGAGTGGAGCTGTTACACTGCATGACCAGATTTCCACGCTGTTCACTAACAGTTCCAATTACCTCAATATAGCACACATAAATGTCCAGAGTGTTCCTAAACATTATTCCGATCTTCTAGCCTCCATTAGCAGTGAACATCTTGATGCACTTCTTATTTCTGAGTCTTTTCTCAAACCTTCTCTTCCGTCTACTCAGTACGCAATACCAGGTTTCAATCTGATCAGAAATGATCGCATCGGTAAGGGTTGTGGGGGGGTTGCCGTGTATTTGCATACTAATATTTCATATAAACCTATCAGCGTGTCACCTTCTGCTTACTCGGAATCTGCAGAATACATGTTTCTCGAGCTTTCTGTTAACAACATTAAAGTATTGCTCTCAGTTTTTTATAGTCCTAACCTTACCATTGACTACTTTGATGATCTGGAATCGGTCCTCTCTGACCTATGTCCTATTTATGAGCATATAATAATGATGGGTGATTTCAACACTTGTTTACTTAAAAATGACCTACGTGCATCTAAACTCACGTCTTTAGTTTCATGTTTAAATCTGTCTATCTTACCTTTATCTGCAACTCACCATTTTCCTAATTGCTCTCCATCTCTTCTGGATCTTATGATTGTATCCAACCCCCATAGGGTGGTCTCCCATGGGCAACTCACTGCGCCTTTCTCATACCATGATTTAGTGTATCTTTCCTATCGTATTCGTCCCCCTAAGCGCAAGCCACAATATCTTCTAGTTCGTAGTTACAAGGGGATAGATCTGAAGACACTCACCTGTGACGCTGATGCAATTGACTGGTCACAAGTTATCAACAGCACCAGCATTAATGAGAAGGTTGACAACTTTACTACCACTGTGATCAATCTATATGATCGCCATGCCCCACTCCGTCGTGTCAAAATCAAACATAATCCTGCGCCGTGGTTAACGATGGAAATCAAGGAATGTATGGTACGTCGTGACAGGGCAAAAAGAAAACTGAAAAGATGTCCATCTGACAGAAACTTAAATTGTTATAAAATACTGCGCAACCGCTGCAATCGTCTGTGTAGAGATGCAAAGAGACGCTATTTTGACGAATCTCTTAGTAATCGTAGTTCTGCTGATGTGTGGAGGTTTTTAAAGTCCGTTGGTATTGGCAAATCTTCTAGTGTAACATGCTGGGACGCTGATATATGCGATCTTAATAAGTTTTTCTCCAATTCTCCTACAATGGATCCCTATATCAAGTCCCAAACATTAAATACGCTGTCTACGTTGTCAATACCATCCGGCTCGTCTTTCTACCTGACTTCAGTTTCTCCTGAAGACGTAAAAAAATCTATTACTTCTATTTCGTCAACTTCAGTTGGTAACGATAACATGTGCTCAAAAATGATTACTCTCATTCTTCCATCACTTCTTCCAATCCTTACACACATATTTAACTATTCCTTATCTTCGTGTACCTTTCCTACTGCCTGGAAACAGGCTCACATAATTCCTCTTCCCAAAGTTCCTTCTCCATCTTTGTCATCTCACTTTCGTCCTATTTCCATCCTGCCGTTCCTCTCCAAAGTCCTTGAGCACATTGTACATTCCCAACTATCTGCCTTCCTCGTTTCTAAATGTCTGCTTAGTCCCTATCAGTCAGGTTTCCGACCCAGCCACAGTACTGTAACAGCTCTTCTTAAGGTTACTGATGACATTCGCTGGGCAATGGAAAATAAGCAACTTACGGTGCTAGTGCTTTTAGATTTCAGTAACGCTTTTTCATCTGTCGACTTTGATATACTTCTTGGTATTCTCCAATCTATTAATATTTCTTCTTCTGCTGTATCTTGGTTTGACTCATATCTTCGGGGGCGTTCGCAGAGAGTCCGCGTTGACGACAAATTCTCGGATACGTGTGATCTTAACGCAGGCGTGCCTCAGGGTGGCGTTCTCTCTCCCTTACTCTTCTCTATCTTCATTAACACTGTCACTTCTGTTATTACTTCAAATTACCATCTTTACGCAGACGACTTGCAGCTATATCATCATTTTACGGTGGCTGACAGTCACTTAGGTATCTCTTTTATAAATGAAAACCTAAATCAAATAAACAACTGGGCAAAATCCTTTGGGTTGGTGGTAAACCCCAATAAATCACAGGCCATAATTATCGGAGGTCAATACAACCGTAAGCAAATTGATTGGAGCTTACTGCCCCATGTAAATCTAGGCGGCACCACAATCGCGTATACCGACACAGTCAAAGATCTTGGGGTAATCATCAACTGTAATCTTTCTTGGAATGCGCACGTCACTGATGTATGTCGAAAGGTCCATTATTCATTCCATTCGCTGAGATGTCTTCAGAGTCTCTTACCCTTGAAAACTAAAATTTCTCTTACTCAAACCCTCATTCATCCCATTATTGACTACGCTGATGCCTGCTATCTGGATGCTACCGAGGAGCTACTTAATAGACTTGAGCGCTTGCAAAATTTGTGTATTCGATTTATTTTCGGGGTCAGGAAATTTGACCATGTTTCTCATCTTCGCAAGGATCTCAAGTGGCTCCCTATCCGTCTTCGTAGGAACACTAGGATATTATGTCTGCTATTTAATGTCCTTCACTGTCCGACTTCCCCATCTTACCTGCGAGAACGTTTTTCCTTTGCACTTCCAAACTACGTCCCTTGCAGAACCCATCGTAGATCACTCCTTAAGTTCCCATCGCACAAAACCTGTACGTATTCCTACTCCTTCTCTGTACATGCAGTAAGACTGTGGAATTCGCTACCACTAGACATTCGCGAGTCTAAAAATATTTCCACATTTAAAAGACGCGTCAAAGCACACTATTTTTCGAGTTAATCTATTATTTATAAATGTTGTTGTGTATATATAGTATGTGTATTTTAATTATGTACTGTTGTATTTATATATAGTAGATATATTTATAGTAGTTTGTATTATTAATGTATTGTAATTATTATTTAATTATAGTATGTATGTATATTATATTATATTTTATGTATAATCATTTGTTTATATGCATTGAAGATTAACATGCATTAATGTACATGCTTAGATCTACCGTCTGTTACAAATTTCCTGTCTCGGGTCTACTGGAAGAAATTTCAGAAGAAATAAGTAGTACCCTTGTACCATTTTCTTCCTGTGTTATAATATTGTAACTATTTCCTAACTAAAGTGTGTACATAAATTATTAAATAAATAAATAAATAAATAAATAAAAACTTGCTCTTCGCTATCAATGTTGCCAGTCTAAAAGTAAAATTTGAGTCCTTTGCGCTGATTCCTATCAGTTGAACTTCGTCCAACACGTTTCCGTCTTCTATAATTAAAAAATAATATTCCAATTTCTAATGGTTTTAATGTTCTAAATTCAATTTAACCAAATTTTGTGTTCTTGGCGGAATCAATGGGTACACTTCGTTTACTTTAAATTTTAAAGTAAAATTTTATAGAACAATGATAAATGAGTGATAGAGTGATCAAAATGCTACTCGATAGTTTTAATAGAATTTCCCTGTGGTATAAGGTAAAGAAAACAGGCGGCATAAAGTTTATAATATTATGTACCTACGAATTTTAATGACAAACTAATATTCCCAATAACATGACTGACTGGGGACGTCTGTACATAGGTACATACCTACTACTGACCAACTAAAAGTATCTAATAATTGGAATAATCCCAGCCCCATTTTGAGTCTTGTTCAGTCTGTCATTGTTGTCATGGGTGGTGTTGCATGGAAAATCTTATACCATGGACTTTGTCCTTCCACTATGCTTGTACGCAATACTACATACATCTATGATTAATTATAATAATAATACCTTAGTAACACTACATTACCACTACAAATACGTAGTAGTTAGTAGTTAGGTCAAACCATGTTTTACCACAATCACAACCAGAATCAGTCGGTTTAACCAGTAGGTCACTGTATAATACTAACTATACAATATAATGATGTAAGTTTCGTTATATCATTTCTCTGTGCTTGTAGATAGGTACTCTGTTGCGCATTTAGCTTTGATCTACGTTCGGAGTCCGAAGCGTAGCGCTCATGCAGAAGCTATCGCTTATTGAAATCCACTCCTACATACGGATATTTTGAAGTCGATGTTACCTATAGGTATATTCCATAGAGAGCAGACAACTAGCTTAACACAAATATTGAGTAACATTGGGATTATCTGCGTTGCAAGTGGCACACACGAAAATAGCATAACATTGTTTACCCGTTACGTAAAACCGTTCATTAGAATCCATGACCTTGGTAGTTAAAATTTTAAAACGTTAGTATCAAAAAGCTGTCATAGGAAAATCTGGTATATATAAACTGAAAGTCTTTCATATTCCCTCCTCAGCACTTTACAACCTAGCGAGTATCCATATGAGAGACTTGAAGCTACTTTCGAAGAAAAATGAAGACAATATCGCACATCGTTGGCTCCGGCAAAGGGCCGCCTAGAAAGTGTCGCCCATGCCTTAGCAAGTCGTTCTCACCTTTTCAATTTGGCATCAAAGGCTCTCTTTTGATCGGTTTCCATGCCCCTAATTAGCAAATTCTCGTTCGTGGCCCATTCGTGCGGAAGATATTGTTTATTGGCAATAGCTCCGCTCCACCCGAAGCACCAAGAGGGCTATTGGCACGGAAAATTGAGGCAAAATCGTGTGTTGTAACGCTTGGCCCGGTTTTAGTATGAATCTTGAATTATTTTGTACGCCCCCAGCGTGTTTTAGCGGAATTGTTCCAGCTATTATAAACCACGAAATCCCGCAGTTTTGAGCAAACAATGCAGTTTTGCGGCCAGGTTATTCCGACTGAATGATTGATTTGTGGACGACAGCGATGTTAATTTTGCCATGGTCTGCTGTGGTGGATGGTGTGACGTGTGCATGATGTCACACGCTCATTGTGATCGCATGGCAACCGGGGCTTCGCGTTGCAAAATCATGGGGCAGAATATACTCATCTACAGACTTTAATGCCTGTGATATTTTATTGTAACTCGGCTTGAAATGTCCGTTGCAAATATTATTATGTAGGTTGAAAGATAATCCAATATTAGCGACAAAATCAATATTTTTTAAAATATATAGCTACAACCCATAGACGTCCCATTGCTGGGCTCGGGTCTCTCCCCCAGACACAGCTGCAGAAGGTCTAGAGCATACTCTACCACGCTGCTCCAATGCGGATTGGTGAAGGGGTTAGTGGCCAACCCAGTGTCGAATGTTCTCAAGCCATCCAAAGGTTTTCGACAAGGCTTAACGACTGTTTCCACCATTGAAAACAACCACGACCGACAGCTTAACGTGTCCTCCGAAGTACAGTAGCACTCATGAAACTTTTGCCACTAGCAGTCACGCATCCACAAACCGACCGCGCACATCGTTGCCCGTTTCGATCACATTGAATCGACGCGAGCCACTGGGCTATGGACGCTACATAAAAATATATGAATTGTATGAAATTACAATTTATTGTATGATGTTTATTATACAATCAATTATGAGGATAATTATGAAAGGTTTGAGTACAAGTATAGTAGAGATAATTGTATGTATTCTTTTTTCACCTTCACGCACATTTATGTATTTATAGATTGTCCGGAAGTTGTGAATCTTGTGACACGTTCTCTTAAAACTCTTATATTTCTATTTAACTAACTGTAAAGGGTTCTCCGGTGAATTCCTTTACTACGACCTTAAATAATGAAATTCGGTCGACAAACATTTAGTGACTATCTATTCTGTAACTCGAAATCGGTAGGTAACTAATATTTTATTCAACCTAAGTTTGTGTTGCGTTTCCGAAGTCACGATCGACGCTCTGAATAAGAAATGTTATCCCATTATCCGGGCTTCCTAGGAAAACATGTAAATAAATTAAACAGACCAGGAGTCCACCCGTTCGGAAGATATTGCTTATTGGAAACTATTACTATACTATTACCATCGCGATGGGCATTCATCCAAGGAATATTTCAAATCTCCCTGCCGTTTATTGTCGGATGTGCCTCGTACTCCTATTGATAACGTTTCGTTAAGTTAATAAAAGTGAAATATGGCGCCACTTTTAGTGTTGTTGTTGCCAGATTTTCGTACATTATCTAGATTGCTTGATAGGAATAAGAATATCTGATACTAGTGGAAGTTAATTCACCATTTCGCGTAGGTTTATTATGGTGAAATTAACTCCAGGCCAAATTCCGTTTACTCAATAATCGTTTTGCATTGGAGTAGCATGGTGGAGGTCTAGATCTCCCACAGCTTTGTCTGTGGGGGATACCCGTGTCCAACAGTGGGACGTCTATGGGTTGCAGCTTACCAATAATCGTTTATAACAGTCATGTCTTCAAAAAAGGTATCGGGCATTCAAAAAATAATACAGTCTCGTTTCAAATAGCGGTACATCCGAGCATTTGAAACGAGGAAACATGCGTCTTATTCACTTAAAAAGAAGAGACAGGCAGGCTGTTACCAGAAATACATATTTTACACTTTTGACAGATGTGTCTCACCCTTAAGATTTATTATCCGGGAAATATGAGTCGTCTTTTCTTTAAGAAAGAGAGATTTTTCGTTGTTTTCCGGGAAGATAATGTCCCTGTTGTCAGTGACACGGGAGCATGGGTATAAATCACAACTTTCGTGGATCCAGGTGCAGTGATGTGTGAAGAAACTTGGCCCACTGCAGTTTTATATAATGTCTCGGGAAGCCTCTTGAAGCGGGGAGTTTTCAAACTCGCAATAAACCGAATAATTTTAAACGTCGACTTTTGTTATCCCTGCTTTTGAAGATGAATTAAAAAAACTAAATATGTACGTAGATAACGGTGTTTTTTTTTATTTTTTATTATTGCATTATCATCGGTCCTTGATACGTGTGCAATGTTTCAAATTAATCCGACCATTTGAAGGGGGTCAAAATCACGTTCAAAGATTCCGTTACATAAATACACATCTACATAGACCGTTTTATGCCGTGTTCTTCATACATGCCCTGCTGAATCAGCGTGGTGGAGTGACTGCGAATACAGCTTATATTTATTTAATGCTAGTGTGTAGCCTATTTCCGCAAAAAGATTTTTACACTGTCGTATAATCCTGAACTAAAGTTCTATGAAACTTTGCAGGTTAAGCTTTCAAAAAGGGTAAAATGAACGACGTTCGTTCATCTCGGTATTAAAAAGTTATCTTCCTCTCAGAAGTCTATCGACCGTTAAATATCTATACGGAGACTTTCCTCATGACTCTTAGACGCAAACTGCCGGCGAAATTTCCTCAAATATAATTGAAGTGAACATCTCGTAGCTCGCTTTGGAGACTTAGGAAGAGCAAACTACTTTTGACATATTGCTTATTGCAATATTATACGAGTATGTAGTAGGTAGGAGTAGTATATTGATTTTGATTATATTGCTCGTAAATCCTCCAATAATATCGACTTCGAGGATTATGAACCTATCGATAGTGTGAAGCCCCGGTAAATATATCGAGCGCTTCAATGCTTCGAAGGGCATGGTAAGCCTTTGTCGCAGTTATTATCGAAAGGTGACAATCGTTAACTCAGCCTTCGGGCCAAAATCTTCCGTTTATCGGGTTAGCTACGATCCCTGTCGCTGTTTCGCATTGGTGCAGCGTCATGCAGGTCGGTGGTCAGAGAAGACCCCCGGGCCCTGCAATGCGTTGTAGCCAAAGTCCCCATAGGATAGTCTTCATTATATATATAACTAGTTTTGGATTCACAAATATAAGCAAACTTAGAAACTATCTAGACCAATAGAGATCGGCATAATTTTATTGGGTTTGGAAACAGATTCGACGTAATAACACAGAATAATAATACAAGTGTAATAAAAGAAAAACTTTTAGTCGGAATGGTACAGGCAAACTAAAAAGACAAATTTAAAAACGTAATGGCAAATGGTATTATGCATACCATAATACTAGTGATACTGTGATACTAGTTAGATATTTTTGTTTCTTTAGTTTCTTTAGGTTAGGTAAGACTTGTTATTAGAAAAACTATTAAATAATACAATATCCAGCTTACAAAACGTAACATACACACCTCTTATATATTAGACTTATTGTCCCCAACACATTTTTTCTATTCAGCTGTCTGTTTTGTGATAGCAATTAAATCTTTATGATAATATTTGCTAATTTTCTTGTAGTCAAGTGTATTTTTGCTACAATAGACCTACTATGTCGCAGCTGCTCATCAGCTGATCCCATACTACTTTCTCAAAATAATTGAGTCTAATGTCTCCCACTGCTAGCTAAGTGTAATTAGTAAGCTTACCGAACCAATGGTGATGTCATAATATGCTCGTCAGTAACAAAATTTACAGAGAAAAAAAGTAAAACAGCTACAGATAGCTGTTTTACTTTTTAGCTCTGAAGCTAGCCTCACAGTTCAGCTGTAAAATTATTTCTAACATTAGCTTTGAGCTAAGATTTAGTTTCTTTTTGTATATTATGTTATCCATAAGAAACCCTTTTCTAAATCCGCTTGTTCGCTAATGTACCTAAGCAGGTAAAAGTGCAGTCTGCGATGATTACAAATTATTGAATTATTGTATCATCTACTTTGTTTTAACATCTACTTTGTTTTTTTGCCTTAACAAGGCTGTCGAAGAAACATTTCACAAAGTGACCATATTGATTGTTCGCAAGATGAAAGCGTTATCCCATTATTGTGAAAGGGTTTCGACGTGTACGGATGGTTCGATTCGGAATGGGATCAGAGTTAGATTAAATATTCCTATCAAATAGAGAAACCACCCAAATTTTGGCATATCGTTGTTGAGACGGGAGAAAGATCAAAGTGACCCTTGTCGGAAATTTGCACGAATTAAGTATACGTATAGTGTACATTCTAATTTGTTCCATCACTACCTAAAACTTTTCTTCTTAGTTTTAAAATTAATCTCGATAGAAGTAGGTAGTAAAAAAGTCGTAGCAAACTCAAATGTGAGGTTTTACGAGAAGTAGGTACAAGCTGTTCTGTTCTGTGGATTGAATATCCACAGAACAGATCCCTTTATCTCCTAAATTGTACTACTGGCAAGGTAGGGATTCAACCACGCGAGACAGAGGCGTAATTCCCGGAATATCCGATCACTGAAATGATCAGCCACTTATAGGGTATTTTCTTGTTTTGAAAAACTCGAGCGTCCCCTCATAACTAATGGTTGCATGTATGATAGATCTGCGGGGTTTCGACGGATGTAATGGAATGGTTTTCCGCCAGCTTGTCCATTAGATTAACGGTTTCCTTACCAATGCATTTGAAAGTCAAGAGCATACATATACATCATACTAAGCACCCATCGCCCCGTGCTGTTTGTTTTCAGTTTTAGGTATCCCTGTTAACTATCTTTGTACATCTATAATTTTTCTGTGTGTATGTGCACTGCACCGATCTGACCCGAAACGGCTGGCCCGATTTTGATTAATTTTTTCGTGCTAATTATGGGTAGTGCAATGCAAAAACTTTATTCATTTCATATTCATATTAATTTATTGAAGTCATGATTAACATGTTTATTTTTATGGGCAATATAATTTGAATAGCAGAGAGGAAGACGCTGCTTATTGGCACGCTATTATTTTAATAATAATAATAATAATGCCAGTTTAAGTTAGTTACTTAAGAGTCAAATTAAGTAAAATGTCAATATGATTTATTAGAATTTTCATAATATTTTAATAGGGTTAAATCTAAGAAAATGTTATGTATGTGTCAATTTATAAATAACTAGTTGACGCCCGCAGCTTCGCTCGCGTGGAATTAGGACATTCACTAAGTTCAAAAACGGCAAAGTTTCATACTAACTTTGCACCCCCGTTTTACCCCCTTAGGAGGTGAATTTTCAAAAATCCTTTCTTAGTGCTCCCCTACGTTATAAAAGGAACCCCGGTGCAAAATTTCAAGTTTCTAACCCTTATAGTTTAGGCCCTGCGTTGATATGTCAGTCAGTCAGTCAGTCAGTCAGTCAGTCAGTCAGTCCGCTTCTCCTTTTATATATATAGATTAATAATATCATATTAATTCATATTGATTAGGGGTATATCCTTATCAGAGTATCAGTTTGTATATGGCTTGGAACTGGCATTTGGCTGGCTTTTACTTGAAGCAACAAAACTTTGAAATAATAACTTTAGTATTCTTGCCTGTAACGCAAACACAAATGAAATTAATGTTATCACTAGACCGTAGAAAAAGCTAGTCATCTGTAAGGAAAACTCTGAAAATATTCAAATTTTATATCAAAATGAATTCCCAGCATTCTAAATGTCGACAATTTATTAATTCTCTTTTACTTTTCTATTGTTATTACTTTTCAATAACTTTTATAAGAAAACATTAGTCTACAAGTACATAGTTAAAATGTTAAGGGCTCAATGGTTGTTCTTTTAAATAATGAATGCAAAAGAAAGTTTCTCCCGAAGCTCATTGTATTTATAAGGGGCCACAAATCAATGGACTTCAAAATCCTTAGATCAAAGATGAAGCATTTTTGGTAAAATAGAAAGGTATTTTACGCAAAGTGAGTATGATGACAATAAAGTCTTAAAAAGCTAGTTTTAGTGTCTGAAAAATTTCAACACTTAATTAAAATCTGTACCTAAGTACCTAAGTACCGCTAAAAAGGAACCTTAGTCCATTAGTAACAACTAACTGTTTTCAAAAGTATTTTGATAAATAAGCAAACATTCCCATACAACTTTTGCGAAGTCTAACAACGTACCTATCACAGACAGAATAGAATATGAAGGGCTTAAAGAAATATTGACATTCACTTATTCCCCTCTCAAACATTCACAAACACTTTCTAACAAACTTCCGAATGTCGCATTCTTGTTACCAGGACTGCATACACTTAAAGGGGCATTACCTTCTTATTTTTATATTAAACTTGAACCGAGACATAATCCATGTAATCGCCTTAAACTTTTCATCATTCAAGAACATCTGTTGCAGAGCGTTCCCCTTAAATTTTTAGCTTTCGTATTATGAACACTGCTTCATATACTGAATATTTTGAGGGTGGCTTGTATTCTTCACTGAGCAGTTATTTATTAGTAAATGATAAAAAAAACGCAATGGGCAGGTCACGGCGTTCAAAGGAATGGTTATCGGTGGGGGATTAATAATCTTTGAATAGGGATCACAGGTCAACGTCGAAATTGAGGGACGACATAATTATACAAATTACATAAGTATTATATAAGTGGTCCCTGTCGAAGTGGCATCTCTTAAAGAGCTCCAACCTAATATTGCTACAACCAAATAGTCCCATTGATAGGCATGGGTCCTTCCTACAATCAGAGCTGCGGGAGGTCTAGAGCATAGTCTACCACGTTGCTTCTATGCTGATTGGTGGAGGGGTATTGTCCAACCTAGTGTCAAAATGTTCTGAAACTAGTTATCTGACAACGAGGCTTAACGATTGTTTGACTATTGAAAACCACCGGGACGTGTCCTCCGAAGTATAGAAGTCAAGAAATTTGCCACTAGCGGTCACCTATCCACAAACCGACCGTGCTTAGGCGATCACATATGCAGAAACTGGTTTCTAAGAAGTATCGCAGTATCGCAGACAAACAAAAATACCAACGTGAGTTTGCAATAGGGTTTAGGTGGAAAGAACGAATGTGCTATTTCTGTAAAAAGTTTAACGGCACATAGGTAAGTTTGCCAGGATGCCGTGGACGCAATCGCGTGATGTTGTCGCAGTGCCGTATCGCGACGGCTTATCGAGAGCTGCCGCCGGCTGCGCGATCCATCTTCGGGGGAGCTGGTGCAAGGCAAACGGGCGTTTTTTAGTCACCATATAAACTCACACCTTGAATTAACTCAAAACTGATCACGGTCTCTTCAAAGAATTGAAGGAATATTTTTACTGTTTTAAAAAAAAATATTAGGTACTTACTTCCGTATTCCGTCATCATAGCCCTAAAATCTTTTCGCGTTAATTTCATTTTTGCTACGGACGACGAAATTTCGTCGAAAACGAAAAATATTCGACACGCGATTACCCACCAATTTTTAAAAAAATCAATGATTGAATACTTTTGTTTAAAACAATATAATATTCGAAATTCAAACATGTATGAGCGGCCAGGAGCGCAGAGTTTTCAGAGTGCCCTATATATTAGAGCATGCCATGTACATGTATGTTTACTTAGCTTGGATAAGATGGACGGAAGGATGGACTTTTATCCTGTTAATACCTTTTGAAATTCAAAGGGTAACGTTTTTTCGGATATTTCCTTGAGAAAGAAAGATAAACGAAACTTTTGATATATCTAATCCACGCAAGCGAAGCTGCGGGTATCCAGTAGTTTTAAATAAAGAGTTAAGTATACTTTTTTTTATGGATATAGGACAACTGTGACTGACTTTGAACAAGACTCAATTAGGGACTGGGATGGTTAGTCCAATTAGTTGAGAAAGTTAATTAGAACATTAGTTGGTCAGTTCGTTAGTAGGTATGAGGACTGGGGACTGTTAGTAATAGTTAGTCCTGTTAGTTGGTGTTAGTAATAGTCCAGTTAGTACTTGTTAGTAGGAGTCTCGTTCTAAGTCAGTCACAGACGTGTTGCTTGCTACCCTTGAGGACTAAGATGGTCGCCTCTAAAGACGTGAAACCGGAAACCACACCTTTCCAACCGGACCATCTTTGGGTTGAGAATATAGTAATATAGTTTAGTATATACACCCAGAAATATACCATGAGGTGGAATGTAACCGGCAGAATATACCTTAAATCTATATAAACCATGCGTTTAAAAAGCGCGTCTCAATCGCAGCGCTTAAAACGTCAAGCAGCGCACCAGTTGTTGCGCTCAGATGATCCATCTTCGTGGAAACGCGCAAGCGACGCGTGATTCCACCAGCAAGGGTGTGGCGAGGGCTGTGAAATATTTATTTTTTCCCTCCAACCCTAACGACAAAGTTTGGTGTCAAACTTACAGCGAGGGTGACAAAGGAGCACAAAGATGTAATGTTCCGTTAAAAAGCTATCGACAAGCGTTTTTTTTTCTAAAAAAACTACTGATTCTCTTCACGCGATTTGACCACTAGACTAATGTCGTTGGTCTAGTGGTCGTTGAGATGACTATTAAGCCAGAGGTCCTGGGTTCCATCTCCGGGTCGGGCAACATCTATTGGGTTTTACAGTAAATTTTTATCTGAATTCTGTGTTGAATTCTGATTTCTAACCACATTAACGGTATTTTTTTTATAATGTATATGAGACCTTAGAGGTATGTTTTATCAAACAAAAACAAAACCATCAAAATATACAAACAGTCGAACATAGAACTCCTCCTTTTTCGAAGTCGGTTAGTTAAATAACGTAATACCGAATGATATTCATAAAAAAGCTTAAATTTATACAAACCTCTTTGGTAAAATCTTAGCCAAAACATTAATGATCAAATTACCATAAATCCTATGGCAGAAAAAAATATTTTCAGCACCCTTCCGTACACTAAGCACATCATAAAATTATGCATACTGAATTACAATAATCAAGTATCTCAAACTTCAACCCTTACGATCTACACAAAACAATTAGAAGTTTCACCCATATTTTCGGGTTATTAACCACGTCGGTGGAACCCTAAATTCAGAAGTGAATAAATTTTCCCCAGTGATTAGGTTAATATAAAGGAGTACGCACACTAAGCGATACCTTTAACCATCTAGTCAGTTTGCAAAAAGTTGTTTCATGCAAATTAATTTTTGGTAGTTCGAAACATTTGCGATTTTGCCTGCTGGAATTGATAGTTTAAATTAACTTTTTGTATTCTCTTATTTGTAATGTATCTTCTGCTGGTTTATAGCTATAGTTATTGTTATTTATTGGTGAAGCATGTTTACACGTCACAAACGAGAATATGCAAAAGTATTACAACTATAACACAATAAAAATTAAGTCAAATAAATAAACGTAACTAAAACAAAATAGTGTTAAATGAAATTGTGGATATCGAGAAAGATAATGACTGAATAATGACATTTTATTTAGTAAGAGCCTTAAAACTAATGTCAAAATTGCTTACGATTGATGCGTATAAAGCTTAAGTTTTTCGCGCCCATTAAATCGCCATGACTCATTCATTACTTGTCCTGCGAACGCGTGCACGATACTCGATCAGCAAGTTGGTAAACGGTATTTCATGTCGCATATACAAACATTAGTACCATATTTGCAGATATTCGTATTATAGGGTCCCGTATTCTGTATTGTAGAAGTAAAACCATCTTCGGTGAACAAACTCCTTCAAACATGAAAAGTCACATAATAATATATTGTCTACAATTCGAAGTTTGTTAAAGTGTTAAGTTCAATTAATCTAATTAATCGTAATTTACTCAAAATGTACCACACAACAACTGCTGCAGTTTGGCAGAAAAAAAACTCAGTTTAGAAATTAATAGAAAACTTTAAAACGTGCATGTTCTCTCACTTATAAGTTGGTATCATCATCTCTTGAGAAAGAGGATGAAGTCGTAGCATCTAACAATTAATTCCGGCAAAACCTTATTCCAGGTCAAACTATTTACATAGATTAGAGTTTATTTTACTACAACTTGTAGTCAGTCAACTACGCATAAGTTTCATGCACGTAGTAGTTTTAGATAAAATTTTCAGGGCCCTCCCTGAAAAGGTAAAACTAGGTTGTTCTAGGCTAAGCTATAGTTATAGTAAATCCTGACACGTGAAATATAAATCGTTTTAATAAAACGAGTTTGGTCCCCAATCAAGTTTGGGCGATAACAAAAATAATTCTAAGGAACCGTTCTCAACTACCGAGAGGGTCACGCATGACGCATTTTCACTTATTTTGACGTGTGCAACGAAGGCGAAAACAGGGTGTGGTAAGTGAGACGCGAGGGGCTGCTAGATTGATTTTCACGGTTCACTTCAAAATGGTCGTCGGTTTTCATCGTCACTCATAACTTCTGCATAGAGAAGCCTTGATTTTTCATTCGAACAGCTAAGTCATGGTGAATTAACTTCAGCGACCGTCGTTATTCATGTTTGATTGATTTTGCTGCAATTTTTTCTCTGAATCTATCCGAAGAATTTTTGAATGATAACAAGAAAGAGAGAGAGAGAGAGAGAATACAATTAATTAAAATTATTCAATAACGTTCAGTCAAAGAAAGCAAAAACTAAAGAACTTACGAATTTGAAGAGTAATAATACTTACTAACATAGAGTAATAATACTTACCAACATAAACCTAAACAAGCATTCTGCTCACCAAAGCGCAGCTAATAGCGATTGATTTATAATGCTGATGTACAACCTATTTACACATGGTTTGTTTTCCATTCAGTGAGCAGAATCAATGCCGTGATTTTCACGTAAACGTGCAACGATGATGATGCTATCGATAGCTTAGGCTATTACGATGTGGAGACCACGACTCGGAAAATAAAGTATTGACCTTTTTTCGACAAGAAAGGCGGTCTTACCGACTGATGACCTGAAGAAGACAGCGGGAAACCGCTAGGTAACCGCCTGTGCACGCTGGACCTAGTGGTTTCGGTATTACAAAAGGTTAATAGATGATGATGGTGGACCTGTATACGGTTAGCCTGGGGTTGTCCTGAAGTATGCTCTGTGATGCTGCTGCAGTTTGTTCTTATTATTTGGTGAAGGGGCCAATCCAAATATTTATACTGCAAATAAATTGTTAGGTTGGTAGCACAGATTTATTTTGGTATTTAAAGCTACCGGGTAAAGCTACCGGCTGCTTCATATTTGGTATTAAAAGCTAGCGGCTGCTACATACCTGTTATGTAACGAGAAGTTATTCAAGACCAATTTATCTGACCTCCGAAATAGGCTCACAAGATGTTTTCACAAGTTTTTGCTAGCTAGCAAACTTCCATCAACTACCAGCCGGTCAGTGTGACTTGATGTTGTCAATGAGTTGATGATGACTGAGCGTCAAGCAGAAAATGTGACTTGATCGAAAAGATAATATGAAAAGTTGGTAACTGGATAAAACAAGCGAGGCAGAGCGTGCATTTCAATCGTAAATCAACGCGCGCATTCACATCGCACAGACCACCGCTTCCGTTCTATTAAATTTGCCGACAAAATGCGTTTGTTGCGAACATTATGCTTTATTGCATTGCGGAAGAATCCAATAAACGTTATCCGTGCTTTTGGTTGGATGAATTAATGTATGCTCAGATCGGATATTTAGGTCAACGAGGTGAGACAGGTTCTTTTGTAAACAAAGAAGTCAAATTATCGTTTCAAATTTAACTTACTCTCAATCGCAGTATCAAGTGTACTTACTTAGATAAATTGTTCACTTTTTCTATGACATAAGCTCAGTTCAGCTAGTTGCTTTACTTTAGGTGTCATATTTTGTATTCCTTTGATGGAAAATGAATCGGGTACATGGGGTACCCATATTAGTATTAACTAATAATAACAATAGTTGATATTGATAAAATCTTGCTGCATGTTCACTGTATTCGTAGCATTGACGTAGTGATCATCTAATTTCATTACCGCCATGTACAACCAGACCAATGTGACCTCCCGATAATTTATTAAGACCCCGATTGTCGGTGCTAGATGGGCGATAAGCCAATCATAGGATTACATCGTTGTCAGATTGGAAGCTAGCCAAATGGTTGCTAGCTTAAGGCTGATAAAGCCGTCAAATGTTGAACTTAGTAGATGGGTATTTTAAGTACGGACTACGCATAATCTGCTAAATATGAAGAGGATTTACGAACATCCACATTCTATCCTGTTTCCCACTTAGGTTCACCGTGATGTGATATTTACGCATTCTGATACAGTATGAGTATTTTTCAATGTTCAAGTTCCTACGAGTATATCTACCAATCTGTCTCCCGGGTAATAAACCAAGAAACTCGTATCGCTTCGAATAAAGCACGAAATTGAATTAGCGAAGGTTTTCAATAACCCAAACGCTGTCCAACACAGTGCTGTCTCGGCACCGACAGAAGCTTTACAACTTGCGTTAAATCGCGACTGGCGATAAAACTGTTATAAATCGATTCCGCCAGGTTAAAGAATTAAATGGATCGTAAAAATTAATAGGTCTCTGTCGCGCGGGACGAATCGACGATGCCGGTAGTCTGAAGGTAGAATGGCTCTTTCCCAGTTATGAATTACTTGGGAACTTTATGACGGCTCCGTCCGATTTACTTGCGTCACGTGTTGTCGACGGATACGAAATTGGATTTTTTTGATAGCAAATGAAAATCGTTACAATTTTGGGGAAAATTCGGCGGCGTCTGATTCAAGCTGAGGAATTGTTCTATTACTCGTGGATTTTGACGAAGAGGAATGCTTAAATGAAGAGCGAAAAGGCAATTGCGGTGTAAAATTGTCCCTGCCGAATAAAATTTGGAAACCAAGCGGCCGTATACTGCTTCTATTAAAGTACCTATATCAATTTTGAATACAAAAAAGTCAGTATTCAGTATAACAAATAAATAAGTGGATTTTTTAAAATCTTGTATATCGAATCTATTTCAAATTTTTAATGCATCAACAGCCTACAAGGTATGGGTTGGATTCACTGCTAGGTAAATGATAAATAGGTATTAAAATAAAAAGAAATCAATTTTTCAATTTTCTAGGATTTGCCTGCAATATTGCAAATGTTTTTGATGTTTTTTGTTACACATATTTTTTAACATTAATTTTATACATACGCCAGGATTTCTACGAATTTCTTTACGCGATTCACATGTCAAAGGCACTATTACTCTCGATACTGGGATATCAAAGAAATAAAATTTCCATACAACTTCGACGAAAATATCACGCCATCCCATAATATTCTTACAAAATATTGTCGCACGAATATTACCTATTTCTAAAACATCATTTTATGTATTTGCGTCTGCGTGACGGTAGCGACACGTACCCGGTACTATAAAGAAAAGGAAAACATATCAAAGTACATCGTCGACATTACAGGCGTCGCGTAGACATCCGAATCTGTTTGCAAAACTGTAAATTATGTGACCCCCTGTCACAAAAATATCTTTAAATTAAAAAAAAGGTTCTCTCGGCCTTCTAACGACATTAAATAAACCTATTAAGGTTTTTAAGATGAGCGTCGCCGCATCGTAGGACCGCTATGTGAAGAAGTACAATTATTTACACACAAGATGGCGCTTGTAAATATTTTTTTTTGCAATTCGTAGTTCAGAGCGTTTTCACGATTCTTCGTTATCTGCTTCAATAGCGTTGCTGAGGCTTTCGCAGAATACGTAAGACACGAGGTTTTTATGAACACACGTAAGGGGAAATGGAGTAGATAGGTACTGGAGAAAGCTAGGATAAAGCTTTGGTACTTTATGTTAAGAATTCTAAGAAAAATATATATTTATCTCTCGGTCGTCTGCGCTTACTACGAAAATATCGCATCGTGCGACCTCCAGCCGTTCTCTGTACGTACCTACGACCAACTACTGAGGTGGCGAATTCGTGAACAAAAAGACTTTAAAATATTCTCAAAGGGGAAATTCTTGTAATATCAAATATGGAAGGAGTACTTCGATAAAAGATCACGCGAGAAAGGTATCTGGTACAGGACAATACAGAGTGAGCCTTTAAGTAGGACTTGGATTGATAAGTGTTCTCTGGGTAGAAATGACATTGTAACGGCATTAAGAGTTCGGGCAGGACATATCCCCTTGAACCAATTTGGGTATTTAATGGGTCGAACACAGTCGCCAAATTGTCCGGACTGTGACTACGTGGAGGATGTCCAACATGTGCTTTTGGAGTGTGTTCGGAATGAGACTTGTAGGAGACGGATTTTTGGAACTACATTACTATATGATGTTGGTTTTTGTAATAGCGCTTTGGCACAGCCCTCGGGAGAACTGGCCAGAGCTCTTTATAATTTAGTTAATATAGCCATAAGACGTAGACTGTAACGCACTAATATATTATTATAATACGCTGTAATTCCCTATAGAGCGACATTGTCGAGACCGACAAAGCTCTTTAAATAAAGAAAAAAAAAAAAAATAGTTTTCATGTTCGAAAATCTTTTGATTTGTTTACGCCTTGAAATTTATTTTAGAATCGATCTGAAAAAATATACTATTTTATTCTCATGGCTTACGTATGTAAAATTTATGGCAGGCTATGCCACACTACCAAGTTGTAGGACTGCTTGAGACTGATTCCACTATCTCGAGTCGATTTTGGTTTTGCTTTTTATCAACAAATCTTACAAATCTAATCTCAATTCATGTGGTTAAAAAAAAGATTTAAAAAAAAGATATACGCATACGGCATACGGGTACATAAGTGGTCACCGTCGCGCATGGTCACGTGCGACACCTACTCTATCTACGAGTACCTACATCATTGACAGGCTTATGGCAATCTGTCATACTATCCTATTCCTAAGTTCCTGTTATAGTCCACTTTGAACTTAGATATATCTAATATATAAAAATAAGTCGGGTTTTCCTTCCTGACGCTATAACTCCAGAACGCACGAACCGATTTCCACGGTTTTGCATTCGTTGGAAAGGTCTCGGGCTCCGTGAGGTTTATAGCAAAGAAAATTCAGGAAAAATTTCAACAGAAAAGTGGGAAGCGGCGGGAAGCGTCGGGTGGTAGTGGTAGGGGTAGTGGTAGGAGTAGTGGCAGTGGTAGTGGTAGGGGTAGTGGTAGGGGTAGTGGTAGTGGTAGGGGTAGTGGTAGTAGTAGTGGTAGTGGTAGTTGTAGTCCACACACTTACATGAAGTTCTCCCAAAATATTCAGTAAAAATTATTTATATGGCAAAACAACGTTTGCCGGGTCAGCTAGTCATATATGTATAAAGTCTATATGCGACTCTTGCCAGCTGCCAGCCACCTATAAAGCATACTTACCAGGATTTCTAAGTTAAGCACGTACATCGTTTAGCAACATCGTGTGTACCCGAGTAAGGTACGGCGCGTGACGTGATCGTAACCGACCAATACTTCGGACACACCTTCTCTCGCTTCGGTGGGGTCTTGACCTTGCCATGGGCATTGCATGGCATACACTACTTGGTGGAGAACAAAGACAGCGAAAAAATATGAATGAAACATACTCGTAGTTCCATCATAATATCAATTCACCACAATCCCTTCAATCCTCTAGGATTCCTATATATAGAGGTTGGTATTATGACAACATACGATTTTTTATCGTAGGTTTAATTTCGTAAAGCAATTATTTTATCCGATTATTAACATTTATATACTATACATGCCTTCATGCCAATGACTTTGAATCATGAAGTTCTGCTTCTATTCTTTAGAATTAATAAAGAGAATAAACCTATGATTTCCTTGAAAGTTATAAATAAACTCTATTTATATTACAATGGTTTCCGACCACGCCTTAATTACAACTTCAGTAGGTGCTGTTATTTAATAACATGTGATTGACGTGTACCGGGAATTGCAAGTTGCATCGGTAAATGTTCCCAGCCAGTGATGTTTATATCCAATGTACGGCATAAATTGATGAAATAGATACTATTAGAAATACGTAATTATCTAATATATAAAAATAAGTCGGGTTTTCCTTCCTGACGCTATAACTCCAGAACGCACGAACCGATTTCCACGGTTTTGCATTCGTTGGAAAGGTCTCGGGCTCCGTGAGGTTTATAGCAAAGAAAATTCAGGAAAAATTTCAACAGAAAAGCGGGAAAATCTTTTTTCACATACAGCGCCATCTCTGGTACATAGCATGTACTACAAACCAATATTTTAAGTAGATGGCGCCGGTGCGTGATAGGTAGTGGTAGGGGTAGGGGTAGGGGTAGTGGTAGGGGTAGTGGTAGATGTAGGGGTAGTGGTAGTGGTAGGGGTAGTGGTAGTGGTAGGGGTAGTGGTAGTGGTAATAGTAGTGGTAGGGGTAGTGGTAGTGGTAGGAGTAGTGGTAGGGGTAGGGGTAGTGGTAGGAGTAGTTGTAGGGGTAGTGGTATTGGTAGTGGTAGGGGTAGTGTTAGTGGTAGGGGTAGTGGTAGTAGTAGTGGTAGTGGTATTGGTAGTGGTAGTTGTAGTCCACACATTTACATGAAGTTCTCCCAAAATATTCAGTAAAAATTATTTATATGGCAAAACAACGTTTGCCGGGGTCAGCTAGTTATTTTTTAATTTTTAAGTGTCAGAGAACAACGAAATAATTTTCATTCATTCATTTATTTTTCATTGCATGACATTTGTATATGCTTATTAAACGTCATAACCTTTTTTACCTGCCGCCGGTTCACAAAGTTGAGGCTACCGAGAAGAACACGGCAAGAAACTTGGTACCTATTTACTCTTTTCAAAAATCAAGAGATTCGATCGATACATTCAAAATCGTTTTGGAAGTAGGTTTATAATTCGCAAATATTTACCTCATTCGTTTCTCAACATACACACTTATGGTGTCACTTTAAAATAAGCCCACTTACGTTAAAAGGCTGGCTTACAGCGATAAAAACTCGACTCGACGTTGGATGAGCTGTTTGAATAATTTACACTTAGAGACATCGAAAAGACGGCGTACCATCAGAAACATATTATAACTTACGAACAACAATCTCTTCCCTATGATATTGAAAATAGAGTTCAAAATTGAAACCAATAAAGTTGTTCTGGTGAAAATAAAATACTCGACGTATCTAGCGATCTAAAGCAGTCACAAGAGGTTTTCTTTATTCGCAAGCACGTCTAAACGTCAGTTTTTATATCGTTTATTATTTAGCGACTCCAAGCTTGGAATAGGCTGGTATTTAATAGGTGGTAGAACCTATATGGAACCTTAGGTTCTACCACCTATATTATGTACCTATAGGTTTTGTATTGTTCTCCGGGATCTCGTATGGAACGCACCGGTGCCTCCCTGCGGTTTGTACAGTCTGCCATCTTCTAAGGAAATGCAGGTAGGTATCGGTTTGAGCCCCAACCCAAAACCGATCTGCAAGGTCCTTACTGAAGGGACGGGTTGTCAAGTTGTCATGGGTGGCTGCGGATAGGTGGAGCTGCGAGCGCGTTTGCTATCTTATATCAATAACAAAATACTTATGGCGATTGTCCAGTGCCCGCATTGGCGACTTCTCTGGGTCTTGTTGCTCGTGTCCATAGTAGACGGTGACCATATTCATATACCATCAGGTGGCAATATATAAATAATAAGGTCTAACGAAAATATAGTAATAGATTGAAGATTTACTTTTAAATTAAATATGTGTGTCAAATTTCAGCTCGATAGCTTCAGTGGAAGTGGGTGAAGTATTGATTGCAAGATTCCAGGACATACATACATACATACATACGAGTGAAGTTGAATAAAAGCTTTTAAAATAGCCATGTTTGTCGACATTAGCTGCGACCCATAGACGTCCCATTGCTGGCACGGGTCTCCCCCACAGACACAGCTGCGGGAAGTCTAGAGCATACTCTACCACGCTGCTCCAATGCGGATTGGTAGTGGACATTACTTGAAGTTATTTACCGGCAGCAACACAAGTATTTCTTGATGATAGAAGCATAGATTTATTACTCTATACTAGAGAGAAGAAATGCTTCATAAGGTTGATAACTACAGTTTATTTTATGTAATTGGAATAGCAAACGAGCATGGACCTTAGTTTAACTTCAAGACAAGCTCGTGATTCTGCTTAGCACATCTTATATAGCAACAATGTAATTTTATCACAGATAATTAACAACTAAATATGTAGTTAAGTACGCCTAAGAGCAAGGTAATAATAGGATGAAATTTTCCAATGTACAGTGCGTCGTTAATATTCCGTAATTGAATCGGCGGAAGATATTTAAAGCTAACAAGCGCAGACTACAATTGAGCGTAAAATTAAGCGTCTGTTTTACAAACAAGCTCAGAGCTAAATAACTTTTAACATACAATGAATCATTACAGATTGATGAATGCTCCGGCGGCTGACATTAATGAATTTTTACGCCCGCATCGCCTGCAATTGCCACGGTAATTACTTTCTCTTAGTGGACGGAGATAGGCCGAGATTACTTGGGCGGTATTTCTTGTGTACGACATTGATACGACACGATTTCGGTACGTGTAGTACACGATGCACACAGAGCACCCCAATAGATACCGCTTACTAGGCAACCGACGTGCACAACGCATACTTGATTTAGCAACTATGTAAAACTAGTGGACGCCCGCAGCTTCGCTAGCGTGGAATTAGACATAATTATACATTCTTCTTAACGCGTTTACTTTAGCTACACAAACTTGTAATGAATCCGTAAATGTGTTATCACCTATGTTTATTTTACACCCTTAAGGGTAAAATTTTTACAAACTTTGAATGCCATATTTATTTATATCTAATCAACAGCTTAAAACATAATTTTTATGCTTCTAGTTCTGAAAATGACAAAACTTTCATATAACCTTTCATACTCTTTTTCAACCCTTTACAACACTTTTTTCCAATTAAAAAGTAGCCTATGTCCTTTCTTAGGCTCTAGACTATCTGTGTACCAAATTTTATTTAAATCAGTTCAGTACTTTTGGCGTGACAGCGAGACAGACAGACAGAGTTACTTTCGCATTTTTATTATTAGTATGGAAGTATGGATTACGCTAGGTCTCACGACATTAGTATCGATCAAGATTATAATCCGTAGACAAATGCAGATTTTATACATTGTTTTGCTCATTTGCTCAAATAATCGTTTGCCTATAACTACTAAAATGCTTCCTGTCCTATGATATGGTATAGAAAGTCAGCTAACACATTACGAGTATGTTACCAAAAAGGTGGTGTAAAATTTCACCGCATTTTTCAAATTTACAAGAAATGCAGTGGAGTTACAGTTATAGGCTTCAAAATGTCAAATTTATGAAAAATAGCGCGCGTTGTAGATTTTTCATACATGACTTTCACTCATTACCAAATTTATTATGTTGTCTCTATCTAAATTCTCAATTCTCGAATTTCAAGTTTGACTTTTAAATAGTCAATCACAGCGAATAATTTCGTCCGCCGCGCCTGTCCAAAACATTTGTGAACTCAAACATGAACATAATATTCTTCATATGAAGGTCTTATCCTGTGAAGGGCTCTACTCGGATCGTTACGTATGCGTCGGAATTTCATTAAACAAGGAACATAGGACAGTTTAACGAGTTCTCAGAGATCATCCTGTCGTATTATTCTTAAAAATAACTATCTACAAAAAATATTAAATCCTAATATGGAATATCAAATTATTCAGATATTTTATTCCTGGCTCACCACTTTGCGGGTGGCAAGAGTGGTAGCTCGAACTGTTCATTCAGCGATTAGGGGAAAACTGATGCTTATTTAACATTGTATAAATTGCAACCCTTTCTTTGTCTCACTCTTGGACTCCTCTCGGATAGGAGAGTTAGGTCATAGTCCGCCAAGCAGACTAAGTATGGATTAGCGGACTTCACATACCTTCGAGAAAATGAGAACTCTCAGGAATTAAGGTATTCTCACGTTTTCCATCGCAGTTACAGCAGGTGACAGTTAATGTATTAAATCGCACATAACGTAGAAAAGTCATTCTAAGGTGCCTCTTTGAACTCTCACCCTTCGAGTGAGAGGTGAGTTAAATAGTCATTGGATGTTGTCACCACTGTGAGTGAGCCTGTCACGGGAACAGCGCTAGAGAGACTACCTAATTGAGAGACATTATAACTGAGATTCCGGAGTCCTCCTCAGCCGAGGTAAGCCACCGAGGGGGATTAATTGGGTGAAAATCCCACATAATCTAACGCCTCCTCTTCCTACGATGTGCGGGTATCATAAAGGGTTTCTCACTCGTACAAAGAGGTAAACCGTTAATGGTAAAGAGACCAATGGTAAAGAGACTATACTCGTATCTAATGGATGATAGTGGATACTACTAATACTGCTACTGCTGTATTGAGAAGACTGTCGTCGAAGGACATTCGCATTATTTACAAAAATTTCTAATAGGATTGAATTCCTTAAAACCTTAAAAAATGTCAAATTTATCATCAGAATCGCGAATGGGCAAGTATTTCTAAATTCCAAGAAATAATAAGGTTAAATACTTACGTCAGTCTTACTTAGCAACATGCAGTAATTATTATCAAGTCTTATCGATCTTACTAATCCTCAGAAAAAGGTTCAGGTAACAAAATATACAAAAGTTTCAAAGACTAATTGCTGAAATTTATTGCAACAACGAACTGCACGAGCAAGGTCGATATTGATAATTATGTAAAATTTGACACAAAGTTATGCAGAAGTGCAGTATGCATGTATGCATAATGGAAGCCTGGAAATTGGTGGGGCATACGCGTAGCAGACGTGACAAAGGGTTAACGATCCAAAGAGCACTTGCGCTTAGGCCTTTTTAAAATCCAACGCTGAAAATATTGTAGGATGTGTGTTATCAAAAGATCATAAGCGCCATGAATGTTAAGAGACTTTTTTGTCGTGATCTATCTGGTAATGTTTATTGCTGTGATTTATCTAAGCGAGCTGATATGACGTGTGCGTTGAATGTTTCACGTTGTTTACCGCGTGGCAGTTTTATTGTGAAACTTTGATACTTCGGGGTCAAAGACCTTTGGGGAGATATGGATGTTGTGTCGTTGGAATGAAAGTAGGGTTGTGTTGGGACTATGACACGAGTCATGCGAAAATCTGTTTCATATAAATGGGAAAATATCGAGTAAATCTTAAAACCTGTTTTACTTTTTTCGAATATGCTTTTCTGACATAAATAAAATTCATTTTAATTTCATTGATGAATGTTTGATAAATGAGGAAGGGAAAGGAAGTTATTGGCCAACTGTTAGTATAATACAATAGTTTGAATTAGACAATCTTGCTGCGTCACGTTGTGGTCATCAATTAAATTGCACGTCATACTGAGTGGAAATTCGATAAAATTTAAAATCGTCTTGCGTTAGTTTATTGCGTATCGGTTGGAAGAAAGCAGGGAAGTCTGGCTATTAACCAGTTCCGGGTTTCAATCCTGTCAGAAATTTTGTGTTACAGTTTAGATTAGAGGCGTTGATCGTTATTTGAAAGCATTGCATTGTTTTATTTTGTTTGGCTCCAGTGATTCAGTAGGAATTACGAAAATTGTCACGAAAAACTGGGGTTTGAACCCGGACCGCTCGAGAGGCGAGTTCGATAGATCTAACTTTCTTCTAACTGGGCTGTTACTACTTATTAAATTGCTCCTTAACGCCGATGAATAGTTGTAGAAGCCCGTCGGAATAGTTTGTCGAGTCGAGTCTAATTTAAACTTTGCACCACATGTGGGTATTTGGTAATTTATTGTAAAACAAATAATTTTTTGAAGGATAAGTAGTTAGTAAGTCAGAATTACCTACCATAAAATTAATCAATTTAATTGTGTTGCCAGCATTCCGAGGATATACCTCCGTATTTTTGAATATTGATGACGACACATTTGCTTTTATAACATAAAATCACCCCTGAAGGTGTAGGCAGAAGAAATTTAAGAAATTAAATGTCACTTAAATTAAATTAAATTATTTCAATTAAACATGCTGTAACGGTGAAGGACACATCGTGAGTAAATCTGCATTCCTGAGAGTTCTTCGTAATATTCTCGAAGGCTTGTGAAGTCTGCCAATCGGCACTTGGCCAGCGTGGTGGACTAAGGCCTAATCCCTCCCATTCTGAGAGGAGACCCGTGCCCAACAGTGGGACAAAGAAAGGGTTGTGGTAGTATATGGCATTAATGGCATAAAATTAAATGTTAGGATTGAAAAAAAAATAATTTATTATTATAAATAAATCAAATTTTTTTGATATAATTATGGCATGGAGAGCCTCATGCCATAATTATATCAGTCACAAATCCAGCTACTGGTGAGAATTTCAAGTTAAAAAAACCAGTAATCCTCGGGTAAAGGTAATCCTCCTCCTGTTAAATGAAGCTTGCAAAGTCTACGAGTATAAGAGAATTTTTCGCCTGTGTATCCTGTAGACAAAGTTTTTCTATATTATATTTTACATAGACAAACACATAGATACTTATATAACTTTATTCCAACATCATACACATTACAAACGACAATAACCTCAGCATAAGCACGTATAAAATAATGAAAATAATATGTTAGAACAAATTTATTTTTCACAGCTATATTTTGTAATGTTTTTCACAACAGAAATATACTATGTCTAAAAGCCAAAGCAACTTAATGGTAAAATGTACTCATTTTAGTGAGCAAAAAAGACAGCGGCTGAAGTGGAGTCGAGAGCTGCTGTTCAACCAATTTAACTTGATACTTCACTTTGCTTACGTGTTAATATTTAACTGGAGACTGGCAAGCTGATGCAAGTTATTTTAAATTATCCCATGAGTTTGATACTAATGAAAATGATAATTACGTGTTTCTGAATAAGTATCACACGTCAAAAAATTACAAAATTTGAAGCCCATCGCATTTCGATCACATGGTAATCTGCAATGTATGAATATATGAATAATTTCCCTAAGTAATTAGGTAATTAAGTACCCACTAACACATGTAGCTTAGTAACAAAAAAATTCGTTATTAACAAAATGTTTTTACTTATGTTATTAATCAATGTTGTCCGTCAATAATGGTTTGATTTTATTTATAGGGCACTAGCTGACCCCGCAAACGTTGTTCTGCCATATGAAATGTCAAAGTGACGCGACGCTTCACGTCAATGAACGCCGTGTAAGAATAAAAATACTAAAATCTTGTTTAAAAAACATTTTCCATTGGAGCAAATTGTGAATCTAAACCATCCTCGAATCTCCTTGAACACACACAAAAAATTTCATCAACATCTATCCAGCCGTTTAGGAGGAGTTCACTGTCATATACACGTACACAAGAAATATATATATTAAGATTTATCAGTAATTTTCTAAGTTTTATAAAACCGTCCGCAATTTTTGTATGGGTGTATTTGATACCGCTACATCAAAGGTTCAAGTTACACAAGCTGGCAAACGAGTCCGAACGAATTTTATGATCCGTGAATATCGCGCAGGCATTTCTTGATGTAGAAATGTGTTTTTATTGTAATGCAAATTCGAGTTTTCCGTTAGTAAGGATTTCAAAAGGGGCGATTAGGACGCCTCGCTGCGAAGGTTATGCACAATAACCCCCGCCTCAAGATGCAGCCTTTCAACTCGGAGGGTAAGCTTCCCTTCTGAAACTGACGAGTTTAAAAGTTTGCGCGTATTGAATTATGATTTGTGCGGTCGATTGAGTTTCGATGTGAATGTTGTAAGGGAAAACCTTTTGTATGTTAAGGCCGTTTTGTCGACTTTGCGTTTCACGTAGTTATGGAAGTACGATGATTTTTTCAGTTGAATACCTATACATACTGTGCTGTAGCTTTTGTCATAAATTACGATTGTGAATGTAGGTAATGTGATGTAATGTTAGGACTTTTTTTTTTGTAATCTGCTGGAACCGATAGGTGACCTACGACTGGGCACGGGTCTCCCCCACAGACAAATCTTCAGGGTCTAGAGCCAACCCAGTGTCGAATGTTCTCAAGGCACCCGAAGGTCTTAGATAAGGCATATACGATTGTTTTCATCATTGAAAACAACCGGGACCTGTGCCTTATGGAGTAGGTACCGTGCACCCATGAAATTTTGCCAATAGCTACCCATCTACAAACCGACCGCGCCCGTCGTTGCTTAAATCTGTCGATCACATTGAATCGACGCGAGCCATTAAATCAACAGAATATTTAACTTTATGAATCAAAATAGTAATAATAATCTGCTTTTTATTTCAGATTCACCTCTCGCTATGCAAATGTCGGAGATTTGGTTACATCCGCTCTCCATATTCATGAGTAAGTTTTTATTACGCTCACGTCGTTTGTCACACGAGACAGAGGGAAGTGTTAATGTGACAAGGGATCTCCTGGGTGACCTACATACTTGTGTGACCTAGGGGCACACGATGTGGCAATACGTGGAATTATGTAGGTAATTGTTTTTAATAAGCCTCTGAGTTTCGTTGGGTTCGTTTTTTTTTTTCATGCATTTCGTGCACTGGGTAAATCGCTATCGATAATGTTATTCCACCTCGGCCTCGGCCAGTTGTTGGAGAGCAGTGGCAAACTTCTACAGTGCATCGGAGGACACGTTAAGCCGTCGGTCCCAGGTTTTGTTGAAATAACAGGCTATATGCTGTAAGCTTTCCAGTGGCCTAAACACTTCCGACATTAGGATTGGCCAATCACCGCCAATCAGCACTGGCTCCGGGTCTGTACAGCTGTGAGAGAAGACCCGTGCTCTCCAATAAGACGCCAATGGGATGTCACTTACAGCCGTTTGCGAAGGCCGTTTGTAAAAGAAAACAATGTTTTCAAAACATAGTTTGAAAACCTAATAATGCATCATGAGTATTTTGTGTAAAAAATTATTGTGTAAATTCTAGGTCACGGACAATGTTACGTAAAAGTTCCCCTATTATAGGGGTATTAGCTTGTTATTTAGCTATCATGCCTCGTTGGGCTGTAAAGCCATACTCCCAATAGCTTTTAGATGAGGTGATTATGACTTACTATGTAGGTATTATCATAGTTTCATATAACACTTAAAAATACTCCTTGATCTCTAAAGCTGCAATTTTTTCTCCAAACCTGTTTTTTGTAAACAGTAACAAACTGGGTTATTGATTCAGGATGACGCTCTACATATTCATGATCTTCATCCCTGCAATTGATTATCTTGGTTGTCACGGTTATCCAGTACTGATTACTCAATAATTATAAACATCGACACTCGGACACAACGAGACGTGTGCTCGTAAATTTTTCTCGCAGGCAATTTGAACTAAACCTCTTAACGAAATAAACAGCACTAATCTTCGTAACGTTATTAGCAGCACTACATCACACTTAAGAGCATTAAATGTGGAAGAACCTCGACCGAACCTGGCGCTATTCCAAGAAAGCCTCATATTTTCTTTAGATAGCCCTTTCACAAGTCCGGCGAGAAAATTTGATCTTAAGTCGGGAAAACTTGGGATTCACGGAACAGCAACATGAAATTTGATATGATTTATTTTTTTTGTAATATAAACGGACAAACAGGCAGACTGACAACATAGACATAGACAAAAATTTATTTCGACATACAACATATTATTATTATTATTCAATTTAAAATTTTAATACTGAACAAGATTTTATGGTTGTCCAAGAGCTTATGTATGCTGTATTTCTCTAACTGTATTATTCTAAACTCAACAATCATGAAGATGTAAAAAAGGAAAATAAATTCTTTAAATTTACAGCACGAAAACCAGTAGGTACTGGAATAAAATAAACATAACATTGGATTTCACTGAAGACTAATGAAAACAGTCCGGTGCGCAGTTTATTTGAGCTGTACTCAAAATCGTTGGAAATGGGACGGATTTTTTTACGGATTCTGTACTTTTAGATATTTGACTATCCCTGCTGTATTTTCCGTTCCATCCTGATTTAACATTTCATTCAGAGAGGAGAATTATGATTATAGTGTGGTATTTAACTATTTTAACCAACTCCTGCTGATTAACATAATTACAATTATTATTAAACAGGCGTTGTTTAAAATAGACGTAACTTAAAAAGTATGTAATTAGTGCACCGCTGTGATTTAAGGCTGGAAGTCCGTATTGAGAAAGAGGCCATATTTCAGTCTACAATCTATCACCGCTTGCTAATTCTAGCCGCTGATCGATTACTGCTATTTCCTTCCACGGAAGTAAGAATTGTTTATGTTTCAATACTTATGTTACCAAGTTACAGTATTCGATGATGATCTCATCACCGCTAGTATTTGCTAGTACTAGGTATACTTGAATGTTTTTGGTATTTCACTCATAACTTCAGATGCTTGTTATTAGTCATAATCCCTTATGGACTATGGAAAAAATATTTCTTACAAATGAGACTATTCCTAGGGTACAAACTACAGTGAATATCTATTTTAAACTTGATCTTTTGAAGAGACCCATCTAGTGGCAGTTTAAGGTACTCGTTATCGGATTCATAGTTAATGGAAGGCTCTTCGCGTGTTCAGAAACCCAGTGACAGTTATCCGACATATATCTTACGTTTAACTTTATTGATTCAATAGCTGTTGATAATATAACTGAAGACTTCAGAAACCGGCCATATATCGAGTACATATATGAAGAAAATAAACGTTACGTTCCTCCTTTTCTATTTGAATTATTTGGCCGATGAGATCAGCGCAGAAAGCCTTTTCATGTTGATTACACCAACAAAAATGTGGCAAGAATGAGTAAAAAGGCTTAGATAGGCGTTTAATATTTTATTATCCTTTGCTTACTCGCTCCGAATACGTGAATTTGCCCGACTTATATAAAGAATATCGAATCTCAACCCCTATTCGCTTGCTTCAATTGGATACTTCTATCATCCAAATTTCTATTCATTTCAGCTCCAAGTAGACCTAGGTGACCGTAATTTATCGATGGTGCCAGTAATATTTCGACTCAAAATTTCCATTGCCGTTATTATGTATATACGTACAATAGAATCGAGAAAGTGATTTCGTAAAGAAATCGCTCTTCCAGGAAGCTATAAAAAATAATGTCGTTTCAAATTGAATCGTTTGTACGAGCAATATTCATTCGTTTTTATCCTTTCAGCGTTGATGCTCTCATTATTTTCTGCCTAATCATATTTTCTTGGAACCGGTACAAATGGTTTCATGGTATAGAACGTAACGACAAATTTAGGTTTCATGGTATGGTTTGGTAGACCGTAACTTCAAATTCAGGCTTCTTTGTTTTGCTTTTGTTGTATAAATAAAAATCTTACACTACTCGAAACAGAGATTGTAATATAGGTACCTACATGGTTGGCATGATACCCTCAAGTTTCTATGAGTTCAATCATAATTTTAAAGACGGTAAAACACGTAAAGTGTTGCAGCTAATAATTAAAGTATAAACTTTAGGTTATTTTTTCATGGGAACATAGATTAATTTAACGACGATGTCTTGATTGTCAGTTTTCAACCAAGTCTTGATGTCTTGGTTATTTACTTACTAACCGCAAGTCATCGTTATATATCTTTGACGATTCCTTGGCGCGCTAGTGAGTGATGCGGGGTCCAGGATTCGAATCCCGGCCGGTGCAGATATTTATTCCTCTGATATTTGAACTCGTGACATGACTGTTAAATGGTGTTGTCTTTTGTGCGTGTCTGTCATCCGTAACACAGGTCTAGGCCGCAGGGGTGTGAGTGTGTATTTAATTTTTTATATCTGGGAAATCATTTTTTTAACTTACGTTATCACGCCATCCAGTCCGGCTTTTCCAATTCCATTGAGTTTTCCGCGAGTAGTGAATGACACTGTCCTTCTGTGAATTTATGTCCTTTGTTTCAATTTCTATACCATACATTTAACAGAGGCGGAGCAATTTGAATGAAAGCCTTAATTTTACCATCCCGCTGCGATGTCACTATGATGACCCATTTGCAGCTGATAATTGCACTAACACCACAACTCTTTCATTGTCCCACTTGTCCTCTAGAAATGGGATGGATTAGGGCATAGTCCACCACGCAGGCCATGTGCGGTTTGGCAGACTTCACAGGTTTCGTCACATTCAATTGCTTAAATTTGTTTGTTGGGATTTGATGGGCTCAGTCTCTCGAATAAAAGGCTGAAGTTAATGTAACGTGTATAAATGTTATTTATATTTCTCATAAATTAAAATAATATGTTATATTATAGTCGAAGTAGTTGCACAATATGTACAACTGTTTTCGGTTCGGCTGTTCGGATAAACAGTCAGAAGCTTGTCAGTTTTTTCATCCAAGTTGCTTTTCTTGAATTTCTTAGAAATATAAAAGAGACGCCGTCAAAGAATTTCAGTGCTTGACAGCAAAAATCTCTCTTTATGAAACTTTTTTCACAGTTTCACGATAATCAGCAACCGTCTATAGAAGCAGACATCACCTTGCTCTGAGAATTGAAAGAATTAATCATCCAGAGTACTAAGCTTCTCCATTAGTATTCAATACTGTTGTATTTGGATTTTTTCGGTAAAAAAGAATACAAGTAAAGAGCGTAAATTGTTTTGTTTTGAGGTTTAAAGAGCTAGACATTTTATTTTATATATTTTATATGCCTGAAGTATGCGAGACCGAAGCGGTACAAAGGAAAATTACTTAGTTGAACAATGAATCTGGTGCGAGTTTCGTTTACAAAGCCTACTTAGTACAAGTCTAATTAGATTCAATGCAGGTCACAACACAATATCCGCCAGGAAAAACTCGAAAACATTCATACTTCGCTTTTAGAGAATGACTTTGTGGCTCGTACGAGTGGTTGTAACAATAGTTTTATGGACAGCAATTTTGTGTGTAGTGTCTAGCGGGCTCCAAGCCTTTTCTACCAAAAAATAAACAGTAGGTACGTTCAGAATTTTGGGATCCTTGCTATTATGGGATACTTTCGGATGACTTCTTTATTAATCATAGTGAACGCCCGCAGCTTCGCTCGCGTGGAATTACTAGATAAAATAATAGTTTCGTTTACACTAGGTGTATAGGTATTATATAGCTTAGGTCACTCAGTGAAAATGCAGCTTTCTAATGGTGAAAGAATTTTTGAATTCGGTCCAGTAGTTTTTGTGTGAAAACATTACTAAAAAATCTTTCCTCTTTGTAATATTAGTATAGACTACACAGTTAAGGGCATAATTGAAACTATGTATTCGTATTTTCTTACTTCTTTTAGGTAGTTGAAATAACAATCTTATTTGATGAATATGATATGTTATCTCAACGTTATTTGCATGCAACTTGCGAATATAGTACGTTTTACTAACAACGAAGAAGGCAGCCTGTTACGTTAATGTAAGGAAATCATTAAGTATACGTTTTTAACTAATCGTTTTTCACCTTTTTTCACTAGGCAACTTATTAAATATGCAACTTCCCTTTGAAGTATTAGGTTAACTTTAACTTTGGAAATTATTTTGTGTTGGACCATAAGGTTTCTACTGTTTTCAACGTCTGACGGAGTCTTGATCCAGTCTTATAAATATTAATTATGCCTATAACATAATATAGGTGACAAATTAAGACATTTTAATTCAACTCCTACTTTTATTTACTTTCTGGTTTATTGAAAACGGTCATCATTTCTCCTACTTATAATTTTTGGGCAGTTTTCCCGTAACGAAATTTATTACGTCAGAAATAAGGAACTCAACTTACTTAACCGATGCCCTCGTCCTGGTGAACAGACCGTCTCATAGCAAACGGGGCCGGGCGTGTCGCCGCGCGGCCCGCGCCCTCTGCCGGGGGATGTCACGCGCGATACCAAGCCACACAAATCACGCGAGTTAAGCACGCAACCTTAGGCACCATTCGAACTGTTTTGAGTTATATTGTCTACAGAAAAAATTAAGAAATATTACAATTTAAAATATTAAAAAAAAAAGCTTTTTATTTATATATTTATATATGTACTAGTGGACGCCCGCAGCTTCGCTCGCGTTACACATTCACTAACTTCAAAAACGGCAAAGCTTCATACTAACTTTGCACCCCCGTTTTACCCCCTTGGGGAATGAATTTTCAAATTTTCTCGCCGTAAAAACCATCCTTGAACGAATATTTTAAAAAAAGAATTGGCCAAATTGGTCCAGGCGTTGTTGAGTTATGCGCTTACCAACACATTTTGCGATTCATTTTTATATATTAAGATATATGTATTTATTTTTATTTATTTTCATGCATTGTCATCGGAACCAAATATGTGTACCAAATTTCAGCTCGATAGCTTCAGTGGAAGTGGGTGCAATATTAATTGCAAGATTTCAGGACATACATACATACATAGATACGAGTGAAGTTAAATAAAAGATTTTAAAAACGTTCATTTTCATGAATATACGAGCTAATCAGCAGCACTACGTGTTTTACTTTATTATGGATATATGACGGCATACGAAACTTCAGCACCACCTATCCAATGTTTATGACTATCCACCACCAACAGAACAATCAGTTGGCTGCGCAATTACAAATGAATTATTATTACTTTCAAATAAATACGCACAATGTTGATAAATTCATCAAAGCTAGAGAAAAAAACATTAAACAGGCGAATGTTATTGTTTGGTTCTAGCATTCGAGGAGTATTTCGCCTAGTCTGAATTTATCCTTACTTTCACCGAGTCAGTCAGAAATTAGGATCGAGAACGCTTTCTTCTGAAAATCACATTCATTGCCACTTTTGCTTGAAAGCCAGTAACAAATTTGCCGCAAACCAGCAATGTATTTGCTGTAAAGCGAAAAGAATAAGTCCAATGTGGTCGTGGTAATTCAGTGCAGCACCAACGCAGAGCGATATGTCAATAGCTCTGTTTATTTTCTGGTAAACGCCTCCTTTTTTCTAATAAAAAAATACCGCTGAAATAATAACTCAACGGTTGCGGACACAACAGATAGCACGCTACATTCCACGTTTGACATACCACGCGAGAACTATGCAAATGTCAGTTATATTAGCTATGGAAGTACTAGTGTTGTAACGAAGCCTTTTATGCGTCGTATAAACTCTATAAATAAGTTGAATGAAGTTTTTTGCTATTTAAATTTTAGTGTAGTTTCTGAGACAGCATTATTTGTAGATTTTTAAGTAATATTATATTATACTTAAGAGACAATTAGGTATCCTATTGATTGTTGGTTTGTTCGTTGGTTGTTCGTTCCTTAAGTAAGATTTTGAAATATATTTGAATTTATCATACAGTACGGGCCTGTTGGCGCTATCGGTAGTGACTCTGCCTGTTACGCCAGGGGTCGTGGGTTCGAATCCCACTCAGAACAAACATTCGTGTGACGACAATTGTATTTGTTCTGACCCGTATGCTAATATTATGTGTTTAAGTGTGTTTAAAAATATCTATGTATGTATATCATCTGACACCCATAGTACAGGCTCGCGCCTAGTTCGGGGTCAGATGGCCGTGTTTGAGAATGTCCATGCTATTTATTCATTATTATCTATATATATAAAAGGAGAAGGTGACTGACTGACTGACTGACTGACATATCAACGCAGGGCCTAAACTATAAGGGTTAGAAACTTGAAATTTTGCACAGGGGTTCCTTTTATAACGTAGGGGAGCACTAAGAAAGGATTTTTTAAAATTCACCCCCTAAGGGGGTAAAACGGGGGTGCAAATTTAGTATGAAACTTTGCCGTTTTTGAAGTCAAGTGGGCAAAGGTGACTGACTGACTGACTGACTGACTGACTGACTGACTGACATATCAACGCAGGGCCTAAACTATAAGAGTTAGAAACTAGAAATTTTGCACAGCCGTTCCTTTTATAACGTAGGGGAGCACTAAGAAAGGATTTTTGAAAATTCACCCCCTAAGGGTGTAAAACGGGGGTGCAAAGTTAGTATGAAACTTTTCCGTTTTTGATGTTATTCGAATGAAATTCAGTACCTATGAAGGGTTTTATTGAGTTTCGAAAATCATCTCTTAAGGGGGGGTAAAAGGGGGGTGCAAAGTTAGTAGGTATAAAAGTTTTTCGTATATACCTACATTATTTCAATGCAATTTTGTATTTAGGTTATGTTACGTCTAATTCCACGCGAGCGAAGCTGCGGGCGTCCACTAGTTTATTATATTAGACGTTTGAAACAACTGTGTGTAACGAAGTTGCGAGTGCGTAAGCGTTTATTTTTGCCTAATCACGCAGGCGTAAGTCAAATAGGGTCACAACAAACACTAAAAACATAAAACTGGCGCTTCTGGTATGCGAGGTCGTACCGTTAACTATTATTTTCCACAATTATCGTGGAAAGCCTGAATTAAGTACGTTCTGTTTCACGATTAATTCGGTGCCACAAACAATATTTTGAAACGCAATATTGTAATGCTATATATTACGCTAAAGCTTTGGACTCATTAAGCTGGTTTTTATGGAACTTAAATAACTTTCTTAATTGTTGTGTTCTACATTTGAATGTTGAACGCAGCACCTGCAGCGATATTTTAATACATTTATGTCTGTCAGGATATAGACATAGAATCAACTGTTTTAAAGTAAAGATCCTTAAATATATACCATGACTGCCAGACTGATCATGCCTGAAAGCCTCCCTTATTTGTGCAGAACTAGAGTTAAAGGGGTTTTAGCGATAACGAACCCCATATAAAGCGGCCTCTTCGGCGGTCTTAGGGTATTTGCAAAATTTGCCCATTAAAAGTACCGTCTTCCTCTATCTATTCATCCATCAGTTTCTTAGAGTCAACTGCTGGACGCTACTATTCTCGATCCAGCTGTTTGCCGCTGTATTCTTCAGGTCATCCGTCCTGGTTTCCCGAGTCGCGGTCTCCACTCGAATATTTTTCTTACCTATCGGATACCAAGCCGTCTAGCGACTACCTACTCTCCTTACTACCTACTTACATTGAAGGCTTGTGTGGATGATTCTGTAATTGATTTTATTCAGTCAGTAGGTTCTTGTTATTTAAAAAATGGTCAAAAACTATTATGCATTCCGCCTACTGTCGTTGGGCGGGCGGCGATATAAAACAATAAGCTTTCATTATAGACCGATGGTTTATACTCCGTGAACACGCAATCGCTAATTGGCCAAATCTTCAACCTTGTTTCAATGGACATAAGGTTCAAAATCTTATCAATAAGAACTCGTTGCATTAAATCCTTGTTATCAACGAGCTTGCAAATATGCGGATCATAAGTAAATGCAGCTGATTTGATTTCGCTTTAATACGAATTGTTTCTTTTGAGTATTGTTATAACCCTACGGTTGTTAAGACATAGAAGTTGAATACATACATACACTTACATAAAAATTAATTAGTCACGAAGCGTACTTGTGCACTTTCTGAATTTTTCTTTACTACCATTAGTTAGTTTTATGCTGCAGCGTTGTGGATTACGCTCCAGCTAATCTCATTTGGGAGAAAAGACCCGTGCCCCGTAGTGAACACTACAATACATTTCAAAGAGTAGATATTCAATGGTAAGGTAGTAAGCAAGATATATGATAGTAAATAGTAGAGAAACACAGTGTTCTTAGGTAATTAAAGACAAAGCTCGCCGATTGCTCAAAATTAAACCATAATTCATTTTTTTAATTTTAGGTTTGAACCTTATTAAGGTATCTCTATAATCATAGACTGATAACCAATGTTCAAAGTGAAATGTGAAAAACAACATCGTATCCACTATTAAATAATTATGTTGTGTGTGAAACTAATGGTAGGTAGTGTGCGTTATATTTAATTAAATCTTCTTCAAAATATAAACTTGAAGTATGCCAAATTTCATACACCTCCATTAGGTAGTTAATTTAAAAAAAAAGAAAATCAATTTTTAAATTAATAAATGTTATATTTCGAAATAAGAGGTCTACAATTTTTGCTTCACGCCATATAATGGTTTGTAATCAGAGTGAACATTAAAATGCTATGGTACTTTCACTAAAACACTTCGTTAAGTAGTAACACTAAAAGCAATCATAAACCTCCGGCAAGAGCAGTCTTACTTTATATTACGGGGGTCCTAAGAGACCGAGATAGAATCAAACAGGAAAATCGTGAAATCTCATTTTCGCTCAAACAAAAACTTTACTTCGCTACTTAGATGATTGGGCCCGCTCAACAAAAGTCAGCGAAATATATTACTTAGCCTTGACCTAGCATTTGGAGGGCTTTGCTGGGCACATATTGTCTTTCACAGCTGAAAAGGCCTTGAGCATATTTCACCAGGCTGCTAAAGTTTTAGTGTCCCACGATTGGAAGTTTGCGATCACATACGCAGAGCTTGTAGGTACTATGGATACATACAATACATAGATAGATATTTTTAAATACATACTTATACATACAGACAAAGAACAAACAAGTGTTCGTCACACGAATGTTTTTCCTTAGTGGGATTTGAACCCACGACCCTTGGCGCAACAGGTTCAATACTGATTGCGGCAACGTGCCACGTTTCAGAATTAGTGTTTGCGCCATCTGTTGTCGCTATGGCAAACAACTTTACAAGACACGGCGAAGAATCACAAGGGAACATATTTTTGGGATGAAAAGTGCCCTATGTTCTAATCTATCTAAGTGTTAAGTGTAACCCAAATCCGTTTTGTAGTTAGAGCAAAAAACATAGAGAACCAAACAACCAAACATACAATCTTTCACATTTATTAAATTACTAGGATAAAATACACATTTATTAAATAACTAGGATAAAATACCCCTTAGAGATTGGGGCTCAAAAAGACTTATGTATGTACCCAATTAAAAAAATCCATGTAACATCCCTCGCATTGCACCGGCAGAAGTTTGTTGATGCCTCACAGTTTTCTCATCTAATATAACTATAATTCTTTTATTTCTAATAATAAAACGCATTGATAACTTTTTAATAGATTTGCTATAATTATGGCTATACATATTTATTATATTATACATATTTGTTTACTTAATGCATAAAGCATTCTCTACCAGCCAACCATTGGGCTATTCAGACTTTCACGGAAGTTATTATTAAAAGACACACACTTTTTAGACATCTAAACAATTCATAAACGGACAGTACCTCTCGAGTCTCATCGATTGGCCCCAATGTCTAACATATTTTTAATTCAATATAGATTTTGATTTTTTCAATATAGATTTTGATTTTGATGTAAATATTTTAATACTATTGCACTTCTATTTATTAAAAAAATCACTCCTCCATTATTAAAGATTCTTAGATTATTAATTATGTTGGCGTTGTATGATATAATGAGGTTAATCGCGAAGAATTCTTTGTGAATAATTGAACATTTAGGTATTCGTTTCCAAGTAATCACAACAACCCTAAAGCGATATATTACGTTTTCAATACAGGTTTCACTATATAATATAGCTCTCTTGCTAGCATTTTAAAACAAAAAGTCGGAGACATAATCTTTTATGCAGCAAAAAATTGTCAAGCAAAACGAAACAAATTTCACGCTAACATTTCAATCGTAATGCGGTATTTGTCCTACAGCTCCCCACAAAGGACTCATTCTGACGCCTCCACTGCACTCGTAGATGGCAAATGTACAAAGGGTGTTCCACTCAAAGTAGTTCACTTCTCTCTTCGGCAAGGATGTAATTATACGGGCGCCGAAGGCTTAGGAGTGGACACTTTTTTGAACCGACGCGGACGGTATTATTGCAGGCGTGTGGATGTCAGGCAGTATTCAAAAGCATTTTACGGTGCACAGTACTGACCACATTTTATTAAATAAACAATAGTCAATAAGTTCCCAATTAAATAATTTCTTAATGTCATCATCATCACAACCCTTTCTTTGTCCCACTGTTGGGCACGGGTCTCCTCTAGGAATTGGAAGGATTAGGCCTTTGTCCACCACGCTGGCCAAATGCGGATTGGAAGACTTCACATGCCTTCGAGATCATTATGGCAAGAACTCTCAGTCATGCAGATTTCCTCACGATGTGTCCTTCACCGTTATAGCAAGTGACATTATATCTTAAATCGCACATAACTTAGAAAAGTCATTGGTGCGTTCCGCTGGGGTTTGAACCCACTCGAGTGAGAGGCGAGTTCGATAACCACTGGGCTGTCACCGCTTCTTAATGTATTTAAATGGATATTGTTTCGTAATATACCTTCCTCACCCAAATCAAAAACGTATTGGGGAAAAATATTGCTTTTTAATAAAATGTTTTGAGAAAGATAGACGCAAATGAGCATTCAATCTGTTCAACTGATATCCATGCAATATGGATTTAATATAATTTAATAAATATAAAAAAACGCTTTTGTAGATAAGGTACTCAACTGAATATTTCTATGATAAGTGTGAAAAGTTTTAAATTAATCTGAAGTTTTGAAGTGGGCGAAAATTACGTTCAATGATTCTGTTACATACTCGTACATACATAACAAGCTAATAAAAGCGTGTTAAAAATAGTCTATGTTACGCTATATAAAAACGCTCACTTCGTACATAACCTCTCATCATAACTAGAAATGAACACTAATCAACAATAACTTGCATTACAACATTATTTTATAACTATGTTTATCGTAAGAACTGTACATTGAATATTAATCTATATATATAAAAGGAGAAGGTGACTGACTGACTGACTGACTGACTGACTGACTGACATATCAACGCAGGGCCTAAACTATAAGGGTTAGAAACTTGAAATTTTGCACAGGGGTTCCTTTTATGACGTAGGGGAGCACTAAGAAAGGATTTTTGAAAATTCACCCCCTAAGGGGGTAAAACGGGGGTGCAAAGTTAGAATGAAACATTGCCGTTTTTGAAGTCGTTAGACGGGTAGACGTCGTTAATGGGTCTAATTCTACGCTAGCGAAGCTGCGGGCGTCCACTAGTCCTACCATAATCCGATCGACTTCGGAAATGAAAAATAAAAAAATAACGCGTATCTTCAATGTTTGTTTAATTGGAGACAATCGGGATTGAAAAAAACAACACGAGCTTCAAATACCCGCGCTAGCTAAAAATACAGCATAAACAAAGCAATCAATCAAAATGAAAATTCGTTTCGTTTCTGATTGGTAGAATTGTAATGGGTCATTGATGGAAAAGTTTTCACTGCAACCCATTATCGATCCATTGAAGGATTCAGGTTTAACAATAGAGAAGGTCTGAAGCATGCTCCACCATTGTGCTCCAGTGACAATTGGTGAAGGGGCTAGTTGGTTAAAAGCATTAAATTTTCTCAGGAGTGATGCCTCGATGCTGCCAATGATCATAGACATCGGCTGAAAGAAAGCAGCAGATTTCACCACTCTGGCAATGTGTAGATTGGCAGAGTTTATAATGCCTTCGAGAACGCTTTGGAAACTTCTCAGACATGCAGGTTTCCTTCACCATAAAACAGGTTACATTTAGTTGTTTAAAACGCACATAACTTTGAAATTATCATAGGTGAGACTGGGATTTGCACCCGGTGCCATCTGCGCGACAAGCCAAACTTCAGCTACACTTCTCCAATGATGATCGTAACAACGACGTAAGACCACGACTCGGAAAAAGGAGCACAGGTCACCCTTCAACAAGGTGGATAGACGACCTGAAGAAGACGGCGGGAAACCGCTGGATTCAGACGGCACAGGACCGGTCGGAGTGGTGTCGCTTAGGAGAGGCCTATGTCCAGGTGGGGACCTCAAAAGACTGATGGATGGATGGATCGTAACAAAGTTTATTTATATTAATTACACTTGATTAGTGCCTAGTCAACTACGGATTGGCAGTAATCATACGCCTTAGAGAACGTTATACAAGTATCTCGTGGACGCAGGTTTGCTAATCATGTTTCCTTATACCTTTACGGTAAATTACATCGTTACCTTCGCGCTTCTCGAGAATCACGTAAAGCTTAAATATTATTTATGTCATGTTGTATGGCGATTCATTGAAGAAATTATCTATATTTATACGAACTCAGGAGCTAAAAGATTGCACTTCATCAACTAATGCGAAGTCCTAAGTACACTGGACGTTGTACTAAAATTATGGGATACTTGAATTATACCTAATTAGTAAGCCAACCGTTACTCTGATAACTAAGGTATGTGACATAAACATTCGTAGAACAGTGTAATTAAGTAATAAGACAAGTAATAAATAAAATCAGTTTTTTTTAAATGCGTAATTCTTTATTTCATGAAAATTTCGTGACTTTAATATAAAATAATTATTAATAATACACCCAGGGTCATATTTCGTCATTTTTTTTCAATTTGAATGAATGAATGAATAGAACACACATGACTTGATTTCCACAGTGGACTTTGAATCGAGGTCAAAGTTTCAATCATCGGATGGATTTCAAACTAGGCTGCAAGCCATTCCAATTAGTTGAGCAGGCTTGTAAAGTAAAGTATTGATTTAACTGATATAGATAGATAGTTGGCGCCTGAGATCTAAAATTCCTCATCCGGACATTAATGCTCATTGTACCTACGTAGGCGATCGTATGTGATCGACCGAGTTAAGCGAAGACAGACGGTCGTTTTATGGATGGGTGACCGCTAGTGAAAAAAATTCATGGGCGCTACCGAAAACGTATGGACCATACGTTTTTGTTCGCGGATTGTTGCAAAGTAGATTAATTCTTGGTTTGTACTTATAAGAGTAGTATTATAAATAAGATTCGCTTCGATAACCCATTCCTGCTCCAGACCTTATAAAGACAGTGCATGAGAGACGGAACAACGGAGCCTACAGCAATATCGTGCAAATGTTCGCATTAAATTAGCTATAACGAATTGTAAATTACTTATTTTAGGGCCTCCACCTTGCTGGATGGTAGAACCTGATACTGCTCGTCCACCAGGGTTGGCTGGTAGAAAATGCTATTAGGCATTATGTTGGCCCTATGTTAGCCTTTATGGTGACATGAAAATTAAAATAAAATGTAATAATCATACGATTTTAAACCGACTTCGAAAAAGGTCGGAGGTTCACAAAAACCGACTACAAAACTATACCTAAAGTTTAAAATAATTGTAATTTGTGTGCACAGGTCCCTCCCACAGTCACAGTCGAGTCGAGTCGAGTCGTTCACGATTCACGTTATCTTTTTCAGTCAGGCTGGCAGTTTATCTATATATATAAAAGGAGAAGGTGACTGACTGACTGACTGACTGACTGACTGACTGACTAACTGACATATCAACGCAGGGCCTAAACTATAAGGGCTAGAAACTTGAAATTTTGCACAGGGGTTCCTTTTATAACGTAGGGGAGCACTAAGAAAGGATTTCTGAAAATTCTCCCCCTAAGGGGGTAAAAGGGAGGTGCAAAGTTAGTATGAAACTTTGCCGTTTTTGAAGTCTTTAGACGGGTAGACGTCGTTAATGGGTCTAATTCTACGCGAGCGAAGCTGCGGGCGTCCACTAGTTCCATATAAACATGAAAGTTAACTTCATAACGGCAGGGCGGGATGCGTGAAAGCATTTTCTAGCGAAAAAAAAAGTTTTGTGGAGTATAGGTACTCTCGAACTGCCTCAAATGTGATTGTGGGAGGGACCTGTATCCACAAGCGAATTACTATAATTTTTAACTTTTTAGTTTTGAAGTCGGTATTTTTGATTTTTAATTCATATTTGACAATTGATCGATTTTTAATCGATTTATGGCTATCTCGGATAAGAAGAAGATGAAGAAGATTAGTTAGAAAGGCCTTTGTCCCGTTATGGACATCAAAAGGCTGATGGGTAGAAAGACGAAATAAATTGCTAATTGTTTACACATATAAGACCTACACAATACGAAATGTTTTCTGGAGAAAGATCACAATTATATTTCTAATACTGAGGTGCATAAAAACCTGATTAGTGATACGTTTAGAATACAAAATGCACCTCTATATGCATTTGATACAATCAGCATGCAGAGCACGCACCTTATCAGTGTAAATTGGTTTTATCGGTGAGTTTGAATACTCGTCGAGAGATGGGAATCTGGTTTTATAACGGGCTCCCTTGCCACAGAGGGCTTCCGTTATTTCTGAGCTGAAAGTAAGAATACTGAAAATTTAAGTAAATGTTTAGTCATATTGTGTTCCCGATTAACGTAGATAGCACATGTAGTTAGTTATAGTGTAGTTATAGGTTAAGTAGGTACCTACTCACTGGAAAAAAAAATTAATAACAAATCGCGTCGATCGTATGTGACCAACAAGTTTAAGCAAAGACGGGCGATATCGATTTGCGGATGGGTGTTGCAAGTGGCAAAATTTCATGGATACCACCGTGCTTTCGAGGGCACGTTAAGTCGTCGGTTCCGGTTGGTTTCAATTGTAAAACAATTGTGAAGCTATGTAGAAGGCTTTAGAGAGATTTGAGAGCATTTCTGGGTGGGCCACTAACCCCTCCACCAATCCACAGTGGAGTAGCTTAGTGGAGTAAGCTTTAGACATACAGCCACAGCTGCGGAAGTGACCCGTGCCCATCAGTGGAACGTTGATGGGTTGTAAAGTAGGCAATTAAATTCGATAAATAAGTATAGTTTTTCGGCGAACGGTTTTACAAACTACATTCAAAGTGGTTGGAAATGTATTCCTAAATTACCTTATTATAAGACATACTTATTTAAAGCTGATATTATAATATTAAAAACTGTTTACTAAAGATAATATTATAAAATGTTTCTGAGCATGTTAATATAAAAAATTATTTCAGAATCTCTTATTCGTAATCATTTAAGTTAATTACCATGTTAAAATCATGTTAATTAAATTGTCAATGGGACCCTTATTTGATTCTTTGATCTTGATCATGCGGACGTAGCTAATAAATAAAATGATAAGAACGCACCTGACGATATATTATACGTTTAGTGGTTGGAGTATAATTCAAATAAACCTTGATAGGCATTTAAAAAGCAGAAGCTGTTGAATGACGAATAGCAATACGAATAAAATTGTTGGAGGAGGTATAAACCTTTTTCTACAGCAATAGGAGTGTCATAACTAATGTAGCATTTATTTCTAATGATTTAGGGCTAAGTTCCCTTACAATTATTTATTCTTATCCTTTGCCAATACCATTCAATACTTAGCAATAAACTTAGTAGTGAATTATAACAAGGCCAAACGTGAATTGATGTCAACATGTCAAGTGATTTTTTTTTACTGTACCTAATATGAAAGTGTTTTTTTTATAATACTTCTGTTAGACTATCGTTTATTGTTTATATCTTCTTGTCTCGTGCTATTTATGTTCTTGTCTAACTAAAACTAAGTATGTAATTCATTTTTGAAATTCATAACTCGGACCCCTGACATTTTATGTTTCACAGTTACCCATTGAATTTGTTAGTATTGTCAACTTCGCTCTTCAATATCAAGAGAGATGATTCATGTGCTGCATATACCGTATCCGAATTAATTTGACTTTTCATAATCTTTGTTATTCTCTTTATTTCCCGTAAATTATGCACGCGTTTGTATCGCTTAACTTCGATAGCTTAATGGTATAACTGAAGCCTTTCCGATACATGGTACCAGTGTTAACGTATCTGTAAATCGATGTTTTAATTAATCCCTAAAATAATCTTTGTTCGAATTTTAAAATAATGATTTCCCTTTTTGTCGATATGTCTTATCGAGGTAATTTATGTACATGTATAGATACGAAGGAATTAAATTAATTTGTGGAAAATAAAGCAGAAATAACTTTGTATTTTAACATAAGACATAGGCACATATAGTAAATTGTCACTTAAAATGAGAAACTTAAGGGTAGTATAAATATTTCATATTACATATGTAGAACTTAAGTACGTTTGAGTGTGCGTACGTATGTGTGAGTGTGCGTGCGTTATGTATATTAATTTGTATGTTAAAATGATTGGTAAGTATTATTAATATAAATTAATGATAATAAATAATATAAAATTAAAATTAATATTGTTTTGAGTGTTTTTATTTACTATTTATAATGTTAATGCAAAGTCTTTTCAATATAATATATGTATATTTGAATATTATTACTGTTTCATTCTTGTACGTTTTATTGATTTTTTTATGTATTTAGTTACATTGGGCCTTGAATTTACCAAAATTGTATACACTAGTAATATTCTCTGCCAAGTCGGTATACATTTTTGCACCTTCATATGTTATTCTGGACATGCAATAATTAGTGCGTAGTTTAGGCAGGCACAACTGACTTATAATAAATAGTTTCGTCTTTTTGCATCTAACTAGTAGTTAATTAATCTTCCAATATTAAGAATAAATCAGTCTCAAAATATGTTTGCAAATGAAAACTTCACTTAGGTACGTTTTGTATCATTATATTGACGTAATTTTCAGGTAGGTACACCGAATGCAAGTAATAATTTTGAAATGGTTTCGAAGACTAAAAGAACAATATATTTTGTTCCAGAAATGCATGAAGATACTGTGCTCATATAACTTTAACAATATTCCCCAAGAAAGGTAAAACTTTACCGAACAAAACATTAGGAAGATACGAAAGTATGAAAGTATATGAAACAGGAATTTCTCCGAAACTTGTCGTCTGTAGATCCTTAATTAAAGACATCATATCCAGGCGTACAGCTGGTACGTGGTCCAATGCCAATTTTCATACGCACTATGTTAGGAAATCGCGGCTTTTTACAAAGTTGCATTGCAAAAAACAAATATTCCGGGCATGTAGGTCAGTGAGTGACCCACATACATTTGCGTCATGGGTCCTAGTTATGGTCCTTGTAGCTGAGGAAAATTTTTATTGAAAATTATTATGGCAGATAAATGTACGATGTACTTGATGATAATCTACAAGAAATCCTAACAAAGGGATGTATATTGTTAAGATTTCATTAACAAAACAAATGTACCTATAGTCTTCAGGAATAATATTCGATTTAATATTCAATTTTACTCACAGTTGCAATAAAAAAAAAAATCTTTCATCACTTCTTGCTTGTGAATTCTTGTTCCAAAAGTAGTTTTTCAGAAACAGTTTTTAAACAATTAACAATTTTCAGAACATTTTTTAGTTTTCTATAAAAACTGGTAGTTTTTATTATTAAATTGCTATAGATGTCTATAGCTTTAATAAATGAAAAGTTAAAATAATTATATTAAAAGACAAAATAAATAAAACAGAGAGTCGTAGCGATTTTTACTCGTAGTGCGTGAGAGAATTTCTACCCTTAGCAGTCTAGCTAGATAGTTCAAACTTACACCGTTAATAGGTCGTGTGCTTTGAATAGTTGGACCGTTGGATCCTTAGTTGCCTTGCCTCGATGGGTCGGGGAGACTTGGTCTGTAGCCAAATACTCGTGTGAGCACTTTTTTACCTTTAATTTAAGTTGTTAAAAGGGTGCCTCTTATTAGGATGTAGTCATCGTATAATTATCCTGTATTGTTAATACTTATAAGTATCCTTCAGGATCTGTCACGTGTGTCATGGGTGGCGCTGCCTGCTCGTTTGCTATCTCTTGTTATCTTCGCTTGCCCAATGGGACCCTATCGTCATTTTTATTCGCATGATGAAATTATATCTACAATAGGGGAATTCGTTAGATGTTTGTTAATAGATTCATTTGTCTTGTCTTAGCTGAGTACAGATAACATATTGTACCTAATCAAGCATTAACAGGCAGACATCCTTTGTGCTTCATGCTCTGTGATGCGTCATGTTGTCAGGAAAACAGATGTAGTATAAGGCTTTAAGCTTTGCTGATTGACTGTATTACTAACGTTCTAGTTAGGCCTTGTAATGCCGTGTGTAAGATATTAAGCCATTATAATAGGTAGATATGTATGTTAACACTAAATGTTAACCGTTTAAATGCAGCTCTGGGAAATACTAAGTATTTGAATTATATTGGCTTATTGCGGCAATGGTCATTACGACAACTGACCACGCTCCTCCGGCGCTGATTGGTGGTAAAGTTACTTGGCAACCCGATTGTCTGAAGATTTAAGGCCGCCTTACACGGCATGACGACTGTTATCTGACGATAACGACCGGGGCCAATGGTTTAAGGTCTTGCTTTAGAAAATTTGCCACTACCGGTCACCCGACTGCCTGGCGGCTTAGCACTATCGAAATTCATTGAGCTGCGGAGCCATGAGCGCTACATACCTCATACCATAGAGCTACCTACTTATAAACTCAAAATTATATAAAGAAACAAAAAGAAATACTAAACATATCGAAACATTTCCAATCAAAGTATATTAATACAATCTAAAGTCCTTATGATAATAAAGTTACTTAGCGATAATTACACAAGTTTAAGGGCTCGAAGAAAGTTATCTTGAAACCATTCCAATATTGATAAGTGTTCAAAGTTGAAGCAATCTCTGGATTATTTATCACGGCTAATTCAATTAGAAGAATATTCGTAGATCAGGGATAATCTGTTGTTTAATATATTAAGGGAAAAGCACAGTTCAAATTGATTTTAGAAAATTTAAATTTGAGTGAAAAATATCTATTTAATAACTTTGTTTTGAGTTAATCCTAAAGGTTTCGCCATTTCTGTTGTCTATCCGTACCTACTTATGTTCTAGGTGAATGACCTATGAGGGATAATTTTCATTTGTCTTTTATCCATGTTATGGTTTCTGTTATAATGTGTTCCATGGTAATAATATTTTACTCGTGATAAAAACCTAGTTATTTCAACACGATCTTATATTATTAACATAACAATATTATACGATGTTATATTGTTTTCACTTCCTCTGTTTTAACTGGCCAGGATTAATCACAATGACATGGACAATTTCGTTTAAAGGCACGCAAAGGCAGGCAAAAGGATAGTAACGAGACGGACCAAATAAATTGCGATACGAGGAGGGTGGAGTTTTCGTCATTCAACGTCTGCTTCTTTTAGCTTTTAATTAACTTTTTGCTGCCGAAGGATAAATTGAGCACCAGTCATAGATCAACTTTCATTATAGATTAAACTGTAAAAAATAATCTTTACCCGTCATAGCGCGACTGCGCTTGTAGGTACTTATAGTGAACCATGTCGAATGGTAATTTTTTAATTTTCTTCAACCATTACGTCTCAGTGTTCGCATGTGCATTCTTAGAGTTATTGTTTATTACTTTTAATTTATTATAGTTCGTTCTTTTATTAAATTTATTTTCATGATATTTTTTTTTAATTGTTAATCTATCAAACAAGCTCGCAGCTTTTTGAGTAATCATCCTCTTGTAACGAACCTCGAGCAAAGCTTTACTATAGAACTAGGCAATTAATGTTGTATATCGATAGTAATATCAAATTGGTATTGTCAGTTGTCAACAGTCAGGATGTTGGTAAATTTTTTTCTTGATAATGATTGCCCTGGTTGAGGCTATTTTCAATGGAACTTGTAGCATGATATTTTATTTAAAAGCTTCTATTTAACTTCACTCGTATGCATGTATGTCCTGGAATCTTGCAATCAATATTTCACCCACTTCCACTGAAGCTATCGAGCTGAAATTTGGCACACATATTTGGTTCCAATGACAATGTACGGAAATGAAAAAAAAAGTTATAAAATCTTTTTTTTTTACGGTAGGTATAATATTTATTATTGTATAAAATCACATCTTTTTTAGTATTGATTTAAGTGAAAAAATTTAGAATAGTAACAATAATAGTAAAATGTAGAATAGAATAGATTTTTACCTTCATTGTACGCAAGTAGCATATTATTATGTCTTCTACTGTCTACTATCAGTTTTAGTGTGCCACTTTCAGTCTAAACTCGTTTCATTATATACCTTTTTTACGCTTCATACATCGGTGTCTTTACCTACACTGAGTACTTGGCACCGTTAGCTTCAATAGTTGCCATGTTTTATTTGCTGTCACTGAAACAGAGTTTGTTTAGAAATACTGGGGGGCGGTGCCGACTCAGTTAGGAGGAGTGGCGAGCGATTTATTCTTAACCACGTCGCCAAGCTACTGTGTTGGTACAATTTAAGTGATAAATATTAAAGGGTATAGAAAGTATAATATACATAATATATGTATATATATATTATATATTTCCTTCAAGCTTATACTAACAGCAATTAATAATCTGCATAAATGAATAACTCCCACTGATCTAACTATCGCAAGTTACCAACAAATATACCCGTACATTTAAATTTTAATTTATTTACTGAATATCTGCTGTCCGCGGCTTCGTTCGTGTTAAATTTATATTTATAGTAGGTACCTATACACTGAAAAAATATTGAAATTGATTTTTTTTATCTCAAGAGAACACAGTATTAGATTTAAAGTATCTTAAATTTTAATCCAGGATTTTTTATCAAAATTGTTCTAGCCGTTTGGGCGTGAAGAAGTAACAAACATACAAAAACACACACACGTTTATAATATTAGTGTGATTTTTCAAAACACTAGGTAAATAGGCAAGTTTCATCCAAGACCATAGGTGACGGTGACCCTTTACCATCAGATAGCCCGTATGATAAAAGTTTAATGGTAGTGTTTCAATGGTGTTATCGAGAATATCTGCAGATTGCTATTCTGAGAGGACAAAGCAGTAAATCAGGGAAAGATAATAATGTAATAGAACGCTATTTGACTCACAAAAATACATTATCTTGGTAGCCGCAGACGGTAAAAGTTAACATAAATCTGGGGTTTTAATGTTGGTCATAAATTACGAAAGCTATTAACCACATACCTGGAACTCGTCATTGTCTAATGAATAAGAACAGGAAAATAAATGGGTTATGAAAGTCACACCTGCCTCACTTGGTAGACCCTGTATATATGTTAGTTTACCACCTATACCACCACCACCAAAACCACCGTGTCTTTATTCCAACAGTGGGCACGGGTGTCCTCTTCGAATGGGAAGGGCTATATGCCATGATCCACATTACTGCCAAAGTGCGCATCGGGTAGAGGTGGCTTTAAGAACATTATTTAGGTAACTCTCAGGCATGTAAGATTTCTCACGATGTCCTATCACCAATGTTCATGTTGTTCTTCACCTTGTTTCATACAAACCAATACGGCCTGTATTACGTAAATTAATGAACCAATCTGCTATGGAGCAGTTCACCACGCTGCTCCGATATGTAGCTAAGATACCGCAGCTTCTTTGCTCTATGTTTGCCTTTGTCTTAGTGTTCTTAACAATGTTTACAAATAATTACGAAGAACGTGTCGGTTAGTTAAAGCGTGTAATAGCTGCTAATCAAAACATGTCTTTGGAAGCATAATGAACCGTAGCTTTATCCTACTTGTACCTCCCATTTCGACAGGTTCGTGTACAAAAATAATAAGTAAATTCTATGCTAAGCATCGAGATATACTGGCAGACAATGACCACCTTTTGTGAGCAAGTAATGCAACGAGCGTCCATAGCCTAGTGGCACGCGTGTAGCGTTCATAGCCCAGTGGCTAGCGTCGATTCAATGTGATTTCGATCACAATGAATCGACGCAACGAGAGTTAAGCAACGACGGGCGCGGTTGGTTTGTGGGTGACCGCTAATGGCAAAATTTTATGAATGGTACCGTGCTTCGGAAGTGAAGGTGCCGTTGGGTTTTAGTTTATTCTGGTTGAGCCCCATATACCTGTCCTTTTTTTCTTGGACTGATAAGGCAGGATGCGTAAATGCATTTCCCAGTAAAAACAAAGGCCGGTAAAACGATGAGATATATAGGTATACATTAAAAGGCCGGGGTTTAAAACTTTGAGATATACTCGTAGATATATTTCATTGAGAAGTTTAACGATTAGCGCCATGCAACTACATAGTTACAATCGTTCATAAATCACTCGTCCGTCGATGTTTCGTTATTTTACATATTATGTTTCCTTAAAATACATACAACTAAACATACGTTCTTTGCATAGTCCTGATGGACTGGACTGGTTGGTCGGAGTAGGTACTTTGACCTTTTCGGTGAAATATTTAGTTTCCACACAACGTGAGTCAGTCAGTTTGATGAGTGAATATGCTTCGGACGAACGAACTTAGTAATTGAATGACTTGAAAAAATATAATAATTTATCATCCACTACATAGTCAGAAATTTACGATGACAACTTTTATGTTTTAATTTTTTTGTTTTGCTTGACGATATTCCGACAGTGACTAATTTTCCGAAAGGTGTGTTATGGCTTGCGGTCGGGAGAAAATAAATCGTTGCTTTGTGTTGTTTTATGAAATGTGTTTTATGAAATCCAGACCTACCTATTTAAAATGGTTATTGGAATTTATAATAGGCAAACTATAATGTAACGATATTAACACATTAAAATTTACGTTGTATCACGATTCAACCGTTAGATGGTTAGGTTTCACTATCGTCTAGTAAAAAATAGTGAGTAATACAGCTGGCGATATCTGCAGTAATACAGCTGGCGATATCTATTATCAATATTATAATTAATAATTTTGTAGCGGCGCTCATAGTTGATTTACAATTAAATTGAATATATTAAATTGTTTTGTCATCAGCACCAAAGGTAGGTATGTAGTACTAAATTATTTAATTTGAATTGAATTTAACTATATTATAGCTTAACCCCCGAACCCATCAGTTGGACAAAGAAAAAACTGTTTCGGTGGAATAATTATGGTAAAAGATACTTCCTGGCTTAGAGTATCTATTTTTTATTTTTTATTTATTTATTTAATTTTTATGCACATACACGATAAGACATATTTAAACACATTATTACATGAAATTATGCACAAATCTATATATAAATGTAATACATATTCTAAGCTTTCTGGTAGTCTTCTTTCGCACGGTTGTGGGGGTTGAGGGCATTTATAAACCCAGTGCGCTTGGAGACTGGATAAAAAGTAATAATTGATAGTCGTGCTACCATCTTTATACTAAGACGTTGGTTCTTTAGCATTAACGTGATGGTTGTTTAACACGTTCCAGCTAAAGTATTTTTGAAGGTAAGCGGAGTTTGATCCATGTCTTACCATGAATAACGGCAAACAACCTTTATGAATATTAGATCATTCTTAGAAAAAAAATTGGCAACTCATTACTTCCGGCAAATGGATGACTTAGCATTCCTGAAATTTCGCAGTAACAAAACGTGAAGGATTTATGAGCTTTCAGGTTCACAAGGTCAATGCCATTTGGATAGGCGATTGAAGTAATAGCAGTGGAATCGCACTTACTACGTCAAAATCCCAATGTATGTAGGGTTAAAATGTTTTTAGAAAGTCAAGATTGTTGGATGTACAAAAATGCATTTGGGAAAAGTCATTGAATCGTAAAAATAATTCTGTCTTGCTTTGTCGACAAAAAAGTAATTGTATTCGAGAAATTTTTGACCAATTTAGGTACTTTCTCCCAGTAGTTAGCTCAGTGTAGTAACAATGACTTATTTCAAAGTACGTCATACCTACCAAAAATGTAAACAATATTCAAGGAAACCTAATCTTTTTAATTTGTTAATATTATTACAGAAAATTATTTTCTTATGTCTTATTAAATCCTCAATGTAAATGTACTCTAAATGAAACTGTTTAAAAAATCAGATGATAAAGGCCTATGATGATGAGATGTCCATAACGAACAATGGTCAATTACAATATACAATCAAAAAATGCAAGTACGATCCATTTTGCATTGCACACAAAAACTGTTTATAAAGTAGGCAACATCGTTATCCACACGAGTGCCTATAAGTCAATGTCTGTAATCTGATAATCGAATTCATTACAGTTTTTATTTTATGAGTCACGCGAACTTAAGCTGGTAGCATTTCCTGATAAATAACTAACGTGTTGCTAATTGATGGGATTTCTTGTCATTTATTGGTTACGACCCATTATTGTCATCATTCAGTCATTACACTTCTCTCCTGTCTGGATGCACTCTTCTCACAGTTTCTACGAACTGAGGTCTTGTGAACAGCCTGAGTGTCTGAGGTTTTTAGATCGCTCAAAAACCTAGCTAAACGATCAATGTATTAACCCGAATGTTATGCCAGTTATGTTTTTTTTTTTAAATATAGTTTAGTCTGAAAACTCCTTGTATGGCTAAAATATTATTTAAATTATTAACTGATGTTTGTAACATTACATATTTATATTTTATATTCCTATTTGATTAATATCTTAATTTGATTTAAACTTTAGAGGATCTGGGTTCGATCCCCTATTCGGGAAACAACTATTGGGTTTTTCTAACTTGAAATGCCCGGTAGCTGCTCGGAGTCTGGATTTGTGCTCGGTGTATGGCTATAGGCAGCTATTGCATGAGCCCTAAACATGACTGACTTAGAACCAGACTCCTACTAACAAGTACTAACTGGACTATTACTAACACCAACTAACAGGACTAACTATCACTAACTGTCCCCAGTCCTCATACCTACTAACGAACTGACCAACTAATTTTCTAATTAACTCTCTCAACTAATTGGACTAACCATCCCAGTCCCTAATTGAGTCTTGTTCAAAGTCAGTCACAGTTGTTATGGGCGGCAGCGGATGGGTGGTGCTGCAAGCTCGTTTGCTATCTTGTATCCATAAAAAAAACATAACTGGCGAAAAGTGAGTGTACTACTCACTTTAGTTATCTACAACAGCGGGTTTTTTAGTTTATTAAATAACATTAATAAACTAAAAAATCGGGTCCGATTTGACTGATGTACATACACTAGGTAGTACCCATATGCCAAAAAATGAATATATTATGTCTATGTTTGTCTATGTCTATGTTTGTACTTATATATAAGTAACTAACATTATTATTAAGTTTTTCAATTGTTACTAACAAAAATATGGATCAATATCCGAAATAAAAAACTATTATTATTACTATTATAATTAAATCATAATCTTAACGAATACGGTAACGGTACCCTTAAACGAATTATTTGATTTCCAAATTGAACATTAACATCACCAGCTATACTCGTACTCTTCCTGTTTTGATTGAAACGTAATCGGATATCCGGTAGCAGTTATCATTTCATTCTCTCTATCCGGAACAAATCCCTCGTTATTGGGTTTCAAGACGGTCTTCTGAAGTGATTTGTTAGTATCCATGTCACCGGAATATTGTTTGAACAGACTTATATTAATAACGCCAAAGCCTGATAAATAGGTTGAATATTTTAAATGGGTTTTAGGCAAAACTAGCTGTGTCCACAAAATGTTTAATCGATACCGAATTTGACTAAAACTGCGTCTGCATTATTAAAATTTTGTAAATATGAAAAAATGTAATATATTTAACAAACTAAAAAAAATTTGGTGTCGAATCGTCATATTTTTGTTGAATCCACAGATTAAAACAAAAATATTAAAAAAAAAAACAAATGAGAAACGGCACCTAAAGCACCTACTAAATTATATTACTTTTCTTTGCGGATCCTATCAGCTAGAGATTCTATTGACTAGTGAATCCAATAGCTGTCAATTGCCTTGATTTGAATTGAAACAAAAACACTCGATAGTAAACAGAAAACGTCTAGGTTTAATGTAATGAAGTACGTGTCGAGATCGTTCACACTAGCACTTCGCCTCGCAGCTTCGCTAGATGACATATCCCAGAGAAACCATGCACGTTTCACGGAAGTAGCCCATGTCACGTTTTAACTGCTCATCGATCTCTATGAAGACATCATGTTAATTTGGTGTTTTATGGACTCGTGAAAGGAGAAAAAGCTATTAAACAATTAAAAATAACATACATATATAATATCTTTGATGTATGTTGTTGCCGTGTAAATTATACGTAGGTACCTACAATTTATTTCGTGGTTTTATTTTATCCCAACTGGAGAAATAAAGCCATTCCGTGACCCGTACCCAACACTGGAAAATTGAAAGGGTTCTGATGTGTATTGCTACAGCATTACATTACTTCACTACATGTAGGCAGAGTATGTTAGAAATTTACGTAATTTCCATTGCTCCATAACATCGCCTGTTAATTACATGTCGTGTAGCATGTAAAAACAGTCCTTTACATTGACGGTAACGTACGTGACGTAAAACTGACAAAGTCCAGGCAAATTAAAATCTGATGGGGTTGCTTCAGACCATCACTTATCAACTTTTAAATGTGAAGTCGCAATTGAGCACGAAGCCCCGATTACGAGGGGATGGCACCCTATGGAACCACATAACTAACCACACGCCCTTTGTCTGAGGACTGACTTGGAGAGCTCGCCTGGTTGTTCAGAATTCGCTTTTCACTTTCCCCGTACGAAATGTTCCCTGTAGTACATTACCTAGGCATTTGGACAGTCGGTGTAAAAGTTTGAAGCTTTATTAATTATCTAACGTAGATTATACTCATAAAACAAGGAGCTGACAATTCGACGACTCTCTGGCGTGGTGACCCTGATTGCTAAACTGCGGGTCCCGTTTTTGAATCCCAGCCGGGATAGATATTTATTTCACAGATAATTAAGTCTTATTTCGCAGATATTTGTGTAATGGTCATGGATGTTAAATTGTCTTATTTTCTGTGTGCCCGCCAACCGAAATACTGCTCTGCTGCTGCTGACATGGCATTCGTAAAATATGTCAGCTACGTTTGGCATATAAAATAAAGAAGCAGCTTCTATTTAACTTGAACACTAGTTCAAGTTTTCTTTAAGTTCTTTGGAAATTCGACTAGTTATTCCTAGAATAACTAGTCGAATTTCGACTTTGACTAGCGAAAAATTATAGATTGCTAGATTTGCGCTAACATGCTATATCTATGTTTTATAGTCTGTGATCGAAGGCATCTATCAAAACACACCCATAAATAATGCAAGCAGAGACAATGTTCATGTACTACATCCAACTCCTCTTTCATAGCAATCGTGCAATTAAGAAAAACTCGTGTTAATTCTTGAATAGTCGTAAAATTGGTGTTAAAAAAATTGCCTCGCTGTCACCCACCCGCTTATATCGTAAAAGCATTGCGTCTCCCCCAAAAATTACACCGAAAGTTGCGTTTTTATTTCGCAAACACCGAACGTTGTTAAAGTTCTTATCGTTAATGACAGTGCAGTTGATCCAAAAGATAAAATAACAATTAACTTACTACTGATTCTTTAGGCTTAGATACTGCTGACTCTTTAGGATAAACATAACATAACACTTGTGTATCCCCGAAGGAGTTTAAATTTTTTTAGTAGACAATTGACATTTATACAAAGTGTGTGTCATTAAAGCCGTCATCCCAACAATAAAAAAGTGAATAAATGTTGTAATAGTATAGAATATCATTTTAGAATTATTCGAAGTACCTAATCGGTATAGATAGAAAACGTAATTGATATCGTGATGATCAAATTTATTTTGATGAACTTTTCTATGAACAGAAATTTAACTATGTACTTAGTTGTTTTGGTTATACTTATTTTATCACGTGCTGTTTTGTTTTCTCTATTTTGACCATATACATTTTAGTCCGGTCAATTTAGACATAAAAATAGTGATCAAATAAAGAAAATTCCGACAGAGCCAAATCTTCGTAGAGACCTTAGGTTTACCACAAGGAATAAAGTGTCAAAAGTCCCCATCAATCCCATGTGTGCGTCGAGACTTATTCGGGTCCCAAGGTCAAAATTTTAGGTTTTTTAGATTTTTCTCGAAAACGGTAAGTTTTATCGAAAAGTACCTTAGAGCAAAGTTGTAGATCTTAAAATTCTCTATAAAAATGGTCCCTATGATTTTTTCTCTAAGACCCACTATTTCCCAGATATTGCGCTTGTAAGAATCATGTTCTACATAGTATGCATACATATGCCACGTATACAGGGTGTAATCGTTAAGTGTGCACAGGCGATTATTCCGTAACTATTAAAGATATCAAAAAACTTTAAACTGATACCGAAAGCACATTGCCTAATGAGTAAAATGACAATAATAACTTTTTAAAAATAAAACGACAAATATCCAAAAATTTTACATTAAACACTCCCATACATTTTATTTCTTAGTAAGTACAACATTTTGTATTCAAAGCAGATGATCGAAGTTACGTCCTCGTTGTGCAATACAATGACGAGATCTATTTACAGTTTTTAAATGAACTTTCTTTAAAATTTACGCAGTAATTAAAGCAATTGCACGACGTACACGATTCTGTAACTCTTCTAGGCTGTGAACTCTCTCAGCGTACACGTGGTATTTGACAAATCCCCAATAGGAAGAAATCACAAGGCGTGAGATCCGGTGTCCGGGGATCTGGCAGGCTAAGGGGTTGCACTATTATTGGCTATTAAGCCATTCAAATTATTTCGTAAGAAATTCATTACAACATTTGTATTATGTGCAGGTGCTTCATTCTGTTGAAAAATTATCGACCTTCTTTCATCGTCTGGAATTGGTTCCTTAGAACTCTTAAGACTTAGCATATCGTTTTGTACAAAGGTGAAATATCTCTGTCCAGTTAAGATTCCATTGTAAAAATATGGCCCAATGATTCGATCTCCAAGAATACCACCAGAATTTGAATTTAGAATGAACACCAAAGAGTATGTTTCTTTTTGTTTTTTTTTTATGTTGCTTTTCAGTCAGTTCAAATCAATACGATATTGAAACAAGGTTTATTATTAATTTGAAGTGGTAAAATAATTAATCTACACGTGTAGATACACGTGAAATTCATCAATATCATATCATACATTATTATAAAATTATAAGGGTAAAATGGTAAGGGTAAAAGGGTAGTCCACTTAAAATAAGGAAAGTAAAACCTTTCTACTATCTCATACTAAATGTATGGGAGTGTTTAATGTAAAATTTTTGGATATTTCTCGTTTTATTTTTAATAAGTTATTATTGTCATTTTACTCATTAGGTTAAGTACTTTCGAAATCATTTTAAAGATTTTTGATATCTGTAATACTTACGGAATAATCGCCTGTGCACACTTAACGATTACACCCTGTATACATAATTAGGTACTCAAGCAAGCAAAAATGCCTACTCGTGTCTCTTTTATGTATACATTATACTATTCTAAGAAAATTTACTCTAAAATGACCGCCGGTCCCTTACCGAATCCCCTCTACTTGAATAACAGATATTTAACATTTGTAAAAAATACACGAAACAAAAAGCAAGTACAGCTATCTTGTCTTCCTCCAACATCGGCATCTGCTACTCAACATTTGTTTCGAGTATACTATCAAGTTCAGACATGGCAAGGCAATGAACTGAACCCTGAAGACTGGGCTTGGAAATTGATAAATAATACTTTGGAACCGATTCGAACTTTACTGCCTTACATTATACTTTACATTTTGAAGTATACTCGAAACAAATGTTGAGTAGCAGATGCCAATGTTGGAGGAAGACAAGATAGCTGTACTTGCTTTTTGTTTCGTGTATTTTTTACAAATGTTAAATATCTGTTATTCAAGTAGAGGGGATTCGGTAAGGGACCGGCGGTCATTTTAGAGTAAATTTTCTTAGAATAGTATAATGTATACATAAAAGAGACACGAGAAGCCATTTTTGCTTGCTTGAGTACCTAAATATGTATATACGTGGCATATGTATGCATACTATGTAGAACATGATTCTTACAAGCGCAATATCTGGGAAATAGTGGGTCTTAGAGAAAAAATCATAGGGACCATTTTTATAGAGAATTTTAAGGTCTACAACTTTGCTCTAAGGTACTTTTCGATAAAACTTACCGTTTTCGAGAAAAATCTAAAAAACCTAAAATTTTGACCTTGGGACCCGAATAAGTCTCGACGCACACATGGGATTGATGGGGACTTTTGACACTTTATTCCTTGTGGTAAACCTAAGGTCTCTACGAAGATTTGGCTCTGTCGGAATTTTCTTTATTTCAATTGTCTAAATTGACCGAACTATTTAGAGTTATTATTGTTCGGTTATTCGGTGGTTGGGACCCTAAGAGTCCGACTCGCACTTGACCGATTATTTTTTTAGGTAAGTTATGAGTATGTACCCATACATCCATACCCATGTCCATGTACCATATATCTGAATATGGTTATGTTTTATTATATGGTTTAAATTTAATTGAAACTCCATAAATATTACACGCAATTAAACTGTTTACAAGCTACTAAGAAAATTAATCAAGTATGTATATAAGTATGTAATTTTTTTACAATCAGAATCAAATACATGATATCAAATGCGGTGTCTGTACCGCTAGAATCTCTCGCTTCAATGTCGGGGAACGTCAGGCAAGTGACACGCGTGGCACTGATTGGTTATTGTGAAATAATGGCCGATATACAAAAAAATACCCAGTGTATGTCGCGTGGTGAATGTGAAATTTTTAGTTTTTGTCAATGTTCGATTGGTTGGTATAATACAATTTAAGAGGATATCACAAGCGAACAAGTCGACACTTTTTCCATACAAACGTAGTCCCCTGTTTCCTCCTAGGATAAAGAAGTTACAGAAGAGAAAAAAATACCATACGATTTATACGTACCTCTGCCAAGACTGTACGTTTTGTTTTTTTTCATAATTTGATTAATAGAAGAGAAAAAAAATCTTTTGAAATCAAAAAAATCGACTTTTTTTACATACATTTTCAAACATCAAGCAAACTGGTAATTACTAACATATCCCAAAAAAGCAAAACGTACGGGCATAGCTTTGACCCTGTTCTACATTTTAACTGAAAGAAATATTGAAATCGGTCTAGATTTCGAGGAGGAAACAGGGGATTACGAAAGGACGATTTTCTTAATTTTACGTAGGTAAAATCAGTTCGAGACTGCACTTCTCTCTATCGCACGCTAAGGGGCTCAGCGCGACGGCAATATTTTTGGTAAAAACCTATTCTTCAAAAGTGACGGTCGACTGATATCCTCTTAAACAGATCTTACGTTCAAATTATTATTCTAGGTTAAATAATGGTTTGTAAATAATTTATTTTTATTTTTTTATTTGTTAAAAGAACTTCGTCTTTTAACGATTTTAATCGAGACTCTTGATCAAGGTATTTAATACATTCATAGATGTAAGAAGTAGTAAAAAAAGGCAGATCTGCCATAGGCGAAGTAAACGTGAAGACTCGAAAACGTGCCAATTGGTACGTTTTTTGAGTACTCACCGTCGCGAAGGGTTTATTTATTTATGGGCGCAATTTTTATCATTGGATTCTATGGAGTTGGCATATCTATAGTATAAAAAATCATTGGGCACGGTTAACACGGTCGAAAGTAAATGAGTTATGCCACTAACATCCCTATAGCTTAGCAACAAAATATTTTCTTGGACAATGGCGGTAATCACCTAACAGATTTTTCGATATCGGCCGGATTTTGGCACGTTATTGTATGGCAGTACGATCTGCTCGTTAAAAATAATGAGCGCGTCATAAATAATACATTTGTCGTCCCTTTTCATGTTATAATCAGGGATAGGATTTGCTGGCGACAATTATTTTTATGATGTTCTTCGGAAACCTACACTTGATATCACTGTTTTGTTGTTGATAGCCGCATGTTACAATCGTGGATTAAAAATACATTGCTGTTTGTTGTGTCAAAGTATCCCAAAATACAGTAACACAACCACTCGTCCTCGGGTACGTAAAAAGTAATAACAAAAATTAGAATTCCAGAAAATGGGTAGTGGTGGGTTTTTACTAATTATATTATACTAGTGGACGCCCGCAGCTTCGCTCGCGTAGGATTAGACTCATTAACGGCAAAGTTTCATACTAACTTTGCACCCCTGTTTTACCCCCTTAGAGGGTGAATTTTCAAAAATCCTTTCTTAGTGCCTTTATCCCCTACGTTATAAGAGGAACCCCTGTGCAAAATTTCAAGTTTCTAGCCCTTATAGTTTAGACCCTGCGTTGATATGTCAGTCAGTCAGTCAGTCACCTTCTCCTTTTATATATATAGATACCTTACTTAACAGTCACCAAATTACACTGGCCAAATGCAGTAGTCATTACCACTAACATCCGATTTTAATGGGTGGCTCATTCAAGAAAATTTCTCAAAGACTCAATGCACATTTCTTAGGATTGCGTCCGTGGGACTCGAACTCCGAAACTGTTGAGTCTTAGTTAAGTACTCAGCTATTACAGCGCTTTTAATTTTGCTGTTGCTGTTTACTGCCCAAGTTCTCTAACTGCGTGGCAATTCGGATCACGTGCTGATTTGTTTACTCCGAAATTTGATCGTAGGTCGATCGTGAGAAGGGTCCGGGTTCAATAATAAACGAAAATTAAGAAGCAGGGTACAAACTAACAGTTAACGTGTTACGTTTTGTAAATATAGGGGGAGGTATTGTGTGCGAAAATGTAAAGACCGTTCTACGATTAAATGACTTCAGCATTCAAACAAGTTAATTAGTTGTTGACATAAAGTAATAATAGTCATAAGATTAATTTAATATGAACCAAAACTTATCTTGCTTTTATCGTAAAGCATTTCAATCTAGCATTTTATTAAAATACTTATAACTTTACTTATAAGCAGTAAAATTGTAAGTCATAAAAGTTCATTCCGCAATCATTTGAACTGAGTTTGATTTAATTGAATTACTATAATTTCTTAAAAAAAATTCACTAACATAAATTATATAAAAATATTTAATTAGGCCCGCATCATTCAGAAATACTAGAGTTTTAGTATCAAGCATCCGCAGTTTTTATTATTTGGTTTATGAATTACTAAACTTAGTAATTCATGACTTAAACACGATCTTCTCATTGTTAAAAAAATATGGCTAAAAAATAATTAAGTAAATCTAAAAATATATTTTATCGTATCAGTAAGCATCGCAATTTAGAAATACTTAGTCCCACGCACATTCCACCCCAACTCTTGATACAAAGTTCGCATTATCTTTGTTTAAACTTGAGACAGGCTCTGGATTATATTAGATTACTTTTGACGGACTGCACGGGATTGTGACAGATTGTAGTTGACAGCTGGATTAGGGACAAAATTATTTTATTAATTTCTTGTTATAATTTCAAATTGTTTTAATTAAAGCTGCGATTTGTGACTAACAGGAATATAAACGAGAAACGGGCAGTTTGAGCGGCAATTATTTATCATGGTTTCCGTAAAAATATCCCATCCACAGTAGTTAGTAGGGGAACGGAATATTTCATAATGAAAACAATATTAATTTAAACTTAATAGTTAATTATATTTTTGGGCGTGAAATTTGTTTTTTAAAATGTAAGATTTAGAGGTATAATAGCAAATTAGCAATTGTAATTGGTTTTAAATATAAATTTTGTATAAAGAAATAAGCAGCTGTCTTCAACACCACCTAGTGGGGAGTAGTGAAACAATTTTGGTCTGACATAATGCTCACGAGATGGCGGCACTTGTTGTTGCGCAAGCGCATTGTTAGTATTTGTTTTTATTTTAAATCTTAATAATTGTGTAATATCTATAGTAAAACTTTGTTTATTCGAAACAATTTAATGTTTTAAACAAATCTCGCACCTATTAATTGTCGTATTTTTTTTCTTATTAGAGCTAGGCAACCTTACAGTAAAATAAGTTTCAGTTAAAATATACATACAGGTAGTAATAACATTTTGCTACTTAATTGTAATATTACAATAATTTTGTAGCTCCGTCGGTAAACGATATTATTGTAGGCATGGCTTTGCTTTAAGAAGCATCTATCGTAAAATCTAATTATTATACAAACAAACCTGTTCCAAATTAGCAGTAATTAGAAATTCCGTTCCATTTTTGGGTCTGATTGTCATGTTATTTTTTCCTTTAATGCCGAGTTCCGGCCGTGTAATTGGATCCGAGCCGTTCTCCGTGAAATCACTAATCCGGCTAATTCTGACAGCCATATGTCACGCCATAACGACTGAGAGGCGTCTTGAGTCGTGTCTTCACGTTTAATGACCTGACCTTGAGTTAGTATTTTGTGACAGGATAGTGAAGATAATGTTAATATAGAAAATTTAATTACAATTTTTCCTTATAAAGATGGTGTAGGTATCAAATATAAGAAGCTTAAATAATCGGAGCATTATATTTCTTTTCTAATAAATTGGCTAAGCAAAAGTAAATGCATAGCATATCAGGCAACTGACAGTTACTAATGAGTAGGTACATTTTTCGTAACTATTTAGTCCCCATAGACTACCAAGAAAAATAAGTGGCTTCCGATTAATTAATTCCATTTACTGTTTCTTTGCCGTTAGAGCTAGAACTATATGAAAATGCTGCAATACGTACCTAATTACCTTCATTATAACTTCAATAAGTTTTACAAACTTTTATACATCAATGAAAATATATACAAGGCTTAAATATGATCCAGTAACATATTTCTGTCCGCAGTCAGCAAAAACCTTTTGGCAGAAAGCTGAGTTAAAGCCAAGATTGATATCGCCCTGAGTCTTATGAGCAAGCGTGAAATCAATAAATGTTCTTTATATAAAAAATGTTGCGCATTCCTCTCTTATGATGCCGTTTATAAGGGATAGTGGACGCCCGCAGCTTCGCTCGCGTAGAATTAGACCCATTAACGACGTCTACCTGTCTAACGACTTCAAAAACGGCAAAGTTTCATACTAACTTTGCACCCCCGTTTTACTCCCTTAGGGGGTGAATTTTCAAAAATCCTTTCTTAGTGCTCCCCTACGTTATAAAAGGAACCCCTGTGCAAAATTTCAAGTCTCTAGCCCTTATAGTTTAGGCCCTGCGTTGATATGTCAGTCAGTCAGTCAGTCAGTCACCTTCTCCTTTTATATATATAGATTATGTTAAGTGGTTTATTAAGGAATGATTGGCGTGGCGTATGATAATGTTGGGCAAATTTTGTTAAATAAATATGATGTGTAAGGTGTTCTTAATACATATTTGTTTGAATATGATTGGTGTGTGGACTCTCCATTTCTTTGCATTTAAACTCACTAACTATCCATATATCAGCCTTTGCTTGGCCACGGTTAGACGTAAATCTATAATAAACATTTTTATCTCAGTCTGTAATAGAAACTGTTAGAAAAATAAATATGTATTTTAAAAGCTTTTATTTATGTAGCTTTTGTGATGATTTTATTATAATATGTGTCACTATACATACGGTTATTTTAATTATAAAAAAAATACAACTACATATATTTATGAACTCTTCTGATTCTTTGCGTTTTAGCCGCTCGAATATGAGTATGACAGCTGAAACAAAGACTTCGGTTTTCATACCTCAAAAACACTCCATCCTTATACAAGTCTGACGACATTTGAATACAAAGCCGCATTTATCACTCGAAGCACATTGAGTACATAAATATTATTTCATGAACAAAAAAAAAATATCTCGGGTCGCCGCCTCGCATATTTCGGTTAGGATTATAACATGTGTCAGCGATGGAAGCGTATTTTAAAATTGGTCTGGAATTAGTGGTACCATGCGTTGGGCGATTGCAGGACGAGATAAGATAATGTCACTTGGCTTATATCACCACCTTTTATATTAATTTTTATAATAATATGCCTATCAATTTTGTAATTTTCTACCTCGCAAGCAAGGCGTATTAGGAGCAATACCAATACCTGAATCACCTTAACATATTCATCATCATCATCATCATCAAGGTAGTATTTCGACGAAGGGGTAGGCTTGGGTATGTTATACACTTTTCAGAGTTATATTTAGGTGAATAGGAAATAATAATCAATATCAATCAAGTGGAGGCCTATTGCAACATACAGTGGGTGCAATACCTCTTTATCTAATAGGTGTCTACTATTTGAGTTTTAAATTCTATTTTTTTGTACTTTATTAAAAATTTGTAACCGTGACTAAACATCAAAATTTAATATTGTGTCATACTCGTAATTTAAAATCTGTTGAAAATAGCCAGCTGGAAGTTATTGCAAAATTAAAAGATCGGAATAGTAAAATTTGGGTGTTTTCGCAAAAGTTTGCGGAAATTCCCGTTTGAACCTTCTCGTGTTGTCACACTGTCTAAGCATTTTAAAAGCTATATATTAGACAGACGGATGGCGTAGTAGGATTATCTCAAAACGACCACCTGCTTAGCCTTCTCGACTCCTACCGTGCCCTTTACAGCGGATGCATATTTAGAAGTATCTTTCGCTGCTTCATCCTCTGAATTATGTTTTTCTGAATCTTCTAAGAAAGGATAATCCAGAACAGCCCTGGCATTAAAGTGTTCGATTATTCATAATTTATGAATATCATTGTGACTCACGTCAGTGAATCATTATGATTTGTTTTGCTTTCTTCCTTCTTTCAGTATTTATTTATATACCTTCTTTTGTATTGCAGGGTCACGCGTTTGTCAGTGACCATGATTGGGGAGTTATAGATTTTCCGGGTTTGAGAGCTCACCTAAATATATATTGTTAGGGCTCGAAATTTTAAATAACGTAATTTTTTGATTTTCGTTATTCATCCTAAGGCTATAATTATCATTATTTAACACAAATCATACATACATGTTTCGGAGGGCTCGTTATGCCATCGGTCCCAGTTGTTATCAATTGTAAATCAATCGAGAAGCCTTATCTAAGACCTCTGGGTGGCTTGAGAACATACGAGATTGGGTTGGCCACTAACCATTCCATCAATTCATATTGGATCAGTGTGGTGTAGTGCCGCAGCTGCGGCTATCTATGGGAGAGACCAGTGCCCAACAGTGGAATTCATCATAATGTTTAGGTTCACATAGGAACTAAACATTACGATGAAAAGTAGGTGTACTATGTAGTATTCCTCTGCTTACCCCTTCGGAGAAATAAAGGCGTGATGTTATGTTATTATTAAAATGCTATTCTTGCGTATTGCGTATATTCTCGTCATAGCTTATTCTACAGCATCGCATCAGATGAGAACTCAACGGCGGCTTTTTATAGTTTTTAATAGCGCGGGAGGCTTATCTACCCTTATTTCCTCTCGGTAATGAGCGCTTAAGCGGGACATTAAAAAACGGAACTATGATGCACGATAATGGAATTAACAGTCGTGCTGTGGCGCGGGGAATGTAAGTTTATTCAGTTTAATTAATAAGGCTGACATATAATTCCATATTTTTTTTATCTACTGCATATTGAAATAGCTGAATGTGAGTTAAGTTGCTAAAAAATATTCTACTAGTAGACTTGAGGTATAATATACCAAATTTGATATAAAACACTTTTCATCCATTAATCAGATGAGTGAAGGTCGTTTCTAATTCTGATATTAGACCATAATAATTATTAAGTCAAAGAAAGCACGGCTTGTCGAAGCGAGCGTATTATGTGAAAGTAGACGTTCGATTCAATTGTTGCTTACTACGCTTACGTCCGAATGTAAAGTGCGTCAAACCAAAATTGGTAAAAATTTAACATTATTTTTTTTTGAAATAATACTACTTATGTGATGGTCTTCAGGATGATGGACTGTATACGTACCTCGAAGGGTGCATGCGAGATATTGTCCGTTATTAGCATTTTTTCACCTTGGAGTAAAAATAGAAATATATGTGCAAGCGGGAAAAACAAAAAATATTTTAGTTATTAAGAGAAAAACAAAAAACACCAAAAGAGTGACAATTCTACCCTGCCACCCTTGGGCTACCGTCGCTAAGTAACCGTCTCCTATTATGAGGCGGATAAGTGAAATGTGGTGTTAATTTTCACACGAGCTTTTTTATCTATCCCCGAGGCGCTGGGATGATTGAACACAATCGGTAGACCGAGGATGTTGCCACTTAAGGGCGGCGAAAATGATTTCACAAAAACACCGTGTTTTGGCAGAGCGAGGTAAATGACAGGGACTTCATTATCTTAAGTAGCTCGGTCGATTTTATATAAAAATGGTCGCTTTTTTTAAATACGGCACGCTGGAAAAATTTAATGTGGCCAATATGCTCGTAAGTAATATATTATGTATAATGTTACCTTGTATAGGTGATACTAGAGATTAAATATCGACTTATTGTTGAAAAGTCCAAGAGCATTTCCACTTTGGCCAGTGGGGATTAATAACGGACAAAGGCTAGTTGGAAGATTTTAGGCTACCCCAATTATTCCAAGGCCTAACTGTTATTTAACTACCAAACCCGATATTTTCATGTGACGTATGGAGCACGGATGCGCCCATGAAAATGTCTTTTGTAATTGACTTGATTAGTCTGTATCTGTAATATTTTAACTGCTTAAAAATACATATATCTGGCTCCCTCTAGAAAGATTCCGATGCTAACTAATGGCTGTCGGCACTCTTCGCATAAGATACGTTGTTCGTAAATAACCCAAACGTAACCCCAACCTAATTCGTAACGTACGTAAAAATAGCTAAACGTTAACGTATCTCTAACAAAGCAAAGATCTATTCCGATTGATTTAATACAAATTGGCTGTCACTCGGTAGTAGTGAACGATCTTACGAAATTTAGTACACATTCTTTTTTCTGACTCCACCCGCCGTCATTGTTGGGAGACGATGCTATAAAAAACAAGGTTCATGTACTACTTAAGGCCGGCACTTGAAACCAATTATACTTTTAACTAAGCTCGGCGGGGCAAAGGACCAAAATAAATTACAGGGCCGAGCCATATTAGGTGGTTTTACCTTTTCTCGTGCAGAGTTTTGAAAGGTTTTATTGAAAACTTATGAGTATTTCTTTCTTTTGACTATGAAAATCCATGAAAAGGTTATAAGAAAAAATAAAAATAAGCGTTGAAAAAGTTAATTCTTTCATAGTTTTACCATTGTTAATAATATCTATTGATAAAATATCTATATCATTGTTAATAAATATCTATATTTTCAAGTAGTCATTAAGTTCGTGTACTTGAGTATTAATTCTTAAAAAAGCCCAATCTCATCGCAACATTGTATCAACCGTTAAATATAAGTAATTAAAATGCCCCAGCCACAACCAAGCGTACGACCAAATCACGAAACGCTGGTCGTCACCGTAATTGCATCACACGCATTTCCATTTGCAAAAACTAACGTTACCATTTCGACAAACAAACAAAACAAGATTACGTTGCCACCTGTACTTTAAATTTAAAACCGGCATCACAGCGAAATGGATAACTCAATCAATGTCAATCGATTCGAGGCTGGGGCGAATTTAACAAGTCCTGCCTGCGTTGTTACTGGTACGTGTTTGCGTGCGCGATGCATGAGTAAAAGGGTCGGTACGCTGTTTTACGCATGGCAGCCGCATCCACGGGGTTCGCCAAGGCGTTACTTTATCGCCCATTCCTTTTTATGAAACTAAAAAGGCTTCTGTTTTGCATTAATTAGGTTTTACATTTGCTTGTTTACATGTTCACTTCATTCAAAATACACAGGAATTGGATAAAACTAGCCAAGATTCGGGATCGATAAAACTTTTCATATTATTTGGCTCAAGACTAATAGTCATAATTTTTGTGTTTTAAGATAATACATAATTTTTTTTATACGAGTATCATACTATTTTATTTTGTCTTCATTACTATTTTTATGATGTAATGTTTATTTGAAGTTGATATATTTTAATATTTCACATCAATAAACATTAGGAAATATGGAACCCGTTATTTAAATAGATCAAAAAGATTTTTCAATATAACATGATTTGTCTACAAAACTTTGCATCTGCGACGAAAGTATGATTTCCCGAAAAAGAACAAAAACATAATCGGGTGGTGTGGCCCTGCGCTTCAGTCCGAACAAGCTTGTCACTACAATGAATGTGCCCCACAAATCACCGGTTCGGTTGTAGGAAATTTTTTTGTCGCTTCGTTCATTTCGCAGTGAAATTGAGTTTGGGCTCTCGAAAATTTAACCCATGGGCTATCTGGTCTCGGCTTGGAAATCGGTGGCTTTGTTTACACAAACAGATTGTTCCGATACGTCAGCACAGAAGATTTTTTTAGTTCGTACGTCCTTTGTCGTATTGTCCTTGCTGAGTTTATTACTCAAAATATAACAAGTTTGAAATGTGTCTGGGTTGATTCTAATTTTAGAAGATGGCAGATGATTGATGAATGCTAACGGTAAAATGGATAGTGTAAGTAAGTCTTAAGTTTTTTCACCAATACTTTGGGCCTATCAATCACACATCACACGTAATCAAGGTAAATAAAATTATCATGTTTACAAGTTGACACAAAGCAGTAAATAACAACCATTTCAACCGTTATTTTCTACTCTAAATTAGATGTTTATTTGTTAATGTAATAAATAGTATTGAATTTCAACAACGCGAACACGAGTTACTGCTTTTAGCGAGTAAATTATACCCGTCAATAAATTAGTGAACAACTCTGCGGAAAATATCGTATAATCGCTTTGGCCGTAGGATCTTCAAAAGGCTTATGAACAAAATTTATTACGGGCTATGTGTAACTTGAACTCCCGTGTATTATATTTCAAAGTTTTTGGTCGTAAATCTTTACGGATTTCATTTTTATGTGTCTCGCGATGCGTGCTGTGTATCTTTGGGAATGAGCTCTAAACTCTAATACGTCCAGTGGTCTAAAGTTCGTTAAAATACCGGTGAAGTTCAAATCGTAAAATATTTTATTGCTTGGTAAAAGCACATTTTCGATAATCTGCTTTCTGAGAATAGATCATCCATTTTAGTCTTAGTAATCATTGTGTGCTGTAAAACAACAAACAAACAACAACAATTTCACCTTTGCGGTAAACACGAACGCCAAAGCTCTTTGATAAAAAGATATAAATATATTTTCACTAATTACAACTCACATTATCCTTTACTAGTCTGCTTTAAGTATAATTGTAGCGTCCATAGCCCAATGGTTCGCGTCGATTCAATGTGAACTGCTCCGCTATTTATGAAACCATACTACTCGTAATACCCGTAATAAGATAGCAAATTTTAGCCAATCAACTTCATATAATTCAAATTTTATTCGATATTAATTAAACACCTTGGATTAATGAAGGCCGTAAATTGAAATGTGGCAATTAACACATTCATTAAGAGAGTTATAATGTCACACGCTTTAGCTTGATTTGGATAAACGTGATTCTAAGCAACAAATTAATATGTTTCTTGCGCATTTTTAATGTCGCACAGACCGACGATTTTATGGAGCGTTTGCATTATGTTACATACTAAATGTGGGTAGTTAAACAATCGTTCAGTTTTTAAATTAATTTTTAAAATCTACATTTTAACTAAAGTTAATGAGAACAAATCTATTAGTTGAATATTGTTTTCATAACTTTTTTTGTCATTCTAATTTTCCCTTTTTAGATACAGCATCACAAACGCCATCGAAACCGCTTGTTTGCAAAGAAACCTCTTTAGAAAATTCATTGTGTCGTGGTAGTGTTATTGAAGACTTGATTAACATATTCAAATTTATGACTCCATAAGAATGGTTTCTAGGTATATTATGATCATTAATTTTGAGTAGATTTGACGTGTTAACATTATTATAGTATTATTAATACTCCTACTACATTGCCTCTGTCTCTGTCGATTAATTTATTTATCCATATACATTTTAAGTAAAAAGGGATCTTATACAAATGATTAGTAGTTTTTAAAAAAAATATCATTGTTGAGTTAGGTAATATTACTATTTAAAATTAATGAATAAATGCTAAGTTGCTATTGCTTATATTATATGCTAAGTTGCTATTAACTAAATGCTTAAGTTCGTATTCGCATTTAGGCTTATTAATTTATCGTTTATGTTATTACAGGTAAAGTGGCCCCTAGTATTAAAATGAAAGTTCTTAATAAACTATTTTGGTAATACTTTGTTCATTATAAAAAATATTGAGGTTATTATTGCCGTCTAAATGCAATGTTATTATAGAGAAACCTCTTAATCTCGTTGGCAAAAGCAACTCACATAGTAAATACCATTTGTACTCTCTTTCTCGGTCTCAAGACAACAAATGATAGTCTAGAACATTAAAGATTAATTTAAAAAAAAATTGGGCCAATTCGAGTGGTGTACAAATAAAGACTAGTAATATTTGAAGTGATTGTTAATTGTGAGTTTTGACAACAAATAAAATTCATAATACACTAAGAATAACTAAAAGATACAAGCCTTAAGCACAGTATAAAGCGGAGCGACTCTTTAAACTATGCCTTAATCGTCTCAGTGGGCACGGTTGAAAGGTATTCGAAAAACTTTAACAATTATTTTACACATACAACTTGGATCAACGAATTACGAAGCATTGAAGCGCTCACGCGTTCATCAGCATCCGACAACTCTATCGATGCGAATGTATATTTCATAAAATCGATTTTTATTGCGATTATATATTTTCTTCAATCTCATAAACAAATTTCTGATACGTTTCTTTTAGGATTTCCCAACCAACATGTTTTAGTTCCGTGCTCGTAACAGCTGGTTCCAATACCAATATTAACAACAAATGTAGGCACAAGTAACCTTGATTCTAACAACGGAAACATCACAAATGCTATTCTCGACATTGATTTTCGAGCAAAATGCTAAAGTATAGTCAGAATACACGTTTAAGAGATCCCGCACGTTATTGCCAGCTATAAGCATCTCCTTGTCACGATTTCGGTGAAGATTATAAAATTGGCTTCACATGCGCTATTGCTACTTGACCTGTGACTCGAGCCGACTAACACCGATGTCAGCTCATCACATGGTAAAGTGAAAATCACGACGACGATAAATTATCTTGACTATGTACCGCATATGGGAAGGCCAATATCGTTTGATAACAGTAATTTAAATTGCATTAACACCTCTGTTTTTAATGGACTATAATGGAGAGATGTTTTCATGCAAACATCCCCACAACCCTGAAAGTGTCCGACTGTTGGGCACAGGTCTCCTCTTAGAACGGGAGGGGTAAGAATATGGAACCCAAAGGTACATAAACCTCTTTGGACCAACTTACCTTGACTGCTGTCCTGGCTCCCTACGTCTACTTCTTGTCCTTTGTAAGCTAAAGATTATCCAAACAAAATTCAAACATCCGTCTGGTTTTCACAATGTATAAATAACAACAATAGTGCGGTTCATCCAATCGCACGGACGCAGAGTCAGAGGCTACGTACGTCACATCACTCATCGCGCCCTTTTACCTTTAACGTATTCCGTGCCTTACGGGTACTTCGACCCCTAAATCACATTCCAATATCAAATCTCTCGCCCTCACATTAGGTTCACTATCCATTGTGATAGAACCAGTAATTGTGTATTCAGCGCCAAGGGAAATTCAGCCTTTACTTCACACGATATGGTCGATGTCAGATTGCGGGTCGTAAGCTGACTAATGATGCCTACAGGAGTGAGAACGGCTCCGCGGTAACGTGTCGGCTTGTAATTCAATAAGGACTACCTAAATTGACTTGGATGCGCTTCGAGTTTGTGGGCCGGCTAATTTGTTGGCAAACATATTGTTTGATGGACCACCGGGTCCGAGTAATCTTATTCGTGCGAGCGAAAAAGCCTGCTTAATGGGAACTTGCACGCACAGATTGTAACAAGATTTTCTTAAGAAGTTTCGTGTACGAAAACAGCGATCCGAGTTTACCTGGACTAGTTAGGACCAGAGTAAGTAGAATAACCACGCGACTCGCGACAATCGTACGTGATCGACCGTGTTAAGCATTGTTGGGCGCAGCCGGTATGAGGCTGGGCGACCGTTACAAGCAAAATTTCATGGGCGCTTCTGTGCTCCAGAAGGCTCGTCAAGCTCTCAGCCACGATTGTTTTCAATTGTTAAACTTTGGGTGTCTTGAGTACATTTTATACTGGAGTTGTCACAAACCCATTCACCAGACGTGCCTCAGCTGTGGTTGTAAGAGATGTTTGCTCAACAGTTGTAGGAATATTTGTTTGAACTTAGTTATAATTTGTGATATTAATGAGCACATCTATACTAATATTCTAGAGGAAACATTTGTTTGTAATGTTTTCACACAAAAACTACCGGACCGATTTGAAAAATTCTTTCACCATTAGAAAGCTGCATCTTCACATAGGCTATATAATACATATTATTAAAAACTATTGTTATGTCTAATTCCACGCGAGCGAAGCTGCGGGCGTCCACTAGTCAAAGGATATAGTTGAAACTATCATAGCCCTGATATGTTATGTACATCGATAAAATTAATCCTTGGGGCTAGGTTGGATTAACGGAAGCTAGTGGCCAAACATAAGGGCGAAGGAAATCATTGTAGTCATCTCCTATAAATATTTGGGGTGACCCATATTCGTGTTGATTTACCCACTGTAAGTAAACATGGGATGTGTGATTGTGCCGTCACTCCCTAACGTTCGTCTCTCAGAAAACTTTCAATGACAGAGAGAACATTCGATATTTTTGTATATGCTATTTCACAACTTTGTTTCATTTTAGTACATGGGATATACTCATGGTATTCTTCGAAAACCTCATAAATCATTTAAAGTTCGAACGATATACGAGCTTTAAACACATTGGCGGCATAATAAATTAATGCGGTTTAATTAGTAGTCTCCAATGTTATGATTTATTGTTTAAAATAGATATTTGCTAATGGTATTTTTAAAGTTAATTTATACAATCATTGTTTAACCTTCCATGTCAGATGATACTCTGCTTTTGTTAATTAAGATGTGATTAATAGGTAAATCTTAATTAAGAAAGTTATAATATCATCGTGTGTATGTTGTACATGCCTTTAATTGGTGTTTATACCTATCCTATACCTCTGCTATGTTATTTGTAAACACTATGTATAAGATTGTTGGCGTGTCTAATAACATAAAATAAAATCATACTTCTATTTTACTACATACGCGGGTCATTTTAAAAGTTACCTCTGAGTACGTTACGTTCATTGTTCAGAAGTTCTGTTTAATCAGTTCTATAATAAACTAATATTATTACTTTTAATATCTATCTATACTTCTATACTAATATTATAAAATTTTGTTTGTAATGTTTTCACACAAAAACTACTGGACTGATTTCAAAAAATCTTTCACCTTTACTAAGTGACATAGATTATATAATATTACTAGGTGTAGATGAAACTATTGTTATGTCTTCCACACGAGCGAAGCTGCGGGCGTCCACTTGTCTAGTATAAAGTAATGTGATCTCAATGTAATGGACTAAATTGACTCAGTAAAATTTAGATTAAATATAGTCAGTAACCTACTTATCATTAATCTTATCACATTCACTGTCCCTGTACTAAACAGACACAGTACACATGTAATTGTTACTCAATTGTGATAATTTCTCGGACAGTAAAGTGTCCAGAAGCTCATTTAAGTGCAGTAAGGTTGTTCGTATTACTATATTTTTCGTATTATTTTTTGTAAATAATAATAAGTAAAAGGGTCGTCTAAGTCTTCGCAAAATGCACAATCCCCTACAAATAATTGTCAACACATTAAACTCCTAAAAGGGATTCTATTTTTAGTTTTGTTTTTCGGAGACAACTGTTCTCTGGATGGCTATTACACCGTTATTTTTACTGATCTACACTCTGAGAGAATAATAAATTATTATTGTGCATGCTGCGTGTTCGGAGAAACTCGAAAATAATAAATATGATGCCAACGACATCATTTACCATTCGACGATGGTGGAAGTCGCACACTGGATTTTTGGCTGAAACTGTGATGGTACTTCCTTCTTTCTGACTGAGATGTAATCATCAACATCACAACCCTTTCTTTCTTCCACTGTTGGGTACGGGTCTCCTCTCAGAATGGGTAGGATTAAGCCTTAGTCCACCATAGTGCGAATTGGCAGACTTCACATGCCTTCGAGAACATTATGATAAACTCTCAGGCATGCCGGTTTCCTGACGATGTCTCCATCACCGTTAAAGCAAGGACATTTAATTTCTTAAATCGCACATAACCTAGAAAAGTCATTGGTGCGTGCCGCTTGGATTTTAACCCGAACCGCTCGAGTGAGAGGCGAGTTCGATAGTATCGATAGATATACTCGATAGAGCTCGATAGATATACCTAGTGGGCTGTCACCGCAGGAGGATGAGATCCACACGGGGGCTACGATATGATTTAATGACCTTAAGCTGCCCGTTCATCCATCGTGTTTTCGAGTTCCTGCACGTACTACACCATGCAATATTTATTATTCTGTCGTAAGCTTGACGCCGTAAGGCTATGTGCGGTCAAAAACTACTAGGTACCACGCAATTCGTCCCGCACCGATTCGCTTCGGTGTAAATGCGGCCGTATTTAGTACTAACATGCACGCGCAGTGTCACACAGCCGACACGCGCGCGCCACGTGCGCGTCTGTGGCGGCCTTTATCCTCATCCCGACAAGCTATGCACATTCACAACTCGACGCGTTCCTGAGTACAGACGGATTTTATTGGATTATGTCGCATGGGTCGCTCGTCATCCCATCCTATCTCCTACGCTACGTTATCACAGATTAGCCTGTATCGAGAAATAGATTTATAGATTATATATATATTTCTTTTCTAAGTCATAAAAATAGGTCGATATATTTTTGTATTCCACTAATATTGTAAATGTGATGAATAAAAATAACGATTAATTGTTAACATAATATTACGAAATTCTAATGAATTTTGAAAAAAAATAAATCTAATTCTATTAAAAACAATTCAGGTTTTATTCTTGGAATAAATGATAACGATACATTATGCACAAAAATTACCTAAGGAAGGCAAAGCCTTGTATGCAAAGCTCCAAAACTACTAGTTCTAGCACTTTAATCTATATATTTCTACGGTTACATAAAATTATTGTTTAATTTATAATTGTCTAAAATAATGAATCATTTCTCTGACACAATTTATAAAAATTGCACGTAAAACGTTAACAAAATTTTAACATTATTCATTCCATGGCGTCGTTTAAACGAAACTGTCTACACGAAACTGTGAATTCCAAAATGATGTAAATAATCCGGGCGAAAATTTCCATAAGTGGCCATGAGTCCCGATCAAAAGCTTCGTTTTTTAAATACCAAACATGCACTCCGTGACTGTCATAAAAAAAAAAAACATTCAGATATTATTGTTCCCGATATACGATATAATGCTATTCCTAGATGAATTAATAACTATGAATTTGTTAGCTATAAAGACGTCTATCGCTAGGCATATGGTAGGGATAGACGATAGATAGGTTAGATAGCTCGGGGGTCAATAATTCAACCAATCTCGATCAAGTTTAACCATGCCTAATAACATGAACTATATTATATAAATATAGCAAACGGGCATATAGCTATACCAATTAACTATGTATGTATCGTCCATAATAGCGATGACAGGCCTGAGTCTCTTTCAATGTTGGTCATAAATGCGTTATTACTCTTGAGAATTAAGAAATTCGCCTCTAGAAAAGTAGGAAACAACACGTTCCCGACAAAATATGTTCCACATTTGCTTAAAAACGGCACGGCAGAAATAATGCTTGGTATCTATGGGCTGTGGCGATATTTATTTGCCAGCGATTCTCAAACTTCAAAGTAATGTGACTCTTCCTCTTCAGCTTTCTAACTCTGCGAACAATACCTATAACAGAAACGGTACCTACACAAAATAGTTGAGTATTGATAATGAGATGAGTTAATTTATAAGTTTTTAATACATACCTATTCATATTAAAGTAATAAATGTAATTATTTCCACAAATAGAACAGAAAAAATATTCCGCTATTTTCACCGTTTTCACCGTGAAATTTCCCTTTTTGAAATCTGAACATTCAAACAAGCACTCTACATTGGCCCCACTAGACCTTTTGATTGCCCGCTTCATACGATAGCCATAGAACTTTGTTTGCGCTATCGAGCCATTATTTAATTATCGCTAGGGCTACCAAATTTTTAATTTATTTTCCATTTTCCTACGTTTTTAACCTTTCTTAATAGTATTAATACGCAAACGATTAAAATGGTGTATAGAGTTATAACTATAAAATTCGTTTAACAACAAAATATTATGATATTAATACAGCGACTTTAATAAACCCACTTTCTTGTTTCAACGAAGATATAAGAGGTGAATGTCTTCTCTATTTAGTTATAGAACTGCTGATGAATTTGTTGAAAATTACAGACAGAGGGATGCAAGAACTTGTTTCTTAACAAATTACCCTCGGGAGACTAGACTTGTGAGATTAATTCACTGTTTTGAACCACGGTCCATGTCCCTGAATCTTTTGTCTGCTTTTTGTGCTGGGGTTTAGTATTTACAGTTGAGGAAAGATTAATTTCCTCTCGCAGTCACTAGTCTCACTGTGGGGAGGTTTGCGATAGATTATCATCCACCACCAAAACCCTACCCTTGCTCCCCTGTTGGGTACGGGTCTCCTGTAGAAATGGGCGGGGTTAGACCATAGTCCAACTGCGGTATAGCCAGACATTTGTGCCTTCGCAAAAGTAATTGTCAAGCTGATTTCATAAGCGTGTTTTTCTTAACTGAGATAGCAGCTAACATGAGCACAGGCTACCCTCCAACTAGATGGACTGATGACCTGAAAAAGTCAGCGGGTAACCGCAGCAGGATTGGGAGTAGTGACATCAATTAAGGGAGGCCTATGTCCAGCAGTAGACTTTAAAAGCCTGATGGATGGATATCATAATAATTGTATAAAAATGCCTGTCCGAATTTCAACAAAGAGTTCTCAAACTAGCCACTATGAGAGATGTGTTTCACGTTCATTTGACTTACTCGATATTTTGGGACACATCTTGAAATATCCCATGGTAGGGTTTCAAAGGCGGTTTCCCACTTCAGTCATCATAATATTACGTTCGTATTTCAAAGTGAGTCAGAATTTTGTGTGAACTGGGGCAAAGAACTCACAAACGGTGTCATATGGAACATCATTTCATCGTCACAATTAAATGTTTAAGATGCTTCATGTTCAAAGACGTCTTTTTAAACGATTTTATTTTTAATATCAATTTACTTGCTTTTATGCCTTTCCCACCCAAATATATCTAATCTATATATATAAAAGGAGAAGGTGACTGACTGACTGACTGACTGACTTACTGACTGACTGACTGACTGACATATCAACGCAGGGCCTAAACTATAAGGGCTAGAAACTTGAAATTTTGCACAGGGGTTCCTTTTATAACGTAGGGGAGCACTAAGAAAGAATTTTTGAAAATTCACCCCCTAAGGGGGTAAAACGGGGGTGCAAAGTTAGTATGGAACTTTGCAGTTTTTTAAGTCAAGTGGGCAACCAGAACGCGGGCAGACTAAATCTACGCGAGTACTACTACCACTAGTATTCCTAGCCGTGCCTTCCATCTGCAGCTTACTGCATCCCAGGCTTTCATTTAATTCGCCATGATCGCACTTCCCGGGGAGGAGGTGGAGTAGCCTTATATCTTCGCTCTCATATTCCCTATACCATCGTCAAAGTATCATCACAATCTGAGAGCGAAGCAGAATATCTTTTCTTAGAAGTCCAACTGTCCCAAGCCACCAAGTTGCTAGTAGGTATCTTTTATAGCCCATCACTCAACATTGACTATTTTGACGGACTAGACAAGTTACTTGAAGATTTTGGCACTAATTATGATCACACCATAATCATGGGTGATTTTAATACATGTTTGCTAAAACAGAATGCCAGATCCCGTAGACTTAAGACTATTATTGATGCGGCCAATTTACATATACTACCTCTCAATGCAACTCACTTTTTCCCGAACTGTGAACCCTCCTTGCTAGACCTTATTATAGTGTCTTCACAGGATCATGTTGAGAAATATGGTCAATGTGCGGCGGAAGGTTTCTCTTATCACGATCTCTTATACTTGTCTTACAAAATCCGACCTCCTAAAGCAAAGTCGAAGGTTCTACTTCAGCGGAATTTTAATGGGATGGACATTTCAAAACTGCGCCATGATGCGTCCAACATTGATTGGAGTGTCATTGAAGCTGCGCACACTGTTGATGAACAGGTGGCATTGTTCAATTCTTTACTTATCCAGCTCTATGACCTACATGCTCCTGTCCGTCCAGTACGCATTCGCCATCTACCGGCGCCTTGGTTGACTGATGAGATTAGAAAACTTATTGACAAAAAAAATAAGGCCAAGGCTAAATACAAAAAAAATTTCAATGATGAGAACTTAGAGAAATACAAATCTGCAAGAAATCGCTGTAACACATTGTGTAGAGATTTGCAATTACGCCACATTCACAAGTCTGTCCAAAATGAAGACCCCAGCAAAGTCTGGAAATTCATAAAATCCATGGGAATTGGGAAAAAGCAACAAAACACTCTTCCTCATAATTTAGACATAAATAATCTTAATATTCATTTCTCTGCTGCATCTTTAATTGATAGCAACACTAAAGCGAAAACCTTAAATCAAATTTCTAATTTTCCCAATCTCGGTTTCCCATTGTTCTCTTTTAAGCAATTTGCTGTATGTGATGTTGAGAAGGCAATTAACTCTATTAGTTCTGATGCTGTCGGCAGTGATTGTATCAGCCGAAAGATGATCACTCCACTCCTTGATATTTTACTTCCCACCCTTACATTCATCCTTAATAATTCCATTAACGCAAAAACCTTTCCTAGTGCCTGGAAGGAAGCCCAAGTAATTCCATTACCCAAAAAATCAAATCCTTCTTCCTTTTCAGACTACAGGCCTATTTCCATACTTCCTTTTCTTTCAAAAGTCCTCGAGCGCCTTGTACACCAACAATTAAGCTCATTCCTGAAACGTCATACCCTTCTCAATCCCATGCAATCCGGGTTCCGTCCATGTCATAGTACGGTCACAGCACTATTGAATATAACTGATGACATACGTTCAGGGATGGATAGTCAAAAACTCACAGTGCTGACGCTGCTTGATTTTAGCAACGCGTTCAATACTGTGGATTTTGACATTCTACTGGGGATACTTCCTTCTTTCAACATATCTCCGTCAGCGATTGCTTGGTTTCACAGTTATCTGTATGGACGCCGGCAGCGTATCCAAGTACAGGACAGATTCTCCAGTTGGTCCGATACAATTGCCGGTGTTCCACAAGGTGGTGTGCTATCCCCGCTCCTATTTAGTATTTTCATAAACTCCATTAGCTCTCAACTTTCTTCTCTTTACCATTTGTACGCTGATGACTTGCAGATTTACAATCAAGCTAGCCTTAGTGACTTGCCTCAGGCCATTGCAAGAACCAATGCAGATCTTGTCCGTATTTCACAATGGGCTCTCGCTTATGGTCTTAATTTAAATGCTGCCAAATCCCAGGCAATAATATTAGGAAGTTCTCGCCTGTTATCAAAAATTGACTGGTCTTCACTGCTGCCATTAAAATTAAATAACGTAGACATACCTTACAGCGTTAAAGTAAAAAATTTAGGAATATACATGGACCAATGTTTTACCTGGGCTCCGCAGCTCGCTGAAGTAAGCAGAAAACTATTTGCAACGATTGCTTCGTTACGAAGGCTGAAACATGTTTTGCCCATACCCACTAAAATTACGCTTGCTCAATCTCTTCTTCTACCAATACTCGACTATGCTGATGTGTGCTATCTCGACATAACTGAGGAGCAACTAAATAAGCTTGAGCGCCTTCAAAATTTATGCATACGGTTTATATTTAGCTTACGTAAATATGACCATGTTTCAGAATTTCGCACTAAACTCAAGTGGCTCCCAATTCGCCTTCGCCGGAATGCTCATATCTTATCTCTGCTTTACTGTGTGCTTTTTAACCCTAGTTCTCCTCCCTATCTGAAACAGAGATTCCAGTACACCTTTCAAACCCACGATCGCTCCCTGCGCTCCTCAGCAACTCTTGCACTCCGTACCCCTACTCACTCATCCATCTTCTTTTCAAAATCCTTTTCTGTAACTGCTGTGCGTCTTTGGAACTCCCTTCCTCTATCCATTCGCAATGCCCCTTCTTTGAATTCCTTCAAAAGTCGTCTAAAATCCTATTACCTACAAATATAATTTTACTATTCTTCCCCTTCTTCCTCTCTCATCTGTTTTTATAATATAATTAGTGTTACTCGTTATCTGTATGTTTTTCTTGCTTTCCTGTATTCCTTTCTTACTTATATATTTCCTAATTTATTTTTGTGCACCCTACCATATTTAGACTCTTTCTCTAACTCCTCAGCCCAAGGTTGCCTGGAAGAAATCGCTAGTTAGCGATAAGGCCACCTATTGTACGTAGTTTTTTAATCCTTATTCAATGTAATTGTTCCTGTATATCTTGGTGTGCAATAAAGAGTTAAATAAATAAATAATAAATAGTATTATATAAGTTTAAATTCACAGAAACACAAGAACATTAAATTCACTTATTGTTTATAATCAATAATAATGGAAATGTCACATAATTTTTAATGTATCAAACATTTTGTGTTTTTCTCAAATTTTGATAATACATAATTTAAAAAAAAAAAACAATAAGATCGAGAATAAATAGTTGACGCAAATGTTCTTGATTCTTGACTCAAGACTCTCTTGGTCTATGGAAACATAGTCTTTGAATCCAACTGGAAACGCTTTTGTGTGAATAATTACTCGTAGCTTTTTCCGTTAGCACAGCTTTGTGCACAAGCGCTTGAAGCTCAGAAGGCGGGAAAACGTTTTAAACGTTAGGTACGGTTTGAGGAGAAAATTGTGACTATAAGTGTCAATGTATTTTATATTTACCTATATTTTTCGACGACTGCGTATCCAGTAGCTTTAGAGTGGGTATGAGATGGGTATTCCCCATATACCAGACTAAGATTTACCTTATTTGCAGCCAAAGCCAAATATTGTTCTTGATCGAGTGCTTGTGCACGGCGAGCGACTCAAAACGAGCGAGCGATCAACATTGGTTTGCAAACATTGCTTTAAAAGTAATTATTACACTGAAATGGTATTATGTTCCGTTGTGGGCGGTGTTACTTCCCCGGGCGAACTCTTTATGGAACAAAATAGGTTTTATATGAAACCTATAGACTATATATTTCCCTAAAGGGTTTACCACCTCCTGACTATCTAACTCGGCTAATGTTTCTTAATTTGTGTTGTTTTCTGTGTGTGTCCGACAACCGCAACACATGCCTAGGCCTACCGCATGTGTCTGAATGTGTCAGCGTTTTTTTTAATTATTTAGCGTTGTCGAAGTCTTCGGGTGACTTGAGAACTCAAGTAAGCAAGTAGTTTCAATCAAATGGTTTAAGTTTGGCAACATTGTCTTTACCGTACTGATGTGTGAGTAAATCATTTGTTAGCTTTAGCTAGTAATACATTTTTATAAACACGTAGATAATTTAAAAATTTGTTTATTTTACATTGGTTGAGAGTGTATAATCGTCTATAACGAGTAACCGTGTGCATTAGTAAAATAACTCAACCCTCCAGATTATTAAATATCTATTTTTCGAAGCAATAGAACGTCTTAACTCTGGCACGAAACGTGGCGTTTTATGCTCGCTCGTAATCACATCCTTTGTGAAACGTCTCAATTAGGTATGGGAGGATGTGTGGACACGGTCGGTTTTAACGGCTTTCGAATAAGCTTTTGATGGCTGGGCTGTGACGGTGATGGCAGAGTTCCTATAAAATGTTCGGTTTGCTTTTATCTTCTTTAAGATTTGATTATTTAACCAACAACTCTTGTTTTTACTTCCTAGTCATTTTACATTTTAACTGACGTAATAGTTGTAGTTTGTATTTAGTCAAGAATTATACTCACTAAAACCCAAAGATGACTTAGTGAAGTCTTGAAACCTGGATTGATAGATCAAGCCCTACTTAGATCTCCAAGAGATCTCTATTTGATATCCTTTTTAAGTTTTAAACAAAATCAACAAAGAACTGTATAAAAATGTAGGCAGTTCTTTGCATACATTTATGCAGTTCTTTGTATGGGTTTAGAAGGTTACGAATACTTATCAAACTATTAGAATACTTGCGTAAATTTCAATCATAACACAAAAAATCAAAACTGAGCCAATCCCACTGATTTTTTAAATAAACGCTTATAATGAACATTAAATTTTCAAATCTCCCATTTCCTATTGCACAATGCAATAGTTTGAAAAATTTCATTACTTCGCCCCCGCATTTATCCGTATCTAATAATATCAATCGACACCTACGTATCATTGTGTCGTAATAGATACAGAGAATGAATACAAATTGGAATGATAGACAAATTTTCATCGACCATCAACGGTGACTCGGGCAATTACGTCGCTCTTTGTGATCTGTGGCTGTTGTCGAATGCAGATTAAACAGATTTCGATTTAGAAGCAACGTTTATTAAGTTTACTATAGCTGTGTTTTGTTTCTTTTTTTCTGTGAGATACATTTTACTGGATGTCCGATGTGTCATATTAAAAAACTAGTGGACGCCCCGCAGCTTCGCTCGCGTGGAATTAGGCGTAACATAACCTAAATACAAAATTTCATTGAAATAATGTAGGTATATACGAAAAATTTTTATACCTACTAACTTTGCACCCCCCTTTTACCCTCCCTTAAGAGATGATTTTCGAAACTCAATAAAAAACCTTCATAGGTACTGAATTTCATTCGAATAACATCAAAAACGGCAAAGTTTCATACTAACTTTACACCCCCGTTTTTCCCCTTTAGGGGGTGAATTTTCAAAAATCCTTTCTTAGTGCTCCCCTACGTTATAAAAGGAACCCTTGTGCAAAATTTCAAGTTTCTAGCCCTTATAGTTTAGGCCCTGCGTTGATATGTCAGTCAGTCAGTCAGTCAGTCAGTCAGTCAGTCAGTCAGTCAGTCAGTCACCTTATCCTTTTATATATATAGAAGATAAATTAGGATTAGAGCTTGAATTTTTAATTGGGGTTGTAAAATTATAAAATATTCAATTTATTTCAGGTATTACAATATTACTATCTCACTTACTATGTGCACCGAAGCCGCTCCGTTTAGTTAACAATCTTACAGTGCCTTTTTTTCGTAATTTGTGCTTTTAAAATTATATAGAAATAAAATAGAAAGGATTATAGAGTAAATAATCATTTAACATAATTACCAATTTCGGTTTACTACCAATTATTTGTTAAACCAATATTTCAAAAAAAGGAGTGCCACGATTTTTAACCAAACACTGATTAGCGCGTCTAGTTGTATGCGTCTCTGATACCCGCAATGGCCGCAATACACCACAAAGTTTATTATAAATATTGTTCTTTAGAAGCCAAATGATTTCATGGATAAAACAAGAACAAATTTAACGTATTTCGATTCGACACTCCCTACCAAAGCTGTTTAACATAGACTGCAGAGCGCCACAGAGATCACCCCACACTTCTGCATCAAAGCAGCAGTTCGCAACTCCTGGTTTTATTTAAAAAGGGGGGACAACCATTATTTAACAAGCGCTAGTCTGTTTCTGGGGTTCCGTTTGAGGATATTAGATCACAGGAAGTCACTTTTTTAAGAATTAAGATTTGTCGTCCAAATTCTCAAACATGCAAGTGTATGAGACTCATGCCCGTTTTCACCAACCACACTTAAGTCATCCCCTTACTAAGTACCATTTAGTGTAGGTGATACCCTAAAACAACACTTACTTAATTTTCGTTTTCACCAAGCTAAGTGACACTTTACTAGGTTATACTTAAAATTTAGGGATTAACATAGCCGTATATTTACCGATTTTTTACCGATTAAGTTTATTTCAATATTTCACGACTTTTTCTTAAATTTAATTATTCTAGCATATATAAAATAATTAAAAACACTTGTACGAATACTAAAACATTTTTTTCTTACCGTTTATAATATTTTTTGGCTTAGTAAACCTATCTGCCAATAAATATGATAAGTATAATTTAGGTACTTGCCTGCTGATTATATACATTGGGAAAAATAGACTAGCACTTTTTTTTTTAAAGCAACCTTCACACTGCGTTGTTCTTGCTCGCTGGTTGGTAACTACGAATTCTTCACGTTTTTTTTTTATGGATACAAGATAGCAAACGAGCTTGCAGCACCACCCATCCGTTGCCGCCCATGAAAACTGTGACTGACTTCGAACAAGACTCTATTAGGGACTGGAATGGTTAGTCCAATTAGTTGAGAGTTAATTAGAACATTAGTTGGTCAGTTCGTTAGTAGGTATGAGGACTGGGGACTGTTAGTGAAAGTTAGTCATGTTAGTTTATGTTAGTAATAGTCCAGTTAGTACTTGTTAGTAGGAGTCTCGTTCTAAGTCAGTCACAGATGTGTTGCTACCCTTGAGGACTAAGATGGTCCCTTCTAAAGAAGTGTAACCGGAAACCACACCTTTCCGACCGGACCATAATTGCTTAAAAAACAATTATTACACGGCAGAAACGGTACTAGGTACCGTGGCGGGCAGTGGTACTGCCCCGTGCGAACTCTATATGGAACCAATTAGGTTTCATATAAAACCTATTTGGTTCCCTATAGGCTCTACCACCTAACAAACGTCACGTAAAGTCACAATAGCTTCCGAAACCCTTTTTATGATACGGCTGCATGCAGCGATGCTGATCCCTCCTAAATCAGCTATTGTCTGCAAGTGACTTCCGGTGGCATAAAATCTTAGAGCACACAGTAACTGAATGATGGGTTAGACAGATTTATTCCTGAAGACAAACAAAGGTATGAAAAAAAGTAACCTAATATCTATAAAATAAAAGTAGGTATGAGTACTTACCTGTCATCAGCAAATTCTAATAATTCTTTAAACCTATATTTTAAAATATCTGGTTTCTCATCTAATCATTCGAAAAAAGTGTTGAGCCTTAACCGCACCGACCTGCGGATTTTAATCAGACTCCTCACTGGACATTGTAGGTTAAACAAACACTTACATACGATAGGAAGAGCCATCACTGGCGCCTGTAGATTCTGTAATGAGGCGGAGGAATCACCCATCCATATCCTCTGCGACTGTCCTGCAGTGGCCCATTATAGAAATCGCAAACTGGGCGGAAGCCTAGTCACACCTTGTACAATCAAGGAACTTGACCCCAAAGGCATCCTGGGATTTATCCGAGCGATTGGCCTTTGGGATCAGGTTTGAACCTATGGGGGCTAGCTACAATAGATCTCTTTAGGTCGCAGTGGCTTGTGGGCATAACTGCCCACACCCCCGTCCGATAAATAATAATAATAATAACCTATATTTTGCACAAAAATATTTGTCATCATGCTTTAAAAAAAGTCTGGCCTCTCTTCATAAATTCGCGGTCTAGTCATAAATCGAGGATTACTGATTTGATTAGTGAGTCAAAGAAATCAGTTAAATCTTTGCTCATTTTGATAAAATTTCACAAAATAACACGTCAAGTAGATCAGTTACATAGTTAGGGACTGGTTAAGGGAGGAATATTCGGGCCCCTAAAATTTAGGTGACACGTAAGTCTTTAGGTATCCCTTAACGGTTGGTGAAATCGAATTTACACATAAGGGTCATCTAAATTGACATAAGTGTTACTTAAAATTTAGGGGATGTTGGTGAAAACGGGCATCAGTGAAATAACCATCCTCCTATAAAGTTCAACCTTCCGTAGATGGCATTCGACTAGGCTTATTGGCGGTGGCATAGAATTCATGCTTTTAAGAAATAAAATCTCCATACGAATTACACTTGGCTCATTTTTTATTATTATTTAGGAGTAGGAGGAGTTCATATTTCCAAGTGCAACTGCTTTTAATTATGTAGGTACAGGTTAAATTAGAGTGTATTATTGTCTTAAGAATGGTTTATGTAGTTGTAATATGTGTATAGTTTGTCGCAACCGTCGGGTTTGACTCTCGGGCGAGACAGATATTTATTTTGCTGATAAATATTTGTACTGGGGTACATGTATGTGAAATTGTTTTGTTTTCTGAATGAGTCTAGTGTGTATTTATTAACTTTATGTAACTTATGTTAAAATATAATACAGTGATAATTGTTCACCAAAACAAGTCAGGCAGCGTTTTAAATAGGTACTTTCTTTTCATACTATTATCGGTCTCAGTTTTGGATAACAGAATGTTCGTAGCACGCGCGTTTTAATAAACATTAAAATTCAAGTCTTTGTTGCTTTACCTAATTAGGTTAACGGTAACATTCCTCACGAGCAGACGACGTTATTGAAGCACAAAGGGGGAATAAAAAGACATTCTTTCTTCGAGCTTGTAAAGCCTTTCATACAACACTATCACGAGAACGGATCGGAACTGTAGGATAAATTTATGAATGGATAAAACGTCCCTTTTGTTTCGGCCGCCCACGGTGGGCTGTTGTATGTGGCACTTGTTTCAGTGGTGGCGAGTAACGGTGAGAGCCCAGTGGCTATTGAACTCACGCGGCGGTCCAGGTTCAAATCAAAGCGGCACGCACCTATGACTTTATACTAAATTAAACTGTTCGATACATTTCATTGCACCAGAAAAAGAACAGAAAAGATAGCATAGAGAAAAATTTTTTTGCAAAAGGCTGTCTTAAATGTCAACTCTTATAACGGTAAAGAAAACATCGTGAGGAACTCCTGAGTTTTCAATATTTTTTTCGAAACCTGTGAAGATTGCCAATCAGCATTTTGTCTGCATGGTAGACTAAGGCTCTACCACTCCTATTAAGAGGAAACCCGTGCCCAACAGTGGGACAAATAAAGGGTTGGTCACGTTTCATCTGACCATTGTTTGATCATTCTTTATTGGGCATCATACAACATATCATGTCTTTTAATTGAATGGAAAGATTGAGGACATAGACGCCACGTTTACAGCCATTTTTACAGTTGCAGCATTCGGCATTAATTTTTTGCACGTAACTTAATAAAATTACCTACTATAAATCCATCATGTACACTTTTTATGTGTACCATTGTTTAATATTAATGTTTTTTTTGTGATGTATAATAAAGTGTATTTGTATTGTATTGTATTGTACTCGAAGTGAAGTCTGTCCCTCCGCACTAAACGTGGTGGACAGCGTCGTTCCTAATAGTGGGTCATTTAAGGGTAATCCTGGTGAAGGTGGAACCCTAAAACATCGTAATTTCATACATTTCAATTTTAACATTTCAATAGCTTGGAGCTTCGCCCGAGTTCGCTGACGATGTGACAGGGGCTGCCATTAATGAAGTACCCACTCGCATTGTTGTTGGATAGTAATAATGGGTCGCCTTTAAACGGTTGGAACACTCGCTCGAAGACATTCTTGAGACAATAACTTCTCCGGCCTTTAATTTTATTGTGATCTGCTTTTGAATTGAAGTGGCTGTCTGAGAAATTTAATTATTTACATATTTAATGATAAGTTACCTAAACGAAGGTTCGCAGTTCACAATGGTATCTACGCACGCTTCAATTAATGTTAAGTCCGTCGTACGGTGGTGAGTGACCTTAATGAACCGCGAATTGTGGATAAGAATTCCAGACGAAGCAGAGGTGGGATAATTTTACGCAGATAATTAATATTTGTACACGAGTCACTGACGTAGTACGTATGTTTGTGTTGTTTTCTTGGGTGTGAGCGGTTTTTATGGTTCCGTTCCGTAAAGGTAAATATGCATCAACTATCTGTCACAGACTCGGTCACAGATGCATTGCCACCTATGATGACTAAGATATTCGACTGTAGAAAAGTATAATCAGAGACCACACCTTTTCAATCGAAACCGAAATGAATACCTAACCGTTAAATTAAAGGAAAAGTATGAAAAACAAACCCGAAGAAATTTCGTATTAATTGGGAAATGCATCGGGTCCTACTGAAAAAGCACTTGAATTATAAACGTAGAGACCCGCCCTATATTTGACTCATACTCGTACATATAACAACAAAGCAAAGAAAAACCCACCCGAGTTTCCGCGCGAGATAATCCTGTAGCACAGGGGCGATAGTAACTTACGAGACGACCTACAACTCTAGTGCTCTGGCGACTCATTAGGGACCCCGTTGTACGGAGCCTGAGGGGCCTTCGCCCCAGCAAAGGGGTTCTTCAGCTTAAGAGGCATCCGTGATGTGCTGTTCTTACTACGCTAGTTGCGCCACAGTCTAAAAATACTCAAGGAAGCGAATGCGCAGGCCGAACGGAAAATGTTTTATTCCGAATTTAAGTACACTGTGATTGTTTTGCAAACAGCCTGTTATCTTTCCAATTTAGCGTTTGTTTTAACAGTGGTAAGGTTGATTTCAGTGAGCATCGACTAGGTAACCCAAGAATGTTATATGGCTTGAAGTGAAATGTATATTAGACTTTGCAGTCTCTGTTAATTTGAAATAGTCTTAATTTGTTTTGTCGGTCGCGCACATTTGTTTCCTGTCCTTAACGGCAGTCTCTATTTATTTCGTTCGCTATAACCTCTGTTTTGTATTCAGTCGCTTGAGAACTCCCAAGATTCTGCTTTATGTGAGATAATTTACGCTATGCTCGTTTGCAGAATAGAGAATAAATAAATGGTTCATGTTTTCTGGGTTCTTCGTTTTCCTCGATACTGAATTTGAAGATAAAACGCTGATCTTGCAGAGATGGTGGACGCTGGTTCTTCGATAGGCAACAATTTTAGTCCTTAGGAGACCGTGCGCAGAGCAGAATTCAATGAGCTATTCCTTACAAGTATCTATATCTTCATTGCATACACAAAATAATATTTTTTATCAGTTTATCTCAAATGTCGTAAATAAATTACCCTTTGTTTTTCTCTCGTAGAAAGGGCGATGAATATTTACACTTAAATAAAAATACAATTTACGAGAGTGTATACGCTAGTGAATGCGAGCTTACCGTGTGTTAATCGTTTAATCCTTATCAACGAACGGTACACCGTTTCGCTTTTAACAGAACTTATTGTGCTTACAGTTTTTTACCACCAGCCAGGTTTAATGCACGGTCTGAATTGCAAGGCTACATTTTTGTCCTATTTTTAATATTGCTTCATTTCAGCATTTTACTCGTAATAATTTCAACCGGGTGATAGGTAAAATAAATAAACGCTCACATATTATTATAGTAAACATCTTAACTATAGGTACTTAGATCTTAGTCTAGCTAGTAGATTACGAGTTTAGGAAGTTTCTTGCTGTTGATATTCGACGAGATACGACAGTTTTTATCATGTAAGGCACAGGACGATTTTCCTTAGTAAATCGGAATGCCACAGGAAAAAAATTGATAGGTACTACTTAATTTAATCCAAATTGGTCGAGACCGTTGCGACTTAACTTTGAATAGGCGCTGACAACTTCAAGAGCTTCTAGGGTACATAAATTCGGAAATTGTGGCAATGATAAAGCTTGGGACCAGTAAATTGATGGATCTATAAACGCACCCTACTACTATTGCTTGAATAAAAATTCGAGCACCATTATCGGCTACGATCCATGGCCCTAATGTGTTGTCCAGAGGGGGATGAGTTAGGGATGAGGGTAAGGAAATAGGGATTTGCAAGGGTCGTATCAGGCTAAGCCCGCTATAAATGCCGTTTTGCGCGCTGGTGATATTTATGTATGGGTGACTATCTGGCTTTTTTACATACATTTGAGACGACCATGTTCAAGATCTTCTAGACCTAAAGTTGTCTTAGTAATAATCCTGTTAGTAAAAGTATAATTCCAAGTCCGTTGCAAGCGTTTTTACTAGGTCTAAGATAGTGATACAAAACATACAATTACATACATACGTATTAAATTGCATCCACCACCACAACTCTTTCTTCATACCACTGTTGGAATGATTATGCCGCCGCTTTACAAGTTCAGATTGGCAGTCGAAAACATTATGGAAATAAAACTGCTTACTGGCAAAAAACTAACTGATTTTGAGTAGATATTTAGCATCTGCATCCCCTAATACCCAATCGGGGTGGCATCGGACCGGACCTGAGACAAATCTGCCCTCCCGATCCGACTCATCACTCTTAATAATGAAAACCCGCGATGTTGATTGATAAGAGGACCCTGGCAATGACGTAGAGATACGATCGGATAGAAAAACCACAGAAAGTAATGTTTTAAAAAATTTTTTTTTTCACAAATTGAACCATAACGTAGACTAAAATATCACCTTTAGATTAGAGAAAGGAGGTAGCAGTATTTACAGACGCAAGACGGGATGTTTAACATAATATACGATACTATTGTTATATACTGAATCATATACGATATACATGTACGATTCACTCCAAAGTAAGTAACGGTTTGAATAGTACCTAATGACATATTCGCTTTAAATTTGGTTTCCGTACGCTCTAACTACTTACTTATATTATTAACTTTTATAGTCCTAAGACAAACTAATTCTGGTGAATTATTGGTACTATTAACATCTTAATATATTTTTTTTATTGTAAAATAATCGTTAAGCCTTGTCGAAGACAATATGGTGGCTTGAGAACATTCGACACTGGCATGGCCACTACCCCCTCCACCAATTATTTTCCACTGCATTAGATCAGCGTGATAGAGTATGCTCAAGACCTCCCTCAACTGTGACTTGAGAGAGCCCTGTGCTCAACAATGGGACGCCTATGGGTTTCAGCTTGCTAGCTTAGTTGAGACAGTGAACGTGTTATAGAGGAGAGCATTGCAAAGAAGTATGCAATTAAAGCTTATCAAATATTGGAACTGTGAAAATTCAGTTGTTTGTATGTAAAATCTCAAGAAGTTCTTTATTAACGCCCAAATACTGACCTATCTCAGTTTAAAATTTAAATTAATTCAAAATTAATTTACGGGCCCGTTGGCGCAATCGGTAGTGACCCTGTCTGTTGCGTCGTGGGTTCGAATCCCACTCAGGACAAATATACATGTGACGAACACTTGTATTTGTTCTGTGTCTGGATGTTAATTATTATCTATGTATGTATGTATTTAAAAATATCTATGTATGGATATCAGTCTCTGACACCCATAACACAGGCTCGCGCCTACTTTGGGGTCAGATAGCCGTGTGTGAGAATATCCAAGATATTATTTTTAAAAAAAACGTTCTCTTCTTAACTCTGTGCATTGGACGCGCTCATTACTTAAAAGGATTACAATTTTATCCCGCACGAAGGAACGGTCTCTGTGTTTTGCTTAATCTTACAGATGATAGGGTTTACCATTGGGTCAATCATTGGATTAATGCGGAGGGTGTTTTATTAGCTTATAGTCTGATGTGTTTCACTTTGGAATTTAACTCTAAATGCGACTCACTGTTTGAATAAGACATGAGAGTAAGAGTAAGAGTACATATAGGGAGAATAACGTTATAATAATATCTATATCTAATCACGCTGCTTCGCCCGTGAATAAGTCGGTTTTCAATTCTAGTTTTCAAGAAATAATTATCGACATCTATTTTAATGGTTTAATGTGAAATCAGTTGCAGTAAATTCGGTTCATTTATCGAAAGTACGATATAAAGTAGCCTCCGCGTTTTAGAATTTGTGTCGACGCCATCAGTTATCGCTGTGCCAAACAACTTTTCAATAAACGTGAGAAGCATCCCAAGGGAACATATTTCCGGCATTAAAAGTATCCTATGTTCTATTCTAGGTTATCTTCCATATGCCGACTTCCAAGATCCAAATCCGTCGTCGTTGTTTCGTGTATAATCAACTAGCTTTTACCCGCGGCTCCGCCCGCGTGGTCAAAGGGAATTAACAATGAGTTGTTTAACATACCTACATGACACATTTGTGGTGGATAAATAGTAACAGTTCCACAATTAAAAGATACTTAGAGGAACCTGAGGTAATGCTGACCGCAGATAAAGTGTACGTAAACTGACTTACTGGAGCAAATAAAAAAACAACGATATCTTCAAATGGGGATGTTTTACCGCGGTAAAAAGTAGCCTCCACCCTCCTCACTATCACCACACACAAAAATCATACCATTTAATAGCTTCGTTGCGACGTGAAAGCCGGACAAACAAACAAATAAACAAACAAACACACTTTCACATTTATAATATTAGTATGGATAGCCACCACACTTTTCCTATCGGAATACATACAAAACTCAATATTAAAACAACCTAGAAACTTTATATGAACGTGATGATTCCCCCCTGGTGAGCTATATACGGGTTCAACCACCCATCAAGCCCTATATAACTAGCTATAAGGGTAAAAAATTTCGCTGAACATTTGAGTTTCTTTTTTACTCAACTCTATTTTACTCAACGCTATTTATTTGGTTACTCAATTTAATGTCTACACATCTATGTAGTGAGATGTTTTCTTCAATACCAACTCACGATAAACACCAAAATTATTGACTAAAATTAAAACCAGTACTTAATTCTAATAAAATTAAAATTTACGTGTCTAATCTGAAAAATTAAGCATTCTAAATAAAATGTATTATATCTATTAAGCCTGACGGGGTTTAAATTTGAATAATCAGTAATCGGAAAAGTTTGATTACAATGTAAATCAGATGAACTCGTGTTAAAGGGCCATATTAAAATTACACGTAATTTTAATAGCTAAAAAATAATAATTTTCCTAACTATTGCATTTACTTCACTATAACATGAGAACTGGACTCTGAAAAAACATCAGCCAGATCGTTTTTATTTAGATTGAAGGTTACGGTAAGCACACGAAACGAAAATCGACATAATGATAACTAATCGATTCAACGCTATTGATCTAAGTAGTAATTTTGATGAACATGAAGAAATTGATGTTTACACTAGCTATTTATGTTAACATGAATTTATTCATGTATGATCATACGATGGAGGAGAAACTATGCGATTTGTTCGTGAACTCTGGACACGTGTCCTTACTTAAGGTTCACAATTTGGAAAAAGGTGGTCGTTAAAGCTGCTGCGTGGGTCAGGGTAAAGGCGTGGTGCGACTGCGAGCGTGAGCAAAATCGATTTTTTTGCAACACTAAGCTTTCATTAAAGTAGCAATTGTGTGCTTTTCATTACCTTTTTCTCATAAACTTAATCTTATTTAAAAACATGAATATATAATTTATGGTAAAATATTAATTCTACCTTATATGTATTTGTGATAAATGTATGATCGTTCTGAAAATGAAATAAATACAAATTCAGTCATAAAACAAATTAAAAAAAATTGCATACATTTTTCAAGAATAAAGCAATTAGAGATAACAAAATACACAAGAAAAAATCACTTATATAATATGAAATATTGAAATTTATATTTTTTAAAGTTCTATATCACGTATCGAGTCATTAGGTGTGAGTGTTAATCGACATTGCGATTTCTTCAGGTATACAACAGTCTCGCTGGCATTGCCACCACACCTAAAATACAAAGGGAGATATTCGAATTCAAGGGTACCAAGGTTTGTTCGCAGACATCATTATCGTGCTGAATTGTATGTGGAGCCTTACAGCTCTTATATCAATAGTCTCTCACGTAGCAATATCAGCAAATAAAGAAAATACGGAAGTACTGAATGAATTGTTATGAGTACCTAGTAAATAGAATTGGGTACCTAAATAAAGATAAAAACTATACTAATACCACCTAATACTAATCTCTTCCACACTGTTACTCTAGTAGGTCTGAAGCGGATCCGAAGCAAAACTCATGTGAAACATAATAATTTTTATAATCTTTGCCTCATAATTTATCAAAACTGTCCACTTACTCCTAATCACATTTACTCCCTAATCATTTTCAAAATTTTAACCTGAACCAATACTTATAATGCAATTTCATGAACGATATTAAACGTTTTTAAATCGTTTTAATCAAAACATAAACTTTTCATTAAACCAGGCGGAGAGTAGTAATTTTGATACCAACAAATTTTTTTCGTCGTATGGTCAACAATAGCCCATTATTACTGTGGGTGACCATTTGAGAACGCTTTAAGACTTCATGTAAATTAAATTATATGGCAGACAAATTCTTGGTGCGGTGGAGAATGATTTTGATATGGCTGGGGCAGATATTAATTTCGCAGTTAGAGTGTGTGCACAGGCTTAGGCCTACCTTCTTATTTTCTTATGTGAGTGTGTAGACCTATTCTATGTCAGTGAAAGAATGGCATAAGACATAAATGTCGTGCATTTGATCATAATATTTAGATTTTAGTTCTTTTTTTTAAATCGCTCACACACACACCCCCGCGCTGAACCTGTGTTGCGGGTAGCGGACACACAGAAAACAACACAATTTTACATCCATGACCCATACAAATATTTATCTGCGAATAACAACCCCGGCCGGGAATTGAACTCGGAACCCGCGGTTCGGCAGTTATTCACTCACCACCGCGCCAGTTAAAGTATCCTACTTTTATCATAAGAAACTTATTCATGTCCTTTTAGGGGATATTTCGTAGATGAGTTCTTAATTGGTACTATCAAAACCCAAGGCTAGTGCTGTTGGCACTATAGAGAACCTTTCATAACTGTTATATTTCCTCACCAACAATTCGAATTGCTTTGCATAACCACGTCTTTATTTTCCAACTTTAACACAGATCCAATTAAAAACAATATTAAAGTTCGCTTCCTATCAGCGCAGGGTACCATAACACTTAATCGTGGCTTATTATACGCCGTTAAGCTTTGCAACCGTACACTGTCATTTCCGTTTAATGTGAGGGATATAGGCGCAATTTAGACGTCGAGGCGACCTCTTTTTACATGATATTGTCTATAATTTTGTAACTGTAGTTATATGAAACATCGGCAACACGACAAATGTGTCAGCTCTAGCTAGTGGACGCCCGCAGTTTCGCTCGCGTGGAATTAGACATTCACTAACTTCAAAAATGGCAAAATTTCATATTAACTTTGCACCCCCGTTTTAAGGGGGTTAATTTTCAAAAATCCTTTCTTAGTGCTCCCCTACGTTATAAAAGGAACCTCTGTGCAAAATTTCAAGTTTCTAACCCTTATAGTTTAGGCCCTGTGTTGATATGTCATTCAGTCAGTCAGCTTCTCCTTTTATATATATAGATAGATTCCTAACATCATTTCGTGGGAAGTTGATTCAAACAATAAAAAGTAATCTGGAACATTAACTAATCCAGGATACTGAAAAAAGGGATATCTTTAGCCCACTGCAACTGAAGATCTATCGTAGCTAAACGGTTACTGCAAGGAGAGCTGCAATGTTACGGGTAGTTTAAATCGCTTCCTTAGCAATAGTTTTTAATGAAAACATGATGACGATATACTTAAGACCTTCCGTATAGCCTGTCATCAAAACTTAATCATATCATGCATGAGTCACACGCGGATTTTGTGTCAGCTAATTATGAGAATTATAAGACATAATAAGTCTCGAAATTTGTTCCCCGGGCGGTTGTACTTACCTGAGTCAGAACACTACCTGAGTCAGCTTGTAAGAAGCTAAGTATGTTTATATCCAGTTCTAGAGCATGATCATGATTGATATTTAATAGCTCCACGCTTGCTCGACGATAATTTGATCTAATAAAAAATTAAAAGCATTTCCAAAACATCATAATGATAACAACAACATAATTGCTTAATGACGGTTAAAAATTGTGATTCTATATTATTTATTCATGAGGCGAGTGAACGGCCGATTACTGGGTTGTTCTTTAGAAAAAGTGCAACGATAGATGTAGCATGTGGGTATAGCTAAGTGGTAGATCCTTTATAAGGTCCGCCCGCTTTTATTAGCTTTGTATGTAGGTTTCTATGTATGTATGTATGTGACGGAATCTTTGAACGTGATTTTCGCCCGCTTCAAAACGTCGGATTAATTTGAACACTTTGCACACTTATCAAAGACCGATGACAATGCAATATTTAAAAAAAAAAAAAAAATTTTAAGTTCATTTATCTACAATTTAACCAGTTATAAACACTAGTTGAAGGGATGTACAACCGTTAGATACCAATTCAATGGACACTTTGATATCAGTAACATTAGCAACTGTAAGTCGCGCGATAGTTTTGTGGGGTGTACCCACTCTTACTTCTCTTCTTCGAATAAACCAGAGCGTTTATATTTAATGAGTTTGGACAAGATTTTTCCTTTTTAATTGATATGTTGATTAATGTTGGTTGCTTAACCGTCATAATCCATACTAATATTATAAATGGGAAAGTGTGTTTGTTTGTTTGTCCGGCTTTCACGTCAAAACGAAGCAATTATATGGTATGGTTTTTGTGTGTGGAGATAGTGAGGAGGGTGGAGAGTGACGTAGGCTACTTTTTACTGCCGTAAAACATCCCCATGGGAAGATATCGATGTTTTGTTATTTGCTAGATATTTAGTTCCGGATGTTGTTAATAGATGGATAAAATTTAAAATTTGCAGGTTCTGAATTTCGCTAACAAATTATACGTCATGTATGATAAATAACTCATTGTTAATTCCCTTTGACCACGCGGGCGGAGCCGCGGGTAAAAGCTAGTAATATAGTATTTTAAAAAATAATTATATTCTATAAGAGATATTTAAAAGTTAATCTTAATTCACTATAAATAAGTAGTCACCATTTCAGCTTTTGACACAAGAAAGTGATGGTTTTTGATTAATCTTAATTAAGCTAAATTATATCTTAAAAAAATTAAATTACATCTAAAAGTATGTTTTTAAATACGGCTGAAATTCTGTAGGAAATCGGCATTTGTTCAGATCGTGTAGTCGTCACCAGGAACTTTACTACCAGAATGAAAAAAAATAGTATCCTTAGCTTATATCTTCTAGACTGTAGTGAAACCAGTGCTATGCCCATTCGCTCTGACCTAACATTACTACCCTATTATGTCATCAAGTGTTTTATGAATCTGAATACCCATCAAAAATTATCATGTTGAAAAGAGGCCAAGATGATCTTGGCCTCACTAGACAACTTACTAGTTATTTTTCCTGATAGAGTATTCGTATACAGTCCAATACGCATTGGCATTGCAAGTGGCTTGACGTTTTTAGGGACGTAAATTTTTTTAATTAACGATTTCTCTATTCTCGTTCTCGGTTATCGGTCTCGACCGAGATTCTGTTCTCAGTCTCGGTTCGGTCTCGGCCGAAGACGAAAAACCTATCTCGGTCGACCCTTTTGTTGTATTCGACCGGACCCGATCTGTATTTTTTCATTTTATCTAAGCTATTTTGTTTGTTTCATCAATCTTGGTTAGGGCACTGCCGTGCACAGTAAATGAGCTACTCAGAATGTGTGTTTTTTATTCAAAATGATCGGTCATGGGTGCTTAGTTACGATTAGTCGTAATAAGCGGAAAACGATCTTAAAACTACATTATTTTATTCATTTGCATTGGATAAGTTGTCCGCTCATCATAAATAATTATAACTTAATAGTATTATTTATTGTTACCACTTCTGTTCTTTTTCTGGTGCAATAAATTATATTGTATTGTATTATAATAGATCAACAGGTTTATCCTGTTGATCTAAATACAATACAATATATCTTCATCATCAGCTTCATTTTCAGTGGACAGAAGTTCATTGTGGAAGGCTAGACTGAAATGAAACAAGAATACAAAACTCTAAAATAGTTAGACTGAATTTTTTTTTAAACTGCTGTTTTTTTACAGTAAAATTCTATATTTCAAACTATACCCCTTCCATAAGTTACTTAATTAAGTTTGAATGCTTTTTAAGTGCTGATCGTAAAAATAAAAGTAATTTGTGTTTAATATGTAACTGAGTATGAGCCTTCAAACATGTTACCTTTAATTTAATCATTTATAAACATCTCTTGGGACAACGGCTAGTAATTTCAGATTAGTGTAGCCAAATAATACACAACAATAGGATAAATACGAATTCAAAGGGATAAATTATCTGTATCGATTACTATTCAACCCCTGAAAGTTTTTTTCGTTCTTAAATTACGCGTTTTACAACTTTTACACTCTTTTCGTACTCGATGTGGGAGATAAATGTAAACACATACCTCGGCTGTAAGCTCATTCTTCGGGTGACTTGTTCGCCAAAAAAAGTATCACGAGAAGTTGACAGTAGTTGATGAGGAGGACTGAATTAGTTATTAATTACATTAATCGTAGTGCTCGAAATAACTATCGACGACAGATTATAAATCAACGTGAAATACAAATTTAAAGATGGCGATTCTTTTTTCATTCTTATCTTTCTGTCGGTAGTAGGTACCTTCTAAACTATTTGTGTGTATTTTCAACTCATCGGCTCAACTATGAACTCGGTTTTTAACATTAGGACAGTACCATCAACCGCATGGTAACCCCAACCTCACTGAATTTGTGGGAACGGACATATCAAAATCGACAGCGTGGTCCGTTGGCCCGGAAAATTAAATGCTAATATAAATGATTATATTCTATTTTGTGCGTCGGTAACAACATTATAATGAGGGACGTGGAAATAAGGCTGCTTGCGGCTATGGCTAAATATTTATTGTGCCACGAGAGTCGAACATCGAATTGTAACATTTCGTGTTACGGATGTTACATTTCGGAGAATTAAACAAAAGGAGTTTGGAAAGCGTTTTTGGAAAAGAATTTCGATCTGCCAATTATGAATTACACATAAATTACGATGATAGGTAAATAACCTAGCTTGGAGCGTTGATAATTTAGTTGTATGTACATACTATTGATTGGCTGATGTCTATTAATTGATGTAGAGTGGGCCTTGAATAAGGAACTCTTGCAAAGACGGTAAGAACTTTTAAAATTGTGAAAATGTGTGAATAAATTTTAATGAGAAAGACAATAAATTACTGTTTGTCTTGATCTTTAATGTGAATCAAAAGTACTAATACGTATATCAAAAGGGAATTACTTACTGTGTCTCGCAAAATGCTGTAATTTTCGCATATTATTATTATGTAAGATACAATTTACTTTACTTAGTTTGTTTCATAAAAGTTAGTAAAATGCGTCACGCAAATTTGATATTCCTAGTACCTACTGAACGAGCGTCATTAAGTATTGCGGTATGGCTACCTTCCTCCCTCGCCCCGCGAACCCCTCTCGATTGACCTGACTAAATGTGTCCAATAAACGACTGCAGGCTACGACAAGACTACTTAGACTTTGGTTATAGGACACCACCACATAGGCCGCACCGCACTGGGACCACATATGATAGTCGTAACAGCAGGAACAACAATAATCCTTTGTATAAAAAGATCCTACCAGATGATGATAAGCTGAACTCCATTCTTTTTAAAATTCAACATAAAATACAAAATTTATTTTTGTTTACATATATGAACGAAAGGGTTAATGAAAAATACAAGTTGTAGCAAAGAGCGAATTTTTCTCGCGTATTACAGGTTCTGTATATTTTATTGCATCTCTGTGCTGTAAAATTTTTACTAATTTTATTAATGTATATAGACCCTATTTTTTACTGGGTACCTACTATAATCTAGGTACATAATTAGTAATAGGTTGAAAACTATAACTTGAAACTCAAAATTTTAAAACATAAATTTCAGTTTCCTGTAAGGGTGCATAGAAGTGAATTACAAGCAAACCAGTTTAAAATAAATTATTCACAATAATTATTTGAGCGGATTTGAGGATAGACATCTTTGACATTAGTTTTTTTCAGTGTATCTATAGGTATATAATTAAATCTACATAAACAAATATGGTATAAAGAAATAAATAAATAATAAATAGAATATCATCATATCACCATTGTCTCAGTATCTGTATAATTAAGATTTATAAGCCAATTTTTAGCTTTTTTTCTACAAACATAACGTGTGGGTAGCAGTATATTATATATTATAGCAAAAAGCTTGTGGGTCAAAATGTAACATGGGTGCTCACGAATAACTGTCGTATAGAAATGGTAATATACCTATTTCATTTTCCAGAACAAAAGATACAGAATAGCTTTCTTACAACAATACAGTAACTACATAAGGTCCCACTGAAGTTCAGAATTTCACGGAACTCTAAAACTACCCTTCCAAGGCCTAAGTAAAGTACTAGGTATACCCTTAAAGCAAACACAACCCCCTCTAGTGGAGCATTTTGTAATTCCATGCGCATAGACCCTGTCTTTGTCTCATCTTTAGAATGCAGATACAATGCTCCATTGCACAATAAGGCACCCTCTGTCAAATTTCACAACCCATTCTAGTCTTTGTTGTTAACCATTTTCATAGAAATTCTTGTCTTTATGCTGTATACAGACGCAATATTTGGTCTCCGTCTTTAAGTACGGTCTGCACGGCTATGATTAACAAACCCTTAATAGCGCCCGCGGCTGAACTATCTAGACTTTTATCTTGTGTCATATCCAGACTTTGATCTAGTGCTATATAGCTGGTATTATGTTTTTTTTTTTATATTGTGTAAAACAGCAATTGGAATAGTGCTGTGTGATTGTTTGTTTTTAGTCTAAAAATCTACATACCAAAAATTGAGACAAACATAGCCACAAAGATAAGAAAAATAATAAATTAAAAAAAAGGAATTAGTCGTGGTGGTTAGTGACCAACCATGTGTCCAATGTTTTTACACTACCTACCCAAAAATATTTATTATTTTTACAATTCAAAACACCTCTTTCGGCGGAGTAACGTGCCTTCCGACTCACGGAAGAACCCATTTTTTACCCATCGAATACCAACCGCATCTGACGTTGCTAAACTCGCTCTATCACTTAATATTATAACCGACGCAAGCCATATGACTATGAGCGATTCCAAGAAAGTAATAACCATCCCCTTCCATTGCAGGACAAGACCCGTGCCTGACAGACATAAAAGTTGAATATCTGAAGATGGATTTCCGTTTGCTAGTTCATACGTGAATATGAATAAATCTTATTCATATTCATTGATTATTGCTAAGTTAAGTAACCCACTTATCATATTTGACATGCATGGGCGATAAAATAAAAAAGAATTTGTGACATAAATATCCGAACAAGGACCCATGAGGCGACTTTGCCGAGATACTTGCCATAAATATTCTTTGACTTCAATGGGAGCAGAGAGGCTATGTGGTAAGTTATGTTGAGATTTTGTAGCAAATAGAAGTTAGCGCAGCAGTGAAATTAATCTGGATTCAGTAGACATTAAACAAAGTGTGTACAAAAAATATTAAATAATAAGGTGCAGGTAGAATGTAATATCGGCACAAATTTTCACAATCATAATTATACATTTTATTGTTTTAAGTATGTTTTAGATGTATTTCATTGTCATTCCAATTTTAACCTTTTCAACGTATCACTGTTTGCTCTTCTCTCGGAGATTTCATTTCTTAAAACGCAACTTATAGAATTTATCTGTGCGTGCCACAGGAATTTGAGCCTTTTTGAATGAAAACTAGTAAAAAATAAATATATTTTTATATGTATACTTATGTATTTAAAATCTTATTCTTAACAAAAGGTGGAATTTATGCCGATAAGCAGAAAATTATTACAGAAGGTATACATATTATTTAATGTAAGTAGTTTAAATGTCGTAGATTTATAAACTACTTGATGTACTCTTCTGTATGCTCTAGTGTACTCTTCTATAAATTTGCAATCGATCCTATTTCTTACCACAAGGCCTTCGACGTTAATAGCGCGGCTCTAAGTGCTAACCACCGATTATCCAGGTTATATAGCCACTAAATCACCCAATATTTAGCCTTTCACGTCGGCCCAGTGCGAACTATGCTCTGTAATATTGAAGAATTGTCCCATCACAAAAGGGTTTCATATTTCATTACGTTCAATAAGGGCGATCCGTCGTAAAAATTGCAAATAAGCCCGATTTTAATATATTATGATAGAGGGCATGATGAAATGGACGTGACTATTTGGTCTTTTGCGCTATAGCTGGCTGGTGGCGATATAATTATGTGCATATAAATCTCTTTTGTAAGTCGCTGCTGCTGCGACCTATAGACGTCCCATTGGACACGGGTCTCCCCCACAGACGCAGCTGCGGGAGGTCTAGATCATACTCCACCACGCTGCTCCAATGCGGATTGGAAGCCACCAGAAGGTCTTCGACAAGGCTTAACAACTGTTTCCAACATTGAAAACAACCGGGACCGACGGCTTTACGTGCCCTCCGAAGCACGGTAGCGTCCATGAAATTTTGCCACTAGCGGTCATTTTGTAAGTCAATTAGATATAAATACACATCTAGTCTAGATACCTAATGGCATAATCCGCAGACAATGAAGACGAATGAAGTGAGACACCCCAAAACTACCCCTTATTTACGGGGCCATTTTGTCAAATTAATATGTTCTAAGGTGTAAGATTCATATTTATTTTAAGTTTCGTTAGATACCTAGGTATATTAAATTTTGTAAGTTTTCCAAAATACAAAAACTCGCGCGCCAAGCAGTCGCAAGCGACAGCAGAGCTAAGCTACACGGTCCTGGGTTCAATCCCGGGCCGGCCAACTATTATTGTTTTTCTCTAGACTGGCCCGTTGGCGCAATCTGGGTGTCAATCAAAACTGGGTGTAATACACACCTCTGCCTACTCCTTCGACGAAATAAAGGAGTGACGTTATGTTTGATATATTTTTAACAGAACTAACTAACTCTTACGCCCAGCAGTGGGACATAGACGTCCCACTGCTGGGCGTAAGGTTGTAGAAGCAGCAGGTATGTATCTAGATGTTAGTATACAGTCGAACAAGTGACTTGCCGCTAAAGTAATTCTAGTAGGAAAGTTATGATTCCAATTCATTTTTGTGATGAGTTGGCGCCCGGGCGAAATTTATTCACGAGCTAAACTTTTCGGTACGGACCTACGAAATCTGGTGACGTTAAACTTTCCGAACATGACTGTCGCAGTGGACTAATAAATTTGATACTAGTTTTACTGAACATTTTTATGTTTTACACGGAAAGTTGATCGAACAATCCAGCTCAGTTCTGGAATATTAAGCTTTTTATTAAATAAGTAGAGAGGGACTGAGTTTATGGTTAGCTTAATTTGAAGATACTGGGTTCAAATAATAGATACCTGTATTAATGATTTAAAAAGAGATCGTGACGAAACATACTCATTTTAAAATAAGTATTCACAGTTACATTAATCCCATTAATTAATACATCATCATCACGGCCGGGGTTTATTTATTTGGCAGATAAATAATTGTCCAACCAGAGAGGTCATTGATGTGAGATTGTATAATTTTCTGTGTGTTTGTGGTTTTATAATATGTGTATTGTCTACAGTAATAAACGTAGTCCATAATATTGTTTGTGTTTCCACTAACGCAACAGGCATAGACCTGTAAAGTTAGTTTTGTTAGTTTATGTAGGTATGTGTTTAAATAATATTAATTTCAAAGGCATTAAAAGTGTGGGAATCCCGTGTCATAGAAAATCAGTTTACATTTCCTTATTCTTCAATAACATGCTGCAAATCTCCAAGTGAATATAAAGACATCAATACATTTGCAAGCCCTATTCAATACAAAAGATTTTTGTCTATTATTACTTCTGAAGCCATTTACTGTCCTGTACAAAATATCAATGTCCCCTGATATTTTGCCAAGCTAGTCGTTAAACCTGGACCAAAGGTCACGGTTGTTGTTAACTTAACGACTGGTTTAGGCACACATGCTAATCTTTGTCAATGGAATGTCTTCGAGTTGACATCAACTTCCGACACTGTTATTATAACTCACACTTAAAAAAACCAATTACGTGATTGTCTTAGCCGGTCACACAACGCCCATTTAGTGAAAAGTTCTCGATACAAAATTACAGCAATCATACCGCGAACCAACAATTGAATGCAAAACCTATGTCATTAGCAACCACTTAATACGACAAGTTTTCCTAGTCCTTCCCCAGAGCCTTGCCCCCGCTCACCATGTCATTATTAAACCCTAAGTTATGTTTATAAAAATAGCACTCCGCTAAAATAACAACTTGAGTTAAAATGGGGTTCAGTGAAAGCTTGCGTTTTGATATAGTTATATATAAGCCAGGGCCTCTAGCTAAACTAGGGAGTTCCCTAGTTTAGCTAGAGGCCCTGGCTTCCATCCCGGGTCGGGCAAAATATTATTGGGATTTTAAAATTTGAAATTCCCAATAGTAACTCGGGTTCTGGATTTTTGCCCGGTGTATGGCAAAAGTGAGCCTATTGTCATATACATGGGACCTAAACATAACTGGTGAAAAGGGAGTGTACTACACACCTCTTACTACCCCTTCGGGGAAATAAAGGCGTAATATTATGTTATGTAAATAATTGTGTTTAAAAACTACATATTCCGGTCCGAAAAGTATTTACGAGTATGATTTAATTTTATATTCATAACTGAGAAAATATCTTCTTTTATAACATACCTACTTTTCACCTAGTGGACATTTACAAATGATACGAATGTAAATAAAAACAATTTCATACGTATACTGTCAACCTTAAACTTTTCAAATTTTCCTAATATTCTCTGCTTCAACGGACCACATATGTGCTAACGAAGTGATCAACTAATATTATTGATCACATATTATGTACTGTACTGGTTAATTCAGTTAGTTAAGTAAGTCCCAGTCTCTTTTTAATTCTTCTACACAATTTGTCACAGCTATCATGAGCGGCAGTGGGTGGGTCATATTGTCATATCATATATTATATTCATTTGTTTGGTATATTCTTAAATATCTATAAAAAGGTCACACCCACAGTACTTGCTGAACTATGCAAATTTAAATAAATTCTCAGCGATATAAATCATTAGCTCAATTGATTAATTGAGCTGCTCCACTTTAGTTCAACGATAACGTGTCACTGAGTCACCAATTAAAAACTACTTAAGAACCTTTTAGTACAAATGGCTCACTCTGCCGTAATATCAAATTGACTCACACTCGCGTAGAGACTCTGTTGCTGACCCGGTACAGAAGAAACTAGGAGTCTCTCTAATGAATTTTATATTCAGCCCTTTTATATTCTTTATACTCGAGTTGGGTTCGATTTCGAAGCTCGATCTGGGTGTATGTTTCATTGACATATAAATATTTGTACTCAGGATCAGCATTAAATTGTTTTGTTTTGCTATGTATCCTATCACACAATCTATATTACATATGAAATATTACGTGATTGCGATCTATTATGAGCTTCTTTATACATTTATTATTTATTTTATACTTTTACCAGCAGAATTATTTACAGTTGACTTGAGTTAGTAAAATGCATCACTCAAATGTCACACTCGAAGGTCGACTAGCAGGTCGAGTGTCACATTTTGAACGAGGGTTTGGTTTGTACTGTCTGATGACGACACATGTCTGATGACTGAATGTATTAAATAGGCTATTACATTACTGTAAAATTTTGTGAAGATGCCAGGCACTACAATGCTATCATTACAATGTTTAATTACGCGTTCGCCGTCTTATACTGTCCCACACATTTTACCTCATAATGCCCTGGCAATATTTGACCTCCACAAAACTAATTTGCTTAATAGAAGGGCAAAATATGCGCCTACATGACCTCTTGACGATGATATCCTCTGTAATTATTCGTCGATTAAACACACTGCAGACAATATATTTACTCGTATGCTGTAGTTGCGTGTTCAAGCCACAAAAAATTTATTAAACCTTATTCCATCGGATACTGCTGACATCTGTTGGATAATTAAAGGGAATAAAACATCTTTTTGGTATGTACTAAGTTGCTGGTTTCATATGCAAATTGAATTGCACGTATTTAATTTGCTAGATAATTTCAATGATATAGAGAACATTAAATACCGTACAACTAATTTGTAACTAACGCCGACTTGGCAAGGATACATTCTTACGTTAATCTACGCACAGGTTTGCTTTAAACAATTTTATGATGAAATCTGTTGACGAACGGGGACTACCGACATAGCTCGTCGAGTTAGCAACTGAAATGGTAATAGACAGGGGACGCCACTTGTAGGACCGATAACCCAGGGGTAAGAAGGTCCTCGAGTGGAGACCACGAATAGGGAAACAGAGCACAGGCCCTCCAATTAAGTGAACTGATGGCTGGACATAGGCCTCCCTCACCGATTGAGGGAGGCCTATGTCCAGCAGTTCAAAAGGCTGATGGATTTATGGATGGATCACTCCTTCAGTGATAAACAACCAACGATACAGAACTGGTACAATCGGTACAACATCAAAATAAATAGTAGTTTACCATTGAGGTTTCACTGCTGAAGTTACAGAGAACTATATGTATTTTCCACTCAGCTTAGCAATTCCTTCGCTGTTGAGGTGAAGTAGGAGCTTACGCAATGAACTAATACCTTCATGTCGAAAAATTCGTGTGTACTATAAGCATTCTTGCAAGGGGAGATTATCTTCAGGAGCTCCATTTTTGAGTCCCTCACGTCGAAAAAATAAAAGACTAGTCATATCACTATGGACAGTGAACATTCGTATTTTTCATTGGCTCGAATGCACTCGACAGGGGGCCAAGTGATAGACTAAATATTACGGAATAACGATAATGAGTTGCAGTCGAGCGCTTCAGTCAAGCGAGTGATTCAAAAATAGAACTCCTGGTAGGGTGAAGCTTGGTGTAGGATTTACACAATACGTGGTTGCGGCCGCATTCTCTCTAACACTCTTGCCCACCGGTGGGAGGCGGGTCGTAGTTACAGCACCGTCAATCTTTGCTGAGCAAATAAAGGCTAATTAGTGCAACGGAACCAAGTTCGCGATCGCGGTCGGGCGAGTGACGCTTTGTTGCTGGACACCGTTGTTAGGGACTCGACACTGTCGTATACGGATACGGGTGTGGTACCAAAAGTACTAATTATGATGTCAGGGATCAGGGTTGTTCGGGATCATTTCAAACGATAAACTATAATTTTGTTCATTTAATTTGGTGCCCCTGATATTGTCCTTATGACCTTCTTTTCTGTGAAAATTTTGTAATGCGTTCGTGCTTTGTTTTGGTTGTTATTTTAAAAGTTCTTTCAACAAAATATTAACTAACTTTTATCAGAATATTTTACTGTGCCTAATAATTAAAGTTAAGTCATTTAAGTGATGTAATGTATAACATAGTAAAATTAAATAACATTTCAGATTGTTCACTAAACTGTCACTTATATAATTGTCAGATCTTAAATAATTTCATACGTGGTTTGACACAATTACTTTACAAAGAACAGGTATAAAAAAAGTATGGCCTTATTAGTTTTGTTTCGGATATGTGTAAAATAACAAACGCATACGACAACGGCTTCTTAACATCCCTAGCCCGTAGTTTTGTGGCTTCAGACGCGTGTGCGTGGTCACTGTGGACAGCCGAGTGTTGTACGGAAACTTTGTATGAGGGAGTTCTAAATTAAACGGTGCTATTTTTAATGACAAAGGATATAGGATACCTACTAAAGATCTAAGAGTAATAGGTCGGCTGGTAGAGAATGCCGCGAGGCATTAAGTCCGCCCTTTGTAAAAACTTTTTGTTTTTACAATAAATAAATAATAAATAAAAAATAATAATACGGGCAATTTCACACAAGTGGGTTCTGGTTCTGAACCCACTTGTGCGATTGTCCAAGACGTATTTCATCGTAGACCTTGGGTTCAAACTTCACATAGATATAGCAGATACTGTAATTTTCAACGTCATATTGAATTAACCATAGGTAGGTATATGTTGCGATCTAAAACGCTCAATTGACTGTGCGCGAAAACAAACTGTTTTATTTATTGGATCGAGTTTGAAAACCCAGCAGTCGAAATTTTAACAAAATTATAAAAAGAATAAAACTAAGTACATGCAGTGTTCCTATTCTGTTCCATTATTTATATTAGCAGATTTTTTATGTTCTTATTCTGTTCCATTGCGTGCGTAGATATTAGCAGATTTTTAATTTATTCCCGTCTCCAACTGAACTGTGATGATGCAACGCTAACTCACGTCTTGCCAACGCCAAATTAAAAATAATATAAGAATTCATCCAATTTCACACCTGTTACGTTAGTTAGTTTCCTATGGGAGCTAGGAGCGCGTCGGTGTCACGTGTCAACTAATTAGTGCGAGCGGTGACGCGTAAGGAGTGAGTGAACGACGACGGAGCGAACGCAAAGGTGCCGAGCGAGCGGTGTGGTGGTCGAATGAACTTTGCTGCAAAAAGAATATTAGGGTTGAATACGGGGCTCGTATTAGAGTTGGGCAGAGTATCTCGTATTTCCTATGTGCCTAGCGGGAAAGAATAGATAGGAAAGAATTGACTTCTTGACGTTTGTTATGGTTTGGTTCGATGGTTTGGAATTTTCAATGTGTGTTGCCAGTGATGACATATGGAGCCGAGACGGGGTCCTTTACCGTCGGCCTCATGCACAAATTCATCTCTTCTCTTCTTGCTCGGTATTTCGCTACGAGAATGAATCAGGAATTCATCAGGTCGTCTTGGATGAAGTAGCCGCTGGAATCAAAAGGCACATAACCGGTCGGAGTGCCAGAGACCAGCAGTGGACCTCAGAAGGCTGATGGATGGATGGATGGATTGATGGATGTGGTTTGCGGGCTTGACGTCATCGTTTACGTGGAGTTTGAAGTTTAGAAAAAATATTTTATGGTTTTAAGAGTCAGTCCTCCGAAAAGTGTTAAGTTAATTATTAAATAACAATTAAAAAAAAGGTTTTTAAAAAAGCTTTTTATTTTTAAATTATTTTTTTAAATATTTATTTATTTTCATGCATTGTCATCGGAACCAAATATGTGTGCCAAATTTCAGCTCGATAGCTTCAGTGGAAGTGGGTGAAATATTGATTGCAAGATTCCAGGACATACATACGTAGATACATACATACATACATACGAGTGAAGTTAAATAAAAGCTTTTAAAATGTTGAATATTATATCTAAAGTAAAGGTGTCCAAACACGATCAGTCTATTTGAATGGCTACCAAGCACTCCAGCCAATCACAACACCGAAGCAGCAAGATTTCCTTTGGGAGCTAAGAAAACGTTGGTACTTCTGTCTACTAATTAAGGCGAGAAGTGACGTGGAATGAGTGAATTAGTGACGAAAGATCGAATGGTGAAGGTCTAGCGAATGAGGAGTTTGCATAACTGGCATGCATGGCCTCATAATTACTTATTGGACGGTACTTACAGTACGTTAGTTACTTTATATTATACTAGTGGACGCCCGCAGCTTCGCTCGCGTAGAATTAGACCCATTAACGACGTCTACCCGTCTAACGACTTCAAAAACGGCAAATTTTCATACTAACTTTGCACCCCCGTTTTACCCCCTTAGGGGATGAATTTTCAAAAATCCTTTCTTAGTGCTCCCCTACGTTATAAAAGGAACCCCTGTGCAAAATTTCAAGTTTCTAGCCCTTATGGTTTAGGCCCTGCGTTGATATTTCAGTCAGTCAGTCAGTCAGTCAGTCAGTCAGTCAGTCACCTTCTCCTTTTATATATATAGATTGCCATAAAGATAGAAGCGTTATGGGTTTTAAGCCGGGCCTTTATAGTTGGAGCTTATAGTTTTACCCAATGAAGTACCTACCAACGTATTTCAGGTTCCTTGTAAGACCCGAGTCATCTCACCATCAGCCTTATAAACTCATCAGCTTAATAAAGGTCTATTCAGCGCTATTCCTAATGATCCTGTGGCCTCTGAATCCAACGCTTTCGCACGCCTTCTTTAGGTCATCGGTCTACTTGATCCCGAGTACCTACTAGATCGTTAGCTGACAAACGTGCTACTGAGTCGTATCTTTAGGTGAAATGTTCTTTGCAAAGCTTATATATTCCAATAAAATCAATAATATAAGTATATTAAATGCATTAAAATCAAAACCCAAACATACCATGAACGTTAAATTTGGCTGCAATTTTGATTTGACACAGGAATCGCAATAAAAGATTACTTCAAGTACTCAACCATAAAACCCTCGGCAAGGTTACGGCCTAACGGACCCCAACCTATTGAATATTAATGAGCATCATCAGACCTATTCAATATAAAAACACGTGCTCTCTAAAAGTAATGATAGGTATCGCTATCATCATATGAGGGCTCCACATAATAGCGAATTGCAAATCACTCTTGAAAATGTCCTAAAGCGTGTTTAATACGACCACATGTTTGTTCGCAGAATAATAATAATTTCATCGCCCACTTACGTCCACAGACTAAACTTTAATGTGAGCTAACCGAAGAATTAGCTGAACGAAAAAAAAATCGCAGGGGTCGATTTTACCGTGACGCGGAGGGTTCGAGAGTAAAATAGGGTAAAGGGGTCAATAGTGGGCCAGATAAAGGTGGCTGCAACAAATTGTGTGCTTTCCAGCCTTTGTTAACGGACCCTGGCTGTGCTTAATTGTGCTTTTGTCCATCCTCGGGGTCCGTTCCGTGATTGGTCAAGCCCCGGACTAAAATAATAAACCGGAATAAAGGGAAATTGATTTTGTCCCAGTTTCTTAGCATTGTCTTGTTTTGTACCGATGCCGTGCGTTTTATGGTACGGCAATCAGTATCAGCTATGATAGGGCAGATGCTAAAACAGGGACCTCTTTGCAGCCATAATTATGTGGGTTATGATAATATGAGTTCATATGAAGTTTTTATTTATATAACGCAGTAAAAATAAGATTTAAATGGGTCAGGAAATATATAGGCAACTTACATTGCGTTTTCATTAACGTTTTTAAAATAATGTCAAGTCTACTTCTACCCCATTAGTGTTCCAGACAGGGGTCTGTTTTCTCAACTGAAAAGGCCTGGAATGGAAAGTACTCCACCTCGCTGCTACAGTGAGTATTTGGCGAAGGAGTAGTGGCCAACTCGATTGTCTGGAGTTTTTAGTCCACTCGATATCTTTTAGGTTCTGCTATAGACGGCGTAGCTGTGCAAGCTCACCGGCCTGTCCAGTATCGTGATCATTTATAGACTAATGTCTGTTTTTAGTAAAAAATGGAACAAAGTAAAAGTAAGCCCATAGTTAGCGGTGACAGCCCAGTAGCTATCAAACCCACCTCTCACTCAAGAGATCCAGGTTCAAATCCAAGGGGCACTAACCAATTACTTTTGTAATTTATGTGCAATTTAAGAAATTATAAAGGTCGTAAGGAAATGCCTGAGATTCTCCATAATGTTTTAGAAGGCATGAGAAGCTAATCCACACTTGGCCGGCGTGGTGGAATATGACTTAACCCCTGCCATTCCAAAAGGAGACCCGTGCCCAAGACTGGAAAAATTAAGGGATGTAGTTTTATATATAAAAACTCCCTTAAAGTCGCTTGCTGTCGTAGACCGTTTAAGTGACGTGCACTGAAGATAGAATTCAGCTGGGATTCCCGATCAGACTCAGTGAACAATAAAAGGCTGATAAGTAGAAATGTAACATAAAGCCGACAAATAGATTGATATACCCGATAATTTGTGTGAACAGCTTTATTCCAACCATTTCTTTATTGTGATCCTATTATCCAGTGGGCAGCTTTAAGTGTACAGTTGCGATCCGTAATCCCCATTTGCATGCTTATCATACTTATATCTCAATTCACGCCCTGCGATTAAGCATCAATAATATTTTATGATCGTAGGGATTTTTTTTATTTATCTCGATATAAAGGCATTGTTAGTTTTATATTGGCGTACTAGATGGCGCTAGTAAATCTAAATTCAAAATTGTGAATCACGCTAGTGAGAACTTTCGGAAACTATATAAGTAAAAATGTTTTTATATGAGATAGTTAGTATTACAAGAACAAGCAAAGTGTAAAGTACTACAAGAAGTGAAGTGAAATGTATACTCAATTGTGGATTGTAGAATAAATAAAGTAAAGTGCTTCCAGATATTTCATTTAGTAAGTGACCAACCTCCACCCACCAGATGAGGGTTTAACATGGTCCTTCGAGCCGGATAGTGGCTAAAGTTTGAGTGCGTCGTGAGCTGAGCTGGTGAGCAGTCGTGGACCCCAGGAGTACCCAGGATCTCAGGAGTGGAGCCCTGTGGAGCTGATGAGAGGATCGGTGCCAAGGTGAGGAGGCCGGACCTGAGACAGGACCAGGAGTGGACCAGGCCGGGGTACAGGACCAGGAGTGGACCAGCCGAAGGGAAGTAAAGTGACGTGATCCGTGAGTGACGTAACATTGTTTAACAGTATGACGTGGATTTAACTTAGAAAATTTCGGAACAATTTTAACTTAGAAAAATTTGCATTAATTTTAACATAGAAAAATTTGGATTGGATTTGGACTTAGAATATTCTGCGAGAATTTGGACTTAGAAAAATTTCGGAAGAATTTTAACTTAGTACAAATTTGTTTATTCTGGGACTTGTAATTTTGTGGATGTGTGTTTAGACATAGCCTAATTCAAATTTTAATTTTTAGACTTGTAAATTTTTAGGAAACATTTTGGAACATAGAATAATTTTGAACTTGAAAAAATTTATTTCAATATGTCTGTCGAAAGGTTATTGAAAGTGCAAAATGACTTGCACTTGAGAATTAGTAAGGCTAAAGTTAATTTTAAAAAATCACCTAAGGAAAGATTAACTTTAGAATACATTGAAACCAGATTAGAGACATTAGAAAGTTATTGGAATAAATTTAATGATAATCATAATTTAATAATAGAACAGTGTAGTGTGAAAGAATTGGCTGATTCAACATATATAAAGGAAGAGTTGTTTGACCAAACGGAGGAACTATTTATAGAATTAAAGGGGATTTTGAAAACTTCTATTAATAGTTTAAGATCCACTGTTGAGGATCCTAGGTCAGATAGCGTGGGCAAAGTGGCCTCCAGTGTCAAGCTTCCAAGGATAACGATTCCTACATTTTCGGGGAAATACACGGAGTGGCCTTCCTTCCGAGATTTGTTCCTATCTGTGATTCATAAGAACGAATCCTTGGATAATGTCCAAAAGTTGCACTATCTTAAGGGTTGTCTCAGTGGGGAAGCAGAGCAGTTGCTAAGACAGATACCTATTTCAGATGCTAACTATGAAAGGTGTTGGGAACAGTTAGTATCTAGATATAACAATAAGAGGTACCTGTCGAATTGCATCTTACGTAGACTTTTGGGTCAAAGGAACTTAGGGAATCAGGAATCAGCCAATGCTTTGAAGGAGTTAATAGACACTACAACTGATTGCTTGGGTGCTTTAGAGAATGTAGGTATTAGTGTAGAGTCGTGGGATATTTTAATCATTCACATTATTACTTTGAAATTAGATCCAGAGAGTAAAAGGCAGTGGGAATTCAAAGTAACTAGTGAGAATGAATCCGATGCGTTGCCTACACTAGAGCAGTTCAAAGATTTTATTGTCAGTCGATATCGGGCTTTAGAATTTATAGATACTAAATCTAATTTCAAGGGAGCTAATTCAAATGTTAATAGATTTAATGTTAAACACAATGTTGCTGCTACTACTTTACAGACGACAGCTAGTGTACGCTGTCCATTTTGTAATAAAGATCACAAGTTAAATAAATGTTTTCACTTTGCTAAGGAAGATGTGACCGTTCGGCGTAAGTTTGTCCAGGATGAAAAATTGTGTTATAATTGTTTGGGGAATAATCACTCTGTACGGTTTTGCAAAATAAAAACTTTATGCCGTGTTTGTAAGCGCAAGCATCACGATCTATTGCACTCTACGGGTGAAATGGGTGTTAGCAATGATCGGGATGTAGGGCAGTCGAACGACCGGCGTTCGACTGATCAGGTGGTTACAGTTATTGGGTCTCAGGAGCAACGTGATGTTGTTGCTTGTTTTTCGAAGGGTGAAACTAACAATCAAGTATTGTTAGCAACGGCTCTGGTGAAAGCTGTTTCGAAAAATGGGTCCAGGTGTACGTTGAGAGCATTCTTGGATCAAGGCTCTCAGGCATCATTTGTGACTGAGGCAACGGTACAGAATTTGGGTTTACAGAAAAAATCTGTAAAGGAAATAATTTCTGGAATTGGTGGCGATTGTAATCTGGAAGCAAGGTCGATGGTTGAAATAAAAATACAATCTAGGGTTGATCCAGCGGTTGAGTTATTGGTTAAAGCGTACGTTATTAAATCTGTAACGTCATTTTTGCCTGCAAGGAAAACCATAGTGCTGGATTGGGTTGAGATAAATGGTTTAGAATTGGCAGATCCTAAATATCACACACCTAATAAAGTGGATATGTTATTAGGGGCGGATGTGTACTCTAGGATTTTGCAAGATGGGATAAAAACGGGCCCAGGTGGTTTAACGATAGCGCAACGTACCACTTTGGGATGGATTCTTTCAGGAACCGTTGATTCTGAAAGAATTACTGGGAAAAGCATTGCTGTTATGCATGCTTACACAAATGAAGATGAGATTCTTAAAAGATTCTGGGAAATAGAATCAGAACCGGAAACTAATAATAATATCAAACTTACAGAGGAAGAAATAAAGTGCGAAACTATCTTCCCAGCTACAACAGCTAGGGATGAAACTGGACGTTATATTGTGAACTTACCATTTCGAAGTGAAGATCCTAGCTGCAAATATGGTGATTCGAGGGGTGTAGCTCTGAAACGATTTCATGCGCTTGAAAGTAAGTTGGATAGGAATCAGCAATTTAAACAGCAATATGGAGAAGTTATTATTGAATACAGCAAGCTTGGTCATATGAGATTAGTGCCTGCAGCTGAAAGAGACCTTCCTCACGCAGTATACCTACCACATCATGCTGTCATCAGAAATGATAAAGATACTTCCAAGATTCGCTTAGTCTTTGATGCATCTTGCAAGGGAAAGAACGGGAAATCATTAAACGATGATCTTATGATAGGACCTAGGTTGCAGCCAGAGCTGAGACACCTGCTACTGCAATGGAGAACGCATCCCATCTGTCTTATTTCGGACGTTGTCAAGATGTACAGACAGGTTCGAGTAGCAGATAAGCATACTGCATTTCAGCGAATATTGTGGAGGGAAAGCCGAGACGCAGAACTCAAGGATTACGAGTTACTTACCGTCACATTTGGAACAGCTTCGGCGCCATTCTTAGCAGTTAGATCCATGCAACAATTGGCAGTAGACGAAGGAAAACAATATCCTCTTGCAGCTGAAATTCTAATGAGAGATTTCTACGTTGATGACTTAATGACAGGATGTGAAACAGTAGAAGAAGGAATGGAAATATATAAGCAAATGAATGAATTACTATCTAAAGGGGGATTTGAGCTGCAGAAGTGGTCGAGCAATAGTAAGGATTTACTGGAAAGGATGAAGGCAGGAAAGGAAGGGGAAGATAGTTTAAAATTGAAAATAAAACAAGATGAAGTATTTAAAACGCTGGGACTTACCTGGAACCGAAGAGATGACGCCTTCCAGTACTCAGTGAAACTGCCACCACTTCAAGAACCTCTAACTAAAAGAAGATTGATATCTGACATTGCAAGATTATTCGATCCATTGGGATGGGTTGCACCTGTAGTGATTTTAGCGAAAATTTGTATTCAGAAGCTGTGGATGATGGGGATTGGGTGGGATCAAGAAGTCCCACAAACAATATACGACGAGTGGTGTACTTACCGAAGCGAATTGTTGAATTTGTCGCAAATAATGATACCGCGATGGTTGAGTGTGAAGAGTAGCGACAAACAAGTCGATTTGCATGGTTTTTGCGATGCATCAAAAATGGCATACGCTGCCGTAGTTTATATCCGGGTGGTAGATGGAAAGTTATTAAAATTAGCTTTGGAATTAAATTGGAAGGAATTGAAATTGTTTTGGATATATCTGCATAAGAGAATGCCAACAAAGATATTTTCAAGAAAGGCTGTTAAGTTTAAGAAATATAAAAACGGTTCAAAGGAAAAACACGTTACATAGTTTGACTCCGTTTGTTGATAGTTCAAATATATTGAGGGTTAGGGCGGCAGGTTAGGACAATAACAATTTTTGAAACAGTTTTCATCTCGAGTCTAAAAAGATGGCAATTAGTGCAGCGTATGATGCAACAATTCTAGCGTCGCTGGTCAAGGGAATATTTGGCAACGCTCTTTCAGAGATGCAAGTGGTCGCATCAAACTTCTGAGCCAAACGAGGGGGATGTAGTGTTAGTTAAGGAGGACGACTTACCTCCAGCTAAATAGCTACTCGGCAGAATTATTGAGAAACATCCTGGTCAGGACGGGCTTACTCGAGTAGTCACACTTCGTACTAAGGTTTCTGTTATTAAGAGACCTACCTCAAAATTGTGTATTCTACCTATTACTTAGTTAATTTAATGTTTTAAAAGAAGTAATTTGTAGTTAAGGTTTGGTAAAATATGTATTTTTAAGTTAAGATAATTTTATTTTGTGATTCAATTTATTGTAAAGGTTTAAGGTAGAAAATATGTTTTGCTGTGGCTAGGGTAGGATGTAATTAAAAGTGTTAGTTGATTTGTTAAACTTTAGTAAGGACATATCAACATATGTCCTTGGTGAGCGGTATGTTAGTTTTATATTGGCGTACTAGATGGCGCTAGTAAATCTAAATTCAAAATTGTGAATCACGCTAGTGAGAACTTTCGGAAACTATATAAGTAAAAATGTTTTTATATGAGATAGTTAGTATTACAAGAACAAGCAAAGTGTAAAGTACTACAAGAAGTGAAGTGAAATGTATACTCAATTGTGGATTGTAGAATAAATAAAGTAAAGTGCTTCCAGATATTTCATTTAGTAAGTGACCAACCTCCACCCACCAGATGAGGGTTTAACAGGCATTATAAAGGGAATTATGAAAATGAATCATATATTTGATATTTCTCCATGTTTGAGGTGATTATGCATTGGTAAGTTATTTGACAAGAGCGCATTGAGGAACGATATGTACTTTATATGTATGTTGGTTATTTATTTCTTCCTAAAAAACTACAATTTATATAAGCCGAAATCGAATGACTTTATTCTTTTACGTTTATTTTTTGCTACCGAAATGTGCGATGTGCCGTTTGCCTAATCCATTTTGTTTTCAGGACCCGAAGCCAAAAACAAGTTATTGCTTTTAAGGGATTCGGTATGAAGCTTTTTTCCAGATTACTCGGGTTATCTGTGGTCATTCGAGCCTGCGATATTAGGAAATGTACTTGTCTAACGGACAATCGCATTAACGCACGCACCAAAAACCGGCTTTTACCGCGAATCGTCATCCTAAACAAACAATAACAAGAAGGGGACAAGCTTTCAACCGATATCCTCAGCTCAGCTGACAGATTAGCTCGTCCTATCAACAATATTCTGTTTACCCTCCGATCAGAACTTTAGAATGACTATTTAAAACACACAAGGTCGGTTTTTGGTTAGCATGGCTTTTGGGGTTTCGCTTAAGAGGACTACAGAGGCTAAACGCGAGTTTTATAAACAAGATATCACACGAAGCATTGCAGAGAATCAAATAAAAAAAATATATGGTATTCTTGGGGATATATGTTAGATCGCTACGGCCTTCAAAACATAATACATTAATGTTGACTCGATAGAAAAAAATCACGAAGATACCTCTAAAATAATCTTCTAAACAATCAAATCCCTTCTAAAATACGTGTTTTTTTTTTCAATTTAACATATATTTTTCATCACAATAAATACAATATATCAGTTATACCACTTTTTAAATCCATTTTGTAGAATTTCCAAAAAACCCTTGTTCTCATTTGCGCTGTGTGTTCGAACATAACTCGCGAGCATGTGTGTGTAAACGCCGTGTACCGACAGTCGCGGCTGAGGCCTCTTGCTAGACGGGCGTGTCGCGCTTTCTGCCGCAAAATTTCTGCAAGATTCCAACGTTATTTCATTACTTTTATTGATTGGTTATTACATTAGGTTAATTTATATAAATAATTTAACGTTATAAGTATTTTTTTAAGTTAGAGGGGCGTAAACGGACTCCTATTTTGTAAATAAACATGGGAAATAAATCAAAAGTGTTCATATAAAGCAAACGTCACACACATGAATGACGTAAAGATTTAAATTTTGTCAAACATTTATTAATTTTCATTGTTCTCTGCAATCCTGCAGAGTACAAAAAGATAGATACGTACACAGTTTTTCAACCCTAATCGTATAGCTGTAAATGGCGTAATTGGAGTTTGCGGCGAGTAAGAATCTCGCTCCAGAGACTCGGGTTCAAATCCCAGTTACACTTCCTATCTTTTTCAATTTTTTCTTTATTTTTTATGACTTTTTTTTTGTTATTATTTTATGCAAATGAAATAAAAAGCTAATAATATTTATATATGTCATAATATGTATTTATTACAGGAAAAGAGAATCCAAAGATAATATCAATAACGGGGAAATTATAGACATTAGCAGTGAGTAAGAATCTCGCTCTAGAGACTCGGGTTCAAATTCCAGTTACACTTCCTTTCTTTTTCAATTTTTTCTTTATTTTTTTATGACTTTTTTTTTGTTATTATTTTAAGTAACTAAAAAAATTGCATAAATCTAATTTCATTACGTTGTCGTACCTTCCTATAAATTTTTTGTTAGGTCAATTATTACTTAAAATAAACGCCATCTACTGAAACACTTCCCCGTATAAGCCGCGCAGATAGAGAATAGATTTGAAAATGGCGTCCTCTCGCATGCGTTCTCGCTCACTCTCTATCGCTGTCTATACTCACACAGTGAAGTACGAGCTGCAAACAAATAATCAGTCGGGATTCGCTTTCTAAGCTACTTGACGCACTCCGAGTAATTGTTGTTTTCGTTGATATTGTTGTTTTTGTTTGCGTTACATTTGATTGTTATTTATTTTCGTTAAGTTTTTGTTACGAACGTTGACATTTTGTGATGTAATTGAACAGCAACACCGAAGATGAAAGTGACGACTCTGAAGACCAGGACTGTGAAAGTGACCAGTCCATGGAAGATTTTAACCAATTCATGGAGGGAATTGAACCAGTAATGGGTACAGATGACCAGGACACTGCTGGACCAAGCGGTTTATAAAACCTTTGATACCATTCCCATCCTATTGTTCTTTATTTTTATAATCTGATTCTGAAATGTCACAATTAATAAAGGCAAATTTTACAATTGACCAGTCCATGGAAGATTTTAACCAATTCATGGAGGGAATTGAACCAGTAATGGGTACAGATGACCAGGACACTGCTGGACCAAGCGGTTTATAAAACCTTTGATACCATTCCCATCCTATTGTTCTTTATTTTTATAATCTGATTCTGAAATGTCACAATTAATAAAGGCAAATTTTACAATCCAGTGTTTTAAGTACCCTTGCTTGTGTTGTGTGTTGTGCTTGTATTTTAAGTGCCATTTTCAGATCTATTCTCTATCTGCGCGGGTTATACAGGCGATTAATACAGTACCTCATGACATGTCATTGTATGCTCTGTAAGGTAGTTCTGAGGTTTTCCGTTAGAGGCGCTGTTGTCGTTTGTGAGAATGTGTGCACCGATTCTCAAGGTCATTTTGCACCACTAGGCGCCTTAATAAAATTGTATGGAGATGGGCATACCTGATATGTGCTTATGGGGTTTTTGGCGGGACAAAGGGGTGGAACGGCCGAGTGTGTCCTAATGCCCCACTGATTCTGTTACTGCGTAACACAGATTGTATCTTAATTGAAATTTGCTGTAGATTTTTAATATGTATTTGCAATTTGAGCTGTTATGTCGAGTTCAATTAAAATTCAGGCGCTCAGTTTCGTTTAATAGATAAAAATAAACAAGAATCATTATTATTGATAAAAAAAAGGTACGGAATTTAATGTTTGGCTTGCTCGTAGACATTATCATCAGTCACGTACCTATTGATGGGAAACTGAGCAAAAGGTGATCTTATTAGACTTGGAGTACCACTATAATTTAATCAGTCTGATAAATCTATATACTTAACGCATAAGATATACTCTTAACACTTAAGATTTAATCTTAACACATAAGAATAAAGAAAGCTTAACTTAACCCACAACAATAAATAAAGTTTAACTTAACACATAAGAACTTACTCTAAGCTTGGACTCTAACATCAAGCTATCGTGTTAGAGCCATCTTGCGAAATGTTAATCGTTATGTGTGGGTCCTTGTGCGATTAGTCAGACAATATGAGGGTCTGAAGATTTTCGCCAAGCCTGATATGGCCGTAAATATGGGTGCCTAATGCCCGTAACAAGGACACGCAAATACGTCGTATGGTTTTAACGAAAATGTATTCGTAAGCCGTTGAGCGAAATCTCTTAATTTACGCCCCAAAGGGATTTGCTAAAGCCAAACATTGTTCGCTAATTATAACAGGACGCATATGCTCTCTGTCCCACGGGGATCCGACAACTTAACGAGTGACGCTTTGTTTGGCCCCGGTTATGAAATGTTGAGACAAAATTTTAAAGTTGCAGGTTTGGCTGATCATGTCTTATGGGTTCAAGTATAACCGTTAAACGGTATCGTATGAAGGTAAGTGTTAGTTTATATTATATGTATTGAATGTTTTCAACCGAAGGTATCGAAACACTTTTAGTTAGTATCGGCGGTGCATAGTTCATTCGTTGAATTCGTTTTACTCTGACACACATTTCTTTCTTCAATACTGGGATTTTGCTTACTTCAGGTTATTATTCTTGAGTAATTTATTCCTTGTCAAAGGCCTCATGTGAGAAGTAATGTTCAAAATATATACAGGCACCTATTCAAAATTTAATATTGTGTTAAATTGAAAAAAGAAATCATGTCATCCTTGACTATATTGGATTAACATGTACCTACATCTTTAAATAATTGAAAAATTGTGTTAACGCTAGTTGACACCTACTATTGCACATAATAATGATTAGTTCTCATTGCGATAAGTGCAAGGTATACTCGTTGAGTAGGTGCTTTTGTGTTTTAATTATCGTACAATAACTATAAAATATAGGTTGAAGCTCAACCATTACCCATTAGCGCGTTGTAATAAATATTTATTCGCCTGCAAAGTTCGCGTGACGTGTCGGCCTGGCATGAACATTTTTTACGTATAAACGTATTTAATTTTTAATTTGTTTGCACGCGAGTTTATGTACGGTGTATTTCGTTATTCTTGGATTTGCGAATGAATTTAGAAAATATATATGCAGCAAACGTATTTAAAAGGAAACAAAGTTATTTTTTCTCTTTGCGTATAAAATAATCGACTCTACATAGAAATATATTTTAAAGTTGACACATACAAGAGCAAATATAATTAAAACACCTGTTTATTGTTTTCTAAGAACACTCTTTTTTACTAATTTTTACTTGTACATCGTATTAATAACTAGTTTTTTTCTTTAAAAAATATGATATTTATTTACTTAAATTTTTATGCTGAACTTATCTAAGTATTTTTTATATTAAAAAGAGATATAATAATACAAAATAAAAATTTCAAAACAAAAATTGAGACCATATCAAAGATATATTACGAGTTAGTAATGTTAGTAGATTACTAGAGACATGAAATCAACATAAGGCATTGAGTCATCATGATGGTCATGCAACTTAGCTCAGAAGTCGCAGGCTGTCCAGTCCTGCTACACATTACATCAACATTTCTCAAGTTATCTTGTTTGAACATCATTCAGTCTGTCCACGTTATTTGCATGTTTCTATTATTGTTAGCGCTCGGGTACCAACGTGTTGTGCAAAATCAACACGCATTTAACTCTGGATAGTTAGGGTTATAACAATCATTGTCATTTTTAATGTATTTCGGTCATTCTAAAAGCTTTTACAGGAAAATAAAAATGTTTCTTTTTATCTGTCTTTTTTCACAATGTTTTCAGGATATTTACTCAAGAGGATTGTGTAGATCAATAAATTGTCAGACATTATTTTTGCAGGTAAAGCATATAAAGTTGTACTTACTAAACTGGCACACCTTGTGTTAATTATCGTCAGACTTTTATCAAAAAATGCAGTGGAAAGTAAATGGGGTAATCATTGCTGGTGGTAAAAAAAAGTTTATAAAGGACTTTTATCCTAGCCTAGATCATTTACAATATTTTCAATTTCCGAATCTCTTCTGCATTACCTATGCCTCGCAAGGCTTGAGTATTTTGAATTCCTATATTTTTACGTAGCTAAGTTATCAGTTATTCTTCACGCTAAACTCATATTGGGTCAACAGAAGCAAAGTAGGCATCCATTAAAAAATTTAGTAGGCCGCAATAGGTTGCGTGCAATCAAATCAATTACACTCAACGCAACGTTATTGAGCCGCCAAACATCTATTTATACGCACACTAGTGGCCGCCCGCAGCTTCGCTCGCGTGGAATTAGACATTCACTAACTTCAAAAACGGCAAAGTTTCATACTAACTTTGCACCCCCCTCAGGGGGTGAATTTTCAAAAATCCTTTCTTAGTGCTCCCCTACGTTAAAAAAGGAACCCCTGTGCAAAATTTCAAGTTTCTAACCCTTATAGTTTAGGCCCTGCGTTGATATGTCAGTCAGTCAGTCAGCTTCTCCTTTTATAAATATAGATAACTTTGGGAAGCAGTCATCAGTTCGTAAGTAATTTGTCTCGAAATAGAACTCCGCGGTAGGGGCCCAGCTGCGGAACTTCAGGACGCTACAATTAAAATATCTGCCTAATGGACTGAACGGAATTCGAAGCTCGTTGATGAACATATTGCCATTTTGTATTTACCTACTTGAGGAAAGAATTTCAGAGTTGGTCCAAAAAAGATTCATTTATCCTGTAAGTAATTAGGTAGGTTAATTTGTCAAAAATGTTTTTGATGTTTTTGTCAAAAATTTAATTAGTCGATGTTTTTGCGTTTCCATTTGAGATCTACACATAATTTCCAGGGAAGGTTTATATCCGGCATTGGATATATACAAAATCAAATTAAAGTAAAATTTTTGCAAGCTTATTATAAGTCTCCCATTAATGTGTAAAAACAATTTCGAGGTACGAGTAGGTATATTCAATTTTTTCAACCCGTCAAAACCCAGCCAATTATTAACTTGGCGTTTTCAACACTCGTAAACAATGAAAATTTCGAACAAATTCCGAGTTCGGGCAATAACGAGTGATCGTAAGAGTTTTTTATGGACAAACGCAAATAAATGGGAAACGGATTATTTTTAATCCGTTGCTGATATAATTTTACGATGGCTAGTTCAAAACTGTTTGTTGATAATTAACTTCAAATTGTATCGTAGTCTCAGACCACTTGTCTTTGTTGTACAAGTTAAGTGTTATGAAAACGTGTACATACGCTTGTTCGTATTTTTTTATAATTCCTTTTTGGATTTTTTCGAACAAAGTTGAATCGAGCTGGTTAAGAGACCAGATTACACAATTGAACTCTTTTATGTTACGTTACTGAATACTGATACTCGGATCGGAATATATTTCACATACCTGTGAACTGGAAATTTGAATAACGAATGCGTTTTGAGTGAGTAAGTGTTAAGTTATTACCAATATACAAATTGTATCATTAGTTGTGCCATGTTTAAAGATAATTCCTGCGATAAAGAAAGTTTTCTCAAAATGTCACTGAAAGTCATTCAAAAATATTGTGAATAAATAATATGAATAACAACTTCAAAATTCCCACAAGTGACACGTGTCTTACCAGCTACCGCCCTACACTATATCCCAACGCGCTAAATAAGCCTTAATAAATTAACCTCTGTTTGGCCAAGGGATCAGGATATCAAATTTCTAAGCAATAATTCACGAACCCAATCAAGTAGACCCCAAAATTTCATAGCAATTGTCCTCGCCCCGAACCCACTATCTTGCCATATATCATATTCAAATGATAATTCAATAACGACGTGATTCTCGACCCGTGGCATTGGGGTCGAGATAAAAAGAATAATCCGAATGAGCATAAAATCATTTCTACAAAACTCGCTTGGGACCTTTATAAGGGTCCAGTTTTACTACTGCTGGGCCGGCGAAATAAAAGATCTAATCGATATTAGTTTTAATAAAGTATTTTCAGCACTATAGTTTTCATAGGTTTTAGCTTTCACTGTAATAATATTTATGCTTTTTTATAATTAATTCCATGCTTTCTGTGTAACAATAATAATATAATAAAAAAATAATAGAGATATTGAAAGTTTCAATACCTTTTAATATCACTATTATTTTTTCAGGAGCAAATTATTAAAAATAACGCTTTGTTTAAAACAAATTTATGGACCTGGCAATTCAATCAAATTGTATGCTGATTTCTAAAATAGGTAATCGTGTTTCATCAATGTGGTAATTGTACTTTGATTATTTTTTAAATATCTGGAATATCCGTAAAATCTGTTTTATACTACTTAGTCTTCGATTTTTTTTGGGTCTATGTTGTCAACTTTCGAGATGTTTCAGTCCATATTTAAATATTATACATAATAATATGTGGCGTATTGTTTTCCCGCCCAATAATTAAAGTCGCTTAAAGCTTATCGCTTGCGGTATGACAGTTGAAAATATTATTATATTTACAAACAACTTTGCAACCAAGATTAGACAAAATCTAATAGACCAAAATTTATGTGCTAATGCTTATCGCGAATGTGACTAGGCGCGTGGCGATGTTATAAAACCTATTCAAATTTAATTTAGAAACATTAGAATGCTATTCAATTATAAACCTCTTAAAACTGTTTCTAATACGATTTCATAATAAATCCTGTCGAATTATGGTGGACTTAAACGTTACTTAAATAAGTATATGGGTGTGAGAAAAAATTTATTATCAAAATATTCTTTGTGAATTGACTTTATTCTCAAATTATAATGTATTTCGTGGTTTGAGAGTAAAAGCAAAAATAATAGTTATTAATATTATAGTATAATATAATTAATATTTTTGATAGAATTGATATACATATTCGTAAATACCACCTGATAAAAATATAAACCATCCGGTCGACATTTATTTAATTAATGTTTAAAATTATTACATGTAAGCGCTATCTGTTGACGATGAGCCAGACAGCTTTCCAAAAAACGTCCAAAGCATCCCAAGGAAACTTGTTTTTGGGATAAAAAGTATCCTCTCTGCTAATCTTGGTTATCGTCTACCTATTTGCCAATTTTCATCTAAATCATTTTTGTAAATTTTTGTGTGATTGAGTAACAAACATCGAAACATTCAACCTGTCACATTTATAATACATATTATTAGGATCATCAAGGTAAGCAAATGTATTTGCACATCCAAACAATGGAAATGAAACTTTAACGAGGTCCTGTTTCATCTGCAGAAGCTTTAGTATTTGAGGACGTTGAGCAAATACTACAAACTGGGACAAAGCATTACTGCTCCTGTCCGCTGTATCGGGTTACAGTACAAACACGCCACCATCAACTTGGCTCTCGGGTTACGCTTAAGTGACTTGTCGACCACCGGAATATTTCATCAAACTGTTTTCTTTGGTAAACGCCGTCTGTCTTGCGCAAAATAAATAATAGCCCTTTAGCGGTTGATATTTGAGCGTGTAAGTGCGAAATACTAGATAGATATTGAATCAAAACATAGAAGGCATCATTGTTTTATTACTGCCCAAAGATTAACTGGCTCAGAATGATTTAATGCAATAAGTTCGCATTTCTTTACCTAGTATTTTTAACAATCAAACGAACTCTGTGAAGTTCGATTGAAATTATGTGAACGATTTAATCGAATATTTATTTAGGTATAGAACTTTATTGACACCTCTATATAATATAATAAAAATAGATAATAATCCATACTTAATATTATAAATGCGAAAGTAACTCTGTCTGTCTGTCTGTGTCGTTTTCACGCCAAAACTACTGAACCGATTTAAATGAAATTTGGTACACATATAGTCTAGAGCCTGAGGAAGGACATAGGCTACTTTTTAATCTATTATTATCTCTAATTCCTCGCGAGCGAAGCTGCGGGCGTCCACTAGTATATAATAAAGTTCAATCAATAAATACAATCGTTTGTATTAAAACGAAACGAAATTAACGATAAAATTATATATAAAATTATCAGGCATGTAATTTTAAATGACGGAATATTTACTAAGCCTAAGGGAAATGTTTAATCTGACTAGGACTATAAACATGATATAAACAAATATAAATATTTTAATAAGACACTTGTCGCTTATCGTTGATGCTGGCTAGCATATAAACTTAACTTAAATACAACTTGACTAGCAGTCAACTAAAATACAGGACAGGTATATATTTATGCAAGGTACACTGGATGATAACTTTAATGTTAAGGAAATATTACTTAGAATTGGATGATAACTGGAAATATTACTTACAATTATATTAAGAGATATTATATAAATATTATTGTATCTCGAAGGCTTGCGTGGGTACATAGGTGCAACACATAGATGCCCCTTCGAGACATTTTAATGAGTTGTGATATGGCGGATACCACCCTCGATCGACTGCACCATCAATTGGTACACCCGAAGGTGGGCCCCGCCAGATCAACAGGTACTATTGAAAAGTATGTAATATGATTTTATGACATCAGCATGATCACAATGAATAACTTATTTTAAACTAAAACTAAACAAAGTAATATTTTTAAAAAAATTTATCATAAAATAAAATGTCATCCAAAAATAGACCTTGTGGAATTGTACCCAGAACGCTGGCAGCATTGCCCCGCTGCATAGCGAGGCTAATTTTTTGAGCGAAAAAGCTGCCAGCCCTCCGGTCACCTGAGACGGAAATAAGTATTTATTATGAGAGAATTATAATAATTACAACACCGCTTTAAATCGAATAAGGACTGCTTTAAATCGAATGAACTATTTTTAAAATTTGAAAGAGCCACGACCAACGGGTTGATGTGCCGTCCGAAACGCTCGTAAGAGCCCATGAAACACCACTCGCGGTTAGGAAGTATCGAACCCGGCTTTAAGAAAGTGGAAGTACATGCATAGTTTCATCGCACCAAGTGACTCTTCCGCGTACAAATGAAATGGGTTAACGATCAATATGGTCTAATTAACGTGCTGGGAGCAAACTCGAAGCTTTGTGACGATCTAAAAATAGCAAAGACAGCTGATGTACCTTTAGGCATTGTACATGTTACGACATTGTTACAATTGAAGACAATTTTTTTTTTGTTTATTTTATTATTATTGTTATTCGAACGATTCTTAAACTGTTTGTCTACTTCACGGGAACCGTGCAATTTTACGGAATAAAAAGTATCCTATGTCACTCTTCTAGATGTGTACTAAAGGACGAAGGACAAACCAACAAAAACACTTACCAATTTATATATTACTAAGGATAGATTAAAGGTCTATTCTAGCACTTTTCCTAATAAACTTTTGAAATCTTATCGACTTCTATTTTAATAGTCTATGGTCTAGAAAACTCCTTCAGTGACTTTTCGTTTCGGAATAATGCACTGCTACCACACTTCGTACTACTGTCAGACAGATATAACACGGACAATGACTTTGACACGGACAAAGCCACGAGAGAAGTCTCGTTATGCACAGATTTGAAAACAGCCTTCTGAACATGGCAAGTAACTGTACAAAATGTACCACAGCCTTAGAAGGCTAATAAAATTATAATAGAATGGCTATTTATCCACGACCGCAACGAAGGTTACGGGTTAAACAATAAAATTCAAACATTTGCATAAATACCTTTCTTGTTTTCTACTATTTTAAATAATGATGCATTTTGAGGTAAGTATAGTAAATTTTCTTCGTCATAAAATTAAATAAAAAAAATGTATTTAGAACAATAATTTTACTAAAGTTTTTCGTTCAGTTTCAACTGTTATAATAACGCGTTATTTGCATTGAAACAAAAGCATAAAAAATATGAGTTAGGCGTAGAAAATCTTTAAAATAAAGTCAATATAAACAGAGATGTATCGAGTTTCCATTTTCATAATCTATATCTAGCTACATTGTATTTGCTTTTTGCGTTTTATTCTCATATTGTTCGTGTCCAAATAAACATATTCCAATTTGTATTGTCTGCTGCGAAAAGATACAATGTATCTTCTTTCAACAACAAAATTTAATATTCGAGCAAATATTTGAACGTACAAGAACTAGACGACAATCTTATTGGATTGTTGTTTATATTATTTTGCATTTGTACTTTATTTTTGGTAGAAGACCGTACAATTCATAAAATTGAACTTCGTATTCGTTAATTTATTTTTATTCAATTCTGGTGTAGTATTTTTAGTGCCACTTAAAAAATTGCTATAGTTCGTACCTATACAGGGTGTCCCAGAATGAATGGATAATCCTTGAGCCCCGCACAGAACAGCTCTCCAGCGCTTAGAAAAAAATATCAAAAAAAAAAAATTCCAAGTGATACCCAAAATATGATTTTTTTTAGAAAAACATACGTTATTTTAGCTTCACTTCACATTAATTTACACAACTGCCACAAATTAATGATATTCTTGGCGTTTTTGGTGTCATTTTATTCCTGATAGACTATACTACTAGAAATACATCAAATAATATAAGTATCTGTGATACTTTTTTTATAAAAAAAATAAGAACTTGAATTTTTAACATGAAATTTGATACCAAAATAATTTTGACATAGTTTGAGAGTGTTTCATGTAAAAAAAAAGTATCAAAACGTAAGTGTCCAACTATTTTAAAAACATGCGCAGTTAATACAGATTAAATAATGGTATAATACATCATTTTATCTAATACTACTACGAAGTTATTGCTATTGAGATGCAAAACGAGTAAATACGACTAAAATTAAAAAGTTAATGTCTTAATACATTTTAATAATAATAAAACATTTCAGGTGTCGCTGCGACCCATAGATGTCCCACTGCTGGGCACGGGTCTCCCCCACAGACACTGCTGCTGCGGGAGGTCCAGAGCATACTCCACCACGCTGCTCCAATGCGGATTGGTGGAGGGGTTAGTGGCCAACCCAGTGTCGAATGTTCTCAAGCCACCCGAAGGTCTTCGACAAGGCTTAACGACTGTTTCCAGCATTGAAAACAACCGGGACCGACGGCTTTACGTGCCCTCCGAAGCACGGTAGCGTAATTTTGCCACTAGCGCTCACCTATCCACAAACCGACCGCGCCCGTCGTTGCTTAACTCTTTCGGTCACATTGAATCGACGCGAGCCATTGGGCTATGGACGCTACATTTCAGGTGTACATTACATCAATCTTTATTCACAACAGTTGTTCAAATTGTCTGCCACCGATTCTAATACACGCTCGACATCTTCTTTTATAGGCTCTACTAAGAAACCATGCGTAGAGTCATTCATTTATTTTTGAAGCGGCCTCTTGAACACGGCTGCGTAATTCCTCATTTGAAATTGTTTTCGAGTACACTTCTTCCTTTAGACAGCCCCAGTAAAAAACATCCCGACAGTTTAAATCTGGAGATCGAGGAGGCCACAGAATAGGACCCAAACGACCAATCCATTTGTTTGGATACGTGGCATTTAAATAAGCCCGGACGTATGTACCATAATATGCAGGGCAGCCATCATTCTGTAACCAATGGGATTCCATTACCTCCTACGAAACAGTCGTTAAGCCTTGTCGAAGACCTTCGGGTGGCTTGAGAACATTCGACACTGGGTTGGCCACTAACCCCTCCACCAATCCGCATTGGAGCAGCGTGGTGGAGTATGCTCTGGACCTCCCGCAGCAGCAGTGTCTGTGGGGGAGACCCGTGCCCAGCAGTGGGACGTCTATGGGTCGCAGCGACACCTGAAATGTTTTATTATTATTAAAATGTATTAAGACATTAACTTTTTAATTTTAGTCGTATTTACTCGTTTTGCATCTCAATAGCAATAACTTCGTAGTAGTATTAGATAAAATGATGTATTATATCATTATTTAATCTGTATTAACTGCGCATGTTTTTAAAATAGCTGGACACTTACGTTTTCATACTTTTTTTTTACATGAAACACTCTCAAACTATGTCAAAATTATTTTGGTATCAAATTTCATGGTAAAAATTCAAGTTCTTATTTTTTTTATAAAAAAAGTATCACAGATACTTATATTATTTGATGTATTTCTAGTAGTATAGTCTATCAGGAATAAAATGACACCAAAAACGCCAAGAATATCATTAATTTGTGGCAGTTGTGTAAATTAATGTGAAGTGAAGCTAAAATAACGTATGTTTTTCTAAAAAAAATCATATTTTGGGTATCACTTGGAATTTTTTTTTTTTGATATTTTTTTCTAAGCGCTGGAAAGCTGTTCTGTGCGGGGCTCAAGGATTATCCATTCATTCTGGGACACCCTGTATAATTAATTGTTGTAAGACTATAATTTATTTTTCGTGGGTCTTCAATCCTTAATAAATCTGTAAAATATAATTTACATTTATTAGCCTATAGTTATGCGTATTAAACGGGTTTATATTTTGTTTATTTAATTAAATATCAGTCAATAGACATTAGCGTCCATAGCCCAATAGCTCACGTCGATCGTATGTGATCGATCTTATAATGTAAAACTTAATCAACTGTGCTTGTCAACTGGCGGTATCAGCACAGAATACTTATGTTATCAGTTTAAACAAGTTTTTCCAGCCGCATCGCCTCATTGGTCGACCTCAAAAAGTTGAACAATTATTTATTAGCCTCTAATCTAATGTACCTCGATGTAGAAAGTAATTTTTTGAGTATTTTAATGCTTATTGTATATGTTTTAAATTATTTATTTGTTTCAAGAAATTAAATCCAATCTAAGATCGGTTCCTTTTCGTGATACAATGTACCACAAAATTAAGATAAAAAAATAAAGAATGGCAAGTACTTTTTCTGTTATTAATGTTCATCCGGAATAATGTTCAATATGCCATAATAAATAGGTACCACAAAGTAGGACACATAGACTTAATTCTTATCTATTGCAAGGCAAAGGATAGCATTTATCTTAACTTGAGAGAACCATTGTAAATCGTCAGATAGAGACCGATAAACATAAACACAGCAACTTAAGATCACTAATTGGTTTGTTAAGCAAACTTCTACCGTTAATTGTTGCAAATGACTTCTAGTTAGGCAGCAATAAAATACGTCCTGTATTATGTTTGTCCAGGGCTGCCAGTCTTTTCTTATACCTAGTCAAATTTTTACTAAAAATATTATCTCCTAACGCATACACAATCAAGGATTCCCTGTGTTTCGGGTGAACAATGATTAAAAATAATTTAAAATCAATATGATTAACATCTATGACTCGGGTAGGTACAGTAATAAAAATAATAAAATAAAAAGGCCATTTAATCCTCTGTGACAATAATTCCAAACAAAATATTACATTAAAAAATACCTATAATCCATACTAATATTATAAATGTGAAAGTGTGTTTGTTTATTTATTTGTTTGTTTGTCCGGCTTTCACGTCTCAACGAAGCTATTATATGGTATGGTTTTTGTGTGTGGAGATAGTGAGGAGGGTGGAGAGTGACGTAGGCTACTTTTTACCGCGGTAAAACATCCACATAGGAAGATATCGATGTTTTGTTATTTGCTAGATATTTAGTTCCGGATGTTGTTAATAGATGGCGTTTATTTAGCGAAAATTTAGTTAAGTAGTTAGTATCTTTTAATCGTGGAACTGTCACTATTCATCCACCAATAAATGTGTCATGTATGATAAACAACTCATTGTTAATTCCCTTTGACCACGCGGGCGGAGCCGCGGGCAAAAGCTAGTCTAATTATAATGTCACTAATAAATTTTCAAGTTATTCTTTTTAATTAAGTCAAATGTTCCATGTCAGTTATTATACTTATGTCAAATGTTAAGTTTTTCTATGTCCAATGCTAATGCAAAATGCAATCTGATGTCAGGTCAAATAAAAACTCTTTTTTTTGGTAGTTACAATATTTATAAGCAAAATATCTGCCCAGGATGCACACTGATATGCATATTATCTCCTTTGAATCAATTATATTGCGTAGATTCTATGAATTTCCACCACAATGTAATAGAGATAGATATACGTGAGGTATGTAATTGCCACCTAAATTGTGGGCAAGCTATAACCTTGTCTTTTACCAATAACAATATTTTGACATGTACGATCTAACTTGAAATTCCTTGTAGTAAGGAATCTGGATATCTGCTCGGTGTAAACAATATACTTGTGCCTTCAACTTCGGGGTAATAGTGGCGTAATGTTTTCTCATGACACCTTGACTGAAACAACAAAAATATATTTAAATAAATAACGCATTCGATATTTAATTTTTGTCAACCCTAACGTTATCTAGGGCACATGCGATGCACTCATTGTGTGCAATGATTACAATTGTTAGCGCAGATAGAATTCTATCTGTTCGGCTTAATAAGCCGCAGCAGTTTTGATTGCCGGTGCAATTTGCTCTTCTTGACAATGCAGTCGCTGGGCCGGAATGAAGTCATATGGTACCGTAGCATTGATTGGCAGAAACCCTTGGCTGCCCAAGTGCCCACTGCATGCCCTTTATAATTGTGCCCTTGATGTGTTCTCGAATGTGTAACACTGCTACCGTACAGATTAAGTATTAGGTATCTGGTGACATAATGAGAGATTAAAAAAAAGTCTCGCTTTATAATATAAGGATAGATTAGCAAATTAGCGTATTTATTCAGTGGTGTTGAAAAATTAATGTGTGGTTGGGGCAGGACAAGTCTACAACCGCCCATGAACAAAACTGATCTGCTCAATCACGATACATATAGGTACATACCTAGATGATAAATTCAAATTCAAATTCAAATAATTTATTTCGCTATGAGGTGATTATACACGCTAAACGAAAGTCTAGGTAACTACAAACTACTTAAAGAGATATAATGCTATTCTAAACTGATTAATATAAAGCAAAGGATGAGCTATTTATCCTTGAATGAATAGCTAATCCTACACAGGTGCCTAACCTGCCTTATGGCTAATTTACAATAATTACCTACCACTAAGCTAAGCTCTAAGTCACGATAGACTATCTACCTGGTCATCGGCTTAAGGAAGAACTTACAATATTCTTATCCTATGCCCTAGTGTAGGCCGAGAGAGAAAAAAGCCGGAGGAAAAAACTCTCGGTACTCTTTTAAAATTCAAATTAATTTTTACAGAAAAATGTACAGTATGACCATGATATGATTAGGACAGACATGAGACAGCCAATCGTGTATGCCAAGAATCACCCCATATGCCACCTGCTTACAATATTTAGTATAATTAATACAAAAGCATAGTGATAGCCTGTCAGAGTTTAATTCAGTCCCATGCCTTCTTATCATCCAAATACTCCTGAATATTATAATAAGCTTTTTGACATAATGTTTGTTTGATGGTTTTCTTAAACCTGTGTAAAGGCAGAGACGGAACCGCAGCCGGGACTTTATTGAATATTAGAATAGACATTCCTATGAAGGAACGACTTTTCTTACTAAGCCGGCATTTAGGAAACGCTAATTTTGGCCGTTCCTTAGTGTTACATTGCGTAAGGCATTTAGGTCACTACGACTTACAAACTGATGCCTATTTTTACGAATATACATAAGATTCTCATAGATGTACTGCGATGCAAGGGTTAGGATGTTTATTTCCTTAAATTTTTCTCTTAGGGAGTCTCTACTTCTCATTTTGTATATACAACGGATAGCCCTTTTCTGCAAAATAAAAATAATATTAGCATCCGCTGCATTACCCCAGAGTAAAATGCCATAGGACATTACACTGTGAAAGTAACTGAAATAGACCAATCTAGCGGTATCGACATCCGCTAAACAGCGTATCCTTTTAACCGCGTAAGCTGCAGAACTTAGTCTATCCGCCAGTCGACAGATATGGGGTCCCCACTGCAACTTCGAATCAATGGTGATTCCAAGGAAAACAGTCGAGCTAACTAAGTTCAGTTTATCACCATTTAGTTCTGGTTGCTTATCTACTTGTTTCACATTAGGTGCTGAAAATTTTATGCAATTGGTTTTATTACTATTCAAGTGTAGGTTATTAACGCTAAACCAATGCACCACTTCAGAGAGAGCATTGTTCACATCGTCATAGTTAGTTTGTTGCCTATTTAATTTGAAAATTAATGAGGTGTCATCCGCAAACAATACAATCTCGTTATTATTCTCTACCATATATGGTAGATCGTTAATATATATTAAAAACAGGAATGGACCCAGAATCGATCCTTGTGGGACCCCCATCTGTACTAAAGACCCAGACGATCTTGTACCGTTTACTTCGACTTTCTGAGTTCTTTCGCTGAGATAAGAAATCAGAAGTTTCAGTGCGGTATTTTTAATGCCATAGTGATTGAGTTTCCTGATTAAGGTTTCATGCTGTACACAATCAAATGCCTTGGATAAATCACAGAATATGCCCAGTGCATCTAGTGAATCCTCCCAAGCATTGATAATATCAGTAAATAGTTCAACTCCCGCATCAGTTGTTGAACGGCCTTTTGTAAAGCCAAACTGTTTGTTATGCAGGAGTTTATTACTTGTAAAGTAGCTAAGAAGTTGCTGAAGAATTACTTTCTCAAATATCTTACTACAAGCCGGTAAAATTGAAATCGGCCTGTAGTTGGTTGGATCTGTACTATTTCCGGACTTGAACAAAGGTATCACTTTGCTTTGCTTCATTAGGTCAGGAAACTCTCCACTTATAATACAGTTGTTAAATATTAAAGCTAGGTGGGGTGCTATTACATCTATAATTGTACTTATAAGTTTAACCGATATACCCCATAGATCTGTGGTGTTCTTAATTTCTAATGATTTAAATATTTTTATAATTTCATTGGCGTCTGTGGGTCGGAAAGAGAAATTACCTTTGCATGCATTTACATTTTTTTTAAGCAACGATTCAGCGACGTCGGGAGAAGACCCCAGCGATTTAGTGGTTAAAACTGGAACGTCAGCAAAGTACTTTTCAAATGCTGATGCTATCTGTTTATCGGTTCTAATATAAGAATTGGCAATGAAAAGCTCACTGACACCATCGCGTTTTCTGACTCTTCCAGTAACTCATCCTACAAAAATATATATGATTGATTTGAGAGATGAGATTTTATCTTTAGTGATGATTTCTACAAATCAAATCTTACCGAAAGCCAAAGATCCAAAATAATTCGTTCCAAAATAATTCCGAAGTAAAATAGTGGTAAAAAGTAAACCAAAACTTTAAAAAAAAGTAAATAGGGTTGAAGAAATAGGTGGAGGCATATTCTTGTTCCTACTACCCCTGTTTTACTTACAAACAAATACTCGTATATGCGGGGTACAGCTAGTAAAAACAAAACGAGTGCCAACTACCCGCCGAGTCGTCTCGCAATAACACGACTCCCAGCCACTGGTAATCCCATCTCATTACGCCCGTCTCGCGACTCAGTTCCAATCCGGGACATTTTTTCAATTAGTTATGCCTGTGTACTACACACGCAATCATACTTTCTTTTATTTACAAAAAGGACTATGTAATTTCAGTGTTATAAATTGAAAGTATTATGAATTTAATGTGAATACGCCAAGTAGCGTCCTTAGCCCAATGGCTCGCGTCGATTCAATGTGATCGAAAAAGAGTTAAGCAACGACGGGCGCGGTCGGTTTGTGGATGGGTGACCGCTAGTGGAAAAAAATTAATGGACGCTACCGGTGCTTCGGAGGGCACGTAAAGCCGTCGGTCCCGGTTGTTTTCAATGGTGGAAACAGTCATTAAGCACTATCGAAGACCCTTGGGTGGCTTGAGAACATTCGACACTGGGTTGGCCACTAACCCCTCCACTAATCCGCGTTGGAGCAGCGTGGTAGAGTATGCTCTAGACCTCCCGCAGCAGTGTCTGTGAGGGAGACCCGTGCCCAGCAGTGGGACGTCTATGAGTCGCAGCGACAAGCCATATATTGTGAATATTAACTCAGTATTGGGCAAGAGATGTATCGCAGATTGAGAAGAATACTAAGACTAGACATGTTACATAGCATTGACTGCTCAGTGGCTATCGAACTCGGCTCTCATTTGAGCGGCCCGGGCTTAAATCCAAGAAGCGTGCACCATTGAATTTTGTGAGTTCTTTGCGGTTTAAGAAATCAAATGTCACTTGCTGTAACGGTGAAGGAAATAGTTCTCTATTATGCCTGATAGCTCTCCATACCATAATGTTCTCGAAGGTATGTGAAGTTTGCTAATCCGTACTCGACCGGCGCGGTGAACTAAGGTCTGTCACGTCCCATTCAAAGAGACCTGTGCCAGACTAAATTAATGAAAAAAAAATATAACCCTTACATACACTATCTTATGTTACCCAACGATACATCTAGAACACACTTTCCTTACCGTATAGATACTTAATCCAATCCATTTGACACAAATGCCATCATAAATCATTGTGCGTGCAGGATTTTACATAGAAATATTTATGATGATACATAGAGTATTTAAATCAGTGGGAAATCGTGCCATGCGACTGTTCATAATTGCATGTTGACTATTTTCTGTGAGTCACGATACTTAAATATATCAAATCGGGACTGCATGATAAAACGAAAATATAATTCAATAAATTAAGGAAAGAAGTTTGCTTCACACGCAAGATAGAAGTGTCCTTTTGAAGTCTAAGCATGACCTTAAATTCTTATAATAGTGCACAGAGAAATCTACAATCTTCTTGAAGGTTACATGAAGTGATAGTGGTACTTTTTAGCAGGAATTTTTATGCAATTTTATGTATACAAAGCAGAAATGAAAATAATGACAATATTTGTTTTAAATATTGTTTCCTGAGAAAAATAAGTTCTTGGCTTTAAAGATCTGTTATTAAGGAAAGATTTTGCAGAGTACCTACCAAAATATTGCAAACTGCGAGTTGTCTTTGGAACTCAAACTAATTACTATTTATTACTACCAATTAATAATTTACACTTTTAACCTCTTGTTGATACCAAGGGTTGTTGAGTAATGCTTTACATAAAGAATTAACATTTATAATTAATAATAATTATAATTTACAATAATAATTATAAAAAAAAATTATAATTTCAAAATACAATTAATTATATTGTATCGATTTATCAGTTAATTTAAACATTCACACGCGACAAAGTCGGGTCATAACTCAGTTGGATGTACAACTACACAACGCGACCAACTTCGGTACAATAAAGCACTGTGCAACGACATTAATTACGACTTATCGTAAAACACGCGCGGCGTACGTCCTACGATAGGATTAGCATACTTTCAAGACGACTAGGTCGTCCTAACTTGAAGGACATGCCACACCGATAGACGGCTATATGGCTACATGTATATACATGAGCGACATTTTCGTTTTGCACTTGAAAAACAACATTTATTCACTTATTATCAAAACTACCATTTTGAAAATATTTATAAGCACAAAAAACTTATAGCTCTATTTTGGAATCGTCATCATCAGACTCTAGGGGTCCACTGCTGGACATAGGCCTTTCCTAAACGACGCCACTCCAACCGGTCCTGTGCCTTCTGAATCCAGCGGTTTCCCGCTGCCTTCTTCAAGTCGTCCGTCCATCTTGTCGAAGTTGCCTGTGCTTCTTTTTCCAAGTCGACGTCTTCATTCGCAGACTTTTCTTCCCCATCATCAGATCTGCGAACGACGTGGCCTACCCATTGCCTTCAACTTAACAATCCATCCATACTAATATTATAAATGCGAAAGTAACTCTGTATCGCTTTCACGCCAAAACTACTGAACCGATTTAAATGAAATTTGGTACACAGATAGTCTAGAGCCTGAGAATGGACATAGGCTACTTTATAATTGGAAAAAAAGTGTTTTAAAGTGTTAAAGAGGGATGAAAGGTTGTATGAAAGTATTGTCATTTTCAGAATTAGAAGTATAAAATTTATATTTTAGGCTGTTGATTAGATATAAATAAATATGGCAAGTTTGTAGCGCGTTAAGATGAATACACTCGTATTATTATGTCTAATTGAACGCGAGCGAAGCTGCGGGCGTCCACTAGTAAATTATAATTACAAGAGACGAATCCACTTATTTTCAATTACATGGTAACACTGCATGAATACATTCAGCAATAGAATCTCGTGTGCTACGTTCGAGGCCGTGTTAGGAGCCGTATATACGAGTACTTACGCTGGAACAAACGGTGAATTGTGTCTCTTAAGCTCCCATTCCTAGAGAATGCACTATTTAATAATAGTTAATTGTAATAAAATTATAAACGACACCGTAATAAGCGTATTTGAATACAAGGAGCACTTCATAATGCTGATGAACTGTCAAGACCAGGAAATAGGTACTGTTGGATGGTATTTAAATAAGGTCTTTAAATAAATAGACTTAGCATTAAGTAATTAAAATTAATTAAAATACAGATGTTTTACAGTTCGAATAAGATATAATTTTTTTTTCGGCTACGTATCTTGCAATTATTACACATTCATTTACTTAAATGATACCTAATACGATTTTCTCGTTAAGGATTTTCGTTAATTATTGATTGAAAATTAGTTAAGTTATTAACTTGTACTAAGCACTTTAGCTAAACGTTTTTTCGATATTGATTTAATCTTGTCGCCTGTTAATAGGATTCATACGATTCGCTGAAACAAAACAACATATTACATTAGAATGTTCCCGATGTACAGACATGGCATGTATACACGCAGGCTACTGCAGTAGAACAACTGAGACAGGCTTATTGCCTTGTTACTTCCTCCTTCGCAGTTATATTTAAGACCTTTCTCCCCTACCGCCTTTGTTTAAGGGAATAGAGGGTATTCATGAGTACGGCTAATAAGTCACTCTATGCTTGTTAGTGGCGACGGCAGATAGATATGAATTTATTCATTTGTTTCGTCGACAGTTAAATGTAAAACGGCAAAATTTTCAGTCAGCCAACTCAATATTAACTTTATAGTAATAACTGAAGTCCATTTTTAATATACAAGCATTTAATATATAAACAAATACTAATATATATTTAATGTATAATAAACAAATTAAAAAAAAAATATGGTTTATACGTTACGGATAAGACTAAGTAATGGTCAATGACTCGTGTATTAAATGTGGCTACAGTCTTTCACTCACGAATATGTGGTGGAAGGGCATTCCAAATATTGACAGCATACATTGTAAATGATTTGGAGTATGAGGATGTTTTATGAGGAGGGTAGTTTAAGAATGTCTTTTAATGAGATCTACAGGGGGCGTATCCTCTTTCTATCGGCCGCCGAGTAGTTCGATGGTATGCTATAGAGTGAAAGGTGACGTAATGACATATTTTAGATGCAATGAAAAGTAGACGGTACAGTACATAATTACAAAGTGTCTGTGTGCAATTAATTTAGCCAAGCGGCATGTAAATGTAAAACCCCGATGAAAGGAATTAGGTCACACCACACATTGTTCGCTACAAACCTAATTAGATGAAACAATTAAAATTTATCCCGATTCATTTCATTACGTACAGACCGAGTAGTGTCCTCGCAATAAAGACTTATGGTAATATGCCGCTCTCGACATTTACACTTTGCATCGCTCGTAATTTAAAATAAATGTTACAGGCACTTTAGGGATTGCTATAAAGAAGGTCGTATGTGCCTATCCGTTGTTTGATACGTTAGTATCTTGTCCAGTTTTGAGCATAGCACATGTAATCGTTGAGAAAATGGGCCAAATACCAGCTGCCGAACACATGTAACATAGTGGCAGCAAAATATTAACAACAAACATTGGCATTATAACTAAAGTGTCGCTTCTGGAACGCTACCAAAACTGTTTGAGAATTTAGACAATGTTTTACACTTGACAAAGCCAATTTACTTCTACTTTATGCTAAGGGCATAAGGTTTAAATAAGCTTGATTTACCGTAGTGAAATGTAACTACCGGTGGTGTGTGACGTTATTGCATCGATTTCGACTAAATTTCTGTAGACCAATGAGAGTGGTTGGGAGTTTTATCGACAACATAACCAAACATTTCGTTAATGCAGTGATGTCATATTGCTGTTAAAATTGTCAAACGTTAAATTAGGTTTCAGAAAGTAACGTCAGTCAGTTAATAAGTTGTGTTGTATCAAATACTAATTATTGACTCCAGCAGGTCATAAAACGAGCTGCAAAACTAACTCATAATGTAAATGGCAAGCTTAATTTGGAATTAAGTAGGCCAACGAAAGTCAAATATTTTATAATATAGTTTGGTCAAATAAAGTCGGGTTTTCATGACAAAATACGGTCACTACTGCGAGTATAATGTACTGTTTCAAACAAAATTCTAACAAATTATAGAAAATGATCCCGAAAACCTAAAGTAGTTCTTTATTTCTCCTCCCAATAAAGTCGTGCCTACTTGGAACTACATAAACCACTTTATAACTAGAAGCCAATACCAATAAGCCGCTAATAAGTATCGGAAATCTCTTTGGCTCCTTTCAGAATCCCGTTGCCGATATTAATCTCACGGGATGACATCGGCCTGAATAGAATTGGCAATTTATAAACTAAAATACAGTTAACAATAAATTAAGCAAATTCTCCACATTCGTTTCTGTGCCTACACGGTACACTCAGATAGAACAGATTTACGTTATCGAATAGTTCGGACTAATAAGACTTAGTTTAAATTTTAATACTAACATATTAAAGGTGACGAAATGAGTCAACAGTTTAAAAGAAGATGACGGGCACGGGAAAATGAAATGTTTGTAAATGTGTCAAATAAAATGAAATTAAATATAACCTTTTCGTAGGTGCTTAAAACATTATAAAAATTTGTTTTAAAAAAAAAAAGGTTTTTGTGACTTTATTTTATTTTTGTGCATTGTCATCGGAACCAAATATGTGTGCCAAATTTCAGCTCGATAGCTTCAATAGAAGTGGGTGAAATATTGATTGCAAGATTCCAGGACATACATACATATATAATATACATAGATACATATGAGTGAAGTTAAATAAAAGCTTTTAATTTATTTCTAAAAGGGCATACAACATTCGTTTTTGATTAAAAATTTATAATCTAGCACAGTCTTATTAGAGGCCCATTTTACCCCTTCACGGAAGCATTGCGTACCCTATATTACTCTCGAGGACCGTTATTAAATCTTATTAGAGGTTTCGGTGACGATGGAGTATTTTATGGTAGATGGCTTATCAGTAAATCACATTATGGTTTTGTTATGAAATTAATGTGTGAAGGGTAGAGTAGTGAGTCATTGAACATTTAGAGGTATTTTAATATTTTAGCAGAATTAGGCTTTACCTCCACCAATCCGTATTCGAGCAGCGTGGTGAAGTATGCTCTAGACCTCCCGCGCAGGTTGTTGTAGCTAATAGGCTATGAAACACGATGCCCAGTAATAAAATAATCCGTGTTATAACAATCTGATTTTTTCTGATTTTTTTTTATTTTCTGATTTATTAAATGATAATTGAGTATTACTAAAATAAAATGAAAAGTATTTTTTTTTATAATTAATGTTCTTTTCGACGCGTCTGTACAATCAACGCTCCACCTTATAATAAAAAGCTTAATATGGAGTTATGTGTTTACATTTGGGAACAATGAACGGATCGACAGCGGAACAACTAATTAGATGTTAACTTCTTTATTAAGATTAAAAAGGTATCGCCTATAAATTTATTTTATTGTAAGCGTTCATTAGCTAGGTATTTATTACCATTTTTCACTAATTTTGGCACCTGTTGGTTATATTAGCATCAGTATAGTCTGCTAGTTTTGACCGTTGGCGCAATCGGTAGTAACCCTGCCTTCTGCGCCAGGGTTCGTGGGTTCGAATCCCACTCAGGACAAGCAATCGTGTGACGAACACATATGTTTGTTCTGTGTCTGGACGTTAGTATACAAGGTGTCCCAAAATTCAACGATAATCCTGAACCAGAGGATGGCCCTGCTAATGACTACTCCAGGAAAAAAAAGAAAAAAAATATATCTCGATTTTTTTTTCAAATTACATAATAAAAAGGAAATTCTTAGAAAATTTACACCCCTCATGATATTTTTAACTACCATGACCACAATTTTTGAGATATTTCTGATATTTTTTTTGTATCCGTGACCTAAGTAGTACTGCTATCTACCACAAATCTTAAAATTCCTATAATGTCTGTAGTTTTCACACAATAAACAATTAAAATCATTGTTTTCCCAAAAAATTTTGATCAAATTTACTTTCAGTCCACTTTCACTCACTGTGGTGAAAAAAAAAAGTATGGACACTATTATGGCAAGTTTTTTTAAAAGTTGACGCAACTAATCAAGATTCCAAAATGGTATAATACACTTGGAAAACTAGTCACAAAAAAAAGGTATAATATTTCTAAACAAGAACCATATTTCAAAAATTGTTCTTGTCGATTAGTAATAACTTTTACTTTGTGCCCAAAATAGGTTTTTTGGTGGTGAAAAATGTTTGAGTAGATCCTGTCTTTGAGACAACCCCAATAGAAGAAGTGTTGGGGGTTTAGATCGGGTGAAAGGGGTAGTCATAAGATAGGACCAAGTCGACCGATCCAACGCCCTGGATACTCTTGGTTTAAGTAGTCTCGCACAGTCTCGCATAGTGAGCTAGGCGACCATCATTTTAAAACCACATGTTTTGTAAATCACTTAAAGGCACGTCTTCTAATACGTCTGGCAAGTTATTTTGTAAAAAGTTCAAATAATTATTTCCATCTAAGTTTCCTTGTAACTCAAAGGGCCCAGTTAAAGTTAAACAGTCCAAAATAATGCAGTCAGTTCAATTTGCAGATTACTTGATTCACACGTCAATTGAATACTTAACGGTGTACAGTAAAGAAAGAAGCAGAGCGTACTGACTGCTGAGAACAGCAACTTCTCTACCTGCCCTATTGTTATTTGATAACGACATCTACATCTACCTCTGACTAACATGAAATCTCTCTCTATCTATCTCTGTCTTCTAAATTGGTTTGACTACGCACATGTCCCATTTAAATCCAAGAAATTTACAACAAAAATCATATTTTGGGCACATGATAACTATCAACAAATACAATTTATGAAATTTGGTTCTTGTTTAAAAATATTACACTTTTTTTTAGTAACTAGTTTTCCAAGAGTATTATACCATTTTGGAATCTTGATTTGTTGCGTCAACTTTTAAAAAAACTTGCCATAGTGGTGTCCATACTTTTTTTTTACACCACAGTGAGTGAAAGTGGACTGAAAGTAAATTTGATCAAAATTTTTTGGGAAAACAATGATTTTAATTGTTTATTGTGTGAAAACTACAGACAATATAGAAATTTTAAGATTTGTGGTAGATAGCAGTACTACTTAGGTCACGGATACAAAAAAAATATCAGAAATATCTCAAAAATTGTGGTCATGGTAGTTAAAAATATCATGAGGGGTGTCAATTTTCTAAGAATTTCCTTTTTTTTATGTAATTTGAAAAAAAATCGAGATATCTTTTTTTTCTTTTTTTTCCTGGAGTAGTCATTAGCAGGGCCATCCTCTGGTTCAGGATTATCGTTGAATTTTGGGACACCTTGTATATATACAATATGTTATTAAAAAAATATCTATTTATGAATGTCTATCTCTGACACCAATAGTACCTAGAGGTTTGGAGCATTCTAAGGCATACAGGTATCCTCCTCATACGTTTTCCTTCACGGCTACAACAGAAAAATCTATCTTAAATAACGCAATAAAGAAAATTCATTTGAGCGTGCCGCTTGAATTTGAGCCCACACTCCCTTGAGCAAGAGGCATAGGCTCGATAGCCTCTGAGCTGTCACATTATGTATTAAATAAATATTTTATTTTAGCAAAATTTTACTTTTCCTTTTTTTAAACCAGTATTTGGCATGCTAATAATGTACCATTTATTATCATTATGAATATTACATTACCTTTATTTAATTCGGTTCGTGCCCAAGTCCTATTTACCTTCGCATTATGTTAAGAGGATTACAGAATATTTATGGTCAATGGTTCCGTTTCTTTATTATTTTGTAACGTCGTTATTTATTTTTAGGCTAGCGTTATACACATCCGCCTTAAATTTTCCCTCAATTCGATTCTTCTGAACTGTGCTGTTTTTTTTTAAATTATATATTCTGAACCAGAATTATTTGTCATTACAGAACCATAAAATTCATTTCAAATTGTAGTGTCCTATTCTTGACAATAATGAACGTTTACAATGCTTTTAAATGTTATCAGTAATAAATGTGTCTATTACTGCTACATTAAAGATTTATTTTGAGTGTGCTCTTTTTTTTGTATAATAATTTTGCACGAAGTAAAATTAGCCCTAAAATTCGATACATAAAAAGGTCTACCTGCAGGAAATCTACTTATATCTATTAATTAATAAAAATTTTGACTTTTGAATTTAACTATCATAACATTATTATTATTATGAAAGTAGAGCAGATAATATTATGATATAAATTCAAAAATAATAGGATAGCATATTAAATTAAAAACTAAATGTTAAGCAACAAAAAAAACGACTTCGATAACTTTCACGGTCACGTACGAAAGAAGAATTATTGCGGGTCAGAATATATCTGCAAATTTCCAGCGCTGAATTTTTTCAACTTTATGGTATTCCAAACAAATCCAAGGGGGAAAATTTTAATGATTCCACATCGTCTGCCGTCGGGGAGAAATTAAAAAGAATGGTGAGGATGTGGCGCCGTTTCGCTTTTAATTTTCCGCTCGCCGTCGGCAGCGCCTTTAAGCTGGCAACATTGCCCCCCGGCGTGCTGAGTCCTGCCCTGTCCTGGCTGCAGCATTCAGTGCTAAATTCTGAAACTACTGGGTTCCTCCTAATTAATTCTTAATAATATATTTCCGTGGTGACCTTTTATGACATTTAAAATATCGGATTAATCACAAGCTCGCGTACTATACCTACTACTTAATACTATTAATATTTTGACAAATTTCCTTTATGTTAATTTCACTAATTGTATTTAGATTAATTTTAATGTTTGCATGCCCTATGGGTTAGGATAAGAGGATTAAAATAACCTGCTCATAAATACCCACTGTACCTTATCTTGCAAATAAATAACTTTGACTTTGACTTTGACAAGTTCAACCTTGTACTGGAGCGAGACAAATCCGGACTCACACCAATGTGAGGTTTCAGTTATTCAATAAAACAGGTGAAGGATGTCTTTGTGCGTAAACCGAGGACCGATTCTCAGTTAGTCAGATTCTGAAAAGAGCAGAAACCTGTAAAGAATTACTTGCAAGGCTGCAACTCATAAACGTCCCACTGTTGGGGACGGCGACTGCCATTGGACTAATGCTCCACATAACGAGTTAGGATGCTTTAAATTAGTTGGACTCTTATTATTTCTATAAAATACTAGGTAAATTAGTAGGTAGGTATAACAATACGGTAAAACATTCATTGTAGGTACCTACATGTTTCAAAGTTACAAATAAAAAAATTGTAAAGGAAAAATATTTTTAAAGTGCAATTTATGTGTTGAATTTAGTTTGGCGTACCTACCTCCTTACTAATTAGGGCTTCAACTCTACTTTTGTTTAGTGGACCTTTTGATGCAAAATTAGTTGAAAGTCCACTAATAGTGCTCATTGAGGTGAGTTAATTAACCAAGCTCCTTTCACTAAAATGCGGAAGAGAACAAGCGTAGCTATCGCTCAGGGTTCTGTATATTGTTTCTTTATGATTTATTAATTGAATAAACAATGCAGTTAAATTATTCATATTTAAAGAACACAAAATTAGATTTTTTATTTGCTTATTTTTTTAAATAAACCCGTAAGATTTATGGTTTGTTGTCATATTTAAAAAAAAAAAATTAACACCTTTAGACATTATACAAAATTGAAATTAGATGAGCTATCGTTGGAATAGAACATTGAAAAGGTATTTTTATTTTTATACTTATAAAACGGTCGTTTATTATATCCACGTAAGCTTACTTTATGTTATTTAGTGTGTAGCAAAAAATCTACGCAAATTAGATTATACCTACCTGTGTAAAATGTTGACAGAATGTTGTTGATAACAACAGTTTGTGTCATAGTGTCTCATCTTCTTACTTAACCAAATAAATTATTCTTAAGACATAAAACTTACAACCTTCTTATATCCTTTAATTCGAATAGGCTTCAAAACCGATCTTAAACCAACACGATGAAAGGTTGGGACGAATGTTCCAATGAGATTTCGCGACGTTATCCCGCTTGACAACGAATCCCCAATTTGTGGTCAGTCAATCTTCCACGGGCGATTCAGAGGAATTCAATTTGCTAAGACAAAAGTAATGTCTCTCTAAATCAGTCTGGTAAATTATTACTTCAATGAGAAACTTTTTAGCAAACTTTATCTTACCTGCCTCCTTATTACTGAGTGCCTGACCGCAAGAGATGAACTATAAGTGCAAACATGCTACACACACACTACCAAATAAAAGCGCTCGTAGTTACATGGTTCTAGATAATCAACTGTGGCGTTCCCCTTACCTGAAACATAAAACATATATATACAAATAATATAATATATAAATAATTATATATAACACATTTATTATACTAATGCATACACACACGCAATTACACACTCACATATTCACGCATTCATCCATCCACACATAACACATAATAATTAAATAATCAGTACTTACCTCTTTAACTAAATCAAACTAAAGTAGCAAACCCGAGCGCGGAGCACCAGCCGACGGCCCTATCAACGCAGCCAAACCGGTTCGAGCGCGGCAGGCGGCCGAGGCGGCCGGCGCCCGCGCAGCGCCAGTCGAGCCAACCGCCTTCTACGCTTAACCCGTGCAGCACGCCGACACGCGCACCGCTCGACGCCACACTCGCGATCGCATACGTAATCTTGTACCGGAGTCTTAAAATAAACAGTGGTGAATCCTCAAGTGTTTTATTCAGTCACAACCACTACACAACCAAATTTATTATTCAAAATGCTCAAGTGGTATTTGAACCCATGACCTTCACATCTCTCCCAGGTCTTAGCGTGAAGTCAAATTTATCTTACTTTGAAAAAATTCAAAGCAGGTGGGATTCAATTCACGGATTAAACTTTTACGTTCCTATTCACAATAAATTAATAAACCTATTTTAGCTTTAGAGTGTGTTGTCTTCTTTAATCAAACAGCACAGGTGGCACAGATGAAATAAAATACTACATGTAATTTTAAAAAAGTAATCATTTTGTCATTTGAAAAATGTAAGACTTCACTTACGAGTACTTCCTCTGTGCTACTAGGCCGTAGTTATATAGTTAGTAGTTATAGTTAGTTGCTAGTTATATTTAGAATATTCTAAATACATACCTCTTCTATGACACATACATTATTGCATTAAAATATATTTCAGTTGGTCATTAATGATTACCTATCCTATCCCAAGAAATGGCTAAGCGAGCTAAACGCTAGTTCGTACTTTGCTTGTTGGATGTGAGACACGTGGCCTAATCATCTGTATTGTTGAAATTGCGGTGACTCAAATTATTACCACACGCAATCACGCAAAAATTACGAAGTATAATTCATTTATTCTTTCATAAAAACTCACCGCCAAATGGAATTGAAAGGACTATAGTCAAAATATACGTCTACATTTGATATTTTTATGAAATAACTTCATTATTTTGCGGAGTCGCCGCTTTCATTTTGAAAAATAAGCACTTTTTGATTCTTGTCGTCGTCACGGTCATGACGTAAGTACCTACACAAGATATCTTAGAATAGTGCTACGGTAGCCCCTGCCTGTCGTAAAAGGCGACTAAAAGGGGACTTCTGGGGTTGCGGGCGGTGAGAGGGGGAGCTCGAACCGTCCATCGATGTGACCCCGGGAAAGACGACGCTGTTTGTGGCTGCACAGCGTTGTGAAACCGGGAAGAGCCCGTCTTGGGCGCAGCGCTGGAGGGCACCGGCGCGTTCTACAAGAGATCCCGGAGCCCTCCTGTAGCGCCGGAGTAGGCCACCGAGTGGGTTTTAGTGGGTGAAAGTCCCACATAACCCGGCGTCGCTCCCACGACGTTCGGGTACCTTTTCAAGGTTTCCCACTCGTTAAACAAAAAAAAAAAAAAGGTGCAATGACTTTACATACCAGGTTCAGCAGAATTTCCAATAAAGACATTTTTTCACTTTGATCTTTGTGTCTGTAAAATTCAGTAGGTTATGAATCCAACATACATGGCAATCTATGAGTTTTATTAAACTTCTTTTTTTGAAGGTAACTTCATTAAATACAATTTCTTTTTATTTATCTGTACTGTTTTTTTAAATTTTAATAAGAAGTAAGTAGGTGAGTATTTCATGACATTTAAAAAAAATGCTCGTATTTAATTATTGATTAAGCCAGTAGACTTAGCTATGAAAGAAAAAGTTTTGTATATTGGGTCCGAAATAACTACTCGTATGTAACACAAAGTTTCAACAGCTCTAATTCCTTCTAAAAATTTTATGTTTCATTTGAAGAACTCTATGTTTTTGTTAATTTATTTGCTCAAAAGCGGAACTTAACACCAACCACTGGCCATTGTCTTTAAGTTACAACCTTTAATGAGCCATTAGCGTTTTGTATCACACGTCCATTAGCACTTAAAGACCAATCAAAGGGTACACCGAACGGATACGAAGAACATGTTAACTGTATCCAAACATCTGATAAAGTTGCCGAAAAGGGTAACATTAAAACGATAAATAAATTTAATGGCTTTTAGATTAAACATGAGGTGAATTTACTTTAGCGTCCATAGCCCAATGACTGGCGTCGATTCAATGTGATCGAAAGAGTTAAGCAACGATGGGCGCGGTCGGTATGTTGATGGGTGACCGCTAGTGGCGAAAAATTCGTGAACGCTACCGTGCTTCGGAGGGCACGTAAAGCCTTGTCAAAGACCTTCGTGTTGCTTGAGAACATTCGACACTGGGTTGGCCACTATCCCCTCCACCAATCCGCATTGGAGCACTGTGGTGGTGTATGCTCTAGACCTCCCGCAGCAGTGTATGTGGGGGAGACTAGTGCCCAGCAGTGGGACGTCTATGGGTCGCAGTGAGCGAAGCGACACCTTTAAGTGGCAGAAAAAACTTTTAAATTTATGGTATAAAAAAAGCTATTAATTATTTTAAAAACAAATGTTTTCAATAAGTGTTTCTGGCACTGATTGTCACACACTAAACGAACCCACCCTTACACACACTAACGGTTCGTTCCCACTTTCTAAAGGAAAATGTATCAACCCGTCAACGTGCAACGGTAGCCTTACAATTTATTGGGAGTCAATATCTCAACTCGATTCGGCGTTATCACTATTTATCGGACAAATCTAATGATCGCTCAGCTTCTAATAGCCAGTGAGTGTCAAACTAATGATAATATATACACGGACGGTACCCAATAAATTAGAGAGGTACCAAATAAAACGGCATATTAATTTGACATTAGAGTCGTCGACACATCTTAACGGATTTTAGCTCGAAGCGATAGACGTAAAGGAATTAAGAATAGATGGATGAGAATGTTAAGGCAGGCTACAATTGTGACGTCATTTGTAATCTTTTCACAAACTTTAAATTTAATTATATAAATAGAGCCCCCCAGAAAGTAACTCTCGCATTCCGATATGAGGCAAGCCCAACAGTGGGACAAAGAAGGGGTTGTGGTGGAATGATAAGGTCTAGGAATACCATGTAGGTATGGATAGGTATCCATATTCTATACATGACATGTTTATGATACACATGTCCATGTATCAGATAGAAAGGTAGACCTATGATTGGTGATAAGTCATGTTGTTAAAAGTTACCGGAGACCCTGTTTAAAGGCCACCATTATAGCTTAGCAACGTATCTGTGACTGACCATGAATCTTATACGTTAACAACAATGTTTAACGTGGTAGCGAACGGGTGGTACTGCATGCTCTTTTGCTATTTTATATCCTTTAAAAAAATAGGTACTAAAGATGTTTGACGCCTTTACGATAGCGGAATTAATTAGCCCAGCTCTAGTCGTGAGAAACAACAGTATGAAACAGATTCGTAGTTCAGCGTTCTCAATAATTGAGGTTACTGTACAATGGACAGTTTCGTCCACAGAGCGTGGTAAAATAAAATAACCGATTTTTACGATCACTAGGGGCCTGCAGATATGGATGTTAAGCCTCTGGTGTTTATTCTAGAATTCAGTGAGCTTTTTTCGAATGGAGGCAACGACCTGCTACGATTCAAAACGTGAACTACAAACAATTCAGATTTGTTCTACCTTTATTTTTAGGTTTCACGCATTTTTCACTGCTGTTTTTGTTGCGTAACAGTTGTTTCATCTAGACATCTGCATATAAGTTTTAGTGGCCTACTATATACTGATCTTTCGTCTACACTGGAGCAGCGTGGTAGAGTACTCTCCAGGATTTCTCATGTAGGATCACATGCCCAGCATTGTGACGCTAATAAGTTGCAGCTTGCAGCCCTTTAAAGTAAGACTTCATTATATCGATGTATAATAATTATATCGATGTTGCAGCCTAAGTAACTTCTCAAGTTATTCACAGTCTAATAAATTCAGTTCTTCCACTATACCTTACCATGAGCATTTCGAATACCAAGAATTTAGAAGTAAAAATAAAACATTCGAATTCATGAACCCAATAAAACGCTGTGACGTAATTATATTCGAACGAGAGATGTTCGGACCTGTGTTTATGTTAATGCAGTGCTACGACTGTATTGAGTTGTTCTACTTAGCTTCGTCGACCCGTCTTATGTTTACTTTGTTAATCGATTCGAAACAATTAATTTGAAAGAAAAGTGGTGCGATTGAAACGTCCATAGCATTACTTTTGGGTTACTGCATTAAGTATTATATATTTCCATTAAATGTGATAAACAAACTTATTTGTTGAATCAATACCTATATCGCTATGATCAAAAAATTCTCCGGTCGCCGCTATGTGGCTCGGCCCGGAGCACCTAATTGTACAACAATTTCAATGTTTAATACTAATTAGTTGCTATTTTTTAAGATGGAAAATAAATGGGTGGGAAATGACTTCAGTGTGTATTTAATTAATGATGAAAACAAAATGTTGGTAAAATTTTTGGCTAAAATCATCGATTTAAAAAAAACAGATACATAATCTGCGCCCAAGAACGTCCTCACCAAATTAGCGCCCAATTGAATATTTGGGCGCTCATTCAAAGTACTCGCGTTGGAAGCTGTAGTTGTAAAATTTTATTTGTTATGATGGATGTAGGCCAACTATGTTTGCTCGTAAAAATTTATTGCTTAAATACGAAACACGGATTGGTGCCATTTTTAAAGTAAATTTTTTTTTTAAATTTAAAAGTAAGGTTTGCTTGTGTCCTAGGTATCCTAATAAATAAATACCTACAGCATTGTGTATCAATTTTTTTTAAAGATCGATGGCTAAAATGCTTCAAAATATGTAATTAAATATTAACACGTCAACTTCTTATACAGTACCTTTGTCATGCGCATGACATTGTGAATTTATAGGTGGTAGAGCCTATAGGGAACCAAATAGGTTTTATATGAAAGCTAATTGGTTCCATATAGAGTTCGCCCGGGGCAGTACCACCGCCCGCCACGGTACCTAGTACCATTTCTGCCGTGTAATAATTGTTTTTAAAGCAATTGTGGTCCGGTTGGAAAGGTGTGGATTCCGGTTACACTTCTTTAGAGGCGACCATCTTAGTCCTCAAGGGTAGCAACACATCTGTGACTGACTTAGAACGAGACTCCTACTAACAAGTACTAACTGGACTATTACTAACACCAACTAACAGGACTAACTATCACTAACAGTCCCCAGTCCTCATACCTACTAACGAACTGACCAACTAATGTTCTAATTAACTCTCTCAACTAATTGGACTAACCATCCCAGTCCCTAATTGAGTCTTGTTCAAAGTCAGTCACAGTTGTCATGGGCGGCAGCGGATGGGTGGTGCTGCAAGCTCGTTTGCTATCTTTTTTCCATAAAAAAAAAAAAAAAATTAAATTCGTCGTAAACCTGACATGTCCATTGTAAAATATGGTGTTTTTTCTAGTAAATCAACAAAACCCAATTTGCTTAAGATAATAGCTACTGTTCGACCTTTATAACAATACCGTAGCACGCTTCCAAAGCTGTTTCAAAGACCAGTAGCGCTCGCAAACTCCCATTGTCTTACTCTACGGGACTTCATTCTGTTCTCAGAAGGTCTAGAAGTGTTTATCTTTTCGAAACAGAATAATAAACAGGAATTTGTCACAAATGAACGTCCGCTTTTCAATTATTTGGATGTGATCGTGATGTAGCTTTTGTCATGTTTAAAAGTTTATTACGTGTGTCTTTTATATTTTGTTACGCAACACAAAAAAATCACTTTGACTCAAGTGATTTTTTTGTGTTGCCTTTAGTAACTTCCAAATGTGAAGCGTGATTGTCTTTGATGACATTAGAGTTAATTGGGATATTACATTGAAAAATCAACGGTACCTAAGTTAAGTAGGTACGTTTGTGTTACCTGATTTAGATAGCGTGGATAAGGCGTTATCCGCTGGAAAAGTGCATTGACTTTTGCCCATAGATGGCATATTAAAGGAAGTGATAATAATTACGAGCAACCTGTGGATTATTTTACAGTTTTTTGTCTAAAGGTGCTCGTCCTGTTTTCAACTGTGCCATGTGTTTCTAATACTCATAATAATTTTTAAAAAAGATAAATATCAATTAATTTTTAATCAATTGATAAATTCATAATCGCATTCTGATCGGCGGAACTGCAGGTAAAGCTAAATTTTGATTAGTGGTATTTTTTGTAACGTCTTGCCGTCGCAATTTTTTTATGATTTAAACTATCCATTGTAGTATGCACGGAAAATGATTTAACGCGGGCGGAAGTGCGGGTAAAGCTAGTATTTAATAATATTAATTTAAATAATTATATTTAACTCCTAAAACCGATGCATTATTTTATTAATCCTGTATTTTATTAATTTATTTAATAATGTATGTACACACTTTCAGGTTAATAGTTTACAGGACAAAATAGTTTATGTATGTAGATATAAATTATTTATTAAGGATATTTCTTAATATGTATACTACTTCTGACATTTTTTAATCAACCAATGTTAAAAAATTATTTCAATGTTCAACTTAAACCCATTACCCATTATTCTCAGGAGATTAAATTCTTGGGCCGTATTTGTGGGTACTCTATCTATCTCACAGATCTAAAACTAGCACCTGATTAATCACACATAAATGAAAGTGATTATGGGATTGATGACTCCAAATCTCCAAATCACCTGCTGGGGACACATGTCAATGTAATAGGATTACCTTGACAAGAACCCGAAGAATTTGATACTCGGAACCACTGTCAAAATTAGTCACACTTTTTTTTGAGCTAAGCCAGAGGTGTCTCCCCAAAAATATTTTAACAAGAATATCGTAGAAGCGATCTTATCAAACACATCTAAGACCACACACCGACGGCGAACTCGCGTTTAATAAAGGGCTGAGGATTATTACAAAGGCAAGGGAGAGGGATTGCCTTTATGACAGGCAGACAAATTAAACCCTGGGAGACTCATGAGAATTTTATGTTGCTGCGATAAAAAATACGTCATCTGAGATACTTTGCTTGGAGCTTAGGTTTTTTCGTTGATGAAGCAGCAACTCGGTGTAGTATATAAATCCTATTTCAACTCTTTATATAAAAGGTGAGATGTTTGCGGCATTCCATTCAGAAAACACAAACTTAGTCGCGTATAACATTAAATAAATAAATAATAAATAAAATAAAAAATGGATGCGTCTCGCTGAGATTTGAACTCTCGAGAGCCCGTATTTTAGCCACTAAGCTTTTACTGATTGCTGGGTTATAATTACGTATATGTAATTAGATTAAAACTAGCTCTTTTAAATACTTTAAATACTCATAATCAATATTTGGTATGGGACAAAATAAATTTGACACTGTCAATTGCCACTATTTAGTGTGCATTTACATTCATCTTGGGGAGAAACAAGAATACCAGCCATATTTACAACCTCACGTCGAGCGCAACAGTAGCGCGCAATGTATTTAGGCAAACACAGATGTAGAATATAGAGACTGAAAACTAATTCCTTCTTATGTAACTAGATTTTAAAACTGTACTACTCGTTCTAGAGAGTACCTAATATTGACGTCACATTACATCTTTACAGACGAAAAGAGCATCTTGAAGAATTTTACCTTTTGGTATGAACTGCGCAGCTCAGTGGTTAGAGCATGTCCAGTACTGCGATCCTTACTCTAGTGGGAAGCTGACATCTTAAATACCATTAAAGATCAAATGATAATAACATATTTATGGGTACTGGGTTCTAATAACACCAAAATGCAGATATTACCTGTATAGTTGCAATTGCAATTGATACATTTGTATTATACATATCCCCACTTTACATTTCATCCATTTTCTCATATCTATCTGTTTGAGCTACGATGGCGCATATAATCATGTTTCAAACAAACATATTGTCAACATCAACAATCTAATAAACTCCTCTTTCTACGATCACTTCTAGTAAAACCCCTAAATCCATTTAGTTTGACGCTTGCCACAATTTACCGACGCAATACCACGGCGGCTGAGTGCTTGTGATTAAACAATAAATCGTCTCGGAATGGTCTACGCCGGATTGATAGTCTGGAGTAACTTTTCTTAGCCTGTGCCTTACTTATTTCTTTAATAGTAGCGGGATTTTTTAGTTTTCCATAGTTTACAAATATTTTTTAAATAATACAATTAAATATTGTTTCGTAATGTCATTGTGTCATTTTACGACTAGTTAAATAAAATTTATGGTACTTCACGGTCACATTTATTTGTATTGATATGCGTCATAGTACCCCATTCAAAGGTACATGTATATTTCGCAAATAAAAATGTTTGTTCACGGGAACACTTTATTTTATGTCGAATTTATGCGGCAACTTAGAATGGAATTTAAGAAATCAATTTGTAATTCAACTGACAAAATTGTTAAAAGCTTTAATTTTACTGACGGAAATATTGTAGAATTCCATTGTACCCGCGTTAAATGAAACAAACGGAAACAAATGGTCCACAAAGACACGTAAAGAGCACGTAAAATCGATTCACACGCACAAAACGCACAAATGGTTGAATAGACAGAAAAACATGGCTAAAAAATACAATAGTTCAATCCATTTAAAGACCCCCAACTGATATTTTTTCGTTACAGCGTGTGTGACAGAACTGGTACACGATTTTAGTTCTTAAAATTAAAGTGTAAGGTAAATACTGGTTTCAAGTGACAATCCTCGAGACTGCATTAGAATTAAGGAACATAATATCCACTGGAGGAAGAATAGCAGTATGACCAGTAGCTGTATCAGTTGTCTCTTTCTATGCAACGACTGCTAAAGCTTAAGAAGGAGATGCTATATCTACCTGGACAGCACGTTGTAAGATTTTGTCTGCAATAGACCGCCACGCTGTATGATTCTTTTATATTCATATTCAGTCTATTCTTCGGAACGATTTGCTCAGAGTGCTGTTTTGGGAAAACGATTCATAATTAATTAATAGCCGCCAAGCGTATCGGACGTTGCTGGGGCAAATGGAACGGATGCCCACATTCCATTGTCGTGTAACTTACGCACGTCGTTCATCAAGTTGACAAGCGTTAATCCAGTTTCCGGGGGGTCTACTATTGTCTCGCTCCAACTCGATTCGTTGACGCAGTGTTCTGTTGTTTGAATTCGATTTTAATCGATTACAAGGTAATTTTCGGCCAGGTCTTTTGTTTGTTCGGATAGAGTTATTAGGTCTCTTGATGCTTATCTGTTACTGTGTAATAATTGCAGTTTTCGTTTTTTGATTTCTTTTTTCATCTCACCGCTTATTTGTTCGTTTTATTTATTAGATCAATTTTATCAATGAAAAGCTACTTATTAATTTTAAACATCCTGATATTTTAGTAGTAATGTGTTGGTCATCATGGGATTTTGAGATAATTTAATGAATTGCATAATCTCCAATCTACAAGTTTATAAGAGGCGAAAATTGAGTGTATGTATAAAACTTTGTCTCCAGCATACTATGAATAACAATAGAAATTATCAAGAATGGTGACTACGGTTAACATTAAGTAGGAATGTATGTATGTATGTATGTATGTATGTATGTTCAGTATGTATATGTAATGTATGTAGGTATGTTCAGGAGTGAAAAACCTTTGGAGACCGATGGAGGGTCTGAGTAAACTGATAGACACATTGAGTACCGACGTGATTTCGTTGTGAAGTGAAGTAACTTTGTTCAAAAGCCTACTAGGAGTCTAGAAAGTTTCAGGATCGTATACCGGACGCGTGCCACTAAACCGCGAACGTGTCGTTAGTAACCTATCATGCATTCGAATCCCCTCCGCGCCAAATCCCGATGACAAATTGATAGTGTGCCCGACGAGAGCTCTGTTTTCGTTGTATGATGTATGTCTGGGCATTATTTGGTTTGTTTGTCGCTATACGGTTCGTTGATCGGCCAAGTGAAACAATACAATAAATTTTGAAAACGCTGCAGCGGGTATGAAGTGGGCATGTGATTCAATAAAATTGAGTACCAAATTCAGCTATATGAGGCTAATGGGTGGTATTAGAGTAGTTTTAATTTTATCGATTTTATAACAAGACTAAAAATGATTTTATTTATTTAATTTATACAATTTTATAGTTATCTAGGATTAGTGTAAGTTTCTAGAAGAGAGAACGATTCGTAGTGTATATTTTGTAGACTTTTAGAATATGTTTGGTCAATTTCAATTTCACACTGCTTGAACAGAGCATTTGTTTTCACGTGACTTTGAAATGTAGTGCACGAAATGTTCTAGCTTTTTCTTTGTATATTTTCTTCTTTTAGGCTGAATGCATCGTCTGCCTTCATGATGCGGTTTCTGACTTAAATAAAAAACGGTAGCATATTGACTTAGTTGTAGAGTTTTTGTAGCTGTTGATTTGTTCCGATAAATATTGAATTTATCAATTGATTTGATACCCCATGTAGACAAAATAACTATTGGCATGTCGAAATATCGGAAATGGGTGCCTAATGTTTGTCTTACAATACGTATTTTATGCCCTGATGTTACCCGAAAATAATGCACTTTTTATAAAGCTCTTTGATTGATCACATTACAACCGGAAACACAACAATTATGTCTGTTCATATTGTCATACGACTTCCCCTGCACAATTATTATAGTTACGTATGTGCACACTACATAGTTGGGTTCACTTAGTATGCTAAATATTTTAGTGATTGGTGATAAATGATTGTAGTGATTTTGCTTTCAGCAGATTTTCTCCTATTTAAATTGTAGCGTTACGCGTCACTTAATAGATAAAAAATTAATACTGTTACTTTAGTAGATATAAATTATCTATGCCTAATTAAATTTTGGGTTTTTCTAACATGAAATGCCCGGTAACAGCTCGAAGTCTGGCTCACCACCTATTACATACTTGGGACTAAAAATTACTAGTGAAGAAGGTTACATACAACACACCTCCATTTAATATGTTATAACTTCTCCACCAATCCGCATTGAGCAGAGTGGTGGAGTATGCTCTAGACCTCCCGCAGAAGTGTCAGTGGGGGAAACCCGTGCTCAGCAGTGGGACGTCTATGGGTCGCAGCGAAATTTAAGGGGAAATACAGGCGTGATGTTACGTTATGTTTTATTAAAAGTCATAGATGGCACATATTATATGTATTTATTGAATTCAATCCATTCTATTGAAAAGCTCTTAATCTTATATTTAATCTTGTACAAAACCGAAGGCCGGTCCCAAAAGAAATCTTCCGATTTACATCGTTACGCCGAGGAGGGTTTATAAACAAATTTCCCCGTTTATCGCGATGTCCGCTTAACCCTTTCACGGCAGAACATCAGATAAACGTTCACCTGGCCTTAGATTAAACCGTCGGGAAGCATGTGGTCGTCCGATGACATGGAGTAATTACATAATTAATCATTATTTACTCCGAAACCCTCATGGAAAGAAGACAGCGAACATAATGACGAACGCCGGCGGGTGGGGTCTATTCGACCATACGTTTCCGTTTCTATTTCGACGCTTTCTTTCGGTTATTAATCAATAAAGTACAACAGTGAAGGTTAATTTCGTTCTTGATTTAAAAATATATTATAGATTTAGCTCAGCACCATTTAGCGAGAAATTATTAATGAAGATTTTCAATATGACGTAGAACAGTATTCGTTATTTGAATCTGACAGTGAGTCTGAGTAGGTTTTATTATATATATATTTTTTTACGATTTTATAAATAACCTTAGTTGTTGCCTCAACACCCCATTATTGTGGTTGACATTTACAGATATAAAATTAAATTAAATCCGTTGAAGATTTTTTTCAATCAGACGTTTGATTTGAATTGATTTCTTGAGACAAATTCGGGCGACACTCGAGCCCCCTCCATAATTGCGGGAAAAAATTAAAAAAACCGCCCTTGAGGGCGTTGTTCGGATTTCAATTACGACCAACATATCCAAGGGATCGTGTTTTGCTTTCATTCATTTCAACCGAAATAATCTCTACCGCAAACAACGTTTGTACAGTCGACTTGTCAAATATAATACTTCCTTTGTGTGCCCAAAATCGATTATGGCCTTTTTGTTGTCAAAATTGAGGTTCAAATTTCTCGAGTTTCACAATAGTTGCGATGTTTATCGTGGCCAGGTGTGTTCGTACCTTAAATGTTTTTTAATTGATTCTACCAAACGAAAAGATTAAGGAGAATGAACTATCTTGATGACTCTGCTTGTTTCGGATTTGCTATACAGGTAATATTTAAAAAAAAACATAGTACCAAGGTATATGAGCTGTGCAGTTAAATTATTTTAAAAGTTATATGTTATAGATACCTATATGTTATAGCCTTAGTATATTCACTCGATTGAGTTTATTTTTCAGATATTACAATGTTATTTTAGTATACATAGCTGTGAGGAACGACAAATGACGAATTCAAACTTATACATATCACAAAGCATATATATTTTATTTATGTATAAAAACGATGCCACAAATTAAAGCATGAAGCCTTTTGAAATGATAAGTCTCAATCAGGAAAGATAAGTTATAATACAAAACAATTTATTCAGTGTCAAATACCATCTGCATGAAAACCCACCTGTAATAGAATAGATAACCCGTTATTGGTATAGCAGACCCCTTTAAACACAAGCCATAAAGGGGTTGGTACATACAACATATTGCGATGTTCTTCCTAGGTTGAAGCAGATGTAAACACTCCTCTATTGATATTCATATTGCTAACTGCGTTACAATAGTCATAACTGTACATACATGCTGGGTAATACTCGCTAGTCGAAGCGTTAAATTAATTACGATTGCTAGTGGCCCATACAAATGGTATGTACAGTATGGTACATGACTTAATTGGTAGAATAATATGAGGAATAAATATTTTTAACACGCTTTTTAGCTTGGAAGGTTTGTATGTATGTATGTAACGTAATCTTTGAACGTGATTTTCACCCCCTTCAAAACGTCGGATTAATTTGAAACTTGTCACACTTATACACTGACAATGCGTTTCATACATACATACTTAAATACATACATACCAAGCTAATAAAAGCCCGTTAAAAAGGAGACAAAGACAAACGATCCTTTTTATATTAATTTGATTAGCAGATAAAATATCATACAATACGGTAGGTTTACGAAACCATTTTGTTTTTATTTTATTCAACTGTCTGGGCATATAAAGGTTATGCTTGGGTGTACGGCAAAGCGTAAAGCAAATTTTGCTTAGCAGAGAAACATGAAAAATAGCCCTAAAACTTGGTTCATGCTAGTTCCTACCTGAATTCAAAGACTAATAGTTTTGGTGCTATGTTTTAATATCAAAATCAAAAGTGCACCAGATCCAATCCAGCAATGCATTGCGTATAGGTACTATCAGTCAACAGATCTCAAAGAGACACTTTGGTTGCAAAGGGCGAAATTTGCATTCTAGATACAAGATAAAGACCAATGATACAAGACCATAATATATAAGCGAAAAGACTAGTTACAAGGGGCCAAGCTTGACCTTAGCAAGGTGAATGAAAGTAAATTCCAGCAGGGGAAAATCTTCTAGCCTAATAGGCTACAGACGTCTTAACTTAATAGGGTTATAGGGATCATAGTAAACGGCCTTCCTTGTATGCGCAGAGGGTTACTACATTATATCGATACCTTGAATCTCAAATGGCGTAATCACCAAATCGTCATTTTTCAGGAGAGCCGAAACAAAAAAAATATCTTAGATTAAAATTCATATCTTTTCAATTAATAATGCTATTTAAATGAAAATTTGATGTAATTAACTTATATAGGGAGCTTTATAACACAGTAATACGGTATTAAAAATTCAACCAATATTTGCAAAAATGATTTGTGATTACGCCAAAAAAATTTTGATAACTTGGAGTTTACGACCCAAAAAAAAGGCTGTTCTGTAAAAAGTTACGGTGTAACAGGGTGTAACAGCCTAATTGACTTATAAAAAACAAGGAAGGAAGGAAGATGCAAGAAAAGAGACAAATATAGGTAATTTGATTATTACAAAATTAATAGCAAGTGCAACAATGAAATAGATTTTATTACTTCAATTATCCAAACAATAATTTTGGTTTGCAGTTCAAACTAAAATTATTGTGTATGTATAATTCTGTTTTGTTTTTAGATTAGGATAGACATAATAATATTATACTTCGCATGAACTAAGGCTAGGTACTCACTAAGGCACTGACAGGAGCCTTGCTTAGCGCCTAGATTCTAGATAGTCTTCTAGTGTGTAAAGAAATAAAACGAACGTTTTAAAATGTTAAAGCTAGGATCTAAGATCTGTATAAGCCACTTGTGGTCGAAGAAACTTTATTCTCAAAAGAAATAACATTTCACTGAATGAGAATATAAATTAACATGTTCACTTGTTGTGTGCACAAAGTATAAAGTAAAGATGAGTTTTGAGTTGATAAATTTATATTTATGTTAAACTTATGCCTAGTTAATAAGAATAAACAACAGCTTATGGTCGGTAATTTGAAAAATAAAATATAATTTACTCGGTACTCGTACTAGCTATAAGTGTGTCAACCAGCGCGGCACGGAACACTTCGTTTATCTTTTAGGTTTTTCCTGCAACTAAACAATCTTCAATACGAGTAGTATTGGCCAAAAGAAATAAAACACGTCAATTTCACTATTCTAACTAGAATTTAATGAGTTTAATTATAAATCACAGACCTAAATTATCGTCAACATGAACTAACATGAAAGGAAAACGTTTAAATAATTAAACTGAGTTTTCTTCATATTCACCTTCTTCGTCCTCTTCATCGGTTTTTGCTAATAAGTCGATTAGTAGGTACCTTTTTATCTGAAGGCAAACGAAGATACTCTTCGTGAAATATTATTTTTAAAAATGATGGGGCGTAAGAGTCAATTCATTTTATAATACAGATTTTTTTGGCCTAACATTTCATATATAACATGGTTGATACGACAAAAGTAAAAAACATATTTTTAAAAATCCATGGGTCGTAAACGCCAAATTAAATGCAAGAAGGTTAATACCCCCTAAAATTATTTATTTTATTTTAAATTCTTAAAGTAACTTGAGTCGTAAACGCCATAGTTAAACTTATGAGTCCTATACGCCTAACTCGATAATCAGTATTTTTCACATCGTTGTAATTTTAACTGGTGTATCGAACGAAATCTTAAAAATTATTTTTTTAAAGGTATTTACGACTAAACAATTAGAAAATTCTTGTTCATCGACGAAAAACACGTGGGCTGTAATCACCACTTTTTTGCGAATTTCAAAACTCTGATTGGACAGATCGATAGAGAAAAAAAAACGCAGTAAGACAGCATTCAAAAGTCATTTTGGCCAAAATGGTGATTACGCCATTTGAGATTCAAGGTATCGATATTATACTTACATCTAACTGTGCTGAAGCCATTAGTTAACCTCGATTGCCACCCAGCATTACAAGAGGGTGGCACGACTTTAAAAGTCAGAAGTGAGACTTAATATCTGCCACTACACTCGCAAATGAGAGTATTCAGATCGGTAATTGGTAAATGATCATCATGACACTACTCGCTGACGCTTAATAATAACCGCGTAAAGAGCGTTGCAGACATGGCCGCCGCCGACAAAGCCCAGCCAATTTGCGGACTAGCTGATGCGTAAATCGTTGAATTAGCCGTTCGCTCAACGGCTAAGGTCCGAGCAATTACGAGCGTAACACAATACGGCATGTGAGCGCACCTTTCGCGAGTTTATGGCTACTTTTTGTTTGAGGTTTTATGTTTAGCGTTTGTTAGATGAGAATGACCAAAAAATTGGGTACTGGACTAATAATTGCCGTATTAGATGTTATAGTTTGGTGGCTTTAACAGGATAGCAGTCTATTTGATAGACTGGAGAGGACTGGTATATCAAGATATTCCTGTTTAAGTTTGAGGATAATACCTCGCTACGATCCATAGACGTCCCGCTGCTGGGCACGGGTCTCCTCCATAGACACTGCTGCGGGAGGTCTAGAGCATACTCCACCACGCTGCTCCAATGCGGATTGGTGGAGGATAATACCTACCACAGCGGAAGTAGGTACCTACTTACAACGGGTCATCGCCTTCGAAGTCTATCGAAATTCCATAATGTAGAGGTGTCACTTTTTTTTAATTCTATTTTTTACTTCGCCGGTTCCGTACCTATGTGTCACGAGTGGAGTTGATTCGGCACGGCTAACCCCTCCCTCGCCCAGCGGACCCCCACAATTGTACTGTCTAGACGTGAAGGAAACTTATTAGGCTGTGATAATACCTGGTATATTATAAACTAACAACAAGCAACTACGAGTAGGTACAACGGCTAAGCTTTAAACGTCCAAAGTGAGAAGATGACAATTTTATTACCAGCTTTGCATAGACTAGTTGTAGTAATGAAATTTTTAATTACGTGCAACATATAAAAAAAAATTGGTAAGAAATTGTTCGCGTATATAATAATTATGTAGGTAGGTAGGTACCTGCGAAGTGAATAATTGCATTACGAATAACACTTAATAAAGAAAATGTCCTCCGCGGGTGTTCTTAACAGTATGATTAGCTTTTGAACGTAGGTATTCACTACATCAATTTTGCAAAATAACTTTGAATGAAATTTGGATGGATTCTTACTTTCTGAGTCTATTGTAGGAGAGCTATGACGTCACTATAGAAGGAAGTCTATGTCCGGGATGTGACGCTCAGATAGGTATTCTATACATATAAGATAGCAAACGGGCACATAGCACCACCTCCGCGGCCACCAATGACAACTGTAACGGACTTTGAATGAGACTCAAATAAGGACTGCGATGGTTAGTCAAGTAAGCAGAGGATGTTATTAAGAACGTTAGTAAATCAATTCTTTAGTAGGTAGGTCTGGGACAGGGACTGCTAGACTGCTAGCATTCTGGTAAATTACGCAAAGATCCTCAGACGGCTGAGTCCTGTCCTCCGGCTTGACAAAGCGAGATTGAAAACTAAACGGAATCCTTTGATGTTGCGAAAAACATTTTATACTTGTGTCTGGTGAATAGGCGTTAAAGTGTGGAATAATGTATCGAATTTGAACTAAATCTTTATGAGTGTTGTTGACGGTAGCAGTAGGTAAGGTGATGCGTACTCGTTTGCTATCCTAAAATCTTAAAAAAATAACCACCATTATGAACCGCTGCAGAATTCAACCAGATGAACGGAATAAGGAACTATACCATCCATTAGATAAGTTTGTGAGATCATTATGCTAGTAAAATCGTATGTCTCTATAGCTATAAACAGGGATGTCGCCTGCTTTTTTTTTTTTTTATGGATAAAAGATAGCAAACGAGCTTGCAGCACCACCCATCCGCTGCCGCCCATGACAACTGTGACTGACTTTGAACAACACTCAATTAGGGACTGGGATGGTTAGTCCAATTAGTTGAGAGAGTTAATTAGAACATTAGTTGGTCAGTTCGTTAGTAGGTATGAGGACTAGGGACTATTAGTGATAGTTAGTCCTGTTAGTTGGTGTTAGTAATAGTCCAGTTAGTACTTGTTAGTAGGAGTCTCGTTCTAAGTCAGTCACAGATGTGTTGCTACCCTTGAGGACTAAGATGGTCGCCTCTAAAGAAGTGTAACCGGAATCCACACCTTTCCAACCGGACCACAATTGCCTTAAAAACAATTATTACACGGCAGAAATGGTACTAGGTACCGTGGCGGGCGGTGGTACTGCCCCGGGCGAACTCTATATGGAACCAATTAGCTTTCATATAAAACCTATTTGGTTCCCTATAGGCTCTACCATCACACTCATATAATTCTCTTAAAATTAATTAAATTATGCAAGTTATTATGAAAATAGTAAGGCAATATATAAAATAGTCTGTAATATAAATAAATAATAAAAGATAAATTTATTTTATAATATATTTGATTTTATGTCACTAGATATGACTTTCAAATTTGATACAGTTTTTGTTTATAGGTAATCCGATAAAATAAAATTTTGACAAACTTGTCTATAAATTTGAATGCCTTACAATGTGTGCATCACGAAAAATCTTGATAATAAGTAATACTATGAATGAATATAAGATAAATATTCCTTGGATGCTTGGATTTTTGAATGTTTGGATGTTTGTTACTGAATCACGCAAAAACTAAACAACGGATTTGGACGAATCTTGGCACATAACCTAGAGCACATTAAGTAGCACATAGGATACTTTTCATTCCGAAACATTCCCTTGGGATTCTTTGCACGTTTAATGGAAAGGTTTCTAGTACAACTTCAACAGATAGCGTTGACACTAATTCTTAACTTGATTGATATATTTGATACAATGATTACACTGTTGCAAATGACTATGATGCAATTTCGCTTTCAGAAAGATTATGACCGTTTGTTTATTTTATCCGCGGGCGAAACTGCAGGCAATGGCTAGTTTATTTAAAAAGGAAACATTTTTGAAAATCACTTAAAAAATACAAATAAATTCTTCTCTTCTAAATGATTCTCTGAACTGACAACCCTTAATTCATTGTTATTACAGGCATTACAGGATACTGCCCAAGTATATGGTGTTTGAAGATAACGACACAGAATTATTTTACGGGCCTCATAATTACTTTTAGGGCGCATAATTTGCACCTAAGCCGACTTTAGCGTAGGTAGGGCCTGAGTAAATGTGTTTGGTGCGTGAAATAGGCTGAGCTTTGTTGGTTGGTATCAAAATGATGTTATACAGTTGATAACAACTTGGTTGAAATGTCGCCAACATACGACGTTTCTTGCTTGGGAGAGCACGTTATGATCGCTAAGCCGTTGGTCCTATCCTAGTGGTTATTGGAAGATAAAGAAAAAGGCCTTAGGCGGCCTGAAAACTTCCACGGATTGGCCACCAACTCCTTCGCCAATCCGCACTCAAGCAGCTGAGTAGAAGCGTGAGAACTTCTCAGCAATAGGACCCTGGCGTTATCTATACTAATATTATAAAGAGGAAACATTTGTTTGTAATGTTTTCACACAAAAACTACTGGACCGATTTCAAAAATTCCTGCACCATTAGAAAGCTGCATCATCACTGAGTGACAGGCTCTATAATATTACTAAGTGTAAACGAAACTATTGTAATGTCTAATTCCACGAGAGTGAAGCTGCGTCCACTAGTCGCTAATATTTATAAAAAATCTCATCTCATCTCATCAGTCTCATCAGGACTGAGATGTACAGTCTAAGAATGTTAGCCCTCTGACTGAGTCTGTAGTGGTGATTTTCCACCGATCCGGATGAACGGTGAACCTATATAATAATATAGTTAGTAACAACGTGTCTAAATGTATGCCAGAGTAGTTTTGAACAACTCATAGTTGAGACTTAAGTGACCCGCATGACCGTCGATTATCCCTCGTCGATTCTCATAAATATTTCATCGTGCCTCGCCCAAAAATCCCTCATAACAATATTTTTGTTCAAACGACCTAAAACTCGTAAGAAATGTTTGAAGTTCGCGCTGGAGGCTAGTTGATGTGTTTGTCCAATATAATGGGTCCAATGTTTGCGCGGTGTGATTGATTGCAGCTCCTGGCCTTGCGGATCAATATACGTCGGAGTTTGAGATATAAGCTTTCTTTGTTTGTACGCGTGTGCCCATCTGATGGAGTTGAATTTTTTAAATAGACATACTATATTCCCTTACAGATTTGATATGAATAGTTAGAAAGCAAAGCACGAACGACCACTTATAACATCTATTTTTTTATTTATTCATCAAACAATTGAATAAGTAGTTATTGAGTTAACTAGGTATATAGTATACAATTAATTATCTGCCTACTGTGACCGAGTTTGTCGGCAGCAACAGTGTGCGGTCTTTCCCGTGGTTTGCCTGATGCTATGTGACCATCACGGTAGATGAGTCAAAAAAGAGAAATATTAATATATTTTTTTAAAATTTATTTCGCTCTAAGGCACACACGCGCAGCAATGATATAAGTCAGGATAGCAAAATAAAGTCTTATTTATTAATACCTAGTGTAATTCTAACATTATCAAAACTGCAGATTTGCTATTCTCGTAACATAAAAAAACTTAGGTTGTATCCGCAACTTTTACATCATAAATAGACTGTTCAAAATTACTTATAAACAACTGGGTGTCTCAAGTACCAACATTATGTTCTCATCATTAGCGATCGCGATGTGTGGTAGCTAACTAGGGCAGGAGTGAAAGAAACTATTGACTTGAGTGTTGAAAAAATATTTGCCTCGCCAGAAGCAAGCACTTGGGTGGAGTCTTGAATATAATTAGTGTCGTAACATCTAATGGGAGATTATGGCATCTTGTTTCAGATCATGGACGATAAAAATACTTTGTAAGTATGAAACTACTTACATCTAGTGTGCAATTTTGTCAAATAATTTACAATCTTATGTCAATATTTTACATGTCAATATGAAAATTAAGTTATGTCATAATCGTTTAGTTAGATGATAAAATTATATTGTCAAATAACTGTATAATGTCAAATTTCAGGATAGTTTGTCAGAAAAGTAATATTTAAGATCATATTAACATTTATGTAGCAGCAACATTTTAAACTTATTTTTGGAACATGTCAAACTTATGTCATAAAATTCGTCATTCGTTATGTTATGTTGCATACTCTTGAGGACTAAGGTCACACATGTAGAAAACCGTACCTAACCGGCTTCCTCAGTTGCTTTAAAAAGACGGAACGGCTGAAATGGTACTGCGCCGGGCGAACTATAAGTTCTATACCGCTTCCATAGGCATTTTAAAAAGATTATTTCGTCCCAAGCTTCATTTGCCTCTTTATTATTCCACGGAGTGTGCGTTCGTGTTGTAAATGTAAATTCACTCCTTCATTTCGTGCGCACATTATGTCGTACGGTATTTCATATTTGGAAATCCGCGAGGCTTTAATAATGATGTTAAAATATAATATGGGCTTGCTGCGGAGGAGTTGCGTATAGTATTTTTTCATGTCTTCAATGAGGACATGAAAAATCGTTATATTTTTATAGAATTCATCAGTTTGTTCGAAAGAAAGAGACAGACATTCTTTTGATAGACAACATTATAATGTACTTATTAATTAATTTATTACCTAATTATGGTTAATGACATGAACGAATATTAAAAATAACTAAACAATTTGAATTTTCATGAATAAAATGAACTCTTTTTTTGGCAGTCGTTTAAAACTAAAAGGAAAAAATCCTATATCATCTAAAATATGATACCTGGTTATGATTTAACTTGGAGTTTACATTAAAAGTTATGCGGAAATAAATACTGGACTAATACAATATGATAAGGGGTTTTGCAATAAATAAGAGAATTATGATAATGCAAGTCCGTATTCAGTCCTAACGAGAGTCGAACGACCGCCATCCGGATTCAACTACTCGTTAGCATGAAATCAAAATATTTATTATGAATTAATTTACATAATCCAGAGGCTCTCAAACGTTTGTTTACATTTATAATCAATAGTTAGCGGTCACTCACTAAACGTCTTGGAGATGAAGAAAATAATTCAAGAGCTACCCTCTCCCTAACCTATATAAGCAAGGCGATGAGTGCGCCTCGTCCATTTTGTCGTCAGTCGTCTGATAAATAACATCTCACCAAAACTCTGCCCGATTTAATATTTTGTCGATATTGTGAATGTTTAAATGATTATGTTAAATTGTTAATTGTTAATGTTAATTTTTAATTCTATAAATGTGAATAAATCGAATTGTCATGCTTCTAATCTTTAATTTCTTACATCAGAAGTGGTATACGGATGCCTTTTAAACGCTAAAAGCCATATTCATTGCTTTATTTTTCGATCGGGCAGTGTTGGTGCGATGCCATCAGGCGTTAGGTATACACGTACTCCCTTTCCTAATAATCAAATGGATTTTGAAAAGATTACAGGCCCTAGAACACAGGCGATCACATGGGGAAACTGAGACGTCGTCGGCAGCTTCAAGCGGGGAGCATGGCCACGCCTTGGCGGTGCCAGGCGCATCGCCATGCTCTGGCGCCAGCCGCGCGTACCCGCGCCACGCCGCAACACCTGGTACCCGAGAAATCGAGCGGGCATGCCGCCGCGCCAGCACCATCGCCGCCGAGCGACGTGAACAAGGCCGTGAGCGCCTATTGGAAGTGATAAGCTCTCTCCCGGTGAGATCAAACCAATATTTGTCCGATTTCGACCCGAGTATTCATGATGTCGACATACTTATATTATGGTGCAGTGAAGTCGATAAAGCTCTTATTTTGAACCGCTGGGTGATAGTGAATGCCTTGCTCTCGTAGGTCATTGCTTAAAGAGTGAGGTGAGTCTCGCACCTGGCTTGGTCAGTTGACAAGCACTACATGTACCTGTTCTAATTTCAAACAAGAATTACAAACATTGTGCCCACTTAATGCCGAAATTGCGAACATTCTGTTTGATGTGATGCGTACCGAGTCTTTCTAAACTTAACTTAACTATTTTTAAGAGCACTCATGCTTATCCCAATAATACTGGCAAGAAAAGCTACCCCCAATGTTTTTTTTAATCAAAGAAATACTTTAAAACGGAATACAATCGATTCTACAAATATGCGGTGTTATGAATGTAATCGGTTCGGTCATAAAAGTGTCACTTGTCTTAAAAGAATGAAAACGGTTGCAGATACCAGGAACAACAGTCCTACATTAGTTGAGAAGTTTAACTTTTGTCTGAAAAAACTCGGGTATTCGGAGGGTAGATGTTTAGCAAACGAACTGGTAGAATCTAGAAATAAATATGGTGTTAACTTCTGTCAAATTATTACTGCCGTCATAATGTGTTAATTGACAGTGACTCGTGCGTTTCATTTCGTTAAGACCCATAGACGTCCCACTGCTGGGCACGGATTTTATTAATATCTCGCAAATTAACAAAGCACTTCGCGTGTTACGTGAAAACGACTCATCAATTTTGTTATTATTACGGGATTTAGGAGGAACTGAGGTAGATGTCAATGCTATTATACTTTACCGGTGGAGTTACTCAATATTACGTTGGAGGTAGATTTCTATAAAGTAAACAGCGAATTTTTAAATACCTCCATAATAATTGGTACGGATGTTTTGAATAGGAAGTGTTGCTTATGTTCGAACCGGCGACTCAACGTATTGTACATAGCACGGTCAAGGACGAGATGACGGTAGCTTTTACTTTAAAAAGTAAATACGCCAGTGTCTGCCGATATTAAACAGCTCTTACTAAACGTACTGTCCAAGTATTCTGACTATTTTTTAAGTGGTATTGCTGCCACCACTACTGTTAAAGATAGTGAGTTCGTTATTAAATTAACTAGTGATGTACCCGTGTACTATTGACCGTACAAATTATCAATGATGAAAAATTACGTGTAGAAGAAAATCTTACTTTGCTTGATTCTGTTTTAAAAGTGAGGATAAAGAACGCATTTGTCCACTTTTTACGGAAAACTAAATAACAAAGCCGTTTCTCAATAATTACTAAGTACTGTGTTTGTGTTGTGTTAATTATGTAGCTGTGAAGTGCTTGTTTCCGCAAATTTGAGACCGTGCCCACGAAAAACGTGAAGCAAGTGCGCCAACTACTTGGTCTCGCGGGATTTGACTTATTTGCTCACACTTATTACCTTGATACCTACGCAAACAGCTGTTGGTTTCAAATAAGAATGCCACATGAAGAGCTGGCTAGGACGCCGCCTCGCTCTGGGGCTAGGCGTAACCGTCACAGTGAATTTCGACAAGGCCATAGGCGTGGTTCACGATCGCCACGCGTTCGCGACGTATTTGAACTCGTTCACGTTCACGCTATAGTAGAAATCGTTCGTGTTCGCGTTGTGACAGACTCACTCGCGTTAATGTAACGACATAACTGGTTCACGAGCATATCGCAGCTGTTCGCGTTATTATTCACAGTCAGGTTAGGCCGAGTCGGCACAAAATTGAAGCACTACTTATTCTCAGTCCGCTGGGAAGCTCGACCCTGGCATACCAGACCCAGGGGTTCATACCGCGTAACTAAAGTGTTACCGAGTTACCGATATGAGTGTAAACTGCTTAGTGGTGCACGTGGAAAAACAACATAGGCCGCAGCTGAATACCGGGTGCCTTGCATTGCACCGCATTCTTTGAAAGTGAGTTAACATAAGCATAGGCGTGCTTATGTTTCAGAAAATGTTTCCATTGCGCATGCAACGCAAAAGCGAGCTCTGCAGACGTGTCCCTGACGCGTGTGGGCCATGCCCTGTGGACATGTTCCTGGCACGTATGGGCCGTGCCCTGCATACGTGTTCTTGACGCGTGTGGCCCTGCCTTGCGGACGCTGCCCACACGTATGACCTGCTGTGGTAGTGGGCTTATGCTCCATGGACGCGTACCGCGTATACGCCGCGAGTGCAGCTCGCAAGACGTATGCTGTCTGCGCCACGGGTGCTGCCCGGAGGGCGTGTGCTGTGTCTGCGCCGCGGGTGCTGCCCGGAGGGCGTGTGCTGTGTCTGCGCCGCGGGTGCTGCCCGGAGGGCGTGTGCTGTGTCTGCGCCGCGGGTGCTGCCCGGAGGGCGTGTGCTGTGTCTGCGCCGCGGGTGCTGCCCGGAGGGCGTGTGCTGTGTCTGCACCGCGGATGCTGACTGGAGTGGAGACAAGATAACGTGGGCTTGTCTCGACAAGATAACGTGGGCTTGTCACAACATCTCTCCTTTTTAATTGTTGCATGCAGACAAGATAACGTGGGCTTGTCTGGAGAGGAGGCAAGATAACGTGGGCTTGTCTCGACAAGATAACGTGGGCTTGTCACAACATCTCTCCTTTTTTAATTGTTGCATGCAGACAAGATAACGTGGGCTTGTCTGGAGAGGAGGCAAGATAACGTGGGCTTGTCTCGACAAGATAACGTGGGCTTGTCACTACATCTCTCCTTTTTAATTGTTGCATTGCAGTGCGTTTGATGGTAGTCCGGAATGCTATCATTCGCAATGCCTTGTATTTTTATTGTTGTCCATATGTTGTGTATGTTTGTGATATGTCATCCATGAGTCTGAAGCTAAGTGTTCTTTTCATTTTTGTTAGTCTTTCTCATTTTGTTTTCGGCTTACATAGCTACTAGGACCTTTATTATCGGGCACTTGAGTGCACGCTTGCGCCCGTGATACTGGTTCTTATGTTTCAGTTCAACTATTATTGCTGTACAGTATAGCTCCGAAACTTCATAATGTTTTCACTTAGCTTCTGACTACTCAGTATCGTACTACCTATGCAAATACTCATATATCATCTTGTGCGTTACAGGAGCCAATCAAGTTGATGACGATGATGATGATGACCAGGCTATCATATGATGGTGATGGTTTAAACGTCGATGACGGCCAGTTCACAAGAGATGGTCACGAATGAACTGCGGGACATTCGAGTTGGGTTCAGGGTGCTTACCTGGCTAGCGTAGCATATATGGAGGCGGACTGCGGGACGTGACTCTATATGTTGCCTGGAGACATCTTGACACCACTATCACTTAAGAGGTCCAGCTGGGTCACCTTGAGTAAAGGGTAAACTGCGGGAGGAGACCTGTGTAAAACCTGCTCCGTTGCGTTATTCACTGTTGTTTTGTTGCATTGTTCAGACTTTTTACTTACATTATGATGTGTGATCAGGCTGTTTTTCATTCACTATCAGTATTAGTAGTTACTATTGCCAGATAAAATTTCAATCGCAGGAACTTGCTATAAGTATTTTTACGGGTTTCAAGTAGCTTCGCAAGATACTCGTGTAAGGCCCGCTGTGGCTTCGAGGTGAGCGAATGACTCGTGTAATGCCTGGAACGCACTTACGGGTTTCAAGTGAATTCGGAAGATACTCGTGTAAGGCCCGCTGTGGCTTCGAGGTGACCGTCATGACTCGTATAATGCCTGGAACATTGGTTTCGGAATGATCCGTGTAATGCCCGATATATATATAGCAGACTCCCGATTTGAAATTGCACCCATAACAACACATACGAGTAAACACTAAGTGTTTGTTGAAGCCTGATCACCATAAGAATGTATTGAAGTTGTTAACCTTCAGTAACTTTACATGATATATTTGAAATAGGCCTAAAGTGTGGTTTCTCCTCCAGGCATTGATGACTGTGACGGTGACAACAGACCCCCGGCCCAGTCAGATCCTGGTCAGCTGGATCCTGGGATCCTGGTCTGCTGGCTGGTCTGCTGGTGGCTGCGAGGTCGCCGCCCTGTCAGGAGAGGCCGAGTTAGCGGTCACTCACTAAACGTCTTGGAGATGAAGAAAATAATTCAAGAGCTACCCTCTCCCTAACCTATATAAGCAAGGCGATGAGTGCGCCTCGTCCATTTTGTCGTCAGTCGTCTGATAAATAACATCTCACCAAAACTCTGCCCGATTTAATATTTTGTCGATATTGTGAATGTTTAAATGATTATGTTAAATTGTTAATTGTTAATGTTAATTTTTAATTCTATAAATGTGAATAAATCGAATTGTCATGCTTCTAATCTTTAATTTCTTACACAATATTTTATCTGCACCCCTTCCAAAAATTTTAAATTTAGCGACCCTTAAAAATGTATTTGTATATTAAATGCAAATTGCATTCGATTGCTATAAAAATGACGACTCATGGGCCGAGTTTTGATTATCAAATTAAACTATTAAAACCTTATTAGAACTAACTTACAAAGTGCAATAGAAATGTACACTTTATCAGAAACATTTGTAATCAAATCGAATTAAAATAAGTGCTTAGCTTCAAGACCTGTCGTAGTTACTTTGAGAAACAATGAAATAAACAGCACACAAAATATGCGTCTTTGAACGCTCCCGTACAGATTGTTCCGTAGATGTTTTCCGTGTTCCTTTTGTTCTTACTCGAATAAAATTGTAAATGTTTTGCCAAATGAATATTGAGCTGTCAAATAAGTCGTCAGATAAGCAGAAGGCGTGTAATTATTTCTTTGAATGTAGCGTTTAAGTCAGTAGAAAGTATTAAATTACATGCCTCGTCCGTCCTAGATTGCTGACGGTCAGATTTTCACACGATAAGTTTTTTCTAGCGACTCGTGAACTCCTGTTTCTATTGTTTAGAAACAAAGCCAACATACATAGAATTCGGTCTTTGTCATTGATTTAAAATTAAGCCGTAATGTTAAAATTGTTTTCGTAAAACCTTATTATTATATAATATTAAATTATAAAATATATTAAAAAATTTAATATTCTTTATGTAATTTATAATTCAGTCAATATTGTGATATATCATTCTTTATCTAAATTACATTTTTAAACGTAAGATACGTTCTGTATGGTTCTGACTGAACGCAATGATATAACTAGAACTTGTTTGTTACCGCAATGCTGTTGTGAAAGTAGGTGAAAATCTCTTTTGAGGTTAATGAATTCGGGAACGGAGGCGTGAAGTATCCTTGAGACATCTCAATGGAAGTATGAAGATTGTCATTAAGTTAAGTCATTAATTGAGTGGGTAACACGTTCCTAATTTACCTACATTTAAAATGGCTGCGTTTTGATGATATTTTGATATGATTTTATAAATTATAAATAAAATAAAGTGGCATGATTATCTGCGGCACCAAATGAGAAGAGCCGAAAAATGCCCTGTTTACAATGTATCCTAGACTACAAGATAAAAATTTATCGACAACAGTTTTATTACATTATTGATACATAAATACTATAAGAGTGTTATTGAGACTGCGTTATAAAAAACCAATATCTAATTTTAATTATTCGGTAACTGCAATCTCATAAGTAGGTAGTAGGTACCTGACAGATACTTCATGTTGCGAGTTGCATGAACAACATTGAACATAAGAACACGCTAGATATCGACCCTAAAACAAACTGTCTACGTCACATAAAGATGTGACCCGTTGAAGAATCAAAACCTGAAACCGGTAGAGACTAGGCAGAGACCAACAAAATAAATGAACCACAAGGCAGCCAATAGAACGTTGCCAATAGAGCCCACGGACGGGCTGAGAGAGGCCAGTAATAACAAACACAAAATGCTCATTTCATGTGTAACTTCCAGGAATCGGATCCCGAGAGACATGCTGCCATAATTCCTAAATAACGTCATTTTAGTTGATAGACGGATACGAAGTACCCTTTGATCTATCATAATCTTAAAACGAAAGTGAACAAAACAAGTAAGTTCCCTGACAACGGAGGTCCACGCTCAATTTGTCAAACTTGTTTATTCGGTTCGGGCACACTTGCAACAACAATGTTTTGTTGACAGTTTTCTTTTGAGCGCCGTGACAAACTCAAAGGCTTTGCGACGGAGCGTGTCCAGTAGGATGCGCACATCTGCTGTGTTTAATCAAAACGTCTTCCGTTCGCTAAAAATACTTGTAGTTGTTAATATCTCCCGCAAGAAAATACACCGCACTAGCAACTTGTGTTGATAATATCGTGGGTAGATTGTGTCCTAATTATATCCTGAGGGAGGCTTCATTGCATGCTATTATGTTTCGCATGTTTTCTGAGTAAATTTGAAATTTTCAATAATATTAACACATAAAGTAGCGTCCATAGTCGCGACTCGTGTCTATTCTATATCATCGAAAGAGTTAAGCAACGACGGGCGCGGTCAGTTTGTGGATGGGTGACCACTAGTGGTAAAATTTCATGGACGCTACCGTGCTTCGGAGGGTACGTTAAGCCGTCGGTTCCAACCGCCACCAATCCTCATTGGAGCAGCGTGGTGGAGTATGCTCTAGTCCTCCCGTAGCTGTGTCTGTGGGGGAGATCCGTGCCCAGCAGTGGGACGTCTATCGGTCGGTATTTCACCTAATTGAAGGTAATTAGTGTAGGTACATAAAGACATAGGTTCAAATGTAAACATCTGACGATCGACTGAGTATACTACATTCATATAATAATATGAATTGTAACAAAAGATATAAATGTTATAGATGTTTCTGCACCTTTTCCTTGGTGTCAGGTCAGTACGAGACGTATTCTTTAAGATTTGCCAATGTCCTCTTTTTTAATTGATTAATCAATGACTAGATACTAGATACACTCGGAGGTCAACGTCACTTGTAATCTCCAAGAATTTTAAATTAAAGACTTTTGTAATACGATTCAATTAAGGACACCTGGAACTTAAACTGCAAGAATAATCTTTTGTTTGACATTTGATTTATGGTTCTGCGCCCAAACAATGAACTTTGATCTGAGATTAAAAAAACATTTACACGGTCAGTACCTATTGTGACCATTTGAAAGCGTTTAATTACTGTAGCTATCTTATGTAAATTCAGCTAATTACGTAAAGCAAACGGAAGCTAACTTGATGGAAATGAGAAACAAAAATAAAAGCACAATTAAGCTTCATTGAAATTAAGATGGTTTTCTGTAAATCAAAGGTATGTCCTAAGGCCTGTCTTTGATCGCACGCCCATCTTTTTCTTTATATTTCAAATAAGTTTTTAGGCCATATAGAAGGTCATTTCATACAAAAAAAACATTCCAATTCGGAGTACAAAACGAAACTATGTAGTTTCGCTTTGTACTCCGCTTCTATCTATACTAGCTAAAAACATAATAATATTGTTACCTTTAACATAGTGTAAATACAGTCGTTTAATAAGAGATATTTCCACTTACCAACAGGTCTCATTACTTGCCGAATAAAATTTTGCTCAGTGAAAATTAAATGGTAAAATAATGCTACAATTTAAGGTGTTTAACAAAGCGTGAACGATAATAATAGGTGCTCGCAAGCACAGAGCGGTAATGATATTATAGTAATTAAGAGGAAACTACCAGAAAATGTTGTCTCTACAAAGCTTTTGTAACAACCACGTCTTTAAATAATACACGCTTTCGTTAGGTGACCGCGTTTGGTAATTCGGCCGAGACGCCTTCGACTACTGCCAGCTGAGACTTGGCAACTTAATGAGTGTGCAATATAAGAATTTTTAACCTGATTGCAAAAATCCCTTTTCTCCTTGGTATTTCAGTAGTATGGGTTGGCTGCGTTTCACCATCACCCCTAACAATCCTTTCCCTGTCCCACTGTTGGGCTCGGGTCTTCTCTCGGTATGGGAATCCTTACTAATGTATATATATAAATGGGAAAGAGTGTTTGTTGGTTTGTCCTTATTCTCCGCCTCAACGGATTGATAGATAGACGTGATTTGTTGCATAGTGTAGGGCCTGGAGAGTGACAACTGATATTTTTATTCCGGAAAATTGCACGGTTTCGTATAATCGTTTTAAGCGAAAACATTCAATAATGAACAGAGAAAGTTAGGTAGAAATACAAAGCCGCTCGAATTGTTTCCTTATAAACCCTATACGGCGTGTAAAGTCGAAAAAACGAACGGCTCGATGACGTGTTACCCCTATCAAAAACAGGTGTGTTTAACTCATAATTTACTTTTGAATACGAGATAAAGTTAACACATCGTATCCGCGTGTCCTGTCCACACTTCATAATTTATTACGTAGCCGCTTCCTTTCCTGTGAACGTCATACGAAAGTCTCAATTCAAACAGGCCGGGTTGACAATGCGCAAATAAAGCCTCCAAAAGTTGTCCTCCAAATGTGTGTTGTTAGAGAGTGTCTAAGACATTATGACCCATTTTTATGCCGTAAAATTATTCCCATCTTTCGTCCGCGCCCGTTATCACAGTCTAATATTTGGGTTTTTTATTACCGTCCGAGTTTTCAACATGAATGCTGAGAATGTCTGTTTTAATTCAGAAAACGTCTTTAAAGAACCGCCTGTGTCGACACCGAGATGCGGTTATGACAAAGGAAAATTAATGATTGTCTTTATGTTCGCGCAAGTCGTCGACCGACTTGTTCTGCGGTCGGCGATAAGATATAGGCGTTCAAAATACTGTGAGCGTAAAAGTAGCGTGAACTTAATTTTGCTTTGACGTCTCCACTCTCCTATCTTCTTATTAGGTAGTATAAATTTATTTGATGGTCAAATGAATTAAGAATTTTTAACCTGCCAAATACACGTTTGATACTTTATACTTAAGCACCCAAACAGTTTCATTGAGTAATGAGTAGTAGTGTCGTAGACTTTCTCGTTTGACGCTGCTCGCGCTTAGTACAAAAGGTCTTTTAAGATTGTCTTTATATTTGAGTGGTACATTGAATTTCCGGTGGAAGATGGTGAAGGGTTATGTCATTGTTTTCTGGATGATGTCGAAACTCGTCGTTTAATCACTTTCCTCCTTTTAAACTTGGAAAAGTTCTTGCTTGCAACTAAAGCCTGATTCATTTCTGTTGAGGGTAATCTCGAGCTTTACCCTTTTTTTTTAAAATGGTGCCTTAAGATGATTATGATCTTAAGATGATGATCTATGCATGTATGAAAACTTGAGTTTAATATCCTTGATGAAAATCACTTTTGCGGTGAAATCTATATAAATTTTTGTGCGGTTTCTGAAAAAAAAAAGTTCATTATTCGAATGAAACAGACAGAGTTTATGTTTATTTATTCAAAATGCTATAACAGAGAAACGAAACGCATAACTTAATGTTATTTATTCAGTGACTCCTAATGTTAAGCAATAAAAGCCTATAGTAGTCTAGATAACAAAGGAAGCCTTAGAGGTCCATTTTTTCGACGAATAAATGAGTAGGTAAAATAATAAGTAAAAAATATAACTAACTGACATAAAACAAACTAAATACTTGACCATGATAACAGTGCAAAGTTAGAGATAGACATTTATGAATGTGTTTAACATTATATTTTTGATTTTCAATTCAAATAACTTGGTTTTCTTTAGCTTTCAAATCGAACACAGAACTTGACAAAATTAAAAAATAAAAATCACTAAAAATCAACCAATAAAAATCGGCTCACAACTAAAACGTTTGGAAAGTTAGTCCTGTGAATTGCTGCAGCCAGCTTATTTCTCTGAACATTGCGAAAGCTGATCGATTGAGTTTATTTCATACTCTGCGTTAGTTTTTGAATTAATTCACAGATGTTATGAAGAAAGTTTACCTAGGAAAACTCTTTTAGGAATACGGTATTATATTATGTAGGTACCTACTCTGGAAGTCTGGGTGTTATCTATGTAGACTACTCAGCAAAGCATTTGTCAACGACGTGTGAGTCGTAACGATCCACAGGTTGCGGGTTCGATTCTCGTGCGCATAATATTTTCAATAATAATAATGTTAAACATATTCTATTTAATATATTCTATATAATATAAAGAATATATATAATGAATATCTTCTCGCTACCTGCAACCTTGGCTGGGGGTGAGTGTGTGTGTTTAAAATTTATTCCCATTCTGTAATCTTATTATGTAGATAACTGCCTCGTGCCTCATTGGTTTAGGTCTGCTTAAGTATTAGAACTCAGAATACATTCATTTGGTCAAAACAAAATCCAAATTTCGAACTCCAAATCACATGGGACCTCAGTATAACTAATAAAAATGGTTTAAGAGATGTCCCTTGGGTCCACATCTCCCTTTGGAGAATAAAGGTGATGTTATGATACGTAATCTGCTTCTGATTAAAGTGTTTTGGCACATCGATTAATGTGTGTAAAATATTTTGTAATATTTACAATACCAGTAATTGACAGTCTTCATCCCTGTGAGTGTCTCGTAGGCTCATTATAAATTTTCGAATACGAATAGATATTAATGAGTGCTTGTTAAAATAAATAATGGTGTAATTAAAATTGAAGCTCCAATTGTCATATTTTATGCGATTACGCAATTCAATTCGCAACGTATTTCATTGTCTATAACGTAATAAACTTGACTATTTAAACGTGAATGTATTAAATGAACAATGAGCGCATATGAGTGACAGTTGAAAGCAACCCAAACACTTGGTATCAGCGTTTACGAAACGGTCCATCACAGCTCCGTTCATTAGTAAACTTACCTTTTAATAACCTCGGCTTGCGCAATGGGCAGACGATTTATTTAATTGTCACTTACACTAAAATGAAGCTAGGACGCAAGCGGCGGATTACGCAGTATCCTCTGTTCTTTTGCAAGCGACGTTTTGTTTTCATAACTGCGAAATGTTTTTGTTACCTACGGAAGATAGCGTATTTGAGCATTTAATTTTTTAAAGTAGGTACATACTTAAATACTTGCTAAATATATGTACTTTTGAAAAGTAATCCGTTTGTAGAGTTAAAATGCAAGTGGCACGCACCAATGTATATTTTGTTATGTGCGTTTAAATAAATTTAATATGTTGTAAAAATATATTTAAATTATATATCATAGGTACCTATCGTACGCGTGGGACACGCTTGCAGCCATACGTTCAGTTTTGTAAGTAGATCTTACTTAGCTCTTAGATCTGAGTTCTATACTCAGACTAGACGATCTTGATACATCGAACTGTGATTTTTTTAATTGAAGATTGCTAAAACTAATTATTTCTATTAATATATATAATTGATATTTACCTACTCGTAGTAAAACTAACCAGTTCGTGTTTGTACCTACATGGAATAAATCTGAAGTGCCTAAGTAATCGGTACATTTTTGGACGAACTATAGTGGCAAAATTTGGCTATACCGCGCTTCGGTGGGTAGGTAAGATAAGTCATCGGTCCTAGCTGTTGAAAGACCTTAAGGTAGCTTGAGAAAAGCGTGGTGGAGTATGCTAGACCTCCCTGAGCGGTTACTATGGGGGAGACCCGTACCCAACAGGGACGTCTATGGGTTGTAGCACATCAGATAAAGCGACTACTAAGTACTTTATTTTGCGCTTACATAAAGAACGTGCCTTAACACTCGTGCCTACAAGTTTCTTAAGTTATAAAGTGTTACAGCTTACTTGTTGTACTTCTACATTTCTCGAATAACTCGGTATAAATTTCCCGGTCTTGTTTATTTACCTAGTATAAAGATTGATATCGCTTGTGTTAAGGGAATGCGTTTTGTAAGATACATTTGTAGTGCAAAAAACCGAAACAAAAGCCAGTATATTTTAAGGATTTACTGCATTCACCGTGGAAAAATGCACAGTTTTTTTAAAAGCAACAATGAGACGTGTGTTAAGACTTTATTGCATGGCACAAGAAAGCTTGGTCAGAACAAAAACTGAAGAATTTATGAGGGTTTGACAATGTTCAGTAGCAAAGAGCTCTCGACTATCGGTTGTAGTGTTTGTTTTTTGCTTGGAACAACTTTGTAATTGAGTGATGGAATTTGTTGAGACATATTTCTCTGCTATGGATCAATGGCAGTAATATTGTGTACCTATGCATGGTACATTTAAGAAATTAAATGTCACTTGCTGTAACGGTGAAGGACACATTGTGAGGAAACCTGCATGCCTGAGAGTTCTTCATAATGTTCTCGAAGGCATGCCAATCCGTACTTGGCCAGGTTGGGGGTCAAAGGCCTAATTCCTCACATTCTAAGACAAAGAAAGGGTTAATGTAACATAACATACGATCGCGCCTGTATTCTCGGTAGGGATAGGCAGCGCTGTGTATACGCCAGCTTTTCACCAGTAAGTTTAGGTCCCATGTAATAGGTATCGAGCCTATTGCCTTACACCGAGCACATGGTATCGAGCCTATTGCCATACACCGAGCACATGGTATCGAGCCTATTGCCATACACCGAGCACAAATCCAGAATCCGAGCTGCTACCGGGCATCTCAAGATAGAAAAACCCAACAGTAGTTGCCCGACCCGGGGATTGAACTCAGGACCTCTAGCTTAAGGCCATAATGTAGAAAGTAATTATTAGAAACAGTGGACGCCCGCAGCTTCGCTCGCGTGGAATTAGACATTCACTAACATCAAAAACGGCAAAGTTTCATACTAACTTTTAACCTAACCCCCAATTTACCCCCTTAGGAGGTGAAATTTCAAAAATCCTTTCTTAGTGCTCCCCTACGTTATAAAAGGAACCCCTGTGCAAAATTTCAAGTTTCTTACCCTTATAGTTTAGGCCCTGCGTTGATATGTCAGGCAGTCAGTCAGTCAGTCAGCTTCTCCTTATAAATATAATAAATACAGTAGGTAATACATAAGCAGGATGATATTATTCGAACCCAGGACCTATGGTTCAGAAGTCACACCACCGCGCCACGTAGACGTTAGTATTTGTCGAATTATGATTGAGTTTGTACATATTTGTTATTTTTAAAACAGTTTTAAACACCACTTTTAAAAATGCAAATATGCACTAAAAATTCCTGGCGGCAACCATGTGTCCTCCGGACGTCGATGACGTAACGAGTGCCCCATTCATTCGGACCCTGGCCACAGAATACATAATAGTACTTGGCTCATTCTCTGTGGATTAACACGAATGGGCTTTAATTGTACTCAAAGGGATGCACTTCTGGCCTACAAATACATTTCATAGGATATAATTCACATTTTTATATTTTTACAATATTGAAAATTGCTAGCGCAGAAGTTTCATGATTTTTAAAATAAAATTAACGCTACAAACTCACATTAAACATCATAATTTAACATCTATAGCCCGATTTAAAATATTTATCTGCGAAATAAATAATTCCTCGGTCGGAATTCGAACCCACCTGAGTCACCACCGTGCTACATTTTTACTTGTGAAAATTTTAAAATGAATGAAACTAAGAATGAGTTATTTAGTAACATTTATAAATTATTTTCTTTTGAACTAAAAAATATTGACACTAAAATTTTTATGTATAATAAAATATAGTAAACTAGTGGACGCCCGCAGCTTCGCTCGCGTGGAATTAGACATAACAATAGTTTCGTTTACACCTAATATTATATAGCCTAGTAATATTATATAGCCTATGTAATACAGTTAAGATGCAGCTTTCTAATGGTGGAAGAATTTTTTAAATCGGTCCAGTAAAGCTTGTTTGCTATCTTGTATCCATAAAAAAAAAGTCGGCTGTTAAAGTTTTAACCTTCATAGTTTTTTAGTTATGAATTTAAATGTCACCTAAATTCTTTATACTCGTAACTTATAAAAGCCCAATCAATGCGTTTAAATTTGAATTCAAACCTAGTGAGTAGCGTGTTCGATATCCACTGAGCTGTCATCGCTGGTAAACCTTTTACCTAAACGAAATTAACAGTAAAAGTTTAATATTAATTGGTGAAATTTTAATACACAGTAGGTACCTACCGAAATTGTATTCTTGGTGTTAAACCCGACGGAATGAGCCAAATTTCTACATAAATGGTACTCGTTATGTGGGCGTTGTCCACATGATTTATGGTGTCAAAGTCGAAGTCAAAGTCAAAGTCAAAGTCAAATAATTTATTTCGCTATGAGGTGATTACACACGCTTAACGAAAGTCTAGGTAACTACAAACTACTTATAGAGAAGATATATAATGCTATTCTAAACTGTGTTGGTTCTTTACTCGTATTTATTTTTAACATTAAAATACTGCAATAGTTGTAATTAACAATCTGTTAAGTAGGTATAGGTAAAATTGACTTACGCTGGATTTCAATAACCTATCTACAGATAGATTTGGCTATCGGAGATAGAAATTCGACACATTTTATATGGAAGTTATGTCAAATTTCTATCTACGGTAGCCAAATCTATCCGTAGATAGGTTATTGAAATCCAGCGTTAATCAATTTGTTTTGTGAAATAGGTCGACAGAAGAGATAAATAATTCTACATAACTTTATTCTGTTTCTGAGATCCGATCCTTTGAGAATAAAAGTATTAATTTAAAATTCATCCTTCGCTCTTACCTTGTGATTATGGTATGAACTGCTTTTGCCTCGAACAGTCTGGTCACGTACGCTGTCCTTTCCCAGATTTAGGTGCGGGATAACGTCCTGTGCTTTATCTTTATCTGTCACTAACAAATGATGGGTGTAGGAAAGAGATAGATATAAATTATTATATTTTGTAGAGTAATTCCTTTTGTGTAATGTCTGTTAGTGTAGAGATTGGTCTTAAGATAATAATTGGTGCAATATATTTCAGTTACCTGTCTCGAATAATGACTAGTATGTTTCTAGGTTTCAGTAATCATGAGTTATTATTAGAAAGACAAATTATTTAGAACAAATTTCTAAAAAATGAAAATTATAAAATAAGTTACACATGTTTCAAGAAGTTAAAATAAACGCTAAACGAAATCAGTGTACCTACCTACCTACCTAACAGAAATATGAAATCATCCCTAGCTTTTACAATTGCGTTTCAGTTGAAGGATCATAATTTCAATTTCCTGACTAATTCTAAAATATTATGACGATTTCAGCAAGATTCGTTTTTGTCTACCTACTTCACTTGACATACATTTGTTACATACATAAAAGAGACAGTGTACCAAAAAAAAATTATGATTCCAATTTATGTCATTGTAACCAAAATAATACTTAATTCGTATTCTGGCAAATGTACCTTGATGTGTGAAAATGATTGTATGAAATAATATGTACCTATGTATATTTAAATTTTCAACCAAAGCTTAAATTAATGTGAATGTTTGATAACTCAGAAAAAACTAAATTTGTCTTGTTATATGAATACTCTTAACTAACATAAGTGTGTTCGTTGTTGATAACAACATGATATAGCATGGGTAAAAGTTAAACTCATGAAAAAGAAAGTAAAAAAAATTTTGCTCCATGTCTTTCTTCTTCGATGTGTGAAATGTAAATAGGTTCTTCGTTCCTTTCCATGAAATCAAACCCCTCAATTGCTGTTACTTAACTTGTTGCTAACGTTAGAATAAAAGAAGTTATTATTAAAAGGAATTTTATTTCAAGCTTTACACGACAATCTTTATGAATATTATGGTTTTACTTATCCTTGTATTATTTTATTGAAACTGATTGTCTAATGAGGATAAATAAGGAAAAGAAAAGAAAAATCTTATGCAAAAATTATCACAATGGCTTTATTAAAGTACATAAATAGGTATACTTGTGACTTATATGGACATTTATATACACAATATTTACAAATTCACATAATATTCTACAGCAGTCTTATAGAATTTATTTACACCAACAATACGAAATGAATCGCCTTTTGTAACGGCTAGAAATTACAAAAATAGACTAAAATCTTAATTATTTGGTAAAGCGCGCGATGCGATTAATACAATTTACACAAAAGCTTCGAATAAATGAGTTTTTACTGACGAGTTCATGAGAAGCGTAGACTAGACAAGGTAAGCTTGACCCGAATGCTGTGTGTCAATTAGTGGAGGCGGCGGGGGCCAATGCCTAAACTCCCGCCGCCTGTTCGGATTACTTCCACCCAGCCCTAATGACGAGTAATCAGAGTCTATGGAAGAGTATATGTGATCCGATGGAGGCCTTCCATTCGGCCCGTATGCCGTATGCCCTTGCTGTTCACGCCCTTCCATAAACACCGGCGTCGTACTCACGCCATCACCTGACCCTCTCACTTTTTCCGTAAACGAAAACGACCTAATCGTTCCATTCTGTGTCCCACCCTGCATTGTATAAGAATTTATATTGTCCCTATAACTAGGCTTAGATCTAAATCGCCTATCTGGCATCGCATAGCGAAGTTTCTCCCAAAATTTATTTTGGCCCCATCTTATCCTCGAGCTCGTTTTTAAATACGGCCGTAGATCGGGATCACATGCGGCCTCAGGCAATACTGAACTTTCTTCTATTATAACTAAGGTATAAATTCGGGATTTAAGAATTTCGTGGAGCGCTTGTCTAAATTCAAAACGTGACCATTCCGTTTCTATGAAATTTCTTGTTAAAACAAGAACTATGCGTTTGGATGCCTCAGCGGCTTCGGGAAGCGGTAACGTACATTGCATATATGCAACGCCGTGCTGGGGAATATCTCTATAATGTAGGCAAAGATGATATGACGGGCTTCCGTTTTCCAATTCGGCAGCTAAAGTTTGAATAACAAAGTCATCATCCTTTGGACTGTAGCACACATAAGCATCATATAATTTATCAGTGTCGTCGTATGCTCCAGTGAATGGGAACAATCTTATTCCACAGCTTGTATACAACCATATTCGGATTGTGTCCCTGAATAAGAAAATAACAAGGGTGACAAGCACTATTAACGTAAATCCGGTGAGCGTAGTCACCATCATGGGCATGTAATTTGAAACCATCATATTATCTATTGCAGAATCTCCCGCATAATAGTCACTACATATCGTCCCATTCAGATTTAACTCCTTTTTTTGAGGTCCAGGATTACCGATATTCCAACACCACACATCTGAGATATCCTTAATTTTAGGAACATTTTCCGATATGTAAGCAGTAAATCTTTGTAAATATCTACATTTACAAGACCACATATTATTACCTATTGCTACACTGTTCAACTTTTTATTAACACTTAGGCTCCAGATGTCAAAATCTACGAGTCGGTTGCCATCTAACCTCAAGATTTTTAATGAGCATAATGTCAAAAATGTTGTATTCTCTATATGGCTTATGAAATTGTCTTGTAGATAAAGCTCGTTAAGTTGCGTCAAATGTTCAAACTCATAACCGTTTAGATGTTTCAGTTTATTGTCCCCGAGATGCAATATTACGAGGGAAGATAAGCCGGCAAATGTCCTATTCTGTATGTTTTCAACTTGACTCGAATTTACATAAAGCGACCTCATATTTTTTCTTCCGATGAATGCATAATTTTGCAATTCTTTAAAGTCATTTCCATCTAAATAGACCTCCGTAGCGTCCATGGGTATTTTTTCAGGGATATCAACCGCACGTTGGTTGGAACAGTCGACAACATTTGTATGCCAAGTAGGATCGTGGTAACAAGAGCAGTTATTAGGGCAGGTCATTTGGCAATCGCAAGCAACGTAATCACAACAATGGCATAAAGTAAAACAGTGTGTTTCGTATGTACACAAAAAGTCAGTAGATTTTAAATTACTCAAAGGTATGTGGGTTACTCCTCTAGTATGCGTCATTTTACATAGAACATTTTCTAAATCCATTATTCTTGGATATTGCCTCATCGAAGTCATATTATTAATCAAGGGCAGCCATTCCATTGAACAGTCGCAATCGAACGGATTTCCTCCTATGTAAAACTCTGGCAAAGACTTATTTAGGGGAACTGGGGATAACCGGAGGCTGTTTATGTCTAAATGAGATATCTCATTTGCGTAAATATCAACTCTGGTAAGATTACGTTTCTCCATAAACGTATTTAGGTATATGTTATTTATGTGGTTGTTGTTTATGAACAAAAGCTCAACACTGTTTGGAATAGCTAATGGAGAAATTTCTACAATACGATTATGGCTCACGTCTAAAGTTTTTATGCGAATTTCGTCTTGAAGTTTATAGTAGTTACCCAAATGTTCAATGAAATTTCCATGTACATCTAACCATTTTAAATTGCTAGGTATAAAGGCATAATCAAACCAAACTAAGTGATTTTCGGATAAATTCAGCCACAATAAACTGAGAACTGCCGAAAATACTCCGTTTATATCTGATATAAAATTGCCATCTAATCTGATAGCTTCTAATTGCTTATTACGTTGAAAGCTGCCCCTCTCAACAGCCTGTATTTTATTTTTTGCTAAATTTAATACTTGCAAACTCGGCAAATCCCAAAACATTCCGACTGATAAATTTCCTATTTGATTATCAATTATTCGTAAACCGGTCAACTGATCTAAGTTTTTAAATGAACCATTTTTTATATCCGTTATTTGATTTTCACCTAAATCTAATGTTTTCAACAGAGCCAATTCCCAAATAGCAGATGGGACTTCTGTCAACTGATTTGAACTAAAGTCTAACTCCTTTAAGTCCGAACAATTTTTAAAAGCCTTCGGGTCAATGCTTACTAACAAATTATTATTGAGATTCAACTTACTAAGAACAAATAAACCATTAAAAAGGAACTCGTCAATAGTGTGCAAACGATTTTCTGCTATATTCAACGTATGCAAATTATATAAAGGAAGAAATGTATTCTCTTCAATATATCCGATAGAATTATTCTTTAAATCTAATATCTGTAAGAAGAATAAATCCTTAAACGTCTTACCATCTATCCTCGTCAACGCATTATTGGATAAATTCAGAATGACTAAGCGTATGAGGCCTATAAATGTTCCACCGTCTATATGAGCACTCGAGAGCTGATTATTCGATAAATCTAAGACAAGCAGCTGTTCTAATCGGTGGAACACGCCTCGGGCTAATTCAAATAGTTGGTTATTATTCAAATACACTTCTCGTAACTCTTTCGTGTTGGCAAATGTGCCCTCCGGGATCAACTGTAGGTTATTATATGAAATGTTTAATATCCGTAATGATAAAAGTCCGTTGAATATTTCACTTGATATATCCGTTATATTATTATTTTGAAGTCTCAGCTCTTGAAGCCGCCTCAATCCCGTGATTTCTGATTCCTCACTCAGTGACTTGATTTCGTTAAAGCTAATGTCTAAACTTCTGAGACCGGATCCACAACTGCTTCCAAAGCCTAGACGATCAATGCTTTTTATTTTATTGTGAGTGATGTTTAACACTTGTAAGCCATCGAGTGGACAAAACACATCTGTTGGTATGGTCTTCAAGTTGTTTTTCCCCAAATCCAGCGTTTGTAGTTCTCTGAGCCCATTGAAAGTTCCAAGCGCGAGCTCCAAGTTCTTATTTGGGCTCCAATCATAGTTTTTAGATCGAATTGATAACTTTTTTAATTCACGTAAACCTTCAAACGCGTTACCCGGTATTCTCAGTAACTTGCAGTTCCGCAGTGTTAAATCGGCAAGCGAAGAAAATCTTTGAAAATAGTTAGCTTCTAGGTAACTTTCAAAAAGTAACAACTCGTTGCACTCGATCAACATTCGTTTTATAGTCTCAGGTAATGTTGATGTTAAACCAGATCCATCTGCTTCAAGGGTCCGCACGTGACAAAGAGAGCCACCTTCCTCTTCTTTTGATATTGGCCCACAACTATCTACACCTCTCACAGTATTTACACCCAAAGTTACTAGTAAAAGAGTCAGCAATTGAAACATTTTCTTTATACATTTGTTCTGTTATCCGAAAATATAACTTTAAACTTTTAGTCACTTCGTATTTTTATTGTGAACTTCACTCGTTTGTATCACTCCACTGTTTACATTGCGACGCACGTATTTTCACCGTTGGAGGCAACGCGAGCACGCGCTCCTCTCATCGTAGTTTGTGTGCGACTGGCTAGGCGGTTGGCTGTTTTGGCGAGAGTGGTGCGATCGGGTCGCCCCTCCGTCTGCACGCCCCTGCACCCCAACGTCCTCACACAGACATAGTTACACGTTACCTCGCATGGCGCCACTTGCGCGACCAGCAGCGCTCGTACAATTAATTATGTAATGTTTTCTTAATCGAGCTGCCGGTATCACTTGAATTAAAAAAGAAAGCGAATAGTTATGGCGTTATCCATTCTTCTTCGACCTTACCTACGTCGATCTTTTCTTAGCACAAGTAATAAAAGTCTAATGAACCTGACATGGCGAGTTAGCAATAGAATATCTATTTATAAGGCGGCTTTTAAGTAATTAGCATACTAGATGTGTAAATAACATGAAACATAATGATAACGCTCAGTAAAATAAATGGAAAGCAAATAAAAATTAATGGTTTAAAAAAACTAAAAAAACACGCTTTTATAAAAAATCCAACTAAAAAAGAAATCATGAGACCTTGAAACCTAATCGTGGTCAAAGTTCATTACAAGACTTTACCACAAGTGCAAACACGACTATGATACGATATTCCATCATGGAATTCCAGTGCCCATCTTCCGGCTTCATCATCAGACCTTGAAACCTAATCGTGGTCAAAGTTCATTACAAGACCTTACCACAAGTGCAAACACGACTATGATACGATATTCCATCATGAAGTTCCAGTTAATATCTTCCGGCTCCATCATCAGATCAGTTCGACAGTACCATATTATTGTATTGTCATCAGAACTACATACAGCTGCCAATTTTCATCACGCTACGATCCTTGGAAGATGGTTAAATTAGCTCTCTTAGATTCCACTTTAAAGTAGCTAATATCTTCCGGCTCCATCATCAGATCAGCTCGACAGTACCATATTATTGAATGTTTCTCAGAAGTACATACAGCTGCCAATTTTCATTACGCTACGATCCTTGGAAGATGGTTAAATTAGCTCTCTAAGATTCCCTTACATTGTGAGTTACATACAAGTGGACCTAATAAAAGCATGTTAAAAAAGGACAATAAAACATCAAAGTGACAATCAAGTACAATGCTCAGGTATGCTGTTTTGGGCACCCTTAATTCTTTTCCGTCACTTATTGAATTCCCCACTCGCATACTTTGGTGAAGATACCCAATAAAGCTTGTTTGGAATCATGTGGCCCCTTCACATATTTTTGTCTAAAGTAACGTATAGAATTTTCAAATAGACGACGGCCGTTTTCGGGCTACACATTCCGGTATCTCGTACGGGCGGGAAGAGGTGCAAAGTTGGCGGGAGTTGATAATTTGATTTCCTTGTTCGACACGTAAAGTCGTTTACGGTCTAACTAGAAGTTAGCTACGAATACAATACGGCGAAAGTTTCTGAAGCAGGCGCTGAGAATGAAGATACCTCACTGAAGTTGATTGTGGAATGTATTATGAGATTCCATCCGTGTAGGTATATGTTTTCCTGGAAATCTAGGCGTATCCTATGATTCTATGACCCGAGCGGATTGGATGAATGGCTAATAACCTAAGCGAGCACCAGAATATTCCAGGTTACTACGATAACCATTTTATGTATAAACGGCAAAAGTATTTTTAAATTAAATACTCACACTGATCGCATCCTAGATTTCCTATATTTGCCAGTCACACATTGAAGAAATGATTAATTAGCATACTCATATCCTGCTCGTAAAATAACAACATATCTTAGGAAATCTGTATTAAGCGCATCGTTACCTGTAAATAAGTAGGTACTCGTACATAGATTACATTTCAGAAATGCATTACTTTTACTTATTTCTTAAGTAATTATGTCGTTGTATACGTTATTAACGAACAAAATATATACAAAATTGCCTAGATTAATAAATAACAATATGTACTTACTACATACATTCGTATCCGTACGTCTTACCCGAACAAAAAATCACATTAGCGCAAAGTTTTCGCACTCAGCTGATAAAACACGGCCGTGACATCCGAAAGCACCTCAAATAGTGTGATATCCTTAATATTAATGTCTCGTAGCTGAGTATCCTGTATCAAAAGTTCTCGATGTTGAGTTCTCAGCGCTTGATAAATGGCTTTTCCCGCTTTCACAAACTTCATCGTATGTTTTTTGTTAGTAGGCTGTCGTTCTGAACATTCTGGAAAAGTGTTTTTGTCAAGTGGCAGGACATGGTAATAATATCTCAAATAGGACCTTGTATAACAGAATACAATTTTGGTTTGAGTAGGAGTAAAATGAAACAAATGAATTAGAAATTTTAACTTTAAATAGAAATTTCTAATACTTTCTTACTACATTTATATGGTTACTAGCTTTTGCCCGCGGCTCCGCCCGCGTGGTCAAAGGGAATTAACAATGAGTTGTTTATCATACATGATACATTTGTGGTGGATGAATAGTGTCAGTTCCACGATTAAAAGATGCTAACTACTTAACCACTATACTATTTACTTAACTAAATTGTACTAACGCCATCTATTAATAACATCCGGAACTAAATATCTAGCAAATAACAAAACATCGATCGATATCTTCCCATGGGGATGTTTTACCGCGGTAAAAAGTAGCCTACGTCACTCTCCACCCTCCTCACTATCTCCACACACAAAAACCATACCATATAATAGCTTCGTTGCGACGTGAAAGCCGGACAAACAAACAAACACACTTTCCCATTTATAATATTAGTATGGATGGCAAGCGTAAGTGCTGGAATAAATTAATTCTACTCTAATATATACTCAAAATTGATTTGATCTAATAGTTACTATATACTATTTTTATAAATTGAGCGTGATAAACGCCATTTGCTGTAAGATATTATGTAGTGTGTTGACACTTAGCCGGCTCCTTAAAATGGGAGCCTTGGGTAGGCTATAGGAAAGAAATAAAATCCTTTTGTATCACGATAAAAAGGAAATTTCCTTCAGTTGTTTAGTTCTTATAGCTCATATCATAAACCAGATCACACGATTCTAAATTACATAAAGCTTAAGTTGATTTTTCCCTGTCTCCCCTGCTGGCATGCCACTACGCCTGTAGGTACTGCCGGCTGGACGCGACGTGCCACGACTGCCGATGACATCTCACTAATGCAATCTGCTATCTCCCCGCCGGATTGTACGTATAGATGCGAGTAAGTATACAATTTGATAATAATCTTTAGTAAATCTTATAAGATTACTAGTTGAAATCTTATTTGCAAACCAGCAGGAATAGACAATACTTAAGCCAGATATATATTTATATTCAGCTTTATGATTCGTCTTTTACCATTGTAATATTGAGACCTATATAGTACTACATAAATATTGAGACCAGGATTCCACCTACATTACAAATAAGTCTGACCGTGAATCAAGAAAATGATCCATCGAAATAGGTTACGATTGATGGTATTTATTTATTTAAACTATAAGTACCTTACAAAAATTGCAGCAAAGGCGAACTCAATGCTAAAAACATTCAATTGGTATAATTCTGATGCACTGATCAGCTCTCATGTAATTAAAATTCACACACGAACAATGCTTATTGGTCCTATCTGATCAAATTGCGTAGAGAATACTTCTTGGCGAAAATCCTGTTATTGGTTATCTTTGCGGATATTAACGCGGTGCTACCGTATATCAAGGGTTTTCTTCAGTGAGATTGCAAGAGGTGATTGGATATTCCGAATACATTAAGGTTATTCGGTTCGTACGGCAGCGTTCGAACGCACGGATGATCCTATCTCATGTGAAGTCAATTATTTATGGCTCTGAGCATATACGTAAAGCTAAGTAATGTTTAATTTTAAGTTCTAACAGCTTGATATCTTCATAACTACTACTACTAAGTTACTTGGGATTTTGGGTGTCGACATCTACAGCGATGTGCAGTATCGTGGTCATCTGCTCGGTGTGCTGAACATGATGTGATGTTATTTTACTCTCAAGAACTAGCTTATATTGTTTAAGTCCCAAGTGCGGCCGCATAAGAATGGAATATTGCTCCCACCTCTGGGCTGGTGCCAGCTTGCCAGCTTAGACTTGACTTCATACAGCGGCCAGCGATCCGAGTTGTCGACGATGTCAAACTTACTGGTAAATTAGAGGACCTCAGCCTTCGGAGAGACATAGGTTCTCTCTGTGTCCTGTATCGAATTTACCATGGTGAGTGCTCAGAGGAACTTTCACAGTGTGATACCTCCAACCTCATTCTGATTTCGCAATACTTGCCAAGGTTTAAAGTCCTATCCCCACCCATATTGGCTCCTGGTCATCATACACCATCCACATCTTGCGGTCCTTCTTTTGGAGAAGGAGTCACCTGTGGAATGGGCTTCCATTTGATGTATTTCCTTTTGGCTACGACATGCAGCACTTTAAAAAGAGTGTGTATCGTATCCTTCAAGGTCGCGGTAACGTACATGTGATGTCCCTAATGTCGCACGTGACCAATTTCTTCATAGCTAGCATAATATAATAGCAAGAAATAAGAACGTAGATAACAAATTTATGAAAAATTATTGTACCAAGTGTATCTGTAAATTATTATAACAAGTGATATTTAATCGATCCTTATCCGACATAGACGATAAGTTCAAAACTTTAGCACGGCCAGATAGCTTAAATCGCCACCTGCGGCCATCGAATGCGCTGGTTTGAATCCTGCGACATCGCCTACACTACACTATTCGATACGACACTACTGGGCAGAGGAATCCTGCGACAGCGCGTAGGTACACGGGCCGACACGACTTTATTGGGCTACTTCGAATCCAGCGACAACGCCTAGTATACGATACGATGCTTCAGGCCAGTAATCTAGTTCTTACGACGAGCCGCGAGTGATTCAAAAATAGAGCTCCGAGGCTGGTTCGAATCCAACGACATCGCGTAGGTACCGGCGCGAATCGGACGCTACTGGGAAAGTTACTGAATTTTCAACGAGTTTTGACTCGTAACAATACATACCACGATGAGTATTTTTGAGCAATGTACGATGCATATATCAGCCCTTCAAATCGCACGGTATAAAATTATTAGGCCTAGAGCGATACTATAACGTATCGATATCAGTGATCGCCAATAACACAGACAATGCTGCTTCGTATAGCAGAGCCTACCCAATAGCCGTGTCTATGAGCAGTGGGTTCAAAGCCCTATATGTTGTTGTAATTTGTTAGAGATTTAAAAGATTGATGATTTAAAAGACCATTGACGGTAACTTATTTTTTGTACTTATTGCAACAATAAAGACCAAAGCGAAGGCCTGAGCAATGCCAATCTATTTACAGATTTTCATAGAATTTCTAAATATGTCGAACCATCCCTAGAGCCATTGCTTAGTTACCACGCAAAATATTATCTCTAACAAGTTAATTTGACAAATCCTCATAGTTGATGCATTAAAAGATATTAGTAGCGATACGCGATTCACGTTCAAGAAACATAATATTGCTCAAGTTCTCTCGCAATTTGTCGTAATCGTATCTTTGCACCTACCGTTCGAATAATAGGCCGATTAAACTCGCGAGAGATAAGGCTCCTTGCACCGCGGGCACTATTTGAAAATTGTTTGTGTCTGAGAAGTTATGTCTATTGTTTCAAAATTAGTTGTAACATGAGTAAGCCGGTAATTTCAACTATGAATATAGACTCACGAATCATTCAATTAAAAATAGTTGTAACATAATAGGTACTACAAGTAGGTATAACAAAGAAATGTCATGTAGTTTTAAATGAAGTTTTTACCGTAAGTAACTATAGTTATTTTCTATGTCTAACTCAAAACGACGCAACGACAGAGGAACGTATCTACTTTTTATCTTCCTTTTCCTTTAACTTAAAGCCTTTGCATTAATTATACACATTTCAAAACGGAGTAGGACTGACCGAGCGTCATAAACCGCTTGATTAAGAGAGTACCTATAAATTGGCACCGATTAGTAGAAGAATGCTATCCCAAGCAGATTAGTTTGAGCATAGTATATATAAAGATGAGCGTATAGTATAAAGATGAGCGACTCTTTATACTATGGTTTGAGGTCTGATGTATGCATACCAAATCAATTGAACTGATCCAATTGAAATAAGCTTTTTAAAAAGTAAGTTACAAAGTGTTATTGCAACGAGTATTAGCGCTGTTTATAATGCATAAGATAAGAAAAAATCATAAGTCATCATTTTTACTCATCACATTTAAAATCAAAATTAATTTAAAGTCAAAATCTCGTATATCTCAGTCAGTAATACATATTATTATCTGTATTTGTACTACCGTTCAGTGGAGTAATGGAGCGATTAAAACTTTTAAGGCAGGGTCGGAACTGCCTGGTTCAGATAAGGAGTTACAATTAGGCATAGGATTATCCCCCCAAGGCTGTGGTTGAAGGTTGGGAGGAGCTTGTTGCTGTCATTTGTTATACTGGGTGGAAAAAACGAAGGTATATGAAGTAAAATTAGATATGATAGAGAAGCATTTACTGTTATTATATGTATATGTAAAAATAACATAACGTTGCTGACAAACTGGCCTACAGTTTGGCAAAATTAAGAGAATTGTAGCGTCCATAGCCCAATGGCTTGCGTCGATTCAATGTAATCGAAAGAGTTAAGCAACGACGGGCGCGGTCGGTTTGTGGATGGGTGACCGCTAGTGGCAAAAATTTCATGGACGCTACCATGCTTCGGAGGGCACGTAAAGCTGTCGGTCCCGGTTGTTTTCAATGTTGGAAACAGTCGTTAAGCCTTGTCGAAGACCTTCGGGTGGCTTGAGAACATTCGACACTGGGTTGGCCACTAATCCCTCCACCAATCCGCATTGGAGCAGCGTGGTGGAGTATGCTCTAGACCTCCCACAGCAGTGTCTGTGGGGGAGACCCGTGGCGACCAGTCTAATAAGTAGTGATAATACTAAAAATGGTTATGTGTCTCCGAGATATTTATGTTACCTATAAATCTTAAAATTAACGGAGATCAGTTCGTGCGTCATATTGATTTTTTTAGTTTATTATCTAACCAACGATATTACGACAGAAAATATTCACATACATATTATTATTATTACTCTAGGATGCGTCTATATAGCAACCTACATTCATCACAAAAATGTTTTTACTGAAACCGCCTGAAACGACATTCTGCCCTAAAAACCTGACTGCCCACTGGCGAAGGAAATTAAAGTCACTGGCATATTGAGATTGAGTCAGGTCCAATAGTTTCAGCCGTTCGTTGATTGAAGAGAATTGGTTCAACGGGAAGTAGGGCAGTGTCAAAGAATCATTCATATAACTTTAAACAACATTATATTTTTAAAATATTTTTATTAAACATAACGAAAATATGTACCTACCGATATGAAGGTAAATATTTGAGGATTAGAAACATTCGCATAATACCGTGGAATAAAAGAATTACCTACAGGTTTTTTATAAATAAAAGATAGCAAACGAGTATGCAGAACCACCTAGCCTCTGCCTCACATGAAAACTGTGACAGGATATGAAAAATACTCAATTAGGGACTAGAATGGTTAGTCCAGTTAGCAGATAATAAGAACATTAGTTAGTCAATTCGTTAGTAGGTATGAGGGTGCAAGGACTGTTATCGTCATATCGTGTTATCATCATCATCACAACCCTTTCTTTGTCCCACTGTTGGGCACGGGTCTCGTCTCAGAATGGGAGGGATTAGGCCTAAGTCCACTACGCTGGCCAAGGCAGACTTCACATGCCTTCGAGAACATTATGAAGAACTCTCAGGCATGCAGGTTTCCTCACGATGTGTCCATTACCGTTATATCAAGTGACATTTAATTTCTTAAATCGCACATAACCACAGAATAATAGTACAAGTAACATAACTTAGAAAAGCCATTGGTGTGTGCCGCTGGGTTTGAACCTGGACCGCTCGAGTGAGAGGCGAGTTCGATAGCCTCTGGGCTGTCACCGCTTATATCGTGTTCAATGTTATCGTAAATCTAGTAAATAAAACTAAAATCTTAAAAATAGACTCCAGTTTTCACTTGAATCCACTTACTAGCACCACGAGGAAGTTAAACTTGCTTGCACGTTCTGATTGAGTTCTCGCAAAGGATATTGCTACAAGATTGCTCGTCAGCCGAACACTCCAATCACTCCATACGGCGCCGATAGTTTCAGCTTTGATTGAGAGAATCGGTTCAGTGGGACATTCACTAACACGCAAATCTATTAAAAGTGGGTTATGGAGTTTGTCGCGTACGATGCAGTTTGCGCATTGTATGGGTTGCAACTCGAGTTGGATAGTGTTTTGTTTAGGTGCAGCTTGCGGATTGTATTATTGTTACATGAATTGATTTGGATTGTGTTTTGTTTATGACGAGTAAACACTAGCAGAGCACGTTTTGAAGTGTCTTCTTTCTTAGTTTTTTAATACTTACTAATATTTTAACGGGCCCGTTGGCGCAATCGGTTGTGACCCTGCCTTTTGCGCCAGGGGTCGTGGGTTAGAATTCCACTCAGGACAATAAGATCATTAAAATATATACATATAAAAGCAGAAGCTGATTGACTGACTGACTGACTGACTGACTGACTGACATGTCAACGCAGGGCCTACAGGGGTTCCTTTTATAACGTAGGGGAGCACTAAGAAAGGATTTTCAAAGTTAGTGAATGTCTAATTCCACGCGAGCAAAGCTGCGGGCGTCCACTAGTATATATATATCAATGGGAAAGTGTGATTGTTGATTTGTTGGTTTGTTCTTCTTCTCCGCTAGATTTCCCACACATTTCAGGCTTTCAGGCTTCTCCCAAACCACACGGGTTTCTCCCACAGCCCGTGCCCAACAGTGGGTCGTTCATCTATCATTGAATCGAAATATTGTCGAGCTCTTCAGTGCTTCAGAGGGTACGTTAAGCCGTCAGTCCTCGTTGCAATCGCAATACAGTTGTGACTAATACCACCACCATTGGTAGCATGGCCAATCACTGGAGCACCGTGGCTGAGTATGCTCTAGGCCTTAGAGATCCGTGCCCTGCAGTGTGACGCTAATGAATACAAGTGCGCACTGAAACAAAATGAGAATGTCGCTTTGAAATATGATCAGTAGTTAGGTAGGTACACCATGCCATGTAAACTTTGTCCCATGAACAGGTATAAATAGAGCCTCGCTTTTAGAAGGCGGCTAAAAAACTCGAAACTAGATATCTGTTTTGAAGCTAGGATGTCACAGACCAAATTAACAAGCATAAAACTCCACATTCCAACTTGAGTCGGGAGGTCGAACATCATTTCGTTTCAATAGGCTTTCCTTTCACAAAGCAAATAAAACTCATTTGCCATTTCACAAAACTCTAGTCTGACGGTAAACGGCCTACAAAGAATAAACAAACGTAATCAAACGGGCACCTGTCCTGTCTGAAGTTGTTCAATTGCGCTGTTACGCTTGTCATTACGCTCTCCCCTCCGAAGTATTCTCTATTGCTTGGTGACAAGGACATCAGCCTTGTGCGTAGTAACACTATGTGCGAAATAGTATGTATGTACAACTATGAGTAGTACATAGAGGATGGTTAGCATTTGGCGTGACTACACCCGTTTTGTGTATGTTTAAATAATAATATAAGGTATTCATATTTGTTCAAAATCAATAAAAGTGTAAAATTATTACTTGTGTGGGAAGAATCAATAAATGAAGCAGAATTTCTAGAGTAAATCATCAAATGTTTACAGTATTTTATTATGGCTTCAAAAATACTGTAAAAATGTTATGTTACATTTAGACATTTAGTTAGACTTATTATCAAATGTTTCCGCACAATGCATGCATTTGAACATATATATTCCCACATACATACAAAGAGAGAGACATAATATTGAATGGAAACACGCGTTTTCCTTACCTACGCTGTATGACAATTTCTATCAGTCAATTCCCACCGCTAGCCGCAGTATAGAGAAAAAATGAATAATTAAATTAAAATCAGATTTTCATTATTGGTTTGACGAGAGAAACCGTTGGCTGCGGTAGATATTGAATTGAATGTATCAGTTCTAGTACTAAATCCATTCGATTATCTTAATTCTTCAACTGCCATTTCTAATTACCTTTATTCATGCCATATCGAATGGCTTATAATTTAGTTCCTGTAGACATGACTAGGCTGTGCGTGCTCCAGATACGTCACTTACTATGAAGCATCGTAGGTATCTACCTCTCGTACTAATATTCAATACGACCACTTCAAATAAACGACCTGAATATTGAGTTTAAAGCATTAAAGGATATAAATCTACTATATAAAAATAAGTCGGGTTTTCCTTCCTGACGCTATAACTCCAGAACGCACGAACCGATTTTCACGGTTTTGCATTCGTTGGAAAGGTCTCGGGCTCCGTGAGGTTTATAGCAAAGAATTATATGGCAATTATTATATGGCAAAAAATATTTATATGGCAAAACAACGTTTGCCGGGTCAGCTAGTCAGGTATAAAATCCCTAGTGGTTAGTTCGTTTTTAGAGATTTTAAATTATGTTCGAAAAAAAGGTAGGTAAACTGTAAGTGACAGCTGTTTACCCTGTGACTTTACTAGTATTCCTGTTACTAGCTTTAGTAGTATTCCTGTTACTAGCTGTTATTAATTATCTCGTTCCAATTCTATCACAGATGCGTAGCAACTCTTGAAAGACGTATGAATTTGAAGCTAAGCTTGCGTCATACCTAATTAAATAAAATGTGTTTATTTCTTATTTTATCTACAAATGTCGCCTACGAACACGAGTAATATCGGAGGGTGTAAATTAATGCTGTATAAATAATTACATCTGTTTATACCCTTATTTCCTTGTCAAAATAAGGTATCAATATGTATATCGTTTATAAATTAATTAAATTATTAAAATCTTGAAAATTTTATAAATCAGATCCCGAAATAACTCCATGCCAGTTTGTGATTCTGACTAATTAAATGCTCCGTAACATTATATAAGTTCTGTTGTTTGATTTTCAAACAAAAGAACATTACACAATGTAAACTAAATCATACGTTACCGTGTTCATTAACGGTGGCTATGTAAATGTGCTTTAATAACATTCACACTTCATATTCTTTGAATAAACTTTAGGCACCAAGTATAAATTGCTTGAACATCATGAATATGCCCAATATTACTCGCATACAGTAGGTACCTACCACGAGAGCATACACAGAACTGTCTCAGATCACGGGAAACTGCCGTGTTTACAGTACCTCCTGTCACATCGCCAGCGATTACGCCATAGTAATAATAATAATAATAAATATTTTGGACATTCTCACACACTGCCATCTGACCCCAAAGTAGGCGCGAGCCTGTTATATGGGTGTCAGAGACTGATATACATACATAGATATTTTTAAATACATACTTAAATAGATAATATTATTATCGAGACACAGAACAAATACAAGTGTTCGTCACACGAATATTTTACCTGAGTGGAATTCGAACCCACAACCCCTGGCGCAACAGACAGGTTTACTACCGATTGCGCCAACGGGCCTGTCAATATGAAAAGTGAGATTTAAGTACCTACTTGTAAGAAACAAGTACAAATGCATGCTACGTCTGCGTAAACAGGAAAAAGTATTCAAAAGTCAATCAAGGCGTATGTGGATTTTTTCAGCAGAGATGGAATACTCTGGGATCTCTGCTAGAGTGATAGACATATCGGCTCACTGTCAGCTAGCATGATCTCATGAGAAGTCATAATAACAGGAGACACGAAATTCAAGCTTTAAGAGGAAATCGTGTGGCACTTTTTCTATACAAACGTAGTCCCCTGTTTCCTGCTAGGATCAAATAATTAACTAAAAAATCTCTAACAAAAACAAACTTACCATACGATATATTCATACCTCTCATGACTGTACGTTTTGATTTTTTCCGTCATTTGATTAATAGAAGAGAAAAAATCTTTTAAAATCACCAAATTCGACCAATTTTATTGATATTTTCAGACATTTAGCATTAAATGTTTATTTAACAGAAAACAAAAATGGAAAACGTACAGGCATAGCTTAGACCCTATTTTATATAAATACGAAAGAAATATTGATATCAGTCCACATTTCGAGGAGAAATCTGGGGACTTCGAAATTAAGATTTAATTTTTCTTACGTAAAATCAATTCGAGCTGCAGTTCTATCGCGTGTCAAATTCATTTAACAATGCATTTTTTTGGTAAATACCTATTTTTCAAAAGTCTCTTTGGCACCATGTCGTCTTGATTTTATTATTGTCACGTGCTGTGCTCTTAGGTATCATTTTAAATATCTATTGTTTACTAATGAACTGCCTAAAATCCTATTAAGGTCCTGAACTGACTGACTGAACTAGAATACCTCTTCCATTCATTTTTCAAGGCCTGTTCAAGCTATCATATTGATAACATTGATAACTTTTTTCCTATCTTATATCCATAAGAAGTTATATTACTCATATAGTATCTCCCCTTTAATCGGATATGGTAGAGCAAGTCATTCACTCTGCAATCTATTACCATAATTAACTGCAAACATTACCTTGCAGCGGTGACAAGTTCAAACAGGGTGGTATCAGTGGAAATTGCGTTTAAATAATTGCCAATTCAAACGTAATTTCCTCTCGATGTTGAAGTAACGAGGGAAGTATAAATATTCCATTTTCGAAATAAGTTTTATAACTACTCGTATGCGAATGCTGATATGAGATTTGCTACGAATAATATTTTCTTCTTAAGTAGGTATTGTACAAATAACATAAGCTATAGTAAAGTTAAAAGTTAAGAATTAATGAATAATAAATGCAAGAATGCAAAGTATCCCAAGAAAACATATTTTCGAGATGAAAAGTATCCTATGTACTGTCTAATAATAATAAATCCTATGTGCTAATCTAGGAGGAACAGACCAAGCTCGCACTCTGGCCGCACGTAAGAAGTCGCCTTTCAGATAGATGCCTTTACGATAAGCAGAGGCTACCGTAGCACTGTAGCTGTATTCTAGTCTCGAGCTACGGGGACGACATTTACAGAAAGCTTTATTATCCTAATGCTAGAGACTAATTTTACACGAGTCGCGGGCATCAACTATTTAATAATTTGATTATACTAAATTGCACAAGGCAACACCCGTGTGTCAGTGTCCGTGTGAAGCAAATTCATCAAGACATCAACCTACTCATAGAACGTACATGATTGAGCACATGTGGACTGGACAGGATGACAGAATTTTTTCAAACAGAATAACGAAAAATCTGGAATACAATGGGAAAATCAGATTTTTATTTATGAGCTTCTATATGCTGTGGTATGGTATGGAGAACCATGGACTAAAAAGAACCGAATTATAACGCAGCGGGAAAGGGATTTTTCATTATTTAAAACATAGACAACAAACATACAGGACTTATAAGAGGCTCGTTCAAACCCTTAAGGACTAAGATATTCATCTGTAAGTGTAACCAGAAACCACACCAGAACATAATTTTATTGATTTAAAACAATTATTATACGGCAAAAACGATAAATCCGTATTATTTTACGTTATGTTTTGTTGCTCGTTCATCAACTATTCATAAAATTATTTTTGGAATTTCAGAAATACATGGAGCATCACTACCAATTTAATAAATGCAAACATTGTGTTACTAAAGCTCCTTATTCTATTTATGTTGTCCATTAATATTTCTTATTGTGTAGATAGAGAAAAATGACTTAAAAGAACGAAAGATTTTTCGATTCAAGAATTCGATTCATGTAAAATGCTTAAGTTTATTTAACAAAAAAAGTAAGTCCGTATATTTTATTAACGGACAACAACGGCCTCATTCACTACGCGCTTTTATTTTGGATATTTCGCTGAAATGCATTTAATCAAACCATAACGCACTGACTAAACTCGTAAATAATATGTAAATATAATATTATCCAAATTTCAATTTCAATTGCAAATTAATCTCTACACCCTTCCTATTTCATAGCATGAACATGCGATGCGACGCGATGACCGGCTGGCGACGACAATGAATTATTTACTGAAAACTATAAAAGCCGTGAGTTTTGCTTAAAAATTCTAAATTTTTTCTATTTAACTTTCGCAGTCCACAGTCAAAATATGTGATAAAAAATCCGGTGCCGATGTTTTCCAATTTATTTTTAAACAGGCCCTCTCTACACATTTTCTGCTCCCTCCACACCGGAACAGTGATGCCACACGGTCACCGGCTGGCGGTGACGATGAAATATTGATTGAAAACTAAAATCCACGCGAATTTCGCATCAAAACTACCGCCAATTTTTCCGCCATGATTTTCAAAGCGGGATGGGATATGAATGCCAGCTTAAGAGATTAACTTTATTCAGACATATGTAATATATTATTTAACTTAGAAATACTACCAGATTTCTAGTAGTGGCATCTAACGATACTAATTGGAAGAGTAATTAAAAGTAAGCAAATCTAGGGTTATTACTTAATCCTGGCAAACTATACGCTTGGCAATCACTGCCGTGTTGACTGTATATTTGATTTTGGAAATCTCTAAAATTTGCAAATGTTACGCTGAATATGCTGTACGCAAATATTTCGGGTTGCGGAATTGAAAATGGTTTTACAAGCGGAGTGAATAGTGACGGCAAATTACGCTGGGCGCACACTGCACACTCGGCGATCGGTTTAGAGCGCAGCGATCAGCTGATGGATATCGCACGCTTGCCCACCATCGCTCTTATACCAACTTAGAATTAATGTAAGAGACGTACTCGATACCTCCTGCATTCCAACTTGTTGGCCCTTTCCGTTGAAGGTGAAGGAACTCAACAATATAATAACCACGACGAAATAAAACACACCGATTTATGTGAACTCAGGGTTTACAATCTGTTTATAATTTGAAAAAGTTGCACAATCGAGTACTACATCGTCTGCGGTAAAAAATTGCGAACACCAACGGAGACTCATCTTCCTTTTTATACCTTATGCCTCCCCGAAGATTTTTTGCAGTAAGCGACGAAAAGAAAAAACCAAAACCGACGGCATTGTTCCTGGACGTTAACAAACACAGATTCGTAAAAACATCGCCACCCAAAAAAGCAGTCGATACAGCGTCAAAATATATCTCAGTTACAGGGCTCTTCGTAAAGTGTGAAATATACGGTTGTTCAATATTTATAGGATTTTTATTTGTGTTATTTATTCACGAAGCACGTTTTGTTGAGACAAAAGACAAAAGATTCTGGCTATTCTTTTTCGTTAGCATCTGCATTCATTTTACTCGTCTTAGGCGTATAAATAATGCATTATCACGCATAGGGCAGAGTTACCGACGGTCAGAGGGAATAAAATTATTTGCACGTATGATACCATCGGCTTCGCATGGAATACAATGTGTCTTACTTTTATGAGCACCGAGAATTCTGTATGAGAGTGATAAGATTGCGGCAAAACGTGTAGGTAGATGGTTTGAGACAACGATATGGCGTAGTTACACCGATTTGTTTACAAAACTAGCATTGGGATGGAGGGGTAAAATAGTGTATCATTCTTGTTCGTTTATCCTTACCTTACCAATAGCCTATAATGAATGAAAAATTGTATTTCTTTGTGAGTCCTACCGCATCGGACTATTCAAGCGAGCTAGTCTCAAAGTGATAATTGTCGAAGGTATCGCATAACATAGTAACATAGAAATTGACAAAAGGCTTACTACTACTACGGCTACTGTACTGTCATCATAGGATGTCAGGACTGATGGTAGGTATTATGGATGCGTTGAGGTACAGAAACATGATGGTATGAATAGAGCAGATTATTATTAAACTATTTTACTCCAATGTAAGTAATTAAGCCAGTGAGATCGCAAATACTTTCTATTAATATAATCATTGCATAATATTAAAAGTAAGCTCGAATAATTTGCTTAATCTAGTTTGTGTCAACAAAGCTTTATAAATCGAAATAATACACCTTAAAATACAGGCGCACAGTAAAGGTAGGAAGCGTCTTTAATTAGTATGCAAATTTAATAGCCTAAGGGATTTACATGTCAACGGGTCCCCAAATACCGCGGGCTCACAAAGGAAGCAGCTCTTGTGGAAGCACTATGAATATCGATTGGTATTAGGCAAGATTACTGTAAGGAATTCTGCCAGTTGTTTATAATATTTACACTACTTACCTTATTTATATTATTATAATTTGCTTCTAATTTTCGTGTAAAGATAACATAACATAGTAGCGTAGTAGTAGTAGTATTGTAGCGTCCATAGCCCAATGGCTCGGTTCGATTCAATGTGATCGAAAGAGTTAAGCAACGACGGGCCCGGTCGGTTTGTGGATGGGTGACCGCTAGTGGCAAAATTTCATGGACGCTACCGTGCTTCGGAGGGCACGTAAAGCCGTCGGTCCCGGTTGTTTTCAATGTTGGAAACAGTCGTTAAGCCTTGTCGAAGACCTTCGGGTGGCTTGAGAACATTCGACACTGGGTTGGCCACTAACCCCTCCACCAATCCGCATTGGAGCAGCGTGGTGGAGTATGCTCTAGACCTCCCGCAGCTGAGTCTGTGGGTTAGACCCGTGCCCAGCAGTGGGACGTCTATGGGTCGCAGCGATAACATAACATAACATCACGCCTATATTTCCCCGGAGGGGTAGGCAAATGTGTAGTACACCCAATTTTCAGTTATATTTATGTACCATGTAATATTATACATAGATGAGCCTATTGCCATTGAACGGCCACAAATCCAGATTCCGAGCAGCTGGGTACCGGGCATTTTAAGTAAGAAAAACCCAACATTTATTGCCCGACCCGGAGATCGAATCCAAAACCTCTAGCAGTCACGCTTGAGACCACTAGATATAGAATTTTATTTTAAATTTTAATAATCTGAGTAATAGTAGTTTTAAAAAAATTGTATTATTCATTTTACATGCGGAAAAGCAGGCACGGAGGTTGTTGTATTTTTGTAAGATGCTCTCATACGTTTAACAAATTACATGATATTAATGAGCTGTCTCTATTAGGTGTTGTTAAATTCTCTGCTATCGAACTGTTAGAACATAAAATCTGTATTATTTGTATTTATAGAGCACCAAAAGTTAACTCCCAATCCTTTGATATATTTTTTGATAAGTTAAATTTAATGTTCACAAAATTTTTAAAAAATAAAAAGAAAATAGTTTTATGTGGAGATTTTAATATTAATATGTTAAAAAATGATAAATATGCAAGAGAATTCGAGCTTCTTCTACTATCATTTAATTTAAAAATTGAAATAAGAGAACCAACACGTTTTGCCAACAATACTTACATTGACAACTTTGTTCATAACCTTAAAGGTTGTAAAGGCAAAGTTATAGAACTAGCCTTATCAGACCATACAGCCCAGACTTTGAAATGTCCTGTAAAAAAATCGTGTAATATAAAATGCTGGTTTACCTACAAACGAGATTACTCAACAGAAAATAGACAAAAATTTCTAAGCTACCTTAAACAGTTAAGTTTTCAGGATGCTTATAATGAGAAAAATCCTAACACTGCTTTTGATATTTTCTATGATTGGTTTCGACTGTTGTATGATCTTTGATTTCCTCAAATGAAAATAAAAATAAATAGTGATGTTAAACCAAAATGGATCTCAAAGGGCATAAAAATCTGTAGTAAGCGTAAGCGCGAATTATTGTGGAAATATAGAACTTGTCCTAATAGTGAAAATAAAAATAAATTTGACATTTACAGCAAACGTTTCAAGAAAATAATAAAATTGACAAAAAAAGCAAAAAACAATCATCTAATCAACACATCTAAAAATAAATCTAAAGCAATGTGGTCTATTATTAATCAATCAAAAAAACAATTTCCACAATTAGGTGTTCCATCGTTAAAAATCAATGGGAAAATAGTTGAAGAACCTAAAGAAGTTGTTAATATATTTAATGACTATTTTATTAATGTTGCTAACAGTAATATTAATAAAACTTTGAACACTAGCACAAAATTGAAATACCAAAACACAAACTCTATTTTTATCACTCCAATAATAAACCACGACATTGAAAATATTATAAAAGTGCTAAAAAATACTGAAAGTTCTGGATATGATGGCATTGTAACAAAAATTGTAAAGGACTCATCCACTATAATCTCACCCATTCTATGCCATTTAATTAATCAATGCTTACAGTGTGGCATTTTTCCTGATAAGTTAAAAACAGCAGTTATAAAACCGTTACATAAAAAGGACGATGCATCTAATACAAACAATTATAGACCGGTTGCACTACTTCCTATATTCTCAAAGATTTTTGAAAAAGTAATTTTCGATTGTTTATATTCTTTTCTGGAAGCCAAGGAAGTACTGGCCCCTCAACAATTTGGGTTTAGGAAAAATAAATCCATTAACGTTGCAATCTATAACTTGTTAGAAAAAGTAATGTTAAACATAGACAAAAGAATACCTACCGTTACATTGTATATGGACCTTACAAAAGCTTTTGATCATGTGGATCACAAAATTTTATTATATAAAATATATAACTACGGTATTAGAGGAAACGCCCATGATCTTATAAAATCATATCTAACAAACAGGAAACAATTTACCCAAATAAGTTCAATATGTAAAAATACGAAATGTAGAGTAACCTATGAATCTGACCTTAAGAAAATTACATTCGGTGTCCCTCAAGGAAGCGTATTAGGGCCTTTATTATTCATAATGTACATCAACGATTTACCTTTAGTAACTGAAAATCATATAACGCTATTCGCTGATGACAGTACCGTGCTATTTAGTAATTTAAGTTTCAACCAATTGCAATCTGACATTAATTTCTCTTTGACACAAATAATTGACTGGCTCAATAACAATAATTTAAAAATAAATCTTGACAAAACAAAAATCATGAATTTTAGACAACGAAAACTTGACATATCACAACTTGACATTAACTATTTGGGACATAAGGTAGACGAAACAGAAGTGACAAAATTTTTAGGACTTTACATAGATTACAATATGAAATGGACATCACACATTGACTTTGTCTGCAAGAAATTGAGTAGGCTTTCATACGCTCTTCGAGAATTGAGTAAGACGGTTAACCAAAAGACACTGCTCACCGCATATCACGGCTGTGTTGCTTCAGTCCTAAGATACGGGGTAATATTTTGGGGGAACTCCACTAATAAAGAACTAGTATTTAAAGCGCAAAAAAAATGCTTAAGATCCATGTGCAATCTAAGACAAAGAGATTCATGCAAACCATTTTTTAAAAACCTAAAAATACATAGGTACATTACCGAGCCTATATATAATAGAGTGTTGTTTATTTATAAAAAACAATATTGGACTATTTAAATATTGCACAAATGCGAGAAGAAAGGACAAACTACAAATAGTTGCATGCAAAACGCACCTTTGCAGTCAAAGTGTTGTTGGCAAAGCACCCACAATTTTTAATAAGCTACCGAAGTGCATACGGGCCACTAATGACACTAAATTATTTAAAAAGAGACTTAATGAATTTTTAATTGATAAATTTGATGAAATTATATAATTAATTTTTGACATAATGTATAATTTATAGTAACGCTCTCACTGTCGATCTCTTTACGAACGCAATATTTTGATATTAATAATAATAGTAATATAATAATCTATATATATAAAAGGAGAAGGTGACTGACTGACTGACTGACTGACTGACTGACTGACTGACATATCAACGCAGGGCCTAAACTATAAGGGCTAGAAACTTGAAATTTTGCACAGGGGTTCCTTTTATAACGTAGGGGAGCACTAAGAAAGGATTTTTGAAAATTCATCCCCTAAGGGGGTAAAACGGGGGTGCAAAGTTAGTATGAAACTCAAACCTGAACGCGGGCAGACGTCGTTAATGGGTCTAATTCTACGCGAGCGAAGCTGCGGGCGTCCACTAGTATGATATATGTATAAATAGTAAGGATAATCTGCATGCCTAGATGGGTAAAGATAAGAGCTCATTTGTAAATTTTACTAAGACCTAATTGTACCTTATCTTGCAATAAAGACATTTGATTTGATTTGATTTGATTTGATTTGATTTGATTTGATTTGATTTGATTTGATTTGATTTGATTTGATTTGATTTGATTTGATTTGATTTGATTTGATTTGATTTGATTTGATTTGATTTTCAATTATACCTAATTTATTTTTCAGCCAGGTTAGATGTTACTTACAGGCATTACTAGCGTCTATTCTTGCTTATAATACGCTTTAATATATTCTGTTTCTATATCATTATTACCTACCTATATCTGTATAGCATCTTGAAATCACCCTCTTACGGTTCGCCGTTAATACAACTTAAGGCTCCGCATTCAAGCCTCGACGTTCAAGGAATCTTCAGAATCAGAAGGGTGGTTCAGCAAATAATGATTGATCTCTTACTTGCCTTACAAAACGGTTTTTGTTATAAGAAAATTGTGCGTACATTTATGCACGGTAGCTCTGCGTTTCTGGTCATCACTTCAGGGGTTAGCGTTGGTGTTTCGCGTTCGTCTCTATTATGAAATAATAGAGATTCATAGGTCGTTTACTCTTTTATGTTGTAAAAATCTAGTTAGCACAGGAAGTTTCTTTGTGGCTTCGCATTGTTGGGGTAAAGTTAATATTCCGCAACTAATTGCTTGGCTGGGCTTTACGTACATTCGCCTTAATGAATATTTCTTGCCAATGCGGGTACACGTGAAATAATTCTGAACATTAAAGCTTAAATGCAGCCTTTATTGCGAGACTAGCAAGTTTCTATGGTAATGAAGTCGTGGTTAGAATTGCAACTGAAAAAGACGTAGGTAACGGAAATTGAGGATTAGTGCAATCAGCTTTAATTTGCGTAGGAAATATTGAAGGCGGGAAGATCGATTGCTTTCTTTTGCGGTACAAAGGTACAGAAACCTTTCAGATGGACGTCTAAACACCACTTACCACCTGTACTGGCCCGTCTGCTTGTGATCCTTATACTAAAAATGTATAAAAATAGCGATAGATGTCAGGTTATATGGGATTCGTACCCATTTAAACGATGACCATCTTCAGAAATAAAGAAATACTTCGGGATTTCTGATAGAACTTCCAGGTATAGCTGCGACCCATACACGTCCCACTGCTGGGCACGGGTCTCCCCCACAGACACAGAACTTCCAGGTATACTAAAACGCTATATAGAATCCAGATGAATATGTCCCTGCCATACTTATCCGCAACAACTCTGGACGTGTGAAACTAAATACAAACTCTCGTCTGAGCCGACAGTTGGATGCGTAACCAGAATAGTATATTTGATCCCTCTCAGGGATTCAGTGCATGTTTTCACCAAGTTTCATAATAAACGATTCGGTAGTTTTTGATTCCATCGCACATGGGAGCAGACAGACAAACAAACAGACAGTTAGACAGACAATAAATTTGAAAAACATATTTTCGAATCTGTTTCGATTACTTATTATCCACTGATCGTTTTTTCCAGATAATAAATCTGGATCTGTCAATGTCTGTATCGCTGCGACCCATAGACGTCCTACTGCTGGGCACGGGTCTCCCCCTCAGACACTGCTGCGGGAGGTCTAGAGCATACTCCACCACGCTGTTCCAATGCGGATTGGTGGAGTCTGTCTGGAGGAATGTCTGTATATTGAACGCGAACTCGTTAGTTTTATTACTTAAACGAGTATATTATGTTGCAGCCATACTATGCCACATACTTTTTGACCGAGTAGGTACTTAGAAAGTTACTAATTAAAGTAGTCAAAGTAGTTTTAAGTAGTCAATGCGTTAGCGGGATCTTAACAGCATTCCAAGCCCGTTAATTCGTTAGCCTAAAAATAAATTAAGAACCACTACCAGATATTCCAATTCTACTAAAACACAACACTCCCCCATAAATTAGGGTACATTTACGAGACAATAAATAAATAAGAGACATGCTAATGCCATTACTGATATTACAGTTTTATTGAAGGTGGTGTCGAATTATTTTGCTTTGACCAGAATTGGTGACAGCCCAGTGGCTCTCGAACTCGCCTTTCTCTCGAGCGGTCCGGGTTCAACCTAGATGACAATTGCCAAGCACGCACCATTGTCTAGATGTTCATATTATCTATAGTGGACGCCCGCAGCTTTGCTCGCGTGGAATTAGACATAAAAACAGTTTCGTTTACACCTAGTAATATTATATAGCATAAGTCACTCAGTGAAGATGCAGCTTTCTAGTAGTAAAATAATTTTTGAATTCGGTCCAGTAGTTTTTGTGTGAAAACAGTACAAACAAATGTTTCGTCTTTATAATATTAGTATAGATATAGATTTAAGTATGTAATTAAAAATATCTTTGTATGTTTATGTACATGTCTCTGACACAAATAGTACAGGTTCGCACCTAGTTTCGGATGTCGCCGTGGGTTAGTATGTCCATGATATTTATTATTATTATATTTAGTTTTTGTTTTAATTTACTTAATATCTTAACCAAATTATACTATTTATTTGACTAATTCTAACTGCTTTTATAAATGTGGGAGAGTCCTACATAAGAATGCTGGAGTAGGTACAGTTGTTGAGTTACTGAGGGATACAGTTATTGATACCAAATTGGTAATAAACCAGCTCAGTGAACTTACAGAAAATACTCTAGAGAACTTGAGTATATTACTAATAGTACTTGAGTATTTTTTTATTTATTTAAGCCAAATATCAAATAAACAGGTAACCATGATAACGGTGACAAACGATAAATATGCATGCTCGTTTGCTCTTTTATTCATAAAAAAGCATTCTCGTAAATTACTTAGATATCCCGAACAGTTTTATTCGGAGAGAACAAGGAATCGAGACCCAATCTATAAAGTGTCATTAGTTTGATTATAGCCATAAATTTATTAAAGCCTCTATAGACTTTTAGAGGTTCTTCTCTATAGCAATGAAACTCGTGATCTCTGATTGTCGAATGAATAATTTATTGCCAAAACCACCGATTTATATTTACATTTGCATACTTAGAATACTACACTATTTAAAATACTAATTTACAATCGCGCGCCAATAAGAATTCGCCGCAGGGCGATGCCGCGCGCGGGGCGCGGGGTCCGCGGGGAATTAATAAATACAAGCGGCGCGCAGATCGCAGATTTAGTGTTCGCCTCGCGCCGCCGCCGAAACGTCGAGATGCTCCGCCGCCGGTGCGCCGTGTGTCGCAGCTCGCGTGTTCATCCTCGAAGACTGAAGAAGGAAACTAGTGCTCTGCTTGATCTGCCTGCGCGTGCTTCGTGTTATAAACCGCTTTTTTCAAAGCGAATCGGGCGGCCGGCGTATGCACGTCAAAACGTCCTTTTCAGGACGCTTCTTCTTGTTTCTATCACCGACGTCTGTTACGTTGAAGTGCTGCGTCCGTGCCTCCCATGTTTCTATAGACATACGTCATATATGTACCAACGCCTTTTTCAAGGCGATTGCGTCACTGTTTCTATTTACAACGTAGTAAGGTAACTGGTAACTGGTTCGGTTCTTGAGGTACTCGGAGGTATTCGGAGGTATTTGGAGGTAAGGTACTGGTAAGGTGTTGAACCACTACAGCACTCCCCTCTAAGCGAAGCGTACGTTGGGTTTCACAGCACGGCCGGATTTCGTGATATAAGCGTAGGTATCTTGCGGTTGCGGTGTCCTTGAGTTCGATGACCGCGGCTCGCCGGCGACGCTCGATGTTTTTGTTTCGGTAGGTACTTGCTGTGTCGTGCATGTTGTCGTAGGTCCTTCGTTAAGTAGATGCGCTGGCTTGAGTCTGTCTATTGAGACAACTGTAGTTCGCAGTGGCATCTGTATAGTGAAATGCTTGCTGTCACGATGAATCACTTTGAACGGGCCGTCGTACGGAGGGGTCAATGGACTTCGCACGGTGTCATTTCGCACGAACACATGTGTACACGTCGCTAAGTCCTTGTATACAAATGTACATCTGTTGTTGGAGTGAGACTTGCTGCTAGGCGATAACGTCGACATTGTTTCAGTTAGCTTCCGAACGAATTCTGCGTCTTCATTTTTCGGCTGTGTAGGCACGAAGAAATCCGACGGTATTCTGAGTGTCGATCCGTAGGTACTCAGGGCCGGGCTCAGCTGTGTGTCTTCTCGTAGCGCAGTGCGCAGGCCAAGTAAAACTGTAGGTATTTCTTCGCTCCAGTGTGATCCGGCGTTTCGCGCCATAAGCGCGGACTTCAATGTACGATGCCATCGTTCAACTTGACCATTAGCTTGCGGATGGTAGGCAGTCGTACGTATTCGTGTTATGCCGAATTTCTTCATAAGTAGATTGAATAATGACGATTCGAACTGACGACCTTGATCCGTGGTCACTCGTAACGGGCAACCAAATCGCGTTATCCATCCTTCGTAGATTGCTTGTGCGACAGTGTCGGCGGTGACGTCACGTACCGGGATTGCTTCTGGCCATTTGGTGCACCGATCGATCATCGTTACTAGGTATCTGTAGTCGTTAGAGGGCGGCAGTGGTCCGACGATGTCAACGTGAATATGTTCGAAACGCGATGATTTTTGAAACTCGCCGAGCGGGCTGATTACGTGTCGTTGAACTTTCCCGCGCTGGCAACCGATGCATGATTTAGCCCACATACCGACTTCTTTGTTCATATTCGGCCAGAAAAACTTCGTAGTCATTATTCTTCGTGTTGTTCGTACACCCGGATGACTTAGATCGTGTTGCGCTTTGAATGCTATCATACGATAAGTCGCTGGTAGGTATGGACGAACGTTTCCGGTCGATGTTTCGCATATGATGGGCCGATGACCTCCGGGCAATGTGATAGGCGCGAACTTGAGACTTGGGTTTGCCATGCAGATCTTCAATTCTTCATTATTTTCTTGATCTTGAGCGAGTTGATTATAATCGATCGTGGAATGCGATAAATCGATTTCTTCGATGCGTGATAAGGCGTCAGCTGCTTCGTTCTTGTCACCGTGAATGTATTCGATTTTCGTACAGAATTGACTAATGTAGTGCAGCTGGCGTTCTCGTCGTGGAGTGTCGCTGCTACTCGAAGTTCTCGTAAGGGCGCACGTCAATGGTTTGTGATCGGTGAATATTGTTAAGTCGCAGCCCTCTATCAGTCGTCGTAGGTGTTGCACAGCGGTGTACATAGCTAATAATTCGCGATCGTACACGCTGTAGCGTCGCTGCGTCTCGCTCATAGTCTTCGAGAAGAATGCCAGTGGTCTCCACACGTCGTTTATTTTCTGTTGTAGAACCGCGCCGATGCTAGTACTTGAAGCGTCGGTGAATAAGCATAGCGGCGCGTTGGGTACCGGATGCGTTAGGGTTGTCGCCTCGAGTATGCTTTGGCGGCATTTCTCAAAGGCTTGCTCTGCTACTTGCGTCCATTGGATTGGAGTTTTATCGTTTTTCTTGCTGTTATGTAAGTACTTATTTAATTCATGTTGGAATTCGGCTTGACGTGGTAAACAGCTTCGGTAAAAGTTTAACATTCCCAAAAATCTTCTTAGTTCTTGAACTGTTCGTGGTTTGGGATATTCGACTATGGCTTTTATTCTTTCTTGAGTGGGCTTGATTCCTTCTGATGAAACTTCGTATCCGAGGAACTCGATAGTTTTCTTGTCAAACTCGCACTTGTCGATGTTAAGACTGACGCCGTAGGTATTTAGGCGTTCGAGTACTTGTTCTAAGTGGCGGCGGTGTTCTTCTTTGTTTCTCGAGTGTATGAGCAGATCATCGACGAAACAAAATACGATGTCGTCAAGGCCTCGTAGGACCTCATGCATGAAGCGTTGGAGGTCTGGCTGCTGTTTCTCAAGCCTAATGTCATTTTGGTCCAAGAAAATAAACCAAAGGGCGTAATGATTGCTGTCTTCTGAGCATCTTGTTCTTCGATAGGAATCCAGTAATATGCCATCTTCAAGTCGAGTTTCGAGAATATTTTCTTTCCATGGAGTTGGTAAGTGAAGTCTTGAATTCGTGGAATGGGGTATCGGTCGGGAACGGTGACGGCATTGAGTCTTCTGTAATCGCCACATATTCGAAGTGATCCATCTTTCTTTGTCACAATGTGAAGTGGACTCGCCCATGGACTGTTTGACGGTTTGCATATTCCCATCTCGATCATACGTTCGAATTCAAGTTTTGCTGCCATATATTTGTCGGGCGGTAGAGGGCGCGCACGTGAGTAGATCGGTGGCCCCGTTGTCTCGATGTGATGTGTGACGTCATGCTTGGCTGGAGTCTTGAGTGACATTGGTCGAAGTACATCTGGATATTTTTTCAGCAGGTCGTGATGAGTGTGATCGCGGTTGATAGTGGAGATTGATTCTTCATTGCTGTTTATCTTGACGGCGTTCACACTAAGCTCTGTTACCCGGTCGATAAGTTTTCTTCGGTGTAAGTCGACTAATAGTTTGTGCTGAGCCAGGAAGTCAGCACCCAGTATTGAAGTCTTCACATTGGCAACGACGAAAGTCCACTTGAAACTTCTTCGTAGTCCTAGGTTGAGTTCGAGTGTGCGCTCTCCGTAGGTACGAATTTCGGTTCCGTTTGCCGCGTAAAGTTTGTAGCCTGTATTATCCGCCGGTCTTGAGTTGTTCTGGTTTCGCGCGGCTAATACCGATATGTCAGCTCCCGTGTCGACAAGAAATTTCTCTCTGTTGTTGAAGTCGGTTACACATAGGCGGTGGCTAGGTTGGTTTACATCGATTCCCGCCACTATCGATGTACTTTCTAGTTTTCCCGCTTCTCCTTAGCACACGGCGGTTCACATCTTCGTGCTTCGTTGCCGAATCGGTAGTGATAACGGCATAACCAGTCGGGATCGCCGGGCTTGCGTGAATTATTATTATTACGCTGTCTTGACTGCGAGCGCGAGCGGCTACGATGCGATGAGTTTTGGCGGGAACGATGATGCGACGCAAATTGATGTTGGCGGAGTTCGGCGACTTCAAGTGACAGCTTCTCTATTTGTTTCGTAAGCATACTGATTTGTAGATTCGATATTGCGTTTAACTGGACTTCATTGACTGCTGGACTTGCTGTAGAGACTGCGGCGACTGTAGTGGCTTCGAAATGTTCCATCATCTTGTCGGCCATTGCGGCTAATACTTCGAGCGACGACTCGGTGTTGACTGAGAGCACGGCGCGTACTTGAGTGGGCAGCTGGTTGAGCCACATGACCTTGAGCGCTTCATCTGGTAGTAACTTGCCGCTGAGATCTCGCATTCTACGCAGCAGCTGGCTTGGCTTGTTGTCGCCGAGTTCGAGACCGCTGAGTAGCTTCTGTAACTGCCGGTGATCTGATTCTTGGTACGTGGAGATAAGTCTGTCCTTGAGCTTGGTGTACTTGCCGGTGGCCGGTGGATGTAAAATGATGTCTCCGATTTGTTCAAGGTCGCTGTTGCCGAGTAGCGGGACGACGAGGTTAAATTTCTGCTCTTCACTTATATTGCTGGCAGCGACGGCAGCTTCAAATTGGGCGAACCATAACCGAGGATTTTGGCGCCAGAATGGTGGTAGACGTGCCGGTAGGGATACTGTTGCCACGTCGCTTTTTATCGTTGTGACGTCTTCTGCATCGCAAAAATCTTCGGGATTCTTCGTCATGATGATCACGGTTTCTTCCAATTTTCTATTCTTCCAAAAAAAAATTTTTCTTGCAGGGGTTCGAGGGATTCAGTCTTCCAGTTCGTGTTCTTCTTAGTAGCTCGTAGGTCACCAATTTAGAGGTTCTTCTCTATAGCAATGAAACTCGTGATCTCTGATTGTCGAATGAATAATTTATTGCCAAAACCACCGATTTATATTTACATTTGCATACTTAGAATACTACACTATTTAAAATACTAATTTACAATCGCGCGCCAATAAGAATTCGCCGCAGGGCGATGCCGCGCGCGGGGCGCGGGGTCCGCGGGGAATTAATAAATACAAGCGGCGCGCAGATCGCAGATTTAGTGTTCGCCTCGCGCCGCCGCCGAAACGTCGAGATGCTCCGCCGCCGGTGCGCCGTGTGTCGCAGCTCGCGTGTTCATCCTCGAAGACTGAAGAAGGAAACTAGTGCTCTGCTTGATCTGCCTGCGCGTGCTTCGTGTTATAAACCGCTTTTTTCAAAGCGAATCGGGCGGCCGGCGTATGCACGTCAAAACGTCCTTTTCAGGACGCTTCTTCTTGTTTCTATCACCGACGTCTGTTACGTTGAAGTGCTGCGTCCGTGCCTCCCATGTTTCTATAGACATACGTCATATATGTACCAACGCCTTTTTCAAGGCGATTGCGTCACTGTTTCTATTTACAACGTAGTAAGGTAACTGGTAACTGGTTCGGTTCTTGAGGTACTCGGAGGTATTCGGAGGTATTTGGAGGTAAGGTACTGGTAAGGTGTTGAACCACTACAGACTCTACTAATGAAACGTGTTTATCTAATAAACCTTTACTAGGGGCACGTCTCCTTATTGGTATGTTCATGTTGTATGTTTTACTTTCCAAACATTGGACAAACTACGTTGCATACAAACTTAGGAGGCCGTTGTAGAAACTATGTTAAACCGATCTAAATTACAGATGATTACGAATTTTCCTAACAATGTTTTATATACGACTAGTGGACGCCCGCAGCTTCGCTCGCGTGGAATTAGACATAACAATAGTTTCGTTTACACCTAGTAATATTATATAGCTTATGCCACTCAGTGAAGATGCAGCTTTCTAATGGTGAAAGAATTTTTGAAATCGGTCCAGTAGTTTTGGCAGCGCACGCCAGAATAGCTCGCAGATGGTTGATATTTTCCTTGACACTTATCGTCATATTTTGGACAACTCACACTACTTATATATTTATAAATTGTAGCCTATGTGTTATTCTGATGTATAAGCTATATTATTGTAAAGTTTCAATAGAATCCATTCAGTACTTTTTACGTGAAAGAGTAACACACATCCATCCATCCATACATACTTACAAACTTTCCCCTTTATAATATTAGTAGGACTACACGCCAGATGTCAAGTTCTCATCTCCAATAGACGTGCTCCATTGAGCCGAAACGCCAAGTATACCTCGAGGTTTATCCAAGTCAGTTGGGAGTGAATATTAATTCAAACTACTACACCTAACCATGTGTGGAGCTGAATTATCTATCAGATACGCCAAACTTCCCGCTCGCTCCTCCGTTCTGACAGACAATTTGAGAGCTAGAGCATAGTAGTGGGATGGGAAAACTGAATATTGCTTGTTTTTTTAGCTTTAACTTTAAAGGAAACAATATTCTATAGAGTAAATAAACCTTTTATTGTTATTTTTATAATGATGTTTACAAAGAGTAGTTTAATTAAAGAGACATTTTTACACAGTAGTCAAGAGCATTGAGTAGGTAGGTACACATTTACATTAAATTTTATTTTGATTTTCAGATCCGTAGGTCATTTCTATCGAGTCTCCAAGCTATAGTTCTTGGGGTGACATCAAGGACTATTTTATTTATGTTGTTTCGATCGTTTCAAATTCATATACATTTATAAATTCAAATGAATTCATTCAGATACATTGAACGGAAGGATACATTCAGATAACTGAATTTTGGCATAAATTAGTCATCATCGCAACCCTTTCTTCGTTCCACTCTTGGGCACTTGTTTCAGAATGGGAGGGATTAGGCCTTAGTCCACCACGCTGGCCAAGTGCATATTGGCAGACTTCACATGCCTTCGAGAACATTATGATGAACTCTCAGGCATGCAGGTTTCCTCACGATGTGTCCTTCACCGTTATAGCAAGTGATATTTAATTTCTTAAATCGCACATAACTTAGAAAATATATTGGTGCGTGCCGCTTGGGCTTGAACCCGGACCGCTCGAGTGAGAGGCGAGTTCGATAGCCACTGGGCTGTCACCGCTATGCATAAATTAGTACAATTTCCAAAGTAGGTATGAATCTTTCATAGGCGAATAACAAATTGATAAAAAAATTCTATAAATGTCAACCAAACGAATTGATTTGTATCAGGGCACACTTTGCTGACCTTAAGACGTTACTAGAGAGAATAACGTATGAAGGTTAAGGTATATTAATCTTGGAATTAATCTTATTCGTCTCATTTAATATTGACTTGCACTTGCTTGCTATCTAGACGTTTTATCTGAAAGTATTTAAATACGTGTCTATTTTCATTTGTTGAAAATTGTATTGTCTAAGTAAATTGTTTGCTATAGTAATAAAATTCAAGAAAGGCATAGTACTCACTTTATGAATAAAACATTACATTACATTACATTTAGCTATATTAGCATTCTAAGTAGCTTCAAACCATAGACGTCCTACTGTTGGGAACGGCCACAGCCACAGCTGCGGGAGGTCTAGAGCATACTACACCACGCTGCTCCAATGCGGATTGGTGGACGATTCTAATAAGAGTGTAAACCGCATCCTATAAGGCCGACAACGCACATGTAATGCCCCTGATTTCGCAAGTAAATAGGCGACGGTGACCATTTACCATCAGGTGGCCCGGACTTAGAAAAACTAAATTGAAATATGATTCCTATGATCTCGTAATAAATGTTAATTAGAACCAACACTTAATTTTGATGTAGCTACTTACATAGGTATAGGTAAGCCAGAAAAAATATTATCCATCTATCCCTTGCAGCAATGAAACCTTTGATCTATTAATTAAAGGGAAGCAGAAGAATTCTACTGGCCTTTTCTAATCTATGCCACTTCTACTGTTCCTATATACATATAAAGGTGATGTATAATAATTATACTCAAAAAAAATTTTTTTTTTAAAAAGCTTTTATAACTTTTTTTTTATTTTCATGCATTGTCATCGGAACCTAATATGTGTGTCAAATTTCAGCTCGATAGCTTCAGTGGAAGTGGGTGAAATATTGATTGCAAGATTCCAGGACATACACATACTTACATGAATGAATGAATACATACGAGTGAAGTTAAATAAAAGCTTTTAAAAATGATTAGTATATTTATATTCACTGCGCTTGCGTAGGTACCTAATGTGAATGACTTCACTTGTTTATACTACCTACTAAGCTACCCTTCGAACTACCTAAAAACGAAACAAAATGCGGTGAGATTCTGGTTCAATTCTACGAATTAATGTCCCAATGGTACATGACGTTGAATCAAAATATTTATAGCATATGTAAGTATACAAATTTTACATATTTACTAAACATGTATTTACAGCGTAGTTCATTTATCGCTCTAAGCTTAGAATTATCCTTAAAGGTTTTAGTTTGCGTCGCTGACGTCGATTGTCTGCTCGCGAATCCCTGAAGGCAACTGTAATGAATATTAACATCTGCAGTATCCCTTGTGTGTGCATCCTTGCTCTGTTTATCTCAGCTGTTATCTCGTGCAACTAAGACTTTAAAGTTGCTTCTTGGGGGCTTTGTGTTATAAATAAGGTTTAATCGAGCCCATTAGCCATAGCCCAGCGGCTCGCGTTGCTATGGACACTGCCACTCTGTTTAATAATATCAATTTATAGGATAATGATTTCGTCTGGGGCAGAACTGCCAGCTACCTTGTTGGTGGTATTGCCCCAAGAACTATTTCTGCCTTGTAATTGTATTCAAAGCAGTAGTGATTCAATTGGAAAGGTATGGTGTGTAACCGAAAGTGTAAGGTGGTAAAGTGTGTAAACAAAAGTTTTCAATTTTATAGATGACTAGTGGACGCCCGCAGCTTCGCTCGCGTAGAATTAGACCCATTAACGATGATTACCCGCGTTCGGGTTGCCCACTTGACTTCAAAAACGGCAAAATTTCATACTAACTTTGCACCCCCGTTTTACCCCCTTAGGGGGCGAATTTTCAAAAATCCTTTCTTAGTGCTCCCCTACGTTATAAAAGGAACCCCTGTGCAAAATTTCAAGTTTCTAGCCCTTATAGTTTAGGCCCTGCGTTGATATGTCAGTCAGTCAGTCAGTCAGTCAGTCAGTCAGTCAGTCAGTCAGTCAGTCAGTCAGTCAGTCACCTTCTCCTTTTATATATATAGATATGCGTTGCAATGGTAGCGACGCATCGTCATTTACTAACTGGACTACTTATCACTCACTCAAACTGATCATCCCATTGGGTGACGCCGTATGCTCGTTTGATATATTTTACTGATGATAAAAAATAACATTTTACCAGTTTGATTTATGGTTGTATAGGGAAATAATGTGTGTGTAATTTAAGAAAATCCTCAAGGTAGGTACCTAACAAATGCAATGCATATAGAGTTTTACGTGAAGTTTACAAAAACCCTTATACCCTTGAAATTTATGAAAGAAAATGCATGCTGACGTACGGCGACGTGCATAAGAAGAAAATTAACAAAACTTGGGGATAATGCAAATCGATACATCCCAGCACTGACTCCGTTGGCACCCACGGCTCTCACGTGTACCTACTTGTAACTCTCGTGTGTAATTTTCCTAATTTTTGATCATGGAATGGGAAATTAATGGGAATTGGGTATTTGAAAAAAAAAAAAATTGATTTTTTAAAATTTATTTTAATACTATGTTAATAATAATATTGATATTTAATGCAAAAAACTTAAAATAAATATTTTCCAATTAATTATAAACAATTAAAAATTGATGAAATTTGAATAAAAATCACGTGACTATAAACGCGCCATGATTGGTCACCATATTTGTGACGTCAAAATGTTATATAAAGGAGGATGGCCATTTTGGTACCCCATGTCCAATCAAGATGAATCACGCACCGGTACCTGGTTCCATACATTTTTGTCCATCATCCTTTAAATATTTAACAATGAAAACTAACATTATGACGTCACACGCGCTCGGGTTTGTTCGGGAGTTGTCGGCGTGTCTTCGGTACTGGATTCAAAAATTATTGAATTGAATTTTTATTTTGAAATAACTTTTGAATTATTGCGAGAAAAAAAGAAAAAAAAAATAGTTTTGTTATAAAACTTATATATGATCTTTTCATTTATCACATAAAAAAAAAAATTTCAAATACCCAATTGGCACTGCGGCTGTGTGTTCCCACTATAGGCTATAGTGTCTAGGTTTAAATCCAGCGCATTATTGAATAACCGCTATTTACGGTAAAGGAAACATCTCGATGAAACTTGCATGCCTCGCCTACTCCTTGAAGTTCTCCATAATTCTCCCGAAGGCAAATGAAGTCTGCCAATCCGCACTTAGACAGCGTGGAAGTCTAAGGCTTAACCCTCCCATTCCGAGAGGATGACTGTAACCCAACAAAGGGATAGGGTTGTGGTGATAAATATGTTACATAACATTGCGCTTAACTGAGAGTATTGGGATTATTTTGACGGGTTTTATTTTCTTATTTTTATTACACACACTCAGATTTCAGGTAGGTACTGTTAAACAATATTGAGTGCTAGTGTGCATTAGAATATAATTGTTCCCAGCAAATGCTGGGCACATTTATACAATATAAATATATTTCTGTCGTGGATAAATCTTTTTAATTTATGTTCATTTATCGAAGTTAAGTAAATAGGCCTTTTTAGGGAAGTCTGTCTAGCGTATTTTCTTAAAAAAACAGTAAAGGAAAAAATGTTTGTTTTCATTTCATTTGAGTTCGAATCACTCAGTATGTATTTAATTAAAAATATCTATGTATGTATATTAGTCAGACACCCATAATAGAAGCTCTACCTAGTTAAGGGTCAGACGGCCCTTTGTGAGGATGTCCATGATATTTATTTATTATTAAAATACCAAGAATCTTTAGACCTATAAAAGTCATAAACAAGTTTGCAATCTAAACAAACAATTATGTATACAAGACCAAGGCACGGTTGCCCCAAAACCGGTGTGTGATATTCATACGATAATGTGCTGTTTTGCTAGTTCGTTAATTAATTTGGAACTAAAATTCGACGTTTTAGCAAACGAGTTTGTGCAAGTTGAGGCAAAGTTTTGACTGCACGTTTTGTTGTAGTTTCTGGCTGACAAAGTTGGTGCTAGATTCAAATTGGTTTATTAATTATATTGCCCTTTTCATTAAGTGGAATGTTCTGCACACGTTTCAACTTATTTTGTATTTACGACAATCCACTTATCAACCATACACAACAAGGTAAACATACTGATATATGAAGTGAATAAGACGAAATAAATAAATTCACTTGCCCTTAAGGGTGGTATGCCTTACCTTATGGCATTGAAAATGTTTGAATCAAATTTTCCTATCAACGATATTATTGGACATCAAGATAACAGTCAAATTAGATTCCAAAATCCCTGATAATTTCGGTCCCCTTCAAAATAACTGTATCGTAAAACAATGATTTAGATTCAGAAACACGGACTTATTTTTCCATTAACGTGGGGAGGCCTGATATCTACCCAGGTATCTATAGCCTGATTTGATAATAATAAGTTACAAACGGAAATGTATAAAGGGGAGAGGTTTGGGCGTGAAATGTTTATACACTTTCATAATTTTGAGGGGACGTACAATGGAGGGGTGGACTGTGAAGAGCTTTCAACAAAATGGTTAATACGGAAAATACGAGGTGGAAAACCAGGTTATATCTAGTAACGGCGCTATTTGGACGCGATGTCAGATTCTGAGGGATTTGTTGAGAAATATATTATTGTACGGTAGAGTTCGCTTCGTGTGATGCATACTTTCTATTGAAGTTTACTCCGAAAATCGATAGTGATGGAATCATCTTCAAAATAAGGTTTGAATATGTCTAAAAGCCTTTAAAAAGTGAATTTCATGTTCATTAAATGTATATAATTTGCATATGCTTAGTGAAATTTTTTTTATCTACGGCCGGTTTTGATACTAGAAGAACAAGGCAAGAGACTCGATAATAGCTCTTTTCAAATTAAACCATTTTATATAAATAAGCTTGTGATATCAAGGTTTCAATATACTACCTATAGTAAAAGACGGTAGCTGACGGCAGGCCTGGGAAGTGTTGTAAAGAATTATGTTTCACGAATTGATCGAAGTGATTGACAAGTTGTAGCAACGCCTACTCAAAAGTCTTCCACGTAATTTTTAGATCAGGTATGTTTTATTTTAAATAATTTTTTAAAATTGCAACACTGACGCAGCCCCACTACAAACTGTCTATCTGTCATGGCCGCGTTCAGTGTCTTGGTCCTGATATCTCCCATTCAGCGTTTACGTGCTCAAGTCTTCACACGCCTTAGGGAGAAAGTTAAAAATAATTTATTACAAGTTTTTTATATAGCCCTCGTGGGTTTTTATATTATTATAACTATATAACTATCCGGTTATGTTGTTCGCGGATTTCGCAGATATTCCATACTTATACAAGTATGATGACGATAAACCCCTGGCGGGTCCATGCTGCCCTTTTGGGTATTTATTTATAAACCTCTTTGGTTTTGCCATGCTGCCCTTTTGGGTATTTATATAAACCTCTTTGGTTGTGTTGTCTGCATATGTCGCAGATGTGCCATACTTATACAAGTATGAGTACGATGAACCCATGACGGATTCATCCCGGCCGGGCCCAGGCTCTGTGCTGCCAGCGGCCGCGTCCCCAGGGACGGCTAGCCTCACGCGAGCCGGAGGAGGCCCTGGCGGGTGTCGAGGAGGCCGCAGCGGAGCAGCCAGCGCCAGCCCCTGCCGACCCACCAGAGGCCACGCCCAAAGGAGTTGAAAATTTGCTATACTGAAGGTACTGAAATTTAAAATTAATTTGGTCACTGCGACTCATAAGGATGTCGCCACTCGCTGGCAATCTATACTTTAAAAGGGTAAACCCTTTTAATCGATAAACCAAAGGTTTTTCAAGGATAAAATTTTATCCGAGTACACATTACCCAAAAATTGTTTTTTGCCGCCACCAAACCTTGACCCAGAGGCCAAGGTGCCTCTTTGTTGATATTTAAACAAATGGGGATTGCTTTAGCGTTTTAGTGCACGCCGATTCATTTATACTCGGAATAAAAATGCCTGTCGCCTTTGCGATGCTCATTTTACGAAACTAATACTAGATATGCCTTAATCACATCCGTTCTAGCCTTAAATCCTAGAGATATCATAGAAAAATATAACAGAAAATAAGAAATGTTAAATCTACCCACAGTCGGACTAACTCTTTTGCAATTTAAACTCCAAAATCCTTACATCGAAAGCCGTAGGCCAACAACCACGATGTAGGGCGCTATCAGCCAGCAGCGATGCTGTCGACTTTAACAGCGGGCCTGCGCCAGCCGAACAGGACTGTCCACCGCCAGGAGCCGCCGCCGCCGGAGCCGTCGCCGCCGGAGCCGTCGCCGCTGGAGCCGTCGCCGCCGCAGCTAAACTGCGCCGACCCTGTCGCAGGTAGCTGACTACGAGGTATGATGACTTACGATATGCTGGCAGACTTCGGATTTTATATCAATAATCCAGTAATACTGGATGGGATATAAGGTTATGAAATACCATTTTCCACTAATACCTACTCTTTTACAAACCTTATTTTGAAGTGTTTACTATAAATCAAAGCAAGAAGCAATTGTTTACCATAATGCTTTAGATCGCTTGTTAAAAATGGGTTTATATCAAGCGCATTTATAGTAGGTCTTAACCGAATGGTGATATACGATTCATATTAAATATTTAATCTAATATTTAATTTATTGTAGTAGATCACTTGAAAATGGAAAATTATTGGCTTCAAAATTATTAATAATAATTTACTTTATGGCTTCGATATACTTTAGACTGCTATGTTATATATTTTTAACTGTTCATACATTTTATACTACTATATAAATACCTGAGATTCAAGCATCTATAACGGTATATATATATATATATATATATATAACGGTATCCTCGATCCATTCGTTAACATCCGGAATGTGTGACGCAAATCAGTAATGGAATATACAAATAATTAATTTATTGTTTTTTGTATAATATAACCTCTGTTTTAAACAGTGATGACATATTCAATAGATCTCTTTAGCAATTTATTAGAATGTCTGATTTATCGCTTAAATTCTAGAAGTCTCGGATTTATAATTAACTTAAATTCGAAAAAAGTTACTTACAACCAAGATTAATTTCTGGGTTTCATGTATATAATTAAAAACATAAAGCATCATTCGTACTTAATCATCTCACGAACAAAAACATTCAATATTTCAAAAATGTCAATTGAGAGACGGTGTTATTATACTGTATACAGTAATCATATACAGTATTATTAGTTATACACCAAATCGTTGGAATACCATATTTAATTTGTTACTCAGCAATCCAATTGAATTCTTATAAATAAATCATTTTTATTACAAAAACTTTGCACACTGATATTTTAGAGATTAAATAACTGCCGTCTTTTTTGTATACCCTAATTGTAATTTGTTGTTGTAACATGTTCTTTATCGGTGTACAAATAAAGAGTGTTTATATTTTATTGTATTGATAACATAATGTTAGTCAAATTCGCTGTTATGATTTTCAAAATAAATTTTGATGCGTCAATAAATGGACGTGGTTCATTCTCGAATGACAAACAATATTTTAGTTATTGAAAGAATAAGGAAAAATCACTACACATTAATGAATTGGAACTAAAGGCAGTTTAGTGTTTGCAAACAATTTTTATAAGTGTGATCACACATTATTACGATTGGTTAACGTTACATACAAATTTAATGATATTATTACGACTTTACAGCTTAATGTATAAATCGAATGGGGTCGCTACAGTACCCTCATTTTAATAAGTAGTTAATATTTTTCGAGAGATAAGTATGGCAATGAATACAGATGTCACAAAATATATTTGCATCATATATACGAGTAGAAACCGAGGCCGATTGTATAATTCTTAAAAAGTTTGAAAATATAGTGGAACACACAACACAGTTTTTGCATTCCTGATATAACTAACACGCGCAGACCACAGCACTTAATGTTCTTAATGTTAATGTTCTACATAATGTTCTTACATGTCCCGGATGCGTCCTGCATCCTGGAGCCTCCGCTGTTGGTGCATTCCGTTTAAAATGAGAAGATTTGACAAAGCTTCTGCTTTAGTTTTAAGAATGTTGCAAGAACTGATACACGATAAAGCTTGTGATAGTATGTACCATACTGGGCATCTCAACCCATGTTTTCTATCATTATCATTATTATTATGGGTCTAATTAATATCTTTCTCCAGACTGCCCCATAAACTTCACAAATTGCCTAGTGGTGCCGCGAGTTATAATAATATGGTACACTTATATAAATAAAAAGGCTCAGATTCCCTTGGTTTTTATTTGGTGTACTTAATTACAAACATTATGGATTTGTAAAATCTTGACTTTAGTAAACATGTCTATAGTTATATGAGGTTATTATTCTCTACTTAACAATACTTAAAAAAAAAAAAAAAAAAAAATATTACTTTCAATATTCTTCTTCTTCTTTTGTTGCTATGTCCTAACGGACGTCAGCGACCATCTTTTGTGTTTCGCTTCTGTTTTTCGCCATCTTAGCCAGTATTGCTGCTTTCAATATTAACTTTCACAAATTTGATTTAACTTAAATCTTCAAACTAGCTAAACTATAATTACAAAATTAAACAAAAATAAAGTTTCACTTGGAACACTATTATGAAAACATTAGCTTTGTTTGCGTTAGTCGCAGCGCATCGGATACATAGGTAAAAATAGCAGGAATTTTCCAGCTATTTTACTTACCTTGAATCACTTAACAATTAAATTAGATAAGTTTGTTACAATTATTGTCGGTAATCGTCATTAATAAAAACGTCAAACATCCATATGAAATTATTAAAACGTAGATACAATTTCTGACATAAACATAACCTCCAAACCAAATACATAGGTACCAACCTCTTTTGAAACTTCCATATTTTGTTGTACGTCCGGTGCCTAAAGAGAGACCTTTATTAGTACCACAAGTATCTTATGCAATACTAATAAACGTTTTATAAGTGTTAAACAACTTTTTATTAGATTATCAGCATAGAATAGTTTTAATGAAAATAGACCTTTATTATTGCCACAAATACCTTACGTACTACTAACAATCGTTTTATATACATACTCCATATTATTATATGTTATTTTATTATTAGCATAAAGATTAAATCAATGTACCTACATATTAAAGAAATTTCTTAACAGTGGTTATAGACACAACACCCGACATGCTGCAGTTCGTATCTGGTTCTCAGTATCGATAGCATTCGAAACACTGCAGACTGGAGTGATTCCTCTTGTATATTTGCTAAATTATTGTAACATAGATACGTATTGTAAACCATTCGAAATAATTTGCAATTGAATCTGTCTGCAGGAAATGATCTATAATAAAGAGAAAACTCAGTTAATTAACTACATTACATTATTTTATATTTTTGTAGTAAAAATTTTTAACATAAATCAAAAACAAAATTGGTCAATTTACACTAGTGTTATTTACATCACTTTTGTATTATATTACTACCAAAAAAAAAAAAAAAAAAAAAAAGGACAAACTACCTACCTTTTGTTAACTTTGTTAATAAAGTTACATACCACAAGGTATTTTATTTCTTTAAAAGATAGGTTTCATATTTCTGAAATCTGTCTCTAAACAGCTACAACTTGTCAATCACTTCGATCAATTCGTGAAACATAATTTACAATCAAACGAGCATAGTAATGTTCGATTGTAATTATGTGAACGATTTGATCGAAGTGATTAATAATCTCCCTCCCTTAAACATATTGCATTATGTAACCCACCCATGAAATATGAAACAAACATAATATGATCTAAACTAAATGAGAGATATCAGGACCAAGACACTGAACGCGGCCATGACAGATAGACAGTTTGTAGTGGGGCTGCGTCAGTGTTGCAATTTTAAAAAATTATTTAAAATAAAACATACCTGATCTAAAAATTACGTGGAAGACTTTTGAGTAGGCGTTGCTACAACTTGTCAATCACTTCGATCAAATCGTTCACATAATTACAATCGAACATTACTATGCTCGTTTGATTGTAAATAATTTACAATGTCTCAGATTCTAATTTGACAAAAACAGTTGAATCGTACTTATTACAATTTCTTTTATCAATTCATACTCAATTACGTTTTAGGTGCTGGCTGGAAGAACCTGTATATGGTTCGACCTTAATGATCACTTCAATATCACTTCAAAACCATCTGAAGGTTAGCAATTTAACATGATCACTGCTTCTTATGTAGCAGAGGATGGCACATGGTTTCTACTAAATTTACATGGTAAACAAATACTTTGAAATGGTTAAATTGAAATCTGGTGGACAAAATCTGCTACAGTGGTGTAAGTAGGTACTTTAAAATGAATTTCCACAGGAAGTAACGTAAACTAATGTTACTCAGATGAAATATCGATTAATAATCTAAGGCAGCTATATTTGTATTACTCCTTAAATTTTAATGATTTCCAAGAAATATATAACTTAAAATGCAACCCTTCTTATTTTGAAAAATTCAATTTCAAATTCAAAGTACTGTGCGATCCAACCCACTGTTACAACAGTCTTATAAATAGAAAAGAATATTATTGCACTCCAGCAAGCAAATAACGAAAATAGAATTAGCATGAACAAAATGCATTACTAACATTCCTATGAGAATAGCGAGAGGGAGGCTGGTAAAATAACAAAACTGGAGTGAGCCAAATTAAGCTATGGTTACGCGGTTTGTAATTTTAACGTTATGTAAGAATTATGTTGGATTTCAAATTAAAAATTTTAGTAGGTACATACGAATGAAGCGACTTTAGTATAATTTTAATTTGTTTTTGTTCTCTTAAAGTTTCTAAAAAGTTCTTTTGTTTAAACTCATTTTTGTCACTCATTACTTGTGACCTTTAGTGGTGAAATTTCATGAGCGCTGCCGTGCTTCGGAAGGCACGTTAAGCCTTCGGTACCGGTTGTTTTCAATGGTGAAAACAATCTTTAAGCCTTTGTGTCGAAGACCTTCGGATGGCTTGAAAACATTCAACACTAGGTTGGCCATTAACCCTTCCACTAATCCGCATTGGAGCAGCGTGGTGGAGTATGCTCTAGACCTCCCGCAGCTGGGTTGTGGGGGAGACCCGTGCCGAGCAGTGGGACGTATATGAGTCGCAGCGAGATCACTGAACAAGCAACATCGTTGTAATGACTTTCATCACAAATATTCTTGTTTCTACTATACTATTCTGGTCTTAAGCCTACAATGTTAATCCAGTTTGGACTGGTAAAAACCAACCAACTATTTTATCGCCTCACAAAATATAAAAGGTACGCCTGAATATTAGTTCACCGCGACTACCAATATCTCAAACCTCGAGGGTTTGACTGCCTGGCATAGACTCGTAGTTGATTTAATTGACGCCGTATATAAAAAAACACTACAAAGAATTTAGTAGTCCAAATAATATCCAAGTACCTAGTCTCCCTTGCACATACGCGCATACTAACACTGGATAAAAGCGACGCGCGATAACTTAACACCGAAAACGCGGCGCAGTGCACTCAGAGCGCAGTTTTCTTTCCCGCTCCTCCTAGCGCCTCGGACGCTCTTAATGCAAATTTTATTTATTCATGTAAATTAATATCTATTCGCCGAGACAACCAGTGAGGCGGGAAATTGAGTACGTGCAAAAATAAAGCGTGATGTACCCGGCTTATGCAAACACCATCCTCTCTGTGGTAGCCAATTAGAATATCTCCAGCGCTACATTGTTTGTCATTTGGAGTCTGCTTATACGACAGACAGTTTTGCCGCGATAACAGAAGACAATATGGTATCAAGCATCAATGCACGGCAAGAAGAAATAATTTTCAGATTTAACAGAGCTTGTGGACTAGATGGACTGATGACGTGAAAAAGTCAGCGGGCAACCGCTGGATTCAGAAGGCACTGGATCGGGAGGAGTGTCGTTGAGAGTCGATTAAGGGAGACCTATATCCAGCAGTGGACATTAAGTAAAATTGAATGGCTTGGCGTAACATTTGGCGGTACGGGTGCCGTAACGTTTGGCGGTACGTCACACTCTTTTCGTGTGTGTAGGCGTTTATCGATTTATAAGACGTTATCACGTCAAAAAAATTATAATAAAGTCATCGGGTGCGAAGTGAGTACAACTCGCACTTGGGCGGTATTTTGTTTGTCTGCCAGACAAAATGTCCATCGCTTACAAGTACCACGTTCACAAGGACGGTAAGTACGGTAATGCTTTAGTAATTTGCGCTAATCTCAGGGCACCAGCTTTTGTTTAACATGAGGGTAAAGCTACATGATGTCCTATTTAACCCAAATCTGGTAAGCGTTCCTGGTTTATTGAGATATGTTTATTATTATTATTATTATTATTATTAAACGCTTTATTATACCTAAATATGGTACAAAAGGCGGACTTAATGCTAAGAGCATTTTCTGCCAGTCAACCTTTGGGCTAAGCAGAGAGAAGCTAAGGCGGTATATTTTAAAAATTGTGTATTACCTGATTATAGATGAAGGATGTAAACAATATTTATTTATATATTACCGATATTAATATAATTAAGAGTGAAAATATAACATGTATAAGTAATTTTATAATAATGAATAAACTTAATATAGATACATATATATCATTTAATTATAGCAAGCTGATAAACTACAAATCGGGGTTATTTGTAGCAGTGAGTTATGAAATGAGCCCTTACTTTAGCTTTGAAAACAGGTTTACTGCAATTTTTCCTTAGATCTGCCGGCAGAGCGTTCCAAAGCTTGATAGCGTTGATAGCGAAGGAATTAGATGTGAAGGATGAGTGGTGGAGAGGTATAGACAGAGTAAGAGAATTAGAGGATCTCAACTGGAGATTGTGAAGATCAGAGAGGAAGGTAAATTTTTCTTTAAGATATCCTGGAGAGTGTGTCTGGAAAAGGATAGAAAAGAGAGTATTGAGTATTCTGACTTGTCTCCGCTCACGGATAGGGAGCCAGTTAAGTTGGCGACGAAAGGAAGATATATAATCGTACTTGCGAAGACAAAAGATAAATCGTATAGCATTATTTACCAGCCTTTCTAACTTATTGAGGAGCTCGGCCGTAATATTAGAGCAACACACATCAGCATAGTCAATTATCGGTAAAATCAGACTCTGGACAAGAGTTGCTTTGACTTTAATGGGAAGGAAATTCCGGAGCCGATTTAGAGATCGCAGCGTTGCAAAAACAGATTGACTGACCTGATTAACGTGGGCAGTCCAGCTGAGTGTTGAGTCTATGTGAAGTCCCAAGTCTTTCACACTGGATGAGATTGGAATAATGGTGTTTTCGAAGATAATAGGTGTGACAGCATTGGGATTGAGTTTAGCCATTTGCCGAGAACTCCCAATTGCAATCGCTTGGCATTTTAAAGGATTTACGAAGATACCGTACCTACGAGACCACTGACCTACAGCGTCAAGATTTTTATTAATGGTGTTTATAGCCTCGTTGATATGATCTACGTCAGCTTTGGCATATATCTGAAGGTCGTCAGCGTATAGATGGAAAGAGCAGTCAAGTGAAAACGTCAGGAAGTTTATGTAGATCGAAAAAAGTAATGGAGAGAGGATCCCTCCTTGCGGGACGCCAGAAGTGAGATATATTTAAATATACTATTACAAACGTGGTTCTCTAGAGAATACGTCCAACTTTATAAGTTAAACAGTAGCTTTATGAACAAGATGTAGATACTAACAAACAGACTATATATAGTATCTAAATACCAACAACCCTTTCTTTGCTCCACTGTTGGGCAGTAAAGTGTAAAGTATGGATTCTATGAAGAAAGGTACTTTAGAGATTAAAGAAAATAAAAAAGATTTGCATATTGTGCAGTTTTAAGTCACTTAATAATTTTTATTTTGATAATTGAAACATCCTAATCGTTCCATACTGAAGGAAGACATGCCCACGTATCTAAAATACCCTTCTTAGATGACTTGTAGGATGTTTTGCTCACATCATTTACTGTGAAAAGGGTTCGCATTAATTGTGATGTCACTGGTCTAGTAAAATAGCTCGTCGAGTATCTTTCTATAACAATGACAAGATTTCTCTTAGGGTCTACCTACTTGGTAAGTTTATTAATGTATGTTGCTACACTTGAAATGTTATAGAAAATATTATTCTATTATGTATATATCTATATTATATATAAAAGGAGAAGGTGACTGACTGACTGACTGACTGACTGACTGACTGACTGACTGACTGACTGACTGACTGACTGACATATCAACGCAGGGCCTAAACTATAAGGGCTTGAAATTTTGCACAGGGGTTCCATTTATAACGTAGGGGAGCACTAAGAAAGGATTTTTGAAAATTCACCCCCTAAGGGGATAAAACGGGGGTGCAAAATTAGTATGAAACTTTGCCGTTTTTGATGTTATTCGAATGAAATTTAGTACCCATGAAGGTTTTTTATTGAGTTTCGAAAATCATCTCTTAAGGGGGATAAATGGGGGGTGCAATGTTAGTAGGTATAAAAGTTTTTCGTATATACCTACATTATTTCAATGAAATTTTGTATTTAGGTTATGTTACGTCTAATTCCACGCGAGCGAAGCTGCGGGCGTCCACTAGTATTTATAATTTCTTGCACTCAGTTGAAAATTAGATTGAGTGTATGTATGTAATGTTACAAGTATAAATAGATCATTTAATTTTACATTTAAATCAAACTCAAATCATATTAATTCCGATTAACTCACGCGCATTTGTTTTTAACATAAAAAATTACTAAAAGCTGATGATAGGCGTCCTACTGTTGGGTCTCTCCCACAGCTTCAGCTGCGGCTATACTCATACTAGCGGTCACCCATCCAAACGCACCCGACGTTGCTTTTATCTCGGTCCATCATCGACGCGAGCTATATGGGTTTATAAACGCTTCACAAATAGTCAAAGGTATGTTACGTAATAGTAATACGTTGATGATAGTTTTAATCAACTACATATTAGGAAGGTCTCTTATAATACGTCCTAGTTTTAACATGCCTCGTTCAAAATGTCAAATTATGTTTCTTGAATGAGGTTCTTGCACCAGTTGGCTGTAGCAGTTTGGCGAAGCCCCGATGCATTCCTTGCCAAATTTTCTAGGTCGTGGTTTAGGCTTGTAGTAACTCACATTGTTACTCAACACGCGAGTTGTTACTTAATTAATGAAAATAATTTATTAAAATTCTCTAGGATCTTAACTGTCACGTTTGCAACTACTGTATCAACGAGGCACTTTAACACATATATACCTAATAAATTCAAACGCATTACATTCCAAAAACCCAATACACAAATGTTATGCCAGTTCAGCATAACAGAATTAAAAGTTACAAATTAATAATGACTGAATTGAAAAACAGGAATGGCTGAAAGGGGGACTATCTAATGGACCCGTGAAATATGATCGCATCGGTACGAATACATTATTCAAATTTAAAGACAACGGTAGTCTTATGTTTAAGCGGACGCTGTGCTCGGGTACGATGTTTTCGGATGAATATATTTTACGGTACGTTAGTATTTGAGAGAGCGCCAAATAATCCAGTAATCGCTACTTGCAAGCTTTCATTGCTTGAGATCGATGTTTTGTTTGCTATCCATACATTGATCCAGCCATTATTTGCAAGTCAAGACTCCCGAAGGTCTCTTAATAAATAATTGAAGGGTGTTCATCTTTATCGTGCTTGAATAAGTCTAGTTAACGTCTAATAACTACTCTTAAAGACTCTTCTTTTATATTTCATCCTATGCATTTTCTATCCGCTAACACATCGGGCAAGACGAACACTTATAATCTTCGGAAAGATTCGCTGGCGAATCACTTTGCTATCGCTTGCACCAAAACGTGTTGTGTGGCAGTTTAAAATATTGCTAAAATAATTTTAGCCTGCGTTTGTCGAAACACACGAGCAAGATCAGAAGGTATCGATATGTGCAGGCCATAAGTTAACCGCGCTTCGCTGCACGCATTGTAAGGTCCACGGCTGTTCCGCTCATGTCAACATAACTTCCCTGCACCACATGTCGCTTTTTAGGGTTTAAAACGCAAAGTTAGAAGTGTTATGCAATGTTAACCTTTTTGAGTTGGCCGCATATCACAGCCCTCTCATCATAGTTAATAAAGGCTTGCTATACTATCGCGCTTAATCGTATAGTTGCCTAACTGAATGTCAAATATACTAACTAAACAAAAGTTTGCCTTTTTGGGACCACGTGGATCAGTTGAGATTGAACCCGTTTCTATAACTAGCACGGTGAATTTAGAAAAATGTAAGGCATTATTGCAGTATTGTAAAGATGTAAAAATGTATAGGACACAAACTTACATACTTACTTGGCTACAAAAAGGCAAAGAGTAAAATATTTTGAGATGCAAATACATATACATTATTTGCCCTTCACAATCACTCTTGCTCTTACATTCCCAGCATTATTTAATTACACCATTCTGTTACTCCTGTTTCCCGGGTTGTCCTGACCATTTAATTTCCCGAGCCATATTTACTGAAGAAGAAATTATCCTCGTAATGGGAATAATGCGTGTGTACTCTACTAAGAGTGTTTCATTAAAATTATTTGTCATTGTATTCTCGACTCTAAGCCTTTGAACAGTGATCTTAAGGAGAAGACCAGAAGGTTAGAGGTGGATTTAGAGTGTCAGAATAATAAGGTGATACACACAATCACAATGTTTAGGCATCCAACAATTAACATAATATAAAATCACGCCTGTATTTTCCCCAAAGGGTTAGCGTAGCCGAATGTTTCACGTTCAATTTTGACCAGTTATGTTATGGTGACCACAGAAGATTCCTAAATAAATATAAATTAAAGTACATATTTTATGTATACTTTAATTGGTTGATTAAATTAATTTTGTTTAACTAACTACATAATTAACTCAATTACTTTAGAAAAATATCGTGATATTTGAAAATATTTACATTTATAAACTATACTTAATCAAGTTATCTATTCTTCTCGGGCGGTGTGTCAAGTGAATAATTTAGTTTGTCATACCGCACATTCCCCTCCGCAAACATCTATGAGTGTTAATGGCATGTCATTACGAGTGTTTGTTTGAGGACGTTTGTCACTACATAATGCAACATTTTAATGAGAGCTTATGTCACTCCTTTACGCAAATCTGTGAAGTAATCTGCCTTGTTAAAATATATTATATGAAATATTCAAAATTATGCAAGAGATATAATACATTCCGAGTGTAATATTTTTTTTGCAAAATACAAAACCCTATTCGAAATGATACAGAAGCAACATATATTTTATTGAACTAAATTTAAGAAGGTTCGATTCGATTTTGCTGTAATAATTCAATTAGTAGTCGTCTCCTCGATAGAAAGGTGTGGCACCACGTTACTCCAAAACAGATTAAATAAAAGGGACGGTGGCAAACCCGAGTCAAAAGTTTTTAAGCCTACAAGGCTTACTTAAAAGTCTATTCCAATAACAAGCTGAACGACGGCTAATCCTCCAAATAAGTCAACATTTAATTTATTTTTAGCATTTATCATGACGTGCCACTTACGTGCGTTATACCACCATTCCGTGTTGGAGCAGCGTGGTAGAGAATGCTCTTAACCTCCATTAGTTGGGGCTGTGAGAGATATCTGTGCCCAATAGTGGAACGCCTATGGGTTGTAGCAATCACATCATAATAACTTAGTTTTTGTTATTTTACTCATGTAGGTATATCACGAACTGCCTTTTTCTGTTTTCAGCGAGCAGAACAAAAGCACATACCACGCTAAACGAGAGAAAATCGTTCCGTGCTGATTTATAATGAACAATTAGCGAGATTTAAGAGAATCACGTCGCCGTTAACGGGCGAAATCATCCGTTACAGCCGTCGTAAATATTTCGTCGGACCATCGACGTCGTGGCATGGCGTCGAATGTCGCAACAGTGAGCAAATGTTGCCCTTACTTTTTATATTTTGTCGTACTTATATTATATTGTATCTTTGACCTTTCAAGTAAAGGAAGAGGTTTCTAAATATTTTATTTATCTTCAAATTTTTATTCAAAATTCACAAATGGAACATTTCGTTAATAGATAACAATAATTAATATTTATTTACGTATTCTTATTTATTATTAATAATAAATAAAATATCGACGTGAATCTAAAAAAACAAACTACTCTACTACGCTTTTTAATACTTTGTAATAATAATAAAATTATAATATATTCGTGGTATTTATGTTTCGTATTATTCGCTAGCTTTTGCCTAATTAAATTTATATTTGAATAAAAAAATTGTAGTCCCGAGCTACAGGGACGAAAATGAATAGTAAAAAACGATTATTTCCTATGTGTCTTATTCCTAATACGTACCTATATAGTGATTGAAAGTAGGGTAGGTATTATCATTGTTATCATACAAAATTCAAATAAATTCATCACCGTCATCGTACAAATCATTCGTCATCATTCAAAATTCAAAAATTCATTCGAGAACTTATGGTAACGCCATCGCCAACCCAGAATCCCGAACGTCTGTTATTGTGATGAGGCGAAAGGGATAGTGAGAACTAAATCTTTAACTGTTATCGACATCATTTCTATTACGATTCCGCCGTAAATATTCTTAATGTAAGCTGTCACTGGCATCGCTCCGGCTTTCACAATCATTGTCGTTTCTGAAATCTCCGCAAGATTCCGGATGTGATAGTGGATTAAGTGAATTGTTAGTTCTTTGTGCGATCTTCTGTTGAATTGCGATGCGCTATTATTAGTCGTGACTAATAATAATCCGTGGATTATTGTTATCGTGTGCATTTTGTTATTTTTTATTGCCTTCTCTCAAGATGTTTAGTAATGATTATCATACGAGTAGTACTTTGCATCACATGCACAAGTACTTTGCACGTCACTTCACATTCAAAAGACGGTTAAATTAGCATTAAAAGCTTATTTCATTTTGAAAATAAGAAGTCCATGGTTATGAAGAGAAATCTGTGAGTAGCTTTCATTCAAATTACCATTAATTCTATTAGCTTTCAAACCAACCTCAACACAACATTAAAGAGGACATCAATGTTTATTTTATTACCCCTGCCACATATTTCGTTCCTAGAGAGCATCAGATATACCTAATCTTAGAGTAAAATAACACCACAACCACTGATTACAATTTCAGGAACGTTAAATATCTTATAGTTTCTAAAGTAAGATAAATTTCTTGCATCTCTTATCAGATTTGGAAAAAGCCTTTGACTTTGAAGTCATAACAATAATAATAGGTCCAATAAAATAAAGCATACCATCGTGTTGCCATAGGCAAAGCATCAGTAAAGGCGCTTGAATTATGCAATGGCCCATTACGATAGCAGAAGTCCGCGAAACAATGAACTATATACATTGAGAACCGTATCGCGAAACACGGTGTTGGTTTATCTAGCGATCTAATCGTGTGGGTGTTTGTGGTCTTCCCATTGATATCACAGGTTTACAAGTCACAGTGCTATGTGAAATCATCTTTATGGTGATAAGAGTAAGGTTGAAAATAGTGTGTAACCCCCCTAGTGACATCGTTAGTGATACTCGGCTTAGAAGGTACAGCTGAATTCTACTACTATTCATTATGCCATTCGTTTAACGTTTATTTGCTCCTACCTATATAAAATGCTTTGCATAGAAATAGGTATGTATCTTGCCTATACTTGACACTTTTATTTCTTTCATTTTAAGTACGCCGCTGTAAGGTTGAACGGAAAATGTCAATTTTCTGATTTTGTACAGTGTTCATTAGCATAAGATTATTTATGGCATGACAACCCTTAACACTGTGTGGGTAATAACTAAGGCTTATACCGACAGCATCGGGTCATAATAGAGTGGGTTAATTTGGAGAATTATTCATTCAATTTTCTAAAGTTTAGCTTATTGGTTAAAACTAAATTAACCCAACTGGCTCAAAACCAGTCCCACTGCAGGGCATGGGTCTCTTCTCACAATAGCCACGCTGTTCCAGTGCGGATTGGAGGAGAGATTAGTGGGCACCTGGATTGTCGAAAGGCCACTACATGGCTTATTGCAATAAGAACCGTGAACAGCTTAGAGTGCCTTCTGAAGGACGGAAGCTCTCTAGACATTTTGCCTTTAGCGGTCACCGATCTAATTGCCGGCCAAGAACGTTGCATTATCGATCGGTTGATAATGTCTTAAGCTATGCGGTCATGAGCGCTTCAAACATTACAAAGAAATAGTTGAACAAAATTTAGAACTTTCTAGCCCCGATAAAGAACTGGCCTTCAATAAGAATAAGTGCTACCATTATTTAAGCTTGAATTACTTCAGTCACCAATCATTTAGATGAAGTCAATGTAGTGAAAGTTTATCATCGGACATATTTTGTACATCACTAATATCGTCGTTGCTCGTTGTTAAAACATGTTGTACTTACATACAACATTTTTAAAAATAGTACTTTATAGCTTTTAACTTGTTTCAGAATTATTGCAGAAGATTAATTGACTATTAAGTGTAAAAAAACTAAATCTCTTAACGTTTGAATGTGGAATCTAGTTGGTCTAGGCAAAGTTAAAGTCATATTTTGCGTTAGTACATGACGTATTATAACAGACTAGTGGACGCCCGCAGCTTCGCTCGCGTAGAATTAGACCCATCAACGACGTCTGCCCGCGTTCCGGTTGCCCACTTGACTTCAAAAACGGCAAAGTTTCATACTAATTTTGCACCCCCGTTTTACCCCCCAAAAAACGTGAATTTTCAAAAATTCTTTCTTAGTGCTCCCCTACGTTATAAAAGGAACCCCTGTGCAAAATTTCAAGTTTCTAACCCTCATAGTTTAGGCCCTGCGTTGATATGTCAGTCAGTCAGTCAGTCAGTCAGTCAGTCAGTCAGTCACCTTCTCCTTTTATATATATAGATTAAATAAACTTTTCCTGCTAAAGAATATCCAAAAGCATCTGTTAATCCATTCTCGGGCAGACAAGTCAGTAAGGCACCACATGCGACATTTTACGACGCCGTTGTAAAAGTATATGTCGTCTTAAATGAGACATAAACAGAGACGTGTAACCGTATGTCGCACATTTATTTTATTAGCATCATTAATTCTTGAGCTTTTGTCGCGTCCGAAAGAGCCGTGATCGTGCATTTAGTGTCTTATCGGATTGGTTGAGATAGTTTTACGAATTTTGATTAGCCATGGCACTGATTATATCATTTATTTTTGAATAATAATCATTAATGTTATCGTCCCACTGTAGGAATTCCAGTAATCTTAAAATAAATAACGCGTTGATATCTATCGGTTATTCTAGTTTACTTTTTGTTCAAACCCCAAACTTATAATTATGTAGGTAAGAACTGTAAAGGTATGTAAATACAAAATTTAACATCAAAGGAGTTATATATGAGCGGCAGGCAAGGTGAAATTAGGAAGACGAGACGTTAGGTTCTATAGACTATTTAATTTTCCCGATTGAAAATTTCAGTCTCACTTAATTCTAAATTAATCTATCGTGGTGAGGTTTGATGTTAGATACGGGAATAGTTGATCGTGGGAAAAAATTAAATGTCCAAGTCAGATTGTTCCGATGACAAAGGTATAAACATTTTGTGTCAAAAAAAGTATGTTGCGGTCCATAGTTATTGCTTTATCAGTCATTATGCAGATATTATTAATTCAAAAAATATTAAAATACCTAGGGCTGTTCTAAGTAATGCAAGTATGGCAAGGCTTATAAAATGCAATTGCTCACTCTAATGAAATCCGTATATTAGGAATTATCCTAATTCGAATCGAATTATATTAATTCTTATTAATTATAATAAGAATTAATATTGACTTGTTTATGAAAATAGGTAGTTAAAGTGATCTAGTTTCAGGTGAGTTCGAGTAGTAAGTCACAGCTGGCTCTGTATGATGAAGCAGATACTGTAAGTCTGCAATGAATACAATATACATGAATCCCTGGACAAGTGTCGCGCTTAATCGTAACGCGTCTGATCGATTGGTCGTTAGTGAGACAGTGATCGATTCAATAAACAAAACTAAAGTTATGGCCTAATTTATATGTACTTGGTGATATTTGTAGTATCTTTGTTTGTAAGTAATTAATGTAAGCTATGGTGTCGATTTATTGGGTAGTTGAGTCTATTTTTGATAATAGAACTAACATGTTAGCATTATATTTTTTTTAAATCTTTATTTACTATATACGCAAGGCGGAAATGTTACTTCCATGGCACCAAATACATATACAAACGACGAGTTACGAGTAACAAATATAAAAAATATATAGTTGGTATATCAGCATAAAACACACACACTCACAAACTTTTGCCTTAATAGTATTAGTGTAAAGAGTGTGACCGCTACTTATTTTTAATTTCATAATTGAAAATATGTCTTATATAATATTTTATATGCATCTTGCTTTCTTACAGAGAGAAAAAGACAAAAAACCGCATGATACACTATTGTCCAGTAAACATCAAAATAAAACTATGGTTATTTCTGAGTTTCTCATTCCTGTCACACACCAACAGCACATGGAAGTAAATGTTGTAGAGTGTCCATATAATAAAAATTATCTTTTGTAAATAAATTTCCTGATAAAGAAATTTAAAGTCCTAATCCTGATCGTCCCAAGTCCCACTACTGGGCACTGACCACGTCAGACCTCACTTGACTTCAAGAAGGTTGTGGGGAACCCTCAGGCATCCAGGTTTCCACAGGATATATCCTTCGTTACAGCAGGTTACTTTTAAATTAATAAAACGCACATACTTCGAAAAGCCGCTGGTGCGTTCTGGTGTTTGAAAGTATGCGAGTTTATTATCTCGATAAAAATGAATTATTATATGGTCACTAATAATACTGGAAATAATCACCTTCATGATTTCACGGTCAATCAATTTACTTTTAATGACTTGCTGGACACTTTGTTAATGGTGTTCTAAAGACTTAAATTTATGTGATTGTCCACTGCCGCCTAATTGAAAATATGATATTAAATATTACCTACTAATTTATTTAGATTTTATCGGATTAAATAGTGAATAAATTAATGTCTAATTGCGTTTGTAAAGCACACAGCCCACATCTTTAAGAGCATATTTATATCTTCATATTAATATTTATGCGCGAAAACAAGTTTATCTGTATTGGACTTTATAATAACTGTGTTTATAACATTATTTTCTTAAATCTAATCACAATTTATGGTAAAATAATAACTAATATTTTATAAAGTTAGTGGCCAACCCAATGTCGAATGTTTCAAGCCGCTCGAAGATCTGCGACAAGGCTTAACGATTGGTTCTACAATTGAAATCAACCGGAACCGACGGCTTCACGTGCCCTTCGAAGCACGGCAGCGCCCATGCATCCACACACCGACCGCGCAGGTTTTCGTTTATCTTGGTCGATCACATACGATCGACGCAAGCCATTGAGCTATGAACTATATAGCCGTTTAGGACACAAAGCTTGCCAAAGAAATATATGTACATACATTCATACGTTCACTCGAAAAACATAACCCTTCTGCCGCATTCGGGTATAAAATACTCTGACAGGTTTAAATTTAGCATGCTTTGCTTGTATTGAATGATAAAAAATAGATAGTATATAGCTTTGCAACATTGTAGTGGTTATTTCTCGCAGGCAACAAATTATTTTTGTATTAAATCAAATTAGTATAAAATACCGACAAGAAATAAAAGATCCCCTTATCTGATCTGCAAATGAACACGATGAAGAGACTTGACACGTTAATACGGTAACAACAGTGTTTTATTATCGCGATTAACTTTGAAATAACTTAAAAACCTATTCGAGCATAAGACTTGGAAATTCAAAAGCAACAAATAGGGCGGGCAAATGAATAAAGCAAGTCGCGTGATAAACTGTACTCGCGTCGAAAACTTTGGAGCCAGCACGGTCTATCGTATCCCTATCGCCTATTTTATTCTATTACTTACTTTACTTCTATTACTTACTTTAAGCGGTGACAGCCCAATGGCTATCGAACTCGCCTCCCATTCGAGTGGTCTGGGTTCAAAACTCAAGCGACACGCACCACTGACTTATCTAATTTAAAAGATTAAATGTCCCTTGCTGTAACGGTGAAGGACACATCGTGAGGAAACCTGCATGCCTGACAGTTCTTCATAATTTCTTGTTGGCATGTGAAGTCTGCCAATCCGCACTTGGCCAGCGTGGTGGACTAAGGCCTAATCCCTCCCATTCTAAGAGGAGACACATGCCCAACAGTGGGTCAAAGAAAGGCTTGTGGTGGTGATTTACTTTAACATACATACGTACATACGATAAAGTCAAATAAAAGCTTTTAAAAAAATAATTAATAAAAAGAAAGGAATCAAGACTAGCAGCTGCAGCACACTTGTACTATTATTCTGTGACTGTGGGAAGAAAACTGGACACACTCAGACTGTATCTTGATGACCAAATACAATACCAATCGTATTGACCAAGACTTTCCGAGTTGGCCAGCCTGCCTGATGGCGTGTTGTTTAACGTTTCACGAACTAAATTCGATCAGACAGAGCGTGAGCTTCGCTGCGGAAGTGGGCTTAAAATAGAAAAATGTCGGCACGTGCACAGAAATATCAACAATGCAGTATTGTATATGTATTTGTTTGCACAAACTTTAAATAATTCAAGATGTCTATTTCTTCCTGTATTTTAGAGTCTGCTGTATATCTATATTATTTAATGTAATCGTAACTTTATAAAGTCAAAATTTTTCGCGTTAAAAGGTATGAAATGTGAAAATTTATGTATGTGTGTGTATGTACCCAGATTTATGTACCGATGAAAAAAAATCTACATTTTAGTTCATTTATCCACTAAAGCTCGTTTTTTTAGTTATTTTTTAAGCGATGTTGTTATTTTAAGCTAGACAACAAACTAACAGACATATTCACCACTCGCAGTAGAAATTTTTATTTTACCTACTTCTATTGTCATTTTAGAACGTTTTCATTAAAAAACGTTTACATCAATTGATGTACTGCTTATTGAAGTGGGATAAATTAAAATTCTATGGAAATTCACGTTAGAATCTAATTTCATACCTTCCTAGAACTTGCATGTTCGAGTAATGTTATACAAGGATTCCGAGCGAAAATTTCAGATATACTAGACGTCTACAATACTATTAGTTACTAATAAATATTTATTAGTATGTGTTATTACTGTGAGAGTCACGGTACAACAATACAGTAACAGAACTGTATAGTGATTTTAAAATATGACAACTTTTTCCTGTCTATACTTAAATAATTGGCTCCTTTTTGAATTTTATTCTTAATTAACTTTGACTTTTAATCTTCTGTCCCTTTCCCACGCACGCTCAAGCCCATGCGCTTGCGATAAGAGAGGGACGTCAGAAAAATCAGTCTGCGATAATCTCCCGCGCCGGTACGTATGCAATTAAAGCGTTGCAATTAAAATAGACCATTAATAAGTTATCAAAAATCAAAATTATAGTAGTGTAAGTACAGGAACTGGAATAGGGACCCCTGGTGATGTGTAGTTTGATGTGTGTCCTATGAACATTGCTGGATTTGGCTGGATTTGCCGCGCGCGCTGCCGACGCGCCACTCTCAACGTGTGTCTAAGGTAAGTGTGCTTGGCTTTCTATCGGTCCACCGCCTCCAAACCACGAGCCCATATAAATAAAAATACAGTCTACTAAACGCAAGGCCTAGTTTAGGCCTCTTCTACCACTTCTGCGTCAAGACTTGGATTTTAAAGTTATAGAAACCCAGTAATACGCCGCCTTTTTGTATATCGCAATGTAATTTGTACGTATGTAACATATTCTTTTTTGGTCTACAAATATAGAGTGTATGTACTTGTATTGTATTGTAATATTTAGCCTATAAGTAGCATCGTAAGGCTTACGAACACATGAGTATGGACTTAAGTCAACACGTATATACCTACAGCAAGGACATTGAATCCATCCAAATCTTACTAATATTCAAAGTCAACCAGAACATATTAATCAAACGGGAATATGAAAAATTATAATAGTCAAATGTTTTCTTTTATTTTCCCCGTCCTTTGTAACTTAGTCCTACTGCACACCTCTCCCATACATTATGGCGCATATTAGTAATGCATTATCCTTTCATTGTGATGTGGTGATGACGTTGAAAAATAAGCCAAGCTTAGCGTACGAGCCTATCTTAGGGTGAAAATGCATGAGGCGTTTCTGGAAAACTTAACTTAGTTATACATTTTAATCAACCAAACATTTTAACGGTTTTATTATTTCTTTAAGATTCTTTCTACACCTTGTTCTAAACTTACCTACGTATTTCATCCCATCGTGTTAACGCCTGTGTGTGGAATGCCTTAAGTTCAGTTAACAAGTTAACAACTATTCTCTTCACACTATCTTCTACACTCTTCACAAACTTCATTCATAATAATAGTAGGATAGGATAGGTTTTATCTGGACAAAGGCTCGTTTGTAATATCCCTTAGTGAATAATCTGAGACTAATAGAGAGTGGTTATATTATGATGTATGGCGCCTAATATTTTCCTCCTAAGCGACTGTTATGCTGACTTTTCATGAGGTAAATAATACAGTTATTATAATGATATTATTTATTTTTATTTATTTATTTTAAATTTTACAACTTAAAACAAAAAAATTAAAAGAGTGAGGATTGTGAAAAAACAGAATGTACCTCTTTGAGAGTAACACCGTTTCTACCCTTTCGCCTCCTCACTATAGTTAATTATTTAACAACCATAATAAAAAATAAAACAACTTGTTAACTTAACTATTTAATTACTAACAAACTTAACAAAATATAACATAACATGACGGTTTTATTTCCCTCAAGGGGTAGTCAGAGGTGTGTAGTACGCCCACTTTTCACCAGTAAGCTTATGCCATACACTGGGCACAAATCCAGACTCCGCCCAGGACTTCTAGCTTAGCAGTTGCGCTTGCGAGGCAGCTAATGGTAAGCTATTTTACAAAAACTCAAACAGGGACTGTGATGGAATTATTGTTCATAACAGCTGTTAGAAAGGACATTATCTATACTTCAATACTAATATTATAAAGAGGAAAGATTTGTTTGTAATCTCTTTACACAAAAACTACTGGATCGATTTCAAAAATTCTTTCACCATTAGAAAGCTGCATCTTCCCTGAGTTACATATGCTATATAATATTACTAAGTGTAATCGAAACTATTGTTATGTCTAATTCCACGCGAGCGAAGCTGCGGGCGTCCTCTAGTTACTCGTAGTAGGTACCTATGAGACTTAGGGCAGTGACAATTAACTGTAAGTTTGTGTGTGTAATAATCCAGTTAGTATTTGTTAGTAAAAGGCTCATTGACAGTCAAAAATGCGTTGCTAGTGTTGTTAGCTAGGACTAATTTGGCTGAGAAGTTACACAGTCTAAGTGTAACTGGAGTCTGGAAAGCACCCCTTTCCAATTTATGATTGTACATGGTGGAAATTACACTAGGTACTGTAACAGGCGTTGGTTGCAATGAACAGCAGCAATAACTGTACCAAATACAAGTTTTTTGTAAAATCAATGTTTCCTTTATGCATCCTTGTATCCCTTTGTGAAAATAATTTTCAGCGCTCCTCATTTTGATTAACTCGTATTTTTGTTACGATAGGATATTATGTTTGTGCTTATTAAAAGTCATCTCTTTTTTATTTTACACTCATTCTACACACTGACACCACTGACAGGAATGGTGTTCTCATAATATTAATACGTGAAGCAAAAACGTTGTAGGTACCCCTTTTTGGCGCAGATAAAGTTTAAATTGAGAAGCAGTGTAGAAAGATTGCAGTTTTATATAATTACTAATTTATTAATACATTAGAAATATGTCCATCCATCTATCTGATGATGTCTGATGACGACTTACTAACTGAAGATCGAAACTCTTAATCTCATTACTCCAGTACGATTTACTAGACCTTGATGTTAATATAATTATGAATAAACGTTGCTACAACTCTTAAAGAATTATCGCTTGAACTTAATGGTATTGCAGGGGAGCGTCGGACCACGCACTCAGTGTCATCCATTATAACAACAGACTTATTCTTTTATCACCATATTTTTTATCTTAATACTATATTTAGCGATATTTTCAAATTGTAAACAATCATTCCACGCGTTTTGTCATACGTGGAAAAGCCACTTTTTTAATTAATCACTATTCATTGAAAGGGGGCCCGTATTGTGTGATACATGAATCATACAAGTTGTGATTCTAAAACATTAATAAACATAAACATTTATAAATCATAAATTTAAAATTCACTATTGGAGGCCCGCAATTTAGCTCGCGTCATAACTTCGTTTATATTTGCTTTTCTTCTCAAGAAAATTACTAAACAAACTATGTATGTCTAGTTAAATCTATGGAATTCTTCTTACAGACTCACATTCACATTATTCGGCATGACAATGTTGAGTCAAGTTGCTGATGATGCACACTAACTAACTGATTTTGAATAATTAGTAAATTTTTTTTTCTCGCTGGGAAATGCATTTACGCATCCTGCCTGGTTTTATGAGAACACAAGCAGGTTTGTGGGACTCGCTGAAAACCAGATAAAACCCAGCGGCACCATCAGTGCTTAAGATGAAGCGTCACGGGATCGCTTGCGCATTACTAACGTGACGGAATAATTAGTACCTACTCATAGTACTAATTATCACTAACAGTTCCTACTACAGTCCTCAGACCTACTAACGAACTAATCAACTAAATGTAGTATTAACACCGTAAGCTTACTGGATTAACCTTTCCAGTCGTTAAGTCCTGTTTAAAGTCAGTCACAGTTGTCATGGGCGGCAGCGATTGGGTGCTGCTCTATGCTCGTTTCTACCCTAGTCGTGAGTCGTAAAATCTTATGAACAAAAAAAAAGTAAGGCTAAAAATACTTTTTATAACACAAAATTGAATCAGAATAAGGACGCCGAAGAAGTTCCGTACACATTGCCAAGAGCTGCATTCATTAACTAATGTATAGACTTTCAAAATATTTGCACATAAATTCTTCTTAAGGGAAAAAAGTTGGGTGGAAAACGTCAAGTCCGTAATGAATGATTAGGGTAGCTTGCTGTTTTGATGGTAGCGAGAAAATCCAATAATACGCAATAGGATTTTTTAAATACTTGCCCTTTCTTGTATTATAATAAATCAAGGCGCCAATTAGTGAAATAATTCAAAAAACCTCATAAATATTACGTTGCAATTTTAATGTTGTAGGTGTTTACTTTTTTACTTCAGAATTGTAAAAATAAGTTCATGAATATTACTATCCAATATTGCAATATACCTACTATGCATGTAGTATGTAGTCTTCGAAAGGTCTTTTTTCAAAGTGACACACGTTCGATCCATAATAGCGGTAAACATTATTCAAGAAAAATAATAAGTTGACATAAGAGAGGAAATTGTTATAAATATTAAACATAAAAATTGAGTTCTAATTTATCATTAAATACTTCAACGGTGTACTTAGATTACTTACAAATGTACCGACTGAATATAAGTAGGTATATTATAGACTACTTAATACATACTCGTATAAACAGTCTTCTTTTGAGCCGGTTAACTCTAAGAAATCGTCTATTAATAATTGCGTATACCCTTTGCTTTTACCCACATTTCTTTTTAAAGGGAAAATACGCCTTAGTACCTCCTATTATTTGCAGTACATAAAATAATTATTTTCTTCTAATCTCAGCCACGCTTCATGAAGTAGTAAAATGGTTCCGTCGCATGCAAAAATTAACTCGAAACTCAGTTTTAAAACAGATAAAGCTGCGAAGTGCACATTTTAAAAGTACATTAATAACCTGCAAGAAGAAGTAAGAGACAAACTGAACGCGAAAGTTGAGGATCATTATAAAGTAAATCTAGAAGTGTCATATAACAACGTTGATGTAAAACATCTAGTTACGCAGAGAACGGTGTCTAGATCTTGCGGAATTTAGCATATTTTAAGAATAAGAAGAACTGTTCTCTTATTCTTAATCTATGCAATATTTCAATGAGAATTCTATTAGGTTAGTGCGTAAGTAAAAATATGCTTCATATTATATTATACGTTTCTCTTGAGATACCAAGCTCAGAGTCACTCAGCGCGCTATGGAGAGAGCTATCTAAGTTCGGAATTGGGTGTCATAATAATTCATCGATTCCAGAATTGTCTCTGTTCATATTACCTACTAGCTTTTACCCGCGGCTCCGCCCGCGTGGTCAAAGGGAATTAACAATGAGTTGTTTATCATATTTGTGGTGGATAAATAATGACAGTTCCACGATTAAAAGATACTTATAGGAACCAGAGGTAGTGCTGACCGCAGATAAAGGGTACGTAAGGTACGCCATCTATTAACAACATCCGGAACTAAATATCTAGCAAATAACAAAACATCGATATCTACCCATGGGGATGTTTTACCGCGGTAAAACGTAGCCTACGTCACTCTCCACCCTCCTCACTATCTCCACACACAAAAACCATACCATATAATAGCTTCGTTGCGACGTGAAAGCCGGACAAACAAACAAACACACTTTCCCATTTATAATATTAGTATGGAAGTATGGATTGAACAGGAAAGGTAAGCAAGTCACTAATTCTATTATACATATAGGTAGGTAATTTTTACTTGATGATGAGATACCTACCTACTTACTTATTTTTTGTTGTGCATACATTACTGTATTTGTTAGGAAAATCATTGTTAAACTTTAATGATTAATGATCTCTGAATTAGTTATAGGTATAACAGAGCTGTGTTATCTTTAAAAATAGGTAATGAATTGGTAAACAAACAGTACAAAATACAACTATCGACCCTTGCCAATTACTGGCACTGGCAATTACTGGCACTGGCACTGAATTAAAATTTAGCTAAAAGTGACAACCCTCAGACTGCAGGCAATTAAATCGCGGATTCAGCCGGAGATAACCTACTTGGTAGATTCAGAAGGCACAGGAGCGGTCGGAGTGGCGTCGTTTAGGAGAGGCCTATGTCCAGTAGTGGACCACTTAAGGCTGATGATGATGATGATAGGCATAATTAAAGGCAACAATTTTATTACAAGTCACTTCTAGTTGTTCGTGCCACGGGATTGTGCAGGGACTGAGCGAGCGTAATATCTCAATGTGTCTCAACTGTGACACTCTGGTTGCGCCGCGATGTTGTCTGACGTTTTCTTGTTAACGGGTTTGCTTACTCCGCCTTCCAGTGTCATATGAAATCATACTCTTATCACAGTCTCTTCACAAAATGAGAACGGCAATGTAATAGTTTACGATAAACTAGCCCTCCGCTATAGCCCAGAAGCGGTGGTAGTGCAGTGGCTCACTCGATCGGGTTTGCCTTCAAATACAAATAGCATGCACCAATAACTTTTCTATGTTATGTGCGATTTAAGAATTTAAATGATACCTGCTGTAGAGACGCTCAAGGAAACATCGTGAGGAAACCTGCATGCCTGAGAGTTCTCCATATTATTGTTCTCGAAGGTATGTGAATTTTTAAGTTAATTTTTTTTTAAATAAGTTAAATAGAAATAGAAAATAGAAATAAATTAAATAGAAATAATAATTAATAATTTAAATAGAAACTTCATTGACTTAATTTATATAAAACATATTAATTAATTAATTATTTTTTTTTACTTATTTTGCTTTTATTTTGTGTTTGTGTTTATTTATTTTTTAATTCTGTATGTCTCTGTCCATGTGTGTGTGAATAAAGATTTCTTTCTTATTTTATTCTACATGTTTTCTTCTTTCTAATTTTATTCTACATGTATTTTATTTCTAAATCTTCTTCACGTTTTTAATGAAACTGACATCGATTACCTCCCTACACGGTAAGAGAACATAAGAGAATATAAATCCGTCATCCTTAACTTTATACTGCAATAAATTTTGCTTCGGAATACTTTGAGCAACTTATAAAAGGAAATTAATCAATATTTTTAAGACTTGTTACGGGTTATATTTTGTATCCGTGCCTTTCATACACACACTTTCACAACACAATTAGTACGTTTCATTCCTTATCTACATAAATGACCAATTATAATATTAGACGTAGATTGATTTAGAAATAATAATTTAGGGAAAAAAATAAATGGGGAAATGTGTTTATTGGTTGGTTGGTTTGTCCTTCTCCTCAACCGAATGATGTATCGATCTGATTTTTTGTATATATGTAGTATACGAGCTAGAGATTGACATAGGCTACTTTTTATCCAGGGGAAACGCACGGTTCCCGTGAAATCTACAATAAACTGTAATAGTTTTATTTTTAATCGACTATTTTTGTTTGTTTGTCCTTTTCCAACTCAATGAAATGCTGGATCGATATGATTTTTGCACAGATGTTGTCAGGGCCTGTTGAATAATATACATATACATTTATCCCGGAAAATTACATGAAAATATGAATAAGGAAAAAGTTATGAGTAATTCCTTATTAAACTATCACATACAGTTAACGTAGTAGGTCGTGATGCAGTCTTTCTTGGCAATAGCTACCTACCTACTTGAAGGTCGGGAATGTGGAGGTTTTGTGAATACAATACCTATTCACCTATATATCATTTGAGTAAATGATATTGTATACGTAAGTAAGTACCAAGGTGCATGACATGGTAATTTCCATATTCTCATGACATCATCGCACCCAACCATCAATCATTCGAAGGCTACCTAACTCCCGGTTTTCAATCTAGACCTCATACCATTCCATAGAAATCGCATTGGAACAAAATAAATAACCTGTCACGACAAAATGGCGCGGACGACTTGCGATTGTACATTTGATAATAAAATAATTTGACTCGGCTGCCTCGCTCGACCAGTCTATCGAGACCTCAATTCCTTCTCAGTTTCCTGCAACAGAGTATCAAAACATTCCGATTAACACAACCCTTCAATGCTAACGTGGTTCATTTCTGTGCGGTCGTCCGTGCAGTGAGAAGTATTATGTGTGAGAGTATAATATACGCTCCGTTAAAATGTATACAATCTGACAAATTTGTGCAAGCGATTCTCGTTTTTCATTCCATTGCAATATATATAGTAATACCATACAGGTTATTATTACGCGCTTTTTTTCGTTATTTGTCAGTGTGTGGCCTTTTTTAATTACTCTCCGTCAATTGTACGCGCAATCATCAATCAACAAGTCAAAGAGATTGATGAATGTGTCTGCAAAATCAATTCAGTGGTGGTGATGTGTTTTGCTGCCTAATTTGACACTAAATATTACTGAATGGAACTTTAAACGAATGTCAATTAAAGTAACGTTACTTAAATGTCAATTGTGTTTTTCAAAATAATGCATTATTTGTTTTTTATTATAATATCGTAAGATTAATATTAATACTGCTGATGTTCTTGTCTATATGTATGTTTAATTATTGTTTATTGGTTTGAATGTGATTATTACTTGTTTCTATTTTGATCACATTGAAAAAAAATATCTACTATAACAAAAAATTTGAGCCTCTCTTTCCCCAGGAGAGGTCAGAGATGTTAAGTTAGTGTTTAGGCACGATAGAAAAAAATATTATTTTTTAGATATTGTAAACTCAATTATTTTATTTTACCTCTTTAATTTATAGCAACAAATGGAAACAGAACTTCAATGACTTATTTATTTATTTGTATTTACTAGTTTTATCCGCTGCGCCTCCCGCGTTATATTGTTTTCCTTGGAGCACAACCATCAATGGATAGTTAAAAATAAAATAATATATTTTTCGACTGCGGGCTGCACCAAAGATTACTACTTATTAATCAAAGTCTAGTTTTACACACAGCAGATAAGCAATTCCATAAATGAGAATACAATGAAGTTTAAGATTTTATCGATCATTTGATTAAGAATCGATCGATAGTTAAAAATCGTAGTTGAAAATCGAGTAAAATCGAACGATTATTTCAGTGTCTTGTCTATTTTACGGGAACCTAGCAATTTTCTGCAATAAAATTCTATACCTGTTCTGGTCACCTATACATTCGACAATTTAAACTCAAAGCAATAAATTAACTGCAATATAAAAGTCCCATCATCGTATCGTTATTCCAAAAAACGTGAGTTCCAGCCATTATTCAAATTAGTGCCTTTAAATGCGGGTGTCACATTACCTCCATCACTCGTAACAATCCGGCTTATCAACAGTCAAATCTCGGCAGTTGAGTGGTTAATGGCATCTAATAACTCTGAGGCTCTAAATAACCATTGGACGTTCCGCGGCGCCTCAGACGACGTGCACCGCGCATCGAGTGACATACAATGCTGCGCCCTTGACTGCTTCGCTCGGCCACCGCATCCGCAGTCGCGGGTTACCGAGTGTGAAAATGATAAGCCCGGTATTATTTAAATGCTTCAATTGAAATATTTCTATAGCTCTGCGGTTAACATCTTTGCTAGTGTATTACATGTTTTGGATTTAATAATGCTATTTCCAGAATAAAAATTTCGAGTTTATTCAAGACTAGTGGACATTGGTTTCGTTTCCATCTAGTAATATGGATTGATAGTTCGGCTTGTAGTGACCGCGCGTAAAAGTTGATAAACTGTTCGTTAAAAATAATAAAAGGGCATGAACTGTTTTAAAAACTGTTAAAACTTATATAATAAAGTGGTGCAAAGGTCTGAAGTGATAAATAATTGTGCATATTACGTTTTCAGCTGTGAAAAAACAACATTTTGATTTGGCAAATCTTAAAGCATAGAAAAGTTTACAAAACTACCGTCGCGAAAAAAAAAAAAAAAAACAATGACCGTCAACTGTGAGAAGTGTGGAAAGATAATAACCGCTGAGGCTGTGAAATGTTATAAATGCTTATTGGCATTTCATCGTCGATGTGCAAAAATAAAGCCTGGTGAACGAATTCCGGGAAAGTGGGACTGTGCTAGTTGTACTGGCAAGCTTACCGCTCCGTGTCAACACACGAGTCCAAATCTCTCCACTACAAATAGTTCAAATGTTCAAAACCTTACACAGGAAATAAGGCTCATGCGCCTAGAAATGTCTGCGGTGTGCCAAGAGATTGCAAGCTTTCGGCAGGATGTGACCAAACTGAGCAGCACTATTACTGATATCAACAGTCGACTAATCAGTGTTGAAAGCAGGGTGGACACACTCGAAAAGCGACTGGCTATTGCTGAAGCTAGAGTTGACAATAGTTCAATAGCCGAAATGGCAGGAGATATTATTATGAGTGCCTACATAAATGATCACTTTCAAGATACTTTCAATACTGACGTCGTAATATCGGGTATAGATGAACGGAGCGGCGAAAACACAGTAAGCCTCGTGAATCTGGTGGCTAGAAAAGTAGGAATTGCCTTATCGGACCGGGACGTCATCAGTGCCTGGCGGACAGGGAAGCAGCGCGAGCAGGTCGCGGGCGGACCGCCGCCGCCGCCGCGCGCGCTGGTGGTGCGGTTCCTGCGGCCCGACACGCGCGACCAGCTGTTGCGAGCCGCGCGCGCGTGCCGGGCTGACACGTCGGGGATCGTAGCGGGTGAACCCCGCCAATTTTACGTGAGTGAACGATTAACTCGACAAAATCAGAAACTGTTTTATGAATGTCGTAAGGCTGGGCGTTGTGCAGGTTGGAAGTATATATGGACGAGACGGGGGCGTGTACATGCCCGGCGCGAAACGGGTGCAGCAATTGTTATTATTCGATCTGCCAAAGATATACACACTATTTTAACTCCATAATAAGTTCTCTCATAATTTTTCTTTACATGTTTATAGAATACGCTATATTTATGCGATTAAATTAATCAAGCTAGTGGTGCATGTATCTAGTAATTTACCTATCATGTACATTGCTAAAACCAAAAATTTAAAAAATAAACCTTTTATAAGTCTTATTAAAACTAAGTATTTAAGTACTTACTTCATGTATTTAAGTTTTGCACAAATCAATAGTTACTTAACTTTAGCTGATTCTATTAATGAGTATATGTATTTAATTCATGGTGGTTTATACCTACAATATGTACACCTGTTTTTTGGTTGTTTATCTCATGTCCCTTTGTCATATTGTTCCTATTATATTGAATTGTTTCCTACTACTCTCAAAAAAATTGATGCTGGTTCAAAAAAAAATACACAACGAACTTAGAGGTTTCTGGAAGCCGAACTATTGAATCACATAAGGGCCGCACTGAAAATCAGCGCCGTGGCTCCTTGTGAAACCATGGCATAAGCTGAGTGCGGTACCTTTTTGCCATCGAACATTTTCATATCTGTTAAAATTATTAATAAAGTATGTACTGGTTAATAATAATTATAATTATATTTCGTTGTTATTAGTTAAGTAAGTGCATATTGTGTTATTATTATTTTGTTCTCTTGTTATTTTGTTGATGGCAAATAAAGATTTATTCTATTCTATTCTATTCTATTCTATTCTAATATTATATAGTCTATATAACTCAGTAAAGATGCAGTTTTCTAATGGTGAAAGAATTTTTGAAATCGGTCCATCAGTTTTTGTGTGAAAACATTACAAACAAATCTTTCCTCTTTATAATATGTATTAGTATTGATTAATAAATTAAGTACTTTTGTAAATATACAAATGCATTTTATAAATTCTGAAAAATGAAACGCATTTTATACATTTATCAATAAATTAATAAAGTTAGAGAGTACGAGAAATTTTAAATATTTATAACTTATTTCTATTATAATAATATGTACTTTTCGAAGCTGGTTAGTATCTAAATTTTAATGGGTAATATTGCCCTCACATTGCATACGCAGCAAAATTTACTTTATGGTTAACACCCCAAGTGCTTCTCGTATCCATTCCGCTGCACGCCGGCTTTTACCTGTCAGTTAAGGGTTGAGTTGACCCTCATCATCCCTGAACAGCGACAGCCTAATCCAAGGTAACGGACAAACCGTTCGTCACAGGAACCCTTACTTTTTTCTTGTGTTTCCCCCGTTTTCGGTGGTGATGATGAAGATGCCATTGTTAAGTTTTTTAAGAAACAAAAATAGGTAGAAATGTTTAAATTGCTGTTCCATCAAGCTGAATTATGAGAAGCATCATTTACAGGTACCTATACAATACAACAACAACACACAGAAAAACTATAAAAAGGTAATGTAGTAGGTATTATTATTCAGTACTTTATTGTTTAGCATTTCAATACATCTATGAAACATTAATAATAGATTGGTTTACAGTAGAATCATATTGTATGAAGTAGTATAGTTTAATAATGATCACAATGCACATCTGAAAAATCTAACTGTAATGTGCCCAAACATAAAACGTGTTGTATCCACAAAAGCAGACAATATTTGTTAGATATTTCATTGAAACCACCAGCCGTGTTTTATTGTTTTTTTAACCTCGGCCCCTATAGACATATTTTATATCCATTTCATAGTAAATACACCACAAAGCTGATAACCGTCGTTTATATTCCCGTATCACGTCGATCTCGTAAACGAATAAAACTGTTGTTTTGCTGCAAAAAACTTTTTACGGCTTGCTTTTAACTAAATCCGGTCTGTATAGAACAATCCAGTAGAAAATCTTATAATACGTACAACTTTCTTCATACGCGTACACGAACCGATAGAGATGACCGATTTGAAATGTTTCAGATTTTAAATCGCAAGCAATACTGGTCTGTTTCCATTGACTGCAATACATCTGCAGCAAATTGCAGGATATATAGGATAAAATCATGAAAGTCTTTTGGAAAAAATACATTGCAAATGATTAATGATAGTTGATTTGATTACCGAAACGGTTGTTACGGTGCGGTTAAATTAAAAAAAATAAACCCCTTATTACTTGTAATACATACCTAAAAATGGTAAAAGAATTCGTGCCTATGACACTAATTATTATGGAGTTCCGTCGTCTGGTTACAGAGGTATACGCTTTTCATAAAAATGTGTTGTAATCGAAACTGATTTCAAGTTTAGTGAAAAATTAATGTGATTTAATGTCAGCCTGAACCATAAATGTCTTTTAAACACATGCTTGTACTGATTCACTAACGTGACGAAAGTCTTTAGTCTAGAACTTTCGTCATCTAGACTGTACGAAAAGAACTACGAGTTTAAATAATTGAATGTCAACCGAAAAGTTCTTTCATTCATACTTCTTTAATACCTAACTCAACGTAAGAAAATCGTCAGTGGAACAATGGAAACCGACTCCCGTATACTACAGACACGCGTTACAAAAATATGACAATACGAAAACTGATACGAGAAAGATAAATAAAACATATTATATGTGTCGTTAAAATGGTCATAAAGTTGAGCCCAGCGCACAATGTATGCTCCTCGTTCAACAATATCGCGGAGATGTTACACTTTTATTATTTCTGCATAAAACCTCGAAATAGGTTTCACGATAAGGCTGTTTATAAACATTATAAAAAGTAATGGTTCTTTCTTTAGGAGGTTCATTTAAGCTAAGAGGCACAGGAAGTTGTACCGCCTTTATAGCTGGTTTTTCAACTGCGATTTGATTTTTCGGTTTCGCAGATATACAAGCTACGTGTATTAAATTGTTAATTTCCACTGTTGTCGATAAAAGAAGGTTTTGAATACGGGGAAGTAATAAAAGATTCTTAGTCGTAGTCTTTTTCTCCTAATTAAATGAATACAAAAATGTTTGAAATATGATAAATTGAATTCACCAAGTTTTTGCACGCGTGCCTTATGGCTTTGACCTTTTATCACAGGGTGCTGTAGGAGCGCCGAGGGTGAGCGAGGTTGTTGACCTGAGGGATCTTCCGTGCAATTTGTTTGGATGTCTGTAAAATATTGTAAGAGAAGGTAACATTAATTTCCATATGTTCTGCTGGAGCCCTGTGTGGTGTTATTGCTGACTTTTTATTGGATTTGACTTGGAAGGTTAATCCCACGATTTTTTTATTTCATTTGAATAGACAAATTTAGTTGGGACATTCGGTGAGTTTTATTTTGGGGTAGGTAGTTGTTTTTAAGGTAAAAAATTATTATAAATGCATCGTAATTGAAAATAGACTCCAAGATACATCCAATTATATAAAAAAGGCGTCTTCATAGCATAAAAGAGAGCTGATAGAGATTATATAAATTAACTTTAATGCCTAAAGTATCATGGCTCGTAGCCATCGTATGTGATCGACCGAGTTAAGGAACGTCGGACGTGGCCAGATATACAGGTGACTGCTAGTAGTACCATTTCATGCATTGAAGGGCAAGTCAAGCCGTCAGTCCTGTTTATGTTCAATTTAAAAACAATAATTAAGCCTTGTCGGAGTCTTTTCGGACAGACGGCCTTAAGAAGACGGCGGGAAATCTCTGTTTGCAGAAGAGAGAGGACCGGTCGGACTGGTGTCGCTTAGGAGAGGCCAGCAATAAACTTCAATAGGCTGATGGAGACTTTTTGGAACTTAATTTGAGTATATTCATCATTGGGTAGGCCACTAACTCGACCATCAATCTGCATTGAAGCAGCTTAGTGGAATATGTTCTAGACCTCGTCAGCTGCGGCTGTGAGGGAGGCCCATTGTGCAACAGTGGGACGTTAATGGGTTGTCACATTTTCTTATGTTAAATTAACTAGCAGATAGGCATAATAATATAAATATCATGGACATCACACACACGGTCATCTGACCCCAAACTAGGCAGAGCCTGTTCTATGAATGTCAGAGACTGATATATACATATAATAAATACAAATAATGATAAATATATACATCTTTAAATACACACTTAAATAGATACTAACATCCAGACACAGAACAAACACAAGTCTTCGTCACACGAATGTTTGTCCTGAGTTGGATTTGTACCCACGTTGTTGCGTTGTTGTTCAATCAACACGTTACTGATTGAATAACAGGCGTATGTATATAAACATAAAAGTGTATGTAAAACCACCGTACAAAGAGAAGCAAGGAAACCTCTCAGAATTCAATTTGAACTGAACCACTTACAGCAAATGTTTTTTTTTCTACAAAGCATTCGTCTTCGCCAAAGCGACGTCAGAATTACAAATTCAAATATTATTTCATGCGAAAACGTTCACAAATCCATTTTCCACGAAAGGATTCTTTATGGTGTGTTCGCTACCCCTACGGAGGCGACATAATGTATCATACAGAAATAGTAAGGCGAGTGCGACCATTATTTAGGTACAGATACTCCTGTGTTTTTTAAATTACGTTTACAGCATATTATAAATAATAATTATTTTTGTGTTTGGTAAAACATACACCGTGGTCCCATATAAATTTCTACCTACTTCTTAATCCACCCCTATGAGCAGTTAGCAAGTAGTAAGTTGCAGATAGCTAATAGACGTGTTAATTGTAGCATCGTCGGTGTTTGTGAATGGATTTTGATGATTTTACTTCTATTTGAAAGGTTACAAATTCTACCCCATGAGTTTAAAAATATTTTTTTATAATATAGATAGACGGACAAACAGACATACGGGTCACGGTCTATGGACACGTGCGACACCAGGTGTATCACAGGTGCTTAAAAATATAAATAATAAGGGTAGCGTCAGTGATTATGTATGAATGTTCATGATTTTTTTTTTTTGAAAGGGAAAGGAAAATGCATCACAGTCTAGGTCAATCATCATCATTATTCATCCATCATATAGGTACCTATCCCGCCTTATTTTTCAATTGTAAAATAATCTTTAAGCCTTCTCGAAGACCTTCGAGTTCCATGTTAACATTCGGCACTGGTTTTGCCATTAACTCCAACACGAATTCACATTGGAGCAGCGTGGTGGTGTAGTATGACTATGGGTTGCAGTATGCAGTATGATTTATGTATCATCGTTCTATAGAAGTCTCAAATTTTCACAATGAACTGCTCACCCTATTTGCATAATATGTGAACTGGCAGCAAAATATGGCGAAATATAAACACGTTAGTACCATTTCGCTCACGGCGTTGTGGGCTCTCATAAACATTTAATAGTCTGCGCTAAAGCTATTAGGCTAATGGCAATTTAAGTCTGTAAACAGGTATCTGTTACATTATTATTTGTAATCGGTAATTTCGTGTAGGATTGCTTTTGAGACCATAACGTTACGCATTGTTTTGTGTTAAATGGTAACAAGTTGTACTGATGCGGTATGTTATGTAGAAAAGAACTGTTTGGTTCGGATACCTTTTAAAATGCGTTTAATTATGACTGAAATGTCAATGGCTATAATTTGAATTTATATTTATTTTGTAATATTGCATCAGGCATATTAAGGACCGATATTACAAAAACATCTTTGGATACTTTAAATTAACATGAAAAAAAATGCAATCAGAAAGACTGAAGATGAAATGTGACTGTATTAACAATAATAATAATATTAATACAAATTGATGGTGCAGTGGATCGAGGGTGGTATTCGCTACGTGTGCCATATCACAACTCATTAAAATGTCTCGGAAGGGGCCTCTACGTGTTGGACCTGTGTCCCCACGCAAGCCTTCCAAATTACCGGGTCTGTGAGTGACTTAGAACGAGTCTCTTACTAACAATTACTAACTAGACTGTTACAAACATCAGCTAACATGGCTAACACTATCACAAACATACCCTGCCGCCCCAGCCCATTTCGTTTTCGCATTCGTCCTATTCTTGTAAAACTGTTTGCAAAAAATAATATTGAGACACTATTGCAAAGATCTTGATTCTGACATATGAAAGACGAATAATAACGCTGTTTACGTACCTTGCAGAACACACAAAAAGCAAAGTATCAAACGACTCACCCATTTTTCTAACATGAAAGTAAACAAGAGGGCGAAGCTGAGTCAATATTAGCACCTTTCTGTGCATATCTAGATAAGCACAGGGGTGATGTCGCAAAGTTAAAGTAACGAAAATATGTTGCAGTGAAAATTAAGTTATCTTCGCCTCAATTTACAGTGAAAATATTATAATGTCACGTTACCAGAACTAGTCCCGTAAGTTCTTCACACATGAGAATTTTATCACTTCAGTTAATTTATTTTATTTTCCATCCTTGGGTTGCCATCAAGAGGTTAGTGGAATCCACTTAGGAAATATCAATTTCATGTTTTTGTATGCAATTGCCAGTTTCTGTAACAAAGAAATCTGTGCGTTTACCTCCTGCCTGGGTACTTGTGCATGACTGAAATGATTTTAAAAAATATCAGTCATAATATTATATTTACACAACAAATATAATGTTTAATATTACCATAAGAAATATTAAAAAAAAAATATCTTTTTATTTTTAAATTTATTTTCATGCATTGTCATCGGAACCAAATATGTGCACCAAATTTCAGCTCGATAGCTTCAGTGGAAGTGGGTGAAATATTGATTGCAAGATTCCAGGATATACTACATACATTTGAACTTAAATAAAAGCTTTTAAAAAACATCTAATGATACTGGACTTCGTGAGGACTGTCAAACAAAGAAGTTAGTGATAAAATATAGCAGCCGTGCACGAAGCTTTCTACGAATGCATGCTATAAGCCCATTCGCACTCCGAACTTTGTTTCAAGTTATGATTATGGCGTCTGGAACATTTGGTAGTATTTTCAGACGTCGTTAACTTTGTAGTTATTGAGAACTTTTTGGGGAACATCAAATTTTAATGATGAAACATTTTTATTGTGAGAAGCACATTTAATCAATGTTTAAAATGTGATCGCGCAAAAATCAATTCAACCTTGAAGACCTCTCATTTTCTGTCCAATGTGACTACTACTACTACTACTAATACTACCATAACTCTTTCTTTGTCCCACTGTTGAGCTCGGGTCTACTCTCGGAATGGGCGGGGTTAGGGTCCACGACGCTGAGGTGTGGGTTGGCGGACTTCGCATGCCTTCGAGAGAACACTTTGGCCAACTCTCTGGCCTCAAGGTTTTCATACGATAATGTATCCTGGGAGTTGCAACAGGAATTTAATTTCATATTAACTTACAAAAATCATTGTTTATGGTGAGACTATTTTAAAAATTTAGCCTTTTCATACACTAATATCAAATACGGACTGTCATATAGAAAAAGAGAGTAATTGGTTCCTCTTAATACTATTCATCATCATCATCATCATCATCATCATCATCATCACAACCCTTTCTTTGTCCCACTGGTGGTCCACAGGTCTCCTCTCAGAATGGGAGGGGTTAGGCCTTAGTCCACCACGCTGGCCAAGTGCGAATTGGCAGACTTCGCACTGAACTCTCAGGCAGGTTTCCTCACGATGTGTCCTTCACCGTTATAGCAAGTGACATTTAATTTCTTAAATTACATAATACTTTTATTTTAAGAAATTAAATGTCACTTATTACTATTATTTGTACGAAATTGCAAAAAATTTTCATAAGCATTCAGATCAGATCAGATTTTGTAGGTGGTAGAGCCTATAGGGAACCAAATAGGTTTTATATGAAAGCTAATTGGTTCCATATAGAGTTCGCCCGGGGCAGTACCACCGCCCGCCACGGTACCTAGTACCATTTCTGCCGTGTAATAATTGTTTTTATAGCAATTGTGGTCCGGTTGGAAAGGTGTGGATTCCGGTTACACTACTTTAGAGGCGACCATCTTAGTCCTCAAGGGTAGCAACACATCTGTGACTGACTTAGAACGAGACTCCTACTAACAAGTACTAACTGGACTATTACTAACACCAACTAACAGGACTAACTATCACTAACAGTCCCCAGTCCTTATACCTACTAACGAACTGACCAACTAATGTTCTAATTAACTTTCTCAACTAATTGGACTAACCATCCCAGTCCCTAATTGAGTCTTGTTCAAAGTCAGTCACAGTTGTCATGGGCGGCAGCGGATGGGTGGTGCTGCAAGCTCGTTTGCTATCCTGTATCCATAAAAAAAAAAAAATCTAACATAGGTACTCATGATTTTATTTATTTATTTATTTATTATGATGGGTGAAAATTACCCAAGTTTTGCGACCTGTCTTAACACACAAAGTATCGACGAAGAAACTCACGTGAAAAACGGGAACATCAATTAGTCATTTCATAACCATCTATTACAAAAAGTGCAAGCAGACCTGTTATTCGCAACGAACGCGAAGCGAACACACGACTGTACCTAAGTGTTTGGGTTTCGTGCGAGGTGCGAACGGAGGCGTTGAGGTGTCAAGTTTAATTGGTGCTGTATTTCAAGACAGGCCCGAGTTCGTGCGCGTGTGTATCCTGATAAATGTGCGGTGCTAGTGCTAGCGGGCGGATCATACATTTCTAGAATGCACCGGTGTCTTCTAATGTGGTGCCTATAACAGGTTCAAGTCACTAAAGAAACGCAAATGACACTAACTATTACTACTACTACTATGTTTATAGAATGTTATGAACACACGCCATCTTTCTACGGGGTCGCTGCATGTGTTGCTCGAACTTGGAGTTCAACCTCTCACTTTTAGTTGCACTACTAACATCTACCGTGACGCTATTTTCCCGAATTCTAGTAAACTATTGGATGGTAATTTATTATTTTATTTTTAGTAAACATAATAATCCATAACAGTAAACAACCAAATATATGATAACGCATTGGATCTACAAAACGATGATCCCATTGACTCTCCCACACCAAGGTTCGGTTTATAAATCCTAGCGGCAAGCAACTAGCACATATTATTATGTAAGTTTGGGGTTTGGCATGTCTGCAAGTTTTCAAAAATAACTCGATGGTATGTATTGTATCGTCTGCCAATCCGTATTTGGCTGGTCTCTGGCTATTTTAAGTTCATGAAATGGCATTTTTATACAAAAATTTAATCCCAATTTCAGTTCATGGACGTCAAAAGAAACATCCAACTACACTCAGTGACCTTGAGATGACCAACACGGGAGCAAATTTTTGTTCGGTACGACCCTCCACTGTCCTTAATGTATTAAAATGTATTTTTAATTATGTCATACATCTTTCCCGCTCACACTGCGACCCAACCGCAAAGGTTGAATGGATTTTAACGTGCTGTATCGAGGGTCGACTTCTCGTTTTTGAGTTTTACCGAACGAAGGTGCGTCTAATTGGACGGATAGAAACTGCCAAGTGGGAAGGCTTTCCATTTAATTCTAGAATGCCTTGCTTGTCTTCTGATTTTTTTTGAGATTGTATATGACAATTAGTAGAGTGCCAATTATTCTGTAGTAGTTTGTAGGGTTCCGAAAGTAAATGGGTTATTCAGGTAAAACCAGCTTCTTGGTACGCTGACAATTTATAATGGAAAAAGTTTTTACAGTTAATAGTAGTAGTAAAGTTTTTAAAGTTAATTATATTTAATCGTTTACTTTACAAAATAAGTCAGTAAATGGGTACTAGTTATTAAGTATTTCTTCTTTGTTTACTTAATTTTCCGAAGACAACTATTTTTCCCGGATACATTTAAATTAAGAGTAAGACTAATATTATATCCATCCATCCATCCATCAAGATAAATTAATACGGAACCAGAAATAGTATGTCGATCAGTACCGAACTTGAAAGGATTTCGCTTTCATTGAATAATTCAGTTTTCGTCCAGCCAATTTAATTGTTGTGAATTGGCCTTTACATTGGGTACTTGAAAATTTGACGGTTAAATGATATCCAATTTAATTGTAATTGTAAAATAACGATTCCAATTTTAAACTAGAAATTCATATTGGTTATAAACAAAGTCAAATCATTTAGGTAAATTATTTCTCATACCTACCTATTTACCTTGTAACCTTTGTTTTCTTCTCACAATACATGAATTCGAATTCTAGGTAAAATGGTAATAAGATAATGATATCAAATATGTATTTTTAAGTATTATGTGCAGATTATGTGCTACTTAGTTTCAGTGCTGAAATACATTCAGAAACATTATTAAGACAATTTTGGGAATGTAATCAATAAATTTAACTGGACTGAACCCAGTGACATCCCAGTGAGCGATATTCGGCCTCTGACTCAAGAGGGCCCAGGTTCAAAACCCAGCGGTACTGTCTTTTTAATTTTATGTGTATTATATAACATTTAATTAAAGTAGCAGTAACGGTGAACAAAGCTCTGCATGCCTTCTCTCCGTAACATACTCGAACGCATGTGACGGTTGTCCATCCTCATATTGCCAGCGTGATGGGCGTACTCACCAACCTAAAAACAGTAAAAGCGCCAGGGGTCGTGGGTTCGAATCCCACGCAGAAAAAATATTCGTATGTTTGTATATAAGTCTTAATTTGGGGTCCGATGACTGTGTGTGAATGTCCATGGTATTTATTTTATAGTAAAAGCATTGTGATCGTTGTATTTTTCTGTCCGTTCATCACAAATGTGAGCAGCGGATAGAAGCATGCTCGTTCGCTATTTTCCTGTCAAAATTACGGGGTTAAATACGTCACACCAATGACTGTAAGTGGGGATTAATCCTGGGCGCACGCTTCGCCCGCGGACGAAATGTGACTGTCAGATATTGTGGAAAGTCAAAATTTACGCGAGCCATGGCTCGGTCGAAGTAGACGGTCAATTTATTGGCTCTATCGCGCAGCTTCAAGCAATAAAGTGATTTAAGTAGGTTACGTAGTAAATGTTGCCAGTAAATTTGCAGCTATGAGCGTACAAAAAATGATACAAAATTTATATAGCCATAGACACATATACGAGTATCTACAGCGTCCATAGCCCAAGGGCTTGCGTCGATTCTATGTGAACGACATACATAAGCAACGAAAGGCGCGTTCGGTTTGTGGATGGGTGAACGCTAGTGGCAAAATTTCTTGAGCGCTACCGTGCTTCAGAGGGCACGTTAAGCCGTCGGTCCTGATTGTTTTCAATAGTTAACACAAAATAATAGTTTGAAAAAGTTCAGGTGGCTTGAGAACATTCGACACTGGATTGGCCACTAACCCCACCACCAATACGCATTGGAGCAGCGTGGTGGAGTATGCTCTAGACCCGCAGCTGTGTCTGTGGGGAGACTCGAGCCCAACAATTGGGACGTCTATGGGTCGCAGCGATATGTTGCACCGATGGGCACTCAATTCATATTATTAAAAGGTATTTTTAATGAAGTGAAGAGGCGGAGAGAGAATTATTTTTACATACATATATGAGAGTTTTTGTGTCACTTGGGGATTACTTAATCACTACAATACACGTAGGTACTTTACTTTACTTACATAGAAAGTATTTAACATAAAATAAAAGCTTTTAAAAATTTACATTTCAACAAAAGTATCTGTTCCTGTATTCAATTTTTAGTAAACTTAAATATATTACAAACTTCACGTGGAGTTCAAGCAATATTAAAAGCTTTTATTATATATAAGCTGTAGTTATATGCCTATAATAGCGAATCACACTGAACTAATTATTGTATGAAATTTAATTTACATGTGTTTAGTGTCGCTGGTGTATCATTAAAAAAGGTATTATTTAACCATCGAATTGGTTTTATGGGAATTTAAAACGAATTATGGCCGGTGGTCCCTTTTTAGTAAATACGGTCTATAGCAATTTGACAATAACAAATTATTCATCTTGACTTTACGATCATGTAATCATAGTCGTTATGTTCGACTCAGTTCGAAGCTTGCAACTTTCTTCGAGGTAATTAGGTTTTACAAAACGACCCGAAAGGGACATAAAAAGTGAAATATTAGTCATTAGGTTAGGGACCCCATTATTGTCGTGATACCATCCCGGACATTCGGTATAGCCTTTATTTGGCTTGAGAAATAAATTGAAACAGAAATCATTTATTTCGTTTTTAACTGAATTGTTTCGGTAACTTATGTACTAAACAGGATTGTGTATTAAACAGTCTCCTAATTAAAATCTTTGGTATCACAAACCTTGTAAAGCACTGAACTGTACAAAAGGGAAGTTATCGCAGTTAATACGTTCGTGTATTTTTTAGAGCAAATATATAATATATATATTTTAGCAAATATAATATAGGAATAATAAGACATACATAATTGACATAACGCTTGTATTTTCCAAAAAGGGTAAGCAGAGGTGGTATACACCCACTTTTTAGCAGTTATGCTTAGGTCCCATATGGTCAATTAATTGTGACTTGGTATGACAATACACCAGGGAGAAATCCAGACTCCGAACTACTATTGCAGATTTAGAAGCAAGATAGAATATACTAATAATAATTTAATATTTAAGTTTCTTCAATGCATTGTGTGTACATAAGTACTTAAATAAAATTAAAACAGATTTGAAGTTAGAATATACTAATAATAATTTAAGATTCTCCAATGCATTGTGTGTACATAGGTAAATAAAATTAAAACAAATAAAATAATATTTTGAATGACCCGGGGATCGAATCCAGGAGCTGCTTAACCTTGCAACCACAAGACCAACGAGGCAATGATTATGAATAAGAAACAAAGGATATCTTATTTATTCATATAATTTCCTTTAGTAAACCATGTAAGTTCAAGTTTATTAGCCACCCTACTTGTAACTGTCGATAGTTAATAATAAATTTACTATTCTTTCAACATTTTTGCGGACAGAACTGTTATTGTGAGACCTTGTGACCTTAGACGATGAATGGCTAAGGACGTTTTAACAATAACAGTTCTATTGTGTCCGATTCACCGTACGCGAACGTGTTAAGTATAATTTTATTTCTATTTAGATGACCGAACGCAACAATCTTCATAGAATCATCCGCAGTTACATTACGTTATGAGTGGGAATAAGTGTTGCGTTATGATTACAAGATCGCGTGTAATCCACGTTATAACGATTTCTATCGAAAGTGTCTATTGTTTCTATTAAATTACGGTGTTGCTCTCTATATAATGCGACATGATGTAAGAAGCTTACACAATAAAAAATTGCCATAGTCGTTTTTCTGTCTGTCGATCACAGGGCTTCTCAAATTCTCACATAATGCGTTATTTTTTGTGGTGGCGGCCACAGTCACTATCACAACAAATAATAATTACAACTTATAGGCGTCCCACTGCTGGGCACAGGGCTCCTCCACAGATAAATCTGCGGGAGGTCTAGAGATTTTATACAATACTGTTATTCCTGTTATCCTGATCACAGAAGAAAAAACATACTGCATGTTAGCGCAATTCATGTCAACACCAAAAAGACTAACAATTAAAAAAAGCTACTTATGATTTTTCACTAGTCTGAATTGTATATAGATTTTGAAAGACCATTGAAGAACCATGAATTTCGACTAATCGGCGATCACTAGTTCAAGTTAAAACCGCCTCCATCATTTCTATGTCAAACGTGGCTGACACATGAATGTCATGTCAACAGCGGCAGAGCGAAATCGCTGAACTAATTAAGTATGAAGTACCTACTGTATGTAGGTATTGTCTTTGAACGTAATTTTCGCCCACTTCAAAACGTTGGATTAATTTGAAACTGCACACTTATCAAGGATTTTTATGTTAAACGGTTTTACTTTAAATAAAGATTATAAAATTATGTAGACGATGTACTAAATCAGTATAGTCAGTATCAGACGGGCCCGTTGGCGCGTACGGGTCGTGGGTTCGAATCGCACTCAGGACAAACATTCGTGTGACGAACACTTGTGTTTGTTCTATGTCTGAATGCTAATATTATCTATTTAAGTATATATTTAAAAATATATATGTATGTATATCTGTCTCTGACACCCATAGTACAGGCTCGCGCCTAATTTGGGGTCAAAGGCAGTGTGTGAGAATGTCCATGATATTTATTATTATTAGCTTAAAAAATAATTCGGTAGTTCCTAGGTACTAGTCATCAAACCACTCTCCACATCAATCTAGGGCATTGATTAGACAAAAAAATAAAATCGTTGGGCGTGTGAAATTTCTATCAAGTCAACCGCTATATCATAGCAAATGCTATTTACCTATTTACGCAGGTTATAATGATTTTTGTGAATTTACATGTATGTAGGTACTTATAGCACGAAGAACTATTTCAATAATCAAAACTCCCGTTATTATTCAAAGTCAACATAGGCAACTAGTTAGAGCTGAACAAATACATTTTAAACAAGTAACGAGTTCCATATCCGGGCGACTTTCCTATACCAACTTCCAACTTCGGGGCTGTTGATTTAACAAAAGCAATTACTTCGCATCAGTGACTTGGGCCCGGGGCCTTCTGACTGACTATTCTTTAGCATGACAGACGCCACTCTAGATTAATTAGTCTCATTTATTAATGGAGGGTAAGTAAAATCCGTACCTTGCTCCGACGACATAAGATGGGTCGACGCGGAACACTGTTGAGCTAAATTAATTCTTGCATACTTCTACTGCAGTCTACTCTTCATTGGTAACCGTCACGGAACTTGAAATGTAATGCTACAGGAATGTACTTACAGACTAAATTGATACTTGCGCTTATTTTGAGATACTGTTGGCTCATGAGTAAGATTATAAGCAAGTTTTGTAGTCTGTGGCGGCTAATAAACCACTAGCCATATAACAATGGTTATTTCGAAGTGCAGTAACAGCTTTCATTAAGGAAACACTGCATGCTTATAAATCGGGAGGCTTTTTGTGCTGAGTCAATTTTTTTGTGAATGTGTAAGACGTGGATATTATTTCACAAGACGCATTTACATGACTTCGCCCAGCATTGATTTATTTCATAAATCATTTGTGGTGGTAATTATCAAAATGAGTGTCTATGATGGTCAGATGTGAGTGTGAGTGGTGAGATGTCTATTTACAGACATTTGATAACAATCTTTCATACAACGGTAAAGCCCAGTGGCTATCAAACTTGCCACTCACTAAAAATATAATGTCACTTGCTGTAGCGTTGAGGGAAACATCTGAGGAAACCTACATGACTGCGAGTTATCCATAGTTTCCTCGTAGGCATGTGAAGTCTGCCAATCCACAATTGTCCAACATGGTGGACTAAGGCTCGCAGAGACACGTGCCCAGTAGTGGGACAAAGAAAATGTTGTGGTGGTTATTAATCTTCTCATACCAGGTAAAAAAAGATTCACATGACTAGAAAGCGGTTCAAACGCATGCAGATTTTAAGAATAAAAAAAATATTTAGAATATTAACAAAATAACTTATTTTAAACTCTAAATTGAGAGACTGAAATAAAAGTAAACTAGGAAACTTTTGATAGACTGAATCTGGAATCTAAGTCAAAATGGAATACAACAATGGTCTTATAAATAATGCTGGAATACCTGCCACATCTAAAAATAATACACCTTCGTATATGAAAAATTCCGCAGACGCAGACTGGCAAATAAATTGTGTGGCCCATTCCGAGGGGAGTATTCATAATTCCATTTTCATTGAGACAAATATTCATATTAAGGGGATATTAGGAAAGTGCGTGCCTCGTTTGCAGAGGGCAGCACAGGCAAGTGAAAATTTCTAATTCAATTATGCGTGGAATATTGTAGTTTCAGAGTTTATGAAACGATATTTGCATGCAAACGTGCTGCATGTGGGTGATATGTGGAAGAAAATCCGTCTTTTTTAAATTGAATGTGAAGGGGGATCAATATGAGTCTCTTACCATAATTTGTATCTACGCCTGTGTGTCAGTATGTTTATGCCTTGTGAATAAGGTAGGAGAAATAAATCATGAATAGAATTTTCTTTTGAATAACTTTATACAATTTTCGTAATAACCGTACTTTAATTTGAATTTCTTATGTAATGCTTATTATAAACCATTATTATCGGTAGAAATTGGTTTTATTATAAAAACAAATTCAGCGTTTAATTGTCCTAATTCACGTGAAATATCTATCTCTTAAAATCAGTTCGTCGGTGCGGAAAAATGTATCTTATAACATCATGAATTCACAAAATTAAACACGTACCTCTTTTTTAATTACTATGACCTTTTTGGATATAATAAGTAAAACAAACATGAAGCTTTACCCATCCACAGCTTCCCATGAGTCATAAAGAAACTGGGAATGTATGTGTAAGTTTTATAAGATATTTTATATTTTATAACTCTACGGTTATGTAGTTTGTGAGTTCGTTAGTAAGAGGGCTATAGGAATACGAACTTTATCTGATAATATTTTCCTGTTAGACAATATAACTGATAATCTAGTTTGTAAAGCCATGTTATTAGTCTGCTACAGATGCATTGATAGTCGACACACATACTTAGACAAGGTCGCCTCTTGTATAAGTGTGTTTTTTTCCGCAAAACTATATTTTAATGGTGAATATTCACATAACTACTGAATCCGCAAACAAAATCACGCCCTCTAACGTGTCTTATTAAGATTCCTTTGAATATAGGTTCAATAACACGAGAGAACAATCGTGACAAGCAAGGGTCATAGTAAACGTGAAATGGTGACCATACAGCAGCACGACCTAACACGAAAGCAACTGGCTATGCGCATTGTCTGCACAGAAGGTATTGCATATTCTTGCTTTGAGCTTCTGTTTAACATTGCTACGTAAAAAACTAACCCGTTAATATCTTAGTTATTTGAACTTGCTATAATAGCAGTATACCTAAAACTACTGATTAATCGATAGCACACCTTAAGTAAAAGATAATAAGTAATAGAGAATAACTTAGTTGTAAAGACGTAGGGGCATTAGGTTATTGTTCTGGGCTCCGGTTTCCGCATTTGACAGCATTTCAAAATTTGTAAGACCGTTTCTTTATTGTTGCACCCTGAGTTCGAAAATATTAATTTAAAATTTTTATATTACTTCGTTTCGGAGAAAATAAAGAAAAAAGAAAAAATGCATGACGACGTCATTCCTATGGCAGAATGTATTAGATTTTCTTTGCTCACTATATTTAATGTTTTAAATTGATGTCAAATAACACAAATGTCATTCTATGAACAGATTAGAGTTTGACAACATAGTGACAACTAAGGAGTAAGGTTGCGCACTAAGCAATTTCAGCCGTACCAATGACGTCATTTGGTGTTTAAGACTTTTTAGAATGTGATGTTTTTTAAGCCTAAAAATGGAAGTGAAAACGTTAGTTATTTGAAAAATGAAAAAGCACTTGCTACTTATTTTTTAATTTTCTTTTGAATAAAATAATAATATTGAGTCTATGGTTAGATTTATTTATATCTTTTTCTTATGTATACAAGATAGCAAACGAGTTAACACTACCACCCATCGGCTGCCGCCCACGACACTGTGACTGACTTTGAACAAGATTCAATTATGTACTGGAATGGTTAGTGCAGTTAGCTAAGAGAGTTTATTAGAACATTTATTGGTCAGTCCGTTAGTGGGTATGAGGACTGGGAATTGTTAGTGATAGTTAGCCCTGTTAGTTGGTGTTAATAATAGTTCAGTTAGTAATAGTCAGTAAGAGTCTTGTTCCAAGTTAGTCATAGATGTGTTGCTATCCTTGACTAAAAAGTAAAGTGTAACCGGAAACTAATATAATTATTACGGACTAGTGGTCCGCCCCGGCTTTGCACGGGTATTTTATATAAAAATCAAAATTATAATACACACACATATACCCTATTTGCGTCAGGTTACTAAAAAAATAAAAATTTAACACGACTTTATTTTACATATATAGATTATAACAATAGTTTCGTTTACGCCTAGTAATATTATATAGCTTATGTCACTCAGTGAAGATGCAGCTTTCTAATGGTGAAAGAATTTTTGAAATCGGTCCAGTAGTTTTGGCAGCGCACGCCAGAATAGCTCGCAGATGGTAGATTTTTTCCTACTTACCTACTTGACACTTATCGTCTTATATTGGACAATTCACACAATATCTTTATAAATTTTAGCCTGTGTGTTATTCTGATGTATAAGCTATATTATTGTAGTTTCATTAAAATCCATTCAGTACTTTTTACGTGAAAAAGTAACACACATCCAATCCATCCATAAATACATACATACTTACAAACTTTCCCCTTTATAATATTAGTAGGATAGGATTAGTAAGGATATACCTTATCAACAGCCTAAAATTTAAGTTTAATGCTTCTAGTTCTGAAAATGACAATACTTTCATACAACCTTTCATCTCCCTTTTCAACCCATTACAACACTTTTTTCCAATTAAAAAGTGTCTATGTCCTTTGTCAGGCTCTAGACTGTGTACCAAATTTCATTTAAATCGGTTCAGTAGTTTTGGCGTGAAAGCGAAACAGACAGACAGACACTTCAAAACCAAACGTCCAATTTTAATCATTCAAAGACCAAATATTATCTACATAAACTGTAAATGTAGTCCAAAAAAAATTCAAGATAACAAAATGGTTGTTGTGCCTCACTCGACATAGATAGGTATAGTGTGTCGCGGACTTTTTTATAGATGTTTAAAAGATCTACAATTAATTAGAACATTTTATGGTTCTATCTTTTATAGTTTAGGCAGCGTACGCAAAATAAGTAACTTTTCTGGTTGATGTTTTACACCCTGTGTCCGAAAAACCCAAATATCTTACGGAACCCTATTTTTTTCCAAAATAAAATTTAGCCTATGTCACCCGATGATAGTGTAGCTTTCCAACAGTGAAAGAATTTTTCAAATCGGTTCAGTAGTTTTGAAGCCTATTCGATGCAAACAAACAAACAAACAATCAAATCTTTCCTCTTTATAATATTAGTATAGACAAACAAACGTTAATGGAACAAAATAGGTTTCATATAAAACTTTTTTGGTTCCCTATCTACCACCTACAATCGACGTTTTGTGGCAAATCGCTTTTGAACTGCAGAAAGAAAACAGGCTATCTATATCTACTATATTAATTAATTATATTAGTCGAGAGCTCTTCTAGTAGAAAACTGTTCTATCTCCGTGGTATATCCGTCGGTATATCCTCATTCTGGAGTCATTACACGAAATAGTAGCACTGTAGAAGCTCCCGAGGGGAGGGGGCGACTTCGTGCCTGTTTGTTTATCCACTCCCATATATATTGCGGTTAATTAAGTTTTTGTGCGTCTCGGATTAGTTCCAGCAGGGTGTGATATTAGCGACGCTAATGGGATGATAATATTTTCGTGTTATTTAAACATTAGGGTTTGAGGGAACGTGATATGGCTGGCCTGGTTGTCTGTAATTGTCAGGTTTATTTTTAGAGCTTTCTAAAAGGTAATAGTGGTTGTAGCGTCCATAGCCTAATGGCTCGGGTCGATTCAATGTGATCGAAAGAGTTAAGCAACGACGGGCGCGGTCGGTTTGTGGATGGGTGACCGCTAGTGGCAAAATTTCATGGACGCTACCGTGCTTCGGAGGGCACGTAAAGCCGTCGGTCCCGGTTGTTTTCAATGCTGAAAACAGTCGTTAAGCCTTGTCGAAGACCTTCGGGTGGCTTGAGAACATTCGACACTGGGTTGGCCACTAACCCCTCCACCAATCCGCATTGGAGCAGCGTGGTGGAGTATGCTCTAGACCTCCCGCAGCAGTGTCTGTGGGGGAGACCCGTGCCCAGCAGTGGGACGTCTATGGGTCGAAGCAAAAGGTAAAATAGATTCAGATTCAGATTCATTTATTTTTCATTATTTTATAGTATTTTGTATACACTTAATGAACGTCATAGCCTAATAATGTCTAACAATGTCTAATAATAATGTCTAATAATGTCTGTCTATAATATACCTAATAATGTCGTTAAATGTAATACATTCTGTCATCATCCTTCCATATGTCAGTCAATTCAACTGCTGGACATTCATAGGCCTCATGAAATTGTGCTTAAAGTTGTATAAGTTTCACTGAATTTAATTCACTGCCACTACAGCCCTGCTGGCCCAGTGCATATTGACAGACTTCACATGCCTTCGAGAACATTATGGAGAACTTTCAGGCATGCAAGTGTTTTTTTTTTTCAAAACTCGATGTTTCAGTGGTGATTTCAGCAATTTTTATTTTTTTTTAAAGAAATCATAGTGTATGGGTATTGTAGTGTACGCGCCGGCGTCAGTCACGCGCTAGCGGTGAGCCAGTACGGGCGTGGGCCAGACGCATTACCTACTTCACCTATTGAGTGATCAAATGCGTGTTTTATTTACTATAATGGACACCCAAACACTATAGGTATAAATGTATGAGACTGTGAGGTTAAATTTTTTGTCGAAAGTCTCGAGTAGACGCCGAGTCCGATAGCCAATGAGCTGTAACTTAAGCAGTTATTAAAGGCATTCATTTGCGTGACTAATAAATTGGTCAACTACGCTTCAGTAGATATGTATCATAAAAAAAAACAATATAAGTAGGTCTTTTTAATACATTTATTTGTATTTAATACTAAAGTAATACTTACGAGTACGTATTCTTTGAGCCTGTAAAAAGGAACGCAACCGAATAATATAGGTAAACAAACTTCGATTCGTCGGAATTACTTGGAATGAGTTCGAAGCAAGTAAATTATCAAAACAGCGTACCACTGACGAAATGATAGGGTTTCGAGTAACAGATTGAACATCAAAAGCTCGTTAATTAAACCTCCGACGGGTCACAGATAGCTTACAAAGTATAACTGAAATATTTACTAAGACCGTAGATATTTTAATTGAGTAGACGATAATTTTCTTCTGGACTCTTTGAAGTCATAATATCTTGGTAAGCGCCTCCCTACACCCGCCTATTAATAACGAAATAATGAATTGGTAATTACGATTAGTAAATTGAAAATTAGTAAATTGGTATTTTAGAGTAATTAAACATGACCTCTTATAATAATTTGAAATTAAGGCGATCTTAATAATTTCGGTCTTAATATTTTAAGTTGTTTATTATTTTTTCAATGGGCGTTTCAGTGGTGATTTCAGCAGTATTTAATATTTTAAAAGAAATCATAGTGTATGGGTATAAATATATGAGACTGTGGGGTTAAATTTTTTTGGCTACACACTAGAGGGAATGCAAAAATTTGGATTTTTAAATATGCCCTTCAAGTATTACATATCATAATGAACACAATATTAATTTCGGAACTTCAAGATGGACTAGGTACATACATAAGAGCACAACGCCTGGATACATGGCATGTTAAAAAATGTCATTTTGAACTACAAATACTTATAATATTATGTAAAGTGATGTGATAAGTAACGAAATAACGTAATAAACGTAAAAAAATACGAATTGTTGGGAAACATTTTAATGGAATAAGCTGGATTGAAGAATGTCTTAAGGGAAACAAAAAATTTAAAAAATCAATTATGGTCGAATGTCGATCACTTGGCGAACACTAATATGATATGACAATGTCATTTTGGTTTAGCTGCGACCCATAGACGTCCTACTCTTGTGTCTCCACAGACACAGCTGCGGGAGGTCTACAGCGCACTCCACCACGCTGCTAAAATGCGGATTGGTGGAGGGGTTACTGGCTAACCCAGTGTTGAATGTTCTCAAGTCACCCGTAGGTCTTTGATAAGGCTTAACGACTGTTTCCACCATTGACAACAACCGGGACCGACGGCTTAACATGCCCTCCGGAGCACGGTACGATTTTGGTGTAGGTACAGAAATAATAATTTCAAATATCATTTTACTTTTTATATAGTTTAAAATCCATGTAAATTCTTAAAGTCGTAGGCAGGTATTGTATGAGTAGAGTAACAAGGAAGTCCATTGATCGTACTGAAAGATTTCACAAACAACTAACCATACCTACAACTAGAAGATATCATATAGACAGATTCAAAGCATTCTGTACCTAACAGCCCGAGGCATCCTGAATTTTATTAAAAGTTCGCCCCTCTAAGATAAGTTCTGTTTGATAGAAACCAGTTCCGAATGGGGGCCACCCCCTTACAATTAATGCGACCATTTACTGAAATTTTATTTCATCCATAAATGCGAACTCCCGTTATTTGATTATTAATAAAATGAGTTTTATTTTGGTGGCCATTTGCATAATTGTTTCATTTTCACTTCAGCCGACTGAATTCGATAAAGTCCGTGCTGAAATCTTTTAGGAAGAAATTAAACTTGAATTTACTGAATTTGCTCTGGCAGCAGGTTTTTAGTGCTTTCGTACGGAAAATTGCTTTTTTGTAATCTGAAAGATGGAAAGATTGCAGTTGGTATTATCATTATTAATGCTTTATGGTAAACGTTGAGCAATTGATATATTGTTATTGTTCTTCTAAAATAATTTCAAGGAAATATTTTAATTTCACCAAACCGTTAGTTGAGAATGCAAAGTAACGCATTGATTTAAACAAAAATGCTTGTTAAACAGCTATTTATTGCAGTCAATAAACAAATTAGAAATAAAAACAAATAGTTATTTTAAACGACGTTCGATTAAAACGTTTTTTTTTTTTAATTTTTGCATTGTTATCGGACCTTGATAAGTTTGCAAAGTTTTAAATTAATGCGACGTTTCGATTCAACCGATTCCTTATTTAAAATTAAATTAACTTTGAATAATAGCATGTAGTTTGCCGTAGAATTTAGGTAATTGAAAGATTGAATCATAAAATATGAACTAACCACTCAAACGTGAAACCAACGTTAGTGCAATACCTACAATTGTAAATATGTAGGTATACAGCAATAATTTTACAGTTACAATATGCAAATTAGTACAAGAAATAATTTCTAGCACGAACAGTAATTGTCGTTTTAAAGTTATGTTATTTCAACACTTAGCCGGTCCAGAAAGGACTGATCGTATATTGTAACTGGTCCTGAGACAGTTAGCAATCTACAATCGAAAGCGTTCCTGTAGAGTTCCATTCGCAAGACCAGCAATTACAAATCTATAGACATATTATTTGTGCTTATCTAATAATGTGAGACAAAATGACATTTCGTTATGTATCGCACTATTTAAATGACTTTCATTCCTCGTTTTGAGCTTAAATTTAGTTAATCAAAAAACTAACTAGAAATATAACTTACTACGATCACTTTGGACATTATTGTTTTATAATATAGACGGACAAACAGACATAACACCTGCCTGATGGTAACTTGACATAACTGAACTATACGTAGCTGCTCACAGAATTCCTTTCTGCTGGAACAATAGGCGTTCCACGGGTGGGCACGGGTCTCCCCCACAGCTGCAGCTCACTGTTAGCAGATGGATAGTGTTGCTTTTTTTATATGGAAAAAAATAACGAACTTAACTAAGTTACTAAGTTTAAAAAAAAAACCTTACCTTTAAAAGTTTAGGATTTATTATGAAATCAAGTTCTATAGAAGACAGCTTGAATTGTAACTGAACCATATGGTGGTCTAGTCTGTAATCTTCGATCTGAAGTGGCCTAGTGAACGAAGCCGTAGAGTTATTAGCAAGTCGGCCACAAGTACACAAGTTAAGTCAACTGTACAGGTTTATGTGGCGTAACCATTATGGTAATAGTAATTGTTGTAGGTAGTTTCATATTTATATTATTAAAAGTGAATGTAATGTAACTACCTACTGATTGAATAAAACAGTTGTCATCCGAACGTACTGGTTTCAATGTCACAACATGGTGGCAGCGGTAAATTTTATCGTTTATTTTGAGATTCGGGAGTTGCACAGTGCGTAAAAGTAGTAATTATACGTAGTACGGTTCGCGTCAAGTGTTGAGAGAATGGAACACGCGCGGCCACCGCCGGAATTGTGCGTGGATGGCAGCCCCGTCAGCCGGGCTGACGCGTGGAGGCGGTGGAAAATACAGTTTGACCTCTTTTTAAAAGCATCTGGTGTCCACAAAGAAGAAGCGGCAGTACAGTCGAGTTTACTTGTCAACCTCATCGGTCCCGACGGATTCGACATTTATCAAACGTTCGCACTAGATGACAAGGAAAAGGATGACGTCAAGGTGTTGATCAAGAAATTCGACGAGTACTTCGGAGTGAAACCAAATATAACCCTAGCGCGTTATAATTTTTTTACCCGTAATCAAGATCATGGCGAGTCTATCAGTCAGTACGTGACGGCCTTAAAGCTTCTCAGTAAACACTGTGAATTTTCCGTATTACAAGAGGATCTCATTCGTGATCGAATAGTTTGCGGTATCAGGAGTTCAGTGGTCAGGGATCGGTTGCTGAGAGCCGAGGACCTGACACTCGATAAGGCCGTGAAAATATGTCAGGCCGACGAGCTGTCGAGCGACGGCAACAGGCGACTGGAGAGTCGAGAGGCGAGCGGCGATGCGGGTTGCTCGAATATGGGCCTGGCTAGCGTCGACGCAGTGGAGACCCGCGGGCGGCGCGGCGCTGGCGGCGGAGGCGGCGCGGCGCTCGCGCAGGCTCGGCGCGCGGCGGCTCCCAACGCCCCGCTCCGCCCGCACCCCCCGCCGCGGCGTGCGCGCCCGGCCGGCGAGCGATGCCGCGGGTGCGGCCTGCGGTGCGATCCGGGAATATGTCCGGCGCAAAGTGTGAAGTGTTATGTGTGTCATAATTTTGGTCATTACGCAAGAATGTGTCAAGTGAATACGAGAGTGAAAAGGCTGTATGAGGTGGCTAAGAATAATATAAGGTGGAATAAGAAAGCTTCATCTTCGTAAACATAAATATTTGTGATATCGGCAAACTATCTATAAGATAGTGTACTTGGTATAATACACCTCTAGTTACACTGTCATCGTATAAAATCGGAAGAGGCGCGCGCGACAGCGTATCAGGTAAATACATATATTTACCCGGTTTATAGGAAACTTTCAAATCGTACCCCTGCACCCTGAGTAACATCCGTTGCAAGCGAACTGGGACCGACTCCAATGCCTTTTTAAAAATGCTTTCGAGAGGCTTATGATCAGTCTCAACGAGCACGTCTGCCTTCCCGAAGATATATTGGTGAAACTTCTCGCACGCGAACACGATCGCCAACATCTCTTTCTCGATCTGCGCGTACCGAGTCTGCGCGGCGGTGAGCGTGCGCGACGCATACTCGACCGGGCGGCCCCCCTGCAGCAGCACGGCGCCCAGCGCGCGCGCGCTCGCGTCCACGGACACCACCGCCGGCTGCGCCGCGTCGTACAGCGCCAGCACGGGCGCATTGGACACGAGCTCCTTGAGGGAACTAAAACATTTCTCATGGCCCGCTTCCCAACTCCAAGCTACGTCCTTTTTTAGAAGTTCCGTTAAGGGGTATGTGGACTCTGAATAATTTGGTATAAATTTATATAGGTAATTGATGGCCCCTAAAAATCTCTCCAAGGATTTTTTATCGGTAGGCGCCGACATACATTTTATAGCACTGACTTTGGCCGGGTCTGGTTTCATTCCGTTTTTATTAAAAACGTGACCTAAGTAAACTACTTCTTCGACGCATATTCTACATTTTTCTCTATTAAATTTTAAATTTATGTTTCGCGCCTTTTCTAACAACGCACGTAAGCGTCTGTCGTGCTCGGCTTTCGTACGACCCCAACAAATTATGTCATCAATAAATGAGTCGACGCCCTCCAGACCCTCCACTAGCAGTTGCTTAATCTTAGAATGGAAGACCTCCGAGGCGCAATTGACCCCATAGGGTAAACGCAAATACTGATATCTGCCGTAAGGGCTGGAGAACGTACACAAATCTGCACTCTCCGCATCTAGTTTAACGCACCAGAACCCGGAATTAGCATCTAAAACTGAAAAGTACTGCGCGCCGTGTAACTTAGCCGCTATCTCGTTCACGGTTGGAAGTTGAAAATGAGCGCGTTGAATGGCTCTGTTCAACGGTCGAGGATCTAGGCATATGCGTAAGTCACCGTTTTTCTTAGCCGCGATAACCACCGAATTGACCCATCTCGTCGGGTGATCCACTTTCCTAATGACGCCCAATTCGACCATCCTATTTAATTCAACCTGTAACTTATCTCGCATGTTCAAAGGAACCTTACGCGACGCGCTCACCTCCGGCTGGACCGATTCATCGACGACGATGTGGTACACTCCCGGTAAACAGCCTATTCCCGTAAACAAATCACTAAACTCCTGCATATCGATCGAGTAAACGCGTTTAATCAAACCTAACTCGGTGCACGCTTGTCGGCCCAGGACACTTTGACAATCGATATCAGCAATGGCGAATTTTAATATGTACATTCTATTTTTATACCACCACTTTAAGTGACAAATGCCTCTAACCGGTACAACATCACCACTATACGACTGCAATCTTACATTTGTTGAATCATTCAAAAAAGCAGGATCGAATCCCAACGACTTAAAACTATTGAAAGATAACACATTAATATCGGCACCCGTATCTAATTTAAACTTTTCATTGCCAAACTCACATCTTAAAGTCTCAAACCAATCGTCTTTTGTATTTAATCTTGAAATATTTCGCAGCATCGAAATGTAAAATGACTCACCGCTCTCGTCCCCCGACTCGGCGACCAGTTAAGAGACCAGTTATTTACAATTGATAGCGTCATATTTAAAAATAAACTAGTGCTAATTCCTTGCTCGCTTAGAAACGAGATGCTTGGTATAATACACGAAGGGCACCAGGGGATAGACCGGTGCGAGAGGCGTGCACGAGAGGTGTTGTTCTGGCCGGGAATTACCCGGGACATCGAGTTGTATGTAAGGCGATGTAAAGTGTGTCAGGTATATTCGAACGCGCACTGTAAGGAACCTATGCACCGCAAGCATGATACCCCTAGATCCCATGTAATTAAAAACAAGCGAGGAGTATTGTACCGACGTAATCGGCGACATTTGATTAGATGTGAGCCCGAGGGGAGAGCTGGCGGTGCGCACGGCACAGGGTATGATCCGAGTAGGTCCATGGTGTCACCAAGGGAACCGCATGACATGTTACGGAATAATCTTTGTTCGCCCGTTTACGATGAGAAGGAGTATTTGCCAAGTGATCAGTGCCTTCTGCAAGCACAACGAGAAGTTGGAGTAAGTGAGACACAAAATGAGCCTCCTCTCACTCGTAAAAGGGTGAAGAAAATTTCTAAACATGAAACTAATATATTAAAATAACATATTTTTGTGTAATTACCTGCCTATATTTAGTTTTTCGTTCTTTTTTTTTTCCTTTATAAAAATACTGTTGGGGAAAGTGAGTAGGTACCTACGTGTAAGAAAGCTTCATCTTCATAAACATAAATATTTGTGAAATTATTTACTTTGTCGGTTTATCTATTTAGGGGGAGATGTTGTAGGTAGTTTCATATTTATATTATTAAAAGTGAATGTAATGTAACTACCTACTGATTGAATAAAACAGTTGTCATCCGAACGTACTGGTTTCAATGTCACAACAGTAATCCCTGTTTAACGCTCAGTTGATGAAATATAATTTGAAGATAGTTAATAGTCCTTGAATGTGAAGTCTGCCAATCCACAATTGGCCAAAGCGGTGGACTGTGGCGTAATCTCTCAGATTCTGAGAGGACACCCGTGCCCAACAGTGGGACAAAGAAAGGGTTGTAATGATGATGATGAAATAGTCCTTGTCTAACATTTAAAAAAAAAAAGTGATAATCGCAGTTAGATTTTTATGATGTACTTATGTACCTATATGTTTTCATTGAAGTTATTTACAGGTTTTATAGCATTAGATTATAAAAGCTACGCTATGCTCAACTATATGCCATAGGTACTTACCTAATGTAAGGCATGGGAATCTCTCCTCCCACAGCCACAGCTGATGGAAGTCTAGATAGAATATACTCCATCACGCTGCAGAAGTATGATAGATATTAACTTTACTCTTCCACTAAAATTATTGAGGAAAAATTGATAGAAAGAAAAAAAGAAATTCTAAATTCATTTATCGTATGTCATATATTAGGGCGTTAGAAATTTAGATGCTGTTTTACGAGTGTGTTTACCACTGTACATGGAAATTAATTAACGGGACCTTCGAAATGCGAAAGGCTCAATAAATTTTAAAATAACTAACCTACAGCCTTTGCAGCTGATATACATAATACATAAGTAGACTGTGATAAAAACCAAAGATTCAATCAAACGGCGAGCAAATCTATGTAAATGACCAAATTAACTGTTAAATTATAGGATATTGATAACCAAAATCAAATAACTTCTCAAGTTTTGCACAACTCACCTGAGACTAGCAATGCCAAGTATCTAAACTTGGCGGGAAAAGCGGTTCTATTTTCATCTAGAACAAACTTGGAATCGTAATAGCTAGATACCGCACCTAGCATCCCTCAATAGATGTGCCCTAAAAGCGCCAAGTTTTACGCTAATATGTGTCCAGTTATAGAATTAAAGGATCCAAACCAGCCCTATTTTTAAAGCTTTTACTTAACTTCACTCGTATGTATTCATTCATTCATTGATTCATGTATGTCCTGGAATCTTGCAATCAATATTTCACCCACTTCCACTGAAGCTATCGAGCTGACATTTGGCACACATATTAGGTTCCGATGACAATGCAATAATATGGTACTGTCAAACTGATCTGATGATGGAGCCGGAAGATATTAACTGGAACTTCATGATGGAATATCGTATCATAGTCGTGTTTGCACTTGTGGTAAAGTCTTGTAATGAACTTTGACCACGATTAGGTTTTAAGGTCAAGTTATAAAAGCTTTTTAAAAAAAAAATTTTTTTACAGTAGATATAGTTATTACTCTATTGAACACATACTTACACTTGAAATTGTCACACAGTGCCTTCCCATTCAGTAGCAATTGTACATAATTTGTGTGAAATCTATTTTTTCTTATTTAGTACCTTATAAACACAAATACCATAAATAAAATTGAATTTATAAAAAGGAAGAAACTAGAAATACAGAAATGTAAGATACGTGTTTATATTAAAACAATTCTAAGTGGTACATACTTTACGGACTAAAAAGAATCAATATAGGTACGTTGGTATATGCAGGACCTTTTCGAGACCGACTTGTACTCACAACATGCATCATATACATGTTATCCATTTGATTTTATGTTCTGATTGTCAAAACAAACAGTAAACACAGAGACCCACACATAAAAGTTTGTATAAATGCCAAAATAAATTGTATCACTACAACAGTAATTTTTATAATAATTACTGTAGTATATATAATATTATAATTTATTAGAGATTTTAGAAATATCGAACATGTACTTTTATAGTATGTCAACTATTTACCATACGATATCTAGTAACTCTAAGCCTGTGGTGTCTAGCAATATCTCAAACAATATTCATCGCGGACAGCGTTCCAAAGAGCGGGCTCGTTTGACACCCGCTTTGATTTGTCACCCATTACGAATTGTTCGCAACTTCGGAACGAATTTGATCTTCAGTCCGACTCGTCAATCCATGAATAGATCAAATGTAGTCTGAGTAATATAGATCCCTTAATTACTTCTCTGAACTTCGGCAGAATGTGTTTGTCAGATGAAATTTAGCAATATAATCTTTCTTTTGATAAACATTCCTATATTTCCTTAGCCTACCTACCTATTTCAGTCCTAAGTACTAAAAGTGTAGTTTTTTGCTGGAGAGAGTAGGTATATGTAATTTGTGAATTGTGTTACCATTACGATACTCATGGCTTTAAACTGAGCTAGTATTTAGCATCACAACCTTTGATCACACAAGAAAATGCATAGATACTGCAGACTACTAACAAATTTTAAAAAAGCTATTATTTTGCGCTAATTTAAGTTGTTCATAGAAAAATTAGACGAATTTCAACTAATCTGTGATCCTAGTGATCACAGAGTAGTTGAAATTCGTTAAAAGCCGCTTCTTTAATTTCTATGCTTTGGCGTAGCGTAGCTGACATATGAATGTCTTGTCAACAGCGGCAGATCTAAATCGCATTTGAACTAATTAAAAATACTGTATCTTGTTTTCTTCCTTAATTGAAGATCCCAACTAAGTATTATTCCTGTACTGAACATTGATTTGTTCACATAATGACCATCAGGCGAAGGTCACTGGAATGATCGAGACTCCTATGAATATTGTTATAGGACTGTCGCAGTTGTTATTGGTGGAGTCCGATAGGTGATTCTGTATTTTCATTTAATATGTTACTCACATCAAAATTCATAAATAAGCTTACTATTACATCCTGGAACATACAAACATGTAGTGGATCATGATGTAATGTTATGAATGACTTTTTACACTTGAGGCAATAAAGATTATGATTATCTAGGATTTGAACGCGTACCTACTGGTTGTAGAGGCACACCAAACTCTTAACCAGCCAGCTATCACCGCTTACCACAGCACGATCACTTGCAAGAATACCAATACAAAATAGATTACAAGCCATAGTATAAACACGCATCTTATTATAAGCAAGTCACCTTCTTCATTACCGCTGGCCAACTCGCACTTCGTTACGAACCGTACACGACGGTGGAATTGAATCGCATTCACGTTTAATAGCCAGTAAACACCGCTCCACTTCTATATTATCTGGCTGGGACCTTTTGAAATAATTAACTTTTACAGAGCTGATATTACCACCTAGCAGGTGTGAAACTGAACAAGAAACTTTTATAAATAAAAATAAAAGCATCTAACAAAAGACATAAATTAATGAAATGATTAAAAACATATTAGAACGTCATTTTAATAATGCACAAACGAGACACTTTAAAAATAAATAATTGAAATTTAAAAAAAAGAATCTTTAAATAAATACACTATTATCTAATTGAATGACTATCTCTTCCAAATAAGAATCATTTTAATTTTTTGTCACAGATTTTATAATCGGTATCAGATGCATGTTTGCTATGTTACATCCACAAAAAATATCACAGAACAACCTACAGACTACAAGACGGAGATATCCTAGTATTTTCAGACACTGGTAAATCTACTAACCCGCATTTTACCGCATTTTACCAGTATGTTGCACTGTTGCTCTCACCGATTTACTACAGAGAAATAAGTCTTTATTCTATGCTTCCACTGAGAAGATGTCGAACTTAGTGATGGTTGACATGAAAATTTTCACTTTCACTTTCATTTTCGTTTCATGGTTTGAAATCTGTTTGTGTATTTCACATGAACACTTTTTAAATTCAAACTACTTTATTGTTGTCTACACAACAATACATAAAAAATCTTAATAACTTGAAAAATAAATGAAAAATAGGCCCATATATTTTTCATGTTTTAAATATTCTTTGTCTTCTTTTTTTTATTATTTATTTTTATATCACCAATTTGGCTCTGTCATATTGTAAACGTAGCAACTCTATACAGATCCTCATCATTAAACCGGCAAGCCGGAATGCAGCTAGGTTGTTAACCTGTCCCGCGTTTACATCTGATACCTGATACGCCAGTATCTTTGTCTATCTGCTACCTAACTAATGCCCCCGATATTATAATGAGAACTGATAAAACATGGTGACGCAACATTCAACACTCCCACACAGTACGGTTGGAAAACATCTTAGTACTATGTTCGCTCGCTGCGACCCATTGACGTCCCACTGCTGGGCGCGGGTCTCCCCCACAGACGCATCTGCGGGAGGTCTAGAGCATACTCCACCACGCTGCTCCAATGCGGATTGGTGGAGGGGTTAGTGGCCAACCCAGTGTCGAATGTTCTCAAGCCACCCGAAGGTCTTCGACAAGGCTTAACGACTGTTTCCAACATTGAAAACAACCGGGACCGACGGCTTTACGTGCCCTCCGATGCACGGTAGCGTCCATGAAATTTTGCCACTAGCGGTCACCTATCCACAAACCGACCGCGCCCGTCGTTGCTTAACTCTTTCGATCACATTGAATCGACTCGAGCCATTGGGCTATGGACGCTACAGTACCTACTATGTTACTGAGAAGCAAATTATTCGGTAGCAGCAGCATTGTACCGATTTCAACCCTACTAGTTCAGGGTTCAACGCATAAATCTTTCGTCATTTGCGAGTTAAACAATCACCTATATTGAATTTTGTATACAGCGAGAAAATCTTTCATGTTTATTTGATAATCCCATCCGATATAAAGTAGATATATTATTATTGTTACTTTACAGTCTTCGAATAGTTCCATAAACTGATTACTATTTACACACGCATCTTCAAGAGTAACAATGCAGCTGAGATCGACTTAGAACAACAACACTTAATAACAGGACTAATAAAATGGACACTTACATTTCCCACTCTCTTTGGCATGTTCAAATGCTATTTATAATATTCATACAAAAAATCTTGTAAAATCTGCAAAACCTCATTTGACCTTATCATACTGAAAATAAAAAATTATGTTCATAATTTTACCTAATTAATTATAATGTATTCGCATTAGTGATTGGTTCTTAAACGGCATGCTGCTCCTAGTTATTTTATAAATAAATAAATTTTTGGCTTTCTTTGGAAACAAATATTATCACATAATAATTGGTACTTGAGTCTTTGTAGCCAAATAACATTTTGTGTTAGTCATGTGTAGACGATTTAGGGAGTTCCATTTTTACGAACATGCGCATTTTGGAATTTTCAAAGATTTTATGTTTCAAGAATAAGCAGAGTACTGAATGTTAGTTAAATAAATGTTGGTCGGCATAAAATATCATTTAAAGATACGTCTTTGTAAACAACGCGAAATATAAAATTAATGACCACTTCTATATCCGAATTCTTTGGTGAATAATAGACCCGAGTAAGGGTTTTTAAAAAGTGGCGACTAATTTATACGACACTTTTGGATTTATAGGTTAATTTATTGAGGATAAAAGTCGTAACGGATACGAATCTACGTGACTTATTAAATTAGTCACATGCGACTGAATTGTCGCCATAATTCCCAGAAATTCAATGACTTAGGTCCGGCTTGGAACTGGAACAAGATTTCGTATTTTGCTCGTAACGGAGCGGAGTAGTCAGGATTTGATGGCTTAACTTAAGCCTTAAGCTGAGTACATTTTGAAACTAGTTGCATAAGCGCTGTGACACATAGCTAAGCTAACCTACAATCCATAGGCGTCCCATTATTTGGCACGGGTCTTTCACACTGCCACAGCTGGGAGGGGACTAGAGCATTCTCCGCCACGCAGTTCCAATGCCGATGGTGGACACTGGGTTGGCCACTACCCCAGTGGCGTGCTCTTGGGCTTTGAACCTAGACCCTCGAGTGAGAGGGCGGATGTCAATTGGCCAGTTACACCTTATAGAAAATCTAATGCTTTCTGACGTAGCCATGACGTTATCATGCATTTTTTCGTTTTTTTTCTCCGAAATGAAATAGGTAAGTACCTACTATAAAAATTTTAAATAAATATTTTTGTACTCATGGTGCAATAATAAAGAAACGGTATTTTTTAGTTATATATTTTTAAATTGTCAATTGGTTGCAACCGAGAACTTAGACAATATAATACGGACTGAACCTCGTATTATAAACATCTCTAATGATCACCGCACACAGAATTTATTTCTATGTATAAACGCATACACTTCAACCAGTATTTTCAATTGGATCTCTTCCGTTTGCTACTTACTGCTATTATACCATAAAAAAGGTTCTTTCACACGAACCGACTGAAGTTCTTTATTTTCCCCATAAATACCTCTATTGCCTTGCCATTGAACGGAAGCAAATAAAGCGTAGAGGTTTAAAGTTTTAATTAAAAGGGAGGGTAATTAGACACGCTCCGTGAATATGTTAATTAATCCACGGGTTAATTCTTCAAAACACCATTGTTCTTGCTCGCTGTAAAAATCGCATTTCGCTGTGAGGCATTTGTGTGGTATAAAGGACATAAGAGGTCCTTATAGTGGTGTTTTACCTTTCATTTGCAGACTGTTCTCTTAGAGGCTTATTAGATGGTTTTCCTTACAAAGTTTTATTTAAAATAAAAATTAGGATTGCTTAACATAAGATATGTGTGTTAAAGTAAAAGATATTAAAAATTAAAAATATCAATGCAGTGCATCCTTACTAATATATAAATTCGAAAGCATGTTTGCTGGTTTGTTGTTTTGGTTAATCGATAATTAACTATCGATCGATTTTTAATCGATTGATGGCTATCTCGGATTATGTTTGGCCGAACTGCGGGTCAGCTAGAATTTGATTAGTGGATCTTTGGAGTAGCTTACAGCGATGACAGCTCAGTGGGTATCGTATTTGACTCACAATCGAGCGGTCCGGGTTCAAATCCAAGCGGCACGCATCTGATGACTTTGACATGACTTTTCTAAATAATGTGCGTTTTATGAAATTAACATTTAATATCATCCGATGTAATGATGAAGAAAACATTGAGAGGAAACCTGCATGCCTAAAAGTTCTCTATATTCTTCTCAAAGTCATGCCAATCCGCAATTCGCAACCCTTTTAACCGTCCCCACTAGTGGCCACCAGACTTTTCTCGGAGCGTTAAGTCCATACTCCACACTGGCCAAATTCGGATTGGCACACAGTGGCATTGCCAAACAAACTAACCGAAAAGAAATAAAAAAAGTTCTTAAATTACGCCAGTCATTCAATTGCGCCTTGGTCAGCCTAGGTTCATACAAAAGCTAAGTAAGTAGGTAAGTACCAATGCAATATTTATTTTAAACCAAAATGTAATGAAGCCTTTAGGTAAGACATCTCCGTGATACAAATAAAATATCAACTGCTTACATAACACGACACAACGATGAAATACCGAATTCAATTACGATCAATTCTAATATTATTACAATTCAGTTAGCAGCGACCTCGGTAGATAATTATAAGCTATTGTTGCTGTCTAGCATTATACAGCTGAAGGACGTTGAGCCGGTGCCAGTGCAATGTGCATTTCGGAACCGCATTCCAAATCTTAGAAATACAACCTACTACTTATGAAGGCAGTGTGTATTATTACGTTAAAGTAAGTGTGTAAGTGTATATGTAAAAGTAAATGATATTAAGATATTTTTAATTTTTAATATCTTTTACTTTAACACACATATCTTATGTTAGGCAATCCTAATTTTTATTTTAAATAAAACTTTGTAAGGAAAACCATCTAATAAGCCTCTAAGAGAACAGTCTGCAAATGAAAGATAAAACACCACTATAAGGACCTCTTATGTCCTTTATACCACATTATTACCTTTTTTTTTTTTTTTTTTGTCGAGGGGGAAACCTTCAAAAGGTACCCGGTGCCGTGGGAGCAACACAGGGTTATGTGGGATTTACCGCACTAAAACCCCCCCGGTGGCCTTCCTCGGCGCTATGTGGAGGACTCCGGGGTCTCCAATGGAACGCAACCGGAGTCCTTTTAGCGCGGTGCCCTTCATGTGCGGGCTCTGCTTGGGAGGTACTGCCCTCTCCCTAATCTGCCCTTGTTACGATGGTATGCGGCCACACATACCGTCGTCCTGCTCGGGGCTACTGGGTGGGCGGTTTGAGCTCCCACTCTAGCCGCCCGTAACCCCGAAACCCCCTTTTAGTCGCCTCTTACGACAGGCAGGGGATACCGTAGCTCGTATTCTGGTCCCGAGCTACAGGGACACCACATTATTACCTATCTATACTTCTTCTTCTTCTGTAGCGTCCATAGCCCAATGGCTCACGTCGGTTCAATGTGATCGAAAGAGTTAAGCAACGACGGGCGCGGTCGGTTTGTGGATGGGTGACCGCTAGTGGCAAAATTTCATGGACGCTACCGTGCTTCGGAGGGCACGTAAAGCCGTCGGTCCCGGTTGTTTTCAGTGGTGGAAACAGTCGTTAAGCCTTGTCAAAGACCTTCGGGTGGCTTGAAAACATTCGACACTGGGTTGGTCACTAATCCCTCCACCAATCCGCATTGGAGCAGCGTGGTGGAGTATGCTCTAGACCTCCCGCAGCTGCGTCTGTGGGGGAGACCCGTGCCCAGCAGTGGGATGTCTGTGGGTCGCAGCGATCTATACTTCTATACTAATATTATAAAGAGGAAATATTTGTTTGTGTCACACAAAAACTACTCGACCGATTTCAAAAATTCTTTCACCATTAGAAAGCTGCATCTTCACTGAGTGACATAGGCTATGTAATATTACTAGGTGTAAACGAAACTATTGTTATGTCTAATTCCACGCGAGCGAAGCTGTGGGCGTCCACTAGTATTAAATATATGGAAAATTCGTTGGTCTAGTGGTCGCAAACGCGACTGCTAAGCTAGAGGTCTAGGGTTCAATCCCCGTCGAAAAACAACTATTGGGTTTTTCTAACTTGAAATGGCCGGTAGTGGCTTGGAGAGGATTTGTGTCTGTTAAATGGCAATGGGCTTACCACTTATTACTAAACATAACATCGTACACATCTCTGCCTACACCTTCAGGAATTGCAGGCGTTATATTATATTATGAAAATATTATCACGGTTAAATATTATCACAGCTATGGGAGGTGTAAAGCATACTTCACCACGCTGCTCTAATGCGGATTGGTGGTGGGGTTAGTGCTCAACCCAGTGTCGAATGTTTTTAAGCTACCCGAAGGTCTTCGACACGGTTTATCAGGTTTTTTTTTTTTTATGGAATAAAGATAGCAAACGAGCTTGCAGCACCACCCATCCGCTGCCGCCCATGACAACTGTGACTGACTTTGAACAAGACTCAATTAGGGACTGGGATGGTTAGTCCAATTAGTTAGTAGGTATGAGGACTGGGGACTGTTAGTGATAGTTAGTCCTGTTAGTTGGTGTTAGTAATAGTCCAGTTAGTACTTGTTAGTAGGAGTCTCGAGTCTCGTTCTAAGTCAGTCACAGATGTGTTGCTACCCTTGAGGACTAAGATGGTCGCCTCTAAAGAAGTGTAACCGGAATCCACACCTTTCCAACCGGACCACAATTGCTTTAAAAACAATTATTACACGGCAGAAATGGTACTAGGTACCGTGGCGGGCGGTGGTACTGCCCCGGGCGAACTCTATATGGAACCAATTAGCTTTCATATAAAACCTATTTGGTTCCCTATAGGCTCTACCACCTGTTTTTACAATTGAATAAAACCGGTAAAGGTAGCTTAATGTGTCCTTCAAAGCACGGACATGAAATTTTGCCACTAGGGGCGACCCATGCACAAACCGACCACGTATGTTGCTTAACTCGGTTGATCGTATACGATCGACGCGGGCCATTGTGCTATGGACACTTCATGTATGTACTGTGTACTGCTACTGATTCTCACCCAAAATAAATATTGATCTTAACAGGCATGTATTGGGAGCCACCAATAGTGTACAAATATCAATAGGGAACTTTTCTATTATCACTTGTGTGCGACTTAATTCGAACACTTATCGCCTCGCTGCCTACCTATCTTGTTTGATTTAATAAAGTGTTGGCTAAGAGCTTATCCAGTTTATTGGTGGCTGTTTATTGGAATACATTTTAGGCGTCAAGCTTGTTTACATTAACTAATATTGTTAAGGCTTATAAATACTCACGTAGGTATTATAAATGTCAGGACCTTATAAAATGATACAATGTAACGAAATTAGATTTTAAATTTGAATCTATTAAGATCAATTATTCGTTTTTTATGGTACCTAACTATAATAATATAGCAAAGAAACTGCAGCAACACTGTCCGCTGCCGCCACTGACATGTAGGAGTTTCGTTCCAAGTCGATCTTGTAGATTAATTGCTATCCTTCAGAACGAAGGTCCTTCAGAAAAATTGGTTTAGAAACAATTTTACACGGAATAAATAGGTACCTAATATAATTTAATATCAGTTCTCTTCTTTATAGGTACACTAGTGGACGCCCGCAGCTTCGCTCGCGTAGAATTAGACCCATTAACGACGTCTACCCGTCTAACGACTTCAAAAACGGCAAAGTTTCATACTAACTTTGCACCCCCGTTTTACCCCCTTAGGGGGTGAATTTTCAAAAATCCTTTCTTAGTGCTCCCCTACGTTATAAAAGGAACCCCTGTGCAAAATTTCAAGTTTCTAGCCCTTATAGTTTAGGCCCTGCGTTGATATGTCAGTCAGTCAGTCAGTCAGTCAGTCAGTCAGTCAGTCAGTCAGTCAGTCAGTCAGTCAGTCACCTTCTCCTTTTATATATATAGATTTATTAAATTAGCAAATAATTGCACGTATAAATACATAATGTAAAGCCATCAAAATGTTTTGCGTGCAGAGACTCCGAAGCGAGCACTCTATTACCTCAGCCGGACCCAGTAAGTGACAACGTCGATTTTCGTTACGCAAACTGGACGAAGCCTAAGGCGTCCATTCATTAGTTGACCAATTACGTACTACAGAATGTCGGTTGATTACAGACTTACTGCGCCGGAGGCCGAGCGTTCAGCAGATGCCACTTTTTTCTTTGTTCAATGGGAATTCTCGTGGAATCCGGAATTTTCGACGGCCGAAACATGAGAGCCGTTCTGAACAGATGGTGTCGTGTTTCGCGTCACGATTGATTGGTTATAAAACGACGGAAAACCGTGTGAGGCGTTTGGGTGTCATTTGTTGTGGGCTAGTAGGTACCTAAGCGAGCTGGCGGTAAATTTAATAGTAAGCATTGAAACTCCTGACAGAATTAAACTAGCTTATATTGTAATATTAATTGTAAACTGCAGGCCAGGTAGGTATCATGATGGTTTCAATGCTCTATCAATGATACTATCATCTCACAACTGAGAACTCTAGAGCGTTTTCGAATTCATTTTATAGTCAACTAGTGGACGCCCGCAGCTTCGCTCGCGTAGAATTAGACCGATTAACGACGTCTGCCCGCGTTCGGGTTGCCCACTTGAATTCAAAAACGGTAAAGTTTCATACTAACTTTGCACCCCCGTTTTACCCCCTTAGGAGGTGAATTTTCAAAAATCCTTCCTTAGTGCTCCCCTACGTTATAAAAGGAACCCCTGTGCAAAATTTCAAGTTTCTAACCCTTATAGTTTAGGCTCTGCGTTGATATGTCAGTCAGTCAGTCAGTCAGTCACCTTCTCCTTTTATATATATAGATTTAAATTTTTTTTTTCGAGATGATATAGTTGTTATTGACCCTAATAGCCTATACCTACAGCGTCACCAAACACGAACTCAACTTTGTGTATGAATTCATAATTTAATGTAATTCCTAGTTGGTGTAGTATAGTGGTCACAAGCTTGATAGCTAAGCTAGAGGTCCTGGGTTGAATCCCCGGCTCGGCTATCAAGTATTGGGTTGTTCTAGTTTAAAATGCCGGGTAGTAGCTTGGAGTCTGGATTTGTGTCCGGTGTATAGCAATAGGCTCACCACGTATTACTTGGGACCTAAAAATAACTGGTAAAAAGTGATTGTACTACATAACTCTGCCTGCGTGTTATGATTAAAACTAAGTTAATTTAATCCTATAGTAATCCTGTAGTAATCGCACTTAAAATAACTTCCGTACCATGATCTTTTATATAACTGGATTTAGTTTTGATCCTTACCTATCTACCATCAACGACGGGTTTAACATTTTCACGCTTGTAGGAACCATTAAATACAAAATTCACATTACATCATTTATTAATTACTAAGTAATTGTGCAGACAATTATGTAATAAATCATAACCACCTAATTATTTATCTGCAATCATGATTCGTTTTTAACATTATTTACACGCTTTACCAGACCACAATGTTAATTCTGATGTAAATTAACTTAAAAGTTGTCAATATTATTATTTAATACAGTTACGAGTAGTGGAAGACTTATTAATGATTCAGCAAAATCATCATTCATATTCGCGTTAAATGTGAAGGCATGTAGATATGAGATATAAATTTAATAAAATATGTATGTTCAGAAAGCCATATTATTACATAATATTATCTACTACTATATATACATATTACTTGAATAGCTAACATAACACTGACAATGGTATCTATGACTTGTATATACCTAGGTTTCTGAACCGCATAATTAAATATTCATTTTTAGTCACATAAATCACAATTATAATTTTCTATAATGATCATCTTTCATTCCTCTTATTCTATCTATTATTTTGACCGCTTAATAACTCTCTTGCTTGTTGTTGCTTATTAGGTGGAAAATAATAATTATACTGACATTAAAATTATGTTAAACTATAACTAAAATAAAAACTATAAACTAAAGCTTACAAATAAAACATAGAACCTATATGTTATAAGTAACTAATCAGTAAAATCATTTCAAGTGAATTAATTTCATTTTAAAAATTATACCAAAATATTACATATATCCACAACCAATAAAATCTATGTACACGATGCTATGGTGAAATTAATTCAAAGAAAATTTAAATTGAGCAGGTGTTCAAAAGGAACGATAATTTTCGTATCTTTTTCATACGAAACATTTGATTTAAAGGACATAATTTATGTATTAGTATATTATTATATGTAGTTTAACCATAATTGTGGTAAAAACCTACAACGGTATAATTTCCCACAATTCCCAGGTAAACCAGAACAAAATGTACCCAGTTGATCCCATACGTTCGGCCGTTACGACACGCGGCAATGATACCGGCTTAAGACATTTGAGGACATAAAACCACTACCAAATGGTTCCGGCCAGTTTCTAGTAAAGGTCCAATTTAATAAAATACAGCGTTTTTGATCAAAATTTGTGTTTAATTTTTCACGATGGGTTTACAGCAGGCTCAGAAGTCATTTATTTCTTATTATGCAAATCTTAGAAAAGTCATTGCCGTTCGCGTGGATGAGACTTAAACCCTTACTCTCCCGAACATCCCGAATCAGAGGCCAAATTTCAACCACTGTGCTATCATAACTGTTAGCAAATTCGTCAAAAAAATGTATGAGTCGAAATTTGCGTTATATCTATCAATTTAAGACGCTGTAGACCCGCCGAGACCGCGTTTGCTAGTTTTTTGAATCCATGGGAAACATAAAAAACAGTGATTTAAAATTCTAAAAATAATATATGTCTTATTTAAGAATCTGTCGAACATCCAGTCGGGTTCAGTAACACAATTAGATTAACTTTACTCGATATAAAAAAATCCCAAAGTTACCCCTTTTTCTAATGTTTAATCTATCTTATCAGCTACAAAACAAACGTTTAATTTTTATTTTTATATGAATGAAAAGATAGTAAGATTGTCTAGATCTAGTCGTAGATTTCATCTAGATAAAATGATTAAAATAATTACTATGTTGAAATATCTATCAAATGCGCGAGAAATCCAAGCAGCCCAATCGCGAGTCATACTTCAGTCGCGCGTCGGCGCTCTTAGACGGTGGACCTGTGTCAGTTTTTTCCGCGCAATCATATATTTAATCCGTCAAATGCAGCTCATAGCTCATGTCAATAAAATGCCACAGTAAAAGTAAAACAGTAGGTGGTAGAGCCTATAGGGAACCAAATAGGTTTTATATGAAAACTAATTGGTTCCATATAGAGTTCGCCCGGGGCAGTACCACCGCCCGCCACGGTACCTAGTACCATTTCTGCCGTGTAATAATTGTTTTTAAAGCAATTATGGTCCGGTTGGAAAGGTGTGGTTTTCCGGTTACACTTCTTTAGAGGCGACCATCTTAGTCCTAAAAGGTATTTAATACATTGAAAGTTTTATTATAACGCATTAACTATCTAGTTAAATAAAGTTTATTTAAATATCACAAAAAATCACCGGAATGAGCCCGCAGACTTTGACAATTGAAAGTGTACACTGTCAAACCATTTTTTGACAATGTTGACTATAGCTAAATTTTTTACACTTTATTACTTCAATTCTTAATTTATTATATAGTTGACGTTTTGATTTCTTTTTTTTATCTTTCTTCTTTCCAATATAGTGCATTCTCACGTATTCATATTTTTCAATCACAGCTTTCAGAAAACTTACTCTGTGGTTAAATATGGCTGGTTACTCTAGAGAATGTTGATGGATTTCTTTAAAAATATTAATGTTTATGAAACCTAACAACATCTCCAGGAATTCTAGAATAAATTAATTGTATTATACTAAAAATCCAAATCAAACTAAACATATTTAAATCTATACATATATAAAAGAAAGTCGTGTTAGTTACACTATTTATAACTGAAAACGGCTGAACCGATTTGACTGAAAATTTGTGGGGAGGTAGCTTAGAACCAGGATACTTTTTATCACGTTCCGTTTGATTTTTTTTATGTCAGTTGAAAATTTGACAATTTGAATTTTTGAAGTCGACAGGTGTGTTTGTTTCGAGTTTCTATAGGCTAATAATTGAGCCGATATTATCATTAACAATACCATACTGCGACCAAGACGGTCAAATCTTTACTGACAAAGACGCAATGCAAATAGGATTCGAAACATTGCGAATCAAAGGACTGAAGAAGAACAACAAATTGTTCTTGAAGAGCGCTTGTTGTAGTATGGCTCAACAAGTTCTCAATCACAGTGGATTAAGTTTCCACAATGTGCCCAAGAAGTAAACTCTATTAAAAGAAGGTGAGAAATGGCATTCTGCTTAGCAAGATACCTTGTTACGACGCAATTATTGGACAATGTAACGTCAATTCTAATTTCAAACGCAATTGTATTCAAGAGTATGAAACCAAATAACACTCAAGATGTGATTGGAATCACATTGATGTTGGACAATAATTGATGTTGTTTTCAAGAGAAAGAGTCCTGATCTGTGCCAGATCGTATGACTTATTTTGTTTCGTATAATAAATTTCCTATTTAATCCTATCCTATATTATATTTCTCTAAAATAAAAATCTGCTGAAAGGGATACAGTTTTTATCGCTGGAAGACGCGCTAACAGCGTTCGAGAAGGCAGTGGAAGGGGTGTCTGCGGCGACTGGAAAAAATGTTTCGAAAATTGGTTCAGACCCATGAAACTTTGTAAAGAGGATGGTGGAGGGTTCTTTGAAAAGATTTAATTAAAATATTTTATCCATAGAAGTTAGTTTTTTAGTTTCTCTAAACTTTCTTTGTGTTCCACGTACATAAATAAATAAATATTTATGAACAATCCCACCACGTTAACCTAGTCCCGTGGTAAGCTCGTAAGAACTTGTAATACGGGTATCAGATAACGGAAATAAATGTAAGAAATTTTATATTACAGAAACAAATGTCTTGTCCAAGGCGGGATTCGAACCCGGGAACCCTTCCTTGGGTGTCGGCCGTCAAACATACAATATAATAAAATAAAGGTATAGAATATTAAGATTAAGAATATTAGATATTATAAAATTGTACCATTTGAAGTAAATACACTTTTTTACAAATAAATATTTTTGCATTTGTATTATCTTTCCTTCTGTTAGAATACTGTAGTCATATTGATATCACTGTACTGTGACATCAGTGCTACGGCCGCCTGCCGAACTTTTGGCGTGTAACACATTGACAGCTCCCCGCGGATTGCCCCGCACCTCACCCCCTCAAATCGGCTCGAACGCCGGAATATAGGGCCTTAACTGCTTTCGACTAAAAACGTACCTTGAAGTTCCTTGCATAATTATGCCTGAGTTGGAATGATCATTATGATCTTTTTTATTGACAGTTGACACGGTGGGCTGGTGTGACTCGTGTTCATAGGCGACGCTGACCACTAACCACTGGTCTATCTGAATATTCCATCCATCCATTCATCAACCTTTTGAGGTCCACTGCCGGACATAGGCCTCTCCTAAACGACATCACTCCGACCGGTCCTCTGCCTTCTGAATTCCCGCCGTCTTCTTCAGGTCGTCTGTTTACCTTGTCGAAGGGCGATCTGTAGTCCGTTTTCCGAGTCGTGGTCTGTCTGCTTATTCACTTTATTTAATTTTATACAAAGTTTTGTAAACGATAACAAAAATCGTCTTTCTCTTACAAGTTGTACTAAGACCGCTGTGGTAATAAAGAAGTAGTGAGCCTGTAGCTATTGTTGATCTCTACACGAAACAGGTTCATCTATGAAGTAGATAAGGACACGCCATCGCTTAACTTACACAGAAATGGTTGTTTTGAAGAAATTCAACCGTCCCACTAGCTTTTATATCCTAGCAAAGTAGCTTCTGTCTTAGTATTAAATAAAAACTACAGTAAAACAACATATTTGCAATGAAATGGTTCATGAATATCACTAATAGGTAGGTAAAGTGTATACGCACTCAAAAGTACCAGTTCAATTAAAATCATAGATTTAGAATACCACATTAGAATCTTGGACAGTTCACTCATAAAATCATTCCCACACTCCCATTGACAGGATTAAAGCACATTTGTTTTTACAACCATCTGAAAGGCTAATAAAACTACCGTTTTATAGGGACATTACATCGTTCGTACGGAACAAAGTAAAATGCCTGTAACTCCCACATGCGACAGTGTTCAATACGATACTATCAAATATCCTATTGGAACAAGTTACCGCTTTGCAGATTGAAATCCGCATCGCTCTGCCTACTTGTCTGACGTTCAGTAACAAAAATATACGATTTTTCTCTATGCTGTAGAATGTTATGAAGAAAATGAAAATGAAATGATTTGGAAAAAAACGATTTTATATTTCATGCCCTTACTCTTACCACAATTTATATCGACATTTGTAAACAAAAGCAAAATATTGAGATATACTTGTATATGTAACACACATGTTGTCTCGTAGCTATAGAGATGTACATAAACACTCCTTTAAATATTAGATGTATGAAATATAGTTCATATTAATATTAAGTTGTCAAGGCTTTACAATATTTAACATTTGGTTATTGAACAACCAATAAAATTAAATAACATAATTTAAAGTATCGTAGGTTTAATTAAATGTACCTATCGTAAGTTAATTTGAACATAATTTAAAGTAACATAAGTTCTATTGCAGCTGAATAAAAATTCAAGTAAATTGTGCTATTTTAATTACTTGTTTACTATTTATTGTGTTTCTTATCCTTATTAGGCTACATCATTAAAATAATGAAAATAAAATTATAAATATATTTTTTACTCATTTATTTTAGTAAGTATATACTTGGATTTATATACATATATATAAACATAAAAAATATACTATGTATACCTATAATAATATGACTAGGTACATAATAAATATAATTTGACTAGACTATATTTCTTCTTGGACATAATTACATTAAGAACATTGCAATATTGAGCTTAACTCGTTAGAATGAAACAGGTGGCTTATGCCGCGATCTATTTTACTAAAATAAGTTACGTGGTTTTATTACATCGCAATTTTACACAATGGTACAAGGGTACAAATTGGCGTGATGTGTAAAACGATAAACGGTAATGTACCGAGATGGCTGTACCGTGTTAGATACGACCTTACAAGGAAGGGTTATTGTTGTTGGTACAGAAATAGCTTCAGTAAAGTCACTTACACAGAGAGTAACTGCTAGAGAAAAAATATTGAAAAAAAAAATCGAATTGTAGCGCTTGAAATCAAATTCACTGTCACTTTTAATCGCAATAATCTTGGTAAATTTATTATGTTGTATTCAAACACGAATTTGATTTTCTTCCCACGGTTTAATTGATGTGCCAGGTCTACATTTCTCTATCATCATCATAATCACACATAACATAACATCACGCTTGTATTTTCCGAAGGCGTAGGCAGGTAGAGGTGTGTGTGTATACACCCACTTTTCACCAGTTATGTTTAGGTTCCACTTTGTTAGGTTAAGTTTGCTACTGGGCATTTCAAGTTAGAAAAACCCAATGTTGTTACCCGACCCAACTATCCAACCCAGGAAGTCGCGGTTACGGCAGTACTACTAGACTAACGAGGCATCATTAGTCATTTGACAGGCGGTAAGTTGGCGCAATCGGTGGTGACCCTGTCTGTTGCGCCAGGTTCGAATCCCACTCAGGACAAATATTTGTGTGACAAACACTTGAATTTGTTTTTTATTGTTATCTATTTAAGTATGTGTTTAAAATATCTATGTACGTATACCAGTCTCTGACACCCTTATTACAGGCTCGCGCCTACTTTGGAGTCAGACGGCCGTGTGTGAGAATGTCGAAGATATTTGATAGATATTTATTTATTTGAACAATCCACCATGCTGACTAAATGCGGATTGGATGACGTCATATACTTGGTGAATATTAAGGAAATCTCTCAGGCATGCAGATTCTCTCTCAACTCATCTCAATTTTCATCCATGAGGACATTGAGTGACATAATATAAATTCTTAAAAAAGCATTCCAATGATTAAAACATCGAAACATTTAGCGTGGCTGATTGGATTTGAACCCGGACTCTCGCAATGATGAACAACCCAGCCGCTGGCTGTCATCTATGCATTCAAAATACTGATTGGAGTATAATATAATGAAAGTATTGCTGCCAATTCATGTGGAGGAAACGAAAGTCACAAGACTTGGCGATAATATCACATTATGGTGCCTCTAGGCATTAGCCGTCCACTCAAAGATCTACAATGGGCAATTCTGCTAAATTGAGTTATAATAACCCGTTTTCACTTTTACTTTTTGTTATGCGCAATAGATGTCTCTTATTACGCGCTGCATAATTTGTTCGCAACCACTCATTGTCGGCCGATGAGGGCAAAATTATTGGTTGCTTTGTACGAGCGACGTTCGGTTAATTAGTACGCTTGCTCAGAGAGAAAAGGTCATTGGGCTTCCTTATGCATGGTAATAGTGGCGTGTAATTGTGATGAGCTTATAGTATCCACCTACTACCTATATTAGATTAGAGTATACTTTGTAGTTCTTGCACTTGGGTCCTTTAACTTGGAGCACCGAGCGGTCAAACAATGATTTAAAATAAAAATTCAGATTAAGAAAAAGGAGTATCTCGAGTGATAGGCGAGTTGGATAGTTACCTACTGAGCTGTCACCGTTTCAAACCACCGCTAATCGCAATTAGACAAGTAATATTCACATTATTCACGGTAAATGACCTCGTTAAGTACGACTAGCTACATACTGCACATAAAACTGTAAATCATGCATTCAAAGCAAACAATAGCTCTCAAAATGATTCCATACCTATCAATCAATCAATTTAATTGAATCGCTGACTTATGTAATCTGTTGCGATTCACGAAGCACTCGCCGATCAAACAACGGGTTACACAGCAGATGGATAGTAAGTCAAACAAAATTAATTGTGAAGAGACGGGGGAAGTGTTTGGCAGCGATGAGAACTTCTTCAGGTCAATGATTTACGCAAACGGATCGATAACTGGGTCTATAGGCCTAGTGAAGTACGAACACAGCAGTTATGAAGTCAAGTTTGAGAGGAAGGTTTTTTAATGGAAATAAAATAGCGAACAAACATGACAAACTAACATCTGACGCCCATGACAACTGTGACAGACTATGAATGAGACTCTAATGAATTACTACTTGGTATCTTTGTCGGCTTAATACTTGGTATGAAATCCATAGACGAGAAAAGCTCAAAGACGTAGTTTGCAGAGTTAGTACGTTGAAGGCAATGGGCAGGCCACGTTCACAGGGCTGATAACCGGTGGGGAAGAAAAGTCCTCGAATGGAGACCTCGACTTGGTAAAAGAAGCACAGGCCGCCCTTCGACAAGGTGGACGGACGACCTGAAGTAGGCAGCGGGAAACAGTTGGATTCAGAAGGCACAGGACCGGTCGGAGTGGTGTCATTTAGGAGAGACCTATGTCCAGCTGTGGACTTCTAAAGGCTGATGATGATGATAAAACATCTTCAGATTATTATTACATGCAATCGGTGGTTGGTTGTTTGCAATCATTAGTTTAAAGATTAAACAGTTCATTTTGAAAACCTATAATAAATTGTACAGATAACTGTCCTGCAATCCACTGTCCCTCAGACAAAAATGAATCAAAAAATTTCATGAAAAATATGACGAAGCAAAACAATTTACCTACTCCGCTTAACAAGCCAAGTTCAGAACAATCAAAGTTTTCAGTAATTCGAGCCAAAGTTGGACATTTGCATAACATGGCGTTTTATTGTATTTCCGAGTAAATTATTGTGCTGTTCAGCTTGTTTTAGTGGGTAGTAGTTTCACTATATTTACTGGTTTTATTTGCAATAAAGTTAGTGATTGTAGCGCGGTACTTCTACCAATTAAAAGCCTATTGCCACGTAAATATTGACTGAACAGTAAAATGTTAAGCGAGACTTCCGCCCGGTGATGCGACTGGTGCATACGCATACCTAGTACTCTTTTATGCGTACAACGTCTGTAAACTTTTCTCTCCGTGTTTAATGTGATCACAGTAAAAACGGTGAATAATTAAAGTCTTGAAATTTGAATGAATGTACAAGTTATTAACAGCCCACTTTAGGGCATCTGTCTCTTTTCGCAACAAAGGTTGAGGCGTTACCACCACACTACTGACATTGGACTGACAGCCGGAGGCCAACCCGATTGTTAGAAGTTTTTAGGCCGCCTTATAGCCTGCGACATGGCTTACAAATATAACTTTAAATATACGGGCCGACAGCTCAACTAGCCCTCCAAAGCACTGAAACGATTAGAAAAATTTCAAACTAGCGGTCACTCGTCCGACAAAGAAGACGAGCATTTCAAGAATTGCTTAGGGTGTGAGTATAAGCGTCAAAATATGCGTAGCAACTTTAACTACGACAAGGATTAAATACGCAAATGGACCTATCGTAAACTTCGTGCGTGACCTATCATTTGACGTGTACTGATACAAAATCAGATTCCAAAGTTGATCTCAAAACAATTTATGCTAATAAGCGTACAAACTAAATGTCACAACGCAATCATAAAGACGAAACTCATAATAGATTTTGCATGAATGCATGAGATGTATTCTGATTGATGTTGTAACTGCTCTATTAAATTTATCCTAACACAGAACACGGTTTGCGCAAGTGATCACTACTAATACTACCTACGAACCGCAGAATATGATTCAATTGAAACAGGTCTGCTAAATCTCGAATCTGAACTCTATTTGCAGATACATAAGGCAACATTTTTTATGCATGAATAACGATTTTTCTATTTCAACCATTGAGGCGACTCAACGGTCCTCAAAATCCGATTGAGGCAGATAAAAGTGCAAACGTTAATTGATAAAATTCCTTTTACTGACAAGGATATCAATTATTGAACTGCAATATTCCCAACGAGAATTCTTAACAGATAACTTTTATTGGAGCCGGTGCAGCATTTTTGACGTTACTGTATCAGTAGATAGTTATCAACTGAAATGAAATTGCATAACTTAGCTGTAGAGTTTCATGTGTTTATGCTCCTGCTGCTGAGGATATATTTTCACGGCACAGATAATGTTTACCATACTAGCGTGGTTGCTTGGTCTTAAATCATCTGCAATACTGTATATATGTATGTGTATTATAATCTCGAATATATGAACACCACAATATTTAAATACATTTTATATTGCACGACCAGAGCAAATAAATATCAAAGGACGGTTAGAAATAAGGGTATAATAATACATGCATAGAAAATACATTTCTTCCATTGTGCTAACAACAAGTATAAACATGATATCAGACATTTATTAATTCCAACTTTAATTAATCACATTTAATTATTCTCTGCGAGGGCAGCTGTAATAAATGAGCTTTTTAATCATCGTATTCAGTATCGCTATATTTGTTACGTAGACCAGATAGTACGTAGAAATGTTTACCTTATCTGTTCTTGCAGATGATAATCTGCAACAATCTGATTACACCAAGAACTTAGTTTACAGAGGCCAATCACGTCGGCTATGTATCGCACTTCTCATAAATGACATGATTTATAAACATGTAGGTTTCTTCACCGCAATTTTGTCTCCTCAAAAAATAGTAGTTAGTAGGTCCATATAATTAGACAATAATAACCAAAGAACTACTGCACTCACTTCTAACAATCTCAATAATTTATCAAGTAGGTACGGTACGGTCTCCTACAATAGATTTCTCCAAATTTTTTAACTTTAGTTCCTCATACTAAAATCTTACTAAAAAACGAAAATCTTACTAAAATATAACATAAATAATCGAGCCACCTATCGATGTACCCTAGATGCTAGCAGCATTTCTTCTTTGCAAAGCATATCGCTACGTTAGGATATTCCACTTTACTTCGAGAAAGTGGAAGGTTGATGGCCTGGAGAAGACGGTTGGAAAACGCTAGATTTAAAAGGCACAGACCCATCGGATTGGTGTCGTTTAAGAGAGGCCTTTGTCGAGTTGTGGACCTCAAAAGGCTGATGAATGGATTCCACATTATATGACAGTTAAACCGTTCGTTGTTCATAAGAAATGTTTATATTTATGTTCAGATATTCTATATACATATTATGAAATCCCATAGTCTTTTAAACTAAAAAAAATTTTTTTTTCAGCATTATAAATACCGGCATAAAGACATTTCTATTAGTTATTTTGCTGTACAAAGATACAATCCCTTGAAAATTGCTAACTGAGCTGATGTTTAAATTTATAATCTGTTACGTGTGAAATATGATGTGATGATACCTCTTGAATCAGGATTACCTATTTTAATATTATTTTGTTATTTATATTAAATCAAAATGTGCACTAAAGAGCTACAATAAAAAGTAACTTTTGGATTTGAAAATGAAAAGATGCCACAGAAGATTTGAAAATGAAAAGATGCCACAGTTAAGTAGATTTTAACCAACTACAAGCAGTAGGATAAAAGAAAAGGATACAACGCCTATATACTCGTAAACAAATTACCTCCTTCAGTTTTTGCAAGAAAGATAAGATTTGATGATGATGATGATGTTTAACTCTAAGTATAGAGGTAGTAAGTGTATAGAGCATATTTCCATTCCACCACAACCCTTTCTTTGTGCCACTATTGAGCACGGCTCTCCTCTCAAGATGGGAGGAATAAGTCCACACGCTGGCCAATTGCGGATTGGCAGTCTTCACATGCCTTACAACGTTATGAAGAACTCTCAAGCATGCAGGTTTCCTGACGATGTGTCCTTCACCGTTATAGCAAGCAACTTAGGAAAGTCATTGGTGCGTGCCGCTTGGGTTTCCCCAGACTGCTATACCATATTCCATACACCTTACAAAAAACCGTAATACTTTAACCGATGCGGAGATCATGCATAGTAGCCATGCTTGTGACCGACAAACGAGGTAGTCAATTTAAAATAAATTGAAATTATTATCACAAACAACAGGTACTAGGACAACAGAAATGCAAGGATGTTTGCTGCTAACAACGCGGCGATACTCGACTACGATAAAACCATTACCATAGCTGAAGACTAGTTTGAGCCTCGAGTAGTTTATCAACAGTCTACTAAGTGCGTCCTTTGTCCAAGACGTCCTGCAATTTATGGATTAGGCCTTTGTTGGTTGTATATTGATGTCCGATTAGAGATAGCTCGCATTATAATGGATGGACGTGAGCTTTGGCTTATGATGCGAGCGGTTTGTTTAATACTTATTCATAGAAATGTATTTATCTTGTGAATTGCAATATCCATCATATTTATAGCATTGGCTTTGCCATTGTATAATTATAGATAATCAAGGCTTAGATTAGTTTGACTTTTCTCAGTCGTTTGACATGGTTAGTTTAATCGTTAAGACTTCTCTAAGACCTTCAGGTTCCTTGAGAACATTCGAAATTGGGTTGGCCACTTACCCCTCCAATCCTTTGTGTTGTAGCATTGTTTAGCATTTGATTAAATTAATGGAATTAAATATCCTTTTTAAAGAAAACGAAATAAGAGTAGTTAAAATAAGTGGGAGCATTTGCCTATCCCTTCGGGGAAATACATTCGTGTTGTTATTTTGTGTTAGTTAAAATATGAAACTTAAAGTTTATTTTAATTTCAATTTTTAATTTTAATAAGGTTGGAAATTTATTTTCTCAAATAGATAACTTGTTGAACACAGGAATCTTATGAGACCATATGTGACTCGCACGCAGTCGGGAATTACAAAGCATCAGATATTTTGAAATCGAAAATGTCTTCCGCTCGTACATTACTAGATTTATAGCTTTGGTTGTTCTCAAAAGTTGTGAGCAACGCATACTAGTTGAAGATTTGTGTTATGACACAAGATTTTTGTTAAGAGGTAGGTAGAATTACTTTGAATAAAAGAAAAAGTTAGTACCTACCTAACTTCACCATGTAAAACTTCAGTTTAATTCCTGTGTGGAAGAGATTGCTCTCAGCACACTTCTTTTTGATGTTACACATTTTATTATTTGCTGCAATAAAATAATAAAATCTCTGATACATAGCTTGTACTACAAACCAATATTTTAAGTAGATGGCGCCGGTGCGTGATAGGTAGTGGTAGGGGTAGTGGTAGGGGTAGTGGTAGGGGTAGTGGTAGGGGTAGTGGTAGTAGTAGTGGTAGTGGTATTGGTAGTGGTAGTTGTAGTCCACACAGTTACATGAAGTTCTCCCAAAATATTTAATAAAAATTATTTATATGGCAAAACAACGTTTGCCGGGTCAGCTAGTGTATTATAAAACTAAATTATTTATTTAAAAAAAAAATTATTTGTATGCATTACAATTGTACAAAATTTCATAAGTACCTATCTACTATCTAGCTACAATTTTTCATTATGCAAATCAGCACATTTTTTTTACGTAGCTTCGTACCTAAGTTGATGTGTGCGGTGAGCCTTATATTTGTACAAACGACAGTTATCGCATACCCTTGCAAACTGCTCTAGCGTTGTTAGCTTATTTTACTACGATTTATGTGTAAGGTTTCAAATGTTTGTATAACATCTTAACAGAATTGAGTACATTGAGTAATTTATTGCTTCTAATTCTAAAGCTGTGTCGTAAATCCTAAAAATCCTGATATGAAGACGAATCGATGTAATTTTTGATTTAAGAAATTCATTTTACATATGAAAATACACATCTCGTTGGTCTAGTAGTCGCAAGCGAGACTGCTAAGCTAAAGGTATTGGGTTCGAACTCCGGCTCGGGCAATAATTATACGGTTTTTCTACTATGAAAATCTCAGAAGCAGCTCGGAGTCTGTATTCATGCCCGCCGTATGGCAATAGGCTATTACATGGGACCTGCCTACCTCTTCGGGGAAATAAAGGCGTAATGTTATGTTGTTATGTTAAATACGCATACATCGATGATATATCGATGTGGGCAAAAAATGCATTGAAAAAAGAAAGGAGGGGGGAAAAGTCATTGGGGCCAAAGATGACACGATGACTAACCAGGACACTACACTGTGAACTAATTATTCTGTCAGATTTTCACACACAAACTTTGACTATAAAGAGTGGATGGTAACTTAATATACTCGGATTACTCTGTACTGTATACCAGATGTTTATACAGATAAAAAACATATTTGAACAACAAAAAGTTTGAAATAATTTTTGTGACACAGACATTTGATTCACACGTGAGTCATCGGCAATATAACTAGATCGGCGGCTTTAAAGTAGCAATCATTTTGTCATAAGCTTATTATATTTGGAGTGTTCTAAGAAATACGTTTGCATAAAACCACAAGTGTCCGAGTAATTTCGAGATTTCATTCACAGATAGATGGCTTAAAATTCCCCATATACGTACGTCACACTGGCGGCAAGGAACGATAAGCAAGTTGAATAGGTTATATCCATGTATAGACCTTTCAAGTTTTAAGGATTAAGAATAAATAATGATAATATCTTGATAATGATAATATAACTATAATCTTGATAATGATAATATAATAATGATAATATAACTAGATCGGCGGCTTTAAAGTAGCAATCATTTTGTCATAAGCTTATTATATTTGGAGTGTTCTAAGAAATACGTTTGCATAAAACCACAAGTGTCCGAGTAATTTCGAGATTTCATTCACAGATAGATGGCTTAAAATTCCCCATATACGTACGTCACACTGGCGGCAAGGAACGATAAGCAAGTTGAATAGGTTATATCCGTGTATAGACCTTTCAAGTTTTAAGGATTAAGAATAAATAATGATAATATCTTGATCCTTTTTTCTGGATAAGTCACTGTCTTGTTTCTATCCATCAATCCTTACGCTAATCATTTTACATGTTACGTCTTCGTTTATTTATTTAAGCCTCCGACCAATTGCCTTGTAGGCAAGTAGATTGGTAAGCTCTCCAGCTCAGCAGAATGCAGGACCTCTGTCTTGTGTGCGATCTTCGGCTCGGACAAAAACTAATCGCAATTCGGTCATTACATAATTATTTAAAGAATTTTACCTAAAGGAAAGGAAAGGAAAAGGAAAGGAAAAAAAGAACAGTCCTTTGCCTTAAAAATGCCTTGCATTCATAGTTGAAGTTACCGCCACGTTTAATTTAAGTCGGAATATCATAGCCGACAGCTATGATTTTCAACTAGTCAAAGATGATATTTATATTATGATATTCAATTATGATGTTAACTATGATATTCAACTATGAATAAAGACACTCACGAATCATTCAGTAATAATATTCCTTGCATGTTGACCTCTCAAAATTTCTTTTCGAACCCAAAGCATCAGTGTATGACATGTACCTTAAAGGTAACTAACACCACAAAGGTAGCAATTTGAATCACATAAGTTTTAACATCGCGTTAAAGTTTACTTGCGTTTAATTGTATTCATAAAGAGTCGTAATTACACACCAGGAGATACCAACACGTTATTTAATTCACCAGAAGGTTGCGACCGCCCACTTTATAGCTGAAGGTATCAAAATATTACGAAACTGATTTTTAGTGTGGCGTCATTGCTACAATGCAATTGTCATAAAAGTAACCGGTTGACCGCGCTTATTGTCATAGTAAGTTTAAGCACTGATACATTAGACTGAGTCATCCATCATCTAAGGATGATGCAAATATATAGGCTAACATCCAAAGCAATTCTGTAGCTATATTTTATTTTCGTTTGCCCTGTATCCATAAACTTAAGAAATTAAATGTCACTTGCTGTAACGGTGAAAAACTCATCGTGAGCATGCCAGAAAGTTCTTTATGAAGGCATGTGAAGTCAATCCGCACTTGGTCAGCATGGTGGACTAACTAAGGCCCAATCTCTCTCATTCTGAGAGGAGGCCCGTGCCCAAGAGTGGGACAATGAAAGGGTTGTGGTGGTATCCATAAAATATTAGAGCCGCGCACAAATGATAAGTTATTAAATATTGAAACTTAAATAGTGACCTACCGTTCTAATTGAACCTTGTACAAAAAAATGTATCTAGCAAAGGGTATTTTGTAACTGATAGTTAATCAGTAAATTTTTAACTGTCACTGAATTGATTGCTTGTTTTATCTCAATACAATAATTATCCAGTGGTAATAAAGTAGATTTGATTTTAATCTTGACTTATCTACTATCATAGGTACGAGTACCATTCACTGTCCTGTACAACAGCGTTACATTGGATAGTAAATGATGTTGCAAGTTTTGGGGATTGATATCTCGATATTAGAAAACTAGATCACTCTGCGACTCAATAGTAGGTACGTAATAACTGTTAATACGAAATTAATTTAAAACATAGATATCAAAAAAGGAGCTGAAGCAGAATGAATTTATTAAAAGTAAAAAAAAAAAGCTTTTTATAATTTATTTTTATTTTCGTGCATTGTCATCGGAACAAAATACGTGTGCCAAATTTCAGCTCGATAGCTTCAGTGGAAGTGGGTGAACATTAGTTGTTCAGTGGTCATTTGGTCAGTTCTTTGGTAGTTATTCGAGATGGGGACTGTTAGTTATAGTTAGTCCTGTTTGTTAGTGTTAGTAATATTAATTTATTTTTTATTTATTTAAGGCTTTATTGAAAAATCCTAAGCAAAGATTTTACAAAAGGCGGACTTAATGCCCCAAGGCATTTTCTACCAGTCAACCTAGTGTGATTGTTAGAGCTGGTGGTAGGTGTCAAAAAAACAAAAAAAACAGAAAAATTAATAGAAATTTTGCTAAAAAAGAAATAATTTAGAGAATAAATAAATTCAAAATCAGTAATAAAACTAAGTAATAAGTAAAAAATATCAATAAAATGCAATTATAGGTAATTATATGATAAATACATACCTACATATAATATATACACAATAAATAAATAATATACAATTAAATAATATATATACATATACAAGGTGTCCCAAAATTCAACGATAATCCTGAACCAGAGGATGGACCTACTAATGAGTACTCCAGGAAAAAAAAGAAAAAAAAATTATCTCGATTTTTTTTCAAGTTACTTAATAAAAATGGAAATTCTTAGAAAATTGACACCCCTCATGATATTTTTAACTACCAAGACCGCAATTTTTGAGATATTTCTGATATTTTTTTTGTATCCGTGACCTAAGTAGTACTGCTATCTACCATAAATCTTAAAATTCCTATAATGTCTGTAGTTTTCACACAATAAACAATTAAAATCATTGTTTTCCCTAAAAATTTTGATCAAATTTACTTTCTGTCCACTTTCACTCACTGTGGTGTAAAAAAAAAGTATTGACACTACTATGGCAAGTTTTTTAAAAAGTTGACGCAACTAATCAAGATTCCAAAATGGTATAATACTCTTGGAAAACTAGTCACAAAAAAAAAGTATAATATTTCTAAACAAGAACCATATTTCAAAAATTGTTCTTGTCGATTAGTAATAACTTTTACTATGTGCCCAAAATAGGTTTTTTGGTGGTGAAAAATGTTTGAGTAGATCCTGTCTTTGAGACAACCCCAATAGAAGAAGTCTTAGGGGTTTAGATCGGGTGAAAGGGGTGGTCATAAGATAGGACCAAGTCGACCGATCCAACGCCCTGGATACCTACTCTTGGTTGTAGTCTCGCACAGGACGGGCATAGTGAGCTGGGCGACCATCATTTTAAAACCACATGTTTTGTAAATCACTTAAAGGCACGTCTTCTAATAAGTCTGGCAAGTTATTTTGTAAAAAGTTCAAATAATTATTTCCATCAAAGTTTCCTTGTAACTCAAGGGGCCCAGTTAAAGTTAAACAGTCAAAAATAATGCAAAGCCAGTTCAATTTGCAGATTACTTGATTCACACGTCAATTGAATACATAACGGTGTACAATAAAGAAAGAAGCAGAGCGTACTGACTGCTGAGAACAGCAACTTCTCTACCTGCCCTATTGTTATTTAATAACGACATCTACATCTACCTCTGACTAACATGTAATCTCTGTCTATCTATCTCTCTCTTCTAAGTTTGTTTGACTACGCACATGTCCCATTTAAATCCAAGAAATTTACAACAAAAATCATATTTTGGGCACATGATAACCATCAACATGTACAATTTTTGAAATATGGTTCTTGTTTAGAAATATTATACTTTTTTTTTGTGACTAGTTTTCTAAGAGTATTATACCATTTTGGAATCTTGATTAGTTGCGTCAACTTTTTAAAAAACTTGCCATAGTAGTGTCCATACTTTTTTTTTACACCACAGTGAGTCAAAGTGGACAGTAAGTAAATTTGATCAAAATTTTTAGGGAAAACAATGATTTTAATTGTTTATTGTGTGAAAACTACAGATATAATAGGAATTTTAAGATTAGTGGTAGATAGCAGTACTACTTAGGTCACGGATACAAAAAAAATATCAGAAATATCTCAAAAATTGCGGTCATGGTAGTTAAAAATATCATGAGGGGTGTCAATTTTCTAAGAATTTCCATTTTTATTAAGTAACTTGAAAAAAAATCGAGATAATTTTTTTTTCTTTTTTTTCCTGGAGTAGTCATTAGCAGGTCCATCCTCTGGTTCAGGATTATCGTTGAATTTTGGGACACCTTGTATATACATATATTTATATATAAATATATATACAATACAATACAATACAATACAAAAATACTTTATTGTACACCAAAAATAAAGATATACATTAACGAAGAAATAACAATCACAAGGTGAAACAACTGGCGGTCTTATCGCTTAGAGCGATCTATATATAGTATACATAACAAGTATATATACATAACAAGTATATATATACATAACATCTATATATAGTATACATAACAAAATAAATATTTATAAAATAAAATAAAACAACATACATACGTTAATAAAAATGCAATGTGATCAATTGGGTGATTTTAAATAAAGGTGACTACGAACTTGTCTCGTAAACGAACTCTTGGAAGGAGCTTTTCTAATTTCTAATGGCAGGGCGTTCCAGAGAAGTATTGCCTGAACGACGAAGGAATACTTATAGAAACAGGTATGGAAAGCTGGTATTGCCAGCGTGAGATTTTCCGTCGAGCGCAGTACTCTATCATGTGTAATGCAACTAATACTCCAGTTAATAATTGTTAGTAAGAGACTTTTGTTCCAAGCCAGACACAGATGTGACACACTTGATACCTTTGAGAACTAAGATGGTAGTTCAATATAGAAGTGTAACCGGAAACCACACCTTTCCAAACGGGCCATAATTGCTTTAAAATAAATTAATACACGACAAAAATGGTACTGGGTACCGTGACCGGTGTGGTACTGCCCCGGGTAAATTATATGAAAAAAAAAGGTTTCATATAAAACCTATTTGGTTTCCTAAGGCTCTACCACCTGATGAACTCCTAGCTTCAATAAAATGTAGGTTGTGAAATTAGTTTTAAACGTATGACACTGAGAACTTCCGCTGTTACATATGTAGTGAAATCGCACAGCTACGCACGCGATCTTGATAAGAAAAACAAATAGACCGAGATACTACAATTGCGAGATTATATCTGTCACAGTTACTTGCTGCTTGGTAATTAGTAGGTAGCTGGCTCTTTCGGTCTCTGTCTGTTATCTTGACGATCGGTTGGACCTTGGCTTATTATTGGCTCATTAAAATAATATTAGGTATGTTTCGATTGCGCTGTTAGAAAGCAAGGTCGCGAAGTATAAATCTACGGTGCTCTATAAATCTACGGTGTCTGTGATAAGACCGAGCGATTTCTGACCGCCGAGGCTTCTGTATTTACGGGTACCATGGTATTCCCTGTCATTACGGTAGACTTACGGCCTACATAAAAATGGGTAGTAGTAAGGTATTATGGAAATTGATTTTTTTTAGTTAATTACCAGTAATAATATTTACAGAAAGGAGATTGGCAGACTAATAATGTTCAAAGTAATGTTTTATATCAGCTGTTCTCGAAATCTTGTGCAGCAATTTAAATAAAATAATTAACATTTTTTGCTACCTTCGCCTATAACGTGTCGCGTATAATCATTTGAGAATGTATATTGACTGAGTAAATACATTGTTAAAACATCCTGAAAACTAATTAGTTTGCATGCTAATCTAATCTGAATACATGTAGATACTTACTTTACCCGACCAGGAATCTAACCTGTAGTTTCGCAGTGACGCTTGCCACCAATGAGGCGATTTTAGATTATAGTTTTATATGCTGCCTATGACCTGATTTGAAAATCGCTACATCTTTTTAATTGGACTGCATTTAGTTGCGTGTGATCCAGATTCTATGCGCCCGCGACACTGCCTGAGAACTGGAGCGGTAACCGGTACACGTTGTGCGCTTCCAATAAATTGCACATTTCGATTGGTCTACCTGTGATGCATTGGATATCCAACGATTTAACACGTACTTTGGTAACGACATTAAGAGGAAATCGGGACACAACAAGCTTATTCCTCCGTTTCTCTTAGGTTAATTAATCTTTAACGATTTTACGGACACACGATTCGTGTTTACTTTTGTGTTTTTTTTATATCTTACTAGTTTCTAGCTATTGTTTCATATATTCAGTGTTTGTCATATTCAAGGAAGGCTAATTAGTTGACGCGGAATGTTATGCCCGCATGACACAGTAACCTAACTACAGAGTGGCCATTGTAGTAAACTGATGGTTGGCGATGTTCTTGGTCAAATAATTTTAATTGATAAAACTTTTACGCCACGGTATACATATTTAAGTACAGGTTATAAAAAGTCTGACACAATAAAAAAATAACAAAATAAAATAAAAATATATTTAAAATTAAAGATTGTCATGTCTTAAAATGTGTTTAGTCTAAAGCGGTGACATCCCAGTGGCTATCGAACTCGCCTCTCACTCAAACGGTCCGAGTTCTCTTCCAAGCGGCACCAATATCTTTTCTAAGTTACATGCGATTTATAAAATTAAACGACACCTGCTAACGTGTAGTAATTCAACCTTTAGGGCCCGATGATTAATTTTACTTGCAAAGCACGAAAACTATTTTAATTTTAGAACTGCTTATGGTTTGGTATCAAGTGGTTTATAACCTACTGTGTTATCTTTTTGGAAAGAAGGGTGAATCTTTTGTCAAGTCAAGGATACGATGATTAGTTTTGATTAAAAGCCACTGCACTTACATTAATTGCTTGCTTCCTTTTAGCGGCCCGCAAGTTTAAAAACTAAATTGTAACTATGTAAAGCCGGATGGGATTACGTTCGGATGATGTACAATTTAAACAAATTAAAGTATTCAACGAATAGTAAGTATGATTCGTATCAGTACTTCAATATTCATCAGATTATCTAATTTCGTGGCATTATGGTTTAAGAACCATAGAATAAATAGTATCTAGAATATCCGAGTTATAATAATTATGATTTTATTTGATTGGACAATTTTTGATTCCGATATCTCTATCTATATATATAAAAGGAGAAGGTGACTGACTGACTGACTGACTGACTGACTGACTGACTGACTGACTGACTGACTGACTGACTGACTGACTGACGTATCAACGCAGGGCCTAAACTATAATGGTTAGAAACTTGAAATTTTGCACAGGGGTTCCTTTTATAACGCAGGGGAGCACTAAGAAAGGATTTTTGAAAATTCACCCCCTAGGGGGGTAAAACGGGGGTGAAAAGTTAGTATGAAACTTTGCCGTTTTTGAAGTTAGTGAATGTCTAATTCCACGCGAGCGAAGCTGCGGGCGTCCACTAGTCTTCTTATATAAGGCTTGTGCCTGATGTTGATTTTTATACCTACCTAATGAAAAGATGATTAAGATAGACGATAGATATTAGTTTAGTGACAATATAGTAATTTAGTAATAATAAATATAATAAATTAGACAATTTAATAATCACGGCCTTTGAAACAACACATTTTTAGGTTTTACACGATATCATTATCCAGTAAATTTTTACGTCATTTCTATTTATTTTAGTTCTATGACCACACAACGGCAGCAACAAAATTGAATTCATTACTGGGCATCATCACTGGATAGGTTGGGGGTTCAATTCAATGATAATTCCATGCGGGAATACCAATATACTCGTTCGTATACCAGTAACTGGTATTATGCTAAACTTGTCATATGGGATATCAGTGTATGAGAATAATTTTGTGTGTGTGTGAGAATGAATATGAAGCTAGCTGCGACCCATAGACGTCCCACTGCTGGGCACGGGTCTCCCCCACAGACGCATCTGCGGGAGGTCTAGAGCATACTCCACCACGCTGCTCCAATGCGGATTGGTGGAGGGGTTAGTGGCCAACCCAGTGTCGAATGTTCTCAAACCACCCGAAGGTCTTCGACAAGGCTTACGAACGACTGTTTCCAACATTGAAAACAACCGGGACCGACGGCTTTACGTGCCCTCCGAAGCACGGTAGCGTCCATGAAATATTGCCACTAGCGGTCACCCATCCACAAACCGACCGCGCCCGTCGTTGCTTAACTCATTCGATCACATTGAATCGACCTGAGCCATTGGGCTATGGACGCTACTTTTGAATATATATATATAGAATACGCTACTACGCTTTGAATATGAAGAAAGTGATTAAAATATATTGCTGGGTGATTGTCACTGTGTTCTTGATAGATATTTGATGTTTGTGCTTAAAATTCACGGATAGCCAATAATAGTAGATAGATAGTTTTAAATACATACTTATAAAGATAATATTAACATAGGTACAAACTGAAAACAAATAAAATTAAAAAAATTGATATTTACCTACCTACTTTGCTATCCTGACTGATATTTTTTCATGAAATTCGTTGAGTGTGAGAAATCACCTTAGCGAAATAAAATAAATAAAATATTTTTTTTATGCCTAGTAGGTACCTACTAGGTAGAGTAGATAATATTAAGTATTCTGTGCCTTAAGTCCTTATTTTTGCCGATGCAACTCGTCATCAGTAATGGTAGGTGGATTCTTCTATTAGGTAGGTACCTAGGCTAGGTAATGAATAATTAAGCTTTTTTATTTTATTTGGTCCATTGCCTGCCCCTTTGTATAATTAATAAAAGTACATTACATATATATTGAGTTGAAAAAATGTTGTTATTTGAACATCTCTCACCAATCTACCAACAAAAACTAAAATTAATCGCCATAGACATAATAATCACTTATGTGCCAGTTTGTCTTGAGAAATTCAAATCAGTTTCAACGCTAAATAGCTTTAATTCAAATCATTCAAAGTTTCACCACAAATCTTAAAAGCCGCAACTAAATAGCGAATAACTTTTACTTTAAGTCTTACCAACTAGTCTCGTAAGTCAAATTACTTGTCAAATTAATTAATGAGCAGTGAAACTTCAATTCATTTCCATTAAATGCTAAGCCCTTGACGGTAAAAGTTAAAAATAAATGCGCAATACTCTCTCGCAACTTGTCTTTAAGCATTTTAGGTCTGCGTCGTACTATAACTAAACAAGATCAGCGATTAACTATATTCTAGCTTATAGCAAACATAATAGCAAACATAATAAAAAATATAGTAAACTATGAGTAGATACTTCACTATCATGAACTGCTAAAAGCGTTGTCTTTGGAAGTACGAACGTGATGATGAAGTTCAAAATGGTAACCGAACTGACTAAAAACCTTATCTGTCATTCAAAAGCACAACTGACTCAGTACTAAAGGTCATATTAAAGTAAGTAAGGAATATCTGACATCGACACAAAGAATAACTAACAATAGTGAGTTCATAATCGTATTATGAGCTAGTCACTTTCCAATTAGCAATACCAAAGAGTCAAATGAGGCTCGCTTACCGACAAGTAACGCATATGTATAACTTTGGCTGTCTTCTCGAGCATTATATTTTACACATTACTTACAAAATTCCTTTTTTCAGTGATTTTAACGTGCATAATATTAATACTGAAATAGCATTCGGAAATTGCCTTGAGTTTTATTTTAGCACTCGGAGATTGTGTTGAGTTTTATTTTAACTAGTGTGTGTCTATAATTTTAACGGTATCCAATCCTCTCCTGCTCTTTCATTCATTACGGTTCTCGATCTTTCATTCCGCCAGCCGAACGTTGGGTTGCTATATCCCTTCTTAAAAATTGATATGATATTATTATGTATACGCAAAGTGAAACGTCCAATCATTATGAAGCTTAAAGTAAGAAAGACAATATAGCAAGCAACCTTTTTCGTTTTTCTTAACCAGTTGAAGATAAAACAAGTGCTTAAAAGTGACCAACAGAAGAGTTACGTGACAAGAACGTGTTCTAATATTGCTTTTAACTTGAAAAATGGCCTTATATTGTCTAGTAACACTTGATGTCTCTACGAGGTTTCTCGTAGACAATATTTTTAGTTCATATAAAGTAATTCATAGCTATTTATGATATATAGATTTTTGAATAAGATTTAAACTCTCTTGTTCAAAACAAATTAACACACCTATTCATTTAGCTTTAGAGAATTTTGGCTTATTTATAATATTTCTACTCAAATCAAAATTCAATGTTTGTACCAATTTTTCATTCAAATCGGTTCCGTAGTTTTTGATTCCATCGCGCACATAGAGATGGACAGACAGACAGACAGGCAATCAATTTTAAAAATATATTTTCGGAATCAGTATCGCTTACTTATCATCCCTTGAAATTTTTTAAAATATTTATTCATTGTAGAGACTCGTTAGAGGTAATTTGTAATTCAACTCAGCAGGAAATAAAAGGCTTTTTTTCTTTTATATTTTACATTAAATACAGAAGAATTAAAATAAAATAACTAATAGCCTGAAACAAACTGGGTATGGAGGCACAGTATAGAGAGAGACAGGAGGGAGGTAGTACTTATACAATCCTGGGGTTCTATTTTTGAACCGCTCGCGTGACTCAATTGGTCAACTGCGACTCATTATCTCGATCGACTGGGGAAATTCCGTATTTTTAAATCACTACAATGTAACATGTAGTATTGAACACTCGAGTGGCGGGCCAGGTGATAGGCTAAGTAGTACGGTATTGTTTCTATTCAGCGAGCGGTTCAATATTAGAGCCCCTTTCCTTTCCTTTCCTTATCAACCGTCCAGCAGTGAGTCAGTCCAGATAACAGTCGCAGCTGTAACGTTCAGTTAATTACACGTCCAAATATTCAGGTTTTCAACAAACTATTTATTTGAACGCAAATTGAGGTCATACATTTCGAGTTATCAATTCGAAGAATCAATCGCAGATAGATAAAGCAGAGTTAATTGCGCTAGAGTGACCTTTATTTCGTATTTTAGTTGATTGGGCCTTTTCGTGTAGCGGATACCTATCTGTTTATTTATTGAAAGCGCACCTGCATCGTGGTTTATATTTCACGTTGAAATGAACGCCGGGATTATACGTTTTTAATATCCGTTCTTAGCCGTGAAAAGGTTTGCGCTCGAATGCCCCGAACGGGTTTGGTCGAAATATTATCTATGGCTATTGACTGAATAGCCATATAATAGCAACAGCTAATATTTCGATTTTAGAGTATATTTTAGTGCCTACCTACTATCTACTTGTGTATATGTGGAAGTTCGTGAGGATTTATGGTTATATGTTTGTTTATGTTTGGACTCCCAAAAAAAATTTAAAGAGATTTAAAATAAAATAATTTAAAACGTTTTATATCACCCGTATTTAATTATGTTATGTATACTTATTATGTATACGAGTATATAATTATAGCAAGTTTTGTCAGTCATTGAGCATGGTCACGTGCCCTTACTTGGTACATACAAGTTAATTTTAAACTCAGACAGGACCCTAATTTAAGGCAATTTTTCTTGTATCTGTACCCAAACGATCGGTGTAAGTACTTGTTAGTAGGCTGCGGGACATTTTCAGTTGTTAGAAGTGTCAGTGTCACTCCACTCATGACTCAGTTATGTGGAGACACCTGAATATATTGACTACCCCTATTATTTCTTTTAAATATTACTCATTCCTATAATATATTCCTAAACACAGCCAAATACCTGACACAGTAATACAGATTGAACGCCTGGGACAGATGGTACAACTACTAAAACTTTAGTCCATTGCTAGAGTTTCGAATTCCAAATTGGGATATTGTTCACGTCTCGAGTTGTTTTCAAACTCAATTTACCCTAAGGTTGCCGTACACAAATGCCAAACGCGGTGTCAAACAAGACGTGACAAATAAAATGGCGGGAACAATGCTATCGAATCACCTCTCACTTTTTGTTAAAGGTACTAAACTACTAAGGTTACGAATGCACTGCCAGTTTTATGTACCGTCAATTGACATCAGTCAATGGTATTTTAAACATGCTTTTTATTTTTGAAGTGGTAGTGTAAGAAAGATGCGATAAAGATATATTTCATTTTAACGTAAATTTCCATGAACAAAATATTCACGAAATCAAATAAATTTAAAAACCTTTTTTAATTATTTACTGCTAATTTATTTTTTTATTTAGGTAAATAATTGTTATTTTATTTTTACTATCAATTTTTATTACATAAAAGTATTAGTAAAATATGTAAATAACAGATATCAGTAAAGTTTCCACTACTAGCTAATACTTTTTGAACGTGTTTTAGTATTGTTTGAAGCATGATAATCGCTATGTAGAAAAAAATTAAATTTAAAAATGGAAGTAACTACTACTATTAGTAATAATATATTAATAAAAGTAGTTCGTTCCATTTTTATGCTAACAAAATAAGTTTCTGAAAATAGCAGTATTCTTAAGCCCTGTTTTTAATATTTAGTCGCAAAATTGTATTATTTTTGTAGATTGTCTATGAATATAATGAGTAGGTAATCAAGAAAAAAATACAAGATTAATTTGATTTTACTACGAAAGCCTAAGCCATAATAATACGCTTGGTTTGCACTACCATACGTCTATGCATTTCTAATTTAATTTAGTGTGCGTCCACCCTTACACCGTTCACTTGCTAGGTATTATAATGACAGCACGATACAAGACGCGATTTTGATTTCGTAATACTGTCACACGATTTAGATTAGTACCAATTGAATTCATTTCCAACCGACATGGGGCATTCCTACTCCCTGCTAATCCGGAAGTCCTACATTTGAAACCTTAGTAGGTAAAACCACAGAAAAGAAAAATTAAAAATAAAATTAAACAAATTTATCAATTAATATTATATTCAAACGGTGATTTACGAGCGGTTTTTTAAGGCATAACATAATATTATTCCTTACGAATTTAAGTTACTCCATCATCAAGAAAAATTTATTTAAGTTTATTAATTACTAGTGGACGCCCGCAGCTTCGCTCGCGTTACACATTCACTAACTTCAAAAATGGCAAAGCTTCATACTAACTTTGCACCCCCGTTTTACCCCCTTAGGGGATGAATTTTCAAATTTTTCTCGCCGTAAAAACCATCCTTGAACTTCAACGAACATTTTAAAAAAAGAATTGGCCAAATCGGTCCAGGCGTTGTTGAGTTATGCGCTTACCAACACATTTTGCGATTCATTTTTATAATATAGACTAGTGGACGCCCGCAGCTTCGCTCGCGTTACACATTCACTAACTTCAAAAACGGCAAAGCTTCATACTAACTTTGCACCCCCGTTTTACCCCCTTAGGGGATGAATTTTCAAATTTTTCTCGCCGTAAAAACCATCCTTGAACTTCAACGAACATTTAAAAAAAAGAATTGTCCAAATCGGTCCAGGCGTTGTTGAGTTATGCGCTTACCAACACATTTTGCGATTCATTTTTATTATATAGATAACATATCAATGAGATTTATAGTTTACGAGATAATGGAATGTTAAAAAATACATTTGTCGCTCAACGCGCGTGAAAATATTTAATTAACGCAAGCGAAGCTGCGGGCGTGAACTAGATTTGTATATGCTCTAAGAACTACCGGAAATTGCAGTTAGTCTGTGTGATGGCTAACAACAATATAACTATATATATACAGGGTTATTGGTAATTCGACGTATTCCCGTTAGGAGGTGATAGGGGTGACTATTTATGATAATTTTAACCCCCATATGCATTATGCAAAAGTGAACCATTTTCGAGTTATCTAGCTTTTCAGCTTTTTTCAAAATAAGTCAGAAATGCAACATCAAAAATTTATTTAAAATAAAGTATCAATTAAAATCCATTTTTTTCTTCTGATTTATAAAAACGATTAAACAATGGTTATTTATCAAAATTAAAACTACAATTATCGGTCCAACTTTAAAAATGCAAGACGATTAACGATATTACTTCAATATTTTTTGAGATTTTTGTCCACTAAAATGCCTTAAACACAAAAAAAACTTATATCAAACTTGGCTTGCAGATTATTTTAAAAACATAACCGTTTTCTTAGCTTTCCAACAAGGCATAATGACTATGAACTTATTTTAAAAAAACTGAGAAAAACCGATCACAAAGCAAGCAGGCGGAAATTTGTACTCGAACTAAACTTATGGTCTTTCTTTAAAATTTCAAAAAAGTAATTAAAAACAATGCCCAATGTAAATAAAACAAAAAATATAAATATAAAATTAAATTTAGAACCAGTAAAAGTTTAGTAATAAGAACAATTAATAATAAGTAACAATTACGACATTTTGTAATTTAGCCTAATTAAAGTTCTTGCTCGAAGGGACTTCCCCTATTGCGTACTCAGTCTCATTCTTTTTCTGAGGTGTAACTTAACTACCGAAGTGTTAAAATTATTCCGAATCACATTTGCAGGACATCCGTCTTGCTAGTATATCATGTTTTGCCTTATAGCTAAAAGCACGTCTTCAAGCATTTCATTTGTTAAAAAAATTCGTAAGCTAGCAAAATTGGTTCATCGATAAATTCTTGCACATATTGCACATAATGCAGAATAATTTGACAACTTCGGTAGTTAACTTACACCTCAGACAAATAATGAGACTTTGCGTACGCAATAGGGGAAGTCCCTTGGAGCAAGAACTTTAATTAGGCTAAATTACAAAATGTCGTAATTGTTACTTATTATTAATTGTTCATATTACAAAACTTTTACTGGTTCTAAATTTAATTTAATTTTTATATTTTTTGTTTTATTTACATTGGGCATTGTTTTTAATTACTTTTTTGAAATTTTAAAGAAAGACCATAAGTTTAGTTCGAGTACAAATTTCCGCCTGCTTGCTTTGTGATCGGTTTTTCTCAGTTTTTTTAAAATAAGTTCATAGTTATTATGCCTTGTTGGAAAGCTAAGAAAACGGTTATGTTTTTAAAATAATCTGCAAGCCAAGTTTGATATAAGTTTTTTTTGTGTTTAAGGCATTTTAGTGGACAAAAATCTCAAAAAATATTGAAGTAATATCGTTAATCATCTCGCATTTTTAAAGTTGGACCGATAATTGTAGTTTTTATGTTGATAAATAACCATTGTTTAATCGTTTTTATAAATCAGAAGAAAAAAATTGATTTTAATTGATACTTTTTTTTAAATAAATTTTTGATGTTGCATTTCTGACTTATTTTGAAAAAAGCTGAAAAGCTTGATAACTCGAAAATGGTTCACTTTTGCATAATGCATATGGGGGTTAAAATTATCACAAATAGTCACCCCTATCACTTCCTAACGGGAATACGTCGAATTACCAATAACCCTGTATATATAATTGTAATCAACCGAAATCGACCAGCGCGGCCGCTATATGTGCTAGTGGTAAGCTTTCAGGAAACTCCCGTGCTTCAGAGAGGCACGAGAAGCCGTGGTCCATCCCGGTAGTTTTTAATTTAAAAAAAAAGCTTAAAGCAAAGCCTGAGAGTGCATTGAGAATATTCGAAAAAGGTTTGGACAACCTAGCCCAAACCAATCCGCATTGGAGTATGCTCGAGACCAAGCCAAGCTACTGAAGTTGGGCCGACTTTCATGTTAAAATTAAAGAAGCCATTTTAGTTGTCTGACTGAAAAATATAACGAGAGTAAACGACCCAATCCGCATTGGAGCAGCGACCTCGAGACCTCTCTCAGCTGTGGCTGTTGGAGGGGCCTGTGCCCAACAGTAGGACGCCTATGTGTTGCATTTTGGTTAGCAAGCGAATTCCTATTACATACCTACTTTTAAGTTTCCAAGTCGGATTTTTGATATTTTAATATTGTTTTTATCAATTAGAAAACATTATACAGCGGTCTGTATGAGTAGGTTTTTTAATATTATCAATAACTTTAACTTTTTTTTAATTTTTGCAAAATAACATAAGTTATTTCTATGTACGTTTACCTTTAATCCGCTCACTTGCTTCGTGTTAGGGCAAGTCACAAAGCGATTGGATTGCGTCATATTGTCAAACGGTTAAGATTAGCAATTGAATTGTAACTTTATAACGACCTACATCAGAGATTGTCGCAATTAGATAATTTTAACGATCAAAATTTTACGTAGTGAAAGTTCAAATTTTTGCTAAAATTCTGTTCAGTTTTATTTTAAACGGTCCGGGATCTTGATCGATGATAAGTTACAAAATTCATCGGTCCGGGATGACTTTTGTAACTTATATGTGACTAGTGGACGCCCGCAGCTTCGCTCGCGTGGAATTAGACGTAACATAACCTAAATACAAAATTTCATTGAAATAATGTAGGTATATACAAAAACTTTTGTACCTACTAACTTTGCACTCCCCTTTTACCCCCCCTTAAGAGATGATTTTCGAAACTCAATAAAAAACCTTCATAGGTACCTACTGAATTTCATTCGAATAACATCAAAAACGGCAAAGTTTCTTATTAACTTTGCACCCCCGTTTTACCCCCTTTAGGGGGTGAATTTTCAAAAATCCTTTCTTAGTGCTCCCCTACGTTATAAAAGGAACCCCTGTGCAAAATTTCAAGTTTCTAGCCCTTATAGTTTAGGCCCTGCGTTGATATGTCAGTCAGTCAGTCAGTCAGTCAGTCAGTCAGTCAGTCAGTCAGTCAGTCAGTCAGTCACCTTCTCCTTTTATATACAGTGGTGGACGTCTAATTAGAAACACTACCAACGGTCCTTGACGTTGTGTAAGATACTTCACCGCAATCGTTTTTATTTTGAAATTAAACAATAAATAGGGCAACAATATGTTCAACGATTTATCATTTATCAGAAAAGCAATATAATTCCCAGTACACAAGTGCAGTTTCAATATTACATTACTGACAAACATTTAAATCAGTTTTAAGGTATGAACAGTAATGGTCAACTAATTAGAAACAACAACAAAAAAGTATTAAAAACAATATATTTTTAAGTATTAGTAATTAGTATTGTTATTTACGAAATAGTTACTATCCACAGCATACCAATAGTTAATTAATATTTAGTAGCGTATCCCTTATTTTTAATAACAGCACTGCAACGACGTGGATATTGATTCAATCAATTTCATACATTTTTCTAGGGGGATTGAATTCCATTCTTCAACAAACGCTTCATATACTTCTTTTTTACTGGTGTTACGTTTGTTTGAGACTTTCTTTTTAACAATATACCAGAGATTTTCTATCGGGTTTAAATCCGGACTATTTGGTGGCCAGTCTAAAACGGATATACGCTGTTCGCTAAGGAAATATTTGACGCTATTGGCCGTGTGTTTAGGGTCATTGTCATGCTGAAAGATCCAGGTTACAGGCAAATGATCGTCCGAGTAGGGAATCATTGTGTGCTCTAAGATATTTTTGTATTGCCATTGATCCATTTTACCTTCAATCTTCCCAACGGGTCCAACTCCACATCCGGTAAAACACCCCCAAACTTTAATGTTACCGCCACCTTGCTTGACTATATACTCCTTGTGTTTTTATAATTAAAAGCATTGTTTATAGGACATCTAACATAGCGCTTTCCATCCCTTTTACCATATTTATTTTTGTTTCATCTGAAAATAACACTTTTTTCCCATTCTCATACCGTTCACTTAACATATTTTTTAGCGAATAATAATCGCTTCTCTCGGTGTTGCTTGGTAAGAAGCGGTACCTTTCGAGAGATTCTTCCAAACAATTTAGCTTCCACTAATCTTCGGCGTATCAGTCTTGACGAGATGTTTCTCGGGTCATCAGGCGAAAAAAACTTCATTTTTAATCTGGTTGGAGCCTTTACTTGGGTCTTTTTTAGCAACACGAACGATCAGCGTATCTTCTTTGGGAGAGGTTTTTCTTAGCCGAGCCTTTCTAAGAGCATTTTCAACAGTTCCATGTGTTTTATAATGATCAATTGCATTAAAAACTTTCTTAACAGAACAATTTAAATGCTCAGCTATTCTTGTGTACGCCCACTTATGAGCTAAATGTAAATTAACAATTATTTGTCTAGTTGACGCGTCACAACATTTATTTTTGCCCATTTTAAACAAAATAAAATTCAGATTCAATTTTGAATTACCGCCAAAATAATAGAAAAAGCCAAGAATGAAATGATATTCTCCAATTTAAAAAAAAAACGACCTATGGATGTTTTTTTAAAATGTTTCTAATTAGGCGTCCAAGCGGCAATCAGCAGAAAATAAACTCCTTCATGTGTAAGACTCATTTTTTAATTAAAAGTAAAATAGGTTTTATATTTTATGCATTTAATGAGTTTTTTATTTGAGTGGCTATATTATTGTATGATTATTAAATATTGAATGTATATATTTTTTACGAACAATTTTACATTGAAGTTATACTTTCTTTATTCATAAGAAGTGTTTCTAATTCTGTGACCACCACTGTATATAGATTTAAGAAATAAAATGTCACCTGCGTAAGTGTTACGGAAAGCATCGTGAATTTCCTGACGATGTCCTTACCTAAGAGTTCTCTATGTTCTCCCTTCGAAAATCTCATATCTCATTGTCTCGAGCCGCGCGCGTAAACATGTGCGGTGCGCTTCATTAAAGTGACCAAGTCCAAAACATGTTAATGATTCCTCTTACTAATTTCACCATACCTAAGCTACCTAGCTGCTTCCAACAGTTCGTGATTCTGCATTCTGCATTCATTCTGAACGGCTGCTGTGATAATCATCACAGCAGCCGTTTCGAACGAACGGACAAACGCTACGAACTTGCGTTTTTACAGACGTCCGGGCGTCCTCAACATCACGCACCGTGGGAAGGTATGCTGCAATAACAGGTATAATGTGATAGGTGTCAAAATACTGCAATACAAATGCGACACAGATTGGTCGAAACCGGTAACTTACTGCGATTACCTTTACAATTAGCCTGCGGTTACCTCCAAAATTGTAGGCGAAACATTACGCAAGCAAAATGGTCCGCTATTTTATTGCACGACCTAATATATTTTGAAATGATTAGTTATGCTCATTCATACTTGATTTAGTTTTGTCTTGGTCAGCTTACCAATGTAAGGCAATAATGCAATGTAGTAACAATATCAATGGCCTATTACTATAGTTACAAACTGTAAGGTCATGCATTATAATTTGATTCAACACTATGTTATACAAACCAATGTCTGATAAACTATTAAATTATAAACTATAGCGCTGGAAATAATTATGACATCCTTCACTGATAGAAAAACCTATAGGTATATAATATTTATTGATGGTTATTTCCGAACGCGACTTATCCGCCCTACCCTCATCTTAACTTCCTTCACGTCCAAAAAAACAATAATACGTGGGGGTAGGAAGTGACAGCTCTCTTCTGCCAACTACGCGCGTCAAGTCCGGTCGAGCTTCCGTGTTCCCGTCGATTTCGCCGCAGAATAAAGTGCAAAGAAACCAAAACATCATTTGTTTGTCACGTATTAGTGCCTCCGAAGTGATATGTGAAATAGTGCTTATCAAAAATCATCATAATAATATGGACGATAAGAATGGTCGGAGCTTCGACGTGTCAATCACCATCTCGGCGCGGGGTATATCGAGCCAGGTACCTTCCCACCCTATCTATCTTTATCCAACAATTTATATTATCTACTATTGTTAATTGGTACGAGTATCAACAGCTCGTAGATCAACTGAGTTTTAGGAAACGATGCGGTTGGTATAATGGAGATTGGGCACCCGCACAAACTGGCAGAATATCAAGTTTCAATTGTAACTGTTATCTTCGGATGGCCAGAGACTATTTCACACTTGTTTAACTACTTACCCGTCCACCAACCCGTATTTGAGCAGCGTGGTGAAGTGTGTTCTAAAACCTGCCACAGCTGTGCTGTGAGATAAATTTGCGCCAACAGTGGGATGTCTATTTATTACATTTAATCTTTTATGGAGTCCATTCCAGACCTCCTTAATTTAGGGGACGACCTTTGCAAGTAAACAATCTACCTAGAAATGATTCATTTTTATTAAATCCGAATATATATGAAAGCCACTAGTCAAAAATATTTATTGGAAAACACTTCTGGTTGCGACGATGCTTAAAATTTGGCCAGTGGATTATATTTTACGACGTCATAAGCACTATATTGAGGTTACGCGTTTTATGGTCTTTGCAGTTTCACATGTCGACCTAATATTGATTTCATACCACTGATCTAGCTTTTTATAGAATGCACTGAATGCACTTATATTTATAATGTTCTCGAAGGCATGTGAAGTCTGCCAATGTGAACTTGGCCAGCGTAGTGGAAAGCCTAATCACTCTCATTCTGAGAGGAGACCCGTGCCTAACAGTGGGATAAAAAAAGGGTTGTGCTGGTGGTGATTTAGGAAAAGAAAAGATAAAAGAGAAAGGATAAAATGACAATGACTTAACTGGAAGTACCATCTAAAGATTTTTCGCTCCAGCAAATTGTTTCTCATCATAAAAATAGTTAAAGCTGTCGTAAAGAGGCCATTGGTAGCTATTTACAGAAGTTAATGCTTTAATGTTGAAAAACTGTTGTTATTTCTGAACAGAGAATAGCATTTGCTCCAGGCTCTAAAGGAGAACTATTGCCAAACGATTGTCAACCTTAAGTTAAAGGGGTGAGAACACGGTTATTATACAGCATTAGCAAGAATGAGCAGATGTACAACCTGATTATTATGTTCAGTTTTTTAGAGTTCAGTACTTTCAAAACCAGAGTACCAGAGTATTTTTTCGATAATATTTTTGTAATTCAAAGCGAAAAAAAAATTTTTTTTTATTATCTAGGTATGTCTATCACTTTACATTCCGTCAATTATAAATAAAATGTTTTAACCACGCATATGTTGGCGTAACCTAATATCACGCCTATATTTCTACGAATGTTTAGGCAGAGGCGTGGTACACGCACTTTTCACTTGTTTCAAGGTCATGGGACCGAGCCCAGAGTCATGGGAGGATAAGCTTTGTTTCTCTGAAATGTCAAGCAGAGGTTATCTAATTGTAAGTACAGTACAGTGATTGAAGCCAGAACATAGCTTTGTAAACGCAGTTTACACGAATTTTGGCAAAAAATCTCATCAAAGATTACACATCGTTAAAAGCTGCATAACCCTGGAAGCACTTCAAGATCGTGTCGCTTTTCTGAAATACTAGTTTCGCAATAATTGCTTGGAAGGGCGCGCGACAGAAGCCAATAAAAAGTGACGTAAAAACTAGGCTACTTCAAGAGAAACTTGTTGATTGCGAGAACAAATAATTTGAGCGCCAGACTAATTAAAAAGTACCTAACACGACTCAGCTATTATTTGAACACCATTATAAACTTCAAATAGTTTTTCATAATGTTAGATAGGTAGCAAACGAGCTGCTGCAAACGGACAGCTGCTGCCGCCGATGATATAATAATGTAAGGAATGGAACTCCAGGAGTGCTAGTAAGATCGTAATAGCAATAGATTTTAGTTTTTCAGTTCGTTAATTTGTATGAGGACTATAGTAGGGACTATTAGTGACAATTTATTAGTCTTGACAGTCTTAGAATAGTCCATTTAGTATTATTTTTAAATAATTCTGATTGAAATCAGTCACATATAATGATGAATAAGATGGTTGCATCTTGACTGGGACTACTCGTAGAACACTGCTCCAGGCGAGCTTTATATGTGATCGACCGTGTTAAGGACGGGCGTGTTCGGTTTGTGTTCGGTTTTATTAATTGTAAAAACAATCGTTAAGTTTGTCGAAGACCTTAGGGTGGCTTGCGAACATTTGACACTAACCCCTCCACCGATCCGCATTGGAACAGCGTGGTGGAGACTGCTAGATCTCCCTCTGGCTCCCATGGCTTATTTAAATTTTCATATCATATTTATGTGCTAAAAATGTATGGGTTGGAACAGTTGGTAGCTAGTTACAGCGCCATCTATCAGCGAGTAGTGAACTTACAGGAGTTATTTCTGTAAGTTATTTTATATTATTATAAAGGAATATCTCCAGTGGATTACTACTGAAGTAGTAGTAATAGTGTGATGTATTACAAAATATGTATTACTGCGAAAGTTTATTTTCAGTGTAGTGTGACTGAAATTGGTTTTAGTTGGCATTTTTACTCAATGAACAAGGTGGTCTTTGTTTTAAGAACAAGGAGTTTTTGATAAAAAATACTTACTTATTACATATTAACCCTAATATCTTAAATTTTCTAGACATTTCTTGTCAGAAGTATGGGTCAAATGTATGTTATGAGTTACCAACGATTAGCAGTGAGATTTCTCATAAATGCAAAAATGATAAAGTTTAGTTTAGGTAGTTTAGATCCTTACATAGTGAAACAGATATTCAGCAATAATTTTTTTGTTGTATTTTGTCTAAAAGCTTCTAAGGCTGATGTAATTATTTAGTTGAAAATTAAAAAAAGTTGGTATGTCAGAATTCCATTTAATTTATGCTAGTAACGATTGATTGAAATTAAAAATGTAATAAAAAAAAAAATTACTCCACACAGATAAATATTATTCACCCGATTCATTCTTTAATAACTTTCCCTCGAATTTAACGACCAGAATTACTATTGTGTCCGTTTTTATATAAAAGACGATTATAATACCATTAAGGGCCTCAAGAACGGGTGGAGGGGGATTTTACATTTAATTATCTTTGAAATCTGCTGCGCTCAGCACCTGTCGATATCTAGACAGACGGCATTACAATGACACGTTAATGTTATGTCGTAATTCCCGCTTTTTTGATGTCGCAAAGAACAAGGTCTTTAAAATAATACGATGCCGATGCGACCTTCTTGATTTTCTTGACGTTTTTGAGTTAACATTATACTGCTGATTTACATGTAGGTACTCTATGGTATTTAATTCATATAATTATCAAATATATAAGAAGAAAAAAGTCGAAAATTATTACTTAAAGATGTATTTATGTATAAAAAATATCCCACTAAGAAGAAAGTCATGCTTATCATCTCCTAGGACTTATTCAATTTGAAAAGACAGAATAACCTAACCTGGCTCGAAAACGGACGACATTTTATCATCGTATAGCTCCCGTCACGTGCATTGCATAACACGGTCACATTATCTCTGCACTTCGCTCGAAGGATTTTCTATCACATAATCATCTAATGTTGTATTCAATTTGTAGTGACAAATAAAGGGTAATTGTAGTTGTTGAAATTCCTAATGACACTTTTTTTCTCTTTATTTTTGAGCTTTTTCGACCTCGACAATGTCGCTCTGTAAGAACATTCATACACGTCCATACAAATTATTTACAATTCCGCCTTAATGCTACGTCAACTAGATTATATTATAGATCATAAGCACTTCCTCCCAAAGGATTTTCCAGTGCACTATTACACAGTCCAACACCATATACTCTTATATTACTAAAAAAAAATGTTTAGCGGAATGTGACCTAAACGATATCTCAATGCTATAACCGATTCACTTCGACTTAATGAACAATTAGGTACCGATAGGTATATATAACGGCTCACTTCGTCCTGTACCATATGCCTTTTTCCCGGGGTCACTATTAATTCATGTATAACATCCTAGTATAGGCACATATACTTTTTTTCACACAGGTGGAGTATGCTCTAGACCTGCCGCAGCATAGTCTGTGGGGCAGACCCGTGCCCAGCAGTGGGACGTCTATGGGTCGCAGCAGATACCATACCACCGCCAACATGATGTCCATCGACGCCAGGTGCACAGATATTGTGACCGGGCTATATAAGCACCTCGTCTAGCTAAGCTCTCCGGCCATACCGGCCAAACTGGTATCACGGCTCAGGTGGCGGGGCACAAATAGATTGTAAATATAGAACATAATTACGAGTAACGAGTGCGCTTTAATTTCCTTTGCGATTAATACGAACAGATGATCGTGTGTCATTACCTCGCCGCCCATAGCTAATGATGTCGCCGCGGACAGGGCTTGGTCTGATCGATGGTAGTATAAGTTGAAAGTGTGCAAGCCAAGTATAGAAGGGATAGGAGAGGGGAGGAGAAGTGTGTAAAGTTTCAAATTAATTATTTTCATAGATTACGTTACATACATACATAACTACATACATACATACCAAGATAATAATAGCGTGTTAGTAAAATTAATAGAAATAATTAATAACTATATAGTAAAAATAAATAATTTACAATTGTGAAAACATGAGTGTGGTGAATAAGAACCCTTTCCACCGCCTTTCTTCAACCCTACAAATTGGCGACATTAGGTACTATTTCATGAATTATGTGCTTATGGCTAACTGCTCTCCTTTCCGTATTTCATGATACAAGCAAAGCTACATGGGAAGGAAGCTAATTACATCATCTCATTTATTTACCTGACCGAAATACCGCTGACTGCAGATGGTTTTTACTTGCTAATACATTTTCATTCTAGGATTACGTTTGATAATAAGAATAATTACCTTTTGTGATTGTCAGCTAATAAGACTTTATAAAAATATATCTAGTAATAAGGTAAGTTTATGGGCATAGTTGAAACTATGTACATAACTCAAGTTAATGACGGAAATCGAGTCTACATTTTATAGCAAAGCCAAATTTGGTCAGCCATTGATATTTCAAGTAAAAGGGGAGAGACAGGTTACCTTGAAGGTATTCAAAGTTGGAAAATGGTAGATATTAAATTGACATTAAATGAATATGAAAACATAAAGCAGCGAACATAAAGCATTGACTCAAAAATAAGCAAACGGGGTGCATGTGTGCAATTGATTTTTTTTTTATTTGATTAATTGTGATTTTGTCTGTGATTTGAGATTTTGTGTACCAATTTAAGTGCATCTATAATTTTTTACTCTTAATTTATTAACAGTTAAAACCAATCATCAAAATCTTTCCACTAGTTCCTAGCTTTTTGCCTATAGAAAGACAAGTGGCCAAGCAGGCAAAAACTCCCATGCGTTGAGGAGCTCAAATAATGGATGTGCGTCCGGGCGGTTAGTACGCGCGATGAAATAGTAAACGCTCAGAATAGATGGCTCGCCTTAACTTTTTAAGAGTAATATGTTGATATTTTGTAATAAAGACGCTCTAATAATTCTAGATAACTTTAACATATAACATTTATTTATTTATTTAATCAATCCCAAAACATCACTAATTTTACATTCTAACCTAATTTGTTAGTGTTGCTTAAATTAATACATTTCTGAAATGACACGACAGAGGATGATGTTTAAGATTTATTGTTTTCTTAAACATCATAATAATATTGGGGATTTATCTGTAGGGGAAATAAGCTCTTGTTAAATAGCTGACCTAACGTAAAATTCACATATAAGGACTCAAATACTACTACTTAAAGCTCTAGTAGTCTTTAGTAGCGTAGGCTTCCAACCGTTTTGTTTATGTCAAATAGAATGAAGAGCGATCGCGTAAACAACCACATTTCCGTAGTTGCTTGTGGTGCCACAATCTGATATTTAGGTTACAGCCGATCTGTGTCTATTGTGCGAAGTGAAACGTTCTAACTTATATATTGTCAAGCCACCAGCGATCAGCGGATATAGATTCACGTCCGATACTGGTTCAAACAACAAGCTGGGGGTTCCTTACAATTAATGAGCTATGTGACTACCTAATATTACCTTACAGGGCTGATAGTTACTAACTAACAGCTTCTTCTGTAGTCCCCATACCCAGATACGCAGGTATCTTCTAATTCATACTAATCTAATACTAACTGGAGTAAGTCTCCCAGTGTTTTTCTGAGTCCTATTTCAAGGTGGTAGTAGTTGCAGCGTGCATGTAGATTACCCATCCAACTGCATGCCGAGACAGAGATCTCATCCATCCATCAGTACACTGTGTCGATAATATCAGATTATAAGAATAGGGTGGATTGTTCGGCGTTGGACAGAATACGATTTCTTGTGCACTGATGTGCTTTTAGAGCATGACGAATTACAAGATTCAAATACATATTCAGAGATTGGACGCTGTAGTCTACAGTTGTCACTAATCAATACTGATTTTCATTACATCCTGTAAAACAGACGACTATAAGCCCGCTAGACCAAGAGGCGAACTCCAATTTCTTCGCGCCAGACGCCTGTTAGTAGGGGAGCCCAAGAGGGGATTTTGCGGGATACTCAAGCGCGTAAGTTTAATATACAGTGGGATACCTTGTACCCGGTTAAGTACCTCCACCAAATATGAGCCCCATATATAAATGGGGCCGTCAAGGATAAAGGATCAGATTAGTAAAAAAAAAAATTTGTCATCAGAAATTCTTGAGCGCGTTAGATTAAGGTAGGGTGAGTTAATTACATGCTAAAAAGTGTATATTCCACTAATCTTACAATTTGAGAGTAACGTAAAGAAAGGGGAGGGCTACAAAGTTACTCTCAAATTGTAAGATTAGTGGAATATGGGCTACAAAGTTGTAGCCCTCCCCTTTCTTTACGTTACTCTCAAATTGTAAGATTAGTGGAATATACACTTTTTAGCATGTAATTAACTCACCCTACCTTAATCTAACGCGCTCAAGAATTTCTGATGACAAATTTTTTTTTTTTACTAATCTGATCCTTTATCCTTGACGGCCCCATTTATATATGGGGCTCATATTTGGTGGAGGTACTTGACCGGGTACAAGGTATCCCACTGTATATTAAACTTACGCGCTTGAGTATCCCGCAAAATCCCCTCTTGGGCTCCCCTACTATGTCACTTGAGCCGTCAAATCGGCAATGTTTTATTCAGCCACGACTCGTTAGCGCTGCGCATTGTGGCCGTCACAAAGTTCTGTGAATGCTGCAATAATGTTCAAATACAAATATACCTGTTTTTATTTATTTTTCAAAACGAGTTTATTATATTTTTAATTTAACTGTATAGTCAAAACCCATTACCGGGTCAAAACCACCTTTAACTGTGAAAAACAAGCAGTAGTGGATTTGCCTATGAAGTTAGACACTTTTATTTATTTATTTATTTAATAATTTATGTACACACTTTTAAGCATAGAATACATTAATAAAGTAACAAAGGAAGTAAATGGTACAAGGGTACTACTTATTTCTTATGAAATTTCTTCCAGTAGACCCGAGACAGGAAATTTGCTACGGACGGTAGGCTAAAGTGTATACAATATACACATATACTATAAGATATATATAATTTATACAGGATAATGTAATTCAAAAATACTAAAAATATTTACATTGTATATAACAATAATATATATATAAATAAATATATAATATACATATAATACAATATATACATATATATGACAATAATATATATTTAAATATTTATATACACATAGAAACTACATAATAAATAAACAGCCGAAAATATTATACTACCAAGGAAAAATAGTGCTCCTTGACTCTCTTTTTAAACATAGAAATAGACTTAGACTCGCGTATATGAAGTGGTAGTGCATTCCACAGTCTTACTGCATGCACAGAGAAGGAATAGGAATACATACTGGTCTTGTGGGATGGAAACATAAGAAGGAGTTTGCGATGGGTTCTGCAGGGGGCGTGGGATGGGACTGTAAACGAAAATCGCTCCCGCAGGTAGGACGGAGAGGATGGAGAATAAAGGATATTAAAAAGCAAACAAAGTATCCTAGTATTCCTACGAAAGCGGATTGGGAGCCACTTGAGATCCTTGCGAAGATGGGAAACGTGATCAAACTTACGAATTCCGAAAATGAATCGAATACACAAATTTTGCAAGCGCTCAAGTTTATTATGAAGCTCCTCAGTAGCATCCAAGTAGCAGGCATCAGCATAGTCTATAATAGTCTATAATAAAATACTTTTGATTGAAAGAGACAAAAAAAAACACGTCTAACCATGTTGGTTGGGTTAGAGTTACATCGGGCGGGTCAGGAGAGAGCCGATTGTGCTCGGAGTCATCGTCGGGGTGGTGAAATATCCCTGGTCCCTGTAGTCCTGACGGAGCTTTGAGCCGGGGAACGTTCCAATTTCACGACTCTGGGATGGTCAGACCAAGACTGGAAGTCCCACGGATCGGGCTCACTTCTGACCAAATCGCAGAGGAGGCACTGAAGCATTCTAAGGAATCCCGGAGCCTTCCCAGATGCGCAGGATGGCTGACGAAGCGGTTCTTGAGTAAATATCACACATATCTATGAAGCTCTTTCCTACCTCTGAGGCTGGGTAACTCGGATAGACGTCACGCAGCACTGACAATGTTTGACATTTTTCCTCCGCGCTGAACCTCGTTAACTCCTTTAAAATTTATTTTATTGTATTTAAATCAAATCTAAATTAAATTTTAATACGAGCTTTAATAATTTTAATATCTAATGAATTTAGAAGAAGCTGTGAATGTATTGTAATTCGTTTGATAGATTTTATATGGTTCGCGTAACTTGCAATAAAGATTTTTATTATTATTATTTAACACAGTCGATCACATACGATCGACGCTAGCGATAGAGCTATTACATTAACTAACGCAACGTTAATTCTGTAAGTACAAATCTATGAAAATAGTGTACCTACTCATACATATATGTCCATCTTTGTAGATAGTGATTCTGTTCCGAATAAGTATGTGTTTCCTAAACACGATGGTGCCTACTCGCAGTGAGTGATCTTTAAAATATCAATTGATCGAGTGGATATATTTTATGTACAGGATGTAGTGTAGGTAAACTATAAAATTTCATTTCCGTAATATCATTCGGTGTCCTCATTATAAAAATGGTAATGGCCATATCCGCTATTTTACATTACAAAATTAAATTATTTCAATCTCATTATCGTAGATGAGTGGTATTTATGATTTATGCGTATCACATAACAATATTATAATGAAACTTTTCTGAATTGACAGACTAAGATTTTAGGAAAATCGTGTATGAGAGTAGTTTTAAGTCGCTCGGAATCGTGATGCGTGCCGCTTGGATTTAAACCTGGACCTCTCAATTGAAAGGTTGATTTCGATAGCCACTGGGCTATCACCGCTGCGACCTAGACCTATGGAGGTCAAAATCTTAATTACTGGGCTATTGACATTTATCGCCCGTATGAGTGCTTAAATCAATTGAATTTATTGACATGGTTCTCATAATTCTGACAGATGCGGTTGTAGAATGCTTTGCGAAAGTATTCATAATGCTTCATTAGGCGAACAAAACACGTTTGACGGTTTTGATTTGGCGTTACAAAAGCTGCATGTATGTTCGGTTTAGTTATGGATGTTTAATACCGACTGAATGGTGCTTATTACATCGACCTTGTCGATGAATAAACGGTAGCGGTCAAAATAAGCTAATCATGCGGTCTTGAGATTTACTTGTGTAAGCGCGCGACACACTGCTTGCACGTTAGAAGAGCAATATTTTTTTATTGAATTTCAATATAACAGTAGGTTAGTAAGACCCAATAACGGCATTATTTTTGATTATTAATTGAATCGCTGCCCGCTGCGACCCATAGACGTCCCATTACTGGGCACGGGTCTCCCCCACAGACACTGCTGCGGGAGGTCTAGAGCATAAAGCGGATTGGTGGAGGGGTTAGTGGCCAACCCAGTGTCGAATGTTCTCAAGCCACCCGAAGGTCTTCGACAAGGCTTAACGACTGTTTCCAGCAATGAAAGCAACCGGGACCGACGGCTTTACGTGCCCTTCGAAGCACGGTAGCGTGCATGAAATTTTGCCAGTAGCGGTCACCCATCCACAAACCGACCACGCTCTTCGTTGCTTCACTCTTTCGAGCACATTGAATCGACGCGAGCCTATGGACGCTATTAATTGAATTTATAATAAATACTTTTTTCACAATATGGTAAGTTGAATTTGGGTCAAATGTTCACTGTAAATTATTTCCTATGGTGAGTGGTGGCATAATAACTACCACTGTCTATCTCAGATGAATAAAAAAAGGTAGATAAAGCGCGGCCTTAGTTACAGGTGAAGCCAAAAAACTCGGCTCCCTAAAGTAAACACACGCGATCACGCACACAGATGCATTAAACTACGCTCATTTTCGTCAGTACCTCCCGGAGCGCCGTACAATAACTTTGCCTACAAAATGCCGTCCTGTGTAGTTAAATGGTGCAAAAACAACACTAAGCGCAACAATAAGTGTCAAGGAATATCGTTTGACACGTAAGTACAAGCAAAACTATATTTTTTAATGTTATCACTACTTCATTTGATTTTGTTCGGGTCAAGGTCGGGAGGTGACGTAACGGGAGAGTGTTGCCAAGTTCCCTTAATTCGAATTGCCTAAATTTGGGTAAGTCGTGGAGAAATTATGTAGATTGCACGTAATTATTGTTTTTGTATGTTATATCTAATTGAAGTCAAGATAAATATACATTTATATTTTAACTCGCGCGTTTAAATTCTTGTATGTACCTAAATATTTTTTTACTATCAAATATTATGGTTTTAGATTTCCAAAGGATATTATTGTAAGAGATGAATGGGTAGGTAGCTGCTTTAAAAATGAGCCGAGATGAACCAAGATGTTTTCGATATACGAGTATGTATGTGCAACTTGCGAAGTAATATTAAGAAAATATCTATAGAGAATATAAATTTGGTGAGGGAAAGTCAGCATACCTATATAGTCACGCAAATTTTAGGTTCTTTTACAGGTAACAATAGAACTTTTAATAACTTAGAAAATGACCACGATTATGCTGGCCATGGGCATAAAGTAAATTTAATACGATTAGTTATTGAAAAATATTTGATAAGACTGCATCATATTTCTAAAATGAATACAATAAAGTTGACACTGAGTTCTAAGCGCCAAAAATTTAAAAAACTTATACAGCATAAAGGATTCTAGGTTAAAACTAAAATTAAATTAAATTTTTATGTTATGATGAGGTAATATTTACCCCACTTAAGTAATTATCAGGGACTTTTAAAAAAAAAGTGGCAACACTTCGCTAACTCACACATAGTTTTAAAAATGGTTACAGTTTCTTATTAGAAGTGCGGCATCTACCTTTTTTTATTCATCTGAGCTGTCTATCCTAATCTCCTGTATGTCTTATGAGAAATATTGACAGATATCTTTACAAAGACTGTATTCAGTAATAATATTAATAAATGTATCGCAAAGCCTGTCTGTCAGGTAAACAATAGGCCAAAATTTACGATATCAAGTTAAATCGTTATTAAATCCTCTGATACAAAGTTTCATTCTTACTACCGTACGAGTAAGGTGTATATTTGTATGCGTTTGCAGATCAAATAAAATTTGAATAGGTATGATAAATCGGAATTATGCGAATTGGATAAGTTGAGGCGAGCGATATTAATTTTTATATTGATTACGAAACTGTGTCAAAGTGAATTTGATTCGATTGATGAAAGACGGAAAGAATCGATAATGTATTTCATATCTATAAAGGCTACGGTCCAAGCTTCTATGACCAAATGACCAACATTAGACAGAGAAAGGGAACGTCCAAAATACATAGGTATGTATTATTTTTATACAATTTCAATACCACGATAGAAATTATGAATAAAGGCCAGCAATTTCATGCTTTTATTACGGTAATTAAAATTTAATGCGTCTTTTTATACGCGTTTCCTAGATGGCTCATTCGTATATTTATTTTACGTGTTAAATAAATGCCATCAAACGAGTACCTATATTATAGTTTGAATACATTATATCTTAATATGCTCATTTAATTAACACGACATTTTGAATATCAAAATATAAAATACAAAATTAGAATCACAGATAAATAATATCCACATGTAATAAAAACAACGAAAGTAGATAAACTACATAGTACTACTACAGTAGAATAAACCCAATTCCTGAAGTTTACTTCAGCTTTCTATTTCATTATCACGGGACCGGCTTTGAAATGTTTTTTGGCGTTTTATTTATTTCAATTCGAAGAAAAATAAAATCGAAAACTGTAACTCGTTCAAATAAAAAGGGAAAATTTACGCGTTGGTATACTAAAACTTAAGAAAGTACTACAGAAAATAACAATGACAAAAAAGCATTCGAATAAAAGTTTGGTAGGTTAGGTAGCTAACTTGCACACCAATAAATTTACGATAAATTTGATTCATCGATTTGGCCATAGCTCGCCACTGTTATATTATAATCTTTCAGTACACCACTTGGTCAAATGTTTATTCTTATTATTTCCACAAAAAGATACGGTTAATTATGTAAATTAAATGAAATAATCAATAAACCGCAGGCTGGTCCACGTTTTACTGCCAATACTAATTTAATAAAATTCTTATAAGCGTAACAGCAGTTTATTATAGCCTTAACTGGTCCTTACGGTGCAGTGAATATATAAATTGCGAACAATGTGAGTAATAAAAAGAGTACACATTAATAAACATGATACGCAATATTTTGTAGATACGCGGGTAGATTAAACAACATAGCTTCAACTTACGATGTCAAGCATAATAGTCCTTATTTGTTTGTCTATAGACGTGAAAGTTGCTCGATCGTTCACACGCGACAACTATGGCGGACGAGACCTACGGGAGGCATATAACTAACTTAGTTACGGCAAAGAACAACACGAACCTCGAAAACAGACACATTCATACCGTTAACGTGAATACTTGAATACTGTGTCTAGTGAAATTAAGTATACGGCTGCTAGCTGTTTTCTGTATGATGTATCTATGACCAGGACTCAGGAAGTCTCAAGGTTTCTAGCATTCGTCAAAATTAAATTCGACCTTGATTGATAATTATAATAAAACATTTAGATTCAAGTTTGTACGATAGGTAAACTTAATTGTGTTTCCTGTAGAATATTCTAAATTTCTGCACTTAATCTCAATATAAACCTAACAAATCTACACTTTCCTCCTTTCGCGCAGTATTTCAAAATAGTATAAACTCTTAACTTTTTTAAAGTAATTCGTAGATAGATACCAATGAGCGCTGAAAATTACTAATCGATCTAAATTTCAATTAGTTTTTACTTACGTAGGTACTCATACAAAGTAAATTTATATTTACATGAGAAACTTAAATGGTTTTGAATACCTTATGGCACCTCTCCTGTTCCGCATGCTCTTTGTTCCATCTTTCCAACACTTGGATTAAATTCCGTTGTTTAGCGAAGGAAAGATATAACTCGTTCACAAAAACAAGCGTACCGTCTCAACTCCGGTAAAGTTACATTTTTCAGCCCTCTCGGTGGAAAAGTTTTACTTCAATTTACCTGAGACTAAAATGAGCTATGGATGAAATACAGATTGTTTGCTAAAAGTAAATAAAGTTAAACATAACTACGGCTACGATATATTTATACCTAACTGATTTCTGAATAATTGGATCGGATAATTAGTTAGGTAGCAATTTCCTGATTCCGACCTATTTTATAATTTTATTTACTTTCTCTGGTTTTAATAACGAAGTTTTACGGATCTTATACAGTGAAATCTTTATACAACGCTAACCATGTCTACCGACTTGTCTGTACATTATTATGTTGACAATTACAAGTTAGTAACATTTTACTCGTAACAGACACGTTCGTGATTTAGTAGATACATACTTATAAATCGCATCTAAACAAAACGACTTTGTGGTGTACTACAGTTCAATTTTCTTCATTGAGTTCAGAATAAACGTTGAATAAAATTTTGAACATGTTCGTAGCATTTTGTTTCTACTCTCAAACAACCATTCCTACTAGAGCTTCCCTGCCCCCAGCCGCCACACAGACTTTGTTAAGAAATAGACGATATTTTTGGAGATTTGAGGGCTCTTGATTCCTGGTTACCTTATACGTGAGAGCATGCTTCATTTGTTCATAGCCTGAGGCAGTAGCACCCATGCTATTGTTTATGACGGCCAATTATGTCTTTACAATACACTTCTCCTGCTGTACGGTATTTTTTAATAACACACACGTCTGTAAATTGTTTTAATGGTTGTTACTTCCACTGCTCCCATTGTTGTATGTACTCACTCAGTTCACGGTGGTGATGTGAGTTAATTAATGTTGACTTAATTAGTCGTTGTGTTGAGATTTATCAAATGTTCAGAATTGTATTTGTAACGTCCTAGAAAGTCTTGTAGGAAGTTATATACGGCTTATCATAATAAAATAGTAGGTACCTAATACTTCTATCACCGACTTTACCGCTATAGCCAGTCCTTGTACCGATATGTTTGCCCCACGAGGGGGACCTCTACGTGGACCATGGAATATGGCCTCAGTTTTGGAGAGAGATACCCTTAGGCCCAGCATGTGAATTCGATCGACTATACTATTGTGTTTAGTATGAAATCTATGAATATACATAATCTTCTGTGAAAAACAAGACTCCTTTGAGGCTCGTTCAGGGTTGTTCACGGGTGTCATGAGCAAGTGGATGGGGTTTGTATTTTAGTTTTCTTACGTTAGTACTTAGGTTACAAGGAATACTTACGATATTACGACATTTTCGATTACGGGTTCTACGCGTTGAACTTATGTTGCTGTCACGGAATGCACCTGCCGCTATACATTACACTGCTGTTGGTGTTCAATGTCCTTTCACTCACAATAAATGTTTTATGATTGAATGCTGACAAAGAACAAAGTTTGAAAGCAGAATGTCAATACGATAAAAAACAAAAAGAAAGTTCAAATCAACCGGATTCCTTAACAAACCTGGGGGGCTGTTTTTGTGCTGTTTTGTTTTTGGTGGGCGCAATGTTTATTTTATTTATATGAATAGAGTTTATATTAACAAGTTATGGTCTTTTTTTTTAAACGTCTTAAACACACTCCCACGGGGATTATCTATTTTGTGATTTTTCGTCAAGTAAATACAAGAGTGTGTCTTTTATTATAGATTTTATCAATACATATATGCGAAGCATCACCTATGAAAACAGGCCCTAAATTTCGATCAACTTTCTTCGTTCATTGAGTTGCTTCCCTTGAAGATCACTATAAAAGTGTACCTAATCGGAAATCATCATTTATATATTGCATAAAAACAATTATTTTTTTTGTTTACTTTTAGATTATTTAAGTTGTAATTAATTATGTCTTGCTATTAGTATATAGTTTATTTATTTTTTTATATTTTTATTACTTTAAAAAGGTTTTTTATGAAGTCTATACCACCTAAAATATGAAAGATTCAAGAACGTTATAACTTTTCATCCTGCATCATACAAGCACTAAGGGGACAGTTCCCGCGAAAACAACAATTTCGACATCATACTTACATCGTATCTGCCGTTAACTTATGGCATCACCATTAAACATTATAACCCGCAAGACAGACAACACGTCGAAGCCGCCGCGGGCGCGCGTCCAACATTTTTCTAAATGCAGTCTCGTTACCAACCTCGAGGGGACAATTTACGCCGGCCAGCGCCTGATGTGATTGTTAACTACGGTACAAAGATTATAAGTTATCAGTGTTATTGGCGCACGATACCGAACCGACGTAATAAGCCTCCGAAGGCAACTCGAACAGACAGCAATACCTTAATCAACTACAATCAGCTACTTCCTTTAAAGTTGAGAAACACTGCCATTGGTTTTGCAACGATAAGATCGGGAATGCATGATATTACATTACGTAAAAATATGTCTTTATAAACGTTTCTATTACGTCACACGGCAAATCAGTATTCTATAATTACTGACTCTTTTGACTAGTCTTCCTAAAAACTTTATTATGCCAACCGAAATATTGATCACTGTACCATTCTGCTAAAACAAATAAAATAAATAAATAAATATCTTGGACATTCTCACACACGGCCATCTGACCCCAAAGTAGGCGCGAGCCTGTGTTATGGGTGACAGAGACTGATATACATACATACATATTTTTAAATACATACTTAAATAGATAATATTGACATCCAGACACAGAACAAATACAAGTGTTCGTCACACGAATATTTGTCCTGAGTGGGATTCGAACCCACGACCTTTGGCGCAACAGACAGGGTCACTACCGATTGCGCCAACGGGCCTGTCAATAAATAACTAAACACTTTTACACTCACACCCCTGCGGGAGGCCTGTGTTACGGGTGGAACAACGAACAACAAACACAACGAACAACAACTAAGTAAACAACTCAATTTAATATTTTGACCTGAGAATATCTCACCTACGAAATAAATTGGGATTCAAACCAATGATTCGGCCAGTCAGGGTCACTCACCAACTCATCACAAAGTCGTCAATCGTAAATATTCGTGCACGGATGAAATGGCAAGCTGAGGAAGTTATAAAAACAATGAAAATAGATTCAAGTTTAAAAACGCAGGTCTTTGTTTTTAGTACCGAGCAAAAACAAACCGCAGTTCTGTTTCATAACGTCGCTTCGTCTGTTCTTTTACCTTTTTTGCTTGTTTGAATGAACACGCCGCTACGGCACACCGAGTCAATACTATACAAATCAAAGAAGAGACCTGTTCATGTTTTTTTCAGTTCCGCTTGTAATCGAATACGCGGCAAACTGGACTAAAAAGGGCATGAAATCACTAATCCTACCTAATTTTAAACGTTATACGTCGCGTCGTGTGAATGACGACTATAGGACGTTAACTCGAAAACTTAATGCGAACCATTTTGAACATAAGGAGCTTCGAAATGGTACGCAACGCACTTGAGTATAAGGACCGTTGCCTTAATAATGATTTAATAAAAACGTTTCATAACTTTGTTTATTAAAGAATTTGAATATGTTTTATAAGAGGGAGGAAGCTTTGGAAATATGTCAAGCTTAGGTATGAAAACAACAAATTTAATTTTTATAAAAGACGTTGAGTTAAATACATAACTATTAAGTCCTTATTTATTAAAAAGTGAGTAAAGTTGTACCTTTATTTATTATCGTCAACCTAATATCTAAGGTGCAATAGTCTTAATAATCTTTTTCTCAAATGTTTTATTTTTCTGTGTGCGATAAAACGTTAAATAAGGCATGATTTATTCAATCCCAACATAATAATATAACAACATCGACACTTGAAAGCACTACCGAAGGAAACGTAAATTACTTCATGTCATGTAAGCAAAACGCTGACAAATGACATGTGTTGGGAATTTTATGGTTTTATTTTGAGAACGTCCCATACATCGTAGAAATCAGAAACCAATATTTAGAAGCGTTGAAGATAGAATAGGACCAGATTTTGAGACACTAACACCATAATTTTTAAAAATTATGTGCCTACCATTATTATAAAACTATTTTAAATTTAGATTTGCGATCATTTTCAATGATACATTTTTAAGTGTCAGCATAAATGAGTTATAAAGATTTAACTGCATTCTATTTATGTACTGGGAGTGAAACCTCAAATAACTATATCAAATTACTTAATAATATTCTAACGCACCAAGAATATAATTTTGTTATAATCGTAATCGCTTTTATAAAGACATAATTCTTTAAAAGTAAAGTTTTTATGCCCTGACAAATGCTATACCAGTATATCTTGACTCGTGGAGTTTAGATACAACTGCCTATTTCTGGTGTCTTAATATGGTGGAGTGTTTGTCATTTTTATTTATTCTGTAGCTTCAGGCAAAATCTCATGATTATCTAACAACTAACAACATCCGTAAGATATAATAATACGATGTTTACACTCCAGTGTTTAGTGTAACGTTGCAATGAAATGAGTTTTAAATATAAACTCGTCATAATATTTGTTTTTTAATAGATCCCATTATATTTATATGAAATTTAACATAATGTCTGGCTATATTAAAACAATCATGTTAAATTGCAATGTTAATTTGTAACGAATAAAAATGAAATATTGATGAAATAACTAAAGCTTTCCTTACAGTTATTTGTCGAATTAAATTAATTTCTAGATTTAATCATATAAAAAAAAAACTAATTACTTAAACTAATAATTTATTAACTAGCAGAAAATTTACAGAAGTCGAATTAAGTGATTATTTTGTTTATTCCGTCTTTCTAATATCTTCCTATGTCTATATTTAAAAAAATACTTGAGCTTCACATCTTGGAAAAGTGTAGGAATAGTATATTGGTAGGATATTTTTTTCAGGATTAAAAAATTCTAATGTTTGTAACATTGCTTTAAATTAGATACAGTTTCAACGTTTCACTATTCACATTTCATGAAATTGTTTCAGCTAAATGCTTACGTTACGTACTTGGCCATAGAGCAAGTATTTTTGCAAAATATTTTTCCGGGAACGATTAAACTGGATTACACAAGCTTTTAAGTCTTATTTTGTATGCATGATGCCTTGGACTTTCAAATATTTTAAAAAGCCCGTTACCGTTATTACTTCTTACTGAGAGCTTGATACATTTTTAATAGAACGCCAATTTTCAAACCTCTTTCCTTGAAAAGGCGAACTGGAGAAATTAATATAATTCAATAATTCGAGATTCTCAAATAAATATTCAAATCATAATTTTGGCTGGTTAAGAATGGGAAGAAATTAATCTGTTTGAAATGAAAATAATATTTGTATTGCTGATAAGCTATAACATTTTACGAAAGGCAATTTCGTAAATAAATTTTAGTTAATATTCAAAATGGATTCATAATAATAAGCTAAGTGGTTCTGAAATTAAACGAACGATGAAAGATTTAGATCATAGATTTAGTCATTACGATGATCAAACGAAAAAAATTACCGAGAAATTAGTATGTAAGTATCTAGTTACTGAAAAGAAATTGATCCCTAAATATTTTTCAAATTCCTCTCATCAGTTACCAGTGAAGTATAAGAACATAGTATTTCGTAATTCTGTGCACCCATCAATTTCGTTGTCAGCTCGTTTGTATAGATCACAGCCACCATTGATAGCCACTATCTCTATAAAACATAGTGTGATGTCTCACATGCAGAGCACGCCCATGTGACACGAAGGTCGCAGGTCAGAGAGTGATGTTGACGAGAGTTGCCTTTGACTCCGGACAATATTAATATTCATAGTCGGTGTTATAAAATTAAAAATGTTTTATTAGAAAATCAAAATATTTTAAAGTTAATATGAAAAAGTTGAAGTTACCGGCTTACTCACGTGTGATTTAAGTTGGAAATAGACGGACTAGTTTCGATCTATTACGATGATCATCTTCAGGAGTGAACGCGCTCGCGGCGGGACTTAAATCACACGTGAGTAAGCCGGTAACTTCAACTATGAATATAGACACTCACGAATAGTTCAGTAATTAATATGAAAAACTTCAACACTAACATTGAGATGGATAGTGAGTAGGATAGTTTTATGTATAGTTTTATGTATAGAGTTATTTGTATAGTAGTTTTGCGACCAAATAGCTACTTCTATAGGACCTGGGTTCGGTATCCGGGTCGGGCACCAGCAACTGGGTTTTTCTAATTTGAAATGCGCGGTAGCGGCTCGGAAGTTGGATTTGTGTCCAGTATGGCTATAGGCTCACCACCATGGGACCAAAACATAACTGGTGAAAAGTAGGTATACTACAACAGACCTGTGCGTACTCCTTCGGAGAAATATAGGCGTGATTATATGTGTTAAATAATGGTCAACTCCCGGAGTCATCATTTTATGATATCAGCCTTACCCGCGGCTCGGCCCGCGTTAAATCGTTTTTCGTACTGACATATAGGAATAACGCGAACTTTATTACTTCCTTGTATTTTTTTAATGGCTCTACTATAGGCCTAGACCTGTGTTGCGGATAGACACACACAAAAAACATCAAAAATCCTTTAACATCCACTACAAATATTTATTTTCGAAAAAAAAATCTGCCCATTCGAACTCGAATCAGAAAAACGATAAAAAAATTAATAAATCAATATCCATATTCAAGTATCCCTCCAAAATGTTGCTTACATTAATATAAAACAACGGTCATGTTATTTTAAAATTGATTTCGTTATCAAGTCGTATTGTTTCATACGATTAATAAAATGATCATTAACATGAAAGCGATCTACAGCGGCATAATGATCGAAGACAAAATTATATTGCATCCCCATAAGAAATTTCGCGTAGCGCTTTAATATACCGAATTAAAATACCGAATAAGAATATTAAATCAATTTGGTAATGTAATTAAAATATTTATTACTTGTCGCACGGGCTTCCAACTGAGACGTGGCTTGTTCAGAGGAGGAAAAATGTTTTGTAAAATAAATGCATGTAAATAATGGTCGAGACTATAAATTCTGGTCGTCAGCCGTCGAGCGCGCGCCGCCGACCATAATGATTCATTAAGTGCCTCCCAGGGATTACCTTTTTGTAATTGACCGATGATGCGAGAGCCATATCACTACTTCTCTCATCTTTTAAGTCATCGACGGCTGCTTTTACTACGTTTTGTTAGAAAACAGGGATGCAGACAGGACTTTGTGAATAACATTATACAAATCTTTTCGAGATTCTATTCTATTATATTCTATTCAGCAGTGGCTATCGAACTCGCCTCTCACTCGAGCGGTCCGGGTTCAAACCCCAGCGGCACGCACCAATGACTTTTCTAAGTTGTGTGCGATTTTAGAAATTAAATGTCACTTGCTGTAACGGTGAAGGACACATCGTGAGGAAACCTGCATGCCTGAGAGTTAATCATAATATTCTCGAAGGCATGTGAAGTCTGCCAATCCGCACTTGGCCAGCGTGGTGGACTAAGGTATAATCCCTCTTGTTCTGAGAGGAGACCCTTGCCCAACAGTGGGACAAAGAAAGGGTGGTGATGATGATGATGATGATATTCTATTCTATTTAACAGGTATGAAGCTGGATTCCTTCGATGTCTTCTTTCGCCATTATCAAAGCAGCTGACATTTAATTGGTTAGTAGCCACATCATTATAGACGTACTCTGCCTATACCTATTTGTTATGAATAAGTTCTCTCGTATTCGGTGACGCCGTAAAGTATACAGCAAACTTAAAGACCATTAAAAAAAGTATGAGGTTGAATTCTAGGCATTTAGTTTGCGACAAGCCTTGTGAAAGACCTGCGGGTGGCTTCAGAACATTCCACACTGGGTTGACCTTGTGGTCAACCAGGGGGTTTGTACCCCACCACAATCAGCACCGGAGCAGAGTGGTCTTACTTCCCTTTGTGGTGGCTGTGGAGAGTCCCATGCCCAACGAGAAGGTTCTCAAATGGTATATGTAAAATACGCTTTGGCTTATAATTTGCAACACAAAGCTCGCTCATCTCATCGCGTACATTGACCATGACTGCCCGTGACTTTTATGTGATTACGTTGATGGAATAGCAAAACACTGTGTAACGTGCACCCATACCTGTCTTTCACACTAGCTATTGTACGCCGAATTAATCGATTTAAAAAAAAAACGTTGTAAGTGTCTGCAACTGTTTACTAAATTGCAGATAAATTAATGGTAATTAACTATAGATTGATGACTATCTCAGTTTATGATCAGCTGGAATGTGGGTGAAGCTAGATATTGATAATTGGTAACCTTTTGTTTAGCTTGCCGGTGATAATGGCTTTACTTATTATATTTTAAACATCCCTTGATTTTAGAGGTGATTCTGCACGTAAAATGATTTACTGCGAGCGGAGCCGTGGAGAAAGCCACTATACACCATATTTATGAAATGGCAGTATGTAACGCTAGAGTGAAAGTTTATTATTGACAGCGCTTGTCGGCTTTTTTCAGAGGTAATTAGCCAAAAAAGTCTGAAGTAACGATCATAATAAACAGATATTTAATTTTTTAAAGGAGCTCTTATTGTTTGGAGGGGAGCAAAACATTCTATTACGGTTCAAATCTGAAATGTTGTTATTGATGTGCCGGATGGAGTTATATTATTATTATTTTAATAGTCATAATGAAGTATGTTGTGGATCAAGTATGGATTGTGTGTGGATTGTCTGTGATTGTGGATCATTGATTGAATAGGTACTCTTATGTGCGTATCCTACTAATATTATAAACTAGTGGACGCCCGCAGCTTCCCTCGCGCAGAATAAGACCTATTAACGACGTCTGCCCGCGTTCGGGTTGCCCACTTGACTTAAAAAACGGCAAAGTTTCATACTAACTTTGCACCCCCGTTTTACCCCCTTAGGGGGTGAATTTTCAAAAATCCTTTCTTAGTGCTCCCCTACGCTATAAAAGGAACCCCTGTGCAAAATTTCAAGTTTCTAACTCTTATAGTTTAGGCCCTGCGTTGATATGTCAGTCAGTCAGTCAGTCAGTCAGTCAGTCAGTCAGTCAGTCAGTCAGTCAGTCAGTCAGTCACCTTCTCCTTTTATGTATCTAAGTAGATGTAAAAGTTTGTATGTTTGGATTGGATGCATGTTACTCAATCATGCAAAAACTAAGAAACGGATTTGGATAAAACTTGGCACATAGGTAAATGATAACCTAGATTAGCACATAGGATACTTTGCATCCCCAAAACATGTTCCCTTAGGATGATTTGCATATTTATTGGATAGCTGTTGGGCACACCGTCAACAGATGTGACTGACACTAATTCTTGATTAAACTATTTCCGCGGGCGCGACTGCGGGCAAAAGCTAGTCAGTAATAATTTGCTTTGTTATACTGCAATTTTATTCCTTTAATTTTTTTATATCATAGACAGACAAACAGCAACATTTTACGTAACTGTGACTTAATACCGCTTTAAAATTTAGTACAGATATCTACAGATAGAGGTCCTAGTATATTAATCGATGTAGATTTTTTTTTTTTTTTTTTTATGGAAAAAAGATAGCAAACGAGCTTGCAGCACCACCCATCCGCTGCCACCCATGACAACTGTGACTGACTTTGAACAAGACTCAATTAGGGACTGGGATGGTTAGTCCAATTAGTTGAGAGAGTTAATTAGAACATTAGTTGGTCAGTTCGTTAGTAGGTATGAGGACTGGGGACTGTTAGTGATAGTTAGTCCTGTTAGTTGGTGTTAGTAATAGTCCAGTTAGTACTTGTTAGTAGGAGTCTCGTTCTAAGTCAGTCACAGATGTGTTGCTACCCTTGAGGACTAAGATGGTCGCCTCTAAAGAAGTGTAACCGGAATCCACACCTTTCCAACCGGACCACAATTGCTTTAAAAGCAATTATTACACGGCAGAAATGGTACTAGGTACCGTGGCGGGCGGTGGTACTGCCCCGGGCGAACTCTATATGGAACCAATTAGCTTTCATAAAAAACCTATTTGGTTCCCTATAGGCTCTACCACCTACAATACCAAATTACAAGTAAATACCAAAATACAAAAATTCTTTATTGTACACCATAGCAAAAACACATACATACAGTAAATTACAGCACATTTAAAAATTACGAATGTAATCTACCACCTCATTATTAGGCTCGGTTTTTCTCTCGGAAGCCATAGTTCACCACGCTGGCCAAGCGCGAATTGGCAGTTACAGCGGACACTGGGCTGTGCTGCTACTGGGCCATTTCAATTTTAACTAGTTTTTCAGTCGCGCTTTCGACCACCAGACCAACTGGTAGACACCAGGCCTATTCGACGATATGCTTGAGTACCTATGCATGTCGTTCTTTCAATCATAAAATATGATTCACCTAATCATATTTTATGCTTCTGTCACATTAAACGGCTAAATATTCTTTTTAACACATTCAAAAACCTAATAACTCCATTACATACGCGTACAGGTCGCAAACAAAGTCGCATAACCCTAAAACTGTAAGTGCTATGTTCCGTTGAGTAACAATCGTCGCCGCATGTATAGAGCAATGGCGGTATGAATTGAAACGTCAAATACGTTTTATTCAAAACATCGTTTTGCTTTTTATCCCCGAGAGTGCCGCAAGATGTTTGGTTTGAATTATGTTTAGAAAGCGTAATGCGATAATAGCTTAGCTTACATTGTTTTACTGTCTATTGTGAATTTAAATTTGAAGTGAAGATTGCTACCTACTTCAAATCAAGATGGCGTGAAGAGAGGGAAATGAATGACAAGTTAATTATTCTTCCTGCGAGGTCTTACTTACTCAAGTATTTTAATTAGGTATTAATTAAATGCAATATCACAACATTCCAAACGAGTTGACATTATTGTGTTGTCATTTGCCAAATATTAAAAAATCTTCAACTCTTTGAAATCCCTAAATCGTGCCGTCAAAGATTTAGTTCTTTTTAAATTCGATTTTTAAAAGTGTCATTAGGTTGGTACATTATTGATCGAAGTTACGTCGTGACTGGGTGAAAGTGGGAATTATTAAAATCTATACTGTGCCTTTCGAGTCCTGCGTTCGAATTTAAACTATACTAGAAAAGTCGAGATATATAACGCAGGAAAGGTAACACGCTCAGGTAAAGTTCCGCAAACAGTTTCCGATTCATAACAACAATAAACTAATTTCAAGTATGACTCCAAAGCGATTTTCGAAGTAATTATTAGTATGTAAGAATTGATACATATAAAAGTCTTAAACGTCTCAGTAGGGAAGAGTGAGCATGGTCGCGGCACATCCGGTTTTTCCCGTAAGATCGTTAAAGTTAGCTTTTAAGGTACTACCTTCCTCCAACTTACAGTGGAACAGCGATGTTGGGTACGCTCCAGGCTTTGTCATTTGTGAAAAGGAAACCAGTGCCCTACTGCAATAGGTAGGAGGAGCGAGTCTTTAGTAAATTTAACATTGAATATCTACATTGTGACATTGATATTAAATTTTTCACACTTTCAAAATTAACCGAAAATAATAGGTTTTTTAAAGGCGATGAGTTAGTTTAAACATTCCTCCGTTTAATTTCATCCAACAAGCCGACACGCGTTATTTCATATTTATATCCGAAATTTCACCTCATAACGTCGAGAGAGAAAAATTCTTAATACCTTTCACGGACTAAGTACCGTAAAATAAACAATTTAACTTTAAAGGTATACATATAATATTTGATAGTTTTTAATGTAACTTGGCACGCGTGACAAATGCATAATTGACAGAACCACGTCAGAGATTTGGTACAATGAGGAGTAGAGTCAGTTTAATTACCATCTCGTCAGAAAGGCCCAGTCGTTTGACTGACGCGAACCGGTTAGAGTGAAAGAATGATAGATCTACAGCATCATTAGTTTAGTGATCTCAAGCGCGACTGCTGAGCTATGAGTCCTAGGTTTGATCCTAGAGTCGGGCAAGTATTATAAGGTTGAACTTGAAATACTCGGCAGTAGCTCGGATTCTGGATTTGTGCCCGGTGTAAGGCTTCAGGCTCACTACCATTACATGGGACCAATACGTAACTGGTGTACTAACACAATTATGTTAACCCATTCATGGAAATATAGCGTTGATGTTAAGTTATTAACAGTCTCCTTACATGCGCTTGGCTCAAATTCTTTTTCGGGTCGAAAAATTATTGGAATTTGATAACTTGAAATACTCAGAAGTATCTACCGTAGAGTCTGAATTTCTGCTAGGTAAAGGTATTTAGTTAAGCATAAACCAACACTCAATTATATGAAGAAATTAGTTAAAACAAAAAAATATATTTGAAAACGTTTAGGTACAGTCTTTAATCATACGTGATAAATTATTTAAATTTAAAAAATATTAAACTGAAATAAGTACATCAAGAAGTTACCTACTGGTATAATTAAAACGTAACATATACAGGTTTATATATGAAGTTACCAATAATTTTATGGATGATTAAATTTAATCACATCTCCTTTATAACTTTGTTAATTTAGCCCTTCTTTGATTTTATTGAAACCAATATTAAATAAAATATATCGTAAAATTTTATTGAGTAAGCAATACGAAGACCATCAACGGAATCCGGAATTTTTACTGCGGCTTCCAGCACAAAACACCAGATCCTTGTAACACGCAGACTAATATAGACGGTATTACAAGCTTATAAATACTGAAATAGCTTGTGTTTTATCCATCTGTATACAAAACCTCTTACCGACTTATACCTTATACGATACATAAACGTGCCCAGTCAAGGTTCCGTAAGGATTGAGTCTTTTGTCAAAGACGGTCAAACATCGAAATTGCTCATGCGTCTGAAAACGATAACCAACAAATGTACCCTTAAGATATACCTCATTAGGTGTTGTGCTTTATGTCTTTTAGCACAAGATTGTGTATCCCGTGGCTAATGTATAATTTTATGGACCGCCCTGATATTGTGAATGGGTATTAAAAATTATATGAGTTGGTGTTTTCAAAACATTCATCGCTTTTCCTTTGTTGTACACCCTGTTGAGCAGTAGGTACTCATATTATTTTAATGTCCTTATTAGTTTAGCTTTCAATACACGTAAAGCCGGCTTAAGTAGTTTATTACAGGCATAAAGTTCGTAATTTTGGTGGGCTGTTAGGAAACAATTTGGCGTTCATCGGTGTCAGTATTAATAATAATTTTCTGTATTATGAAAATTATTTTGCTATGTTATTACTGAACGATTCGTGAGTGTCTATATTCATAGTTAAAACTAGTCGGCCTATTTCCGACTTAAATCACACGTGAGTACCGGCTTGGTAACTTCAACTATGAATATTTTGCTATGTTGATAAATTTTGCTTTGAATTCACAGAGTTGTTCTTGATTCATCTTGTCATTTATTTTTGAATTTTATATGAGTTGGTGACCACTAACCACTTACACGTAAAGTAAAACGCTGCAGAAAGACCACAATATTTTCTTTTAATCCACCAACGTCGACCTTTTGTTAGCCCCACTGCTAGCACGGATCTCCTCTCGCAATTATAGGGTTCATAGGCCGTAGTTTACCACGCAGGCCAAGTGCAGATTGGCAGACTTCACACGAAAACAGTCCGAGAACATAATGCAAAACTCTCAGACATAGGTACAATCTTCTTAATGTTTTTCTACATTGATACACAATTTTTAATTTGGATTTATCTGCAGCCCCAAATCCATAGACATCATCATGTCATGTCCATGTTAGAATCTTACGGAATGTTCCTAGAAGAATAAATAAGGTAAAATACTTCTACAATTATAATGCAAAGCAATCTTATCCAATAAAGAATTATCGTACTCCATCCGGAGCCGCGTCTTCGATTTGTGTTAAATCACAAGTTTAATTGTCCGAGAAACGAAGGGATTAAACAGCTGATCCCGAGTTCTGCGGAGTTTCTCGATTAGACGTCGGGGCCGATGGTCTTATTGGTTTTCTTATTTCGTTTTAGCTGACGTATCTGTTAAAATTATTCCGTATGTGTGTTAGGACGGTTAGGTAGATATTATAAGGAATGTGACTTTTCTAAGCTATGCCTTTTAATAAAATAAATGTCACTTCCTATAAATCACATTTAAAATAATTTACGACTACGCAAGCAAAAACTGCTAGTGCTCTATATACTCTGTGGAAATCACTCGCTTCTGCAGCTACTTTGTGTAATCTTGGGTTCGAAATTCGATTTTCAAATTTACTCAAATTAAGTATCATAGTCCATACTTACTTTGGTCATACAAATGGATCACCTATTTTTGCATAAAATATCTATAAATCAGACTTTAATATTCCATATTAATTATCTTTGATAGAATTAAACCAATCTAATTAAAATCTAGCTCTCTCCGAAGTCGTAATCCAGTTCAAATCAATTTAATACAAGGATTACCATAATCCTATTTAATTTATAACATGCATCTTAATTTAATAGGCGGATCAACTAGATGTAAGTACGGGTGTAATAAAATATATTATATTGTTCTGAACGATCTCTTGCTAATATTATTATTTTATTTTTATGTTGTAAATATTTTAAATGCAGGTAGTAAAATAATATATTCTTGTAAGCATGTTAAGGCTGCCAATCCGCATTTGGGCTGAATGGTGGAGTAAGGCCTAATCCCTCCCATTCTGAGATGTTTACATGAAATAAATGTTATTTTTAGGAAAAAAAATCATATCGCAATCGAAATCTGAATTAACAAGGTACACGACAAATTTAATCTAAACTGCGAAACATCAAAACGAAAAAACATTGTGGTACAAAAGATGCTACAAAAGTTTTTCATACTTTATTATTGATAGTCCATTACAAAAACTTAGGTGTCGGACCCTTTGAAATATAATACCGCGCCTGTGTTAATTGATGTTGTCAGTCAAAATAAAATGGATCTGAGCTAGTGTGAGGTTTTGTTTTAGAAACTTGAGACAAGTCTTTTAATAGATATGAAGAAAAAAGAACATAAAACGGTATTATTATGACTAAATCTCCTAAGACAATAATTTTGTGAAAGTAATTGCAAAAATGGAGTTTAGATCCAACTCGTTATTTACCTGCCCAAAAGTCTGAATTTACAAAGAGACATAGCTTTATTATTTATGTATTTTTATGCATATTACAAATTAAAAACATTTACAATAAAATAGAAAACAAACAAACATCGGACCACAATTGAGAATTTGAATCGCACAAATTAGAACCAAACGTCAAGAAGAAGAAAATGTTATGAAACGTTTTTGCTAGCCGCAATATTAATGCAACTAAAATCTTAAAATTTATGCGCAATATAAAATTAATAAATCTACTAAAATCTAAACAGTACAAATAACAATATCTTATACCATTTATAAACATAAAATATTGGAAGAAGGTCCGCTAAATACAATACTTATTTTATATGGTTTCATTGAAAACTTTGTTTTCATATGTACAGTTTTTTCAATAATGTCCGTCGACGTCAAATACGTTTGGTGACATTATTTTTAACAAAAAACGCGTGCTTGTATCCATTTAATCATCCCCCGGGAACATCGCGATGTTATTCGATTATCTATTTGTTTCTTTTCATGTCTCCCTTAAGTGAGGCAGTTTAGAAAAGGTGTAGGGTATCAGATATGGACAAATGTAAGTAGTGGATTTCGTGGGGCGTTAAATATTTATTTGGCTCAACAATACTAAAGCAAAATACATTTTATCCGAATATATTATATACATTATAAATTGTGTGAATGTTTTGATTGTAATTTATCATGGTGTTTTTAAAAATGTTAGAATTTGTGAAAAATTTATATATGAATGACATTTTTTAACATTTTTGATTTATATTTCCAAAACTCTAAAGGGTAGCTGAGTGAGCGCACTCGCAAGCGTAGCTATAGATAAAATACTATTTAATCTGTTTAATAATAAGATACTACTTAAGCTAAAATGGCGATAATAGGAATGTCAAATAAAACGTCCAATACACTACGTTCTATTTTATTGGAAAGATGTTTTGTGCAAATGGACACGCTGAGAGACATTTAGACGGATCCAAATCTGGCGGGTAGCGCCCAACTGCCAGAGAATGTCTCGGTTTTTTTCTGGGTATCCCAGAATTTAACTGATTCAACCCATCTGATTTCACGGGCTTGTTTTATTTGTTTTCATTTGTTTTTAATTTATTTTAGAGTGCTTGGCTGTAAGCGGCATTGAGGTCAGCCCGCAGCTTATAAGCCGACCCTATTGTGGGAAAATTTTAGGTTGACAAAGGGCTACCAGCACTCACGGAGCCATGTCGTGGGCAGGGACATGGTAATTGCTGCTACCTTTCAATATTAACTGAGATCAATGACTTATCGTGCACACAAGCGCTAAAAACCTTTTGGCATTAGCAGTCACCCATCCATAAACCGACCGCGCCCGTCGTTGCTTAACTCTGTTGATCACATTGAATCGTCGCGAGCCATTGGGCTACGGAATGGTTGCGTACCAACGCGTGCGATGAATGTGATATACCACATAATCAAGCGCCTCAGAAACTCAGAACTCAGCTGTTGGCGCTAAATCAAGCGGCATTTATTGCAACCATCCGTTAACGTCAGCCTGCCGAAGTCGAGACCGCATAATAGCTATGTTTACAACTCTGTGTCTTATAAACTGGGATTATTGGCATCCAGAGATTGCTTAACGACGTGTTATTGCAGCCGTGGAAATATATTCTATAGTAACGGTTTAATCTTCTGTAACGTTGCATGATTTAAAAACCATTCGAAAACCGGTTTAAGGACAATGCATGTAAATTGCGCTGTTTCTAAGTTGACAATACCGAGGCTTATGACTCTACCATCAGTTGGACTGACCTGTTCGTTTTTCAATGTCATTACTTACGAAATATTAGTAAGTACTTACTGCTGTGTATTTACTCAAAGCAGAAGTTGTTAGCAGGATAAAACCTGGTCTTGTTCTGACATTGCCAAGGACGTATGATATCTATAGATCTCTAGATGCAGTGGGTAGTGTGTTCCGAACTCATCTCGTTTCAAAAATAATAACAAGAACTTGGTGTTCTACTTTCAACCATTTAAGACTGTTGAATGGATAGATTAAAAGACCCTGGATTTCAATTAATCGAGTAAAAATTAATGCCCATCGTTCTCGTTATAGGCAGGCACTAGAAGAACCTTCCCAAGATTTAGTGAAAATTGCAAAAAGATTGAGTTTATTAAATTTCTTACTCAATTAAGATCCCAATTAAAGCGACTGTCGATGGCGACGGTTCGAACAAAAAAATGTAATAAGGAAAATGTCTCAAGGCGAAAGAGTGAAGAGTGGCGAGTTATTATCAGCTGTATTACTAAACATCACTACTACTAAGTTCTTTTTAAATGGCTTTAGTCTTTTATAACCGCGATCGGAAAATGAGCCGGTGTTCTGCTTTGAGAATTTGTAAATTATTTATTTTGGTATAATTTTTTGTGCGAAGCCGTCTCATTATAATTTATGTTTGTTAAATAAAACTTGGAGATACTTAGTAAAGTTATTATATTTTTTAATATTCACAAGAAATTAGGTAGGTACGTATTATATGCTAATACTTACACTGATATGTAAAGATACAAATAACGACCGGAACTACTACGAGTCACGCTACTCCATCTTGTCATGTGCCCTCTGCTTTCCCGCCGTTTTCATCAGGTCATCGGTAAATACTTGATCAAATGCGATCAATGGCGGCCATTACTTAATTTTTTGAGTTATGGTCTTTTAACTTGAGGACTTTTCTTACCCATGGGTCGTCTGTCCGTGCAACCTAACCTAACCTTTTATCATGTAGACTTGCTTTCATCGTTCAGTTCATTCATGTTCCTGAGCATTTATACAGTAGATATACAAAAAATCTCATAGGTTCAGCAGTTATGTGCAACAAGCTTGCTCAGTTTGATGTGAGCCCTAACCGCCTCCAAATAAATCAAAATCGTGAGTTGCGTGTTCTGTGTCGTCACGCAATGAATGTTAAGGAATTTTTATTTGTGGCACCGCACGGCATCGAAGCGAAATGCAAGGAGCTTTGGCCCGAGCTGCGGTCGCCGGTCGTCTGAACACTGCATGGCTAATTGTGATATACGGGCAGTTTCTATCATCAACAGAAATTCAAAATCAGAACTTAGACTTTACTATGGACACGATTACTGTATTATTATTTAGGTACATGCTTTTGGAGTTGAATCAATATATCGCTGTCATAATTCAGAAAAATAGTTCATCATTCACCTTCAACTTATTAAATTATTACTTGATTGTAACATATTGATATAGTCAACTAATTTCTGATAATGAGACGCGACTAATCAGTGATGGGCAAAGCGCCTATATGTATAACGAAGTAAGAAAAAAACTGACACAAAATTTAGCTAGCATTCAGCTTTATATTCGCGGGATTTATTGAAATTTATCAAGATACTCTCTCAATTTTTCTAACGCATTTCGCCCGTCTGGCTCGCCATAACCGCAAGTGGGCCAAACTTGAGAACAGATTAAAACTTGTGATGAATCGCTATTTTCATTACTCGCACTCCAACTTTAGATACGAAGAATTTGCTTTACGTGTGAACATGTTAATGCGTTGAGAATTTCGCAGCTTTCGCAAGGAATCGTGTGTGTCGAGTGTTGACATAAACTTGTCGGCTTTCCTAGTGGATTATTTGAGGGATTTGCTTGATGTTATGCGTTTGTTTGTGCAAAGAATTAGTGAAAGCCAATGTTTACTTTTGCGCTCAAATTGCGAACCGTTTCATCCACCATCCAGCTTTTTATGTTGCTTTTGCCACGTTCTACTAAGTAGTCGCTACAAGCTTACCGTACTGAATTACCTTAATTATTCTAAAAACCTTATAGATTTAGCAATCTTTTTTGTACTTAGTAGTAGGTATTACTACACCCCTTGTAGTCAAATGGAGTGTAATTAGGAGGGCTAGCTAACCCGTCGGTCATGATGTTTTCGTGAAGCCTTTTCGTAGCCTTTAGATGGCTTGAGAATATCTGAACACTCGACACTCGATCGGAAAGAAAACCATCCACCAACGCATTAAAGCAGCGTGGTGAAGTATGCTTTAAGACCTACCTTAGCTATGGCTGTAGGAGAAACCCGCGTATCCAACAGTGTGACGCCTATGGGTTATAGCTTCTTATATGACTTAATTATTACTCTAGTTTTTTTTTTTTTACTCATCTACCGAAACTTTTCCCCATCTAACCAGGCTTTGACTGATAGAAAATGCCATAATGCATTAAGTACGCCCATAGTATATCTCTTTAGAGACACCTCTAAAGTGATATAAATAAATATTGTTCCAATTTTATTTGAATTCAGTCCTCTTAGTACCTACCTATCGATCTACAATCATCGAGCTTCTCTTCGCAAAAATACTCACAACCAAACAAAAAAAGAGTGTACAGATAAAATTGTTGTTCATCTTATCAAAATGTTGATGCTCTACATATTAATGTGAGATTATCTCTGTAGCCGATGTCAGGTGGAAATGATTAATGATCCTGCTAATGTCCCGAACTCGGTGGATCTAGACAAATGTCAGTACACAAAGGTCGGAGGTTGTGAACATTAAAGGTGTCCCGTGAAAGCGATATTTCACTTTACAAAAGGGACTGACCTAGATCTTTTCAATGCCACATTACTATTTATTTAGTATTTAATTTGTGTCAGTTGATACCCTACGTCTTCAAGTGACTGTGCGTTTGTGTTTAAAGGCCATTAGAGTACTTAGGATTGTATTCTTTAATAGGTTAATCCAAGGTAATGAGGGCATTGAAATACAGTCTACAGCAAACACAATAGGGTAAGAAATGACATTGGTATCATTAGGAACCTATTTTATTTTTAATATAAGTTGAATCGAATGTACTATTATATCTGTTGGAAACGGGCCTCACGCACAGACAAATCTGCGGGAGGTCTAGAGCATACTCTACCACGCTGCTCCAATGCGGTTTGGTGGAGGGGTTAGTGGCAAACCCAGTGTCGAATGTTCTCAAGTCACCCGAAGGTCTTCAACAAGGCCTAACGATTGTTTTCACCATTAAAATGAAGTTAAATAAAAGCTTTTAAAAAACAACCGAAACACGGTAGCGCCTTGAAATTTTTCGCCACAAGCGATCACCCATCTACAAACCGACCGCGTTTTTCGTTGCTTAACTCTGTCAATCATTGAATCAACGCGGGCCATTGGTTTATATGGACCATCAATCGAGAAATGAATCTCAGCAATGGCGTCTGCTAGGACAGAACACCACTAAATTGCACGAATGCCCATTAAAAATCGACAGAAATAAACGACACAGTGTTTTGCTTACAATACCACATTCTTAAGAGCTTGGACGTCGGACATTAAATAGTACAAAGGCACAATACGGTGTAATTGCAAATGATTCAGTGTCTCATATACAGTATGTCCATTTCACTACCATTTATGTCGCCCACGTTTGTGTAGACGGAATTAGGTGCACCGCAAACGTATTACAAAGTTGGTTGAACAATATAACCTGCCGCTTCTCATTCGCGTAGTCGCATCCCGATACATGTAGATGTATTGGGATGCGACTTCCTTGAAATGAAATTCAATACGTTCAGTTTAATTGGATGTTTAAATTTATGCTATAAACTAAATGGCACTTCTTCATAAACAAAGCAGAACCAACACCCACAAAAGAATGATACCTATATGGAAATAGGCCTTATCATTAAGTATATTGCAACTTATGATTGTGCGGTTTCTAAATTTAGTGGTTTACCATGGTCTTTGGTGTACCTAAGACAAAGGAAAGATCTTATGACTAAGGTCCACTTAAGTAATTAATTGTATTAACGCTCTCTTCGTCTCTTATTAGTTTTCTTTGCAGTCAATTGCAGCTTGCTCCTCTGAGAACAAAGGTCTCTTTTAACAGGATGGATGTCATCGACGTAGGTTTATTTTCTTAGCGAAATACCAAGTATTATCTTCTTTATATTGCACTTAGTGACCTTGATAAAAAAAACCCTTTCGAGGATTATCCAATTTTGAGACAAATACATTCCGTAGGCTGTTCGAATAAGTGTAGATTTCATATTTGACAAAAATTATAGCAGATATTACAATCGCACTTAATACTGTGGGCGCCCTAACTCTTTATTTTGCTCAGTACAATCTCGATTCATATTTTCGTTAGTTTATAGCTTCAGTAACTGGCTTTTATCGGTTCACCATTTGTATTTTGTGGGCGGATTATTTATCCTCGAAAATTCTTAATCTCCATCTTTTGTTTATACAATGAGATTCGTTATCATATTTATTTCCATCGGCACAACATAAATACGTAGATAAGAGACAAGTCCTTATGTCAGTTATAACTATATTCGGTCAGAGGCCTTTGATTCTTTACGAATTAACAAGCCCTTCCTTCATTCGCTATAAAAGTCTGATCAATAGGTACTAATATTATAAAGAGGAAACATTAATTTATAATGTTTTCACACAAATACTACAGGACCGATTTCAAAATCCACCATTAGAAAGCTGCATCTTCACTGAGTGACATAGGCTATATAATATTACTAGGTGTAAACGAAACTATTGTTAAGTCTAATACCACGCGAGCGAAGCTGCAGGCGTCCACTTGTCTTAAATATAGCTTAAACGGGCCAAATGAAATCTGACAATAATGATTTCAATTTCAGAAGTAATGTTTAGCATCTATTCCAAATGCAGTAAAGGGTAACAAATTTCATGAAGGCTAACCATAGGAATCGCCGTTACACGAAACAGTAAATCTTTTACTGCAGATAAACGTACACTAAGATACAAGTAATTGTGCTTTTAGTTGTTATAGAGAACAGAATTGCTTTTGCTATCATTTCAATGTGCAATAGCCGGCGTGCTTAGTTCCTTAAGCAACCGATGCTGTAAAATTTTCGATTGATGATGATAAACTTGATTCTTGCATTAGTGTTGTAAACGAATAAAGGTCGTGAGCCAGCAAAATGTATTGGTTTGGAATAGATTATTGAAGTAGTTAATAGTTAAATGCATCATTAAAATTGGTAAGGAATTGTAATATTTTACAATCATGAATGCCGTTAATCTGTAAATATAAATCGAAGCATTTATCCGCATGACAACTTAAAATTACTACTTTAGTCATTAGAATTAAATCAAGTCGCAAATAAACTAGTATATTTTTATAGTCTTATAATTAAAAGCTAGCTAGCTACAACCCATAGACGTCCCACTGTTGGGCACGAGTTTCCGACAGACACAGCTGCGGGAGGTCTAGATAATACTCCACTACGCTGCTCCAATATGGATTGGTGGAGGGGTTAGTGGTCAAGCCAGTGTCGAATGATCCGAAGGTCATCGAAAAAGCTTAATGATTGTTCTTACCACTAAAACAACCGAGAACGACGACCATGAAATTTTGCTAGCGGTCATCACCCATCCACAAACCGACCGCGCCCGTCGCTGCTTAACTCTGTCGATCACATTGAATCGATGCGAGCCATTGGGCTATGGACGCTACACTTACACTTAACAGGAGACTAGTAAGGCTAGATGCAAGTCGTTATTACTTTAAAATATATTTATATCTTTCTATCAAAGCCCTTTGTCGAACATACTTCTACCATCTATATACCAACCGCGCCCGGCTTGCTTAACTCCGTCGATTACATACAGTCGACGTGAGCTATGGATAATAATGGGCTCTATTAAACCAATAAGTCATTAACCGCTTTCAGAGGTGATGCGTACCTACTTTAGTGACGCTTATGCAATAATAATTTACCATTAAGTATTCAATTTATTTCAATAAAATGGTTCACAGTTGCAAAATATTAATTCAAACGACAATGTATCACTTCCTAAAGTACAGCATTAAAATCCGACGTAGTCTACTTTAGTTCAAACATGTTCCTATGCTAGAAATATGGAATGGAATAAGTAGTGGGTATTGTAATAAGGCGGTACTTTCCCAGGGATTGTGCCGCCGTTAAAGGTGATATTTATATACAACGATGTTAAAAATATTACGAGGACAGTTAAGATGACACAATGAGAATGGTTGTAAAATAACTCTTATTGTATAAATGTATAAAAATACTAAAAAATTAAGTTACTAGTGAAGTAATCACATTATTTTTTCATGACAGCCCAGCACAAAATTATTGTTCGGAAGTTTTGACACGTGTTGTCTATTGTGTCCACAGATTCTAATTTGTAGTTACAGTTACATTTTACATAACAATATAGGTAATCATTTTTACTTTCAATTAATATAATAAAGATTTGCTATTTAATTGTGGAATTGAATGAATTACGACGTATTGTTGGAAGAAATACATGAAAATGTCTGTACAAAAATTTAAAAAGAACACTTATAAAATCAAAAAACCTCAAAATCTTTCTTGGGGTCTATTGGCAATTAAAGATAAGAAGAAGTAAGGAAAAATTTAGTTTTTATTTAAATTGAATTGAAAAGATAATTCAAAAACATTTTAATTTCAACTTTTATATTGTAATAACATAAATTATTATATATTTTTTAATATTTGTAATGAATTAATTGGAACACATTAAAACAACATTCATCGTCGTTGAATCGTTTCAATTCGCTAGTAATTTACGTCATAACTCATGAATATTAACCACACATGTTGCCTTTAGTTCAATTATGTTTCTCTCATTTTCTAGAAGTCTTTACCCAAATAATCGTATCGTGGTCGTGTGCATTAAAAGGATCGAACCTGCTCCGTTAAGGTTGGCCCACACACATTCGGTTAAATACCTTATTTATAGCCCACTTGCGCTGACCTTTAATAGGTCTATGTTATAGAAATGCGTCTAACTCGAGTATCGGCGCTATTATATAAACAGATAACAAGTTCATTCAAATCAAAATTTATGATTACAGCGAGAGTACTTAAATTGAAGAAGGTATTATATATGAACGGTTTGTCAATAGATTCCCGGAAAATAATATTACTCCTACGTTGTATTATATATGCAGATATTAGTTTACCATTTTTGGTATACCTAGGTTAAGGGCTCGTTGTCCGTTCTCAGCTCAGTCATATTGTGCTTCAGTAAGTGTCGACCAGATGTCTTGCCAACCTAGCTCCGCCCAGAAGCGCAGCATCCTGCTGATCTCTCCACAGGACTTGTGGAATGACATCGGGGTGTCGATGATCTGAGCCAGTTGAGTAGCTACGCCTTTGCATTCATTAGTGTACATATACCTATTTGAAAGAAAATAAATTAAAACATTAATTTTATCTTGAATATTATGGCCACAATCCTTTTAATGTCTCAATATCGGGAATGAGTCTCCTCTACGAATAGGAGGGGTTAGTCCTTAGACCACATCGCTGGTCGAGTGCGGATTGCAAGACTTAACTTGCCTTCGACAACATTAAGTACCTACAGGTTTCCTCACGATGTTTCCTTCTCCGTTACATCAGATGACATTTAATTTCTTGAAACGCACATAAGCGCATTGGTGGTGCGTGCCGCTTGGATTTGAACCCGGACCACCAGGAGTAAGTAAGTTGTTAGTTCGAAAGCCATATTGGGCTGCCACAGATCAGTATTTGTGTACATTGTTTACCTACATTAACTTAAAACATTAATAAAGTTTGTCTAGACTCACAGATGTTTCTAATTAAATTATTATTGCTATTAATTCTCAACTCAGTATATTTTTTATTGCAATTTGATTACATACATATCTAAGTCTAATTTTATTTTAGTGAAGACATTTAATTATCTTTAAACTTTCTGTGTGCGTGCCAACAAATTAAGAAGTTTGAGTATCTACCCTTAAGTAAATTGACTTTCTCTTATACGCCAGTGGAGTCAACGTCTGATAAAAATAAAGTTTTTAAGTTCGTAAATAACGTTTTAAATTAACGTCCCAGGAGTCTAGACTCTGGCATCATTTTTAAAATATATATTTTTGTTAGAATAAACTATATTTAGGATTACCCTTAAAACTCATCTATAAACCATTAATTATGCTACAGCGTTATATGCTGTGCTGTGTTCTCTATTGAAGTTAAATAAACTAGTAACAGTCAGAAGGTAATTCTTATGTGGCTTCCCAAACGGAATGCTCTTTGCTACTATTAAATAGATGGGTAACTTATTTTAGGCTTGTTTTGCATTAAATTTTGCAAGAATATTTTGTATTGCGCCTGCGCTTTATAGTTTTGATAAAAAGATCGATAGTCAGTTCTACAAGTTGAGTAATTTACAGGCATTTAATATGGTATTTAAAAAAATACGTCCATGATAGCGAAAAATCTTCGATTAATTTTTGAGACACAACCAGCCTTTGAAGTAGCAATTTTTCTTCATTCGGAATTAAAGAAATAAGACGAAAGTATGTCATTATAATTGCTAATTCAGTTTGTAACTATTCTTTATTTACCAACTATAATTTTGATTTTACTCATGTCATATGTCCCAAACTTACATTAAACATATTGACTGAATAAAACGTTATCGTAATCCAGTAATGGTAAAAAAGCCGTCGTCAGCCCACACGTAGCACGCAGGCAGTCTCGCGAGATGCACTCGAACAGCCATTTTACGACTGACCAAAATGAACTGTTACCTGCCATTTAAAAGTAATAAAACCTCTTTTTAAAACACTCACGCTCTAAACATTGGGTGCGTGAAAATATGTTATTTTAATAGCCGGAATTCTCAGCGAACAGAAGTGACCGCAGGCGACTCAACTTAACCCTAAATTGTTGATGGTTTTAAACTTGAATTGTGCAGGTACTCGTGTCATTGATAATTTTAAGAACGAAGTACAATTTTTGAAGGTTTGTCATACATAAAGCTCAAAAAAAGAAATTGCTTTTGGGTCTCATCTCGATAGTTTTTACTTGCCGTCAATTAAAATATTTACTAGTTAATGATTTGCAATAAGCGATAACATATCTTTACTACAGTATGGTTTTAATATCATACGTAGTTTTTTCATGAATGTATGAAAGCTTATTCGTGAGAGTTATGCTACACGGGTCCAAAAGACCAACGTGTGCATATTAGTGTTAATCTTTAAGCCGACTCTTTTCAGATCTTCACCAAATTGCTTTATAAAGTAAGATGTTCAATCCACACGTTAATGTTTTTCGTTCTCACTAACAGTCCTTAATTACGCTCCATTCGACATAACTTACCTTCGTTGAACGGAATTATTTGTTTTGTTTATGGTTAATAGGGTTTTGATGCTTTCATACATTGAGTTAAATATACTAGAGAAGCAAACCTCATCAGAATGCCTCAAATATAGCGTAGCCACTTTTTAAACGCGACGACGTAGCTTTGAAATCACTAAACATTTGAATGTAAACATATATATGTCTCACTTACACAAGTCACAATAACAATACCGTCGCGTAGATTAGACAAAGATCGCAATATTAACATGCAATTACGGGAATCGGCGCGACAGGGTTGCCTACCCACGCGAAGTTTTACCCAATTTTTTTAAGCCATAGAAAAGTTTTAATACTAAATTAAATTAACTTTAAAATATTTGAATTACATATGTAAATAGAATTTTGATGATCTGAAATTAATGAAATCATACTCCGCTTTATAACATAAGTTTTGTATACAATTGCCTTTTAGACTCTTTTTTGTAAGTTTGGGTAAATAATTTCAATTCGTAATACAATCTTATTTTAAAATATTTGCAAATTATGGAATCTATACTAATATTATAAAGAGGAAACATTTGTTTGTAATGTTAAAACACAGAAACTACTGGACTGATTTCAAAAAATCTTTCACCATTAGAAAGCTGCATCTTTACGTTCTGACATAGGCTATATAATAATATTATACATTTGTGTTTTTGAATGTATGTTTGTAATGTTTTCACACAAAAACTGCTGGACCGATTTCGAAAATTCATTCACCATTAAAAAGCTGCACCTTCACTGAGTAACATATCTAAGGATCCCTATATTTAAAAAAAAAATAGGGATCCTTAATAAAAATGCAATAATATTACCCAAGGTGTGAAATTACCTAAAATATTCTTTACATCGCGTGCGCTGCGAAAACTATTGATGATTTACAATCAAACGAGCATAGTAATGTTCGATTGTAATTATGTGAACGATTTGATCGAAGTGATTGACAAGTTGTAGCAACGCCTACTCAAAAGTCTTCCACGTAATTTTTAGATCAGGTATGTTTTATTTTAAATAATTTTTTAAAATTGCAACACTGACGCAGCCCTACTCCAAACTGTCTATCTGTCATGGCCGCGTTCAGTGTCTCGGTCCTGATATCTCTCATTTAGTTTAGATCATATTATGTTTGTTTCATATTTCATGGGTGGGTTACATAATGCAATATGTTTAAGGGAGGGAGATTATTAATCACTTCGATCAAATCGTTCACATAATTACAATCGAACATTACTATGCTCGTTTGATTGTAAATTATGTTTCACGAATTGATCGAAGTGATTGACAAGTTGTAGCTGTTTAGAGACAGATTTCAGAAATATGAAACCTATCTTTTAAAGAAATAAAATACCTTGTGGTATGTAACTTTATTAACAAGTTAACAAAAGGTAGGTAGTTTGTCCTTTTTGGTAGTAATTTAATACAAAAGTGATGTAAATAACACTAGTGTAAATTGACCAATTTTGTTTTTGATTTATGTTAAAAAAAAAATTTACTACAAATATATAAAATAATGTAATGTAGTTAATTAACTGAGTTTTCTCTTTATTATAGATCATTTCCTGCAGACAGAATCAATTGCAAATTATTTCGAATGGTTTACAATACGTATTTATGTTACAATAATTTATCAAATATACAAGAGGAATCACTCCAGACCGCAGTGTTTCGAGTGCTATCGATACTGAGAACCATACGAACTGCAGCATGTCGGGTGTTGTGTCTATAACCACTGTTAAGAAATTTCTTTAATATGTAGGTACATTGATTTAATCTTTATGCTAATAATAAAATAACATATAATAATATGGAGTATGTATATAAAACGATTGTTAGTAGTACGTAAGGTATTTGTGGCATTAATAAATGTCTATTTTCATTAAAAATGTTCTGCTGATAATCTAATAAAAAGTTGTTTAACACTTATAAAACGTTTATTAGTATTGCATAAGATACTTGTGGTATTAATAAAGGTCTCTCTTTAGGCACCGGACGTACAACAAAATATGGAAGTTTCAAAAGAGGTTGGTACCTATGTATTTGGTTTGGAGGTTATGGTTATGTCAGAAATTGTATCTACGTTTTAATAATTTCATATGGATGTTTGACGTTTTTATTAATGACGATTACCGATAATCATTCAAACAAACTTATCTTATTTAATTGTTAAGTGATTCAAGGTAAGTAAAATAGCTGGAAAATTCCTGCTATTTTTACCTATGTATCCGATGCGCTGCGACTAACGCAAACAAAGCTAATGTTTTCATAATGGTGTTCCAAGTGAAAATTTTTAAATTATAGTTTAATTTATAGGTTAATTTTGTAATTATAGTTTAGCTAGTTTGAAGATTTAAGTTAAATCAAATTTGTGAAAGTTAATATTGAAAGTAATATTCTGCTTTTTTTTTTTTTTTTTTAAATATTGCTAAGTAGAGAATAATAACCTCATATAACTATAGACATGTTTACTAAAGTCAAGATTTTACAAATCCATAATGTTTGTAATTAAATACACCAAATAAAAACCAAGGGAATCTGAGCCTTTTTATTTATATAAGAGTACCATATAACTCGCGGCACCACTAAGCAATTTGTGAAGTTTATGGGGCAGTCTGGAGAAAGATATAATAAGACCCATAATGATAATGATAATGATAGAAAACATGGGTTGAGATGGCCAGTATGGTACATACTATCACAAGCTTTATCGTGTATCAGTTCTTGCAACATTCTTAAAACTAAAGCAGAAGCTTTATCAAATCCTCTCATTTTAAACGGAATGCACCAACAGCGGAGGCTCCAGGATGCAGGACGCATCCGGGACATGTAAGAACATTATGTAGAACATTAACATTATGTAGAACATTAACATTAAGAACATTAAGTGCTGTGGTCTGCGCGTGTTAGTTATATCAGGAATGCAAAAACTGTGTTGTGTGTTCCACTATATTTTCAAACTTTAAGAATTATACAATCGGCCTCGGTTTCTACTCGTATATATGATGCAAATATATTTTGTGTCATTTGTATTCATTGCCATACTTATCTCTCGAAAAATATTAACTACTTATTAAAATGAGAGTACTAGGCTGTAGCGACCCCATTCGATTTATACATTAAGCTGTAAAGTCGTAATAATATCATTAAATTTGTATGTAAAACCAATCGTAATAATGTGTGATCACACTTATAAAAATTGGTTGCAAACACTAAACTGCCTTTAGTTCCAATTCATTAATGTGTAGTGATTTTTCCTTATTCTTTCAATAACTAAAATATTGTTTGTCATTCGAGAATGAACCCCGTCCATTTATTGACGCATCAAAATTTATTTTGAAAATCATAACAGCGAATTTGACTAACATTATGTTATCAATACAATAAAATACAAACAATCTTTATTTGTACACCGATAAATAACATGTTACAACAACAAATTACAATTAGGGTATACAAAAAAGACGGCAGTTATTTAATCTCTAAAATATCAGTGTGTAAAGTTTTTGTAATAAAAATGATTTATTTATAAGAATTAAATTGGATTGCTGAGTAACAAAATAAATATGGTATTCCAACGATTTGGTGTATAACTAATAATACTGTATATGATTACTGTATACAGTATAATAACACCGTCTCTCAATTGACATTTTTGAAATATTGAATGTTTTTGTTCGTGAGATGAATAAGTACGAATGATGCTTTATGTTTTTAATTATATACATGATACCCAGAAATTAATCTTGGTTGTAAGCAACTTTTTTCGAATTTAAGTTAATTATAAATCCGAGACTTCTAGAATTTAAGCGATAAATCAGAAATTCTAATAATTGCTAAAGAGATCTATTGAATTTGTCATCACTGTTTAAAACAGAGGTTATATTATACAAAAAACAATAAATTAATTGTGTATATATTCCATTACTGATTTGTGTACCACATTCCGGATGTTAAAGAATGGAACGAGGATACCGTTATATATATGTATATATACCGTTATAGATACTTGAATCTCAGGTATTTATATAGTAGTATAAAGTGTATGAACAGTTAAAAAATATATAAAATAGCAGTCTAACGTATATCGAAGTCATAAAGTAAATTATTATTAATATTTTTGAAGCCAATAATTTTCCATTTTCAAGTGATCTACTACAATAAATTAAATATTAGATTAAATATTTAATATGAATCGTTTATCATCATTCGGTTAAGACCATAAATACTATAAATGCGCTTTATATGAACCCATTTTTAACAAGCGATCTAAAGCATTATGGTAAACAATTGCTTCTTGCTTTGATTTATAGTAAACACTTCAAATTAAAGTTTGTAAAAGAGTAGGTATTAGTGGAAAATGGTATTTCATAACCTTATATCCCATCCAGTATGACTGGACTATTAATATAAAATCCGAAGTCTGCCAGCATATCGTAAGTCATCATACCTCGTAGTCAGCTACCTGCGGCAGGGTCGGCGCAGTTTAGCTGCGGCGGCGACGGCTCCAGCGGCGACGGCTCCGGCGGCGACGGCTCCGGCGGCGACGGCTCCTGGCGGTGGACAGTCCTGTTCGGCTGGCGCAGGCCCGCTGTTAAAGTCGACAGCATCGCTGCTGGCTGATAGCGCCCTACATCGTGGTTGTTGGCCGTTCGATGTAAGGATTTTGGAGTTTAAATTGCAAAAGAGTTAGTCCGACTGTGGGTAGATTTAACATTTCTTATTTTCTGTTATATTTTTCTATGATATCTCTAGGATTTAAGACTAGAACGGATGTGATTACGGCATATCTAGTATTAGTTTCATAAAATGAGCATTGCAAAGGCGACAGGCATTTTTATTCTGAGTATAAATGAATCGGCGTGCACTAAAACGGCTAAAGCAATCCCCATTTGTTTAAATATCAACAAAGAGGCACCTTGGCCTCTGGGTCAAGGTTTGGTGGCGGCAAAAAACAATTTTTGGGTAATGTGTACTCGGATAAAATTTTATCCTTGAAAAACCTTTGGTTTATCGATTAAAAGGGTTTACCCTTTTAAAGTATAGATTGCCAGCGAGTGGCGACATCCTTATGAGTCGCAGTGACCAAATTAATTTTAAATTTCAGTACCTTCAGTATAGCAAATTTTCAACGCCTTTGGGCGTGGCCTCTGCTGGGTCGGCAGGGGCTGGCGCTGGCTGCTCCGCTGCGGCCTCCTCGACACCCGCCAGGGCCTCCTCCGGCTCGCGTGAGGCTAGCCGTCCCTGGGGACGCGACCGCTGGCAGCACAGAGCAAGGGCCCGGCCGGGATGAATCCGTCATGGGTTCATCGTACTCATACTTGTATAAGTATGGCACATCTGCGACATATGCAGACAACACAACCAAAGAGGTTTATATAAATACCCAAAAAGGGCAGTATGGCAAAACCAAAGAGGTTTATAAATAAATACCCAAAAGGGCAGCATGGACCCGCCAGGGGTTTATCGTCATCATACTTGTATAAGTATGGAATATCTGCGACATCCGCGAACAACATTACCGGATAGTTATATAGTTATAATAATATAAAAACCCACGAGGGCTATATAAAAAACTTGTAATAAATTATTTTTAACTTTCTCCCTAAGGCGTGTGAAGACTTGAGCACGTAAACGCTGAATGAGAGATATCAGGACCGAGACACTGAACGCGGCCATGACAGATAGACAGTTTGGAGTAGGGCTGCGTCAGTGTTGCAATTTTAAAAAATTATTTAAAATAAAACATACCTGATCTAAAAATTACGTGGAAGACTTTTGAGTAGGCGTTGCTACAACTTGTCAATCACTTCGATCAATTCGTGAAACATAATAGAATAAAATAATGTACTACGACTTTGCAGATCACATCATTATTTACAAAAAGTCGCGATACCATATGTCCAACTACTGTAGTTATTCCACTATAACTACTTTTTTACATTTTAAAAGTTGATAACAGTGCCGACAATAATCAAACCATTATTATTCATAACTTTGAATTAATCCATATCCCATTAAATATTATTATATTAAAGACCGTTTCAATACCTGTTAAATACTTATTAAATTATTAAAATCCGAATAACGAATAAAAAGATATAACGAATTTAAAATGTCAATCTAAAGAAAATAATGCAATAATAAAATAATACGGTGTGGGTGGCGCCGCGCAGCGTAGTCTTAGATATATTACTTAAAAGATGAATAGAATTGATGAATTGCTTCATATTAGCAACAAATGTTTACAGTTGAATTAATTAATTAAAATGTAGGATATGTAGGTACTTTTCATCTCGGTGATTTCCACAAAAATGAAGTTCGAAGGACAAAATTCGATCGATAGTGTCTTTGAAGAGGGTGGTAACTTAGGTGTAAACGAAACTATTGTTATGTCTAATTCCACGCGAGCGAAGCTGCGGGCGTCCACTAGTTTACTAATAAAAGGGAATGATCAACTAGTATTGAGTATATGTGATCTCCCGGGTGTATCGCAAATTCTTTTAATATTTTTGTAAGTAGCCAGTCTGTCTCTTTTCTCAATAATCGAATTATTTCCACCCACTTATCACGGCGTGTTGCATCTTTAGGTACACTGCAACGTTGTTTTTATTAAAAAAAAATATATATTCACTTATTCCATAATTTAAAATTCTCCCAGAATTGTGGGGATCTAAAATTGAGTTTTTAGTGGTCACACTGAACCTATATTTCAAAATCGTACAATTTATTTATTTTATTGCGTTTTTACGTTGATGTAAACACAGAAACAATAATATTACGTGTGGAAAGTAATTTTAGTGGACTTATTAAGTTTTTGTGATCTTGAATCGCACTTTTTCACTGTGCATTTGCCCATTTTGAAAATATTTTCTGTCAGTTCAACTCGGCCGGCGTCACACAGAGTACTGAACTGACGTTAGCTACGATTAAGACCGTGGCCATAATTCCAGTGACAACGCTTTGGCTCGGTGATTACTAATCTAGTGGTAACATATATATCAATGCTTTCATAGCCTCATGGAATTTTTGAACTTTAAGCAAGTACAGAAATTTTCAGGTAGAAAACCACTTTGATACAGATATATGTATTATGTTATATTAATATTTATACATTACTAGTTTTCCTTATCCTTATCCTTATTGTTACGGGTTAAGTTACAGGGACAGACTTCATCATACTTACCAACTCGTGTTCTTAAACACAATCTGTTAACTGGACTATCCTAGATCCCATTTATCCCTATAGAGTCTTGTCCACAATTGTTACGGGTTGTTGAATGTGTTGGTCGTTTGCTATATCTTATTAAATATATTTCTTGTGTACGTGTGTATGTTACTGTCCACCTAAACGACTGGATAGATGTTGATGAAACTTTTTGTTTGTATTCAAGGGGATTCGAGAATGGTTTAGTTAGATTCACAATTTGGTTCACTTGAAAATGTTTTTTAAACACTATTTTAGTATTTTTATTTTTAACCGTCGTTCATTGACGTGAATTGTCGCGTCACTTTGACATTTCATATGGCAGAAACGTTTGTGGGGTCAGCTAGTTATATCCATAAAAATACAGATCATACCATAGAGAAAGTTCGGGCATGCTGTTCTCATAAGCCCGATCAATTCGGGATCGTTACGAAACAAAGGCATTCCTAATCAGCCTACAGGCTTGCTTGGGCCTTGGCTGAGGGCGACCGGGATCGCGTCCCACTCACGGTGACGCGGCCCGTTCGGCCGATTTAATTGTTCTATGATATACACTAATGCACCTGTCAAGCCAACAAAGAACCCAAGATAAGTCTCAAATTGAGCCGCGATCCGTTTTTGTAGCGTCCAATGTAAATGTTTATACTTTCCCGGCCGCGATATCCATCTCCATCTGACGCGAGACGAGACGTGCCACTCATTTGTCATACGATGAATGAGGCATTCTAGGCATTTATTCCGGCTGCCGTAATCGATTCGTGAGTGTTATGGGATTCGTCGACGCGCGAGTCTTGCGCCGTCTGTGATCGCAGTAATGAAACCTGTGAGAAAATCATTTAGTAATTTGCATTGTTTCAAAGCTAGCTTTCCATTTACGTTTAGTCTCTCCGTGTATCAGATTTTTCAGCCGTGTATCAGAAATGGCTTAGCGCTAGTATATTAACACTTGCTAGTTCATCAGGGGCCTAATACAAGTTCAGTGATCTGTAGTTTTTGCGAGTACGAATGGAAAATCACACTTGATACCTACTCGCTAAAACTAAGATCAAAATATTTATGGCTACCGGGATGCTAAGTACCTACTGATCGATTTAAAAATATAAATTTTAACCTATTACCATCTAACCAAAAGTGTTAGAAAGATAATGTTTAGTATGTTTGAATGTTGAAATTATGTTTGAATTATGTTTGATAAAACTTAGTACAAAACTTGTTCCACATTGGTTGAACCTACTCGCAATTTGTCCAAACAGAATCCGTCTGTAAGAAGATGAGACTGGCTCGCGCAATTCATGTACCCTCCGCCTCTGCCTATTGCCTGTATGTATTATAATAATATTAATAGCTCGCCACCAGATACGATTTTCGCTTAACGATAGCGCGGACGCGTACATTTACCGGGAGCACGTAACGAAGTGGTCCTAGTTACAATGCTATCGGCGAGACTAAAAACCAGTTATGATGCATTATCAGATTCAATAGCCGGGGTGGTATTAAAACGTCGGCTAGGCCCTGCTTTGTTTATTAAATTATGTCCACCGCACCTATAAATATCGAGAGAGACGCGTTCATTTAGTAAAATACTGATCTGAGTGCCGATACTGTATGAATTATGTCGTGTCCTTTGGATATCGTCTTGAGCGGTACGAACAAAGCTAGGAGGAGAAAATGGCCGTTTATCTAGATCGGGCGAAGGACAGGTAGCTTCAATAATACGGGCTGTGTTTAATTAATAAGCACATTTTTTTTATGAATGAAAGATAGTAAATGAGCTTGCAGCACTACACATCCGCTGCCGCTCATGACACCCGTGACTAATTCTGAACAAGACTCAAATAGGGACAGGATGGTTAGTCCAGTTAGCTAAGAGAGTTAATTCGAACATTTTTTGGTCAGTTCGTTAGTAGGGATGAGGACTGGGGACTTTTAGTGATATATTTATATTTCCTGTTAGTTGGTTTTAGTAATAGTCCAATTAGTAATTGCTACTACTATTTTTAACTTAATTACTTATGATTTTTCTTTTATCAAATTCGGTGTGTCTGCCTCGACTAACAAGCCGTGTGTCTGTATCAGCGCCCGGTGTTGCAGATACTTTATCTTATTCATGACAATCCAATCCTTGTTTTAAGTAAATTGCATAAATATCGTTTATAACCACCAACAAACCTTAAATAATCAAATGAATTTATATCGTGACGATCGGTTACGATTCAAGAACGACTCTTTAAAACTGATCAGCAATTCTTCACAGGTAAAAGAGATTAGGTAATTGAATGAAAAACAATCGAAAAAGTACCAAAACGTACAAAAGTTGTAAAGAGGGGAAATTCCAGATGTAATGACGTAGATAACTTCAACCAATTACCGAAGAAATGCTGCATCGGCTGGATGGATACAAATGGACTCCGGCAAATATTACGCAAATATTATCGCCGTGATATATTATTTCAATGCTTTGGAGATACAGGGTGACTTCGTTTTCTTAACTTTTGCTACGTCAGTGCTATCATTTTACTTTGACTTTAAGCGGATAAAATATTTTATTCAAACGCCTAACGTCTCAATGAGAAAATGAATTATGTGAAACTCATTTGGCTGTATCCCCTAGGACGCGTCACTGTTCCAGATTGATTGTAGTTACGAAAGACGCAAAAAGGAGGCTCGAGTTATTTGGCGGGCGGTTACTAGTCGACGCTGATGGCTTCAGGTTTGCCAATAGAAATAAAGAAATTTATTTCCTACCAAAGACAATAGCCTACTAAATTTATTCTAAGTAATTGTTATTGTAAATAAGTTAAGTTGGTCTAGTGGTTGCAAGCGCGACTGCTAAGCTAGAGGTCCTGGGTTCAATCCCCGGGTCGGGCAACAACTAGTGGGTTTTTCTTAACTAGTGGGTGGGAAAAATATTATTGCTATATCATTGCTATACACACCAGACTTCACAGCAGCTTGAAGTCTGGTGTATGGCAATAGGCTCACCATTTATTACATGGGACCTAAATATAACTAGTGAAAAGTGGGTGTACTGTACTGCAATTCTGCCTACCCCTTTCAGAAAATAAAGGCCTGATGTTATTTTTTTCATTACATGACAATAATACTATAAGCATGGAAGTAATACGTAGTTATAAATACTTACTGTTAGGCCTTTTTCTTCAATTTATTTATGCGCTTGATTAGGTATCGGTTTAAGAAATTGATTACATTTAAAATTATAAACTTCTTTTTAAAACTTACATACAGTGTTTTATGCAACTTAAGACTTCATTAATATGAAACTGAAAATTATTAATGCAAAAGCTTACACAGCTCTTGTTGTTATTTTGTTAAATCTGATTATGTCATGTATGTATATTTTAAATGACAACAAAATTGAATTATCCTAATATTCGATCAATAACTAACCTACCTATGAACTCGTGTACTAACTAATAAAAACGCGATTGACTAACAAAAGAATCTGTTTGTTAAATATTCCATAAAATAAAACGTGCAAATCCTTAAGTAGGGTTCATTAAGGATCTAAAGGATCTTAAACAGCCGAAAGAATGTCCTTACCTTTGCGAACACGCAAACAGACCTGTAAGTAAATACAATTAGTGAGGCAATAAAAACAGTGATTTGTTTGTACAAGTAGGTGGGAAGGACACCGTCCACGCGATCTTAGGACAATTTGTGGTACAACCTGCACAACACTCGGGTACCTATATGGAGAGATTAAACGCGGTGTGTTTGTACTAAATTACCAAAAATCCGACACTATTTTGTATACTCATATACCATCAGCTAATTTCTCGTATACACGCATTTGTATACGAGAAATTAGCTTATGTTTTATGACGTTAATACACTATGCTATACTGTCGTACGACGGCAACAATAGAATTATTATCTTAGGATTGCGCAGCTTGTACCATTTTATTTACATAATTTTAATCAATGACTAGTGAATGCCCGCAGCTTCGCTCGCGTAGAATTAGACCCATTAACGACGTCTACCCGTCTAACGACTTCAAAAACGGCAAAGTTTCATACTAACTTTGCACCCCCGTTTTACCCCCTTAGGGGGTGAATTTTCAAAAATCCTTTCTTAGTGCTCCCCTACGTTATAAAAGGAACCTCTGTGCAAAATTTCAAGTTTCTAGCCCTTATAGTTTAGGCCCTGCGTTGATATGTCAGTCAGTCAGTCAGTCAGTCAGTCAGTCACCTTCTTCTTTTATATATATAGATAACTTTGCTTAAGCTGCAACACATAGACGTCCCACTGCTGCGGGAAGTCTACAGCATACTCCACCACGCTGATCCAATGCGGTTTGGTGGAGGGGTTAGAGGCCAACCCAGTGTCGAATGTTCTCAAGCCACCGGAAGGACTTTGACAAGGCTTACGTCAATTGAAAACAACCGGGACCGATGGCTTAACGTGCCATCCGAAGCACGGTAGCGCCCATGAAATTTTGCCACTAGCGGTCACCCATCCACAAACCGACCGCTTTGTCGTTGCTTAACTCTGTCGATCACATTGAATAGACCCAAACCATTAGGCTATGGACACTACTAACTTTTCCTAACGTGAATATGTTTCCAAAATTTGCATTCATTTCTACCATTCGTACCTATACCTACCCCATTCGTTTTTAAATTGTGAGCCTTTCCGCTAGTTTTAATCGAATACTACTACGTATTTAACCACAGCAAAACCGCCGTATCAGCCAAGTCTTATTAAAACAGGCTATTCAAAACGAATTGTATCGTTTGTACAAGCAATTAATTGACACGCATGTAGACCTACAAACGAATAATTAAGATCGGCGTGGGACGAACGTGTTTCAGTGGCACCGATCGATGGGATGAATTGTTAATCTGGTACAGATAGGAAATGTATATCTACGGACTCTGAATAAGGAAATAATAATGAGAACATAAATCTCTGAGGGTCGAGTTGCCATAGTATTTTGGTCTGAATCACATCCACGATAGAGGTGTGAGAGCTTACTAGAAATATTTAAAGCCTTCGATTATTGTTGTTTAATTTTGAATGATTAAGAATAAACTATCTTAATTTAAATAATATTAATCCAACCTTATAACTGGCATCTGAGAACTAGTCAGTCAGTCAGCTTATATATTCTTCTATACATCTATACTAATATATAAAGAGGAAAGATTTGATTGTTTGTTTGAATTGAATAGGCTTCAAAACTACTGAACCGATTTGAAAAATTCTTTCACTGTTGGAAAGCTACACTATCCCCGGGTGACATAGGCTAAATTTTATTTTGGAAAAAATAGGGTTCCGTAAGATATTTGGGTTTTTCGGACACAAGGTGTACTACTGAACCGATTTGAAAAATTCTTTCACTGTTGGAAAGCTACACTATCCCCGGGTGACATAGGCTAAATTTTATTTTGGAAAAAATAGGGTTCCGTAAGATATTTGGGTTTTTCGGACACAAGGTGTACTACTGAACCGATTTGAAAAATTCTTTCACTGTTGGAAAGCTACACTATCCCCGGGTGACATAGGCTAAATTTTATTTTGGAAAAAATAGGGTTCCGTAAGATATTTGGGTTTTTCGGACACAAGGTGTAAAAAATCAACCAGAAAAGTTACTTATTTTGCGTACGCTGCCTAAAATATAAAAGATAGAACCATAAAATATTCTAATTAATTGTAGATCTTATAAATATCTATAAAAAAAACCGCGACACACTATACCTATCTATGTCGAGTGAGGCACAACAACCTTTTTTTTATCTTGAATTTTTTTTGGACTACATTTACAGTTTATGTAGATAATATTTGGTCTTTGAATGATTAAAATTGGACGTTTGGTTTTGAAGTGTCTGTCTGTCTGTCTGTTTCGCTTTCACGCCAAAACTACTGAACCGATTTAAATGAAATTTGGTACACAGTCTAGAGCCTGACAAAGGACATAGACACTTTTTAATTGGAAAAAAGTGTTGTAATGGGTTGAAAAGGGAGATGAAAGGTTGTATGAAAGTATTGTCATTTTCAAAACTAGAAGCATATAACTTAAATTTTAGGCTGTTGATAAGGTATAATTCTTACTAATCCTATCCTACTAATATTATAAAGGGGAAAGTTTGTAAGTATGTATGTATGTATGGATGGATGTGTGTTACTTTTTCACGTAAAAAGTACTGAATGGATTTTAATGAAACTTTACAATAATATAGCTTATACATCAGAATAACACACAGGCTAAAATTTATAAAGATATTGTGTGAATTGTCCAAAATATGACGATAAGTGTCAAGTAGGTAAGTAGGAAAAAATCTACCATCTGCGAGCTATTCTGGCGTGCGCTGCCAAAACTACTGGACCGATTTCAAAAATTCTTTCACCATTAGAAAGCTGCATCTTCACTGAGTGACATAGGCTATATAATATTACTAGGCGTAAACGAAACTATTGTTATAGTCTATATATGTAAAATAAAGTCGTGTTAAATTTTTATTTTTTTAGTAACCTGACGCAAATGTGTGTGTACCTATTATAATTTTGATTTTTATATAAAATACCCGTGCGAAGCCGGGGCGGACCACTAGTAATATTATAAAAGAAGCTGACTGACTGACATATCAACGCAGGGCCTAAACTTAAAAACTTGAAATCATGCACAGGGGTTCATCTTATAACGTAGGGGAGCACTAAGAAAGGATTTTTGAAAATTCACCCCATAAGGGGGTAAAACGGGGGTGCAAAGTTAGTTTTAACTTTGCCGTTTTTTATGTTAGTGAATGTCTAATTTCACGCGAGCGATGCTGCGGGCGTCTACTAGTGAATAATAAAGCTTGTCCAAAAACAACGCAGGAACCGTCACGCAAACGTGGATGCGCCTTTTTTATGCGATCCTGTTATTTGGATATTGGATTTATTCATTGATATCCTTTTTCCATTGGATTTTAGTGGGTATAGATGGCATGGCAAGTTCCAAATACTTGTCCTTGTCTTCAGAACAAGGCAGGATTCGTATTCGATTTCCCGCAAAAATAGTTATTAAGATTACAGAATACAAAATAGTCGGGTATTAAGACTTGAGTTTCTATCGTGGACGACACCCATTTGTTTGATGCCAATCGAGCTGTGGTGCTAGTCAGTTTGCAAGTGTCATTACTAGGTGGCCTGATTATCTTGCTGGTGGCATATTTGCATCTATCTATGAAGTATTCAGTTTTAAATAAATGGAATTTATACAAAGAAACGTAGGTCGCAGGACCAGATTATTGTATAGACAACATTTGGTTGCTCGCGCTAATCTCAGGTAGTACGACTGGTTCGAATTTAAAAATTGTTTCTACGTCTACTGCGGGCGTCCAGTAGTAGTTAATATGTATGCTTATTGATTCGTCATTGTTATAAAAATAAAGTACTTATTAGTACAATATGTGTATATTTTATTAAATATTAAATAAACATATCTGATATCAGGTGGTCACCTGACCGTGGTCATACCGTTCAAATTGATTAAAAAAAAATATTTATGGACATTCAAAATTCAATCCGTGTAGGTCTGAATAATGTAGGTACGCCGATATCACGGTGGGTCCTGCATTAATTAAATAATTATGACATATTGTGCGACCATTTCAATGGAAGGGTGTTGCTGATAAGATATTATTTATACAGCTCGCACGTGGGGCTGGTAAATTACAGTCATCGATAGAGGTTTGTACGTCCGATTGCTACATGAAGCGCTTATTAATATACCCTGCAGTTCGTGGTAGCCAAACAACTGTGTCAAATCATAGGAAAGTTAGGTAAGCAACACTCGGCGTATTTGGGATATTTCAGTGAACTTCAATTTATGATACGCATAGCATTAAAATGTGGTATAGTCTGTGGTCCCTAACCTCAATTCATGGCAGTCAGTAAACATTAATTTGTCATTAATTTTACTATCTAATACATCTGAGATTAAGAAGTAATGATTGTATTTCATCGAAGGGGTAGGCACGGGTATTTTTAGGTACCTATTACATGCGTTGAACCTATTGCCATACACCGGGAAGGCTCCGAGCTACTACCAGGCATTTCATGTTACAAAAAACAAATATGTAGTTGTTGCCCGACCCGAGGATCGAACCCTCGTCCCTTTAGCTTAACAGTCGCTTTGCGAACACAACACCAATGAGGCAGTGGAGACAATATTTCCTAGAATAGACACGTGATGCACTCAAAGATGGCGCTAAATATATTCTAAATTTAAAATGTTTGTTTATATTTCTGCCAGTTTACAAATATAAACTGTTTTCCTTAAACATCCATCCATAGGTCTGATCGACCGCACGCTGCGCAGTCTCGGTGGAAACTGACGCGAGAATCACTATTTATATAAATGTCACATCTATGTTTTCAACACAGTTTTCAATTTATCTGCATACACACTTATAACCATGACACAAACTTCACTTCGCATGTCATTCCAAAATTAAAAAGATTATTATATATATTGAGACCATAGATTTAGTACTCTATTGAGACCGAGGGTCACCAAACCATGAAAATAATTGAAGGTTTCAAGAGGAGTGAAGCAGAAAACTAATTATGTCTGAAGTCAAATACACTGCGGAGAAAGAAACCCACTCAATGTACTCGGCGCTCGCAGGATAGTCCGCAATTGCAGTAAAAATAATTATAGCTCATTCTAAACCTTTTTTGTCTTCGGTGCATGCAGTCACAATGCCCTTATTTACATTTTAATTACACTGGTATCGAGTTCGAATTCAATGCAATTTTAAAGGCACAAGATGCATACCTACAACCCTTACACTACCGCAGGATGTAAACGATAATCTGTTTCGTTGTTAGTTAATTTATTATTTAATAAAAAACCTTAAGCACTTCCAATAGGACTTTAGATAGAGTATCAAATAACTGGCTAAACTTTTCTAGAGGTGACCATCATGTCCTTGGCACCTGTGATCAATTTAGAACAAGTTTAACAATTTTACTAACTGGTGTAAGTAATAGATTCACACCAGAGTTAATAACAGCCCTTGTTTTGAAGAACTGACCAACTATTAACTAAATTCTTTATCAACCGATTAATAATTTCACCATTATCGATTAACTACTTAATTATTAATAAGTAGTACCTACTTATGAGTAGATAGTAGAACCTTTTCTTACTTTTACTTCCCTCCTATCGGAACTCACATTCCTTAAACCGGCATTGGAGCAGCGTGGTGGAGTATGCTTTACAGCTCCCGCAGCAATTGCTGGGGGAGATTTGTGATTCGAGTCGGAATTCAGATTTTATCATTTCTATCACGTTCACAACGGTTATCAATGCCGCGATAATACGTCAAACAGCAAAAAAGATTTTCCACCAAATTCGCTTCTCGCTGCTCCATAATGAAACACATGCTTCCACATAAACCTCTTGACAAAAGCACGCTAATGTCTTTATTATTGTAAGACCGGGTTTAATATGGTCCGTTGGACCGTAAATATTGACCTTAATGTGCCACAGAAGCCAATAAGGATTTTAACAGATTAATAAGGAAGCTGTATACGATACTGAAAAGTATTTTTCTGTCATTAATATGCATTGATTGTAAATGCGTTAATATGTCTTAAATCTTAATGTTTAAATTTTTTCCAATACAAGAGTATATTTTAATAATATTCAAAGGTATGTTACCATCTGCTTACCCTACTTTAATTATTTAAGGGTGTATTATAATCTACAACGATAGTAAAAACAAATTAATGTAATTATATTTACTGTGAATTTTTTTTTTAAGCTTTTACAACTTTTTTTTGATTTTCGTGCATTGTCATCGGAACCAAATATGTGTGCCGAATTTCAGCTCGATAGCTTCAGTGGAAGTGGGTGAAATATTGATTGCAAGATTCCAGGACAAGGATACATACGAGTGAAGTTAAATAAAAGCTTTTAAAATATATTTGCTGCTTTATTTAATGTTATATTTATATTCAAAGGAAAGGCCTGGAAGTCTTCTGAACATGAACGGGGGTCGCGAGATCTCCAAGAGAACGTTATGTTTCCTTCTTTGCGGAAAGCCCACAAGAGTCGTCAGGAAACATTAAGTCTCGCTAAGCCAGCCATCTTCTCTGTATAGACCGACCTGCACAACCGAGACTATGGGAAGGACGGATATTTACGAGAACCCTTTTATTCCAGAATAATAGGGTAAGAAGTCTCATTAGGGTAGAAGTCTCATTACGAAGTAATGAAACTTCGTAAATTTTGATTACGAAGTTTCATTTAAATAAATAATAAACGAACGAATAAATAAAATAACAAACTATAAAAATCAGTTCGATTGAGTCCTCCACTCGACACCAGTGAACTGAGTGATCGCCTCAGAATAATAAAAAAATAATCCTCAAATGAAAGAGTTCAAAACACTCATTACTATGGACTACACGTTGATTACCACCGTCGCCAGTGACGGATTACTTCCTATCTCGAAATATATGACAAAATACAATTTGATAAACAAATCAGACCTTACGGATTAGGTAATAAGGAATAGATGTTTATAAATAAGCTCGGTAACGATAATGTAGGCACACGCTTCGATTTTATAACACAAAATACATTACATTACTATTCAGTTCACGTCAAGTCTTATATCAGAACACGTGCTCAAGAAGGGGTTTTAAAGATTTTATAAATTATCGATCCTCCGAGCATATGACGTGTATTAGTTATATCAGAGATAAGATATGCATATGATACGCCAGCTCGAAGCGATCATAACCAAGCCATAACTATCGATCAAAGAAGGATCAAATAGTGTGGTTACAGGATCGTGTAACGGACACCTAAAACACTTGCAAGGAACATTGGCTTCGAAGAAAAAGACCACAGGACAGAAGAAAGAATAAAAATCTACCGTTTTATCATGTCCCTTTGCTCAATGCAGTCGAACATTGAGTAGGTAGTAGAAGAAGCCGCTAATTGGACATCACCCATAAATGCCACGCACTTCAAAGCTTTAGGGCCTTAAATGGAACGTAAATCTGGGTTGCGACTAAATAGACGACCTTACAACAACAGAAGAGCTAATACGCTACTTAGAATTTATTGAATCCCCGTTCAAACAGCGTTCACAAAGGCGACTTCAATACGATTGTGCGTAGCAAACACGCTCCGCGAATAATATCTATTGTATCCGAAATATTGTACTCATTCGCTTTTAGTACCTGTTTGACTTGCCATTTGAATAAGTATTCTTTACTGCGGCGGCCAGTTAGTATGATACAAATTTTGTAAGAATTGAAGTTTTTAACTGCCTTGTTAGAGTAGTGACTGCTTCTTTAGTCTAGTGGCAAGCGTGACTGCTGAGCTAGCGGTCCTCGGTTCGATACCGGGTCGTTCGGGCAAATTTAAAAAATAATGATCAGTTATTTAGATACAGTCATAAAGCCTGATATATAACAATAAGCTCAATACATATTATACAAGGGACCTAAACATAACTGAAATATAAATAGATTTGACATCACAACAGCATGGGGGAATTCTGAATAGTGCCTAATTATTATACTTGTAAATAAAGAAAATGAGAAACAAGCTAAAACTGGTAAGAAGTAGGTGTATTACACATCTCTGTCTATTTAGGTACCCTTCGAGGAAATACTTGCAAGCGTTATGAGTCTTACAAGACATGAAAATCCTCTAAGTTTCTAGGAATGAATATATGGACTGCAAAACTTGTAATATTTTACACGAATATCTTAAAATATTCCGAGGCATAACTCTTCGGTGACAACATTGCAAAGTTTTTTAAAAACAACGTGATATATACTTCTCAGATAAAGGGAGGAACGCCGGTCGATATCCTATCTAACAAAAAGGTTTACAAAAAGTAAATACAAAAATTCCCTTTGTTCTTTGTCGCCCGAGTCATATGCAAATCCAGTGACCCCGACTGATTTAGAGCCTGCATTACCGATTCACGAAACCGTTGGTGACTGCATTGTCGTACCTATATAGGTACATACAGGAAACACGAAGGTGCGACCATTTTTTAGCAAACTCCACAATCCACATAAGTTTTATATTTTATCTAATCTATCTAATTCTTGTATATAATTGGAATCTCGGAATCGGCTCCAACGATTTTCATGAAATTTAGGATACAGGGGGTTTCGGGGGCGATAAAACGATCTAGCTAGGATTCATTTTTAGAAAATTTTTTTTTCGTGTCGAAGCACCTTCTTATAGAAAAATATAAAACTGTATACTTATAAGAAAAAAGAATAAAAACGTCAAGGCGCTGTCGCGCTGAAGTATCAAAACATTTCAGTGGCTTTTATTTTCCATCGCCAATAATTATGGGTTTCTGTTAAAATATGTTAAACAATCGCAGTACAATTTCATGCGAGCGAAGCCGCAGGTGTCTCTAGTGAAATAAAATATAACACGTAGCGGTGATAGACCAGTGACTAAAACTCGATAGCTCATTCGGAAAGGCACCTGACTCTGTGACTCTCTTTTTCTTTTAATAGTTTGTAGTTACGCATGTCCAATAATTTGATTATTGACCTTATTGTCAATAATCAAATTATTTGACTTTGACTTTGAATAGTAATCTAGCAAGCCCTAACCCCACTCGGTACTGGCCATATTTGCGATAAACCTCGACTAGGTCTGACCAGATTCACTTGAATGTTTGCTTTCAACAAAACAATATGGCCGCCACATCCTGGATTAACTGATAGTCTCGCTCGTGATCTGGTGCACTCCGCCACTTATCAAGTACATTCCTACCGTAATTTAGCGATACATCAACAGCCTCGTTGAGCCACGATTTATGGAGCGAGATATCGCGACAAATCACGTGACAGAGCGCGCATTGTTCCGCCTTATCGCGGTTACTTAGGGCAGTCTGGTGAATTGATTATTATGGGAGAATAGTTTGAAACGCAACTGCGATTTGCTTGACGGAGTACATCGGCTGTACCTACTCAACTACAGGTATCCATGTTAAAAGATTGCGCTTGATATGATTTGCGGTCTCCTGAAACGAGGTCAGGGGCCTAAATTGCTGAATTGTGAGTCCCGGTATCTATAATAACAGTCCTAGGACTAATGCGGAGGTTTAAGTATGAGTGAGGATGAGTACATTTATTGGAAAATTGTTGGTGTTGTCCAAACAAAATCCGTGTTGTTTGTGTGTATTTGAGTATATCTACTGACCTTAATAAAATCACGTGGACAGTAAATGGTTTCACGGTACGCTCGTCTGCTTTTCGTTTTTCTGGCCCAAGAAGTGACGTAACTAAGTAAGGCCCAAATCTAAGCCCCTCTGTTATCACCAGCTCATACCTCAAGTAAGCGATACGCGATCAACCGCACGATTTATAGCTCGATATTGCGACAAATCGAGCGTCGCATCACGCAATGCTTGGTATTGTTTAACTTATCAGTTACCTAACGGGATCTGTTGGAGTGGAGTGATTTACGGCGTAGTATTTGGGGCCCCTAAACGTTTGTAAGTTAAATGTACTTATCATTTAAATTACATATTCTCTTTCTATGTACGACTGTTGGGTTCGGGTGTCCCCTCGAAAACCCATTGGCTGAATGCAGCTAGTCCAGCAGTTGTATGGATGTGCGCTAGAAGCTTAATTTCTCGTTCACTTTCGTGCTTCGACAGGCACGTTAAGACGCTGGCCCTGGTTATTATCGTTAAGTTGGAGACCTACAGGCCCAAAAACTTCTGTCAATGGAGTTGGTCACTAACTCCTCCAATCCGTACTAGAGCAGTGCGGTGATCCAGGCCTTCTCAGTTTTGAGAAGAGACCCGTGCCCTTACAGCCAATCTACCTGAAATACAGGAAATTCTAGTGGAGGGGTTTGAATATCGTAAAGGTTCTGATTTCTAACATATTTGGTACAAGCTTCCAATAAAACAAGAATAAAGACAAAAAATGCCATAATTCTAGGGTAGCTTGCATAAAAAGTTGACATACAATAATTTTACTTCCGCCACGCCCAAAACCTAAACGAATAGTGACCTTGATGCCTCGGCATAAGAACTAGTTATCTTGTACAATTTAAAACAAGGTTTGTTTGACTTTTCGTGCGTTTATTGCATCCTGTCACGATATCGGCGCTATTGATTTCATTTTATCGTTGCACTAAAGATGTAGGAGATATTGTTAGCATAACAAGTGACTAACGGAAGTGATTTTATGTTTTTTAACAGATATCATCTATGCGTGGAACCGATGGAATGTGATGTTTACACTAGGTTGGCCAAAGTGGTGGACTAAGGCCTAATCCCTCCCATTCTGAGAGGAGACCCGAACCCAACAGTGGGACAAAGAAAGGGTTGTGATGATGATGATGGCCAAAAACAGCTGCCTCAGCGTGGTGAAATATGCTAAACCTCCTTAAGCTGTGTCTGTGGAAGAGCCCAGTCCCAACAGTGGGTCGCTATGTAGTAACTTTGTAGTAACTTAGCTTTAGCTTTATAGGTAAAGAGATTCAATACCATATTCGAATGCAACTACTATCTACTGACTAAACCTTATGCTCAAATCGCCTCTCCTTTCAGTTTATACAGCTGTAACATCATAACCCATCTCATTACGTCACGTAATGACGTCACGATCGCATCATTATGCAGTGCATTACTGCCCTATCAACAGTATCCAGGTCACTTCATAGCATAATGGCTATAACGCAATTTGTTAGGCATCTAAGATTACCTGCATCATAAAAACACATTAACTAATACCTATAAAAGTTGAATAATCGGGATATAAAGTTTAATAGAAAACTAGAATTGACAATTTATTAGTTTAATTCAAAGACATCATATGTTTAAATATATAAAAACATTTTTATCTAGTCTAACTAGCTAAAGCATTATAAGTAAGTAAAATTAAAATCAAAGGAAACAAAGAAGATTTTTTAGCGGCTTATAAAGTTCACCAACTACCAGTAGTTGACCAAAAAAACCTTGCCTTCTAATTCTAAGAAGAGGCCGAATTCAGCAGTAATACAATGATTGGAATGAAAATCATTATCAAAAGATTTTTGATGAAACAATAAAACGTAACAATTCAAAAACAATGTTCGAAGCAATAACACTTTGAACTTTGATTTATTATCCAAACAGACGTGTACAAGCAAGTTGGAGCGATAAAAGATGAATCGGCGAAAGATTAATATTGTTTTCCGAGGGTTATCAAGAACATTATGTCGGCGAATGGCTGCGCAGACAAATGAACCGGAGATGCAGATGTTGGTACTTCGGCTGTGTGGCCATAGCAATAGCGGTAGCAATAGAAGAGCGAGAGTGAAATATGGTAGAAAATGCGAGATTTTTTTGCTGTCGCAAATACTTTTGCGAGGTCTTAATAAAAAGATATCTAGATATTATTATCATCAAAAAGTCTTGTCTTCAATGCTATTGAAAAACAAATTTAACATAAAAATTTTAACCATTCCTGAAGTAATCATAATAAATCAATGTATATCAAGCTTATATTTCTGGTTTTCTTGGCGTTTTTTTGCAAAAGCTTGAAAGCTTAATTTCGTTTGCTTATGTTTTGTAAGTCCTTATAAATAAGTATAAGTTGTTGAATATTTTATTTCTATAGAACTAAGATGTAGATGTTCACCAGTTGCCACTATTGAAGAGCAGCAATAGTTGCAATAACACACTCAGAACATGTTGCGGAATGCTGCCATACCCGCTCCTCAGAAGTTGGTTCCGAATAAGTGAGTAGCGGAAAGTGACACTTGTCACCGACGGGGTTCACCCCTGGAGCAATTGCCCGGATAGTAGGACCATCCTTACATCCCAATTCCCTCACGCAGGAGCGCTCGCAGCGAATCTAAAGAGGAGGAAAGGTTTCGTTCGTACCTCTAGCCGCTGCTTTTGGGGCCACAGGTAGCGTTTTTATAGCAAGCAAGCAAGCAAAACAGAGTGATCGGCGCGCCGCCAAGTCTTTAATATCAAAACTTAAAATAACACTAAACCAGTAATATAGTCCACGAAAATTCACCGCCCTGATAATTAATCTTGGGAGGACACAAGGACAAGTACTTCACATGGACAGGTTAATATAATCAACCGTTCAATTGTTTTTAATTTTCAAAAAATGGCTAAATAATTTAGTAAAGCTTTTGAACGAAATCTTTGTTCTCATGTTAATATTTCTTTACATTAATTAAACACATATTTGTTCGATTAAAACAACCACAAATCTAGATATTGTCAGTAATAACAAATAGGGTTGCCGTCCCAAAATAGTAACCGCCCGACCGCTATTGTACTCTTACCCCTGTATTCGCTAATTATGTTTTTGTTTGCCTCTTCACGGCAGTGGCGGGTTCTCTTAGCAAAATGTACGAAAAATTATTATAAAGTGTATAATAACGACAGCTGCAGTAATATCACAGTAATTAAAACTACACGGAACGGGCAATTAAAATAAAAATCGAACTTAATATGCACCAATAATAAGCAGTCCAGGGTTCAAAACGGATAAATTACTTACAAGTATGTATACATATCATTCCTTTGTGTTACATGTTTTTTTCGTTTACTTCACATAAAGCAAGTATAGCAACGTTCAAAGAAATATTGGAAAGAAACCAGCATGTCGACTAAGAAAATACCTTAATGACGTATGGAAACTTTGAGGTCTTGGTTAATGACCAATTTATATGGTCAATACTTTACTGACTAAAATATTACTGAAAGTTTTTGCACCAATCCATTTACTTAGTAGCCAGCATGGTTACTGCTTTATCGTTAGCATTATGAATGTTAGTAGAAAGTATAATATTACTTTATTGGAATTGTGATTCTTGTGATGTAATGATGATTGATTTATGACATTAAAAATCGCAATTTCAAATCACTTTGTTTATTTAAATGTAATTTCTTTATTTAAACCTACTTTCTTTATTTAAACCTACTTACGCATTATTATCTAACTGAGTCGTATAATACAAGCTGAAGTATTTTTATTTGCTTTGAATACAATTTTACACTACCTTCTACTTGTTTTGTACTGAAAATAAGTGTTGCAGATGCAGGCCTATTTGTTATGTGGTCACTGCAATCTTCATACTATGTTTTTTTATAGATTATCTTATCATCACAAACCTTTTTTTGTCTGAACTTTTTTTTGAACTGAAATTAATTTTAATTGTATATAATACCAATAATAAAACCGCAACTGTTCCGAACCATCAAAGCACTAAATATTGGCAATCTATGCTAAACCGCCCCCGTCATGTCACCCATATGCCAGAGCAGTGACAATGGAATTAGTCGTCATTCAAAGTACCGTAGTAAATTTGCAGCATATCTGAATAACATGCAGCAAGTACACTTGTCTGACAGGGGTGACACTTTGTGCCCTTCCGATACCGACATTATGTGACAACACGGACGGGGGGCGCGTCACACAATGGACGATCATTGGTGCCTTTACCTCACTCATGTCATGAACACTTTTCGGATCGTAATGAATACCAGATTCGGTCATGGCATTGAAAATGTTTAATAGTTTGAAACGCCGTATTGAGGTTAGCATTTTCGTGATACCTAGTTGAAATCCAGACAAATTATGCAAATTGATATTTTACCGCGAATACGATCGTAAATATATTTTTTAGTATCGTATTTTTCCATTAAGATATTACGACGTGTCTAAATATCAGATATTCTTTTTAGCATTCAAAGAGAGAGAGAGAAATAAATTCAGCCGCAAGCGCGGCTCGAAATATTCAATGAAGAGATTTTATGAAGAAAAAAATCTCATTTGCATCTCAAAGGAGATGCGAGTTAATGGTAGCGTTTCGTATGCGAAGCACGTCATTTACCATTCGCCGGTTTCCAGCCCTTATACGACACTTGAAAGTTAGGCTTTCGACACATCAGCGGGACTAATTGAGTCAATAAAATAGTATCTTATGACTTATCCTAAGCAACCTACTGTCCTTTATAACAAAGGCTATTGGCCAATTAGGGTTCAGTGTAGACCTTCCTCGCGAGAGCAAACTTCATGCTCTTAACATAAATCGTTTTAAAATTGAAGTTTGAAAGACATTCATCGTCCCTTTAGACTTGTCTAAAGCGTATAAATTAGATTAGATTATTACGTTGTCTTGAACCTTAGAGAGTTATATCTTTCTTCCAATTTAACACAGTAACTTTTATTAGATTAATAAAACAATTTATCAGAAAAATACAGATTAAAATGAGGAATATAAGGTGAAAATCAATGTTTATTTGAAAATTTACATAGTCGTTTGTTTATTTATTTTAATTTTATTTTATTTTTAATTTTCGTTTGTTTATAATTTTTTATATTTCTTTATTCGTTTATTTTACATTAACCTACTTTAATGTTTAGCACAAACTAAACACTACCCATATATCTGCACAAACGTGTTACTTATATTTCTTAAATCTTGATAAAAAGTTAAGCAACAAAGTTGAATAAGCTAGAATAGGTAGATTGTTTTCCATTACAATATAGAATCAATGATCCAAGATACTAAAGAAGCAGCCGTAATAAAACGAAATGGTGTCGATGTTGTCTTGGATCTAGATTGGAAATATTTGTTTCCTACTATTTCAGATCAGATACGATTACATAAAAATGTGACTTGGCTACGTAACTAGAACCATGATGATTATCTTCTCACCAGACTGGCAAATACTCCAATTACGTCACAATTATTGTAGTGATATTATGATGTCGAGACTATTAAATTCTGCAATAGGCAAAAGCACTCTTGCTTTATACGTGTTAACCTTATTTTTAGCAAAAACTCAGACTACAAATTAAAGATCTAAGCTCGATTGTAAAACTTTTGAAATTTCGATGTCACCAAAATTTTAGTAATCTCTGTGTAATTCATTTTTACTGTTTCACTGTTTCTGTTTTTGCAATTCATAGACGACTTTACTTTATTGCAAAACGTTGTAGATGCTATCTGATGTATTTGCGTATTATCTATTCTGTTCCATTTTGTATGTTCAATGATGAAATGTGAAGAGAAAAAATAAATGTTATGACAACTTTGCACGCTTTCGCTTCTGCTGTAATTACTGGAACCGGAGTAAATTCCAAAAAATGAGAATGATGACAGTTCGACCACGAGTAAAGGCATTTGAATTATGCATGTGCAGCATCGAATGAACACAGAGCGTAAACCTACTCTATAATTACGCAACATCGTCTGGCGATAGGATCGGAGACTATGTCGAACGATCGTCCGTACGATCCAGTCGGATTCCAACAAGCGCGACCAATTTTATTCACGAAACGTTTAGCTTCAGATAAAATCTTACGGCCCGCTCTATAATGGCCTTAGCTGATTTTAAAACAATAAAATGCAAAGCTTTTCGAATGAGTGCGATTGTTAGTGTGAATCAGATAAGTAGACCAGATATTGAAAACGATGGGATATTGTTGGGCTTTATGTCCAAATTATACAGCGTTGAATTCTCATGGACAGACATGACTGTAGCCGCTCCTTACCTGCGTACCCACGTCGTATTTAGATGATGCTTAACATTAACGGGTGCAGTATTTCCTGATCGTTACATTAGCTACTGAATATTTCTTGATATTAATCCGCTGCATTGTTCTATAATGGCAAATATTATACATAATGTACAAATAAGTTTGTGTTATAAACCACAGAAATTTACTGCTTAAATCCATATGATGTGTTATATGCCTTATCTGAGGTAAAAGAAGTTAAGGACAGCTTGACTGATATAATATATCAGATCTGAGATAATAAGTATCTTGTAGGTACCTAATAATATAATTTTTGATTACCCATGCAAGATTTTGTATGTAAAATATGAAGGGATACCCGAAAATTTATACATTTAACTTTCGACCATTAAGTCTGATCTTAAAGATAACGATTTTCGTCGAAGCGATGCGATGCAATGAAGATCATCTGCGAAAGTTAAGAAAAATCTTGATAACCACGTCAAAAATCTGAGAGGAGTCTCAATTATTATTAAAATCACTCGATAAAATCGAGTTAATGAAGAACGGTATTCGAGATCCCGATCGACGCCACGCACCAAGTTTCAAATTGATTTTGTTCCTTTGATGCGAGTAGATTGAACACACTGATATAATTTGCGGAAGCGCTTGCTATTCAGAGCATCCTTAGCGCTAAATCAATAAATTACCGGGGTAATCGTTTCTCAAGCAATTTTATATGAATCTTGAGTAGCTTTGTATATCATATATATTGTATGAACTATTGTAATTTTATCGCTGTTGGATTGCCTAATAAAATAAATAAACAATACTGTTTGATATAGTTGATATTGAAATATTTAGACAACAAATATGTGTAAGTTGCTGTCAAAACTTTTATGAATACCTATTCAAACTATTCCAATTTGTGTAAAAGGTAAATTAAGTCCCATAACTCCCGAAGCATAATAATCAAATCAAACAAAACAAAAAATTCGAAAAAAAAAACTCATTGGTAATTAATTTCGCTTCTAGAAGAACATGCAATTCATTATAAGCCAATTGTTATATTCATTACAATGGCAAGCAATACCTACAAAGAACCACACAATAGCTCATCTTGCTAAACAATAACTAAATTAGTATCAAAAATTCATTACACATGACATTGCTTTCGTTCTTAATTATGTACCTACATAAAATGTGTGAATTAAGTGAATTATATATAATAAAATAATGTATGGGTCGTTTAAATTAATGATGAGATAATATAGAATAGATCGAATAATAGAGATAGATAGAAAAAAAATTGTCTTGTCAAAATATCATAAAATTCAGCTGTAAATTATTGTGTTTTACTGAATGAAATAGAAGGATTTTTAAAAGCTTTTATTTAACTTCACTCGTATGTATGTAATGTCCTGGAATCTTGCAAACAATATTTCACCCACTTCCACTGAAGCTATCGAGCTGAAATTTGGCACACATATTTGGTTCCGATGACAATGCACGAAAATAAAAAAAGTTATGAAAAGCTTTATTTTTTTAAACAATTTTTAATAATTATTATTAAAAGCTTTTATTTAACTTCACTCGTATGTATCCATGTATGTCCTGGAATCTTGCAATCAATATTTCACCCACTTCCACTGAAGCTATCGAGCTGAAGTTTGGCACACATATTTGGTTCCGATGACAATGAACGAAAATAAAAAAAAAGTTTTAAAAAGCTTTTTTAAAATAAAAACAAAATTTTAACGGTATAATTTCTTAAATTATTATTTCATGGAAAATAAAGCAAATTACATTTTAACAGAATTATATAATATGTAGATTAAATAACTGATATTTTTTCATTTTGATCACATTAAATGCGCCTTGACAGTTGGTGTGTCAATAATTATTCTGGGAAATAATATTCCGCCGTAAAACGACACTTCAAAATTAACATTCTATAAATAGATGTAATACTAGAAAGATTGGCAATAGGAACATCAAAGCGAGACCAAAACTTAAATACACTAGTGTGCGTGTAATGTGCACACATGCAAGGAAAATAGTGTTGCGCCATGCGCCTACACTATGATTATCGATAAAAATTGAAGTGGTTTTTCGGTTGCTGATTTATTGTATTTGCACAGTAATAATGTCAATAACTAAGAGAAATTAATAATAAAACTACAGTTAAAAGAACAATGGCGAACTCCCATACAAGATATTAGTTGAGATGTAATTTCGACGTATATGAATGAAAAATATTTCAAAAAATTATGTATTCATTTCTGAGTTCAATTCAATAAGAATTTTTGATTTTCTTAATGGAGAATTTGAGATAATAAAGTTTAAACATTTTCAGATTATGTTGATATGTTGAATGTTGAAGTGTTAGTTTTTGACATTTTGAGAAATAAAATAAGTAAGCACCTATCAGTTTATTTCACAGAGTACTTTGTTGTTTATATATAACTCAGACATTTTAATACTGTTAGGAAATCTCATGAAAGTAATCACAAATAAAACAAGGTTCTTTACATTAGAAAGAAGAAAGAAATCTTTATTCACACACACATGGACACAGACATACAGGATTAATAATAAATAAACACAAACACAAAATAAAAGCAAAATAAGCATATAAAAGTGAAAAAAAAAGAAACAAAAACAAATTAACAATAAACAAGGTAAACAAAACAAAATAAACAGTTGGAAAGTTTCTTATAACTAACATAGTACTTAATACATAATAATGTTCTGTGCCGCAGTTGTGTGAAAAGGCCACCACTCAGCATATGCTTCGATTCATTTTAATGAGTCGTCATTAATTAATTTAATCTTCATAATCTTCTCTTCCCAGCCTCTTACAGCCCAGTGGCTAACGAACTCGCCTCTCACTCGAGCGGTCCGGGTTCAAACCCCAGTGGCACGCACCAATGACTTTTCTAAGTTATGTGCGATTTAAGAAATTAAATGTCACTTGCTATAACGGTGAAGGACACATCGTGAGGAAACCTGCATGCCTGAGAGTTCATCATAACGTTCTCGAAGGTATGCGAAGTCTGCCAATCCGCCCTTGGCCAGCGTGGTGGACTAAGGCCTAATCCCTCCCATTCTGAGAGGAGACCCGAGCCCAACAGTGGGACAAAGAAAGGGTTGTGACGATGACGACGAATCTTCTCTTAGCATGATATTATCTAAAATTTCTGCATGTGCTGGTATATTTTGTTCATATCTGGCCCATCCTAGATACCAAACCAATGTCATTACATGTGCGCAGCAGCCTACAGTGCGCCGACCAACTAAGCAAATAAAGCAATACTCAGTAATTCCGGTCCAGCCAGGAATTTTATTTTCTATTAAAATATAAACATAATACTGCTTCTGCTGTGATTTTATTTTGCCTGCCAAGTCACAAAGCAAGTTCGGTGTCCAGAAAGAGAATAGCAGTATGTATCGTAACGGGAAGGAAATATCGAAGTTCATAAGCTGGCCGGTTGGTAAAAATATAGGTAAACGATAGATAACAAGCACAGCACAAAAGCAACACACAAGAACTCAGCAATCCAAAAGCAACAGTCTTTATTTGATTGTCAGCATTTATCTAATGTTGCCATAACATTTTTGTAACTGCTGCTGTAGTAAAAAAACTACATACTTCAATATTTTTTTTTTTAAATGTTAATTGAAATAGAAAAATAAAGTCGGATACAGAACAAGAATTAGTTTAGCCTACTTATTTTAAATATTTTTATTTGGTCGTAAATGTGATAATATGACTTTAGTGATAATAATGTAAGAATTATTAATTTTAACAAATATATCGTGGGCTTGAAGCCAGAGGTGCGTATAAGCAATACCCCTACTTTTCAGGAGACAAAAAAAACTTATTAAGTTTTTTTTCAATGTATCTCTTTATATGATAATGTGCATGTGTCTACGAAAGTACTTTCCTAATAACGTGAAAATTGATCATTTTCGTTGTAAGTATTTAAAAACTCACAATATTGCACTTACTTCCATTAGGCTCGACAGTTGTAGGCAAATTATACGCCCCTCTGGCTTGAAGCCCGCGCATAAGGACGCCATAAGGACGCAAAGGTAGCAAATACACACGGTTGGATATAAACGTATGCGTTACAGTAGCAATAATATTATTATTCGTATTGCAAATATTAACATTTTATAATTAGGAAATAACATACGGGCATGAATAATGTGGGTATTGAACCAGAACGCAACTTCACTCTTTGAGAGCTCCTATTAGAAAAACATTTTGGTTCAAAATGTCTGCTGCATATAGATGAATATTTTCTAGGGGTCCAATTTTCTCTGTTTGTCATTTTTAACCATTTTTGGCGAACATCATTATTTTGAGGGAATCTGAAATATTTTAAATTACTTATTATATCCTAGAATTAATGAAATAAAAGCACTGTGAGAATAATATAACATAATTAAGTCCGCCCATTATATATCTCTTTAGAGGTGTCAATAAAGTTGAATAAATAAATAAATATAACAATGCTATTTATAAAATATAAATTTGTGAAATTTTAAAAAGTATAATTAAATAAAATGCTCTATGTACGATACACTTGTCACTTTACATATCGATAAGCGGTTGTCGATATGTCAATCTCTATAGGATTGAGGTGAGAAATACTAGAAATTCACGTATTTGATAATATTTTATATTCAATTCCTATGCATTCAGAGCATTTATATATTAAAATGTCACATTATTGGCCATCCATTTGTTATTAATTTCTTTTACAAAGTTCTCAAACATTGCAATAGGAGAATAAAATCTTTCAATCGTACTTACATATGAAATGTATAATTCTGTGGATTTTCTTGCTTAGATGAGTTACATCCTGGTACTGCACACGTAACCATAATTATTTACGTCTAAATCACACCAAACCTACGCTTTTAAACGTGGGATTTAGAAAAATAAGCCAAATTTGTTTCGTTCACAACTGTCGTTAGCCTATCCAGGCCTATAGAGTATTCGCAAATGGTCTCGCCTATCTATCTCGCTCTAACATATGAGTATCTATGTTCTTTCTCTTTCGCATTGCCGATCTTTCTCTAGTATAGAGTACTAAATCTATGATTCTATATGTCTATGAAAGTCGATTTCCAGCCCACTGGGCGCCGCGTTGAATAAAATGATTAACCTATGCGCAAGCATGCGGTTGACCGGGGAGGCGTTACCGTTACTTTATTTTGTCGCTATGAATGCTATTATTTATAAAGGGTGAACAAAAAAAATAATTTTAGGCGATAAATGTTCATAAAATATTTTCCGATCAAGCAATTCATTTCCAATTTAGTTACAGCGTATCTATTGAATACATTCAATTACTTTATATTCATGAGTTACGTGAATGTTTCAAAGTTACAAAATAAAACATTAATCTTGTTACGTTAGATTTGTTGGCGTAGATTGTATCATTATATTCATCTGGAGTGTAAAAAACAGCATGTTTTTGAATGTAAGTAAAAATGTAATAAATGTATACGATAGTCATCTGCTTCGCATTTTTCTCATGATATTCAAACAAAAGAAATATTATATAGTCGGCTCTTGAACATTTGATTCGTGGGCAAATATCAACAAGCGTCCCTGTATTGTTTGATACAAATGTCAACATTGAATTTGAACGTATCGCGAGGCATTTGGAGAATATGACATAAATTTAATGGTAACCCTTGTTGGATGAACGAAATGGAATAAAGACCATATGTATGCCGGTTCAAGTTACGTAGACGGGCCCTGCTAATTCCTATCTGGGTGAATAATTTACAAACTATTAGCGGATATCCTACGAACTAAAATGCGAGAATAATGTGAACAATCTGGAACATTAAAAAAATTGGAATTATCTTATTCAATTTTAACACGATTTTATTACTAACCACATACAACTATTTTGAAATTGACAGTTATTTTTAATTATAATGTTTGTATTCCCGGCGCTCATGTAAGCCTCACCGTTGATCTTATATAATGTACTTTGTGCTTCTAAAATGCATTCATATCGTGATTTAGGATTCGTCTTTTGACTGGCCAGGTTTTGTATGCTGATTATCGTCATGCTACGAGGTCAGCATTTTGTGTGTTGCGCGTAACTAACCCTACCACAGCAAGGCTGATGTTTATTTAAAATATAATAAACGATATAACTTGTTTTGTCAGCATTATCTTCATTTGATTTTATATTAAATAACAAATATTTTAATTTATTTAATACCTAACTAACGTAGAATAGCTTCTAAGATAAAGAAAATCCCGCTTTCTCTCATAACTTGGTCCACACACAAACGTCACGTTAGATCCGGCACGTTGGCGTGGTCACCCCACCGATTGTCGCTCCAAATCGGCATGGCGCGATGGCGTACCGTTCGCGTTGTGGCGATAATCACGCCGTATTGTTCATTTAATGTCGTGCCATATTGCCAAAAGTATTGAGATGTACTAAATTACTGTCTGCCATTCCGCAACTGCCAGTTACTCAGTAAAAAAGGAATGATCATATGATGATAATAAAGTCAGTTTGGTTTTACTGGATTTTGATGACTGCGGCGCGTTGGTGGGTGACGTTGATTGCCGAACCGTCGTCGTCGTCGAACGGTCGTGCTTGAATAAATAGTTTTTGCACTTGGGGATGTCCACGCAAAATAGGGTTAGGTAATTCTACCCTGAGATACGACTGTGTAGCGCTTATCTACACGTCTAGGTACTATTCAAAACAATCTTGAATAGAATTGAGAGTTGACCTTAATCCAGCTCTGACTATTACTATATTATGTATAAAGTACCTATAGAAAGCTTTGGTTAGTACTAACAGAGTAAATGCACCTGCTTGGTCAGTCCACTTTTCTTTAAACATTGGTCCCTTATGTTTTTAGTTTGAAAAAATAGTAAAATGTACATTTCTCTTATTGATATCCTACCGCATGCAGTCTAGAATCATGCAGTCGAAAGCGTAGGATAAACACTAACGCTACTCACTCACACTCACGCAGTAAGCCTAAGCCTGTGTTCGGGTGGCGGACACACACAGAAAATATAATTGTACATCCATGACCCGGGTACAAAATAAATATCTTCCCCGGCCAGGTTTCGAACCAGCAGTTCGGTAGTCATGGTCACTCACCCCCGCGCCACTATGTCGCCAAGCATCTATTACTTGCAGCAGTCTATATAACGTCCGTATAGCGTCTTGTATAGCGAAACAACTGCAGGGAGAGGAGCTACGCAATCAGGGTGCCAGGTGTAATTGCAAGCTGGTAAGCTTCAAGCAGAGGGCGACTTTCTTACTTACATGTGCATATGTCCAGGCGGGGCGGGGCGTTGTTTGAAATAATTGTATTTACGTACCAACTCCCAACTAATGTCGTTCCAACCAACTTCGCGGTCACGAATAAAGAGCCGTTAGATTTTGATGACTGCGGCGCGTTGGTGGGTGACGTTGATTGCCGAACCGTCGTCGTCGTCGAACGGTCGTGCTTGAATAAATAGTTTTTGCACTTGGGGATGTCCACGCAAAATAGGGTTAGGTAATTCTACCCTGAGATACGACTGTGTAGCGCTTATCTACACGTCTAGGTACTATTCAAAACAATCTTGAATAGAATTGAGAGTTGACCTTAATCCAGCTCTGACTATTACTATATTATGTATAAAGTATAGAAAGCTTTGGTTAGTACTAACAGAGTAAATGCACCTGCTTGGTCAGTCCACTTTTCTTTAAACATTGGTCCCTTATGTTTTTAGTTTGAAAAAATAGTAAAATGTACATTTCTCTTATTGATATCCTACCGCATGCAGTCTAGAATCATGCAGTCGAAAGCGTAGGATAAACACTAACGCTACTCACTCACACTCACGCAGTAAGCCTAAGCCTGTGTTCGGGTGGCGGACACACACAGAAAATATAATTGTACATCCATGACCCGGGTACAAAATAAATATCTTCCCCGGCCAGGTTTCGAACCAGCAGTTCGGTAGTCATGGTCACTCACCCCCGCGCCACTATGTCGCCAAGCATCTATTACTTGCAGCAGTCTATATAACGTCCGTATAGCGTCTTGTATAGCGAAACAACTGCAGGGAGAGGAGCTACGCAATCAGGGTGCCAGGTGTAATTGCAAGCTGGTAAGCTTCAAGCAGAGGGCGACTTTCTTACTTACATGTGCATATGTCCAGGCGGGGCGGGGCGTTGTTTGAAATAATTGTATTTACGTACCAACTCCCAACTAATGTCGTTCCAACCAACTTCGCGGTCACGAATAAAGAGCCGTTAGAATACCTATTAGAACATGAGAACGTTCCGTGTTCAGATAAAATCGGGTAATATTGTATTGTGGGGTTCAGCTTGTTCAATAATTCGTTCCCTGTTATAGGTAATACATACCTAGTTGTGTATCTAAATTATAATACGTAACCTAGTGTTTGTCATTAGTGTAGTGTATCTAATTTTTATGGTATATGCTCTCATTTAGTTTTTACCATAAAATCACGCCTTAGGTAGGTAGAAGTGTAGGCGGATGCCTGAATTCCCGAGAGTTCTCAGGCATGCATCCTCATGATGTATGCCTTCAGCGTTACAGAAGATGACAATTCTTAGATCGCACATAGCTTAAAAAAGTAATCGGAGCATGCGGCTTGGATTTGAAGCCACACCCCCGTGTGAAAGGCAAATTATAAATAATATCTTGGAATAATATCTTGGACATTCTCACACACGGCCATCTGACCCCAAAGTAGGCGCGAGCCTGTGTTATGGGTGTCAGAGACTGATATACATACATAGATATTTTTAAATACATACTTAAATAGATAATATTGACATCCAGACACAGAACAAATACAAGTGTTCGTCACACGAATATTTGTCCTGAGTGGGATTCGAACCCACGACCTTTGGCGCAACAGACAGGGTCACTACCGATTGCGCCAACGGGCCTGTCAATTATTTAATTATACAGTCACTAGGCTGTCACCGCTGCCAGAGTCCAAACAATACCAATCCTCATTGAGAACTTTTAATTATTCAATATCAGTGTATCAGGCGTGCATACGACAGACATAAATGGTAGACTTGTATGGTAAACAGTTGCAAATGAGCGTGTAAATCGCAGCAGAATCGTTGCGTCAATTAAGGCGAATTTATCAACAAACCGCCCTTATGAATTCACTGTGCGCATTATCTGAGCATTCGGCAATTCTGACGTGTATCGCGTTTCATTTCGACAATGTTCTGCAGTAGCTTTGTCGTGTTTGTAATGATGAACACTATTAAATGATCTGGATTCAGTTCATCCCAGCTGAACATTCTGATACTTTACATAAACAAATTGGTATGGCATGTAATGCGACAGATGATGAGGTAGGTATATGGTATGTATGAAGTATAGGATGTTTGTCATAGTGCTTAATAGAATATGTTTATTGATATAATGCAACTGTAAAACTAGAGGTCCTGGGATCGATACCTAGGTCGAGCCAAGTAATAATGGTTTTTTCTTATTTGAAATTCCCAGTAGTTACTCGGAATCTGTATTTCTGACCGGTAGCAATAGTCTTGCCACCAATACATGGGACGCATCACCATTTATATATAAATGGTGAAAATGCGTGAAAAAGTGTAATGGTAATTATGTTATAACTTAGTGTATATTAGTACGATAGACCTATGTAGACTTTTGTTCCTTCAGGACCATTGAGGAATTATCAGATACTTGATCATCATAGATATCAGATCATTGATCACAAACATTGCTAACATTATTATGTTTATTTATCCAAAAAAAAAATCATCAAAATCAAAGTTATCAAAAAAAAGTTGAATATGAAAACTCCTTCTTTTTCGAAGTCGGTTACTAAGAGTAATATTTTGTATTCCAATTTGACCATAAACGAAGACGCGAAAAAAGGAAGATGGATTCGATTAATAATACTGAAAACCCTTAGCATTGATTACCATAAAAATTTTAACAAAAAAGAAAATACTGGTTTACGAAATGCTAGATCAAAACATGTTATCAGGTCATGAGATTGAGGAAAAATACCTACTCGTGAGATAAAATAAGGGTATAGGACAATAAAAATTGTATTTAGGTACCAAAATTAAATGAAATAGATAATAAATGTTCTCCATCAAAATAATAACAGTATCCTAGGTTTTCGTCTACCTATTTAACGAACCTAAAGCATCGATACCATTTTGGTCTTTTAATATAACTCTCGCTTCGAACAAATTTCCGCCGATGGCTGAAAAAAGTTTCCAAGTTACCTTGGAAGTAGGTACAATAATATTGAAGTTACGAAACGGACAATTTCAAATAAGCCCGTACCTCGATGCCCGGATCTGTAACCAAATAAACTTTTATTAAAGAAAAGTTGCCCTCCTGTACGAAACTGAGCCGATTTTATCTCGATTCAATAACACTCAATGATTTTATTCGCTCGCGTGTATTTGGGACTGGTACGAGCCTGGAACAAACTTAGATTGGAACTAAGGAGACCGTTTGTAAGAAAGTTATTGCGTCGCTCGAAAATAAACACAGAAATAAACGTTTCCGTAAACTAAGTTGCCATTTAGACGGACTAGTAAGGCTATTTATTATGCGCAAGACATGAATAGGTTTTTAATAAAACACTTCGTGTGGTCCATCATGCTTGGAATGCTTGGATCGAATAATTTTATTCATATTTTATTTTTATTTAATATTTAGGCATAGGTATTTTATTACTGAACGATTCGTGAGTGTATATATTCATAGTTGAAGTTACGGCATAGTCACGTTTGATTTAAGTCGGAAATATGCCGACTAGTTTCGATCGATTACGATGATCATCTTCAGGAGTGAACGCGTGTAATCGACCTTACCTAGTCGGCCTATTTCCGACTTAAATCACACGTGAGTAAGCCGGGAACTTCAACTATGAGTATTTAGGCATAATTAATCTTAATAGTAGGTATAAATATATAGAGACGGCTAAATTCATTCGTATAGACACGTTCCCACAAGTCCGTTACTTCTGCAGTATTTCACGAGCCAATGGGACACAAATACAACTTCTGTCGACAGCCATATAAAGACATAACACCAGGGGACCGGCAAAATAACCATTTCACAAACAGACTACAAGCTCAACTGGAATCTAGGAATGGTCGGCTAGAGGGAACTTTGAGCCGACCGTAAGTAACTTACATGTATGTGAAAAAGCTTATACCTTCATATAAATACAAATCAGTAATTTCGGTACCTACGGTTTGGACGATGCAATTGAGATTACGTTAAAAACTGACATCGCGTGCAAGGGCGAATTATGGGCCAGTTAGAAAAGAAAATTCTATAAAAATAATATTAGAATTAGACTTTGGTTTCAGTCATAAACCTTTCTAGAAATAACATTACTTTTGTAAAAGTATCCATAAAATAGGACGAGCTTAATTTCTTCTATTTGAACTTCAATGGGTACCTACTGCTTTTCCGGTTATTTCCTTGAGGATAGGAAATATAAAGGAATTATTTTTATATAATATCTAATCCACGCAAACGAACCTACGGGCGCCCACTAGTAAAGGGTAACTTAATCTCTTTTAAAACCTCGCCAATTGAGTGTTACTAAACTAGGTGACTGTGATCTGGTTGTCTGACGCATACAGGTCACTCTGTCTCACAATTTGGACTTTAATTGACAGTTTTCTCGGTAATACTGGTTGCGGTTACTGTACGTGCGGCGTGTTGGCGTGTTGCAGAGCTGGACCTGGTGCCGGGGGTGGGCACGTTCGTGCTGTGCCTGGCGCTGCCGCTGGAGCTGGGCATCCTGACGGGATACTACAAACATGTTGCCATAATGTGACAAGATACCATTTGTGAGTGAGTTTTCATATAGTAATTTTTCTATTAAGTAAAATATAATGCAAGTTTTTTATTAGCTTTGTATTTAATTTTATATTTACACATATTATTTACGGTTCAATAATTGCAATCATCAAATATTTCTAGCCTAGTCAAAGTGTAAGAGTTGAAGCAAAATAATTAGAATGTCGACCCTGTCGAATGTCATACTTTACATCATATTTGCATTATGCATATTCCCGTTTCCTTCGCACACGGATGATTTCCCACGACGGGATCCCTTGTTGTAGACTACAATGAAATATGCATGCGTGACACACAAGGCGTGAAATAACGTTAGTACGCGCTATGTCGTTTTGCATCACCCTACTAGCACGGGTGCGGTGAGAGTGCATTTCCACTGTTACTTAAACAAAAACTTAAAACATTATTTTTACCTTCATCATCATTATTAAGTGTTGATTGTGTGAACGCAATGTGTGTGATCTCTGAAGGCAGCTCAGTGAAAGGGATGTATAAATAAGACAAAGAGAGTAAGAATGTGGCTCTCTTCTTAGGACGATGCCATTCAATCATTATTACCTACTAAATAAATTATTCAAAATCAGAAAATTAGTAGTATCCATTTAGACTTACTCATATTACAATTATTCTTCTTCTGAATAAAGTTTATCGAACAGATTTAATAATTAATGCATCCATTATTAATTATTAATTAATGATCATTATTAGATTTTTCAAGTTAACTGATCCTAGTACTTTGACTGCGCAAATATATGACTCTTTATTTATTTAGAAACAATTTAAGCTAGTCTGATCAAAATGAAAACTTATTTCAAGCATATCACTTTTACATAAAATATACTTTAATCTAGAATTAGTTGTTATATTTTGCTGACTTGATGATGACTTTGCTGATTATGGCGCACTGGTGTAGTTTATTTTGTGAATGAATGTATGTATATCAATACCACCCGATACAGATAACACATTAATCATCAACAATAATATTTCATGGTATGAGTGTAAAACTACCTATACTATAAAAAGCAAAGTTTATCGAACAAAATTTGAAACGGAACATTAAAAATATAAATCAAAGCGAATTCCCGTGCGCCAATGCAACCGCGCACTAGGCTGTGCTTTGTCGATAAAGTTCCGATATAATTTTTTGATATCGTCAGAAGAACGCTTTGACACCGCCGAAGCGATTTCGATAAATCCGAATCTAAATCCAATATCGCAGTTATAAGCCGAGAAAGCATTTTTCTATAGGAATGATTCCAATTGAACTGCTCTCGTATTACGATTGCGTTTGTGGGATCTGACAAAGTTGCTTTATGCAGGGAGATAAAATGTAATGCTACTGATAAATTTGATTTATGATTCTTTATTTTGCTACATTTACGATAAAGAAAATACTTTTCTCATAAAATAAATATTCAATAATATAAAAAAATATCTTTAATGTTATTGAAATAACATCATGCTTGTAAATCCCTTAAGGGATAGGCTGAGGTGTGTAGTATCAACTACTTTTTCGTTGGTAATGTTTAGGTCCTCTGTCCTATGTAATAATAGATGGTGAGCTAAGCACTGGGCACAATTCCAGACTTCGAGCTACTCTTGGGGCTTTCGGGAGAAACCTAATAATACTTGGCCCACCCACGGATCGAATCCAGGACTTCTAGTTTAGTAGCCGCACTTACGACCGCTAAACATAAGTGGTAGTCTCAATGCACAATACTTTACACAATTCACAATCCCTTTTTTTGGAAATAATTTCATTATAAACAATTTTTTAATCTTCATATTTTATCCGATGTTGTGTGAAGATCAAGTAAATTTTTATCCTTGATATTATTTTGTTGTAGTTATTCTACGATTGACTAGACGCCCATCTACTGGTAAGTAATTAAAACTAAAACGTTGCAAATAGTTAAGCTTATAATCTGTACGAAATTGTTATTAATCGTGGTAAAAAAAATAGTTAAAAAAATAGTAAAAAACTGATGGATCAATAAAGAGAGCCATTGAAGTAAACCAAATTTTCAAAGATACATAGTAAATGAAGCCATAAATGCAAATGCAAGTGCAAATTCCAAAACGATAGCGTCTTGTACACACTGGTAAAATTTGCATTATAATGTAAATGTACATAATAAATAAAGTGCAGCTGCCGAGCGCTAATGGCATGCAAATAATATCGCTGCATGTACGGAACACTACACTGTGGGTGAATTTTTTTTTTTTTTTTACAATTAATGTATTTATGTTACACCTTGATATTTATTTTTCAAGGTCCGTGATTAGATTATGTATTCGTCTATTGTTCTATTTGTTAAAGATATATGATATATGCTTCGAGATATATGTATTTGTATTGTGTATATATGTAATGTATATATATATAAAGATATATTTTATTGTATTGTGTATTATATTATTATTGTAAGTTTACGTTTTATGTCTCGTATTTAATTTTTTTTTGTTTTTTAAATTTTTATTATTGAATATTATTTATTATTAATAGATTTTGATTATGTTTTTAAATCCTCATTGTTTATATTTTATGTATGTATGTAGATTTTAATTTTTATATGTATTTTAAGCTTTGTGACACATTTTCTTTTTTTTTTTTTGTATATTAAATTTTTATTTATTATGCTGTGCCACTGTTCGCATAACGTATGTGGAGAAATCAGCAAACTTAGGCCCAGAACGGTCCCCGGCCAGAAGGGAGCTCCAGTTCGAGGTTTCTACACGGATGCCAACGTCGAGTTCAAGCTGTAGCCTTCTAGCGGCGAAGCGTGGGCACTCGTTTAAAATATGCTCAACCGTTTGTTCAGCGTCTGAAGAGCAAAAACAACTAGGATCGTCGCGAAGCTTAAAACGATGAAGGTACTGGGCGAGTCCACCATGACCTGTCCATATCTGTGTTTTCCGGTACGATACGCCTATCACTCCAATGCTTCGATATGCCTTTTGAATATCCGGGAAAAACTGTTTCGTGATTTTGCCTTCCCGGGAGCTCACATACTCATCCTGCCAGGCGACCAGGGTACGTTGGCGCATCACACGTCTGGCAAATGACATAGGAAACCTGTCATAGTCTGCGACTGTTCTCTTATGCAGGGCAGCTTGTTTCGCAAGTGTGTGGCTGAGTGAGCACTATGGTATGTTTTTAGTAACTGCAGTCTTCCCCAAAGTTGAATCTGGAGGTCTAGAGCATACTCCAGAATTAAAGCGCAAAGCAAAGCATCCATCCATCCACTTGTCTGTTAAGGTACAATAGACCTGAAAATAACGCTAAGAAATCGTATGTACCACAGTGCTACATGAAATGCAGAGTATTTCGTTACCGCTTCCACCACACATAGAACTGATAACAGTAGGTAGGTATATAGCATAGCATAGCATAGCATGATAGTGTATTTATATACTATCCTTGAATTCAAATCCACCCTCGTTAATTTGCTACTTATATGTACTAAGTTACATATATAGTTATTGCGGTTGCCTATTGCATGATCGTTGTATTATAGATTTAAAAAGGAGAAATTAATTTTCATGATAGTGTATTTAAATAGAAGCATGTTGTTTTACTAACCTAAATGAAATGTTGAACACCAGGAAATTACTGCCTCGTTGGTCTATTGGCCGCAAATGCGACTGAAAAGCTAGAGATTCTGAGTTCGTTCCCAGGTCAAGCAATGTATTATTATTATTATTCTAATTCCTTGCAATAGCTTGAAGTCTGAATTTTGCCCGGTGTATGACAATAGGCTCACCAAACAAAACTGGTGACAAGTTAATACTAAGTATCCACTGAAGACTTTGTGCTCATCATTCATTAAAATTGAAATAAATGACTAAATAATAAAGATTGTCTGTAGACTGTCATCACTTTAAATATTAAAGCCGAAGTGTCTGTGTGGTCTACAACTGCAAGATTACTTATGCAACTAAAGTGTGAATGTGCATTTTACAGCAAAGTATGCAAAAGTAGCAAATATCTTAATTCGGAGAAAAAATTATACTCTAATTAATTGTTTGAGTAGGCAATAGCAAACGAGCATTACTCTCGATTCTGATATTGGGCTTTATCTGGTGTCTATCAAAGTCCAGTATTAAGCTTTTGAACAAAAAGTGCAGAGCAAAAAAATGTTTGCAGTAGGTTCTACGTTCCTATTTCTAGGTCAAGAATTTATCAACTCTTTTCCAAAATTGCTTTCTACGTGCGTGAGTCTCATCTCCACTTGTTCTAAGATATTTTCCCGTCTGAATAAATTACTGTTCATTATGTACGCGAATGTTTTATGGTACAGGATGTCATGTTGAAGACACACTCGAAGTCGAACGTCGAGTTTTCTTTTTGCATAACAACTTCTAATGCCTTGTGGCTCGCGAAAGGCTCGTTTCTACAAACGTTAATGGATTAAGTAATAACAATTATGTGGTACTGTAATGAATTAATTTAACTACTCGTAACTAGCATTCTCATGGAAATGCAGTTAATATTTTTTTAAAGCTTTTATTTAACTTCACTCGTATGTATCTATGCAGGTATGTACTCGTATGCCCTGGAATCTTGCAATCAAAATTTCACCCACTTCCACTGAAGCTATCGAGCTGAAATTTGACACACATATTTGGTTCCGATGACAATGCACGAAAATAAAAAAAATATATAAAAAGCTTTTTCGTTAATAATGCTGCATTTTACTGCTGTTAATTATTAATGCAAGAGTCATTAAGCTGTGCTAAAATTATAATTGAATTGCATTGAATAGAACTTGTGTTATGTGATATATGAGACAGTTTAAAAAATATATCCAATAAATAAATAAATAAATATCTTGGACATTTTCACACACGGCCATCTGACCCCAAAGTAGGCGCGAGCCTGTGTTATGGGTGTCAGAGACTGATATACATACATAGATATTTTTAAATACATTCTTAAATAGATAATATTGACATCCAGACACAGAACAAATACAAGTGTTCGTCACACGAATATTTGTCCTGAGTGGGATTCGAACCCACGACCTTTGGCGCAACAGACAGGGTCACTACCGATTGCGCCAACGGGCCTGTCGCCAATGAACTATAAGCGAGATTAAAGGTAAAATTCTATACGTAATTAAGGCTCTAGTCAGCCCTCATCATTGTACCCATAATACATCAACAGTATCACATTATATTCCCTTTACATAATAAAATACATAATTAAGTTCAGTCAATCATTAATTTTACGCAGCAAAATTAACATCGCTTAAACTTAGCCCATAACTTGTTTCTTGTTCAGACCCTCATTAAAGCAAGTTTAAGACCAGGGGTGTCATATGAACGGCGCGGTTGTGTCTGAGCATATAATTTATGAAGAGTTTAATTTACAACTTGTTGATAATCTTATTTCACACAAAATGTTTTGTTAATACAAATTATAATGATGATTAAACCGTACTCTGGTTTTATTATTTAATTTTATTTCAAAATATTAAATACACACGCAATAGAATGATAATTTTTTTTTATACAAGCTGAGCAAGAGCGTATTTTTTTATACAAGCTACATATTGAAACGTTTTAATAAATACGGTAAAACCAACACATTACAAATATTGGATGCAAAGTAATTAAACTTCGACTGATGAAGTTTAATTACTTTATACTATACATTGAACTCAGGAAAACAAACAAGCATACCAATATCGAAATATCAAAACAGATCGGATGCTGAGAAACAGAAGATTAATTGACGCGGCTTCGGTTGTGGCAAAATTATCTCTCATCGCTAATTTATTAATAATAATGATCCGGTATTAATACGTCTGGCTTTGGGTCTAATGGTCCGTGTCTTGAGCGACGTAGCGTATCGTCTCGGGAGACCAAGGTAATTACCTCCCTATTGCTCTAACTATAACTGATTGCTTACATCTATACAAATGGAAAACAACTTCCGTGAAATAGTTTAATGGTTGTTTTTGACCACTGCGATAAATTATGATATTTAAAAAAAGTTATGGATATATTTTTGCCGTAGATTCTCAAAGTGTAAGAACATCATAAAAAATCTGTAGATAATTGTCCAAATTAAATGACATGGCGTATCAATATAAGGAAATACTTGAGGCACGTTTTAAAAAAAAACTTACGTATTGGTAAGTAAGTAAGAAACCATTTTCTTGACACTTTAATAGAAACAAAAACCTCACAAGAGGTGAGCGCTATCGTAAAAATACAATTTTTTATAATAAATGAATATTATTATAGATTTGAAACACAACCTTATTAATTATTATATTCTGTTTATTAAGTAGGTATAGGACAGTAAAGACCAAAAATCTTCATGGCCTTAAAATTGACCCCTAAGGAACACCCCAGGGTAAAAAATATTATTAACTACATCAGATGATTTGGAATAGACAATGTCATCAGGCATTCTGAATTTTAATCCCGATTGACGTTTCACCCTCACTTGTAAGCCAACTTGTATATTTCCCTTGAGCCTGAGGCAGTTTAGTCCTCCGTTCATCGTAAGCTCCCCTAGGAAGCAATATGCTATTGACATTTAGCCGTATTTGTGTTTAAGTACCCCTCTTCTTCCAACGTACTGGATATGATAGGGACGACGGAAAAAGTTCGTTATGATGTTTTATGTTAAGGTATCGCGGTACAGGAGCTGGATGGAGTAAACATATCCCCACATTCTCGTGTAGGCGAACTCCAAAGTTCCAAGTTCCCCTAATAAGCCCCCGTGTCTCACCTTAGGGTGTAGTATAATACTCGGGGGCAAAGAATATTTGATACACAATTTATTGGATGCAGAAGGTCATGTTTGAAAATTTACTTGATTATCTTTTAAGTGATATTTGATATTATATAATAAATAAGAGAGGCAATATTTTTTAACTCGTGTATTTTATTTTTTTACCTATAGCTGCTAAAAGGCAAAAGAAGAAAAAAGTATGGCTAGAAGTTATCTAATCGCATTTGTTGACGATATTTAAATAGAAACCTCACTTCTTAGGGGGTCGTAAAAAGCAAATATGAATACGTTGTAGGAACAGAGCAGTAGTGTCTATCTTCCCATCTAGGAATGCAGGAGTTGGAGTATCATCGAGTAATCATAATCTTAAGTTCTATATGGGGGTAGATGGTTGGAAGGATGGCATTCTAATCCTCATAATGCAGGCAACAGTCCAATGCATTTAGTACTGTCTTTCCTTCTCAAGCCCTTTCTCTCGTTTTTATTGGTCGAGTCTTCGGTATTCTTCTGTTCAGTTTGAAAAGTTCCGTGATAAGTATGAATATATCTTAGGAATATCATATAGGAATGTATCTTACCAACTATAGTAAAGGCATTGTATTTTTATACATTGTTTTTTCTACTCTATTCTCTCATCTTTGCGCTAGGGTGAGTCGGGGTCACGTGATTAATGTGCGGAGAGCGGCGTGACGCACGATGAACGCCGTGCGATCATCAACAAGTTGCAAATTAATATTGCCCAGATACGACCCCGCACTGTTTATGACACCCTAGTCTTAAAGCGTCTAGTGGTATTTTAAGGCTATGTAAATGAGGACTAAGACTGTGTGGTATAGAATCTCATCTTGCTGCCTTGAGTCACAATCAATAAAGCCACTATAAAAGTACTATGTATCAAAAATGCCACATTAAATACGCTTTTCTAAAACGTTTATGATATTAATAGGTTCACTTTACCTATGAAATTGGACATTTTATAACCAGTATTTTCAGATTTAATTATCTGATGTGCGAGCTTACACTTCACAACAGACCGTCCCAAAGCTGACATAGGTTACAGCTAGAAGCTCTCCGTCAGCACCGAACTCACCGGAGCCTGGCCCAACTGATTTCTAAATATAGACAACTTTTTTCAATATATAGACAATTTTTAAGTGGATAAAAGTTCGACACCCAAAAGGCAGTAAACGCTTTCGCTGAATTCATCGCCTCCCGCCCGGCAGACATCTACAGTAAAGGGATAAATAAACTGCCATCAAAAAGGGAAAATTGTATAGATTATCTGATTATTATTACTTTGATTAGCTTAAATAAGAAAAAAAATTTTTTTTTTTTAAAGAAACTATTCAATAAATGCTTAAGAGGATATCACAAGCGAACAAGTCGACACTTTTTCCATACAAACGTAGTCCCCTGTTTCCTCCTAGGATAAAGAAGTTACAGAAGAGAAAAAAATACCATACGATTTATACGTACCTCTGCCATGACCGTACGTTTTGTTTTTTTTTCATAATTTGATTAATAGAAGAGAAAAAAAATCATTTAAAATCAAAAAAATCGACTTTTTTTACATACATTTTCAAACATCAAGCAAACTGGTAATTACTAACATATCCCAAAAAAGCAAAACGTACGGGCATAGCTTAGACCCTGTTCTACATTTTAACTGAAAGAAATATTGAAATCGGTCTAGATTTCGAGGAGGAAACAGGGGATTACGAAAGGACGATTTTCTTAATTTTACGTAGGTAAAATCAGTTCGAGACTGCACTTCTCTCTATCGCACGCTAAGGGGCTCAGCGCGACGGCAATATTTTTGGTAAAAACCTATTCTTCAAAAGTGACGGTCGACTGATATCCTCTTAAGACTAATACAATTAAAACATCCCGCCAAACTCCAGAGGAGTTTGTAGGCGGATAGTGTTCGCTCATGCTTTTTTACACAGTTTTATATTTTATACAGTTTTATATTTTAGACAATTTTTTTATACTATTTTATACATAGGTATAGCGGTAAATCTCTCAACGATACCTAAGTAATATATAAATAAAGCTCTAAGTGATGGATTCTAAGAAAAATTTTTGTTTTATACTATTTTATACATATAGCGGTAAATCTCTCAACTATACATAAGTAATATATAGATAAAGCTCTAAGTGATGGATTCTAAGAAAAATTGTTCAATTTTTTTTTTAAATTTCTATATGAGGATACTTCCTTCACATTAAAAGGCAGACTATTGCAAACTGCAGGGACTATGTATTCCATAGTGCGCTGGCCATAATAATTCCTAATTTTGGTAGGTTTACGAAACTTATTCCTTACTGTTCGTGTTGTGCCGCTACGGGTTATTGGGTTAAATAGTTCAGTTCTATTTATATTTTCTTTAACTAAATGTAATTTTATTTTGCTCTCTATAGGTAATACCCTATTTTTCTTAAATAAATGGTTGCAGTTAGACTTGAATAGAGTGATATCTTTTTTATTTGACATGAGTTTTAAAATTCTGATATGCAGTCTTTTTAATTTTACCAAATTAGTTTTAAATGTGCAGCCGTAGCAGCTCAAACCGTACCCAATAATGGAATCGACCAGCGCATAATATACACACCGCAGGGTCTTTCTACTTATTACTCGTTTTAAATAATAGAATTGAGTTAAAATCGATCTTAGCCTAGAACATAGTGCGTCAATATGGAGCTTCCATGACATGTTACAATCTACGGTCATCCCTAGGTACTTGTAGGAAGAAACCCATTCTAAAGGTTTACATTGGCAATGCAAATAATTTCTATGCAGACAATCATACGAGTGACCCTTGATGCTTAGAGTCCCACCAGGTACCTTCATATATGGCGAGTGGATATGCATGCACTTCGTTTTTTTTAAGTTTATTAACAATCCATTGTCATGAGCCCATTTACAAATGTTAATAAAGTCAAAATGTTTTATAGATTAAAGACTGAATATAAATAGTAGCTATTCTTAATCTGAGAGTAACAAGCATTAGTCTGCAGACATCATTCATTTTTCACTGATGGTTTAAATTGGATTAAATTCAACCTCGGTTTGTTTGAGTATCTAGCTAGGACCTTGGTCAGCTACTGATTGGAAATTGACTCTCTCTATGTGAGTCACGCTTACAATTGTTTAATTATCAACAGTTTGAATAACAAAAGCAACTAATTAAACCATGACTAATATTACACAGGCTGCCTTTTTTTCTTATAAATATGATTTGCATACAAAATAAGCGTGATCGTTGCGGTATTTTGCACCACAAAACACCTTAAGTGCCCAATTATAAATTATAATAAATTGAATGTAGTTAGAGGGTTGATTCTTGAAGCTTGTAACTTGTTTATCGAAAAACTCTATGAATGGCTTGTTAGCGTTTTCCAGTTGGTCTCGAGAGTGCAGCTATGAGCAATATTCTTTGCGGCGAGGACTCGTTAAATTTCGTAGCGGAAAGGAAATAAATTGATGTCAATTCCAAACTATTACTGAACATTCTAAGTTTGCGAGGAAAGAGGTAGATTTTAGGTACCTACTTTATTTGATATTACGTATTGGTATCATTTTAACAACCACAAAGACAGAGGTAGATAAGATACTTTATTTGATATTACTCCCCCTCTCTCTCTTTACTGTGGTAACATTTTTACAAACTTTTGTTCAACTGTCATTAATGTTCAATTTTCGGTTAACAAAAAATCTGACAAGCTGAATTGGACTAGTATTATTTCCCCATAACTATCATTACAACATAATCTTGTGTAAAAAAGGTCATAAGTTTACATTGGCTGAATTCAGGAAAAAACATCCTGAAAATTCTTACTTATAAAAATATTATTAAGCATAAACATAATATTATCAAAGTCATGTAGAAGCCTAGTAGGTAATATTACACAGTTGTAAATATTAGAAGTTATCAATTTAATAAAAAATATATACATATTCTGAGATAAAATTTATATAGGTATTGCAAACCGCTTATACGTCCTGCTAAGTCCACAGCCTTAGGTCATAATTTTAGACGGAGTCAAAGGGGAGCTTATGTAGTGTGAGGGTGCGAAAGCTTCAATTTAGCGTCTAATAAAGCACATTTCGTATAATGTTATTGCTGTATTTATGGAAGTAAAATTTTTCATGAATCATTAAAAAATCTTTTCAAGTTTACTGAATAGTGTGCAAATGAATGAACAGTCCTTAAAATTTCGAATCACCGTATGTTTTTGTAAACTATTCTCAGGCTCGTAACGATGATTTGACGTAAACGATGTTTTGACTTATAAAATATAGTTAAATATGCTAGAACATCGGGTATTGAGAGCATTGTCAGACACCCCTACTTCTTTTAGAATAAATTTTATAAAAATAGTCTATAATTTTCTTAAGCAATTGTCCTTAACCATTAAATCATATTTAAATCATAATTGATAACCTCACATAAAGTTACTTGCCAGCTCTCTCCCTTTTTTAATATACTGCCTATTTTAAAAGCAAATACCAAAACTTCTTTTAGAATAAATTTTATAAAAATAGTCTATAATTTTCTTAAGCAATTGTCCTTAACCATTAAATCATAATTAAATCATAATTGATAACCTCACATAAAGTTACTTGCCAGCTCTCTCCCTTTTTTAATATACTGCCTATTTTAAAAGCAAATACCAAATTATTGTATTACGGTTTGATTATTACGATGGAGATAGTACCACAGGTATAAAGGTGAAAAAGGGAAGTAATGTATAGGGAACTAGATAGGTTATCTAGGTAGGTTGATCGAATATATTATTAGAAGGTCGAAAGTTAAAATAAAAGTGTACCCAAAGATATAAATCACAGTAAAATGTTTTAAATTTATGAACTACTAGGATTATGATAAATTATAAGTTGTTTGAATTATGATAAAAGCTGAACTAAAACACATGATATCGTTAAATTGATGTTACGTGACCAGTTATTATTTTATAGCACTGACATTAAAACAGTTCGACGAGTATGATTTGTAAGCGATAAAAAACTTCTGTATATAATATTAAAATTACGTTTGTTTCCATAAAAAATGATAAAATAATGACTTGAACGTACGAGTATATCTATCAAAATAACGACAGCTAAGTAATTTTATATTTCAGAGAAATTCTGTTTCATGTTATCCATAGGTTAAATCAGTATATTTATACCTAATAGTTAAGTCAGTCCTAACTCGATGGGGTTATGTCGTTAATTTACTGAGTTCATATTTTTTTTCTCACCTTTATGACATTATATTTTACATTGTCATCCGATTTACACATGTATGCAAAAAATCGGTAACCGGGAAGTGGATTTAACTTGCAAGCTTTGATTACCGACAAACATAGGGACAGTTGAAACTAAATAATCTGTCTTTAATCTGGCTAAACCTTGCTTCATGTTGACGGTGTAACCCGCAAATAATATCGTTCGTGTTGGACATGGCTAACGTCCCTTTCGAGAAATTACTGGAAAATATTTGCTCCGCATATGCCAATATAACTGTAAGAAATGCAACCTAACATCTTTACATCAATTCTTCACACTTTCATTCATATAATATTACCTATTATAAAAGAAAAGCACAGCATTGTCATTTAGCGTAGGGTGAGCTTTATAAACTGTTATTGGACTAGAGCGCCATCTAGGTAATATCTGGGCGTTACATCAATAGTCAAAAAGCTGTAGGGTTCTATGTGAAGTTCATATATTTTTTTGTACCTATATCTTACTATTCAGGGACTTGTAGTGATATGCCGCGACATCTAATATATCACAGAGGATTTATTTTCGATGTTACGCTATTTTGTTCGGCATTGACAGTCCTCTTTAGTAATGTAGTACGTCGTATTAGTCACTTGAATCAATAAATTTATTTGAAACGTCTTCCGTTGGATACAAAGGTCCTGACATAGCGTCACATCAATTTTCTTAAAAACATTCCGGAAATCGATTGGTATTTTGGTTTGGTATTTAGTCGGTCATCAAATAAGTTGAAACTAACTTGCACTGCAGGTGTCGCTGTCGACGCTAGTCGTGGGCGAGTGAGTCGTCGCCTTTAATAGGGTACCGTATGCATAAAACTAGCTGTAGGTGCTTTTTGTCATTATTTATATAGCAATTAAATAAATACCAATATTTAAAGAAAGATCATTGGGCTAAGTTGCATGAAAATATTTAATTAAGTCATCACAATAATAAACGTTTTTTTTTTAATCTTTGCCGGGCTTTTTTAATCTTTGCCGCGTTTTTTTATGCTCAAAATCTTTAAGCTACGCTAGCTAATAGCGTAGCTATTTTTTTTTAATTTCCACCTTCAAATTTATTTTATATTTTACCTTATCACTTCCGTTTCAAAATATATTGTATTAATATATTTATGGATATTTTTGTTAAATTATCGAACACTATTATAGAATTTGTACGGAACTCATGCTTAAGTATTATAAAGCTGTTATTGTTTTCATTTGTCCCTCACACCACCTGCCGGCGACCATTAGTGCCGGAACAGAATTCACGATCATCGACTCGAATAAATATAATTTTATTTTGATTGCACCGTCTAATGTTTGTTTTATGGTTACTGCAATACGTACGAATTCACTGGATTGAATTTCAATCTTATTCAATCGTTTTAAGGTATAGTTTCACGATATTCTCAACTGATAATCCTTTGAAGTTACACTTTGTAGTGATTATTAAAACGATACGCATTTATGTTGTACGGTTTCGGCAGGTGTATGACACACAAAAATTAGACACAATAATGGGATGATAAAAGAAATCAACAAAATTACTTGTTTACAATAACTGTAAATGACGAAGGTTTTTAAATATAATAAAATTTACTATAGAACTTCTAGTCTTAAAGCTGAGATTTAAACAAATTACTTACAATCCTAAAATTTACAAGGCAGCTGGTGTTGAATAAAGTTTTGTCCAATAGAATTTCTACCAACAACAATTATTAATTAGTCCATGAAACTAATCACAAAATGATATTCTGTACGAAGTTAAGAATTTTCGTATCATTGATTTTGTAGGACTTACAAATTACCGTTAGGCGCGATTCCCACTAGAAGCGATGCTTTATTATAAACACGTAATTCACGTAGATATTTTAGATTATTAGAAGAAATTTGGAATAGTTTATTTCAAAGTGCTCACGTACCTCTGCCTAACTAATCAGTTTTATTACAAATAACATGCATTAAATACAAATTTATTTTTTGACCTCTTTTGAAGCACATCAACTCCAATGAACCAAAAATCTCGACGAAGGTAAATTAAGATCACACAAATCGTGTGAATTTTCCAGCGTCAAAAAAAAATTATTACCACAGACTTATTACTATGTTATTACCGATGGCAGTGGTGAAGCAGGCTAATTCCTTATTCTGAATGCAAACAAAGGATCTCGTTCTAAAGAGTTTTTCTCCTCTAGGGAGTTAGTTTATGCTCCAGTTATTTCGTTATTTAATTTCGCAGTCAAACTTTTGTCTTATTGTGTTCGGCTTCGGGAATCTCCATCTTGAATATTGCTATTACAATTTTTATTCCAGATATGTTTAATTTAGTCTTTTTTTAGCATGTTTCAGTCGAAATTCTGTCAATCATGATTTTTAGTAAGATTCTCTGCCCTACAGATTGAGACAGGTGACCGCTAGAGGAAAAATTTCATGGACGCTACCGTGCTTCAAAGGGCACGTAAAGCCGTCGGTCCCGGTTGTTTTCATCGGTGGTCGGTCGGAGACCTTCGGGAGACTTAAGAACATTCGACACTAAGTTGGCTACTAACCCCTCCACCAATCCGCATTGGAGCAGCGTGGTGGAGTATGCTCTAGACCTCCCGCAGCAGTGTTTGTGGGGGAGACCCTTGCACCCCGGGGTCTACGTCAGCATCGGAGCACATCTAGAATGAATTTGTGACGTCTTGAATGAATCTTTAGTCTTGCTGTTGATGTGAGAAGAGGCAATGAAGAAAATTTAAGACATGAGCAAATTTAAGATATGAGCATTCTTGATCGGGACTTTGATATTTATATGGTGTTAAAGTTATGGTTAGATTAAGATAACAAAAGATAACGCCAGTATTTCCCCGAAGGAGTAGGCACAGGTGAGCCCACCCACTTTTCACTAGTTAGTATCACCACCAAACCATATTGTTTTATATAAATTATCAAGTAACGATGATACCACACAATCCTTATCAAGAAAGCAGATAAAGCCATATCAAAGTTCACCATAAACTATCGACTTAGCGATGTTTACGATATCCCATAAACCGATCGTGTAGTTTTAAGATCAGCATCTAGCTTCACAAATTGTATTTTATTGGGACATGAAACGTTTACGACAAGGGCTTATGACAAGAGGGCGTTAGGATACATTGTAGACGTCAGCGGTCAGTAAAAGATGTGAGTTTTATACCCGCCTTAACCAACTATCCTTCATTTTGGGGGACTTTCAAATTTAGGAGATAATTTTTATCTGAGTTGGCTTTATAAATAAACTCGCGAAGCGCTCGTGGTTGTAAGGTTCGAGTCACTTAAAATTTGAGCAAAATAGCTAGTGCATTTCCATGCTTTACATTGCAAGTTAAGCATTTGTGCTCAGCAGTGGGACGTCTATGGGTCGCAGCGATAGGCTTTTGTTATAGTGACATAGTCGTTAAGGCATGTCGCAGGCCTTCGGGTGACTCAAAACTTTTGACACTCAGGTTGATTACTAACCCCTCCACCAACTTGCATTGGAGCAGCGTGGTCGAGAACTCCTCAATCCTTCACAGTAGCGCACATCGCACATTTATGGATATAGTAGAAACTGGAGGCAGTTTCCTTGTTTTCTTCATAGTTGATTTCCGTGATTTTCACCCCCTTTAAAACGTCGGATTAATTTGAAACTGCACACTTATCGATGACAATGCAATAATTTAAATAAAGAACATTCTATATTTTAGTTAGTTTATCTACAGGAAGCGTGTTTTTTTAGTGTTTTACAAAGTAGATTAAGACTAACTTTATAACAACGGATTTCAATAAAATAACGCCTCCTATAATTAACCTTTTAAATAACCTTTGTCATAACAACTGACCTATTGTTTTCATACAGATTAAATTTAGTGTACAGAAATTACTTTTTGTACCCATGTGAAACTGCAGGAGACAGCTAGTACACCATATAACAATACAAAAAAGTAATAGTGGCACTCTTAGAAATAATAAATCTTAAATAACTCTTAATCAAAAACATTACCATCGCAGAACAAAATCCATCTTTGCGACGGGATCGCTAAATTATACACTCGAGGTTCGGAGTCCACCATTAGGCTATGAGCAGACGGAACATTTATTTTGACGTTCTGGGTGATGATTTTTGACAATTTTTTATGCACACAAATTGCAAACGGTATTCATTTATTTCAGTACTACTGAATGTTGAGATTAGCGCGCTTTATTAAATATTAGTAACTATTGTACTTGTCTCATTTACCCAGTTTTTTTATAAATCGTTTTGGAAAAACAAGTGTTTCCGGATCGATTTACATATTAGTACAATACACAGTAAGTAATAAGCACATACAGATTTGAGACGTATCCTTCTTCTCGTAATTTGTTTTAAATGTATTGACATAAAAAAAATCTTTAGAAACTACTATAGAATTTTTTTTTCTATGATAATTTTTTTCTTAATAGCTACTTAATAATAATATTACCAAATCTCATTGCCTGTGCGCCTCATGTCTCCTTCCCAATCGCTGCGAACTCGCTCCGTGTGTAACCCACCTTACGCAGAATCGTACGCTAATGCATCTCATTCTCTATTTCTCAAATTATAGGCCGCAGCTGTAATCTCGCGAAATGAGCTAATGATCACAACGAGTGTGTCGTGGTCGGGGGCCACTAGTCAGTTGTTAGTGACGTCAGCTGACATTTGTTTTGTGAGAGAAAGTGTGGGTGCCCTTAGTACCTACTATGTATTTACAAACTACAACACACTATAACTGTCACTTTCAGTCTTTTTAAGTCCACTGCTGGATAAAGTCTTAATTGTAATCACAATAATATTAGCTACAATAGATCTTTTAAGTCGCAGAGGATTATGGGCTTAATCCACAAACTCCCTCTAAAATCATAATAATATTATTTTGTAAGAAAATTTTTGCGAATACTCCGGCCTACAAGTTACTCTGTAGTTCGGCAGGATGTCTATACTATTTTAATAATTTAATTTATGACAAATAAAATTAATTTTTAACTAGTGGACGCAGCTTCGCCCGCGTGTAATTTGACATAAGAGTTGTTTCGTTTACACCGTGCTCTGCTTTCCGAATGATGCCATTTGGACTTCATTCGTAGGGAAATCACTGGGTTAAGTACCTACCTATTCCATATTTTTGTTCATATCACTGCAAAAATGTGTTGCAAATCTTAGAAATTTATATTAAAATGTAAGACATATCGTTTAAAAGTAGCATAATATATCTCACTCTCCAAGCTGTAAATCATCGAAGCAAAAAATCACATCGCTTCATTATATAGTTGAGAAGGAGAAGAAGGACAAACCAACAAACACATTTCCATTTACAAAATATTACACATCATTTATACATTAGTTAGGATTCTAGACAAAAAATTGCTTCAGTTCTATTTTTGTTTTACGCACTGATTTAAAGTTGTTCGTATATTTCACCATTGATATAAAAATTGTATCAATGATGTATGAAAATCATTGATACACATTTATTAAAATTTGAGTAATATCGACCTGTCTCCTTCCCCACGTAATAAGGGCTATTCAAACACCTTCATAGACTAGTGATCGCTTGTACCTAGTAGTTTCTCTATAATGAGCCTGAACTAGATCAGAGGCCGGCAAGTACAACGACACCTGCACAACTACACGACGAGGCCAAGAGCGGATATTATCGACATGCAATAATATTAAACTAGCATTATGTTTGAACTGACCCGAGTCCCTTTACTCTGCGTGATTGAAAATTAAACCAACGAACTACAGTTGCTAATTGAATAATAATGTTAGTTATTTTGAATCGCTTTTTTAAATTGCCTAACATTATTTGTAATTTATATCATTGCTTTGCTGAAAGTTTTTCGTTGTTAAATATTAATTACGTTAGTTCCCGTAGCTGAAATAAAAGTTTATAAATGCGGTCTTATTTATTAACTCCATAATAATTAGCTTAAAAGTAAACAACAATTCCTTGGTTCGATTCCTGGGTCCATCAAAGTATTATCGGGTTTATCTAACTAACGAAATTCCCTGTAGTAGCTCGGAGTGGAGTATGTCATTAGGATCACCACCTATTACATGCGACCTTAACATGACTGGTGAAAATTGTTTGTACTACACACCTCTGGCTATACTTTCGAGGAAATATAGGCGTGATGTTATGTAAAAATTAGGAAATATACTGAAATAAATAAACTAAACTTCAACTAGGTAAATAAAATTGACAGGCTATTTAGATCTTCAAACACGGACTAAAAAAAATTAGATAGTTACAATATCGATTGCTTGTTCTGATATGGGTGTGGTCAGAGACGGAATAAAAGCTACGGTAAAATTAACGCCAATTCAGTAGGCCAAGTATGACTTTATATACGCATTTACTACACTTTAAAAAAATCTGTTTATTGTTATTGATCAGATCACGACTAATCAATCAATTAGTCTTATCCCGAAGATAGCAGTTCGTACAGTTCTTGAACAAACTTAACAAAGTCTGATATAACATTATGCTTGGATTAATATAAAGCTGAGGTATAGGAATTGTATTAGATTACCATTTGTTAACTGCGTTTTTAAAGAATATACAAAATTAAAATAATTTTCAAGAATTGTCGTCTTGAAACAAAAGTACTACTTATATATACTTTAGCTATACTTTAGCTTGTATACTAGATTTTGCCCGCGACTTCGTCTGCGTACATTTTGAAATTGAATAAAATAGCATATACCTATTACTCGTAAAAAATAACATATTTCGAAATTGAAAGAGAAAGTCTGGCCTACTACCAAATTGGCTGGATAACGTACGGGTTGGACTTAAATAAAAAAAACCATTTGGTAGGGACCAATAGTAAGTCATTCACCTTAACCAGAAAATTAAATAAGCCTAACAAAACAAAACAAAGCTTACGACATCTACTTACCGTTAAATAAACTAGAATCGCTCCGATTTAAATGCACCTATTATTTCCTTATCTGAATTCATTTAACTCACTTAACTATTTTGACGTACGTGTTACGGACGACTATGCTGACTACACCTATTAGCAGACAAACAGAAGTACTGCAGCAGTTTATAATAGTACAGTGGTATTCAAACTTTGGTAACGAGTTTTTACTAACATAGGTCCCGCAACACTCATGTTTCGGTTTTCTATTAGTAAGTTATGTACACAAATAAAAGTGAAATTAATCATTAATCATTAAAATACTGCTAACTCTACCATGCAGTCTTCAAAGACTTCTAAAAAACTCCAAAGACTATTAGTCAAGATCTTCAATCTAACACCTACCATAAAAATATTATTTATTTGAATTGGCATATAATTCATAATTATTATTATTATTTATAGTTCATATAGAAAAGTTATGTAGTGAAACTTATAACTTTTAAATATATCTCAGAGTACGCATTACCGACCGACCCGTACCCGTGTTTGGTCGTTTAGCTGACATAGTAAATTAGAATAAAAATATATATCTACCTAATTCAGATATATTTCAAAGTACTAGTCTTGCCCCATGTGTTAGTCTTTAAACAGAAACTATGTCTAAGGTTGAGAACTGCTGCTCTAGATAAATTGTGCAGATAGCACCCGGTGAAATAAGTACAGCTCAATAATTATACGTTGCGCGTCTACGTGTGAAATAACGCGAATTACGTCAGCTAAAAACCTTCGTTTGAAGGTTAGTGGACCTAAGGCTTGAAAAGAGTTTTACATTATCATGACAGCCCAATGGCTATCGAACTCGCCTCTCACTGGATCGGTCCGGGTTCAAACCCATGCGGTACGCACCAATGAATTTTCTAAGTTATGTTGGATATGAAAGTAAATGTCACTTGCTATAACGGTGAAGGATACATCGTGAGGAAACCTGCATGCCTGAGAGTTCATCATAATGTTCTCGAAGGTATGTGAAGTTTGCCTATCCGCACTTGGACAGCGTGGTGAACTAAGGCCTAATCCCTCCCATTCTGAGAGGAGACCCGTACCTAACAGTGGGACAAAGAAAGGGTTGTGATGATGGTCAGCGCTTTAAATAACTTGTCTTATATTTATATCGGAGAGTAGAATCATAGAATAAAGAGTCGCTCCGGCGGAGCGACTCTTTATTCTATGGTAGAATGGGCACTTTAGTACCTACTGCAAAAATAAATTTTAAATAATATTAGGCTATAGTTTGACTACCGAAAAAAGTGTGTGATACATGTCAACATTATTGAAATTCGCCTTTAAAGCTTAACATCGACAAAGATCTTCAGACATATCAGTAAGGCCTGAATATAAGGAAGGTAGCATTGATTATTAAAGTGGATGGTTGGGGTCCCGCAGGTATGTTTTATTATTTTAGACCAAAACTTGTACTATGTGACAATTTCTAATAAGAAAAAAATAATTCACTGAAATTAAGTACTTTTTTTTCATTGGTGCTTACTATTGGTACAATTTTATACCTACTCTTAAGTCAGTGCACTATTACATAGGTAAATATTATCTATAGCTTTAGACCTGAGATATAAAACTTCAAGGGAAAGATAAAAACGGAAATCGGAATTTATTTTATTTTTTATTTTATTTATTAATTTTTGGGAAACATACAATTATTATAAAACATATAAAACAGCTTACAGTATAGTGCACAAATCAACAAAGTTTCCACTGATAAAAACATACATTAATAAATAAATAGTTACAGCGATTTGGAGCAGGGTTAAAAGATATAAAAATAGTAACAAAGTCCAATAGAGCAACATTAAAATTTAGCAAGATGAGCCAAAAATGAAGGATCCTCAAAACTAGATCAGTTCGGATATTTTATCTCGTATATTCTTTTTATATACACCAATGGAACTGCTAAAAATATCTAAATTTTGCAAATGTTTGTTATAAAAGTTACTAGAGCGATATATGAAGGTGTTTTTTACATAATCTCTTCGAGCATTAGAAGTAAAGAAAAGGGTTCTGCGACGTGAGTTTGCACGTTTATTTACGTATGGGCATTTGAAATTAATGCAGCTAAGCAGAAAGGGACTGTCTACATGTCCATTTATAATTTTATACAGAAATAGTTGGTCTCTCTCTGCACGTCTATGGGCAAGGGTTGTATTTGATAATGAAGATTTATATCTATATTTCATGTGTCTGATAAATAAATTCAATATCCTTTCCAGATTATTTTGCTTTGTGACATGTTGCGGATTCCAAACAGTAGAACCATATTCCAATGGAATTAATTCAGAAGTAGGTACCCTTACTTAAATTTATAAGTTGTGTTAGTCATAATAATATAAATCATCAAGACTAATCAAGTCTTGAACTTAGTAGACAGTATTATCGCATGTTCAGTCCAAAAAGGATGTATATATAGATGCATATTATTATATACGGGCATCAGGTCAAAGAATTCAGGGTGTGAGTGGAAAAGTATTGCATTGACAGTGACTGCAGCAAAAAAATGTCAGAACTGTATCATTGCAGAAGACAGGTCTGTATCATATCTGATCTGTGTCTTTACACATCGCTTGCTTAATTGAGTTTTGTGTCACTCATGATAATCCTTCAACGGTATCAATGCACAATCTTCTTGAAGGTCAGAACTCACTCTAAGGCGATAAACAGACCGAAGAAGAATCGTTGAACTTTAGTTAATGAATACACTTTTTGTATGAATAGATTGTTAGTTAGACTAGGAAGCTTTAACACTTTTCTAGCTTTTGAATGTTATAATTTCATAACTGGTAAAATAATTTTTTAAATAAAATTTTAACCATTCAATGAATAACTAACGAAATTAATATAATATTTATTGTCTTATAAGAAGACACAGTATCATAGTATAGATATAGAAATATTTTTATAACTATTACTTAAAGATCGTTACATTCGATTCTTTTCATAAGATTCATGAAATATAATTTAATATTAGATTTTTCACATAGACAAAGGCAGCATAAAGCATAGCCCAGGGCAAGGTACGAGTACGTTCTCGTCTCGTATAAAGAAAGAGCCTTAACGTTATCGAGATCGCAGAATCTGCATCTCGGATACTTGACTGCTCAAGACAAGCTGAAGCGAACCATTACTTCCCAACTCTCCTTAATTGACAGCGGACTTTACGGATTTATTCTCCGCGAGGGTTTTAACGTGCGAAATATTTTTAAATCAACGTTACGACAGCCTATCTCGAGCGATGGCCGCCAAATTATCTGTTTAATTGGAACGCCGTCAGATTTAATATCCTCCGGTTCACGAAATGCCTGGGATTTTTAAATTTTTAGTATGAAATACCAATATTAACATTTTAAACACCAATATGTCATGAATGAGGTGACTATAGTCCTCCTCAATCTAATGCAAGTTGTTAGTTAGTTAGTTGCAAGATGACTGCATATGAAGATCCTTTTTAGAAAAACTGTTTTAATGACATCATGATTAAAAATCATCGTGAACCTTCCTATTTTTATTTAGTGTCTGTGCAACCGAACTTTTTAATATATTTTAGAAGTTCCGATCAGAGTAATTGTTGGTTATTACGAGTATTACCATTTTTACCAACAGCAATTGTCAATCGGAGACATACTCGTAATAATCATATTGGGTATACTAACATCATTCAAAATATTATTATTAATTTATTTATTTCAAGTATTCTTGCAAGTATTCTTGTATTGTGATATAAAAATCCCAATTTATCTGCCTATGCCAATGACACAACTTTAATAAGAAAATTACTACAGCTATTAAAGCTACACGCGACTCATAAAGGCAATCGTATGTGACTCTATTTAGGGCTAAGAGGATAATATCGGTCCACGAATAGGTTCAGACCTGTTACAGGATTAGTATGACAAAGTGGTAAAGAAGGCTTAGAGCTAAGAGCTCCTCGTTTATGTACTAAGTTACGATATTTGTTATTGAGATGGAGTTATAAATTTGGACCTAACTCTTGTTTACGCTATAATATAGCATTAAATAAGGGATTAGTTGATCTTCGTTTATCTTAAATATGTCACAAGTGAAATTAGGTAGTAAATATTTTAAACAGAATTAGTTTCAGAATTAATGTAACTTACTTTACTTTAATGTTTCTTTTTAGCACTGTATAAATATTATACCCGTAATTTCAGATTTTTTAATTTGTAAATTATGTTTTATTGACTGAGTGCCTTTACTCAATAGTACTAGGCAAAGTTAGAATTATATATCAGGTATATATGTAGTACGGTATATATATGGTAGAATGGATATCGGAGCCCAACCGTGAGACAAAGATAGGGTTACGCTGGTAGTCGATTCAAGCAATAACCTATATATAACCACAATATTCTGCAGACATGTCATATTTCATAAAAAAATTTTTAATTCAATACATCATTTATCGAGGCCCGTTCATACTAACGGGACTAACGGTGCTGTCAACTCATGACGACGATGTCACATAAAGCTGACCATGCTTTCAATATGTAGTAAAAAGAGGTATCGTGTTACGTTGGTATCTAATTACTGTGTCTAAGAGGCGTCATGATATAAAATTAAGTTTTTTTTAACGTTAGTTTGGATTTGTGGTCGGCTAAAGCCGACAAGTAAACGTAGTAAACTACATAACTTATACTACCGGTTATTATGTGTGTTTATGGTGAAATGTGTAGCTTATTGAGTTGGTATAGTGGTCGCGCTACTGCTGAGACGAGGATCATGGGCTCAGTTATCGAACATTATTATTATTATATTATTATTGGATTTTTCCAATATGAAATTCCTATCACTAGCTAGGAGCTTTGCAGTTGTATGGATACAACACTGGAGTGTATGACACCTTTGCCTACCCTTTCGGGAAAATACAGGCCTAATTTATGCTATATTTAAACGTACCTTCATTATTTCTACATAATTATTCCGGTCAAGTTTAGTTTTGCATACTATATTACACATAACGAGAATGTCGTTTTTTGATACCATCTTTACCTTTTACGCATTTGAAAGCCGTCAGTAAAAAAAATAAGACGTAGACGATAATAGTATTACGTTTTATGTTAACTGTTGTTTAAGTTCGTCTAGTAATATAATTTTTGAGTGAACCTACTTTCTTGAGTTTTGAAACTGATGTTCTCAACGGAGTGTGAATTCAGTCGATGAGTTCGTGGCATAGTCAGCATACCTACATAGATGAAAAGGGAATTTACCCATTGTTCCCCTATGACCCATGACATTCTGCCTTCCATTTGAATACGTCATAGTGCGAAATGACTTTTCAACGGTTTTTTTATGGATATATAAAAGATTTGGCATAGGTTCTCAATTGAATAAATAACTAAACAATTTTTTATGGATATAAGATAGCAAACGAGCTTGCAGCACCAACCATCCGCTGCCGCCGACAAAAAGACTCAATTAAGGACTGGGATGGTTAGTCCAGTTAGCTGAGAGAGTCAATTAGAACATTAGTTGCTCAGTTCGTTAGTGAGTACGAGGACTGGGGACTGTTAGTGATAGTTAGTCCTGTTAGCTGGTGTCAGTAACTAAATAATAATAATAAATAAATAAATATCTTGGACATTCTCACACACGGCCATCTGACCCCAAAGTAGGCGCGAGCCTGTGTTATGGGTGTCAGAGACTGTTATACATACATAGATATTTTTAAATACATACATAAATAGATAATATTAACATCCAGACACAGAACAAATACAAGTGTTCGTCACACGAATATTTGTCCTGAGTGGGATTCGAACCCACGACCCTTGGCGCAACAGACGGTCACTACCGATTGCGCCAACGGGCCCGATAACTGTCCAGTTTGTACTTGTTAGTAAGAGTCTCGTTCCAAGTCAGTCACAGATGTATACCCTTGAGGACTAAGATAGTCGCCTCTAAACCATCATTGATTTAAAAACAATTATAACACGGAGGAAAGGGTACTAGGCGAACTCTAAGTAACTAACTAACTACTAACTAACTATATAATAGAAATATGTTCTCGGAGGCTTTTGAAACTTCACATAGACAACGCAGGGGACAGGCATCATCCCATCCATTCAAAGGGAGACAATTAACGAAGTATGAGACAAGAGGTTGTAATAGTCCACACCTACCTTTCTTATTCTGAGATAAGAACCCCGTGATGTTAATGAAGATATGAAAAGACAAAAATACAAATTACACATACAGCTTTATGATATAATAATATATGACCTTACACCAAGAGATTGGCTATTTTGATAGCAAAACCGCTGCGACTAAAATGGTATTTACAGAATAACACACACATAAGGTAGGTCATGTAACAATAGCTTTACAATGTATGTTACTTGCTTTCACACGTTTGCTCGTATATACATCTCCATCTTGCAGAAGAATGGCGATATAATTGTGCAATTGCTACCAATTCTCACAGTTTATAATACTCAATTACCTACTGAACGATCTTCATCATTGTCACAGCCTATAATAGGTTCATTTTGCATTGACCCGTGGTCTAGTGGGAAGTTTATTATTTTTTTTATATATAAAAAATATGATGAAAACAAAAACTTCACACACGGCCATCTGACCCCAATCTACTCAAAGCCTATGGGTGTCAGAGACTGATTATATACATAGATATTTTGTAATTAATTTTAATATTTATTTATTGTGTACGTGTGTATGACAGTGAACTCCTCCTAAACAGCTGGATAGATGTTGTTGTTGTTTGTTTGTATTCAAGTGGATTCGAGAATGGTTTAGATTCACAATTTTATCCACTGGAAAATGTTTTTTAAACATTATTTTAGTATTTTTGTATAAATTATCATTAATATGAAGTGTCGCGTCACTTTGACATTTCATATGGCAGAACAACGTTTGCGGGGTCAGCTAGTACTTAAATAGATATTAACATCCAGACCTCCTTTATCTGTTCTGTGATCCAGACACAGAACAAACACAGTTCGTCACACGAATTTTTTATCCTGAATGGACAGTGAGTATTAAAAGGTAACTGTAATAATAGTTTGTTTAGATTTATGTTAATATGTATTTATGAATTATGCAAGTTAACAAATTAAAGCATCATTAAAAGAGATAGCGTCAATGTTCAGTTTGGTACAAAATAACGTACAAATGTTACGTACTTCAAGGGTAATATGAGATAAGCAATCTTTAAAGTACCTGCTACAATTTGTACTGTGTGTAATGATAGTTCTTATGTTGTCACCAAGAGATGTTATCTGGTAACATAGAACTTGCATGCAGTCATTAAAGGCAATGGACTTATGTATCCTCCCCATAGTCATTAGGCGACAATGTTGCTAAACATTTCGTTCCTTATAATAAAGTCGTAATAAAACATCCTCACGCCTGTATTTCGTAGTAGAGGTTGGTAGAGGTATGTTCACCCACATATCACGTCAAGACGTGCTGAGGCAGAAGAATTTCGGAGAAAAACTATGCTCGAATTAGTCTGAGATTGAAATTGAAATTGAAATTGAAGTCTGGGACCTCTAGCTTGGCAGTCACGCTTGCGATTCGCGGACCATTGGCAGCTTTCATAATTTACAAAACGTGCAGAAGGGCATTGGTTGTTAAACTTCAATATTGGTCTCAGAAACTATTTCACAAGATTTCAACTGCAAGACAAGTGGACCGATTAAATCGCCCGTCAAATACTATAAATGTCAAACTCACGCCTTCAACTGTTCTAGGCCCCGTTCAGACTATGAAGTGACGTAAAGTTTGACGTGACTAGGCACGTACGTGTACGATAATAATCAGGCATTAGGCACAAATATCACTACTGAAATGGTCTCTATACGCATAATAATAATGAACTAAAAATGACGCACACCCATACAAAAACGCCACGGCTATTATTTTGTGTTAACTTTACTGAAGCACACATAAATTGTATAGCGCTGGTTGAATTCGCAGCCAATAAGGACTTCTGTCCATCTTTAAGTCGTACCTACTAAATCAGATTAATCACATGTTGTTTCGTATGAATGAAGCCTTAGTTATAACAGTTTTGAAAGAAATACTTTAAGCTTACAAAAATACCTATAAAATCCATAAATTTTTTATTCTAATTAGACTTCAATTCCCATCCATCCATCCATCATCAGCCTTCAGAAGTCCGCTGCTGAACATAGGCCTCCCCTAATCGGTGCCACTCCTCTCGATCCTGTGCCTTCTGAATCCAGCGGTACCCGCTGACTTCTTTAAGTCATCAGTCTATCTAGTTGGAGGGCGGTCTTTGCTCCTTTTTCCATGTCATGGTCTCCACTCGAGGACCTTTAGGAGGATAATGAGGCCATCGGTAAAGGACCTCGTCTCGGATCCATAAGTCATCACTGGCAATACACAATGCTCGAATTCTTTTGCTAGACTCAAATTAAGTTTTATTTTACTACTAATAAATTTCAACGTGAACGACATATACGGATAGGTACCTACTATTATCTATACTAATATTATAAAGAGGAAAGATTTGATTGTTTGTTTGTTTGTTTGTTTGCATCGAATAGGCTTCAAAACTACTGAACCGATTTGAAAAATTCTTTCACTGTTGGAAAGCTACACTATCCCCGGGTGACATAGGCTAAATTTTATTTTGGAAAAAAATAGGGTTCCGTAAGATATTTGGGTTTTTCGGACACAAGGTGTAAAAAATCAACCAGAAAAGTTACTTATTTTGCGTACGCTGCCTAAATTATAAAAGATAGAACCATAAAATGTTCTAATTAATTGTAGATCTTATAAATATCTATAAAAAAGTCCGCGACACACTATACCTATCTATGTCGAGTGAGGCACAACAACCATTTTTTTATCTTGAATTTTTTTTGGACTACATTTAAAGTTATGTAGATAATATTTGGTCTTTGAATGATTAAAATTGGACGTTTGGTTTTGAAGTGTCTGTCTGTCTGTTTCGCTTTCACGCCAAAACTACTGAACCGATTTAAATGAAATTTGGTACTACACAGTCTAGAGCCTGACAAAGGACATAGACACTTTTTAATTGGAAAAAAGTGTTGTAATGGGTTGAAAAGGGAGATGAAAGGTTGTATGAAAGTATTGTCATTTTCAAAACTTTTATTTTAGGCATAAAACTTAAATTTTAGGCTGTTGATAAGGTATAATCCTTACTAATCCTATCCTACTAATGGATGGATGTGTGTTACTTTTTCACGTAAAAAGTACTGAATGGATTTTAATGAAACTTTACAATAATATAGCTTATACATCAGAATAACACACAGGCTAAAATTTATAAAGATATTGTGTGAATTGTCCAAAATATGACGATAAGTGTCAAGTAGGTAAGTACGAAAAAATCTACCATCTGCGAGCTATTCTGGCGTGCGCTGCCAAAACTACTGGACCGATTTCAAAAATTCTTTCACCATTAGAAAGCTGCATCTTCACTGAGTGACATAGGCTATATAATATTACTAGGCGTAAACGAAACTATTGTTATAATCTATATATGTAAAATAAAGTCGTGTTAAATTTTTATTTTTTTAGTAACCTGACGCAAATAGGGTTTATGTGTGTGTATTATAATTTTGATTTTTATATAAAATACCCGTGCGAAGCCGGGGCGGACCACTAGTATCTAATAAAGATAAATCTACATAACGCCGTTCCTTTTGTCTTGTTCTCTACTTTGATCAAATGTAACTCAGCAGACTTGAAGCCGAACTTACATTCAAACGAATTTTCCAACGAGAAAAATGAAATGTAATAAGAGTAACAACATCTCCTTAAATTCAAAGCTCTATGCTTTGATCACAATTCATCAAAATCAGTTTAAGATAAATAAATATTCACCACTGTACCGCCTACCATTAGGCCATAAACGCAATGCTATTTCAAACTAACAATTATTTTATCGATAAACTTCTCAGCATTGCTACTGTCATACCAAACGTATCGGTTTACCAAAATCTTTAATGCTACTTTGGTATACGTTTTTTTTATTAACCTATCAAATATCGATGTACAGCGTTCTCACGTAATGTTACTACTTCCTTACGGTAGAAACTTCGATAACGGTATCGACTTACTCGATTCCGATTGCACTTTACGCATCACTACTCACACTTTCGGCTTAACATTTAGACTGGACCATCAAAAGGGTTCTTTCAACCATTTAGTGGGGTCCAATCATCAGAATGAGACGTGCAGGCGGTTCGCTTGAAGTAAATTGAGTTAGTAATATCATACACGACATGACGGCTGTAATACTGGCCAATGTCAGAACGTGGGCAGAAGCTTAAGGGGGAATTTCGATTTAAAAAAAATACTGTTAGAGCATTTATTGGTTTTGATATTATTTCGCATTTTACTTAAAAGCACTTAATACACATGTTATCTATTATATAAAAGGAGAAGGTGACTGACTGACTGACTGACTGACTGACTGACTGACTGACTGACTGACTGACTGACTGACTGACATATCAACGCGGGGCCTAAACTATAAGGGTTAGAAACTTGAAATTTTGCACAGGGGTTCCTTTTATAACGTAGGGGAGCACTAAGAAAGGATTTTTGAAAATTCACCCCCTAAGGGGGTAAAACGGGGGTGCAAAGTTAGTATGAAACTTTGCCGTTTTGAAGTTAGTGAATGTCTAATTCCACGCGAGCGAAGCTGCGGGCGTCCACTAGTTTTATCATACATCGATAATTGCAATATGGTCTTAGACCCTTGACGAAAGTTATCTCCTGCTCCTTGATGAACTTAGGGACTCTTCTCTACTTCTGGAAAAGGAAAGATGTTTTAAGTAAATAATAGGCACAATAAGTTCAAAAATTAAAGGTAATTAAACAAAAACAAATAAGAAAAACTAGACATCTAAGTTACACCTCCAACTATAGCGTAGTTAGAATGTCCGACGGCACCCAATGATTTTTAAAAGCTTTTATTTAACGTCACTCGTATGTATCTATGTATGTATGGATGTCCTGGAATCTTGCAATCAATATTTCACCCACTTCCACTGAAGCTATCGAGCTGAAATTTGGCACACATATTTGGTTCTGATGACATTGCACGAAAATAAAAATAAAAAGTTATAAAAGCTATTTTTTTTAAATTAATAAATATATCAATATAGAATTATAATAATTAAATAATATGTATCTCCAAAGAATTCAGTGCCAAAAAAGTGCTAACATTTTCTTAAATTATAAATCAGGCTAGATTGTAATAAAAACAAAGTGCTTTATGAACAGAAAAAAAGTTGGTAATCGTTGCTTGTCGAAGACACTCACACATTAAATATATTATTTAATAATTTGACCAGTAAGAACTCGCGAGCCGCGTATTAAAAACGTACCTTAACTCGTCTCCCCGTTTAGCTCCTAATCCGATTATACGACAAGTCCGAGTACAGAGAGCACGGATTTATTGATTTCGTTTATCGTTGCGCGAGGTATCCGATGCTTGTCACTCCACATCAGTGTCCGCTGTGGATTTAAAAAGTATAAATTTAATGACAAACGTAAGCCGATTTTCGGGATGAGTTTGTTATTTGGAGCGAGACCGCTCCAAACAGCGGGACATTTTTCCGGAGTATCTCATCCGTCGGAAATATGAAAACGAATAAGTCCAGCTTTAGGACTCGTGCTATTTGAAAATTGCGAAATTCCCGAGTAGAGAATGAATTCGTTTCATCATAACTAAAACTTCGGGCCATATATACGTATACATATATGTATACCTACTTATTTACGTAGGTATTCTGTATCGTATTTGACTGTGTTATTACTTCTACACTGTAGAACTGTTAGAAGCGCTCTTTGCCACATTTCTTGATTGAAGCTTGGAGAAGGGCTGACATTGCTGGTATAAATGTAAAATAAATTGTGTAAGATAGTAATAATCTAGATTTTACCGAGTTCGAAGAGCGCACCTCAATGACCAGTTATGTTATTTTAAGATTTCCTGTTATTTGTATACCTAAATTTCAGCTAATAACGCAAGGAAACCAAGTAGGTTAAAAAATAAAATATGTATTGTCAATATTGATTACTGAAATAAACAAAATTATAAATTTCGTCTATATTGAGTCTAACCTTGCATTGCACTTGGATGTGTCTCAGTTTATTTTCGAATTAAGTTTAAAAGGTTGTTTTTCTTCGATTTTCAACAGTTTATCAAATAAAATACATAAATTCATATTGATACATATAAGTTCAATATGTTTTTAATTTGTAAGAACAAAATTTGAAAAAATAGTAAACAACTTTAGTTTCGACATGCGGCAGGCATGTATATATACTGCACTAAACACACTCGTACTCTTAACATTCCTCCCAGTGATATTCCGTAAACAATTTACGAAGTATGTCATTACTCTAAAAGCTTCCAATTAGCCTCAACAGTGTATGCAACATTTATTTTGTTAGATATTCTCTATTTTATCATACTATGTTATCTGAGCTACCTATGCCCCTTTGGGGAAATACAGACATGAAAAAAAAAATAACGACCTATTTAATTTCTCGAACTTTTATGTAATGCGACAAAAGTATCCTGTGTCTACCGAGACCCAAGACTAAAATTTTATTGTGATAGGTATGAGGGAATTTTCAAAAACAAAAGGGTGTCAAATTCAATTGAACTGAGTTTTTAGTGAGTTAGTGAGTGAATAATTTACCAACAACAAAACCAAATCTCTATCAGTAGGCTTAAACCAACAGAACGCTTCCATTTCTATGAATAACGTACGCAGCGTGACACTAAAACCCGCCCAAAATAAATTTGACACGTGATTAATTATTGATACGTATCGCCACGACGCGATGTCACGACGTTCGTTAATTCAGGCGTGGTTCACGTAGCGCTGGCTGCGGAGGCTCTAAACTACCGATTTGGCTGCGATGGCCAGTGCTCGGTACACGCCGATCACATTAAAATTAAATGTCGCCGGTTTAAGTAGTGCTTTGATATATTATGTAGATAGTGGAAGCGCTCGTGGTCGCCCGGCTTGAGACATTATCGACCGATCGATGGTAAGCTGCACCAGTCTCGGTCCGCAGTTGGGGCAAGTACCATTCGGATTTCTAAAAAAATTGGCTCTAAGCCATGTCAAAGATCTTCTCCATCTTCTCCAAGCCTTCTTAGTTGTGAGAAGGCCTGTTATGAGCCGCTGATGCAGCGGTAGCAGTAGGTACCTACTGCTAAAGAGAAAAATATTTTAGTGCTACTATATACAAAATAGGTCTGTTTAATGTAAATTACCTACTTATAACTAGGAACATGAAAAAATAAATAACAATAAAAGGGTAAGTTAATACCACATGTATTATTATACAATCGGCTATGATTGATGTACTTAGTTCTATTCTAACGTTCTGAGCTTTAACAACATACAATTGTAGGTACATGGTTATTTTCTGGAAATAATTATTCAAACGAGATAAGTAGGTAGGAAGGTCTATCCATCCAAACCATTTGAAATACAATATTAGAGAGAAGCAAAATCAAGATCAGAAGCAAGTTCAACCTTTTGTTTCCTGGTGACTGCGACGTGAAAATTAAATAGTCGTGTCTTTAATAGATCTAAAATATCTGATAAAATAGCTAATGAAATAAAACTGATGTCTTTTTATTACTAATGTTACTTTACTCTATAAAATAATGGATGAAAGAAACCAAATAAATATTTATGAGTTTAATTCTCAAAAACTTGGACTTAAGTATGGTAAGATCTCAATTATTCCAGTTCTAAGTTCTTTCTATCGGCAATTGAACTGTCAAGGGTTCGCAGACAACAAGGGTCTTATTAATTAAAATCAAAGAAATCTTTCAAAAGAATGCAAACGATTCGAGCGAAATATCATTTATTTTGATCGAGTGAACCAGTCAAGCATATCGCTTCTAACGAACAGCCAAAATATTTTCAATTGCTCTTTGAAGTTTAATGCTAAATTACTTAAAGATTCAATTTACTTGAGCTTGAGCGCAGTAATGAGAAGAATTTATGCTTTGCCACTTGATTGAAAGTTATCTAATTATTAGTTTATCGAAGAAATAATTAATATAATAATCTATCTTAACATTCTCACCTTATATTATAAGTTAGAATTTTATAATAATCGTCTACTTAGATAGGTTCTTTAAAGCGCCTGGTCCCAGTAGTTATCTTTCATTAGAAACATTTAATTTTATCACAAATACTTACTCAAAGCAAATTTAATTTATACAGTAAATACAATACTATATTCGTGTGATACGATGCTGTTAACCAATAAGAATCCCTTTTACAGAATCAATGGGAGTAGAGTTGGACATTAAGTAGGTAATGATTGGTAAGTATGGATTATGGCTATCATTATTAATTGCGCCATCAATCCCGCAAGTATCAAGGATATTGGCAAATAGGATGATTTACGCTCTCACCGTAAAGACATAACCTTAAATACTGATTGAACCCACAATGTCTTCGTAGGCCGTCCTAATAAATAAGTAAACGTTATGTCGTAAATATCAACTACGTCAGCTGATATTGGTAAGTATCTCTCTAACTAAATATGTAAGCCCGTTACTAGAGGACTTCAGCTGTAGGTAGGTAGCCATCACCAATCCCTCGTTTTATTTACTCTATAGCTCTAACTCTATAACTCTAAAAAAATATGTAAGCCCGTTCTAGAGGACTTCAGCTGTAGGTAGGTAGCCATCACCAATCCCTCGTTTTATTTACTCTATAGCTCTAACTCTATAACTCTAACAAAATATGTAAGCCCGTTACTTAGAGGTCCCATAGACCGGCTCGTTAATCACAAGCCAGTGCAATATATTCAGCTCTAGAACCTATGATAGCTAAATTAAAGGGCAGAGAAAGACGTTTAATTACCCAACCAACGTGACTTCGGGCCAAATGCGAATCGCGCGATATATACAGGGTTAAATTGTTGCTCGACTAATTTGATACTACTCATTTCTTCTATGTGTCATCTGGTAAAACTGGAATTTAGTAAAGGTTCCTGAATAAAGATACAACGGTAAGATTCCCCAACAATTATTGCATTTGGTTTTAAAGCAAGATATTTTTATATTTCTTCCAACGCGTATATATCCATACTAATATTATAAATGTGAAAGTGTGTTTGTTTATTTATTTGTTTGTTTGTCCGGCTTTCACGTCGCAACGAAGCTATCATATGGTATGGTTTTTGTGTGTGGAGATAGTGAGGAGGGTGGAGAGTGACGTAGGCTACTTTTTACCGCGGTAAAACATCCCCATGGGAAGATATCGATGTTTTGTTATTTGCTAGATATTTGTTGTTAATAGATGGCGTTTATTTAGCGAAAATTTAGTTAAGTAGTTAGTATAGCAGTTAAGTAGTTAGTATCTTTTAATCGTGGAACTGTCACTATTCATCCACCAATAAATGTGTCATGTATGATAAACAACTCATTGTTAATTCCCTTTGACCACGCGGGCGGAGCCGCGGGCAAAAGCTAGTCGTAATATATATATAATAATGCGCCTATTTATATCCCTAGTGGACGCCCATAGCTTTACTTGTGTGGATTAAATAAAACAGAAAATAAATTTCGTTTATAGTTCTTGTATAGCATATAACCGGAAAAACTATTCATTGAAGTTCAAATAGAAGAGGTATTGATGGGATAAAAGTCCATTCATCCATCTAACAACAAACAAATAAAATAAATAATGCCTCGATGACCTAGTGATCTAGTGGTCGCTGGGGTGATTGGTAAGCTAGAAGTCCTAGGTTTGATTCCCGGGTCGGGCAAATCTATTTCTACTAACTAGACATGCCCGGTAGCAGCTCGGAGTGTTTGTTTGTAATATGTGCCCGGTGGATGGAAGTAACAACATGAGATCTAAAAAAAAATGGTGAAAAGTAGGTTTACTACATACCTTTGCTGCCCCTACGGAGAAATACAATCGTGATGTTATCTTATAATTAAATTGAATTTGAAAGATCATGAAGCCATCAACCTGTACCGTCTGCTAAACTATTAGTAATTACTACTACCACTATAGTAATAGCTTTAGATTGACGGGACCGTTGGCGCAATCGGTAGTGACCTTGCCTGTTGCGCCAGAGGTCGTGGGTTCGAATCCCACTCAGGACAAATATTCGTGTGACGAACACTTGTATTTAATTTTGTTCTGTGTCTGGATGTTAATATTATCTATATATATGTATTTAAATATATATATGTATGTATCTATATCAGTCTCTGAGACCCATATTACAGGCTCGCGCCTACTTTGGGGTCAGATGGCCGTGTGTGAGAATGTCCAAGATATTTATTTATTTATTTATTTATAACCACGTTTGATTGACGTAAACCGTACGACTAAAAGTATTTCAAATCCAAAAATTGAAAGATCTATCGAACAAATTCAGATTCAAAAATACATCCACCTGACCACATCAAGTTCGCGGTAAACGATCAGTTTATGGCAATTCAGAACGCAAACAAAACGAATGGGACGCATTAACCCAGATACGTGTCGATAATGCGATTTCATAAATCGAGCCGTTTTAATTAAGCCGCGGATACTGTTTGCACGGCGACGCGATGCGGATCGTACGAGTAGAATCGAAGGGTAGAATCGTACGTCTGACTCACGATGTCTTTATCGTGGACGCATCAATGAGAGGGTAGATTTACAGTAAAATTATATACCTAGTACATACCTATCCTATCAGTCTCATCATCATCACCATCACAACCATTTCTCCGTTAACGTTCAACGTTATAATTTGGGTTTATGATTCGTCAATATTTGAGAACACATGTCATGAACTATCACATTATGATATATTTTTTTAATAATATATACGGGCCACCTATCTATCGCAGCTTATTTGATATCTAATACTGAAGATTTATCCTTCACTACGCATACAGAGATGTGTTGGTCATAACGGTAATCCAACGTTCTATTTGTAGTAGTCGGTATAGCACTAATACGATGCGATTGTTTTTAAAGCTGTAGTTTTACCACTGCGACTACTGCAATAATCATGACAAAATCTTAATTTTATGTTTGAACATAAAATAGACAGTAACCAAAGGTAGACCAAAGATATTTTTATTACATAAATCTTTATATTGTTACAAAATCTTTGTTTGATATCTTTGTTTGAGATCTGTTGTTTGATAGTTAAAGGGGAATAAATTTCATGACTGACAGTAGTTATGTACCTCTGCCTATTCCTTCGGGGAAATAGGGGGGGGGGGGGGGATATAATATTAGTGATATAATATTATACTTGATAGGAGATAGATATACAGGAGTGATATAATATTATACTTTCTTCAATATCACGATTAAATTATCATCATGTTTACCGCATCTTATTTGTATTAACGCAAACATAAAAACAAACAGTTTCTCAAACACAGCCGGTTTAACCATAGAATAAAGAGTCGCTCCGTGTAGAGCGGAGCGACTCTTTATACTATGGTTTAACCTAGTCTCAACTGTCTGTATCTTTGCTAGTCTTTAGAATTTGTTGGAGGAATCCAACCTTAAGCGGTACGGACTCGTCCATAGCACTGATAGAATGATTCATGGCTGCGGAATCACAACGGTAGCTGAAGTCGGAAATCAAATCCAATTTACTTCATTTGTTCACAAATAAAGTACTCATATCATGATAGAATGAAGTTTCACTCAGAACATGAATGTATTACTGATAGAATGAAGTTTCTCCTAACTGTATGCATCTGGATGGATATAGTTACGCATGTATCCAGATCCATTATTTCAGTGTCGCTAATTGTAATAATTGTAAGTACAAAGAAAATTACTTTTAACATAAAAGTGCTATGTAAAAAAAAAATAACAAAAAGTCAACTTTTACTGTGAGTTTTAATCAAATGTTTCAATCAAAAATCAAGTGTGAATCAAAAAATCAACTTTTACTATGAGTGGAAAACGGAATATACTAGGAAAATTAGTATATTTTTTTCCAATAAACATGATTATTGTTGCAAATACAAGTACCCAATAATAAACTGGTAAAACAAACTATTTACAGCGTGTATAAACGTTAAACAGTTTTAAAACATTTAACGGCTTGTTAACTTAGTATAAATAAACTAGGACGGCGTAGCGCACGGGGAACTTATAGGTACTTTAGTTTCAATTTATTCTTTATTCTTTCAGTCTTAAGAGGACTCCAGTCGACCGTCACTTTTGAAGAATAGGTTTTTACCAAAAATATTGCCGTCGCGCTGAGCCCGCCGATCGGCCTTTCCATGTGTTAGTGAAAAGATTACGCATGTGTGCGTGCGCCTGGAGAAGCTATCCCGCGGGCCCCGCGGCGCGGCGGCTAGCTCGCATCGCATCGCATGGCCCCTCGCAGTCGGCGAGTTCATAGATTAAAGTATACATATACTAACGTAGGCGAGTAGAAGTATCGGTGTTAGCAGTGTTGTTGTTATTTCGTTTATTCCATGCGGAACTTTATTTGCGAGTAAGGGAAAGGCTATGATTGGTTGGCTTGATATTGTGCAATACATCTATATATATAAAAGGAGAAGGTGACTGACTGACTGACTGACTGACATATCAACGCAAGGCCTAAACTATAAGGGTTAGAAGCTTGAAATTTTGCACAGGGGTTCCTTTTATAACGTAGGGGAGCACTAAGAAAGGATTTTTGAAAATTCACCCCCTAAGGGGGTAAAACGGGGGTGCAAAGTTAGTATGAAACTTTGCCGTTTTTGAAGTTAGTGAATGTCTAAATCCACGCGAGCAAAGCTGCGGGCGTCCACTAGTTTTTTATAATCAGTGTGGATATTTATCTCATTTTTCCTTTACTTATGAATATATTCCTACTTTATACATATTTGTTTAGCGGCTTCTTACCATTTTCTAACGGTCCTCCTAAGATAGTATTTTTTAAACTTATGGGTGTCCATATGTCCATCTGCACGATGGATTAAATAAAATTCGGTCAAATGCGTACGAGTCGAACTCGTATACTCAGAGTTCCGAACCACCGAACGATACTAAAGCGAGCAGTGTCGAGCAGTGTGTGTTGCCAGTGATGACGTATGGATCCGAGACGTGGTCCTTTACAGTCGGTCTGATCCGCAAGCTCATAGTCGCTTAGCGCGCTATGGCGCTCCATAGCATAGCTCTCTAGCTATGTTTGGTATTTCTCTACGGGACAGGATTCGCAATGATGAAATCCGTAGACGAACAAAGTTTACTGACAAAGCTCGAAGGATCAGCGAACTGAAGTGGCAATGGTCAGGCCACGTCGCTCGACGGACTGATAACCGCTGGGTAACAAAAGTCCTCGAGTCCATATTGGAAAACGAAGTATTGGCCGCCCTCCGACGAGGTGAACTGACGACCTGAAGAACACAGCGGGAAACCGTTGGATTCAGAGGGCGCAGGATCGGGAGGAGTGGCGTTGATTGAGGGAGGCCTATGCCCAGCAGTGGACCCCAAAGGGCTGATGGATGGATGGATGGAAACAAGATGACAGAACAACACGTGATTAATAAGTAAATTTTTTTATGGATACAAGATAGCAAACGAGCTTGCAGCACCACCCATCCGCTGCCACCCATGACAACTGTGACTGACTTTGAACAAGACTCAATTAGGGACTGGGACGGTTAGTCCAATTAGTTGGGAGAGTTAATTAGAACATTAGTTGTTCAGTTCGTTAGTAGGTATGAGGACTAGGGACTGTTAGTGATAATTAGTCCTGTTAGTTGGTGTTAGTAATAGTCCAGTTAGTACTTGTTAGTAGGAGTCTCGTTCTAAGTCAGTCACAGATGTGTTGCTACGCTTGAGGACTAAGATGGTCGCCTCTAAAGAACTGTAACCGGAAACCACACCTTTCCAACCGGACCATAATTGCTTTAAAAACAATTATTACACGGCAGAAATGGTACTAGGTACCGTGGCGGGCGGTGGTATTCCCCCGGGCGAACTCTATATGGAACCAATTAGGTTTCATATAAATTTAATTTTGATGATTTTTTTATCAACAGACTTTTTAACTAGTTGTGTTAGAGAACCAAATAGTGGTTCCACCAGAAGAATGTAGATAAATAATAGAACCACTATTTGGTTCTCTAACACAACTAGTTAAAAAGTCTGTTGATAAAAACATCATCAAAATTAAATTTGTAAGAGTTGTAGAGAAAGTTCTTTTAAAAAATATAATCATCAACGAACTTGAACATAACATTTTTTTTTATGGGTACAGGATAGCAAACGAGCTTGCAGCACCACCCATCCGCTGCCGCCCATGACAACTGTGACTGACTTTGAACAAGACTCAATTAGGGACTGGGATGGTTAGTCCAATTAGTTGAGAAAGTTAATTAGAACATTAGTTGGTCAGTTCGTTAGTAGGTATGAGGACTGGGGACTGTTAGTGATAGTTAGTCCTGTTAGTTGGTGTTAGTAATAGTCCAGTTAGTACTTGTTAGTAGGAGTCTCGTTCTAAGTCAGTCACAGATGTGTTGCTACCCTTGAGGACTAAGATGGTCGCCTCTAAAGAAGTGTAACCGGTATCCACACACTGTCCGGTAAATGTGCCAGATTCACAGAATCAAAAATTTGACATTTTTAAAGTCCCTTTGAAAACATGGCGTCGGCGTTGGACACTAGGCACACACACACACACACACACACGCTTAGAGCTCTGGGTGTCTGACGAGTTGACAGCGCGAAGTTCGAGAAAATGTGTTAGGTTTCTTGCATGAATATCACCCCTTGGGAATACAATTTCTATTTGTTGTTTGACACGTACTTTGTGAAAATTTCAAGTGTCTACCTATAACGGTTCATCAGACCAAGGTATCGATCATTTACCATCATGACAGGCCCGTTGGCGCAATCGGTAGTGACCCTGTCTGTTGCGCCAAAGGTCGTGGGTTCGAATCCCACTCAAGACAAATATTCGTGTGACGAACACTTGTATTTGTTCTGTGTCTGGATGTCAATATTATCTATTTAAGTATGTATTTAAAAATATCTATGTATATCAGTCTCTGACACCCATAACACAGGCTCGCGCCTACTCAGATGGCCGTGTGTGAGAATGTCCAAGATATTTATTTATTTATTTATGTGTCCCGAGCCGACAGTATGTGTTAGTCTACTGAAATTTCTTTACTAGGTACACATTTGAATACTAAATAGATATTGATATTAGTCTTAGCGGAGCTTAGTCATAGCGGTGACAGCCCAGTGGCAATCGAACTCGCCTCTCACTCGAGCGGTCCGGGTTCAAATCCCAGCGGCACGCACCAATGACTTTCTAAGTTATGTGCGATTTAAGAATTTAAATGTCACTTGCTATAACGGTGAAGGACACATCGTGAGGAAACCTGCATGCCTGAGAGTACTTCATAATGTTCTCGAAGGCATGTGAAGTCTGCCAATCCGCACTTGGCCAGCGTGGTGGACTAAGGCCTAATCCCTCCCATTCTGAGAGGAGACCCGTGCCCAACAGTGGGACGTCTATGGGTCGCAGCGATTAGTCTTAGAGTTCTAGTGTAAAATATAGAACCGATATTGTCTCATCTGTAAGAAGATGGTTTAATTCGAATATCGATATCGACCAACAACAGCACTAGAGTATCGATATAAGTGAAATGCATCACTTACATGTATACGTATTTACCAGACTGCCTCTCTCCCCCAACCTTACCCCTTAGCGTGCGATAGAGAGAAGTGCAGTCTCGAACTGATTTTACTTACGTAAAATTAAGAAAATCGTCCTTTCGTAGTCCCCTGTTCCCTCCTCGAAATCTAGACCGATTTCAATATTTCTTTCAGTTAAAATGTAGAACAGGGTCTAAGCTATGCCCGTACGATTTGCTTTTTTGGGATATGTTAGTAATTACCAGTTTGCTTGATGTTTGAAAATGTATGTAAAAAAAGTCGATTTTCTTGATTTTAAAAGATTTTTTTTCTCTTCTATTAAGCAAATTATGAAAAAAAACAAAACGTACAGTCATGGCAGAGGTACGTATAAATCGTATGGTATTTTTTTTAATTCTGTAACTTCTATATCCGAGGAGGGAACAGGGGACTACGTTTGTATGGAAAAAGTGTCGACTCATATCCTCTTAAATATCCTTAATTAAAAATATATCGTTACGAAAGAAATTACAGGGTGTTATACTCATGCCACGTGCCACAAATATTGCACATATTCAGTTTTATTGGAAAAGTGTTCATTTTAAACTTATAATTATAATTTTATGAAATAAAATAATTTAACGATTATTTTTAAAAAATTGAATTCAGTTCTACTTTAAAATTTTATAAAATAACCTTCAGTCAGAACCTAGAATCGAGGCCGCGAAAATGAGTAATCAAACATGTGTATTTTATAACTGTGGTTCAAAGTCCGTGGTCATGAGGATTATTTCTATGAAAATATTATAGCATCTTAAATAAAAGGAACGCATTGCAATGTAATGCAAGACAGTGTCAATAGGATGTTAGAAAGAAAGAAATCTTTCATTTCCTTATTATCTGACGCATGATTAACAGTTAATGAATACTATACGAACACTATAATATCGAAAAAAAAGAAAGAAAGAACAAAAAAAAACAGCAAGGTAATTTAGTAATTAAAAATAAGTACTTACGTCGTCGGGGTAAAATCTCATACGCTATGTACATGTATCTTACTTATACTTGCTTAATATTATGCTTCTATTAGTAGGTCAAGTTCCATTTTTTTTTGTCCCAATTTCATCTGAGATGATCAATTAACATTGACATAATATGAAAACTACATTTTCGGTCTGTAATTTTAAAACCGATTTAACGCCTAATTATTACCAAACGCTGAACTGCAGCTTAAACCATTCCCAGTGTAAAATTAACTCTTTTAACACGTAGTCACCGTCAGAAGATTCATGCCCCATCGTGATCAATTGGATTTATTATCAAAACACACAGACAAATTGAGCTCGCATTATAGATATCGTATTATTAAGTTCAAAAGGGAAGCGTCAAGGTATTAATAACAGAGCGGAGAGATTCATTTTTAAATTTGTTGACGGCCGAGTCACGTTTCAAGGATTTCGGGAACGGTTAAAAACGCTATTATGTTGATCGTTAAACTTTGAATGAGTGACATCTTTAACGGCGCCAAGTTCCTTCTTCCTGTCGTATCACAAAGGCAAATTAATGTAGACCGTATTTCTAAGTAAACAAGGATTAGTATAAGCGAATATAGATGAGCCGGTGTGCTAAGAGGAGGTTGCTTTTGTAAGTTGTCGACTGCGCCGTCACTTTGGACTTTTTGGGTCGTCACTTGTATTTGATGCGTTTTAAGAAACGAGAGGGATTAAATTTTAGGTTTAAGACGAATTGAGACGTGTTAAGACGATGTATTTGAAGTTTGGATATGCCTATAAATGTAGCAAGAATTTTATTAGCTACTAGCTGACCCGGCAAACGTTGTTTTGCCATATAAATAATTTTAATTTAATTTTCTTTGCTATAAACCTCACGGAGCCCGAGACCTTTCCAACGAATGCAAAACCGTGGAAATCGGTTCGTGCGTTCTGGAGTTATAGCGTCAGGAAGGAAAACCCGACTTATTTTTATATAGTAGATATAGTATAACTTTGAAATTTTGTCGGATTGGTTTGACGTATATTTAACTCAATGGGTTTGACGGTCAGCAACAATGTATTATCTATACTAATATTATAAAGAGGAAAGATTTGATTGTTTGTTTGTTTGTTTGTTTGTTTGCATCGAATAGGCTTCAAAACTACTGAACCGATTTGAAAAATTCTTTCACTGTTGGAAAGCTACACTATCCCTGGGTGACATAGGCTAAATTTTATTTTGGAAAAAAATAGGGTTCCGTAAGATATTTGGGTTTTTCGGACACAAGGTGTAAAAAATCAACCAGAAAAGTTACTTATTTTGCGTACGCTGCCTAAACTATAATAGATAGAACCATAAAATGTTCTAATTAATTAATTGAAAAGGGAGATGAAAGGTTGTATGAAAGTATTGTCATTTTCAGAACTAGAAGCATAAAACTTAAATTTTAGGCTGTCGATAAGGTATAATCCTTACTAATCCTATCCTACTAATATTATAAAGGGGAAAGTTTGTAAGTATGTATGTATGTATGGATGGATGTGTGTTACTTTTTCACGTACAAAGTACTGAATGGATTTTAGTGAAACTTTACAATAATATAGCTTATACATCAGAATAACACACAGGCTAAAATTTATAAAGATATTATGTGAATTGTCCAAAATATGACGATAAGTGTCAAGTAGGTAAGTAGGAAAAAATCTACCATCTGCGAGCTATTCTGGCGTGCGCTGCCAAAACTACTGGACCGATTTCAAAAATTCTTTCACCATTAGAAAGCTGCATCTTCACTGAGTGACATAGGCTATATAATATTACTAGGAGTAAACGAAACTATTGTTATAATCTATATTATGTAAAATAAAGTCGTGTTAAATTTTTATTTTTTTAGTAACCTGACGCAAATAGGGTTTATATGTGTGTATTATAATTTTGATTTTTATATAAAATACCCGTGCGAAGCCGGGGCGGACCACTAGTTGAATTATATTTATGTTAATTGCAAAATTGCTGCAGAAAGCAGAGTAAAGTTTGTCGCTTAGTAAATTGTCGAACCAGGGTTCGTAAACATACCTACCTACTTGTTTTTTCTTTCTTTTTAATAAATTTCAACAACTTTTTTGCCATCCTGTATTTTACGTACCTAAGCCAAATCTTGACGTAGAAAATTTCGTCAATATTATATTCATCACTAATCATACCAATGTTAAATTACTTCAGTTTACTTTAAGAAATAAATGAATTTCATATCGTAAAATTGAATGGTATTTCCCTTTTATTAATCACAAAACATACATTATATTAGATAATCTTAGGAAGGCCGTAAAAAAAAACGACTCGACCTCACCCGAACAGACAAAACAAGAATTGAAAAATACAGTTGCACGCAATCTTTTTATACTCGAGACGTATATTTGTTTTCAAACGCTTTATTTATTGATATTGCATGTAGGAGATTAAGCTATAAAGTGGGGATCGCATGCGGTGCAATGCTGCGCGCCACGGGATGTATGGTGCGACCATTACACATATTACAACCATTAACGCCCTCCTAGGGTCGCGGCGGCGGCATGACGGGCCCCGGATACATACTGACCTTATTAAAATATTGTTCACAATGTTGGAGCAAATGTAAGAAGAAATACTGAAGAAATTATGTCATGGGTTATAAAGAATCATACGAAAGAGAGTGACTATCTCAAACATCAGAACATGAAGGGTCAGGTAATAATAAAATTTTAGAATGAAAACCTTTTAAGACTGAGGTGGTTGCTGCTGTTTCCAGAAATGTGCAACCGAAAACCACAAGGCAGAAGTATCTTGGTGCTATGGATGGCGGTCGTAGGTAATGCCCCATGCGAACTTCTAATAATACCTAAGTATATGTACCTACTTATTAGGTTACATTTAAAAGCTATTTCGATCCAATAGATGTATAATATGGTTGCTTGTCACCAAACCATCATCATATTGTTTTCTCTAGACATTTGGGCGGTGACAGCCCAGCGGCTATCGAACTCGCCTCTCACTCGAGCGGTCCGGGTTCAAACCCCAGTGGCACGCACCAATGACTTTTCTAAGTTATGTGCGTTTTAAGAAATTAAATGTCACTTGCTATAACGGTGAAGGACACATCGTGAGGAAACCTGCATGCCTGAGAGTTCATCATAACGTTCTCGAAGGTATGTGAAGTCTGCCAATCCGCACTTGGCCAGCGTGGTGGACTAAGGCCTAATCCCTCCCATTCTGAGAGGAGACCCGTGCCCAACAGTGGGACGTCTATGGGTCGCAGCGAGACATTTGGGCAATAGTCTCCTATTCGTCATACGTCACTAATATCCTTACAAATCCATATGATCGAGAAATAGTTTTAAGATCATACACAAAATAACATTGGAACACAATTAAATGAGTTAAAAAGAATGAGAGGATCAAATAACTTTGTAGCCCATATTTTCTTGTTTGCAGCACAAGAAATACTTCAGAAAGATTACAGCTGACGTCCAAGTTTATAGCAGCAGTAACTGGCACGTATCACGCGAACGACCACAGAGGTGTTTAAATTAAAACTTTTATTAGATCTTATTACATCTTGGTACGAAGATTAAGTTGTTTTTGAGTAATGTGTGTTTGACTAATATGTCGCTTGCTAAACATCAAACGGTGACAGACCAGTGGCTATCAAACTCGCCTCTCACTCGAGCGGTCCGGGTTCAAACCCCAGCGGCACATCGAAGTATTATCGCAATCGGTACGACTAATGACTTTTCTAAGTTATGTAAGCTATTCTGTGTTTATGTGCAATTTATGTAATTAAATGTCACTTGCTGTAACGGTGAAGGACGCATCGTGAGGAAACCTGCATGCCTGAGAGTGGCCATCGTGGTGGACTAAGGCCTAATCCCTCCCATTCTGTGAAAAGACCCGTGACCATCAGTGGAGTGGTCATTTTTCCATTTGGTATGCTAAAAACTATACAAAACGGAAAAATTTAATTATACAAAAGTAATAAATAGGTACAACATAAGTACATAACACAATAATAAAAATGAATAAATAACATAAAGTCAAATAAATTTAAATAAAAAAGATTTTAATAAAAAATTTTTTAAAAAGATGTTAAGTAATTTAATTAAATTTTTAATAGCATATCTAACTGAAACTAATACAAGATTGTCTACTTGTATGATACTTACAAGAGAGTAGAAAACTTCTTTATACTCGTATCACGAACACTTCAAGTCACAAACTCTTAAGCTTAACAGGAACTGCGATAAAACGCATGCTCGAAAATAAAAATAAAAGTAGTAAAAGCTTTTTTTTAAATAAAAAAATGTAATTAAGTCGTCCAACTCAGAAACCACGTCTGAAGAATACAATAATATGTCTAAAAACATTATTGAAGATAATAAAAGGTCTGCACTATGTTAGCGCCGGAGCATTCAAGGCGCACACAAGCATCGACACGCACACTAGCCCGCCGCGCGTAGACGCGCATTCGCCCATCATCCGAGGAATTGAGCACACACGCCTTAAAACTGTCATCGTATCAAATTATATTTTTGTACCAAGTTCGTAATAAACCACAAGTTCTCTTCAGCCGCGTTGTTATTGAAGATTCCCTACCATTGTTGGTCTTCGAACCGGATTACACCATTATACCATTAGAAGCAACAAGTCAGCAGCATTACGATTGGGGATGATAATTGATGCATCGCAAGCGGCAACGGCTCGACATTACATTACGACGCCATTGTGAATTTGTGAGTTCGTTCCAAATTAATTCCTTCCATAACCTATTCCTATTATCTTGTCATTAAGCTGTATTTCAAAACCATTATTATACTTCATTACTTCAATGAAGCATTCCTTGCATTAATAAATTATCGTGGGCTATACAATTTTAAAAGCTTTTATTTAACTTCACTCGTATGTATGTATGTATGTATGTATGTATGTCCTGGAATCTTGCAATCAATATTTCACCCACTTCCACTGAAGCTATCGAGCTGAAATTTGGCACACATATTAGGTTCCGATGACAATGCAATAATATGGTACTGTCGAACTGATCTGATGATGGAGCCGGAAGATATTAACTGGAACTTCATGATGGAATATCGTATCATAGTCGTGTTTGCACTTGTGGTAAAGTCTTGTAATGAATTTTGACCACGATTAGGTTTCAAGGTCAAGTTATAAAAGCTTTTTAAAAAAAAAATTTTTTTACAGTATAATTATTAATAATAAATTCCATATTGAAAGTTAAAAGTACCTACATATAATCTGTTGTTGAAAAAAATAATTTAACAAAATAATTATTCCTTTTGTAACGTTAACGGTAGTTAATAGTTATTTATTACGTTTATTCGTAAATAGGCACCTGGGAAGTAATAGTAAACAACATTTCCCTTTCTTATATTTGTCGATATCGCATTCCAGGCACGCGGCGGCTTCGCAGCACTGTCTGCCGGCTTTCGGAAGGCTCCGCTGCCAGCTGCTGGCAGCACAAGTGCCTTTTCTTGCCTGTTCTGCACTGCATACCTATTCACGCCTTTAAGTATTTTCCTCTTTCTTTACTGATTAGTCCTTGCACTTTGTTTAACAACTTTCATTTTCTATTTAATTTCTTTCAATTGAATTCTGATTCTGTAATCAGTTATCTTCAGTTAATTTGTATTGGCATTGTGCACTATTTTACTTTAAGCAATGTCTTCACTAGCCGAGCTACGTAGAAAGCGTGGCTCATACAAAGCTAAGCTAACTCAGTTCAGCAATTACTTAGATATTGTCACTAATATCGATCTTACTAAAGCCCAACTTAATGAACTCAATGTTAGACTGGCTAAAACTGAAGAGTGGTACGGTGAATACGATGCGTTACAGCTTGAAATAGAAGGTCTAATGGTAATTTCAGACGCGGATTGCGAAAAGGAGTACCTATACAGGGAAACGTTGGAGGTTGAGTACTTCGCCGCGGTCGGCAGGGCTCGAGAGATCGTGAGTCGCTTTACCTCTGCGCAGCGCGCCGAGCCGGCGTCGGCGTCGTCTACTTCCTCCATATCTGGTACTGACGGTACATCAGGTGGGCCAAGCTTAAAGCTACCTACGATACATTCACCTACCTTTTCTGGCCGCTATGAGACATGGTTGGAGTTTCACGACACGTTTGTTTCACTAATTCATTCAAACGATAGCATACCCAAAATCAATAAATTTCATTACCTGCGTTCTTCTCTTAAGGACGCCGCAGCTAACATCATAACTTCTTTAGAATTTTCGAGCAACAACTACGACATAGCATGGAACCTATTGTGCGAACGTTATCATAACGACAAGGTTCTCATTAGCAATCACATTCAGGCACTAATTGACATAGAACCAATAAACAAAGAATCATCAATCACATTAAGAAAGTTGATTGACACTATTAATAAAAATATTAGATCGCTTCAAACACTTAACGTCAACACACAAAATTGGGACATATTAATAATACATATGGTTTCTGGCAAGTTGGACATTACTACAAATCGCAAATGGAAAGAATATGTTAACACCTTTGAAAAATTACCTGATTTAGACATATTTATTAAATTCATAAAAGCAAACGCCAACGTTTCGTGGGACTCGTCACTGCCCGCTGAAATTGAGAAGGATTGGTTGCTATTTTTAAATTGTTTGCCTCAAATAAACAATATCTCTATTCCACGTCATATGTTATGCAGCTCACCTACTCATATTGAGCTTCACGCCTTCAGTGATGCATCGAATCTTGCGTATAGCGCTTGTATATACTTGCGTTCAATTTCCATGGACGGCACCACTGCTGTTCATTTAGTAATGGCAAAAAGCAAGGTCGCACCGTTACAGGGAATGACAACTCCCCGACTTGAACTTTGCGGAGCCCTCTTAGCAGTCAGGTTAGCCACCAAAGTCCAATCTGCTTTAAGACTCAATGTGAACCTTTCTGTTTTCTGGTGTGATTCCACCATAGTCCTCGGTTGGATTCGAGCTCCAAAGGCGACTTTAAAAACATTTGTTCTCAACCGAATAAACGAAATAACTGAACATACCAACCCAAACAATTGGAGGTATGTTCCCACTAACTTTAACCCGGCTGACATTGGTTCAAGAGGTTGCACTCCGGTGCAGTTGCATAATTCAAATTTATGGTTTTGTGGACCCAGTTTCTTATTAGAACCAGAGTCTCAATGGCCCACTCAACCAAATTACACTAGCTGTGCCTTACCAGAAACCAAAGTTGAGTGCAAAATTGCTACTGAAGAAGTTAGCTTTATACAGAATTTTTCGAATTTTAGTAAATTACAAAGAGTCACAGCTTATATTTTACGCTTTATACATAACTGTCGGCAACCTTTAAATAAACATAATAATCATTTAACCGTATCAGAATTGAAGTCGGCAATCTACACTTTGTGCAAAATCGTACAAATTAACATATTTTCAAAGGAATACAATATATTACTCCGAAATAAAGAATTGCCTGTCAAAACACAAATTTTAAATTTAAATCCATTCATGTCTCCCGAAAAATTAATACGCGTTGGTGGTAGACTTTCTAATTCTAATTACGACTATGACACTAAACACCCTATTATACTTCATGCATCTCATCATTTATCAAAACTCTTATTCAGACACTATCACTTAATATACATGCATGCAGGTCCTCAATTAATTTTATCTATGATAAGACATGCATATTGGATAATCGGCGGCCGTAATTTGGCGCGTAAGGTTACACGTGAATGTCACAAATGCTGCAGGTTTAGGGGCAAAACCATTCAACCAATTATGGCTGATCTTCCAGCTAACACACTATATACATACATCGTGGTATCAATACGGAAATACTATACACGTACAGCACATTTTCTTTTGGTTGAAAATGTGCTAAATCGAATACGTGGGAATGCAATGCGTTCAGCCCGCAAGTGTATTTAGAGACGTTCTGTCTAAGATCACGTAAGCGCGTCGATAGCTTATTTGATAAAATTATACTATAAAAAATTTTTTTTTTAAAAAGCTTTTATAACTTTTTTTTTATTTTCATGCATTGTCATCGGAACCTAATATGTGTGCCAAATTTCAACTCGATAGCTTCAGTGGAAGTGGGTGAAATATTGATTGCAAGATTCCAGGACATACATGAATGAAAACATACATACGAGTGAAGTTAAATAAAAGCTTTTAAAATAAACCGAGTACATCATAATCTTCCTTTTTTTGTCTATTTTTATTCCCGGCAACTGTTTTATCACAAGTTAGAGACGGTAAGCGAGCTTGAAGCGAATATCAGAAGATTTTTTTATTTAATTTTAATAATATATCAAATACCCACGTACAATATTTAAAAAATACAATATAAATAACACACATTGAGTGTGTTGCACTGCAGAAATCAGTGAAGTTTTCAATAATTTATAACATTTTATATAGGTATTTATAACGAATAATTTAAACATTGAGTGATACCTTGTGTTTATATTTGTACAAAATTTTAATGGCGGTGTACACAAATTTATTTGCGAAATATATACATAATGTGCCTCGGCCGGGATTCGCACCCGGGACTCGCGGTTCGGTGTCAGGGTCACTCACCACCTCGGATTCGTCCACTATAGAATTCATAAAAGATGATTTTGTGTGGTCTCATTTAACAGACTGTGTACTGTGTAGTCGTTTTATTTGAATAATTGATGATGAAAAATTGATTGAAATCTAGTGTTAATCTTTTTCTGTCCGCTATAAAGAGGCCCAACGGGAGCATACCCTGTGGAGTTATTGCGGTCTATAAATCTGCACTTACCTACTTTAATGACGTTTTTAGTTCAGATCGTTGTCAGAAATGAGTTTTGTTTGAAAATATGCCAGGCAAGAATTACCTTGGCCATAAAATGTTCCCTGCGGTGGGAAGTCGGTAGACTATCTGGCTAGTAAATGTACAGCTATTTTAAAGGCTTCATAAACAGCTTAATTAATGTTTCATGTAAGCAATCTAATATTGATATTAATAATATCGTTAATCTGACATGTGGTAGTGAAGTACCTATCTAGGTAAGGGAATGCTGTAAAAAATCACTTTACCGTTGGGCAGAATATTATTTTTCTCCTATACTATTAATATTGATTCTGGAGATATACATATCCGCGTCAACTTCACACAGAGATAGACAGACACCAAATACAACCAAGAATCTACTGCGTACTTAGTGTGTCACTCTGTACTGATTTTACTTTTTATTTAATTTGAGTTTTACTCCGCAAAAAGCACACGTTACCAGTACATTTATACTACCATTGTACCAAGTTTATTTTGTAACTTCATACTTATTATTGATATTTCTTTAAACCATTTAATTCTTTCATATAATTTAAGTCACGAATAAATTTTTAAACTAACAACATTTTAAACAAATATCCCTCAGTTTTAAGTTAAAAATATATCTTCTCAAAGGGGAAACGAAACTTATCGACCAATAAAAACTGACGGTTGCTTTAGAACGCAGAGAATTAGATGGGTAACCACTAAAATTATATGATGTAACTATGGTCTATGGTTTACAATTTATTTAAGGCTGTTGACTGACGTTTGTATAGCGAGACTACAAAGTTCCACATTATTTAATGATGGACGAAAACAAATAAATTGGGTTTCTTCGGATGGTTCTACGCAAGGACGCAACCAATATTTGAGTAAGAAAAATGTTATTTCAGTTACAGGATATTGGTACAACAGATTTATAAAACAAATTAAAACTAATTATTTTTTATAACTTTGGTACCTAACTGAAGTGGACGATTATTGAACTGTTAACCAAATAAATAATTATTAAGTGAATCTTTTTTATTTTGTCTTAGAACCTATTCAAGTACCACCAATAAAGTTAATCTGATCAACCGTGCCATCTCGCTTTCGACTTCCCTTTTAATAGTATACTAGTGGACGCCCGCAGCTTCGCTCGCGTTACACATTCACTAACTTCAAAAGCGGCAAAGCTTCATACTAACTTTGCACCCCCGTTTTAGCCCTTAGGGGATGAATTTTCAAATTTTTCTCGCCGTAAAAACCATCCTTGAACTTCAACGAACATTTAAAAAAAAGAATTGGCGAAATTGGTCCAGGCGTTGTTGAGTTATGCGCTTACCAACACATTTTGCGATTCATTTTTATTATATAGATTATCTATGCTTTCGACCGCCGTAATACACAATGACACTTATCTGAGAGGAAAGGTTAGAATACGTGATGTTTTAACGACTCTATCTTAAAGAGAACCTAATGTATATTTAAGGCCAGGTTTACTCGACGCATATTTAACGATACTTAATTTATGACGTTAAGAAATCGGCGGGCGTCTAAAAATTATATAAAGATTCCTAAATTTATTACCTTCCGACCGTTGGCGCGGTAATCCGCTTACCGTCCAAGATATTATTGAATGTGGGACTAAATACTGATATATATTTTCCATTTACGTCCATTTGAATGGGCCAAGGACGTAAGTTTGTATTTTGAAAAAAGGTCTCGTTAAGGCTGGCTTTATCCAGCCGTCGATGTTATTCTACGATCAAGTTCACTCAAGAGTCATCCTTTACTCAGTATTATTGCGAAATGTTTTCGACATAATCTAGTTAATCCATTTTTGATTTACATGGTATGAGGATCTACGTTGATTATAATTATGTATGTTTATTTTGATCACCGAGGACTAAAACAGCGCAAAATAATAATCTATGTGTTCGCACGGACTACACACTATAGGATGCTATAGGTATTAGGTACCTTTAAATGTTCTTATTGTTTTTCTGTTACTTATTAAGTCAACATCGCCACTGCTTAGAAGCTGTATTTCGTAGTAGTAAAAATATAATAAAACTTTAATCTATCTATACTAATATTATTAAGTGGAAACATTTGTTTGTAATGTTTTCACACAAAAACTACTGGACCGATTTCAAAAATTCTTTCACCATTAGAAAGCTGCATCTTCACTGAGTGATATAGGATATTATTATATACTATTACAAGGTGTAAACGAAACTATTGTTATGTCCACTAGACAAAAATATAGTAGGAAACCGTAATCAGCTAGATTAAGGCTCATCTGGATATAAATGGCTTTAGTTTCGTCGTCCTTTCCGCTTCCGTAGTGATAGTAAAGGACATGATTAACAGCCGGCAGATGCATAGAGCAACTTTGTACTCTCATGAATATGGAAGTTGGCTGTAACTTGATGAGAGCTAGCGTTAATATCTTATGAACTGTTCAAGAATTAGACACGCTTAGTTAGGCTTAACTAATTAACATCACATCTGAAGGTATTTCCCCGATGTTAGGTATACCCAATAATACTTTGCCCGAGCCAGTCTCGATCACAAGTCATTTGGTTTAGCAACTAAGCAGTTACGCTTGCGACTACCTGAAACAAAAAGACCACAGAATAATTTTTTCATGTCGTACTTTAGTCATTGAATAAACATGCTACTTGAATTAAGTATATTGTATGTAATAGTGATAAAAACACCACTGAGATACAATAATTTAAACATAACATAACATAAAATCATGCCTGTATTTCTCCGAAAGGGTAGGCAGATGTGTGTTGTACCCACCTTCCACCAGTACAACAGCAGAAACGTATTATTAAGTGGGAGTAAGTAAGTCTCATTTAACAATCAGTTTTTTGCAATAGGTAGGTACACTAATCCTGACTCCGAGCTGCTACCGGGCATTTCAAGATAGAAAAACCCAATAGTTGCCGGACCCGGGATTGAACCCAGGACTTTTATTAACAGTCGCTTTTGCGACCACTACGCCATCAAGGCAGTTATATAAAACTTGTAACGCAAATCTATCATCCGATTACAAATATAATATGGGAAGCGACTCTTTAATATCAGATCTGAGGAATCTGAATTCTCATCGTTAGAAGATTAATATCTGGGTCCGATGATGGAATAAACAAATGATACAACCGAACGGAGTCATCGAACCGAGCTGTCAGATAAGCCCATGGTACATCTACAATCCAACAATGGTAAGGTATCCGTCGAATAATAACTCATTGTCTTACTTTTTGTTGAACTAATCACTTTATTGTTTCGTTCTTATAATCAATTACTCGATTAGATTTCGTATAAATGACGGCACTAGTCCTATCGAATGCTCACCGTCATTCATTAAACACATACCAAATGTGTAGATTAAGGGCGTTGCTGGACTGCAGTCGATAAACTTTACGTAGCAATCGAAATTTGAAAATGTAATTTGGCTCGCAAAATTACATTTTCAAATTATTCCGTTACTAGTTTTTGTCACCAGCTTGAAAACTGTAATCAAGTTAAGAACTAGTGTGGGCGCTATCTGTTGACGGTGTGGCATATAGCTTTCCAATAAACGTGCAAAGCATTAAAAAAAACATAAACATGTTTTCGGGATAATAATTATCCTATGTTCTAATCTAAGTTATTGTCTAACTATGTGCCAATTTTCATCTAAATCCATAATTGTGTAACAAACAAAAAAAAATAGTCAGGATGACTTACAAACTTTCACATTTATAATATTTGCAGGATTAGTATAATTTTTTCGTCCTTCAATTTCCGAATATTTTGTCATGTAACATTATGTTAAGATACTAGGAATAATCAGTTTTTGGACTAGATAAATCAAAATTACCCTTTTGTTCTATGGAGACACTTTTTTTTTACAACAATTATTTATTTGAAAAGTGGATCCCGGTTTCAATAACCATTAAAAACACATAATAGGTATTAAACGCACAAACACTTCCATCCCCGCATTAGGCCTAGACCTGTGTTGTGGTTGGTGGCCACCCATAGCAAACACAACAATATGATATCCAGAACCCGAGTATACTACAAATATTAATAAGCAAAATAAATATCTACTTCGTCCAGGATTTGTACCTGAAACTCGTGGTTTTGACAGTCTGGGTCATTCACCACTGCGCCGAACAGAGTAATTACTCGTAGTTCTTCATCGACTACAAAAGGCATATATACCTATTAATTGTTATTCTTTTTAGTTAGTTTTTACCTGCCACCAGCACCCAGGGTTGGCTGGTAGAAATTGCCATTAGGCATTATGTTGGCCCTATGTTAGCCTCTAAGGTGACATGAAAATTAAATAAATCTATCTATATATATAAAAGGAGAAGGTGACTGACTGACTGACTGACTGACTGACTGACTGACTGACTGACTGACTGACTGACTGACTGACATATCAACGCAGGACCTAAACTATAAGGGCTAGAAACTTGAAATTTTGCACAGCGGTTCCTTTTATAACGTAGGGGAGCACTAAGAAAGGATTTTTGAAAATTCACCCCCTAAAGGGGTAAAACGGGGGTGTAAAGTTAGTATGAAACTTTGCCATTTTTGATGTTAGTGAATGTCTAATTCCACGCGAGCGAAGCTGCGGGCGTCCACTAGTAATTAAATAAATTAAAGGTTTGCAAAATTCAAGCGATAATTCATCGATAGCGATAAGCGATAGTTCATCGCAATTGTAAACTCGCACGCTGTGGACGATGCGGTTCTGCGTGTATGCGGTATGTAGATTTATTTCGGGCCCGCATGATCGGCTCGCTTTGTGGTACGCTTTTTGTGTTCATTATTTTGTTACGTTGTAAGATCAATGTTCAAATAGTTATCGAATGTAATTAATATGCTCGATAAAGTTAGCTGGATATCAACATCGTAATAAACTTCGTATAAAAAAAAATTTGGTATTAAAGCGACCTGTATTCAGCTTTAATTCTGGTGGTTCTTTTTATTTTAACAAATGGAAAACAGATTAAGGAAGATAATTATGTGATTGTAACTAGAAACTACCTTCCATGTGTAGTTTGTGTAGGTACTTATTCTTCTTCTTCTTCTTAGTCGGACACTCTTGTCAGAGTGGTCGTGGTTGCGCTGACGAGGTACACGGTGTGGTGTTCGGTGGGTCGTTAACATTTCCGAGGGTAGCTCTCCTGGCGATGTGCTTCCATTTCTGACGATTAGAGGCGTCGCGAGTACTCTGGACCATGGTGGACTCAGTAGCTTTTTTGATGACGTCTATCCAGCGGGTTGGCGATCGACCGCGTGCTCTCTTGCCTTCCACCTGGCCCTGCACTACCAGTCTCTCTATCGAGTTCTCATTTCTAGAGAGGTACTTATTACCAACTGATAAAATTACCAGCATTAAAATTATGGCAAGACCAAAAATTTACTTTAGTTATTAGTAGGTAGACATACATAGACTACATACATAATAGATTATTAGAAATAGCTGAGTTCGCCCACGCCAGTACCTCCGCCTGCAACGGTACCTAGAACCATTTCTAGCCTAATAATTGATTTTAAAGCAATTGTGGTTCATCTTAATGGTCGCATCTAAAGAAGTGCAACCGGAAACAACTGACTGACTGGACTATTACTAACACCAATAAACAGGACTACTAAGTACATATCACTAACAGTACCCATTCCTTAAACCCACTAACGAACTGACTCTTAAACTTATGTTCTAATTAACTCTCACAGCTAGCTGGACTCAGTCTCTCACTATCTCAGTCCCTATGAGAGCCTTGTTCAAAATCAATCACAGTTATCATGGACGGCAGCGGATGGGTGGTGCTGCAAGCTCGTTTGCTATATTATATCCATAAAAAAAGGGTTTCACTGTGTTAAATTCTCTAATACTACAGTTGGTCCCTGAAGGTTTCTTAAGAAGATTTACTTACACAGACTTACATATTATAAAGCTTTTACCTTTGTTTATTAATTCTCAGAACAAAAGCTGGGATAAAAAATTATCTCCAGCGGAGCCCAGTAACCTTGATAAGATTAACTGTAATTTGGTCCAATAAAAAGCTACTTACACGATTAAGTCAAAATAAACGTTTTGTTTGAACTGGCTACACGGCGGTGCCTTCTTTCCGCTCATTAAACGCCAATCCCTACCCGATAAAGTCGTAACGTATTTTATAAAACCTAGTTGCGGGCCAATTAAAATTTATTACTTAGTGTGGAGAATTTGTTGTACCAAAGGCGAGTGGCGATGAGTGATATTCTAGCTGGAGTAGGTGAGGAGTAGATATACTGCATGAGGTCAGAAATATATCAAGCGAAAAGAGATAGATTTTTAAAATATACCGCCCTAGCTTCTCTCTGCTTAGCCCAAAGGTTGACTGGCAGAAAATGCTCTTTGCATTAAGTCCGCCTTTTGTACCATATTTAGGTATAATAAAGCGTTTAATAAAATAATAAAATAGATTTTACTTGCCATGTATTTATCTATAAAATATTAAAATCTCAACCCTTGACACTGGAAAAGATTAAAAAGTCAGTTTTCACACGATGCGATGAAACAAGGATTATTAAAAATAATTAATTTATAAACGCTTAAGAAGCATCCGTAGCCAAATGGCTCACTTTGATCGAATTTGATCGACAGAGTTAAGCTACGACGGGTGCGGCCGAAATAGCTGTTAAGATTATATTTTAAATAATTTTGAAATTTCCTCATCACAATAACATCTTTTTAATCGTTATCTGGGGAACCGGTACCTGAAGAGTCTCACGCTTTGGGTAAAGATATGCATCTTTACGATGAAATGAAAATTATGTTTGTGTGTTTTATTATTGCTTCTAACGCCATTCGTGGTAGGCACATGTGTGGTGCGATACAATCAAATTGTATGTATAGTAATTTAATCAATAATTTCGCAAAGACAAGTATTTTGTGTATGAGTCGCGAATTACAACAACACCGTATTTTAAGGGTTTCTTCGTGTATGACATAATTAATATATTTCTAAAACTAGCTTTTACCCGCGGCTCCGCCCGCGTGAGAAAAGGGAATTAACAATGCCATCTATTAACAACATCCGGAACTAAATATCTAGAAAATAACAAAACATAGATATCTTCCCATGGGGATGTTTTACCGCGGTAAAAAGTAGCCTACGTCACTCTCCACCCTCCTCACTATCTCCACACACAAAAACCATACCATATAATAGCTTCGTTGCGACGTGAAAGCCGGACAAACAAACAAACAAACACACTTTCACATTTATAATATTAGTATGGATTGTTTTTGATCTTTTATTCGAATGCACTAATAAAAAGATTTTTTTTGATGGAGATGGTCTATATCCAAATTTTTATGTCCTGCTATATTTACACTGGTAACATGTTTATTTTCAACTTCGTAGGAAGGTCTGGTAGCCTAACCTAACAAACCAAGGAACAAAAAAAAAATTAAAACTATAGTGGCTCAGAGTAAAAGAGCAAGTTCAATGGGAATTTCGAGTTAAATCTAAGTCTGAAAGAGTTATCTGAATTATTCCGTAACTATGCAATTTACTTTAAAAAAAGCTAATGTTTTTAGATGTGGGTTTATTCAGGACTTGCTACGTTTTAAGCAATTAATTTTTCTATTCATAAAACATTACCTATACTTTCAACCAAAACTTTAGTCATTACAAGTTTAACTACTTGTTAAGTATCAAATTTATATTCTCACTCATTAAAAAGCTTTGGGATAACTTGATCTATACAGCTCAACAGAAAAGGGTTTAGGTTTATGATTTGTATTTTAGCGAGAATTTTTAAAGGTAAGATCTAAAAAAATGTCAAATTGATACCGTAGTACGATCACGTTTCGCTGATGCGGGGGTTGGAAGTCGGTTCCGTATAACTAAACCAATCAGGAATCATTGTCTCAGATAATATCCTATGTATCGCCGCTTCGCTGTTTTTATGGACGTGACATTTTTATATTGTTTTTTATCTATACATACTTCTATAGTACTAATATTATAAAGAGGAAACATTTGTTTGTAATTTTTACTGGACCGATTTAAAAAATTCTTTCACCATTATAAAGCTGCATCTTCACTGAGTGACATAGGCAAATAGGCATATTAATAGGTGTAAACGTAACTATTATTTGTTTCTAGCGGCTAGCAAGAAACAAAATTGGTCCTTTGTTCCTGCTGACACGTTTTAAATGAGCTATGCAAGAAGACTGGTCGGTAGTCTTGCTACATTAAAAGTATCCAGGTGTTTCAAAAGCTCAGGTGTAGAATTCGCGAAAACATACGTAAAAGTCATACGTGCGCTACAAACTGTAGTGGAGTTTTCAAACTTCGCGCGAATATACTTGTCCTTCTGTTCTGATTCTAAGCTTGAGATTTCCCGTGAAAAGTTTTATTTTTAGAACAAAAGAGAACAAGGGATATTAATATTTTTGTACGTACAGTGCAGAGATGCTGGGTGACTTGAAAACAGTAAGTTATTTGTCGAATCTTAGTCTTTGCTGTTTGAACAGCTAAAAAGAATATCTTCAGTTCTGTGTTCATTCATCCAGCTATCCATCAGGCTTCCAAATCGGTCGTGTGCCCTCAGTATATTTCTTCAGGTAATCTGTTCGCCTGGCTGAAAGGTGTTCATTAGGTTCCTATCTATTTCGTTCTTTGAGACGTGGCTTCCACTCCTGGAGTTTCCTTACTTATACGTTGTCCTGAGAGTGAAAACAATATTTTAATACTCACATGAAAACCTTTATAATGGCACTTTGCAGGTCAAGGCATTTTTAATTCACATTACAAATAAATTTATTATAAAAGACTACTTATTAAAGATTTTTATTTTTTTGGTCCAAAAATTGTAGAATCTTTCTATCATATAGCATATATAATACACACATAGTGTTAACCAGATCAATTTACCTGAACAATGAGGAAAAATAAGAACTGTTTAAAATCATTGCTCATGTCCACTTAAACAGAGTCAGTTTTTTTAATTTATATTTTGATGTAAGATGAAAAACTATCTTGCAGCACCACTCACGCAGTGCCGCCACTTGACAACTGTGACTGACTTTGAAGAAGACTCTAATAATAATATGGACTAGGTTGTTTGTTTAGTCCAGTTAGCAGAGAGAGTTCTTAATGAATATTAGTAGTTCTTTATGAACCGCGATAGTTAGACAGTTGAAATTTTCATAGATGTGTTTCTGTTGCCGCTATAACAGCAAATACTAAGAAATAAAAATTGAAGGGGGGGCCATAGAACTGACATGATTTTTTTGCCGTTTTTATAGATAACGGTACGGAACCATTCGTTCGCGAGTCCGACTCGCACTTGGCTTGTTTTTATTTTAAAAAGAGATGGTTAATTTACATTTGTTTTAGTACAGTTTTATCTCATATTATAACAATAAAATACCTATAACTACAACACGCATAGGCTTACATACACTAAGTAAACCACCGAGCTTAAAGTGTCGGCACCAACTCCAATAAAACTATTCTGAACTGCGTTGATATAGTTACCATAGTTAATGACTCTGAAATAATTTTACGTGCCTAGCCCCGCGTTTCATGAGGCCGTTTCAACATTCCACTTGTATGAAGCATACCTACTTTTAACGACAAGGTAATAAAGTGTCTAATGACGTCATTAAATAACAAGTTTTGTAAAGTATTGCAGGGAAAGATTGCCGAATTATGTGAGTGGAGTTAGCTCAACCCATTGCTGCTGAGGCCGAGTATTCTTTTACGAAGGAATGTCACTTTAGAAGGATTTACGCTAAGGCCTACCATTCATTCATATCATGAGCCTTTCGTAGTCCACTGCTGGTCATAGGACTTACTTAATAGGGGCCTCTCCTCCCGGTCCTGTAACTCTGAATCCAGCTAATGAGTTTTCAGGTCATCAGACCACTTGGATGGAGGGCGGCCTGTGACGCGTCCAATATTGGTTGCTAGCGACCAGTATTAGAGCTATGGTAGAGTGTTTTGTAGTAGTAGGTATACCACATATGGGAAATCCAAATGGACAATAATTATGGTAAATTATTATAAATACCCACCTACTTGAAATAAAAATATTTTTAGCTTTGCTCTGGAACTTGATACTAAGTTACGACCTAACCTTAACATAGACTAACCTTGAAAACTTAGAAATGAAACTAAATTTTTTTAACCGTTTTATTTGTTTTATTATGAGATTACAGATAATAACATGGAATATTATTGTAATCAAGTTAAAACAGATACGAGTACTTTCTTTACCCTCATAGTATTCAGTGTTCATAAAATGCACATTTCATTCGCAAAAGAATCATTTAAATAAAATAAATAAATAAGAATATTAATGATACGAAATAAACTAAGCGAAAGATGCACGCACAATTTAGTTCGCTGTTTTAAGAGTGTATGATTTATAACCTGTCTACCTTTTTTACACTTAAATATATTTATGGTTAATTTAAATACTTCTCATTTCTTAAAAAAAATCAAATCTTTTGAATACCTTGAAATTATCTTTAAAAGCTGAAAATATCATCTCATCTCTCTTTTCTTCTTTCGTCTAGGAAGTGGCGTTGATATAAACAAGAAGTGATTTATTACAGGTGAATAATCCTGTTTCATGTTACGCTGAAATCACGTCTCGAGAAAAGGTGCGTTATTTAATTTATCAGCAATATGATGTACGAGCGGTAACTCATGGCGATATTCTTTAAATATGATAGACAAAGTTGTATTTATGAATGAACTCGTCCCTTAAAAATAGTTTAAAACAACAATGTTTGGAATAAATGAAAGAATCAGAATGCTCAAAACACATAGAAGTTATTTATTAAGCAAATATTTTCCTATGAATATGCTTAAAATATCAGTACATATAAATATTAATACTACCTAAATAGGTAGTAGAAAATAGTAGTAGGTTTCTAATAGACAAATATGTTCTTTCAGTGTTGGCTATATGGCAACACTAGCTTTTACCCGCGGCTCCGCCCGCGTGGTCAAAGGGAATTAACAATGAGTTGTTTATCATATTTGTGGTGGATAAATAATGACAATTCCACGATTAAAAGATACTTAGAGGAACCAGAGGTAATGCTGACCGCAGATAAAGGGTACGTAAGGTACACCATCTATTAACAACATCCGGAACTAAATATCTAGCAAATAACAAAACATCGATATCTTCCCATGGGGATGTTTTACCGCGGTAAAAAGTAGCCTACGTCACTCTCCACCCTCCTCACTATCTCCACACACAAAAACCATACCATATAATAGCTTCGTTGCGACGTGAAAGCCGGACAAACAAACAAACACACTTTCCCATTTATAATATTAGTATGGATTATGTACGATCGCAGATATTCTACAGTCCACGATCTGTCAATCTCGATTGACATTAAATACTTTGTTGTCTACTTCCAACTTTCAATAAACTGTTACGTGCTCCAACAAAGGCTTTGATTCGCCTCCAACCCGAATACACGCGCCAACATTCAGTGATTTGACAAATTTATCATTTGATATTTTCTGATACTTTTGTTATCAAGAATGCAGCACTATTATTATTTCTTATCAATTTTTTATTCAAACATTTAACAATGTCAAGCGCAATCAGCATAATTTATAGTCGGTTGCTAGCTAGATGATTAAATTTCTAATCTAACAGCCACATGTTAAATGATTTCGCATTCAATGACTACGCCCATAAACTTTACGATACTATCAAAATCGTAGTAAAATCTACAGTATTGCTTAGTTGATCACGTTTACGAATACATATTTTTTACAGGTCTTTTATGAATTATAATAAAAGTTTCCGTATTAGTGGAACCATCACGCGTTGATAATAAAAGGGGGATGTAAACATTTTATTGGCAAGGGCGAAATACAAATCGTCCAGAAATCTATGCATTGCGCGATAAAGTATAGAGAGAAGAAGCGATAAAGAAGGAGCTATATTAGGTTCTGGTGTAATGCTGGCCCACAAATGTAGTACGTTTCGCCTGACTTTTATAGGTCATAAAAGGGGATAATGTGTCGGTGTAAGCGTATTTCGGAATGGTACAAATTTAGATCCAAGCGCCGCGAGCTTTGTATGAACCGATTCGGAGCAACTCTTCGAATTTCTAACGCTCTAGTAAAGTTAGATCGAATTTCATAGCCTTCCTGTGAGACTCGATATTTTACATACGTGTAGTATGAACTTGAAGTTTGTGTCATATCTAAACATTAATCAATATCTCGTACAAAATTTCTGTGACATAAATGGTTACGTGATACCTTAAAAACCCAAAGGCCAGTATAGTATAAAAGAATATTAAAACAATTTTATTGTATTATTTATTGAAAGAAAAAGATACATTTACTTAAGTTGCAGAGTACAATTTAACAAAACATCATTTCTATAACTAATTACCTACTTACTGTTTTCTCAAAAAATTATCTTAAAAATGGCATTGTTTACACAATTTAACCAATTACCAGTTTCAAGTAATTAATACTTCAAGTGAGGGTTGACCATAGAGCGAAGATACTATATTTAAGAACTAGTGGACGCCCGCAGCTTCGCTCGCGTAGAATTAGACCCATTAACGACGTCTACCCGTCTAAAGACTTCAAAAACGGCAAAGTTTTATACTAACTTTGCACCCCCGTTTTACCCCCTTAGGGGGTGAATTTTCAAAAATCCTTTCTTAGTGCTCCCCTACGTTATAAAAGGAACCCCTGTGCAAAATTTCAAGTTTCTAGCCCTTGTAGTTTAGGCCCTGCGTTGATATGTCAGTCAGTCAGTCAGTCAGTCAGTCAGTCAGTCACCTTCTCCTTTTATATATATAGACTAGCTTTGCCTGCGACTCGGTCTGCATCAAATCGTTTTACGTGCAACAAGTATAGCCTTTATCAGCAAGCTACACCAAAGATTACAGTAATCTAATTCTAGCTTTCCCCGCAGTACGGCTGGTAGTAATTTGAGATAGCCATGTTATGAGTAGATAAAAATGTTATGACGTTCATTAAGCGTATACAAAATACCATATAATGAAAAATAAATGAATCTGAATCCATCATAGCCCATCTAGCCGTACATTAACGACATCTATGCGAAAAATCACCTTGATACATGATACAATTACAAATCAACAAACCAACGAAAAATCTATTAAGAATCGAATGATTTTATTTTATAGATTTTGTTCATTTGCACAGGAACCATGCAATTTTGCGGGATAAAAACTATACTCACTAGGTATACTCCATGCCTTACACTAATACTATGCAAAAAATCACGTTTATTCATACCTCCACTGACGCGGAGAAGAAGAACAAACCAACAAACACATTCCCATTTATATATTAGTAAGGATAAGAATACAAGGAATTAAAAAAAAACCTTTAAAATAATTCTCCATAACTAATTCAAATACGTGATTAATTGTTGAGAAAATAAGTATTGCATTATTTTGCGCATATTATTAGAGAAAACAATCACGATTAATCCTACGATTAAATCCGTTGTACATCAAACGCTTGTCAAATAAATTCTGAGCCTAAAAAAGACAAATGACTGATCTGTGAATATCAATCATAGATGGTTTAGTGGAGTTATTGCCGCTTCTAAGCTTTAATACCTCTGCGATTCAACAAACGGGTGTTGATGTGTGAAACAATTCTTGACACCTTGTGTAAATAAAAGACACAAATTTATGACGACCAGCAAGCTATAAACAAAACAAATGACAGAAAGGAATTTGATTGATGACTGCCTAAAGTGTTGTCGTTTCGAAATGTGAAGGTTATTAAAGATTCTCAGTTCAGTGATCTGTATGAAACATTTTGTGATAAAACTACATTTTTCCGTTGATTATTGATGAATAAGGCACAATGTATTTTTTATATTTAATTTTGATATTTTCTAATGATACACATTTAATTTTGTTGTTTTTAATTATCTCAATCAACACTGATATTATTCTTTAACAGCTAAGCCATTAAGTATGGACTCCAAAGGATTGCAATAATATATTAATCAACAAGATAATTTGAAATTTCTAAATTGAATTTCCAGGAATTGGATTCCATTTCCAGGTCGGTCGTCTTTAACCGACAATAGTCATTGTTTGCTTTCAACTACAAACCAATCGTTGAAAACCTACGAGTGTCTTGACTACATTCCACACTGGTTTCATCACTAACCCTACCAATACACATTGGAGCAGCATGGTGGTATACTCTAGACCATCAGCTATGGCTGTGAGTTCAATGTACAATAGTGAGACGCCTTCGGGACTTACAACTAGTTGGGTTGTGCAAGGTACTTTTTTTACAATATAATGAATTTGTGATATATAATAGAGTCGTAGTAAAGATTAAGGCCCGCTTTTGATAAAAATAATCATTGTTACTACATACCAATCCTATAAAGGCTAATAAAATAAGTTATCTAACAAAACCTAAATCCATGAGAGAGCGTGTTGTTTACATAAAATTTTCTCAACAAAAAGTTTCACAAAAACCACAGAATGGACATAGACAAAAACCCTGCGAACTTAAATCTTCCCTCCGCTAACTGGGTTGCGTGGGAATGCAAAAAATGTCACTTAACCCCATCATACCAGATTCATTCAAGAATTTCCTGCATGCGATGAACCCGTATAAGTGCACTACCTGTCGCTAGAGCATGTGCGTACGTGAATGGGTATATTTTTTGTCAATGTTGTTTTACAAACAATTTTGCAAGACCATAAGATTTAAAGTGGATTCAAATTGTTCTTTTATTTAAATACAAATAAAAAGTCCTTATTTGAACCGATTGATTGCCTACTTACAATTTATAACTTTACAATCCTTTTAGTCTCTGAACTTAACATAAAATACTCACTTGACAATTTTGTATTTAATAAATAAAGTTACCTATATAATAATAGTAAATACTTAATAATATGTAACAAATGGTTATCATCGAAATCCCGTATTTTTTAATCATTACACCATAATCTGTTTTGCTATACTGTGACTTTCCAAATTTGACTTTATATAATTGCCACAATGCTAATATTCCTTGAGCCAATAGACTGTAAATATCATTATATTTTAACTTCAACAAAACAATACTATCATTTAAACAACATAGAAAAATGGAAGAGAAAGGAAACCCGATAAGGAAATCAAAATAATTAATCTTGCTTCCATTACAACTTTACGGTGTACTGTAATGACAAGCGAAGGCAAGCACATTTTTCGTAACATTATTCAAATCGGAGTTATCTCGATATTCGACTTATCTCTCAATCGCACTTCACTCGATAAAATTATATTATTCAATGGGCATAAAAACTATCTTAAGTGACTATTAATTTACTTTTTATTACATACGATATTTTGAATAGTCGTAGGTACGATGAGTCGAAGTAAAAAATGTGGACTATTTTTTAAGAAGTCTTTGCCCAGATGTAAAAAAATAAAAAATTAAATAACTTGATTTTCAGAACGTATTTTGAACATTATCTGTGCCACGCAAATAAGCCACTATTAAGGTCAACCTAGTCACTATGTACTCGATTACGAGTGCTTATACTTGTAGATATGTCATTTTGTTCTGAATGCACTAAAAAAAATTCAAAGTTGACCATTTAGGTAGTTAGTATTAGTACAAGACAGTAGCGTCCAAAGCCCAATGGCTCGAGTCGATTCAATGTGATTGACAAAGTTAAACAACGCCGGGCTCGGTTTGTTTGTGCAGCAGCAGTAGTACAAAGCATGTAAGCATAGTCAAATAACATACCACAAATACAACCCTCTCCCACAATCACCTCTCGGAATTCGGGTCCGGTCGCAGTTCACCTGACTGACTTAGTGCTGATTGGTGGACTTTACATGCCTTTGAGAACATTATGGAACTCACTCAGGAATGCAGGTTTACTCGCGATGTTTTCCTTAACTATTACAGCAAGTGGCTTTTAATTCCTTATATCGCACATACTCCTAAAACTAACAATAGTTATTTCTACATGCAGCTAGGATTTGAACCCACACCCCTCGAGCGGGAGGCGAGTTCCAAGGCACACGGGCTGTCAATTAGCATAATTCTCATACTAAAGTTCGATTTAAAATCTACGTACGACATAGTCGCATCATCGCGTCGTGTCGTAGTCGCATCATTTAAAAGCTCGTCCAAACATTAGACAGCATGGCGATCGCATTATTCAAACTGATAAACAAAAGGTCAAGTTCCTTAAATCTAATGAATAATGGATTCGAATCGTTCCTGACAGGTCACGTAAGCAACGGTGAGACAAATTTTTTGAGTCAGTCAACTGGGAATGTTTTTTAGAGTTAGTTTATTTGTTTTTTTTTTGACAGTGTTTATTTAAGTTTCAACCGGAAAGACTGGATGTTCAGTGATCTGTTATACGATCTTATGTAATGACTTTGTGGGTGTGTGTTTCATTGGCTTTATTATGAATTATAACGAATAAATTTTGATGTAATAGAAACAGCGAAGTGAACATTATTGTAAAAACTTAACAAATGTAAAAACTTTAACGTTATTAAACATTAGAAAGTGGATGGATTGATAACTATTATCATTTAAGATAATAAATCTTCATGTTTATAAATCTTCTTTACTCTAAATCTGATTTTTTATCCCTTTGACTTTGTCAAAGGAAAATAAGGTTGCACGAAATGTTAAAACAATCAGTGACCCACACTCTTACTGGAATGGAAGTGTCTGTAGTGTGATGTTCCTAAGGCCTACTTCCTAAGGTATCGTTGGATTTTGTCCACACTATCGTTAATTCACATACATTCCAGTTTTAGAAAGTTTGCAATAATATTGAAAAGATTAAAAAGGACGCGGGAAGTCATTAAGAACTACAATAAAATATTAGGGGACGATTAAATGTCACCTTCCGTTTTTAAATCGCCGCCTCTCGGTCTGCTCTCGGTCTCCAACTGTCACAATGGGTGCGAAAAATGCGCTCGAGTTCTTATTAAAATTAAAAATGATTTCTCATTGATTCTGCGCCTAAAAAGGAAACTTGTTTCCTATAAACGTTTGAGAGTTGCATGTTCGGTTCCTTTGTTGAGTCCTTGCAAAAATTGACTAAAAACAATTTAAATTAAGAAATCTTCAGGTAGATAATCAACATGCCATCCGGAAAAAATAAGAATACGATACGATACGAAATTCAATTGCCTACAAAAATGCAAGATTCTCAATGGAATTTACGTGTTTCTTCATCTGAGTCTGTAGCAATAGGTACCTATATCTATTGAAGGCAAATTAAATCGATAAATTTATAGTTAGTAAATCAATGCTATATGAGTCAGATCAGGTTATTTCTGTAATATTAAACATGATTTGTATTATATCGTATAGGAAAATAAAGGTTTCTCGGTTTGCCGTGACATTTTAATTTCCTTAATGCTCAGCGCACAAATTAAAAGTATTTGGATTCGAGCCAGCAATCGGCTATCACGACTATAATAATGATTTTTAGACTACAACCCATAAACGTCCCAATGTTGGGCTTGGGTCTCCCCCACAGACACAGCTACGGGAGGTCTAGAGCAAACTGGTCACCCATCCACAAACCGACCGCGCCCGGCGTTGCTTAACTCGATTGCATGCAATCGACGCAAGCCATTGGACTATAGACGCTACCCTTATAATCATTAACCCTTACTACATATTAAAAGTTCAACCATTTTCCAAACTCAAAATTTATTTCGAATTTTTAGTCAAATATCTGTTATTATAATGTATTTTGGGAAGTTTTTAAGCGCTTAGCCCCATACAGCGCCTCAGCCCAGCAATTATGGCGCGCACCACCTGTCAAATGCAACTGGCGACACTCCCGTTTCGCGCCAAACTAATTATATAACAGACTCAAAACAAAAAGTAACCGCACGAAAAATGTCGCCGTATTCAATTTAAATTCGAACTCCTTTTGAAAACGCGAATTGGTTTTTATTAACTGCCAGCGGTGGTCTTACTCGTATTATGTTTTGGGAAAATTAAAAGGTACGTTGGTACCTCCAATACCTTTGTTGCTGCAATTTTTAACTTTTGAAAAAACATAACATATTTTTCCGATTGCGAATCCATTGTTTAGGTTCGTATCATATTATTATGTTATCTTCTTTTGATTGGATGAATCTCATAATAATAAGACGAAGTCAATCAGGCTGTCCAGGTGCACAAACTTCATGTGCCATAAAAGTGTTCTTTCGTCATTATAGATAGATACTCGTATTGTGCACGTCTATCCATAATGTGAATATCAAAACGAACCCGTCAACATTTTATAATTAAAATTAATTGTATTTTACCACTTCCTTTTCAAATTAATGCCAACGGCACAAACATTTTTTTGCTTACAAGGATTCATTCGACAAATACAGACATTTAATTAATTTAAATTTAAAAGGAGTAGGTAAGTAATCCTTCAGTGTAGCGGCTTTTAAGTAGCATTCGTTGTATTAAATTTGCAGACTGAAGGAGAAAAATCGGATGCTTGCGGCTTAAACAAGATTTAATTTGTGTCCATTAATAAAGATGATGCGGACGTTACCCTTAAGGCTGTTATATTTTTGTTTCACATCTACCCTCATTCGTTCCACCAATGCGTAACATTTAGTCCTAATGCTTACGACATAAGAATAAAAATTGATTAACCTTAGTATGAACTAAATATGCGTTTTTTGCAAACCTGGTTCCCAGTGGATTATTCATGAAATGCAAGATGGTTGTATTTTAAGAATATATTTGATCGTATCGAGAACTCGATAGTGTTTGGTGATCGAAATTTGATCGCTGAGGTGTTTCGCACGAGAGATAAATAAAATTAATGCTTATTTAAATTAATAGCTTTTGATGAAATCAATATGTATTGATACTCGTACCCAGACGCTTACTAATTTTCAAATTAAATTTTTATCTGAGTCATCTTAAATAGGCACTTGTTTAGGTGACATTTAATTAATACTTCTAGTTATAATGAATTAATTTTCATATAAAAATTCCTCATATTAGTCATTTACTTATTTTATTAAAAAGAAAGATTCTCAATATGTCCAAACTACAAAGTCATTACAGCGTTAGTTAATTTATATTAACTACTTAGGTCTCACTTAATTTCGTGTCTCAAAAGTAGGCACGAACATCTTTATGAAACAAATATAAAATGAAATGAAAAAAGGAGACACTTTATGAATAAAATTCCGCTATACGTTAGTAGATATTCTTTCATTCATTACAATCAGCTCTATCACAAGGTCATTGTTGTCTTTTCTTTCAAATGGTGTAAGGCTACCACCACACTGTCCAAGTAGATTGACAGACTTCATATGCTTATGGTAGTTCACTGTCCCCGAAAATACTTAAACCAACCCCGTCTTATCGATTGAAAGACCATTTCTATTAGTATTAGTGGTATTGGATGTTATGAAATGTAATTAGGAACGTTTAAATTTTATCAACACTACAACGAGTTATTTATCTTAATTAAGATCGCTACTCGCAACAGGATATACATAAATTAATTACTTATCTTATCACCCTTGTCAATTACTTGATTTTGTCTAAATATGTAAAGGTCAATTGCCCGCACCTACGACTGTTCATCGCTCGATAAAAAATCGACTGGGACTTAATCTATTTTGTTGTGTTCGTAATTGTCAGGACAAGGATTGTAATTTGTACGAAAGTTGACCTGAAGAGACCTTTAGGCGGCCTAAAAAGGTTCAACCATCGCATAGGAGAAGCGTGCTAGTGTAACCTTAACGATTGTGAGCCTATAATATAGTTGTGAGCCTATATTACAATAAAAAGACGAATTCTCAAAAAATCTCTTCTCTTCTCTTCTCATCGATGTATATTGCCGTGCCCTACAGGGTTCATTTTAATTATGATTGCAATAAATAAATGAAATGAAATGAAATGAAATGAATTATATAATTATTTTGTGTACATGGTAACAGTGCTACTTTTGCATTTATTTGACTTGTACAATTTATAGGCATCTAACAAGGTCATTACGTCATGAGATTACAAATAATTACGAAACAAAGGCTATTGAAAATGTGAATTGTTTCTATGCTTCTGTATTTGTTATACATTTATACACCGGACCGGATGTATGGTCTATTGTTCTTGATTGTCTATGGTTAATATTGAACGGCCTTGTCCCACAGAGGGCGGTAATGGTAGTGTGTTAAAAGGTGTTATTATTGTGGATATACTCGTAACTATATTCACTCTCGGCAATTTTAGTCGGACCCTTTATTTACTTGATAAAATCAGAACAGAGTTGCGTACAATGTAAAATCAAACTATTTAATTTGTCTTTTAGTCAAGTGACTGATAAATAACCTTCAAATTTTTAGAATAGGTAAAGAGAACAAAAGAGTTATATTAGCAACATTTAAATCATTCCGTTGTGCGGTTACAGCCCAGTGGCTATCGAACTCGCCTCTCTCTCGAGCGGTCCGGGTTCAAACCCAAGCTGCACGCACCAATGGCTTTTATAAGTTACGAGTATGTGGGATTTAAGAAATTAAATGTCACTCGCTATAACGATGACGGACACATCGTGAGGAAACCTGCATGCCTGAGAGTACATCATAATGTTCTCGAAGGCATATGAAGTCTGCCAATCCGCACTTAGCCAGCGTGGCGGACTAAGGCCTAATCCCTCCCATTCTGAGAGTAGACAAAGAAAGGGTTGTAATGAAATCATTCCGGCATGTCATTTTAAAATTGTATATCCAGATGCATTTTATGTCAGCGTTAAATCAAAGTCCGGTCAAATCCGGCTGGGCCACTTGTATCTGCTAGGAACTTTACTCTCCATTAAATACATCTGTTGGTTCCCCCAATGCCCCGCAGTTTCCGCGTTGCCGATTAAGACGCTGTAGACCCGCCGAGACCGCGCTTGCTAGTTTTTTGAATCCATGGGAAACATAAAAAACAGTGATTTAAAATTCTAAAAATAATATATGTCTTATTTAAGAATCTGTCGAACATCCAGTCGGGTTCAGTAACACAATTAGATTAACTTTACTCGATATAAAAAAATCCCAAAGTTACCCCTTTTTCTAATGTTTAATCTATCTTATCAGCTACAAAACAAACGTTTAATTTTTATTTTTATATGAATGAAAAGATAGTAAGATTGTCTAGATCCAGTCGTAGATTTTATCTAGATAAAATGATTAAAATAATTACTATGTTGAAATATCTATCAAATGCGCGAGAAATCCAAGCAGCCCAATCGCGAGTCATACTTCAGTCGCGCGTCGGCGCTCTTAGACGGTGGACCTGTGTCAGTTTTTTCCGCGCAATCATATATTTAATCCGTCAAATTCAGCTCATAGCTCATGTCAATAAAATGCCACAGTAAAAGTAAAACAGTAGTTGGTAGGTGGTAGAGCCTATAGGGAACCAAATAGGTTTTATATGAAAACTAATTGGTTCCATATAGAGTTCGCCCGGGGCAGTACCACCGCCCGCCACGGTACCTAGTACCATTTCTGCCGTGTAATAATTGTTTTTAAAGCAATTATGGTCCGGTTGGAAAGGTGTGGTTTCCGGTTACACTTCTTTAGAGGCGACCATCTTAGTCCTCAAGGGTACAGTCACAGTTGTCATGGGCGGCAGTGGAAGGGTGGTGCTGCAAGCTCGTTTGCTATCCTGTACCCATTAAAAAAAATTTGTGTGTACTTATGTACACGCGTTAGAATTTATACTTCTTTGTATAACCTTTGCAAGAACAACCTGCACTGTCGATGTCTTATTTCAATCACCATGACATTGACGTTGTCACAAGAAGAACAACTGAAAATAAATAATTTTCGAGGTGGGAACTAGGCTATACCTAAAAGGTATTTAATACATTGAAAGTTTTATTATAACGCATTAACTATCTAGTTAAATAAAGTTTATTTAAATATCACAAAAAATCACCGGAATGAGCCCGCAGACTTTGACAATTGAAAGTGTACACTGTCAAACCATTTTTTGACAATGTTGACTATAGCTAAATTTTTTACACTTTATTACTTCAATTCTTAATTTATTATATAGTTGACGTTTTGATTTCTTTTTTTTATATTTCTTCTTTCCAATATAGTGCATTCTCACGTATTCATATTTTTCAATCACAGCTTTCAGAAAACTTACTCTGTGGTTAAATATGGCTAATTACTCTAGAGAATGTTGATGGATTTCTTTAAAAATATTAATGTTTATGAAACCTAACAACATCTCCAGGAATTCTAGAATAAATTAATTGTATTATACTAAAAATCCAAATCAAACTAAACATATTTAAATCTATACATATATAAAAGAAAGTCGTGTTAGTTACACTATTTATAACTGAAAACGGCTGAACCGATTTGGCTAAAAATTTGTGGGGAGGTAGCTTAGAACCAGGATACTTTTTATCACGTTCCGTTTGATTTTTTTTTATGTCAGTTGAAAATTTGACAATTTGAATTTTTGAAGTCGACAGGTGTGTTTGTTTCGAGTTTCTATAGGCTAATAATTGAGCCGATATTATCATTAACAATACCATACTGCGACCAAGACGGTCAAATCTTTACTGACAAAGACGCAATGCAAATAGGATTCGAAACATTGCGAATCAAAGGACTGAAGAAGAACAACAAATTGTTCTTGAAGAGCGCTTGTTGTAGTATGGCTCAACAAGTTCTCAATCACAGTGGATTAAGTTTCCACAATGTGCCCAAGAAGTAAACTCTATTAAAAGAAGGTGAGAAATGGCATTCTGCTTAGCAAGATACCTTGTTACGACGCAATTATTGGACAATGTAACGTCAATTCTAATTTCAAACGCAATTGTATTCAAGAGTATGAAACCAAATAACACTCAAGATGTGATTGGAATCACATTGATGTTGGACAATAATTGATGTTGTTTTCAAGAGAAAGAGTCCTGATCTGGCACCGTATGACTTATTTTGTTTCGTATAATAAATTTCCTATTTAATCCTATCCTATATTATATTTCTCTAAAATAAAAATCTGCTGAAAGGGATACAGTTTTTATCGCTGGAAGACGCGCTAACAGCGTTCGAGAAGGCAGTGGAAGGGGTGTCTGCGGCGACTGGAAAAAATGTTTCGAAAATTGGTTCAGACCCATGAAACTTTGTAAAGAGGATGGTGGAGGGTTCTTTGGAAAGATTTAATTAAAATATTTTATCCATAGAAGTTAGTTTTTTAGTTTCTCTAAACTTTCTTTGTGTTCCACGTACACAAATAAATAAATATTTATGAACAATCCCACCACGTTAACCTAGTCCCGTGGTAAGCTCGTTTATATTACAGAAACAAATGTCTTGTCCAAGGCGGGATTCGAACCCGGGAACCCTTCCTTGGGTGTCGGCCGTCAAACATACAATATAATAAAATAAAGGTATAGAATATTAAGATTAAGAATATTAGATATTATAAAATTGTACCATTTGAAGTAAATACACTTTTTTACAAATAAATATTTTTGCATTTGTATTATCTTTCCTTCTGTTAGAATACTGTAGTCATATTGATATCACTGTACTGTGACATCTGTGCTACGGCCGCCTGCCGAACTTTTGGCGTGTAACACATTGACAGCTCCCCGCGGATTGCCCCGCACCTCACCCCCTCAAATCGGCTCGAACGCCGGAATATAGGGCCTTAATATAAAAGCCATTGATGGCAAAACACCTCACAGATAATAGTGTCGGTATTTACTCGTAGTTAATCGAAGCAGAATGTGGTTATAGTCGAAATGAATTCTGGATATAGGAAGTACAAGACTGAATGGAATAATGGTTGGGTTGATCAGCAGTGGTCCAGTCAAGTTCAATGCATACTATGCATTGAACTTGACTGCTACTTATATCATATTTTCTTGAATACGTAGGTATATAAGCCTGAATGGCTTAGGCGTTATTGTGGATACTACACAGTTTCGAACGTTGAATCTTAAGTCAAAATAAAATATTACTGCTACTACCATTTGACTCTGGCATCTGACTAGTATAATTATGATAATATTATATATTATATGAAATCAATTGAGACTTGGCACATTTTAACATATGTAATGTATAACAATTTGCTTGGAATGATAGTCAGTGCGGATGAAGTCTAAAATATAGAAATATTGTATGTCTCGTGATATTTCAGAACATGGGCATTTGAGGCCACGACCTTGGTGATGAAGTCTGACTAGATTAAGAAAAGAACATTCGATTTTTGTAACGTAATAAAATAAGTCACCTTGGCAGGCATATCATTATTTTCTTATTAAATATAAGCAATGAAGTAAACCTCAGCAAACAATTATGTTTCGGGCATTTTCAGAGAAGGAATTTGTTGTTTTACGAGTATATAATTATTAATTAGATTAAAGCAACAACATTAAAAAAATTATAAATATATTACTTACCAAGTACACAATACGCCTTTTCTTTTTAAATTTTAACAACCATTTAGTATATTATGGGCCCCTCGCACTAAACGCAATCGCGCGTTGGCCACGGCCATTGATACCGCGTTGGACGCACGATTTACCAGTACGCGCTATTTACCGCCCACTAGGAGTCCGTGATCGATGTGCGGATGTCCCGCGACTTTTGTTTTTAGAGCCACTTTGGCTCTCGCTGATATATCGCGTTACACTCGAACGCGTCTTTTATATTGTGCGGAAAGCCTAAATGGGCTGGCGACGGTTTAATACGTTGTAGTTAAAAAGATTAAAGCTTTGGATGTAGAGATGTTATTGTTCAAAGTTATTGCTAGAATTTGTCATTAGTTTTACCTCAGAATATTGGATTCTGATTTACAAAATAAGAAATAAAATATTAAAAACTTTTTACCTGATGAATGTTTAAAAAATAATATGTATACGAACATGATGATAAAGAATACAGGATTGAAAACCGATATAACTGGTTTCAAATGACACTTTATTACATCATCTTTAAGATTTAAGATAGCAAACGTGCTTGTACTACAGTGTGCAGTTAGCTATCCACTGCTGCCCATGACATGGGCGATCCCAATCTTACTGATAAATTGGAGGACCTAATCCTCCAGGGAAAAATAGGCTCTCCCTGTGTTCTCTACCGTATTTACCATGATGAGTGCTTGGAGGAACTACATAAGCTAATACCACCAACTACTCATTCAACTCTCTCCAGTTCTGTAGGAAACGGGTAGAACCGGGTGCATCCTCTAATTTACAACCTTTTTGTAGATCAACAAAGAAAATTAAAATACGTTGATGATACTATAACTCTTAGACATAAGAATTAACGTTTTCATTGACAGTAATAGCAACCTTAAGGACAGGCAACATGATGCGATCTAAAGAAAATCGATAGCAGCGCCGCACTAACGAGAAAATTCACAAGTGGCGGTCAATTTGTTCTAAAGAAAGGATCCGTTGGAACAAACTGCAAGGAATAAAGTATCAGCGTGTAGATATAAAGAACGAAATACACAACGAAGCAAAAAACTTCCAACTAATTACTACGCTATAAGGCGCCTAGTTGGGTCGAAACGGGATTTCACTAAGCACACGATATCGAATGTAGGTAAGTAAGTGGCGGTGACAGGAAAGTAGTCGAACTCACTATCACTCGAGGGATGTGGGTTTAAATCGAAACGGCATAATATGCGATTTAAGATTTTAAATGCTGTAATAGTGACGGAAAATATAATAAAGAAACCTGGGTGTCTGAAAGTTGTCTATCATGTTCTCGAATTCATGTGAAGTCTTCCAATCTGCCATGGTGGAATATGGCCTAATCCCTCTCGTCCCGATAGGAGACAGAAAGGACAAATTCAAATTCAAATTCAAATTCAAATTCAATTTATTTGCAGAATGAGGTCAGGTAGTTGTTACAAATGTAGGTCAAAAGTAGGCACGCTTATTCTTACCTATTTTAGGCATGCAAAATATTTAATTCTATAAACCTAAGTACATGTTAAGTATGTTTACATTAAAATCAAATCAAATCAGACCTCTTAATTTAAATAACTAATAAACTAAATAACTAATAAACTAAATAATAAATAACTAAATAACAAATAAAGGGTTATGGTGGTGGTAGTTCGAATGTATCTGTAGAAAAAGGTGTGCTTTCACCTCTTAACATCTTGACTTTACCACACTTATTGTGCTTATAACGTTTATCTTTAGATAGCATCCAAGATAAATAATAATAAAAACATCTTCATGAAAAAACATCTACCCAACACACAGAAACTACTGTAGATTTAATGCATTTAATTCCACTCACACGATAAAAAACAAAAGGGCCACTCCAGTTGCGGTCGCCGTATAACTTTTGTGAACCCTGAATCAGTTTGACGTCAATCAGGAATTCCCTAATCCCGCGATGTCACCGTATTTGCCGAGTGCCGCATCCATAAAGAGACCAGTTTTTTATACTTCGGACGAGTCTCCATAGTTTTTGCTTCGAGCTCTCAGCTTGTCCGCGGCGTTTTTACACGATGCGACGACCAGCAAACGTTTTTTGCGGAAGCCCAAACTCATTTCAGCTCGTCAAGCACCCATATATTTCAGCTCGCCGACCACAGACGTAATTGATTGAATTCTGTGTAAATAAGCCATATTTTTGTGTGGGATCTTTTTGCTGCGTACTCGTTAAAAAGAAATATTAGTGGCTCTTGCGGCGACAATTCAGTTTGAGAACATTTTTTTTAGCTAAGATCGTTAGCTCGAAAGGTATTTACGATGAAACGACTAAAGAGGCAGCTTTAAAGGCAGAACAGTTGAGATTTACTATAGGTACTCTAAAAAGTTTCTAAACAAAATTTTTATATTTTACGCCTGGAAAGAGGCATTATTACTTGCATGCCAACGCTTAAAACATGATCTATGGATAGTGTTCTAAAGAGATATTCCGTCATGGAAAAGAATTTTATGAAACTAGTGTTTAAAGCGTAACGAAAAAGTAACGTTTAAATTGATATAGAAATGTATAAAATATATTTGCCGGTACTAAATCGTGATGGTATCTATAATCCCTTTAATTTATTTATTTTGCAAAGATACCATCAGAGTTTTTATCATTCGATGCCTCACCGTAATTCAATCGGATACCGTTTTCATTTAAACCCTACTTAAATATATACATGTATGGGCTTCTCATTTTATTTTCAGAACTCGATTTGAAATGGCAAAAGATGGCGATTCTTATCATGTTACAACTCGCATCGTATGAAACGATTTATCGATAAGGGAACCAATCATCGGTTGCACGGAAGGCGTGAACTTGACGACTGAGTTATGACGATTATAAATCGACTAAAATAAACAAATTAAACAATCGATGTTTCGCTGATTTGGATCGCCATTCAATTTAACTTACGGTTTTGTACGTATATTGAGAAGTAAGTATTGTAACAACATCTATAGTACCTATAAGATACCGTCACGGTAGGTAGGCTATTAGAAAAAAAACAATTAGGTAGGTAAGTTCATAATATGTTTGTTTAACAAAAATATTATACTTAATTATATTTTTTTACAATAATTTCACAAATTTTGATTTTATTAAAATCGATCCACAGACACATGCTAAATCTAAATTGGCGTTAACATTTGCTTGATACACAAAATTCATTTCCATCGGCAAAATTGTATATTATTGACTTATATCTATTAAACCATAAACAAAATTGGCTAAGAATTATTACTATACTCGTAGTAGATATACTATTATGATTACAATTAGTATTTAACTTAGCGCAAATCTCTTCAAACCCAAAGCTGCAATACGAACATTCGCGGGATCGGGCGGCTCTGAACAAACGGTGATTGAGATCAATATCGCAGTTTTAATAAAACAGATGGGAAACGGCTTCCATATCCGGCGCTCCGCTTTTTGCGGCAAAAAATGTAGCCCCTCGAAAAAGCAGTGATAATAGAAACAACCAGCGTCGTTCGAAGGGGTTATCTTGTTTTTATTTGCAGCGAGGTCTTTCTGAACGCGTTAAAAGGAAACAACTCGGCGTTGCGTGGGCGGGATTATACAAGCGACTATCTGTTCCAATTTATACGGATACAAGAAAGACGTATCAATAAAGTTCAATAAGTGTGCGCTCGACTTTATCCAGTCTCGGTTTTGTTTCTAAGGTAATTTATGTTCGCTTAAGTAAGGTGATGTTGAATAGCGTTGCGTTTCTAGGCGCATGTAATTTGAATTGAATTCGGTGCATTTAAATAAAATTAATTTCAATGAGCAATAAGTAAAAGTTCAGGACGTCATAAAAATCTTTCTTCTGAGACTACTAATTCACACTGGCTAAAACTTGAGGTCACGTTAAACATATTCTATTTAGAGTAAGTACCTACGTATCTACAGAATCCAATAAGAATTCATTTACAAGTTTTACTATTTGTGACTACATTGACTGCAACTATGGTTCAGTGGAGACTACTACACTTCAAACGATCCTCTCATGACATACTACGTAAAATGTTTGCGTGTATTTTAGTGGTCTGGAGCAATAGCATTGCTAATTTCGTAGTTATTTTTTTAAATAATTGAACTGCTCATATTTTTGCCATTTGCCGGCAGAGACCGGTACAGCACACTTGGCCAAGACCACTAAAATACTAATCGATACCTACTCAATAATACCTTACTTTATATATGACTCAAAATTTTATCACAGTCCAGTTACTTTCTAGTCGAAGTGTCTTATCAACAGATTTGAGTATACGTTTCGAGAACTATAACTCAGGAACAGGGACATTCCAGCTATCGTGAATGATAATAAGATCGTAAACACGGACTCTAATACGCCCTTACCTCTTTATCTCATACGAGTTTATTACGCCAAAAGGGTGCGAGTAAAAAACTATAAAACTAGGGTCTTTGCCCTCGAGATATTTGATTTTAGTAGCAGAGCAGTGACTAACTCCATACGGCATCCACCGTATCAAACTTAGAACCTTCTCACACATCAGTAAGAACTGAGAAGGTTTGATTAGGTATAACCTCAACCTTCTCAGACCAAAGTCGTAGCGTAGATCAAAGATGAAAATGGCTTAATTTCATAATGGCACATTTCGTGACAAATTTGCGTGTTACCTCAGCACGCGAGCCGCGACGTACCTACTTAAATGATAACTCCTCGTCATTAATCTGTTGAATGACCTGCGAAACGGCTGAACATTATTAAAGAATTCCGCAGAACACTACTCATTGTAGAGGTTATTTGTTACTTAATTACACAAAGTACATATAAGTAACTAGCTTTTGCCCGCGGCTCCGCCCGCGTGGTCAAAGGGAATTAACAATGAGTTGTTTATCATACATGACATATTTGTGGTGGATGAATAGTGACAGTTCCACAATTAAAAGATACTAACTACTTAACCACTATACTAACTACTTCTAAATTGTTCTAACGCCATCTATTAACAATATCCGGAACTAAATATCTAGCAAATAACAAAACATCGATATCTTCCCATGGGGATGTTTTACCGCGGTAAAAAGTAGCCTACGCCACTCTCCACCCTCCTCACTATCTCCACACACAAAAACCATACCATATAATAGCTTCGTTGCGACGTGAAAGCCGGACAAACAAACAAACAAACAAATAAATAAATAAACAAACACACTTTCACATTTATAATATTAGTATGGATATGGATGATACAAATATATATCCATTGGAATTCGTATCAAGGATTGACTCAAATTACCTCACTATGGTCACAGAATACATAATAGTACAACTATTGTTTAAGTCTGTTATTAGGCTGTCTTAGGTCTGTATTACTGTATGACTTGGAACCTGGACCTGTTAAGGAGCTAATGACTGCGTAAGTGCTGCCACCCATTAGCATACCGCCGCTGTGGCTGTGGGAGAGGCTCGTCCAATAGTGGGACTATGGATTGCAGTTCAGCTTCTTTATGTATCGCTTGCAACACATTAATGGATAACTGGATTATTATACACAAATTCAATGACACGAGTCTCTGACAGAGTCCATCGCTGATAGTTTCGCCTTAAAAGTGACGTTTAAAAAGTCGAAGAAAATGTTATTATAATGTAGATTTCGAACATGGGTGTTTTATAAACTTGAATGTCACCAACTCGACCTAGCCATTGCGTGTCAGTCCGCACGCACGCTGTCAAATGATAACTCCCCGTCCATCATTCACAGAAGAATGGACCTGCGGAGTACTTGCCTTGTTATGGCCTTCGCAGATAAGCTTTTCCCGACGGAATTAGTAATTCATAGCGCTATAAAACCACTAATAGCCGCGTTGGCGTGTATTTAAACAAAGGAATGAATAAGCTGTGAATGGTCAAGTATTTTTATTTTTTAATTCTAGTCGCTAGCTTATTTTGTTTGCTGGGACAGTTTTAAAATTGGAATGCCTAACTGAATGTAAGTAAATAGTTGGAGACTAGTAGAAATAGAATGTACGGCAAAATACTAAATATATCTTCATGTTGGAAAAGTGTCCCTGAATTATTACAAGATTAATAGATCTATAGTGTGTTTGTTCAAATAATATGACCACTGAGAGGAACTATTCTTATAAGTCATAGCAGTACCTATGTTATGCTAGTATGACTACCGAGAAACGGCCCAATATGTCGTTATTTTTAATAAAGATCAAACATGTGTGTGGATAATAATGAAAGGATACATTATTATTAATAACTTTTATTGTATAGACAAACAGGGCGGAGCAAGTCCAAATAATAATGGTTGTGCGAGATATGGGTTTGATAGATGTGGTGAGTGCAAAGTCCAAAGTTATGTTGTAAAGATATGAGATTCCCGCTATAAATTATATTTCTACTTTGCACGGGATTTATGCAAAAACAAATAACGTCTCGCCGTAATTTTTCTTTGTGGTCAAATGTCGCTTACGTGCTTCGGTGGAATTGAACGTTCGATAAAAGGGCACCTAATAACACATATTAGACCCTAGACACAAGATCAATTCACTGACAGAAAATATTAAATGCCACACACACTAGATTAGTTAACTAAAGATATAAAATACATACATACGAAAAACATAACAGACCTGGCGTCGGGTAAAAATAGGTAACATATGGCCAGGTAGTATATAATAGCGTCCATAACCCAATTTCATGGGCGCTACCGTGCTTCGGAGGACACGTTAAGCCGTTTCCTTTTAGTTAGGCACAGAAGGTGTAGTAAATTTACTCTCAAGCTAGATTAAATACATAGAATACAATGGCTGGTGACCAGCCAACCAAATTTAGAATGGCTTATAGCAGGACATAAAATAGAACAAGTTTTAATTTATTGTTCTGACACAAAAAATAATGTCTCGTCTCTATATGTGTACAATATGTGTCTAAATCTAAAAACTCGCTAATTGAACTAAAATGTAATGTATTTTTTTTTCTTTTAATTATTGCATTGTCTTTGGTCATTGATATGTGTCCAAAGTTTCAAATTGAAGCGACGTTTTGAAGTGGGCGAAAATCACGTTCATAGATTCCGTTACATACATACATACCTACATACCGAGCTAATAACGGCATGTTTAAAGAAGTATGATGAAATAATGATAAATTATAGGATTATGTAGTTAAAAAATAAAACCCTGTTAGTTTTTGCGGCAGTTAATCGTAACATTTTTGTGTCATGTAACTGACCATATTCGATATCTGATAGCGTTATTATCCAATCAGATTAAAGCAGTGGTTGCAAACCTTTTCATGAAAATTTCGACAAGAAGATTGGTATAGGTACCACTTAATAAAGAAGTCGTTAAAAGGAAAATTTATTGTTCAAAATTGTACACATTATTGCAATAAACATTTGTTTGTTCTCGCGTGCCCCAGCAGGGGTGAAGGCGATAACTTAAAATTAATATTCTGTCAGCGAGAACGATTTTCGGCGCGCACTTACTTATGAGTTTATGCTATCGCAAAGATATGATCGCGAAAACGTTGTGACGTTTCTTCTGTTTATTTCGGGTTCCACAAATCGTGTGTAATAGCTGTTTGAAATTTTAGAACTTTTGTGTTCTACCTATCGCTTGATATTTCTGCCAAAATGTGTGGCCATATAATTAAGAATAGAATAAACATATTTAGAAATACACCTAGGGACGCTTCACAATACAAATGTTCCTTTTCAAAGTTACGACCAGTAGTTTCTATTAAATTGCCTACACTGCACACGTGATACTCAACTGGTTCGTAATTCTCTGTAGGTATCCTCTTAAATCCTTTATTGTTCTATCTCAGTTGTATGTCCCAACGAATGTAGTTGCACTGCGAATAACATTTCCTTGAAATGGTTTCTTCTCCGCTTACTTTTAAACTTGTTTCTAATTTTAGCTTTAGGTTTTTTCTTCTTGTTATTAGTGGTTAGTAGTTTCTGGTAATCACACTGAAATATGAATGACATTTTAGAAGGTATTTGTCAAACAGATTGACATATTTATATGATCTAGATACGCGGAAGCGTCTCAAGGTTACTTAATTAATTCTTGTAGGCTTTCTTTTGGAGGAGTTTTTTTTATTTCTTGGTATAATTTTAGTAACATTTTTGTACAGGTGATTTTTGTTTAGGCCGTAATGGACAAATTATTTAAGTCTTATTATATGAAAAATTTCATGCCACAATTTAAATTTCAGTAAGTTTTCCAATATAATATTACTAGATAATACTTTTGTATATAAAATGTACTTAAATGTAAAATGTTAAAATTTAATGTACAAATAAGTGCGTATAACTAGAGCGGAGCGACTTCTTTATACTATGGTATAACATTTTGAATGGACGAATGAATGATAACGAATACATCACACAAACCATAGATACATACCTACCTACTTACAGTTCTGTTATTACCGCACTTAGAAGATATCTCATGAAATTAGTTATTGCCTATTAGTAGCTGTGTGCTGCGGTGAAAAAGTTAGTCAAGCTCAGAATTATACTGCAACCAAATCTATATGATTCTTTCTCAATCCATTATATAACAAAAACAGTGCTACAAGTATTTAGTATTATTAATATTCAGTTCACAACACATAATGAGATTTATTTACAAAAAATACCATTCCTTACCGACTGTCATGAATCTGATATTAATAAACATAAACTCTCACATGAGATGGCGCGATAACGGACGGAATATGTTTAAGTTATGCGATCCTGTTGTTTTATGATTTCACTGTATTTTGCCTTATATCAAAGTCAGTAAAGTTTTAAAACTAATGTGTGAGATCCACGAATGATAACAAACCACTTGTTTGACTAGAGACGACAGAGCGATGAAACAACTTCAACAGTTTTATATTATGAATCTTGTGTAGGCGCGCGGGAAATTAAGGGTCTCAATTGACATTTCTTAAATCAATGCATTGTTCTGAGTATATATACCTATACTGATCTGAGTATATATGCATATACCCTACCTACTATGTTAAAAATTGGTCAAATTTCGCAAAAAATATTTGTAATATTTAAAATCTACAGAATTGCTTTTTTCTAATAATTATTAGACTAATAATTTACATTGCCATTCTATTTCTTTATCAACATAAAATAATTTTAGCTACAATATGAAACATATTGTATCTAAAATTATTAGAAATTTTAGCTACAATGCTTCATATTTAGAAAATGATTAATTGAAACTACCAGGGAAATATTTGTAGCAATAAAATACGATCACAAATGTATCACCTTCTTCTTCTTATTATTTGCCATCGGCACATAATACATAAAAGTACAGCTATTAGTTATGGTTTACCGCTCACTCGCTCGAGGTCAAAAAGAGAGACGTCACACTACACTGCGACAATATGGCTCTCTTCTTGTGATTTCTCGGAAGACCCAGTTGAATCCTCACTTTTTGTTTTGACGAGATGAGGGTGTGGAAAAATGTAAGTATGTAAATAAATATCAAACTTTTATGATATATGATATTACGTTGTGTCCTGAGAAATGAAAATGTTACTAAAAATATGCACAAGGATTTAAATTATTTTGCAATTGTGAGTCTATTATAACACTCTCATAAGATTATCATGCACGGGCAAAGGAAAGACATCTATGTCTATTCTATCTTAAAATTCGAATTGATTGCCACCATACCTCATATAAGTAACTAGAAAATATCTGATAAATTTCTTAAATCTTACATAGCTAATAAGAAACTAGGCTCATTGGTTGCTTGGTTTGAGAACTGAAAAAAGAAATGTGCAAGTGTCACAGTCTGCATGTTACTTTGCTGCTGTATATCGATAATATAATAGATAACACACATTTATAATCTCTGTTTTAAAAACCTGATTTTTACGTGGGTAACTCCTTGTAATGTATATAATATCATTGGGTAACTCAACTTACACAAGTTAGACATTGCTGACATAATATTATGTATACATACTTATTTAATAGGACATTTACAAATATAAAAATAAATTATAATAAACTACAACAGAACCAGTTTTAATTCAAACAATTATTGCATTCTCCAATATGCAATACTATCCTGTGAGCATTGACTGTTGAAGGCGATAACACCTAAAATGGCATGCACGAAGTACCTTAAATGGCATAATCTTCATCGGGATTTTCACCGCCAGTGCAATGTAAAGTAGGTCTCATGCACAGTCCACTGTTTCAATATCTGATGGCTTGCTCACTTTTAATTATTAAACTCAGAATCATGTTTGCGATCAACTATCCTCACATCCTTTATCAAGTTTCCGAACTGTCTTATACCAATATTAGTAACCGAACTAGTAGACAACTTAGTACGTACAAGTTCTTGGATAATGGAGAAGTATATTAGGTAATAGCAAGCTTACTCCACACTGATAACTATTTAGGTCAGAGTAGATTGAGGATTTTGCATGCAATGCCCTCCAACTTAGTGACCTCGTTGTACCTATAACAGCAGCAATAAAACCGTTAACAATTGTGCTTTTACTATAAATTCTATTGTTTTTTTAACAATTTTCTAATGGAATCAAATTATATAAAATTGTATCTATTTTACAGAATGTATATGACACGTAGAAGGTAAAAAAATGGCGGTCACTGGTTTTGATATAAAATAAGTAAATTTATCGATACCCTCTAAAATGTACAACCCTCAAAATGACCCTATAGATAAACTTTTTATTACGACGCGCGGTCTAATTTGTTATACAATGGATGATTTTTTTTTTTTATCAGTGGCAAAGGGTATTCGGCGAAAATAAATTTGAATATTTTTAGAATGTAATGCTTTCGTTCCTATCGACGGATTGTTTCGGTACATGGCCTCATAAATGAAATAGTTTAAATTTCCTTTTAAAAGGGTTAAGAGTTTTTACAAGAGTTTTGTGTAACTTCTTAAACTGATTTTATAAATTGTAAGACCTTCTTACAGAGCATTTATGAGGAATGAATTACAAAGCCATAATCATCTTTTATTACATCATTATTACTAGTTAATTTTATGGGTTTAAGATAATAAACTAGCAGGCAGTACCACCCATCCCCAATACTAATAAGAGTCTTGTTCGAAGTGACGATGTGCGAAGCTGTGTGTATGTCTATGATACGAGTACGTACCTACTCGTAAAATAAAGACGGTCACATGAAAATTGTTAAGGACTAAGATTACTTAGAATATTATTTAATACACGGCAGAAATGGTATTTTGTACTTAGCGATAGTACTCCCCGGGTCAGCCTAAAAATATTGTAAAGACCAATTTTTTAAAATAACATATTGAAACATAAAGTACATGTTCGTAACATGTTCGGACTTTAAGAAGTCCATGTAAGTATGGATTTTCCACTTTTGAAGATTTTTAAATGTTTTGTTACCTACACATGCGGATGAATTAATTCAGTATCATGCTCCTACAGTAATGATATGCAACGCGGGGGCATTACAAATGTACGACATTAATAAAATGCCTACAAAGAGAATATCTCATGAGCAGCGGCGATTATAAAGAATTTTCTGCGAATTGCGCAGATATTCTATTGGAAATAAAATGATAATGTTACTTTGTATCTTATTTATATAGAATGATACTTATATCATTAAATTGTGTGACATGATTCGAAAATCCTATTAGAAATTATCCTGTTAGAAATTGTTACCTACCTCTGGTCGTAGTAATTAAAAGTAGCTCACAGATTTTTCCGAACCTTGTATGCGATAGAAAAACTACGATGGCAAAATAACAGATCTCTCTTAAAAATATATTTTAACATAACATTACCTCACGCCTGTATTTCCCTGATGGGATAGGCAGAGGTGTGTTGTAGTGCACTCACTTTTCACCAGTTATGACTAGGTTAGGCTTAGCCTATTGCCATTTCATCATCAGAACCCTTTCTTTGCCCCACTTTTGTGTACAGGTCTCCTCTCAGAATGGGAGGGGTTAGTTAGTCCACCACGCTGGCCAAGTGCGGATGGCAGACTTCACATGGCCTTCGAGAACATTATGATGAACTCTCAGGCATGCAGGTTTTCTCACGATGTGTTTCCATACACCGGGCTCAAAACGGGAAGACATCGTTAGGAAACCTGCGTGAAATCAATCCACACTTGTCCAGAGTGGTGGACTATTATCCCTGCGATTCCAAGAGGAGAACTGTGCCCAACAGAGAGTCAATAAAAGGGTTATGAAGATGGCGTTACGAAGTTCGCTTTCACATTTCACCACCTTTCTCTAATCGAAAGTAAGATGCATACGAGTAGCTCTTGATATACTTGTATGGTCTTGAACTACCGCTTTTCAGATTCCCGTGGCTATTCTCGGAGCCACACAAGCGTTATCGCGGTCGCATCGTACGGAGATTAAGGCTGTGGCGGAGGCGAATGCATCGTCATGCCTCCGTTTAGAGTCCAAGCAATGAGCGATGTGAAAGGAAGAATAATAATGCTTTGATTTTTTAAAAGCTTTTATTTAACTTCACTCGTATGTATTCATGTAAGTATGTCCTGGAATCTTGCAATCAATATTTCACCCACTTCCACTGAAGCTATCGAGCTGAAATTTGTCACACATTTTTGGTTCCGATGACAATGCATGAAAATAAAATAAAAAAAATTTAAAAAGCTTTTTAAAAAAAAAAATGTTATAACGGTATAATTATTTACTTTTAATTTAACCTATTATAGCTAAGTAGCTCGTATTCTATACTTTGCCCGGTGTATTGCAATAGGCGATCAAAAGATATAGGACTTAAATGTAAATGGAAAAATGTGGGTTCACTACACACTTCTATGTGCCCCTTTGGAACATACATTATTATTTAAATAATAGAATTAATTATTTAGGAATGTACTGTGTATTAAATTTTATAATAATAATAATAGTTGGTATTGATATGTACACATTCTACCTGTAGTATTTGTATGGCTGATACCTATATCGGTTCATAATTATACCTACAACTGCTCGTAAATTATGTTCATCTATACTAATATATAAAGAGGAAAGATTTGATTGTTTGTTTGAATCGAATAGGCTTCAAAACTACTGAATCGATTTGAAAAATTCTTTCATTGTTGGAAAGCTACACTATCCCCGGGTGACATAGGCTAAATTTTATTTTGGAAAAAAATAGGGTTCCGTAAGATATTTGGGTTTTTCGGACACAAGGTGTAAAAAATCAACCAGAAAAGTTACTTATTTTGCGTACGCTGCCTAAAATATAAAAGATAGAACCATAAAATGTTCTAATTAATTGTAGATCTTATATATATCTATAAAAAAAACCGCGACACACTATACCTATCTATGTCGAGTGAGGCACAACAACCATTTTTTTATCTTGAATTTTTTTTGGACTACATTTACAGTTTATGTAGATAATATTTGGTCTTTGAATGATTAAAATTGGACGTTTGGTTTTGAAGTGTCTGTCTGTCTGTCTGTTTCGCTTTCACGCCAAAACTACTGAACCGATTTAAATGAAATTTGGTACACAGTCTAGAGTCTGACAAAGGACATAGACACTTTTTAATTGGAAAAAAGTGTTGTAATGGGTTGAAAAGGGAGATGAAAGGTTGTATGAAAGTATTGTCATTTTCAAAACTAGAAGCATATAACTTAAATTTTAGGCTGTTGATAAGGTATAATTCTTACTAATCCTATCCTACTAATATTATAAAGGGGAAAGTTTGTAAGTATGTATGTATGTATGGATGGATGTGTGTTACTTTTTCACGTACAAAGTACTGAATGGATTTTAATGAAACTTTACAATACGACGGTCCCTACGTATATAAAGACATGTCGAAAATGGCATTTTTTTTTTATTGTATCATTGGCTTTAGATTATCAATGCGCACATACTGACATACGATTTTTTTTTATATCTCATTTATTTACCTTGTTTTACAAATCGTATAAGAGAACAAGTATTATAAATACAACGAATAAGTGTCGTAGATGCGGACATCTATACATATCTTTTTGTACGGTGTTTTAAAATGCGTGCCACTCGGTGCGAACGCGGTCTTGTCAGACTTATCGCCATTTACGGGAGTTCCCCGAACGAGACAGGTCGACTTGGTTGCTTGTTCGTGTGATGAAACAATATTAATGTTTTGATACAGTTTAGATTTAGTGGTGTGTTATTTAGTTATAAGTACTCATTATTACCTCCAACAATACTATAAATTTTAAGCCAGCCTGATATTGAAGGTCACGGTGTTGTGGTCCGAGGTTGTGACATTTTCCTCTACCTTCCAGTTCTATATCAGGCTGACCATTTCGCTTGTGCAGGCCGTAACGTCAACGAAACTGGAGTAGCGTTTATTTCCCCTTATAGTATCGAAGGTTGGAATGTCGCCTTCGTTGAGTATCTGCAAAACCCATTTCTTCCAACGTGCCATGCATGTCCTCGCCCCTATGGTCTATGATATTGCCACCCCACCAGGGGTTCTTTGCGTTCGCATCACCACCTATTACTAGAAGTTTGGGCTTTAGCTCATCTTTTATTTTCTTTAACTGCTCCAGGTATGGCCCAATGGGCTGGTCCGGCTCAAAGTAGTATGAAATCGCAGTGATCTCCCAGACTCGGGTTCGGATCCCCACCGCTACGATGTTAGTCGTGGTATACTGTGGGTACTGGCTTATGTCGAGGTCCTGTTCTAGGACGGCGATGGCAGCCTTAACAGTAGAGTCTCCTGGGCTCGTACTCTGGAAGATCCTTACTCCTGCATAACTTTTCATACACTTTGAGCTGCCCACGTATGGTTCCTGGAGCAGTGCAAAGGCTATGTCCCTCTTATTAGCTTCTAGTAAAGCTTCTGTGGTGGCTAAGTGCTTTCGTTGGTGGTTAGCTTGGATAACCTTGTAAGCCTTTTTGTGCGTGGTATTGACGCTAATATTCGATTGGTCACCTGGGAGGCCCTCAGCAATATGCCGTCATGGAGCGGGCTATCGCATCCCACTTCTTACGAATGGGGCAGTCACGGTCGAAGCTGTTGTGCTCAGTGCTCTCCAATTTCGCCTTGCAGCAATTTCGGTATTTCGGAGGCACCCCCGCCATTTGATCCACGCAGTCGGCTCTTAAGTGAGGACCCCCGCAATGACTGAATAGGTCAGCCGGGTCAGAGCAGAAGCGCTTACTGTGTCCGTAGCCGAGGCACCGTGTACACTGTACTAACGGCGTCTGATCTTCTACTCTGACCCGCTGAAGATCTATGTGGGCGCGCCCAACGTCCATAGCCCTGCGCCAGACTATTGGAGAGACACTAATTACCACATGGCTGGTGTGCGGATTTCTTGCTTTGAACACGTTCTTGACCTCCTCGATGACTAGGTCAGCATCCTTTTCCACTTTTTTTTTAAGTCTGTTTCTTTCCTACGTTGATTTGAATCCTATTATTTTCTTCCTTTCTATCCTTTTCTGTCCTTATTTTTTCAACCTTGATCCACACCTCTTTTGCATCTGCTGCTTTTCTGATTTTCGCAAGCACTTCTTCTCCTGTCTCCATTTCGTTTTTCGATGTTACAATAATTGAGTGCAATGTTTGTGGTTTTGGTGTCGTTTGTCTTTCGACTCGTTAGTCCTTGCCTCGCTGGTTTGCTCTTGTAGTGATTTTCCAATTTTAAAATTATTAATTGCTAATATTAGACAACAGTGATTTTTTATGTTTAGTTCCTACTTCAGTGAGTCTATAGGTATGTACCTATTATTTAGATGCTAAGAAGATTGTTTTTTAATAATAAATAATGTTGAATTTATAAATTATAAACCTTGTTTAATTAATAAAACACAAACCTGATAATTTTAAAAGACATGTCTTTATTTACATTACAAGAATAGTCCTACCCCGAATGACTAAAACCACGTATAAAGTGATATGTCTTCATTGAAGTACTTTTTATATGCATGGGTGACGATTTCAGGATGTTTAACGCATTGATTTAAAAACAGTAACATAATCCTACATTTTCATAAAACATTTTATTTAAATTCTATATCAGACACTGTTTTTTTGTTTCCTGCGTATAAAAAGGTAACTATGACATGACCGACATACTTCTGTTTTATTATTGGCGTAGAAACGGTCATCTATCAGTTTTTTCAAGAAAACGCATAGAAAACTTAAAAAAATAAAATATGTGTAAATAGCATTAAAAAGCTCTTAAAACTGTTAAAATATTGTAGAAAGAAAATATTTATTATTTGTCATAGAATTATTTCTAGGGCGTGTTGAACACATGTTGAACACAAAATACGCTCTCCTGTAAACCTCGGTTTTTGACTTGTCCTTTTATACGTAGGGACCGTCGAATAATATAGCTTATACATCAGAATAACACACAGGCTAAAATTTATAAAGATATTGTGTGAATTGTCCAAAATATGACGATAAGTGTCAAGTAGGTAAGTAGGAAAAAATCTACCATCTGCGAGCTATTCTGGCGTGCGCTGCCAAAACTACTGGACCGATTTCAAAAATTCTTTCACCATTAGAAAGCTGCATCTTCACTGAGTGACATAGGCTTTATAATATTACTAGGCGTAAACGAAACTATTGTTATAATCTATACATGTAAAATTAAGTCGTGTTAAATTTTTATTTTTTTAGTAACCTGACGCAAATAGGGTTTATGTGTGGGTATTATAATTTTGATTTTTATATAAAATACCCGTGCGAAGCCGGGGCGGACCACTAGTATACTATATACCTACTTATTGCAGCAATATCTGAACGTTACTTTTATTTTTATTTTTATGACTATAGGCAGGCAGATAACAAACAGGCATTCGAACCTCCTGATGGTAAGTGGTCACCGTCGCCTATGGACACGTTTGACACCAAAGGCATCAAATTGGCAAAAAATTCTTCGTTCGTGTACTAAGAATTTTTTTTAAATTAAAAAAGTATAGGTATATTATTCTATTATTGCATTTTCATTGGACCTTGATAAGTGCAAAGTTTCAAATTAATCCGACTTTTTGGAATGGGCGAAAATCACGTTCAAAGATTTCGTTACATACATACATATATACCTACATACCAAGCAAATAAAAACGTGTTATAAAGCTTAGATTTCTAGCAATAGTTGTGTACCTTTTTTATAAACAGAGCACTTGTATTTAATCCACGCCGACATTCATTAATCACTGGTCAAAAGCTGCTAACTTAGGCCGTATTTATAAGACACTCTAAGCCTCAGGGACTGGACAAAATAAAAATGAGCAGTCTCCTTGTTGGCTTATCGGAATAGATTACCTTTTTTCGAAATATCTTCAAGGGGAGACATCCCAGTAAGTAGGTAAGTATTTATTTTTTCTAAATCCTTAAAGTCGTGGTCGAAAAATTCTGTTTTTTTTAGCTTCAGCAATTTCCTGCTTAATGAAAATTCCTTGGAAAAAGATCGGGGTTCCTTTCACAATCTAAACAGAAACCTTACGTGACATTTTTGTAGTCCAACAAATTGTTTTCGTTCCCTTTTTGTTTCTTTTTTTCTTGCTCGAGCACGTAGCCGGCTCGCGTGTGGGCTTTCAAGTAATCCCACTAATATACCGTATAGCTACGACAACCTTTGTTCTATGAAAAACTTATAGCGGTCTACGTTTCTAGCTAGTGTGAATTTTATGCAAATATTTCGGTTACCATATTTCGAAACGTGCACATACATCGCTGAATTCAAACGGTTTATTTATTTAACATTTTGGCAAATCTGAACACTAGACCTATATGCGAAATTATTCTTTGTATACTTCATGAGATTTATAGGTAAGGTCGGAGTAATTCCGAATTTATTTGTATACTAGGTATTTGGACTAATAATGTTGAGCAAGTATCAATAGAACTTCGACTAATACCTAAACTCATGATTGTGAATCTGGCTGACAGGGTGCAGTATGCGATTCTAAGCGAGGGTACATTTAAAATATTAAGTGTGATGATTTATGATTTACGCCCACTGGACTATCAGCATTATTTTAACGACTTATCACACTTGTTTTGACCCGACATACACTCTAACTAAACAGATTCAAATCTAAGGAACCGAAAATGCATCCTCAGTTCTTCCGCGGTTACAATCTAAGATTATCACATTTCACCGGAGAACTGCTATGCAGTCCTTATAATAAATTTCAATGGACAAATTTGAGAGTTATAACAAAGATGGCAAGTTTTGGGTGGTCGCTGCTTTCATTGGACCTTAGTTTATTTTAGCCCCATTGTTTTAAAAGTAAGCCTATTGTTTTACAGCGCAATGTAATTACATATTACACATACATTCACACATAAAAATACAAGCACATACCAACACTAAAAATTACGTTTGGGTATAAAGCGTCTGCCAAAGTTAGCGAGCACTTTGTAAAACAGGACTTTTATTTGATCAAAGCCACACTCTTCACTCGGTGTCTACATCGGATCGGAAACTAAGTGCAAGCAAGTTAGTTCTCGGCTGAAACTAGGTGCTTCGATTTCAAACATTGGAAAAACTACTCAGCGCTGCAAGGAAACTGGAAAGCTCTGTTGAGTGAAACGGAAGTTCTAAAACCGATATCACTTCGTTTGACTCAGCTACAATCTACTTTACACCAAGTACGTATTCATGTATTAATAGTATAAATGTTATGTATAAATATACTTTAATTATAATTATAAATGTATTTGTGAGATGCAAATAAAAATTAATTATAGTTTTGCCCTATACCATTTATTTGCATTTGAATTGAATATTTATTTCTTTAAAGATAGATGATTGTAAAAATTATATAGGAATTGTAATTGGTTTTAATAATATCACGTAAATAATATTTTTACATAAGTATAATGTCATGATTGTCAACATTTCGATGAAACTTAATACAATCATACATACCAATGCAATATCAATGAAATTCAATGTCCGTAAGATGATTATAGGATTGTTTATCCCTTGGGATATAAGACATTTTTAATACCACAACGTCCAATTTTAAGTGAGCGAAGCCGAGGGCGGTCATTAATTATTTTAAAATACGAGTATGTCTCCATTTATAAACCGTTCATTAATAAGCTGCAAAGCTCTCGATAGTTGGATAGGTTGAATCCCTTTGTGATTCAGAGGCCTACAAAAAGCCCTCGAGGTCTCCCATAAGTGATGGCAGCACTTGCAATCGATACTAGATATAAGTCATAAAAATCTAATTAGAAATGTTATGCCCTGTAGAAAAATATTTATCCCATGTTTGATTCTATAAATTGTAGATTGGAGAAATTAAACGATACTATTCCTCGGAATTCATAGTTTATAATTTAATTCCACGACAATATTCCATTTGATTTGTCCATAGACCAATGCAGCAATGGCTCGGGTCAATTATATGTGATAGAGAAAAGCAACGACGGGCGTGGTCAATTTGTGGATGGGTGACCGCTAGTGGCAAACATTTCATGGGCCCTACCGTGGCTTAGGTCGCATCGCGTCGCCCGGTTGTTTTTCAATGGTAAAAACAATAGTTTAGCCTTATCGAAGACCTTCGGATGACTTCAGAACAGCATTCGACACTCGCTTGGCACACCCCCATTAATCCGCAATGGAGCAGTGTGGTGGAGTATGCTCTAGAGTCTAGAGTTGCTGCGATCTACCACCCAGAGTACTACCACCCGCAGCTGTCTATGGGGGGGATCCGTATCCAGCAGTGGGACGTCCATGAGTTGTAGCTATTCTATTTGATTGAAATGATCTCGGACGCGTTTTTTGTTTTTTGTTTTTTTTGTATTTTATTTGCATTAAAATACATAAATTGTATTTTACTTGTGTCAAAATAAGCTATTATCCTTACAAAGTAATGTAAATTATTTAATTTTTCTTCAAATACACTTCTCATCAGAAAAATCCAAACACTTCTCTTTTCATGGTTTCTGTCCTAATTTAACACAAAAGAGTTTTCATTCCATGAAAAAAATCACATGATTGTATAGCTGGCAGTTTGGCCATTACAGTGATTAGCGAAAATTCTAAATTCAAAATTAGAATTTCATTTGTTTATCTTATAAATGAAATGATTCAGTTTTGAGACAAGCGTGTGTTTAGAGTTGGAGTGCATTTAACAACTAAAAATTAGCACTTATCTTAAAAATTTTTGTTCTGTGTTCTGTATACTGTATGCAATCCAAGAGGAATGGAATGGAATGCCACAACATTTGATTGTGACTCTCATCCGATCGATGAAGAACCGTATGGAAGCAGTAATAAGAGCTGGGGAGGGAATACACGTTATTAAATAAACGTTTCTTAGCTTTTTTTTCATTTACGTGTGTTGTTTTATCAATTTCCTTCATACTCCATACAGGGTAAAAATTACTTGTTAAACAAAATATGAAACCTATGAAAATTTAATTTGAATTTAGAACATTAACATTAGGATTTGAAAATCTCATAACATGCACTATTAAACGACATTTGACATATATTCCAAATACACACATTTTTCTGATAATCCTTACAAAACATGCAAGGTGTTTCGATTTTTCTGATGAGAAGTGTATTTAAATGTTATATTCATGATACAGTGTAAACTCTTTATAACGTCGTTCGTTATAACGATAAACTCTCTATAACGTAGAAATTAGTACAATTTGGTTGGTTTACCATAAAACCCATACATTAATTCACTCTCTATAACGCATCAGCCATTCTCTATTACGAATAAATATCTTCATATTTAGACATCAACTACATATTAAAACAAAACAAAACTAATCTTTTGAGGTGCCGCAATTTCTAAGAAAGATACCTGAGGTCAAAAACAGCTATCTAGCTTTTGTTATTGTTAATTGCCTTAACACGTGTGCTATTCATAGATTACATTGGCTGTAGGAAATTTGGTCTCAATTATTAAACGCACCATCGTCACCTATCGTGTATTAGCAGTCGTAAACCAACACGTCAGGCAAAGTTAACAGAATATAAGTGTTTAGAATAATTTATCTATTGTATTGATAGTAATAAAATTAGAAATAATTGTAATTAGTTACATTTGGTATACTTTTTCTCTTATCTCCCTATAACGAAAACTCTTTATAACGAAAGAAAATGCTCGGTCCCTTGAAATTCGTTATAAAGAGTTTACACTGTATTTATAATTTAATAGCTGCTAAACAATTTTTTCAAGTCAAGATTTATTCAAGTCACAAGCCGCATTGTTAATTGGAGGAGTTCACAACCGGTTGCAATATTTATACAACAATCGATAATTTTTGCAGATTGAATCTGCGGCAACAATACTCGCTGCACAGATGCTATCTAACTCTGTCTGTATCCTGTATCCGTTTTTTATCCTATATCAAATTTATAACAGAAAAACCTCCCAAAAAATTGATTGGAGTACAAATCAGTTTTTGCCCAACACATGTTTGTAAGGTGATAGCTTTATTGGTTACCACTTCTTCGTACGTTTTATCTCATTATGATTCACCACGGGACGCCGGCCGGGTTTGTCTATAGATCTTAACAAAGATGGCTACTAAATTGTTTTAATAGAAGGTCTGGAATCGGAAAGTCATTATGCTTTGTTGTTGGATATCGTCCCCTCGGCACCTGGTCGCTAGATGGTATCGTGAGTGCTGTAATTAACACTACTTGATGTTGATTGGGAGGTCTAGGTACAATAATGTTGAAAAAACATGATAAATAACATATACCTAATATCCTTGATGACGGAACAAGCCTGAAAATATATAATAAAAATGAATCGCAAAATGTGTTGGTAAGCGCATAACTCAACAACGCCTGGACCAATTTGGCCAATTCTTTTTTTTAAATGTTCGTTGAAGTTCAAGGATGGTTTTTACGGCGAGAAAAATTTGAAAATTCATCCCCTAAGGGGGTAAAACGGGGGTGCAAAGTTAGTATGAAGCTTTGCCGTTTTTGAAGTTAGTGAATGTGTAACGCGAGCGAAGCTGCGGGCGTCCACTAGTGATAAATAAAATAAACTATATTAACAATGAATGGTATAGAATATTTACTACTTTTTAAATAATAATATGTTTATAGGATACAGAAAATTTAAAATTATTTTCTTTTAATATAATAAAATGGAATTTTTATTAATTTTACTACCTATAGGTACTAACGATAATGTTATGTAGTTTTGTAACTATCTAATCTATCTAGTGCATCAGGGATGTTCGCGACGGCGCGAGTCGACTGTTTTTATGCCACAATGCGCAAAAGATGTGGATCCCTGGTACGCAGACTGCGGGGCAGTCCCAACAGCATCCTAAGGATGATTGCCAGCAGGCTAGATTGCAGGTATGTGGGTCATTGCTGCGCTGTGTCTAGTGGGATGGTGCAGCGTTGACTCGCATCTCTGCATGGTTTTTTAGAGTTGTTTTTTAGGTTTAAATACTAACATAGGTCATAAGTCAACTTTTACTAACAAGAATGAGTCATTTATTGGTACTTGAAATAAAGAATTATTATTATTATTATTAAAATCAATCTAAATATAATATGATTTGGTGTATCAACCCCAAATATTAATCTGGCGTTCACCGATATTATTATTTTTAAATGTTTTTAACTATACTGTCTCTGTATATGAATCTCGTTGGTCTAGTGGTCGTAATCGCAACTGTGTAGCCAGGGGTCCTGGGTTCGATCCCCGGGTCGGGCAACAACTATTCGGTTTTTCTAACTTGAAACGCTTGGTAGCAGTTAATGTTAAATAGGCTCACCACTTAAGGGACCTAGACGTAACTAGTGAAGAGTGAAGGGAATTAGAGAAGAGAGAACACACATCTGTCTGCCCCTTCGGGGAAATACCGGCGTGATGTTATGTTACGTTATATAAACGAATAGTTAGACAGTGTCAAAAATCTGTGAATATAAAACAGGACAGACAAAAATAATTTTAAAAGTTTTTAGACAGATGACAAGCAAACTTTTTACAAGAATGTTAATGGGTTTCGTTTAAATATGACTGATATAATTTAAATTTAGCCGAAATATTTCCAGCAACTTTTGAGAGATAAGTAAGTTATCTTAATAATTTTTTTTAATTTTGTTATTTGGCAGATGTTTTACACATCATTTTGAATAAATACTCAATCTACACCCGTAATTAAAATATCAAAAAACCGATTTCAAAACTGGGAACAAGTCCCATAGCCAGAGTTGAGGGAGGTCGAGCAAATTCCACTACGCTGCTCCAAAGCGGATTGGTTCGTGAATCCACCAGTTGGTCCGTCTGCTTATTCTATAAGCTAAATATAATAAATACATGTCTTATATTACATAGATATATTAAGAAATATGCCCATACCGATATACAATCAATCCAAAACATCTTTCTGTTTGCAATGGATTTAGAAATTAAAAATGATAGTTTAGCTTAGTGGTAGGTAATTATTGTGCGCGTGCTGTGTATTGTGCACCTGCGTTATTAGCTAGGATTAGCTATTCATTCAATGATCAATAGCTAATCCTTTGCCTTATATTGATCAGTTTAGAATAGCATTATATCTCTTTTCTTCAAGTAGTTTGTAGTTACCTAGACTTTTGTTAAGCGTGTCTAATCACCACATAACGAAATAAATTATTTGACTTTGACTTTGATAGTTCAGACACCTCATGTGTACAAGAATGTGTGGATCACCTGACTTAACGCAATTTTTCTGTTCGTTGGCTCGGAGGAATAGAAAATATGATGTCATTTTGAATGATTTTGCACTGAGAATTTCACTGTTTGTGAACACAAAAATATGCTGGGTACTCACTAGAGATTCACACTAGAGCAGATCACATACGTTCATATCACGTTCTTCAGAACAGATCTGTACAGATTTCACACATCCAATTCATTTCGATAGCCCATTGCTTAGGTTTACACTCTGGGTTATCCCAGCAATTAAAGTATGGTTAAGATTTATACCATCCAAGCACACAGTATAGAAACTGCACATGCATTCAGTATAGAAGCTGCAACCCATAGGCATCCCACTGCTGGGCACAGGTTTCCCCCACAGACAAATATGCTAGAGCATACTATAGGTACCACGCTGCTCCAATGCAGATTGGTGGAGAGGTAATTGGCAAACCCAGTGTCGAAAGTTCTCAAGCCACCCGAAGGTATCCGACAAACCTAACGATTGATCACCATTGAAAACAGCCGGGACCGACGGCTTAACTTACACTCCAAAGCACGGTAGCGCCCATGACATTTTCCCACAAGCGGTCACCCATCTACAAACCGACCGTGGCCGTCGTCGATTAACTCTCTCGATCACATTGAATCGACGCGAGCTATTGGGCTATGGACGCTACAGCATTGCATTCCACATATTATTATAAGCATACAAACATTCCATTTCACAAAATTTAATTACCTAACAAAACGGTTTTCAATCAACCTTGAATGGTACTTATAGTATTATGTGGTGTTGGAAAAATAAACCGGTACCTACCTGTCCAATCTAATGTGTACTAGAATGAGCGGATTACCTGACTTGAGGCAATTTCACCGTTCACCGGAGCAAAAAGGACGTAGCTTTGAGAGACTTTGGTCAGGCGAGGCTCTTTTAAGCCGCCATGTTGACAATGTTGAGGCCAGTTAGGCAAACAAGACAAATATTTCTATGTTAAATTCTTATAATGCTTGTATCATTATAGTCACAAACTATTCGGTTTTGATTTCAGTCGATTTTATACAAAAAATCGTAAATCGATTTTGTCTGGATGGTGCTCTCTCGTGACCTCCATTTATGTTAATTAATTTAAACTGACGGTGACAGCCCAGAGGCTATCGAATTGACGGTGACAGCCCAGTGGCTATCGAACTCACCTCTCACTCGAGCGTTCCGGGTTCAAACCCCAGCGGCACGCACCAATGACTTTTCTAAATTATGTGCGATTTAAGAAATTAAATGTCATTTGCTACAACGGTGAAGGACACATCGTGAGGAAACCTGCATGCCTGAGAGTTCATTATAATGTTCTTGAAGGCATGTGAAGTCTGCCAATCCCCACTTGGCCAGCGTGATGGACTAAGGCCTAATCCCTCCCAATCTGAGAGGACAAAGCCCAACAGTGGGACAAAGAAAGGGTTGTGATGATGATGATGAATTTAAATTATTTTTTAAATAAGCTGAGTGAGTAGGCTCATAATCCACCAACCGATTAATCCTTTGATTATCACACAGTTTGACACAAATCCCCTCTCGCAATCGGAAGTGTAAATTCATTGTTCACCATGGAAGTAAATATCGGCTGACACAAAATGCCTTTGAGATTATTGTAAAGAACTCTCTGAAATGCTGGTTTCATTACGATGTTTTTCTTAACGTAACTGGAGGTGACATTTACTTTGCTTAAAACGCACAGAACTCAGTAAAGACATTAGTTATACGTCGTACAGTCGTACGTCGTACAGTACGTAAGTCAGTCGTACACAGACTTTATATTTTATACCATTTTTAAGTTAGTTTATTACGTAGATATCAAGAAGGTTCATTTTTTAATAAGAGATGTTGAGTAAAAATGTACATATTTGTATTGTATTCCTTTATTTATTTACTCTCAAACTGTTCAGATCGTTCCCCTTGGAATTCCTCTGGCCTGTAGTCGAAAACATCCAAATGTGAAGCCGAGCGCACCAAATGCAGAGGTACTAAGGGATATTGCAAATAAAACCCTGAGATCATCTCGAGCTTATGTTGGATATTTAAAAAGGGCAGATGAGATCGGAAGTGAGAATGTGAGAAAACAAACTGATGACTATTTCAGAAAGTATGAGAAAATTAGTATGTATCATCCTCAGATACTTACTGATTCTGGGGTTTTCATCATCGATATGTATTTATTTAAAAAATGAAAGCTTTACTTGAGCTATTATTGACGTCTTTACGAGAAGCGGTCGCCATTCAAATTAAAATTCTGCGTTTAAAATTACCACAGATTTTGTATAACTTTCCAAATTTAAAAGACTAAAAATAAAATGAATATTTTTATCGGTAGGTTCAACACACAGTACAATATTACTCTCCAACCTTTGTCAACTCCGCAAAGAATACGTGAAAGAGACGAAATTTTCAGCATATTGGCTACTGATCCCTATTTGATCGGGTAAAGGGCGGATTTGCGGAAATCTGATAAAGTCCGAGAAAATCTTGGGTCGCATTAAGACTTCCATAGGCAAATATAAACAACTTTACGCTTGTATACAAAAGATTTGATTCACGTTTGCTGGTTTTGAGGTAATCATTAGATCTTACTTATTGTATGTAATGATTTGATAAAAGTAAAATTTTGTTGAATTGATGAAAGAGTGCTTTGAGATTCATTATCCTGTGGAACATTTTTAAGTATGCATACTTTACGATAGTAAATATTTATGCTATTCCTATTATTATCTTATTATCACACATAAAACTAATTAAATGTATCAACGTTGTTGCCCACAACGTATACATGTTTATTTTATGAGTAGGTAAACCTATTCTTGAATTAATATTAATATTCTCTTTCACTAAAAACAGATCTATCTGTTAAAAATTGCACGAGTTGCGGTGTTTATGTCCAAGATATTATTGAAGTTAAACTTTCTCGTGGAATTTAGATTATGCTGCATTTAGCGTCCGCAGCCCCATCACTATAATATCTATTTGGCAATTTAAATTTTGAGTAAAGCTCACGCTTTTATAATTAATTGTATCAGGCATTACTTTGCAGAACTCCATTATTATATCAAACCAAAACTTAATCTATTTACTTAACTAATCCGCGAACAAAAAATGCATGGTGATGTATTGACGACGTCTTCGAACAATAAACATCATGAACAATCACAACAGACGACGCGGTGCACCCGAATGATTAGGGGATCGCCTATAAGTATGTCAATAGTATGCTGGGCTCATGTTTGGAATTCAAGAGAATCTTCGACCATGCTGCTCTATTTATGAAGATGTATATGGTAAAATTTAGTGATCGTCGTAGAGTCGATCGAAGGCATAAGTTGTATAGATATGAATAAGGCGCGTATCCACTTCACAATCCTAACGTTAACGCTGTGACATTGGTAACTGATCTGTATATTATCTGAAATAAAAGCCATATATTCTATCCATTCACATTCCTCCTATTCACGCCAACCGTGAAAACGAAAATATCCAACATTCACTTTCCGGAGAATTACCTCTAGAGCAATGTATAGAAACAGCCGACTTCGACTCTCTTTATTTCACTTGTCAACTACAAATCTTCCTAGACCCACCCATGTCTGCCATGTGTCGAATACTCACATGTTACGCAGTCAAACATACAATTATATTCTTTCTCGTCGTGCATTGTTGGTCATAAGCGAAGAGCGGAATTCAAGAGAGACTAGCTTTTATAACACTATGCTATGGACGTGTCATAGATATCTGTAACATAAGTAGCTTAAGTACTGTAAAAATAACAACCAGGAGGGCTTATTGTACCTTCGGAAGCACGGAAACACTAAAAATATTTGCCACTAACGGTCACCACTATAACTGACAAGTGACCACGAGTACTTCTCTAACATGACTACTGTATCTCAATACATCAGTCCAATTTCTTATCACTTGTACCCTTCAGACCGTTGTATGACGCTGTCCACCTATAAATAAGTCCAATCGATGAGACAATACAATTCATTCCCGAGAGAACAATGCGCCATATACCTTCATATACAGGATATGAAACTATTTCGTTCGTCCACTTTGTTGGTAAAGTTACAATATTGTCGTTTTTCTTGCCTTTAAATGTAGGTACATGTAACTGAGGTAAGCTCGCACATTTTGAATATTTTGGTAAACATTATATTTATATCATATCAACTATTATTTCGGCAATGGGTATCGAAATGCAACAATTAAAACTCGGTCACTCATACGAGGTTCAGATTCAAATCCAAGCGGCACGCACCAATGATTTTACTAATTTATGTGATGATGTAACTTCAACATCCCATTCCGAGAGAAGATTCGAAGAGTTGAAAAATTAAAGCGTTGTGATGTGGTGTAGAATACCACCTAACTATTCCCGGGGATTTGTACAAGGCCGTTGCCTTGGATAGGAAAAAAATGCAGGAGAAAATTCAAGTTTCTAAATTCCTGACTATGTATTAACATCAAGTGGGGTCACCAACTTGTATTGGCCGAGTGCGGTGACTAGCGCTGACTTGTGTCCAACATTAGATTTCCTTAGGGTTGTTGATAGAACTGATTCGTAATGCGTCACATTGGACCTTACAAAACTGATTTCTTCTAAGCCGTCCTGTAAAACTTTGGACGAAGCAATAAATCGATTGATAAAAACACCGACGAAGGAAGACTGACGAACATTGTTCATAGCACTATCATTCACGATTAATTGGTCGCTCAATCAGAATTACGTGGTTCAATTAAAATTGGAGTAAATATTAGAAGATAGTCGAGCCCTACGATTTCATGCCATTATTCTGTCCGACAATCAAATATAATGATTCCGAATAAGCGGCTTTGTGTCAAATACAGAGTTGATATGACGATATGTTATTTAAAAGTAAGTGAAATAATGTTTTGTTGTGTGTTTAACTTGTAAAAAAAGTGGTGATTGGTACTTTATATATCGACTTCGATTTATAAGTAGGTAAAATTTATAAAAAAAAGCACAAAATATCTTCAAATATTTTCACAATTCTTCCTGATAGATCTGATTGTGGTAGACCCACTGGCTCTACCAGTGTATAAGCTTGAATAATAACAGTTGACTAAGATAAAAACCTTTTAGGCAATTTAATTTGGAGCCTGCGTTTCAATTTAAACCTGTTTGTTAAATTCATAACGAAATCAATTTGTCAGCAACGAAGTGACTGAATCAGATGATTGCCATTAAACAATACGAAAGTCGATTACGATTTCACAGATCATAAAACTCAATATCAATGAGCGAATCGCGGTTCAGAAGGGGAACGGTCTGATTGATTTAGATGCACTTACATAAGTATGTGGGAGGAATAATTTGTACTCTTGCTTCTGGGCCTTGGAGAGTGTAGACCGTACGAGCTACGAGTGTGTATGAAGTAGTGTGGATACGATCAAAGTTTTACCAGTAAAAATAACTACTGAAATAACGAAAGGAAGAGCGTGCTTATAACATTGAAATCATTCACCTGACTTAAAACATTAAATTCATATAACGCTGCAACCCATAGACGTCCCACTGCTGGGCACGAGTCACAGACAAAACTTCGGGAGGTCTAGAATGCTCTAGACCTGTTGGAGTATGCACTCCATATATCATATATAAATAGTCGCACTTTGTAGTAAGCTACCACACTGCATTTGGCCACCAGCGTAAACAACTAATTAATTCTGACTATTGAAATCGGTTCAATCATACAGAGTACAACTCACGTTGTTCATTATAAATAATCAAGAAAGTCTTTATGTTAATTAACTCGTTATTTACCTACAGACTTAGGTACACCTATTTGCACATTATTAAGATTCAGATTCAGATTCAGATTCATTTATTTTTCATTATATGGTATTTTTTATACGCTTAATGAACGTCATAACATTTTTTATCTACCGCCGGTTCACAAAGTTGATGCTACCGAGAAGAACACGGCAAGAAACTCGGTAGTTACTCTTTTCAAAATTTATTACAATATTATTACATTATTATTGAACAAGTGGAGCTGGAGATACATCGCACCAAGCATTTCTATCGTTCAAGTAGTCATTTATTTTATAGAAAGCTTTATTAAGGAGGTTTTGTTTAATGTAAGATTTAAATTTATTATCTGAGAGACAAGTAATATTTCCGGGTATTTTATTGTAGAAGCGAACACAGTTCCCCATAAAAGGTTTTGATTTTGATTTAAAATTCGTTTATCATCGTTTATTGAAGACTGCTTTTGCTTGCTTTCAAGTTATTACGCTAGTTCAAACTAGCATAACTTACTTAAAAGCAAGCAAACTAACTTGAAGGAAAATGGTAGGAAATATCTAATATATAAAATTTCCATGTCACAATGTTTGTTGCAGTACTCCTCCGAAACGGCTTTACCGATTTTTACCAAATTTTATATGCGTATTCAGTAGGTCTGAGAATCGGCTAACATCTATTTTTCATCCCCCTAAATGTTAAAGGTAGTCCACCCCAAAAATTTTTTTTTTAATTTTTAGATAAATTTTTATTTTTTAATTTTTTTATGATACAGCATTAGAAAATACATACAACCCTGAATTTTCAACCCTCTACGATCAACCCCTATTTTTCCATCGCGATTTTTATTTTTAATAATTTCCTTCAATTATGATTGGCAAAACAACGTTTGCCGGGTCAGCTGGTACACTTATATAACTTGAAGGAAAATGGTAGGAAATGAATTTTCGTTTAACTCATCATTTTTAGGGTTGCGTACCAAAAGGGTACTACGGGACCCTTTTACTAAGGTTCCGGTGTCCGTCTGTCCGTTTTTTACCAGGCTGTATGTCATGAACAATGAACCGTGATAGTTAGACAGTTGACATTTTTACAAATGATGTATTTATGTTGCCGCTATAACAACAAATACCAAAAATCAGAAAAAATAAATATTTAAGGGGGACTCAACAGACATGATTTTTTTGCAGTTTTTATAGATAATGGTAAGGAACCCTTCGCGCGCGAGTCCGTTCACACTTGGTTTTTATACTTGAGATTTAAAAAGAATATAATATAAGATGAATATCCATTTTACGCCGCGCAACTAACATCAATACCGTTCATAACGTACTCTTCCCGGTGCAGTATTATGTCAAGTCATCTCACGGCCTCCGTCAAGACAGGTTACATTATTCAAATGAATGCATTTCGACAGCAGAGATATTATGATCACGCATGCCATACATCGACTTCCATATCGCCATCCACCTAGAACCCACAATTCCATAGCAGTCAGTTTGAAAACCGCAATCAAAATTTGAATTTGAACTGGACATGTTTCATAAACAAAGCTAGGCTACATCTGGTAACCGCACATTTGCAAGACAGTGATGCTTTGCGTATGATACTATTCGGATAGTCCAGACTTTATTAGCGCTGAATTTCCATTTAAACTTCGCATCTGGAAATATGACTATCGTATCAGCCTACAGTGCCTCAATGTACTTTGGAGAGATTTTTTCCACCACAACCCTTTTCGTCCCACTGTTGGGCTCGGGTCTCCTCTCAGAATGGGAGGGATTAGGCCTTAGTCCACTACGCTGGCCAAGTGCGGATTGGCAGACTTCACATGCCTTTGAGAACATTATGACACAACAGAACTCTCAGGCATGCAGGTTTCTACAATGTGTCCTTCACCGTTACAGCAAGTGACATTTAATTTCTTAATTCGCATATAACTTAAAAGTCATTGGTGCGTGCCGCTTGGTTTTGAACCCGAACCGCTCGAATGAGAGGCGAGTTCCATAGCCACTGGGCTGTCACCGCTTGTAGAATGGTGTGTGTGAGACTTTTTACTTAGAGCAAATCATAGTTTGCTATATTTATGTCCAATTCATAAATTTGGTAACTTTTACTCAGCCTGTTGCTGGCACTGCTGGACAAAGGCCTCCGTAAGTCGGTTCCAGTTCTCCCGGTCTGTTGCCCTTCGAATCCAGCGACTACTCGTTGACTTTTTCCTCTAAATAAATAAAATGTTAGAAATGAGGTGGCTCAGTCTTTTTAGGTCCACTGCTGGAAATAGGTCCTCAATCGTCGCCACTCCTCCCGATCCTGCGCCCTCTGAATCCTGTCTTCTTCAGGTCGTTCATTTCGTCGGAGGGCGACTTATCAAACTATTAATATAGACTATTGAAGATTCACTCATACACGTGTCAAAAACTACCGTTTAAACATTTCAAAATAGTGTTTTGAAAAAGTTCATGACTGCGAATAAAACTTGTGACTAATACCACCGAATACTTAAACCACCAAAATAATAGTTCAACAACGGTGGTCTTTTATTTAGAAATATCTCATTAAACTGGGAGATATCTTTAATATGCACTCTAATAGCAGTTTAAAAGTTATTTAAATACAGACGAATCTAAAATTTTATTATCGGCCAATGAACAAAATTCCGACACAGACATAAACCAGATAAGAGTAGCTTAAACGATACATTAAGTGAGTAACTTTACTTGTTGCACAGATATACTCAAAGTGGCTCCATCCTTTCAATGACCAACTGCAATAAACGTATCTATACAGCTGAGTAAGCGAAAAGCATGTGGTACGAGACTTCATGGGACACAAAAAAAATAGTTCGTAATGCCATGGTAAGTGACGTGACCAATCTCAGTGTAGAAAGTTTTCGGGTCTCCCCAAAAATCCTCTTTATGATAAATGGTTTGAAGTCTTTTATTAGATAACATGATCGGCTTCTTAAATTGGCCCGACTGTAGAAAATTTGAAAACCCATCAAAATGGCCTAGGCAATTTTTTGACCACATTAGACATTATGCCCCATAGTTTAGTCATAATATTTAACTAAAAATTAAATTTAAAAAGATTTAATAATTATTATACATGAGCTTAAAATAGTTAAGTATTTCTACTTGATGATAACATCTAATAAACATTATACGAAGCTCAGATGAGCCCAACGTTAGATAACCGACAACTGGGATCCGCAATCCGCACTTGGCCAGCGTGGTGGACTAAGGCCTAATTCCTCCCATTCTGAAAGGAGATCCGTGCCCAACAGTAGGACAAAGAAAAGGGTTGTGGTAGAAGCAGATACGTCCAACAAATACTCTACCACCCACTCACGTACCCACTCTTTATTTTTGATACCGCAAAATCATTGTTTATCTGTTACGCACAGTGGTTATTAGCTGGTAGAGAATACATTATGTATTAGTTAATCTCACCATTTGTTCCGCTTTATTTTATTGTTGTAGCTTCGTAAAAATATCAATAAATAAATATTTACCAATGCTTATAATACATGATCGTAAATAAATCTTCTTTGATAATAATAAGAACGCAAAGTAAATGTCGATCATCTTCTGAAAAAAACACAAAAAACTAAACAATGACTGGAGTTGAACACATAAAATCATATTTGAAACACAAGTTTCGATAAACCTGTGACGGGGACGGAACCGCAGAATACTAATCGAGAGATTTAGCGGCGACCGCAAGCTAAACCGAGGTTTTAAACGATTATGCGTTTGGCGAACAAAGCTGAACCACAGAAAAGGTTTTGGCACCATATATTATTAATATTTACTACAGTTTGGACAGAAACTTTGACTTACACTGTTATTTAGTTTAGATTAAAATTTCACTTTAGCTACATTTCTAAAAAATCAACTTTGACTTACATTTTCATTTTAATTTATGTTTTAAACTTGTGTTTTGCATTACCTGCGGAGAAATGTTTCAATGCTTTAATTTAAATTTTACTAACATTTACTAACATAAACTTTTAAACAAAACAAGTAAGAAAGAATCTGCCTTTTTATAAATATTTTGTTTCATATTGTTAATTAATTATGCTAAAGCATACTTAATCTTTACGAAACAATAAACTAATCGAAAGGAAGACTCCAAAACCCTAAACGGTTACCATATTATAGTGAAAATCGACCTGAATATAAAAAATGTGCCAAATCGTTTAATGGTGATTGCCAAAATATTGTAACAAAATTCGCGAAAGCGAATCGTAAAAGCGAATCTGTATGCACAGTTGCAGTTTCAGCATTCGGATCAACATAAACACAAATTGTTAAAGGAACAATGTCGTGTTGTTACGGATTTCTTATTACTGTATGCGTATATTATTTTTTGCGATTGCGAAATATATGTTTTCCCATTACAGCACTTAAAGCACTACTTAAAGTAACAATCTAAGTGTTGACATAAATATTTTCAGTTTATGTTTTGATGAACTAATTCCTGGGATTCAGTGCTTGATTTACAACTAATTAGCATGTAAGGGACTGATGAGTTTAGGTCCTTTGTCAAAAACAATAAATTGATAGATCAAAAATAGAAAAGAAAATGTTATAATCACATACACATTAGATTACTACAATAAAACTATAATATAAATACAACTCAAGCCATAACTGTCCAAGAATCGAATCTCAAGAAATAATGAAAGGGCGCACAAACAAAAGAGGACCATACATTCAAAAATGTGGTATAGTCCTAACCATTAAACATAACACGAGAAACGATCAGATAAGTGTAGCACAATGGAGCCGTAACATAAAGACATCATATCATTCCACGACAATAAATTTCGGAAAGGGCGGTTAATACACAAACACAAAAGACTGGCTAGGGACTGGAGCGAAGTTTTTTCAAGTGGATTTCGTGTCGCCTCGAAACCTTCTTTGTGCAATGTTCCCAGAACAAGAGGGAGTGATCAAAATACGAAAGTTCAGTTGGGAGGATAATTTATGGTGTTTAGAATTTGGAAAAAGTTTACTTGCTTGAAGCTACTGTGATGGAAGACGCGAAATTGTAGTAAAATTAATGATTTGAAGATTTGTATTAAAACTTTGGTGTTGGATGTACTTTGGAATAGGGAATATAGCCTTTATAGTACAGTAAGTAAGTAAGAATACATAACTTTTCAATATTTACCAACAATATCGGAAAGTTGTAGGCACTAGCCAGATTATTGATTACAATTGTAATTGTAGTTGAAGAAGTCTTATAAGTGCATTCCCATGTAATCTAGCCAAGGCCACTGTACAATTTAGTAAAACAAAATAATATGTCAATGAATGTGACTAATCATAACAGACTTATTAAGACCTATCGAGCTGAAATGTAATACTGACAAAGTTGACCTTTTCGTTCGATTGTTTATTTATCGATTTTAGTACCTACGATACGCAAAAAATGTCAATGTGCGACCACATAGATACAGGCGTTCACTAAAATATTGTGATGGCTTCCCGCTGTGGTTTATTAGCCAAAATGCGGGTGTCTTATCAAGATCACATTAATGCCAGCTGACTGAGATATGTTATATTCGGTTTCCTACCAGTTGGTATAGATGTTTTAAACTACAATACTGCCAATTTATAATTGTCAGTATTGGGGGCCAAAGCATTTTGAAAGTGATTGTCCTATTGTATTTTTGTCGTAAAATATTATTAGTGGGGTTAAAATTGTATACCTACATACGACCTATCTGTCTTTATTTTTTACTAGTTGTTTTGATTAATATTCGTTCAAATTGATTTTAAATATGTACATACCTAACTCTTTTTTTACAAAAGTGAGTGGCTTAGTAATCATATCGAAATTCAATTATTACTTAGAATAGACAAGATTTAGATACTAACGAATAATTATAAAAAGCCTAAAGAATAATTAACATTGTATATATTGTCGAAAAAAGGGTTCAAATGTTTTGTGAACAAAATACGTTACATTTTGCCTACCTACTTACTTGAGATACGAGAAACCGCAAGTTATAACATTAATTATCAAAATTTACACTTTACGTGAGAAAAAAGTAAATTTAACAAAGGCTGAGCTTCAGGTGCGACGTGTAAGAATTCCTGCCGCCCGTGATGTCGAGATAACTGACAATATTTATTACGTCTGTGCCATCGCACGCGATCTAGACAAATTAAAGTAACTTGATCACAGACTTAGAAACATTTGAATGCCCGCTTTATAATATTCTTGGAAATGATTATTATTCTGTGCTTTGTCTCATAGTATTAAGTCCACTATAATCTGATGATTTCAAAGAACTCGTGATTCCTACATGCACACATTTGGTGATCTATTTTTAATGTTTTCTTTTTTAGAGTATCAAGGTCCTAGTGAAATATGCTGTGCATTTATGCAATTTGAATGAATTTTCAAAAGTTAATTATTACGGTACTATAAATACAATCTGTTGCATATTCTGATGCTATTAGGAATTGTCAAGACAGTCTTTCTTAAGGTAGACCTCTCATTATGTTCATTAAACTAACAACGATACACGATCAGCTGTACCCGGTCGATACTGCTCGCCGCAAAAACTGAATACACGCTTCGAGCATACCTACTTAGCGATGAGAAAAAACTACCAGGTGCCTACCAAAAGCGTTCATTGTTCCACGGGAGAGATTAATAAATCTTTAGTGCGTATATCTGGGACCGATCTCGCGGGCTTCAGGCCAGGACGCGTTATTGCGAGCCCATTCACATGCCATAGTTATGGGCAAACAGCCCCTTTGTGATGACAAAGGTGTCGCGTTAAGAAAAAGGGGCCCTATCGTCGATCTGCCTTATCAGATTCGGTTCCCTTCCGAGAGGTCTCAATACGATAGCCAGTGTTTTGAATGCGGCAGATCTAATTCCCTTAGCCGTAATAACGCAGACGGATTCCAATTTAGTTGGCACATCGGATCCGAGATTTTCGATCGGGAGTTATCTGATTGTTGCGGCTCGTGTTGGCTGAATATATTGTTGTGGGTTTTAATATCAGATGAAAATTCACAATCAAAACGGAAAAGGGAGACAAAGGAAGAATAAAAATATTATTGAAAAAAAAAAACATTTTCTATATAATTGCGACAACAATTAGTCTTATTTCACGTCGCGACGTATGTTTGGCGACCATTGATACAAAGATATAACAATAAACATACTCTTGTTCTAGTGCATGACATTACGTTTGACTTGAGATTGTTTTCCATAAAAATGTTCATAAAAACGTTCTTATTTTTTATTTTGGCTTAATACCATTCAATGAGACCCGTTCCCAACAGCGGTACAGTAGTAGCGGTTGTAGTGATGCATAAATCTTTTAGAACTAACACTTTACCAACCTAATCGAAAGCTTCTAAAAAAGTTGAAAAGTTCACATGCGACATTTAATAAAAATTACATTTGCATATTACTATTAATATGGCTGTTGATAAGCATCTAATTTTGAGTCAAGTTTCAATAACTGACTAAGCAGAATCGAATTGATTAATTTAAAAGCATTTGCTTCTGTGAGATTTTTTGTACAAGACAGATTGCAATATAAAACTGGGATAAAAAATGTCGTCTGATAATCCTACGGCCGCGAATCTAATTTGTATAACGTATTCGATGTGAATCTTAATGCGATATATCATGACTAGTTCCTACTTTCAAGTAGAACGACGAACTCAGAAGTACAAACTGATTCTATCAAAATAATATTTTGTTATTTGAAGAAAAACGTTTCGGATCCGCTGAGGAAATTTCAAATACATATTTTTTTCACAGGCAAATGGTAGGTATGCTCGCGAAAGCAATAAGTGAATTCCATATATGAGGTACCCGCTTTGAAAGGTTTTGCCTGTTTTTTCTTCTTTATTTATTACTTTCTATACATAGGTTTGTAACTGCTAAGTACTTTGTGGTAACTCCAACTTGGTCATAACATCTGAAACCTCCAAATACTACAGAAGTCATAGAAAAGTAAAGCATTATAAGTATGTATAGCCTTTGAAGTCGGTAGCGAACGTACTGATAGCTATTTGGTTGATTATAAAAATAAACTCGTAATTCTTTACAAATGAGTAGTTAAAACATTCGTATTGCTGGTAGAGATGAAATTAGTGGTGACACGTAGATGGATTAATATTTTCTGATAAAAAATCATCTTATTTTCTTTCCACCAATCCGCACTTCAGCAGGGTTGTGCGCAGTGCTTCTTAGCTTTTCAGTATATCGACCCGTGGTTCAGTAGTAGATCGCTAATGGGTTACTGCCAACATTGTATGTAAATGATGTCGTAGACTGGTGTCATATTAATCTGAATATTTATCTTTCTTTTATGTAAGTGACACATGTCATTTGATGCCGTATGTTATCGCAAAAAGCACTCGCTTTTACATCTCAGACTGTACTCATTATTCCGCCTCTCCTATTTATCATTCACGCGTTTTAGTCCAGATTATCCGGGGACGCCCAAATGTTGATAGTGATTGATGTTTGTCCTCTTGCATTCCTTCACTTCTTTTCCCTTTCTAAAAATCAACGGTAAGCACAGACCTAACAATTGGTCCGATCAAACGGAATATTAAGTTCGCCTGTCACTTTAACGATGTTCTCTCGCTTCGTCACACCATCAGCAACATCATCGATCGATTTTATAGCCTCCTGTTCAACGGTAGAGTATATTTTTCCTTGTACACGAAATGACTAGGAAGTGATGAGAAAGAAAGAGGTTATTGTCAGTGGCATTTTATGGGGTATGATTTATGAACGATGACTCCCAACGGGTTCTAGTCATGTTAATCTTATTCAGAGGTGCACAATGCTACCTAAATTAGCTGCGGTCGTACCGTAAGCAGATTTGACGGTAAGGACGATAAGCTGTGTGTGGTATCAACAAACAAGGTAGGTTCCGTCATTTTGTCTATAGATGGCTTCATGTATTGAATTTTACCCGAGCGTATCTTTAAATTAATGATTATATAATTTACTCATATATTATTAAAGTAAAAGATGATCTTAGTTGAATAAAAAATTGTATGTTAAGTCATTTATTATAAACATCTTCAATTTTGTTAGCACAGTTATTATTAAGAATTCATTTCAAAAAGAAAAATCTAGCTATGAAATTAATCTTAGGAAAAATCGGCTAAAACGGAGTTGCTTTAAATTATGTAGGTAAATGACACCATTCGGTAGAAAAGTAGTCTACACGAGTAAATCTCTTTTACATGCGTAGACAAATTTATTTATTTTTCACAGAATACATGTCATAAATCCTTGACGTACACTCCAGAAATGATAAAATATACATCCACGCTGCTGTGACGACATTTTTTCCTCTATTTCTAAAAGACCGATCTGTCTCGTCTCCGGAGGTTTCACACTAAGATAATAAAGCCGGGCTAACACCCTCCAATATATTTGACGGATCCATACGTAAGTCGACCTTGCAGCCTGCCTTGATAAGTTGGCCGATCGACATAGCTTTTTTATGTACAAATGTAATTAAGAGAAAAGTACAAGTTTCTTCCACACAGAATTTGTATAAAGCTTCTTACTTAGAGTCATGAACCCGTCTCAACGATCATGCTTAGGAACGTCTACGTCTAAATACATCGCTGCATAAGGCTAGTGATTAATTTGATTACATCTGTTTGACCTACAAATTTAACGACTTTAGATACTTATACGTCGTCATTCTGTACTTCTGTAGAATGACGACTTCAGCTTTACTATTCAGGCATACTTGCACAGGCTTTCCTGTAACCTGATCTTGTGTGGCCGGCACATGCGATCGCGCCGGCGACTGCCTCATCTCTAGAGGTTTCACACTAATAAAATACTAAAACTCGTTCTATTATTCCACCCTACTATTGTTACTCGGGTCGCACAGCACAGATTAGTTCAACTTGGAATGGGGATAACATCTTAACGATGCGACATGGAAGGGTAGGTCTATTCTTCATATCGAGATTCGGGAGATAAAGTGCCAACCATCTATAAGATGAACTAAAGTGGTTATGCGGATTTTTGATCCTTTTGTGATGTTATGGTAGCGTCTGGAGAAATGTGTTTTGTTAAACCACGTCTTAGATAAAATTTTGTTGAGTATAGATAACAATTTGCTTTGGAAGAGGTCAGAGAAGACTCATTGGTAAAAAAATTTTGATCTTTACTAATTTGAAAACTCATATCTTCTCGATTAGTTTCTCCTTCGAATATTATTTATTAAGTCGGTCTAAGGCCCTGCTAAGGCTTTACTATTGTAATTCAATGATAACAATTGCACTCTCGTAGTTTTAAACAATGTATTACATTAGTTTGGACGAAAGTTAAAGTTAAAAGGAGAATGCCTTAAGTAATTAGGAGCAGAACGCACTGGACCGGAATTGAATCCAAGCGCATCCTTTTTAATTATTTACACAGTAAGCGGATGTCTTAACTTACCATTAAATTTTCTTTATGGAGTGTTTTTTTTTTTCAGATTGTTTGTTTGAGTTGCCTAACCCTTGCCCCCGACGTTTAGCCATGTCGGTTCGTTTCGTCTCTGTACCGATTCCGACCAATGGTCCGGATCATTGCATTGTATAGTATGTATTGTTTTTTCGATCGTCATTATAACTGCCCGTTGCAGCCACGCTCCTCCATTCACCTATATCTCTCGTCTGTCTGTCTGCATGTCCAAGTTTAACAACATAAAATCGATCGATCACTTTTTTCTAAACTCATCTTGAACAGAATGTACACTAGTTGAATTTTTTCCTATACTACTAGTTTTCTTTTTATTCTTTTCAGTTATATTATTTTAGATTCTGCTCGATGATTTTTAAGTTCTTAGTTCTGGGTTCTCAACCTATCTTACAAATATAATGAATTGGACTAAAATATTGTAGTACCTCGTATAGTCATACTCATAGAATCACTCGCATAGGTTTTACTACTACGCCGATCTTACTGACTATAGAAAAGAACAGTAAAACAGACACATTCCTGAACTACATCTTTCTAGGGAATGTGCTTGATTTTCCTCACAGTGAAAACTACTGATTGTATAGCCACAACTATGTTTGAATGTGGTGAGAGATGGGGTAGGGAGTCACACATATTTGACGACACGGAGCTTACTAACTTAAGAGAAAGAGCCTTTGTGAATATAATATTCCTATGCAATTTTACTGCAATTTAGTCAGCCAAGATCCCTTGAGGTAGCAATTTTATTGTTCGAGCTCAATAAATTATGAAATATCAAATCGACATGCAGATGTATCAGATTTTGATTATACCGCCTGGGACAGTGAATGAATAGGTTCGGTATATTTTAATAAAATTATATGTAAAGATGTTTTTTTTTTGGAATTGTTATGTAAGTTTATTATCATATCATATTATCTTTTAATAATTTTAATTAAATTTAATGCCAACTAAGTTGCATAGTGTATGTGCTACGATTGTATAGTGTTTCAATAATGACACTTCCCATTCCTTGAAGCGGCGCGCGAAATCTACCATACAATTGAGGAGCAAGTTGGAATTCTCCAGTCTATTTGTTGGCAGAAAAATATTTTGTTAGTAAATGAAAGGCTTAATGAGGCTCATTCTAATTGTTTTATTTTTAATTAATTTGAATGTTAATAATAAAATAATTTTAATAAATGATAATTTCTAATAATAATTCGCTTAACCGTTCTCGTTAATAAAACCAGAAGCAATGCAAAACTAGTGAGTAGTTCTTTTTTTTATATATAGGGGGCAAAACTTGAAATGGTACGTGAAAATATATTGCCGTTATCGTCGCCTGTTTTTGAACTTAGCTGACCCAGTCTCGAAACGATTTGTCCAAGGCCGTCAACGCACCTGTTACATGCCTGGTGTCGCCTTACGTCAAATACATAGGCGACGGTGACCATACACCATCAATTTTCCCTTGTACAGACAAGGCAAAGAGACAATCACAGCATTGTCTCCTCTAAAAATGACTTACTCAATGGCAGCCAATTAGCTAGCCCTCACCTTGCACACGCTTCACGCACGACAGGCCGATGTAACGGCAGTGTTCTGAGCAGTCAGTGTAAATATTAGCCGGCCAGATGACTGCCAGTCAACTGCGACTAATTTAACTAATGTATTTACTTTGCGTTAAAATGCGTAAGGTTTTCCCGGAGCGGTAACAATTTGTGTGGCTTACCCGAAAGTTTTTAGGTCGCGGGCCTCCAAAACATATTAACGACTGTTATCTTGCAGTAACTACGAGGATCGTTTGCTCAACCTTTGAAGCACGTAGTGTTTTCAGTATTGCAACAAAGGAATGACTTTCAAAATTAAATGTGGTAGCCTTGTGGATTTCGGTTACACTATTTCGTAACTCTTCTGTGACAGACTTGGAAAGAGTCTTATAGGTCTCGATCTGGATATATCACGGATGTCGGCGGCAGTGGATAGATCGTTTGCTATTCTTACGTCCTTCGTCTATCCTTAAAAAAAATCCTTTTATAATGCTTCTTGTTTCATATAGTTAGTTCCACAGTATGGTCAATTTCACTCAGCTAACTTGCACAACAGTTCGCTTGACTTGCAATGTCATTAGGGTTGTCAGTAAGTTTTCACAGTGCTCCATGTTGGAAACACAACACTATAACACAAACCTACCTTTTCGTATCTATTCTCGGAATGGGATAGGTAAGGCCATATACTACCACGCTGGCAAAGTGCGGATTGGCATACTTCACTTGCCTTCGAGAAAATTATGGAGAACTTTCAGGGATGCAGGTTTCATCACGTTTTTCCGCCACCGTTGAGGCAGATGACATTTTGATTTTATTAAATCAGACTACTTAATAAAGTCATTAGTACGCGTACCTAGTTTGGATTTGAACCCGCACCCCGTGGAGTGAGAGACAAGTCTAATAACCTCTGGGCTGTCACGACTAAACTCCTAGTAATATTATTAATGTTGAAGAATGTTTGTAGGTTTGTTACTCAATCACGCAAAAGCTACAAAACAGATCTGGATGAAACTCTGCACATAGGTAGACGATAACCTAAATGAACACATAGGATTCTTTTCATCCCGAAAATATGTTCCCTTGGGATACTTGGCACGTTTATTGGAATGCTGTCTGGCACACCATAAGCAGATGGCGCTAGCACTAATTCTTAACTTGATTAGGTACACTTTTTCTGCGGGCGAAGCTGTGGGAAAAATCTAGTTTAGGTAAACAACCTGCCCTGTGTTAAATGTTGTGTTTCGTTCCCGAACTACCAACGGAACAACCCTAGCAGATAGTGCTTTCGCAATGTTTGCATCGTTAAATTGGATGAAATAGGTACCTACCTATAAGGAACTACAAAATGTTAGTTATCTATTCAGTTATATACGTAGTTGCATGAGTATTTCCCAATTGGTTTTTGTCATGACTTCCTTAACCCGACGAATGCTTACAAAAGTTCGTTTACTGTTTATTATTATCGGAAAATAATTACAATTGACAGAATTAATAAGCCTACCACCTACCTCTTTGACCTCTATTTGTCGAAGAGTGAGCATCAAGCATTACTGGGGATGATGAAACCTAAGATGGACTGCCTATTCATGCTAGATTATTAGTAACATAGGTACCAAGATTTGTATGTATAATAATATTTTTTCTGTGACAAGTAGGAACAAACAAACTGCCGACAGTCTCAGTAGTAGTCTTAGTCCTGTTAAAAATTGTCCAAGAATTCATTAGAGGTAGCAGTACAATACAATACAATACAATACAACACAATACAAATACTCTTGATTGACATTTGACTGATATCGTGCAGAATAACGTGAATAACCTTCCAAATAAGCGTCAGATTGTAAGACGAAACTCCCGTAGGTACTAAGCCACTCTATGAAATGCTTACGTTTCAGATTTTTTATAATGAGTTCACGTATAAGAGTCCATAATCGCATGCACGTTCGTTCGTTCCACCCACTCTGCTTATCTCACCCGCTACCGGTTCGATCCCAAGCAGCTCATTACTTTGGGCAGATCATTCTTTTTAATTATCAATGAGATATTGTTGTTTATCACAACGTTAATAGTCTGTATCGTCTGTACAGTCGCTTTCTGAATTGTTATATGTTTTTGTTACTTGTTAAGGATTATCCATCGAATGAACACAGAAAAAAACACAATTGTAATCATTTAATGTATATTTTTTAGAAGACTAAAACTAAATAATAAAAATTATCCTTATTAATTTAAAGATCAAGCCTTATATAAATTAGGTATTTAACTTATAAAGAGTACTTATAACATAGTAGTTACTATAATCTTTTATTAAAATCTTTAATTTTGATAAATACCTAATATTGGATCGTACCACACTCCACCAGCCCGCACTGGAGCAACAGAATTTCCAAGTGGATTTTATTAGACAGGAAGAAACGTGTTGATTGTAATTCAAACTTGTAACATTCAAAAATACTGGCATATTCCAAGTCATATACAATGATGCTCGAGTATACGTGTACAAAAGAACGAGTGGTCAAAGTAAGCACTCGGCAACAACTTTACTACACTTTCGTGCTGGACTGTACTCGTACGGACAACGTCGCTTCATCTCAAGTTACTCCGCGAGCGATCGGACAGATATACACTTTTTATTTATTGACATTTTCTAATGTACCTCCCGACTATTCATCACCACGATACACCTCGAGCTGATAACGCTTATTGTTTGCCGTATACCTAATGGATTATTGATAAAAAAACGTGGGTGTTCGTAATCTAGCCTACTTAAATCTGAAGATGTCTCATCAGAGAAAATAATATGAACGATTGTGGAGAAATTTTGATAGGTTTAGAAAGTACGTAACGAGAGATCGTGGTGATCTATGGTTCGATCGAATCCAAGATCAAGCAGGGACAAAATAGGTCAGGTTGGTAGATATTGTAACTTCTTGGGTGTAAAATTTTTTAGTTTGTAGATATTATCTATGTTTATCTCAAGTAAACCGTAGGGCCCAACCCAAAACTCTAACAAACAAATTTTTAACAGTATCTACGTTTTCAATACGATCAAGCTACCGTGAACCCGACCGACACATAGGGCCGAGTAGGGCCTATGCGTCGGCCTATTCGGGCCGTCATAGGCCCTACTCGAATCTAGAATTCTTTAATTACTACCCAGTGGAAATAAAACTCGCAGAACTCTAGCAAAAACAAGTCATTAAATTACCTACCATTAATTTTTAAAGTACTCGCATAACCTACCATTACGTTACAACGAAGACACTGTGGATATTATTATACTAATGCGTCTCTAATGAACGATCTCACTGAGATATTAAGCCGGTACGATTTATCGGCTTTCCGTCTTAATGCTGAAGTTATCACTATCACAGTGTAAGTGTGCCCACTCAGTTAAATGGTATAACAGTAATCCAAAGGCAAGCGTATGAAAACATTAGTCAACGTAACGAGCGTGCTTTTTGAGATTAGCTGCTTTGGGGCCAATTTTTTAATAGAGGAAAAAGGGTCAGAGTTCGTGATTAATCTTTAAAAAATCTGTTTAATTTGTTACGCAAGGTTGCATTTAAATATACAGTGACTTATTATAACACAGTAATTTTGAATTAGCGTAGGTATAAAACCCACTTTTTTTTGTGAACCAAAATAAATACAGATTTTTTAAAAAATCTGCTTAGGTATGTAATTTTAAAATAGTTTTATACTACCTTAGGCTCCACCCGCGTCGAATCGTTTTAGGTGCAGATTTTCTTATACCGTTCAGGAATGTTTTAAAATATAATAAGTATAGACTTTATCAACGAAAAGCTATCTTCACCCGCAGTCCGACCGATCACAATCCAAGACAGCCATCAATCGATTAAAAATCGAACAATTATTTTAGGGTTGTGTAATTATTTTACAAGAACCATGCAATTTTCCGGGATAAAAAGTCTATCCATCGTTCCGTTGAGGTGGAGAAGAAGGAGAAACCAATATACACCCTTTTTCATTTATTATATTAGTAAGAATTCATTCATTCATATTTTTGCAAAGATTTTGCAATTATTTGTTGTTTTAGGACAGACAATTAATATTACAATAAAAATCTATAAATGGTATCAACAATGCTGTTGCACTGTTACATGGATAATTAATACTGTGTAAAAGCTGTGTTGCAAATTTAGTAAGTAATACACAAAAAACATCACTTACCTACGTGTATATTTAATTGAGTCGCCCACATAAATATCTGTCTCGGCTTCGCTCGGCAGAAACATAACCGTCGCCATCGTTTAACGGTTAAAGTGTAACCGAAATCAAATTATCACGAAAAAGCTAAGCGTACCAATACTGCTGAGTGTCCCGACCGAAGAACCGAGCGAGGTAAGTCCGTGAGACGGCGGACGGACCGCAGATTTCCCAGGAGCAATTACCGAAACAATAAACCTAAAATTGTGGAGCTCTCCGCTACCACCGATCCTGACTCCTCGCAATGCCTCGCAATTACTCGTCTTCCGACCTACTGCGGACCGGCAATTCATTAAACGCTATTCAACTTATCACAATGTGACTATTAGTGGTCTATTGAATTTTTAATTAATCGCGCAGCGAAGGAAGGACGCTCGCGGAAAAAAGGAAAATATCCTCGGAACTGAAAAATGGGCCAGCCATGCGAATCGTGACGTTTTGATCAAATTATAACCGTAAGGTTTGTTATTGTTCTGGTTTTTAGTTTTTTTGGAAATAAAAAAGTACCTACGTAGTTTGTAAAAACTTTGCGGAAATAAATAAGTACCTACGTAGTTTGTAAAAAAACACAGCGCTATATTGAAATTCGCTCATTGTCGCTCATCAGCCGCTCTAATGATTTATAATGATTTTTAATTGATATTTGGGTTAAATTAATGGCGATGTAACATTCCAACCAAGGTAAAATTTCAACTTCGTATGGTAAGAGACACTGGTTCAAGTTAATCTTGCAAGATTTTTTCCTAATCCCACTAACAAACATTAATTTATTTCAATTGTAAGTTAAGAAAAATCTTATATAAATCTCTTTAGAGTGCCACATCACACAATTCCTATGCGACACCAACGCACCTTATACAGTTCGAGGAAATCAGTCTTTTATCCCCTAAAAAAGAACTAGGATGGCGTCGTTGAGTGTTCAATGGAAGTTTCCCTGACAGAACCCTTTGATGTTTCCCTTCATTGCTAGAATTGCCACTATTTACGTATCTTATAAGAATTTATGTGTTAGTGGAGTTACCGTAGCAGTTGCGTAAATACGTTTCCATGACTAGATACGTATCATAAAATTTTAAATTTATTATCCTGCATAGAACTTTCGGAACTTTAGTTAAGTTCCAAGTAAGTTGTATAGTAGGGCTATTAGGTCCCGTCAAATAATGAGGCCATCATATTTTATGTAAATTAAGAAATTCTTAGATTTAAGGTAAAAAGGTTACCTTTAGTTGACTTTTTCCACAAGGTGAATTATTCCGAATGGACTCTTGAGTAATATTTAATGATAATGAAATAAATTGTAATTATAAATATTCAAAATATTTTGGTATCGAACTTAGAGTGAATGTTAATAGGAAGACGTTTATTTCTTATGGAAACTGTTCTTCAAGGAGCCAAATGTCAAAGCTGGAGTGAGAAATAATAAACGCGTGGCCGAAAGCTTTGCATATAATGAAAGGAAGGAGGCAGAATTGAATATTAAATCATATTTGAACCACCTAACACGTTCAAGCAAATATTGTAAGTGACTGGATAAATTTATGATGTGTCTTTGGTACCGCCGATTGGATCTCTATTTCTTAGGGATGTTAATGAGCTATATCCGAGACGTATCCGAAACATAAATTATTATCCAAGAATAATCTTAAAGGAGGAAAGACAAATTAGAATACAGTATTGATAATATTGTATCAATTGATTGGTATGATCAAAAAAATCTTAATAAATAAAAAGCTGCTTATCTAATATATAAGTAGCTTTCTATTCAAGTTCAATGAAGGTGACATTTAACTAAAATGGTGTAAAAATTAAAACAAGTAAATAAAAATCATACTACATACATACATACATACATACATACATACCATACATCACAATAGAGTTGAAACTGAATATGAAACTTTAGTTTCATACCAAAATTCGACTACCTACTTAAAATACTATTTAACCAATCTCTAAACAATATTCCAAGTACCTAACCTAATACTGAACTAACGCTATCGTATCTGATACAGCTCCTATAAGTCGTCATAGAGGTCACAGTTTTCACTATATGGCAGGCTTCGTGGGGTAGTCTACGTTTTATTATTCAATTCTTACATAATCCAGCTCAAATATCCGGTAACAAGTTTAAAATACATCATCACACGTCCCTAATCTCTCTGATATTTATTCCTAGACCATTTATATGAGATCTTTGAAATGAGCGACTGTTATTACCAAGTCGTAAATTATTAACACACCTTTCTTGGTTGCATTGTAATTACATATCTTCTGTGTTTAGTACTTGCTTCAAATGCTGGGAGCACGGATTTCATAGTTGAGATAGTTATATCTATTTATCATCAACCCATTGACGTGTAGCGAATTAAAACACCGTCTCTCCTCGCAATTAAAAAGTTCTATGACAAAGTTCGGTGACAGCCCAGTGGCTATCAAACTCGTCTCTCACTCGAAGGGATGTGGTTCAAATACCATTGACTAGAAAATTATGTTCGATTTAAGAAATTTAATGGCATCTGCTGTAGCGGCGAAGGAAAATGTCGTAAGGAAAACTGCATGCCTGAGATCTGAGAGTCTGCCAATCCGCCCATGGTGGACTTTGGCCTAACCCCTCTCATTTCGAGAGGAAACGCGAGCCCAATAGGATATGTCATCCAAATATCAAAAAACTTTATTTAGGAGAGTTCCTTATCGAAGGCTTGAAGCCTGCAGGGTGTCAATGAACTGAAAACAAATTTTAGTACATCACTACTCCGAAATTTTAAACAAGTATATGAAAATCTTTCAATTTGTTAAGTAGATTTTAGGTTATTTAATCTGGGTCACAAATACGGTTGATATATTTCTGTATATATTTTAGCCTAACTATCTAGCAGACTGGCCTGACACCTGAACCCCATGACCTACACGTAGTTTATCGAGAAAACTCAGGTTCTCAGGCAGCTCTTTCCACATATACGTGGCAGAAATGATTGCGCCGTTACGGAATAGGTTTCATTAAACGCATTCATTTTGTTATAAGTATGCAATCGTTAAGCCTTGTCGAAGAACTTCGGCTGACTTGAGATCATTTGACACTAGGTTGGCCATTATCCCCTCAACCAATCCGCATTGGAGCAGCGTGGTGGAGTATGCTCTCCCACCTATGACCTCCCACAGTCTGTCTGTGCGGGAGAGCCGTGTTCAGCAGTGAGACATCTATGGGTTGCAGCTTTGCAAATTATGTACAAATACAATACAAAATCATATCTCTTTACGCAGGTAGGGTTTTCTAAAGTAAATAGACGAAGTGGCGTTAAAAGTAGCTATAAACACAGTATAAATACATATATCATTCCTCTGTGCCTTATCAATATCCCCTTAGTATGTAATCAGTATTGAAATTAGTAATCAGCTAGTCACGACATATATTTGTGAGCGAGAAAATGAAACTAACGGACACCGTCTCGCATACTGGCACTAATTAAGCACTGCCTATTCACTGAAGAGAATGTTAATTAAGCTCCTGAAAGCTTTAGTAAAAAGCTGCCGAATGGACCGCGTCGACACGAAGCTCTATAACTTACTACTTTGAAATTGAATATTAAAAAATGTCACTAGCTCACCCACCAAAAGTGCACTTAAAATCAGATTTAAAACTTTGCATAGGTATGCAAAAATTTACTACCTACTACTAGTATGGATGAAGCATTGGATAACTGCGCAGGTGAAAACGAATTTACTCGTATTAAACGCGTAAACGCTAATATGTATAGAATTTTAGCAGCGCCATCTAGTGGCTTAGGGTGTTGTTCATGTCAGCCACTAGATGGAGCTGCTAAAGCCCCATACAAATTGGCGTTTAGGTGACATAATATCACGCCTATATTTCCTCAAAGGGTAAGGCAGATATAGTATACAGTATTGTACTTTTCACGATCGCATGTTATAGATTCCATGTAATAAGTAATGACCCCTTTGCCTTACACCGGAGTCACCGGACACAAATCGAGAAACTAACGGAGAACACCAAATTCGAAAACCCCAATAATGACTACTGAAAATACTTGGCTGACATGGGAATGAAACCCTACCTTAACCCAAAAGTCACGTAGGACCCAAGTGGGATTCACGAATCTTTCACTAGTAAAATAAATTCATTTTTATTCCGGAGAAAGTTGTACCAAACCACATTAAGCGAGGAACAGGGAATCCGAACACATTCAATTTCTGGTGCGAGACCATCGCAACGAGATTTGCAGCTCGACGTCGGCGCGAGTTATTTGCTTATGAACATCTGCAACCACCGATTTAAAATTGAAATGTGCATTTCTCAATGTGATTGAAAATTTAATTTGCTTTCTTGGAATTTATTCTGGGTTCTCTTCTATATTACAAGCCATTAAATGACTCAATGGCTCACATCGATTCAATATGATTGAAAGAGTTAAGCAACGAAGGGTGCGATCGGCTTGTGGATGGGTGACCGCTAGTGGCAAAAATTCCGTGGACGTTTCAGTGCTTCGGCATGTTAAGCCGTCTGTTCCGGTTGTTTTCATTAGTGGAAACAGTTGTTAAGTCTTGTCGAAGACCTTAACGTCGTGTTAACGAAGTCATAAATGCTATAATAGAAAATTCTAAAATGCTAATACGTTTCTCATAAGAAAATAAAACCATAGGCTCTTTCAGTGTCCTCTACTCTATGGTGAGTGCTCGGAGGAACTTCACAACCCAACAACCTCATTCAACTTTCGCACTACACGCCGAGGTCTGAAGTTTCATCCACTCCGAATCTCCTGGCACACAACCACCGTGCGCTTCTCGCGGTTTTTTTTTTTTACAATTTCAAATTCAAAAATAGAGCCTTCGGTATACTGTGGAATAGGCTTAAGACTGAGATTTTTCGTTCGAGTTACGACATGGAGTGCTCAAGAAGAGTGTTATACATTTCCTTCTAGGCAGGGAACGCACCTATGATACTGGTGCACTGATATGTACACGTGCGAAGACGGTGGCCTGTTTGTCCGTATGTATTATGAATATAAAAAAAAAACTTATGCAACGAGTAAGTTAATTACAATCTTAAAATATCTTTTCATTGAGGATGCAGATAAATTGGTCCCGAACGTAAGTCGTTCATTAGCGTTTAAATAAATTCATTAATAAGGCAGGAGAGACATCAACGAACAAATCTATAAATCAAATAGTGAGAGTGTCAAAGACAAAAGGACTAAAGAGTGACGCCATGGTGAGACACATACGGCTGTTGCGTTTGTAAAATATGTTGTTGCGGGTAATATATTTTTTAAACTTTATTTTTCAACATTCAAGTTACGAGTTTCAAATTTTTTATCTGCTTTGAATACATGTTACATCAAAAGATCATCGAATTATCAAATTATAGTTATTTGTATTCAGCTAACTACATTAGCATGCAGATATTGTTACATCATATTAGGTAAAGTAATCAAATAGTAAAGTAACTTAGTCAAAATAATGTAATATACCTATCTAATTAATCTAGAAATTCTTCAACAGTATTAAAAAAATCCTGTGGCCAGTTCCTTAATTTTTTATGAAAATTATTTGTAGGTAATGATTTTAGCTCGTTAGGTTGGTACCTTATTGCTAACTTTAATACACATTTCATAGCCATATCAATTAGGCCGCATAATATATCTTTGGTATACATCAGCAGCAGTTTTAAAGAGCTTTTTTTCCTTTAGTATCTTATTAAAATAATAAAAAATATGCCAAGTCTTGTACATTTATTAAGTGCTTTCTTAGCTGACAAATCGGAGCAGCCATGTGCCACAAATTTCACTCAATTTCCAAAAGCGGTTCCCACAAAGATATTTCTTCACATGCGACGGCGCGCACATCAATCTAGGTAACGGTGATTGCATTCACATGAGCGACTATTGTTACACATTGTGTTATCATGTATGACAGTTTTAAGTATATCTTTATACTAAGCCTTTTATCTGCATTTAAAAGAATTATTAGACATTTAGGTTCAATGTACCTATGAGTTACATTCATGGCAGAGAAACTCAAAATTCGAATTTTATTACTGCTATACATCAAATGATAGGCTCTTTTTGAATTTAGATTTATTTTACCAAATGCGCTAATATACAGTATCCATATTTTTTCTTCTATGATCGAAGTTTGCCGCATATAGGTATAATTTGTTGGGCTTAACATAAAACACGTCCACAATAGAAATAAATACCCCTTCACCCTTACTTGATCCAACGCAAAAGGTTTATGGGAAGGAAACCTTGTGTAAAGATCCACTATTCACTGTTTATTGCGAGTTAAAAATGACGCTGTCAAGTTTTCACACGAAATTCTATATCAGCGTCGCACATTGAGCTCGTTTACATACTTTTCAATTTACGAACGTGATCGAACGGTATCGTTATAAATAACGCTTTGTGCGGGTTCCCGAGACAACCTACTTTGTAACACAACATGTCTTTGTACTAAAATAAAGTAAGTCAGAAAAAGCGCTGACACAGAGATATATCATTATAGTCATAATCAAAACTAGGATAACGGTTTAGTTATTTGGTACCTGTTGGTATCTTGATATATTATTAAGATTTTTTTTAGTTTTGTTAGTGCTCATTTTCTATACGAAGCAAATTCGTCATGGTCAATCTCATTTGATTGGAATAAATGGATTTCTTCTCAAAAAACCTCTGAGGTTAAGTCAAAGTCAAAGTCAAAGTCAAATAATTTATTTCGCTATGAGGTGATTAGACACGCTTAACGAAAGTCTAGGTACCTAACTAAAAACTACTTAAACTACTAACTGATCTATATAAGGCAAAGGATTAGCTATTGATTATTGAATGAATAGCTAATCCTACACAGGTGTCTAACTTGCCTTAAGATAAATTTACAATAATTACCTACCACTAAGCTAAGCTCTAAGTCACGATAGACTATCTATATGGTCATCGGCTTTAGGAAGAATTTACAATATTCTTATCCTATGCCCTAGTGTAGGCCGAGAGAGAAAAAAGCCGGAGGAAAAAAACTCTCGGTACTCTTTTAAAATTCAAATTAATTTTTACAGAAAAATGCACAGTATGACCATGACATGATTAAGTCAGACACGAGACAGCCAATCGTGTATGCCAAGAATCACCCCATATGCCACCTGCTTACAATTTTTAGTATAATTAATACAGAAGCATAGTGATAGCCTGTCAGAGTTTAATTCAGTCCCATGCCTTTATATCATCCAAATACTCCTGAATATTATAATAAGCTTTTCGACATAATGTTTGTTTGATGGTTTTTTTAAACCTTTGTAAAGGCAGAGACTGAACCGCAGCCGGGACTTTATTGAATATTAGAATAGACATTCCTATGAAGGAACGACTTTTCTTACTAAGCCGGCATTTAGGAAACGCTAATTTGTGGCCGTTCCTTAGTGTTACATTGCGTAAGGCATTTAGGTCACTACGACTTACAAACTGATGCCTATTTTTACGAATATACATAATATTCTCATAGATGTACTGCGATGCATGGGTTAGGATGTTTATTTCCTTAAATTTTTCTCTAAGGGAGTCTCTACTTTTCATTTTGTATATATAACGGATAGCCCTCTTCTGCAAAATAAAAATAATATTAGTATCAGCTGCATTACCCCAGAGTAAAATGCCATAGGACATTACACTGTGAAAGTAACTAAAATATACCAATCTAGCGGTATCGACATCCGCCAAACAGCGTATCCTTTTAACCGCGTAAGCTGCAGAACTTAGTCTATCCGCCAGTCGACAGATATGGGGTCCCCACTGCAACTTCGCATCAATGGTGATTCCAAGGAAAACAGTCGAGCTAACTAAGTTCAGTTTTTCACCATTTAGTTCCGGTTGCTTATCTACTTGTTTCACATTAGGTGCTGAAAATTTTATGCAATTGGTTTTATTGCTATTTAAGAGTAGGTTATTTACGCTAAACCAATGCACTACTTCAGAGAGAGCATTGTTTACATCGTCATAGTTAGTTTGTTGCCTGTTTAATTTGAAAATTAATGAGGTGTCATCTGCAAACAATACAATCTCGTTATTATTCTCTACCATATAAGGTAGATCGTTAATATATATTAAAATCGTTAGGTTGATCGGTCGTTCGCATGGGGATGCATTGTGAAGTTTAGCGCTTTTCAACCTTATTATAAAAATAAAAAAATATCTTTCACACAGCCATCTGACCATAAAGTAGGCGCGAGCCTGTAATATGGGTGTCAGAGACTGATATACATACATAGATATTTTGAAATAGTAAATACATACTTAAATAAATAATATTAACATCCAGACACAGAACAAATATGTACATGTGTTCGTCACACGAATATTTGTCCTGAGTGGGATTCGAACCCATGACCCCTGGCGCAACAGACAGCGTCACTACCGATTGCGCCATCGGGCCCGTCAAGTTACTTAACGGATAACACTTCACACAAAGAAACTAACATAAAATTAAAACAATATAAATTACTAATATCTTCACATGGATGATGCCGAGACATTTTGCCCACGAAAGCAGATTATTTCTCAAAACTTTCTACACAATCGGAAAGAAACACTCATAGGACACAGAAAAAATACATGAAATAATTTTTTATATGTACTCGTAGATAGATCTTATTTGAATAATTCTGTCCTTAAACTACCTACGCTCTTGCTATGACCCGAACACTACTCAAGAAGACCCCGAGTTTTATTCGTTAAAAGAGTTCGTAGGTTCAAGGTTTTGGCGTATAAAGTAGGAAACCGCTTTTCAATAAATCGTACATCATTATAATTCTCACTTTGCGTATTCCGCACTAAGTAGGTCGCTGTTTCTCGGTATATTTTCTTGCACAACACGAAATCTTAGAGAGTTTTTCACCCACTCACGAGGACTTTCTTAGAGTGCTTATGTTCGCTTAAAGAAGCTTTATGAAAACGCGTGTACGTTTCAGAATTGTACGTTAGGAACGCGTTTCATTACTTACTAAGCGAATGAAGCTAGTCAAATTATTTTTTAATAAATCTGACTTCGAAAATTCATGATTGGGTGTGAACAAATTTTAGCAAAATTATGAAATTTAAGAATTTTTTATGAAAAACCGCTAAACTAAATATTTTATTCGATTCAAAATTCAAAATTCAAATAATTTATTTCGCTATGAGGTGATTACACACGCTTAACGAAAGTCTAGGTAACTACAAACTACTTAAACTGATTAATATAAAGCAAAGGATGAGCTATTTATCCTTGAATGAATAGCTAATCCTACACAGGTGCCTAACCTGCCTTATGGCTAATTTACAATAATTACCTACCACTAAGCTAAGCTCTAAGTCACGATAGACTATCTACCTGGTCATCGGCTTAAGGAAGAACTTACAATATTCTTATCCTATGCCCTAGTGTAGGCCGAGAGAGAAAAAAGCCGGAGGAAAAAACTCTCGGTACTCTTTTAAAATTCAAATTAATTTTTACAGAAAAATGTACAGTATGACCATGATATGATTAGGACAGACACGAGACAGCCAATCGTGTATGCCAAGAATCACCCCATATGCCACCTGCTTACAATATTTAGTATAATTAATACAAAAGCATAGTGATAGCCTGTCAGAGTTTAATTCAGTCCCATGCCTTCTTATCATCCAAATACTCCTGAATATTATAATAAGCTTTTTGACATAATGTTTGTTTGATGGTTTTTTTAAACCTGTGTAAAGGCAGAGACTGAACCGCAGCCGGGACTTTATTGAATATTAGAATAGACATTCCTATGAAGGAACGACTTTTCTTACTAAGCCGGCATTTAGGAAACGCTAATTTGTGGCCGTTCCTTAGTGTTACATTGCGTAAGGCATTTAGGTCACTACGACTTACAAACTGATGCCTATTTTTACGAATATACATAAGATTCTCATAGATGTACTGCGATGCAAGGGTTAGGATGTTTATTTCCTTAAATTTTTCTCTTAGGGAGTCTCTACTTCTCATTTTGTATATACAACGGATAGCCCTTTTCTGCAAAATAAAAATAATATTAGCATCCGCTGCATTACCCCAGAGTAAAATGCCATAGGACATTATACTGTGAAAGTAACTGAAATAGACCAATCTAGCGGTATCGACATCCGCTAAACAGCGTATCCTTTTAACCGCGTAAGCTGCAGAACTTAGTCTATCCGCCAGTCGACAGATATGGGGTCCCCACTGCAACTTCAAATCAATGGTGATTCCAAGGAAAACAGTCGAGCTAACTAAGTTCAGTTTATCACCATTTAGTTCTGGTTGCTTATCTACTTGTTTCACATTAGGTGCTGAAAATTTTATGCAATTGGTTTTATTACTATTCAAGTGTAGGTTATTAACGCTAAACCAATGCACCACTTCAGAGAGAGCATTGTTCACATCGTCATAGTTAGTTTGTTGCCTATTTAATTTGAAAATTAATGAGGTGTCATCCGCAAACAATACAATCTCGTTATTATTCTCTACCATATATGGTAGATCGTTAATATATATTAAAAACAGGAATGGACCCAGAATCGATCCTTGTGGGACCCCCATCTGTACTAAAGACCTAGACGATCTTGTACCGTTTACTTCGACTTTCTGAGTTCTTTCGCTGAGATAAGAAATCAGAAGTTTCAGTGCGGTATTTTTAATGCCATAGTGATTGAGTTTCCTGATTAAGGTTTCATGCTGTACACAATCAAATGCCTTGGATAAATCACAGAATATGCCCAGTGCATCTAGTGAATCCTCCCAAGCATTGATAATATCAGTAAATAGTTCAACTCCCGCATCAGTTGTTGAACGGCCTTTTGTAAAGCCAAACTGTTTGTTATGCAGGAGTTTATTACTTGTAAAGTAGCTAAGAAGTTGCTGAAGAATTACTTTCTCAAATATCTTACTACAAGCCGGTAAAATTGAAATCGGCCTGTAGTTGGTTGGATCTGTACTATTTCCGGACTTGAACAAAGGTATCACTTTGCTTTGCTTCATTAGGTCAGGAAACTCTCCACTTATAATACAGTTGTTAAATATTAAAGCTAGGTGGGGTGCTATTACATCTATAATTGTACTTATAAGTTTAACCGATATACCCCATAGATCTGTGGTGTTCTTAATTTCTAATGATTTAAATATTTTTATAATTTCATTGGCGTCTGTGGGTCGGAAAGAGAAATTACCTTTGCATGCATTTACATTTTTCTTAAGCAACGATTCAGCGACGTCGGGAGAAGACCCCAGCGATTTAGTGGTTAAAACTGGAACGTCAGCAAAGTACTTTTCAAATGCTGATGCTATCTGTTTATCGGTTCTAATATAAGAATTGGCAATGAAAAGCTCACTGACACCATCGCGTTTTCTGACTCTTCCAGTTTCCGCATTAATAATATTCCAAGTCATTTTAATTTTATTACAGCTATTTCTAATCTTGTTTCTTATGTGCATTGACTTAGCCGTGGAACAAACTACCTTAAATATTTTAGAGTAATTTCTTACATAGTCGCTAAAGGCTTTACTTGTATTATATGACTTCTCGTGTAAAAGGTCATATAACTTTTGCCTACTTCTAAAGATTCCCGTAGTCGCCCAATCATTGAACGATTTACAATTCTTCGGAGAGATTTTTTTGGCAGTAAATACAGATTTATAGGCGTTATTTATATGAAAACATAATAAACTATATTGCTCATTTAGAGTTTCATTAGATGGTATTGTAATCCGGTCTTTCATTATGTTCCTAAACCTCTCCATTCGTTTTTCAGTCACAGGAACGACCACACTGCTCTTACTAACCTGTTTATCCTTATTATACTTAAAAGAAACCAACTGACCACAGTGATCAGAACTGAGTTTATGGATAATACCCGACTAGACAGGTGTCCCGTCTGTGAAAATGTTATCAATACATGTTGCTGTGGTATCTGTTATTCGAGTTGGTTCTAAGAACTGGTTAATAAGATTATTACATTTAAATAAAGATAGAAACTTAACACTTAAAGATGTATTGTCCAATAAATTTATATTAAAATCTCCACACACTATTATGTCCTTGTCTTTTTTTCCTGATACTTTTAATAATAATTGTTCCAAAACTAATTCAAATTCTTCATAACATGCACTAGGTGGTCTATAGATACTAACTATAATACAATGCGTTAGCTCTACACAGGCTATCTCTATAGTTCGTTCAATGGAAAGGCTCACAATATCTTTACGGACCTTATATGTCAGGTCTTTTTTTAAAATGATTAAAGAGCCACCGTGTATCGCTGTCTTCCTACTGAACGAACTCGCAACTTGGTGCTTATCAAAATTGAAAACAATTTGGCAATCTTTCAGCCAATGCTCTGTAATGCAAATTACATCAATATTATAATTTCCTAAAAAAAGTTCTAACTCGTGTTCCTTGCCTAGTAAGCCTTGCATGTTTTGATGCACCAAGTTTAGACAATTTTTATCTTTTAATACTAAGCTCGACAGGTGGTTGTTATTACTATTACTACATAAATGATCGCGAGAGACCGATGCCTCTGTTGTCGTAGTTTTTAATTTAAATTGCTTTGGGTACCGCCCAAACTTGTCATAGAATGTGTAGTAGTACTACATAATGTCAGTATATTATGCTGCTCAATAGAAGCAGTGGTCAAATTACATAAATTATTTTTTATGTCAAATTGTAAATTATAAGATAGCAACTTTGCTAACTGTGTAAAAAATATATTTGATAGATACAATCTATCCTGTCTGGTCAAAAAAAAGTCATTTTTAAAAATACTATTAACATCAATTAATTAAATAAAATGTCCGTATTTTTATGAAATGTCACATTATTATTTCCTATATTATTATATAGTAGTAAGTTTAATTTATGTCTTATGCTATTTTCATGGAAGTCGCCCTTAATATAAGGAAATGTAAACATGATAATTTGTTTTACATTAAGGGCTGAAAATGGGCTAAGCAAGTGAGCCAAGGGCATTATCCCAAAATTTGTTCTCAAAAGTTTAATATACTTATCGTTTAGTAGGTATTAAATCGGTAACTTACGTCATTCATGTTCTATTGAAAAAAAACTTAATACGTTCATAGGTAATTATAAATTGAAGCCTTCAGCAGTACCTATTTGCCCAAATGAAAGTTTTACTAGCTGATAGCATGGATTACACCTTTATCCTTTCTCTATGCTGATATAAAACTGCTTTTGGTACAAAAATGATTAAGTGTGAGACAATATACTTATTTAACTGCACACAAACAAAATAATTTCATTTTGATACGTTGAATTTTAAAATAAAATCAACTTATCACATCTTTAGAATTTGACGATGAAAAAATTAATTCTCGCTTACTCTATTAGAGTGTGACAAATTGCCAAAGCTTGCATGAGAATGTTTTCATTCGAAGTAGTCCACGAGACTAATGTGTTGCTAAAGAAACGAGATTTACCTTCACTTTCTTTGAATAGCATCGTAATCCTTTAAGCAATTGTACATGGTAATTTATTTTCAAAAGATTACTGACTATTGTTTTATCCTCTGGCGCTGCTTAGCATTACCTGTTGGTCGTAAATAGGTATACTTTTAACGTGTAGGAGTGGGTTTATTGAGGATAATATTTAAATCAAACCGCAATTCAATGTCTAACTTTTTTTTACAAAAGATTGTCTTCTTTTTATTGCCGTCCGTAATGTATCTTAAGCTGTGAAAAGTCGGACCTCCGTATTCGGTCTTCACTTGTCCGGCGTTTCAGACTATTTCCCAACTATTAACACCCCGGGGCCAGCGAACCATGCCCAGTCTGGGGAATAATGGTCGCACGATGAAGGATCTGTCTCGTCTTACAATATGCACTCAGAAGGGCCTCTTTAAAAGCAAGTGTAATTTTCTCGGCGGTTTGCTCTGAATGTGAATGCCTATTTGAGGACGTTTCTATTCGCGGTCCAACGCACAGTCTGCGTTAGCCCTCGGGGATTAACACAAATGGTTCCTCAATGGCGCAGTTTACTTAAATAGGGAGCCGTTTCAACATGAGGACTTCAACTGGTTTCGCAGTCACGCTTACAACAGCTCAGAAGGTTGCGTTTTTAGTGTGCCAAAATTATACAATTCATTAATTATTAATCATAATCCATACTAATATTATAAATGTGAAAGTGTGTTTGTTTATTTATTTATTTGTTTGTTTGTCCGGCTTTCACGTCGCAACGAAGCTATTATATGGTATGGTTTTTGTGTGTGGAGATAGTGAGGAGGGTGGAGAGTGACGTAGGCTACTTTTTACCGCGGTAAAACATCCCCATGGGAAGATATCGATGTTTTATTATTTGCTAGAGATTTAGTTCCGGATATTGTTAATAGATGGCGTTAGAACAATTTAGAAGTAGTTAGTATAGTGGTTAAGTAGTTAGTATCTTTTAATCGTGGAACTGTCACTATTCATCCACCACAAATATGTCATGTATGATAAACAACTCATTGTTAATTCCCTTTGACCGCGCGGGCGGAGCCGCGGGCAAAAGCTAGTTATTAATAAGAACTAACAAGAAAGTATCACCAAGAGAAGACACAAAATAAATTATTTATTTTATTTAAAAAAATCACAAAGGTATATTCAGATCTTTTTTTGTTGTTAGTTATTCTCTTAATAAATAAATAATTATGTCATTAATATTATGACCGTGATTGTGAGAAAAAAAATGTTATAAATATATATAAATATATTCTTATTCTTATTTTAATATTTTGACGTTGAAAGTTAACGACTAATAAAATATTCCAAATCATGCAGTATTCTAAAATTGTATCTATACTCAACAGCAGTGACAGCCCAGTGGTCGAGTCGAACTCGCCTCTTTGTCGTGAGGGTCTGGGTTTAAACCCAAGGAGTTATGTGTTTATTAAATGTAACCGCTGTAACGGTAAGCTAAGCGGTAATTTCTACCTTATGAAACTTTTCATGGGAATGAGGAGTAATTTATTTTCAAATGGATATTTACTATTAAAATGTTACTATTACGTAAACCGACTATAGTACTCCTAACATGTTTTGTGCTGTTTAGCTTACAGGCTACTCCACAAGTAGTCAGCATACAATGCCATAGATATCTTAGTCCCGAATGTTCACGCGTTTGTTTACTGCGCGAATGGTACTTACGTGATAAAAACGTTGCTATAAAACCAGCGTTACATACATGGTACTAATGTGCTATTAAGGGAATGGACCTTAGCAACCGTTACTCTGAAAAAGAAACAAAATCCTGGTCACGTCGGAAATTTATTTTCAAATTTTGACATATAGGTAGGCTCAATTTTATTTTTTTGCTCAATATATTCAATTGTACAAAAAGTTATTTAGTTTTCTTGCGATTCTTACTGGTTTCTAAATACATATGTATTTTTATCTTTATTTTATTAAACTGTTTTAAAAACTACGAATACAGAAATTTGAAAGTGTTTTCAATGACACAAGCATCCACAATACCCAGTCCACCATCAATAAACCATTATATAAACCGAAGCCCGAAGCACTTCCAGAAACAATACTTTTATATCATTGTAGTTACACAATAAATATTTATCGGCGTCCACTGAAAGCTGTTTGAGTTCCTTATCAAACATCATCTCACGATTCTAACTAGACGTTTATATAAAAACAGTAACTCACAGCTTTACTTCATAATGGTGAATGACTCGGCTGTTTCGTTAGATATTAGTTATGATACGCCCGACGTATCGGGTCTGTTTGACCCGGGCTCACCGGCTTTGTTATGGTGTCTTAAAATTTGCTCAAATGTCTATTGATGCGTAAACTCGAACAATATAGTGTTTGTTGGAATGTTTTATCAAATGAAATAAACATTCAAATTAAAACAACACGTCGTGGTCGTATGGAATTAATATGCTGCTTTTGTTTTCTTGAGATATGTTTGGACTAAATATGATGAACTCTATAAGGTAAGGTAAGTGCTCATATTACTTTCGAAATATATAGAATGGACAAATTACTAATTACTTTTGTCTAGTTCTAGGTTATATGGCGAGATAACACTAGGTAATAATGAAAACTAAATTAATGAAAATATAATAAATTTTTAACTAACATAAGTATCAAGAATTTTTATTAATCTATGGATATGTACCGAAATAAACTTTTTACAACTGAAAAAGCTTAACTTGTACCTATTATGATAATTTAAAAAATTGGCTCTTCTATAATTTTGAGACTGAAAATAATAGAGATAATTCGTAAGGAACTCTAGAAAACATGATCCAGAAAGTGAATTCTACGAGAGATTATCTTTATGTGGATCTAACTTGCGTTATCTACAACGAGAGCAATTACAAGAGAAATATTGTTAACCGAAACCGAAAGTCAATTGATTCCAGTCATTGGCATAGAACTGAATCGGAATTGTCAGAGAAATCACGTCGCGCGGGCAGCGCGTGTTCGGTGAAAGTAATGTTTTAACAACTTCACGCTTTCAATAGAAACAAATATTTTATGCTATCCCTTAATAGGTAAAGATGGTACATTATTTTTATGGATGGATGAAGATAGTAAACGAGCACGGCCAAACCGCTGCCGCTCATGATAATGTGACAGATTTTGAATAAGATTCATATGGGGTTGGGACGGTTAGTGCAGTTAGCAGAAGGCGTTAATAAGAATATTAGTTGGTCAGTTCATTCGTAGGTATGATTAGTGGGTAAGGGACATTAGCAGTCATGTTAGTTGGTGTTAGTATAGTACACCTAATAACTGTTAGTCTCGTTCCAACTAAGTAACGGATGCGTTACTACCCTTAAGACCTAAGATAGTCGCTTCTAAGAAAAGTTTAAGCGGAATCTAAATAAAAACACCGTGCTTCGGAGGGCACGTAAAGCCGTCGGCCCTGGTTGTTTTCAATGTTGGAACCAGTCGTTAAGCCTTGTCGAAGACCTTCAGGTGGCTTGAGAACATTCGACACTGGGTTGGCCACCAACCCCTCCACCAATCAGCATTGGTTAGTGATGGTGGAGTATGCTCTAGAACTCCCGCAGCTGCATCTGTGGGGGAGACCCGTGCCCAGCAGTGGGACGTCTATGGGTCGCAGCGAAATAAAAACTTAACAGAAATTACTCTTCACCACAAAACTCACACACTCTCCGACCACCGCACTTGGCCAGCGTGGTGGAATATGGCCTAACTAAAGAAGGATCGAGAGGAAGCCCGCGCCCAACAGTGAGACAGAGGAGGTTGCGGTAGAATACCAATCGACAAGAAAAATCGTAGCATACACTAAAAGTGTTTAAACTAGTTTTCGACTTGGTAAAGCTCGTAATTAGCGAGAAAGCCTTTCAGAAAGTTCCTTGTGTATGACAGTTAGGAACTTCAGTGGCCGATGCTAGAAGCGCTAACTTTGCAAGCAAGTACTAGGTACCTACTAGCCTTACCGCAAATTAATAGAATAACGTATCGAGACGATGCTTTTTTTAAATGCACGTTATAATATGATATGCTTGTAATAAAATTAAGCGTATACAAACTGTACAATCACTTTAATTAAAGCGAAATAAAAATAACGACATCGATTAAAAAACTAAAAAACACGCTTTTCCGAACTAAAATGTAGTTTTTTTTAAATTATTGCATCTTCATCGGTCCTTGATAAGTGTATAAAGTTTCAAATTAATCCGACGTTTTGAATTAGGCGAAAACCCTGTTCAAAGTTTCCGTTATATACATATAGATACCTACATACCAAGCTAATAAAAGCGTGTTAATATTTCATTCCAATTAACTTAACTACAAACGGAAAATTAAGCCCAACAAAGTTTAATAACGGTAAAAGGACAGTCAAAGAAAGCGATTCAATAAATGGTCGGAAAATATAATCAAGGAATACGCTAGTTTGGTAAGTATATAATAAGTTGGCTGACCATAAGAAACTTTCTTGAATTTTAAATACGTAATTGAGTTAATAGTTGTCAATTGTTAGAATATCAGGTTACAAAAACATGGAACTGCTGTTACCGGCTGAACCTATCTTATTAAACATAGGTTACATATATGTTTTACCTATTAGGTATAAGCTATTTACCGACTCATTTATCATTATTCACTTATTTATTACCTACTACTTTCCCCTACTTACTTATTATAAAATTTTTATTATTAGTACCGTAGAAACTATTCTGCATTTCAACGGACAAAAGTGCTGTATTTACATCAGCGTTTCGTTAAGGTCCATAAACTATGCCACGAGAAATATAAATGGACGTCATGATATTTTTTGTTGGTAAAGATTTATACACAAGAAGTATGCAAAGGTAGTAGGTACTGATGGCAAGGAAGGTCTCTTGCGCCTCAGTGATTTATTCTGTGAACTCGAAAGAGGTACCGCCGTACCGTTTAATATCTTTGATTTACGATAGAAACTACGCGCGCAAAGATGAACTTTCCATCTTTACGATGGTAGGACGACCGTACAAGTGTTCTGAAAAGTAAAGGAAAGTTTGCTTTCTTAAAAACATTAAAAATTTTCGTGTTACTCTATCTTACTAATTATTGTATTTAATGTGTAGATATTTTTGGATGTTTGGATTTATTAATTAAAAAATAAGCAAAAAAAGCAACAATTTGGCGTAGGCCTGCCCTAACCTAGTTTAAATTTGACTCTTTTTGATTATAACACGTGTTTACTGTGGATTTATCCGCGGGCAAAGCTGCGGGCAAAAACTAGAATGTAATAAATAGTTATGGATGCTATAAGTTATTTACAAGACTCAATTTTGTCATGGCTTATTCAATGCGCAATTTAAGTACATTCTATGTCTTTTTATGACTATGTATTTCTATTTTAGGTTTTCTTTCGATAAACAATATGAAATACATATAGAGCATTTACTCCGGGCAGGAAAAGTGTCTTACTTTCTTCGCTTTAGTATAATTGTTAACTTTGATCCTAAAAGAAAAAAGCAGGAACACAATTTACATTTTCAATCAAACTTTGTATGTAAGTAGTTTCTGTGTTTATATCTTTGAGGCTTACATGTATTTTTATTTTAATGGTTTAAATATACCAATTAATATATTAAAACATGTTGCAAACTGGAAGAAAGAAAAAATTGTAATAAAGTCTATAATAAAACATTGAAAATAAACAGTCCTTTTCACGTATAATTCACAGCAATACGTTTAAAATGAAATGACACTGTAAAGCTTAATTAATTTTACACTTCGTACTCTATTTTACGTGCGAATTTTCGTTGCCAATTCCAAATATTCTGGGTATTTCGCAGTGAGTAGGTACCTGACATAATTTGTCCGGCGCATAGTGAATACATTTTTTGCATTGGTAAAAATAATGTTCCTTAATTCAATCTGAGGTTTTCCCAGTCAGCTCGGAAAAATACAACATTAATTAGCACATTGTTATACGTAGGTACTAGGAATATAATAACATTGAGGTGTGTAGTACACCTACTATTCACCAATTAAGTCCGTCCCATGTAATAGGTAGTGAGCCTATTGCTATACTGCTTTACCCTTTATATTCTAAGTCTTTACCTATACATTGTACTAGAAATGATATCGTGAATATATGTTGTATAATATAAGTAAAATGTATCTTTGAAACATCACATGAACTTATTAAAATTATGCAAAGTAGTATTTGCATCAAAATATCTGAATTGTGAGATGAGTACCCTAGCATATTCGTAAAGTCGCCAAGTCCAGGTTTTAATCGCACAGTTTTTAAAGCCTTCTTTCGGCCTAAAATCTGCCTTCGATCGGGTTGATCACTAATCAATTCAGTGTATTTTAGGCTAATTTGTTTCTCATTCTACTGATTCCACTAACTCATTAGGAAAATCTGTTATGTTGGTACCTACCTACATATATTGGAACGATGAATAAATTTGTATTTTTTAAATTCCAATAATACTAAACAGTACCCATCAGCATGTTTACAAGTGTCATAAAAACATGGAAAAACAAGTCGGTAAATTATCAAAAATAATCTTGTTCTCTTTGATTTACAGGTTATTGCTTGTAAGAACAGGGAATGTCGTATATCATGGGATACATAAAGTCAAAAATTCCCGCGACAAATAGCTTGCATGAAACGAGGGGACTGCGCTATACAGTATACTATAGACTGTGCGTAACATGATGTTAACATACTTCAACGTTTCTAATGGTTTAAGCTAACGTTTAAGTTTATTTTATTTCCAGCAGTGGAGCTCAAAAGGCTGATGGATGGATGGAAACTTCCGCCTACGCCGTGTTTAACTGGGAAACTTAAAAATGGTTAGGGCTGCTATTTAACTATAACCTATCCGTAATCCAATTACTACTACTAATTACAATTACTACATTGATTAATAATATCAGTAAAAATTTAACACAAATAAAATATATTATGTTGATATTTTGTGTTCATTGTATACAGGTTAACGGTAATGGTTTTTTTATAAACCTTAAGGTTACATAGTCTCTAACTTCCGATAGGACTACTGTGCCCACACACAGTACACATACATACCACTATGTAGAGTCTATTCTATATTATGTAAACTTTATAGTACCGGGCAGTGCAAAGATAACAAGAACCATTCTAAACCAGGTAGGTATCTTTTTTTCGAAGCGTCATACTTTGAACGGGACCCTTATGAGTCTGATATTTTATGTCACGGATGGCAACTGATGAGTGGAGCTGCATGGCCATTGCCATCTTGTATCAATAAATAAAAACTTCCGTAACATCAAAACATTAGATTAACAATGTATTTGCATAATACTATGTTATTTCTGTGAAACACCACAGTAAGTAGGCGAGTGTGGAGCGAATCAACAAGCGCGTACGCACTGTTTGATTTCATCTTCAAAGACAAACACAGTTGTTATTTCAAATAATAAATTTACCACGGTATGATGACTTGTAACAACTTCTATCTTTATTGCGTTACAATAAGAACTAATAAATATAAGCTCTCGCGAGAAATCGTTTACTTGTTTGCATGACAAATCATTTTGGAGAGTTCTGTATTTTACAAGATATAAACAGTTATAAATTGGATAATAGGCGAGTAACACTTCTTCAATAAACTCATGAGTAAAAATATTAGAAAGTTGGATCATCAACTTTCGTAAATATATTCCAATCATTAAAAATGAAAAAAACATGGAAATAATTTACAAACAGCTATTATAATGTTTTCTTTGTTGAATAAAATATTGTATTTTTTTATCTATTCCAACTAATAACTACCGTACTTCAAATTATAATATGCGATTTAAAAACAGTTTTGCAATGAGTCGAATATTAACATTAGGTACCCTCAATACAACTACTTAAAAAAACAACGCTTTGCTTCGCAGATCTATCAAAACACAACTTAAATAATACACACAGAGCAAATGTGTGTGTGCAACAATAGCCTGGCAGTTCTGGAGTCTCAAAATAAAATATCTATACGAATAACTCTTAGTGAGAGGTAGCTAAAAAAACAAGTGAATTGGCAAATGTTAACAATCAACAGCCTTTGTGAATAATACACCCAAAAGTAATGTGTATAAGGTTTGAAATAACCTATCGTGAAACTAGATCCCTGCAAACGTAACATTATGTCACGCATCTAATCCTTTTTGTCAACTCCTGTCAGTTGCCAATTGTTTACAACTCTAGCGAGTATTCAGACTGGATGACATTCTTTTGTTCCTTTATTTTTGGGGATAAACATCGTAAATTCTTCTCTGTCATACTTTTGTTGACATAGCTTTAACTCTTTAAAATAATATCAGCAAGACTTACTCACGACCACTTGGGTGATCTGCGACGAAAATCTAAACGGCTTTGTATATAATTGACAGTTTCCGAGTGACATAATATCTACTATACCCTGTACAAGATAGCTTGATCTTTTTGACAGATGTAAATTTTTCTGATCGACATAACTTTGCAATGACGAACATATTATTTTCTTAATTTAATGATTTTTAAAATTGTATAAATATTTAAAAAATACATATAACACAAAAGTCCCTAAAGATTTAAGCGTTATCCGAAAATTTTAAGACTTTTTATTGCTTTAAAGTAAAATTTAAATAGGAACACTGAAAATGATAGACGTTTGTACAATGTTACATCGGTCGGACGGATGGGACACGAATAACAGGCAGTAACCGTTACAAATATCGATTACAAAAATCATTATCAAAGATCATTGTTAAGTTATTGTTACGAACGGGGGTTCTTTTGGTTGGGGTTTCTTTGGCTAGTGGTTGGGGTCTCTTTTGCTGGTATAACTCTTTTTAGAAAAATAAGGTAAAAAAAATAATTTAATTCTAATTTTCATTACGCATTCCATCGCTCCATCGACTGGCCATATAAGCCATTTAAATGTCTAGTGCAATAAAGAATTTCACACATAATACACCCTCACCATCTCGTCACAGTTACAAGTATTTTAAAACGTTATTTTTTGGACTACTAGATATTTTCTGTTTCCCATCACTAGCCCGTCTGTCAAAAAGATCAAGCTATGTTGTACAGGGTATAGTATTATCATAACGGATAAGTTACAGGCGAGCTTCGTCTTTCAGTCTTGCGAAATACTATAATTTCCGCAGTGATGTATTAATTTTAAAATAAAATTATTTTTTACTTACTTTGTTTCATATTTCATATGTGTATTTGGCACTCAACCTGCAAGTACCGAATGAGTTATATGTAGTTCGGTATGGGTTCCCCTGCTTCGCTCCTCGAACTCCGCTCGATTGACCTGTCATAACGTGACCGATAAACGAATGGTAGGAAAGACTACTTAATAGGCTGTGATATAATTACCTGTACTGTACTGTATGCAGTACAAGGTAGCTCCACAGTCTACCACTATAACCATATATAAAATTTGTTTCCCATAGATAGGAACATAATTAAGAATCAAAATTATAAAGAAACTAGCTTTTACCCGCGGCTCCGCCCGCGTGGTCAAAGGGAATTAACAATGAGATGTTTATTTATACATGACACATTTGTGGTGGATGAATAGGACAGTTCCACGATTAAAAGATACTTAGAGGAACCAGAGGTAATGCTGATCGCAGATAAAGTGTACGTACACTGACATACTGGAGCTTTAAGCTAACTTCAATAGAAGTGTACTGGTGAAGATTTATGCAGGATCCACCGATCCTGCTTACGTGTACAGGCAATACTAACGTGGAGAGCACATATAAGTGTGATTTGTTTTCCAAATGGGTGTGAATCAAATGAATTTTACTAACGCCATCTATTAAGAACATCAGGAACTAAATATCTAACAAATAACAAAACATCGATCTTCCCATGGATGGGGATGTTTTACCGCGGTAAAAAGTAGCCTACGTCACTCTCCACCCTCCTCACTATTTCCACACACAAAAACCATACCATATAATAGCTTCGATGCGACGTGAAAGCCGGACAAACAAACAAACATACTTTCCCATTTATAATATTAGTATGGATTATAATGATGGATGGATAGATGAATTATAAAAATTGCATCATATATCACCTATATTTCTTAATACTTATTTTATTTAATTTTAAAATAATTTTCTAATTATTAGTATTTATTAGAAAATGACATAGACATCTTAATATTTCCTAATTTAAGATTGAATTCCATTTCCTATATATGTATATAAAAAAAAATTAAAACACATCGTCCTAAATCAGTATCAACCGGAAGTTACCTTGCCGCGAACTGGTAGCGTATCGAAGGTAACGCACCTATCGCAAACAATCAAATGGCAAATAAACCCTTTACACACATTTCGTTTCATTCGCTTTTAGTGCCAATATAAGAGAGTGTTCCGTATATCAATAAAAGTTCCCGAATTGTTTGCTCGTATTATTCTCGCATGTAATTTTCTTCGGGTGGTGCAGGTAAAATGGGTCAACTGAAATGAAGTTTTATACAGGGTAGTAACTAAATACATAATTTATATTATTAATATCGTTTGTAACAGAGTAATTATACGTGAATGGAAAATACAATCCAATCTCAACCAATGACAAGATGTTATTTGCGTTTTAGGAAAATCAATATGACCTGCTGTAACGGTACAGAAAACATCGTGATGAAACCTGCATGCCTGAGTTCTTCATAATGTTCGCGAAGACATGTGAAGTTCGCTAATCCGCACTTGGCCTGCGTGGACTCTAACCAGTGGTTGTGGCACCATGTTGGTGGAAAATTCAAACACTTCGCAGAGAATAATTGGTGCAGTATGCCGTGTTCGAAATTTAAATGAAGCGTCACCGTCACATTATATTAATAACGTTTTCCTGCCACTCGTTAAGAGATGGCGGTAGTGAATCGCGGTTTTTGTCGAGGAAAATTATTCTCGTGATCGTGTTAAATATCACACACTAGTGTTACATACATGTGTGTAAAGAATAATAAAGGAGACGATCAATTTTGGGCCAAACGATGTACCGAGGTACAAAGTATTGGTAAAAATTCCTTACAATATACTAAAACTAATGGTCGATCAATTATTTGTAGAATCCTTATAGTTAGCTTGTAATAAAATAATAAAAAATACAAAATTTCGTACCACAAAACTTCACATAGTAGTAACCACAAACTAATAAGGGATACTACGTGGTAACTACTCTGCACTGTTTATGTCATTTGCCAACTTCAGTTTTAGTGACAGACGTCAGTCACACATTATAGGTCTATTAACCTGTATTCAATTTACAAATTATTACTAGTTTAAAAACGATTTCAAGAAAAAATTAGCCTTTAATGGTAATTAATAAAATATTTAAATCAATATAGGATACTATGATTCTGTTTCCTAGGGTAGTTTATTAATACAATGCGCTTATTGTATATTTTATAAATGGGTATAGAGTAATTACAGATTTAGTAACAACCGAAACGCAATGTTATGATAGATTGAATTAGATTGCCATAACTTGCAGTGTTGCAATACATAAATTATCTTTTAAAGTTAATTTTAGGTGGTACAAATGCAGTAAAAAATCTAATTTATTTTTTTAATAAAATAACGCATTTTTTTCTCCAAAAATCATTTTTTTTTCCCGAGGTACCTACATCTCATGGCCCAAGTTGTATGGAAAGATAAACGTGTCCTTTTAAGAGAATTTAAATGAAAATAATCATCACTAAATAAATAATGTCACGTTTGTGATCTAAACCACACACAATGATAAAGGATTTATTTAAACAAATAATTATGTACCTAAGCATAATAGTGAAACTGCGATAGAGTCAAATTTTATTTTGTTTAGTAACATTTTATTTTATTTTATGTCCTGATTTATGATTCAAATATCTCACCACATACACCAGAACACTTTCAAGGTCCTACTGCACGTGCAGCACGGGGCACAGCCATAGCCTAGACCCCATTACTAGGTCTATGTCTAGTTCGAGGCTTTCAAGATCACCAATGTAGAGACGACATATTTTCCACCCGACTCGATACTTTTCCAAAAAAAAAAAGTGTATAGCATCACGTACTCTCAGCCCACACAAATAACTTGAATATATTAAAAATGTTTATAACTTAATCTCTCCGATGCCGATCGTACGTATGGTAATCAAATAATTTATATACAGCACAGGCGATTTGCCTTAAGCTTTGCTTCAATGGTAACCGATTTCTTAAAGTTATTTGGTAATATCTTCACTTTTCTTAACATTTACGTTTACTTACTCGTACAATAATTTAGAATTACGTGCGTTTTTAAATAATTAATTATTAAAATTAAAATGTGTATTAAAATATTGTAAATGTAAAAGTTGTGCAGGTCCGACAAAATATACGACAAAGTCGTATATTTGAGTCAGGTTTGTCGGTTTTAATGGAATTTAACCTAATCAGCGATTTTGTGAGTTCATCTTATTGATTTAGAAACCTGGCCACGCCGCAACAAAGAAAGTTTGTGGTGTTTGTTTTTATTGAAAACAAGGCCAATCAATCATTCACTGCATAATTGTACTACTTATATTTGATAGACAAATTATTGGTTTAAATTGTCAAAAATGTCGATTAAACAAAATTCGATTGAAGAGTGAAATTAAAAAGCATGTTGAAAGCTGCAAATGATATTCGATGAAAATGTTCATCATATTTGATACCTTGAGACAGACCGTTCAGTCTGTTTTGAACGGCAGCGAATGTATGATGCGGCATGCTCGTTTGCGATCTTGTATCCATAAAAAATAACTTATACAACACTTGTTACATGCTCTTACTAAAGTGGTAGAGCCTATAGAGTTATATTTAGAGTTCGCCCGGGACAATACCACCTAGCACGGTACCACCACCATTTCTACCGTTTAATAATAGTTTTTAAGACGCTGTAGACCCGCCGAGACCGCGCTTACTAGTTTTTTGAATCCATGTGAAACATAAAAAACAGTGATTTAAAATTCTAAAAATAATATATGTCTTATTTAAGAATCTGTCGAACATCCAGTCGGGTTCAGTAACACAATTAGATTAACTTTACTCGATATAAAAAAATCCCAAAGTTACCCCTTTTTCTAATGTTTAATCTATCTTATCAGCTACAAAACAAACGTTTAATTTTTATTTTTATATGAATGAAAAAATAGTAAGATTGTCTAGATCTAGTCGTAGATTTTATCTAGATAAAATGATTAAAATAATTACTATGTTGAAATATCTATCAAATGCGCGAGAAATCCAAGCAGCCCAATCGCGAGTCATACTTCAGTCGCGCGTCGGCGCTCTTAGACGGTGGACCTGTGTCAGTTTTTTCCGCGCAATCATATATAAAATTCATCAAATGCAGCTCATAGCTCATGTCAATAAAATGCCACAGTAAAAGTAATACAGTAGTTGGTAGGTGGTAGAGCCTATAGGGAACCAAATAGGTTTTATATGAAAGCTAATTGATTCCATATAGAGTTCGCCCGGGGCAGTACCACAGCCCGCCACGGTACCTAGTACCATTTATGCCGTGTAATAATTGTTTTTAAAACAATTATGGTCCGGTTGGAAAGGTGTGGTTTCCGGTTACACTTCTTTAGAGGCGACCATCTTAGTCCTCAAGGGTAGCAACACACCTGTGACTAACTTAGAACGAGACTCCTACTAACAAGTACTAACTGGACTATTACTAACACCAACTAACAGGACTAACTATCACTAACAGTCCCCAGTCCTCATACCTACTAACGAACTGATCAACTAATGTTCTAATTAACTTTCTCAACTAATTGGACTAACCATCCCAGTCCTTGATTGAGTCCTGTTCGAAGTCAGTCATAGTTGTCATGGGCGGCAGTGGAAGGGTGGTGCTGCAAGCTCGTTTGCTATCCTGTATCCATTAAAAAAAAATTGTGTGTACTTATGTACACGCGTTAGAATTTATACTTCTTTGTATAACCTTTGCAAGAACAACCTGCACTGTCGATGTCTTATTTCAATCACCATGACATTGACGTTGTCATAAGAAGAACAACTGAAAATAAATAATTTTCGAGGTGGAAACTAGGCTATACCTAAAAGGTATTTAATACATTGAAAGTTTTATTATAACGCATTATCTAGTTAAATAAAGTTTATTTAAATATCACAAAAAATCACCGGAATGAGCCCGCAGACTTTGACAATTGAAAGTGTACACTGTCAAACCATTTTTTGACAATGTTGACTATAGCTAAATTTTTTACACTTTATTACTTCAATTCTTAATTTATTATATAGTTGACGTTTTGATTTATTTTTTTTATCTTTCTTCTTTCCAATATAGTGCATTCTCACGTATTCATATTTTTCAATCACAGCTTTCAGAAAACTTACTCTGTGGTTAAATATGGCTGGTTACTCTAGAGAATGTTGATGGATTTCTTTAAAAATATTAATGTTTATGAAACCTAACAACATCTCCAGGAATTCTAGAATAAATTAATTGTATTATACTAAAAATCCAAATCAAACTAAACATATTTAAATCTATACATATATAAAAGAAAGTCGTGTTAGTTACACTATTTATAACTGAAAACGGCCGAACCGATTTGGCTGAAAATTTGTGGGGAGGTAGCTTAGAACCAGGATACTTTTTATCACGTCCCGTTTGTTTTTTTTTTATGTCAGTTGAAAATTTGACAATTTGAATTTTTGAAGTCGACAGGTGTGTTTGTTTCGAGTTTCTATAGGCTAATAATTGAGCCGATATTATCATTAACAATACCATACTGCGACCAAGACGGTCAAATCTTTACTGACAAAGACGCAATGCAAATAGGATTCGAAACATTGCGAATCAAAGGACTGAAGAAGAACAACAAATTGTTCTCGAAGAGCGCTTGTTGTAGTATGGCTCAACAAGTTCTCAATCACAGTGGATTAAGTTTCCACAATGTGCCCAAGAAGTAAACTCTATTAAAAGAAGGTGAGAAATGGCATTCTGCTTAGCAAGATACCTTGTTACGACGCAATTATTGGACAATGTAACGTCAATTCTAATTTCAAACGCAATTGTATTCAAGAGTATGAAACCAAATAACACTCAAGATGTGATTGGAATCACATTGATGTTGGACAATAATTGATGTTGTTTTCAAGAGAAAGAGTCCTGATCTGGCACCGTATGACTTATTTTGTTTCGTATAATATATTCCTATTTAATCCTATCCTATATTATATTTCTCTAAAATAAAAATCTGCTGAAAGGGATACAGTTTTTATCGCTGGAAGACGCGCTAACAGCGTTCGAGAAGGCAGTGGAAGGGGTGTATGCGGCGACTGGAAAAAATTTTTCGAAAATTGGTTCAGACCCATGAAACTTTGTAAAGAGGATGGTGGAGGGTTCTTTGAAAAGATTTAATTAAAATATTTTATCCATAGAAGTTAGTTTTTTAGTTTCTCTAAACTTTCTTTGTGTTCCACGTACATAAATAAATAAATATTTATGAACAATCCCACCACGTTAACCTAGTCCCGTGCTAAGCTCGTAAGAACTTGTAATACGGGTATCAGATAACGGAAATAAATGTAAGAAATTTTATATTACAGAAACAAATGTCTTGTCCAAGGCGGGATTCGAACCCGGGAACCCTTCCTTGGGTGTCGGCCGTCAAACATACAATATAATAAAATAGGTATAGAATATTAAGATTAAGAATATTAGATATTATAAAATTGTACCATTTGAAGTAAATACACTTTTTTACAAATAAATATTTTTGCATTTGTATTATCTTTCCTTCTGTTAGAATACTGTAGTCATATTGATATCACTGTACTGTGACATCTGTGCTACGGCCGCCTGCCGAACTTTTGGCGTGTAACACATTGACAGCTCCCCGCGGATTGCCCCGCACCTCACCCCCTCAAATCGGCTCGAACGCCGAAATATAGGGCCTTAAATCAGTTGTGGTCCAGTTGTCAGGTGTCGTTTCCGGTTACACTTCTTTAAAGGCGACGATCTTAGTCCTCAAGAGTAGAAATCTTTCTGACTTGGAAGGAGATTACTAACAATTACTAAATGGACTAGGTATTACTTAAACCAACTAACAACTAACCAACTAATATTGTAATTAACTCTTACAGCTAACTGGACTAACCACCCCAATCTCTATTTGCATCTCGTTTAAAGTCAGTCACAGTAGGTAGTCATGGGCGACAGCGGAAGGTTGGTGCCTCAAGCGCGTAGGTAGTCCGCCAATGAACTAAAGTCTGATAAGTACTGACTTATCAAGGACTGCCCTAAAATAACAGATAGGTACCTACTGTAGGTGATTTTTATCACTAATATACATACTTAATAATTATTTATCTCTATATAAAAACAAAAACATCAAAGTAAATATCCAGACTGTTCAGCAATAAACTGCTAACCAAATCAAATTAACTTTGACATATTGTTTCCCTCACACTAGTAAAAATGTTTTTATCTCAAACACAACTTGAAAGCAAAGCTCGCCTACAGTCCGCTAGTATCGTCAACTCCGGAACTACTGAATCAGATCGCAATCTTTCAAAATGACAAATGTCCCTATTTACTATCGATTGTCGCACCCAAGTCTTGTAAGCGGGATAAGATGAGAATTTCATAACTTACTTGTACTATTAAGTATTCTGTGCTGCTACTAAAAAAATTTTTTGGTAGGTACATAATTTTGAAATTTTTAATTTTTACTATCGTACCCCGTGGCTCCGCCTGATTTAAATCGTTTTACGTGCTACCGAGGAATGTTTTGAAATGTATAAAATAAGTATAGATTTTATAAGTTACCACTTTTAAACCGTCCATTTTAGTTACACAGGTTTTGCACGGAAAAAGATTTAACGCGAGTGGGATGGATGGCTGGATAGACTATGAAAAATTATTATGTTATGTAATTTAATACTGTTTTTAAATTTAATTGTTCAGATTGCATATTGAATTTGATAAAAAAATATTGTTTTGTATTGCTGCGAATAACTTTAACCTCGCAATACGTTGTAGAACAACTCCCTAAAACTCCCATTCCGGGTAAAATTAACTCGATTGGAATAACGAAAGACGATATTAATCACTGCCTTTTCCAACAAACAGTAGGTGTGGGGTTTGTGTAGAATGCGACAATCTTTATAAGGGTTGCTTTGATGGTATTCATTTGTAGTTAATTTAGAAAATAAGAAAAATCATTCATTATAAATAGAAAATATTTCCAAGAACACGTTTTGTTCTTTTTACGTATCGGTTAGTTGTATAATAAATAAAATACAATACAATACAATATATATACAATATTTACAAAAGGTTGTCTTATTGCTTTGAACAATTTCTTCAAGACAACCTGGCAAACAATCATATTTAACAGTAACAAATTATCTTAATAAATTAATCTTAAAAAGCTAAGCTACAATTCATATACGTCCCACTGTCGGGCAAGGGTCTCCCCACAACCACAGCTGTTGGAGGTCTTGAGCATACTCCACCACGCTGCTCCAACCACCCAGAAATGTGATGGGTTGTAACACAAAAATATGCAATACATTACATTAAATTCGGAATACATAGCAGACCATTTTCGTGTAAGCATGTAGAGACATTCCTATTTATACATCAAATATTACTCATGTTCAGATCTTAGGCTCGTTGAATGCTCATGGCTCTTGCAAGTATAAACCCGTAACAAATTTAATCAAAAGAGGTAAAGATTTAACATTAAGAGGGAGGGCCCCTAAATATTCGTCCAGTCTCAAGATTTTTCCGCGTTTTTCTTACTAAAAGTTACATATTTATCAATCGGGTGACGAATTTTTATAGTAACTACATAATAAAAAAAATTTACTGTGCCAAAAAATGTTTAGAGAAGATTTAATTTCATTTTCGTGCGGGTATTGACAGTGAACGTTATATTTTGAGAATGACGATAGAATGTAATTGTTTCGTTATTATTTCATTTAGCGTATCAATATTCTCAAAAAAACACTTTCCTAAATAATAAGAAACGAAAATAAATAAATTTTAAAGTTTTTCATGGCTATTGCAGCGATTTTTATGAAAAGTATGAGTGCCGTCAAATGGGGGGAGACCCTAAATCGCTTACGCTGTGTGCGTGTGATAACCGCATTTTGATGTCGAATTTTATTATTTCTCGACCGGATGGCGGATTTACCGGGTCCGTGCGAGTTGGTGCGTAATAAATATAAAAGTTATAGCTAGCGGGAGCCTTAACCCTTCGCTTAAGACTCGCCACAAGCGGATTACAGCCATTACTCATTCCTACCGTCTAGAGTGCCTCAGGCTTGGATCGCGTCGGGGAGAATGTAAATGTGTACACTTTTTCCCAGGTGCGCGGACCAGCCTTAAACGCAAGATCGGATCAGGGTACGGAACCGAAATATACGTAGTTGTTACCTCGTAGTTCTATTAGGATTACCAATATAGTGTTGTATCATTAAAGTGTTGTTACATAAAAATTAATAAGCGAGATAAATCTGTCCTTTGCATTTTACCGTCTATTTATGTGTATACAGCTGTGGATAGCTGATAGTTCTACATATTGTTAGGTGTAATCTGCATATCAGGTAAGATTAGTACCTTCTACCTTCAGTACTATGAATACTATCAAAAACCTTCATATGTTTTTGATAATAATCATAGTTGAAGTTGAAGGCCGATACCATTACCGGCCGCTGTACTGTGTTTAAAATAGCCCAAATGTTATTTAAGTATCCATAGGTACACTCGAGTGTTACATAGGTACAAAAAATACAAACAGCACGCCAAATCGTTTTATTTTTACCTTCCATTAAATTTCGGTTGACGACCGCTAGCGCAATTTAATCCATAAAATATTCAGCCTTTACTTTGGAAAGTAACGATTAGGTGGAAAGCCAGTGTGTTATTAGCCTAAAACCCGACTTATAATACTTGGTAACAAGTTAGTATTACAAGGTTGACACTACATTTGATTAGCCTATTTCTGTCATGAAATATTGGCAGTCGTCTTGTTTTCTCTTTTTTCTGAACCAAGCCAAAATCCCTCAGATTTTTGGTAAAATACGGTGAAGGAACGGGATTCTTGTAAGGCATCCCACTGTTGGGCACGGATCTTTCCGACAGCCGCATTTGATCAGTCCAGTCGATATACTCCACCGCGCTGCTTCAATGCGCATTGGTGGAAGGGCTAGTGGACAACCCAGTGTCGAATATTCTCAAGCCACAAGCCTTCGATAAGGCTTTACGATTGTTTTACATTGGAAAGAATGAAATTTGAATTTTGGCACTACCGGACTCTCATCCACATACCGACCGCGCCCGACCTTGCTTAACTCAGTCGATACAATCGATGCGAGCCATATGGCAATGAACTCTCTATCTAATGGGTAATTGCCCTGTGGGGTAAAGTAAAGATTTTAACATAAGGTATTCTCTCCATCGACCTCCACCGACATAATATCTACCCTTCTTTTTCTACAATATATTAATAGAATTTCTTATTCTAGAAGTACATAATATAATTATTATTCTTTTATTCGCATAAACGATTGATACAACCCCAATCAGATTTAAACGCTACCACAATAAATTTATGATATTATGCAGATTGCTGTTTCCAAAGTTCTCTTCAAGACCTTGCGTCGATCAGAATGTGACATTTATAGATCGAATTGAATTTCTCATGCCCAACTTTCTATATTATTATGTAATCGTTGCAAAAGGCAATTTGTCTCTTTAAGTGCGTTACATAGGTTTTATTGTTATGGTTATAAGATAGCAAACGAGCATGCAGCAAACTATTCGCATATTTTACCCGAACAGAAATTGAACATATAGCCTATTGGACCTTTAGCTTAGCAGTCACGCTTGAAATATAAAGCCGCGTGTCCACTAGGCAACATTTGGCGCGCGACATGTTGCACAGCAGGTTGCCCTAGAGCGCGGAAGTTTTTGTTGAACAACGTTGTCTGTCTACGCATCTAATAAACATCTTGTTGCGCGCCAGCTGGCAACGTCGCGCGCTGTTGTGCAGCGTTGTTGTACATGTTGAGCGTCACGTGTCGCGCGCCAAATGTTGCCTAGTGGATACGCGGCTTAAAACGCATTGTTTAGTTTTAGCATTAATTGTTGTCTCATCCGGCTCGCATACACCATAGATTGTTTTCAACAAAAATCACAGCACTGGAATCTTGAAGAGAAATAAAGGTTTTACTTCGACCAAGCCGCGGGCAAACATCCTTGTTTTATAATAAGGTGTCAATCGTTAAAGGAAAATATCTTCTCAATCGCTTTATAACGATAAGAAGTGGCCCTTAAATCAAGCCCCACCGATGACAACTATAAATTCCCATTTTAATTATTCCTGAGCGATACACCGCCTAATAAAACAACACGCTTAAGGCGTTTGGAAATTAAGCCATTTTAAACATTATCCTTAATTAGTTTCATCAACGGAACACGACAGGCAGCTACCTACCTACTGCTTGTGAACGATGATCGAATTAAAATCTTCTGTTTTAAACATGTGTATTGTAAACAGAAGATTTAATAAAGAATGAAAAGAAAAGAAGAAGAAAAAAGAAAAGAAAAAAATCTTTAAACAATTTGTATTTCTACTAAACATTGTAACCGTTTACAATCAGAACTACTCAGTCAAAATTAGTAACCATTTTCCCTGGGAGTTAGAACTGGGCATGTCAGAGGTATCGATTTGGACTAAAATCTAGGTATAGGTATCTTATGTGATATATTATTTAACTAATTTTACCCGCGGCTCCCCGGGTCCTATACTACATGCAAAATCAAAGTTGGGAAAGAAAAGAAGGACAAACCAACAAACACACTATCCGACATAAATATTAGTAAGGACTAGTGCGGATTACATACAGTTGAAAAAATATTTAACATTCTTTCATTTATAAACGAACTATCTACGTTCTTACACTCATGGTGAAACGTGTTCCTTATACTTCCATAAATCTCAAAATAATATTAAACAAAATTAATTAATTCCGTCATTTTGACGATGTCGTGATTAAAGATGAGCAGACGCAAAAACTGTTTTTACGGTGAAGCAAAAATTTCGAACAAAATTTCTAGGAAAAACATTGAAGGGACAAAAAAAATCATTTTTTTGAGCTTTTCGCTGCTAAACGTTTAATTTTTACGTCATTGTACCCACAAAAGACGAAATTAATTGCCGTTTGCTTACTTTTAAGGTTCCGTGTTGGTGATTGAGAGTAAAACATAACATCAAATCTGTATTTCAATGAAGGGGTAGGCAGAGATGTGTAAAGTGGGTGTACCACTTTACACCAGTTATGGTCACATGTAATATGGTCCCAAATATCGAGCACAAATCCAGTCTGAGCTGGTACCGGGTATTTTCAGTTAGAAAAACCCAATAGCTATTGCCCAACCTGGGATCGAACGGAGGACCTCTAGCTTAGGTTACGACCACTAGACCAACGAGAAGTCAGCCGACGAAAATCGATTGTTGACGGGAAGATAGTTTATTGTAAAATATCTAATATCATTTGACTTTGTTCAAGGAAGGATTCGAGCCAGCTCGTATGAGCTTTACATTCTTAGCAATAATACGTAAAAAGTTAAATAATAATACATAAGTTATTAAAGAAAATAAAGAAGATGTAATCTGCAACGATTGTAGTTATGACAAAAGTTACAATTAAAATACAAAATTAATTCTTCTTAATCTTCGTTTCTTCTTCTGAGTAATTTTTACATCAGTAAAAATAAATATGTATTGTCAATGATTATATGTTTCACTTAATATACGGAACCAGGTCGCAAATAAAACTTGCACTTGTCCAATAGTTTAATTAAAAATTAGATTATATGAAATAACCGACGTTAACCTTAATATTTCAAGATGGAGCTTCTAGTGGCGCCATGTTGTGAAGAAAGGCATTCCGTTCCAGCTTATATTTTGCATCTTAAAGTGTATTTAATTAAAGTATAATTTGACCCGGATTTTTATATTAAGCAGCGTTGGTAACGTTGAGCGCTATACATAACTCTCATTATGCTAATGTTTACCTTGGCTAGAAGGTCTCGGAAATCGCGTGGCGCTTTGCATTCTTAAAAGCGAAATCTAAAAGGGCCCAATACACTGTCGAACTTTACTCCAAGCGCGGTGATTAATGACTGACTTACAAATGATTAGTTCCGAGTTTGGATCCGGTTGAGGCCGAATTTCACATGACGTACATTGATTATTTTTTTATAACACAGGCTCGTAAGTGGGCAACGTCAATGGAGCTTACAACTAGTAAAAACTTACAGCGCTCTCATTGCGCGGAATATTCAATCCATACAACTTCATTTAAAAACCGCTAGCTGTGTATAAACCTCTTAAGTGAGTTCGATCGAAATAAATATCTCAATTGAGGGGTTCGAGTAAATTCTTGTTTACTCTCCATCTCGCAATTTGTAAACATTGCCTCTGAGGCAGCGGCGAGTTCAAATTCAGTACGTGTCATGAGAAACCCAATTCAAAACGGACTAGGAACCCAATCACTTAGTAGGTCATATCTGCTCTTTCATGCTGCTGAATTAACATATTTACCCTTATCTACAAATATGGAGGTCGACGGGAGTTTATCAAGGATGTTTAACCGAAAATAAGTATACAGAAAGGGTGCGTTCCGTAGTCAGTTGTGAACAAATGCGTTCACGCCCACAGGAGACAGGATTACGCCGTGTTCGAAGATAAATCTTAGAAGAACGTATAAGTATCTGTAGGGATAGATACCAAATGTTTATAAACTAACGTGTTTTTGCTTTTAAAAGCATTGAGAACCAACTGCAGATTGAGATTGACGAACATTGTCAATCTGTTAAAATGTCTACAATTCTACGAGCGCTTGAAATAAAAAGTTACTCCGTGTAATCTTGGCCGAGCTTGCCCAGCGATAAGTTTATAGGCACCACAATAAATCGATTCAATGATTTATTCATAATACAAACAAGTCGGCCCAATCACCGCCTCTATCCACGGCCCTTGTAATCTATTTTTTATCATCCATGACCAGCCTCAACCTTTTCACGGCTCTTTGATTTATATGCTGTGCGCTCACACTTGATAAATATTACTTATCTGTTTTAACATATGATTTATAATAGTGCACTTTTATCTGTGGATAAGTTGAATTAACTACTGGAAGGAAATGAAGTGCCCATGGTCGAGTCCTTAACAACTTATTGACATTATTTAGCTCTTGGCTTCTGCTAGTATTAGGGCTACCACTGCCAGCGCAAACCTTCATTGTCTCCTTGTTGGGCACTGTCCAACATACAACTGTCCATCTTAGAACACACAATTTAGGAAATTAATTGGTGCGTGCCACTGAAAATTGACTTGAACCCACTGTGAAACACCCAAGAGACAAAGTGACACGGAAGTGACTTACCCACCTGCTGTAACAGTGACGGGAATACATTGTGAGAAATCTACATAGTTCTCAAAGGCATGTGAAGCCTGCCAATCCGCCCTTGGCCAGCGTGCAATCACAACACACAATCACACGTGTCCACCGTGTGTGACCTAAGGTTGTGGTTGAAGTAATAAGTTTTCCAAGTAATTACCTTCATCCATCCATACACCAGCTTTTGAGGTCCACTCTCCCGAACGACACCACTCCGACCGGTCCAGTGCCTTCTGAATCCAGCCGTTTCCCGCCGTCTTCTTAACGTTGTCTTTCTACCTTGTGGCGATGTGGCCTGCCCATTGCCACGTCAACTTACTAACTCTGCGAATTACGTCGGTGAGCTTTGTTACCTTAATTACCTTACTTGCTGTTAATTGAGTACTTAAAAGTTGAGTACAAAAGTTTTTAGACTCACTATTAATACAAGCCCTCAATCTCAATTGGCACTTTATTGGTACTTATTGACCACCAACCCGCAGACTCCAAATGGAATTATCATTGAATAGTGACTATAACAATAATTTCGTTTGTGGCCAATGCAATTATTATTCCGGTTTACACCCCGAAATCGTCAATGGGTGACGATGATTGCGTCAATTGTCCGGAATACGGGTGAGGACAGCTTGTTGAACCCGATATAAATTGTGATAAAATTGACTAAACAATAAATAATATGGGTGATGTGATAATATTCACGCCAGATGGGGCGCTGATTGCTTTCTGTTCTTCTGTTCTATGTAACGTCAGTTGTGTGCACGCTTACATTTTAAATGGTTTAATAATGAGTGACTGCCTCTTTGGTCTCGTGGCCGTGACTGCATACGTCCTGAGTTTGAACTCAAAGTATTTCTTACTTCTATTGGGAATTAATGTCGTTATTCGTATACACTGTCTGTCTGTCTGTGTAAAAAAAATATTAGGTAGGTCCTAATGTTTTTTTTTAACACAGACGGACACACAGGCAACCTGATGGTAAGGAGTCACCGTCTCGTGCGACACCAAAGGTGTGTTGCCTGCCTTGTAGGGAGCGTTTCACACTCTTCTTGAAGCACTCCATATACAACTTAACAGTGTACATGGTGTGATACTACTATCTACTAAAATTGTTCTAAATAAGGATTTTTTCGGCAACATTGTCCAGGTAATAAGGGGAGGAATCTTCGAGAAAATAATATAATCTTTGCGTAACATTCAATGAAAGTAGTAACTAACCAATATACTATTTCTACTATGCGGTGACAGCACAGTGGCTATCGAACTCGCCTCTCACTTGAGCGATCCGAGTTCAATTCAACAGGCACCAATGATTGAATTTTCCTGAACTTAGTTATCAGTTAATATTGATACCCGCATGCTGTAATGAAATGACACGGCCGAATCCCATGAGATTACTGGAGAAAAAGCCTCTTATGTTACCTGCAAAGTAAAGGAATTTCGTATTCTAATGGATTAACGCTAAGAATACCTCATCAGGTTATCAAATGACAGGGGTCGTTCGTTCAAAATGAAATGCTCTCTCCTAATCCTTACTTTTTCGTGGCATCGTCTCTTTCACTCGTTTGTTATTAGATAGAGATGGAAAATAATTTGAAGAAAAACATAATTTAGGGTTAGAAGCTTCGAGGTCCGTGTCACTGCAGCTTGCGGATGGATCGATAAAAAAGCCGTTTCATTACCTTTATGTCCGACAGCACTTATAAAGACATTAAAAATCCTATTCGTGTCCCGCTAATGTATAGACCACTTATGTGTAACGTTTCTCTAGCCAGTATTTGAATAGTCTGTTCAATGGGTCTAGTCTAGTTGTGACAAATTAAATGAAAATTTGAAATGAAATGAAAATGAAATTTATTTCGCTCTTAACTACAACGTAACATGCAAAATAAAAATAAATAAAAAAGTCAAACACATGAGCAAACAATTCATCGCGTTGCAGTTTAGGCGAAAAACGCAACAAACTCAGCATGTGCCGCAGCGGTTAAGCTGCAACGCTGATTTTCAGTGTGCTCGTTTTGTCGCATAGTTCGGACGATGGTGAATTCGAAATAAATACATACACAAGGCAGGCACAAGGCAACAATAAAGTAGGCTAATAACAGAAACAAAATTAAATTAGTAAAAAAAAAATAAGTCTTCTACTAGAAGCGAGTACCGTAGATTAGCATTGTAAAAATCACAAAATAATTACTCCACCATCATCACTACTACCACGACAACCCTTTCACTGTCCCACTGCTGGGCAAGGGCTCCTATTGGAATAAGAGGCCTACACGCTAGTCATGGTTGGATTGACAAACTTGACATGCCTTTGAGAACATCATGACGAACTCATTCTCTATTACATTATTCTGGAAGTAATCGTTCTTTAGCGATAAGACCACCCATTGTATATTATTTGTTTTATCTTTTTTTAGTAATTCTGTAATTTAGTGTACTATAAATAGTATTATTATTATTGCAGTAGGTGACATTTAATTACTTAAAATGCCCAAAACTTAGTTAATTAATGTCGTGCTTGGATTTGAACCCAAGACAGCCTCAAGTGAGAGGCGAGTTCGCCACTGAGTGAGAAACATAGCTATCACACACCTATTACTATATTTTCTTAATAACATAAATTAACTACTTATATCTTATACTTATAATGTTTACCTTAAACTCCCGTAGCGCTAATATTAGATAGCTCTTATTAACACAAAGTAATGCTGAATTACAAAGGATCCAAACGCCCACACATTATCAGCAACCGTAGCGAGATAAGATACAACACATACATTCTTATTATAACATATTAAAGAGACGGCACAGGCTGCATAGCGCCGTTGACTTATTGGTCCGCAGGGGTTTATAAATAATTATAAATATATGATCTAGCGAAACGTGCATAAAAATACCTACCACTTTTTATGGTTCGCACTTGGCACTAATAGACATTTTGCTATCGATTATAATTCTGATCAGATATTATTAAAATGATAGCGCCCTTTATTTGCTACTTACAATTTGAATAATTAACAACGCTTTGATTTCGTTACGTTTCTCTATTACTAGTATTTCCTTCAGTCCAGGGCCATTTTGTGTATTTCACCGATAATATGACTTAAGATATTACTATAAGGATCATTTTTGCATGCGGGTTTCGTGACGATTTAAATGTAGGTATACGAACAATAAAATTGAACACTACAATTGACACGTATTATAAATTTTCAATCGCCAGGCGATAACAGCGATCCAGTGGTAAAACCGACTCGTTAAATTATGTAATATTAGTGAATATAACAAATAGAGACAATTTAAAATTTGCATTGTATGATAATTAATAAATAGGCCATATATTTGATATGACCAGCTCGGAACGGGCTGCACATATCCAATTCATGGATAGAAGTTGCTAAACTTTTTTTTCCATATTTTGTAGCATCCATAGCCATCCATAGGACGCTTGCGTCAATTCAATGTGATCGACAGAGTTATGCAACGACGGGCGCAGTCGGGCTTTGGATGGGCAGAATTTCATGGACTCTACCGTGTTTCGGAGGGCACTTTAATCCGTCCCGGTTGTTTTCCGGTGAATCGTTAAGCCTTGTTGAAATCCTTGGAAATGCTTGCGAACATTCGACACTGAGTTGACCACTAATTCCTCCACCAATCTGTATTGGAGCAGCGCGCTGAAATATCCTTTAGACCTCCCGCAGCTGTATCTAGGGGGAAGACCCGTGTCCAACAGTAGAACCACGTCTAGTCTACAGGTTGTAGCCAAACATTATTCCAGCCGGCTACTTTTATCTTGATAATGAAACCGACGCATAGTCCGCGCACTCATAAACACAGAAGCCAAGATTCTCATGGAACGAAATTGACCAAACTCTAGCGTGCTTGAACAATGTTAGGTTGATAATTGGCATGGCTGTGTCGCAGGCAACGTTCTACCGAGCCTTGAACCGGCGTCTTTGTTTTGAGACAATAAACATGCTTTGTTACTGAAGAGATCTTGGAGCGCGACGTAGCGCTTGCCTCAGACATCGAGAGTTCTCTCGGCTCTATAAAGTGTCCTCTTTTGTCTCGTCATCTAAGTTCACGGGTAAGGTCGGCGTTTTACTGAAGGTGATCTCGCATGTCTTCTACGATTCTTCTTGCCTGCACAGTTGAAACTGTACAAATTAAACTGTTACATATACAGTGAAAAATTATAGCTTATTTTTTCAAGTTATATGAAACTAGCTTTTACCCGCGGCTCCGCCCGCGTGGTCAAAGGGAATTAACAATGAGTTGTTTATCATATTTGTGGTGGATAAATAATGACAGTTCCACGATTAAAAGATACTTAGAGGAACCAGAGGTAATGCTGACCGCAGATAAAGGGTACGTAAGGTACGCCATCTATTAACAACATCCGGAACTAAATATCTAGCAAATAACAAAACATCGATATCTACCCATGGGGATGTTTTACCGCGGTAAAAAGTAGCCTACGTCACTCTCCACCCTCCTCACTATCTCCACACACAAAAACCATACCATATAATAGCTTCGTTGCGACGTGAAAGCCGGACAAACAAACAAACACACTTTCCCATTTATAATATTAGTATGGACTTAGACAAGGACAAAGTACAAGTGTAGAGTGAAATACAATTTTGTGTTAGCTTAATTTTGACTTGGTTTTTCTTGGACAATTGTCCAACTAATACGTTTATTATATTAGTCCGTGTGCTACTTGGAAATATAAATATGCACTGACATGCCTTTTCATGCTCTTATGTGCATGCGCCGCTGTAACTGCGCGGTTTTAATATAAAAAACATTATTGTAAGCAAGACAGAGTTAACACACACGAATCAAAATAATCCATGATAATTTTTAGCATCAAAATACAGTCGTTTATTTTGAGTTTGCGCAAAATATTTACTGTCTGCACGTGCTGACTGCAACTTTGATTTAGTTGTTGCAAGCGTAACTGCTCAGCTAGAGATCCTGGGTTCGATTCCCGGATCGGGCAAAGTATTATTTGGTTTTTCTAACTTGAAAATCCCAGTAGTTGCCCAGAGTCTGGATTTGTGTAATAGGCTCTACATGGGACACTAAACATGAACTTGAACTGGGCGTAATACATACACGCCTAACTAACGCATAACTAGTGAAACGTATGTGTACTCTGCCTACCCCTTAAGGCCCTATATTCCGGCGTTCGAGCTGATTTGAGGGGGTGAGGTGCGGGGCAATCCGCGGGGAGCTGTCAATGTGTTACACGCCAAAAGTTCGGCAGGCGGCCGTAGCACAGATGTCACAGTACAGTGATATCAATATGACTACAGTATTCTAACAGAAGGAAAGATAATACAAATGCAAAAATATTTATTTGTAAAAAAGTGTATTTACTTCAAATGGTACAATTTTATAATATCTAATATTCTTAATCTTAATATTCTATACCTTTATTTTATTATATTGTATGTTTGACGGCCGACACCCAAGGAAGGGTTCCCGGGTTCGAATCCCGCCTTGGACAAGACATTTGTTTCTGTAATATAAAATTTCTTACATTTATTTCCGATATCTGATACCCGTATTACAAGTTCTTACGAGCTTACCACGGGACTAGGTTAACGTGGTGGGATTGTTCATAAATATTTATTTATTTATGTACGTGGAACACAAAGAAAGTTTAGAGAAACTAAAAAACTAACTTCTATGGATAAAATATTTTAATTAAATCTTTTCAAAGAACCCTCCACCATCCTCTTTACAAAGTTTCATGGGTCTGAACCAATTTTCGAAACATTTTTTCCAGTCGCCGCAGACACCCCTTCCACTGCCTTCTCGAACGCTGTTAGCGCGTCTTCCAGCGATAAAAACTGTATCCCTTTCAGCAGATTTTTATTTTAGAGAAATATAATCTATATATATAAAAGGAGAAGGTGACTGACTGACTGACTGACTGACTGACTGACTGACTGACTGACTGACTGACATATCAACGCAGGGCCTAAACTATAAGGGCTAGAAACTTGAAATTTTGCACAGGGGTTCCTTTTATAACGTAGGGGAGCACTAAGAAAGGATTTTTGAAAATTCACCCCCTAAGGGGGTAAAACGGGGGTGCAAATTTAGTATGAAACTATGCCGTTTTTGAAGTCGTTAGACGGGTAGACGTCGTTAATGGGTCTAATTCTACGCGAGCGAAGCTGCGGGCGTCCACTAGTATAGGATAGGATTAAATAGGAAATTTATTATACGAAACAAAATAAGTCATACGGTGCCAGATCAGGACTCTTTCTCTTGAAAACAACATCAATTATTGTCCAACATCAGTGTGATTCCAATCACATCTTGAGTGTTATTTGGTTTCATACTCTTGAATACAATTGCGTTTGAAATTAGAATTGACGTTACATTGTCCAATAATTGCGTCGTAACAAGGTATCTTGCTAAGCAGAATGCCATTTCTCACCTTCTTTTAATAGAGTTTACTTCTTGGGCACATTGTGGAAACTTAATCCACTGTGATTGAGAACTTGTTGAGCCATACTACAACAAGCGCTCTTCAAGAACAATTTGTTGTTCTTCTTCAGTCCTTTGATTCGCAATGTTTCGAATCCTATTTGCATTGCGTCTTTGTCAGTAAAGATTTGACCGTCTTGGTCGCAGTATGGTATTGTTAATGATAATATCGGCTCAATTATTAGCCTATAGAAACTCGAAACAAACACACCTGTCGACTTCAAAAATTCAAATTGTCAAATTTTCAACTGACATAAAAAAAAATCAAACGGAACGTGATAAAAAGTATCCTGGTTCTAAGCTACCTCCCCACAAATTTTCAGCCAAATCGGTTCAGCCGTTTTCAGTTATAAATAGTGTAACTAACACGACTTTCTTTTATATATGTATAGATTTAAATATGTTTAGTTTGATTTGGATTTTTAGTATAATACAATTAATTTATTCTAGAATTCCTGGAGATGTTGTTAGGTTTCATAAACATTAATATTTTTAAAGAAATCCATCAACATTCTCTAGAGTAACCAGCCATATTTAACCACAGAGTAAGTTTTCTGAAAGCTGTGATTGAAAAATATGAATACGTGAGAATGCACTATATTGGAAAGAAGAAAGATAAAAAAAAGAAATCAAAACCTCAACTATATAATAAATTAAGAATTGAAGTAATAAAGTGTAAAAAATTTAGCTATAGTCAACATTGTCAAAAAATGGTTTGACAGTGTACACTTTCAATTGTCAAAGTCTGCGGGCTCATTCCGGTGATTTTTTGTGATATTTAAATAAACTTTATTTAACTAGATAGTTAATGCGTTATAATAAAACTTTCAATGTATTAAATACCTTTTAGGTATAGCCTAGTTTCCACCTCGAAAATTATTTATTTTCAGTTGTTCTTCTTGTGACAACGTCAATGTCATGTTGATTGAAATAAGACATCGACAGTGCAGGTTGTTCTTGCAAAGGTTATACAAAGAAGTATAAATTCTAACGCGTGTACATAAGTACACACAAATTTTTTTTAATGGATACAGGATAGCAAACGAGCTTGCAGCACCACCCTTCCACTGCCGCCCATGACAACTGTGACTGTACCCTTGAGGACTAAGATGGTCGCCTCTAAAGAAGTGTAACCGGAAACCACACCTTTCCAACCGGACCATAATTGCTTTAAAAACAATTATTACACGGCAGAAATGGTACTAGGTACCGTGGCGGGCGGTGGTACTGCCCCGGGCGAACTCTATATGGAACCAATTAGTTTTCATATAAAACCTATTTGGTTCCCTATAGGCTCTACCACCTACCAACTACTGTTTTACTTTTACTGTGGCATTTTATTGACATGAGCTACGAGCTGCATTTGACGGATTAAATATATGATTGCGCGGAAAAAACTGACACAGGTCCACCGTCTAAGAGCGCCGACGCGCGACTGAAGTATGACTCGCGATTGGGCTGCTTGGATTTCTCGCGCATTTGATAGATATTTCAACATAGTAATTATTTTAATCATTTTATCTAGATAAAATTTACGACTGGATCTAGACAATCTTACTATCTTTTCATTCATATAAAAATAAAAATTAAACGTTTGTTTTGTAGCTGATAAGATAGATTAAACATTAGAAAAAGGGGTAACTTTGGGATTTTTTTATATCGAGTAAAGTTAATCTAATTGTGTTACTGAACCCGACTGGATGTTAGACAGATCCTTAAATAAGACATATATTATTTTTAGAATTTTAAATCACTGTTTTTTATGTTTCCCATGGATTCAAAAAACTAGCAAGCGCGGTATCGGCGGGTCTACAGCGTCTTAAGAGAAATTCTAGCGTGATGTTATGTTATGCTATGCACGAGCTTACGTTTGCAAACTGGTTGCGCATGCGCATATCGCGTACATGAGACAGATCGTGTCGACGGAGTGCCTATTAAGTTCACGGGTAAGGTCGCGTCTTGACTGATGTTGCACGCTCGTATGTCTACCCGTGAACTTTCGGTTGATACACAGTCGTCATAATCTCAGTCACGACCCAAACTCGACGTGGGTGCCATTTTTAAAACTGGGTCGTATCCAGTGAGACAGGAAAATGTCGGAATTTTATCTGATTGTTGCATGAATGGGGCGCTGTTAAATGTCAAGTGAATTTCTAGTATTTGGTTAAGCCCGGCCTGTAGCGTTCAGCTATTCATAATTTATGGCCCAAAGTTGCAACTGAATAGCTATTTAAATGAGCATAAATTCAATTTTGCTGCACATTGTACAAATTGAATAGTTAATAATTTCATTCTATAAAGACAGTAAAATTATATTTGTAATTAAAAATAAATAGTTATATTTATATTAATAGTAGGTTCGTATTTAAAATCTTGGAAGCAATACACTGTTCGTAAGATTTATTGCTTTCATATTCGCCTTTTATAATTACGCCTTTTATAATTTTCTTTCCTATACTTTAACTTACTTAAATATCTAGCAACCACATAAGCCACCACTATAACTTTCATTGTGTTGGAGTATGCTCTAGACCCCCCGCATTTTTCTAATGGGGAGACCCGTGCCCAGCAGTGGGATATCTATGGGGTGCAGCTTAGCTTATTTTTATTCATAAAGATATGTGTATAAATATAATGAAGGCAATGAATTTATATTTTTCATATTAGTTCACTTAGTAGTTTATAGTTTAGGTATACTAGCTTTGCAAAAGTCTAAAATCTAAAGATCTAATAAAATTGTAATACAAAAGGCAATTGCAATGCCAATAAAAAGCGAAAGAAAACATCGAACATAAATGATTCCGCTATCTGGTTTACTAATTCACCAATATCACCGGCCGATATCGCAACAAAGGATACTACTTAGCATTGTTACTGCACATTTTGAAAAGAAAAAGGCTGTATCTCAACGGATAGCCGCATGCCCAATAAGGCACAGCCACAGGGTCGCGTGATTCCGGAGTTATCGTAGAAGCTGCCTAAAGGTAACTTGTAGAAACTCCACGAGATACAACATTCAGGATAGTACCGAGCATGTTTTCTTTTTAAAATTTTAGGTGGTATCAATACAGAATATATATAGCACGCGCGCGGGCCGTGCCGCGAGTTTGTAAATTCTGAGGGTGGTCATCTGTGGTGGTCATCGACGAAACTACTCGGCCTTTTTCCAGCTTTTATTCCACGTGAGTCAGCCGGTTAGTTAGTAGTTAGTATGAATATTTTTATACTTCGAATAGGTACTTTTATAGTACTTCGAATACTAGTTCGTATAGTTTTATAGGTTATAACATATGGAAGCAATAGGTATAGGTTCTGATTAGCGTTTGCCCGGGGCAGTACCCGTCAACCGCTATACCAATGAGTAGGTACTATATCTGCCAAATAATTAAATTTTTCTGGAGGTGTCAAATTTACTCAAAGCCGCACAAGAGTCTTGTTATTGGTCATAGTCATAATGGGCGGCAGCGGATGAGTAATGATGCATGCACCATTTGAAAGCTTAAATGCAGAAAAGCTCCACACAGACTCGTTGGTGTAGTGGTCACAGCTGCTGAGCTAGAGATTCTGGGTTCGATCCGCGAGTCAGATAATAACTATTGGATTTTTCGTGAAATTCCCGGTAGTAGCTCGGAGTACGGATTTGTGCCCGATGTATGGCAATAGGATCACCGCCTATTACGTGTGACCTAAACATTACTGGTCAAAAGATGGTGTAAGACAATGGTGTAAGTTAAGAAATGTGAGAACATAATGAGATCAAGTAGCTTCGTGAGTATTTAATTTTGCCTTATCTGCAATTATTTTTAAATTCAATTACTTAAATTTCAGATTTCAACACTTAATATTTTGTTTATAGGTAGTACTGATTATTTGTAAATATATGAACGGACAAATTTTATTTAATATTTCTTGTGCTTCATAAAATCGGGACTTTCTTCGGGTTTTAGAACTTGGACTCCCTAGTTGCCACCCACAATTCATTACAACTCGGACCTCACAGTATTATTTATTATTTTATATACTTATTCGCGCCGAGACAATGTTAATAAATCAACCAGGATATCGGGTAATGGACACCGGGCGAGGAGTCCCAGAAGAGGCATAAATTCGATTTTGTATGCTTTTTTACTAAATCATTCGTTTGGGAACACAAATTGTGGGTTCACGGTATCGATGTCCACGGAACAAAATCATGTGGGTATTGCGGGATAAATATATTCGAGTAATGCTATTACATTAAAAAAGCTATTTTTAATTGTTTCAAAACATTACTCAGTCTAAAGAGCGTTCGAAGTCTATCAACTCACTCAAACCCATGGTTGTAGAAGGCTTAAAAAGGTGTTCTCGTGTTGAAAACTGGGCAAAAAATACTTTAAATGCTTTCATCATCACAACCCTTTCATTGTCGCACTGTTGGGCACGGGTCTCCTCTCAGAATGCTTTAATCCTTAATAATAATGTTCCTCTATTAGGTACCTGGAAGATACGGTGATAGTTGTAATTATTGACAAGCATTGCATAACGATATTCCCAAGTGTTTCACACCATCTGCCAAGCCAACTCAGCATTTACTTAACACCTAATACGACTATAATAATATTGTACACAAGAGAAATCACCAGCAAATTATATGCTATCGTAACGATTTACACTCCAATGTCACCTACTAACTCGAGTTTGATAAATAGGGTAGTGTATTGGACCATCTCAAATGGAGTTACTATCAGTTCTCGATGCTAATAAATCTAACAAACATTTGAATGATTTTTTAACTGTAAAGTGTCTAACATAAATCAACATCACTCCACGGGTCATAGTAACCGGGTTTGACAAGCGTGAGTTGGTGACCGATAGTAACTTGACGTTTCGGTTATTTCCAAAAACTGTACATTGATATATGTATGATCTTTCTATCTATCTTCTATTTCGAACTATACATATTTTGTTCGCATTCATATTCGCTTCATAGTCGAAAAAAATTATTTTGCGTACTAATAGTAGGGGTAGAATAATATGTGGATACTCACGCCTACGCCATATGTTCAACGTTACGGGATCATCTGATTGACGTGACGTCTGGTACCATAAGTACGGCAGACATGTGTTTATTTACTATCCTATGAGTAATTCATTAAAACTAATAAATGTCGAGGCTGCTTTGTATCCGAGTCTGTTTGAAGAGTGAGTATCTTCGCCCCTATTTTTGGACATCATTGACGTTGAGAGATCTTGTTTTATGGCAGCATAAAATAGAAGAAAGATTGGTTGAGATATTAGTGATTTATAATGGAGAGGTAATAAAATAAATGTTAGTTAATTAGGTTTTTAGAAGAGCTTATCGTATAATGAATCAAGTCAATGTTTGTATATACAGATCAGTTAGTAGTTTAAGTAGTTTTTAGTTAGGTACCTAGACTTTCGTTAAGCGTGTCTAATCACCTCATAGCGAAATAAATTATTTGACTTTGACTTTGACTTTGACTTACAAGTAAATTATACTATAGTATATACAAACATAAAGACTTAGTTGCAAACACATCGTTTGTCAAACGATCATACAGAATTACCCATGCGTTGCCACCTAAAACACTGACAATCTTTGATAAGATTATAAAGAGGCGGAGGGTTAGTCTAGTTAGTAAGAATCCCATTTTAAGTCGGCCACAGTTGGACAAAAATGGTCGCATTTAGAATATTATTAGCTTATTGCTTATTATTAATTGCTTTAGATGAATACCTACATAGGTTTACCTATGTCTTACCACCTTCCTACCTAGATGTATACAACAATTTTCATCAGGCAAATTTTTGTTGAGAAGAACAGTTTATTCTTCCTTTGAGCTAAAGACTATGTAAAGCATATTAAATTCGGCGATATTAGAGTCGGCGACCTCCGGGTGTCACCGGACCCGCGCCTGCTGGCGCAACATAGAATTAAGTTATATTTATGTATGTTAGTCTTTAAGGTATTTATGTTATGGGCCTTGATGCCTGAAATAAATGATATTATTATTATTATTATAAATTGTGCTGTGGTTTGTGTGTATCCATTATATAAAAAAATCTCATTATTACGCGCACGAAATAAATCAAAAAACTTAAAGTGGGGCAAAATCGAGCCCCAACGAGTCAGTTACAAGCAAACGTACAGGTGAAACTAATAAAAGCGTATCAATAAAAACTATACCGAGGCTGGTAAGCTAAAAGGCCTAGTCAAAACACCCGTCAATAATAAGTTTATTATGCCCATATCTTGCACTCTAGAATCGAATTTATCACTTAGCACTGTCCATTGAATTCGATCACTATGCCTTTGTACATAACCCACGTACTGAGCACAATAATCCCTTGCAACTTGGGTGGTCTGACAGTCTTATCGAGTGATAACAATTGGAAGAGTAAGGGCTGGAAAAGTTGTTGTGAGAATAAAAAAAATTTGAAATCATATAAAGTTTCCCAACCCACACCTAGTAGATGAATTTTGGCCTTACATCGATCATACTGTGATGAGCCCAGTCATCAACATCGATCCAATAGTTATCGGCTATCTGTATCTCCAGACTTCTAAAGTTGTAATTAACTAAACTTTAAGCTTTTGTTGTAATTAAATTAACTTTTGAAGTAAGTTTTGTCATTTAATCCGGGAGAAAATATAGAACCCTTCAGTGTTGGTGTAAATTCCTGCTAAACAATGCGGCAAACATGTGCATGTTGCACATGTTCATATTTTCAAAGTAGGTACATATTTTCCATTCCACACTGTAGATTCGTATTGGCTATTATTCTGTGGTATTGGTAAGAGTGTCACCTTGACCGTAAACAATGGCATCCTGGCCTCAGACACTAGCTTAGACTTGTTCTAGTCGTCACCAGTTGTATTTCGCAAAGCTGAATTTTTTTACAACTTATACAATAAGCTTTGATTGTAATCGTTGGCAAGTGAATTGGGGCACTTTACTTTACTGTTGTATATAACTAAATTTTGATTTAACTTCGATCATGTAGTAACTTCCTTGAAGAGTACATACATTTAACACTGTGCTTAATAATATCTCGCCTTTAATTAAAAGAAGCAATACAAATGACGTAACCATGTGGTTTACATATGGAGGTTAAAATCAGGACTATGTTAATCCTCTTTGTCTCCTATAAGCTCATTAGGAGATGGAAGCCTTATATTAAACCGTGCGAATATAATGCTAATTTTGTAGCTCGAGGAGAAAATTCATTACCTCATCGTTTATTAACGCTTCTACGTAGGTTGATAGCTGAAAGGTTTAGTTAGTTATGACTTTTAGTTAGGGGGTTATAGGTTCAAGCCAGCTACACGCCTAACCTATAGATAAGCTGGTACTCTTGCCAGCTTGGGCCCTTGTATTAAGAACGTGACATCTTAGAATGGTAATTATGTATTTTCTCTGAATGTGAATGGGTTAAGCCCAAACTACTACTATTACTAGGTAGTACTAAAACACATCTCGGGGTGTACTAAAACACACCTCTGCCTACCCCTTAGGGGAAACATAGGCGTCATGTTATGTTATGTTATGTTAAGCCAATATGCGCCCAGAAAAAACTCTTACGCATGTTTAATTCAGTATGAAATTCTCAAATCCTACGTTCTTCTGCCTTATTAAGAGTAAAATATTTTGAGACCAAAGATAGGTGCGAAACAAAATAAAGTAACGTATCCCGATACGGAATGCTTTTATCATATTTCCACCTTATCTTTTCGTGGGCAAGACGAGATCTTTTTAAAGATATCTTTGTTCACACATTTTATGCGCTTGAAGTGCCGTGCATTTTTCGCTCCCTAAACCAATGCTATCTTTTATCTTTTAACAAGAAAACTAGGAACGCGCTAACAAAACTCACGATCAACGATAAAAAGCATGAATTTTATGTTTGAATTTCTGAGAATTGTGCAGCCTGTTAACAGAAAAGTCTACTGTTAGTTCCGGATTCGATGTAACTTTTTTGTATGAATCTGCTATTTCACCGACACGTGCTATCACCGAGTGATACATACTTATTTGAATTTTCTGTACCATATTCTATACTATATATCATACAGAAAATTAACATTATAACAGAAAGGATCAACATGAGGTATAATATCTAATATGACTCATCTACGTGCCTATTTATGCCATTTTTTACGAATGATATTTCAAACTAAAGCTAGGTACTAACTAGGTACAACCTCGTAGCATTCAAGTTACATAATATATTTAAAAAAATACTTCCCCTAAAGCAACAAAAAAAAAATCATTCCATAATTCTTTCCCAAAGCTTAATCTGTTGTTGAACATAATTATTATCTAGGCAGGAAGTATTACAGAGCTTCCTTTGTCCAGATGGTCATTTAGCACGATTAATCTCATACTTCCAACTCCCAACCATTCGAGAAAAGGAAAGACATAGTTTTTTGTTTTAAGGCGCCGCCGCTTAAAATATTCGGAGGCCGTCTGCAGTTAATTTTGTTAGACATTCGAATGCATTATGTAAATGTCATGATTTCCTGTTAAAGATGAAGTCTGGACTGCGAGACTGCGCAAATACCTCGCGTCGCGTGTCGATTGATGATTGTCCCAAACATTCGCTTAGAAACAATTTCTTGAATACTTGTAAAAACGTCACATTTGCATACGGAATTTACGAGGCTCGAACAAAATATTTTTCGTCGACATGTCAAAATATAATTTAAATCGTCCTATGGAGACGTTATAATAATTTAGTGTAGGTTTCCGAGAATGTCGACAGGTAGTATCGAACGGATGATTAAGATCATTAGAATTTAAATCCTTAACCCGAATTCTACCTTTAATCTCACCACGATTACTCATTAATAGGATTCTGGTTTCTAAGCTTTGTTTTTGGCTAAAACTTTATTCCTCTTATTGCTTGACTGTGAGTTATATATTGTTCCCATTAATTTTTGATTTCCTCATTTATTCCTTTTTGTTTAATTTTTACTTTTATTCGTATAAACGTTTTTTTAATTTCGGTCAACCAGAGAGTTATATTAAAAATGTTTCGTGGCGCTCAAAGGCTTATTATGCTTTTAATAAAGAAATATTTTTAAATGGAATGCAATATTAATCCATACATCAGATTTAAAAATATGTTAAATAGTCAACGTAAGAATCATTTAATAGTTATGTACGGATATAAGATTGCAAATCAGGACGCTGCTGTCCAATTTTGACAGAACCTGAAAAAGACTCATTAGAGTTGTGTAGGTACAAAATTGGGTACAGATATGTTGTATTTTATTCCATAATATTGATTGCAAGATTCCAGGACATACATACTTACATGAATGAATAAATACATACGATTGAAGTTAAATAAAAGCTTTTAAAATGGTCGCCTCTAGAAAAGTGTGACCAGAAACTACTACAACAAACAAATTGCTTTAAAACAATTATTACACGACAGATTTAGTATTTGGTACCTTATACTTCCCCGGCGTGGGCCGTCCATGTGACAGCCCAGCGGCTAACAAACTCGCCTCTCACTCGAGCGGTCCGGGTTCAAACCCCAGTGGCACGCACCAATGACTTTTCTAAGTTATGTGCGTTTTAAGAAATTAAATGTCACTTGCTATAACGGTGAAGGACACATCGTGAGGAAACCTGCATGCCTGAGAGTTCATCATAACGTTCTCGAAGGTATGTGAAGTCTGCCAATCCGCACTTGGCCAGCGTGGTGGACTAAGGCCTAATCCCTCCCATTCTGAGAGGAGACCCGTGCCCAACAGTGGGACGTCTATGGGTCGCAGCGACTTCCCCGGCTCCAAATAAATCTTATATAAGTTCCATATTGTATAACCAATATACAGTCTATACATATATATATACATACTTAACAGGCTGTAGCACCTAAAGATGGCTAGGAAATAATAAAAACTATCAATGAATTACAATTCGCAGTGATAATAGGAGAAAGCGATTGGTATGACTGCTTGTTTTTATAAAATGACCATAAGACCTCAATAACCTGCAGTATTTATAGAAACAAATTCTTATAGATTCGAATTAAAGATAAGGGAAGCACGACAAAGATTAAGACGAAGTATCAGATGCTTGCAGTGACAAAAGACGTCCTTGTTCTTTATTGTTGGTTGTTTATGTTGAAGATTGAGAGGTAAGTTTTTATAGATAGGTTGTAAATCGAATGAATTTCAAAATTGGAATTTTAGCACACACGGTACACGGTGAATGTAGTTTTAATCGAAACTTAAATTTTAAAAATTTAAGGGAATATGGTCATTCGTAAGTGCTGATTGATTTGCCAGCCGCATTATTACTGATTTTATTCAGAGCTGAACTTTCGTGTTACGAGGAATAAATAATGAAAAATTCATTTTTTTATTATTTAATGTCGCAATTATTACAGAAGTGTGAATATAGTTTAACCTAATTTGCTTATGGAATAGATAAAATCAGTTTAATTTAGATTTCAGTTTATCTTAAGATATTTTTAATTGGATTTTAACATGGTTCAAGTTAAAACTTTTACCAACCGTCTTGATAATTTTAAGTGTGCCTTAAAGAAAATCGTGAGCATCTTTAATGCACTAGCATTCATCATTCCTTTGTACCTGCCATACACGCCTGATTTAAGAACAAGGGACTGTAAGCAAACAATACAATTGTTAAATTTTCTCAGATAACTCGAGTATCATGCGAGAAAAATCGTTCAAAAGTGTCTTGGAACGCGCCACACGTCGTCTTCATACATCTTATACATTTTTGGATACTACAATAGCAGGGACGCTAAACACTGCCATTATTATCTACAAGAATAGACAAAGAAGTTTAGTCCGAGACAAAAGGACCAAATAAAAGGTTGTTGTCATTAATTTTTTCACTTTTGACGTGTTAACGGTGAGTCCTTTGTGCTGTAACTTTAGAAGTGTTAACGTAGATTTGAAAAATTAGCGCACAGCATGTCGTGTGCTCTGGGCAATCTGAATGTCGGCACTGTGCGGTGGTCTTTTGTATTTTTTGAATCAGACGGAAGTGCCTTGTATCCCGGTTCGTATTAGTTCTGCCTGAAGTCTGATAGACTAATTTACTTTATTATTTGTGTGTATCTACGCTAAGGATTTCACGAATTACCTAAGTACCCCTAGATTTCAATGTTTGTAAAATTTGATCTGTTTTTTGTACTATCGCACCATATTAACTTAGCCCACTATTGAGGCTCTTCTGCTGGCCAATTTGGCAGAAATGAAAAGCCATAAATAGTGAGTAATAATATAGTGTGTTGTTGTGTCTGTGCTCGGATAAGCATCCAATGAGCCATTAATTAAGGACACTTTTCAGTGATTTATCTATGTTGATTAATTTTAAATAATTTGAAAACCGATTTAATATTGGTCAAGAGTGGCTTCACATTTTATACACAGCACCTGTTTATAAATACATTGCCTCGAATTGAATATTTTATTTATATACTAACAATATAATATTTTACTTCGTAAAAGATTTTATTTAATTTAATATTTTATGTTTACTTTAGATTGGACATAGGTACAAAATACTGAAATAAAATGGTACAAGAGATTATATTTCAACTTACCGTTTAAATTTTTACACAAAAGGAACATGTGTAGGTAGACACGCAAAGGACCAGCCGATTGCACGGTATGAGCGAATCGAATTAATTTAACATTATACGTTTCGTAAAGATTTACGCACTATCCCTAGCATTGTATAGATTCGTACAATCCGTATCCAAATTAGTAACGCCGTTGTCACCTGAACCGAAGGACCCCACACGGTAACTACGTATATTGGTTCTCAATACGAGCCATTCACTGAGCATAATGAAATATTATTCGATCCACACGGACCCCAGAGTGAATATTTTTATGGTCGTGTTTAAGTCGTCGTCTGAAATTATTTATAACCTAGACGAGAAGCTCATGAGAAATATGACGAAATAACCTACTGTCACAGTTAACCTTTCGTAAATCGGTATACCAACATTCTGAGACAGAAGAGTAAACGAAGCGTAATTTATTATTATTTTTGTTTTATACGAAAAGTATTTTGACAAGAGACTGTTAGTTTACTTTAGGAGGAGACCATAGGATCACTCTTGCAAAGTTAGAAACGTACATTTCTTTTTCACTTATTTCAATTTTACTACTTCGACAACAATTGACTAGTGTGATGTCTACTGAATGGTATAGTAGATATGTGCTCCCGGCCATTGAGTGTGAATCTGATGAAGGCATTGCGCCATTAAATAAATAAAATTTTCAAAGTTTCTGACAAATGTCTTGTTCCAATTAAACCACTAATTTATTATAGAAAAAAGAAAGATTATAATTATTAAAATTAAAGTTGGCTGGTAGAAAATGCCATTAGGCATTATGTTGGCCCTATGTTAGCCTATAAGGTGACATGAAATTTAAATAAATAAATAAATTATGAATCCTCTACCACGCTGATAGAGGATTCATAATCTTTGTGTGCAGTTGTGTAATTTTATTGATATCTTTGTGTTATTTGTTTGACAAATGCTGCTTAGAACAGTAAGGCTATGGAAGTCTTTCTGAAAGAGATGCAATGAAATTAAAACATTATTAATCAATAAACAGTTCCCCACATTAAAGGGTGACGTGCATTGATAGCTTCCAAAAAGTTTACACGAAATCTAAACAATGATCAGTCATTTATTTCATGCTGTGTTATAGGAATGAGCGGGAAATTAGGATGAGTGATGATATGAGCGATGCGCCCGATAAATGATCGATTGAAAGAAAGTTCGAATTAGATGTTGGATCACATCCCTACTCGATACTACTCATGTGTCTACGCTGGCGAAAGAGGTGAAGGACCAATACCATGAGTTTTTCACGTATACCTATCTCGCTAGAGACTATGTGAAAATTATAGTTAACAACGCTTGCTGACTTGCTACCAGCGATTTGGCTTCAACCCGTTAGCGTCACTTGTACCAGCTGTGAAGACCTAAAGCATACTGAAATACAATGATACTATTTGTTGTATAAATCGATATACGAGTATGTATATTAGCGAGGGTTAAGTGGCCAACCCGATTGTTGGATGTTTTTACGCCGTCCGCGAATTTTATCTCATGATAACAGCTAGGACCCATGTCTTAACACGCCCTTGTGAGCTACCTTGTTGCTCTGGGCCTTCCAATTGAGAGGAAACTATGAACCGTATATTGCAGAGTAGGTACCTAGTTACTGCCATATGTTTATTAATATGCGGTAGTAAAGTTCAGCGACAGTACTTCCATACAATCCGAAAAGCTAGGAATGCGTTCAGTCACGAGGATTTGAAGAAAACTTAATGAATCGATGTAAGTAACGTTTATTTTCCCTCTCACCGTTTGCCCCCTGGCTAGATCTGCCACTAAGTAGTAAAGTTTAAAAGATTTTTCGACGATTTCCTTTTATTTATACGGAGATTGCTTACCACTCTTTGTCTCAAAGCTATAAAGTAAACAATTCCTACCAATTATACGAATCGCCAAGTCCGTATAGCGTATATAATCTGAAGCCGTGCGGCCGTGCGTGGTCGCGTAACTTTTGCACATTTGCAACTCGAACTGTTGCGGCTAGTTAACGAAGTGCCACTTCCACCAGCCTTCCTGCTGCAAAAGTAACGAGTTCTGCACACGGAACGGACACTAGCCTACTTAGAATTAAGTTAAAAATAATATTCTTAGCAATGAAAATTATTTTAATAAATAAATAATACTGACCCAAATATTGAAAAATGCAATATGGGAATAATTTGTGATTACTGTCATGAAGTAGGTAATCGCTGCGACCCATAGACGTCCCACTTCTGGGCACGAGTTTCACCCACAGACACAACTACGGGAGGTCTAGAGCATACTCCACCACGCAGCTCCAATGCGGATTGGTGGAGGGGTTAGTGGCCAACCCAGTGTCGAATGTTCTTTAGCTACCCGACGGTCTTCGACAAGGCTTAACGACTGTTTTACATGCCCTCCGAAGCTAATAATAATAGCTCCAAAGCTAATATGAAGGTAATACTTACATACAATACAACGAAACGATTTGCAGTTGGCGATCGCTTTTAAAATTTCGCAATATGCAATAATTTCAGCAGAAACTTACCTAACATTTAAAAATTTCTACAGACAGACCTGTGTCTATGTTAAAATTTCTAACAGCGTATGTAGTACGATACGGTTACCTCCCTCGCCCCGCGAACCCCGCTCGATTGACCTGATAAACGACTGCAAGAAAGATTACTTACCTATTAGACAGTGTGAATATGTGTGACATAAGTAACAGTATAATTTATAGCAAGTTGATTTGACCTATTTTTTATGGATACAGGATGCCAAACCAGATGGCCACGACCCATCTAGTGCCTCAATACATACCTCAATACATGTCTCATAGATTTATGACAACTGTGACCAACTTTAAACGAAAGTCTTAATGATTCTTTGGTGACCCGTACTCATGAGGACTAATATGATCAGGGGGGCTAGACAAGTGGCAAAACGCTAGTAGAATAGATTAACAAATGTATGGGTTTGACATTCGCTTACGACTAATTAGTCGATAGCGAATGTCAATCCCATACATTTGTTAATCTATTCTACTAGCGTTTTTGCCACTTGTCTAGGCCCCCAGGTCTAAAAAAGTGTCAGTTGGTCTTTAATACGTAAACAGTAGATACTTAGAATTGAGATAGTTGCAAAATGTTTTAAATCTACAAAAGAGTAAAGAGTTGAACTTGACTTTATGGCTTATTAAATAATCGTATCTGCCCGTCACGTTTGCTAGCACGAAAAGTTTGAAAAGTAATGAGTAAAAAATCGTAGCTAGTTGACGGATATTTTTTAAAAGAAACGCTAACGATATTCTGAATCCTATCGTCGGGCCATGCGCCGCGAACTGTAACTAATCCGACACAAAAAATGTCCCAATCTAAAACTGCTCTCAAAAATGACAAAAAGATTAGACCATAACAAATCTATCTACAACAAAATGTCTCGATGAACTCATAGTGTAAACAGGAAACAGAATTTTATACGTAACTTATTTTTGTATAAACGAACCAATCATGATTTGGTATAGAGCCCAATCTTTTCCAAATGTACCTACCACTGCTTCATTAAAATGGTCATGATAGCATATGTATGTCGTTAAATAATAATTTGTTATGTGTTTGGAATATTATGTATTTATTAATAGTTTTATTATATTTATATCGCACACAAACTTTTTGGAAATATGTATATCAAAAAAATTAATTCAATTCACCAGTAACCAAAGGCTGGCAAAATTTCATGGACGCTGCCGTGCATCGGAGGGCACGTAAAGCCGTCGGTCCCGGTTGTTTTCAATGCTGGAAACAGTCGTTAAGTCTTGTCGAAGCCCTTCGGGTGGTTTGAGAACATTCGACACTGGGCTGGCTACTAACCCTTCCACCAATCCGCATTGGAGCAGCGTGGTGGAGTATGCCCTAGACCTCCCGCAGCAGTGTCTGTGGGGGAGACCCGTGCCCAGCAGTGGGACGTCTATGGGTCGCAGTGATTGTGATACTAGAACATGTTCCACCATTTTCTTGTAGGGTTTATCAAAAATACCTAAGTCTAATCAAGTGGCAGTCCAAAACAATGCTGTTCATATATCCTGCAAAACAAAAACACACAAACAATAAAATACAAACACCATCGAAAACTTGCATGACGTTAAAGTTACTTAAAACTACAAACGTTAGCTGAAGTGACGTTACGACCCTCGGCGTCGAGATTCCAGCGAGTGGGGACACTCGACAGGCTGTGCCGTCTAGATTAGACACCTGCCTCGAATATTTGGCACGAAGCACTGTTTGCTCGTTTAGAACTTGACGAGCTTACAACTGGGGCAGTTATAAAGTGCAACTTGGAACTTTTTAGAAATAGGATAAGTATAACTTGGCTGCGGCATTGCGCTGGTCGGCTCACGAATTTCGCCTTACCTGTCCTGAAGTGATTTTATTGTGGATTTTAAGAGATGCACTTTGTACGAATCTCCGCAAAGTTGTGAAGTAGAAGTATAATTGAATCATCATCAAATGCACTTCTCATATTGTCAGATGATTTAAGCAAAGTAATTTTGAAGTGTGAAGTAAGTAAAGAAGAACTGGCTGTAACGCCCAATACGAACAATTGACCGCAGTGCCGGCAGACTGTTACTCTCTGGGGGTTAGTGGATGGTACGATATTCGCGGTTGTTTTTAGTAGTATATTCCTAACTTATATATTTTTTAGATGAGGTTCACGTGTAGATATGCTTTATTTTTAAGTGATGAGTTCCTATAAAATATTCTATCATAAGTCAAATATTTTTCGTTACAGTCTCAACATCAGTGTCAGTTCAATAATTTTAACATCCCGCTGTGTATAGGAGAGGAGACGGCGTTGTACAAGACACACACAGCGTCGATACAAAGCGTAGAAACGCTCAACGCACATATTCCAAAGATCAAAGAACGCGCAATCTGTGTGAAAAAATAACGTTTTGGTCCCTAAAGGGCGGACCCGCTTACGCGACCCAATTCACGCGAACGGCTCGGACGACGAAGAAATTGAATTGAAGTCAACCCAAACAACAAATTCAAACGCGTATCGAATTGTTTTACGTTTGACGAATGCGCTTTTTGAAAATTTAAAATTCGCTACAATAGGATTTAATGATGCAGCCACGTTTCTTTTGTCAGTTTTAAAATGTTGCACAGACATAAAGAATTCCAGGCATGGGCTACAAATGGCGGCATCCATTTAAAAATCGGGCTGATAGCGATCGTGTGGCGATAGCACAAACAAAATGGGTCTGGATTGTTTTTGCAAAATCTGTGTTGCTAAATCATTCACATACCGATACGAGTATACATGATTGAATTTCAAATTTGTGAACAGCATACCAAAATAATATATGTATATTCGAGACAGTTAAATTTCTTGTTTAATTGAGGTATTATACTTCAACTCTGTACTCTGGATGTGATGGGTCATATCACAATACATACATTATTATTCTACGTAAGGCCGCTATTATTTTACCTACATACTGCTAGATTCAATCGCTAATATCTGTTTTTCTCCGGTCGCCGCTAATAACACATATTATTTAAAAAGCTTTTGCCCACAGCTTCGCTTGTGGAAAAAGTGTAATCAAGTTAAGAACAAGTTTCCAATAAACGTGCAAAGCATCTTAAGGAAACATATTTTTGAAATGAAAAGTATGCTTTGTGTTAAGGTTATTGACTACCTATGTGCCAAGCTTTATCTAAATCTGTTTTGTATTTTTGCGTGATTAACAAACATCCACACATCCAAATATCACATTTATGATATCAAGTTTGACTCTGTCTTGTTTATGATTAAGAAGTTAGGCGAGTTCACCATTATAACAGATAAAATGTATGTATTTGATTTATTACAGAAACTCAAAGCGATTGGTTTTGTTTTACGTTTCTTATCATATCTTGAAGTTCATTCGACAAAATCAGAGCTTTGATTAATCCCCTATTAATCATATTATTTATTGAAGTTGAGAAAATAGGGAACCAAGATTACCTGTAGTTCCTTGGCATCTAATCGTGCGATGCCAACTGGTTACCATTTGTTAGTGTCTTGTTTAGAAAATCACATCTGCTAAACTTTATTAGCTGGCTTTTGACAAAGGCCAACTCGATGGAGGCGCGTATCAAATCGCGCGATTCAGTGCGCTCCTTAACGCAGCTGGTTCTAGCGAAACGAATCATTTCATTCATTCACAGATCTTAGGCGTTATTTATGAGAATCCAAACTCATTTCGCCGGTATCCGACAGCCTCCCATTAAAGCTGAAAGTGTGTCACCTTGCCTAGAATTAGTTATGCGTTCCGATGCATGATCTTTGATTATAGCACAAATTGAACCCGAGCTCGCTATTCAACTGCTATGAATCGATATCTCCAATTATATCCGTACCAACTAATTGTGTAATTCCTGCAACGTTGTTATTAGTTACCGTACTAGTTATACTAGCTGTTATATTGTTTTAACAATTAATATCATCTAGAAATTGTTGTATCGGTTTGGTACTCGAATGTTAAATCTATTAAAAACAGAAGAATAAACTAAATTCTTCTTATATATATAAATATGTATATAATAGAAATACATATATCTGAAGCTAAAACAATGTATGTACGAGATGTCAGAGAACGGATTTTCCCTGACTGAATCTATAATGATGAAGCTTGTAATTTTCTATAATCGGTTTGATTCGTTTCGTATTTGATTTGAGTAATTATTATCGATGGCAATAAAACATATGTTGTCAATCAGATTGAACAATTTTGTTGACACGCCCAAATCATCATTGAATTCAATCACTATTAGGCACGTGCGACGGTTGTACATATTTGAAATTTGAAAATAGAAATGACAAATCAAATTAGATATTCCATTCAATTGTAAACGTGATCGTTGCCCATATTGTGTATCGTCATACATTTTATTTTGCCAACAGTTTATGTTCGATAGTCAGTCGTCGAATAATATAACCTACTATTTTTTTGTGTCCAATAACGAAAAGTCTGAATCTATTTTGTTGTTACTGCCATAATATTTTTATCCATTTTCAAGCTTCAACATAAATTGGCGCCTGTAATATGCGGCAGCAATTATATATGGTGTAAAGCTTTATATTTGTAAATGTTAACTTGATATGTAACTGTATGCTTTCCAAATAAAAAAAATAAAAAAATATTACATGATGAAAAATTTAATGGAAATATTTCATTCCATTTATAAGTACCAGTCCATTTTCATTTCCATTTATAAGTAGTATTAGTGCAATAGAAACGGCAAAATTGTCTTAGGTATTTAATAAAAATATCCGAATAAACTTAATTCAGGCATCTGTCTATATTTTGTGATAAATTAAAAGTTTACTTTTCTTTTTCAGATTTCAGTTGGACTACCAAATCTGTCAATCTAGGTAAGATTTAATAGAAAAGAAAACGATGTCCAAGAAAAGTGGGGGTAGTGCTATTCTGCTGAAACTACTGGCACTGGACGAGAAAATCATAACTTTTATAAATTCTACCTTGAAAACTCATTACTTATAAGTAATTTACTTACCTACACATGCTCGGCAAAAAAGATGGCCCGTGGAGGCCCGCCACGAATTCAGTTGATGTGGATAAAATTTCAATCTCCGGCCAGTTGTGAAGTCGGTTCCAAATCAAAAATTTCTTGAAGAACAAAGAAAAAACAAATTGTGAATGGCATTATAATATTTGTAACACTAGATTTATTAAGTTAGCTGTGTTGGCAACACGAAGAATATATTTGTGTTTAGTCTCTGCCTACTTCTAAACAAGATGTTTAGCAAGTGAGTCAAGACTTACTTGCTGGAAAATGTTAAATCCTAAATCAGAATTATACCACTTAAGAAAATAAGGATTTATTTTCATTCACAAGTCCTAATAGAGTTTATTTGAAATTAAGCTTATTTTTAATGTTATCTGTGTTATTATGATTAGGAATACATAATACTGTTTAAATTTCATTTTAACCCTTTTTTAATTTTTTCTTTATTAATTTAAATTATTGCTTACATAATCATGAAATGTAACTGTTAATATGTGAAATATTACATTATAATAATATCCATCCAGATATTGTAAAAAGGAAGTAATGCAGTGAGAGCTGAGTAATAGCCTCGATGGCTGCCGTATTACACTGGAACGCCGGTTACATTAACTCTGGCCAAAGAAAAGTATTCAGTAGTACTCATCACAACCCTTTCTTTGTCCCGCTGTTGGACTCGGGTCTCCTCTCAGAATGGGAGGGATTAGGCCTTAGTCCACCACGCTGGCCAAGTGCAGATTGTCAGACTTCGCATACCTTCGAGAACGTTATGATGAACTCTCAGGCACGCAGGTTTCCTCACGATGTGTCCTTCACCGTTATAGCAAGTGACATTTAATTGCTTAAATAGCACATAACTTAGAAAAGTCATTGGTGCGTGGTGCCACTGGCGTTTGAACCCGGACCGCTCGAGTGAGAGGCGAGTTCGATAACCACTGGGCTGTCACCGCTTCTTTCAGTAGTACAAATGCTTATATTTATAATATTTCCTCTATTCCATCCGACATCAGACTTCGGAGGGTCATTGCGTGTATAATATCATCCATTTTTTGCGGTTTTGTGTCTGTGGATGTTTGTGTGTATATGTTTGTGTAAAGTTAAGCTTATTCAATCAATTTACACTTTCAACAACTGATTTAGATGGTGACATAATAGAAAAAAATGTGCTGCTGAAAGTTGAATTAGTATATTTTACACATTACTTTAAATACATAAAGTGTCGTTTATTATTGCTCGCCCGCTCGCTGCAACCCATAGACGTTCCACTGCTGGGCCCTGGTCTCCCCCACAGATATAGCTGCGGGAGGTCTAGAGCATACTTCACCACGCTGCTCCAATGCGGATTGGTCGTTTATTATACAAGTTAGAAACATTCTGCTGTCTTGCCATTTCGTTTCTTTTATGGCTAGTTGCACTACTGCACCTCAATGCCCTTTGGCCGGTGCGAGGTATTTTTTTGCCGTACGGTAGCTGCAGCGATTTGATTGCTCTAAATTTTTTCTCTCCTTTTCAAATAAACCCAAGTAATTGTTTGTTTTATGCCCGTAGATAGCGTCCGCAGCACGGATTCGTTACAGACGTTCGTTTTCGACGCTAGGAAATAGAGTCTTCAATACGCTCGGATGCATCGAATGGTTAAGCTCACCCAAGAGGTTTGGCAGTTTTTTATCTCCCGCATTAAAACAGAACAGCCAATTTTTCTTAGCAAATCTCTAACGGCACCAACATTTCTTTTCCATCCTCTAACTTCACGGGATTTGTTATGTAAATAAAAACTTTTCTTGCGGATGTGGCCTGACGAAATTCTTTACTAAGTAGAACCAAACCACTGACTGGTGACTAACAATGTTTATCTTTCGTTTAATATTGCCGTGATAAACCAACTTTTTGATGTAGTATTTTTCTTTTATCAAATATTATTTTGGTATAGGAGGTTTCAACAAAAGTGTTACATGGACATTAAAAACAAAGAAATTTGTCTGTTCCGCTTTTTCTTTGCAGTTAGTAATAGACACTTTTCAACCATTTACGCCTATAGGCAACATTATAATTACATAAATATTGAAGCAGCATTGTTCTTCTTGATCCTTAGGACCACGGACCGTCTTGATCCTTAGCACACGACGCATTTACTGTGGATCATACGTAGGTACCTATGACCAATTAGGCAAGGCAAAATTATCAAAGTACCTATAACAAAATTGAAGAACTGATAATACAATTTTATGCAGCCAGTGATTCCATTATAGAATTAAGTATCCATTGTAATGCATTATCGATCACGTAAGTAATTTATAAGTACCACATCACTATGGTATCAAAAATGTGAAATTAATTCTAAATTACTGAGAAGCGTCTGCTTTTTACTCCAGAACAGGTAACAGGAAACGGGTTGTCCGAGTTAATCCCACAGCACACACGAGCGTGTGTGTGCTCGTTTTTGTGTGTGTGCTTGTTTTTGTGTGCGTGTTGTGTAATCACACCTTGGAACAGGCATGTAGCATGGACGTCACTCGGTTTTTATCAAGTTGAGAGTTGGAAAACGCGTAGCTATCAACTATCTCTTAACTAATCACGCCGTCTCCCATCTCGCTCGCGCGCCTACAATCTGACGGAGACGAATATGCGGCCGTAACTCATCAGTTATATCTGTGTAGCCGTTTCTTATGCGCCTCCGTTCATCTGATCTCAGCAATGTACGGTATCTCTATGATTTAGTTCCTAGTCTGGCGTCCGAGATGATTTTCTCAGGCTGCAAAACTGGTTAGCTGGTTACCTTCCGATAACACTAAATATGGTGTTCGTATTTGCACCTCATATTTTCTAGCGAGCTAAGGACGGGTTTGCTGGCCTTTATTTTCATTGAGAAACCATAAATCTGTTCAGATACCTCTGATTGAATAAAGGTATGATTTTTTTCTATTGAACCACATATTTCATATCAAATACGGTTTTCCTGGATAGAAGCGGTAAATTCTGTCGCGTTCTACGGTTCCCTTCGATAAGCTTCCTACTAATGTTATAAATGTGAATGTTTGTGTGTGTGGATGTTTGTTACTCCACAAAAACTACCAAAACGGATTTGAATGAAACATGGCATTTATAACGTCTTCGAAAAGGCTTAAAGTTTGTTTTACAATTGAAAGCCACTGAGTCAGACAGCTTAATGTGCCCTCTGAAGCACAGAAATTGGCATTACTATTTAAGTACATAATAATATGTCAATAGCTTAGCACTTGCGCTTGACGCTAATCATGGGGCCATTAGCGCTTTAGTTGAGCTATAGCTCGGTAACCTTTACTCTTAACTCAACCTAACTGAAAACCTGTCTATCCTGAGCCTTTCCAATTATTTTAAACTAGTGGACGCCCGCAGCTTCGCTCGCGTAGAATTAGACCCACTAACGACGTCTACCCGTCTAACGACTTCAAAAACGGCAAAGTTTCATACTAACTTTGCACCCCCGTTTTACCCCCTTAGGGGGTGAATTTTCAAAAATCCTTTCTTAGTGCTCCCCTACGTTATAAAAGGAACCCCTGTGCAAAATTTCAAGTTTCTAGCCCTTATAGTTTAGGCCCTGCGTTGATATGTCAGTCAGTCAGTCAGTCAGTCAGTCAGTCAGTCAGTCAGTCAGTCAGTCAGTCAGTCAGTCAGTCACCTTCTCCTTTTATATATATAGATAATTTAAAAATACTTCAACTGAACATAAATTTCGTCTTCATTTGTTTAATATTTTTTCCCCTTCCCACCCAACCCACGGAACACAGAAAAAAAGGTCATATCGCATCTCTCCCTGCAAATAAAAAAGTCCTACAATACTACGAGTACATCCAATAATCTTCGGATTTTCAAGTTCGTAAACATTATCGCTTTCCCCACAAATGACTCGTTAATCTCCTCAAATACGACGATTGTGGCCTCCGTCAGAATGTTCGAAGGCGATTACAGTAAGTAACGCCAAGGTTAATCCAAGTATAGGACTGTCAGCGTTATCAAAGTCAACATTTGCTCACCACATACCTCTGCTAACAGTAAATTTCATTTGATTTGTACCTACTTGCCGTCATAGACTTGCAGTCCTCAGCAAATTCATCGTGTCCTTACTGAGGTGACTTTGTTTTTGATTTATGTAAAACTACCAGTTAAAAAATACAATAGAATACTTTATATCCTATAAACATATTATCTATAACATTAAAAACATAATTTACTCTTTTATCTCAATTTTAACCTTAGAGATTTTCTGATTCGAATACAAATACAAATACAAATACAAATTTTCTGATTCGAATCTTTCATAGGTATTTAAATGAACCATCAAATAAAATTTTATTAGATGAAATAATGACGTGCTTGGAAATGGCGCCAAGGACGGTCACAAACAAGCAGGTAGAAAAAATATAATATTGATTTTGGTACATAAAAAGGTCATAGAAAGCCGTCAAGCCTAATTCTCAAATTGGCTTCTAAAGTGTGTTTGCTCTGTAATTATAATAATGATCCTAATTTTCTTCAAGCCGAAGGACCGTTTATACCTGTTTCAACGTTATTTGATAATGAGTTACAGACTAACCTAACATTTAACCGTTTTTTTACAATCCAAACAAAATCACCTCAAGATATCCCAAGCTTTGTTGTTTTAACGATTAAAAGCGGTTTAGCGTTTGCTTGCAAGAACTAATAATTCAGATAAGGGTCGTATAGACCGACACGAGAAAATTAATTCAGTTTATTGTCATGTTAAATTTCGATACAAATACGTTAGAAAACCCTTCCAAATTCAAATAGAATTAATGTTGTAGTACCGTGATCCACAATGAAATAAAGGGCTTTGCTTGAGCGAGGATTAAAAATGTTGAATTAAATCTTTTTAGGAGATATAAAACCCACAGTATGAGAGTAACAAGGGTCGAATTTAGTCGTCATAATGGTTAAGAAAATGCGTTATAATTTTTCGTCTTAACGCTTTTATTGTATAAGATATACGAGGGAGAAGTATTATTATCCTTCAACAATTTATATGAAGATGGGTATCAAATTCCCATAAATATAATAGGCTGACGGGATGTGCGTGTAAATGTTTTGACTGTTAAGCTCAAATGGTTTAATGTTCTTATGTATGAAGTATTCTAAACAAGGTCTAAAAATAGTCTAAAGAAGGAAGTGATTTTAAAGCTGTATCATTGTTATATATAGAACTCAAATATCGATTTTTAAACAGTCCATAGTAATTCATTCTACTATTACTAAAAAAGATTGAAAAATATTAAGGAATTCCAAACATTCTTCTCCAACACCAATAATTCTGACATTAATCCGTAAATTCCAGACGAATGCTTCGAGTCCTTCCCAAAACTCTAGTAACAATATAATGACAGCAAAGACAACCATAACTCGACATCTTCCCGAATTCTCTGGGATTAATGTCGATTTAATTAAACCTGTATAATTTTGGTATAGACTGTCTGTCTGAACATGAAGTTAATATAAATAGATGTGGTATACATATATCTAATCGTAAAATGTTTTTTGTTTTTTGTTGTATCTTATTAAATCGTTATGCTACAGTCTGGTAGTTAAAATAAGTGATTCTTCTTATTTAAGTTGATTAAAAGGATCTGTATTCTAAAACTTATGGATAAGTGATAATGATATAGAACAAATTATGCATTGCTAGTTAAGAATTTAAACTTGAGAATTGAAATTTAATAACATAACAATTAGAGAGCGATCGGCGATTCATGCGCAGAGGACGCGTATTGTGTCAAAACAATTCATATTACTTACCAGTTTTCATGGAATCAATATTATTTTGTTACTGTGTACTGGAAGGAAGGAACGAGTCGAAAGAGAGTTATCTCAGAATGCATCAATTCCATGACCATTTCATCAAACATTTTGCATCGCTTACGTAATAATTGAGCGGCTTAAAAGTACCTACTAATTAATTAGTTCATCATCAGCACAAAAAATCATCATCATCACAAAAAATCATTATCAGCACAAAAAATCATCATCAGCACAAAAAATGCCGCATACATAAAAAATCTTCTTACCGGAAATAGAGCCAGCCCCGCGTGGGCTCCCTCAAAGAAAGGTCCGTGTTGTAGGCGGTTCGACTTTATCAAATTACAACCTGTGCCGTTTTGTAAGCCGACAAAGGCACCGATATTCTTGGGGCCACCTTTAGAGAAACATAATTTGACTACGACGGACGCTAAGGGCTTTTAAATTGTCGCCGTAAACATTACGCTAATAATAAGCGTACAACTTGGAAAAAATTGTTACAAACATAAAAGTGTGGATTAGCTATTTTTTTAAGCAGATATTTACATTTTTGGTTGCATTAACAGGCCATAATAGTGGATTTAAAAAAAGAAAGATAGAAATAAGATACCTACGTAGAATCCCGAAATATCCTTCCAAAGTAAAGGCAGTATTTGTTTACCAATAGATGGAGCTAAACATATTGAAAATGCACTGATAATTTTTTTATGTTTCCCAATTTAAAAATAATTACAAGCATCGATCGAGCGAGATTGGCAACTACTTCTAAAATATTTAAAAAAAAAAACTGTCTATTGTAGAGATATCACAATGTTCAAGGTGTTATTCTGGGTATGTTAGACTTCGATCAATAGAGGATTATTGATCGAAGATGTTGGGCATACTCAACATGTGACACATGTGGGCACAGTAACACAAGTGCGCTAATATTCCGGTATGGTGTTGGACACTCACAGCTTACAGTATCTCTGCTCGTCAATATCAACTCTATTAGTTCAACAAATACAGAATGCTTAAAAACTTGTTACAGTTTTCGATATTGCATGTTTAATGCGGTCCGTAATGCAATGAACTCATACTACATTTTGTAGTGACGTTCCAAAGTAATAGTTAACCAGTACATGTCCGTGACTTATCTGTATTTACGTTTAAATTGTTTTTCTAAGTTAAATAGCTTCACCGTCAGTATGTGACTTTTTGAATGTTCTTTTTATTTAGATATTTCAAAAGTTGTTATCGACTAAAATGTTTTTTTGTTATCATTAGGTATGTTTAAATTTTTGAACCAATTTTTCGTTACAAATTATAGTTAAATATGCTGTTCACATCTTGAACCTTCTATATTTTGCTACTTAATTATAGCTAAAATATTGTTGTTAATAGATCAGGTAGTTTTATTGTGAAAAATTATACTAAAATCTCAATGTAAACAGTTTAAACAACATTTGTAAACTTGTTCTACTACTAGGTACTACCTATTCAGTGCGTAAGCTTCAACCGGTAATGGCGATGGATTACATTTCCGGTACTCCGTAGCCCGTATTAGCAATAATTTCATGCACCAGATTGTTATGGCATCATCTTGAATCTCATCAACAGATTTGCATATGAATATTACAATTGCACGATGTGCACATCGTATGTGTGTCTGTAATGACAACTAAGCGCGACGGATTATACATAACATCCAATGCTTAACTAACAACATTTAATGCGTCAGATACAAAACATAAGTTATTAGCATTTAATATGCATTCAGTTTAGAAACTAAAGTAGAATAAGTAGCCCTTGTAAAATATTTTTTATAAAATATGTTTTCTTATCATGTAGAAGGTTTCCGTTTATACATAAATTGTGAAATAAATAAATGAATAGGTTTTTATTTTATTATAATAGAACTATATTATATTGAATATATTTCATTTTCATAATATACATAATTACTTAAAACACTGAGGGCCTACTTTCTCTAGAATTATCTCTATATTAGCCGGCAGCCCACATGATACTGTTTTAATTAAACGCTTCGGACTCATGAATTATCATGAGGTTAATAGTCACCAATGAGCTTAGAGTAATTATGTAGATGAAGTTCTGTGCGCGCGCGCATTCGCTGGGCACCGTAGGCAGTAATAAGTTAATACAGAAAGAACAGTAGATAAAATCTGAGTTCTTTTGACTAAAATAAATCTTTTTTTAAAAGCTTTTATTTGTTAGAAATAAATCACACTTTTTTTTGTTTAAGTTTAAATTGGTGGAAAATAAAAATGAGTGACTTCCTAAAGTAAAAAATGTATACATATGCAGAGATATTGTGTATGTGTATGCAGAGATATTGTGACCGTGTTATAAGTAAGTAATCAAGGAGCATTGTTACTAAAGAGCGTTCCATTTTTGAAGAATGTGGTTGAACAGAGTTGAACCGTGGTAATGAGTTTTATGCCTACACGTTAACATTGTATAATCTGTGGCAGCTCGAGAGGCGGGCCGTCCGGCCGCGTGTTCGCGTGCTGCAAGCCACCCAAGCGACGCTACCGACGGTAATTCTTTTACTAGAATCAATGATCTTACTTCTACTATTCGTTATTAGGTCCTCAATCTTATAAAGCAATTTTATTACATTTTTTCACTAGCTTTTACCGAACAGACATGGCCACCTGATGGTAAGTGGCACTTTTCCAATCGAAATATGTTAGACAGCTGAGGTTACCAGAGGCAACCATCAGAGCCTTCAAGACTAGCAACGATTATAATAGTCGACTTAGAACTCCATACTACGATGGACACAGATTTCATGGACAGCAATGGATATCTATAACATGCTCGTTTGCAATTTTATGAGTGTTGGTCCCTGAAGATTGCATATATAGGTAAAGATACCCGAGGTATCTATCTTTTTTGAAATATCCGCCATAGAAGTGTATTTTAATTTAGAATTTAATTTAATTCGAATCTTGATTCTACCGACCTTCCCGAAGATATGTAATTTGAATAAGGAACACAGGATTCTACAGATTCCAACACAAACAGAGTTTACATACAGGAAGGTATATTTTAGAAGACCCCTTAAACATATCGATAGCCGAATAGGTACGTCTCTAAAAGCACTAATATTTTTATCAATTCTGCACCATTACTGATATTGTATTATTCCACGATTTTATTAGGCCCATTATATGTACGGTTTTATGCCCGCATTGACAAATGGCTGTAGGTAGACCTTTAAACAGTGGGCGTGAACGAACTAGTAAAATACCGGTTATAATAAAATTGATTTATTATATCAATTCAATCCTTTTCTGTAGGTAGGTACTGTAAATTGGGGATTTGCAAAATCAGTGTCCAAATTTCACGCCTAAATGGTGTAAGAATCAATTTCTTATAGAACGTGATAATTGCTTAATGCGATTATTAAATTACTCTAAAGTAATTTAGAAGCGTTTATGCTATTTTATGGTTTAATTACTAAAACTTTCAGTGATGGATTTTGACACTTAAATGACTGTTTACGCGAAATTTAGTAGGTTAAATACATTTTTATTATTTATCGTAATTTTTTTTGTTAGCCCTGTTTCCATTACTGTAACAGTTTCATTTCTAGTTCAACTAATGCTATTTCCGTGCTTCTATTCAAGAATTTGTCAATTTATATTTAGAAACTAGTGGACGCCCACAGCTTCGCTCGCGTTACACATTCACTAACTTCAAAAACGGCAAAGCTTCATACTAACTTTGCACACCCGTTTTACCCCCTTAGGGGATGAATTTTCAAATTTTTCTCGCCGTAAAAACCATCCTTGAACATCAACGAACATTTTAAAAAAAGAATTGTCCAAATCGGTCCAGGCGTTGTTGAGTTATGCGCTTACCAACACATTTTGCGATTCATTTTTATTATATAGATAAAGCTTTAGTAAACTTAAGGCTCAAAAACAGCTTTGACTAACATTTTAATGATCTATCATTATTTAAACACTTCCACACCACAAATGCATTTCATCAGTTCCATTACTTTGAACATACGAATACATTATTAATAGAGTGGTCCCAAATTTAATTCTACGCTGCATTCGATAAGAATCTTAACGTGTTTCTAATGGATTTCGAATTAAAGTCCTTTATGTGTTAGTGGCATTGTAACGTCTTATTAAACTATGGAAACCGGCAGTGCTACGAATTTTCTGAGAAATTTAAACGAAGTTTAACATACAATTTAAATGGGAAAATATTGTGCTTTCTTTATAGCTATTTCCGTACAATTACAAAGAGCTCGGGACCAGACTAGTGCAACTGTGATGTCTGGAAGAGGCGACTACAAATGGTGTACTTCTGGGGGTTGCAGCAACAGCACTCAACCATTATTTGCGGGTACGGTGAGGTAGGTCTTTTTTCTTACGATAACCGTAAGATCACAGTCGGTAAGCTATGTCGGAGGCCTTCGAGCGGCACAAAATATGTTTTGCGACAATCTAGTTGCCAATAAACCTAAGGGGTAGGTATTTCATGGGTTCCAGTGAAGCCAGAAGTAGATGGATAATTCGTTTGAATAAATACGACGTCGATTGGTAGACATGTATAGTACCTACCTATAGAAAATCAAGGTTTTGACATACAAACTAGAAAACAGTCAAGAGCTTAGTTAGCTACTTACATTCTTGCAGGTGATGTTTAAAGTAATTCGCCTTCAGCGATTCATGAATAGTAGTAACAAGTTTGATCAATCGGTAGCGGCAAGTCTTCCGTGTTTATGTTACAAGAGAGTATATAAATATTGTAGGTACGTCGTTTGAAGGCCTGATAACCGGTAGGAAAGAAAAAACCTCGAATGGAGACCATGACTTGGAAAAAGGAGAACAGGTTGCCCTTTGACAAGGTGCACAGACGACATTAAGAAGACGGCGGGAAAACGCTGGATACAGAAGGCACTGGACCGGTCGGAGTGGTGCTGTTTAGGAGAAGCAGTGTCCAGCAGTGGACCTCAAAAGGCTGATGGATGGATGGAGTAAATACTGAGTGGCACTGAGTCTTCCGAAAGCTATATTCTAGGCTCCATCCTTCCATTTGTTAGCTAAGTAAGAGAAATAACATTTTCTAGCTGCTATACCTAGTCCAGTGTATTACATTAATATTTTTTGCAACTAACCGTCGTAGAGACAACTAACCCTGAGGATGCTCCGTTCGTTAGCGAGTTGTTGCCAAGCATCATAAAAATAACTAGGTGTATATAATAATCTTTTAACCCGGCTGCGCGACGCAAAGAAGGATATTATGTTTATCAGTTTAGGTATGTATGAAATGTTTGTTCCTCAATGATATTATATACATCACAATGTTCCTATATTAGGCCAGTCATTAAAGCCTCAAACCCCTAAGAAATTAGTAACTCGCTGAAATTTTAAGGGTTTGTTAAGGAAGGTAAAATAACTTACCGTGTGATTTTGCAGCGTTCTGGGGTGTACGGAAAGGGTTGAAAAGGGGTGAAAAAGTTTTTTTTGTTAATAACATTGCCAAAAAACTTAGTAACACGCTGCAAATTTAGAATTATGTTGTTCTTACCATTTTGCAACATGTATTAAATTTGCAGCGTTTTGCAACATACGGAACATTGTTTATTATTAAAAAACAATGAAATTTGTTAATAACAAGGGTAAAGAAATTAGTAACACGCTGCAAATTTGGAATTAGGTTGTTCTTACCGTTTTTACCTTACCTTAAATTTCATTGTTTTTTAATAATAAACAATGTTCCGTATGTTGCAAAACGCTGCAAATTTAATACATGTTACAAAATGGTAAGAACAACATAATTCTAAATTTGCAGCGTGTTACTAATTTTTTTGGCAATGTTATTAACAAAAAACTTTTTTCACCCCTTTCCGTACTTACACCCCAGAACGCTGCAAAATCACACGGTATGTTATTTTACCTTCCTTAACAAATCCTCAAAATTTCAGCGAGTTACTAATTTCTTAGGGGTTTGAGGCTTTAATGACTGGCCTATATGGCGTTCTAGACACCAAACGCGTAAGGCGATTTTGATGATTTTCACGTCAAACGATCCGTCTCAACCTTGCGAGTGTCACTACATAAAATTATCAAAACGGAGCTATACAAATGCCACATAAACACAGGTGCCAGATGAAGGCATTAAACTGAATCGACCATCGTGATTAGGCATTACCTACTACCTTGTTGGTTGCAGCCTGAAGGCTGTATTGACTGCCTGCTTATCTTGTTTGTATACAATGTTCTTACATCGTTATGGTAATTACGAAATTATAAGGCATTAAGTCTTATCTCATTTCCTTGACGTTGGGACCGCAAGTTCTTGAACTTACTTTTGTTTACTCCCATATCACACACACGCGCGCAACAGGCTATACAATATTTGCTTATCCGGGATTCGAACTATTTTTATATATTATATATTTACTTTGCTACTTGGTAGCGTCCATAGCACAATGGCTCGCGTCGATTCAATGTGATCGACACGGCAATTTGGATGGGTGACGCTTCGGAGGGCAGGTTAGACCGTCCATCCCGGTTGCTTTCAATGGTAAAAACAATCGCTTAGCCTTGTCGAAGACCTTCCACAGCCCCTCCACCAAAACGCATTGGAGCAGCGTGGTGGAGTATGCTCTAGACCTCTCGCAAAGTCTAAGTTCGTCATAGTTGTCATGTTCTGCATGCTCGATTGATTATTTTAATAATATGAAAAAAAAATCTCAAGACTGAATTCCCTTTGCTATTACATTCGCGTTTCATCGGAACTTCTTGAATATGCATAACATACTCGTATCATACGTGACCTTACGTTTTGTTTAGACTAAAGGTAGGTAGGTAGGTAATCTTAACAGCCAACTCATTTGGCAATCGTACACCCGTATCGCATTACCATTTCTCCGGTAAGCATTACCAAAGGCCACACAAGATGCTATCGATGTATCGATGCTACTAAAACACTTGTGATGGTTAGATATCAGTTTTTATTACCTACTGTTATCTGTAGGACCGAGAAGTGATGTCGTTAAAATTTGTGTATAGAAAGATAGATAGATTAACTACACCAAGACATACAGGAACAATTACATGAAATAAGGATTAAAAACTAACTATAGAGTGTAAAGACACGTATTTCCCCATGCAGTATCGCTTTGAGCGTGAGATCGGCCATTGGAAATAGGACCTATGACCTCCCCTTAGTCCGTTCCGAAGTCACCATGCTTTTCCTATGCGAATAGTTGACCCTTATTCAATACATTATCCAAGTTAACCTATTACAAAACTTAGGCATAAAGTCTACCTATTGTAGCCTTTAATGTTTGCAATAAAATGTTAATAAATAAATTATCTCCTCAAAATTAAAGTCAGCTATTACCAGGTAGTTATGTCTTAGATTATTATATCTGACAAATAGTAGGTATAAAATATACCGATGGAATCGAACCTGAGACTTATAGGTTATCTAAATATCAAACCACTTGACGGATGAACATTCACAGACAGATGAACTATTGTCTTTATACCTTGTAATAATATAATTCAACTCAGCTCCATTAAGATAGTGACATTTTCATTCTACATTAATCTCGTAGGTATGTCAAGTCATTATCAAGTCATTTTCAATACCTCTTGACTTATTATATAATCACCCATTTCCATATACGTTATAACATTACATACGTCACGCCTATATTTCCCGAAGTGGTAGGCAGAGATGTGTTGTAGTACACCCACTTTTCATCTGTTATGTTTAGGTCCCATGTAATGGTTGGTAAGCCTATTTCTATACACCGGGCAAACATCCCGACTCCGAGTTTCTACCGGGCATTTCATGTTAGAAAAACCCAATAGTTGTTGCCTGACCCGAGGTCGAACCCAGGACCTCTTATCAGTCGTGCCACCGTCAGACCAACGAGGCAGTCTTATAAATATATTGATGACTTGCATAAAATGTATGCTGGCTTCTTTCTAACTCCCAGTAAGTAGATGAAAATTCGCATGCATTATGCCACTTCCCATACAAACGGGATATTCACGCAGAACCGTTGCGAGCGAGCCCGGCTTGCACAAATTGGATAGAACTACGTTGTTACGGCTATTGCCACGAGTCTAGCTTTGTGCAGGATATTATATAAGTACTTTACTTTGGTTGGGACTTTTTTAAATGTGAACCTAACCTAAAATATCAGATGGTGGTATCATCAGATGTGGATATCACCTATTAAATACATTACTATCAGTCTATGGTGAAAACTTTTAACTTTAAAATTCAAAGTTGGCTTACAAAAACCTCTTCTATACATATAGAACCCCGCGGTGAATTTTTTTAAGGTATTTAATCTTAATTTCAAATCAAAGAAATTCTAAATTGATTTCCAATAACTGTTTGGGTAAAAATATGACAGTGAAGTGAGTACAAAATGTATGATACCTTCGCCTACATTTTGTGTTTTATCAAACAACTAATCACATTTTTTCATCCTTAAATAAAAGGCTCATAAATAATTATAATAGCTTAATATTCATTGTTCATTTTGAAATATTAAAAAACTCATAACTCAATTTAAACCAAAATATGATAATATTTGAACCAAAAATAAAAAAAAATTTAAAACAACCGAGGCCAAACCTTCATCGTGAAATAGAAAGAGTATATTCATTAAAACTTTCTTTACGTTAAAGTTACGAGTATGTACTACACGAATAAACCAAGTGGGGTATTTTCTATCTTTTATTTTACTACGAATTTAGCTACATACGAATAATTAGTTAAACCTTTTACGGTTAGTGGCAATATCAATTTCAATCATAAGATCTAATAATTTTTTCTAATTGTTTTTTAATGATTGTTTAGAATTCTCCTTTTATATTAGTTATAATGTTGGTCACCCTATTCATAACGGATTATCTTCAAAGCCACCGCGGCCGCGACATTGGCGGTGGAAATATTTGCGTAAAACTATTTCTCATACCAATTAGATGTTATGACAAGCTGATTTAGCTCTTATTGCAAAACCTTAAGGACTTGATACAAAAATATTGCTACATTTATTATATTTATACATATTTTTTTTTTATCGTTAAGTGCTCCTAAATTTAGGCTCCCATTTCAACTTTAGATTACTGGAAGTAATAGTCGCTGTGGGAAAACTAATTAGATTAGTTTATTATGTTTAATGTAAGGGTTCTAAGAGCTAAGTTGTGCCCAGTATTAAGTAAAAATGGGTGAAAGAATTGAATAAGTCAAAAATTAAAATATGGTCGAATCGACTCTTAAATTAACTTGTATAGATTTGATCAGCAAAAAAAAAATAAGTACCTAAATTTTGATTTACCAACAAAGGGGTTACCAACAAAGGTTATAAGAGGTGTTGCGTATGCCTGGAACAGTCACACACATAGAGAAGATGACTAGCCGAAAGCTAGGACGCATTATTAGTCAGTCCCAGTCTACAAGAGATAAAATCTTACCGATTTCGGCACTAAGCTCCCTGAAGTGCCGACTCTACTCATTTTCATAGCTATACATATTTTTATGCCTTGGCTATGTTTTAAACATGAGTTATTTTACTATGTTCGTCTGGAGGCCTTATAGTTAGCCTTCTGTTTTGAAATGCTAATGAAACTCAAATAACTAGGCTAGGTTGCTGTTTGCTCGGCTGGCTTCTAGACATAATTATGTTCGCTTAGTCTGTGTTTCATTATGTAGAAATAACAATTATTAATGTGGAATTTCGGTAGCGGTATTATTATTTAAAGCTTGTAATTAGCATACTACTTTTCAGAACGGGGTGCTGTTAAGTATTTGTGAATTCCAGAAATCGGAACTGAAGAACGTACTTAGTAGGTACTTACCTTATCTTAAGAAGAGACTTAAACAGTTCAAATCTACTCAAAGGTACTCCATTCAAGTGACTCAATCGATTTTTTTGTTACATGTTTTCTTATAGCGGACAAGTAAATTACTACGTTATGAAAATAAATAGGACATTAATCTTTATTAACATATAAATGTAATTATTTAAACGATAACAATTAAAACGGATACCGATTGTTATTAAATAATTATGTTATTATATAATTATGCTAACAATAAAATAAAAACTTAATTAAATATTGAAATCTGTTGAAACACGATACAGTTTCAATCAAAGTTTATAAGTGAAGCTAAAACTAAAATTAGACGAATGATATCATGAGAAGACGAATCAGTCATTTAATTAATAAGTTTTGGCACACAATAATAGTACAAGTAGTTTTGGTTTAACCTAAATCATACTCGTTTAACTGCCACGTTGCATAATTTCGCTGGCAACCTTGTAACCTTGACGAGTAAACTTGTTTTAGGCGTATTATCTAAAAAAGAAATATTCATCATTCTTTAACTGTCTACATCATTAAGGCAGGTATGTAGCCGGTATGGCGGTATTTAATAGTTACTTAAAGCCGTTTAAGGACAGAATTTCGCCTCACGCACAGCACAGTAGGCGCTAGCTTCCATTTATAGCCTTCGCAAACATTTTTCTGATTGAATAGCGATTCTGATCGCCCGATAGCTCATCTGAGAAACACATTGCTGTTTCCAAGCTGTGTTTTACCAGTATAGACACTTGGATAGATACTAAGGAAGATTGCTTTGTCCATAGCTACAACCCATAACCGTCCCACTGTTGGGTCTTCCGCACACACATAGCTTCTAGGTCTAGAGTATACTCCACCACACTCCAATTCAGATTGGTGGAGGGGTTAGTAGCTATCCCAGTGTCTTAAACTACCCGAAGGACTTTGATAAGGCGAAGCGATTGTTTCTACAATTGGAAAATTACCGACGGCAAATAATCGGACCGGTGCGGTAGCATGACGTGCCCTCCGAATCGTGGTAGCACCATGAAATATTGCCAATAGCGATAACTCGCATACCGACTCACATCGTTGATAAACTCAAGTGATCACATTCAACTGACGCAAGTCGAGCACAAAAATTTATTTGCGAAATAAATATTTGCCCTGGCCAGGATTCGAACCCAGGACCCGAAGTCACTATCACCGCGCTACGGAGTCGTCGATGCTTTATCTTTACCTGCCACTACTTTATCTTTATCTTTAACTACTCACTGACGCTCGCAACTTTTTTGTAGCCAATTTTTACTTCACCAGTCTACCATGACCTACGAACCCACCATGAGAATTACATTAGCAAGTGCAGTAAATATGTACTAAATCTTGAGATAACTACCTTAGGTAGAGAAAAACTTACATGCCAATGACGCAAAAGTACCTACATCAGTTGTTGAATTCGTAAATTAGGAACCTAATAAAAAATAGGCATAGAAAGAGATACAAAAGTAATGAGCTGTAATAATATAAAAGTTTTGCTAAGTTTGGTAATATAAAAGTTTTGATAAACTTGAGTGATCAAAAAATTGCAAGATTTCTTACTCCGTGTACAAAATTCTTCTGAATTGCAATAACCCTTTTACAAAAATATATTATGTAGGTACCCTGTTTGCGGGCTAAAAGAGATTAGGGTACCTACCGTTTATATGAGGAACTATCGAGATAAAAATCTTTGACAATCTATTCACATAGTCAATTAGGAGGATAATTGTTTTATTAATGAGTATTTTAGTCTACTAGCAAAGTGAGGCACAAAAAATCGTGAGAAAACAACGGAGCGTGAAGAACGGACAATGGCGTTTACGAAATAATGTGTTGACAGGAACTATCCTACGTATATAGCAATGTTATTAATTATTTAGTCAGCGTAGTAGGTAGACAAGGTAGGTAGTTAAACTGTAAACATGTAGGTACTCACCTACGTTCTTTTATGTGAGATTTTACTACTCATCCCAACTGCGTGAATATTCCGTGGCGCGGTGGTAAGTGACCCTAACTGCGGATGCGCGAGTCCGGGTTTACATGTCGGCCGTGCCGTAGCAGATATTTATTTCTCTGATAAATATTTGTTCTCGTGATATGGATGTTAAATGGTGTTGTCTTTTGTGTGTGACCGCCACCCGCAACACAGGCCTACCGCGGGGCTGTTAGTGTGTATCGTTTATTTATTTTATATTATTAGGGATCCCTATATTTTTTGAAAATTTAATATAGCTTATGTCACTCGGTGAAGATGCAGCTTTCTAATGGTGAAAGAATTTTTGAAATCGGTCCTGTAGTTTTTGTGTGAAAACATTACAACAAACAACAACACAAATGTTTCCTCTTTTTAATATTAGTATAGATTGTTTCTCATAAGTGATGTATTTGCTGAAAAATCACCTGCAATTAATATGTAGAAAATAAAATAACGATATTAAAGTATCAGAAAACCTACTTCCAAACTTAAAAGTAAAAAATAATGATTAATTCGTTTGCTGGCTAGCAACACTACAAACCATAGGTTCCTTACTGTTGGACATAAAACGTCCCTCCCACAGCCTCGGCTTATGCAGCTCTATAAGTAGGTACATACAGTTAAACAGAGAACCTCCTTCTATTTTTCATGACAGTTAACACAATTTAACATTCAAAAACAAATATTTATCGGACAAAAAACTGCCAACTGAATTTTATTCCCGTCAGGTAAAATCGTACAACATTCGACACAATGCATTATGCTGCAATATTTAAAAATATCTAAGCAATATTTATATTATATTATAAATTGAGTCGCTATCTAATCGATACAAACACATTTCTTGTTGCTTTATAATGGGTTACAGCAATGGTGAATCTAATTTACAGCCCTACAGTAGTAGTTGTTCTAAAAGCCACAAGTACAAAAGAACGATATTGAGGTTCGACAATAGCCCTTTCAGCTGACGCAGGAGCTCCGACAAATACACCTAGGCCAGGAGCTGATGAGAAAAAAATCAATTACCTTATTTTACCCTTACTCTTTACCCTTTTTTCTCCTTACCATTAGGAATTGTTTGACGGGCCCGTTGGCAGTGACCCTGTCTGTTCCCCTGCCCGCATCCCACTCAGGACAAATATTCGTGTGATGAACACTTGTATTTTGTTCTGTGTCTGGATGTTAATATTATCTATTTAAGTATGTATTTAAAAATATATATGTATGTATATCAGTCTCTGACACCCATATTACAGGCTCGTGCAAAGATCTTCGAGTGGCTTGAGAACATTCGTAACTGGGTTGGTCACTAACCCCTCTACCAATCCGCATTGGAGCAGCTTGGTGGAGTATGCTCTAGACCTCCCGCAGATTTGTCTGTGGGAAGACCGGTGCCCAGCAGTGAGACGTCTATGAGTTAAAGCTATTAATCTTTTATTGGAATCAAGAAGTCTGGCGTTCAATTTGGAGCGCAGATGTCTATAGGTTAAGCAATTTTATGTCTCATATTGAAATACCCCGTAGCCCCTTCTGGTAAATACAGGCGTGATATTATGTTATTTTATTTATATATGCAAAAAAGTGAAGGAAATACTACCTAAGGAAAACTGCATGCTGAGTAGCTCTGCGGAGTTCTGTTGGTCTTACTTTTTATAACTAATCATAAAAATATTCTACTTATGATTTCTGCAAAGAATAGCAAATTTAATTCACGCAATTTCAGATTTCAAGATTTCAAATCATAAGTTTTTAAGACAATGATAATGCAATGAAAGTTAAAGCAATCCAGATCCAGTTCCCAAAGTAGTTTAAAATTTCATTTGACGAAGTGTAATCTGCTTCTCTGTTAACTTTTATGCCTTTTCGTTGTTGCTTAACGTAGCGTGGAGAACTATTTTTAGCAAGAGCGAACGAATATTTACTTTATAAATGAAACTAACTAGGCTGTTTTTCAGACCATTGATTTTTATTAGTCTCCGACCTCTCTGCCTTATTTCCATGAGACTGCTCAATTACCTACGCTTTACCTCTGTACTACCTATCTAATAATAATAGGAGTTAGATGCTAGGTTCTCCTTACAGTAATTATTATTATTTTTAATATAAAGGCACATTCTCACCCCCGCGGTAGGCCTAGGCCTTGCGCAGTTGCGGCTGGCGGACACACACAGAAATGAGTGAGAATGTCCATGATATTTATTATTTTATTATTTATTAATATCCATGAACCGAGTACGTATGTAGGCATGCAGGCTTCCTCACAATGTGTCCTTCACTGTTATAACATGTGATAGAATAATATAATTTCTTAGATCGCGCAAACCTTAGAAAAGTCATTGGTGCGTGCCGCTTGGGTTTGAACCCGGGCCGCTCGAGTGAGAGGCGAGTTCGATAGCCACTGGGCTGTCACCGCTTTATCGTGAACTATAAAATCTTTGAAATGTAATTTGACCATAATTTCAGTAGAGAGAGGTTGGTAAAACAAACCAAGCTCCCGTACTAGGATCGTCATAACCAGCATCATGTTTGTTTGTAATTAACGACGCGTGTTCCACACGGACATTGTTCGGCCGGGCATGAGCCGTCCACTCAATAAATAAACCACTTGTGTGGCAGCGCGAACTCTGACGTCACTAACGAACAATCGCCAATTGTTGCGTCTTCATAATGAGCGCTTAAATACGTATTGTGGTACGTATCTTTTAATTGTATCTTTACCTATTCGCTGGAGAGGCGACAGGCCACGCAATAACAATTGTTTATAACCGTTCAGTTGAGTAGGTTTCTACCTGGGTGGTATGTGTATTTAGGTGCAACCGTAATAATTATTGATAGGAGAGGATGGATTTCAGAGAAGAGAGAGAGGCAGAAATGAGAGTGGTAAAGCATGGGCTGTAGTGAGCAAAATTTAATTATGGACTTACACTTAGTCCACAAGTCTCGCCAAGTACGGATTGGCATATATGTATATCACACTTGATAAAACTGTTACAGCTAGGTGACATTTAGTAACTTATAATACACGTCACTTGACAATATAAATGGATAAGCCATGGATTTGAAACTTGATTCCATGAGTGGAGTGAGACCGATTATCACCAGACCTAAGCGTGTACGTGTACGTAATAAATAAGTGTCAAACTTCTTATTTACAAAATGAGAATTAAATTATTTGATAATAATCGTTTTACTAAATTTTGTTTAAAATACTGAGCTCTCGACGTCGCAGCATATTCCTAGCCATCGCAGCTCCAAGAGAATGTCGGAAACACGCGATTCAGATAAATATCTATAAAAAAAATTTCAAACACAATGATGCTTGCCTTCTTATCTTCGTGCCCATGCAAGCTTCTTGAGCAACTATGTAACGCCGGCGGCGCCTCGACCCGTTCCCGAGACCAGTCATACGTCATCGGGCTGACTTAAAAATTATTCCAGCATTATATAATAAATCATAGTAAACCGGTAATTAAGACAGTCATAACCAGAACTTCAAAATAAAAAGAGTTGTGTAATTTTTTCACATTAAATAACCATTCCGAGCGCGCCGGTACGCCTAAATGATCGATAAAAGTTTGTTCGGCTTTTTTGTTGCCGCGACTAGATTCTACTATAAATAATCGAGATGGGAACTCGGTATGACGTTAACATTTTTCACACATTTATTTTAATGTATAGATGCACGGTTTCTTTATTATTCCATGACAATATTAATTTGTGATTAATTGTGATATTGCGTTGTGGTTAAAGATATTTTGCTTTCCATACTATTTTAAGAATCTTGGTTTAGCACGTTAACTATATTCTCTACCTGAACGAACACGTTAACTATATTCTCTATCTAACTAATTTCTAAACACTAACTTACTAAAGCTTAACTTAACTTAGGTACTAAGCAAACTAAATAGGTAAGTACGTAACCAACTATTGTTATCTCATATTTTCACTGGGGAAGGTATTTTTAATAGGTGCCTATCTAAAATTTTATTCAATATCATTTAAAGATCATAAAAATTAATCACTGGAAATTTTTTATATGATCTTAATGAATGATAGATACTCGTAGATATTGAAACATGTACTGAAGAAGAGTAGGTAGGTAAGTACGGGTATTCTTATATATATTGGAAGACTAGGAGGAAATCATTGTTCACATGCTTAACTTGTCTATTGTATGTCCGTATGCAAGATTTTATTTAGGGTCGGTATAGGTATAAACCAATGTATCTGCAATTTTCATAAAATACATCAAATTCACGCACCCAATATTACACTTTGACATACATAAACACAATACTATTTAAGTAGCGTTAACCATTTCCTATTTTCATACAATCAGTAAACGTCTTCCAAATATTTCATATTCAGAATACAAACGGTAAGTAAATTGAGGAGCTGTCAATCATATTCAATCAACCATTGAATTGAAATAGGTAGGTATAGACATAGACACATGGCATAGTGATTTTCTTACTCGTCAAAGTTCAAGCGATAAAACAGAAGCGAGGAAGCGAATTAGGCACCTATCCTTTTAAAGTTGTATTTGTACCTCTGTACTATCACTCCTACTAAGTCGATATCTGAGACCCTATTTTTAAACATCGAGGTTAATTTGCGTTAAGTTAACTGATTCTGCGTATTTCTTTCAATGGCACTCAATGCATTTCCAGCGCAGGCATCTAGCTATGTAATAATAGTTCAGTGATGAGTAGGACTAAATTACTATTACTACAATACTCAGATAGGTCACGCCTAAAAGGTATTGTTAAAGCCGTTATGTAGAAAACACTTACGTTTATTCATTAGTAAAAATCACTTCAGATTAATTCAAACTTTTTCGTTTCTCGCTTGCAATTAAACAAGCCCCTCAAGATATTGACTTGATAAGCATTCCATCTTGAAAGAACTATTAATCATCTCGAAATCAAGTGCTTCTTACATGACATACGCAATTTTGACATTTGTAAATTTAAATTACAATTTTGTTTACTGGCTATGATATTGTGATGTTACATATCTTTGTACGTATTAGTAGGTATATGATAATCGTAAACATTTGGAACTGCGCACTTTGAAATAACCGAGAGATATCCACTTAATTTTAGCTATTCATTCAATGATCAATAGCTAATCCTTTGCCTTATATAGATCAGTTAGTAGTTTAAGTAGTTTTTAGTTACCTAGACTTTCGTTAAGCGTGTCTAATCACCGCATAGCGAAATAAATTATTTGACTTTGACTTTTGCTTTAAATCACAGTGTAGATCTACGTGATATATTTTTTTCACCATGCCACATTTGGGCCATTCTAGTCTAGCATATTAAAATGCCAAATTTATTTTACGTATGCTGCGTTGCATCTGCCAATTATGACAAAAACAAAACTGATCTACGTCCCCACTGGAGCTCTAAATATTTGCTCCAGCCAAGTATTGAACACGGGTCCTGCAGCTCGGCCAGACGATCTCTTCCCAAAACACCACTGAGGCGTTAATTAAAATGTTCAAAGCTCCAATGGCTCTCGGAAAAAATAGATTAATTCGATTGAACCTTATGTAATAGTTTGTCAGGTATAGATAGGAACATAGCTACCAATTTATTAAAGTTCTAGTGAATTATCTGACTAAGATAGCAAACGAGCAAAACCATTAAATATTATTATCTAAGTGATACAGTCACATCACAGCTCTCCTTGTGTCCGACAGTGAATGCCTACCGAATACTTCAAACCGTACCATCTCTTAACTGCATGGAATAAATCAGTGTAACGGAAGCTCCAATCTCCAGTGGCGTCAGAACACGCCTTTGGAAGCATCAGCGTAACTTATTACACGCTTATTGATTACCTCTTGAGCGTGCGAGTAATTTGGCTTAATAACTCGACAAACTCATTTGCTGGCCATTTGGGTTCATCGTGTCTAGAGTGCTGTGGAATGACGTTGAGACGGTTATATCAGCTTATGTCAATCATTAACTAAGATTTAGTAAAATAGAGGTAAATACAAGTAACCTTCATAATTCAAAATAGGTCCTAGCTAGACCCTATTAGAGTATTGTTCAAAGTCAGTCACCATTGTCATATGTGGCAGCGGACATCTATAGATCAAAAAAATGTTTTACTTGTACTTTCGTGTTTTCATAATCGCTTTTCATTGTGTACGCGCTTACGAACTCTTTTTAGTGAGATGTGTCAGATTTTTTAAAAAAGGTTTCTCATGGCATCTGTCTTCTTGTAACTTTTAATTGATTTCTATTTGTACTAAAATTTGTGTTTTTTAAATAATAAATAATAATGTTGAAATACATTAATGATTTGTCCAAGTATTAGACAAATTTTGGCGACCGTGAAAAATGGAAAATTTCGTGAAAATTGGAAGAACAAATTTTGGCGACCGTGTTGAGAAGATCTGCAAGGATTCGATTGCATAGGAGTCACGGAACAACAATGCGGAACAATAACGAAATGAACGAATAAAATTCGACGCAATACGTCGGAATTGGGTGCTCTGGGGCCTGAAGAAGCTAATGTGTGGAAGTTATCTGCAGGTCTAGCCCAAGGAAGTAGCCCTATCCTTATTCTATTGTTCCTAAGCCGAAATAAATATAGTTCCTTCCATTCTCCGTTTCCGATTCGTGTGAACGGTTTTGTTACTGCCTAAACGTCAGTATTTTGTTACTTTGAATTACTTATATTATTAAAATATTGTAATTTTGTTGCATTGCGTATTGCCGAACATTTTCAATGTCAAAATAGGATAATTCAGTGTCAAGCAAATTGGACTAAGCTGCATCGAGCTGAGGCTTGCTGTGCTGTGCTTCGCCGAGCAGCTGCTGAGCAGCAATAGCTTCTGGTAACGTGCAATTGCTACTACAGCTAAACCATTAACTAGTGATAAACAATTTAATTTGTTTCTTGACAAACAATTAGAATTTTTCCTATTTCATTGTTCCAATTTAGTGAATTAGGTGATTCATAATTAACTATGGCCAGTAAAGATAAGGGTGTATCAGTTGATGTTTCGGGGGATGATAAGAGTGAGTTATCCAGTTTAATTAAACAACGGGGAGTTATTAAGGGCCTGTTGACAAAATATTCATCCTATATTGCTGAAATTGATATTACTAAGTTAACTAGTAGTACACACAAACAATTAAGTTTAAAGGTGGATAAAATACAAAATATGCTGTCTAATTTTTATGAAATTCAAGGTAAGATAGATTTATTACATAGAAACATTGAAGAGCAGGTCACCGAAAGGGAATCGATTGAAAACCGATTTTTAGAAATCATTGCTGAGGGTCAGGATAAATTGGAGTCATTTTTAAGTGCTACAAATAAATTGAGTCAAGTTGATAATATGTCATTGCACAGCTGTCATTCAAATCATTATGATGCAATGAGGCTCCCAACAATAAGTTTACCCGTCTTTGATGGAAACTACCTGCAGTGGTTGGAGTATCGGGACACTTTTGAATCTATGATATGTAATAATGAAAAGATGCCAGATATTAATAAATTTCATTATTTACGTGCTTCTTTGTCAGGTAATGCATCGGTTATCATTAAGTCTCTTGAATTTAGTTCTAAGAATTTTAAAACAGCTTGGCAACTTCTGTGCCAACGGTATAACAACAAAAATGTGCTTATCAACAATCATTTGAAATCTCTCCTTAGTATTGAACAATTAAAGAAAGACTCATTTAAGGCTTTACGGTTTATAGTAGACCATGTTTCTAAGCACTTGCGGGCACTTGACAATCTAGACCTGCCCACAGACAAGTGGGATGCTCTTATTATTTATATAATTTCGTCGAAATTGGATAATGTCACAAGTGAAAAATGGGAGGAGCATAGAATGGTAATTAATAATCTGCCCACATTAGAGGATTTCTTTGGTTTTCTACGCAATCGAGCTGAAGTATTAGAGACTACCTATAACCGTACTGACAAGAATGAGCATAAATTTGTGCCGAAGGATAACAAACCCAAGTTTATTAATAATCAGCCTAAAAGTTTTATTGTGTCATCTGATAAAAAATCCAAGGCCTGTATTGTTTGCAGTGAGAGTCATCGTTTATATGAGTGTTCCAAGTTCAAAGAAATGAGTGAAAATGATAGGTTTAATATAGTACATGAACACAAATTGTGCAAAAATTGTTTGGGGAGTGGTCATAACTCTTATGTATGTAAGCTCAAAGGGTGTTGTCGGTTGTGTAGAGGTAAACACAATACATTATTGCACCGAGAGCTGCAAAGCTGTAATACTGATACAGCTGTTGCTTCAACATCATCTTCGCTCCCAGTATCACTAACTTCAGTGACTAAAGGTCTTGTGTTCTTGTGTACAGCTCTAGTTGAGGTTATAGTAGACAGAAATGCTTATACTGTACGCGCTCTTTTGGATACAGGTAGTCAGTCATCATTTATTACAGACAGCTTGAAAAAACGGTTAAAACTTAATAGTAATATAAATCCAATAAATATCTCTGGCATAAATAATGTATCTTGCAATGTTAGTGAGGTTTGCCAGTTACTAGTAAAGTCTAAAATAAATTCATTCAATTTTAGTACAAATTTCTTAATTGTTCCTCGAATTACTGGTCTACTTCCAAACTCTATGGTTAATATTGATCAGTTACAATTACCTGATAATCTCAGGCTTGCTGATCCTAAGTTTAACACGCCTGCTGATGTAGATATGTTGTTGGGAGCAGATGTTTATTGGAATTTAATTGAGTCAAGGACAATAAAGTTAGGTATCAATCTACCAATTTTACAAAGTTCAAAATTAGGGTGGTTGGTTGCAGGACCTATGACAGTAACCCGTTCGTCTAGTAACCATGTGTATTGCAATTTCACTCAAGAACTTAACGAATCGATGGAAAAATTTTGGAAAATTGATGAATTGCCCGCTACCAAAACCTATTCATTAGAGGAAAGACTTTGTGAGTCTCATTTTATAGACACTGTTTCACGTTTACCTAATGGTCGTTTCAGCGTTCAAATGCCTATGAAAGAGGTACCTGAAGAGGCACTTTGTGATAATTTTTATGTGGCAAGAAAATGTCTTGATAATTTGTATAGAAAGTTTGATAAAAATCCTGTTTTAAAACAAGAATATACTGCGTTCATTGATGAGTATGCTAAGCTAGGCCACCTAAGTCGAATTGAACGACCTATTTTTGGCTATTACATGCCTCATCACGCCGTTATCAAAGAAAAAAGTGAGACAACAAAATTGAGGACGGTTTTTAATGCTTCATTCAAAACAGCATCTGGAAAGTCATTAAATGACATTCAGATGGTGGGTCCAGTGGTACAAAGTGATCTCATTGGTATTTTGTTGAAATTTCGTCAGCACAAATATGTACTGATTGGGGATATCGAAAAAATGTACCGTCAAATCGAAATAGATAGGTCTCAACGTCATTTACAGCTTATTTTGTGGCGGGAGGAAAGGGATAAACCCTTACAAGTCCTGCAGTTGAATACTATCACCTATGGAACTGCTTCGGCGTCCTTTTTGAGTACACGTTGTCTCCTTCAATTAGCGTTAGAATGTTCCGATCCTATGATTGCTAAAGTCATTCAAAATGATTTTTATATGGATGACTTAATTACAGGGCATGACACCATTCAGGGGTTGAATCATATTGCTAATGGTGTTATCCAAGTTTTAAATGCTGCATGTTTGCCTTTGCGAAAATTTCGTAGTAATTGTTGTGAAATATTTAATGATAAATTCAAGATTTCTGAATCGGTAGATTTATATAAAGAAGCCAGTGTGTTAGGCCTCAATTATTCTCCAAAGTCAGACACACTACAATTTTCAACAAATTTGGAACCTAACCCTAAAATAACTAAGAGGGCTGTTATTTCCACTACTAGTAAGATATTTGATCCATTAGGATTGTTGTGTCCATGTATTATTGTTGCAAAAATATTACTGCAGGATTTATTTGTTTCTAAGCTTCAATGGGACGATGAAGTTCCTGAAGCCTTTACTAAAAGGTGGTCTAAACTGGTTAAGGATTTCTCAACATTGTTTAATATACGTATCCCAAGACATGTCCTATGTGAATGTCCAAACAATGTTCAGTTACACTGCTTCGTTGATGCGTCTCAGCAAGCGTATGCTGCATGTGTTTATTTACGGTCCGAAAGTAATGATAATGATGTAGTTGTGAAATTGTTGTGTGCTAAAGCACGAGTGTCTCCGATAAAACCTTTAACTATTCCTCGTTTAGAACTATGTGGTGCTCTGCTGGGTGCACGTCTTTCCACAAAGGTTCTACAAGAATTAAAATGCAGTATTTCTGAGAAATTTATTTGGACAGACTCCACAGTTGTATTAGGGTGGTTAAAGGCTCATCCGAGGGAATTAAAAACGTTTGTATGTAACCGAGTGATTGAAATACATGACTTGACCGCAGATTTTAATTTTAAACATGTACCAACTAAGGAAAATCCAGCTGATATGGCCTCCAGAGGTATAGATCCTAACCTTTTACAGTCATCATGTCTTTGGTGGGAGGGACCGCCCTACCTTAAACGTTCTCCTTGTGAGTGGCCAATACAAACCTTTACTCGACAACCATATGACTTGCCGGAGTTAAAATGTAACAAATCTAACCCAATAAGTTGCAATATTCTTCTAATAAATAATTTAATAAATTTTGATAACTATTCCAATTTAAACACACTAAAAAGAATATTCGCATACGTTCTGAGATTTATCAATAACTGTAAAAATAAAAATAATAAACTATATGGAACTCTTAATCTCGACGAACTAAATGATTCATTCGTTATGTTAGTTAAGGCAAGTCAATCACACTCATTTTATCTCGATGTAGAAGCGCTAACTAACGATGGTTCCTTGTCTCCTAAGTCTAAATTGCTCTCTCTTTCTCCTTTTTTGGATGCCAAAGGGATCTTACGAGTGGGAGGTCGAATAGAAAACTCATTGTTTGATTATGACAAAAAACATCCCATAATTTTAGATTCGAAACATAATTTAACTAAATTAATTATGTCTGCTGAGCACTTTAAGTTGTTTCACGCAGGCCCGCAATTACTTCTAGCGGCTATAAGAGAGCAATACTGGCCGATAGGGGGCAGGCATTTGGCGCGCAGCACAGTGAATAAATGTGTAATTTGTAATGTGCTTTCGAGGTAAAACTATACAACCTATAATGGGTCAATTGCCTTCGGCACGGATTACTGCTACATTCCCTTTTCACTCTAGTGGAGTGGATATGGCTGGCCCATTCATGATATCAAGTCGTAAGGGTAAAGGCAATCGCATTTCAAAATGTTATTTATGCTTAATAGTTTGCTTATTCTCAAAGGCTCTACATCTTGAAGTTGTAAGTGACTTAAGTACCGATGCATTTATCTTGGCACTAAGAAGGTTTATATCAAGGAGGGGTAAACCAGCTGTCATTTATTGCGATAATGGCTCGAATTTCAAAGGGGCTAATAATGAAATAGGAAAACTTCTCAGGTCTAGCCGTCAGTCCACAATCGAATTTTCAAATGAGCAAGGCATTAAATTCATGTTCAGCCCCGCTTATTCTCCTCATTTTGGGGGAATATGGGAGGCAGGTGTTAAATCCGCGAAACACCATCTAAAACGTGTTGCCGGCAACGCTTCACTGACGTTTGAGGAGTTGACAACTTTGTTCACGCAAATCGAAGCCATCCTAAATTCGCGACCCCTCACTCCTCTTTCGTCGGACCCTACTGATCCACGTCCATTGACTCCAGGGCACTTCTTGATTGGGCGACCTCTGATGTCCTTACCATCCCCACCTGTCACTGCTAAGCACCCCAATCGTTACCAGCTCATAGAAAAACTACGGCAACACTTCTGGGACCGATGGCGTCGGGAGTTTGTGGCAGAGCTTCAGCTAAAAACTAAGTGGCGTACAAGACAACAGGAGCTAAAGGTCGGAGACTTAATTATTCTCAAAGAGGACAACTTACCACCGCTTCAGTGGCGGTTGGCGCGTGTCAGTCGCCTGTACCCCGGACCAGATGGAGTCAGTAGAGTTGCTGATGTCCTTACGGATAAAGGAACACTAAGACGGGCAATAAATAAAATGTGTATCTTGCCGGCTAATGACGACAACCCGGAAACAGCTTCACCTAAGTAAGATGAGGAATAATGATCGATGTTGAAATCAGTGATTTCAACGCCCCGGAGGATGTACGCGCTTACGAACTCTTTTTAGTGAGATGTGTCAGATTTTTTAAAAAAGGTTTCTCATGGCATCTGTCTTCTTGTAACTTTTAATTGATTTCTATTTGTACTAAAATTTGTGTTTTTTAAATAATAAATAATAATGTTGAAATACATTAATGATTTGTCCAAGTATTAGACATTGTATTATGTTATTATTATTAGACATGTATTCGGTTCGTGTGTTTTGATAATATAAGGAAGTCCTTGCAAACAATAAGTTTTTCAAGACCTATCGTTTTGTTTTACACATTACAAACCTACAGCAGGCTAGCCAGCCGACAGTTATCGACACTTTATACGAATAAAGTTTGCTTATATTGTTTCAATAAGGTTTCTAGAGAAACAATTTGTTTCGTAGCAGAACGAGCTAAATTATTTTACTTCTTATCCAAAACCAATTACATTTAAAAACCTTTCTCTAAGCTATAAGAGCATTTGTAGCAATCGGAAACCGATTCTAAACATCAGTTTATACTCTGTACGGAATCTATATTATACTATTAAGGCGGAAAGAGTTGTAAAGTTGGAAGTAAATGGGACATCGGTTCCTTACACTAGCCGACCCGATACATTCGACGATTTATCTTATTATAAAATCTAATAAGATACGATACGACCAATAAATAGTTGGTAAATTATTGTATGTAACTTGCTTGTTTCTAATTTTGTATAAATATTGCAAAGAAGCGTAGCATCCGCTACCGCCCATGACTGTCAAAGACATCAGCACAGAATACATTTTCAGTGCAGAATTACCTCTAACATCTTGGGATTTCTTAGCTTTCCAAAGATGAACCACCATCGAAATCAAGCGTCACCCGCAGTTCGACCAATCATAATCCGAGATAGCCATCAGGCAATTAAAAATTGATTGATAGTAAAAATATCGATTAAAAATCGAACAATTTCATTTCACTGTTTTTTTCATCCATGCAATTTTCTGGGATAAAAAAGGCGTATACTACATCTATGCATCAAAATCACATCGATCCATCATTCCGTTGAGGAGGAGCAGAAGTACAAACCAACAAACACATTTTCCCATTTATATATTAGTAGTAGGTACAGTAACTGTTTTTCACAGGCGGTCACATGTGTTGCTGCTCCTCAGTAGGTACTAAGGTAATCTATGTATAGAGGGAATTCTATACGCTACTAGTGTACAAAAATGTAATATGTAAAATCATAGATACACGCAGTAAGTAGGTACCTAATAAGGGTAATTCCGACACTAGGCATTGTTGTGTAATGTGGGTAAATGCCCGAACTTTTTTGATCAGTTTAAAATGACGTACTCGTAAGATACGACTTGAATATACTCGTACGTGTCATTTTAGTAGTAGGTATCGACTACTGTAAATATTCTTATTGGCGAAAGTAGTAGAAGTTCCAAGGCTTCGTCCACTCGGGCCCCTGAATAAATTAGTTTTGGAACGGGCGAACCAATAAAAGTTTTAAACAAAAGAATCATAAAACGAACGGCCCAACTTCGGTAGCAAGCAACAGGAGTTCTTCAATGATTTACGACAACACTGGGACACAATCGCCCCAAACTTTTCAAATAAACTAACTATGAATAGACGCAAGCATGTGTTTGTCTAGTTTTTTCGAAGTTGTGATATTGCGTATGAGAACACTATCTCAAGCATCCAATTAACATTGTGATAGAATGTTTCTGTTCTAAAGGAAAAAATATGTATATAAGTAGACGCAATGTTTGAATGGATACATATACACAACTTTTGGGCACGGGTCGCCCCCACAGACACAGTTGCGGGAGGTTTAAAGCATACTCCACCACGCTGCTCTATTGCGGATTGGTGGAGAGGTGTCGAATGTTTTCAAGTCACCCGAAGTTCTTCAACAAGGCTTAGCGATTGTTTTTACCATTGAAAAAACCCGGGACGAAGCACGGTAGCGCTCATGTAAATTTGCCACTAGCGGTCACCACTCCACACACCAACCGCGCCCGTCGTTGCTTAAATCTTTCGATCACATTGAATCGACGCGAGCCATTAGGCTATGGACGCTACATGTCACTAGATACTAGATCCAAAACTACTAACATTGATGGCAAAAATCTATCTTGGTTAAAACATATGGTTTCTACCGTTACTGCCTTTCAAACTGTAAACTACAAGGCGTCGAATTAAGTCCGCTTTGCGTAAAGTCCAACCCTTTTCTCCTAGAACAGCTGTTAGATATATTATTACGATGGAAACAAATTATACAAACTAAGTCGAGTGTAACTGCACTCGTATAATCCACATCATTGGGTAGGATAGTTCAAACAATATGCCTCGATACACCATATTCGAGGACACAGGCAAAATTGAAACAATAGACAGGTAAATTAAAATTCATTCGATACCAGAAGCTACCGTGTATTGGGTAGCGCGGGGATATTTGGTCTGAACAGGACGTCACGATGTTGCTACTGCGCAATAAATGTTTATATGTATGATACGAGCATTGGTTCTGGTCTGCCGGCTATGCATGTGTAATGCCAGCTACAAAAACACCATTAAAATAACCCCTTTAAGCTTTTTTGTGACGTAATCGGCGTCGCTATCTTTTAAGTCTGGAAGTTGTAAATATTTTGCTGGTTTTTAAAAGACTGTAAATTAGACGTGAACAGCAAGTTCTCAGGAAGGAATTAACAAAAGGATTGGGTGAATATTTTTTACACATATAAAATTGCATAAAAACCTGTAATAACAAGTAATTAAACCTTCTACCTATAAATAGTATAAAAATAAAGAAGTTATAAAATATAAAATAAACAAATATTGATAAAATAAAATTACTCTACTATAGCAAGTTATTCTGTCATCTACATAAAATTCTTCGTTACTCTTTTCCATGCCATAAATTCCTCGTCGTGTAATATCAATTTATTTTGCCGTGCATAAGAGAAACATTTTAACAAAGTTTTAATTACTTGCCACGATATTATCTCGGAGGCGAAACGTCGTAACTTTAATAGAGCGAGAATTGATGCCAGCACTTAGTTAGGAGCCGTCAACAGAAGTTAATTGCATCGTCTCAATGCTGAGCTGACAAAAGCTCTTTAACTCAAAACAAGTATAAAATTACAATAGTCTTTGAAAACATTGTAACTAAGCTGTTTAAATTATTATGAAACAGAAGCAAAAATGACTATTATGCCGCTGTCAAAACTCAGTGATACAGAAAAAACGCACAGATGTGTAACAATGTCGTAATAAAGTAAGGAGCGTTTTACAACGGTCCAAATATTTCAGCGACCGGTAGCAATAGGTACAACTTTTGTCTTTAGCTCGTCGGCCAGTGCTTTTATGACCAATTTCACCCTATTCTTTCGCGGCGCGAGCTATTTTATTTTTTGTCGTATCTTAAATAAGACATAATGTTCTAAGAAACGGGACATTAGAATGGACCCGAAGCTTTCTCTTTTTGTGAGGGACACGTACGACGGATTTTATGGTCAATTGTTTTACTTAGTCCCTCGACGTGGCAAAAAGATATAATGAGCAAGCCGACAGAAAAGCAAAAGACTGGTTGGGAACTACATATTTTAATGACAGGCGAATTGATTTTTAGGGTATATTTTGTAGTGTATTTAGATGAGAATATATAAAAATTGATGATACATTTCGTGGTCACTTTCTTGTGATATCGTAATGTAATTACAGATACACGCAATACTTGCTTACAGTAGGACTATAGTCATTTTAACAGGTTTATAGTAGGTATTTAATTAACGTTTCATTCTTTGTCTTCTCTAACTAATGTAACTCCTATCATATCTCAAGATATAGGTAGGAAACTCAAACAAATCTCTCTCTTAACGAACGTCACCTGTATTGGTTCACACAACATACAGATAAAAGCAATATTGGTTTGTTTGCGGATCAATTTAACATCCAATATTCGGTCACTTGTTGTTAGGTGTTAAGCAATAAATTCATTATCGTCTGTTTACTAACAACTCACGATTTGTCCCTTCGTCACTGGTTATGCGGCGAGTTCTTTACATACTTTATACGACTGTAGTCTTATAAAAGTTAGAAGCGTGTGTTAAATGACTTGAAAATGATACGTGTCGTGTGCTCCGATGAATCTTTTGGGTCGGCGCTTTGATGGTTGGTAACCAATTATTTTAATCGACTGAATTAAATGTATTATTTCATGCTCGCTCAGTCTATCTACACCATTCCTTATAAATGATAATTATATTGATGCTTCGTGGACAGTAATTTTGCGGTCATACAGTTTGGGACATAATTATTTTAACTGCATTAAAATTATTTGATGATATTTTGTGTTTAGGCTCAAGTTTTTGCAGCTTGATGTGAATATTATTCTAATTATATACCTAATTTCTGGCTTGAATACAGCAAGAGCACCACTGATAGGTACTAATACGAAGTACTAGTCTCCTACATACCTAATTGGTGTAAAAAGTTGAAGATAATAAAACAAATTATATAATGACAATTTTAATTTAAGTTAATAATATAATTTGAGTTAATATGCCTTAACACAATGTGTACTTTAAAATGAAAAATATAAAAAGGATTCGTGGACATGTCTACCTAGCGTAATGACTATTAAATTTTAAAATATTGACGACTGTAAGACTATTTCGACAAATATGGCGGAGGCTAAAATGAATGTACACAATTTAGGCTGCCCTATTTAATTGCGACTTAACTTGCTTCTCTAACGCAAAAACACTTTATGTGTAACACTACTTTACTTACATTCTTCTCTTACCAGTAAAAATGTTTTCAAAGTCTGAAATGTTTCCAGTCTCTGACTCGGGCCGCCGGTGGATTAACTTAGACAATATAACAACCTTTCCTAGAAACCTTTTCATAGTTTGTTACATAACTTTGTTATTACTAAACAGGATTCACGAAGAGGCCGTCAACAGGGGTCCGTGTTTATGAATCTAGACACAAAAATACTAAGAACGGACGAATTTGAGCGCACAGCTATGTGTTGCTCTAAATTCCAGCCATAGCAATTAGTTTTATAAATTTTAAAAGGACCATATTATCAAATTTAAAACAAAAGCACAAAGGATTAGACCGGCAGCGCGTCTTGAAAAAATAAAATGATAACTTATCAAAAATATATATGCATTTAAATCACATTTCCTGTATGTAAATAGCATTATATTGAAAAACCAGTAAAATAGTTTTTCGGTTTCATGTGAGGTTGTGCCTAAGAATGTAAGTCATATTTATATTATGTTAAGTATTTTGAATGCTTATAGAGCTACAGATTACCTACTCTGTAGCTCTGTATCACAGAGAAAATAATATAGGTACATACCTACTACGTAACATATGTAGGTACACTGTGTAAATGCTTATCGCTGGCCAATCTCAAACGGACCTATATTTTCTCTATTAACTTGTCTCCGTGGATAGAGTTACAGGTTTAAGCTCAAAAAATAGATCCACATCCAAATAAACTATTCTAGCTTCACACGCTAGCTTACCTACTAGTTGCCTTACAAGCTTACTAGCTCAGAAAATAAGCTAGTTCTGTCTACACGAAACCAGAGGTAGCTTAGGACAGTAAGCTAGAAAAACTAGCCTTACACGAGGCTAGTTTTGCGATCCGGGCGTTATTGCGAGCCCGGGTGCCACTTGCCATTCGCTTTTCACTGCAACAATCTACTTTCCTTCTGTTATTCAAATAAATTGCAGAGGTCAAAGCAACTGTGAAATGGTGCATTAAGATTTAGTCAAGTGAAAGTACTACAAAATGAAAGACATTAGCGTTATATAGAACGTTTTACCGCTGAACTGTACATTATACTCGTAGATCGTTTAATACGCGGTTGAGATCCAGAGACCGCGAGAGAAAGGATGCCAAATTTCTTTTCTTTTTGGTAAACTTAGTGTATATGACGATTTATTGCTAGGTTGCGACGATCTGCTCAAGACGGTGGATAGCAAGTTGATGAGAAGTGACGAAGATCTGGTAAAGTGTGGCGTGTTGGAAGAGGCCTAATGTGTGTGAGTGAAATATTTTATTTTTATAGACTAAAAGAAAATAAACGAGCATGCAACAAACCGTCCACTGTCGCTCGTGCGAACTGTAGTCACAGTCTGAGACAAAAATTGAACAAGAATTAGCAATGAACCCGGGACTCGTGAGAGATAGTAAATACATTTAGTACCTAGTTGTGTTAATCGTCAGTACGTTAGTACCTATGATGACTATAGGAGAATGACTTGTTAGTGACGTAACAGTCCAGTGAGTCATTGATAATACCTAATATCCCGTTCTAAGTCGGTCACACATGCTTCGCTAGCCATGCGGACTAAGATGGTCGCCTCCTCGCCTCAAGAAAAGTGTACCAGCAATGTAGCAGTGGCAACCGGCTTTCTACCATAACTAGCGATCCAAATATCGTGATTGCTAATGGACAAGAAGTTTACACATCTTTAAATAAAGTGATATGTTAATAGAAAGTTCAACAATTGGAGCGTGGGCAATTTGGAACGCTTTTTCTTACATTGCATGTGTTTTATTGCGTAGTCGGCAAAGTCTGCTACACTTGTGGATAGCCCCTATTACTTCCATAATTTTTGTGACCTACTTACAGGAGGATTGACCAGAGGTGAAGTCTAATTAATGGATGAAACTTTTATTGCCGCTGTAGCTTTCCTACTGTGTAATTTACCTTGGGATACTATTAAAGTGATCGTTTTTTAAATAAGAAATGTAGCATTTAGTACTTATTAGTAGAAAAAAGAAGAATTAATTAGAAGTACTGACGGATGTTACCAGTACCTACCTATTTAAAACATAATATACAATTACGCAGTTACCTATAGGTTTAAAAACATTAAATCTTAAAGTGAAATTGTACAAAACTAATGAATATTTGTAGCTTGTAAGATTTATGTAAAACCGAATAAGGGCTTTCGCGAGATTTGTCGTATGGGGAAGGTCGTAAGGTTAGTTTCTTTTGTAAACATAAACTTGAATAAATAATCCATACTAATATTATAAATGTGAAAGTGTGTTTGTTTATTTATTTATTTGTTTGTTTGAATGTTTGTTTGTCCGGCTTTCACGTCGCAACGAAGCTATTATATGGTATGGTTTTAGTGTGTGGAGATAGTGAGGAGGATGGAGAGTGACGTAGGCTACTTTTTACCCCGGTAAAACATTCCCATGGGAAGATATCGATGTTTTGTTATTTGCTAGATATTTAGTTCCGGATGTTGTTAATAGATGGCGTTGGTAAAATTCATTAGCAAGTTCTGAATTTCGCTAACAAATGATACATGTAAATTAATTAAATCCTAGGCAACTAATAAATTGAATTGAATTTTGAATTCACGCTGGATAAATTGTTGTTTTGGTTTTAAATTAATATGGTAAAGGTGTGTCCTCTGAAGCCACATGTTCCAATGCCCAGAATCTTTTATTGTATCTATATCTAGCATTATATCCCCAAATGGAAAGGCATATAATATCGTCTACAGTAGCGTATTAAAATAGTGCTCTGTTCTGTGTCTCAAGCCGTGTATGTACTGGAAACACTTCAACAGAAAAAATTACACCCATTTGGAAAACAAATCACACTTATATGTGTTCTCCGCCTTAGTATTGCCTGTAAACGTAAGCAGGATCGTTGGATCCTGCATCAATCTTCACCAGCACACTTCTATTGTAGTTAGCTTAGAGCTCCAGTAAGTCAGTTTACGTAGACTTTATGAGCGGTCAGCATTACCTCTGGTTCATCCACCACAAATGTGTCATGTATGATAAACAACTCATTGTTAATTCCCTTAGATCACGCGGGCGGAGCCGCGGGTAAAAGCTAGTGTTTCTTATGATTTGATCTGTTGAGTCCGTCTACAAAACCCGACAAAGCGTCGGTCTTCGGTGGGAATCATAATATTATTTACGATATCATCATATAAGATTTGTAAGCTTAACATATCCAATTAGGTACTGTTAGACATGTTAAGCATACTCAATGTAATCTGGAGCAGCGATGACAAAGATTATGCATATAACTATGATGCAAGCACTGACATGGCATAAGAGTTCTACATATTTATTTACCGACTATTTACACGGAACCCAGTACACGAAGCTACTGATTTGTAACTGTACGTGAAGTTTCTGTACAAATATTTGACGGACGGGTACAAATAAGACATCCAATCCAACCTTATGCTAATAAATTTTCATAAAAGAAAGTTTGACGAATATGAATATTCTCACGCTTCTAAATAAATTTTGTCCGAAATGTTCAAGTTTCTAGCGCCAGATTTTTTCACGCATCGGTAAGTTCGTCGTGCGGGAATTTCAAGCTTTAGAGGCCGTTATCATCTGCATAATGATAATGCACTGGCAATAATTAACAAGATTGGCTTTAAATCCTAGGCCACCACTAGCCAATATACGCTTTTTTTAAACGAGGAAGCTTCCTTTTAGGAGTTATAATGTTTCAAATATTTCATAACTCTTTTAAGGGTTCCAATGCGCGATGACGCTAAAAAATTATGCCTACCTAATAAATCGAAATTTGAACTATTCTTGTGTTCGTCCTTCAATAAGTCAATTTATTTTTATCTGAGATTTTATGAGACAAGTTTTACATACACTTCAAAATATAATTTTAAAAAGTCGTTTTAGAGCTCGGCGCTTCAGGTCTGGGCTCCAAAAGGGTTTCGTCCACCTGGGTGGAATTATTAAGTACCGGCCTTTTGCTGTGTTTAGGTGGCGCAGTACACACGGGATGAGACCCGGTGGTGGAGAAATCCAAGCTAGATGGTATGTCCAAGATTTGCTGAACGCGTCGTGATAACAAGCGTTCGAGTCTGAAAAGTCTCTGTTCATCTAGATTCCTATTAGCTTCTTAGACAAAAATACCATAAAGTCAAATCAATGATCCCTATGAACCAAGGCCTTCAAAATCCATTCAAATTAATAAGTAAACAGGAAAGCACTAACTTTTTAACAGCCGCCAGCCGGACGCGATATCCGTTGCCGTGCGTGATCCGACTAGCCTAGCCGGGTTAGTGCGAGTACATGAGATTATGCGCAGACAAACGACTTAAGTCGCTTCAAATACAACGGCATGATCCTTGGTCTATAGTCGCAAGAGTGACTGACAAACTAGAGGTTTCGATTCCCGGCTCGGATGCAAGTATTATTGGGGTTTTCTTACTTGAAATTCCCAGAAGTAGTGTTTGGATTTTTGCCTGGTGTATGGTAATAGGTTTATAACTTTCGTAGTATAGGTACAGTTGTGTAGCAATGTTAAGTACCTAACATATAAATATTTTTGGAATTAATATTCTCTAAATCAGTAACGATGCAATTTATAAACGGTATCTGATTCCTAAACACGAAATTTCGTGTTTATGCCAAGTATGGAGAGCTTTGTCTGAATGGCACGTTTGGCAGCCAGGGTAGACCATAATGTCCTGCTTACTATGTGTTGTCATTAGATCTTGAGAAACTTGTTTTATATCAGTAGCATAAGATTCAACTTACAAGAGTTTACTCTAACAACAACTAATATTTTATTTTCTTAATTTGTCGTTAAATGATAGAATCATTCCTAATCAATTAATCCTTTCTATTGCTATTCTTGTTTAAACGCTTCTTCACCGTTCGGTTGTCTAACTAAAAGTCGTTCGACTACAACTTTTGTCAATAATTCTCATGGTTCTCAGGTTAAGCATGCACTGCACAATATACTGAAGATTGGCGATTACGAGTTATTGTAATTCTTACTTTTGTAAAACGCAAATTAATATATAACTTTGCAAGTGATAACGATACCTTAACTAACAAATCAATCGTATGAACTCAAGTCATAACCACCTAATTACAGTCAACTTTGTTAAAATTAAATTAAAATAAAAATAAAATTGGATTAGCTCAACAGCACTAAAACTGCATTACCTCAATGTTCCTACCTATAAGATTTATATGATTAGCTTACCTCATAATAAACCTGTTATTAAAAATTTCATAATACATATGTATATAGGTAAGTAATATTTGAGAAACTACAATTTAGATACAACAGTTAGGTAGGTACTCTATGAATAAACATAAATTTAACTAACGAAAAATCGTAGTTGGTCCTATTATGGATATCATATTTCGAATAAAAATGTAATACACGCCTCCTCGCCTCAAGAAAAGTGTACCAGCAATGTAGCAGTGGCAACCGGCTTTCTACCATAACTAGCGATCCAAATATCGTGATTGCTAATGGACAAGAAGTTTACACATCTTTAAATAAAGTGATATGTTAATAGAAAGTTCAACAATTGGAGCGTGGGCAATTTGGAACGCTTTTTCTTACATTGCATGTGTTTTATTGCGTAGTCGGCAAAGTCTGCTACACTTGTGGATAGCCCCTATTACTTCCATAATTTTTGTGACCTACTTACAGGAGGATTGACCAGAGGTGAAGTCTAATTAATGGATGAAACTTTTATTGCCGCTGTAGCTTTCCTACTGTGTAATTTACCTTGGGATACTATTAAAGTGATCGTTTTTTAAATAAGAAATGTAGCATTTAGTACTTATTAGTAGAAAAAAGAAGAATTAATTAGAAGTACTGACGGATGTTACCAGTACCTACCTATTTAAAACATAATATACAATTACGCAGTTACCTATAGGTTTAAAAACATTAAATCTTAAAGTGAAATTGTACAAAACTAATGAATATTTGTAGCTTGTAAGATTTATGTAAAACCGAATAAGGGCTTTCGCGAGATTTGTCGTATGGGGAAGGTCGTAAGGTTAGTTTCTTTTGTAAACATAAACTTGAATAAATAATCCATACTAATATTATAAATGTGAAAGTGTGTTTGTTTATTTATTTATTTGTTTGTTTGAATGTTTGTTTGTCCGGCTTTCACGTCGCAACGAAGCTATTATATGGTATGGTTTTAGTGTGTGGAGATAGTGAGGAGGATGGAGAGTGACGTAGGCTACTTTTTACCCCGGTAAAACATTCCCATGGGAAGATATCGATGTTTTGTTATTTGCTAGATATTTAGTTCCGGATGTTGTTAATAGATGGCGTTGGTAAAATTCATTAGCAAGTTCTGAATTTCGCTAACAAATGATACATGTAAATTAATTAAATCCTAGGCAACTAATAAATTGAATTGAATTTTGAATTCACGCTGGATAAATTGTTGTTTTGGTTTTAAATTAATATGGTAAAGGTGTGTCCTCTGAAGCCACATGTTCCAATGCCCAGAATCTTTTATTGTATCTATATCTAGCATTATATCCCCAAATGGAAAGGCATATAATATCGTCTACAGTAGCGTATTAAAATAGTGCTCTGTTCTGTGTCTCAAGCCGTGTATGTACTGGAAACACTTCAACAGAAAAAATTACACCCATTTGGAAAACAAATCACACTTATATGTGTTCTCCGCCTTAGTATTGCCTGTAAACGTAAGCAGGATCGTTGGATCCTGCATCAATCTTCACCAGCACACTTCTATTGTAGTTAGCTTAGAGCTCCAGTAAGTCAGTTTACGTAGACTTTATGAGCGGTCAGCATTACCTCTGGTTCATCCACCACAAATGTGTCATGTATGATAAACAACTCATTGTTAATTCCCTTAGATCACGCGGGCGGAGCCGCGGGTAAAAGCTAGTGTTTCTTATGATTTGATCTGTTGAGTCCGTCTACAAAACCCGACAAAGCGTCGGTCTTCGGTGGGAATCATAATATTATTTACGATATCATCATATAAGATTTGTAAGCTTAACATATCCAATTAGGTACTGTTAGACATGTTAAGCATACTCAATGTAATCTGGAGCAGCGATGACAAAGATTATGCATATAACTATGATGCAAGCACTGACATGGCATAAGAGTTCTACATATTTATTTACCGACTATTTACACGGAACCCAGTACACGAAGCTACTGATTTGTAACTGTACGTGAAGTTTCTGTACAAATATTTGACGGACGGGTACAAATAAGACATCCAATCCAACCTTATGCTAATAAATTTTCATAAAAGAAAGTTTGACGAATATGAATATTCTCACGCTTCTAAATAAATTTTGTCCGAAATGTTCAAGTTTCTAGCGCCAGATTTTTTCACGCATCGGTAAGTTCGTCGTGCGGGAATTTCAAGCTTTAGAGGCCGTTATCATCTGCATAATGATAATGCACTGGCAATAATTAACAAGATTGGCTTTAAATCCTAGGCCACCACTAGCCAATATACGCTTTTTTTAAACGAGGAAGCTTCCTTTTAGGAGTTATAATGTTTCAAATATTTCATAACTCTTTTAAGGGTTCCAATGCGCGATGACGCTAAAAAATTATGCCTACCTAATAAATCGAAATTTGAACTATTCTTGTGTTCGTCCTTCAATAAGTCAATTTATTTTTATCTGAGATTTTATGAGACAAGTTTTACATACACTTCAAAATATAATTTTAAAAAGTCGTTTTAGAGCTCGGCGCTTCAGGTCTGGGCTCCAAAAGGGTTTCGTCCACCTGGGTGGAATTATTAAGTACCGGCCTTTTGCTGTGTTTAGGTGGCGCAGTACACACGGGATGAGACCCGGTGGTGGAGAAATCCAAGCTAGATGGTATGTCCAAGATTTGCTGAACGCGTCGTGATAACAAGCGTTCGAGTCTGAAAAGTCTCTGTTCATCTAGATTCCTATTAGCTTCTTAGACAAAAATACCATAAAGTCAAATCAATGATCCCTATGAACCAAGGCCTTCAAAATCCATTCAAATTAATAAGTAAACAGGAAAGCACTAACTTTTTAACAGCCGCCAGCCGGACGCGATATCCGTTGCCGTGCGTGATCCGACTAGCCTAGCCGGGTTAGTGCGAGTACATGAGATTATGCGCAGACAAACGACTTAAGTCGCTTCAAATACAACGGCATGATCCTTGGTCTATAGTCGCAAGAGTGACTGACAAACTAGAGGTTTCGATTCCCGGCTCGGATGCAAGTATTATTGGGGTTTTCTTACTTGAAATTCCCAGAAGTAGTGTTTGGATTTTTGCCTGGTGTATGGTAATAGGTTTATAACTTTCGTAGTATAGGTACAGTTGTGTAGCAATGTTAAGTACCTAACATATAAATATTTTTGGAATTAATATTCTCTAAATCAGTAACGATGCAATTTATAAACGGTATCTGATTCCTAAACACGAAATTTCGTGTTTATGCCAAGTATGGAGAGCTTTGTCTGAATGGCACGTTTGGCAGCCAGGGTAGACCATAATGTCCTGCTTACTATGTGTTGTCATTAGATCTTGAGAAACTTGTTTTATATCAGTAGCATAAGATTCAACTTACAAGAGTTTACTCTAACAACAACTAATATTTTATTTTCTTAATTTGTCGTTAAATGATAGAATCATTCCTAATCAATTAATCCTTTCTATTGCTATTCTTGTTTAAACGCTTCTTCACCGTTCGGTTGTCTAACTAAAAGTCGTTCGACTACAACTTTTGTCAATAATTCTCATGGTTCTCAGGTTAAGCATGCACTGCACAATATACTGAAGATTGGCGATTACGAGTTATTGTAATTCTTACTTTTGTAAAACGCAAATTAATATATAACTTTGCAAGTGATAACGATACCTTAACTAACAAATCAATCGTATGAACTCAAGTCATAACCACCTAATTACAGTCAACTTTGTTAAAATTAAATTAAAATAAAAATAAAATTGGATTAGCTCAACAGCACTAAGACTGCATTACCTCAATGTTCCTACCTATAAGATTTATATGATTAGCTTACCTCATAATAAACCTGTTATTAAAAATTTCATAATACATATGTATATAGGTAAGTAATATTTGAGAAACTACAATTTAGATACAACAGTTAGGTAGGTACTCTATGAATAAACATAAATTTAACTAACGAAAAATCGTAGTTGGTCCTATTATGGATATCATATTTCGAATAAAAATGTAATACACTTTTATGATTTATAAAAGTAAAAGCTTTCAATAATGGCTGACAAATAAAAATAACGAACTGCAATATTTGTCGGCGCATTGCCGTTGAAATGAATGTAAGCTTGCACGACAAAAAAGTCTATAGTTATTCGAGGAAAAGTAAGTTATTAAAGGTCTTTTTTTAAACCTGGTTGTAACATTTGTGCTATATATTGGGAACATTTCTAGGATTAACGAATTTTACAATATGTCGGACGTGAAATAAAAAATCATTTAAATGACTTGAAAATCCTTACTATTAAACTTAAGTAAGATAAAATCAGTTTAATGTTTATTTAATGTTAATGTGAATATCGTTGGTTATATAATTATGATTAAATGGTAGGTAGTTATTACAGCTGTGATAGCCGAGTGGATATAGAACTCGCCTCTCACTTGAGCGGTCCGGGTCCAAATCCAATGCACGCACCAATGGCTTTTCTATGTTATGCACGAGTTATGGAACTAAATGTCACGTGTTGTAATGGTGAAGGAAACATTGTAAAGCAACCTGCATGCCTGTGAGTTCCCGATTATGTTTTTGAAAGCACGTGAAGTTTGCTGATTGGCACTTGGCTAGCTCAGTGTACTAAGGTGTAACACCTCCCAACCGAGGAGACCCGTGCCCAACAGTGGGTCAGTGAAAGGGTTTTGGTGGTGGTTACCTACCCACCATCATCACAACCTTTTAATATTTTTTAAATGTGTGTGTCAACAATCTTTTCTAACAATAATAATTTACCTTTTCAAAGATATGAAAGATGTTTTTTATACTGGTGATTTCCGTAGATATGTAGTTTGAAGGACAGAATCCGAACGGTAGTATTCAGTGTCTTTGAGGACGGTGGCAGCTCGGTAAAACTGTGTAAACGAAGCTATTGTCATGTCTAATTCCACGCGAGCGAAGCTGCGGGCGTCCAATAGTTTAAAATATAAATAAATGTGATGTGATCCAATAATGTATTTATGTAGAGATATATACTCATTTTAAGGTATAAATAATTTATAATTTGTTATAAAAATACTAGTTACTGATATGTATTTAAATATTTAAGTAAGTAGTAATTAATTGATTTAAAAATATGAAATCGGTAATTTCACTATAAGCTCTATAAAACATAGATATATTTTAGACCTATGTAGCGAGCGAGTTTCTCTCTTTTCTTAGTGAACAACTAATATATAATGTAAAAAATCTCAATATTCTTGCTTAAAATTCGAAATAAGCCTATGGATAAGTACTCGTAGTAAATTACAGTTACAAACACAGTTTGTTAAGAAATAAAAAATGCTTGGTTTCAAAATGTTATCAAAATGTTATATACTGTACATCGATATTACATAGCCATCAATTACTAAACATATTATTATTATTCGCTCCAATTCAACCACGAAGCGAGCTAGGTAGGTCCCACCATCGTACTCTTCCTAGAACTGAAATAATTACTCTAGTCACCGGGAGTGAATTTATAAACAATGACCAATTAAAATGCAGGTAGTATGTTTGATTACAGTTATACAGTTATAACAATATGCTTATGCAAAGCTAATTATTGCAGACCTTGTTATTATTTTACTGTTTCGTTTGTTTTATATTTGTATTTTTAACTTATAAATTAAAGGTAGGTATATAGGTAAAGGTATATATTTGGGATAAGTACCTTAAACCGTAAAAAAAATGTATTTGTACCTTTTAATATTTTTTTTTCTCATGTTAGTGATGTTTATATCTTAATGAGAAATAAAGATCTTTAAACCGAAACATAGTTATTGTCTCTTGGAATTTGGCCTATATTATATAGTAAATGATTAAAAATGTGTTATGTTAACAATTTAATCTTAAAATTTATTCCTGTGAAACCCTTATAAATTTTATGCATATAACAATTGGTAGGTACCTATATCGAATGTCAAGGCTTTTCAGTTTTCAAAACAAAGATAAAAAAAATTCATCATTATCTAGATTACACCCGAAATTAAGAACAAAGAAATTTAAGAATTACTTTTGAAATATTCGTTGTTAAAAATTACAAGGTCACGTTTAGGTGTTGTTATTTTTAATTAATTTCTAGCAATCAAGTTCCAGGGATGAGCGAAAGTAATTTTAAGTAGAACTTTATGTTTGCCTCTAAATAGCAGCTCTTTGGGCATTTTCAGCCAATAGCTGTTTAGCTGACTATTGAATACTGCAAAGCTTCTACGAACTAGATTGCCCCATGAGTCAGGCGAGTGGGCGAATCATACACAATGACCAATTATAATAAAACAGGAAGAGGCTCTGGCTACTGGAATCAAGCCAAAGTGAATTTTCGACTGCAGTAAACAATGTGAGTTGCCTGATGAGTGTAATAAATTTGCTCATTTTGATAAATCTGTACTCTTTGTTGTTCAACTTTGTAAAATAACGAACTCTAACCAAAACAATGTAATAATCAATTTGCTTTCAATCTCGTTTCTCATAGTTTTAACTTCATTGAAATAAAATTTCATTCTTTATTTATTCAAATTGTGGAGTACCTACCTACTACTGAGTGTGAATGTCATTTGTATTGAAATCTAAATCTTAAAAATACACAAAAAAATTTAACTCCATGATAAAAGCTTTGAGATAAAAGATGAAGAGAGAATGAAAAAGTGTGTAGAGTGTAACAAAAAGGAATTTGGACAATCAAAGACATAATTATAAATCTTCATCCATTTATTTTCATAGTGTATAAATAACGCCATATTACTGATAGGTATTCATATAGTATAATCACTTGTTTTGCTATTTACAATATTCGTATGCTACAGCAGTCTTTAAAATTTTATTACAAAATCTATACACAGGATAACGAACAGGCAATAAGTTCACTTACATACATAAAAATTTGGTATAGCACTTAATATCTAATAATTACAATATTTACAGCGAGCTAGGGATAATATCTACATAATTTACATTAGTTGTGACTGGAAGTGGGCACATGCCCGTCTAGACTAGGTAAGCTTGCACGGAGCTGCCCGTGTCAACTAAGGGTGGCGGCGGGGGCCACTGTCGCATATCTCGTCGCCTGCCTGGACCCATACCGTGCTCTAACGACGAGTAATCAGAGTCTATTGAGGAGTAGATGTGATCTGATATAGGCCTGCCATCCGGCCCGTACGCGACTCCTTGCGTCTGTCTCACAGCTGACGGAGACTCTCTTACCTCCGTACTGTATTCTGGCGGCGCACTAGCTCCCTGGCCCGCGCCACCTAACACTGGCGATTTATCCGGGAAAGACAGAGTTCTATTCCCTCCGTTAGGCACGGACGAATCTAACGTATATGTATTTATATTCTTTCTATAGCTATGCGTTCTCGACTTATGGTTTGGATGCGACGCGTCCGGCATCATATACCTCATACGCTCCCAGAATCGCTTCTGACCCCATCGCAACCGCGAACCCGTTTTGAGGTACGGTCGCAAATCCGGGTCGCACATCGCATCAGCGACCACAGAACACTCTTCTATTAGAACTAATTTATAAATGCATCCTTTTAAAGCTTCGTGCAACCCTTGTCGGAATTCGTATCTGGACCATTCAGTTTGCATGAAATTTCTTGTTAGTATCAATATTATTCGCTTAGATGCCTCCGCGGCTTCAACAACAGGTGGTGCACATTGCATGTATTGAGTACCGTGGTGTGGAATGTCTCTATAATGTAGGCAAAGGTGATAGGAAGGGTTCCCATTTTCAAGTTCATTGGCTAAAGATTGTACAACAAACTCTTCATCCTTCGGGCTGTAGCAAACGTAAGCATCGTATAATTTTTCGCTTTCTTCGAACGCGCCAGCAAATGAGAAAACACGAATTCCACAGTTCGTATAAAGCCACACTCTGAGTGAGTCTCTAAAGAGAAATAGTACGACAAGGGCCAATAAAATTAACATAAAGCCAGTCAGAGTCGAGACCATCATGGGAACATAGTTCGACACCAACATGTTTCCGATGACTGAATTATCGGCATAATAGTCGCTGCAGGCAGTGCCATTTAAATTGAGTTCTTTTTTCTGCGGCGGCTTTGCGTCTCCGTTCCAACACCATACATCAGTAATGTCGATAATTTTCTGTGCATTTTCAGCCAAATAAGCGGTCATTTCTTGTAAATACCGACACTTGCAAGACCAGAGATTGTTACCAAGCGACAGAGCTTTTAAATCTGGGTTATTAGTAAAACTCCAAACTCCAAAATCAACTAATCTATTGCCGTCCAGGCGTAATATTTCTAATGACTTCAGAGAAAGGAATGATATGTTGGCGATATGGCTTATAAGATTGTTTTGCAAAAACAATTCTTTTAAACTATTTAGTTGCAAGAACTCAAAGCCTTTTAATTCTTTTAATTTATTGTTACCTAGATGAAGAATTTGTAAGGCGCTCAGTCCAGCAAATGTTCTATTTTGTATACTATCTACATTACTATTATTTACATAAAGAGATCGCATTTTCTGTCTCCCAATGAACGCATGGTCTTGTAACTCTTTGATATTATTACCGTCTAAGAATACTTCGGTGGCATCCATAGGTATCTTTTTAGGTATTTCTACAGAAGACTGCCCGGAACAATCTACAACATTAGTATTCCATAACGGGTCGTGATAGCAGGTACAGTTTTGAGGGCAAGTCATTTCGCAGTCACACGCATCGTAGTCGCAGCAATGACAAATTGCAAAACAATGAGTCTCATACTCACATAGAAAGTCCGAGGTTTTGAGATTTGTTAAGGGTACATGGGTTCCACTACGAGTATTCGTCATTTTACACAAAACATTTTCTAAGTCCATCACTCGCGGGTACTGTCTCATCGCGGTCATATTGTTTATAATCGGCAACCACTCCATAGTACAGTCACATTGAAACGGATTACCACCAATATAAAACTCGGGCAACGTTTTGTTTTCCGGCACTGTCGATAAACGCAAACTGTTCAATTCTAAATGTACAATTTCGTTAGCATACATGTCCACACGCGTTAAATTCTTTTTGTCGAAAAACGTATTCACATGAATATTATTTAGAAAATTATTATTTATAAACAAAAGTTCTACACTATTAGGAATTGCCATTGGCGATATTTCCACTATACGATTATGGCTCACGTCTAGTGTCTTTATACGGATTTCACCTTGCAACTTGTAATAGTTACCTAAGTGTTCGATAAAATTACCGTGCACGTCCAACCACTTTAAATTACTGGGCACAAACGCATAATCGAACCACACTAGATGATTCTCCGACAGGTTGAGCCATAAGAGGCTTGCGAGCGTTGAGAAGACACCGTTGATATCGGACAAAAAATTCCCATCTAGCCTTATTGCTTCCAGTTGGGAATTACGACTGAATGTCCCTCGTTCGATTGATTGAATCTTGTTTTTAGCGATGTTAAGTACTTGCAAACTTGGTAGATCCCAAAACATGCCGACGCTTAGATTTCCAATTTGGTTATCGATCAATCGTAGTCCAGTCAGTTGGTTTAAGTTTTTAAATGAACCATTTCTAAAACTAGATATCTGGTTTTCTCCCAAATCAAGTGTTTTCAAAAAAGAGAGCTCCCACAATGCGTCGGGAACGTCAAGTAGCTGATTAGAACTTAAGTCCAGTTCTTTTAAGTCTGAACAGTTCTTGAAGGCTTTACGGTCTATGTTCACGAGTAAATTGTTGTTGAGTGTCAACTTGCTCAGAACAAACAGACCGTTAAATAGGTTTTCATCAATTGTATGCAGACGGTTCTCAGCCAAGTTTAATGTATGAAGGTTATATAAGGGCAGAAAAGCATTCTCTTCAATGTAACCAATTGAATTGTTCTTCAAGTTCAATATTTGTAGAAAGAACAAATCTTTGAAAGTCTTCCCATCGATTCTCGTCAAACCGTTATTGGATAAATCTAAAACTATTAATCGAATTAGTCCCAGGAATGTCCCGTCGTCAACATGATTGCTTGTAAGTTGATTACTCGACAAATCCAAAACAATTAACTGTTCCAGGCGGTGAAATATTCCTCTTGGTAATTCAAATAGTGAATTGTCATTGATGTATATCTCCCTCAGTTCTCTAGCATTAGCAAATATTCCTTCGGGTATAGTTTGAAGACGGTTGTGCGATATGTTTAAAATCCTCATTGAAACAAGTCCATTAAAAGCTTCACTTGATATGTCACTTATATTGTTATGTTGAAGATACAAATATTGTAAACTTCGTAATTTCAGTAATTCGGATTCCTCTGGTATAGTCTTTATTTCATTGTGACTCAAATCCAATGTGTGTAGACCCGAGCCACATCCTTGACCGAATCCCAGCTGACCAACTGTTCTTATTCTGTTTTGCGTTAAATTCAAAGCATTCAAGTTTTCTAAAGAGCAAAACACGCCGGAAGGAACAAACTTGATGTTATTTTGAGCGAGATCTAACGACTGCAGTTCCGACAATCCGTTGAATGCGTTTAGAGATATTTCCATGTTCTTGGTAGGACTCCATTCCGAGTTCTTTGAACGTAGCTTCAACCTTTTTAATTTACTCAAATCTTGAAAAGTGTTGTCCGGCACGTGGAGCAATTTACAATTGCTTATAGACAGTTTCGAAAGACCCTCCACGGCGCTGAAGTAATGCGCCCGGAGCGAACTTTCGAACAGCAGCAGGTGATTGCATTCGATCGCGAGGCGACTCGTATCAGATGTCACCGAAGCGATGCTACTCCCATCGCCCTCGAGAGTCCGCACTTTGCACAGCACATTGTTTTGAGAGTTCTTATCGGGGACTCGAACGCAGTTGTCCGAGCCGTAAGAACCCGCCGTCAAACCGATGTGCAGCACTGCACACAGCACAGCCGCTACAGCATACATTATCACAGACATTTATTTCATTTCACTATAGTACGTTTCATAAACACTCCCCGTGGGTCGATATCACCATTTCCGAAACAAAGTCCGTACAACGTTCGAGTGATCAAGAAAAACTTGTTAACTTCACACACTTCACTTAGTCCGTTGTATAATGAGTTATTAGTCCTTGAAAAATTGTCTAAAAATTTGTATTCACTCATGGATCGGGATAGGTCGTTTGACAGTTTTATGTTATTAAATATTTATTGCGTGTACAGAGGAGAACGGCGCGGGGTGTACGCAACCTCTCCGCGGCGCGGCTGCCTTGCGACTGTCAAACGTAGAGCTTGACTCGTGGAAGTGGCAGTGGGGACGCGCAATTTTGTCCCCCTCCGCCCGCAACCCCAAAGCTTTGAACTTGTAAGAAATAGATAGCGCAGAGCCATCTATTGACAAGTAGCGCGCATAGTTTTACTATAAATGCATCTTCATCTGTTTATTCGAAATATTTATTGATATGTATTATTATAGTTAATATATTGGTTAAACCAATATATTAACATTATTATACATCACATATTGCCAAAGAAAAAATAACAGTAACTATGTACTAGCACTAAATACTTTCTTTCTATTGATATTTCGTAACATAAAAGGGCTTGTAAGGTTATAATAGCAATCTCTCATAACTTTAAAGTATCGTCATTGTTTTCTAACGTAAGTAATTTTTTTCAGAGTAACACAGCCCAGCAGGAAAAAATGGAAAAGTCATGTTCCGGACATCCTGCGACGGTTGGTTGGTGAAATATTTATGTCTTGAATGTTTTTTTTTATTTACTTACCTACTTCATAATATTTAGGTAAGTATACGGGTTACAGGTTAAGTCGACCTATTCCCGTTAAGGGCGTGTAGTTTACATCGTTTCTGACTGATTTGATAATAAAACACCCTATCCTAAATCTAACCGTTTTCGAGATATTTGAATTTAATTGTTTTTTATAAAAAGTACCCGATTTTCGGCTATCAGCTTAGATATTTTGAAATGTGTAATTCTTATTATTACTATTATTTGATTTTTTCATGTAAAATAAGATGCTTTACTACCTCAATACCCAATATTGTACGTAAAATGAATAAATAAGTCATTGTAGATGATTGAAACTCATACAAACTAATAAAAATTTAGAAAGTTTATTTTTCTATCAATAAAATCTCAAAAAAAAATTATGGCCGCCGTTTTGCAGATGAACTTAAAAATATCTACGTTTCATCAGCTATCCAACGAGGTATAACAATCTAGGGTTATAATAAACATTCATAGAAAAAACTTAGTTTCATTGGCTACAGGGAAGGCAAACAAAAGTTAAATAAAACGATAGTGAGTACATGATACTACATTTATTAAACTTTAAAGTTCCAGCAAAACATCTTAAAGTCTAAATTTCATGCTCGACATGTCCGCCTCTATTTTGCACACATCTTCGCATTATTTTACGTAGTCCACTTTTTATTTACTACACCAGTAGTAAATTTTCTTCTCATTTCATTCGCCGCAATAATTATCCTGTCTCTCAATACAGTCGTCAGTTGAACTGACGAAATTGGGTTGGGCTCACTGTACACGAGACTCTTCATGTGCCCCCACACATAAAAATTCATGGGGGTTAGGTCCGGACTTCTGGCTGGCCAGGGTAAAAGCCCACCTCGTCCAATCCATTTGTTTGGATAATTTTTGTCCAGCCATTCTCTGACACTTCTAAAATGTGCAGGGCAGCCATCATGCTGAAACCACAATCATGTCTCGAATCAGACTGAGTGGCAAATCATCTAGTAGGTCACTTAGGTCTCGCAGGAAATTTTCGTAGTATTCTCCATTTAAAGTGGACTACGTAAAAGAATGCGAAGATGTGTGCAAAACAGAGGCGGACATGTCGAGCATGAAATTTAGACTTTAAGATGTTTTGCTGGAACTTTAAAGTTTAATAAATGTAGTATCATGTACTCACTATCGTTTTATTTAACTTTTGTTTGCCTTCCCTGTAGCCAATGAAACTAAGTTTTTTCTATGAATGTTTATTATAACCCTAGATTGTTATACCTCGTTGGATAGCTGATGAAACGTAGATATTTTTAAGTACATCTGCAAAACGGCGGCCATAATGTTTTTTTTGAGATTTTATTGATAGAAAAATAAACTTTCTAAATTTTTATTAGTTTGTATGAGTTTCAATCATCTACAATGACTTATTTATTCATTTTACGTACAATATTGGTTATTGAGGTAGTAAAGCATCTTATTTTACATGAAAAAATCAAATAATAGTAATAATAAGACTTACACATTTCAAAATATCTAAGCTGATAGCCGAAAATCGGGTACTTTTTATAAAAAACAATTAAATTCAAATATCTCGAAAACGGTTAGATTTAGGATAGGGTGTTTTATTATCAAATCAGTCAGAAACGATGTAAACTACACGCCCTTAACGGGAATAGGTGGACTTAACCTGTAACCCTGTATATTCTATATAATTTAGTATTAATATATCCGTATTGTTTTTAGTTAGGTACGCTGAATTATAATAACCTAAAGTTGAAGTAAAACTGTTATAACGGTACGCTTCCATAATATCTGGAACAAGTATTCCCTCGCGTACATACCTGGAAAAGTTGGTATTTTATAATGTTTTCTCTAAGGTATTTTATCTGTATTTACCTTCAAGCAACGAGTATAACCTCACCTTACCGCTAGCTAGTGGTAAATTCACACTACATCGTAGTTTTATTTTGTAGAGTTGGATATGATGCAAACTTTCCTAGAAAATGTATTTTGTTATGTATTTACATAATAAATTTTCCTATTTGATGACAAATATTCATTGGAAGACTTACTATTTCTTATATAAGCCTTACAATTAATACTAATTTAATGTTAATTTACACAAACAAATCACATATTCGGGCTCTGAGGTAGCAATGCTGATGCGCAATGAGGCGCTGAGGTAGTAATTTGAAATTAGAAAATCCGAGGGATCGAACCCAGGACTTAGCAGGGGCGCTTACGACCACATGACCAATGAATCATTGTAAAAATGTAATATAAAGTGTTTTTGGGTTTGTTTATGCCGAAGTCTAGAATTAGTGACTCGTTACCTGGATTTGTGCGGTGTATGGCATGGCAATATTTTACGCGCCTCCGGCACAGAATACATAACAATGTACAACAACAATAACAAGTACCTTCGGGAAAATAAAGAAATTATTATTCTTGGGTTCGAATCCGACAAAAGACAAATATTCGTGTGACAAACATTAATGATTTTTTTTCTTTAATAATATTTATGTAAATCAGTCTCTCAAACCAATAATACGTTTAAACGTATTCGTTTTGTACCTTTAGTTTCTAGCAACAATCCGCCTGTGGTTAGACTGAGAGACAGTCCTAGCGACCGCAGTTGCGGTCGGTAGAGAGACGGTCCCAAACGTAAAATACCTATTTATTTCTTCACTCAAATTGTAAATGAATGTACATGAAATGTACTTTTTTTTATATGACAATCAAGAAATTAGTTACAAGAACATTTTTGTGGAAAAAACATAACTCAAGAGTTAGTGCAATTTTAATACGACTCATAAAACTAACGAATACTTTAAATGTAATGAGCGTATATTAATAAAACATTAAATAACATTATCTAAGTGTCTAAACGGCGAATATTATATATCTGGTACATAATAAAAAGATAACAATTTAATTAAATGGTTCGAGGAATGTGAACGGGATGAATTTGGATACTTTACCGACGTAGCGTCCATAGCCAAATGACTCGCATCGATTCAATGTAATTGAAAGAGTTAAGCAACGACGGTCGCGGTCAGTGTGTGGATGGGTGACTGCTAGTGGCAAAATTTCATGGACGCTACCGTGCTTCGGAGGGCACGTAAAGCTGTTGGTCCCGGTGGTTTTCAATGGTGGAAACAGTCGTTAAGCCTTGTCGAAGACCTTCGGGTGGCTTGAGAACATTCGACACTGGGTTTGGCCACTAACCCAACCAATCCGCATTGGAGCAGCGTGGTGGAGTATGCTCTAGACCTCCCGCAGCTGTGTCTGTGGGGGAGACCCGTGCCTAGCAGTGGGACGTCTATGGGTCGCAGCGACACGACCGTTGCAGTCAAAAGCCAATCCATCAGCCGTTCAAGGTCCACTGCTGGACATAGGCCTCAATCTATGCAAGCTATGTCGGTTACCTTTGTTCGTCTACGGATATCATCATAAACCTAAAATGAAAGTGTAAACAAAACACATTCATGCGAACCTCAAAAGAATATTGGGAACAGATAGGAGCCGTAACAAAAGCGCTTACCATAAGCAAAAACCTTTTAGTTTTCACAGCGATAACTAACGATAACTCTTTGTTCCCTAAATAATAGATTTTTGTAGAGATTAGCGATCGTGTCCGGTATAACGCCTCAGGTTAAAGCTGATCTATGCTTCCATTAGCAATTCTTGGTGAATTCTATTGTTTTCGTGGGTTGTTTGACCATATTGCCCATTTTGTTTTGATGAGTCAACCGGCTTAAAATCCTTATCTGTTCCGTAGGCGTTGCGTTATTCAACTCAATGGATGATTATTCAAGACTAAGCCGGTTCTCACACAAGTTTAGTGATTTCGTGCGATTCGACCCGGCTGAAAAGAATTCGATTTTGCCGCTAGCTCGCCGTGCTTTTTGCGGAGGATTTGTGATTACGTAAAATTTACGAAAAAAGAACGTAATATTTAGTGTACAAAGCATTTGATCTTTTTGTCGTTTGAAATTAATTCGGTGGAAACGTCTCTAACAAGAAATGGGTTGTTCACAGAATCGAACGGCTACATTAAACGCACACATATAAGTAATTTGTGGATTACTTACTTTTATGTAGGATGATACACCACGATCTGGACATAATCGTAAAAAACATAAAAATTTAATTATTGAAATTAATACTAAGAGTTAACCGGGTTATATGATTTTATAAGGCAAATAGATATCTAACTTCAGATTGTGTGTTGTATCATCATCATCATCATAGCACAATTTAATCACAACTTCAATGCCATGAATACAATGGTGTAACATTGGCATGAATGATATTTCTTTTCCTCGCGGACACTTGTAACATAATGTTACTTAATAAGGCTGGAGCAGTCGCAACGCTGCGTCGTAAGGGCTGGTAATGCCAACACTTGACCTAGAAAAAAATCTAGTATAGAATGTCTAACCGCGTAACCGACAAATAGTGCTCGAAAAGAGTATTTTTCACATTTTATTCAGTATTTTTTACTTTATACGGTTTCCCCGGGCCATCGCTACCTACGTTTGAAATAAAGTTACCGTTACCTACACACGTACATACCAAGCTATTAAAATATTGTTTAAAAGGGGATATATAATTTTGACAAGTGCATCTGCGTGGCATTATAAAAGTATGCAGCTATATTGAGTAGTGAGACTTGATAAAGAGTATTCATAATTATGATTCTTCAATTATATTAAAGCAATTAAATACAATCAAGGAAGGTGCTCCATTGTAAAAAGATGAGGCCCTGAAGTCGAAGATTAGTCTGCACTTGACACTGAATTGTTGTCTCATGCTCCATCCTTTTTTCAACCGATGGCTAAGATGGTTGCCTCTAAAACCAGAAACCTTTTAGCCACCTTTTAAAACAATGCAAACTTTGAATACACGCCATTATTACATTATACATGTGGGAATGTTGTAAGAAAGAATCCGAACGATGATGAATGTAAGTGTAGTGCAAGCACGAGTATCCGAACGAGTTGACTGAACGGTGATTGACAGTTGGTATGATTCTGTATCTGTATGAGAGACGACGTTTTGCGTGTGTTAATATAAGTCTGGAACGGTGGCAAAATTTTCAAAATAAAAGAATTAAGAAGGTTTCCAGTTTTATTTCTTCGATCCCCACAAATTATTGGGGGCTCGTCCGGGATTCGAAGAAATTTACTGAAAAACGACGAATTCTGCGAAGTATTTCGAAAATTTTACGACGACGTAAGTACTTCGACGACGTGCCACGCCTTGACGAGACGACGACACGCGGCAGATCAAGACGCCACGACGAATCGCAGATAGCTGAACAATCAAGATGGGAAAAGGTCGACGAATCAGCCGCCAAAACGACAGTCACGACTTTTTGGAGCCGCCGCCGTCAACCCACACGACGACGACGAGGTTATGCGGTGTGTATGGTGCTGACGACGTGGTGCCTACATTCAGCGGACAAGATAGCACCATGACGGTGAGCCGTTGGGTGCAGGACGTCGACGACAATGCTGAGATCCTGCAGTGGAATCCGTTGCAAACCCTGATCCACGCGAGGCGTGCGCTGACTGGTACTGCTGCGCTATGGTTGAGGTCAGAGCGTCCGTTTAAGTGCTGGGAGGACCTGAAGGCCGCCATCTCGAAGGAGTTCCCTGATTCCATGGACAGCAAGACGGCCCATGAAATGATGGCAGCTCGAAAGAAGAACAGCGGTGAGAGCTGCATGGACTACCTATTAACGATGAAGGAGATGGGAAAGCGAGGTAAGATGCCGGATTATGTGGCTATAAAATACATAATTGATGGTATAGTAGACTCGCCAGTAAACAAAATGTTACTGTATGGAGCAACCTCGTACGCTGAGCTTAAAGAGAAGCTAAAAATCTATGAAACTATAAAAGAGAGAATCAGATCTGAAAGAGTGAACAGTGCACCAGCATCTTCAGAAAAGGAGAGTAGAGAACCAGCATCATCTGGAAAGAAGAGATGGTTTAATACCAAACTGCGCTGTTACAACTGCGGTGAGAGAGACCATCGGTCAAGTGATTGCCCACATAAGGAGAAAGGATTGAAATGCTTCAATTGCAATGACTTTGGTCATCGTTCCACGGATTGCAAACGACAAAAGCATCATGACGGTGGCAAGGATATGGGTGCAGCGGTCGCCCACTCTTCGAGGCAAGTCTTCTGCAACGATGTCGAGTCGCGAGAGGGCAGCACTTCTGAAGATAAGCAGCCAACATGGAGGCGTGACGTACCCCAGAATGTAGCAGACCAATTGACTGACAGCACAGATGCCAGTGTTAAGTCAGCTGATTCAAGCCACATCAACGTGAACAGTGTCATCAGTGATCAGGGTCAACACTCTAAAATTACTAACAAACCGGTGAAAACAGTAACAATTAATAATAAATCTTTTCTTGGTTTAGTAGATTCTGGTAGTGACGTTAATTTAATATCGAATCAATGTTTAAAAGAGTTAGGTTCTCCTAAATTAGTAAACACAAGTGTAATAATGACAGGCTTAGGGCAAGCAAAGACGAAGTCACTTGGTATGTATACAACCTCTATGACAATTGATGATGTTCATTATGATGCAATTAATTTTTATGTAGTGTCTAATTGTTGCATGCCATATAACATCATATTGGGCAATGATTTTCTGAGAATGGTGACTATGGTTATGAAAGAGGGTTGTGTATGGTTGAATCCTGAATGGTTGTGTAATATTGACTGTTTTCCATGTTCTATTGATTGCATAGGTCCAGTGAGCGATGCATCTTTAAAAGAAGAGGTAATACAACTGGTGGAGAGCTACCGGCCGCATCAAATAAAGGAGGCACCTATTGAACTAAGGATCACAATGAAGAATGATGTACCTATAGCCCAAAGGCCAAGGCGCATATCACCCAAGGAACAAGAAGCTGTGGAATCACAAATTGAGGAATGGCTTAGAGAAGGTATCATACGAGTAAGTTATTCTGAATTCTCTAGTCCTTTGGTTTTAGTAAAGAAGAAAGATGGGAGTCTGCGCATATGTGTTGATTATAGAAAGATTAACAGCAACATGGTAAAAGATGAATACCCATTACCCATAATTGAGGATCATATTGACAAGTTGTCTACAGCAAGGGTGTTCAGTGCCTTAGATTTAAAGAATGGTTTCTTTCATTTAAGAGTACATGAAGATTCAATTAAATATACAGCTTTTGTGACTATGACTTCACAGTACGAATTTTTGAAAGCCCCTTTCGGCTTGTCACCTTGTCCGAAAGTGTTCACAAGGTTCATAAACACTATTTTCAGGGAATTAATCACAAGAGGTGTAGTAATTATTTTTATTGATGATATTCTAATTCCAGCTGAAAATGAAAGAGAAGCCGTTGAACATCTCAGAATGGTTCTGAAGGTGGCATCAGAATATGGCTTGCAGATCAACTGGAAAAAGTCCCAACTTATGACGAGGAGAGTGGAATACTTGGGCCATGTGATAGAAGCTGGTGTAGTCATGCCATCGCCAGGAAAGACCGATGCGGTTATGAAATTTCCTGAGCCGAGGAATCAGAAGCAGCTGCATAGCTTTCTAGGGCTGTGTTCATATTTCAGAAAGTTCATACAAAACTATGCCCTCATAGCCCAACCTCTCACGGACTTGCTTAGAAAGAATAGTAAATTCAAATTTGAGACAAAACATAGAATTGTTTTTAATGAATTAAAAATAAAGCTAGCAACCAAACCAGTGTTAAGTATTTACAATCAAAGAGCAGAAACAGAACTTCATACAGATGCTTCTAGTGTTGCATATTCAGCAGTTTTGATGCAAAAAAATGAAGAAGGAGATTTTCACCCTGTGCACTATATGAGTAGAAGAACCTCAGAAGCTGAGAGTAAGTACACAAGCTATGAGCTAGAGGCTTTAGCAATAGTCAATGCTGTGAAGAAGTTCAGGCACTATCTTTATGGAAAACACTTTAAGATTGTTACTGATTGCAAAGCTTTCCAGATGACATTGAACAAAAAAGACTTAGCTATGTCTACAAGAGTTGCACGCTGGATATTGCTTCTACAAGACTATGACTTTGAGATTGAACATAGAAAAGGATTTAAGATGAGACATGCTGATGCTCTAAGTAGAAATCCATATGTATCGATGCTAACAACAAGCCTTCATGATGATATAAGACGTGCTCAGATAAACGATGAAGGTTTGAGTGCTATCATGCAAATTCTTCAGAATAAACAAACATATAAGGATTATTATCTAGTTCAAGGATTATTGTACAGAGGTCCTGAACAGAAATTGGTAATACCAAGCAGAATGGAAATGGAGATAATCAAGCAAGCACATGATAATGGTCATTTCTCAAGACGAAAGACGATTGATTTGATAAACAAAGACTATCTAATTGATAGAATTGACAAAAAGGTCGATGAGTACATCTCCTCATGCATTCCATGTCTGTTAGCCAACAGGAAGCAAGGGAAACAGGAAGGATTTCTGTATCCTATCAACAAAGGTGATACACCTCTTCATACAATACACCTGGATCATATTGGACCCATGACAGAAACGAAAAAACAATATAATCATATTCTCACATTTATCGACGCTTTTACCAAGTTCGTGTGGCTTTTTCCTACAAAAGGCACTACGAGCCAGGAAACCATTGATAAGCTCAGAGTCCACCAGCAAACTTTTGGCAATCCAGTTCGCTTGATAACAGACCGTGGAACAGCTTTTACTAGCAATGACTTCAAGGAGTATTGTGAGAATGAGGGCATCCAACATGTAACAATAACTACAGGAGTGCCACGTGGAAATGGACAAGTCGAGAGAGTACATAGGACACTTATTTCAGTACTTACCAAGCTTTGCATAGAAACCCCATCACTATGGTACAGGCATGTGAGCCGGGTGCAAAGAGTACTCAATAATACTTACCACAGGAGTGTTAATACCAGTCCATTTCAGTTGATGTTGGGCACTAAGATGAGATTGAAAGAGGATAATCATATTCTTCAGTTGTTACAGGACGAGGAGAATGAAAATTTTGTGCAGGAGAGGGAAAACGCAAGGATAAGAGCTAAAGAAGCTATTTCGAAAATACAAGAAGAAAATAAGATAAGTTTTAATAAGAATAGGAAAAATAGTACTATCTACAAAGAGGGAGATACTGTTGCTATCAAGAGGACTCAGTTTGGAGTGGGTATGAAGCTGAAGCCAAAGTATTTGGGCCCTTACAAAGTCACTAAGGCAAAGAGACATGACAGATATGATGTTGAAAAGCTGGATGCATTGTCAGAGGGGCCCAACAGGACATCAACCTCTGCAGATCACATGAAGGTGTGGCCTGAACATGAAGCTTAGTAAGTATTTTTGTGTTTTTGTGTGTGCCCCATTGCCCAATATGTGTGTTATTTTTGGCTAAATACTAACTATAAAATGTGCTATTCTATTTTAATAGTTTATAATGTTTGTCTCATTGTAGGTATATCCATGATGACTTCTGATGAGTTTGTTCTATGTCTTTTAATTTGTAGAAAATGTTAAGGCAAAGTTTTAACTGGTTAAGAGCCATGATGACTACTGATGAGTTTGTTCTATGTCTTTTAATTTGTAGAAAATGTTATGGCAAAGTTATAACTGGTTAAGAGTCAAAATTATTGTATTGGTCACTTGAGTAACTACAATGCTAACTTAATTGTTTTTCCTGAGTTATTATGATGTTGTGATGTTAAGTAGTACATTAACTAAGTTCTAATTTGTTGGTTTTGTTAATAGTCAAAATTATTGTACTGGTAACTTAGTAACATAATTATCTTTATAGTTTCTTATGATGTTGATATACTATGATGATAAGGTGTAAGATTTCTTTCTTTTTATGATGTGTTTACTTTAGTTACTGTAAGGGATGTTTGTAAGCGTATGGATGAGAAACTTAGTGTTGTATAATTTTGTTTTGGAAGGTGAGAGGATGTGAGGGGTATCCAGAGGTCTGGAATAATGTTCAGGTATGGCCGAAGTGTGGGAATGTTGTAAGAAAGAATCCGAACGATGATGAATGTAAGTGTAGTGCAAGCACGAGTATCCGAACGAGTTGACTGAACGGTGATTGACAGTTGGTATGATTCTGTATCTGTATGAGAGACGACGTTTTGCGTGTGATAATATAAGTCTAGAACGGTGGCAAAATTTTCAAAATAAAAGAATTAAGAAGGTTTCCAGTTTTATTTCTTCGATCCCCACATACATTATTATACATAATTTTTATTGTAGTTCAATTAAGTTTAAATAAATAAACATGTCGGTCGCAGTCCTGGCGGTCCGGATAATCGCGAATCCGTAAAGCTAAGGTCCGGATAATCGAGTCTTGTCTAGTCTAGTCTAGTCTAGTCTAGTCTACTGAGTAAGATTATTTTGAGGAAGGGATCTATTCTGGTTTAAGATGTTAATACATTTTCACTCTTAATAACCACTCGTTTTACAATGTCGCTTATTAGTTACACGAGTGTCGGCAGCTGTGCGCAGAGGGCTGGTAATGTTCGCTCTTGACCTGCAGACCTACTCGCCCAGGTAACGCCTTCCGTAACAATTGTGTTTCATATCTTCAACAGTGAAAGTGTCAACAGTTTTACAGCAAAATACGTCGACGACGTGTAATTATGCTTTTTAAAGCTGGAAATTGCATATGACAATCCTGGACCTTTTTAATTTATACCTACACCGATACAATTTTACATATTGATGTAAGTACGAAATATTTTCGTATATTAATTATTAATATTGAAAATGAAACTTAACAGTGCAATTGATAATTAATATCGACAGGGAAAATGAAGTAGTTTAAGTACTGACGACGCATAAGATATGTTGCCATTGTTTACAAAAATCGACAATTTAAATTGTCGATTTTTGTATGCGATTGAGAATTAAAACTAGGGTCACTGCCTGGTTTTAAGGACCTAAGCAGATGTAACAAAACAGGCATTACGCCTGTATTTCCGGGGTAATTGGTTAGGCAGAGTTGGGTAATACACTCACATTTCATCAGTTATATTAAGGTCTCATGTGATAGGGGTAAGCTTATTGCAGATATAACAGTACGTACTTTTGTCACTGATTACTAACCACGCTGGTAAATTAGCGCATAACAATCAGAATATTGTTAACTGTTACCTACATTAAAATAGTAGGTAATTTTATTCAAAACATGACATTTGTCTATTAAGTTATTAAAATAGCATTAACCTTCAAAACTATCCTACACTTTATTATTATTGTCACTTAATTATTATTAATGGGCTTACTCTAGTTAATGGATAGATCTGCTATAGTGGTTAATAAACTAATAATTTTCATTTCAATAATGAGCACAATAAATTGTTCGATATACCTAGGTACCTACTATTAATATGTATCATATTCAGGGACGTTTCATTTATTATATAAGTACCTACTAACTTTTGACCGCAGCTTCGCCTGTGAAAAAATTAAACAAACATTCATAATCCCTCTGAAAGAAAATTCAGGTTCCGATACTTAATAATCTCATGATAAAGTCGAAAAGAGCCAAATATATAAAAAAAAATGAAATTAGGGCTGACCTAGACCAATTCGTGCTGTATTTTTGTTGAGCCGCTCTCTCTCATTAAATCTACCTTTAGTTTTTTAAGTTATAACTGTGTTATATCATGGCAGCTTGTGCAAAGCATCTTAAAGGAACATATTTCCGAGATAAATATATTATGTCCTAATATAGATATCTACGTAATGAAATATTGTTTGTCATGTAAGACCGTGCCTCCCTTTCTGAGCATGATATTGCCTTTACGATAATTTTGCTAATAACCATCACCGACTACATTAAACTAATTTCTTGTGTGTTTATTCAAGTTTAACGCAGTTGTTCCTTTCAAAGGGGGTGTCTCCCCGAACTTAAATAATCAAGATTAATGACTTCAGTTTAGCACTAGCATCCCAAGGAGTGGTAATTAGCTGGGCAATCGAATTACTCCTGTATTTTTTACTCGTCCAACGAAGAAATACGGGGGAAACAAAGAAACTCGATTTAGGACCCTTAGAGGGAAGCGTATTAAATTTGCATTAAGCGAAATTGAAATACGCCGCAATGCCTTGTTGCACAGAGAGAGTATGGGCGATTAGCTAGCGACTAGAGAGGCCTTCATGACATATAAACAGTTTGATTTTTTTATGTATAGCAGATAGCTAACAAGCATGCAGCACAACCTGCTGCTGCCCACGACAACTGTGGGAGACATTGACCAAGACAAGACTCATATTGGTCATTCCAGTTAACATTATTTGTTTAGTTCTATAGTAGATATGAGGACTCCAGTGGCAGTAAGTGACAGAAGTAGTGTATAATAGTGATAAATTATATATGACTTTTATGAAGACATTAGGACCAACTCTTAGACGTTTTATTAAATCAATCTGATGCCTGCGACTGTCTGCGTTGATTTGGGTTTTGAAAAAACCGGCCAAGCGGACACGAAGGGTTCCGTCCATCATCCGGTTACCATTATCTATAAAAACAGCAAAACAAATCATGTCTGTTGTATGGGAGCCCCCCTTACATTTAAATTTTTTTCTGTTTTTGATAATTTTTTGTTATAGCGGCAACAGAAATACTGTGAAAATTTCAACTGTCTAACTATAACGGTTCATGAGATACAAACTGGTGACAGATGGACAGCGGAGCCTTAGTAATAGGGCGGGACCATATGAATAGGCTGTGACTTTTACCTTTCGGGTACGAAACCCTAAAAATACGCTAAATCATGATGTAAGACGTTTGTTAAACGCGTTAATAATCACAGAAGCAAACCTCATTAAAAATTAATTATTTAAATAAAAAAAATTACTATAAAACATTTCCCACCGAAATCTTACTCGTTTGTAGTTGAACAAGTCCCTCATGAGTTGTTACGAGGGAAGACTGATAATGTCGTCAATTCGCATCAGTCGAATCCTCAAGTCACGGCGTGTCTATTTGATTAATTGAATCATTTTTTACCCTCTCTAGAGGTAGGTGGCAATCTGTCTCGCCTATTGTTGCAGTTTCTGATTACGTAGCATCTGGCGCTTTAGACGCCATAAACCAACGTCTTTTAAAATAAGTACCCCATCATACCTTTTCATAGTCAATGATGTTAATGATCTGAAAGCTGTTTACAGCGTGCGTAATTCTGTTTTGAATTGTATGTGAATCATCCATTCATCCATCAGCCCTTTTTGGGTCCACTGCTGGACATAGGCCTCCTTCAATCGTCGCCACTCTTGCCGATCCTGCGTCCTCTGAATCCAATTGTTTCCCTCTGTCTTCTTCAGGTCGTCAGTTCACCTCGTCGGACGGCCAATACTTCGTTATCCGGGACGTGGTCTCCACTCGAGGACTTTTCTTACCCAACGGTTATCAGTCCGTCGAGTGATGTGGCCCGCCCATTGCCACTTCAGTTCACTGGTCCTTCAAGCTATGTCGGTATCCTTCGTTCGTCTACGGATTTCATCAATACGAATCCAGTCCCGTAGAGAAATACGGAGCATAGCTCTCTCTATAGCGCGCTGAGTGAATATGAGCTATCGGATCAGACCGACGGTAAAGGACCACATCTCGGATCCATATGTCATCACTGGCAACGTATTGTATGTGAGTATGGAATAATAAACAAAAGTGATAGGCTGAGGAAACGAAGTCAATCATAATAGATCAAGTAAGGATGAAAACTTACCTCTTACCATCATTTCGTATCGCAAACCCCGTCGAAGCTGAGCTCGAATAGGGGGAGTTGATTGTTTTCATCTCTCGTTATGAAGTTCCAGTACGATTGCGTTTCTTCTATTGATATTATTGCAGACGAGAATCCGTTTTATCTTTTGTTTTCTTCGATAAGCTCGGCTTTTATTGAAATATTCATAATCATTTGCCTTATACCTACTATTCAGTAATATCTATCTAACTATAGATAATGTTGATGATTACGGTAAAGATGTAATCCGTCCTTGATGGACGCCCATAAGACTAGAAAACTACTGGAAAAACAGCAGACAGATGTCGAACTCGCTTCTGAATCGTAGTAGTTTGCTCGGTTTTGTACGATTTAAGAAATTAAATATCATTTACTGCAACGTGGTATATAATTTTATGTATGATGTAACGAAGAAGGAAAACGTCGCGAAGAATGCAGCCTGAGAGTTCTCCAAGAAATTCTGGAAGTCATATGAAGTCTGCCAATCCGTACTAGGCCAGCGTGGTGGATTATGGTCTAACCCCATTCCGAGAGGAAACCCAAGCCCTACCGTGGGATCACAAGGGGGAGATGGATGAAAACGGCCTTATCGAAGCCACTCCTCCCTCCCGGTTCTTTGCCCGCTGAATACAGAAGGAACATACTGTTTCTCTGAGTCTGTAAAATAAGATCTTATCTTTGGATAATATTACGCGAGCCCTTTTAACTAATAGATGGCCCGCCTAGTTCGAAGAGTACAGACATCAGAATATTAGCGAAACATCAGTTATTATTATATACGATTATATCAGAAGTAGCCATCATCCTACCTACAATGGCATTCAAATATGAATCGATGGCATCCTCATCCTTCGTTCATGGTGCACTAAGTAGAGTAAGCACGATAAAATGGGAAGCGTTACACATTCCAAATATAAGCAATTTACTGAATGAAACTTATGTTCATACATAACAAACCCAAGCAAACGGTGACACGTTTAGAGATATTCGGTCATGACTCACTTGCCCGAAATCACGTCTTTGCGACATAATACTTACTTTAATCTCTTATTTTCCACGACTCCTTTTTCATCCTTATTTTTAGGAACCTTAGATCGAAATTTGTTATTTCTAACCGCTGCAGAGATAGATGTTTAAATCACGAGTTCAATCTTTAAGCGTACTGACGTTTATACTAATTAATGTCTGTATGTCTTTGTATCTGAGATCTGTAAGTCACAGAGATACAAGGTTTTGTTCACTCCAGGCGGTTTACGACGTACTGTAATTAAATTGGAAGCCTTGGCAAGAGTAATGTACCTAGTGAACCTACAGATTAGCTAATATTGTAGCCTTTGCTGGTTTAAGGTCGCTTTTTATGAGAAGATGAAGGGTACATTATGTCTCTGAACTTCTCAAAGTTAAAGGCTTTAATGTTTATGCTTCTAGGTACTATAGAAACGTAGGTATGCGTCGTCTGATTTCGTTGTATTAGAAATAGTTCCCATAATTTAAGACAAGTGAAAACTTATTTAGGAGCTAAAATTATGATTAGAACTTCGATATTCCTAATTTTTAATGTGAAGAGAAAATTTGTTGTGTGTGAGCCAAAAATGAAATTCAATTATCAATGTGATGTTGTTAATGAAACGGATATGTACTTGATATTACACTAAATTCACTCAGTAATAGTTTACAAACAAGTAGGTTTTCACTCGCCTTTGTACAATTACGGTGAAACTTTCTTTGACCTTGAGGAATATTCTAGTTTCGTTGAAATTGCCGTCAATTACTCACTGGAGATTTTTTGGTGGAGATAGAAGTTCTTTCAGCCTTTTGTGCACCTGGTAAGAAGTAATATTTTTCTCGTCGCGTGCGAATTTCAAGTAAAAGGAAAATTATTTTAAAATCATAATTAAAACCATGATTATAATCTTCTAAGTTATCTTCATAGTATTCTAAGTGTCTGATGTTATTGTTTAGAAAAAATGTTTTTCGTTCGTAATATTATCGTTTTTCCAAATGTTGAGATACCAACTACTCAAAAACTATCTCACAGCTTCAGCTGAAATAAGAGCAATTTTGAGTGTTTTGAATGGCAATAGGCACACCACCAAATGGGACCTAAACATAACTGTTGAAAAGTGGGTTTACTACACACCCCTGTTTACCCCTACGGAGAAATACAGACATGATGTTACAGCAACAATCGGGACCGAAGTAGGAAGCGCTACTGGTGCATTAATTCTTCCGTCAATCAATACCGTCTATTAACTATTAAGACAAGTATTATTAATTAAATAAAATATGTGTGTGACATATTTTATACCTGGTAATTTTCAATATAAAGCATTTGATTACATAATTTGAATCGGCTCCGAAGGACCTTTTGTGTAAGCACGATACCCTTTTGTTTCCCTTTGTTCTATGCGGTAAGATAAAGTAGGATTCCTAGTTTCAGAGTAGCGTGGGGAATAGCTTCTAAAACCTTTTACATAATTAACTCAGCAAAATAATTTAACAACACGTTACACAACAAATAGTACGTCTTAAGTGGGATCTTATACCAAGATCAATTCGAAATAGCCTTTTTTACCATTAAAGAAATATAAAATGTCCGCAGAAGTCACTTAGTCATACACACCACTAGTAGTCGTAGTAGTCCCGAGTGAGTAAGTGCAGAGTATAGTAAGTAGTAGGTACCTCTAAGTCTTTGGAGTGCACGTTAAGCTGACAGTCCTGATTGTTTTCAATGGTAAAAAACAATCGTTAAGCCTTACTAACCCCTCCACCAATCCGCATTGGTGGAGTATGGTCTCCTGCAGCTGAGTGTGTCGAGCAGCCCTGTGCCCAACAGTGTGACGTCTATGGGTTGTAGCTAGAGAATGGAATTTAAACGCAATGAACGTCTGAAAATGAACAGATTGGTATTTAGAAAATGAAGAATCACGCGTCAACGTTTCGGGACGCTAATGATCTTTATATTATTTTTATCTCAAAACAGCTCGACGAGTGATGGACGGGTTAAGTGACAAACGCCGCTGTAGGTTCACAATGTCGGGGAAAATACGAGTATATTTATATTTAAATATACCGTAGTAAGGTGGGCTAATGACACGTGCCTAACATTTGCCAATCGGTTATTGAAATAGGGCTACGAGCGCTTTACATGCCCTAGTTCTTAAAGGTATGTGAAGGCTGCCGATCAGAAAAGATAACTAAAAATAATTTTAATAATAATAAAATCTTTATTGCAGTTTACGCGACCCACAATTAAATTTACAATTGTTAAATTCATATTAAAACTGAAGGAATTAAAAAATTTTTGATAACGGGGTCAATGTTTGCCATTGTAATATTATTTCTCAAACATGCTCAGAAAATTCGTAACTCGTCGTTAAAAAAAAATCAAATAAGCAAGCCTTGGTGGCAAAGGCTGGACTTGTATAAACCACGGTATAAGCAATTACAAGCTCTAAGTACTCGTCCAACAAATGTTCACTTTTTCGGCATCGACAATAATGTACCTACTATGTTCAAAACGGTTCGTTTTCATCACATCCACTTAGACTGGCTAATGAGCCTAAAACTGGTCCAAAACTTCGTATGGCTTATTTGAACAGAACTGTTACAGATTTTTTTGCGGTCCAATAACTATGGAATCAATTACGAGGTACCAATGCTAATTTTAGAATTTCGTGGTTGTCTATTTGACATTTCCAAGGAAATTATTTAATGTTTGCGAATTAATTTGTCAGAGTTCATTGCTCTTATCAAGTGCGTAGTTAAGTGCGCAGTGTTGAAAAAATTTAAATAGTGTATCTGTCCCCAAGGTGCGAGTAGTTTTTGTTAGTATCTTTTTAAGTCATGTTAGTAGGTACGTAACGTACCTACATGCAGTGTATTTGTTGCCACCTGACGACATAATCTATCATTCAGAAATAGTTTGGTGTAAATTAATCCACTCCATGGTATTGGTATTGATAATCTGAAAATTACACGGATCCCAGATGAAATTAGTAAATTGGAAATCTTGCGTTGTACAAAGTGCCAACTCAAATGTCCCTTGAATTAATTGTGATACGGTTACAATTATTAATTGAAAAATAAATTAAAGCATGAACAAAATGATTGATATTAAATCTAAATATTTACACTTAGTTGAGCTTGGCTTAAACAGTAGACCTCCGGTATTTAAATAAAATCTGTTAGGTACGAATAACAAAAAGTTACTATTGCTCTCCAATAATACTAAAATAAATTAATATTTTCAAGTTTAGTTTAAAGTTAGTTTTAGTTTATCTAAAGTTAAGTAAGTATTTATTAGGATCTATTCAAACTTAGTCTCAGCTAAAAGTAACTGGAAACCTGCTGGCAATTTAACGAATTCATTTGATACAGTTCATTGCTCGATACTTAAAGAATTTAAAAGAATGTTGGTGCTTCATTGTTAATGTAAAGCTACAATTTTTTTCGTGCACTGATTTTTTACTACTTTTTCGGCAGCAGTAGGTAATAAAATAAGGGTATTTCCAGATCAGACCGAGTTATATTTTAGTACATGGGCATTAGTTTACAGGTTGCGTGCCACTTGCATATTCGTTCGCTAGTCTAAAATTAAGAAAATGTGCAAGCTCGGCTGACGAACTAAGCTTTTGTGGTATTTTTCCAGTAATCTAGTCACCTACTTAAGTAGGTACATAATGTATCTTCATATATTTTCAAAATTATTTTTCCTTAGCAGCACTGGTTCTTTCAAGCCAAGTCAATTTAAGTATGACGTTCGATAAAGAGCAGCATAGATCCCCAGAGTAGGACTCCACACGATGCACTTACAGAATTGAATTAGGACTCTGGACTGCCAATGTCTGAAATAAGAGAGCTTATTTCACGTTCAAATTCAACTGGCTGTTACTCGTAGATTCGCAGAATTTTTCATCCCAATACTATAGATTTCCGTTTCAAGTATTCTGGTTTCGTACCTTCCATTGTTTTGAACGCTCACAGAGGTTGAAGTACTAATTAATGGGCTGTTCTTAATAACTGACTGATAAAATACTGAAAAACATAATGCACTTTTCAAAACTACGACAAATTTTCTGGGAATGGATTTGAAGAAGATTTTAAATTCAAACGTATTATACAAACATTATTCAGATTAATTTAAACTATGGTAAAATTGTAAGAAACTGTAAGAAGAAGTTTTGTTATATCATTATCCAACACCGCAATCAAAATAAACTTCAGCAATTGCACAGTTCCTGAAAGCACTATGAAATAAGTACAATGTCGGTTTACACGCAATAATAGGATAACAGCCTCATCCAGACAATGGCGTCGTCTGCGCCAACGGCACTCAACCTGACTTCTGCTTTTTTTGAAGTAAAATTGTCAATTTTTGGAGGAAATGGCCATTATATCATTGCGTTAGTGCTATTATTATGTGGTTGCGACAAAAGAGTCATATTGTTTGTTTAGCAAAAATTTTGCATAAATATAATTTAAGAATTATGAAAATATGTATGTGAATTATGTATGTGTATGATGAATTATTTAGTATCATTATCGACGTGTGCCATATAAATACTTTTTTTTTCACACAGCCATCCGACCCCAAAATAGGGGCGAGACTGAGTGGGATTCGAACCCACGACCCCTGGCATAATAGGCAGGGAGACTAGCGATTGGCAGACTTCACATGCCTTCGAGAACATTATGAAGAACTCTCAGGCATGCAGGTTTCCTCACGATGTGTCCTTCACCGTTATAGCAAGTGACATTTAATTTCTTAAATCGCACATAACTTAGAAAGTCATTGGTGCGTGCCGCTGGGGCTTGAACCCGGACCGCTCGAGTGAGAGGCGAGTTTGATAGCCACTGGGCTGCCTGGCTTAGCTTTTGAGTAGATATAATTTTGGATTTCTCTGATTAAGTATAAAACGTATAATAAAGGTACCTACTTTAAGAATCACTGGTATAAGAGGTCCTCAGGAAAAGCTCTAAAGACTTGAGCCGAAGAATTGATGCTCCAATTTGCTTTTCCGTAATCGAGCGTTGAATGGACCTACTGGCATGAAATTAGATCGTTCCTCCGCAATGTTTAAATGTACGTCGTAATAAGTTAGACAATTACTGCGCGAAATGTTGACCATTATGAAATTGTTACGCCTATGGTCATAAGGTTATACTGTTAACAATACAAACTCTACCAAACTTTGAATGCTGAATTTCCTTAATGTTAAACGGATCAGCATTCAATTAATTAAATTCAATTTAGTCAGGAATTTATTTATAATTATATTTTAAATATCAGAATTGTGATAGAACATGTACCTGCAAAGGTACCAACACCATCAAAAGATTCAGAGAAATAGAGATATGTATTCTTTTTGGCAATAATATTGTTCCCGTACAAAAGTGCTATCAGGTATTTTAATCTTCAAGAATATGTACTTGCAACCTTGTTACTTGTACTCCACACCACTTTCTCTGTCCCACTGTTGGGCTCCGGTTTCCTCTCAGAATGTTAGGTTAGGTCATAATCCACCACGCTGGCCTAGTGCGGATCGACAGACTTCGATAACATTATGGAAAACTCTCAGGCATGCAAGCATTCTCACGATGTTTTCCTTTAATGTTACAGCAGGTGACATTCAATTCCTTAAATCGCACATAAAAAGTCAATGGTGCGTACCACTTTGATTTGAACCCGGACCTCTCGAGTGTAAGGCGCCTGTCGAGGCTGGCTGACTTATTATTACACATTGTTAACCATAATGATGTATCTGTTTTTTATTTAAGTACAAAATAATATCTTATTAGGCTGAATAATATCTTATTACACATAGTTAACTATAAAGAAGTATGTACATATCTGTTTTTTATTTACAAAATAATTATCTTATAAATGAAGTTTCTCAAATATTTGAATTTGGGATATATAAAAGTAGAATACGGTCGTACGAGAGTTTGGACCTCACATACGAAGGAGGGGAAATCAGTCGATCACAAAGAGATCAACGAAGCCCAATTAAACTTTACACGGCGGTGAAGGTGGCACGACATTTGCCCATCGACAGCCTCAGATATTCATTTCGCAATCGCAAAAAGTTTAAGAAAGTGTAAAAAATTGTACTCATCTGATATAAAAACAAATTACACTTTGTCATCGCGGCCACTACAAGTTTACTGCTCTACGATTGTCGCATGGCCTCTTTTATAGTTTTGACAGAAGCGGATGAAAGATAGAGCCCTGTATAAATAATGATTTACTCATAAATTGTATAAATACATATTATCAACAGACTGAATAACATTATTTACAGAAAATTCTGTAGCTGCAAAGAGAATAAATGAAAATACACAGATACTAAACAACGGCTTTTGTACCTACTACCTATCTTATTAACATTTCATACATAATAATTAGAAATAGTTCCTTCAAAACTTTAAACGTTTACTCGTAAACGTACGTTCACATGAGAACACGTGAGAAAAGTATGCAGGCGGCAGATATTCACAAGTAAGTCACAATATTTTGCTTTCCTTACAAATCGGGTGTTAATTAATTTCAAATACACCCCCTGTAAGTAATTGGCAAAATTGAATGTTTCCCGGCGGAGTAAACGCTTAGGTAAATAGATTTTTGAATAATTTAAAACTTAAAGGGGTAGATAAGTTGGTGACAAGGTAGGGTGCGTAATTAAAGAGACGCGTCGGTCGTGAGCGCGGTGTGTGTCTTATCGGAGCGGTTTAATTTGAGGCAGGCGGGACACGCGAGGCGATCACGCGACCGAACGCACCGTGCGATGTGGGGTACAAGCGCAAGGGCAAAGAATAGTGCGGGCAGTGGGTTCGGTAGACATATTACTTAGGTATAAACCTAAGTAACCAACTCTGGTTCAGTATAGAACCAGTCAGGTTCAGTAATTATCATAATATTTACCTATAGGTGAAGCAAGCAATTTACACCCCTTCGGAGGTGTACGAAATTTGGTACAGTTAAAGTTTACATGGAGAAGGAGTGCAGAAAGCTAACATTTTTGGATAATATGCACTAGAAATAATAATTTAAAAAAAACTTAATAATAGAAAACATTACACATACTACCACTGAATTTGATTCGACACACAAGTACCTCGGTATGTACTGTGTAGGTACATAACATATTTAATGATTGGATACCATGATGTCACATATTAGTTTGGCAATTGGTTTTGATTATTTATATGATTATAGAGATAATTATTAACTCTATAGAGTAGGTAATATATGTATATTCTATCATTATAGACTTAATTTAGAATGACTTGATTTGAAGATTGATGAATATTCTGAAGAGATTTTAGTAAGCACCTATGTAAGTTGTAAAGTTTCTTAGTCATCGATTTATCTTTATATACTCGTAAATGTTATACATAAGCATTCCAATCTTGATATTTTTGTATGGAGTTGAAGTACTGTGGCACACTTTATTTCTATTCCTTGGAGCGCAGTTCGTATTTTAAAATTATTCTTTTTAATAACGCTATCGCCATCTGGACCTACTCGCCAGCAACCAACGTTTCGAATATATTAATTAAATTAACGCTTTGTTTTTCAACGGTCGATAGCGTTCCTTTTTTAAATATGTATTTGAATTTATTTTCTTTATCCAATTTAGCTCCGTGATATTTAAAGTAGAAGTAGGTACTTATGCAATGCTTATAAAAGCTTACGTACATACCTGAAGCGATTTACAGAAATTGATATCTTGCATTTCTTCAATGGAATATGCGACTAGGAGTTAGCATTCAGATAGCTAGCGTGTTATTGATTTGAATGATTGAAAATTGATTTTTTTTAACTATTTGTACTCGGTCACAAGTTCACAACCAACATAGAATATATTAAATTGTTTTTAGTTCCCTTAACCTGCCACAGAGTGTTGTTACCGAATCTTTGACCGTATTTAGTGACCGACCGAGTCATAAAGAAGACAAAGTCATAAAGAAGACAAAATATTATGAAACGATGAAAAACTTGGAATGTAACTGTCGGGAAAAATACCGGCCTATTGTGTCGTCCCAATTTCCCTTTACATCCATTTTAAATAACATTAAAAGATAATGGAAATTCTTATTGTAACTTGATTGAACATAAGCATTACTATTGTTAGCCGCTGCGCTGTAAGGTGACAATTTATCGGATGGAGGAAGACGTTATTTTGTCACAAATTTCTTACAAAACAAACAATGGCCATGCAAGCGAGGCAGGGGGCATGAATGAATGAGCTAATTATTTACAATCCGACACGCAAGGCCCTCTTCAAAAAACACTGTTACGTGAAATCTAAGTTCGCTTGCGTCCCGGCTTTCAAAAAAACAAACAGATCCCTTTGTAGGGACAGTTTGGGTGCGTTCATGCTTACTATTCATATTCCTGACTTTATCATGAAGAATAAGTAGAAGAAGAAGTGTAAATTATAATTACATATTTCATTTCATTTCATGTAGATTATAATTCCAGATTAATGTAGCGCCCAATGGCTCGCGTCGATTCAATGTGATCGAAAGAGTTAAGCAACGACGGGTGCGGTCGGTTTGTGGATGGGTGACCGATAGTGGCAAAATTTCATGGACGCTACCGTGCTTCGGAGGGCACGTAAAGCCGTCGGTCCCGGTTGTTTTCAATGTTGGAAACAGTCGTTAAGCCTTGTCGAAGACCTTCGGGTGGCTTGAGAACATTCGACACTGGGTTGGCCACTAACCCCTCCACCAATCCGCATTGGAGCAGTGTGGTGGGTTCTCTAGACCTTCCGCAGCAGTGGGGAGACCCGTGCCCAGCAGTGGGAAGTCTATGGGTCGCATCGAGATTATAATTATTTTATTTGACGACTCAGTAGCGAGGTAGTGAGAAGAAACCCTGACTGCCAAAGCGCGGGTCGGAATCCTGGCCAAAGCAGATATTTATTTCATAGATAAATACTTGTTCTTGATGTTAAATTGTGCTGTTTTCTGTGTCATGTGAACCTCACTCACAACAAGGCGTGAGTGTGTAAGCGTTTATTTATTATTTCATTTATATTATGGAAAAGATCAAAATTCAGGTCTCTTGGTAGAACCAAGACGTTGACACCACATTGAAACTGTTTACCATTAGCAACATTAACAGTATATGGGATCTAGATTTCATTTTCATGTTGCCCACCACACCGTACTCTCAGGAATGCTGGTTTTCTCAGATGCTTTTCTTTGTTACTTAAAACGCATATAACTAGAAAAGACATTGATGCGTTCCGTTGAAATTTGAACCCTCAGAGAGACCTGATTTCTGCATTTATGCTATCACCACTGTAATAATAATAGCAATAAAAGCAATTTGTGATGCACATAAAGATTATGACATGTTGCGCTGTGGATGACGTATACAGTTTCCTTGGCCCAAGAACAACTTGCAATATCAGAAGGATAACAACATCCACAGTTAATCCAATTTGGAAAGGTACCTATCTATCTATTTGGAGCCTAGATAAACAAAATGGTTGAGACCGTTCACTCACAATGCTCCACTATTATCCGAAGAAAATAGGTATAGATACATGCAAATTTAAACGTTCATTTTCGCAGCTTTGCGCAAAGGTCCAAGTAAGTTATTTGCTCCTAAATTAATAAACAGATTATCCGCTATCAAACTTCGGGTACAACCGACGCGACTTTGAGAAGTCACCGACAATTTATTGGTTCATTGGAACTTAGCAATTTCGAAGTCACTCATTAATTGTGGATTCGGCAGAGGCACTTAGGACAAGTTTAGTAATATTTGAGAACCCTATTAGTCGCTCAAACGCCCAACAATTATTAATTATTAATGGTGCATAGGCTGATTTAAAGTTTATTTTCTTTAAATGTGTGCAGGCCATATATGTAATATTATTTGATTTTAAGTTTTCATAGCTCGAGTCGAATACGCAGTAGCTTAAACTCTAAGTTTCGCTTTTTTATTTCTCAGTGAATGTAGAGTCCAGAGTGTAAAAATGGTTTTCTTATAGGTTTGACTTGTTGGCTTTGGAGGACTTTGGAGGCTTCAGTTGAGATCTTCAGGATTTCATTCTTTCAAAACCCTAGATGTTTCTCCGACAGTCCTGCATTGATGCAGTTTACAGCGGTCATAGCCCAGTGGTCGATCTAAATTGATATAATACCTATTCTTTGGATTCGAAGATCCGCAGCAGTTAACTGTAGAACTGAACTATTATCGGATGATAATAGTTCAGTTCTATATCAATCTACATTGAGGATTCAATGAGCCAGACAGTTCGTAGACAGAACAAGTACATTGTAATAAACAACATCCCAATTCCGCAGGATTTCTTACAAAATCAACTCTCGCGATGTGTCTGGAGGGGAGCGACAGCCGTCCCAATCATATTAATACAGACAGGGAACGTTATTAGTTCTACAAGTGTATCAAACGCCCCCATTGTTTATTATTGACTCGGCTTCTACGATATTACTTTCCAACTCTTTCGGAAGTTTGCTTCCTTTGTTGACATCTGCCGTTCGATTATTGGAAAATTCTCGAATGATCGCGTTCCATAAACTTTTGGAACAATATTAATTTGGCTGTGCCCTAAGCTCTGTCCTGATTCTAAGGGGGGAATTATTATGGGAAATTTAATTTAAAAACTTTTCAATTACGACTTGGAACATGGAACTCGCACGTACCTACTGTATGAGTTCCATAAACGATAGTTTTACAAATAATAAAACCGTTTAATAATAAGATAAACAACTGGGACCGACAGCTTAACATAGCAATACTTAACAGAAGCAATAGTCAATAGTCATATTGGTATAAGAAATACACTGGATTCAGCACAGAAGCGTCCATGAAATTTTACCCTAGCGGTCACCCATACACATATTCATATAGACTACTAACAAGTACTAACTGGACTATTACTAACACCAACTAACAGGACTAACTATTACTAACAGTCCCCAGTCCTCATACCTACTAACGAACTGACCAACTAATGTTCTAATTAACTTTCTCAACTAATTGGACTAACCATCCCAGTCCCTAATTGAGTCTTGTTCAAAGTCAGTCACAGTTGTCATGAGCGGCAGCGGATGGGTGGTGCTGCAAGCTCGTTTGCTATCCTGTATCCATAAAAAAAACCCTAGCGGTCACCCATACACATATTCATATAGATATGTATATACATATTAAAGTTACTACGAATCTGACCTAATGCTAACTTTTCGAATCAATGGTTGTAGGTAGGTATGTGAAGCTGCATGCTCGTTATCAATCATTACCTTAACTCAACAACAATAAAAAAAATTACTTCCCAAGGCCTCTTAATTATTCATACAGCAGTGGACTATTAAAAATGCTTCCAGACCCACCACAACCCTCACTTTGTCCCATTGTTGAGCTCGGCTCTCTTCTCGGAATGCGAAGGGTTAGACCATAGTCCACCGCGCTGGCCAAGTGCGGATTGGTAGACATCATGCCTTTGACAACATTATGAAGTCTCAGGCATGAAGGTTTCCTAAGAATGTTTCCCTTCACTTTTGTAGCAGGTAACATTTAATTACCTACTTAAATCGCACTTAACATGGAAATGTCATTGGTGCGTGCCGCTTGGATTTGAAGCCGGTGAAGTTAAGAGTGAGAGGTGAGAGTTCGATAATCTTTGTGCTGTAACCTTACCGCTTAGCCCTGTAAAGGTTCCGCTGTGTCTCCGATACCTATAAATGTGTACTATCGGCTAATGGTCCGATTACGTAAACATCATTCGGGTGTGCAGAGCAGTCTAACATCACATAAAGCGGGCCGTCTCTATTAAAAGGAGGAAAGTCGACCCTTAATTAAAATCCTTTTTACGAGTGTAATAAAACCTTAAGATTACGGAACCACCGTGTTTCCCCTGACACGTCCCAGGTAGAGACTAATTAATTTCGGGCATCCGTACGAATTTAATCCATGTATACAGATGCAAAATTCATTGGGTCGTATTGTGACGGGTTCGCCCTAATCTGTCGGGTTTAATATGCGTGCACGACGATAAGGTGGGTAAAATAAGGATGAATTGGTGAGTGATGGCTAAAGGGCGTTTGGATTAATTAGATTTAATGTTTATTTAGACACTATCAAATTGAGTATATGGTAACATAAACATAAATACTAATTAATCATTATTTTATTCATTAGTGGAAACTAAACTTGTGAGTCTTAATTTTATTTATTCTGTGCTGTAACTCGAGAGATTAGCAAAATTAAAATTAAAAACATTTTCATTGATTCATTCATCATTCATTCATCAGAATAATGAAATAGTGAACAATCAAATTCAAATTGGCTTGGATTTCGAGTTTTTATTACATAGTTAATGTTATTAGGTAGGTTAGGTACACCCATGTAACAACTTGCTGTAGAACAGTCCTGTAAGCAAGTACATAAATCAATTACTTACATACATAATTAAAATTCATTTTGCTTCCAATTTTCATTGATGCAGTGCAATAACGCAAATAAAATACGTTTCATACAACTGAATAACGGTAAGGTTTAATTTGTGCATACACCGAAACAGGTTAGAAATGGATAAATAAAGAAAGGTACCAATAATCTAGTATTACTTAAGTATTAGCGAGATTTTCTATATAAATAGATATATGTGTTTGCGCTCCACCATCCATTATTATGTAGGTAGAAAAAAATAAAAAATAAAAAGTAGGTAAAATCAAAACTTATACTAAATGTCAGAGGGACAGAAATGTTTCTACGTAATTGCAATTGATACCGCTATTCTAAAGCTTGGCAATTATTATATAATTTGCATAGTAGCTTGCAATGATTTAAATACATTAAATATAGTAAAGTTGAGTGTTGTGTCGGTTGTGCGTGAAAGGGGTAAGTTAAATTTTATCAAAAGATCAGAAATGTATGTATTTTAATTGTCAGTAGGTACAGTAGTGATTAACATAATAAATTGTTGTTTTAGCTTAAGGAAACGCCCTTATTGTATCCGGCAGATTATAAAACACATCCAATATTCCCTGAAGAGCTGTAGTATGATTCTATTACCGTGGCTGTAACTTAGTTTTGGCAGGGTTCCGCTTCCATAAGAAAAACCCTCCTGGCGCCCTCATACCTAGATAATATAAGCTTCTTTATAACCTAAGTAGTTTTATTAAGAACCCGTAACACCATATCTAGTATTATCCAAAATATATACAAACTTAACGATTACTAGAGAATTTACTTTAAAATATGAAAGAAAAACAGAAAACAAACCGTAACATCGTAACTATATTGTGTCTGCGACTGTACTTTATTCGAAATTGCAGCGCAGCCTTTGATTCGCTATTTACGCTCTCAGTGCGGTTTGTTAATAAAGCAAAGGTGTTTAATTGGCTGACAAACTGCTCGCGAAGTAATTACGTCTCGACTGGCAACGGTTCAAACGCGTCAATCTGGCAGTAGGGTTGGGATGGACTCGATAATTCCCTTTTAATGTTCCCACTTTGCCGGTGTTGCCGTTTGACGACTTTCTTTATTTCCCCTTTAATTGCTTCTGTGTTAAATCACATAGTGTTGTAGAAAACGAAGAACGGTGAATGTAAAAAACGAAAATGTATTCTAACTCATCTATTTAAAATGTGGATAATTATGAATAAATGGTGACAGTCTACTGGCTTTCGAACTCGACTATCATTCGAGGGGTTGTGGGTTCAAAGGCAAGCGACGTACACCAATTTCTCTAAGTTATCAGTGTTCTATGAAATTAATTGCCATCTGCTGTAACAGTGTAAAAAATCGTGAAGTATGTCAATCCTCAGTTGGCTAGCATGGTTAGGTCATTACTTAACCCCTCCCATTCCGCTGGAAGAGCCGTGCCCAGTGGGACATAATTTTTTTTGTATTGTTGGTGGTATAAAGAACTTATCGATATAAGTTGTAGCTATTTATAAATCGTCCGTTAGAACATCCACGGTCAAACTTCTTTCATCGAAGCAATTGCAATGGTCATATTGTCTTAAAATTATTTGTAATGCTTGTGATAATGATAATGATTTAGTCAATGCCAGTAGTAAAACGTGGTTTCACTACTAGTACCAGTAGGAACACCAAAGTACAGCACGTAAATACAAAACAATTTAAAATATCGAATATCGACATTTTAAGCGAAACACCATTTCACTCGATGTTATATCGCGCTGTCAGGTAGCAAAGAACTTTGAATAACAGCTTCATAGAGCCAGTACATAGATAATGCTGAACTGAAGCTTGTTCTATGCTGAACTACTATAAAAGTGAGAATCCGGGTAAACCCTACAAGTACCCAACTGTGATGGGCTGATGCTGTCTTCATCACGCTGCTCGTACCTACCGTTGAATAACCAGATCCAACTGCTGGCGACACTGCCTCAGGCTTACTTTTTTTAAATAGCCAAATCACATCTATCAGATGTAAATACCTAAGATTTTACCTGCGTCGATACACACAGGGCTATAGATTTAACAGAGAGATCACTAGTATGTCGCTGGCCTAGAAAAACAATGGTCTTTTGTAGTTTTTTTTATTTGCATCTCGCCGAACTGGCCGGCGAGATAGGAACGCTTCAGCTAGAAGATTTGAAGGCCCACTTACAAAACATTAGAATCATGCATGTGTATAATAGAGTCTTTAGTAAATTATATTTCAAATTTATTGTTTATTCTTTATGACCTACAATGAAGCAGTATGCTAGAATGGGTTAAACTGGATTAAATCGTTGGTGTTACAAATTAAGTCTTAGGCTTTCGGCAGTGCAAAGGTCCTCCACAAGCCGAGCAAAACCAACTTACTGACTTGTGTGTAGCCAGCCTTGTAGTCTGAAGACTATCTTACAAGCACATAATCGCGTGCAAGTCTGTCAGATATCATCGCTCATAATAGCTTCGTTAAAACGTGATCGTTCCAGAAGCTTCTGTCAGGAGTGAGTGACGGTAATTCGTGTTAATTTCAAAAGTAGGTTGAACTAATAGCATGCGCGCCTATTAGGGTGTACTTACAGCTTAATAGTAGAAAGAAAGTAGCTTGCAAAAAATCGGTATAATGCATGCATAGCAAAAACTTAGCTCCAACCCAATGCAGCAGTTAGGGGTTAAAACTCGTGTTCAGTTCCGTAGAACTACGAGTAGGTTCAACTCATATCAACTTAAAGAAAAATATTATACAAATTCGTTATAGAGTTGTTGAAGTAATTTTTTTATTGAAATGTTGGCTTAACGTGCCCTCCGAAGGACGATAGCCATGATTTTTTTTCCACTAGTGGTCAATACACAAACCGACCTCGCCCGTCGTTGCTTAACTCTTTCGATCACATTGAATCGATGCGAGCTATTGGGCATGGACGCTACAAGACTTTTTCTTCAAGTTACTTTGTATTAAGGTTTACCAAATCTAAATGGGTGGAAAACTAATTAAAAGTCCCTAAGCCCGTTATTATTCGCCCTACATGTCTATAGCAACATTCTTTCGGTTTAATAACGATACATCGTACAACAATGAACATAAAGAGACCGGTAAAGCTCTTCCCACTCGGATTCTTTCTATCGTGGTATAAAGACGTCGCCGACGTCCGTGGTCGCATATAGGTAGGTAATGAAAAAGATTATTGTTTTACTTCTATCTTTGTATAACGTTAAGCGGTGCATCGTGAGAACAGAGATTGTGTGGAGAGGAATAACGCAGTCTATATTATTTTCTACAGTCGTTTATCGAACACGTCTAGATAGTTCTATACATATATCTATACTACTATACATACTAGGTACACCCGTACCGAACTACATAACACTCGTTCGGTAATAGCAGGTCTAGTGTCACATATAAGTTATATGTGTCCACATAGAATCGACGCGAGCCATTGAGCTATGAACGCTTCCTGCACTTAGCTACCTATATATTTAAAGCATTTCTGCTTCTACTATCTAACTCTACACAGTTTAAAACTTCATATTTTTGTACTTCTTTCTAGAGATAGCAGTATGATTGACACAGCGACTTCATTATAAGTTATTTTTATATATCTATAAAGATTTTCCCTACCATAATAAATACCTATTAGTAGTAAAAGGAAAAATACAAATAGATTTGTTCCTCTCCACATCTTCAATCTTCAATTCCTAAGCAGAAGAGGCATTCATTTCGTATTCTCGCCATTAATTATAATCCTTTGTCCACACTCCAGACCGTTACAATGTCCTCTGAGCTCAACCACAGATTATATAATAGCTTTGACTTTACTGACAATGCGATTGACATGGTCATGTCATCTGAAGAACGTGGGATGATGTCATCATAATTCCAAGCGAAGACAAATTATAGGATACAATTTTTTTGTCTACATCAAATCATTTAGTATTTATATCATTTCATTTCATTATTACAACATTTTCTTAACCTCCTTAAAGTTTCATTATATTGAATTATAATATTTGTTAGCTGTAATCATTGAGTTAAATATACTAGAGAAGCAAACCTCATCAGAATGCCTCAAATATAGCGTAACCACTTTTTAAACGCGACGACGTAGCTTTGAAATCACTAAACATTTGAATGTAAACATATATCTGTCTCACTTACACAAGTCAAAATAACAATACCGTCGCGTAGATTAGACAAAGATCGCAATATTAACATGCAATTACGGGAATCGGCGCGACAGGGTTGCCTACCCACGCGAAGTTTTACCCAATTTTATTAAGCCATAGAAAAGTTTTAATACTAAATTAAATTAACTTTAAAATATTTGAATTACATATGTAAATAGAATTTTGATGATCTGAAATTAATGAAATCATACTCCGCTTTATAACATATGTTTTGTATACAATTGCCTTTTAGACTCATTTTTGTAAGTTTGAGTAAATAATTTGCTTTCGTAATACAATCTTATTTTAAAATATTTGTAAATTATGGAATCTATGTTATACTAATATTATAAAGAGGAAACATTTGTGTGTAATGTTAAAACACAAAAACTACTGGGCTGATTTAAAAAAATCTTTCACCATTGGAAAGCTGCATCTTCACGTTCTGACATAGGCTATATAATAATATTATACATTTGTGTTTTTGAATGTATGTTTGTAATGTTTTCACACAAAAACTGCTGGACCGATTTCGAAAATTCTTTCACCATTATAAAGCTGCACCTTCACTGAGTAACATAGGCTATATTACATTTAAAAAAAAAAGGGATCCTTATAAAAATGCAATAATATTACCCAAGGTGTGAAAATTACCTAAAATATTCTTTACATCGCGTGCGCTGCGAAAACTATTGATGATAGAATAAAATAATGTACTTCGACTTTGCAGATCACATCATTATTTACAAAAAGTCGCGATACCATATGTCCAACTACTGTAGTTATGCCACTATAACTACTTTTTTACATTTTAAAAGTTGATAACAGTGCCGACAATAATCAAACCATTATTATTCATAACTTTGAATTAATCCATATCCCATTAAATATTATTATATTAAAGACCGTTTCAATACCTGATAAATACTTATTAAATTATTAAAATCCGAATAACGAATAAAAAGATATAACGAATTTAAAATGTCAATCTAAAGAAAATAATGCAATAATAAAATAATACGGTGTGGGTGGCGCCGCGCAGCGTAGTCTTAGATATATTACTTAAAAGATGAATAGAATTGATGAATTGCTTCATATTAGCAACAAATGTTTACAGTTGAATTAATTAATTAAAATGTAGGATATGTAGGTACTTTTCATCTCGGTGATTTCCACGAAAATGAAGTTCGAAGGACAAAATTCGATCGATAGTGTCTTTGAAGAGGGTGGTAACATAAGTGTAAACGAAACTATTGTTATGTCTAATTCCACGCGAGCGAAGCTGCGGGCGTCCACAAGTGTACTAATAAAATGGAATGATCAACTAGTATTGAGGATATGTGATCTCCCGGGTGTATCGCAAATTCTTTTAATATTTTGTAAGTAGCCAGCCTGTCTCTTTTCTCAATAATCGAATTATTTCCACCCACTTATCACGGCGTGTTGCATCTTTAGGTACACTGCAACGTTGTTATTATTAAAAAAAAATATATATATTCACTTATTCCATAATTTAAAATTCTCCCAGAATTGTGGGGATCTAAAATTGAGTTTTTAGTGGTCACACTGAACCTATATTTCAAAATCGTACAATTTATTTGTTTTATTGCGTTTTTACGTTGATGTAAACACAGAAACAATAAAATTACGTGTGGAAAGTAATTTTAGTGGACTTATTAAGTTTGTTTGTTTTTGTGATCTTGAATCGCACTTTTTCACTGTGCATTTGCCCATTTTGAAAATATTTTCTGTCAGTTCAACTCGGCCGGCGTCACACAGCCTACTGAACTGACGTTAGCTACGATTATGACCGTGGCCATAATTCCAGTGACAACGCTTTGGCGCGGTGATTACTAATCTAGTGGTAACATATATATCAATGGCTGTAATAGTTACCACCCATTAGTTAGGTTAATGAACATGAATTTCGAGATTTACTCACATATTACTCTACGGGCCATTCAGCGCTATCTGTAGTGACCTTACAGCTCTGGCTTCACAATTATAATATCCATATCATAGACAACTATTAATTGAGGTAAAGTTGTATTCTGTAATGAACTGGGCAGTAGCATCTACAATTATTTGTCAATGGTGCTTAGTAGTAGTAGTCCTTATCGAAGTTAGTAATAGACTACCTGATTCGAGATCGGATGGACATTATTATACGAAAAATATTTTCTCAATGCCTAGCTTACTACGACGACTAGTAATCTAAATTTAAATTACATAGTATATTTAATATGGAAAATGGTCGACGGCAACTGCCTATCATAGAACATCAGAATAATTGAAATCTTAACGTTGGCCGTAGTAACACCAAAGATGCTGAGTCAACGAAAGGCCTACTTTCAATTGTGTCCGATGAAGCGCATACAAAACCATGACAGAGGGCATTGTTTGTGTACCCTGCAGTTTATGGTCAACTTTAATTTACTGAGTGCTCATTGGCCTGTGACTTGTTGTCACTTGTGCACTGAATGAAAATTACGAGTATAATTAATACAATCCATCCATCGAATGTAATAAATTCATAATAAAATAATTAAAAACCTTTAATTTATTTTTAAAATTTTGGCTCTTTTTTGGTAATCCTGAGATAATTTCTAATCTAGGTTAGTAAATCGCATTAGTATCTCAGGCTATTTTTATTTTGTTTCAGTTTTAATTTACTTAATGTTTACTGGAAATATTACTTGTCTCTCGGTTTACCTAATGGTATCATTTACGAAAAAAACTAAATATATTGTTTTGTTTATCCTACTATCACATGTTTGAATATATTGTATTATACGTACAACAGATTATAAACATACAGACTCAGACCACGAAATTCACTTCAATTCAAATAACACGTAAAATTGAAGTAAGCATTTAACTACTGCGAATACATTAAACCACTCGGTTCAGTGGCGTTTCCGAATAACAATAAAGGTTACCGAATTATTGACTGAATGCAAATAAACACGAGTTTTAAATTGAAACGGAAGGCCATAAACAAATATGTTTATGGTTAGCAATATTCTTAATGAACATTTTTAATGACGGCCGGCTTGAACGGCGGTTATTTCAAATCGTTTTAATAGCGAGCGACACTACTTGACCCAGATTTAACAATACCTATGCATTGTTATGCTATGCTATGTTAACAGTTCCGAGTACCTATGCATTGTGTAAGAATCACATCGCAGAGCTTGAAAGATAATTATTAAAATATTAAATTACTAGCTTTCCCCGGGGCTACGTCCGCGTCTAATCGTTTTAAGTGCAGTCTAATCCTTTACCATCCAGGGATGCCGGATGTTTTAAACTATACAACGGCACACTACACCAAATATTACAATTAAGGTTCTGATCAAAATCTGTAGCGTCCATATCCCAATGGCTCGCGTCGATTAAATGTGATCGAAAGAGTTAAGCAACGACCGGCGCGGTTGGTTTGTGGATGCGTGACCGCTAGTGGCAAAATGTCATGGACGCTACCGTGCTTCGGAGGGCAGGTTATGCCATCGGTCCCGGTTGTTTTCAATGGTGGAAACAGTCGTTAAGGCTTGTCGCAGACCTTCGGGTGGCTTGAGAACATTCGACACTGGGTTGGCCACTAACCCCTCCACCAATCCGCATTGGAGCAGCGTGGTGGCAATATTTTATTCACACAAATATTCAAGTTACATTTTTTACTTGATTTTAAAATGTACCTATTATTTTTAAATTTAAACAAAATATGTGAACATTTTTAATGACTGGTGGTTGTTTACAGCACAGAGGGTTTTCGAGAAAGTATAATACTAAGGCCGTATAAGCTATTTATTTAGAAGCTTGACAAAATGCACAGTTAAATTCAGATAAAAAGTGATGCTCTATAAACACTTTTATATCTTTGATTTTATACAAAGTATATCAACTTGAACCTCACCTCAAGAATTTTGCAATATTCATCGGTAGGAAGCTCATAATCTTTTTCTAACGACCACTATCGCGTGGTCCTCAATATAATAATAGTCCTATTAAGTCCAACGTATTGCCTCTCAAGTGCCCTGCTAAATGGTCGCGTCAATATAATGGATGGAATCCTATGGAACCGAACAGATGCCATATGTACCTGGAATCACCACAATCTGTTTTGATCTTATCGGTCTTCTTAATCAGTTGTAGCATTTTGTACATCTACTAATTTCAGTTTATCTAGGATATATCTATTAAATGTAAGACTCAGTAATAGTGTGTATATTTAGTGGCAATGATAATTTTTTTCTTAAAAATGTAACAAATCTAATAAATAAAAATAATAAGGGCTGTAAACATGTTTAAAGTGTTTCTATACTAATATTATAGAGGAAACATTGTTTGCAATGTTTTCACACAAAATCTACTGGACCGATTTCAAGAATTCTTTCACCATTAGAAAGCTGCATGTTCACTGAGTGACATAGACTATATAATATTACTAGGTGTAAACGAAACTATTATTACCTACGTCAAATTCCACGCGAGCGAAGCTGCGGGCGTCCACTAGTATTAGTATATAAAAAATGTTAATTTTATGAAATGTTTATAAAATATTACAAAATAAGTTTATTTTATAAAGTGTATTACATATATTATAAAATAAACTATTTATTTGTTTAGGTGTTTATATAATGGAAGGAAAAAGTTGGATTGGATTGAGAGGAGAGACTGCCTCGCCTCGTGACTGCTAGGCTTTTTTTGACTTTTGTAGCTTTAGTAGCTCGAAGCCTGGATTTGTGCAAGTGTATGACAGGAAGCTCACCAAATGATACCTAAATATTAATTGGGCATATTACTCACTTCTGCTTACCCAGTAGGGCAAATACAGCCGTGATATTATGTTATATTTATGTATAGAATATAAACAAAGATGGCCACAACAAAATTTAATAACATTTAAAACACAATAATAATTTTGGATTGTACTAAAAAACTTAAGTGACCGTTCATATTCAAACTTATTTCGAATTTGAATTTTCGAGTCGATCGAAGCGTTCTGAATTCGAAATTTTAACTGAAACAATTTCTAATCCTCTTTGTTTTGGGATACTCAAAAGTTGTTCAGTGTTTAGCCTCATCTCATCACATCGTTCGAGACAATATCCAGTTCGGATTGAACAAGCGATTGAACAAAGTACAAAACAAACGTTGACAATAACGTTGCAGAACAATTCGTGCGAAATTGTTTTCAATGGATTAAAGGACTTCGTCTAATACTTGTGACAATAGGCCTCAAGACTGTTTATATAGACTGTCATCCGCAAGAAACTCTCACAATGGTGCCCCGGTCTCTTTAAGCCAAAAATGGTATTTGCTTAATAACAATAGCGGTACGCATAGTATGAGCAGCGTGTCTGCAAATCATCCTTCATTCGGCTTGATAATGTTATAAGAAGGTTTCTTCGAGATATGACAGGAATATACTAAAATATACCATTTTCATTTGATTTATCAATAAATAGGTATTAGTTTTTAATATTTTAGGTATAGGGCTTAGTATAGTATTTAACTAAAAAAATGTCCAATCCAAACTATTTAAACTAACAGTAAAATAATATAAGACAGAACAGTTAGACAGTAAACATAGCTATAGAATTGATGTATTCCGCTTACGTGCTTTTCGGAGGGCACGCTAAGCCGTTGGTGAATATTTGACACTGGATTGTCCACTAAAACCGCCACCAATCTACATTGGAGCAACGTGGTGGAATATGGAGAACTCCCTCAGCTGTGAGAAAGGCCCGTGCCCAATACTGCCCACCAATGGGTTATCTTAGCTTTACAGATTTTCTGGAATTTTACCTGAAACACAATACATATTTCTTATGTATCTAGGTGGAACGTATCCAAGAACTACCTATATTACAGTTAAATATAGGTACTTGCAAGATTCGAAACATGAAAATAAAGAAAAATTACTCCACCGTTATTTTTCCATTATCGTCATAACCATAAAGGAGAGTACCCCCCGAAATCTAAAAAGGGATGTCGTTCACAATCTGTGGTCTGAGCGAGCAATTACGTAGGCAATGCTACGGTCTATCACTATACGCAGATAATCAAGATTTGGGACAGACTCAGTCATGTAATGACATCGTGATGCAGGTCCACAGGAATTTAAAGAACATGTCATACTAAACACGTTTTTAAGTTAAGCTGTGTTTCCTGTTTATTGGGCCCATTTTAATCGAAACGCTCCAATCGGCAGGCAATTGCTTACAAACATTATTAAAATGACGGCATAATATATTATGTAATGGTGGTGATACTTCCATAAGAAAAATCTGGATACAACCACAGCACATAACCAAAAATGTTCGGTATAGGGCACCTAAAGACAAAATTGTTTTATAAGAACTATATTATGGTTTTCGTATCGTATCTATCTCACAGTACACAATATCATCATAGCATAGTATAATGATATAACTTTCCTCATTCCTCTTAAAAGCTTTATTATTTTACACGAATTCTTTGTAGCAGTTTATCAAAATACAATGTTTTCTACTTTTATCATACAATTATCATCCTTGGACTTTGTTATTACCGAGAACATGCTACTTATTAATTAATTTAACAGATCATTAACTTACCTCAATAAAGTTACCTTAAATCTAGTAGGGGAAAGTAACCAAATGTGGAATAGTATCCCAAATACGGAATCTAATCTGTATTGCGGTAGGACATACGACAAAATTCCATACTAGGGGTACTATTCCGTATTTGGTTAGTTTCCTGTATCGTTTATTCGTCGCCTATAAGACCACTCGGTCATAACGCTCAGTAAGTTTTTAGGCCATTATCGTGATTATGATCAGCGAACAAGCCACACACGATGAGTGTCCTTATGAGCAATTAATGTTGGAACGAGAGTTTTATCGTCACCGTGTTTTGAGAATTAGGGCTATTTTTAGGGTTGAATGTGATGGTAAAGTCACGTCATGTTAAATGCTTAAGCTACGTTAACCATTGAGGCGGAAGACTTTGGATACACTTTTTATAAATGTGTCAGTTAAAAGATACATATTCATTTTATTACTTCATAAACTGATTACTGTGGATGCAAATAGGGATATCCTAATATCCATCTATTCATAAACATCATTCTATAGTAGACCTCATGAGAAGAATTTTAATGTCTATTAAAAAAATCGAACGCATGATTTTGATAATTAATTCCCATCATAATCCAATGAGCAGAAAGTGAGAGATGTTTTTGGCCGCGTTTGGCTTTTTATAGGCACGGTCGGGTAGTTGACCGCTTAGTGAGGGTAGCAGCTAATAGTATATTATAGGTACATGTCTTGTTTAATCTTAAATTTCCTCTTACTACATACATACGGTATTTCATTCACATCCCACCAATTTAGGAGCTGTATTCAACCGTTGAGCACAACGGCCATATATCTCCGCAAGCGACGGAATTACGCACAATTTTATGCAATACCTCAGATGTCACCCGACTATGACGTCGATAAGATCAGGATGGGAGCAACCATTTGCCAACAGTCGCCGCCCGCTAAACATAATCGCTAGTCCAAACACGTGCGGCAAACAAAGATTTGTGTTGTGTTGCGACAAAAAACATTTTCTACCTCAAAAGTGAGTTTATCCGCTCTCAATCTCGAATCTGTTCGGCACACATTTGTAAGTCTTTGTGGCTCTTATCGTCCGGATTAATCACTGCAAGAAAAGCTTCGGGACCCGACCGCAATTTTTTTTCCGCTACCCTTAAATAAACTTCCTAAGGTTATATACAAAGATATTAATGTTGTTCTTAAATGTCCTCGCTGACAAGTATAGTCGAGGTGACGTGACGTACGAAACTTCAAAACTATTTCGAGTAATACGACTGAGTAAACATTTCATTTCCTGACGTTTCATTTTGTTGTAATAAAACCTGTAATAACATTACTTTCTTCTGAATATAAAATCGGTGCATTCGTACCTAGTAACATTTTAATAATACTTTTTATGTTAGCAGTGCAAAGGCGAACCAAAGGTCGACTGGCGATTGATTTTATTGTTAAATCTATAAGGATAGTGTTGTGACTTCGTCTCACGGTGGTGAGTGAGCTTGACTGGATTCGACTGCTGGCCGGTCTGGACAGATATTTTTTTCGTAAGTAGATAAATATTTTGCTCGGACCATTGATTAATTTAATTTATTTATTGATTAAATTAATTGATAATTATGTGTACCCGCATCACAGGCCGAGGTCTATGTGTGACTGTGTTAGCGTTTTATTTTCTCCTGTTGGGCCATCTTCTCGAAATGGAAAGGAATAGAACTTCATCATCATCACAACCCTTTCTTAGACCCACTGGTGGGCACGTGTCTCCTCTCAGAATGGGAGGGATTAGGCTTTAGTCCACCACTCTGGCCATGTGCGGATTGGCAGACTTCACATGCCTCCGAGAACATTATGATAAACTCTCAGGCATGCAGGTTTCCTCACGATGTGTACTTCACCGTTATAGCAAGTGACATATAATTTCTTAAACTTAGAACTCAGGGTGGCCTAATTGGCCAACTATGGAGTCCATCGAGCTGGCTCAGTATGGATTGAAGGAATTCTTATGCTGTCAACATTATTATTATTCCTAAGTTTTTTATAATACTTAACTTTCATTGGTGCGTTCCACTTGGATTTGAACCCAGACCCGTTAGTGTGAGAGGCGAGTTCGGTAGCCAGTAACAGTTACCAATAACAAATCAATTAAAGCTTAACTGACCAATATTGGCTACCATTACAACGATAGGCCACCTCAGTCGCTGGCCACTATGATTCAATAGTTCAATCTGTAGTTATATGTTTGTGTCTTGATTCTGTGGTTATTTGAAAAAACCATCTGCTGTTTAGTCTGTTACATTACACGCAGAAATGGGCGTGTGTTATTTATAGACTATTTTGGTTGTCCTATTATACGTGAATGAAACGAATCTTTTGTATAATTTGCGTTCTCATAACTTCTAATACAAAGGGCCTATAAAATATCTGCCCCCGTTGCAGCATGTTTTTGGTCTCTATTTTGTACCGTATGTCGTTTTTTTTTATCGAATCTCATTTGTATGTAATTTGACAGGGTATGTAATTCAATCCTTGGAAACTGGCTCAAACACAAACATACTATAGTAAGATCCAGTCAATGCAAACAAGTTAAAATAAATTAAAATAAAATATTATCTTTATGAAAGTTCTTCTTAAAGTTTTCGAAGGAATGTGAACTAATGTGAAGTCTGCCAATTCGAACTTGGCCAGCAAGATGCTCTTACCCGTCCAATTCCAAGAGGAGACCCGAGTCCAAACGTGGGACACAGAAAGGGTTGTTGTGGTAGTGGTGATTAAAATATTACTGCACTTATTTTGTACATTATTTATATCTTCGTTGTACACTTTTGCCGGGCAAAATTACTATGTATTTATTTTGTACTTCTAGATAATGGGTATAATATCATCTTCCTATTTATTGACGCTATATAGGCCGGTAAGATCAACTGCATAAAATTAAAAAAAAAATCATATTAAGTCGGTATTGAAATTTGTTTATTTTTTGTGTAGGTACGTACTCTTATATTAAAATGAGTTGACAAGATTTTGGGGACGGAACACAGACATTTAAAGTTTTGGCGTTTTAATTTGTCCATTGATAGTTAATAGTACTTTCCACCAATCCGCATTGGAGCAGCTTGGTGGAGTATGCTCTAGACCTCCCGCAGATTTTTTCTGTGGGGGATACCTGGGCCCAGCAGTGGGACCGTGGGACGTCTACGGCTTGGCAGCAAGCAAGTATTGTAGTAATAAATGGAAAAAAGATTATCAATTTCCGATTGCCCGTGGTGGCTCAATAAATATTTTCTATGCGTTGCTAAGTTGACCGTGAACACAACAATAATGAACTCGTACGAATTTCACTTCGACGGGCCAGTGCTGTGATGCAGTACTCGTATAATGGTTATTTGCCATGCCTTTGTCACCGTAGGCTGAATGGATCGAGGTGGGCGCGCCATTGTTCTGTGGCCCGAATCTATGTAGGTACGCCTAGCGAATAGTGATGAATTATCAACTGTTTTAGGTATCGATGATAAATAATATCGACATTTCATGTCGCATCTGCAAGGTATTAGTAATTAAAGTATCTATTATTACTTATTGATTTTTTTAGCTACTCCACAGATTAACAATTATCAAAATCTAGCTTCACCCGCAGAATGGTAGATAATAATCCGAGATACTCATCAATCGATTAAAAATCGATCGATAGTTAACTATCTATTTATAATTGAACGATTTTCCAGGATCTAAAAAATCCTATGTCACTTCTAGCCGTATACCTACTACATCTATGCAAAAATCAATTTCGATACACAATTCTGTAGAGAAGTAGGACAAACCAACAGGTAAACAATAAATCATATACCATAAAAAATTGCTTATATCAGTCTCCAGGTCCATTACATATTATATGTAAACACATTTTCCAATTTATATGTTAGTTAGGATTAGAAATAACATAAATCGATAATTTGGTAGTAGAGTGGTGGATCACGTCACTACCCTTCACTCAAATGTTCCCAAGTTTTTTGTGCAACCCTGAGGGATTACTGAACAATAACTTGCGTACGCGCAGCCCACACATCTGACAAGGAGAGTTTTTGCGCACTTAATGGGATTCCGCAATTTATTGTTAAATGCTATTATAAATAAACGATTTCGATTTTATACGCTGATGATTATGTTAGCATATATTTTTATAGAATAGATCTTCTGAAAATGCTTCATTGTTAAGTGAGTTGCGTAGTTTCTCTTTAGATTTATTAATTTAGTGTGAATGTTTGTGTTTGGTAGATCATTGACAGTTCATTCATGAAAAAATATTTTTAACACAGTTGCTCAAAAAGTGGCGTATTACAGGGACGTATAGCGTTCGGGAAGTGAGCTATTACACACTCGTGCTTTTTCTTTACCTTTTCCGAACTCGTGCGTTCTCTTTCCCAACTGTCAAAATAATGTCTATTAAAAAGAAAAAACCAACCACGAAGTTTTTACTAAAAAAAAATTCATAGAAGTTTTAATGATTCATGCAAATATTTCTAAAAAGAAGCTACTAATTTGTTTCAATATCAGATTTAATGATTCGATTCAATGAGTTAGGTTAGGTTTCACTTCATTTCATCGCATTAAATTTCATGTCAATAAAAAAATTCTACTGAAGACTTGGCTGTATGGGCATAGTTCCCTTTGCCTTCCCAGAATGGGTGAAGAAAACAAAAAAAAATCTCTGCAATACTCTGTATTCTTTTACGGTTGGCGCCATTTTCCAAAAATGTTCTTTGCGAGTTTAGTTTGTGTTTTTACTATTTTATTAAATTGCTTCATTTTTTCGCAACTGTATTAAAAATAGTTGTTCAGTACACGTGCGGAACCGTCATTGCAACTTGTTCCGACTGTCAACCCTCGCCTTCGGCTCGGGTAGACATTTGTCGGAACTCTTTGCAATGACAGGCTTTCCGCACTTGTAGCGAAATATACTATTTTAATACAGTTGCTCAAAAAGTGGCATATTACAGGGACGTATAGCGTTCGGGAAGTGAGCTATTACGCACTCGTGCTTTTTCTTTACCTTTTCCGAACTCGTGCGTTCTCTTTCCCAACTGTCAAAATAATGTATATTAAAAAGAAAAAACCAACCACGAAGTTTTTACTAAAAAAAAAATTCATAGAAGTTTTTATGATTCATGCAAATATTTCTAAAAAGAAGCTACTAATTTGTTTCAATATCAGATTTAATGATTGGTTCAATGAGTTAGGTTAGGTTTCATTTCATTTCATCTCATTAAATTTCATGTCAATAAAAAAATTCTACTAAAGACTTGGCTGTATGGGCATAGTTCCCTTTGCCTACCCAGAATGGGTGAAGAAAACAAAAAAAAATCTCTGCAATACTCTGTATTCTATAACGGTTCAAACGGTTGCCGCCATTTTCCAAAAATGTTCTTTGCGAGTTTAGTTTGTGTTTTTATTATTTTATTAAATTGCTTCATTTTTTCGCAACTGTATTAAAAATAGTTGTTCAGTACACGTGCGGAACCGTCATTGCAACTTGTTCCGACTGTCAACCCTCGCCTTCGGCTCGGGTAGACATTTGTCGGAACTCTTTGCAATGACAGGCTTTCCGCACTTGTAGTGAAATATACTATTTTAATACAGTTGCTCAAAAAGTGGCATATTACAGGGACGTATAGCGTTCGGGAAGTGAGCTATTACACACTCGTGCTTTTTCTTTACCTTTTCCGAACTCGTGCGTTTTCTTTCCCAACTGTCAAAATAATGTCTATTAAAAAGAAAAAACCAACCACGAAGTTTTTACTAAAAAAAATTAATAGAAGTTTTTATGATTCATGCAAATATTTCTTAAAAGAAGCTACTAATTTGTTTCAATATCAGATTTAATGATTTGATTCAATTAGTTAGGTTAGGTTTCATTTCATTTCATCTCATTAAATTTCATGTCAATAAAAAAAATCTACTGAAGACTTGGCTGTATGGGCATAGTTCCCTTTGCCTACCCAGATTGGGTGAAGAAAACAAAAAAAAATCTCTGCAATACTCTGTATTCTTTTACGGCTGGCGCCATTTTCCAAAAATGTTCTTTGCGAGTTTAGTTTGTGTTTTTATTATTTTATCAAATTGCGTCATTTTTTCGCAACTGTATTAAAAATAGTTGTTCAGTACACGTGCGGAAGCGTCATTGCAACTTGTTCCGACTGTCAACCCTCGCCTTCGGCTCGGGTAGACATTTGTCGGAACTCTTTGCAATGACAGGCTTTCCGCACTTGTAATGAAATATACTATTCCCTAAAAGTAGTAGGTAAACAAGCAGAATACGGGTGGCAATATTAGTAATACATAGTTGTGTTAATTGCCTTGTAGAAATAAACTGCCGCCCTGACTGAGAATATTTACATGAATAAACGAATCAATCCGCATTGGAGCAGTGTGGTTGAGCTTCCTCAACTGTGGGAGGGACCTGTGCCCACGGACGAATTACTATTATTTCTGATTTTTGTAGTTTTGAAGTCGGTTATTTGATATTTTAGTATCGTTATATTCTTTCTTGTACTGATGCTATAAAATGTTGTTCAGGCGTTAAGATATAATCAATCACAAACGTGACAATTTATTCTTTTAGGTAAGTACTAAAAATGGTATCATTTATACAATTTTCTATATTGCTTCAAAGTAATGAAAAGTAATCAAACTTAAATCTGAATAATGAGTTGCATATTATTTTGTACTACTTCGCGGCCTCAGGGCGAAACGTAGCAGTTGTGACAATTTTTGATTCGTTAGTAGACTGTATGGCTTTGTAGTTCTGCCGCTCACTGATAGATGGCGGTATGTAGGCTGTAAAATGTTTCGGGCTTTAGACGTTTTAGGTTTGTGTATACGCGAATGATGAGATAAACCGATTCAATACCTTTAGAAATTAAGTACCTATTGCAATATTCAGGGCACAACAACGTTCTTCAAACTTAAATTTAAAATAGTTTAATTTAATTTTTAAACTTAAATTTTAAGTTACAAAAACCCAACCTAATATTTTTGACTCAAGCCGTGGATTGAACCCAGGACCTGTAGCTTAGCAGTCGCGATTTCGACCACTAGATCAATGATACAGATAAGCGGTCACATTTTATAAATCAAATGCATTAGATAATAATATACAGTTTAGTTAAGTACACTTTTAGAGCGGATACTAATATTATTTATTTACATCGAGGCGTGACGTAGCAACAGGTTGTCCATGGACTGAAGGAGGTAACCATTAAGACCATATAAGTGGCCTTATGCACGTCATACTGAGAGACCATAAAAATAATATTGCTAGAACGTGTAACTTTCCTAGTGCATAGGTACTTATTGCGCGGTTACTTCTCGAATATGTCGCCAAATAATGTCGAACATGATAAGCTCTCTTGGCAACGCTTTCTTAGTCTCACTATTGGGCATTTTTCTCCTCTCGTAATGGGAGTAGTTAGACCATCCCGTAGTCCATTGACTACGCTACGTTTCGTGAGAGAGATGAATAACTGTGACGTCTATGGTTAATGTAATTAGTTAAAACCGTTTTACCGACTGCCTAAAACGTCAATACGTACCGTATATTATATGGACTACTATGTGTAGCGTCCATAGCCCAATGGCTCGCGTCGATTTAATGTGATCGAAAGAGTTAAGCAACGACGGGCGCGGTCGGTTTAGGGTGGGTGACCGCTAGTGGCAAAATTTCATGGACTTTTCGTGCCCTCCGAAGCCGTGCTTCGGAGGGCACGAAAAGTCCATGTACGTAAAGTCGTACGTAAAGTCGTCGGCCCGGCTGTTTTCAATGGTGGAAACAGTCGTTAAGCCTTATCGAAGGCCTTCTGGTGACTTAAGAATATTCGATACTGGGTTGGCCACTAACCCCTCCACCAATCCACATTGGACCAGCGTGGTGGAGTATGCTCTAGAACTCCCGCAACTGTGTCTGTGGGGGTGACCCGTGCCCAGCAGTGGGACGTCTATGGGTCGCAGCAAATTACGATTATATGGACTACATTGGAAACTAAATGTCGCAATTTCTGTCTGTTGGAAATATTTTTTCGGAAGAGCGTGGTGGCCATCTCTGTCCTACTTAGGACAGGATTCTTACTAAAAATAAGGTAAGTGTGACCAATTTAGAACTCTTACTAACAATTTAGAAAGTGTACTTGCACTAATAAAAAATACTTCATAGAGTAACCAACTAACTGTACAAGCAGTGGATGCTGCCCACATTTTACTTCTATGCCAACAGCATGTCCGACAGTAAACCTCAAATTATAGGTACTAAGTTAGCCTTTGTATCGAGCATTACATCACCAAGATTTTAAACTAAACTATAGTTCTACCCCTCCCACAGCGCCATACAGAAAGTTAATTTAATTAAAATTCTTACATAAAGATGAAACTTTATACGGTTTACACGATAACGTCGCTCGATGTAAATTTCGTCGGCCAAATTCGGCTAAAATCTGATAAAACTCGATCCATTTTGTTCAAACTTCCCTTTTATCTCAGGATAGGAGCTTGCCTTCGTCTTCAAATTTGTGTACGTTTATCTGAACTTAAGTTCGCTAAATTCTATTTGTATTCAATCTTTCAACGGTCCTGTACAAGGTTGATAAGGAGCCTAAATTTTTCCAATTTTATCGCAGCCTCTCTTACATTTCATTTGGTTTTATATCCTACAGTATTCATTTGCTACTTATTCCTCGGTAGTAGTCTCCAGTATGCCAGTGGGCAGGTAGGAAATAATACTTATTTGACTAAAACTATTGCCATCTTGCCTTGATTCTTACTTTAGTCACGAATATTTTTCGAGTTAGTCACTATAGTGGGTAAATAGAAAAATAGAATCGGAGTGAAGTGCGGATTGATAAAGTGAAGTGAAGTCTTCATATGAGAACATAATACTTACCTCAAGAACTCTTCGAAATGCATGTTTCTATAAGTAGTTTTCCTTCATTTATATACAGTAGGTACCTATATTTATACCATTACCACAGAATACTTAATAGTACAAGTACATTACCTAGCCTTAAGGAGTTATACTCTATGCTCATCGACAGGTAATTAGTCAGTAGCGCGATATCTGATTTTCTGACTTTTAACCTGGTTTGGGCTTTTAATGTTTTTTTTTTTTTAAACGCACTACTATTTAACGTACGTATGAGTACCAGAAGATGATCCTTCTGGAATGAATATAGTTACTTGGTTATAGTTTTTAGGGTTAGTAGTTTTTAGGAAGGGTGGGTGTAATTTTTCCTTGGTCAATTCATAATATCCAAAAGGACAAATAAAATATGTGGATATTGATGAGTACACAGGTACTTTTTTATTTTATGCTACACAAGCCTCGTTTCATCTGTCAATGAATGACACATTGTCAAAAAAACTTTCGCATATACAGGTAGGTATCATCAACCTGTTTGGAACCAATAAAAACACATAAGTCACCTTCAAAATATTTACTTTACATACCTTAACGACCTCTGGTTCAAGTACCTATGTAAATTTTTATACATAAATCCATGTAAACCATGAGCAGCCAAATCAAGATCAAGTCTGGTATAAGACTCCTTACACCAGACATGAGTAGGTAACATAAAGTAAGGCTGATAGGCTGATTAGGTTTATGAATAAAACATCATAAAACCCATAATATTTGTATGAAACAACATTAATTTTTTGTGTGTATGTACAACAACTCTGTGACACAGAAATAAACAAGTGTAAAATATTGCAACAATTTTACTACTTAGTTTAATTTCACAACACTAATTTTAATAATTAACTTAAATGTACCTCGTTTTACACAAATTATTTTATTACGAGGAAATGTACACGACCTTGCATTGTCATGCGTGCTAGGCAGTTAAATCACAATTGTGGTGGCAAAAATCGTTATTGTAGAAAAAATTGTTGAGCCAGAATCCTTCGAGTGGCTTAAAAACTTCTGGCAGTCAGGGTGACTACTAACCGGAGGGGTTAAATCAGAAATCGGGCCAATCAGAAAGAAAGAAAGAAATCTTTATTCGCTAGTACTTATGTTACAATTTTATATAGGTACATACATTTTCAACACACTTCATAATAGGTAACTTAGTACCTACTAAAACGAAAAGGATCCTGCTCAGCATATGCTGGACCAAGACCAACCAAACCAGCACTGATCTTCCTCACGGTCCGTATCAGTACTGGAACACTTATTTACAATTGTTAAAAGTACGAGTAGGTGCTATAATGATTTAGGAAAATTACAAGGTAAGGCTAATGTCACCAAGACAAAGTCACTATACTATGTTATCTAAAGGTATATAATTATAATTTGGTTGTATTGTTTGTATCTCGACTTTTTGACAGAAAGGTTATATACAAAAGTATCTTCAATACACTTAAATATCTGAAACATTGCAACTTCAACTCGGATACTTTACGATTACAATATTTTATGTTTCTATGGACATATTTGCGTTGTTAATTATTAAATTTAAATATAAACCCGCGGTAGGCCTAATCCCGTGTTGCGGGTGGTAGATACACACAGAAAATAATATAATTTAACATAATATTTGCCCCGGCCGGGATTCGAATCCGGGACCCGCGGTACGGCAGATACCACTCACGAACGCGCCACCGAGTCGTCATGTCATTGTTATTATTATGTTATTTATGTAGCTACAAAGCAATGAGGTGTAAAGCTCTCCAGAACTTCTCAATTGTGAATAGGAATGCACGCTCTGTACTTCTAAAGGAATTGTAATTAATTGGAAAGTCAATATAGATTATAGAGTAACGTGGACGGACTGGACTACAATTGAGAATCTTCCTTATCCATCATTTTTACCCTTAAACGTCCCACTGCTGGATTATTATTATATTATTATTAAGTACATCTTATTTTATTTCTAATGATACAAATTTTTTTAAAGCTAACCTTAGTGTAAGTCTTATCTGTTTACAAGTGCGGAAAGATGTGATAAAAAATAGTATAACCAGTCCAATTATGCTTAATTTTGTTAGCGTTGCCGGTAATAAAGTCCAGTTCTCATTATATAAGCTGTACGACGCTTATTTAATGTTTAGTTGTTGAAGAGACAAACAAAATGGTGTACCGAAAGCTTATCGTGATCGCGGTGTTGGCAATTTATTGTCTCTCCAGTGCTAGTTCAGGTAATTTCATCCAAAGTCTTCCTTTTTTTCAACCCCTTCAAAACGTTGGATTAATTCGAAACTTTGCACACTTTTCAAGGACCGATGTCAATGCAATAATTTAAAATAAAAAAGTCTACATTTTAGTTATCCATAAAAGCGTGTTTTTTTGTTTTTTTTTTTAAATGATGTATAAAATCAATTTACGCAAAATATTAAAGCAAAATTCAAAGTATGTGATCTAATATGAGGTTTGAGATATATTTATTCCCATAAGAATTACATTCACTTACATGAGAATACTTAATAATAATTTCTAATAGTTTACAAAACTGGGATCGTGTTTAATTTTTCTTGACTCGGAACATTAAATTAGTAAATTTTTTGGGATTAGTGCCTACTATATTACAAAATATTAGGCTTAGGACGACAGCTATCTGTGATAACGACGATCTTTTTCAAACATGTTCATTCGCTTATTACAGGATTAGTAACAAAATGCAAGTCAGACGACTTGGCATGTCTGAAAGAGTCTACACAAGCTTTCATCCCTACCTTCGCTGCTGGCCTTAAAGAGCATAACATCAAACCCCTGGACCCTCTCAACTTTAAGAGGATTGACGCAAGCTCGCCCAATCTCAAGCTGATTCTAACTGATATCACTATCACGGGACTCAAAAACTGTATTGCACAGAATGTCAAGTAAGTTTGAAAATAAAGTACCTACCTAGGTACCCTACCCTATATATAGGGTAATATAGGGTACCTACCTAGGTACCCTATATAATATATACCTATATACCTAGGAATATATTTTCCTAAAAAACGTCGACTAGGTACGTACTTATGATATTTTCAGGTCAAACAAAAAAAATCAATTTATAAAAACAGGATAAACAAATGTATTTTTCAAGTAAAACGAATAAAAATATTTTACTACGTACATACTACTTGAACAATTAATTGTAAAAAGAAAATACATATAAATAGGTGGTGTTTTCTGACATTAATAGGAACAAGTATTTGTTAAAATAAAATACATATTAATATTTGGTATTGTCTGACATTAGTAGGCGTCCGTAGATTAAATAAAAACAATAGATAATTAATTTTATAAAAGCCAATTTTTTTGCTAAAATGAGGACGTACAAATTAAAACAATTAGCTAACGAAGCATTTTTTATTTACAGTCGTGACAAGGCCAAGAACCAATTATCTGTTACCTTGATTTGTTCTGGAAAAATAGAGGGTCAGTACGAAATGGATGGACAGTTGCTGATCCTGCCTTTAACTGGAAAAGGCCCAATCCATAGCACGTTGAGTAAGTAACTTAAGAGGATATCAGTCGACCGTCACTTTTGAAGAATAGGTTTTTACCAAAAATATTGCCGTCGCGCTGAGCCCCTTAGCGTGCGATAGAGAGAAGTGCAGTCTTGAACTGATTTTACCTACGTAAAATTAAGAAAATCGTCCTTTCGTAATCCCCTGTTTCCTCCTCGAAATCTAGACCGATTTCAATATTTCTTTCAGTTAAAATGTAGAACAGGGTCTAAGCTATGCCCGTACGTTTTGCTTTTTTGGGATATGTTAGTAATTACCAGTTTGCTTGATGTTTGAAAATGTATGTAAAAAAAGATTTTTTTTGATTTTAAATGATTTTTTTTCTCTTCTATTAATCAAATTATGAAAAAAAACAAAACGTACAGTCATGGCAGAGGTACGTATAAATCGTATGGTATTTTTTTCTCTACTGTAACTTCTTTATCCTAGGAGGAAACAGGGGACTACGTTTGTATGGAAAAAGTGTCGACTTGTTCGCTTGTGATATCCCCTTAAGTGTGACGAAACTCGTAGTTAAAATAAAAAATTGTTTTTATGTAATTATATTACGAAATTATCATAGAAGACCGAAGAATATGCTATTCAAGAATAAATATTAGTTGCAAAAAAGTCAATAACGCCAATGAACGTAGAAACAAAACAAAGTAGGAAAATGCATTTGGCAATAAAATTTTCAAAACTCTTTATAATTACCAGCAAAATTCTATGAATTCTAAAGAAAGGCCTTTTATATAGACACAAAACTAAAATGTTTAATTTTTTTAGGCAAACTTGAAATTAGCATCGTAGCAGAGATGGGAGAAATAAATAAAAACAGTGTGACCTATTGGGATATCAAGTCATGGAAACATTCTTTTACATTGAAGGATAAGTCAACGGTGGTATTTGAGAATCTGTTTGATGGAAACGAAGTACTGGGTAAGGGCATATCCTTTATTTATTTATTATAAGATTTAGACAACTCAAAACATTGAGGGCCAATTATATTAAATTAATTAGTTCAACTTCAATCAATTTCCAGATATGAGAGTCCTATTATAATAAGAAATTATGTTAAAGCTTATGGGTGATAGATGGTAAGGCCTCCTTACGCTGGATTTCAATAACATATCTACAGATAGATTTGTATATCGGAGATAGAAATTAGACACATTTTATATGGGACTTATGTCAAATTTCTATCTCCGATAGCCAAATCTATCCATAGATAGGTTATTGAAATCCAGCGTTAGCTAATTAGTCACTAATGCTGGATTTCAATAACCTATCTACGGATTGATTTGGCTATCGGAGATAGAAATGTGACACATTTTATATGGAACTTATGTCAAATTTCTATCTCCGATAGCCAATTCTATCCGTAGATAGGTTATTGAAATCCAGCATAAGTGACGCCTTAGAGCCGATTTCGGCTACAGCGACGCTTATGGACTCTTCGATAGTCTTTTTTTAGGAGCATAACAGTTGAGCACTCTGATTTCTCTGAAGTGTTTACACAAGTAAGAGTACAATACTATTTGGCATTAGTACGCCCGCGTAGGTTTTTTTACACGATTACACCATCTATTTGTTGGGGATTCCAGCAGGTGGAAAAAGCTTTACTCCGTCTTATATTTCATATATCAAGTTCAAAGTCCCTTGTCGATAATGAAGCTTCTCTATTCGGTCTTATTCGTTGCTATGTACGGCACAAGAAAAACATACAGTTGAATTGAGAACCTCCTCCTTTTTTTGGAAGTCGGTTGATAATTTAACCAAACTAAACTATACAATGTAAAAAGGACTGCCTGCCCTAAAGCCTCTAGTATTCTTAAGCTCGACGTCTAAGCTAGAAGTCCTGGGTTCGATCCTTCAGGTCGGGCAATTTATATCTATTGGGTTTTTCTAACACAAATTTCTCAGTATTAGCTCGGAGTCTGGAATTACCTGTCAATTTTTCAATTTCAATTTCAATAGCCTTTATTAACAATTAACTTAAACTAAATACAATTTTTGAAAGTAGGTATAATCAGACATCGGTAATTTAATTGTTATGCTTTTCAGCATAGGCCTTACATTAGGCATACCTGTTAATACCTAGTAATAATTATGTTATGTAAAGAAATATATTGTTTAATTTTTATTTATTCCAGCCAAAGCTGCCAATGACGTTATATCGGAAAGTGGCAACGACATTATCATGGAAGTCGGCCCTGCAGTCTTGGACATCGTCATCAATGAAGTAGTAAAGGACGTCACTAAATTCTTCCACAGCGTCCCTGCCAGTGAACTCCTCATCGATTAAATCTATTTCGGTAAATGAGTGAAGATAATGACATAGAAAAATCTGAATAAATGCCTAAAGTAGGATATTAGATAAATAAAACCAATGTGATCCGTAACAACGAAATATTTTCAACAAATCGAAATGTTATCCTACACTTTAAATTTGGATTTTCGTTCAGTTAATAAAATAAATTATTTTATCATATTCATTACTTTATTGAAAAATGCCCATGGCGCTGAAAGTGATAAGAAGAAGTTTCATTTACATTGTTAGGCTAATTTTTATTTTATTTAGTGGGGTATTATTTTAATAATTTGTGTAAATTTTGTAACTCAAAGGTTTTTGTTTTCTTCCATAACCAAGAAGTCAATTAGGCCCGGTAAGTAGCCAAATCTAGCAAATCAAGATCATCTTAGACAAAATACACACACCTTAGAGTGTTGAACAAAATAATGAATAAACTTCATCATATTTCCGAGAATGTAATTATTTCAAATACTACACGTTGGTATTATTTTTACTCTTTAAAAAAATCGCAAAATAAGGTTTAAAAAAAATGCCTCTCAACAGTTTTATCTCTCATATTTGAAGACTTACTAGTATAATACCATAAAATTTAAATTACTTATTTTATGCTAAATAAAGTAAAGTTGAAATCAAATTTTGTAATATATTTTATTACTTAAATTTTAAATACAAAATTGTTATTTCCTGTATTAAAAGTAGCCTATGCCACTCCCCAAGGCCGACACTACATCTAAATAACAAACCAACAAAAAATCGGTTGAAAATCGAATAATCATTACAGGTTTTTGTTTATTTTTACAATTTCCCGAATAAAAGTAGCCTATGTCAGTCTCCTATGTTTGCGCCTGTAAAGTGTGTATCAACATCATCATTCGGACTATATTTAATGCGTCTATAAATTGTGTGACAGCACCTTAATTCGGACTATGTAATCTGTGCAAAAAACTTAAATGACAAGTGACATGTAAAACTGCTTATTCATTATCTCAAATTCGAATCTTCCAACGAGCCAACGAGTCAAGTTACATACAAGTACAAGTGAAATCAAGAAAGAAACTTCTATCAGCTCCACCCACCGCGAAGAGGTACTAAAGAACAAAAATCAGCGTGCATTTGGGCTCAAGCTCAAACATCCTACACTTAACTACATCTATGCTAAAAGTCACATCGATCCATCCGTTCTGGTGGAGAAGAACAACAAACCAACGCACACACTTTCCCATTTATGTATTACTAGTGGACGCCCGCAGCTTCGCTCGCGTAGAATTAGACCCATTAACGACGTCAACCCGTCTAACGACTTCAAAAACGGCAAAAAAAAAATTTCATTGAAATAATGTAGGTGGTATATACGAAAAACTTTTATACCTACTAACTTTGCACCCCCTTTTTACCCCCCATTAAGAGATGATTTTCGAAACTCAATAAAAAACCTTCATAAGTACTGAATTTCATTCGAATAACATCAAAAACGGCAAAGTTTCATACTAACTTTGCACCCCCGTTTGACCCCCTTAGGGGGTGAATTTTCAAAAATCCTTTCTTAGTGCTCCCCTACGTTATAAAAGGAACCCCTGTGCAAAATTTCAAGTTTCTAGCCCTTATAGTTTAGGCCCTGCGTTGATATGTCAGTCAGTCAGTCAGTCAGTCAGTCAGTCAGTCAGTCAGTCAGTCAGTCAGTCAGTCAGTCAGTCAGTCAGTCAGTCAGTCACCTTCTCATTTTATATATATAGATTAAGGATTATACGTAGGTACTCGTATTGTATTGTAGGTCTCTCCCATTCTGAGAGGAGACCCGTGCACAACGGCGGGACAAAGAAATGGTTGTGGTGGTATGCATAACAACGATGGAATTCTATATAATGTTTTTGTTTGACTTGCCCACTTTATCTGGTAATTTTCTAGGTACCCACTTATTCAAAGTGACTTTAGTAATCTAAATTGTAATTTATCAGTGTTAATATACTAATAAATTACAAGCTATAACGACTAAGCCGTTAAAAATGATCGTTAAGTGGTTAATAGTGTTGGCTTATTTTATTAAATAATGTGCGCCGTGCCCGAAGCGAGTGCGTCACTCCTGAATATTGTCATCGTAATTGATCGAAACTTTTTTTAATTGTTTTTAAAGAACCCGTTCGTTATTCAAGGGCTGCGATTATTAAATCAACACTTACCTTACTATTACTAAAAAAAATCAATTTGATTAAATCGTTCACATAATTTCAATCGAACTTCACAGAGTTTGTTTGATGGTTAACTATATTGTAACTAAACCAATATTATGGTATAACTTAAAAACATAAAATTATCTGTTAGTCCATGATATATTCTTATTACCAGAAGTAAAAAACAAACCCAAACAAAGTTTACCCGCTTTTTTACTTTGTTTTAATGGCTTGTTATTTATGTAAGTTTGTTTATGGTTCTATTATGTAAGTGTAGATTATATCATCTTAATTGGCTGTGGAGTTTTTACCTAAAACTCCCTAAACTTATAGACGGCGGAAGTATTTTTGATCAGAACTAGTCTACCTCTTTCCGACTGTAATTACTATGTCCATATTTTTTCTTCTGTGAGGTTAGACTTGAGCGTGTAAGGTACCTACTATCTTATAGCAAAATTATAAAAAGCATTAAAATATTTTGAAATTCTCGTTAATTAAGTCGCCTGTTTGTATATTAGTAGGTAATCAAAAAATACCAAAAAATACTAAATTATAGCTATACTTCAGTTAAGTAAATAGGTCGTAGCTGGGCACGGGTCTCCCCCACAGACACAGCAGCGGGAGTTCAAGAGCATACTGCACCACGCTGCTCCAATGCGGATTGGTGGAGGATACTAAATCAGATACGAAATTATTTGTTTGTGTATATTCAATTATAGATCCTTTAAAGTTATATGTACCTATATATCATTTTACGATCTATCACGTAATGTAAATCCTTAATCAGAATAATAAAATTAATAATATACTTTATACTGTTTGTGGTTCTCCTTAATTATACATTTTATGATTGGTAATTACTAAAGAGATTATAAAGAGGAAACATTTGTTTGTAATGTTTTCACACAAAAACTACTGGACTGATTTCAAAAATTCTGAGTGACATAGGCTATATAATATTACTAGGTGTAAACGAAACTATTGTTATGTCTTATTCCACGCGAGCGAAGCTATAATATCTAGAGACGTGCGAGAATTTGGCAATTCTTGTAATTCAAACTAACAAGGTAACAGCCCAGCGGTAACAGGTTACCTAAGGGGTGACAGCCCAATGGTTATAGAACTCGCTTCTCACTCGAGTCCGAGTTCAATCCCAAGCGTAAATCATTGATGCATGCCACCAATGACTTTTCTAAGATAAGTGTGATTTATGAAATTAAATGTCTGTAACGGTGAAGGACACATCGTGAGGAAACCATGTGAAGTTTGCTAATCCGCACTTGGCCAGCGTGGTGGACTAAAGCATAATCCCTTCTATTCTGAGAGGAGACCTGCGCCCAGCAGTGGGACAAAGAAAGGGTTGTGGTGGAAAGCGACAAGAGCTGTAAGGAAGTCTTATATCTCAGGCAGCCAAAATATTTCTAAGACAACAATCTTCTTGCCTGCCTAATAACTAAACAAACAGTATTATAATGCTCAAATGTTCAACTTTATTATTATATGATAGTTTTTATCTATAGTCGGTACGAAACCGGTATCTATTTAACAAAATTCCGTGCTATGTAAACATGTGGAAGTATATGCGTATAGTCAATAAATGTTTAATCGCGTCGCTATTTTTTTCCATATTTATATATAAAGCCTTGTAGCTTATCATGCGGTCAGTTGTAAATCAGACAAACACAATGACTGATCAAAAGCTGCTCGGGATTATATTCGTGCTTACAGCATTGCTCTGCATTTCTTCTGTTTATTCAGGTAGGATATCATGTTTTAATAACTTATGCCCGGTTTCTGAAAGGCTGATCAAAATTCAAATCAACTAACAGCTCTGTTAACTTAACAGCGCTGTCAAATCAATTTCGGTTTCTGAAACGTTGATCAGAGAAAAATTTACTAATCTATTATTAATTTGATTTGACATTCGGTTGAATTTTATCGCGTAATAGGCGTTTCAGAAACTCAAAATTGCGGTTGACATAGGATTCTGGCGCATGATTTGACTGTCTTGTCAACTGACAATCCGATCAAATCAAATCTATGAATAAGCTTCTAGCAACCCAAATGTTACTTAACAAGAGATTTGACAGCCGATTAGTTAATTTTTCTGTTGATCAGCCTTTCAGAAACCGGGCGTTAGTCTTATAAATGTGGTTCAATTGCTTTGTCGTACGGCCAAAAATTACATAATTTATGTAAGCCATTAGTACCGGTTGGAGAATAGCTAATTGACGATAAACATTGACATTCAAAGCAGACTTCATGTTTGTTTGTTAAAAGTCAGTCACAGTTGTCATGGGCGGCAGCGGATGGGTGGTGTTGCAAGCTCGTTTGCTATCTTGTATCCATAAAAAAAAAGTATCTCATAAATTGCCTACCTTGTTGGCAATGATTCTATTGAATATATAATAATTGAGCAATTAATAATAATTGAACCTAATTCACATAGTTTTTACAGTAGTATAAACCATCACAATAAAATCTTTCGAAGTAAATTATTATACGTAATGACGTAATTACGAGAAGCAACAAATAAAGTTGTATTAATCTGGATTCACTAGGTCAGGTCAGTTAACAGTAAAGTTGATTATAATATATTTCACCACAACCCTTTCTTTGTCCCACTCTTGGCCACGGGTATCCTTTTAGAATGGTAGGGATTAGGCCTAGACGCTGGCCAAGTGCGGATTGGCAGACTTCACATGCCTTCGCGAACATTATGAAGAACTCTCAGGCAATCACCATCAGAAACCTCACGATTTGTAATTTCTTAAATATTATTGTTAAATAAAATCTATATTAAATTTTTGTTTCCACCTATACGAATAGTAACTTGTAATTTTGTTTCTGCAATTTTCTTAGAACGAGCCATATTTTCGTATATGTCGTGTTTTAGAGTTTATAACTAAACTAAAGCTTAGACTAACTCTCCAAGAGTCCTCGTTATAATTTTTCTCAGATGAAAACCTGGACAAGTTCAAAGCGACAATCAAACAAGGTCAAACAACCTTGCTTACCTTAGCAGTGTTAAGATCAATAATAACTAGTTATATATTAAGTTTTTCATTATTTTCCTGCCTCATCGGTCCAAGCGCTAGCGCGAGTGCTGGGCTGGAGATCCCAGTTCGAATACCGGGTCGGGAAAATTATTTTCGTAGCTAGCTAGCCATGACAATTACTCTGTGAGACAATTCAAACACCTACTAACTCACTATCCCATGTTAATTATCCGTGTGCAATTATGCTAGTATCAAATACAGGTTCTAACTTAAAAAGAACCGGCCAAGTGTGAGACGGTCTCGCGCACCAAGAGTTCCGTACCATTATCTATAAAAAAGGCATAAAAATCGTCCCGTTTTAACCTTTGGGTACGGAACTCTAACAAAGATAAAAACTTGCGGAGAACAAACCGTTCTCCTTCTATATCTACTCTACAAAGCTTAAATGATATCCGTTAGGATTATGAGGCCATATTTAACCGGCAACTACTGCCTCTGCTCGGCATGAAAAGTGCATTGTACAATAAGTACATAATAAAAAATATACCTACTTATATAAAATAATAAAAACATGATTTGTATTTTGTATATCTTCAAGGCAAGGCGTAACTTATTTAGTTAGATTTATATTGTAACATGGAGTAACACTCTTATTACTTAAGTTTAGCAGGTACAATTTAAAGATTTGCAGTATGATAAAAATTATACTACGGAGAATTATACCTACTACGGAGAAATGATTTTTTTTTAAATCCTAATAAAATAACTTAAATTAATATAAATTACTGTTCTTAAAAATTACAGGTGTGGTAACAAAATGCAAGTCAGATGATTCGAAATGTGCCAGAGAATCCGCACAAGCGCTGCTTCCCACATTCGCGGCAGGCCTTGCGGAATACCAAGTGAAACCATTAGATCCTCTCACATTTAAAAAAATCGACGCCAGCTCTCCGAATCTAAATTTGACTTTGACTGATATTGTTATAACTGGATTGAAAGAGTGCATTCCAAAAAAAGTGAAGTAAGTTTGCTTTTAAATCGCTGTGACCCATAGACGTCCCACTGCTGGGCACGGGTCTCCCCCACAGACACTGCTGCGGGAGGTCTAGAGCGTACTCCACCATGCTCCAATGCGGATTGGTGGTTTTAATTGCATAGGTTTAATTGTCCCAGAGTTGTACTTGCACACACGTATCAGAATATAAATAACAACAACATCGTTAAAAATAACACGCTTTTGTAGATAACCCCGAACTAAAAGGTAGATTTTTTTAAAATAATTGCATTTTCATCAGTCCTTTATATGTGTGCAAAGTTTCAAATTCATCCGACGTTTTTAAGTGGGCGAAAATCACGTTCAAAATCTATGCGTTCAAAGATTTCATTACATACATATACATACGAGTATCTACATATACATATCTACACAAACATACATACCAAGCTAATAAAAGCGTGTTAAAAATATACAAGATTATTTTTCTATCACGGTAGAAATTTTAGTATTCTATGAATGAGCCACAAACTAATGTATATTATTAAAAGCTTTTATTTAACTTCACTCGTATGTATTCATGTATGTATGTCCTGGAATCTTGCAATCAATATTTCACCCACTTCCACTGAAGCTATCGAGCTGAAATTTGGCACACGTATTAGGTTCCGATGACAATGCAATAATATGGTACTGTCGAACTGATCTGATGATGGAGCCGGAAGATATTAACTGGAACTTCATGATGGAATATCGTATCATAGTCGTGTTTGCACTTGTGGTAAAGTCTTGTAATGAACTTTGACCACGATTAGGTTTCAAGGTCAAGTTATAAAAGCTTTTTAAAAAAAAATTTTTTTTACAGTATAATTTTGTTTGGTGTGCTCAGTTGTGTTGTGCCTTCACTAAATAGAGAGGTCATAGCCTAACACGCTGGCCAAGTTTAGATCAAACTTAGATCAACAGGTTTTTTGTGATTTCGATTACACATTAATAACTCTTAGGTATGCAGATCGCTTCACCGTATTGCTTATCCAGTCATTAGGGAGTATTCCATTGTGAATAACGCACCAAAATTTCGTAAATTATTGCGAGCCAAGGTAATCTCTAATGTTTCTACCTTTGCTAGAAACATTATTTACTATGTCATTTTTTTTATAGACGTGATAAGGATAAAAGTAAATTGTACCTGAAGTTTCTCTGTTCTTGTCAACTTGAAGGTCAATACAAGATGAACGGACAACTGCTAATTCTCCCAATACAAGGAAATGGACCTACTCACGTCACTCTAAGTAAGTAAAATGTATTTCAGTACAAATAAATCTATTAATAGGCAATCAAAAATCCAAGGTAACCTTATCTTCTGATCCAGTCATCTAGGCCTGACATCTTTGTAAATTTAGTAAATTAAACAACATAAATGCCTTTATTAATTTGTGAGTTTTTTACAGTTTCAACAACCGCACTTTCTCTATTCTAATTATTCTAATAAATGAAATGGTTTACGAGTATGAAGATATCTATATAATAAAAATGAATCGCAAAATGTGTTGGTAAGCGCATAACTCAACAACGCCTGGACCAATTTGGCCAATTCTTTTTTTTAAATGTTCGTTGAAGTTCAAGGATGGTTTTTACGGCGAGAAAAATTTGAAAATTCATCCCCTAAGGGGTTAAAACGGGGGTGCAAAGTTAGTATGAAGCTTTGCTGTTTTTGAAGTTAGTGAATGTGTAACGCGAGCGAAGCTGCGGGCGTCCACTAGTAATATATAGAAATATACATAACATTAAATCTGAATTGAAACTGGAAATTTTACATTATGTGGTTCTATTAACTAACAAGACATGGAATTGTTATCTTAAATTTAATTTTTGCTTCCAGGAAAAGCTTTAATAAGTGTCGATATAGATTTAGGAGTAATCAAAAAAGATGGAGTTACGTACTGGGATGTAAAGGGATGGAATCATTCTTATGATCTGAAGGACAAATCTACAGTCATCTTCGAGAATCTTTTTGACGGCAATGAAGTTCTAGGTATGATTTTGTTCTATATATGTGGCTATTCTATAATTGACAGAGTTGTGCAACGAAGGGCGCAGTTGGTTTGTGGATGGGTGACCGCTATTGGCAAATTTCATGGACGCTACCATCCATTGGAGGGCATGTAAAGCCGTCGGGTCTCGGTTATTTTCAATGATAAAAAAATCAATCCGCATCGGAGCAGCGTGGTGGAGTCTCTGCTGATGCTCTAGACCTCCCGTAGCTGAATCTGTGGGGGAGACCCGTGCCCAACAGTGGGATTTTTATGGGTAGTAGCCAAGTAATCCATGAAGCGCTCATTGCTCATAGCGCATCGGCTCGCGACGATCTTACATGATCGACCGAGTTAAGTAACATTGATCGCGGTTGTTATGTGCATGACTAGTGACAACATTTCATGGGGGATGCCGTGCTTTGGAGGGTACGTGGAAGCGCCGGTCCTGGTTGTTTTCAATTGTATAACAATTGTCAAGGATTGTCGAAGACCTTCGAACTAAACCACATTGGACCAGAGTTGTGGAATATGCTCTAAACTTCAGATATGGCATTAATCATCATCATCACAAACCTTTCTTTATCCCACTGTTGGGCACGGGTCTCCTCTCAGAATGGGAGGGATTAGGCCTTAGTCCACCACGCTGGCCTTGTGCGGATTCGCAGACTTCACATGCCTTCGAGAACATTATGAAGAACTGTCAACTCTCAACTCTCAAGAAACAAGTACCAACTTATAAAAATACTTTTATCAATAGATGTTTTATTTTTTAGTGTTAACAGTATAGTAAACGTGTGTTTAAAATTGCAGCTAAAGTAGCCAAAGATCTCATAGCTCAAAGCGGCAACGAGATAATACTGGAAGTAGGACCTCCGGTCATCAAGGCTGCGGTTTCAGAAGTGGTTTCCAATGTCAAAACGTTCTTCGACAAAGTACCCGAACAAGAGCTGTCCTTAGACTGAATCTGAAATCTGAAAATTGACTTTGTTATTTGTTTTATTTATGGTGTTAGTAATAAATTATGATACCTACATTTGTTTTGGTTTCCTTTTAAAAACAACATGAGCCTTGTCTATTTATAGTACGGTGACCTTTATACAAAAAAACTTGTTGTTTTGAGGAAATTAGTCATATGGATAATTTTACATTATAATTTAATTATAATTTGACAATGAATAACGCTCTCATAACGCGTCCATTCAAGTTGCTTAATTTCGTATGACATTATCTAAAACATGTTTATTGATTGGCTCTAGATGTAACGTTAAATGTGTGCAGTTTGCAGGGAAGTTCTCTTGTGTATTTTACATTGGTAAATATTTTGAATCTCCACCAATCCGCATTGGAGCAGCGTGGTGGAGTATGCTCTAGACCTCCCGCAGATTTGTTTGTGGGGAGACCCGTGCCCAGCAGTGGGACATCTGGATTTGGAGCTACTTTGGATCATTGGAGATTCATTATATAACAGGCATTCTACCACAGAGGAATGAGGTATAGCATTATATTGTGATAACAGAGGACTCATGTCCAAGAGAAAGCTAGGACGTCTCGTCCCGGAATAAAAGGGGTAAGGCCAAATGCCAAATGCCAAATGCCCAAGGGCCAAGTGCGGGATGCCAGCCTTTACATCATGAATAACTCAGGTTATCCTTCCGATGTTTTCCTCTACCGTTACAGAAGATGATATTAAATTTCATAAACGCTGATAACTTGTGCCTAAGTCATTGGTGTCGCTGGGACTTGCACCCGGACTCAGCTGGAATCCGAACAGCCACTGAGCTATCACCGCTTGATTAATAGGTCGCTGATGTCAGCATTTCTCTATCACAGCTTACGTCATATATGTCTCATAAATTCCATAAACTCTCACCATAATAATATCCAAATGTTTTGACGATAATACGATATGAAAGCTCTGACTGTTTTTGTCGTCTGAAATGCAGCCATATGTTACAAATATTCACTTCGCCGCTGACATTTTTATGCTACGCCTCTGTGAAGATTTGAAATAATTGTTCTTTTATGGTTTATTTAGTAAGAAGAATGATATGAGTAGAAATGCCCGGAATTCAACTATTACAGCAACAGTCATCATCAGCAGAAGGAAGCCTTTTATTGTACGTCAAGCTAATTATAAGTAAGTATATTATAGTATTTTTGGGTTATTCTAACTGAAAATTTCCAGTAGTCACCCGGAGTCTGGAATTATGCCCGCTGTAAGGCTCAAGTATGAGACCCAAACATAACCGGTGAAAAGTGGGTGTATTACACACACATTTATGTCTACCCCTTCGTAGATATACAGGCGTGATATTTTCCAACATATAAATACTCTAGGTACTACTGGAGTTGGTAAGTAGATACTTTATAGCGAACAAGTTTTGTTTTAAACGCTATAGTCTGTGCCGTCTTTATAGCAGCTTCTATCTGAAATATTTTGACCAATGGACATAGGTTCCCATAGTATGCTTTGCAGATGATATTTTTTTCTAAATTATATGGGTAATTAAAAATAATTTTAGAAGCATTATGGATCTCCGAGAAAATTTATATGTATGTTTATGTAATGTTACTTAAAGACGCTCTTAATTCGTGCTAGTTGTACAATTTGTTCGTTTTGCACTCATAACTTACCTCTTTATTAATAGTTATTGATTATAAACAATATAATAAGTTTGCTAAATTTCACATTCCGCCGATCGCATATAATATTTAAGGTATACATACTTTTAACGTAAACTCGTAAAGATTTACTAGTATTTTAAGTTTTCCATCTCTAGTTATTGTTTGTTCTTTGGCTTGTACAATACCAACGGAGAGCATTTAGTCAGCGTTGACAGCTTCATGCTCGGATAATACGATTTACTGCGAGTATGTTTTACGAGCCGAATGTTAAATTGTATGATAGGATGTGTCAGGGTTGGCCGTCTTATTTCTCTGAAATAGAATACAAATATTTGGTTTTTACTCGATTTATTTGTTTTTATGCTTACCAGGAAGCTAACGAGTTGTTATCCGCTTTATTTTTATGTCACATATTTATGAAAAACTGCTGCACTGTGGTACTGGGGGTAGTAAGCTAAACATGGGTCATAGGGAAGAAAAAATATGCTCCTATACCTTGACAGTCCTCGAGGTGACAAGATCGCTGCGACCCATAGATCCACTGCTGGGCACGGGTCTCCCCCACAGACACTGCTGCGGGAGGTCTAGAGCATACTCCACCACGCTGCTCCAATGCGGATTGGTGGCCAGCCCAGTGTCGAATGTTCTCAAGCCACCCGAAGGTCTTCGACAAGGCTTAACGACTGTTTACAGCATTGAAAACAACCGGGACCAACGGCTTTACGTGCCCTCCGAAGCACGGTAGCGTCTATAAAATTTTGCAACTAGCGATCAGTGCGGTCACCCATCCACAAACCCACCGCGCCCACTTAACTCTAACAATCACATTTAATTGACGTGAGCTATTGGGCTATGGACTCTACTACTAGGTACCTAACTATATAATAACTTGATTGATTATGACCTCCGTATAAAATGTGATTGTAAGCTGCTTATCTAATGCTACGCAAAAAAAAAGTTTCATGTCACTTCAATCAATCAACTACTTATAAGAAATCCAGGAAAATAATCGTATATCAACATTGAATTATTATATCAAACAATCTCATAATTTTCTGTTGCCATTGTTCTATTAAACTGAATGGTGGATCTTAAGGAACTGTCTCGTATCTATTAGGTCATCATTTAATAACTTCTCAAGATATAAAACGACTAGTGGACGCCCGCAGCTCCGCTCGCGTGGAATAGCATAACAATAGTTTCGTTTACACCTAGTTATATTATATAGCCTATGTCACTCAGTAAAGATGCAGCTTTCTAATGGTGAAAGAATTTTTGAAATCGGTCCAGTAGTTTTGTGACATTACAAACAAATCTTTCCTTCTTTGTAATATTAGTATGTATAGATATAGATTTATAGAAAAAGTGAAAAATTAAGAAAACCTGAGGAAGACATTACAGCGTTGACAGCCTAGTGGCTATCGAATTCGCCTCTTACTCGAGTGGTGCTTGGTGCGGACTAGCTAAAGTCCGAGTCCCGAGATTTATATTGATTGAATTTAGCATTCCAAAGTAGAAAATAAAGTTGTACCTCCATGGAAATTTTTATATATGATAAAATTATTATATATTCCATGAAAAATTACATCAAAGATGCCCAAAAGTAAAATTTTATGAAAAATCTGACTGCCAATGCTTTTATTGTTTTATATAAACAAATTGAAACATAATATATCTAGCACAAAAATTCAAATTTTCTCAGGCATATATTTTTTAAACATTGTGGTTTTATATACCATACCTTAATAAAACATGGAAACTCGAGTCAAACGCTCAAATACCCGGAAATTGTGCTAGCCCTCTCAAGTTATAGATACTATTGGTCTTCTGACATTCGATGTGCAACAATTTTTTTTAAATTGCTTACAAAACAACCGATCTCAAAGTAATTTACAAAGAATTTAGTTATAATTCTAAGGAGCAAAGATTCAGATAAAGATTGAAATACCGCTTAGTCAGCGCGTGGTTACTACATCCCGTATCGAACGTTAAAGATTTTATCGGGAGGTACCTAATCATCTATTTGTATAAACAGCTTGTTCAAAATTGATAGAGGTTGTTGGACGTGGTAGAACCTTGTATTCAGCGTCTCAGCTAATAATTACATGCTTGTTTTAGGATTACGAGTCAAAATCCCGCCACTTAGCTGAAGACAGTGCTAGAAGTTTCATTATTCATGTAATTCTGAAAAAATGAGATTTAAAAGTATATTGAAGACTGTATATTGAAGAAGTATATTGGAGACTCCCGCAGTTTCACTCGCGTGGAGTAAGTAGACATTGAGGCAGCTTGGCTTATTGTTGTTTACCTCCTGATGAACACTGGAAAACCTGTGAAACCCAAGGGAATCTTCCCAATTTTCTATGTATCCCTTCTTGTTAACCCGAATAAATTGTTTTCAGATTATGACTGGACAAACAATACTTTTCTTCAATTTAGTCAAAACTTTCATTCCCCTTTTCAACCCTTTGTAGTTTGAAAATTCAATAAGGCTGATCCGTTTTATAGATACACATCTAGAGAATAAAATACCATTAAACCTAAGACGAATTGCCGCAAAGTAATAAGTGCCTGACATCCATTCCATCCATCCATACATCTGCCTACTGAGGTCCACTGCTGGACATAAGCCTATCATAAACGATGCCACTCCGACTGGGCAGTGCCTACAGAATCCAGTAATTTTCCTACAGGTCGTCGACCTTCTCAAGGTCGTCCTGTGTGTAGATCTGACACAATTAGGTACGCACATAATTTTCCACAAGCACCAACTGTTCGAGATATGTGCGGTAATCGCAGGGGCGATCCTTCGATTTTATATGTGGACTGTATAAATGTATGTGAGGCAGTAGGTAGCAATCCAGTACCACAATCAGTATGAAAAGATCCAACCAACCTTAACATCCAATGTCGCCGGATTGTTCTGCACACAACTGCCTCTTGTTTGACTCACGGCACGGCCGGAGGACAGTACCATAAACGTTATGGCCTGCAGGGAAACTCCACGAACGTCGTGAATTCACCAGATATTTTTCCGGGAGTTGACGCAACTCTCCTTAATTTTCTTGTGACAATGAATGTCAATTTTGGAAGGCGTTTTACTTTTCTTTTCACACCGACCAGTGATAAAGGATTGAACATACCCCTCACCGAAATCAGTGTGATGATTTCCTAATAGTGTAGGTGTGAGAAGAATGAGTGTGTTAATAATTTATGTGAATATTTACGAAATAATTCAAAATAAAATCAAGAAACTTGTTTGTGTTAAGTAAAAAAGTTGATTGTATGAGCCTAATCTAAGTCCTAACCTAATAACCTAATTTTATATTTAGTTTGCATATGGCAATGGGCAGATTTTATTTACCGGTCTTTTATAAACCCCGGTTTGCGTACGTACAGTAACTACACGTACAATGTTATCACAACCAGGGTGAACCTCTTCTATTCTGCCAAGAGGCCACTGCAACGGTTTGGTTAAGTTAGATTTAAGAAGCACTAAATCACCCTTCTTAACATTTGGAATTGAGGTGAACCACTTTTCTCTTTGCTGTAAAGTGTGCAAATAATCATTTGACCATCGCTTCCAAAATGATTGTGATGCCTTTTGAATACATTGCCAACGTGACAATCGATTCATCTGTACATCTTCAAAATTATACTCCGGAACAGTTAATAGATTTTTTCCAATTAAAAAATGACCCGCAGTTAGAACTTCAAATTCATTAGGATTATTTGAAAGGGAGCATAATGGTCGCGAGTTCATAATCGCCTCAATTTTACAAAATATAGTACTTAACTCCTCAAAAGTCAAGGACCTATCACCTACTACACGGTAGAGATGATGTTTGGCTGATTTTATACCTGCCTCCCATAGACCACCCATGGAAGCTGCATTAGGGGGGTTGGTACGCCAATCGACACCTCGCGAGGACAATCCATAAAGGATTTCATCAGAAATAGTCGAATTAAAATATTTGGTAACGGTTTTTAAATGTTTAGCTGCTGCAATAAAGTTTTTTCCACAATCAGAATATAAGCAACTACAGAGACCGCGGCGTGCCACAAAACGATCGAATGTGGCCAGAAAACATTCGCAAGATAAATCTGAGAGCACTTCTAGATGCACTGCTTTTGTAGAGAAACATACAAATAAACACAAATATGCTTTAGTAACCTTTGCATTTCGCCGCATACCTTCTTTTATAAAGAATGGACCACCAATATCGCAACCAACATGGTCAAACACTTTATTGGCCTTAAGCCTAGTGGCAGGTAACGTACCCATCATAGGCTGGGTGGAGTATGGACGACATTTAAAACAAGCCCGACATTTCGACAAAACTGAACGAATTACACTACGAGCGTTTACTATCCAGTATTTATTATTCAAAATGCCTTGCAAGGTGCGCGGTCCTACATGCATGTACAATTTATGAAAATAATCAATTATTAAATTTGTTATGTGACACTTCTTGGGTAAGAGTGCCGGATGTTTTATATTATATGGTAAATCCGACTGTTGCATTCGACCCCCCACCCTGAGGAAATTATCAGGGTCTATAAAGGGAGATAGCTTGCGAAGGGATGATACATGAGTTCCCTTTGCCAGCATTTGTATTTCAGAATAAAAATAATTATTTTGAATGACTTTTATAATTAAATCATGTCCCTGCTTTAACTCACAAGACATTAGTGAACTAAATGTTCGATCAGATTTTTTACATTTTAAATTATTTATAAAACGAAGACACCACGCCATTATGCGCTCAAGATTACTAAACGATGAAATTTTATTAAAGGAATGTTCAAGATCATTAAAGTTATTTAAATTGTAAGAATTAAAGTTAAATGTGTCTACGTTAGTTTTAAGTTCTGGAATGATATCATTTTCTTTTAAAATTAATGTACTTCTTAGCCAACTACGCGGATCCCCAGCAAGCCATGCAGGGCCACTAAACCATTCGTCCGCTACTGCTAAAAGTTGTTCAGGCAGCGCACCTCGAGAACAGAGGTCGGCTGCATTGTTCTCACTGTTTACATGAAACCAGCAATTGGGCGGAATCACGTCAACAATCTCGCTAACACGGTTAGCCACGAACACTTTTAGCTTGTACGGCGGAGTCTGTAGCCACGACAAAACTACACTCGAGTCGCTAAAGGCAACTATTGGTAAATTAAAATCTTTAACATTTTGTATGACAAAACGAACTAGCTTCGATAACAGCACGGCTGCCATAAGCTCAAGCCTAGGGATAGACATTAACGGCTTCAATGGAGCAACTCTTGATTTGCTCGTCAATAGTTTGACTTTGACGTTCCCATCCTTGCCAGTACTACGAAAATATATGCAAGCTGCGTAACCTTGTGACGATGCATCACAGAAACCGATTAATTGCACGTTTACAAACGAATTCACTAGAAGATGTCGCTCAATGCGAAGTTGTGAAAGGATCGGTAATTGACCGATAAATTTATCCCATTTTTGTAACAATTCGTATGGTAAACGGTCATTCCAGCCGAGGCTCAGTTTCCAAAGATCCTGCATGATACATTTGGCAACGAAAGTACACGGCGAAATAAAACCAACCGGATCGTAAATACTAGCAAGCAGCTTAAGTACTGAACGTTTCGTTCCGTCATTATCTTTTAAATTATAATTAAAAGAAAAGAAGTCGCATGAGGGCAACCATGTCATTCCTAGGACCTTTAAGGATGATGATAACGTATTATCTTGGAAATTTATTTGCGTTATTTGTTCTGATTTCATTCGTGTCAGTAGCTCGGGACAGTTGCTACCTGTCCGTCCCGTAACCGTTTTCAACTCGAAAACTTGTATTGGGTCTGACGGTGTATCACACCATAATATGTGTTGATAACACCTATCAGCGGGATCGATGAGCACGGCTCGGTACATCTTTGACACGTCTGCCGTAAAACGTATGTCGTAGAGACGAAAGTTAATAATAATTTTTAAAATATTTGGAAGTAATTTACGGCCGGTCAAAAGATTGTCATTTAGTGACACCCCAGTACTAGTTTTCTGTGATCCATCAAAGACCACACGCAACGGTGTTGTAGAGCTAGAAGGCCGTAACACGCAGTGATGCGGTATTAAATATTTAGACGGCTCCGTACCACGATATAACTCCATATGTCCCAGTGACTCGTACTCCTTCAGAAAATCAGAATAAGCCTTCCGGAACTCAGGTGAGCGCGCAAGTCGACGCTCTACATGCGTGAGTCTCCTAAAGGCTGTGTCATACGAATTACCTAACGGCTCGTGATTTGGCTTTAATAAAATAGGTGAAACATATCGGCCACTTTCGTCACGATAATGTTTCTCAATATATAGTTTTTCAGCGATTTCATCATCGGGATTTAAAGGAACATCGCACGGCGAGGATTCTATTTCCCAAAATCGCTTAAGAGTATCATTTAAATGATCATCAGTGGTGTACGACACCAACGTTGTAGACGCTACAACGTTCACATCCGTGACGTCACAAGTCGACGGTGTAATTAGTTTACCTGTTATAATATACCCAAATACGCTATCCAGCACGGCTGGCATATTGGGACCGATAATAATTTTCTTCCCACTATAAATATGGGGAAAAACGTCACCGCCTAAAATTAAATCAATGGGCGATTGTTTATAGAAATGAGGATCAGCTAAAAATAAATTATCATACTGTTTTATTATATGCTCAGGAATTTTAATGGTAGGTAGATCTGAAGTTACTTTCTGAAGAATAACAGCATCAATATTAAAAACAGGTTTATCAGTGTGACGCGGCCTTAAGCTACATGACGTCATGCCGTAGTTCTTAACTAAACCATCGGCTAATCCGCAAATGCTAAACGGACATTTACGTTGAGATAAACCTAAACGTTGTAAGCATGCAGCGGAAATAAAATTGGATTGTGCACCGGAATCAATTAATACGCGACATGGTTGATAGACGTTAAAGTTATCTAAAATATAAACAATCGCGGTACCCAACAACACCGTACTGTAACTATTATTATTATCAGTTGAAGGACCTCCCGACTGGGCGGGTGCGCTTGCAGGAACCGATGCATTACCGGAGTTATAAGAGGAAGCGAGCAACGTTTTCGTTACATCCTGATGCAACAATAGGTTATGTGGTCGCTCACAAATAATGCATTTAAATTCACTCCTGCACAGTTCAGCAGTGTGATTAGGTTTTAGACAATTATGACATAACTTCAACTCATCAGCACGGCTGATTCGTAGCGAAGCACTCAATTTACGAAATTGAGCACAGCGGTATATCATGTGATTGTCTCCGCAATGCAAACAAGATAAATTATTTTTTGAGTTTGATGACGATGCATGCGCGTAATTTTTCTGTGCACTGTTCCTAGTTCGCGCCGTAAACCTACTTACATCTGGTTGACGTTTATTTTGTATGATGTTTTGGTTGCTTGTACTAGCACCATAAGAACTAGAATGATCCAACACTTTTATTTGATTAGTAACATAAGTAATCAATTCAGAGAATTTTGGTATCGACTTCTGATTGATACTTTGTTCAAATGATCTACGAGTGTATGGATCCAAGGCTCGCAATGCTACATGACACAGAATGTAACTATTCAAATCTTCAATATTAAGAGATTGTATAGCTTTGTATGAGTTATCAAAGGTTTCTATGAAATTATTCAATTGAAAGGATGATTCCTTCGCAATAGGTGTAAAGTTTAACATTTTGTCTAAATAATTCCCAACTAACATACGGTTATCTTGATACCTGTCGAGTAAAGCTTGCCAAACAATGTCGTAATTATTAGCAGATATTGGAATACTTTTCACTATGTTTAGTGCCGATCCCTTTATACATGAAATTAAATAGTGGAATTTATCTATTTTCGGTATCTGAGCCTGATTATGAACTAACGAACAGAATGTCTCGTAAAATGTATTAAAATTCTCAATATTTCCATCGAAACAAAACAACTCCAATTTTGGAAGACGTGGTCTAGATTCGATGCACGACTGTGTTTGTTCAGTTTTAACGTTCTTATCATTCGCTAGTAATTTTGAAGAAATCAATTTTATACGGTAATACAACTCATCAAAACTATTCAATTCCTGACTTTGAAATATGGTTTTTCCACCAGCTTGTAACTGACATTTATAAATTTCAAAAATACATAATTCGAAAGATGAACGTAACTCATCTATATCCATAATACGCAATAGAAACATTTCACGAATATTGCTGTCAGTTACATTTAATGACATGTCAGATATTGTCTGTAATTGTTCAAAAATTCTTTGCTTTTTGTTGATTAAAACGTTTAATTCAACATCAGCGATGCACTCCTCGTACACTTCCTGAACCTTCTGACCCTTTTTAGAAGCCATTGCAACGTGCAAATTAAATATATATTAAATAAAATAAAATAATAAAGAATTGCCTACTCTACGTTCGGCTCGAAGGCCACAAAAAATTGTGCGGTAATCGCAGGGGCGATCCTTCGATTTTATATGTGGACTGTATAAATGTATGTGAGGCAGTAGGTAGCAATCCAGTACCACAATCAGTATGAAAAGATCCAACCAACCTTAACATCCAATGTCGCCGGATTGTTCTGCACACAACTGCCTCTTGTTTGACTCACGGCACGGCCGGAGGACAGTACCATAAACGTTATGGCCTGCAGGGAAACTCCACGAACGTCGTGAATTCACCAGATATTTTTCCGGGAGTTGACGCAACTCTCCTTAATTTTCTTGTGACAATGAATGTCAATTTTGGAAGGCGTTTTACTTTTCTTTTCACACCGACCAGTGATAAAGGATTGAACAAGATAAATTATATACCTACTAGTGTGTGGTATTTTTTTTGTTGGCTAACACAAATAACAGCTAATAAATTGCAAACATAATATACCTACACATTATCATAATATATCGTAAATGAACCCCGAAAAATTGGTGAGCCGAAATTACGGGGGAAACATATTCCGGGGCGTTGCTAACTGCCAATCAATGACACTGATTTATCTTTGGGGGACTCGCTAACAACAAAATGTATATGTTAGGTAACAAGCCACAGTGCACGTATATTATTTGTTAATACTCGGGTTCTGTAGACTTTTAAATGTAAGAAATACTTTACTACTTAATAATATTCAAGTATATTGTTATCTATATAATAAAAATGAATCGCAAAATGTGTTGGTAAGCGCATAACTCAAGAACGCCTGGACCAAATTGGCCAATTCTTTTTTTAAAATGTTCGTTGAAGTTCAAGGATGGTTTTTACGGCGAGAAAAATTTGAAAATTCATCCCCTAAGGGGGTAAAACGGGGGTACAAAGTTAGTATGAAGCTTTGCCGTTCTTGAAGTTAGTGAATGTGTAACGCGAGCGAAGCTGCGGGCGTCAACTAGTTAATAATAAAAAATAGTTAACCCTTTACAATTCACCTATTATCTAGATTATTAGAGAAGAAGAGATCACTGAAGCATTACTATGTAGTTACTAAGTACCTACGTGAACTGGTGTAAGTGTTCCATGGAATATAATACACATAATATAAATATAGATAATAACATCCAAACACAGAACAAAACACAAGTGTTCGTATTCGAACTCCTGGCCTAAAATACAGGGTCACTACCGATTGCGCCAACGGGCCCGTCAATAATGAATACATGAGCATTATTCCATGACACTGCCAATTCCGTAGCCTTTTATTACCAAAATCGAGTTTTTAATGTCTGATCAGGACAATCACACATTCAAACCTCGAGGAGACTCCACATAAGTCTGCCAATGTGTCATACGTCTATTATGATACCAATTAAGGTGTAAAGGAACCCCAAACCTTTCAACCGTAAACACCATTTTGGCAAATCTCTTGACAAACGGTCCATGGCGTCGCGGGCCGCGGCACGTTTCGCCACGTGCCTCAACCACTGCAGAGAGTGACGTCATCCAGCCGTGTTACTCTTGCAATATGCTCGATAAATTTATATTATGGAGGGCAACTTAGATTTTTTTTAAGATATCTCAAGAAAATGTCGATATTGGAAAATTGTACAGTTTAGGAACTTGAAAAATGAACCAAATGAATTTGTTATAAGCATTCAACGCTTTCAAGAAAAGCTAAATCTTCGAAAATGATTAACTATTAATTAAAATTCGCTAAACCCTAATAAACGGTTTGAAATGAAAAATAAAAACACTGATTTATTTTTCAATAACTGCAATAACTTCCACTTTACTAAAGCAGTGTGTCTTGAACTAACGATAATAAAATATAGCAAAAAAGCCATTTACCATAACACCATTGGAACAAGGAAAAATGTTGCAAAAAATTTACAAGAAATACAAAGATTTAAATTGTTTGCAACAAACCTAAAACGCTATAGGCACTGCTACTTTTTGCATGACAAACATTTTGTACAAGAATCTAATTTTTTAACAGGTCTGATATTTATTCGAGACATCCATGACACGTCACATTTTTTCTCTATGCTGATGTAATTTTGAGGGACCAGTGTTCGGCAGTCGACTTATCTCACAAAAGATAAACCTAATTGATCAGACGAATGAAAAAGTTGTTATGGATGGTATACCTACCCGTTTGATTCTCAGTCGAATGTCAGGCTTTTCGAGTATTTCTGGTTAGGCCCAATGGTTGAGGCTGGGGGTTCAGCTGGGAGAGAATGCATAATGCATTAAGGTCGCCATTTGTGCCTATAATAAATATACCTCACGAACAGGTCACTCTTACTTAACAAATCCCTGCTAAGAAATAAGTAATGTTATTATAGAGTAAGTTAAGTAATGTTACCATAATGTAGGTAATATACTTATATATTTCCTAGAGAACACACATTACGTGCCCTTATTTCCTTTAAGCCAGAATTTCTAAAAACGTAGCTACAAAATTCAATAAAGCAAAGTAAATCGCCAGCCTTTGCACTAAAGACTATTGTCCGAAACAATTATTTGTACCAATTAGATGAACACAACTGAACCCTATGCTATTCCCATAAGGGTTAAATTGCGAACTATTATATGGTAAAACTTTTAAAACAAGGGTATTTCAGAACGTGATCGTAGCCTGTGACAGTTGGTACCATTCCGTGTGCATTCGCACGAAACATGTCATTAAATTCGAACTGTGAAACTGTTTGGGACTACCCCTATTTTATCGTGAACATTAAATGCTTCATCCATCTATCCTTTTGAAGTCCACTGCTGGCCTCCCTTAATCGGTGCCACTCATATTGTGCGTTAAAAGCTTACTATACAGCTGTATTTTTTTGGTGAATAAAAGCACTCTCTATAAATATATTGTTTGTTAGAACACGACGCCTATTCAGCCTATATCATTGGACGTAACAGCGTCATAACTCCAAATCACTTTTTATATAAACAATATTTTTATGTTGAATTCATATATTTATTTCACATTAAAAATAGCAAATAAGACGAAATCGAAAAAAATAAAAATTTTCATAAATTCTGTGCTGATAAATGAGGAGAATCCCTAGAACTGGTAAAATAATTTCCAACAAACAGGCGTGGCTTGTAAAATTCGCGTGCATGCATGCAGGCATGAACTTTGTTATTACAGTAACAAGTGAGTGACAAGCGATAAACCACATCACGTTATTTGTAGTGAGAATGTTATAATAACCAAATGTTTTATGAGAATACATTCTATTGTTCGCACTCAAAACAGAATTGTCACTAAACTATATACCTATCTATTCTATTTCGGTAATCTTTAGTGATTGATAAGATCATATCAAGTTGACAAATGGTTGTATTAGTTCGCGCTTGTGTGCACTAATTGTAACTATGTATATGAAACTTATTTAACATTATAATAGCTTTTTGTAATTAGAAAGAGCCACCCAGAACACTTCAAACGGAACGCAAAAGAGACACTACTACGAGCAATTTAGAAGGACTGCTCAAATATTGAGTATAAATAATTCACAAAATATTATTATCTTCCGTATTTAGTATTTCCGAAAAATCCGACTGCAGTGAAAAGCAATTAAAATAATGGTATTAAATAAAGGTGAAACAGAAAAACAATTGTTTTAAAGCGGAAACCCTCTTTCATGTCGGTCCTAATGAATATACAACACCTAGCGTGTACTGATGGGAATTTAAAAAAAGTAATTCTGCAAACAGCTAACATAACAAGGGGCATTGTACAACGTTTGAGCTTCATTCATAGGCGGGAGCGATTTTCATCCCTAATGATAATGCGTACCCTGCCTTACTCGTAAGTTGATTGAACTCTTAGGATTGACATCTTAAGATGTCATTCCTAAGAGACCATTTCCTAAGAAACGTAACATAATTTCATGCCTGTATTTTCACCAGTTATGTTTAGGTACCATGTAAAGTTGGTGAGCCTATTCCCAATATTGCTAAACACCGAGCACAAGGGATCTATTTTTGAAACCGCTCGCGTGGCTTAATCGTTCGACTGCGACTCATTATCTCGATCGACTGGAGAAATTGCATATTTTTAAATCATTATAATGTAACAAGTGTTTACACTCGATTGGCGGGCCAAGGGATAGACTATGGTACGATTTTGTTTCAATTAAACGAATGTCAGACACTTCTAGAAATTTCAAGTTCAACCCAGTAATACGTGTACTTTAACCGGCCCGGAGATCGTACACAGGACCTCAAGCACGTGAGTAACGTTTCAAATATGCTTGCGAAAGGATTTAAAAATAAAAAAAATATTTTTTTAAAAAATAAAGTTAGTTTATTGCCAACACAGGTAAGTGATCAGATACAAAGAAAAATATACAGATAGGCACTGTTTTTCAGCTAGTACCTTTTCCTGAGATGTTAGAAAAATACAAAAACATTATTATGAATAATAAATACAAGAAATAACTGAGTCACCCCTGACTTAAGTGACTAGGAGAGTAACTGTCCAGCAGCAGGCAACGGTATTTAAAATGTTGTAGTTCACATTTCGCTTGTGCCTTGTGCCTAAATTAAATAGGAATGTGATGAAAAACATTCGCTTTTCGGCCTTTGTGAGCAGCGTGAGCAGAACGGAACAATTGGGTGTTTTTCTTTTAAAGGGCATGCCTTAGTTACTTAGAACTATATGGCTTCAAAATATCCTGTTGGTTTATATAATCAACTGAGTAAAGAATCGTCGGTAGAACTCAGCACGTGGCTTTATCCGTTCCAGGCTCTATTGAAACGCGAATTCTCTTCTCTCTCTCTCTCTCTTATTGATAGTCGGAATCTTCCACGAGCTCAGAGTCACTCATCGCGCTGTGGAGTGAGTTATGCTCGGTATCACGCTGCTCTTATGCGTAAAGAGGATGTGTTAGTGGTCGAATGTTCTCAAGCACATGTTGCCCAAATGTCTTCAAGTCGTGTCGACAAGTTATGTCGTCAGGACTTAGCGATTATTTGACGATCACGTACGGCCCAGAGGGCTTGAGCGCTTCAAAAAGTAAGGCGCAATACTTGAACGGAAAGTATCACTTTATTTCGATTCAAGTCATCGATCAAGAGGAGTGGTTAAATCCTTAATTCCTGGTTAGGCCCTCGTAAGCTTGTCTTAAAATCACATCGCGACACTGATTGATTGAATACTTAGGGCGCGTCTAGCTCGCTGTTTTATTCAGTCGTAACGAAATGCAATTATAAGTAAATAGTCACTAAAATATCTAATTTAAAATGATATATCTGTTATGGCATATTACTTTGGTAATGTACCTTAAAATAAAGTACGTTAAATTTGTTTTAGGTTACCTTAATTATACCTTGTTTCACCTAGTTGCAACATAATTTTTATTACTTTGTCTATATCATAACATTGCTAACTTTAAAAAGTGACATAACATTACTAACTAATTATACTAACTAGTGGTGAGGTCGAAATCCTATTCATTTTTAAAATTAAGTTTTAACACATGATATAAATATGTCTATAATCTCCAAATCAATGTTCAAAGTAACATGAAAAAATAACATGCTATCGTAATCAACTATTAAATATGCGATATTAGCTTTCTGCACTCCATCCTCGTATAAATTAACAATTTCATACACATTTTTTGCTCACGTATTAAACCAACACCTCACAATACTGTCAATTAAAAATTAATAAACAGAAATGGCATGAAAAATACAAAGAAAAAACCCAATAAATACAAAATGAATGATGACATGATGACAAATATAAAATGCATGTTCTTAAAAGCCAAATCAATAAAGTCTCGATTAATCTCGAGCCTCGGCTCTTCTTACCCCTGCAGTATCGTACCTACCTACCTACTCGTGACTAGGGTGAATGCACCATTTGCTGCCTTTAATATTTCATTGCCATTGCAAATGTTGCCAAGCGGTAGGCGACAGCTCGCGTGCTGAGTGTTGAATTATATGAAACAAACGCTTTCTTCTGTATATATTTGATGTTTGTATTGCTTAAAGAAAAATACAGGTTTGATTAAGCATGTATTTCCATAATGTTCTCGAAAGCATGTGAAGTCTGCCAATCAGAGCTTGGCCAGCGTGGTGGTAGGCCTTAGCCTAACCCCCCCGATTTCGAGAAGAGAGTAGTGATGGAAGCAGGTACAATGAAGCACAGCCTAATAAGTAATCATTCCTGTCGATCGATAATGTAAGGTTAGACTTTCCGTTCTCGGCTGGCGTGGCTTACCCATAACATTGTTAATCTTCAATTGAGGCTTTCGGCGGCCTAAAACTTCCGACAGTTGGTCTGCTTACTAACTCCTTCGCCAATCCGCACTAGAGCAGTACAGTATAGGTACTTATATTTATTTGATTTTAACACCACAATCCTTTCTTTATGCCACTGTTGGGCTCGGGTCTTCTCTCGGAATGGAAGGGGTTAGCCATAGTCCACCACGCTGGCCATGAGTGGATTGGCACACTATGTCTTTGAGAAAGTTATGGAGAATTCACAAGCATGCAGATTTCCACAAGATGTTTTACTGCACCGTTACGGGGTGACATTTAATTTTTCAAATTGCAAATAACTTACAAATATAATTGGTGTGTGTCACTTGGTTTTGAACCCTGACCAGTCAAGTGTGAGTTCGATAGTGACTGTATACAGTGTACCCACCGCCTATTTAAACCAACTTTGACCTTGACTTATCAAGCCCGCTCGAGACGCTCCTATTCATCATTGATCCATAGATCACCAGGTGTACGTTATGTTGGCCTTTCAAGGTGTAATGACCCTAACGTCGTTTATAATTCATTTGTTTTAGTAAAGCTCAACCTAAGCATGTTTTTAAAATAATTAAACGTGAATTTAGTTATAAAAAATATAGTTGTTAGCTGAGCGCTGTGTGGCAAATAATTATATTAATTAGGAATGATTTCATAAATTAATGCATCCCTAGTTTCAGCAAGCAAAACAAGACGATACATTATTTTGTAATCGTTTAATACATAGACATAGGGTCAACATACCCTCAGATATACCTAGAGTAAAGAAAATCTACTATCGATTAGGTCTACCTACTACGGTTTTCTTTTAACTATCACGATGTTGACGGCCATCGCATGATACATTTGTTTGTACAGGACCCGGTAACGACGACCAACTAACTGAAACTATCTTTAACAAGCCATTTGCCGTGCCCATTACTTGTACAGTAAATGTAGAGGGAACTTATTAGGGACTGTGCTATTATCGCTAGGGTTATAAATGATATTTTGTCCGTCCGTACTGATGTACATTGTAGCGTCCATAACGATAGAGTTAAGCAACGACGGGCGCGGTCGGTTTGTGGATGGGTGGGTCTTGGGCGCTACCGTGCTGCGGACGGCACGTTAAGACGTCGGTCCTGGTTGTTTTCAATGGTGAAAACAATCGTTAAGCCTTGTCGAAGACCCTCGGGTGGCTTGAAAACATTCGACACTGGGTTGGCCACTAACCCCTTCACCAATCCGCATTGGAGCAGCGCAGTGGAGTATGCTCTAGACTAGCTTTTTAACTGTCGTACATTTAGGTTTCGTTGGCTGGCTTGACCAGTTTTGGAAAGAGTTCAGTGATCAGTATTGAACAACATGAAATGCATGTAAGGATGTTTTAACATGCGCTGACAACACAACAGTGACTGTATGACTGTACAACAGGCAGTGTAATGAATTAAGTAGAAAGCAGTCAGAACTTCACAGTGCAATGTAAATCTCGCCTTACAATCAAATGTGCTATAATGCTGCTATGTGTAATGCTATGCTTATACGATCGTACCGCCTCTGATACAGTTGTCATACTATCCAATATACAATCATGGTTATGTAACTGATGTTAAGCTTATTGAGAATTTATGTCTCATCTACTTCAAACAAATAAAATGTCAGATTGCTAGAGGCAAATTTTTATAGTAAGCGCTTAGTACAACTTCGACAGACATAGTCATCCTCGGAATATCGAAATAATTTTACACCTATATTAAACGTGTGAGATTCAAACTCAGCATTCGACTTCTTATCAGGAAGCCAGCATTACAGAAGAGAGTTACGTAAGAGAAGTTACTGAAGAAGAAATGAAACACATGGCTGGATTATATTGCAATGCACATTGCACGTCCATTATATGGATTCAACCGGCTAATCAACTCCTCATTGTCTGCGGTCTGTAACCATACTGCTTATATTTGCATGCGATTTTAGGCTTCCTTCATACAAAATGCCTTCTTTTGAAAAATACCAATCTCACGCGCATGCAGCACCACTTAAAGATACTGCACCACTAACCATTCGGAAGACTAACCTTCTTCCAAAAGACATAGTCCACCACGTAGGCGAAATATGGATCCATAATTGTATTATTAACTAGTGGACACCCGCAGCTTCGCTCGCTTTGAATTATACATAACAATAGTTCAATTTTCACCTAGTAATATTATATATTCTATGTCACTCAGTGAAGAAGAAGCTTTTTAATGGTAAAAGAATATTTGAAATCGGTCCAGTAGTTTTTGTGTGAAAACGTTACAAACAAATCTTTCCTGTTTATAATATTAGTATAGAGTATAGAACCTGAATGTGACAAACTAATGTGTATTTTATTTGTAAAATTTCAACTTTTTAATTCATTCAATATCTAAGCAAAATACCTACGTTTCAATTTACTTAATTCTCTTTTCACAGTAAAATCGCAGGCATGGTAGTTAACCTCATTACACCCCTGCATGAGATTCTAAAAACATGTGTGGTGAAACCAATATAATTACCTATTACACTCTCACTTGAAAACTACATATGAGAAACCGTCCTAAGTGTAACGATTGCTTATAGTAATGTAATTGGCGCAATTCCCATAGATCCGTCTACAGTTAGCTCGAGATACAAATCAAATAGCGGTATCGAAATCAACATTAATTGTTCATGTCGATTGTTACGTCGGAACACATTGTTGAACTTATCAGAAAAATCTTTCAAAGAATAGTGGAGCTTTGTGACTCAGTTTAGATGTTGTTTTCCTTTGCACGAGCTTAATGTTCTGTATCAACTAGTGGTTCACTGTGTACGCGCCTACCTACATGAGACTGCCGACTCATCAGCGCCTTAAATTCTCATTTAAAATGTACCAAAAAAAGTCCATATCACGTATCGTATAGGCTATGGTCGATCACATATTGTTACTCCGTATACAGATTAGATTATGAAGGAGGTACCTACGAGTAACTAAGTAGATGTCGAGTTTGATTAAAACTCATTAGTGATACGGGCTCTGAGCTCGGTGATTCTGTAAATGAAAATAAACAACAAAAACTATTATTAAAAAGGTAAGGTAAGAGACCGACAATATTTTCAAAAAACACATTTTTGACTACAAGCTCTTTGTTATAATGCCCCTGAATCGAAATTTTGAAAAAATATTAAATGTACAGAAAATGTTACTCTTCAGATTTATTATATTACTATAGAATACACTGAGTAGGTAATCCCTTGTTATATTTTTACCATCATGCCATTTCCTTTACCATGAAGTCCACCAACAGTGCAAAAACGACAAAACGCAAAGTAATTATAACTAAAGATTAATGTCATGCGTCGGTTCCACTTGGAAGTACCTATCAGGCGACTATATTTATTCGGTGCATTCACAGAATTGATGTCGAATAGAATAGTTAGTACTTAGCTAAAACCATTCTAGTGTCGTTTGTAATACGAGTGTTTTTTTTTTAAATATTTATTGGTTTATTATTCATTTCACATTTTTACACTTATTAATATTTTTTACATATTCCACTGATTTGTTTCGAATTTTTAAATTTTTATCGCGTACCTACCCGTAGAGACAAGTTATTTTTAAAGGAAATTATTACGATGTTTCCGCTTTAAAGTTTCGGTGAATATTGTCGGTGGAGTTCAATTTTTAAAGACTTAACAATTTAATGTTCAAATAAATAACAAATGAAATTTAACAATGATCTATAAATTCGCCACCATGTCCAGTAGGTACTATTTCGTTATAATTATAAACGTTGCTTTAAAATTGTGTTACCTAATTTATGAATTTCTCATTTCATCCATAAAGAACAAAATAAAACAAACGTGTGACGAACAAATGCCACGAGTTATTATTATTAAAAGCTTTTATTTAACTTCACTCGTAGGTATGTATCTATGTCCTGGAATCTTGCAATCAATATTTCACCCACTTCCACTGAAGCTATCGAGCTGAAATTTTGCACACATATTTGGTTCCGATGACAATGCACGAAAATAAAAATAAAAGTTATAAAAGCTGTTTTAAAAAAAAAATTTAACGGTATTATTACGAGTTAGTATTGTCAATTTTTAGCTCAGGACTATACTATTCCGTATCAGTGCTATGGAAAGATGCATCACATGACTGCCGTATTAAAATTCTCGGCCGACACATCATTCATATTCGTATCGTGAACGTTCCTGGAACGGTATGAACAACTAATTATATTAGGAATCAAATCGCAATCGTCGTGTGCGATTCGATTACTTCCACCAGTTTTATGAGGCAGGTCTGAGATGGATGTTCATTTATGATGTTCTTATACGTCCTATAACTCCTATACTAATAGCTGTAGTACGGTAATAGAACTTTCGTAGTGCGAATATGGCTTTTATGGACTTAAGACATTAAAGCGGCTTCCCACGGTCCGCGATTCTGCAGTTTATAGCGGTCGGTCGATGACGGCCCATACGGACGCACCGCTACGAGCTTGCATGCGCTTTAACAGGCCACTTAACAGCCCACGAAGCGTCGTGCGCGTGTATCCGCGTCCGTCCGCAATATCACGCACCGTGGGACCCCAACCGCTACTGCCCACGGCTGACATGACAGACAGATAGTCAGAGATACTTTGGACAAGAAGCAGAAAGGGACGGGAGAGTAAGTGCAGTTAGTAAAGGATGTTAATTGGTACATTATTTGGTCAGTTCGTTAGTACGTATGATATGATAGAACTATATGAGCAGGAATTGTTGAACTGCCTGTCCTGCTAATTTAGTCTAGTGAGCAACTGGTATGGTAGTAAGATTCTAGTTCCAAGTTGATAATTTGAGCCCCACATATACCGCACTTACTGAAATTACATACTTACTTTTTTTTTTAATAATCCATAAATGAAATACATCCAAGGCAAAACCGTTGATCTTAATGGGCGGTAGATTCAAACAATCATCCCCCATCATTTATAAGTGTTAGATGGTAAATTTTATTTAAAAAAAAAAAGGTGTATTTAGTCTGTGGACGCTCTGTCACTTCCCTTTCCTTTTTGCTTGTCATGTGAAATGTGTAAAATTGCCGGCTGCAATTAAAGAATTCTTACTCAGTAAAGTATCTATTTATTTTAATCCGGAGTCCCAATAGGTTATGGGCCCAGGCACGTTTGTTATAAGAAATTGAGTAAAGAGCAGATCGAGATATTTCGTGAACGAAATTGAAAAAGTCGCGCATCGTGGTCGGCCATCATGGAGGTTACAAACGCTATGAGAATAGAAAAATTTAATGGAAGTGATTTTAGACAATGGAAATTTCAAGTCAATTGTGCTTTAAAGGCAAAAGGATTAAACATCCACACAGAAAAACCAAAAACGGATGACACGAAACAATGGGAAAAGTCCGATGGTATGGCCATGTTCATATTAACATCTTCTATGGATCTTAGCCAAATTTCACTTATTGAAAATTGCGAATCTGCAAAGGAAATCATGACGAAATTGGAATCTATTTATGAAGCTAAATCGGAACTCAACAAAATGATGGTGCATGAAAAGTTCTATCAGTATAAAATGTCACCAACCGACAGCATCGCTAAACATGTTGCCAAGGTGGAGAATTTAGCTAAACAGCTGAAAGATAGTGGTGAAGTACTTAGTAACACAGCAATAATGACCAAAATATTGAGCACTTTGCCTGCAAAGTATCGTTCTTTGCGTCAAGCATGGTTGTCCCTAGATCCAAAGTTACAAACTATTCACAACCTAACTGCCAGATTACTAGATGAAGAAGCTAGCTTGACAAATGAAGAAGAAACTGAGAGTGCTATGTTAACTGTGAAAGAATCAAAAACACAAAATAAGTTCTCATCTCATCAAAACCCACACAAGGTTTCACAATCTGGCCAAAATAGTCAACATAGATTTGTTTGTTACAATTGTAACAAGAGAGGGCATTTTGCACGAGATTGTCGAGCCCCTAAGAAGTCTGGGAAGAAACCCCAAGAGCAAAAAATGCTGGCATTCAGTGCGGAGCAATGTTTTACATCTAAAGTTGATGAGTCGGATAAGTGGATTCTCGACAGTGGTGCGTCTGTACATATGTCATACAGGCGTGACTTTTTTGGTGATCTACAAACATATGGCCAGAATAGTAGTGAGAGAATTGTGAGATTGGGAAATAAAAAAGAACTTGAAGTACATGGATATGGAAATGTTATGATTAAAAGATGTGTGGATGGTCATTGGGAAGAAAGTGTTTTAGAAAATGTGCTGTATGTGCCAGATTTACACAAAAATCTATTTTCTGAAGGAATTGCTACAAGAAAAGGTTATATTATTGTCAAGAAAAATAATGAGGCCATAATATTGAAGGAAAATAATGTTGTTATGACAGCGACATTGAAAGAAAACAATCTTTATGAAGTGAATTGTACAACCATAGTGCAAGTAAGCTGTAATTTGGTACAATCAGATTTGAAAGTTTGGCATGAACGTTTAGGACATTTAAACATGAAAGAAGTGCAAAATATGAGTAAAAATGGTGCAATACCTGTAACCTTGTCCGATGAGGACAACTATGTTTGTGAAGCATGCCAATATGGCAAGCAGAGCCGATTGCCTTTTCATAAATCTCATAGAGGAACACACTCTGAACCCGGTGACATTACCTACAGTGATGTGTGTGGACCATTAGAACATGAATCTTTGTCCGGTGCAAGATATTTTGTATTATTTAAAGATGGTGCTACCAGCTATAGACATTTGTATATAATCAAACACAAAAGTGATGTCCTGAACTGCTTCAAAAGATACAACACATTAGTGAAAAATAAATTTGGACACAATGTTCGTATATTGCACACTGATAATGGACGTGAGTATATAAACAATGATTTTAAAACGTATTTAGACAGTGAAGGGATAATTCATGAACGTACTGCACCTTACACACCCGAACAGAATGGTAGGATTGAACGTGAGATGCGCACAATTATGGAAAGTGCAAGGTCTATGTTATATTCTCGTGATATTTCATTAAATTTATGGGCTGAAGCTGTGAATTGTTCTGTATATTTGCTAAATAGAAGCTCATCCAGTCAAACAAAAAATATATCACCCTATGAACTATGGAATGGATTCAAGCCCTCCCTTGAACACATAAGAGTATTTGGTTCAGAAGGTTTCGTACATATACCTGATGAAAGGAGAAGAAAACTTGACAAGAAGAGTGAGAAAATGATACTCGTTGGGTATGATAATGAGAACTACAGGATGTTCGATATTGAAAGTAAGAAAATAATAATAAGCAGAAATGTACGCTTTAATGAGAATAACATACCAGTACTGAGAAAAAATATTACTTCAATTAATATAACCAATGATGAAATGTCAACCTCTGGTGATCAACCTGATCTATCAGCTACATCAACAGAAAGTTCTTCAGATACCAGTCTTGAGAGCTCAATAGGTCCTGAAGATACTACGTATCAACCTTCTGAAAGAATATCAAGTGAGGAAGAAAGGAGCAATACTCACAGACCTATAACAAGACGAGCCCGCAGGAATCTAGAAGCCAACCTAACTGTGTTTGATGTGCCCAGTAATTATGAGGAAGCTATGAAATGTAAAGATAGTCATAAATGGAAGGAAGCTATAAGAGAAGAATTGAGGTCACATCAAGAAAATGAAACTTGGAAAATAATAGATAAAAATAGTGAGAAAACTATTATTACCTCAAAATGGATCTTCAACATAAAACGTAATCCAGATGGAGCATATAGATACAAAGCACGTCTCTGTGCTCGTGGATTCACACAAAGAAAATACATAGATTATAGTGAGACATTCTCACCAACTACCAGATATGACTCCATCAGAGTCATATTGTCTTTTGCAGCTCGAGAAAATTATAAAATTAAACAATTTGATGTCCAAACTGCATTCTTGTATGGTGAGTTGATAGAGGATGTCTACATGGAGATACCTGAAGGTATCCAAGCTGAGCCAGGAAAAATATGTAAGTTACTTAAATCATTGTATGGCCTTAAGCAATCGTCACGTTGTTGGAATAAAAAGTTTTCAGCTTTCTTAACTTCATATGGTTTTAAAGTTTGCCCTTCTGATAATTGTATTTTTGTTGGTTACTTTAAAAATTTCAAGGTTATATTGATACTGTATGTAGATGATGCTTTACTGTTATCTAAAAGTGAGGACACATTGTTACATATTTTAAATGATCTTAAAAACAGTTTCAAAATAAAAGTGTTTAACTTGAATATTTTTGTTGGCATGGAGATTATTCAGAATAATAATTCTATTGTTGTAAGCCAGAGGCGGTATATAGAACATATCTTAAATAAATTTAACATGTCTGATGCCAACCCATGTAGTACCCCTGCTGATAATAATGTGATTTTAACAAAAAATGTTAATGATAGTGTTACAAAATTTCCATATAGGGAAGCAGTGGGAGCCTTGATGTTCTTATCAACTGTATCTAGGCCTGATATTTCTTACTCTCTAAATATAGTAAGTAGATATTTAAATAACCCCAGTAATGATCATGTAAATGCTGTTAAAAGAATATTTCGATATTTATTAAAAACAAAGGATATACATATTAGTTATAACTGTAATAGCGAGTTAGTTGGATATTCTGATTCTGATTTTGCCTCAGATATAGATTCTAGAAAGTCGAATACTGGATACATCTTTATGATGAATGGGGGACCTGTCACTTGGGCAAGTAAAAAGCAAAATACTGTGGCTTTATCCACAACAGAATCAGAGTATATGGCTGCCAGTGAAGCTGCCAAAGAAATTCTTTGGCTTAGACAGTTATTGATAGACATTGATGAACCACAAGTGGTGGTTACCTTATGTATAGATAACCAGAGTACTATTAAATTGATTCATAACCCTGTTTACCACAAAAGGACAAAGCATATAGATATAAGGTACAATTTTATTAGAGAAAAGGTAGAGCAGAATATAATTAAAATTAAATATGTAGAAAGTTCATGTCAATTTGCAGACTTCTTAACAAAAGCTTTGCCTACTAGTAAATTTGTACTTAATAGAGACCAAGTCCTAATGTTCTGTTAATTATAGTAGATTAGTAGTAAATTAAAGGTAAAGTTTAAAACAAGATGTTGTTAAAGTTGATTATAAAAAAAAGGTTAGTTTAATCACTATAAAATTTAAGTGGGAGTGTTAGATGGTAAATTTTATTTAAAAAAAAAAAGGTGTATTTAGTCTGTGGACGCTCTGTCACTTCCCTTTCCTTTTTGCTTGTCATGTGAAATGTGTAAAATTGCCGGCTGCAATTAAAGAATTCTTACTCAGTAAAGTATCTATTTATTTTAATCCGGAGTCCCAATAATAAGCATCAAGGAATACGCATCGAGGGTAGGTTAGGCAGGCATACCTACCTACTTCACAGCGCCCCCGTGCGTAGAGATGGGAAAATAGTTCGACAATCTATCGATTTAAATATATTAACTTCATACATATATTTCTATATTTATTATTTAATTTACCGTTTCACAATGTTCATGCTACTGAGATGAACACGGCAAGAAACTGTACTTTATATTTTTACTGGCAGGAACAGTACTATATGTTTCATAAATCAATTAAAGTGCGTTATCATTGGATAAACCAAATTCCAAACATAACTTTTTGTTATTTAATCTACGCGACATATTTATAAGTTACGATTTTATTTATTTATTTGACGGCGCTTTGCCAGTCAGCGTCAAGAGTGACACATGGCTGTCTATGTCACTCTAGCGGAGCGTCGTATCGATGGTAGCGAGGCGGCCATCTTCACGTGGTACTTTGATTCGGGACGGCGCCAGCGCACCACGTCTGCGACGAATCGCTGAATATTTTGTTAACCGCAGTGTATTTTAGTTTCATTGAAGTTGATTTTGATTAAAACAGTTATTATCCTGCTGCTAGTAGTTATATTTTGTGTAATGAAGCCGACCGACGGTCCTTGTATTCTTACATCAGAAGTGGTATATGGATGCCTTTTGCCGCTAAAAGCCATATTCATTGCTTTATTTTTCGATCGGGCAGGGTTGGTGCGATGCCATCAGGCGTTATACACATACCAATAATCTGGATCCAATATAATGGAGATTTTGAAGTGATTACAGGCCCTAGATGATAGGCGGTAACGTGGAGAAACTGAGACATTGTCGGCAGCATCAAGCGGGGAGCATTGCCACGCCTTGGCGGTGCCAGGCGCATCGCCAGGCTCGGGAGCGCCATCTCGCGCCAGTCGCGCGCTACGCCGCTACACCTAGTACCCGAGAATTCGAGCGGGCATGCCGCCGCGCCAGCACCATCGCCGCCGAGCGACGTGAACAAGGTCGCTGAGCGCCTATTGGAAGTGATAAGCTCTATCCCGGTGAGATCTAACCAATATTTTGTCCGATTTTGACTCTTATTTTAAAACCGCTGGGACGATAGTGAATGCCTTACTCACGTAGGTCATTGCTTAAAGGGCGAGTCTCACACCTGGCTTAGTCAGTGGACAAGCACTACACGTACCTGTTCTAATTTCAAACAAGAAAAAAAAAAACATTGTGCCCACGTAATGTCGACATTCCGAACATTCTGTTTGATGTGGTGCGTACTGAGTCCGATAAATTCTCCACTTAAGCAGAATATGCACGCAGGTCTTTGTTAAAATTGCATATCGTTAAAAGGTTGAATGGTGTTAACTTTTGTCAATAGAATGGCGCTTATGATATTTGGCTTCGAGCTCGTTGATTCCATACTAACCGCAGACCACGTTCCCCGCACCACTCGCGACTCCTCAGGCGCAGCGGGTTACGAAATCTGAGTTTTCGCTGACCGCCTAACCCCCTTTATAGATAGAGTTCGTTAATAAATTAACTAGTGATGTACTCGTTTACTATTGACCGTGCAAATTATCAATGATGAATAATTACGTGTTGAAGAAAATTTTACTTTGCTTTATTGTTTAAAAAAAAAAAAATCTAACTGAAGCTGGATTTTCTATGAATTAAAAATCTTCTCTTGTTGGTGACGTCGATATTTAGGAAGTATTATTAGTCACCGTCAGATGGGACCGGGTCGGCACAGAGTTGAAGCACTGGTAGTTCTCAGTCCGCTGGGAAGCTCGACCCTGGCATGAGGGGTCCATAGTGTTACCAAGCGACCGATATATATGGGTTGAAACTGCTTGGTGGTACACGTCGTATTGTAATACAAGATTGTTTAATAAAAGCCAAATTGTAATAGAGGGTTATCTAATAAAAGAACTTTAGCCAAATTGTAATATAGTTATTTAATAAAAACGAACTTTTATAATGAAGTGTTCGGGTTGGTTACTAGAAGAAATTTTACAGTGTCTGTATATTTAAGACAGAAACGGCAGATAAAACAAATATAATGTTCAACTAGGTTCCAGTATGGAGTTTATCATGTTCGTAATGTTTGTGTCGCAGGGTATAGGGATCGTATGGTGGTTTGGTCTTGGGTGTGTACTTGTACCTGTATTGAATACTAAGCGTATTTTATATTAAATTGCTGCCGGAGTTCACGGTAGGGTGTTCACACACCGGCCCTGGCCAGCACCTCAGTGACTCAGGGGTAGGGTGGCGGACGGTTGAACCAGTGACTTATCAGTGGTGAAAGAGTCGCAAACTCCTCAGGACGCCTTCACCAGCGCGGGGCCCACGGAAGGGCTTCCGGTGCAAATTTTTGGGACGACTCCCACCGGAACAAACTCCACCGGAACACAGTCCCACAGGAACACAGTCCCACCGGAAAACAGTCCCACCGGAACACCCCTATAAAGAATGTTCGTAGTAACTGAGTGTATCTAGTAATCTATATTGAATATTGTAGGCTATTTCAGTTATTCTTATGAATTGATATAAAATGAAGGAGGAACCCACGGTTGCACGGGCCTCCAGGTTGTTAATTTAAACCGAACCTAAATTGTGGCTAAAATGTGGAAATTTACATAATTTGGATATAAATTGTAGGTCTACAGCTTGCACTTATTGTGTCTAACGTTTTACAGTGGCCAATGGTATCAATTTATCAATATTTTGGGGCTTCTGCTTGCCGGAGTCAAATAGATATAGATTCGCAAAAGTCACCGGAATTAAGATTAAATAGGCTATAATTTATATACCGTTCTGTTGCTAACCATGAGTGTCCAGCCTAGCCACCACATAATCATATTTAGTTTGGTCTGACTTAATACCAGAGATAGAGAACTGTGCCTCCACCTGTGCAAACCAGATAGCGGGCCGGTCAGCCCAAACGGGGGAAGTTTTGCACAGACCCTAGATACATTAGAACATTTTAAGTTATCATTTTCTTCTTTAAGAGGTTTTAAAGTATTTAATAATTCAGTCACCTGACTGCAACGCTGCGTTCTGCAGGTTCAAATTCTTCAATGTCTCCTCCATATTTTCCATTGTAATTGAAATGTGGAGAGAGGAGCGTCACACTATGCACTATCCACGCCAGCTACTAAGCCGTCAGCACGTTCAACACGCGTTTGTTAGACACGCAAACACGTATACTTTGCACGCCGAGAAGTAGGTGTTACGCACAAGTTGACACAATTCACAGCACAACACTAGCAAAATCTCATGCCAATCTTCACTGCAGGGTCTTCCAGGCCTTCGCAGATAGGTACCACAGTGGTTTCCAGCAGTAGAAAAGTCCAAACACGGCGCACCGTATTCAGCGATGTTTCTTGATTTTCACGAAAAGTCGGTAGTCACCAATGTGGGGGTGTTGATCCCACTCGTGCCGGAGACTGTGGCGAGAACTATTGACATGGATCTGCAGGCTATCCTCAGGAGTATCAGGGTTTCTCAAAGAAAACAACTCTTTACATTTTAGGAGCGAAGAAGTCCATCATTTATTGACATCTCTACTGACATTGACAATTGACAGACAAGACAGAGTGCGTCAATTTATGGCGTTCAGTTTATTTAATAGAGTGCGAGTTAATCGCCACAACGTATTTAATCCCGATGGATATGCCATATAGTACCGTGGAGTAAAATTTACTACTAACTTAGATCGCCGTCGAGACAAGATAACGTGGGCTTGTCACAACATTTTTAAACGGTTTTATTTAGCTTGCCCTGTGTTTGAGCTTGCACTTTGGAGGACTTTGTACTTAACAATTTTAACTAATGATTATGTTTTTGTTTTATATTGTTGGAACAGACTCATGTAAATCCTGGAGTGTGCACTCATGTTTATGGGTATTCGGTTGCGCGGGAAGAGACCTGCTTAAAACCTGCTCCGTTGCGTTATTCGCTGTTACTTTGTTGAATTGTTCAGACTTTTTACTTTACTTACATTATGATGCGTGATCGGGCTGTTTTTCATTCACAATCAGTATTAGTAGTTACTATTGCCAGACACAATTTCAATCACGGGAACATGCTATAAGTATTTTTTTAACGGGTTTCGAGTAGCTTCGCAAGATACTCGTGTAAGGCCCGCTGTGGCTTCGAGGTGACCGTCATGACTTGTATAATGCCTGGAACATTGGTTTCGGAATGATCCGTGTAATGCAGACGCCCGATTTGAAATTGCACCCTTAACAGCACATACGAGTAAACAGTTTATTGCAGCCTGATCACCATAAGAATGTATTGAAGTTTGTAACCTTCAGTAACTTTACATGAGATATTTGAAATGACTAAAGTGTGGTTTCTCCTCCAGGCATTGATGACTGTGACGGAGACAACAGACCCCCGGCCCAGTCAGATCCTGGTCTGCTGCTGGCTGGTCTGCTGCTGGCTGCGGGGTCGCCGCCCCTTTCAGGAGAGGCCGTGTTAGCTGCCAACCGAATATCATCGAAAAGGCGATTGGATAAGTAGCGATTCTTTAAGCAGTTGCCTAGACTTTCGATAGGCGTTTCTAATCGCCTCATGGCGGGGTGGATTGTTTTGACTTTGACTTTGGTACTTCTAGAGGTACTCTGAGAACATCTTCCGGTGAGCCAATTTCATTTTTGTTTGATAGTGGATCTTGTTCCCTTTTGAATGAAAGCTTTAGTAACCAAAGGAACACGAAGGCTTATTCGAAATCACGGAAAATCTTTTGAACTATGATGAGGCCGAGACGGCGCCGGATATACAAAACGAAGTTGAAAGCGTTTATCAAGCTGTTGATCCTGACCAGCGATAGTGACATCCAGCATGTCGATAGGATTCACTATTCTGGTGCAGATGATTGGTCTATCCTGGTTGAGAAGTGCCGTCCTGGCCACACCTGAAAAGGTTGGTTGAAGGGATGCACTAGCTCAGTCCAGATGTTGGTCTATCCTGGTTGAGAAGTGCCGTCCTGGCCACACCTGAAAAGGTTGGTTGAAGGGATGCACTAGCTCAGTCCAGATGTGTCTATCCTGGTTGAAAAGTGTCGTCCGGGCCACACCTGAAAAGGTTGGTTGAAGGGACTCACTAGCTCAGTCCAGATGTGTCTATCCTGGTTGAAAAGTGTCGTCCGGGCCACACCTGAAAAGGTTGGTTGAAGGGACTCACTAGCTCAGTCCAGATGTGTCTATCCTGGTTGAAAAGTGTCGTCCGGGCCACACCTGAAAAGGTTGGTTGAAGGGACTCACTAGCTCAGTCCAGATGTGTCTATCCTGGTTGAGAAGTGTCGTCCGGGCCAAACCTGAAAAGGTTGGTTGCAGGGACACACTAGCTCAGTCCAGATGTATCATGTTGGTGATTGGTCGAAAGGACAGTGTCGTCCAGGCCATACCCTGACGGGTTGGTTGGAGGGATGCATTCGTCCGGTCCAAGTCACGACGATAATTATCGGAATTCATAAGACACTGCCTTTGACGAGTAAACGATTAGATTAGTGTAGCCATATTATTGACAGGATGGACGAGCGATAGCTCTACTGACATAACATGCCGAAGCCCGGGGCTTCCTAAGTGAGTGACTGCTAGTGAATGAAACCTCTTTTCAGATTGACGCCCGAGGACGGTCGTATGTCAGTCCGGCCGTGACGGCGCTTTGCCAGTCAGCGTCAAGAGTGACACATGGCTGTCTATGTCACTCTAGCGGAGCGTCGTATCGATGGTAGCGAGGCGGCCATCTTCACGTGGTACTTTGATTCGGGACGGCGCCAGCGCACCACGTCTGCGACGAATCGCTGAATATTTTGTTAACCGCAGTGTATTTTAGTTTCATTGAAGTTGATTTTGATTAAAACAGTTATTATCCTGCTGCTAGTAGTTATATTTTGTGTAATGAAGCCGACCGACGGTCCTTGTATTCTTACATATTTATTTCTTTATTTATTTACTCTGATTGTTTATTTTTGTTAGTGTTTCATTACTTATTATTATAAGTTTTATGGATTTAAAGGCGTGTTTAAAATGGCGTCAAGATAAAATCTAGTACAATTTATTTCATCGTATATAATTCAAGTTACCTACGTTCCTACTACTGCAGGGTGTATAGTAATTACACAGACACCCCCGACCACTTATCGGTATGTACATACGAATAATATGAGCTGCAGAAGTCGAACGTACTTTAGGGGTCGCAACCGTATCTGTATGCGTTGAATGTGGGTTTTTACACTGAAATCTATTAATTTTAAAAAACTTTTTAATAAGTACCTACTCTCTCCGGATCTTCTGACGTCCCCAACTGGGAGAGACCTTGAACAAGACTCGCAAGTGCCTCGTTCAGAGGCCGTTACAGATACATTAGGACTTTCTTTATGACTAAGATGGTCGCTTCTCGAAAAGTGTAACCGGAAACCATATCTTTCTGAACGGAACACAATAGTATGGTAACCACTATTTGCCATTGTATAATTTATGGTAACAAATACCGATAGTACCATTTCTGTTATCAAGTGCTGATACCTTCGAACACGTTATGAAGAACTCTCAGGTATGCAGATTTCCTCACGATCTTTACTCACCGTTGCAAGGTGTCAAATTCTTAAATCGCAAATAACTTAGAAAAGTCAATTCAGTCGCTTTGATTCGAACCGGACCTCTCGAGTGAGCTGTGGTTATCACTATCACCGCTGACGGTGGTGCCGCCATAGCAAAGCTATAAAGATTCTATTAAAATAGGCTCTACAAAACAAAAGTACTTACGTCCTTAGATTTTAGCAATGTTAAGTAGACCACAGAAACGTTCTGAATAACTTGGAGCCTTGAAAATATTTCTTCCCATTAAATAATTTTTGCAAGGACCAGGTATCGTTACCTTAGAATGATTTACTTTCCTAATATTATACTGGGAATAGCGACACCATTCTATAGGAGATGCCTAGGATATCGCTACTGATCTATTCTACGAAGCGAAGGCTTATCATAAATGTCTTCTTTTAAGACATTTCATAAATTAATGTCGAGATTATAATCTTGCATCAGTAAACTATTTCCTAGAAATCCAAACTGATATCGGTTTTTTATGAGTTTAATCCAGGGCATTTCATAATGACTAGTGGTAAATGCTAGTGAGCATTAAATATTTATTACTAGCAGTAGCTGCAAGCAACAAGCAATAATCTTAAGACCTTTATAGACTTGCAACGGGACAATTTTTACTACTTAGATACCTACTTGATACTTTTCCATCATTAATCATAGTTATCTGTTGATCCATTATTTGGTGGCATTCAAACTTGTAACAGGAGTTAAAAACCATTTCATATACCCAAACATTCGTCGTTTTCCCACCGTTCAAAAGTTAATTGGCAGAGAAGCGTTTTTGCCCCCCTATTATGATAAGTATAATTAAGATTAAATAAATAAATCATATTAGTTTTTAATTACAGTATGATATATAAATGATTTCATTTAATTGCCAAAATTCCCGAATAGGTTAAGTACGTACTACTGTTCGTAAGTAATTTTCTTGATATTTAAGTTAAGTTAACATTTCACACAATGGGAAGTAGGTATATATTATAATATATATTAACGATATTTTTGATTGAGAGGACAGTCTTAAAACAATTAATTTGGTCGCCCTAGCCTCAGGGTCTGGTGGCGGACACCTGAATTAAACAGTAACTTATGTACTTACTACGAAATATTACTCGTCCGCCCGAAGCCGACGATTTGCATAATCATTTTTGCAAACCTGAAATTTTAGAATTCCTCCCAAATAGTAAACGATATTACTTGGATTGCGCAGCCCTTATAAAGTCAAAAATGGCGGCGGAAAAACAATCAAGTTTTACTTTACGGCTTCGGCACTCGCCTAAGGCGTTATAAAAATAAACTTTTTATGCCATTCCTATGTCTGAAATTGAATTTGACTTGAAGTTCATTTCCAAACTCCAATCAAAAATACAAATGTTTATAGAAACATAATTAATAGTAATTACTATTTTCATTTAATTTGTAATACGACTTTTTTTGTTTTCGTAATTTATAAGTAAGTAGGTTATAATAGATTAAATCGTTCACATAATTTCAATCGAACTTCACAGTGCTCTTTTGATTATTTTTGATTTACATTTCGGTACTTCGTGATTCGCAATTTTTAAAGAAAGCTTTTATTGGCCAATCAATCAAGTTAATCCACTTTTTATTTAACAGCCAAATTGTTTTTTAACTAAGTTACTGAGAAAAGCTCTGATTGCTTGATGATTTTTTCTCTTATAATAGGTAACTCTGACGTAGGAATGAAGAAAAATGCGTGGACGAAGCTAGATAGTATTTTAACAGTTTCAAAGTCGCGTCATTATAAAATGGAATGCAAGAAATATAATTACGACAGACTCGCAGGTGGTTATTGCGCATACCTAAATATTTATATTTAAGTATTTCCGTTGACATTACAAAAAAAAACTCTTTGAACTTCAAAGACAACCGCCTTGTACGTCATGGGAACGGGTGAAACGCTTACGTCAATTAAAAATTCTCATTACGACGAAGCAATGAAGTTATCCCAAAAACGTTGCAGAAATGAAAATATCGTTACGAACAATTTCTGAAGGAGATTCTTCTTTGATTCTATGCACACTGTAGATGTCGGGTTCTTATAAGTACCTAGTATGTACATAGAAAAATCAGAAGATGGCCACAAACATTTATTAAAGTTATTGTAATGAAAGAAACTTAATTAAAAATGTACCTTCCTGTGCCAAAACAATAGATAAATAATAATTAATTAAAATTAGAATGAATGTGAAGTAGAAGAAAGAAGACTAAAACATTGTGTCAAATATAAGAAAATATAATCTACAATCTAGTTAAAATAATTAAATTCGGTGAATTTTTTTAAGTAAATATATCGGCATGGATACTTTTTAATCGTAGAATATTTTAACATGGAGTGTTTTGAGACTGATTGATTAAGCGTTTTTTATTTTATTTTATTATTATTTAATATCTACAAGTATGTAGAGTACGTAGTGTTTAAATAAATTGTCTTAATTTTTAACTCTACGATTAATAACGAATAACCCACAGTGCGCATAAACCAACATGACCGAACATCTGGTCGTTAAGTAATGTTGGCGGAGTACAAATATCTCTCCCACACTGGCGTCTAGGAATTATTTTCATCGCGAGAACTCAAAACATGTAGGAGTAATTGCGGGCAATTGCAATGTGTGCAGTGGTCTTAAGTTCTGTTGGTACTTAGCACATTTTTTCAGTGACTAAAGAACTAATATACGTCTTCTACATTATGATGCCTAGTAGTATGCGAATAATTCGATTTCAAATCAGATAAAAGCCAGTAATGATTTTGTTTTGTAAGGGTGTTATCAAAACCATATACGTATGTAATTCTGTACCAACGTTCCATGTTTCAAACTTGGAACTTACAGGACGTCAAGTTTCCTGATATTAGTATTTTTCTTAATTTTTTGGTTTACAGGATTTGAACAAAACGCTACGGCTGCTGAGCTGCAAATTTAGCGGGCCACTGAAGAGCACGGAAGCTCTATCCTCCGGCGGCAAGCGAATCAAGGAGCATAGCGTTGCTCTGTCTTGAGCAGAAGTTCTTGAGCAGAAAAGGTTATCACGATAGGTAAAATTATGCTTAACAGTACTGTGTAAATATTAAATAAAAAACTGAAGTCTTGTCAGTAGACTAGTACGCGACTAACTGTAAACCGACTCACCTCAATGGGATACTGTCTCCTTTCGTGTTTCATGGATAGGTACTGTGGTCGCATACGACTATCAAATATAGCTTGAACATCTCAACAACAGCCCGAGTCGTGTTATTATTCGTCACTCAGCACGTAATTTCAGCTTTATTAACGTGAAAACAACGCAGCCGGGGTTTGCCCATCATAATTATTCCATGCCCACGCTCCGTCAGATATAATCACAAAGCGGTCTAGGATAGGGTATCTAGCTAGCAAGTTCATAAACAAATCTGCTTTGACTGCGAGATGAGAAGGGAATTTGATATCGACCCGATACCACTGCTATCAATTCATCGTGATTGTGCAGACTGATATAGTGTTCCAATATAATTCAATAGAAATAACCTATATCAATCACAAGATCTTGTGATGATCCTACATGTCTGATCACTCAGACATGAAAACTTAAATATATAAGATTAGAAGATAGAAGAATTAGGAGTTAACTAGAATATAAGTATATAAGATTTTTACCTACCTAAAGTTGCTACAAGAAAAAACAAAAGAAATAATTCTTTTAATTTAACGCGCTGAACAGTTGTTTCAATGTGATTCTGATTTCAGTGGGTATATTACTTTCTGATTAACCTATTATTTTGATTAAATCCTTCAGAAAACGCCTCTCACCATTTCTTAACTACAAAAGATAGAATTCTCTATTTGATAAAACAGAATTCTGAATTCTACCCCATAAAACATCACAATCTCCATAAAACCCTCTAATAGCTATCCAGAATACGACTTATTCCACCTTTCATGGTGCCGTTTTATAGCTATTTAATGCGATTCTTAAATACCAACACGAGATTTCAACAAAAATAATGCTATGCATAATCAAATTACGGGGTTATTCATAAAACTGAAGCATTTGTTCCCTAACGGACTATTAATCACTTAGTTAACAACGGAAAGGAGAATTTATGGGCGTTCACAAAGTTTATTATAAAACATCGAAGTTTTGGAGACGGCCCATTTTGGGAACTGGACCGTGAAGAAGATTCCTATAAAACTCAATATTACTATTTATTTCAATCGCTTTAAATCTGAGTAAAATTATTGAGGCAAATAGCTTTATATTTGCCAAATAAACAAATTATTACCTGCTTCGGCCGACGAACAAATCGGGCTCGTAAACCAGGGTCCCTCAAAAAGTCTAGAATTTAATATAATATTTTTTTTAAAGAAGAATCTTGAATGAAGACCATTTGTACTGTGTTGTAGTTTAGATGGATTTTGTGACTGTAGTGTGTTGCCAGTTTAATAATCAACTCGTAGGTACGAAGTAAATTTTCTACCGTGTAGGTAAGTTTTTTTTTTCTTTGTCCTCAAGGATAGCAATGCGTTTCAACTTTGAACGAGTCTCAGTATTCTTCAGAGTCTGTCACAGTTGTCATGGCTGGCAGTGGTTGGATAGTGTTGCATGATCGTTTATGATATATTATAACTCATCCATGAAAAAAGGTGAGGTAGGTTTCAAAGTCAAAGTCAAATCATTTAATTCGCTCTATGATGATTGGGCACGCTAACTAAAGTCTATGTAACTATTTAAAAAAAGGAGATATGATGTTGTTTTAATGTAATTAAATTATAAGTTAACAGTGGGACAAATAAAGGGTTGTGATGATGATGATGACAATGATGTCGAAGTTACTAACAATTTAATTACTTATTAACGGCAAATGACTTAAGGGAATAACTATTAGGTACTATTATTACTATATCATAGATGAATTGATAATTCTACAATAATAATAACATTATAATATTGCAAAATGTACATTTATTATTAATGTCAATGCCATATGTTTTTATCAATAAATATAAGTTTTGGATGTATAAAAACATTTTTTATGTCCAGCGAAAAAGTTTTCGATGTCCAATGTATACATGCAAATCGGTATCACTTAATTTCCCCGGCATTAACCATTTTTATCAACGAAGTGTTTATCGCACTTGAATAATTAACCCTTGCGATGTCACGAAAGGTACGATCCAAACTCAGCGGGACTAAGGGTAACCTAGTTTTTAATAATTAATTAGGGAATCCATTAGGGTTAGGGTGAGATAATCTTTATGGTTTCTTAGTCGGATGGCGCCACGTTAAATCACATTTCAGTTGATAAAATCGCACTTTTACGGTCTTAACCTTAATGTCGTCTTTTAGTCAAAATATCACGTATTTCTATAGATAAGTGTGATATACCGCCTCCGCAAAGATTAAGTACAGGCTCGGTTTTGTGAGTGGATGGAATTAAGGAGGTTTTCTATTGATATCTGATGATTGGCTTTCAGAATTATTTTTGGCGTAACTACTGGTTACTAAACTTTCATTGTTGTTTGTTTTTAATTGAATGCCCAGCTGATTTTATAATAGCAAGGGTAGGATCTACACAACGAATTCAAATAACTTTAAATAATTTTGGTATAATGGATCTGAAAACGATGCGAAATTCTTGCTCCTTTGACCATGTCTGCCACAAGAAAAAGGTCATAGAATTAATAAGTACAGAAATTAATAAGTTCAAAAATATGAAATCGATGAAGATTTCTCTCTGCTAACTGGAATAATCAATATCCTAGCCCCCTATTACAGTCTTGTTCAAAGTCACAGTTGTCATGGGCAGCAACGGATAAGTGGTGCTGCAAGCTCATTTGCTACCTAAAATCCATAAAAAAATATATACCTAGTATTGGTAAGTTAGTACATATACTTATTAAAGACTTGACCGTTATTTGAAGCTTACTAGATTGAGAGAGGCGTGCAGTTGTCTTACCGGAAGTATGCCCTCTTTTTCACTCCTTCTATATCTATCTCGCTCGCACATCCGGTTCCTCCTTCCACCAGGGGCTCTCAGCCATAGTTTTGAACGTAATATGGCTGACATCTAATATTCATTGGCGTCAAATTCTCCGCAGAGAGCAGTTGTGTTAAGAACAGTGCGTTAACAGTGCGTTCGAATTTATCCTTTTTAAAAAAAGTGAGTTATAAAATATAAAAGTGAGTGCAACAAAGTACTGTAAGTAATTTTCTTTTTTTTGTGAACTTGTGGTTTACATGTAACCATTGCACGTGGGCAAAAGCAATTCTTAAAAACGGTGTTACTGTTCGGCTTTGCCAAGAACACTATGCAATGATAATTATTCCTGTACAACCACACCCTCTAGCTCTTTTATAATTTTACTATATTTTATTACGGTATAAATTGATGATATTGAATTTAAACGGTTTTTTTTTTTCCGTTCGAAGTATAGATTTAGAATTTATGATTGATATCGACACGAATAACTTCGAAATCTTTTGTACTAAGACTGAAGCTTTGTTCATTAAAAAGCGATTTTCATAAAATCTCAAGCAGGTAAAGGATCTGCTTGTTAAGGATAATCTTAATTAAATACCTCCATCAATTAAACATATTTTGTGAATGTACCTCCATTCTTACATCGATTTTTGTGGGTGCAAAAATTATATAAAAGGTGTTAAACTAAAGTACTATATTTGATTAAAGATGGCGGATCCTGATGATCATTTCGCAGTCCCGGGTCCGTCGGGCCTGCGGAGAGAAGGATCGAAACCACGCCAGCGTCGCGATCAAAGGAGTTCTAGTTCGACTTCGGCTAGTAGTTCTACATCGTCGAGCTCATCGTCTTCTTCAGGATCACCAAGTAAGAAAAGGCGCCGCCACCGTCACCATAAAAAGAGGAGGGGAGGCAAACATAGTAGTAAAAGCTTATTACAAAAATTGTCAAATGAAGTAAGTGAGCTACGAAGCCATGTTTTTCATGGTGATGGTATTGGCACCTCATACTCTAACACTCCACCTTGTGCCACAGTGAATGCTGACGACCATGACGGAATTTCTTTATTAGATCATGATCGTAGATCGTTATATGGTTCGGAAAATGAAAACGATACACTGAATGACCCGCATAAATTTAAATTTGATGTTCAGGTTAAGTTAAAGGAACCGGCTATACAAAAAGCACCTGAACAATTTCTTAAGGTTTTGCAAAGTGTTCAACATTTTGACAAGCCTGAGTGGGCTGAGGTAAGATACTCAGAGGTGCAAAAGTCGTACAATCACACACCTGGATTTACTGATTTGGAGACCAACGAGGAAATCAAGGCATATGATTCCCTCCGCCATCTGGCATATGCAGACAAAGCTTATGGTGCTCTCACTTTTTGCTTTTTGAAGCAAAGAGAGGTACTACAAAATAGCATGACTGAACTCATCGCCTGGGCTCATGAAAAAATTAGTGTAACTCCTGACCAGTTACATGAAAAAATTACGGAATTGTTTTCGCAAGGAGAATTCCAAAAGGTTTCATCTGACATGCTCCAGCTGATCTGTGGACACCGGGCGGAAACTATTCAAATGCGTAGGGATAGAATCACTAAATTTGTACGAGATCCTCTTATTAAGTCTGCTCTACGCAAAATTCCACCCTCCAATCAATTTATTTTTAATGCTGAGTCTTTAGCATTAGCTTTGGAAAAAATCGGAGGTGTTAAAAAGGCCTTTTTACCTCCAAATAAATCTGCTGGCTATAAATCTGCTCCACAAGCGGAACGTAAAACAGCCACACGCTACCCCTCGCAGGGGTCATCCAATTTTGTAGTACCCTCGCAGGGTGACTCACGCCATGCATGCTCAATGCATCACTCATGCTCACATCAACTGTCGCACGGTTGTGGTTGTAATCATCCCACGCAGGGAAACAATAATATCAATATTAGAGGTGCACGTGGTGGCAACCATAACTTTCGTGGACACTCCCGCCCCAGTGGAAATTCCCAAAGATCCAATAAACAAGACCAGGTCAAATATAATAGAAAGCGAACATCAGCTTCAGATTGCCAGACAGCAGGCAAAAGAAGGAGATTGTGACAAACCGAACTTCAGAGCGGGCCAATTAATACATTATGTCGATCGATGGGAAAAGCTGGGTGCGCCAGATGCTCTTCTAGGCATGTTAAAAGGTTATCGCATTCCCTTTTGCAAGAAACCGCCACTGGTTTTACACAACAATCTTGGTCAAATTGCAACAATAAAATCCGAAGAGATGTCAACCATCATAATGGAAATGATAAAGCAACAGGTTCTCGAGGTAGTACCATACTCCCCCAGCTTTATATCGACAATGTTCTTGGTCCCAAAAGACGAGAGCTGCAGCCGACCTATTCTCAACCTGAGAAACCTCAACAATTTTGTCCATACAAAGCCGTTCAGGCTTGTAAATGTCTTTCGTGTCCCAGATTTTCTCCAACCAAACGACTGGTTAGGCAAGGTGGATCTCTCACAGGCCTACTTCAATCTACCGATAGCCAAGTCTCACAGACGATATCTTCGTCTGATATACCAAGGAGACCTGTTACAAATGACATGCCTTCCCTTTGGCCTCAGCACAGCACCCAAAGTTTTCGCATCCCTGACGAATTGGGTTGCTCAAACATTAAGGTCGGAAGGCATTCGAATATTAGTTTATCTGGACGACTTTTTGGTGGCTCACCAAGATTATCACACCCTGCGGTATCACATTCAAATTGTGTTAGACCGCTTGCATTATCTAGGATGGCAAATCAACTTTCGAAAATCCGTCACATCCCCTTGCAAAAGACTGATATTTCTCGGCATTTTATGGGACCCTTGGCTCAACAAGAAATTGTTGCCCTACGAAAAGGTTATCAAACTAAAAGAAAGGTTGCTGCAATCATTAAAAAGGGGTACAACGACCCTGGAAGCTTTACAGAGCTTGGTAGGCATTCTAAACTTTGCCAGTTTTGTTGTCCCAACAGGCAGGCTTCATTTTCGAAACACACAGATGTTTCTAAACACCATAATGAAACGGTTTCACAGGACCAGTCTTGCGTTACCTCTAAAGGTTCAAGAAGACCTGAAGTGGTGGCTGCTAAATTGCCACCGAGCCTCTTCAATCCATTATCCAGCAGCCTCACATTTTTTGACCACAGATGCTTCAGATATTGCATGGGGTGCTCAAATAGACGGTCGTGCCCTATCAGGACCGTGGACAGAGCAAGAGCAACACCTACATTGCAACCAAAAGGAAATGCTTGCAATTCTAAAGGTTCTCAGAACGGAGGGCCCGAGGCTTTACAACTCGACAATACTCGTCCAGTGCGACAACAAGACCGTCGTAGCCTTCCTACGCAACGAAGGAGGGACCAGGTCCGAACCACTATTGAGACTGACAGAGAAGGTTTATCTAGTGCTATGCAGGTATCGAATCCACTTAACTCCACAATACATTCCAGGAAAATACAACACCCACGCAGATCACTTGTCTCGGCACAGGTTTCTACCGGAATGGCACCTCTTACCTCAATGTACAGACAAAATATTCAGGAAGTTCGGGGTGCCAGTTATAGACCTATTCGCGTCAGACCGGGCGAAAGTAGTGGCGAACTACGTATCTTTGGACCAGAACGACGAGAAGGCGTTGTTTCACGATGCGTTCTCCCGAATGTGGAACTATCCGCTAGCTTGGATATTTCCACCACAACTCACCTCAACTCGGCAACAGGGATATTTCTCCTGGTAGTCCCGCGCTGGAATCGAGTCTTTTGGAGGGCGGATCTGAAAGCCAGAGCGTTAGCGTCCCCATTCACAATCCACAAACCTCACCTTTACCTGGTGGATACCACGACCGGCCTTCCTCCTCCCAAAGTAAACGAAATGACTTTGGAAGTATGGAAATGTGGGGGTGGTCACGGAATCTAATAGATTGGAATGAACCTCAAATACAACTCTTAAAATCTGCCTGGCGTCCATCTACTCAAAAAACCTATAAAGTAGCGTGGCGTAGATGGTTTAATTGGGCAAAACAACATAATTTAGACCCTTTGCATCCAACAGGCCAAGTCTTAGCCCGCTTTTTAGCAGATCTATACATCATAAATGGTTTTGCTTACAATACCATTTTGGTTCATAAATCGGTCGTCTCTACTCTATGTAATGTTGATATTGCGGGTAGCTTATCCTCCCACGTTTTAGTTAATCATGTCTTAAAATCAATAGCGTTAAAAAACCCTGTATCTCGTAATCGTGAGATATGGGACCTAGACAAGCTTGTATCCTACTTAGACAGTTACACAGTAAATGAGTCCAATATTTTTGCTTCGTGTAGACACACTGCAACATTGCTTCTACTTTGCTCAGGCAGGAGGGTACATGACTTAACCCTACTAGCAGTTGATTCTAAACACCTATCTGACCTTAATGAGTATATAATTTTATGGCCTATGTTCGGCTCCAAAACCGATACTGCCAACTATAGGTAGTCTGGATGGAGATTGACTACTAACCCTGATAGTAAAAACTTAAACCCAGTATTCTGGGTGAAGCGTACTATATATCTGCTTAATAGTCTAAGATCCCGCTATACAACGACCTTCACCGAGATGTTTATTTAATAAAACGTATTTTATATTCAATTTAATATGTCAATAAATATAGTACATATGGGTTGGCTAACTAATTTCAGTCCAGGATATGATTAATTAATAATTTAAAAAAAAAAATTTTTTAAACATTTCACCGGTTTGATTATTAGACAAATTCTATACCAATCGAAAGTATGAAGCCCACAGATTATGCAAACGTTAGGTTGGCTATTCTTTTCCGGTCACAACTCTCGAGTAGCCAGGTATAAACAGGTAAATCGATCGATATCGCATTTTGCACCGGTCTGATTATTGAATTAAAATTAAATGAAATTGAAGATTATTCCATTATGAACACGGTTAGGGTTGACTGCGAAAAATCAGTCCCGAATTCCAGTTGTCGAATTTTTCGAAAATAGCTGAAAAGGTTTTACTTTTCCTTTATTATGGGCGGACTTTAAACAGCTGCTATGCTGTGTCCTCTTCTATCGCATGGGATGGTTGGTTGGGACCTCTCAGTCGCACACATTCACTCGCAGCAATATCTCACTTTTGAAAATAATTAAAATTAAAATTAAATGAAATTGAAGATTATTCCATTATGAACACGGTGGTATAGGGTTGACTGCGAAAAATCAGTCCCGAATTCCAGTTGTCGAATTTTTCGAAAATAGCTGAAAAGGTTTTACTTTTCCTTTATTATGGGCGGACTTTAAACAGCTGCTATGCTGTGTCCTCTTCTATCGCATGGGATGGTTGGTTGGGACCTCTCAGTCGCACACATTCACTCGCAGCAATATCTCACTTTTGAAAATTCGACAACTGGAATTCGGGACTGATTTTTCGCAGTCAACCCTATACCACCGTGTTCATAATGGAATAATCTTCAATTTCATTTAATTTTAATTCAATAATCAGACCGGTGCAAAATGCGATATCGATCGATTTACCTGTTTATACCTGGCTACTCGAGAGTTGTGACCGGAAAAGAATAGCCAACCTAACGTTTGCATAATCTGTGGGCTTCATACTTTCGATTGGTATAGAATTTGTCTAATAATCAAACCGGTGAAATGTTTAAAAAAAATTTTTTTTTTAATTATTAATTAATCATATCCTGGACTGAAATTAGTTAGCCAACCCGTATGTACTATATTTATTGACATATTAAATTGAATATAAAATACGTTTTATTAAATAAACATCTCGGTGAAGGTCGTTGTATAGCGGGATCCTCTACTATAAAGATAAGCGTGAATCAAGTGGAATAATTAATTTATTTCTGAATATTAGAGGTAAACCGAAAGCTGCCTCCCGCACAGTAATTGCAGGATGGGTAAAATCACTATTGTTGGAAGCGGGAGTAGTTGCTGCACCCGGTAGTCTTCGATCTGCTGTAGCTTCGAGAAGCTGGTCTGATAATCTCCCCTTGGACGAAATCCTTGCAAGGGGAAATTGGAGATCACAAAATACTTTTACCCGCTACTATTGTAAAGAACTGATCTCATCTAATAATGATAAATGTGGTGTTACACATGCATTTAGCACAGTTCATCAGTGATTCTTAATTAAATAATAATTATAATAATTCATTAACAATGTTATTTAGCAATTAAGCTCAATCAATAATATTGATCGTCTAGCGTAAAATATTGATTGCGTTATGTTAACATTAAATATGTATATCTATTGATCTTCACATCCATAATCTCTTTCCTCTTTTATTTAATTTTGTCACATTGGCGTACTTTCCCCACCAGGAGATAACAAACACGTCTCAATCTAGTAAGCTTCAAGTAACGGTCAAGTCTTTAATAGCAGTGTTTTACCTGAAAATAAAACACATATTAAATACTTACCTTATTTGAAGCTTACATTTTAATCCTTCCTGGTAAGATTTCCGACTCAATGAATATTAGATGTCAGCCATATTACGTTCAAAACTATGGCTGAGAGCCCCTGGTGGAAGGAGGAACCGGATGTGCGAGCGAGATAGATATAGAAGGCGTGAAAAAGAGGGCATATTTCCGGTAAGACAACTGCACGCCTCTCTCAATCTAGTAAGCTTCAAATAAGGTAAGTATTTAATATGTGTTTTATTTTCAGGTAAAACACTGCTATTAAAAATTTATTATTTATCTGTGGTATTTAGTAGGTACTAGAACCTTAAAGGAACTCGCTCAGAAATCCAGTGGCTCCAAGACATTTAATAAACATAAAATAAATATCAACATATTGGATGTTGATATTTATTTTACATCTTACTTTGATTTTTACACAATTCTAACACTAACAGTACCCTTTTGCCGTCAGCTTGCTTAACAAGTCTCCAAGCCCATAAAAACAAAACCATTCTCTTGCTACACCTAATCGCTCCGATTACGCAATCGGCGGAGTCTGTTAGTTCTAAAGAGCCCAGAAGTGGACCCCAATTAACACCGTAGCGAGGAATGCCTTTATCTGAAACTGATAAGATTTCTTGTATCGCCGCCACCTTTTCCAACGATAAAGAAACGTCAAAAGAGACAAAATAGTGTGCCTCAAGGAAACAGGTGTAACTTTTTTGTTAGAAGTAAACAGGCATGCATATTAGCCACAGCGTTTGGTGGATATCGAATAAAATTGTGTTGCTTATGGAGTTTACTTTAATCATACCATACCATAACTTTTGCGTACGGTTTTCCACTCGGAATATGGGGTAAGGTCACGTTAACCAAGTGCATGCCCATGCATTCTTCATGTTTCTTCGAGAATATTAAGAGATTTCTCAAGAAGTTATATGGGTTTTTTAATTATTTTTTCTTCAAGGTTACAGCTGGTGACACTAAATTGTTTTACATAGTTGCACATCATAGAAAATCATATATCATAATCATAATCATAATTATATATGTATATATTTAATTCACACGTTGTGGTTTTCAAATCCTTTTGGCTTTAGGAAATAAACTCAAAATTTAAAAAAAAGAGTGGATCGGCTAAGCAGGTGCATAATTTTTTCTCCTTTTCCTGTGAATTAGTTATAACCTCAGCTTACTTTACTTTATCGTTGTTATTTTTAAACAAAATGTTGAGCTATAATGTTAGTTGCATTTAAATTGTCTTCATAAAAGCAGTGACAGAATACGCTTCATTCAGTTCGTAATAGTCTGATGACGATATATAAGTTGTGATACTGAATTATTTTAGAGATATTAGCTTGTGATTATGTACACACCCATTTTTCACTAGTTATGTTGCTCAAGTTAGGTGGTAAGCTTGTTCATGTTTAGGTTGTTCCACACCGGGCACAAATTCAAACTCCGAACTATGAATTGGTGCCGTAAGTTAGAAAAATCATAATACTTTTCTCTTCTCCAACTTAACAGTCACGCTTGAGATCACTAGACCAGCACGGCAGTTTTAAACGATCCCGAATTTCCGAACAACCGCAAGGAATCGATACAGACTCCCATTAAGAAAAATGTATTCGCTTTCCATATCCGCGCCTTTATCCTAATCTATGTATCGACAAGCCGCGTCTCCCGAGGGAGCCATGAACTGTATCAATAACACTGACATCGGCTGCGGCAGGGTAGGGTTGCCACTAACCTGCTTCACAGATTAGCAGCATGTTGTTTCGCATCCCTGTCGATCTTGCAATGTAATGTTTACAACGACTGTTGAGGGTACTTGTACGTAAGTAGGTATATGTGAATTAACGATGTTAATTTTTCAAAACGACTGAAACATTTAATTTATAGATAATATTTTTATGCGGATTAGTTCCAGTGTTACTTAAGTTTATAAAGAACTTAATAACAATTACAAAACAATGTGTAAAGAAATTTAAATATGTCATTTTTTTCCTTTATAAACAGGCAAATATTTACTACGAAAATACTTACGAGTTTCATATACATCATTTAAAATCATAGAATGTGCGAGCGAGAGTTTAGTAGGTATGCAAGTTATTAAAACTTTTTAAAAACGAAGATTTGTTTAAATAAAAAATCTTGTCAGTCAATCTTGTAATGCGCTATTTGATGTAATTAATATGAATTTTGATACTGATTTAATGTGTTTAAATTGGTAGGTAAGTAGCGTCCATAGCCCAGTGGCTCGCTTCGATTCAATGTGATCGAAAGTGTTAAGCAACGACGGGCGCGGTCGGTTTGTGGATGGGTGACCGCTAGTGGCAAAAATTTCATGGGCGCTACCGTGCTTCGGAGGGCACGTAAAGCCGTCGGTCCCGGTTGTTTTCAACGCTGGAAACAGTCGTTAAGCCTTGTCGAAGACCTTCGGGTGGCTTGAGAACATTCGACACTGGGTTGGCCACTAACCCCTCCACCAATCCGCATTGGAGCAGCGTGGCGGAGTATGCTCTAGACCTCCCGCAGCAGTGTCTGTCGGAGAGACCCGTGCCCAGCAGTGGGACGTCTATGGGTCGCAGCGAAATTGGTAATCTTCATTTAGTTATTTCTATAAAGTGACAGCCCTGTACTCCAGTTTCCATGGTCCGCTTTATCTTCATTACCTACGTTCGTCCTGCGTTACACCTTGCCGTCGCTGTGATGTGACGCTATCATTTTTCACATGATTAATGGTGAATCTGTTTTCCTTCTAAGAGCATCGATGTATTTATGTAAATTCAGTGACTTCAATTTGGATATTGTAAATTTAATTTTTTATATACATACTAGCTGACCCCGCAAACGTTGTAGGATATGAAATGTTAAAGTGACGCGAAGCTTCACGTCAATGATCGACGGTTGAAAATAAAAATACTGAAATAGTGTTTAAAAAACATTTTCCAGTGGAGCTAATTGTGAATCTAAACCATTCTCGAATTTTCATCAACATCTATCCAGCCGTTTAGGAGGAGTTCACTGTCATACACACGTACACAAGAAGTATATATATTAAGATATAGTATCTGGGTAAAGAAACTAAGTGTGAAAGTGGCAAATCATTCCATCTCACCTAGCCAGGATGTAGTCGCGCCAACCAACCCAAGTTAAAAAAAAAAAGTTATGCATCCAAAAACTTCCGATACATATTAAAAGTTAATTAAAAGGCGACTCATGCAAGCTTAGGGGTGATATTTATATTCACGGACAGCATTATTCAGAGGGATGATTTTGCTGTCGCCTAACATTTTTTTAACATTTTGAGTAACCAAATATAGCGAGGCTGTCGAAATCAGAATGAAATCCTTTCGGATCTACCAAAAAGGTGGAGTTTATGGAGCATGAAAGGTCTATATCACTGGTTTTCATAGAGTTAGAAGTCAGTATCAAAATTCTTAGCAGGTGTGTCTTGAGACAAGGCGCCCTTAGAGTGTAAATACACACGGTTCATAAGACTGACTGATAGTAGATGAAGCAAAACAAACAAGCGACGTGCTTTGTATGTAGGTATAATCTTAAAATTGAATTCTAGATTAAGCTACCTGACTTGTTGACTTAGTCTTAAAAATTACTTACAATAATGTTGATTGAATTTTACTTAAGGCGAGCTATTTTAACGCAAACCAAGGATTCAAGGGGTGGGGCTCAAAAATTTACGAGCGCTTCGAGCTGCGTTCTGTTCCCCCTGTCTCCACGTACGGTAAAAATAGCCTATCCATTGTACTCGGAGGTTTCGTAGCTATCTATTATACTCTAAATATCAATTCATCCACCCATTAGACCGTCAGACACATCTGGACAAAGGGCTGTTCTAAACACATTATTTATATTATAAAACAGTAGTGGATGCCCGCAGCTTCGCTCGCGTAGAATTAGACCCATTAACGACGTCTGCCCGTGTTCCGGTTGCTCACATGACTTCAAAAACGGCAAAGTTTCATACTAACTTTGCACCCCCGTTTTACCCCCTTAGGGGACGAAGACTGATGCAAAAATTAGATAAAAACAATCCTTGATGCGGATTATCATGCTAAAATTTCAGCTCGATCGGTCGGTACAGAACTTTTTGAGTTTTTGAAGCGTACACAAACCAACATAACATTTTTATATATATAGATTTGAAACATCGTACTTGTACTATTAAATATTCTGTGACATCGTCAAGATTCTCATACCTTCCGTCCGTGTGTCACGGCTCTCCGTAAAAAGCCACGGTCGCCACTGCACTCCGTCGTCGCTTTGTCGGCTCTTTTTGTGCGGCGTGACTGTATTAGTAATCCAATACCGAGTTACTGACGATGCTTATGAACAGGTAGCGATGAGGTATTCGATACAAAACTTGTGCGAGGTGCGGTAATCATCGGTCTAATAGGGTAAATATTTTGTGTCGTGAAATGTATACGAACCGGCATCAAAGTCTAGCCCTGACCTTGAATGAGCAGAAGTCGTAAATAAGGTAACGACAGGCACGGGGCGAGCGGGTTGTCAGTCGTAAGCGCTGATTGGTTCGCCAGCCTTAATATGTCCCCCAAACTGATACCCATGCGCAGCTGTCAAATCCGGATTTCGTTCAGAGCTAAACTTTCATGCCGCGATGAATATCGTGTCGTGAATGAAGTCGTTTAATAAAAGTTAAGTCAAAAAGGTAGCATCCGTAGCCCAATGGCTCACGTCGATTCATTGTGATCGACAGTGTTAAGCAACGATGGGCGCGGTCGGTTTGGGGTGGGTGAGTGGTTATGGGTGACCGCTAGTGGCAAAATTTCCTGGGCGTTGCCGTACTTCGGAAAGCACGTTAGCAGTCGGTCCACGTTGTTTTCAATTTTGAAAACAATTATTAAGTTTTGTCGAAGACCTCAGGTCTATAAACCTACCAACCTAATACAAAATAAAAATACACATACAGCCTACATCACTTTGCTCTAGTGTGCTCTAGTCCTACTTACCACTCAACGTATGGTTGAGTTACCACGCAACCATTTAGCTAGTCCTACCAGGACTGAAGTGGACTAGTTAAATTGGCCAAGCCTAGGGCTTTCTTTATGCCGATGATTTTAAGAATTTAAAAGAAAACAGGGATCTATGGTAAGTTTATATCAACTAAGAAAGCCATCTGGAAGTTTTAAACATTTTAAACAAGTAGGTATTCTAGTTAGTCATTTTAAACTAGTTAATTTTGTTTTGCAAATCAAAACGCTAAATTCAAAACCAATTCTATTTAATGTTTTGCTTTATGGCCTTAATTATCCCACATTCACGGGCCATGTTATTACTATTAACGCTGTTTATGGTAATAAGCTTCAGTTTCAAACGCAATCAACCCGCTATTAGTAGTTAGCAGTTATTAATGACAGTAACTAATTTGTTAATCAATGGATGTGAGCATCCATATACTGAGTAGCTATTTTCATCGAAATAATTATATTATATTTTTACACTAACAGTGTTGTAAAATCAGATTACAAATACAGATTTATTTTACCTTGAAAGAATTCTTTGCAGAATGACGTGATGATGTCACGCTAAGACGTAGCCATTGAAAAATTTCACTGTTGGTAGGGCGGACCGGCGGCTCAGAAGTTAGAGCATTTCCAGTACTAAATAAAAAAATTACTTAAGTAGTGCCCATTATTGTTGAAGTAACCCCTAAATTTATAGTAGAGTGTAGGTATGCGTATTCGATCACAGAAGAAAAAGTTATATATACCTACTTACTGCATATTAGCGCAAACCGTGTCACCACCAATTAACTACCACTTAATATTTAAATGTTAATAACTTCTTTCAGACGCTCAAAACACGCTTTAAATCTCATCAAAATAAATAACTTTTATAATGGGATATTATTAATCAGGTGATAAATAACATGAATTGGCGACTCTTAATGCTATCCTTTAATACTGAGCTAAGACATAATCAACACGAAGTTTTGTTAGGTTAGATTCAGGTTAGGCTTTATTTATTTACGCAAAAAGCGGGACCCCGCAATGCGTGGAATCCTAAGGGCAAAACATCGCCCCAGACACAATCGAGTATGAGTCTACTCGCGCCTGATGGTTTAAGGCTACCCAGATTCGGATTTCCCTTGACCCGTCCATGTTTATGCGTACTTTTAGACGAATAATCTTGAAATGTCTATCGTGTTAGATTAAATTTCGCCATCGATAAAAAAATCGCCAAGATAGGTTCAAACAGGAATTTAATGTAAAAATAATAATGAAAAAATAAAAAAAATATACTAATAAAATAAGTACAAAAGCAAAGCGGTCCTTTTTTACGAAATTTTGAAGCTGAATTTTAAATTAAAATGCGGCCGCGGCGTCCACAGCAATCTTCCTTGCCTCCAGTTCCGAGCGGGATACATCCGAAGGATGATCTATGCCGATTACGCTTAAAAATCTATAAACAAACAAGTACTTAGTCGTACAAAGTATTAAAAGATGCCGTAGGTACCTCATCCATACATAAGCCTTTTCAGGTCTACTGCTACTGGCCGGTCCTGTACCTTCTAAAACCAGCGGTTGTTCACTTTGTCGAAGAGAGAGGTGCTCCTTTTTCCGAGTAGGTACCTAGTAGTAGGTACTACCTGCTTAATATAAACTTCATATTCATTCTATCCACTTTGCATCTAGTTAGCAGAAATAAACACGAAACCTCAAAGCTAGCCCCTAAAACGAAACCGTAACTAAAGTTGGAAATTAATAAGGCTCCAAATTTATTACCTACTCGGCAAGGTAACATTGTTGCCCTATTTATTTAATGATGATCCCTCGGATTACCTTACACAGTACGCAAACAGGTCCGCACAAAATTTGGCAGTTTAATAGACTATATTGTTTACTTGTAACATCAAATTAATTTATGCTGTTACGTTACTACATTACAAAATTCGTTGTGGAAGGTTTTAAAGCACAACTGCTAGCTCCATCTGTGAGTGAATAGCAGTAATAAAATCAAATACAGCGACTTCATTGTTATAAAAAAAAGAAATGTACGTATGATACAGATGTATTATACGAAATGCATTCCTTTTATCAAGTTTAAATACAGTCCATGGTATATTTTATAACGTAATTTGTTGCAATTTGCGCCCAAACTCCAAAATGATGCAGCGTTCCATGTGACGAATAGCAGAACTGAACGACATAGTTTTAATATCGCTTGGGAATAAACAAGGGGTTTAAATTAAATTTCTTGTGTAAACTTCACCGTATACTAGTTTCTTATTAAAATATTAGAATATTTTTCTTTTTTAAAATTATTTTTGAAGCAAATTCATTCGAATAAATGTCCAATTAACAGTTTACTTGTAGAAGTAAAACTTTCTCGCTATGTAAAATGAATTTTAGAGTCTACGAAGCAACGATGGTTTTCCAGAAACACGTGTTGCTTCACAAAAGCGCACCAAGGCATAGGCGCAAGATATTCTTTTTTATAAAGGTAGTTAGTTAATTATTATTAGATAGTGTAGTTCCATTACTACCGTGTAATAAATGTTTTCAAAACAATTGTGGTTTGGTGTAGCAACGCATCTGACTGATATGGAACGAGACTCTTCCTAACAATTACTAACTGGACTTACACCAACTAACAGGACTAACTATCACTAACAGTTAATATCCCTAGACTAGATTAAACATCCTAGTCCCTATTGTACAATGTTTGTCCCTATTAGAGGTTTGTTCAATGTTTGTTATAGTTGTCATGGGTTGCAGCGAATGGGTGGTGCTGCAAGCTCCTTTGCATTCATAATACAACATTTTTTTTAATACAAAAAAAAATGTTGTGGCCAAGTAGAAGAGTGTTAGAGAAAAAATTAAAGAGAAAAAACAGTCAAACATAAAGTCGATCGAACCACCTCCTTTTCGAAGTCGGTTACAAAATACATTTTCATTGTAATTGGTGTGAACATAGTGAATATTTGGCTGACGCGCTTTCTTGTAACGTCCAATAGGCAACCGCCACTGTTGTGACAATGTTTCTTGTAAGTCCTGGGAAAAATATTATAAGGGCGATCGGAATGAAATTCCAGTTAAATTAGAAATTCCAGAAATTAACTTTTCTTTGTCCTCATGTTAGGTTCGGATAGGCTAACTTTGTTAGGCTCGGATATTCTCCCGTTGTAGGCGGGATTAATTATATTATACTATGATAAATTATATTGAGAGTGTGCAGAAAACAATGTCAACCGAAAATTCAAAATGTTTAAAATTGGAATCGTCTTATTAACACTTTTAGCCTTTAGCCTATCAAAATGGTGCTGACCTAAATTCTACACTGCACTACTGAAAATCCTAAAAAAAATTCAGTGACATGTTTTTCTTTACTTTCAAAAGATAACTTAACTCTATCTGCGGCAAAAACTATGTTTCTAGTAGGATGACACAGTTTAATGCAGCGTTTAAAGGAATATTCATGATGGTGAGTTTTACAGTTTCATACGTTTAAAACTTTCAGCTAAAAGTGAATTGAAATTTTTCAACAAAACTGAAATGATGAGATCCTTTCAGAATGTATTTAAACAACGTAAAATGTTTCGAACTCCTCCAGGTGGACAGATTGCTTGACAAAATAAAGTCAAATAAAGTGGGTTTTTATGTGTGACAAATACACTAAATAATGTTTATAAACTTCAATATTCGTAAACAGACGAAATGTACCTACTTGTGAGATTATTGAAACTATTTATTATTGATTATTGAGCATTCAATAATCTCACAAAAAGGATTTTAGGGTCAAAAAGATAGTAGGAAGTTATTGCATTTATGCGGTAGTTTTAATGCCTGAAACACTGAAAGATTTTACGATTAACTATTATACCTATATACCATAATCCACAGTAGGTATAGTTCTGTGTTCCCCTAGCGAACAACTCTTCTGACGACTCTTCCTAACAATTACGAATCCCGGCCGCAGCAGGTATTTTATTTATAATCCAAGCCTACGCATCCCGCTGGAGTGAGTGTATAGCGTTTATTTATTTATAATAATAATGTCCCGTTTACATGACAGCCACCGTAGCTATTGCCAATATTACAGTCGGGTGACCCATTCAAATCCTGCCCGATCCCATCATCCCGTCCTCTTTACAGACTGATGTTTACGTTATATCTTCTCTAAATTACTTATTCAAATTTCCCCGACCTAATTTGGAGCCATGTATTTGTTGTCAAAAGGTTTTTGTTTTATTAAAAAGCAAATCTACAACATTGTTTGGTTAGCAACGATTTCTTCTTGCAGCTTTCGAAGAGATAAAAATTCAAATACCTACAAAAACTTTAAATATCACTCGTCTCTTAGAACTTCACTCAGTAAAATAGTTTTCGGTTATTGTCAGTAGTGCTACATTAGCTTTGTTTTACTCACGAAGTAATTTTAGTAATCTGTGGTATTACTTATAATAACTCTTTATTGTGTATGGTGTTTATTGTGTAACTGGGCCAATGATATAACTTAACACCTTTTAGTGACCATGACAATATAAACAAAATTTTATACGCTGAATAAATATTGGCCGGGATTCGAACTCGCAGTTCTGTATTGAATAACCCTGACTGCAACGGAGTCGTTGCAACTGTTCGAGAAACTAGAAAGTACCCGTATCCTGCAGTAGGCCTGATATGCTGAAGCTATTAAAAGTCAGTCACAGTTGTCATGGGCGGCAGCGGATGGGTGGTGCTGCAAACTCGTTTGCTATCTTCTATCCATAAAAAAAAAATACTTTGAATGAAGAACGTTATTTGAAGAGATATTCCAAATACATTGGAGGACAAAAATACAAATTAAATTGAGTTGAATAACACTGCCGAATGTACTGAATGTAAATAATATAATGTACCTACTAAATGTAGATCCTGGCACGTAAAGCAATAATATGAAGCACCGGGCATTAGAAGAGTCCTTTGGTATCTAGCACGTGAGCATGGTTAGCTATTTCCAGATGAACTGCTTGACTAAAGCGGTCCGTGCTGTTTTATTTTAGTATTGTACTGGAAAACGGTACGGGTTTACAACAGCAAAATATTAAATAGGTTCCTTCTACACTATTAGATACGGGTACTAAATTTATATCGACTTAGTGAGAATAATACAAAAAATACTTTAAGTATGATTATATCGTGCGCGAAGCAAATAATAATCTGAAAATAGTGTTATGTTGTAATATAACCAACCAATTTATAATAGCCACTCTATTTAAATCTGTTAATTTATTTGTATAGTTGAGTTAAATATTAGCTACAATTCGGTGACAACTCGAACGGTTCTATTTCAAATCTAAGCGGCACGCACCAAAGACTTTTCTCGGTTATGTGCGACTTAAGAAATTGAATGTCACCTACTGTAACGGTAGAGCTAACATCGTGAGGAAACCTGTATGTCTGAGAGTTTTCCATAATGTACTCGAAGGCATGTAAAGTCTGCCCCTGACTTGGCAAGCGTGGTGGAGTCTCGTTACGAGCCCGAGACAGTGGGATTAGACAATAGATGTTCTTAGAGGGCTTTTGCTTATGGGACAAAATTTTGCTGCGCAGAATTATGGGCTTAACCCATCCCATTCCTTCAATAGTCGAGCTACGCCATAAAGTTGGTACGAGTATAGGCCTCTGCATTTGATGGTCCTCGTGTTTATTACATTCAACTTAGAGTCATATTTGTGTTAGAGCAGAGTTTAGTTTAATAACTGTTTAGTTTTAAACGGCTGGAGTGTTGCGGAGCGTTTTAAAAATATTTTTATAAAATGTTTCTTTTCGCTTCCGCAATTATGTTCCGTTCCGCTTAATAAGGCCTGGAGTTTATAGCATAGCACAGTGCAGAGCTGCAACAGTGCGATCAGCCTACGTTGAGTGGAAAGAAACATTCACTGGTGTAGTTAGACCATTTATTTCGTAGCGTTTAAAGTCATTTTAATGTCATAATAAGGTCAAGAAGTTTGATCGACTTACAATGGTTTGAAGGACGTTCAACCTAAATGTTTTATAGAGAGAACACCAAGGCAAAAAAGCATTTTAAACATTTTAATAACAGGTAACCTCATAAGTAATATATGACTGTATGAGATACGAGACTTCCTCTTTGGTCTACTAGTAGTAGTTAGCACGACTACTAAACTCCATTTTAATAGTAGGTACATTTAATATTTCTTGCTGACAATTTCTCAATCACCAAACCATCAGTTTACGACACAGTCCCCGTGCAAATAAAACAATATCAGGATTAAGATCTGATATTATGCTGATATTCGTGAGCCGGCTCAATTCTTTACTGAACTGCTGTCTCAAACTCAAGTTAGGTTTATTAACATGGGCCTAAGTTATACCTTCTCACGTAATCACCACCAAATTGCGTCGGACAAAAAGAAAGTAGAGCTTAATTAGGAATATTTTCAGTACATTCCTTTAGCTTAATTACCTTCTCCACCGGTTTTGCATTTAAATGTACTTTAATACAGAAAGAAATTTGTGTGCAGTACGCCGGCCGACTACGCAAGAGGTTGGTTAAACTGTCGAACGCTATTTCCTGCGGTGTTTTCGGTTTAATTTTCGCATTGTTATTAACTACGACACTTTTTGCATTGCTCCGCTTCCGGATTTTCGGATTCGGATTCGGATTCCGTATTTTTGTGGGATGTTGTAAATACTTATGTAATGCATGAAATAATTACAATAAAAACTAAATTCAAATTCAAATTCAAATTCAAATAATTTATTTCGCTATGAGGTGATTACACACGCTTAACGAAAGTCTAGGTAACTACAAACTACTTAATGCTATTCTAAACTGATTAATATAAAGCAAAGGATGAGCTATTTATCCTTGAATGAATAGCTAATCCTACACAGGTGCCTAACCTGCCTTATGGCTAATTTACAATAATTACCTACCACTAAGCTAAGCTCTAAGTCACGATAGACTATCTACCTGGTCATCGGCTTAAGGAAGAACTTACAATATTCTTATCCTATGCCCTAGTGTAGGCCGAGAGAGAAAAAAGCCGGAGGAAAAAACTCTCGGTACTCTTTTAAAATTCAAATTAATTTTTACAGAAAAATGTACAGTATGACCATGATATGATTAGGACAGACACGAGACAGCCAATCGTGTATGCCAAGAATCACCCCACATGCCACCTGCTTACAATATTTAGTATAATTAATACAAAAGCATAGTGATAGCCTGTCAGAGTTTAATTCAGTCCCATGCCTTCTTATCATCCAAATACTCCTGAATATTATAATAAGCTTTTTGACATAATGTTTGTTTGATGGTTTTTTTAAACCTGTGTAAAGGCAGAGACTGAACCGCAGCCGGGACTTTATTGAATATTAGAATAGACATTCCTATGAAGGAACGACTTTTCTTGCTAAGCCGGCATTTAGGAAACGCTAGTTTGTGGCCGTTCCTTAGTGTTACATTGCGTAAGGCATTTAGGTCACTACGACTTACAAACTGATGCCTATTTTTACGAATATACATAAGATTCTCATAGATGTACTGCGATGCAAGGGTTAGGATGTTTATTTCCTTAAATTTTTCTCTAAGGGAGTCTCTACTTTTCATTTTGTATATATAACGGATAGCCCTTTTCTGCAAAATAAAAATAATATTAGCATCCGCTGCATTACCCCAGAGTAAAATGCCATAGGACATTATACTGTGAAAGTAACTGAAATAGACCAATCTAGCGGTATCGACATCCGCTAAACAGCGTATCCTTTTAACCGCGTAAGCTGCAGAACTTAGTCTATCCGCCAGTCGACAGATATGGGGTCCCCACTGCAACTTCGAATCAATGGTGATTCCAAGGAAAACAGTCGAGCTAACTAAGTTCAGTTTATCACCATTTAGTTCTGGTTGCTTATCTACTTGTTTCACATTAGGTGCTGAAAATTTTATGCAATTGGTTTTATTACTATTCAAGTGTAGGTTATTAACGCTAAACCAATGCACCACTTCAGAGAGAGCATTGTTCACATCGTCATAGTTAGTTTGTTGCCTATTTAATTTGAAAATTAATGAGGTGTCATCCGCAAACAATACAATCTCGTCATTATTCTCTACCATATATGGTAGATCGTTAATATATATTAAAAACAGGAATGGACCCAGAATCGATCCTTGTGGGACCCCCATCTGTACTAAAGACCCAGACGATCTTGTACCGTTTACTTCGACTTTCTGAGTTCTTTCGCTGAGATAAGAAATCAGAAGTTTCAGTGCGGTACTAAGTAATAGCTCTAACATCACAACCTACCTTCCAGAGCATAATTATAAACAATATTTTTTTAAACAAGCATTGCCAGCATCAGACCCTTGTTACCATATAGGATCAAAGTACCTATTTGTCTATACGAATCAAACAAGCACAATGGCGTTGTTTCGTTTTGTTGCCAAACTCCTAAGGTCACCAATGCATCATAAGATTGCATTGTCACGCAACACACATGCATGGTATATGCATTCGAAATTTCAGCTTAATCGGAAACCGGAAATGGGTCAAATTTAACTTGCAAGATTTCTTTACAGACAACGGGACTGGTGAAGCTTGTAAAAATTAGATTTTTTCAATTGAATTCTGTCATCTTTTCATAACCATCGTTGCCAATTTATAAAGTAGTTGATAATTCGTAGAGGTAGATAGTGAAGTCAAGGTTTTTAACTCCTGTTAAAAACATCCATACCATGATTATGATTAGCTAAAATCCATAACCGACCTACAAAACTTGCAGGCTAAACCTCGACGACGACGTGCAACGGCGACGGAGTGACATATTACAAAAAAGAAAAAATAGAGGTTCTCAATTCGAATGTCTGTTTTTTTGATGTTGTATTTTTTTTCAGTCTGTATTTTGTCACTTTGTTGATACATAATTATTTATTATGTATCAACATACTATAGATTGAATATTACCATAATTTGAGATTTTCCTGAATTTCCACTCGTGTTGTGTAGTTTACTAAGTGCAGGGCATGGACTAGACTGTCCTCGTAACTTGGAAGTTTAAAGCTTAATATCTACTTCACAAAGGTGCCATTGGAGTGCTTCAACGAGTTTCCTTACGCGAACAATCTTACTGGATTATTAACGACGCCTTATGACGTACTCGAAGTAAAGCACTTATGAACTAGCTAAAAGTGGTCATCCATCCCGCAGCCGACGGTCACTGCTGCTGCATCAGTAACGATAGACACACGCCGCGCGCCAGAAAGCGCTTCGTTCATCTATTACGTAACAGGAAACGTGCGTACCTACTATAACATCGTATAGGTATTCCGGAAATCGCTGGATCGCTAACAAGAAAGATTTAGCGATAATAAATCCATAAAATATCGACATTGTTAGTTTTGTCTGCGACCCAAAGGCATAAGTCACTGATCCCCGGAGACATAACCTTCTACTAAAGCAGAGGTCACGCCGATCGTTCCTTCTGCGATAGGTTAACAATAAATTTCATTTGGTCAGTTTGTACCAATAAAAATAATGCATGTATTTGTGGAAAGGTTCATAAATTGCCAAAAAGATTGCGGTGCTTTCGAGGATGAAGATGGAACCATGAATATTATATAGGTACACTCATATTAAAACCTTTTCTTTTTTTATGCTCTACGATTTATTTAGGCAAGTATTTCTTGTTATTTACATTACTTTATAATAATGGGTGTTAGTTTTATATTGGCGTACTAGATGGCGCTAGTAAATCCAAATTCAAAATTGTGAATCACGCTAGTGAGAACTTTCGGAGATTGTATAAGTAAAAATGTTTTTATATGGGATAGTCAGTATTACAAGAACAAGCAAAGTGTAAAGTACTACAAGAAGTGAAGTGAAATGTATACTCAATTGTGGATAGTAAAATAAATATAGTAAAGTGCTTCCAGATATTTCATTTAGTAAGTGACCAACCAGCCACCAACCAGATGAGGGTTTGCCATGGTCCTTCGTAGTCGGATAGTGGCTAAAGTTTGAGTGCGTGGTGAGCTGAGCTGGTGAGCAGTCGTGGACCCCAGGAGTACCCAGGATCTCAGGAGTGGAGCCCTGTGGAGCTGATGAGAGGATCGGTGCCAAGGTGAGGAGGCCGGACCTGAGACAGGACCAGGAGTGGACCAGGCCGGGGTACAGGACCAGGAGTGGACCAGCCGAAGGGAAGTAAAGTGACGTGATCCGTGAGTGACGTAACATTGTTTAACAGTATGACGTGGATTTAACTTAGAAAATTTCGGAACAATTTTAACTTAGAAAAATTTGCATTAATTTTAACATAGAAAAATTTGGATTGGATTTGGACTTAGAATATTCTGCAAGGATTTGGACTTAGAAAAATTTCGGAAGAATTTTAACTTAGTACAAATTTGTATATTCTGGGACTTCTAATTTTGTGGATGTGTGTTTAGACATAGTCTAATTTCAATTTCAATTTTTAGACTTGTAAATTTTTAGGAAATATTTTGGAACATAGAATAATTTTGAACTTGAAAAAATTTATTTCAATATGTCTGTCGAAAGGTTATTGAAAGTGCAAAATGACTTGCACTTGAGGATTAGTAAGGCTAAAGTTAATTTTAAAAAATCACCTAAGGAAAGATTAACTTTAGAATACATTGAAACCAGATTAGAAACATTAGAAAGTTATTGGAATAAATTTAATGATAATCATAATTTAATAATAGAACAGTGTAGTGTAAAAGAATTGGCTGATTCAACATATATAAAGGAAGAGTTGTTTGACCAAACGGAGGAGCTATTTATAGAATTAAAGGGGATTTTGAAAACTTCTATTAATAGTTTAAGGTCCTCTGTTGGGGAACCTAGGTCAGATAGCGTGGGCAAAGTGGCCTCCAGTGTCAAGCTTCCAAGGATAACGATTCCTACATTTTCGGGGAAATACACGGAGTGGCCTTCCTTCCGAGATTTGTTCCTATCTGTGATTCATAAGAACGAATCCTTGGATAATGTCCAAAAGTTGCACTATCTTAAGGGTTGCCTTAGTGGGGAAGCGGAGCAGCTGCTAAGACAGATACCTATTTCAGATGCTAACTATGAAAGATGTTGGGAACAGTTAGTATCTAGATATAACAATAAGAGGTACCTGTCAAATTGCATCTTACGTAGACTTCTGGGTCAAAGGAACTTAGGGAACCAGGAATCAGCCAATGCTTTGAAAGAGTTAATAGACACTACAACTGATTGCTTGGGTGCTTTACAGAATGTAGGTATTAGCGTAGAGTCGTGGGATATTTTAATCATTCACATTATTACTTTGAAATTAGATCCAGAGAGTAAAAGGCAGTGGGAATTCAAGGTAACCAGTGAGAATGAATCTGATGCTTTGCCTACACTAGAGCAATTCAAAGATTTTATTGTCAATCGATATCGGGCTTTAGAATTTATAGATACTAAATGGAATTTTAATGGAGCCAATTCAAATGGAGCCAATTCAAATGTTAATAGATTTAATGTTAAACACAATGTTGCTGCTACTACTTTACAGACGACAGCTAGTGTACGCTGTCCATTTTGTAGTAAGGATCACAAGTTAAATAAATGTTTTCACTTTGCTAAGGAAGATGTGACCGTTCGGCGTAAGTTTGTCCAGGATGAAAGGTTGTGTTATAATTGTTTGGGGAATAATCACTCTGTACGGTTTTGCAAAATAAAAACTTTATGCCGTCTTTGTAAGCGCAGGCATCACGATCTATTGCACTCTACGGGTGAAATGGGTGTTAGCAATGATCGGGATGTAGGGCAGTCGAACGACCGGCGTTCGACTGATCAGGTGGTTACAGTTATTGGGTCTCAGGAGCAACGTGATGTTGTTGCTTGTTTTTCGAAGGGTGAAACTAACAATCAAGTATTATTAGCAACGGCTCTGGTGAAAGCTGTTTCGAAAAATGGGTCCAGGTGTACGTTGAGAGCATTCTTGGATCAAGGCTCTCAGGCATCATTTGTGACTGAGGCAACGGTACAGAATTTGGGTTTACAGAAAAAGTCTGTAAAGGGAATCATTTCTGGAATTGGTGGCGATTGTAATCTGGAAGCAAGGTCGATGGTTGAAATAAAAATACAATCTAGGGTTGATCCAGCGGTTGAGTTATTGGTTAAAGCGTACGTTATTAAATCTGTAACGTCATTCTTACCTGCAAGGAAAACCATTGTGCTGGATTGGGTGGAGATAAATGGTTTAGAATTGGCAGATCCTAAATATCACACACCTAATAAAGTGGATATGTTATTAGGGGCGGATGTGTACTCTAGGATTTTGCAAGATGGGATAAAAACGGGCCCAGGTGGTTTAACGATAGCGCAACGTACCACTTTGGGATGGATTCTTTCAGGAACCGTTGATTCTGAAAGAAATACTGGGAAAAGCACTGCTGTCATGCATGCTTACACAAGGGAAGATGAGATTCTTAAAAGATTCTGGGAAATAGAATCAGAACCGGAAACTAATAAAAATATCAAACTTACAGAGGAGGAGATAAAGTGCGAAAAAATCTTCACAGCTACAACAGCTAGGGATGAAACTGGACGTTATATTGTGAACTTACCATTTCGAAGTGAAGATCCTAGCTGCAAATATGGTGATTCTAGGGGTAGCTCTGAAACGTTTTCATGCGCTTGAAAGTAAGTTGGATAGGAATCAGCAATTTAAACAGCAATATGGAGAAGTCATTAATGAATACAGCAAGCTTGGTCATATGAGATTAGTGCCTGCAGCTGAAAGAGACCTTCCTCACGCAGTATACCTACCACATCATGCTGTCATCAGAAATGTTAAAGATACTTCCAAGATTCGAGTAGTCTTTGATGCATCCTGCAAGGGAAAGAACGGGAAATCATTAAACGATGATCTTATGATAGGACCTAGGTTGCAGCCAGAGCTGAGACACCTGCTACTGCAATGGAGAACGCATCCCATCTGTCTTATTTCGGACGTTGTCAAGATGTACAGACAGGTTCGAGTAGCGGATAAGCATACTGCATTTCAGCGAATATTGTGGAGGGAAAGCCGAGACGCAGAACTCAAGGATTACGAGTTACTTACCGTCACATTTGGAACAGTTTCGGCGCCATTTTTAGCAGTTAGATCCATGCAACAATTGGCAGTAGACGAAGGACAACAATATCCTCTTGCAGCTGAAATTCTAATGAGAGATTTCTACGTTGATGACTTAATGACAGGATGTGAAACAGTAGAAGAAGGAATGGAAATATATAAGCAAATGGATGAATTACTATCTAAAGGGGGATTTGAGCTGCAGAAGTGGTCGAGCAATAGTAAGGATTTACTGGAAAGGATGAAGGCAGGAAAGGAAGGGGAAGATAGTTTAAAATTGAAAATAAAACAAGATGAAATATTTAAAACGCTAGGACTTACCTGGAACCGAAGAGATGACGCCTTCCAGTACTCGGTGAAACTGCCACCACTTCAGGAACCATTAACTAAAAGAAGATTGATACCTGATATTGCAAGATTATTCGATCCATTGGGATGGGTTGCACCTGTAGTGATTTTAGCGAAAATTTGTATTCAGAAGCTGTGGATGATTGGGATTGGGTGGGATCAAGAAGTCCCACAAACAATATACGACGAGTGGTGTACTTACCGAAGCGAATTGTTGAATTTGTCGCAAATGATACCGCGATGGTTGGGTGTGAAGAGTAGCGACAAAAAAGTCGATTTGCATGGTTTTTACGATGCATCAAAAATGGCATACGCTGCCGTAGTTTATATCCGGATGGTAGATGGAAAGTTATTTAAATTAGCTTTGGAATTGCATTGGAAGGAATTGAAATTGTTTTGGATATATTTACATAAGACAATGCCAACAAAGATATTTTCAAGAAAGGCTGTTAAGTTTAAGAAATACAAAAACGGTTCAAAGGAAAAACACGTTACATAGTTTGACTCCGTTTGTTGATAGTTCAAATATATTGAGGGTGGGCGGCAGACTAGGACACTAACAATTTTGAAACAGTTTTCATCTCGAGTCTAAAAAAAAAAATGGCAATTAATGAAACGTATGATGCAACAATTCTGGCGTTGCTGGTCTAGGGAATACTTGGCAACGCTCTTTCAGAGATACAAGTGGTCGCATCAAACTTCTGAGCCAAACGAGGGGGATGTAGTGTTAGTTAAGGAGGACGACTTACCTCCAGCTAAATGGCTACTCGGCAGAATTATTGAGAAACATCCTGGGCAGGACGGGCTTACTCGAGTAGTCACACTTCGTACTAAGGTTTCAGTTATTAAGAGACCTACCTCAAAATTGTGTATTCTACCTATTAATTAGTTAAGTGAATGTTTTAAAAGAAGTAATTTGTAGTTATGGTTTGGTAAAATATGTATTTTTAAGTTAAGATAAATTTATTTTGTGATTCAATTTATTGTAAAGGTTTAAGGTAGAGAATATGTTTTGCTGTGGCTAGGGTAGGATGTAATTAAAATTGTTAGTTGATTTGTTGTAAACTTTAGTAAGGACATATCAACATAATATGTCCTTGGTGAGCGGTATGTTAGTTTTATATTGGCGTACTAGATGGCGCTAGTAAATCCAAATTCAAAATTGTGAATCACGCTAGTGAGAACTTTCGGAGATTGTATAAGTAAAAATGTTTTTATATGGGATAGTCAGTATTACAAGAACAAGCAAAGTGTAAAGTACTACAAGAAGTGAAGTGAAATGTATACTCAATTGTGGATAGTAAAATAAATATAGTAAAGTGCTTCCAGATATTTCATTTAGTAAGTGACCAATCCTCCACCCACCAGATGAGGGTTTGCCAATGGGATATTATTAATCGGGCGCAGAATAAAAAATTGGCGATTCTTAATTGTATACTTTATTACTAAGCCAAGCGGCAAAATTACATATTTACGAAAAATTAACTTAACTGGTAACAATTAATAAATCACAAGATAATAGTAAAATGAGCTCAACGTGAGAAATAATTAATCTAAACTAGGAAACTAAAAAAAAAAGAATTACAATTTTCAAGTGAGCGAGTGAAATACGAAAACGGGTGAAAAAGATACTATATTATTATACTGAGTTTATTATGCTTATGGTTCATGTTTGAATTTATTTTTTTACGCAAAATACATTACACCATATAAATGTAATATATGAATAATAAATACTTTACGTTACAAAGAAAGGATCATGACCTGACCAACTTGAATTAACTCTCTCAGCTAACTGGATTAACCATCCCAGTCCCTTATTGAGTCAAAGTCATTATAGGCTGCAGCGGATGGGTGGTGCTGCAAGCTCGTTTGCTATCTTATATACATAAAAATAAAAATTAAACAAAATTTGGTTTTTGTATGTGTGTCCCACCAAACGCGCACCAATCCACGACACAAACCGCAACATTACTATTAGGTAGGGATACTAGTGCGGAGGTGAGTAAAACACCAACAAACCGCGCCATCTGGTGTCTGGTAGTAGAATCTATCTGAATAAACAAGGATTCTTTCGAGGTCGGATCAAATGAATTATAATATTGTGAGCACTGATTACATACCAAAGTTTATTTATTCAATCTTTCCGACAAAATCTAACTGAAATGGCCATTGGTTGTTTATTTTCGAAAATAGTTACAACAATATTTACAGATTGTTGAGAAATATTATTTTGATATGATAAAAATATTTATTCAATTCACTAGTCGAAAATTCCTAACCCAATAAACCAAAATTATCAGCACTCCTTAAACTCATCGTCAAATGTAAACATTGTATGGTATTTTTACCACCCGGGTCGCACTCGCCCCACTGACCCCATTGAACCAATCAACAGCTAATATAACTTTGGCCCAAATTAGACTTATCGTTTCACACTCAATAAATTTTATAGACCCCGACTGAGCTTCCAATTCCAGAATAGGGTGATGGGTAACATGATGAAACTAGTTACAGATAGATACTTCTAGTTATAGATATATACTTCTAGTTATAGATATATAGTCTAGGGGGCGCTCGCGCGACTCCTAACTGGAGATCCTGGGGTCAGGCAAGCTGCTTGTACTAAGTCTACTCTGTAGACTTAGTACAAGCAGACAGAAGTACAGGCTCGATGTGATGAGTTTTGCACTTGTGTATTGATCAGATCACAGATTGAGTCTCCTTTTGAAGTTGAAGAGGCAAGTTAGTACTTAGTCGGCGTTATTGTGGAAATAACGCCGAAAGTACTGTCTGACTTTACATGCATTCGAGAATATAACTCTCAGGCATGTATATAGGTTTCCTCGCGACGTTTCCTTGACCGTTACAGCAAGTTATAATAATTATTGCAAAAACCGCGCTCATACAACATAAATTCACGCCTGTATTTTCCCGAAGGGGTGGCAGATGTTTAAGTAACTTCAAGGTGTTTAATTAACTTCAACTGCAAAACAATCGTTAAGGCTTGTCGAACACATTCGGGTGCTTTGAACATTCGCACTGGGTTGTACATTGGTGCAGCGTGTTCCACCACGCTGTTCAGTTGTAGCTGTGGGATTGGCCCATGCCCAACAGTGGATCGAGCTTCTGTTTAGCGTGTCGCTGGGATTTGAGAACCCAGACCCCAGCAATTGGCGTGTTTGTGTGTTTATGAGATGAGAGAGAGAGAGAGAGAGAGAAAGATGTTTACTCACGTTATAAACATATTCGGGCAGGTCAACATTAAATTTATATCTCAGAATGAATAAACTCAGAATGAATAAACGGTAACTGATGCCTACTCAATCAGCGTTTAATTATTTAAAACCAACAAAAGATTGAATCGGTCTGAGGCGTTTTACATAATGCTCGACAAAATGAAATATGCATGTCTCCCGCCTCTGTCGCGCCATTAATCACTTATTAATGAAGGTGTCTTTATTGCACCCCTGTTTCATCAGAAGAGAGAAACAGATGAAGAAAAATTCTTAACTTTCATAGCTCTTTCTAGCACTAAAGTTAAACAAGAGGGACCATCCTATTCCGCATTGTACTTGTAGCTATATATTTATATAGCAGCATATTTTACCGGTTACACTTCTTTAGGGGTGACTATCTTAGTCCTAAAGGGTGGCGACACATCTGTTGCTGGGACGAGACTCTTACTAACAATCACTAACTGAACTATTACTAACACCAACTAACAGTACTTAATATTACTAACAGTCCCTGCCCCAGTCCTTACCGAGGCAATAGTTGGTTTGCCCAACATTGGGATACCGGAAGGATTGTGATAACGACAGTGATAGGGGAAAGTAACCAAATATGGAACAGTAACCCTAAATACGGAATCTAACCTGTATTGCGGTAGGATATACGAAAAAGTTCCATATTAGGGTGACTATTCCATATTTGGTTACATTCCTGTATTGCAACACTCCACTTTAGCGTATACGGGCATCGTGAAACAGTTTCCTATGTTAGAAAGTTTGCTGAACTCAGTGGGTACAATTTTTGGCGCTGAAATTTATGAGCTCGGAGTTTTCGGGGAAACACCGTCATTCTGCCTACACGCTGAAGTTTATTAAAGCGAGGTTTGATCAAGAATTTCTCTTGACACAACTTGGATATGTTCTCAAGGACGTAGGTAATAAGGTTTGTAATAAGATAATTTGATATTAATAATAGAGAATTAATTAAAAACATGGATAAGATTTTAAATGAGCATGATGAGGCCTAATGATGATTGTGCATTAGGGCTCGTTGAGTAAACTACCAACTAAGGAATAGATACTAAAGGATACACCCGGTTATACCGGTACCCGGGCATACCCGGTTCTCAAATAGTCAAGCTAAGCGACCACCATACGAATTTCTGCGATAATTAAAAACAAAGCAAACCGCTGCTCACATACGTATTCAAGTGACGTTCTTATACTCATTATCGGAACAACGCGACGACAGCTGGCCCGGACGCGACAAGCATGCATAAATGTCGAAAACGAACGCTCATCACCAACTTTTGACAATATTTTGGTTTGTCACAAAATATGTTTTTGTTAAAAATAATATTAAACATAAAATCATGACTGCATTTTCGCGTAGGGAAACCTTTTACTAGTATGGTTTAGATCCTATGTAATAGGTGGTCAGCTTAATAATATTCTGCCCAATCCGGAGATCGAACCCAGGACCTCTAGCTTAGCAATCGCGCTTGTAATCATTAGCTGTCAGAGATTTTATGGATAAATAAATTTCAGCACGATTTGCTGCCCAAACAAATCGCTACGTTTTTATATAAAAGAAAAAAATTACAATTCGTGAATACAAATATTTTATGACTGGATTACCATTAGCTAAAAAAATAAAATTATTATCAGTATGGTAATTTTGTATCTATAGAATGTCGAAAACTTGCAATGAACATACTTAATATGCTTAATATCTATGTTAACTAATCCATTAAAAAAAACTCTTTCGTTTTCTCTAAATTTCGATTCTTATCCTTGCTTCTCCTAACCAGCAACATACCACAAGCAGCAATTAAATTGGTATTCCGATCGTGTAATCAAGAGAGACACTCCGATGCACATCTGCGCCTCGATATAATTCACCAAAATCAAGAAACTACCCAATCTGAACTCTATTGTCTATTAAACAAGAGCAGAAAAACTGCACTGATAAACATTTGTAAAGATAATATGGATTACTCTTAGGATTTCGAACAAGATTGAATTTTGTTATAGTTGTTTGTTGTAAAAATTTTGCAGAGCGATGAAAATCCAGTAGTAAAGGCATCTCGCTCTTGACAACTTCGTGGCTGTGGTGTCTGCCTGCTGTGGTGAGTGGTCCTGGGTTTGAATCCCTTCCGTGGTAGATTTTTTTCAAAATTATGGAAAAATAATTATGTATGCGCTGCCACACATTATTCCAGGTATCGCCCTGGGTCGACCGGTAGAAAATGTACCTGGCAATAAGTGTGTTTTTGTAGTTTTAATTTTGCTTGGTATCTAAAATATATCTAAGCGTATGGATCTAATATTACAATCTTCTTGGTGTGGATACACGTAGAAAATTACAATCAGGGGCCCACAATGTGGTTTACCTGTTTAATCAATCAATCACGGAATTATTATTGATCTACGTCAGAAAGTAGGAAGACATGACAATTTATGACAAGATTCATCTCTAACAAGCATAGACATAGGCGGGAATGAATATTTTACAAAATTGCACTCGGAACAATGGGGTGGTTAATCCAAAGTATTTTGAAGGGCTTTGACAAATGGAACTACGGACTAGCCTGACAATTTAATATGTTTAGTGATGGGAGCGTTATTGACAGAGACACCTCTATTTTGGGGTGGCGAAATTTGAGATATCACTTTGCTAAAATTATGGAATATAATATAGCGTAGGAAGTAATAAGTTGTTGATAGTGGAAATAATTATAAATTTTTGAAGTAGGCAATCAATGTATAATGGTTGTGTGGCGTTTTGGTTTCATTAGAACGCTCATTTTTTTAACACGCTTTTATTCGCTTGCTATGTATGTAAGTATGTATGTAACGGAATCTTTGAACGTGATTTTCACCCACTTCAGAATGTCGCATTAATTTGAAACTTTGAATACTTATCAAGGACCGAAAACAATGTTTTTTTTAAATGTATATTTTATTTCGGTTATCTATAAATTTTTAGTTTTTTAGACGATGTTGTTAGTTATTTGACTAATTTCTGCTGTGCCGACTTTCATGCGCTTCGATGTAATGATGGTTCCATGATATTGAGTCAATCAGATAAAAAAAACTTAACCATAACTTTCATTCTATGGACATCTTAGGGTTGTCAAAATTATGGATATCAAATTTGTTTCCTTTAATAAGATTTGAATTTAATGTCTCGTAAGATAGATAGACTCTACTCTGTATGGTTTAAGATTTACTCGTTTTATTTTATACGTTTTAGGTTTTATCCCACTTAAAAAAAACTGACCAAGCTGGAACAAGTCTTACAAAGCAAAACACTATTAGCAGTAGCAGTAGTATTACGACCAGGTGATCAGTATCGGCCTTGCAGTTCTTGGTGCAAGCTGAAGTAATCGCTAGATTTTAAAAGCAAGCAACGAAATCTTTGTGCTACATCATGCAATTAACAATGCCACAATATTGCGAGCGCCGTGTATTTGTGGAAACTAAAAGATCACATCTCTAGACAAAATTCAAAACTAAGCTAATCCATAGAACACCCACTGTTGGGCACGGGTCTCTTCCACAGCCAGAGCTGCGGTCTAAAACATACTCCACCACGCTGCTCCAGTAAATCAGAAATTCTCTTACAAGTTTTCACGTTATAGTACAATTTAAATAGAAAAACAAAAAAATCAATAGTAGGTACAATATACACAACACAGTATTGATAAATATACTATACTAGTGAATTCCCGCAGCTTCGCTCGCGTAGAATTAGACCCATTAACGACGTCTGCCCACGTTCGGGTTGCCCACTTGACTTCAAAAACGGCAGTTTCATACTAACTTTGCACCCCGTTTTACCCCCTTAGGGGGTGAATTTTCAAACATCCTTTCTTAGTGCTCCCCTACGTTATAAAAGGAACCCCTGTGCAAAATTTCAAGTTTCTAACCCTTATAGTTTGGGCCCTGCGTTGATATGTCAGTCAGTCAGTCAGTCAGCTTCTCCTTTTATATATATAGATTGGCACAAAGTACGAGTAGATACGTATTGGCGGGTCACGTCCTAGGCATATTGCCTATATACATATAAATCTAAACTGTGCCCTAGGGTATACTCAGAACTCAGTAGGTATGCCTGAAAAAGACACAGCATTTATAAATGTCTCATTGATCTGAGAGATACAGTGACATATGTAGATTGATAGCGACTATGTATTCATCATCACAATCCTTTCTTTGTCCCACTGTTGGGCACGGGTCTCCTCTCAGAATGGGAGGGATTAGGCCTTAGTCCACCACGTTGGCCAAGTGCGATTGGCAGACTTCACATGCCTTCGAGAACAATAATAATATGATGAAATCTAAGGCATAAATGTTTCCTCGCGATGTGTCCTTCACCCGTTATAGCAAGTGACATTTAATTTCTTAAATCGCACATAACTTATGAAAGTCATTGGTGCTTGCCGCATGGGTTTGAACCCGGATCGCTCGATTGAGAGGCGAGTTCGAAAGCCACTGGGCTGTCACCGCTGTATGTATTACCACTTAATAAAAGGATATTTCAATACATTTTTAATACAGTCATGTTAAATTACTATCCCTAACACGATGATAATAATAATTCCATCCCAAATTGTCTTGATGTAACGAGTGTCGTCGTCGCGTTGAAGGAACATTATCCTCAAAGCGTTGTATTTATACTGCGTAAGAAAAGGTTTTGTTTGTGAAACTTTATCTTTTCGCCGCCAAAAGCAGATTAAACTTAATGCTGCGATTATTAAAACGAAACCTTTTCAGCCAAGGAGGAGGGTGTTTTGTCGAAGTAGTTACATTAAGGAAAGAAAATTATTAACAACCTTGGTATTAATTCATATAAACATAACATCACGCTTGAATTTCAAAGCTCAAGGGTTAGGCAGGTATACCCCCCTTTCACGAACTATGTTTAGGTATAAACCGTTAAACACACACAGAGGGCACAGATCGCTATTACACTGGGCTCAAATCTAAACTACGAGCTTACATCTAATAAAACATGGAATTGCCACACAGTCAGAAGAACGAACACTTGCTAAAACATTAACAGGGATCATTGTAAAAATGTACTAACACCAACACCCAAAATACTTATAGAAACTGGCATATTAAATTTGTTGTTTATTAAACTAACGTATATTTTAAAATAACTTTACACAAACATTCTTCATTACATAATAATATGATGTTAAAAAGTGTTAAAGTTGTCTTAACAACAGCAAAGTGCAACTGTAGAACTCAACCCGAGTGCTTTATTCGCTTTCGAAACCACGAAAATCGGATTCACAACTCTATAGAGCTTTCCTCTGTATGCAAGCCTCGATGAGATCGACTCTTCTGTGGACAACACTGAGACTGGCTTATTTGTTTTTGTTGGCGTTTGACATGTTTAACGGGGCTCTTAAAAATTCAGCTTCAAACAGTAAAAACCACAGAAATTAATATGATAGAACGGTGACTTGGCCAGCTCGGTGTCTGCCAACCCACACTTGGCCAGCGTGGTGGACTAAGGCCTAATCCCTCCCATTCTGAGAGGAGACCCGTGCCTAATAGTGGGACAAAAGAAAGGGTTGTGATGATGAGAACGGTGAAATGGGCGTATACCACGTGCCACAATCTTGGCCGCAATCTTGCAATATACCTACTACAAGATATCTCGCAAGTTCGGTCAGTGCGTCAAGATATTTGTTACAGTACGTTACGTTTACGATACGTTACGTTATCGATAGATTTGATTACAAATAAAATTTACCCTACTAATTATTATAGTGTGATGTCACATAGAAATTAATTTATCAAAATAGTCACACGGAACTCTCACACGTGGTGTTTATTGTACATTCAGTGTGTTTTAATTTATATATTATTGATACTTATCATGTATTAGCTGCAACCAATAGACGTCCCACTGCTGGGCACGGATCTCCCCGCAGACATACCTGAGGGAGGGCTAGAGCATACTCCACCACGCTGCTCCTATGCGGATTGGTGGAGGGGTTACTGGCAAACCCGGTGTCGAATAAATTACGCGCAATAAAGATACAACAATAAAGAAAAACAATGTTTTTTGAACAAATGAAGTATTCAAAATTAGATTATATTACATGCGCTCTGAAAGCAGCATATTACTCGTAAATCTGATCTAACTATATACTTTATTTCTCGTAAGTACATTTGCGAACACCAAATTCTAGGTAATGTTCTTTGTCCTAGGTCTCACTCATAGCGGTCATAGAAAAATATATGTACATCTAACTCTTAGTTAGGTAGGTACATGACGAATCCATTTTTTTATGAATCTGTATAGTGACCACTTACTAGTAGTTTTTACAGCATCAAAAATGACAGACATACTAGGCATTGTTATTACATTTAGACAATTGTAAGTCTCAAGTCAGCGTGTCTTCACATATCACGTTACAATGTCTCTCACGTCGCGTGCAGTCTTGTATTTCATTAGAGCGGGCGTTGGAGCAACTGTTAACTGCCAGCCTTGTCAGCTTCCTGACTGGAATATATGGCTGGCTGTGTTTAGATTACATATCTTGGCTTGAAGATTTATAAAAGCACTTTCCTTTACTATTATAGTATCTATTTTGCTGATCAATGAAATTAATTTAAGTGTTATTTTATCTGTGGCTGAGACGTAGATGAATTAGGTTGAATAACATTATTTCTGCACCAGAAGTGGGTCGTCTTTATACCGACACGTTACGCGTCACTGTCAATGGTTTCGTTCGGAGAGCTCTTGCCACCGTCTCCATCAAGGCTACTTTGGAGCCTCATGGCATACCACATATGTGGGGACGATGAAAAGAGACCTGACGGAGCGACTCTAGAGCCGTGGTGATTGGATCGCGCTCTGGCCATCCCCCATCTTACATGCGTAGACAGTTTGGTCCCATCCTACATCTATGAAACATCCAAATGGCTGAGGCTGCAGCCGACTAATTATAAATCATAACAAATTATATCGGTGATCTCTATCGAACTCGCCGCTCACTGGGGTGTCGCCACACATATCTTTTAGAAAGCAAGAAAGAAAAAAAACAGCGTTTTATTACTTTATTTAAAGACCTTTGTCTTATTCCATTGACATTGTCGAGGACAATGCCGCTCTATAGGGAATTACATTATGAGTTATAGTCTACGTCTCGTATAGCAATGTTAACTAGATTATAAAGAGCGTTACATTACATAAAATAGCTTTGATCTCCCGTTAAGTCTCAGTTATATGGAGCTTATTTAAACGGTTCTAACCAAGTACTCAATAATGCTCTTAATCCGTACGCATTAGTTTATCGTAGTCATGTTGACCCAGTAACGAAAACCGACCAGTGGTCCAGAAAGTTGATACGCCTTTGTATGCTTCTGCGATTCGTGAAAATACAGAATTCCAACCGCAGTATCCATCACGGCATCCTGTTTATATTGCGTGGACAACAAAGTAGATTTTTAGCTCTGTGGTCATGTACGAAAATTTTAGCGCACGTTCTGCGGTTAATGCGGCCAGGGATTCATATTTCTTTCGCCAAGCCTCAAAGCTTTAGAGGCTATAACATCAAACGTGAAAATTATCTTCGCAGAAATAACGTATGGATGTGTGAATGTTGTCTGCATACTAACAGCTTCACACATTTATTACGCCATCGTGAATTCAAATTATTTAAGACCACCTTGGATTACCAATTTCGTTTGGTTATCCAAAACAACGGTTTATTATTAATATTGAATTTAGACTGCCTCGTTAGTTTAGTGTTCGAAAACGCGACTGCTAAGCTATAGCTCCTGGGTTCGATCGCTGGGACGGGCAAAGTATTATTGGGTTTTTCTAATTTGAAATTCCTAGTAGTAGCCCGGAATCTGGATTTGTGCACCTATTACACGGGACCTAACTGGTAAAAAGTAGGTGTACTACACAGCTTTGCTTAACTCTTCGGGGAAATAGTGGCGTGATATTATGTTATTCATATTTATTTAATTTTGTTTAAGGTTTTTATTTTATTTATTTATTTATTAATTGAATTGAATTGAATTTATCTTTATTGAACCACATACAAATGTACAAGTGCTGTTGTTGTATAGCTACAAGACAAGCGTTCCACTAGCACCGTTCTCTCGATTTGGCTACTAGAGATAGATATTTGAAATAAGTAGACAAATCTATCGATGAATAAATTAACCACCTTGTATGTCAGAAAAACGCCGTCATTCGGCTTTAGTAACTAACATAGGTCCTTCCTGAAGCGCTGAAGTAATTCCTTAAGGCTCCAGGTATTCAGAAATTAAGTACAAACTTCCAGTCACCGCTGGAAATCGTAAATATTTCTGTAAAATATCTTGGAGTAAACAACCAATAAATCACTCAATAGAAGACTTTTTCCAAAGTTTTCAACATGAATTCTCGAACTATCATTTCCTACGATTTAAAATTTTCTCCCTACGGATTAAATAAATAGATTATTGTAAAAACAGTGTTTTAACTAAAAACTTATACTTACCTGATAAAAAACATTTTTTTAAATTATTTTCACATCAGATTATAATCTTTTTCCTCTTTCCAAAATACCAAGGAGACGTGAATGAAATTATTAATTAAATATTAGTCTGAATCTATTGTACCTACTAATAATCTTACCTGTGGTAGCAAGTAGATTTTTTTTAAATAACTCGAGTAACTTACAACCTCAATTTATAAATTATACCCTATCGAGGTGCTCATGCGACTTCGCAGGCGAAACTGCAAGCGTTGGATAAAACGCTTATTCGGGATGTGGTACGTCGCGATGCAAGTTGTAGCTTACTCCGGGATGGCTCCGTACTTCCTTGCTGGATCGTGTTAAGTATAAAGAAATAGCGTATTAGGTTATCTTTCACAATTACTATAATAAGCTTTTACCCTTATCCATCAATTGCCCCTAGGTATTATAAATGTGGTGAGCGGTGACAGCCCATTGGCTATCGAACTCGCCTCGTACTCGTACGGTCCGGCAAGCATCAATGACTTTTCCAAGTTATATGCGATTTATGATAAATCTTCGCTTGCTATAACGGTGAAGGATACATCCTGAGGAAACTTGCATGCCTGAGAGTTCTCCTTAATGTTCTCAAAGGCATGTGAAGTGTGCCGAACCCCTCCCATTTAGATAAAAATTCACATATTTTCATTATATACGCTTACGAACGTCATTAAATTTTTATCCACCGCCTGTTCACAGGAGAAATATACCTATAGGAAAAAGATGTGGCAGTTCTTGTCAGTCCGTATTTGTAAAAACTAGGCTACTTCCGAAGCGTGTGTCTTGCACCATGATCCGTCGGCAGGTCTTTACTCGTAACAGCTTTGTTGGCTCGTTACGTCTTCCGTGCAGCCAGCGAATAAAGTTTTCTTTGACGTATTTGCATCGGCGGTGTACGTGAATTCATGTAGATTTCATATATCGAGCCTGTGAAGTCAAAGTTCGCAAAGCCGTTTAGCGCTCGACTCGAGTAGGGAATATCTTTGATTCCCCCTTCAGGCTTTCTGACTCATTTCCTCGATTCAAGTTGCACTTGCAAACATAGCATAGTATTTAACTTTGAATATTTTATTCGTCGCCGTTTTTTATGTACTGCTCGATGTTTTACTAGGTTTTGGTTTTGGTATGAGTAATAAGTTTATAATAGGCGATTTTATTAGGCTAGTGAACAACTTTTTGCACCATCTTTGCAATATTAAAATTATACACAGGTATAGCTTAGTAAAATTATGTGAAAAGTAGGCAACAGATCAAGGCTTCTTTGTTGAAATTACGACAAATATAACCTTTAAAAATGTACCTTTTTAACCGAATTCATCGTCCTTCAACATTTACATTAAATTATTTAAAGTATTTAAGATAAAGAAAAAAGGTATCAACTTCAAACGTTTACTAAAGTCCTATCTGACCTTTTTAGAAGCCACCAATTTTTGTCTTAATTACTATTGACTTTCACTCATTTCTGAATCCATTAATTAAAAAACGAAGGATTAAAACTCACCGAACAAAAAGGCTGCAAACGAGCTTAAAGAATTCGGTAGGTACCTATTAAAAGCGTTTATTAAAATTATGTCATACAATGAAAAGTAATATTTTAAAATTTTAATATACATATTGGTTTTGTTTATCAATTTAAAAACAACTAGAGCGTATGAGCAGGTTTCGCCTATCTGTTAAATGGATGGATCAAAGCAAAATCTAGGAGTCTGGGAATCTAAACAAAATACTCTCTTAATTAAAATAATCATATGCATTTTCTATTATAATACATGTAACATATTACGAGTATATATGAAAAAGACATACTAAGTAAAAAATTTAATTTCAAAACGTTACATCCCCGAAATTGACAGCATTTCGCTAGACTCCAAGTGATCCCACTGTGTGTAGTTCGACTGTTGCCCTAATTTGTAGAATTCTTTTTGCTAGTCTTAGAAAAATCATACGAGTAGGTTAAGCAGTGTAAATCAACTAAAAATGTAGTTGATTTACACTGCTTAACACGTAACATTCCTCATAAATCTCTATCTACGCAATTTACAATCAGACGTAAAATAAACACGGTCTTATGCAATTTCCGCTAAAGCAATTACATTCACAATTAAAACCTGTGCCCTCAAGTTTCACGGAATCCCGACAATTCCGGATGCTGTTATTTTAGCGACCTCCGCGACCCTAAACTGACCTCACATTACATAAAACTTTCGATTAAATTCTCTCTGTAAAACCAGTTTGTTGGACCGTTTCATAGTAGAGGTGAAAGATAATCCTTTTTAATGTGTATTCGTAGTTTCTAAGCAATAATTGTATTTCGATTCTCAGTATTAAAACAACGATAGTGTCGAAGTTATCCGGCTTATTAGTCTGACTTTTATTAAATACTTAAAGCATCAAAAATCATACCGTATTTCAGTTCAGTTCAATCGTTATTGAATCCTTTAACGTTAAAGCCCCATCCACATGCTTGGCAAACAATGGCAAACAGCCAACAGCAAACAGCAAACACGGACGTGTGGATGGGTGTTTGTCGTTGTTTGCCTGTTTGTGTTTGTGTTGGGCAGTGTTCGGCATCGGTGTCGGTTTTTCTTGCCAGATCAAAGGATGCTTGGCAAACAGTTTGCGACGTATCCGCACGTTTGGCAGCGATCAGTAATGCGCGCGAGCTTGCGGGAGGCGGACGTATTTACTTGCTACACTTTTTCGTTGGCGCGCAAAGCGTAAAAAATGTCTGATTGGTCAGCACCTACGATTCTGACATTTTTGGAGGCATATCAAAATGAGCCATGCCTCTGGAATTCCAAAGATGCCGATCACTAAAATCGGCAAAAGGTTAATGATGCATGGACTCGCCTCAGTATTATAATGAATAAAAGTGTCAAGGAAATGAAGACCAAAAAAGAAATACTGATGGCTACGTTCCGCAGACATCTGAAGAAAAAAAACGATTCTATTCGGTTTTTCTTTTTTCTTTCTCTTGCTTTGATTTATAATAAAAATATGTCAACCCGAAAGTAATAGCTCAAGCTCGTCGTCCGCCATGTTTGCCGATTCGGAATGTTTATTTATTATTTTATTTATTTATTTATTTATTTATTTATGAACGTTCGCCAAGCATGTGGATGGCTGTTTGTGTTGGGTGATTGTGGTTGGTGTTTGGGACTTTGCTTGCTGTTTGCGGTGTTTGTGACAAACAGCCAGCGTGTGGATGGGGCTTAATACATTGATAAGTTTTATACATTTCGAGAAAAATTGGTTTGATTACCAAAGTAGTGGATAGTCAGTTATTTGACAATAAGTGTAGATTTATTAAAAAATAAAAAATAAAAAATAAAAATTACATATGTGACAAGCCTCGCACAGAATTGTACCTGTTACTCAATTTGGCTTGAAAGGCCATTTAATATTAATGAATGGTACGTAGTTTCTCCACCAATCTGCATTAGAGCAGCGTAGTGGAGTATGCTCTAGACTTCCCACAGCAGCGTGGCCCGTGCCCAACAGTAGAACGTCTATAGGTTGTAGCTAATGGTAGGTTTATTTTCTTCCGAATGTATCTAATAATGTAGAGGCAACTATAGGTTAACGACTAAGATTTTATCTCTTTTTCTAAGGTTTTTACTAACCCGTGCCAACCGTCCCTAGAGCCACATTGTCGTGCCTCTGTCGTGACCTAATTGTTCCCGCTTTGAGTAGGTACTTGCTGGAGATTGCAGATTGATCCCTCCATTTCTAATCATTGAATTGTCAATGTCTTCTATCAACGGTCTTAATATCAACTAAGTACCTATTTAATATTCGCTATACAGATACGCGTGCTTTAGTCAATCTTCACAACCGTCGTGAACAATGAACATAATGATACGAAGGGTCAAGGCTATTAGTACCAATCCATAGTTGGTATAAAATAAGCAGCGGCAATATTCGCTGCGACCCATATACGTCCCACTGCTGGGCACGGGTCTCCCCCACCGGCACAGCGGCGGGCGGTCTAGAGCATACTCCACCACGCTGCTCCAATGCGGATTGGTGGAGGGCAATATTCGGGCAAAATTCACTTTTCGATAAATTATATTATACTAAAACCGCTTATAATATTTTAAGTAGTATCAACATAATTATAGTAGAGTCTGTAATATATTAAGAATTGATATTATTATAGTCGAGTATAATTATCTCTATAATAGTCAATTTTAGCCAAGACCGTTCGGCCTTATTTACCTATACGACTAATCTAACAAAGGCTGAAATTATTATTACGTCAGCAAGAATCATAACACGTCACTCCCTACAATGAAAGTATTATGCAATGTAATTATTCACATTGTTTTGTTTGCGCTATGTATTGTAATTGATGTACAATTTCATCCGTTACAAGCAAGTCAGGTTGGCCGAGTGGTCTAAGGCGCCAGATTTAAGCTCTGGTTCCCGAGAGGGAGCGTGGGTTCGAACCCCACACCTGACAAATTTCTTTTATCAAATAATAAAACATGATTCTCAATTTTTTCTTAAAATTATTGATATTTTTTAAATATATTTCAAAATTTCTTTCAAACAATATTTTTTATATAGGGATCCTAAGATGCTGAAACTACTTACTTATCAAATTGTACCTACTCGATAAAAACACAGAAATGTATTTTTATCTTGAAGTCGGTCACAAAGGAACAGCTCCTCAAGTCCGCCTTTTCTCTGTGTCACTGCCATTTTATTCGAAAAGTAAAGGCTTGAACCAAATAGGGCTGCATGATCTGCTGCCTACTCTTGAATTGAATGTCAATTTCAATCGCAGGAAGTTGTTTTCAGGAGCACGGCAGAATATGCATAATAATATGGTTATAACAAATTTGTTAAGCAGTATCTATCTATTATTAGAATAAAACTGAATTGAAACTTTTTCTGTTCATTGAATACTGAAAAATATGCAAGTATACCAGATTTTCTATAAAATGAAAATACTTAGAAGAAAAGATTGATTAAATGAAGATTTTTAAACTTCACAAAACGCGCTGCCGCAAGAACCATTTTTAGTTTTGTGCAGTATTTAGGAATTATGGCACTTTAGTCTAAAAAAAAAAGGGTTGCTAATGGGGACGAAATTAGTAACTGAAGAGAAAAAAGTAAGTTTATAAGGCATAACGTGAAAACATAACGTTTTTCTATGCAATTTTATTCGGGTAATCATAAATTGATCCCCTTTTAAGTTCCCTAAGGTGTAATTGAGTAGAGTTTGTTCAGCTATGTTCATGAGTGGGACAGATAGGCAATCATAACTAGCAATAAAAACCTCTAGCAATAAAGTCCTCTAGTTTTAAATACAACTGTACAATTATCTGTATCAAAAAGTCTACAGCAAACTTTGAGTAACACGGTTTTTCTTACGAAATACGGGTATTTGACTTGCTGCTTTAATTATGTGTTAACTCACTTTCCCTAGAGGAAATTGTGAAAAATATGTAAACTGTGAATTCTTAGTGTAATAATAATGGGCACCACCCATCCGCTGCCACCCATGACAACTGTGACTGACTTTGAACAAGACTCAATTAGGGACTGGGATGGTTAGTCCAATTAGTTGAGAAAGTTAATTAGAACATTAGTTGGTCAGTTCGTTAACAGGTATGAGGACTAGGGACTGTTAGTGATAGTTAGTCCTGTTAGTTGGTGTTAGTAATAGTCCAGTTAGTACTTGTTAGTAGGAGTCTCGTTCTAAGTCAGTCACAGATGTGTTGCTACCCTTGAGGACTAAGATGGTCGCCTCTAAAGAAGTGTAACCGGCAGTGAACATTCACTGATTTTTTATTTATCATTTAAAAATACAGGAATGAACATAATAAATGATTATAGTCTGAAGATAACAGGAATGTCGTTCGCGCTAACCCTGGAGAGCGCCGCATCGAAGTATGCTTCCCGTGAGAAATACCTGGAACAAACGTTAACGTGGCTTTAAACGTAGGATCATAAAAGAGCCATTCCACAGCACTCAGGGAAAATGCACATTTTATAAAAAAAAAAGACTTTGTAGAAATGTTTATTTTCCAAGTGAATTTTCAGCGTCGTCTGTAAATTCCCGCGTTTGCATGCCGAGTTCTCTGCGGGAGCATTTTGAGTGAATATTGGAGCGTATTTTACATGCAATATGATCTAAGTTTGATGTGACGCAGTTTGAAAAGATTTGAGTTTCGAGGTATTTTTGAAGTCTCCGCGATAGTTTAATCTTCCTATTTGTCGTCTCGAGAGCACGGTAGCTGAATACTTAACTGCATTTAAAGTAGCAGCAAGCGCTTTTTATTATTACCGTTATACATTTGCTAAGTATAGCTCAGTTAAAGAGACCTTTTAGTTGGAGCGAACGAAGCACTGCATTGCTAATGATACTGAACAAGATAGCAAAAATTTACATCTGTCAAAAAGATCAAGCTATCTTGTACAGGGTATAATGGGATATCTTTTAATTCTAATTTTTGTTTTTCACTAAAGGGCGCGAAGGACGAGATATGAATCCTCCATCAGACTTTGGATGGTGGACTGCTAGATAATTCCCACGTCAGTGGAACTGGAACTCAACTTACTCGTACATGACGCAAGGTCGTGATTTCATTTTCCACACTGAAAACCTTCATCATCCCCACCAGAACCCTTTCACTGACTTACTGGGTGGCAACAGACTCCTCTTGGATGCAGGGAATGCAGTTTCCCTTGCGATATTTTCTCACAGTTGTCACATGTCACTCACACATTGTCACATGAAGATTGAAACTCATTGATACGTGTCCACTGTCCCCGGGCCGGGGACACCAGACCCAGGCCCCAAACCTTAACTGAAAGATCGAATATCAGATTGGGCTAACGGCATAGCCCAATCTGATATTGCTGCTACACTAAAACTTGTACGTACATCGAAACTGTGCCTTACAAAATACAAGCAACAGTCGCAAATCTCGGAATACTAATCGGTACGGTGGCAGTCAGATACGGTTTCAAACTCCGAGCACATAGCCTTCGAGAATATTCATGTGGCAGCTTCCTACTAGCGGGAACTTGGCGCGCTGTTTTAATTACAAGCACTCGACTATGTCACTAAACACGTTCATTTTGAGGATATTCCTAATGTACATTTCAAAATTTGATTTTATGGCGTGTGTCCAACTTCAAACTACTGATAAAAGTGATAATAATGAAAATATAACATTTTTGAGGTGAGTTTAAACTGACTTATTTATGGAAAAATAATTATTGGTTCAATCAATTATTTGTTTGTACACTTTCAAAAGATACAAAGTCAGTCACAGTTGTAATGGGCGGATGGGTAGTGCTGCAAGCTCGTTTGCTATCATGTATCCAAAAAAAAAAGATACGTACAATGACTTTTACAAAAAAAGCGTTTTTTCAATTTAAACAAATTACTATGATATTTAACTTAAGTACACGAATACTTAAGTTACATAATAGTCATAATGCGATTATGACCATTTTATGACATTCATAATTTCTATGTTCCATAATCCACCAAAAGAAATTTCGATGGTGGTTCGATCAACCGTGGGTCAACCGGACTAACCCATGCGCCCTGGGGAAGTACCTGGTCATCACTTTTAATCAAATTTACGATTTTAATGTTAACATTTTTTTAAATATTGACGTTACTAGATACAAATCAAAATTGCTTTCATTTTCAGAATTTATCCTTCCATCCTAAAGCGAATATGGTTTCCTTAGTTTTAGAAGAAGTTTTCCTTAATAAACACCTGTTCTATTAAAGTTTAATTGCGCTTTGTACCATATCGTGATTACGTTTCAGGTCGCTGCGTCCAAGATGGTCCTAGTTAATTTATTACAGTAGAGTGTGATTTTAGATGCGAAGTTTGTCTTGAGCCTACTCTTAGTCATATTTTAACAGATGGTAGAGCCTATGTAAAAGTAATCGCACAACTTTGAATACTATAAGCCTGGGTAAGTCTAAGCAAGTAGAGTTAATAAGTGTGTACAAAGTATACATACGAGTATGAGGGTTTTAGGCAAAAAAGAAGACATTTAGCAAACTTTTCATAGAAGCCCCTCGAGATTTGAACCCGAACCCTCTCGAGCACCGAATTTCAACCACTGGAATTTCATCCATCACTCGTATCGTAACAATAGGCAGACGGACATTATTGTAGGATTAAATTATACAAATGTAGGTATTGGTACCAAGTCCGCTTAAATATCTAAAAAATTGCGTATACAAGCGATAATACAAATATAAAACTAAATGAATCTGAAATCTGACATTGTCTTATCTTGTGACGTGGGTCCTTAAAGAAAGATGTAATTTTAAAGAGAAATCTCTCATTAATTTCACTTTAAAACTCTTCAGAACGGAAACTAAAGGGACGTCGAGAGATCTCTTTGACAGCACCCTCGCTTAATAGAGCAAACTTTCAAAATAATTATAATGTGTTGCAGTGGAGCGGGATCGACGTGAGAAGTGCACTTCAGAATAATGACGCGCGGGCTAGGGGTGCCGCCTTCATATTTTTTAATTAATAAATGAAATGCATCAGGCGTTATATCGAGAATAGCAAGCAGCATCATCTATTCACCCGTAACAACACGTTACGGGTAAATTGTTACAGATCCCAAACTTAACTTAACTCATAAACATAATATCATCAACGTGGTTTGTCTGGCAGAGAATGCCTTCAGGCATTAAGTCCGCGGATCATTGAATCTAGACATACAAGGTTCACAAAAAAGTTTAAATAAATATCTTAATTAAAAGTCTACAACAGATGCCTTGTCAACTTAACTTTGATGAAAAAGATGGGTACCCTTTTAAAAAGTGTGGGGAATAAAGGCTATATGCGTGTAAGGCCGTCCCACTTGAATTAAATATTCCCACATAGAATTTATTATTATGAATTATTTCATTCGATAATAACAGTGTAATAAATCATATTCATATCAATTTAATGTTATTAAATTTTTTTAAATTAATTGTTCTTCTGGTTTCGTAGAATGAGACGGTATATTATTTTTTGCACACCCCTAATTCAGCTGAGATTAAAGGCTGGTATTAGAAAATGTATGGCTCGCTTCTTGAACACACTCAGACAGGAGTCACTGTTTGTTCCATGAACGGAAAATGCGTTCTGCTTTCAATGTAATTTTAATTTTTATTCATATTTAATACCTATTAACTATATGCTAACTTTTCCATGGAAAAATAAAAAAAAACACGTTAGCAAACTTTTCTAAGACCGATTGGTCATTAGTAGGTACCTAAGAAATAATTAATTGATTTATATTTTTTTTAATGTATAGGTATATGTTCATACATTGCCACATGACCGTCGTTGCCGTAATATGTAAAATCGACGTGAGAAATCGGGTTATGTTATGAGAACTATTTTCAATAATATACCACTTATTTAAGGTTAGGTACGCACACGTCTATCATAGAACATTACCATCATTAAGACATGCGACAGTATCAAATCCATTACCAAGTTCATCTCACATTCGCTGCTGTCATATCACTCCAAGGGGGATTGCTAGAAGGCTCATAAAAGACATTGTATTTAACAACCCCTACAAGAAAATCAATAGTTAACAGCGTGACGGGCGCATTGTTACAAGTACACTCGTCCTAGAAAGAAATTACTCTCCACATTTTTAAGCATCAATAACTGAAGGGTAAGGGGTAGAAACCTATTGTTGTCCTCTGTTCGCTGTCAGTCCGATAGATAGTGAAAGGCGTCTTGCAACTATAACTACAATTGGAAACAATGTTTTATTATTGCTACCATCACGTTGGTTCTCATTGAGTTGTTTACTCATAATCAAATAATATATAGGTACATAGTTAAAAACGATTGTTTTGTATGCAAAACCAGCCGTCTAAGGTTTCCGACATTGAAAAGGACTCTTACCATATGTGCTTACATTCTGTACTCATATTAACAATTGGTAACTATACTGGTTCTAGTGCTTTTTACCAACAGGAAATTGTTAATAACAGTCCCTGCACCTTGGAAAATTATTCAGTGATAACTAAGGAACAGGCAAAAAACTACGAATAAGTTACGTTAGGCCATTGTTCACCATCCTGGCAATGTACAGATTGGCAGACTTCACATGCCTTGGAGAACATTATGGAAAACTCTAAGGCATATAGGTTTCCTCACGATGTTTTGCTCACAGGCGACATTTTCTCCAAATTTCTAAAATCGCATATCACTTACAAAGCAAAGTGCGTGCCAATTGGATATGAACCCAGAAGAGTGAGAGGCAAGTTCGATAGCCCAGGGCTTTTATAATACAAGAATTACTAATTTTTAACTGACTTCGAAAAAAGAAGGAGATTCTATGTTCGACTGTATTCTTTGTAGTATCAAAATACACTAACTACTACTAAGATAATTATACCTGTGTATAAGTATCGTAGTGCATTATTAAGTAGATATGTACCTACTTACACCTACATTTGAGTTCAGTCGAGCCAACTCGAGCGCTTATTCTGTAATTAATGCACGTAGCACATTACCGGCAACATACAAAGTTCGCTTAAATTATATACAAGTAGATTGGTATCTAATTACAAAGTCAGAAGTAAGCTGGATATTAGTGGTCTTTTCGCGTCGTTAATAAGATAACATTCCGTGTAGAGTTCGCCCGGGGCAGTACCACCGCCCGGCACGGTACCTAGTACCGTCTACCGAGTATTAATTTTTTTTTTAAACAAATGTGGAAAGGTTACACTTCTTTAGAGGCGATCAAGCGGTGATAGCCCAGTGGCTATCGAACTCGCCTCTCACTCGAGCGGTCCGGGTTCAAACCCCAGCGGCACGCACCAATGACTTTCTAAGTTATGTGCGATTTAAGAAATTTAATTTCACTTGCTATAACGGTGAAGGATACATCGTGAGGAAACCTGCATGCCTGAGAGTTGTTCAAAATGTTCTCGAAGGCATGTGAAGTCTGCCAATACGCACTTGGCCAGCGTGGTGGACTAAGGCCTAATCCCTCCAATTCTGAGAGGAGACCCGTGCCCAACAGTGGGACAAAAAAGGGCTGTGGTGGAAAAAAGTAAGATAACGCACGTTGTCTTCGCTACGCACTAGGATAATAATATTTTAATAGCAGAAATCATACAGGATGGACAAATGTAGTCCGCGCCATAAAGCATTGATTTGCTAAATCAATACCTACCACGGCTACCAGACATCACAAATGAGGTCTATTTTTAAACCGCTCGCCGCCAGAATCATGACTCCTATTTCGTAAATTCTGTATTTTTAAATCACTAAACACTCGATTGGCGATACAAGAGATATACTAAGTACGGTATTGTTTCTACTTAACGATAATGACTCGCAGTCGAGCGATTAAGTCACGCGAGTGGTTCAAAAATAAAGCCAATTTGTTTCGGCTATATTTTTGACTCTAAATTGTCTTTACAAAAAACCATAATTTAAAAATTAAAGTGTTACTATGCAGTATCACTTTAGCGACAACTTTACGTGTCTATGAATACAAATGAATATGAATGGTTGCCAAGTGGTCGAAATTCGACCATAATTAACTTTTTTTTTTTCCATTTCAACTCCGAATGTTATTAAGGTATCTCTATAATCATCGAATTAATCCAAACCAGTCTTTAACGTGACATGTGACATATAACATGCTATCGTATCCAGGTAATTTTATCCTTTTAAATATTTTGTGTTTCAAACTAATGGTAGAGTGTGAAATGTTTTCATTTATTAAGATAATGTAATGCATACTAAATAAAAAATCCTCCTCCGTCCACGTAAAAAAGGGGATCATAGTTTTTGCTTCACGTATTAATGAGCAAATGTTAAGCACAACAGCAATTATGCATTCTGTATCTGTGGTCACAGATAAATACCTACCTACTCAGCTGTTTGTAGCATCTAAGACGGGTTTTTCTGGTCCAATAGCTCGCCTAACCTTGAGAACTGCCTAGATAAAAACTCAAGTAAGTGTGTTGACTTCACAGGTTTCAAATAAGCACTCTGAATCATTAAATGAATGTGTGAGCTTATGTACCTGATTCACAAAGTCGTGAATTTAATTACCTATTAATTTTATATAGATATAATACAATTTTAATATTTAATATATAATAATAACAATTAACAGAATTACTTTCGCATTTATAATATTAGTATGGATATACATAATAATATACATATACACACACACAGATGGCTGTGACTGTGTACCTACTGCCTCGGATTTTTTTTATTTTTCAACAAGCTACCTATATCCTACCCTACTCACTGCGAACTCACATTAATTCTTTGTTGATGATAATGAATCATTGTGAGAATTATTATGTGCAAAACCTTCCTGTCAAAGCCAAAATCATAATAACAACCAAAACTTTCCGCCCGCAGCAAAACTTAATGGTCAATAAAATATTCATACACAGATGAAACATGAAAATAGTTATTTCACACGTTCTGAATTCTATTTCCGATCGAGGCTCAGAAATAATTTGAACGATAAACGAAATAAAAATCACAGAGCACAACGGGCTGAACCTGTCCCATGGAATCGCATCTGTTCTTTTAGGGTTGCCAGACAGTGGAAATATTATCGATGATGATACTCCGTAGTTTTTTAAGGTTAAATATACCAAACGATGCCTAATGCAACTCCACTCATCCTCGGCTGCCCATGCCAACTGTGAGTCTCTGAACAAGAATCAAACACGGAGGGACTGAGATAGTTAGTCCAATAGTCCACTCGTAGGGTGTTAATAAGAACATTAGTTTGCCACTCAGCTGGTTCGTTCGTTTTCGATAGGCGAACGTATGTTATATTCAATAGATGATTAGGAACATGAACCACTCTTTGCGACCGAAACATGCTGCGATCCATAGACGTCCCACTGTTGGGCACTGCTCCCCCACAGACACTGCTGCGGGAGGTCTAGAGCATACTCCACCACGCTGCTCCAATTTTAGTGGCCAACCCAGTGTCGAATGTTCTCAAGCCACCCGAAGGTCTTCGACAAGGCTTAACGACTGTTTCCAGCATTGAAAACAACCGGGACCGACGGCTTTACGTGTCCTCCGAAGCACGGTAGCATTCATGAAATTTTGCCATTATCGGTCACCCATCCACAAACCGACCGCGCCCGACGTTGCTTAACTCTTTCGATCACATTGAATCGAAGCGAGCCGTTGGGCTATGGACGCTACATGCCACGTGGATGTCTAAATGATGCTTAAATTTAATTTTAAACTGTAACAAATGATTTTGTGAACAAATATGACGTGCGAAATAATATAAATAAAAAACACGTTTTTGCAACCCTATCTCGAAGCAACCAGTTCACCGCCACTGCATTCAATTTCAACGAGAATAACGTAAACAAAGCCGCGTGTCTGGGTGCAGCCTCTGCGCATTATAAAACTCAACAGCTGTTTTCATATTAACTTAGATGCGACTACAAAAGAGCATGTATTCTTACGACTTTCCCATTTTAAAACCGAGATTTCCTCTTAGATAACCGTACAATGTAATCATGAGTAGTTTCACGTTTATTTGATTCGGAAACTTTTAAGCAACCAAATGCAAAGTAGAAACATGCTTTTCTTAATTTTTCACCAAGCACGTTTAAATAACGTTTCATAACAGTTGGAAATATCTGAAGATTCATATCGAACCTTGTACCTGCGCATTCCTCAGTTCACTATGAAGTCGAGACCCTATAAAGTCTTGTTTTTATCTAAGGTTCAAGAAGTAGGTGAACCGTTGAAATTGAGGTAGTAGGACAAGTTATGGATATCAGTATGCAAATCATTACACTGTGGAACTAGGAATACGTATCCTATGTATGAACTCATTAATATTAATTTAGATTCACCGAAGCATTTCACGTAATAATATAAAACTCATAGTTCGAGTTGGTCGATGGTGCCTATGTCATCGTCTTCACAACTCTTTCTTTGTCCCACTGTTGGGCAAGGATCTCCTCTCAGAATAGGAGGGATTAGGCCTTAGTCCACCACGCTGGCCAAGTGTGGATTGGCAGACTTCACATGCTTTCAAGAACATTATGAAGAACTCCTACCTACCTACTATTACAGATTATGCGTTGGATGCACAGAAATTAATCAAGATAGAACGGTGAACTGGGCGTATACCTCGTGCAATAATCTTGGCCGCAATCTTGCAATATACTACAAGATATCTCGCAAGTTCGGTCAGTGCGTGAAGATATTTGTTACAGTACGTTACGTTTTCGATACGTTACGTTATCGATAGATTTGTTTACAACTAAAACGAGTGTTTCACCTCACTAATTACTATAGTGTGACGTCACATAGTAGGCGGGACTTGTGCAGGGCTGACGATAAAAGTGACACACATTGTTTGTATCAAAATAATACGTGATGGCCGTCTATCTCGTTTAATTTCTGTAATTGGGTGCCTATTTCATCATGTGGTCCGTGGCGCGTCAATGCGATGTAGTGATGAATAGATATTGGGTTATTATGCAACATGTTGACGGCCCTTGACGTGTTAATAGCAATATTTGCACGTTAATTGTATCAGAATAATATTAGTCAAAGTTATTATACATAAGCTTATTTGAAAATAGCCTAAATGGAACTTAATACAAGTATTGTATGAAGTGCGCCCGAGGCAGTACCACCGCCCATCACGGTATTTATTTATTTTATTTAAACTTTATTGCCAATTCTAAAAGAATTACTTCAATAGGCATACTTAATGCCCATGGGCATTTTCTTCCAGTCGACCTGTGGTGAAGGACCTGTGGAAAATATTTAGGTAAAAAAAAAGAAAAAAATAGAACAATACAAATTTGATATAAAACAAAGTAAATCTTCTAATACATAATATAGAGGTTATATTACTATCATAAGAAGGACAAAAGTAATCCGTGCTAGTATATAATATAACTGGTACTTACCTAGTACAATTGCTGTCGTGTAATAATTGTTTTTATCGACAATTGTTTCGGCTAGAAAGGTGTGCGGTTAGGTACTGTTACACTTTTTTTAAAGCGACCATCTTTGTCCTTAAGGGTAGAACTGCTATGCACATGGTCGACGTGGAATGAGACTCACTAAAAATTACTAACTGGACTATTACTAATAATAACTAACAGGACTATATATCTCTAACAGTCCGTGCCAAAGTCCCCATACCTACTAACGGACGAATGCACGAAAACACGATTAACATAAAACTTCATTAGCTTAAATGCGACAAAAAAACTTGAGATCTGAATAATTAGCTAAGTAAAATATAAATTAAAAAATATTTTAATTTTTACGACCATTGATATAATTAATTATTTATAAAATACTTATTATATTTAAGCCATGCTTTACAATTTGATAACATTTGATAAAAACGTTACCGGATTAGTCACGGAAACTCAACTGGTTTCAAATATGAGCACCCAATTATAATAATTTAATTATAATGACGACTTGTGAATATTTTGTACGAATCATTATTATATCTTGGATTGTAATACAGATAGAAGTTCATAAAATTGATACGAAATACTTTTAGTCCTAGGTACCTTTATAATAAAACAAATATTCTAATTTACATTTTAAACAAAAATTATATTTTTTCGGTCTTATTTATCTGACTACTACATAAAAATAATGTATCCTTTCTGTGATTCTGATAAGATCGACGATGTCCCACTCGATGTTCGGGTTGCATGCTCGTTTTATATATTATGCACATGACGAATAGTATATTGTTAGCGACTACCCACACAAAACGGTCAACTACTCGACCGTGCCTATAAAAAGCCAAACTTCGGGTTGCTAAAAATATATTTAAAAACATGTCTTATATATTATGAATATTTTTTTACCGGTTTACCTCTTCTAAACGCCACCTTACCGAAGATATTAAGATTAACGTGGTCCTTTACGAAATTGGATGTTTCCCGTGAAATGGACAAAACACATTTGATTTTTAATCGATAATTAACAATCGATCAATTTTTATTCGATTGACAGCTATCTCGGATTAAGATCGGCCGAACTACGGGTGAAGCTAGATTTTGTCTACTGGTAATATTTTGTATAGCTTTCCGTTGGAAAAAGGCTATAGGTACTTACTATATTAATTTTAATCAATCCCTTGATCATACAGGCAATTCACGAGCCACAAGCATGTTATTAATATAATAGGTATACTAGAATAAAAAGTGTTACTCTTCAGGCCCTGTACTATAGGTATCTGTGCAAAAAAATACATTAATCCAGTATTTCGTTGAGTAGAAAAAGAACAAACCAACAAACACTCTTTCCCATTTCTATATTAGTAAGGATTTTATAGATATTGTATTCCATTTACCCATCTACCACAGTATGTAGGTGTAGGTAAATAATATAACCACACAACAACAGTGTAATATAAAGACCAACTATGTTAATTTTATTAGGAGTGCTTTGTTGTAGGTATCTAAAACTTTTTGTATTAAGTATTATTAATTAGTTACAACCAAAGTTCTAGAAGCGGTGTATAAATAATACAGATAAACCAAAGTTGTGAATTGTTTACGTATTTTATTATTTTTATTATATTTTATTATGTCTTAATTATTATTTTAATCATGCAAAGTTTTCCTTCTTATTAACTGACTAGAGGACGCCCGCAGCTTTGCTCGCGTAGAGTTAGTAGACATTGACCCTGCTTAGGAACATTCATTATTATTGAGGTATCCCTTCATGTTAACCCGAACAAATAGTTTTCACACTATGCCTGGACAAACAATACTTCTCTTCACTTTAGTTAAAACTTTCATCCCTTTTTCAACCCTTTGAAGGTTGAAAAATAAAAACCGCTGAATTGACATAGAAGACCATAATATTAATGTACGCTGTCACTCCCAATTTGAGAACAATAGCAAAAATATGTATTTATATCCGCTTCATCCGTAAAAATTTTACCCTCATGCGCCAAAAGAAGTTTCTCTTCAAAAATATTCAAGAAAATCTACCTCTTAAAATCTAGGTAGATACAACGTAGGTACATACGTAAAGATTTATGGTAATTAGTTTTCAAATACCTATGAGAAATAAAACTGTTGAGGCGCATTTTTCAAGACCTCATTCTGCGATTTTTGTAGCGAGTAATAATAATACAAACATGTATTTGAAATAATTACATTCTTTGAGATATGATGAAGCTTACTGATTATTTTTTTCAACACTCCAATGTGTGTGAATGATGTAAAAAAATTGATATGAGCAAGCATATTTAGGGTTCTTTGGCTACTTACAGTTAAGTTTAGTTGACTGGCCCGTTGGCACAAACGGTAGTGACCCTGCCTGTTGCGCCAGGGGTCGGGGCTTTCTAGTGGTTACAGATAATTCGCTGGTGGCAGGTAAAAAGGTTAAACCTGAGGTTAACCTTAACCAGTATGGTTTACAAACCCTATTGTAATTATATGGTTTACAAAACCACACTGGTTAAGGTTAAACGCACTGGGCTGCAATAATAGTGGACACTAGAACAAACCTAAACAAACATAGGAAAAGAAAAAGAAAAATAAGATACTACAACAAAGGTCAAATTTAAAATATTTGTCACTCAAATAATCTGCCAGTCGGTTCGATAAGATTCAATATGCTATTACGAGTTTACGCTGAACATCTAAGAACTTAGATTAAAACAGCAATAGACAACCAAATCCTTGGCTACCTTACAAGATGTTATAAAACAAATTGTTTTTCGTTTCGTTCCACCATCTGTAAGTGATATAGATACGTTTATATATCTCTTTCAATTTTTTCTTATATATCTACTGACGCGTTAAGATGAGGTTATCACCCCTCGGATTGATTGATTTATTCAATCACATCGTGACCGATCACAGTAAAAAATATTCATTCGTTGGCTACGTTGGCTGTTCATACGTGGATTCGCCAGAACAGAACAACAATTAGGTCAAATAGGGCCAGGATTTTAGAATAGACCAAACATAATAGAATAAAAACTACTGTTAGGCAGTATTATTAATTTTAATATTATAAATAACCATTTTACTTAATACAATAATATTTATTATACTCCTCCACATTTAATGCACACACAGGTACAGTCGCGGGGAGATTACGATTCGTACGGCGCCACGATTTGAAGGCGGATTCTTATAGATCTCGACGAAAGGAAACGAAATGAAAGAATAAAATTTTTCGATATCTCGCTTAGTTTCCGAGATATCGAGGATACGATTCGTACGGCGCCACGATTGTTCTGAGATTGTTTCTAATCTGTTGGCCAGTAGCACGGGGGGGCCGCAGGCCCCCGAAAAAAAAAGGGGGGCTCGGGGGGCGAAGCCCCCGCCAAGAAAAAACGATACAGTCAACTCCAAATTTTGTTAGGTTAGGTTCAGGTTTGTCTATGTTTATCTACGCAAAAAAGGGACCCCGCGAAGCGGGGTTCCGTCGACAATTGTGACAGAGTCCGACTTGTCTGACACGAAATTACGTTTTTTTTTTTTTTTAAATAAAACAACATCTCCACAGACGGTTCGTCCGTGCCTTTTTTCTTTGATTTTATTTGTATATACATTTGCTCCGCTGTCCTCGTTGTCGCTGTCACTTGCAGGCTGTTTCGTTTGACTTGCAAGTGGCCGCGGCATCGAGGGTTAATTTTAACATTTTTGGCTTACTTAACTACAGGACCTATTTTTTTTTTTTTTTTTTTATTATTATTATTTTTTTTATTTTTTTTTTTTCCTTTCATGTACGTTCTTTTTCTGATCCGATTGTGATGTTCGTTATTTTTCTGATCGGATTTTTTTTGTACATTCCTCTTTTTTTTCTTTTTTTTTTTTTTATTTACCGCTTAGAACATAATACATTACAGCTTGATTCTGTTTGAGAGCATTACAATACCATTTATTACATTATTACATTACGATTACATCATACGTTACGATTTGGGTGGAGGGTGGGGGGGGTGGGGGTTAAAGGGGGAGGGGGTGGGGGTGTGCTCCTTACTTGGGTGGAGAGTCCTCGTTGAGCTGGTTCAGGAGAGCCCAAGCACGTTGTATGCAGGCCTTCCCTTCACGGAGTTCCCTCGGGGTTTCCTTGGCCGAAGGCGGGCTGTGATGCTGCTGGTGTGCGGCGCCCGAGATAGTTGGGGCGCAGTCTTGGAGCCGGGACCGGAGCGCGAGCTGACTGTTAGGTGGCACGACCACGTGCGCGTTAGGTTGTTTTCCGACCGCGTGGTTTTAATTCACCACGTGGTTTTTATTTTGTTCAGACCGCCGTATCTTCGAATCCCGTTGGTGTATTTTCGAGATTTTGGGGTCGTTGGAAAGGTCTTTCTCGTGCCTAACGCGGGGTGGAATTTGTTTTTCACGATGATGTTGGGTTACCTCAGAGATGCCGCCCAAAGTTGAGGGTCTGCTGCTCCGAAGTCTTCTGGAGGAGGTGGTTGCGCACACAAATCCTGACGAGACACACACTTATGAATCACTTCGCAAGAGATCTGATGCTCTAGATGTAAATTGGCGTGTTTTAGCGATTATTTTACGCGGAGCTTATGTTGTTCGTGCGGATACGAGACGCTTACTTACGACGAAATTACGTTAGTTTAGGTTAGGTTAGGTTAGGTTAGGTTAGGTTTCCGAGATATTGGGCCATCATCGCGTGCCCGACTACCTGCGCCGTCTCCTCTTCGACTACTTCTCCGAGAGGGAAGTGGTGTACCCGACGCGCGACGGATGGGGCCGCCGGGTCATGACGTGCGGTGTTCCACAGGGATCGGTTCTCGGGCCACTCCTGTGGAACATCGGCTACGACTGGGTGCTGCGGGGCGCCAATCTGCGGGGGGTCGACGTAACGTGTTACGCCGACGACACCCTCGTCACGTCCTGCGGCGCCACGTACCACGACGCGGCCCTGTTGGCGACGGCCGGAGTGGCCCAAGTGGTGGCCCGAATCCGCCGGCTGGGGCTGGAGGTGGCGCTGGAAAAGTCAGAGGCTCTGTGTTTCCGCGGAGCCCGACGCGCCCCTCCCGCAGGATCCCGGCTGGTGGTCGGCGGCGTCCCCATCGCTGTCGAGTCGACGATGCGGTACCTGGGCGTCGTCCTCGACAGCCGCTGGAACTTCCGGGAGCACTTCCGGCGGTTGGTCCCCAGGTTGTTGCGAGCGGCCGGAGCTCTGAGCTGGCTGCTGCCGAACCTGGGCGGGCCGACAGTCGCATGCCGGCGGTTGTACGCCGGGGTGGTGCGGTCGATGGCCCTCTACGGGGCCCCGATCTGGGCGGACACCCTGAGCGCCCAAAATAGGACTCACCTGCGCCAAGCGCAACGGGTCATGGCGATCAGGGTGGTGAGGGGATACCGCACCATCTCGTGCGAGGCGGCGTGCGTCCTGGCCGGGACCCCACCGTGGGACCTGGACGCGGAGGTGCTCTCGGCGGTGTATTGGCGCCGCAGCGCAGCAGCACGAGCCGATGAGGTGGAGCCAGAGCCGGAGGAGGCCGGGCGGCAGAGGCAACTCGACCGCCAGGTCCTCCTCCGGAAATGGAAGGACAGGCTGGCGGAGCCGACCGCCGGCAGAAGGACGGTGGAGGCGATTCGGCCCGTCCTAGAAAGGTGGGTCGATTGCCGACACGGGGCCCTCACCTTCCGCGCTGTGCAGGTCCTGACAGGGCACGGTTGCTTCGGCAGGTACCTGTGCAGCGTGGCGGGTCGGGAGCCGACCAGCGTGTGCCACGCTTGTGGGTGTCCAGAGGACACGGCGGAGCACACGCTGGCGGAATGCCCTGAGTGGGCGGAGCCGCGGGCGAAGCTCGCGGCGGTGATTGGGGGCGACCTGTCGCTGCCGGGCGTCGTGAGAGCCACAGAGCGTGGAAGGCGGTGCTCCGATATTGCGAGGAAGTCATGGCGCAGAAGGAGGCGGCGGAGCGGGTGAGGGAAGACGACCCTCTGTCCAACCCAATCCGCCGTAAAAGAGTGGGTCGGAGGCACCTGGCGCATGAGCGCCGCCTTCCCCCATAAGGTGGGTCTCCGGGCGGTGGAACCGGGGGGTACCATCGCCCAGTTGGAGGAGACCCCCGAGACGGCTGGCGTGTCCCGTGTTCCGGCACGCCAGGTTGAATGGTGAGTGGCGCCACAGGTGAGCGCCCCACGAGATGGGCCCCGAGTCCCGGGCAACCGTCGGCGGAGCAGCGGAAGTGTGCGAAAGCGTTCCCGCAGCTCCGCCGGAAGACGGCGAGGAGGAACACCGCTGGTTTTTAGCCGGTAAGAGTCCGGCATAACCCGACAGCGCCCCCCCGCGCCTGTCGGGTATCCATGAGGATTTTCCAGCGATAAAAAAAAAAAAAAAAAGTTTCCGAGATATCGAGGATTTTTAAGCTTCGATATCTCGAAAACTAAGCAAGATATCGAAAAATTTTATTCTTTCATTTCGTTTTCTTTCGTCGAGATCTATAAGAATCCGCCTTCAAATCGTGGCGCCGTACGAATCGTAATCGTGCCACAGTCGCTGTTAGTTTAATCATGTCCAATTCTAGTGTAACACCGGGAGAACATCAGAAAAGTTGAATTTTTAAAATTTCTTACCACAATAATTCAATTCGTTTTCCAATCAATGTACAATTTCCTTGGACAGCACAACTCTCGCTTTGCGTCATTGACAATCGACAATCTACCTCTGACGTTACCCGTCAACTTAAAATCCACAGATTATTAAAATTTTTAAGTCATACCATCTACGTTTTCTACTGGTTTCTGTACACGTCTAAATTCAAATTTTGTAAACGTTATATTATACAAACAAAAATAAAAAATATCTTACTCAGGAAAAAAATACTGAAACCCCCGTTCCTGAACACTATACTGAACCTTACCTAACTTTGATGATCTACTCAGCTACTTATTGTAATTATAATAAAATACTTCATTTTAAAAATGAAATATAATTAATTTTTGTTTTGCTTGAAAAATATTCTGGAATGTAGTTTGTTAATAATTAAACCAATGTTTACTCAGCTATACCAATGAAATCAGCATAAAATGGTTGGTTGCCCATAGACAATAAATACTTAACACGTCCAGATAACCAAAAAATTGGTTGGATATGATTTGACTGTAGATTAGACTGATTAAGCGACAAGGGTATTGCGAGCTGCAATACCCTTGATTCACCTGCTTAGAGGTCAAACAAAAAACAGATAAGCTCTTACGTACTGCCTTTATTATAAAAAGAACAAACCTAAGTAAAGTAGGTACTAAATTTCATATTTTTATGGTCAGCTGTGTATTGATATAATGACCAATCAATCAATCAGTGATATCAGTCAAGATATTGAATTTTAGATAAATTAATTACTTTTGTTCGCGGACATCTTTAGAACGAGTACTCGTATTTCGATGCTATTTTACCATTTCCCAGGCTTTTTTATATAAATGAAGATAATTAAAATGAAATGTTCTACTAAAGCTCATCTCATAGTTGAGTAAAGAACAAGAATAATACAAAGTTTTACTTGGAATTAACGTTTTTTTTTAAATTCTGGAACCAAGTAAGAAAGCTACAAAGCTGTAAACATAATTAAGAAAGTTTACATATTTAGTTGGAAAAACTAATTCCTTGGGGAAGCAGCAGAGCTTAACTTTATGAAAAATTATTACGCTCGCAAAATATAGACAAGCAAATTAATAAAGTAATACAATGTCACATATCAAGGTGTAACAATGCAGCTATGATTATGTTGAACACTGTTAGACATGCGTCAGTTAGACCATTATCCAGATCTTTAGATTTTTTCTTGCCCCTTCACTAGGTAACTAATACGGCAGCCTAATAATTCCTACAGTCGTTTATCGGACACGTGTACAAGTACACAGAGCAATCATGTGGGGTTCGCGGGGCAAGAGTGGTATCCGTACCGAACTCCGTAGCACTCGTTTGGTACTAGCAGGTCGAATGTCACATTTCAGTGTCACATTTTAGTAACAAATATAGAACACTAACTAAAAAATAAAATTTAAACATACTACATGCGAAATACAAAACATACTACATGCGAAAATTACAGCATTTTGCGAGACTTCAAAGGCGATGGTTCCGCTGTGCTTATACCCATGATTGATACAATTGATACAATTACACGTGATACAATTACATACGTAACGTAACGTAGAATTCACCCGGGGCAGATCCACCGCCTGCCCCGGTACCTAGAACCATTTCAACCGTGGCAACAGGTAATTAGTTTTGAAGCAATTGTGGTCCGGTTCGATAAGTGTGGTTTCATACCGTTACATTTTTTTAGAGGCGACCATCTTAGTCCTCAAGGGGTGCACTGCACGCATCTGTGACTGACATAGTAGAAGACACGTAGTAACAATAACTACCTGGACTATTACTAACACCAACTAACTGGACTAACTATCACTAACTGTCCCTGTCCCAGTCCCTGTGCACACTAACGAAGTCACCTATTAATCTTCTTACGAGTATTAACCTCTCTCTGCTAACTGGACTAACTATGCTAGTCCCAATTAAATCTTGGTGAAAGTCAGTCACATCGACGGCAGCGGATGGGTGCAAGCTCATTTGCTATCCTCCATCCATAAAAAAATTTAAGAAGAATAGAAGTACCTAAATAGATTGAATGACATATATATAAATACACATATATTGGAGCAGCGTGGTGGAGTATGCTCTAGACCTCCCGTAGAAGTGTCTGTGGGGGAGACCCGTGCCCAGCAGTGGGACGTCTATGGGTCGCAGCGAATCCATAAAAAAATTTAAGCTAAAACATTTTTCTCCCCGGTATCTGTAATGAAGTATCTGAAAACAATAAGAACAGAAGTACCTAAATAGATTGAATGACACAATATATATAAATACACATATAATAAAAACTCACCAACAATCTATTATTTACGCCAAAATCTTCCTTCACGCTTTCCTTAATACATATTCGTCTGTTATTTACAACTTAAGACCCACTAGCTAGAGGGAATATAATATATTATTAATCTGGTTTTGTGTCCAAAAAAAGCACAATTCAATTGATTCGGCCACAGTATAAATATGTCACAGAATTTAATATGCCATCAGTATTCAATGTCAGTGCAAACTTACTAGTTTGGTGCTTCTTTGTTTGTTTTGTTGTTTTAATTTTATAATCAATATGTTTAGTTTACAGAGTTTAGCAGTTTGTTTTTTAATATATGTTACGTTTGGGGATGCCTCTGTAGGTATGTACGTACATGTTACATTATTTCTTACCATTTACATGGCAAAGCTAACTAAAATCTTGGACTTTCATGTAAACAGGTTATATGTTTTTATTACGAGTTTAAAAGGCCGAAAGTCAAACCAATTGTTTATTTTGGGTTTATTATAACGGGTCCATGAACATGTCATACCATTATATTGTCATATTTCAATAAATAAAAAAAATTGTTACTATAATAACTATATCTATATAAACTAATTAATAATTATTATTATTAATAATAATTATTAATTATTACCTAATAATTTCTGTATTAATAGTTGTCATATTTCAATAATAAAAAAATAGTTACTATAATAATTCTATAAATAATTTTGTAAATTTTAAGCCAAATACTATAAATATGTAGGTATGTCTATCATCATCACGGAACTAAATAATCCTTCATATAAGACTTAATTAAAAGCAAAGAAATAGTTGTTCGGAACTGACCTCTTCGTAGTAAATTCCAATTTCTTTGATCCAAACCAATCCAAGTAACAAATAATATGTCATCGTATCCAGGTAACCAATTATTAAATTGTTTGTCAAACCAATGATAGTTGTGTTTTCAATATTTTTACCAAACATTAACTGTCCTAAATTTCATACACCTCTATCCACTTTATTTTCGTAAAAAGCGGTACAAAGCTTTTCATTTTGGTTCCAATCTACATATTCCACCTATCAAAATAATATTAAGAATATTACTATGTATCATCAAAACATTAATAATATTACTATTATCATAATAATAATAATATTACTATCATCATAATAATAATAATATTACTAGCCCGCAGGGCAGCTTGTGGCGAGCTGTTGGGGAGTAGCGACCCCACGGACCCGAGTTCCCCGGAGACTCGATCAGGCTCCCCATCTCCGGCTTGCCTTTACTGGCTGGTCGGAGTGGACCCCAGGAGGGGCCGCAGGAGTCTCGCCTCTGGCTCGCCTTAACCGGCCGGCCAGAGTGGGGCGTTAGAGCTATATGCTCGCAGGGTGGAAGTGATACTTGCGTAAGTCGCGAGTTGGTAGAGTGGGTAAAACCACCTCATTTAAAGCGTGGTACACCTCTCGACACCCTGAGCCACTCACGAACATGTTGCCGCCTTTGCCGTCCAGCGTGTCGGCATGTTTGGGTAGCCCATACAGTGAGTGGCGAGTCATCACCTGCCGCTTTTTAGGTTTGTAACGATCTGAATGGCAGGTGTCATAGTTCTCCATAGCCCATGTATCAGTCCCTCTAAATCCACCACAATAGACCCAATATAGTTTCCATTCCTTTGCAATAGTTCCTGTACATCTGGCGGGGCCCACCTTCGGGTGTACCAATTGATGGTGCAGTCGATCGAGGGTGGTATCCGCCACGTGTGCCACATCATAACTCATTAAAATGTCTCGAAGGGGCCTCTACGTGTTGGACCTGTGTCCCCACGCAAGCCTTCCAAATTACCGGGTCCACGTCTGGACCCGTGAAATTTATAATATTACTATCATCATAATAATAATAATATTACTATCATCATAATATTAATAATATGTGGGATACATTTATTTGTTCAAGCATCCGAACATGTTGATTTTGAAAAAAATACTTTTGGAAACTAATAACATACGCCAAACATAAAGAAAAAGCTAGTTTTTGACAAAATACTTTATTATTGCACTTCATACAGTTCATTTAAAATTTCTGCATATTTAAAAGTTGTTTAAGCTCTATCATAAAGTTCAGAATAAAATATTCTGTCCTTCAAAATAGCACCAACAATTAAATTCAATAAATTGCATATTAAAAATTTTGTTTTTAAAAAAAGCTTTTTATAACTTGTCATCGGAACCAAATATGTGTGCCAAATTTCAGCTCGATAGCTTCAGAGGAACTGGGTTAAATATTGATTGCAAGATTCCAGGACATACAATACAATACAATACAAATACTCTTTATCGTACAACACAATAAAAGATATACAGTAAAAACAAACGATGACCAGTGGTGGCCAAAAGGCGGCCTTACATACATACATAGATACATACATGATACATACGAGTGAAGTTAAATAAAAGCTTTTAAAAAGAGCGTTTAGTATTTGACCAATAGTAGGTACCCAATATTATTTTTTTCTGTTATACATACCATTATTGGAAAAATTTGTCATAGAATAAGTAATATAGGGGATGAGACAGATAATAAAATATTGCATAAAAAATGTCTATCGTTGTCAATTTTCTGAAATAACCAATTGCAACAATCAAGACGTCATAAGTAATGATCTACTGGATGTAGCTTTTGCACGATGCATCCGGACCGGTGGCATTTAAAATTATATTTTTTTGGAACTTTACATATCGTAGCTTGAGATACTTCAATGTTATCAGCTGCATTGCGAGTGGAATAAGACGAGAATGACTCAAAATAGGTCAATATAGCTATTTCTATATCTTCGATACAAATACGTGGCTTTATCTGTTTACTTTTAAAATAGCTTCTTGAAGTTTGTTAACTACTTTAAGATTGTTAAATATTTTTGTAGACGCCTAACAAACATGACGTTGAGGATATTTGTTTCGGTACCATACTAAAGCGCGAGTGTCACTTCTCCCAATGAGAAGTGACACTCGATAATGCTTCCTGTAGATCAAATCGTTCGTCATTGGTTAAATTCATCTCCAAATCACAAAATACAAGGTTTGAGTAGGTATTGCTATTATAATTTATTCATCACTAGCTTTTACCCGCGGCTCCGCCCGCGTGGTCAAAGGGAATTAACAATGAGTTGTTTATCATACATGACACATTTGTATAGTGTATAATTTGTTAGCGAAATTCAGAACTTGCAAATGAATTTTACTAACGCCATCTATTAACAACATCCGGAACTAAATATCTAGCAAATAACAAAACATCGATATCTTTTCATGGGGATGTTTTACCACGGTAAAAAGTAGCCTACGTCACTCTCCACCCTCCTCACTATCTCCACACACAAAAACCATACCATATAATAGCTTCGTTGCGACGTGAAAGCCGGACAAACAAACAAACACTTTCGCATTTATAATATTAGTATGGATAATACGAAACAAATACAAATTTAGTGGCCAAAAAGATCAACAGTTTACACAAAATCACGGAAAAACAATACGGAAACAGATAGTAGTAATCAACGAAACGTCGAACAAAACCTAAAATTATAAGCGCCAATATTTCTACTTTACGTTCTAATTTCAATTGTTGACTTTTTTTTTACTGTGGACTTTAATTGGTAAGAGACAGTAAAACTTTGAAATTAGACCATAATGTTGTAAAAATCCAGATAGAGATAGAGGTCCAGGTGATGCAGGTATGATTTGTCAAAAGGATTCTATAAGATTTTTTTGTGAAGCAGTTTATCCACCAATTTCCTTACGTTTTCGTTCCTTGTCAGCAAAACTATCGAATGGTGTTATAAAAAGGTGTCTTTATTTTTTTTCAAAATCAACAGGTTCGATACCTGGCTAGCAATATTAATTTTTCAAAAATCCATTGATGCAGTTTTAGTTTTCATAAAAATCGAGCCAAAAACTCCTTTTAGGATATATTATATGATAGTGTCGGATTTGCTATGCACACCAATTTTAAAAAAAAACCCCGTATATAATATTGACAATATTATGATGATAAGTATGCACTTCCTTTACTGCCGTAATAACTTTAAAGTGTTTCGTATGCACATTCTTCATTTTTCAACTTCAAACATTTAGTACATAGCGGCATTCTGCGTGAAAACGCACGCTATTTTGTAGCGTTGCGGCTTACGGCTTCGTCGCCGTAAATGAAAATCTGGAGAAACAGACCATTAATATTTTATACTTCCATCTAGTTCCCTTCATCAAGCCTTGCAAGCCTGATGATACCGCTTGTATGAAAGAGAGTGCCACCGCAGCTTTGGAAGTGATGGCCGATGGGTACGCACCGCTGGGCTTGCCACCGTCCGATCCAATAGAGCTACATGATGTTCGCGCCGACGACAAGGATCTCAAGCTCGGCTTCAAAAACATGAAGGTGGCTGGCGCGAAGAAATGCAAGATTATGGACGTTTCGTGAGTAACTATAAAACAAAATAAAAATACTTAATAAATCCTTTTTAATATATAAGTGGGAAAGTGCTTTTGTTGATTTTTCCTTCTTCTCCTCCTCAACGGAATAATGGATGATGGATGGTTGGATGAATGGAGATGTAATACGGGCTGGAGAATTACAAAGTCTACTTTTTTTATCCCATAAAATTTAATGTTTCCTTTGAAATGGACAAAACATTGATTAATTCGTTCGATTTTTAATCGATAAATCGATCAATATTATTGTGCGACATAAATATCTGTCCCAGCCCTTCGAACCCAGAAGCAGCCACTTTAACCAAGAATATTAATGAAATAACTTTGTTTTTGCATACCAGTGAGAAATATTTTTTTTAAATAATTTAATTCATGTCTCACAGCCGTGATCTGAAGAAGTCTACCATAAGGCTAGTTGTGCAGTGTCATTTTAAAGCCACCGGAAAATACGATCTCGATGGCAAGATACTGTTCTTCAATGCTATAGGCGATGGTGACTTCCTTATCGAAACAGGTAACGTGATATAATTTAATCATCATATTAGTTTTATGTAACGCCACACGAATTCTAGAGCCATATAAAACATAATACGTTAGCATTGTCATTATTAGGGAATCAAATGAGAAAAACATCAGTATGAAAAAAATATTGGTCTAGGAATTCTTACGAGTAGTTCTAGTTTTTTGAAATTCTTCTTGTTTTTTTTTAACACAACACTGACTTTAAGAGGATATCACAAGCGAACAAGTCGACACTTTTTCCATACAAACGTAGTCCCCTGTTTCCTCCTAGGATAAAGAAGTTACAGAAGAGAAAAAAATACCATACGATTTATACGTACCTCTGCCATGACTGTACGTTTTGTTTTTTTTCATAATTTGATTAATAGAAGAGAAAAAAATCATTTAAAATCAAAAAAATCGACTTTTTTTACATACATTTTCAAACATCAAGCAAACTGGTAATTACTAACATATCCCAAAAAAGCAAAACGTACGGGCATAGCTTAGACCCTGTTCTACATTTTAACTGAAAGAAATATTGAAATCGGTCTAGATTTCGAGGAGGAAACAGGGGATTACGAAAGGACGATTTTCTTAATTTTACGTAGGTAAAATCAGTTCGAGACTGCACTTCTCTCTATCGCACGCTAAGGGGCTCAGCGCGACGGCAATATTTTCGGTAAAAACCTATTCTTCAAAAGTGACGGTCGACTGATATCCCCTTAACATCATCATGAACCTGAGTTATGAATACTTTTTTCCAGGCAAAATGAATGTCGATGTGACAATGAAAATCAAGGTTGTGGAGGAATCAGGGGTGAAATACTGGAAAATAACCGGCTTTGACTACAGCTACGATATACTCGAGAACCCTGTCATCGAGCTGACGAATCTTTTTGGTGGAGATGAAGCTAAAGGTAAGTGTAGCATCGACAACCTATATATATTCCATTATTCTTTTGAGAACCATTGCAAAAAAGAAACAGTCGAAGTCAAACCTCCTCCCTTTTTTATGTCTGTTATAAATGTTACCGTAAAATTGTAAATAACGTTAGGTTATAATCTACTAGCTTTTACCCGCGGCTCCGCCCGCGTGGAAAAGGGAATTAACAATGCCATCTGTTAACAACATCCGGAACTAAATATCAAGCAAATAACAAAACATCGATATCTTCCCATGGGGATGTTTTACCGCGGTAAAAAGTAGCCTACGTCACTCTCCACCCTCCTCACTATCTCCACACACAAAAACCATACCATATAATAGCTTCGTTGCGACGTGAAAGCCGGACAAACAAACAAACACACTTTCACATTTATAATATTAGTATGGATCTCGCGAGATTGTGAACTGTCGAAAGATTGTGAACCGTAACATATTGCTTACAATTTAACGCATTATTTTTCGGTAAATTATAATCTATCGAAGTAAAACCGTCAAATTATGAACAGAACGCATTTACCATAGAGTTACAAAACTATTACCTGAACCTAACCTAATTTAATACGTCGGTCTGTAAAGAAATGTCTAATAAATAAATATTAAAAAAAGTAATAAATATTTTATATCGTATTAATCGTACTGCACGTCACTAAGCGGGGAGCAGGAGGGGCCGCAGGCCCACTAGTAATAAAAGGGGGGCTCGGGGGGCGAAGCCCCCGACCAAAATATTACGACACAATCAAACCCGAGTTCACTATGCCCCCTGTAATAGTTTTGTAACTCTATGGTAAATGCGTTCCGTTTCATAATTTGACGGTTTTACTTCGATAGATTACAATTTGACGAATAATATACGTTAAATTGTAAGCAATATGTTACGGTTCACAATCTTTCGACAGTTCACAATCTCGCGAGATAGATTATAACTATAACGTTATTTTCAATTTTACGGTGACATAAATAATCGGCAAGCGACACTTTTGTATTTTTTTTTGTGATTCTGATTCACAATATTAATTTATTCATCTTTAATTTTCTGGATATTATATTTTTCATCGATGATGTTGGTTATCTCCGCATCACATCACAAGTTGATTACAATAAACGATAAACAACCGGTACCTACAACATAAATTAGCTCACATAATGATGATTAGTTGCGAATTTTTCGACTTCAGTGGTTGAAATCGGCTTTACTTGAAAGGGTCCAGGTTCATCGTGGTACAAACTAAATGCAACAATGACTTTTCCAAGCTGTGCTTAGTAAAGGTATCAAATGTCACCTGCTGAAATCGCAAAAAAAACATCGTTAGCTAACCTCTAAGCACGGGAGCCCATCTCCATCTTCATAACTAATGTTTACGGTGGCTTCTGGAGTCTTGCAAACAGCTTTTGGCAAGCGTAGTGGAGTATGCCTTATCCTTGCAATTTCGCGAGGGAACCCGCTCCTAACAGTGGGACATTGAAGGGAGTATAATCGGATTCTTATTAATATGTTAAATCTTTACAGCTAAACCCGTATTAGAGGCTTTCCAGAAATCTGGAAAGGAACTAATCATGGGCCTCGGAAACCCAATCATCGAAGAGCTCATGACAAGATCAATGGATAACGTAAAGAAATGCTTTAAACAGGCGCCGGCAAATGAACTCGAGATAGTTTAGTTGTTTTTATCTGAAGTACAAGATATTATAACTTAATAAAACCACATCGTTTGTATTCTTGACTTTCTCCTATTTGTCAAATGTACGCCATGTTTACTACAGAAATAATCCACCACCCATCCGCTTCGGCACAAGACAATTTTGATAGACTTTTACTGTTTTAAGTTAGTCGGCTTGACCTGCGCCCATAAGCCCCGTAGCAGAACATTTCTGTTACACTTACATTAGCTATCAAACAAAACAATATTTTTTTTACATGCATCTGTGCCAATAATGGGGAATAACTAATAAACATTTATGTGTTCATTAATTTATCTGTTTAAGGAGTTGATGGTTCAATCAAAATGATTATAAAATTAGTTTATTATGTTAGTTAATTATGTTAAAATAATATTATTGAATTTTACTGCCAGAGCACACCTAGGGGGAGCTAAGCCTATGCCCGTAATGTATGTTCCTTTTATAACGTGCCGTTAAGCAGGGCTGTGCAAGTTTACGTATTAATATATTTAAATTGATTTTCTTAGTGTGAACATAGCTTCACATAGCGTATGGACTGCTACAATGATTCTGCTGTAGATTTTGTTTGTATTATTTTTGATGGGACTCAGTGTTTACAGTAAAATTTATTAGGTGTCTCTCATACTTCGTCTGACAAATTAGTCCGATAGGAGGCATGTCAAAGGTTCGTCATAGTTGTCATGGGCGGCAGCGTGGTGGGCCTAGTGCTCGTTTGCTATATTACATCCATAGAAACATACAATGGCAATGACTTAGGAACTTTCTCCTTTTATTCTTATCAAAGAAATGCGGTCACACAACCCTATATATCCTAGGTTGGGATTTTTCAATTAAACATTCATCTGTTACTTCTTATTATCGATTCAATACGGTTTACGATCCAAACAGTTATCGACAGATGTGTGCTCTATTTATATCCAGAAGCTATACAAAAATTGTTACCTACACACAAGGCAATTTAGAATTCCACAAACTACCTATGGTTAGATAAAAATTGTCTTGTACTTTTCCTGACTACACGATACAAATACAATGCGATTATTACACAGCGGAAATGGTCGTGGTTATCTTGGGCAAACCGTATATAAGTTCTTCCACCGTATGATATACCTATGACCATATTCTTCAATTGTGTAACTTGCTTGGACTCGTTTGTTTATTACCTTGAAATGGCCAGAAAGTGCTCGGCGTTTCACTTAGGACGAAATAATTCTTATTAATTAGCTTAGCAAACTAAAGTGGCAGAGAGCTGGCCACATCTAACGGGCAATCGTTGGAGTAATCATATACTGGAATGGAGACCGTAGTTGTAGGTCTTCCCGATAGGTGGAGCGACGATCTGCACGAGGCGGCGAGAAGCATGTGGGTTAGTAGAATCGAAGAGCGGGTTCCTTGGGAGACGACTATGTCCAGCAGTGGACTAATTCTGGCTAAAGAGAGCGATCAAATCAATTTAATTCACTTTGAACGTAGAATTTTTAATGTAAGTATTGAACAAAATATTAATTTATAAAAAAGTTCAAAAACGTAATGAAATTACGAAATAATCAATAATCACCTTTCGCAAACGAACTACTGACTGAGATATATATATCTGCACTGTGTCTCTTTCTGTCTTCACTAACTTATATCTACTTTTCAACTTCCGTTACACTTTTTTCCGTAACGCTCTCGTCACGCATTCTTCAGCTTACACCCCAAGTCAAGCGTGATTAAAGAAGTTTTACTTCAAAAATGTAATGACGTTCATTGTAAGTGTACATAAACAAATACCATTTAATGAAAATAAACCAATCTGAAATACTATGTCGGTGTAAATAGTCCTTTCGCGAGCTACTCGTAAGTACTGATAGTATCAAGCTACTCAGTTGGCGAAGTTATTAGTATGTCCGCAAGTCGCCTGTTAGAGCCTATAGGGAACCAAATAGGTTTTATATGAAAGCTAATTGGTTCCATATAGAGTTCGCCCGGGGCAGTACCACCAAGCCACCAGCCCGCCACGGTACCTAGTACCATTTCTGCCGTGTAATAATTGTTTTTAAAGCAATTGTGGTCCGGTTGGAAAGGTGTGGATTCCGGTTACACTTCTTTAGAGGCGACCATCTTAGTCCTCAAGGGGGGTAGCAACACATCTGTGACTGACTTAGAACGAGGCTCCTACTAACAAGTACTAACTGGACTATTACTAACACCAACTAACAGGACTAACTATCACTAACAGTCCCTAGTCCTCATACCTACTAACGAACTTTCCAACCAATGTTCTAATTAACTTTCTCAACTAATTGGACTAACCATCCCAGTCCCTAATTGAGTCTTGTTCAAAGTCAGTCACAGTTGTCATGGGTGGCAGCGGATGGGTGGTGCTGCAAGCTCGTTTGCTATCCTGTATCCATAAAAAAAAAGCATGCTAATTACTCTTCGCACTGACAGTTTGACTGTCACTGTGGTGAAATGACGATGATTTAATGCTATAGCAACCAATTGAAGGTGGTAAAACTTCAGGCAAAGTGTCAATTACGATTTCTGCACTGAGTTGGCCACTTTGCTGCGACCCATAGACGTCCCACTGCTGGGCACGGGTCTCCCCCACTGCGTAATGCGGATTGGTGGAGGGGATAGTGGCCAACCCAGTATCGAATATTTTTAAGCCACCCAAAGATCTTCGACAAGGCTGAACGACTGTTTCCACTATTGAAAACAACCGGGACCGACGGCTTTACGTGCCTTCAGAAGCACGGTAGCGTCCATGAAATTTTGCCACTAGCAGTCACCCATCCACAAACCGACCGCGACCGCCGTTGCTTAACTCTTTCTATCACATTGAATCGACGAGAGAATTATTGGGCTATGGACGCTACAGTTGGCCACTTACCCCTCCACCAATCCGCATTAATGCTCCCATTGTTGCGTGGTGGAGTATGCCTCGTGTCCTTTTTAGGGAGGCCAGCAGTGGAGCCCAAAATGCTGATGGATGTCTTTAATGCAAATTGTATTCCTGATTGATTGACATGATGGCGTGGCTGACAAATCAATGTTCCCTCCTTTATTGTCTGACTAGTGGACGCCCGCAGCTTCGCTCGCGTAGAATTAGACCCATTAACGACGTCTGCCCGCATTCGGGTTGCCCACTTGACTTCAAAAACTGCAAAGTTTCAGGTACTAACTTTGCACCCCCGTTTTACCCCCTTGGGGGGTGAATTTTCAAAAATCCTTTCTTAGTGCTCCCCTACGTTACAAAAGGAACCCCTGTGCAAAATTTCAATTTTCTAGCCCTTATAGTTTAGGCCCTGCGTTGATATGTCAGTCAGTCAGTCAGTCAGTCAGTCAGTCAGTCACCTTCTCCTTTTATATATATAGATTTTCTAATCTCCTTTTTATCTGACTAGCTTTTACCCGCGGCTCCGCCCGCGTGGTCAAAGGAATTGGTTAGCGAAATTCAGAACTTGCAAATGAATTTTACTAACGCCATCTACATGACAATTATGCTGAGTGCGGACCCATTTTGTTCATGTACGAAAATGTGTGTTACCAATGTTGTGTTGTGTTTTTCTTAATTATGAGCAAATAAATTTCATTTCAATTTCAATTTCAATTTCATTTCAATTTCAATTTCAATTTCAATTTCAATTTCCATCTATTAACAACATCCGGAATATCTAGCAAATAACAAAACATGGGGATGTTTTACCGCGGTAACAAGTAGCCTACGTCACTCTCCACCCTCCTCACTATCTCCACACACAAAAACCATACCATATAATAGCTTCGTTGCGACGTGAAAGCCGGACAAACAAACACACTTTCACATTTATAATATTAGTATGGATAGATTATACTAAGTCCAAGTTGAAACATTGATATACGAATTTTAATATTCATTAACATAATAAACAGAAGCTATTTATTTACCGAACTCGACAATTTTACGTGTGAAACAATCTTTCACCCGTAAAATTGAGATTGGATTTTCTGTACTACTGTTATTGACAACATTACATGTTTCACTGTAATGTATTTTGGTATAGGTATCTACGCTACATGAGTAGGTAAGGATACAGAACAAAGATTAAGCTCTCTAACAATGTGCATTTGTGATTGACATTATTATAGTCTTTGAAGTCAATTCAACGTTTTTTAATTTTCAACCTACAAAGGGTTAAAAATGGGATGAAAGTTTTAACTAAAGTGAAGAGAAGTATTTTTTGTCCAGGCATAGTGTGAAAACTATTTGTTCGGGTTAACATGAAGGGATACCTAAATAATAATGAAAGTTCCTAAGCGGGGTCAATGTCTACTAACTCTACGCGAGCAAAGCTGCGGGCGTACTCAGTTAATAAGAAGGCAAACCTTCCATGATTAGAATAATACATACTCGTAAGACAAAATAAAATATGATAAAAATAATAAAATACGTAAACACAACTTTGGTTTATCTGTATATTTATACACCGCTTCAAGAACTTTGGTAGTAATTAAAAATAATACAAAAACTTTTAGATACCTACCTAAAATAAAGCACTCCTAATAAATTAACATACATAGTTGGTCTTTATATTACACTGTTGTTATGTGGTTACATTTTTTTCCTACACCTACATACTGTAGTAGATGGGTAAATGGAATACAATATTTTAATCGCTGCGACCCATAGACGTCCCACTGTTGGGCACGGGTCTCCTCTCAGAATGGGAGGAATTAGGCCTTAGTCCACCACGCTGGCCAAGTGCGGATTGGCAGACTTCACATACCTTCGGGAACGTTATGATGAACTCTCAGGCATGCAGGTTTCCTCACGATGTGTCCTTCACCGTTATAGCAAGTGACATTTAATTTCTTAAAACGCACATAACTTAGAAAAGTCATTGGTGCGTGCACAGAACAGATAACCTCCTTTATCTGTTCTGTGGGTGCGTGCCAATGGGGTTTGAACCCGGACCGCTCGAGTGAGAGGCGAGTTCGATAGCCGCTGGGCTGTCACCGCTTCAATATTTTAATAATCCTTACTAATATATAAATGGGAAAGTGTGTTTGTTGGTTTGTTCTTCTTCTACTCAACGAAATACTGGATCGATGTGATTTTTTGCACAGATACCTATAGTACAGGGCCTGAAGGGTAACGCTTTTTATACTAGTACATATATAATACTAGCTGACCCCGCAAACGTTGTTCTGCCATATGAAATGTCAAAATGACGCGACGCTTCACGTCAATGAACGACGGGTAAAAATAAATATACAGTGTTTAAAAAACATTTTCCAGTGGATCAAATTGTGAATCTAAAACATTCTCGAAACCCCTTGAACACACACAAATCATCAACATCTATCCAGCCGTTAAGAAGGAGTTCACTGTCATACACACGTACACAAGAAATAATGTATTAAGATTTTTACATGCTTTCCCCGTGGCCCCATCCGCGTCTTATTGGTTTTCGTGCAGAATTACCTGTATCATCAAGGAATTTCATTAAAATTAACATAAGTACTATAGCCTTTTTCCAACGGCAAGCTATACCAAATATTACCAGTAGACAAAATCTAGCTTCACCCGCAGTTCGGCCGATCATAATCCGAGATCTATCAATCGATTTAAAATTGATCGATAGTTAACTATCGATTAAAAATCAAATATGTTTTGTCCATTTCACGGGAAACATCTAATTTCGTAAAGGACCACGTTAATCTTAATATCGTGGATAAGTTAGCGTTTGAAGAGGTAAACCGCCAGCAGTGGATCTCAAAAATTATTCTTAATACATCTAAGACATGTTTTTAAATATATACTACTCGTCATGTGCATAATATATAAAACGAGCATGCAACCCAAACACCGAGTGGGACCTTATCAGAATCACAGAAAGGATACATTATTTTAATGTAGTAGACAAATAAATAAGACCGAAAAATTATCATTTGTGCTTAAAATGTAAATTAGAATATTTGTTTTATTATAAAGGTACTAAAAGTATTTCGTATCAGTTTTATGAACTTCTGTATTACAATCCAAGATATAATAATGGTTCGTACAAAATATTCACAAGTCGTCATTATAATTAAATTACTTATTATAATTGAGTGCTCATATTTGAAACCGAAACGTATCGAAAACGTAACATGGCAACAACAGGTAAAATGGCAAAATGGCATTATGTCATTTTGTGTATGTTTTTGTATATATGTTATGATGTAACCACCTACCTACCTTACCTACCATTACAGATTATGGTTTGGGTGCACAGAAGTTAATCAAGATCAACGGTGACCTGGGCGTATACCCCGTGCCACAATCTTGGCCGCAATCTTGCAATATACTACAAGATATCTCGCAAGTTCGGTCAGTGCGTGAAGATATTTGTTACAGAAAAGAAACTGCTGCTTTATAATATTAGTATAGATTTTAATTTAGTGTAATAAGTTTTCTAAATTCACTACAACAGTTACTTACGCGTAGTAAGTAACTGTGTAGGTGCTTGCCAACTAATAATAAACTACGATGACTAAGCTGGAAGCCTCCTCTCCGACCCTCCACCGGATACGTCATACTACCTACATTTTCTACTGGTTTCTGTATACGTCGACATTCAAATTTTGTAAAAGTTATATATTCGAATAAAAATAAACAAACATCGTACTTACTTTGGAAACAAATACTGAAACCCCCGTTCCTGAATACTATACTGAACCTTACCTAACTTGAGTTGATCTACTCAGCTACCTATTGTAATTATGATAAAATACTTCAATTCAAACATAAAATATAATAATTTTTTGTTTTGCTTGAAAAATATTCTGGAATGTAGTTTGTTAATAATTAAACCATTGTTTACTTAGGTATACGAATGAATTGAGCATAAAATGGTTGGTTGGCCTTAGACAATAAATAACACGTCCAGCTAACCAAAAAAATTGTTGGATATGATTAGACTGTAGGGCTGCAATACCCTTGATTAACCTGCTTAGAGGTCAAACAAAAAAATGTTAAACACATAGGTTGAGAAATGACGAAGTGCCTTTATTATGAAAAGAACAAACCTAAGTACCTAGAGTTCTTCATATTTTTATGGCCAGCTGTGTTAGCCGGAGAGCTGGCACCAATTTTTCGGTAGGTATTTGAGGCAAGCTGAAAACTTGTCCAACGCCTCTCCTATTATACCCCAACACGGAACTGCAGACCTGGCTGGTGAGTAGCGGGACAAAATCAAAACCTATATAAATTAAAAAAAAACTTTTTCTTGCCCCTTCACTAGGTACCTACCTAATACGGCAGCCTAATAATTCCTACAGTCGTTTATCGGACACGTGTACAAGTACACAGAGCAATCATGTGGGGTTCGCGGGGCAAAAGTGGTATCCATACCGAACTCCGTAGCACTCGTTTGGTACTAGCAGGTCGAATGTCACATTTCAGTGTCACATTTTAGTAACAAATATAGAACACTAACTAAAAAATAAAATATTATAAACAACGTGACATACTACTACATGCGAAAATTACAGCATTTTGCGAGAATTCAAAGGCGATGGTTCCGCTGAGCTTATACCATGACTAGCTTTTGCCCGCGGCTCCGCCCGCGTGGTCAAAGGGAATTAACAATGACTTTTTTATCATACATGACACATCTGTGGTACACCAGTCTGTTCTGTGTCCATTACTGTGTCTATTGATAAATATTCTGTCGTATCTCCTGCTACTTCACTCAATATGTGTGAATTTATTTTGTTTACAATATCGTTTTTAGGTGCTAGAATCCCCCTTTGACATAGATATTGATCTTCATATATATTGTTTTGTAAACCTGGGTAAACACTTGCAATCAGTTCTGAATTACTCTGTACTAAGGTACAAAAAATTTCCGTTAGTGTCACACAGCCCTCGGCATCAGTTTCCAGAAATGCCCATCTCCAATTTTCAAGAGTGTTTCAGCATAGTTTCCAGCATTCATGTTAAGGTACAGATGCACCCTCATATTTGTTGTGAGACTGATTTTTTTCTTAGAGTTCCATAGAGTAGACGACTTATGTTATTATTATTTTAAGCCAAAACAACAACAGTCGACAAAACCAATTCAATAAGCGAACCAAAACTAAAATCAAAGCGTATGTCCTTTACCATATTAATTTTAAACCAAAACAACAATTTATCCAGCGCGAATTCAAAATTCAATTCATTTTATTTGTTGCCTATGACTTAATTAATTTACATGTATCATTTGTTAGCGTGATTCAAAACTTGCAAATGAATTTTACTAACGCCATCTATTAACAACAACCGGAACTAAATATCTAGCAAATAACAAAACATCGATATCTTCCCATGGGGATGTTTTACCGGGGTAAAAAGTAGCCTACGTCACTCTCCACCCTCCTCACTATCTCCACACACAAAAACCATACCATTTAATAGCTTCGTTGCGACGTGAAAGCCGGACAAACAAACAAATAAACAAACAAATAAATATATAAACAAACACACTTTCACATTTATAATATTAGTATGGATATGGATTAATACACACGTGATACAATTACATACGTAACGTAACGTAGAATTCACCCGGCAGATCCACCGCCTGCCCCGGTACCTAGAACCATTTCAACCGTGGCAACAGGTAATTAGTTTTGAAGCAATTGTGGTCCGGTTAGAAAAGTGTGGTTTCATACTGTTAAATTTTTTTAGAGGCGACCATCTTAGTCCTCAAGGGGTGCACGCATCTGTGACTGACATAGTAGAAGACACGTAGTAACAATAACTACCTGGACTATTACTAGCACCAACTAACTGGACTAACTATCACTAACTGTCCCTGTCCCAGTCCCTGTGCACACTAACGAAGTCACCTATTAATCTTCTTACGAGTATTAACCTCTCTCTGCTAACTGGACTAACCATGCTAGTCCCAATTAAATCTTGGTGAAAGTCAGTCACATCGACGGCAGCGGATGGGTGCAAGCTCATTTGCTATCCTACATCCATAAAAAAATTTAAGCTAAAACATCTTTCTCCCCGGTAGAAGCTATCTGAAAACAATAAGAACAGAAGTACCTAAATAGATTGAATGTAAATACACATATAATAAAAAATCACCAACAATGTATTATTTACGCCAAAATCTTCCTTCACGCTTTCCTTAATACATCTGTTATTTACAACTTAAGACCACTAGCTAGAGGGAATATAATATACTATAATCTGGTTTTGTGTCCAAAAAAAAAAGCACAATTCAATTGACTCGGCCAAAGTATAAATATATCACAGAATTTAAAATGCCATCAGTATTCAATGTCAGTGCAAACTTACTAGTTTGGTGCTTCATTGTTGTTTTAATTTTTTAAACAATATGTTTAGTCTACAGAGTTTAGCAGTTTGTTTTTTAATTTATGTTACGTTTGGGGATGCCTCTGTAGGTATGTACATGTTACATTATTTCTTACCATTTATATGGCAAAGCTAACTAAAATCACAGACAGACAGATGGACTTTCATGTAAACAGGTTGTATGTTTATTACGAGTTTAAAAGGCCGAAAGTCAGACCAATTATTTATTTTGGGTTTATTATAACGAGTCCATGAACAAAATTGTTACTATAATAACTATACATATCTTTAAAAATTAATTATAAATAATTTCTATATAATTATTAATTATAATAATTATTAATTATTTTAATTATTAATTATTTCTATATCATTATTAATTATAATAAATATTAATCATTAATAATTTCTGTATTAATAATTCCTTCACACATGACTTAATTCAAAGCAAAGAAATTGCAGATCTGAACTGACCTCTTAGTAGTAAATTCCAATTTCTTTGATCCAAACCAATCCAAGTAACAAATAACATGTCGTCGTATCCAGGTCACCAACTACTAAATTGTGTGTCAAACCAATGATAGTGTTAATACCAAACATTAACTGTCTTAAATTTAAAAAGTGCGTTTAGTATTTGACCAATAGTACCTAATCCAGATAATAGTACCAGATCCATTTTTGTCAAGTATGTATTACTTTGACAAACACTATGTATTATGTATTTACTTTTTCTTATTGTATGTTATTTTAGTATGTATCCAAATTTAAATAATTATTCTTTGTATTGTATTTTGATGTCGTTGCAATGCTTGACAAAATAAATGATTTATTTCTTTCTTTCTTTAAAAATACGTAGTTTTATCTGTTTACTTTTAAAATAGCTATCTTCTTGAAGTCTGATAACTACATTTAGATTGTTAACTATTTTTTGGAGACGCCTAACAGTGGGGACATGACGTTGAGGATATTTGTTTCGGTACCATACTAAAGCGCGAGTGTCACTTCTCCCAATGATCATAATAATATAATGCTTCCTGTAGATCAAATCGTTCGTCATTGGTTAAATTCATCTCCAAATCACAAAATACAAGTTTCGAGTAGGTATTGCTATTATAATTTATTCAGCATTATACGAAACAAATACAAATACAAATTTACTGGAAAAGATCAACAGTTTAAACAAAATCACGAATCAATGAAACGTCAAACAAAACCTAACATTATTAGCGCCAATATTTCTTCTTTACGTTCTAATTTCAATTGTTGACATTTTTTTTACTGTGGCCTTTAATTGGTAAGAGACAGTAAATCTTTGAAATTAGACCAATAATGTTCTAAAAATCCAGATAGAGATAGAGGTCCAGGTGATGCAGGTATGATTTGTCAAAAGAATTCCATAAGATTTTTTTGTGAAGCAATTTCCTTACGTTTTCGTTCCTTGTCAGCAAAACTATCGAATGGTGTAATAATACAGTGTCTTTTTTTTTTCATAATCAACAGGTTCGATACCTGGCTGGCAATATTAATTTTTCAATTTTTCAAATCCAATGATGCAGTTTTAGTTTTCATAAAAATCGAGCCAAAGACTCCATTGAGGTTACATATGTGTGTCGGATTTGGCTATGCACGCCAACTTAAAAAAAATCCCCCGGTATATAATATTAATAATATTATGATGATAAGTATGCACTTTCTATACTGCCGTAATAACTTTGGTAAAGTGTTTGGTATGTACATTTTTCATTTTTCAACGTCCTTCAAACATTTAGTAGGTACCTACGTAGAAAAAAAAAGCACGCTATTTTGTAGCGTTGCGTCCGTCCGACGTCGTCGCCGTACATGAAAATCTGGAGTATCGCGGACCGTGATTATACCGTGGAAACCGGTAATAAACAAACCAATAATGTTTTATACTTCCATCTAGTGCCCTTCATCAAGCCTTGCAAGCATGATGACACCGCTTGTATGAAAGAGAGTGCCGCCGCAGCTTTGGAAGTGATGGCCGGTGGGTACCCACCGCTGGGCTTGCCACCGTCCGATCCAATAGAGCTACATGATATTCGCGCCGACGACAAGGATCTCAAGCTCGGTTTCAAAAACATGAAGGTGACTGGCGCGAAGAAATGCAAGATTATGGACCTTTCGTGAGTTTACAAATTAAAAATCCATACTAATATTATAAATGTGAAAGTGTGTTTGTTTGTTTGTCCGGCTTTCACGTCGCAACGAAGCTATTATATGGTATGGTTTTTGTGTGTGGAGATAGTGAGGAGGGTGCAGAGTGACGTAGGCTACTTTTTACCGCGGTAAAACATCCCCATAGGAAGATATCGATGTTTTGTTATTTGCTAGATATTTAGTTCCGGATGTTGTTAATAGATGGCGTTAGTAAAATTCATTTGCAAGTTCTGAATTTCGCTAACAAATTATACACTATACAAATGTGTCATGTATGATAAACAACTCATTGTTAATTCCCTTTGACCACGCGGGCGGAGCCGCGGGTAAAAGCTAGTACTTAATAAATCCTTACTAATATATAAATGGGAAAGTGCGTTTGTTGATTTTTCCTTCTTCTCCTCCTCAACGGAATGATGGATGGTTGGATGAATGGAGATGTAGTATCCGATACGGACTGGAGAATTACAAAGTCTACTTTTTATCCTATAAAATTTAATGTTTCCTGTGAAATGGACAAAACATTGATTAATTCGTTCGATTTTTAATCGATAAATCGATCAATTTGTAATCGATTGATGGCTGTAAGACAGGCAGAGCCGCGGGAGTACCTAGCTCGCCGTTGTAAAAGGCAACTTATTATATTTTAAAACATACCTTGATGAGAGAGATAATTCTGCAAGTAAAACGAATTGACGCGGTTGGAGTCGGGAGGAAAGCTAGTATATTGTAATAATCGCTACACACTCACTCCATTGCGGTTTTGCGTGAACACACGCACACACCAACACAATTGTACATAGGTGCATGAGCCGAGTGCAAATATTTATGTGCGACATAAATATTTGCCCCAACCCTTCGAGAAGCCCAAAGCAACCACTTTAACCAATAATAATAATGAAATAACTTTTTTTTTATTTGCATTCCAGTTTTTTTTTTAAATAATTTAATTCATGTCTCATTTGACAGCCGTGATCTGAAGAAGTCTACCATAAGGCTACTTGTGCAGTGTCCATTGACAGCCACCGGACAATACGATCTCGATGGCAAGATACTGTTCTTCAATGCTATAGGCAATGGTGACTTCCTTATCAAAACAGGTAACGTGATGTAATTTATTCATCATATTAGTTTTATGTAACGCCACACGAATTCTAGAGCCATATAAAACATAATACGTTAGCATTGTCATTATTAGGGGATCAAATGAGAAAAACATAAATAAGTATGAAAAAATTACTTAGTTCTAATTTCTTGAAATTCTTCTTATCTTTTTTTTAACACAAGACTGACGTAATCATGACGAAGTTATGAATATTTTTTTCTAGAAAAAACAAATATCGACGTGACAGTGAAAATCAAGGTTGTGGAGGAATCAGGGGTGAAATACTGGAAAATAACCGGCTTTGACTACAGCTACGATATGCTCGACAACCCTGTCATCGAGCTGACGAATCTTTTTGGTGGAGATGAAGCTAAAGGTAAGTGTAGTATCGACAACCTATATATTCCATCATTCTTTTGAGAACCATTGCAAAAAAAGAAACAGTCGAAGTCAAACCTCTTCCTTTTTTAAGTCTGTTATAAAACTTATAAATAACCGGCAAGCGACACTTCTGTATTTTGTTTTGTGATTCTGATTCTCAATTATTAATTTATTCATCTTTCATTTTCTTGAGTATACTCGTAGGTATATGTCCACTCGTAATATCTTATACGTTTAATAAGCGTCATTATATTTTTCATCGATATGTTGGTTATCTTCGCATCACATCACAACTATAAACAACCGGTACCTACAAAGTAAAATAACTCACTTATTGATGATTAGTTGCGACTTCAGTGGTTGAAGTAGGCTTTAATTGAAAGGGTCCAGGTTCATCGTGGTACAAACTTGATGCAACAATGACTTTTCCAAGCTGTGCTTATTAAGGTAAATGTATCAAATGTCACCTGCTGAAATCGCAAAGTAAACATCGTTAGCTAACCTCTACGCACGGGTGCCCATCTCCATCTTCATAACTAATGTTTACGATGGCTCCTGGAGTCTTGCAAACAGCTTTTGGCAAGCGTGGTGGACTATGGTGGACTTATCCTTCCCATTCCGAGAGGAAACCCGATCCTAACAGTGGGACATTGAAAAGAGTACAATCGGATTCTTATTAATATGTTCAATATTTGCGAACGAAACCTTTCCTCCTCTTTCGCGGCGCTGTGAGCGCTCCTGCGTGAGGGAATTCGGATTTAAGGATAAATTTGATAAAAAAATTTAATAATTTTAATATTTGCAGCTAAACCCGTAATGGAGGGTATACAGAAGTCTGGAAAGGACCTAATCATAAGCCTCGGAGACCCAATCATCAAAGAACTTATGACAAGAGAAATTGATATCGTAAAGAAATGCTTTAAAATGGCGCCGGCAAATGAACTCGAGATAGTTTAGTTGTTTTTATCTGAAGTACAATATATTATAACTTAATAAAACCACATCGTTTGTATTCTTGACTTTCCTATTTGTAAAATGTACGCCATGTATGCTTACTACAGAAATAATCCACCACCCATCCGCTTCCGCCTGAGACAATTTTGATAGACTTTGAACAGTTTTAAGTTAGTCGACACTTAACCTGCGAAACACTCCCATAAGCCCCTTAACAGAACTTTTCTGTTACACTTACATTAGGTACTCTTAACAAACAAAACATTTTTTTTTTACATGCATCTATGTGCCAATAATGGGAAGTTATTAATAAACATTTATGTGTTCATTAATTTACCTGTATAACGGAGTTGATGGTTCAAACAAAACGATTATAAAATTAGTTTATTATGTTAGTTATTTATGTTATAATAATATGATTGAATTTTACTACCAGAGCACACCTAGTGGGAGCTAAGCCTCTGCCCGTAATGTATGTTAAACGGCACGTTATAAAAGGAACATACACCTTTTATAACGTGCCGTTTAGCAGGGCTGTGCTAGTTTACTTATTATTAAATTTAAATTGATTTTCTTGGTGTGAACATAGCTTCACATAGCGTATGGACTGCTACAATCATTCTGCTGTAGATTTTGTTTGTATGTCTTATTTTTGATTGGACTCAGTGCTTACCATAAAATTTATTACGTATCTCTCATACCTCGTCTGACTAATTAGTCCGATCTGAGGCATGTGAAAGGTTTGTCATAGTTGTCATGGGCGGCAGCGGGTTGGTGGGCCTAGTGCTCATTTGCTATATTAGGTACATCCATAGAAACATACAATGGCAATGATTTAGGAACTTTTTCCTTTTAATCTTATCAAAGAAATGCGGTCGCACAACCCTAGATAGCCTAGGGTCGGATTTTTCAATTAAACATTCATCTGTTACTTCTTATTATCGATTACGTACGTTCAATACGGTTTACGATCCAAACTCGACAGATGTTTGTTCTATTTATATCCAAAAGCTATACAAAAATCGTTACCTACACACAAGGCAATTTAGAATTCCACAAACTACCTATAGTTAGATAAAAATTGTCTTGTACTTTTCCTGACTACACGATACAAATACAATGCGATTATTAGGTACACAGCGGAAATGGTCGTGGTTATCTTGGGCAAACCTATATCGGTCGTGGTTATCTGGGCATAGGTTCTTCCACCGCATGATATACCTATGACCATATTCTTCAATTGTGTAACTTGCTTGGGCTCGTTTGTTTATTACCTTGAAATGACACGCCGAGCATGTTCTGGCCATGCTCGGCGTGTCACATCGAACGAAATGATTCGTATGTCTATTAAATACCTACTTAGCTTAGCAAGCTGAAGTGGCAGCTGATCACATCTAACGGAGAATGTGCAATCGTTGGAGTAATCATTTACTGGAATGGAGGCCGTCTAGGCAACCGCAGCTGTAGGACTTCCTGGTAGGTGGCGCGACGATCTGCACGAGGCGGCGGGAAGCATGTGGGTTAGTAGAATCGAAGAGACTCCTTGGGTGACGATTATGTCCAGCAGTGGACTAATTTTGGCTAAAGAGAGCGATCAATTTTATTCACTTTGAACGTTGAACTTTTAATTTATTGAACAAAATATTAATTTATAAAATTATTCCAAAACGTAATGAAATTAAGAAATAATCAATAAATCACCTTTTGAACACGAACTACTGACTGAGATATCTACTTATATATATGCGCGCGCACTTCTCTTGCTCCTACAGTGTGATACAGACAAAATGCCTGCACTGTGTCTCTTTCCGTCTTCACTAACTTATATCTCCTTTTAAACTTCCGTTACACATTTTCCGTAACGCTCTCGTCACGCATTCTTCAGTTTACATCCCAAGTCAAGCGTAAGTAAAGAAGTTTTACTTAAAAAATGTAAGGACGTTCAATATAAGTGTACATAACCAAATCAACAACAACAATATATATATATATAAAAGGAGAAGCTGACTGACTGACTGACTGACTGACTGACTGACTGACTGACTGACTGACTGACTGACTGATATATCAACGCAGGGCCTAACCTATAAGGGTTAGAAACTTGAAATTTTGCACAGGGGTTCCTTTTATAACGTAGGGGAACACTAAGAAAGGATTTTTGAAAATTCACCCCCTAAGGGGGTAAAACGGTGGTGCAAAGTTAGTATGAAACTTTGCCGTTTTTGAAGTTAGTGAATGTCTATTTCCACGCGAGCGAAGCTGCGGGCGTCCACTAGTACCATATAATGAAATAAACCAATCTGAAATACTATGTCAGTGTAAATAGTCCTTTCGCAAACTACTCGTAAGTACCTACTGGTAGTATCAATGTACTCAGTTGGCGAAGTCATTAGTCTGTCCGCAAGTCGCCTGTTACTGGTTACTCTTCGCACTGACACTTTGACTGTCACTGTGGTGAAATGACGCTGATTTAATGCTAGAACAACCAATTGAAGGTGGTAAAACTTCAGGCAAAGTGTCAATTACGATTTCTGCACTGAGTTGGCCACTTTGCTGCGACCCATAGATGTCCCACTGCTGGGCACGGGTCTCCCCCACAGACATAGCTGCGGGAGGTCTAGAGCATACTCCCCCACGCTGCTCCAATGCAGATTGGTGGAGGGGTTAGTGGCCAACCCAGTGTCGAATGAACTTAAGCCACCCAAAGGTCTTCGACAAGGCTTAACGAAGGTTTCCACCATTGAAAACAACCGGGACCGACGGCTTTACGTGCCCTCCGAAGCACGGTAGTGTCCATGAAATTTTGCCACTAGCGGTCACCCATCCACAAACCGACCGCGCCCGTCGTTGCTTAACTCTTTCGATCACATTGAATCGACGTGAGCCATTGGGCTATGGACGCTACAGTTGGCCACTTACCCCTCCACCAATCCGCATTAGTGCTCCCATTGTTGCGTGGTGGAGTATGCTATAGACCTCGTGTCCTTTTTAGGGAGGCCAGCAGTGGAGCCCAAAATGCTAATGGATGTCTTTAATGCAAATAGTATTCCTGATTAATTGACATGATAGCGTGGCTGACAAATCAATGTTCCTATTTTATTGTCTGATTTTCTAATCTCCTTTATTATCTGATAGATAAACTTAAATCCAAGTTGAAACATTGATAAACGAATTTTAATATTCACTAACATAATAAACAGGAGCTATTTAATTGCCGAACTCGACAATTTTACGTGTGAAACCATCTTTCACCCGTAAAATTGAGATTGGATTTTCTGACTACTGTTATTGGCAACATTACATGCTTCACTTTTGATATATCTATATACATATCTACACTACATGAGTAGGTAATGATACAGAACAAAGGCTAAGCTCTCTAACAATGCGCATTTGTGCCTATTCTCATAGGTTTGATTCTTATTTGACACCTGATTCTCGTATAAAATTAGGGGAAAAATAAAATGTTATTTGGTAAAATTTACTTGATGCACGCACGCTTATTAGTACAAGCGTGCCAGCGAGGCCTTGTGTGCGCGCTGTGATGGGTACACTAGCAGTTGTATGAAACTTTTTCTCTGTTTCATTTTTACTTTATGTCTACGCCTCTGATTCAACGTCTGTTTTAAACCAGAAATCTGAACTATCTTCCTCAGTGCCTTTTTGAGTCTTGTTCAAAGTTTGTCATAGTTGTCATGGGTAATAGTGGATGGGTGGTGCTGCATGTTTGTTTCATTACATATATCAATAAAAATTAAAGGCAAAAGTCCAACATATTGTTGACCCTTTAAAAGTTCTAAAAGCCTACAGTCCAATCTCTAGTGGTAGAACTTTTATGACTAAGAACGTCAATATCTCCACTATTAATACCATACTACTGATCGCACCGAAATCTGCTCAACATTCGTAAGTCATCGAATCACCTCTCAGCTAGCTAATGAACCGCAAAATGTCAACCTATTCCAATATTCTATTGAATAAGCCAACCTTTTCACAATATTCAGCATCCAAAGCTAAAATACTTGCTTGGGCAAATAGATCGAGTACCTACCTACTAGTAAATAATAAATAAATAAATAAAAAAGCCATTTATTCCTCTGACAATACATAATTCCAAACAATATTACATTAAAAAATCCATTAGAAAAAATCCATTAGAAAATACCTAGCATCTAATTAAAATTAAAATGACATTAATAACTTTGTCAAATATTCTCTTTAATTCAGTCAACTGTGCCATGTCATTTATTATATTTATGTCAAATGTTAATTTTTTTATGTCCAATGCTTAGGTCTAATGTCAGGTCCAGAATATATATTATTATAATGTCATTGCCTGAGGACCCCTCTTCGGGTAAAGGCCTCCTCCAGAGCTTGCCAATTGTCTCTATCTTTAGCTTTGTCCTGCCAGCTGTTTCCGGCTACTGCTAGAATCTCGTCTCTCCATCTTTCCTGGGGTCTACCTTTTTTGCGAGATCCTCCTGGCCCCTGCCACATAGTTGCAGTGAAGGACCATCTCCTGTCTGTCATACGTGCAACGTGGCCTGCCCATCGCCATTTTAGTTTTTGAGCATGTTGGAGCGCGTCTATTATTTTGGTTTCCCGGCGAATGTCTGTATTTCTAACTTTGTCCTTTAAGCCTTAAGCCTTTAAGCCTTTTTTTTTTTATTTTCCAACCTACTAGTAGCAGTAGATCAAATACAATTTCACTCCACGTGCGGTCCGGTACAATGGCTCGAAGTGCTGGAACGGGTCAAACCGCCTGTAATTTCGTCACTTTCCATGAAATCCAATAACGGCGATGCAATCAGGCACTGTGATATTTCACGTTCGGATACCAACTCTTTGACCGATTTATCAATGTTCAGACGAGTAATGTAGGGCCTGCGGAAATTTCTGGAATTTAAAACTCTACCTGTAGCTATACATAGATGCGATCATTATTAGACTTTCACAAAGGCTACTAAAACATATTCTGAATGTGTGAACATTGAAATTATACGAAATTAATCAATTGCTTTTACAAGAAATAAAATATTACAATATTATTGATACATATTTTTATCATACCTACCTATATATCGTTTTTACACTTTATATTTATTCATAGTGGTACTTTTCCTCCAACCACGGTTTTTTTTCCACCCTTTATATCTATGTCAACATGAATTTGGCAGTCGCTAGAATACTAACTATTTCGCCGCAGTGTGATTGAGAAAATCATATCACGTACATTTTGTATGTGGTTCAATAAAGTGAAAAAACTTAAATTAACTTAGTAGAAATGATTATACTTAATGCAGTGAACTATGCGCGGGTACTACTTGGCTATTATCGCTTATTTTTTAATGGGTATAAGATAGCAGATAAGCGTGCAACATCACCCATCCGCTGCCGCTCATGACAGCTGACTTTGAACATAACCCATAAAAGTGCAAAATGGTTAGTCCAGTGTTAACAGTGCCCATTTGTTAACGGAGTTAGTGTTACACGAGCCAGGAAAAGGAGGAAGAATAACGGTTGCAGTCTTTACATTTCCACAAACAACCCAGAACGCTTTCCCATTTTCCCTTCACTTAAGCAAACAATGACACCATGATTACTCTAACCTCAGTTCTATCTCCTCGCGAAACAAAGAACTCGAGACATGTTAAAAAGAACACGAGACCTAGTCAGAGCGCAAACGGCACGGTACTGTCAGGGGGAGTTTGCTTTCTTTTAGTTCGAGGCCATCGTTGCACAGTAAGCTATTAAGATTAAGCTATTGCTATACATTGCCTCATTATATGGATATCTGGAGGTAGAGGGATGGTAGCTATTAAAAGGCGACACAATGAGACTGGTTGTCTGACAGAGATACATAGTAATGGTTTTCTGGCAATTTGTAATAATTAAAGTTTTGTTTTAAGTATAACATAACATAATTTGTGTGTAGTGTAGCACACACTTTACATACAATATTTATGTTTAGTTCTCAATAGGTCGTGAGCCTATTGCCATACACCGGGCACAAATCCAGGCCAAAAGCTACTAATGAGAATTTCCATTTAGAAAAATCTATTAGTACTTTGCCCGATCGGGGATCAATTCGCCCGAATGCATCGCGATTCGATGAATAACAAGGCCACATTTATCGCAATTATGTGAATCCGTATAATGTAGCCCTGGCATAAAAGATTTTTTAAATATTTTGCTGCAAGTGATTTGGCAAGCGCCTTACAGGACTGTCAGAGTAACGTCAAACTTTTCACTTAAGCTGTTCTACGCGTTCTGCAAGTTTCCCGGTATGTTTTTATCATGTTAACTTCAGCTATATATCTTATCAAAAACAAAGAAGTTTCTTGATGTAATAAATATTTCAATTGGCTGCAGATCTTAAGGAAGACAACCTTAGCTTAGTAGTCGTGGTTCTTACCTAGTGGTAGGAACCATTGATCTAGTGATCAACGTGGAGATCGAATATTTTTCCAAGCAAACCAGAGTTTCACAACTTTCCCAAGCAACCATAATCCATTCTTTGTCCCACTATTGGGAACGGGTCTCCTCTCAGCATGGGAGGGATTAGGCCTAAGTTTACTAAGTTGGACATGTGTGGATTGGTAGATTTCACAGTGTAACTTAAAACAAGTGTTTTTACTAAAAACTTATACATACCTGATAGAAAAGATTTTTTTTCGACTTCACATGCCTTCGAGAACAACTCTCAGGCATGCAGGTTTCCTCAAGATGACTTTCACAGCAAGTGACATTTAATTTCTTAAAATGCACATTAATTAGAAATGTCATTAGTGTGTGCCCGAACGTGTGTGTTCGAGTGAGAGAAGAGTTCAATAGCCATTGGGCTGTCACAGCGGTGACAGCCCAGACAACCTGGTAACCAGAGTATGACGGGATACATATAATCAATTTCTCAAGAAATTCCAGGTGAATTATGAAAGTCTCACTCTATTATGGTTATGAGAACAAGGTTATTTTAATACTGCCAGATGAATGATGCAAACGTATCGCTATTGATGAAGGAAATCTTGGTGATTAATTATCTGCTGCAATGATACCGCATTATGATTAACTAGTGCATCCGTCTGTCATAAAGCAATTACAACTTATGGCCGTCATCAAAGCAGCTACCGGGCTACCGATCATTATGTTGTAACCAGAAATTAAAATATATACTACGCATATGTCTTTGGTATAACAGAATAAATTGCGGCGTAAACGTTATGTATAATGATAGTCCAATCAATGATTGCAAAGAATATCCAGGCTAATAAGTTTTATGACTAAACAGCGATATTGCTATACTAGCCAGCATAATTGGCCATTTATACGTAAATTCTTTCAATGAAAAGCATGCAATGTATAAAAAGAGCTAAGTAACGGTACCTACTACTTGACATCAGAGGGCGCTTTGCGTCGGCGCGGGAAAATCAAAATCTGCACTTTAAATATGGAACCATTTATTAATCTTAATGAAAGTGCTTCCCTAAAATAAAACAAATCCTAAATACCTCCTTAAAATCGAGGAAGGATATCTGCTTATCTGGATATCTACTTATTATTATTTATGAAATCTTAGAACTAAAATTCGAATTGATGCTAATGAAATTAGAAGGTTGACGTCAGAATCGGGTATGTCACATCAGATCTATAAAGCAATGTTTGGTATTTACTGGACGACAGCTATCCATGATTTCGGTTTCCTTCCTTTTCTCGATGAAATCTACATCAATTGACGAAAATAGCTGGAAATGCTCAAACATTTAGCTCACTCTGAACACTTTGGTTAGCCGCATTGCTGGACAACTGCTGCATTGTTATTTGATCAAACCAAGTAAAGAAGGTTTGTACTAGATTTTGCACGATGGATTGATGGTGGATAATAACAGTGATATTCAAGCAAATAATTCAAACGAACACAAATGCAGCTTATACTTATACTTTATGCGTAAACTCTCGGTCAGATACAGAAATAATGCATGCTAACTTAACTACTACTGTTGATTTTCTCATATAGTTATTTATCTTAACTAAAACATACAAGCGAAAAGTCATATCACCGATATGGCATAAAGATGATATGGCTATAATATCAGTATTTGAACTATAGGCTGTACTGAAAATCAGTATTACAGTCCAAACAAACTGTTGACCTTTTTGATTTAGGGGTTGCTGCAACATAGCATAAATGTTTATTGCTAATTTACAATTAATTAATAAGTATAGTTTATCATTGTTTTTTATGTTTATGTGTTGCAGAAACTGTTCATCTGAATAAATAAACTATTAGATTATATTCTATGAACTGGCCTAAGTTTAAATAACTAATTTATTTCTGATAGTTGTATATAAAATGAGATAGTAAACCCGTTTCTATAATGTATTAGAGATAAGACCTTTATAAGACGAATTACAACAACCCGCCCGCGATGTATCGTGGTCGGCTCAGTAATTATTGTTGACAGACATAAATATTCATCCCTCGACCAAGTGAGGCGAGTGAATAGAATCGTACGATCCGAACAATGTATAATGTCTGGCAGTCTCCATCCAACAAGAATAATTAAACCGATTGTATCCCTTTCTGATTTATTGGATTAGAGAAAGACGGGTTCATTGCCGATAGCACAGTGTCAGTAACACCGGTTCCACACGTTGGTGGTACCAACGTGAGCTGTTGTTATAATACTTGGTATCTAAATGTTGATAATGATTTACACTGAGATAACGTTAAGATGTAACTGCTGGGCGTGAATTTTCGAAGTCCTCTTCAAATATGAAGCTAGACTACATTGCTCTAGCTGTACAAAAGGTGACATTCAATCAATAATTTTAAAAATACTCATTGAATATAATTAATATTGGACACTAAGAAAACCTGTCTGAGAATTTGGATTTTATCCAACAGGGTTCTCCTTTTTATGTTATCCACATGCTAGGTAAAAAATATTTGGGACAATGTGTGCGACAGTACTAAACCAAAATGTTCCAATGGGCCGTAGTGAGGTTTCGACTGATTGTTTTACGATTCGCGTTGTTTCGTTGGTGGAATTGCTATATATTTGTCGTGTCTGTAGCTGGTATGTTGGCGTGGCGCTCGTTTCTCTACAGCAAAAATGTTAGATTTCATGAATTCAGATCAATAAACACTTATACATACACCCTTGTTGTATTCCGTATTACGAATGAAAGAAACATTTAGAACACTTTTTAAATGGATACTAATACAGACATTTATCAGCCAACTACGAGTATCATTGGCAGTGGACAGTTCGGGACATTTGACTCAATGTCCCGAACCGTCCACGAGGCGGCAATCGGCATAAATCCATCAGCGTTTCAAGACGTCTACTTCTGCCCAAAGTCTCGCCTAAAATGATGACCATACATAATCATATTATTTCGAACGAATGCAGAGGATGACGCTTTATAAATTTCTTACACACTTATGTATGATACAATACACTCGACAATACGATTACGTTAAACCATCAACAAAGCCACTTATGCATGTCCAGTACTGTTGGTAATCACATTATACGTCACTCCCAACATACCCGCTTGTTCACGTCACCGAGGACAGCGCGTCATTAATTTCCCGCCAAGATAAGCGTTTCTTTCGACCAGAGTGCGCTAACTTTTCTTTATGCGTGCAAAAACCCGGCTGACACGTTCTAATCGTGGTAGAACACGCATTATAAATTGTTTATAGATGTCATTGTCGTTTACAAGTAACGTGAACTGTTTAATGTAAACCAGTTCGCAATATTGCGTAGAAGAATTAGCGAGTTTGACCTAGCGAGAATACAACTTAACAATTCTGACACCACTCCAACAGTTGAACGGGTAAGACGTAAACATCCATACTAATATTATAAACGTGAAAGTGTGTTTGTTTATTTATTTGTTTGTTTATTTATTTGTTTGTTTGTCCGGCTTTCACGTCGCAACGAAGCTATTATATGGTATGGTTTTTGTGTGTGGAGATAGTGAGGAGGGTGGAGAGTGACGTAGGCTACTTTTTACCGCGGTAAAACATCCCCATGGGAAGATATCGATGTTTTGTTATTTGCTAGATATTTAGTTCCGGATGTTGTTAATAGATGGCGTTTATTTAGCGAAAATTTAGTAAAGTAGTTAGTATAGCAGTTAAGTAGTTAGTATCTTTTAATCGTGGAACTGTCACTATTCATCCACCAATAAATGTGTCATGTATGATAAACAACTCATTGTTAATTCCCTTTGACCACGCGGGCGGAGCCGCGGGCAAAAGCTAGTATTGAATAGATAAGGATTGGTAGGTATGGGATTGTAGACCATGAGCTGAAAAAGTTAACACTATGAGCAACCACGTGGACTGATGACCTAAAAGTAAAAAACTTACAAGTATTCGATTCATAAGGCACAGGACACGGTGGAGTGACTTCTATTACGGGAAGCCTATGTCCAACAATGAACTGTAAAAGTCGTATGGATAGACCATGAAGTCCCGAAGTACTAGATTTTCACTGCTCAGTCACTGAAATTTTATACTATAATAATAACGACTTTTTAGTCCCACTGACGTGCGCTATAGATTAAGCAAGAGCAGATCTTGACAGCCCTGGCATCTTGCTGTCAAGAGACCACGGTAGGGGAGCTTCCTTCTGTATAAATTGCCTCGCTATCTGTCGGAGATAGCTCGAGATAAGTGCGCAACTTCCAATTCCGGCTGCAACAGAGGTAGTGAACCTTTTTACAGTTCGCCTTTATATGCTGTTAATATGATTAGCATTGGTAAAGTCTGAGGTTTGACTTACGTGTTAATGAAAGCAGAAAATGTTATAGATATGCTCACTCTTAATCATATATACATATAAGACCTACACCTCCTGCTGTGGGGGAGACCTGTGCTTAACAGTGGGACGTCTATGGGTTGTAGCCATGATACATAATATCTACGAAATAAGTACCTGAGGTAGTTGGTGCCCATAAAAATAGTAATCCAACAATTTAAAATTATGCTGAGCTTTATTTTGATATTTTAAAGAAGAAAAGAGAGATGAAGAAGTCTTAGTATTTTTTATTCTGAAATACTTGGAAAAACAAAGTCAGTTTTTGTGTTCTTCAAACCAAGACAATAAGGTGAGAGGGACGGTTTCGACATCTTGCTGTCAAGAGCCTTAAGGGTCTAAGGTACATTTCATATGAAATTAATTCTTAGCTGCTGAATGTCGATTTTGAGATGTTACAGACTAAAGTTGTTGTACACATTGACCTGATTATTTTATTATGACTGACATGTGAAACCCGTTACCCTCCATTTGATTTAACTTATGTAATGGACCTAATTACGAATATGCCTGGGATTTACTTTATCTACGATGTTGAAAGATTTTTTAATAAATAAATACTTTATAATACTATACTGCCTGTGTCTAGCAGTGGACTTATAATTTCGGAAGTAAGGTTGCTCAAATTTGGCATCAGCTATCAAAGGCAACATTTCACAAAACTGCCCAATGCACTTTCATAAGTTTATACTGTCTTTAGCAATCAAATGCATGCATATCTTGGTAAAATTATATAGAACAATACTATTCTATACATTTATATGTGGTAAAGAAGCGATGATTTTATTAAATAGTAAATTTACTGACAACCAGTGTTCGTAGCGTACAGTACGCTTAATCAGATCGTCGCCTTAAGGGAGAGATCTTGGCTTTGTAAATTGCCTCGCCAGCTACATCTGAGATAACTGCGTCTGAACTTTCCAATTCCGGTACACATCAATAACACTCACAGTTAGCTGACGGCGACAAATCAAAAATAACTTTTGGTCCAATGGAAAGGGACGTATGTGTTAATTCTTTTTTTTAGGAGGATTCTGTGCAATTTTAGTAAGTATGGTGTTAAAGTCAGTTATAGTCAAGTTTTAACTTTGCTTTAAGGCACGCTGAACGAAAGTCTAATTATCTAATTACTGGTTAGTTAAACTACATTTTGATTGGTAAATATCTAGATGTTATCTTCTCATCATGGGATTACTAGCTAATCCTATGGTAATGCTAACAGTTCAATATATTAACGTTAATTAAAACTGCCTTAACCTCAATTAACAACGTTGAACCGACTGTGAAATCCTAATGTCGCGTAGTTGAACATAGTACAAGATCGTACATAATTTCATGAGCATAAGTCCGTATGATATGGAAGTAGCATAAACTCAGAATGCTATTGAGTATGACACACTATTTTTTCTTAGTTATGCAACTTGTTTAGTAATATTTACTAACTCGAAATAGATGAATGCAAATAAACAACCACGCAGAATTGAAATAGTTTTTAGGACTTGGTTTCGTGATACTTTTACAATTACCAAATCCCTGAAACTATATAATTAACAAGGTTACAACATTCAGATTTCACATTGATACCCACTTCAAGTTAGCGTACATTCAAATCAACGACGAAATATTTTAAAAATTACAACTCTACTTAATAGAATTTAAATCACATTAAACTTTTTAAATTATGTTTCAAGAAAATCTTTTTCGGTTGATAATGCCGAATGTAATACTGATAATCCTATGATTTGACGGTCCGCTTGCGTGCTGTCAAGAACCCACTGATCCAAGATTCCCGCTTTATAAATTGCCTCGCTATCTATATCAGAGATAAGTACGAAACTTTCCAATCCCGCAACACATCAATAACACTGACAGTGGGCTGAGGGCGACACATCAAAAATCTAACTCTTGTGGGGTAAGAAATTGTTTACGTGAGGGAAGCTGCTTGTTCCTTGTCACATATGGGACGTTATATTTTGACAGATACAAAGTGTTTTATTGGTTTGAGTTTCGCTAATACCTAATACCTAGACAGGTAGGTATGGGTAGTAACTTCGTGGCGACGTGTAATATGAGTGACGCCATCCGCTGGATTGTAAGGGATTTTAATGAGGATTATAAAATATACATACAAGATGCATACTGCAAGAATATAGCACCACCTATCTGCTGCTGCTCATGACAACTGTGACAACTTTAGAATAACATTGAGGAAGGGAATGAGAGAGTTAATCCACTACACTGATATACATATATAGTAACATAAGCTGATCGATTCTTTAGTAGATATAGATAGATAATAAATGAGGACTGTTGGTGAAAATTATTTCTATTAGTTAGTGTAACTCTCACAAAATACTTATTGGACTATTACTACCCAAAAAGTATTTTGAAAGGTGCCGTGTGGCTTAAACCATCTCATACCGAAACCAGAGATGGATAGTGATAATGATGTAAAAATAACATCGTAAATTCTGCTTTATATATCTACCCGCTCTGCGGTCAACTTGATACAGTATGACGTTTGATATGAAATCAGTTTAATATCAGTAATGTTTGAAGCAGTGTTACATAATGCGACACCGGCACGACTATGACGATTTAAAATATACTTTCCTACTTACTTACTTAGAGAGTGCATAAATTATTAAATAATAAATAAATAAATTACGTCTCGAAAACTCTTGAAGCTTCCATATTCTAATGGTTCGAGTTGATCGTATATGATCGACCGAGTTAAGCAACGACGGGCGCGGTCGGTTTGTGGGTGACCGCTACTGGCTAAACATGAGCGCTTGTGTCGAGTGTAGGTGTAGGTAAATTACTCTTACATCGCAAAAAGCAGGAATGGTTCTTCGGTACTGTTGTTCCTTAACATATCCCTACCTACTCAATTTGTGAACTGAACTGAACTATACCTCCTCTTTCGCAACGATGTTGTCGCCTTCCATGAGGGAATTCGGGTTTTGGAAGTCCTAATACCCAGGCAATTGCTCCAGGGGTACAAATCCCTTCGGTATCTTCCCCGCTGTTGAGCAGGGTGTCATTTGCTCACCGCTAGTCACTATTACTCTACTATTATTCTGTGCTGTTGTTATTGTGTGTTGTGTATTGTGTAAGGTAAGATTTACATTCAAGTCTTTGTTTTGTATCAATAACGCCAGTTTTCCTCGTCGTTGTCGTATGTTGTAAAATGTTTGTCGCATCAACATGAATTATTCATGCGGTTACACCGCCAAAACTGGATCACTATAGATTAATGTTGTTAATAATTCAATATACCCAAACGATATTCAATCTTTTACCGACATTACGAAAGTATTGGTAGGATTATTTATGCCCAAAGTAATGAAATTGTCAGGGACTGGAGGCCAGAATTAATAAAGTATTATTATAAAAATTGTAATAATATAATTTTAAAGTTATTATGCTACATGTTTAGTAAGAAGATTTCTTAAATTGGTAGGGATGGGAAATCGAAGCACGCATTGTTCTTTGGCTCAAGTGGAACTTACGTGATCGACCTAATTAAACAATGACGGAAGATAAAAATATAAGGTGGAAAAATATCACTTGAAGAGTTAAGCCATCGATAAGCCTTGTGTTTCGGGTGGCTTGAGAACATGAGCATAAATTGCGTGGTAAAGTATGCTCTAGACCTCATTCAGCTGCTATCAGCAGTCTCACTGTTGGGACGGGGTCTCTATAGACCCCGTCCCAACAGTGAGATACATAGAGCTTCTAGCTTAGGAAGCTTTAGCGTATGTATTTATTATACGAGCGTATTTATTATCCGAGCAATGTGAGAAATATGTTATTTTAATCAGAAGCTAAAGACTCAAAATGTTTGATGTATCTTGTTAACATTTTTCAACCATCATCTTGCCTAATGAATACAGATCTGCTGTATAAATGAGAAGAATAAACATAATTATATAATGTTCCTACTTCCTCTCAAGAAGCATATTGTTTCATGCTATTTCGTCGACTTTTTTTTCATCGTTAACGCTATTTATTCATAAAGTAGGAACTTCATTACATGGATCATCGAATCACGTAGATACCCAAGTAACTACTCGTATAAGGCGACAAAGAAATACTCGACTGGCTTTAGTTACCAAACTTTTAAATCGCAACAAGAATGCCGAATGATTGAAAAAAACAAACACTGTCTAGAACTGCAATGTTTAACTAGATGAGCCGAGTTTCAGAGACACAAAGAACTAAAGAAAGAACTACAAAGGAGCTGGCTAGCTACGAATCGAATCAATGCAGTTCTGTTTTATCAAACAGGCATTATACGGGGTTGTAAAAAAAGTATCAGTCTTTTAACTAAATATATTTGTTACAATTAAGTGCCTTGCCAACATTTATCCATTTTAACACTATTATAATTAATACTCAATGGACTAACTGTATGGTCGGAAAACTCTGAAAGATTTGTTTGCGGTTACTATGTGTTACAACAGGTTGCTACTAATAGAGCGTAGCATTCAACTTTGACAAACCGGCCGATAGAGTAACGATGTTGAAAAACACGTGATACGTTTTTCGTGACATCATTGTTCTAACTATAGCATACCATAACAATAAAATCGGAACACTTATCGGACTTAGATAATGTATACCAAAACATGTTATACTACCTACCCTGACTTTAATTTCGGCTCGCTCCGCTGCATGGTGCGCCATATTGGTACACGTGCGCCATGTTAGTCACATGCCTTTGAGAACATTATGGAGAGCTCTCAAGCATACGTTCCCTCACGATGTTTTCCTTCACCGTTGTAGCAGGTGTCATTTCATAAGTCGCACATAACTTAGAAAAGTCATTCGTGCGACAGGCGAGTTCGATAGCAATCACTGTCACCGCTGAGGTGCATCATCATCATCAGCCTTTATTGGTCCACTGCTGGACATAGGCCTCTATATTATTATATTTATTATATTGTTTCACATGTATGTTGTATGTCAAAAATAAATGTTTGTCTGTCTATGTCTATATGTATATCCTATCAAATTCCACATTTGTACCCGATATCCTAAAAACTATCTAATTAACAAACATGGCAAGCCTAGCGTGTGCTCGTTGTAACTAGCCGGAACTTCGTCGACGGAATAACGTTACAACTGCAGTGTGTCTTGCGAACTAATCCAATTATGCCTATACAAGTGAGTACATACCAACTTCACGAGTTTCTACTGAAATGCCAGCGTTTATTTGTTTGCGTTGTCATAAATAATTGTTTGACGTACAGTCAATGATATTTTAAGAAAGATACGTCACGTTAATACTGCACGCACAACATAATTGTTCATGCTAAATTATATAATCTACACACACGCTATAAACGCGACAGGAAATACACAAAGCGTAAGAGTGAAAGAGACAGCTATTTGTAATCAGTACAGATAGCGCGCGCGCTCACAATGACAGGTCAGAGCTCGACTGACTGCAATGGTCACAAGTGAGACCAATTCACGGCACGCGTTTGGTGCGTTGGTGGCGTATTTACCTCTTGTAATGTAATGTCATTGCGTACAGTAAGATGTCGATAACAACACCAATCAATATGAATAAAGACGTTCGACGTGAATTAAGACTATATTATTTTATACTTTTACAAACCTCCGAGAAATTTCTTTTCACGTATTAGAATAGATTTAGGAGTCTATTCATTCTTCAAAGGTTGAATCGTCGGAGCGTAAACATGTAATTTTATTAAGATACAAAACGAAATATTTTTTATTAAACTTGAAGGGGTCTCATAATGTTTTCTTCGATAAGCAATAAAATGATCTGCTTTTGTGGTGAAAGAAACATTTACTTTTTTGTTCTGAGAAGAGAATCTTTTTCTGTGTCCCACTGTTGATACGAGGCCTAGAGCATACTCCACCACGCTGCTCTATTGCGGATTGATGGAGGAGTGAATGACGAATCCACCGCTACTAGAAGATCTTCGACAAGGTATAACGATTGTTCTAACAATTAAAAACATCTGGGGCTGACAAAGGCTTAACGTGCTCTCCGAAGCACAGAAGCGCCCATGAAATTTTGTCACTAGCGGTCACCTAGCCTCAGTCTAAGTTATGTGCGATTTAAGAAATTAAATGTCACTTGCTATAACGGTGAAGGACACAACGTGAGGAAACTTGCATGCGTCAGAGTTCATCATAACGTTCTCGAAGGTTTGCGAAGTCTGCCAATCCGCACTTGGCCAGCGTGGTGGACTAAGGCCTAATTCCTCCCATTCTGAGAGGAGACCAGAGCCCAACAGTGGGGCAAAGAAAGGGTTGTAATGATGATGATTCTAAACCATCCCAATAGAATATACCTAATTTATTAAAAACCGACTTATATGCAAGCAGAGCCATGGAAAAAACTAATAATAACTAAACCTAATAAGCCCGAGATTATAACAAGCACAGAATGTATTGTTCCCGAAACTTCTCCGACGCAAAGTTACAGTTGCTTGCACCTTGCTTATCATATACGGAATATTATGTACGGAAACTGTAATCTAACTTTTCTGTCTCATTTTTTTATAACATTTGTCTATCTAATTTGACCTAATCTAATACATATACCAAAATAAAAATGTTTAAATATGCTAGAATTTAATCCTTGGCAGTGTAACCAAAAAACAAGCCTGGCTTTTTCGCTTATTAAGAAAGTATTAATAACGCTGATTTTAACACTCTAAACATGTCACTTAACGGATTACTCTAGTAAGATAATTATCATCAATTTTAGGTTAGGTACCACTAATTATTTATTAATAATCAAAAATAAAAAGTTTTGTTTGTAAATATAATTACAAACTTAAAACTCTAAAATTATGAAGTAGGTACTGACCTTCCAATTCAGTATTCGTAACTAATAATTTTGAAATTCCAACACGCACATTTGATCAGAGTTGATCTCTTCCACTCTGGTCTGTACCTACTGTGTGTGTATTTAGTTATTGTTACTTTAAGACTTAGTCGTTTTCTGAGTGAAGTGAGTAAAAGGCATTTTGATTTTAATTCTATAAAATCCGTTTGCTAGTAACTATAATTATAGCTAAATAACAACACTTTTGCACATATACAATAGACATGAAAATGAAAAGATTAAAATACCCGTGTATTCACAAGATGTCATTGATCAAAGAATAATAAAATCTCAGGGTTAGCCGGTAAAGAATGCCATCTATCCAACTATTAAAAACTTGCTTAAAACCATAGTTTTCAGAAATCATAGAAAAATAAATAAATAAAGTACAAACAAATCTTGCTTGTAACTTATGACCCAAACAGTTTCGTTTGCTACGTCACTCACATTAAAATACGAAAATACCGACATGCTAAATACATTCGTTTAAAAATAAGCTTTTCAACCAGACAAAACGCCGTACATATTTACTACCTCCAAAGGACAACCATAGAAAGCAGACATAGAACCCTTGGTTTCTTGGATAATTATCACCCTGTTCCCTATTTCTCCCTCGAGTAACACGCGTGGCTCTTGCGGTGAGAGCCCTTCATGTAAACCCTCCCGCGCGGATCGGTTCAATAAATACGGTTCCCGAGCTCAATTCAAACACTGCGATAATGCAACACGGTCAAAGATTAAAATGTGTTTATATAAAATGTGTAACCGTGCTTCGGAGGGCACGTTTTCAATGGTGGAAACAGTCGTTACGACGTTCGAAAAGGCGAAGACCTTCGGGTTGCTTGAGAACAATCGACACTGGGTTGGCCACTAACCCCTAAACCAATCCTCATTGGAGCAGCGTGGTGGAGTATGCTCTAGACCTCCCGCAGCAGTGTCTGTGCCCGTGCCCAGAAGTGGAACGTTTATGGGTTGCAGCGATATAAAATGTAGTAGGTACAATAAAAAACGATAACTGTAGACTTTCAAAGCACAATAGTTTCTTGAAGAAGTCATGGGTCAATGTGACTGGGATCTTTCTATCTCAAACTTACCTACATCAGCCTTTACGAGGTCACTGCTGAACGTGGGTCAAGTCACGCCACATATTTCTGTGCCTACAGAATCGGCGGTGTTCCACTGTCTTCTTCATGTCATCTATTCCTCTATCGGAGGGGCCATTTACCTTCTTTGAACCCTCATTAGAACCTTTATTAAAAATGTTCTGCATTTCTGTATTTTTTACGTGTTAGTAATGTGTAGTATTTTTATACGTGTCAGTGAATATTAAAAGAAATAAGAAGTGTCATTGATTAAATTGCGTTTTGTGCAATTCAATTTTTTTTCTATTTTCTATTCTGTTTTTTAAACAGTGATAACCATTACTTTTACTTCTGTCGCCGCCATTACTGAGAGCTTTCGTTGTCTGTGGTACAGGTTGTCTGAGCTGACCACACTGTTCATTCAAACCTCAAATTCAATCATCACTATTTACTGCCTATCCTAGTGACCTAAATAAGCCTTTCACAGCTGTAACTGCCGAGGATCTCTGTAACGCGAACGGAATACTTCCTATGCATGAAATGCAGTCTGAATGCCATCATTTGCATGTGCATTCAGCTGAGAGCGCTACGTTTTGTAAGGTTCTGTTAAGCTTGCCTTTGCCTACTAACCTGCATTTATTTTGGTGCCCACCTTAAAATATTCATTGAAATACTTTCCTATTTAAAAAATATGTAAATGTGTCCTGTGAATACAAAAATTAAAGGGGTTTTGCAACTGTAATTCTACATTAACTATATTAAAATTAAGATGATGATGGTTTATTATGATGATGAACACCATAGTTGGTATTGCGAACCGTTGTTGCTCATTTGATTAGACTTCCCCAGTACTAATGGGAAGGTCGTGAGTTCGAATCCTGCCTACAGCAGACATTTTTTCAAGGTAAATAAATAGTTATATAACTGTTTCATATTCACAATACGCATTGAAGTATATTAGTGACGTGATTTGAAAGTGGCACGCCATGTGGACCCGGGAATGATCACCATGAAAGGATACAAAAAACCAACGCAGTATTCCATCGTTAATTTTTTAATTGATTGTTTATAGGGCTCAGTGCCTCCACCAATCCGCATTGGAGAAGCGTGGTGGAGAATGCTCTCAGACCTCCCGCAGCAGTGTCTGTGGGAAGACCCGTGCCCAGCAGAGGGACGGCTATAGGTCGCAGCGAGGGCTCAGTGTCGTGCCATGGGAGAGGCCTATGTCCAACAGTGAACTAATGTGGGCTGAAGAGAAAGAGAGTTAATTGTTTGTCAAAATCAAAGCTGTAAGTGAAAAATGACACAAAAATAGATGATTAATTCAGAATCGTTAACGTACTTACCTTATTTATACTATGACGACAAAAGGTCGCTCTAAGAATATCTCGATCGTATAAAAATAAAGGCTATAAATATCACCCCGTATAGAAGTAAACCGAGTAAAATGGACTATTAAACAAGTTGTTCACGTCTAAAATTGAACCACGTCAAGTTATGGTCTTGAAATAACCTTGAATGTTACCAGTTACGTAGCAATCACTAAGAGTCTGTTCGGTCTGTCTTTTTTTTATATTATGGACGGACAAACAGACATACGGGCCTGATGGTAAGTGGTCACCGTCGCCTATGGACACGTGCGACACCAGGGGTATCACAGGTGCTTTGTCTGCCTTGAAGGAAGCAAATTTCCTTATTGAACGATCTTACCTTATGGAACATACTTCACTATACATCAGCATCCATCGGCTCCTCAGAGTCCATTGTCTCAACAGACGCCACACTCACCTATTCATTGCCCGGGGGCGTTTGCCCACTTCACACTACACTGCTCCAATACAAAAAGTAGGTACAATTCGAGTGACTAAAATCTTTCGCCCACCCAAAAGTCCTCCGCAAAGGCCTTACAACTATTTATGTTAGGTTTCAGTTTTGTTTGAACCCAAAACCTTCCTCAAGAACTAGATTATAAAAACCCAAAATATTTTTTCAAATCCAACTAGGACTAACCCGTCCTAACAAACACACTCTTAGAGATAAATAGCCACTATCATAGTATTCAGTATGTATCATATGATTGACATATAGCGCGACCATATTAGAGTCACCCAAGCCGGGTATATATTCCTTGTCTTCAATTACTTTAGTGATTTTATATAGTAAATCATACATATAATCATTAAAGTTATCTAAATATTGCTATATTACTCTGCCTAAGTAATCACGGACATTCCTCAATATTTAGACACCAATTCTTTCATCCATGGTAGGTGAAAGCTAAACGTGGGCTTGAAAATATTCGGTGTTTTACATTAACAGCAGTGCGTAGGCGGCTACTCATTACTTGACTGTAATAAAGTACGTACTTGACACGATCTAAAAATAACTGACCGTTGTTAGTTTGAGGCCACCGTTTGATAAGTATCTTATGTGCCTGACCGGACACTGAGTAAACACGCAGGTAACGTGTAGTAGTAGTATTGTATATAATAGCCATTGCTTTTTACCCGACTCCGTTTGAAGGAGAGTTATGTTTTTGTATGTAGGTATGTGTGTATGTTTGTTTGTATGTATGTATGTTTCTCACGCTCTGTAGCCTAAATGTTCGTCTCAATTGTGAGAGTGACACGGGGTATATCAAAATTATGAAAGTTAACATGGCCGATCCTCCACCAATCCGCATTGGAGAAGCGTAGTGGAGTATCCTCTAGACCTCATAGGCTCATTGTTTGATTATGTTAAAACTAACGCTGTAACGGTGAAGGAAAACATCGTAACAAACCTGCCTGTAACGGTGAAGGAAAGCCAAACCTGCCTCTGAGAGTTCTCCATAGTATTCTCGATGGCATGTATGCCAATCCTCACTTGGCTAGCGTGGTGGACTAATACCTAACCCCTCCCATTTCGAGAGGAAACCCGTGCACGACAGTGGGATAAAGAAAGGGTCGTGGTGATCGTAAAAACGAAACAAAAAAAAAACAATAAACAGTATTGAGTGCGTTCAAAAAATTGAAAGAAGTGAAAACGATCGGTTTTCTATTTCTAAACAATCTACCGTAGACTGAAGCTAGTTTACAAATTTGGAAGTTCTCAATCGTTAACTGACCTAGTTTTCATAGTTTCATGTTTGGCCAATTCGAGAACCTAGTTGGTGTAAAAAGTACACTAGGAGATCGCTCTATAAAACTTTCAAAAGCTGTCAATTATAAACCACTAGCTAAATATCTGGGTCAAAACAACACAACCTAATTATAACCGATTTATGTCCACAACAACACAAGTAATTCCATCTTAATGATTTGACTGTAATGACTTGGATATTAAATTATATCGTGCCAAATCGAGCATAGCAAATGTATTTTGAAGAGCATTCGACTGTTAAATGTTTAAATAGCGTAACAAGACAGTCAATTTCAATGTAATGACCTTTTTGGGGTTACCGCATTAAGTAATATATCAAAGGTGTAATAAATGGACCGGGAAAGGTAATGAAATCTAATGGGTGACACTTCAACATAAAGTCATGGTTGATAGTACCATATTAATAGTTCATTATGAGATGGTATCATAGCAAGTTATGTGTGCAGATTAGTTATATATTAGTTACTTACCCATCTTTATCCTACTAAAATTATAAACGTGAATGTTTGTATTTTTGGATATTTGTCACTCAATCACGCAAAAACTAAGAAATGGATTTGGCTGAAACTTGGACAGACGACAGACCAACGGACAGACGGTAACCTAGATTAGCACATAGGATAATTTTCTTAAGAGAGGCCCATGTCCAGCAGTGGACTTCTAAAGGCTGATGGACGGATGGCCGAAACATAATATTAATATAAATATCTTGGACATTCTCACACACGGCCAATTGACCCCTAAGGCGCGAGCCTGGACTATGGGTGTCAGAGACTGATATACATACATAGATATTTTTATATACATACATAAATAGATATTATTAACATCCAGACACAAAACACACACGAATATTTGTCCTGAGTGGAATTCGAACCCATGACCCCTGGCTCATCAGGCAGGGTCATTACCGATTGCGCCAACGGTTAAAAGTGGGTTTATACACATCTCTGCCTACCCCTTCGGGGGAAAACCGGCGTGATGTTATGTTATACCTACACAGAAGATTAGATATCGCTTAATGGATGTGTCATGTCGACTGTTGCGGGAACGAGCCCATTCGTCACAATTTAACAAATGATCCGTACAGCCAGACTCTATGTAATAAGTTCTCTAATTAATTGTTATTACCGTATGCCGATTTATTACTCTATTTGGTTCAGCTACTTCAAAGGATAACAGTTTGCCACAGTAATAAATTTTGTTGCAGATGACGATCAGATCAATAAATAAATATAAGAGACTAGTGGACGGCCGCAGCTTCACATGCGTGGAATTAGACATAATAGTAATCATAATAATATCTTAACGCGTTAACTGTAGCTCTTCAACTTTTTACAACACTTTTTTCCAATTAAAAATGTCCTTTCTCATGCACTAGACTCTAGAGTTAGACTATCTGTGTACCAAATTTCATTTAAATTGGTTAAGTAGTTTTGGCGTGAAAGCGAGACAGACAGAGTTACTTTCGCATTTATAATATTAGTATAGCAGTATACTCGTAGATAAATGGTGTAGTGGTCGCCAAAGCGACTGCTTAGTTACAAATATTGGGTTTTTTAAAAGCTTTTATTTAACTTCACTCGTATGTATGTCCTGGAATCTTGCAATCAATATTTCACCCACTTCCATTCAAGCTATTGAGCTGAAATTTGGCACACATATTAGGTTCCGATGACAATGCATGAAAATAAAATAAAAAGTTATAAAAGCTTTTTAAAAAATAAATTTTTCTATTTTGAAATGCCCGGTAGCAGCTCGGAGTCAATTATATGCCACCTCCACCAAAACCCATCCTTTGTACCACTGTTGGGCACGGGTCACCTCTTAGATTGGAAGGGATAGGTGTTAGTCCACCACGCTGGCCAAGTGCCTTCGAGAAGATTATGAAGAACTCTCAGGCATGAAGGTTTCCTCACGCGTGTCCTTCACAGTTACAGAAAGTGACATTTAATTTCTTATAACGCACATAACTTGGTGCGTGCCGCTTGGGTCCGAACCCAGACTGCTCGAGTGAGAGGCGAGTACGATAGCCACTGGGCTGGCTGTCAGCGCTGTACACTAGTATATACATTATTGCTTAATTCTCCTTAATTAAAATTTGCGGTTGCCAGATAAGCGGTTAAATATAAAAAAACAAAATGCATGAAATTTAAACAACTAGTTACCTAACATTATTAAATTCCGTTCTCGTTTGCTTCTCTTTTGTAGAATTTGGTGGCAGCTCTCCATCCGATTTTATTCCGATGACATCACATGCAAGCTATCCTTCACGCTGCTGTGGTTAAGCTATGGCTTTAAAACTTCAGTTTGAATTTTTCAGCTTGCGAACAATAAAATTTTTTTTGTTGGTTTTGATTGGATTGACCACCTATCTTTTTGGGTTTACAAGTCGACAATAAAATTGCTCGCTCGCTGCGGCCCATAGACGTCCCACTGTTGGGCACGGGTCTCTCCCACAGACGCAGCTGCGGGAGGTCTAGAGCATACTCCAGCACGCTGCTCCAATGCGGATTGGTGGAGGAATTTGTGGTCAACCCAGTGTCGAATGTTTTCAAGCCACCCGAAGGTCTTCGACAAGGCTTAACGACTGTTTCCACCTTTGAAAACAACCGGGACCGACGGCTTTACGTGCCCTCCGAAGCACGGTAGCGTCCATGAAATTTTGCCACTAGCGGTCACCCATCCACAAACCGACCGCGCCCGTCGTTGCTTAACTCTTTCGATCACATTGAATCGACGTGAGCCATTGGGCTATGGACAATACAATACTACACCACAAAGTATTATACAGCTTACAACACTCGGTACAGCAGCATCCAGCGCTGTCTCAGAGTTCTTCAGGGTCAGCGACATATTGGAAACTCCTCTGGTGTGTCTCATGTTCATAGGCGACGGTGATAACTGATAACTTACTATCAGGGCATCAGGTAAGTCAGCTTGTTCGTCGGGTGTTTTTTTAAAAGCAGGCCCTTGAATGCATCTCTATCACTTCTATGGTTTTGGATTTCTCCATACTTACTTGATATTTTAGCAACTTCTGCTGTCTAGATTTTTTTAAATAATCCTTATATGAAACAGAGTCGAGAGGCAACAAAAAAAAATTAATCAATTTTAGTAATCTTAAGTCACCAAAAAATTATGATCTTAATTTTAGATTCATGATAATGAGGGTTTGTTTCCTAAGACAGATTCTCTGTATCTTCTATGGTTCCAGATTTCCCTATGCGGCTCCTTTTCAATAAAACTCACTATCACACATATATCTATACTATCTATATATAAAAATGGATCGTTGTTCGTTAGTCTCGCTAAAACTCGAAAACTCCCGAGCCGTACCGATCGCGTTCAAACCGATTTGAATACGTTGTGGTTTGTTTTGTTCAATTTATTTCAGGGTAGGTTTAAAAAAAATTATACTTACTATAACACTGACTAGTATGGAGGTATTATCTACGGACGTATTATCTACTTTTTTACTTATTAAATCAATGATTGTAGATGGTACGAAGTCCACCAAGTAATTTTTTATTTTAAAAAAAGATACAGGCCCAAGCATCAATAAATGGGTATAAACTAAGTCTTTGTGTTAGGGTAAATTAAATCGATTCCATTCGAAGTCCAGTCTAGAGAGCTCTCTCATGTATTAAAACAAACAAGACTTTTAACTTAATACCCTATCTGTGTGGCGCCCTCCAGGTCTTAGATAGTCGCCTCGCGTACATTCTTAACTTTAAACTGCAAAATTTCACAACAAGAGCAATATTGCATTAAATTCCCCGCCGTACACCCGTCCAACTGACGTGTCGCAGTGAACTATGCGCCTTAATTACATAGTTCCGGTGACATTATGAGCTTGTGACATAATGCAGAGGCGCGAAATTCACTTGCATCTTTAGAATATTCAATTTGTTACTTCTTAGTAACATCTTCTTCCACAAAATAGCTAGATACGCACTAAATGGGAGCGTACTACTAAGAAATAATTAGATCATGAAAATGGAACAGACTCATGAAAATTTACGTGTTGCGTCTAAACATCTAAAACAACAACTAAATGTCTGAACCTAGACATTTTTATCTGCCAAATAAATAAGAAACGGGTCTGTATTCCACAGCTCGATAGTCACAATGACTGAATAGCTGGCAGGATAGTGGTAGGTTTATTGAATCCATGGATCTAAAGACTACATGTAAGTTATTATGATATTGTATTCTATTAATTCCATTAGGCCACGTCGCTCTACGAACTGATAACCGCTGGGTAGGAAAAGTGGAGAACGCGTCACGGAAAAATAAGAATTGGCCGCCCTCCGACGAGGTGGACTGGCGACCTGAAGAAGACAGCGGGAAACCGTTGGATTCAGAGGGCGCAGGATCGGGAGGAGTGGCGACGACTGAGGTAGGCATATTATGATTAGCAGTGGACCCAAAAAGGCTGATGGATGGATGGATGGAATTCCATTTTTGAATCTTATTACGTCAACGTTATGTCCTATCGTAACGTAGGTACGTATTTTAATTATGGTGAATTTATTTATAAAGTGATTGCAATGCGGTAAACGTTATATATCACAAACTATCATAATTATGATATAATGTGATATTGAAATTTAATTGAATAGAGTATCTAACTTGAAAACAAAAGAGTCCCTCTTTAGTCCTTACGAAATAGAATTGGTACGTACGGACGACTTTCTTAAGCCATTAATTAGTATCTACTGACGTCGTACCTCGTATATTCTAAACCAAAATTATTATACGTACCTACCATACCGTGTGATCATTAGGGATGAGCTATTTCTTGTATGTGGATAATAATATCAGAAAGCAATCATCAAATAGCAATTAAGCATTCCAGGATCCCAAATTGTCTGATGGCTCAGCCGAACAACGGGCGCAGACCTTAATAATTTTGTAGATTAATTAAGGGTGACTACATATCCACTATTTACACCTGATCTAGTTACTTTATTGCTAACTAGGCAGACTGGAATATGCTCTACAATAATCTGTAATAGCAGATACCTAAATCATATCAATAAGAAAATAACAGAACTTTCAAACATTGAAACCTTGAATTTTCTTCCTGACCAGTGTCAGGAGTGTTCAAAAAATAAAAATTCATTTATTGCCACAATAAATTACAAATACAAGAACGAACATTACTGAAATAAAAATTTAATAACAAATTTATAACAAATATGTGTGCCAAATTTTAACTCGATAGCTTCAGTGGAAGTGGGTGAAATATTGATTGCAAGATTCCAGGACATACATACATACATACATACGAGTGAAGTTAAATAAAAGCTTTTAATAAAATACATTCGCTTCTCGCGTCCTAACCATGTCACATCACAGTTTTATTACTAGTCCAAATAAACTCTTGTTGGTTTTACTAACAATTGAAATTTCGTAGGTATATTAATTTTATATGGTATTGCTTTTTTAAATGTACCATTTCAGTTCTATTCTAATGTAAAAAATTAAAGTGAAAGTGAAAAGACGTGATCACGCCGGTACTTTATAAGTCATATCAAAAGACTTTAGCTGACAAATGGTGTTTGTTTTATGCCTTTTTTTGTAGTGAACGATCAACTAAGTATGAATTATTAGACACGCGAATGTTCAAAATGAATAATGTATTTTCAGCTATACTTTATGGTGGCTATTACTGACTCAGCTTAGCTGAATTCAGGGAAGACGTGTGCTCAAACACGAGATGGTTTATTTTTATCTACAAATAGGCACTCGTATGTCTCTAAAATTTGAAATTGCTGACTACAGTGAAGAAGACATCAAATTTTCACGGAATGAGTCGAAAATGCATTGAGGGCTTCAATTTACCATGGTATTCAGGTGTTCAGCTTGGGATTGACAACATACGAAAAATCAATATTATCTTCAAACTTGAATCAATTGCTATTTTTTTTTACAAGAATACAGTACTTAACGTTCGTGATTCGTCCTTAATAAAATAAATTAAAAATAAACTACTGACCACTGGAACATTTTGAACTGAACTTTTTTCATCTGGTCTCTTTTGTTTTTAAATAATTCAATTTCGATAAATAAAATAAAAGCCTTGATCATATTTTCTGTAGGTACTGCGATAATTAATTGGCTTCAAGTTAGTAGGTACTTTGTGTTTTCTCACCGGCAGCATAATGACTACGCTCAACACTATAAGAGTCATTACAGTAAACAGTGTCGCTTCAGAGGAAGTGAAACAGGATGATTTAATCTTTGCTGGGGACAGCAAATAACAGTTAGGAGGGACTCCTGACTGTTATTCATTAAGACTCGTCTCTCGGGATTTTTGAGCGAATTCTCAGACTAAATTGTCTGTAAGTACTCTTCAAGTACTTCACCATTAGGACTTAACATTACGCGAATATGCTTCGTGACACAGTGGAGACCTCGCCGTGGCTAGCCCGGGTTCAAATGCAAACGGCACGCATCAATGACTTTTCTAGTAGCTTAGAAAAGTGGACGCCCGCAGCTTCACTTGTATGGACTAGACATAACGAAAGATTCGTTTATAAATAGTTATATTATATATGTATATATTATATATTTATAGTTCCTGTCCTACTCAAGGAAATATCCGGAAAATCTCTATCCATTCTTCCATCTAATCCAAGCTTGTATGTATACTAAGCTGTATATTACATACTCGAATAACAACATATTTTTTAATGACTTCAATATCATCGGTCCTTGTATAACCATATGCTTAAGTGTGCAAAGTTTCAAATTATTTCGACGTTTTGAACCGCACGAAAATGACGTTCAAAGATTCCGTAACATACATAGCAAGCTAAGAAAAGCGTGTTAAAAATAAACCTACCTACCATAAACCTATTTTGTATACCAACAGTTTTTTTTTTTTTTTTTAAAAACACTGCCTCGTCGGTCTTGTGATAAAGTGGTCCCAAGGGCGATTGGTAAGCTAGAGGTCGATCCCCGCGTCGGGCAACAACTATTTCTACTAACTTGAAATGCCCGGTATCAGCTCGGAGTATGGATTTGTGTCCGGTGTAAAGGCTCACCAACTATTACATGACACCTAAACATAACTGATGAAAAGTGGGTTAACAACACACCTCTGCCTGTCCTTTAAAACTAATACAATCGTGATGTTATATTATGGTAAAATTGAATTATCAGCAAAACGATCATGGATCTATCAACCAGTACCTTCTACCAAAAGCAATATCCCCAACCAGTTCCAATTACTACTACCACTATAATAATATTCTTAGACTAACCAACATATAGAAAATAAATAATTACTATTATCATTTACAAATAAAACCTTCAAACGACCTTACTTTTAAGTTATAATGTATTACCGTTGTTTACTTACCTAATGTATTACCTAAAAGTAAAATTCAAACTCCTTGCCGCTCTTTACGCGCGTTATCACGCGGTATCTTTATTTTAACTTTCCATTATTCGTAAACTGTACGATTGACATACTACATATAAAGAACAAAGTTAATCTTCATAAAATTTTCCGTTTAATATCCGATTCTTTATGATGAAGTAACTTTCTTTGGTACAGGATTAAAACGCGTAATAAATCCGCTCGTAAATCACTGTTTGAATTTGCATAATTTTTCATCAATATAGGTATACCTTCTTCATCTATTATAAAAAATATGAGGCTACGAACTTCATCAGTATGTTTAGGTCCCATGTAAAGGTGATGGGCATATTGCCATTATTATTATTATTATTTGGAGCGAAGGGGTGCGGGCCATGACGCCCACAAGCCACTGCGACCTAAAAAGATCTATTGTATTGTAGCTATCCCCAGTAAATTCAAACCTGATTCCAAAGGCCAATCACTTGGATGAATCCTAGAATGTCTTTGGGGTCAAGTCCCTTGATTGTGCAAGGTAAGACTAGGCTTCCGCCCAGTTTGCGACTTCTGTTATGAGCAACTGCAGGCTGGCATATTGCCATACACCGGGCACAAATTCAGACACTGAGGTATTAGTAGAATATCAAATCAGAAAAATCCAATAATACCTTGCCCAACAGGGGATCGTACCCAAGACCTCTAGCTTAGCAGGCGCGCTAACGACCACTAGACTTAGGCAGCCTTAGCATCAAACATTAGTCCAATATAGAATATTTCGTGAAGCAATCAATCACAGCAGAACAGCTGTTAGAAGGCATGGGTACAACACCGGAGCTGAATATTTCATGCGGTAAGTGCCCCGCACTTTAAGGCAAAACTTGCCTGTTAACATGTTCAGATATTTCGAGGAATCCATTATAGTAATGCATGTTTAACTCTCTTCTAAAAGCCGGCCAATCGGCTGCCAGTTTTATTCTGAAATCAAATTATGGTGTTGATTTGACAGCTAGTTCTATATAAATGAAGTCGCTCGTCACTGTGACCCATAGACGTCCCACTGGACACGGGTCTCCCCCACAGACACTGCTGCGGGAGGTCTAGAGCATACTCCACCACACTGCTCCAATGCGGATTGGTGGACCACCACCACCAATCCGCATTGGATGAAGTTGCTCCGGCCTTATTAAAAAAGGCTTAAATTTATGGCCGATCCAAATACCGAATGAATCGGAGAACGGAGAGAATAATACCTACTTAATAATAAGGAAAGAGGTCTTGGTATGGACCCCAAGGATTTTTCCAAATCCTGTTTAAAACCTACTCAGATAGTAAAGTTATCACTTTACCATTTGCAGACATCATAAGGAACCCTTGGAATTTCTAGTATAATGTGAAAATTAATTTAATCGAGAAGGTACATATATTTAAGTACATATAATAATAAAAAAATTACGATAACGATCTCTTACTTATATTGTTGTCTTTTGAATATGTTTAAATCTAAAATATGAAGTGTAATCAATAACTTTTACCTACGCACAAAACTCGCTCTGACTTTTAGGCACCCATCCATTTACTCATCAACATTATAGACAGATACTTCGCGGCAGTGAGACTCATCAAATACGCATTTCGGCGTCTGCAAACTATCGTTAGGAACTTCGCACGTTCGCAAGGCTGACTCGTAAAAGACTCATTACGAGATATGCGATCTTGTCGGTTCGACGATTTTTAACGAACTGCGATAATCCATCATCATGCAATAACTTTTTACATCAATGATTTTACTTAAAAGTCGTTTAGAACGTTCATGAAACTATGAGGGGCCAAATCTCAGGCATACGACTGAAAACTTGTATCTTCTTAGAACGTGATGACTGCCTGTCCGTACTTGGCCAGCGTCCAAGTGTGGTGGACTATGTCCTTACTCCTTTGTACGTAATACTGGGATCATAAAAAATGCTATTTGTGTTAATTATTATTATTGTGTTAATAATTGGTTCCATATAGAGTTCGCCCCGAGGCAGTACCGCCGCCCGCCACGGTACCTAGTACCATTTCTGCCGTTAAATAATTGGTTTTAGAGCAATTATGGTCCGGTTGGAAAGGTGTGGTTTCCGGTTACACTTCTTTAGAGGCGACCATCTTAGTCCTCAAGGGTAGCAACGCATCTGTGACTTAGACTGACTACCTACTTACTAACAAGTACTAACTGGACTATTACTAACTACAACTAACAGGACTAACTATCACTAGCAGTCCCCAGTCCTCATACCTACTAACGAACTGACCAACTAATGTTCTAATTAACTCTCTCAACTAATTGGACTAACCAGTCCCAGTCCCTAATTGAGTCTTGTTCAAAGTCAGTCACAGTTGTCATGGGCGGCAGCGGATTGGTGGTGCTGCAAGCTTATCACTCCTGCCGCGAAAATTACCGTCATATATCCAAATACATAGTAGAATAAACACGCATGGCAGGTAAGTAATGTGACAGTGTACAAATTCGTCTGGTTGTAGCTCTTTTTTCTAGACAACCTACCATCAAATGCACATTAGATTGAAATAGAGTCGTTCGGGAAACTATCAATCACGAAAGCCCAGCTGGTGGTGATTACGGCATATAGAGCGAGACTTGAATACTTCATGCGGGCAGGGTATCGTTTTGGTTCGAACTTGTATAAAAATCGATGTTAAAAGAGTGGGCTCATACGTCCTTCTACAAACATTAATCTGCGCATTTATTCATAGAGAAACAAATGACCTTATTGTTAACACGATATAGTTTGGTATATATACACACCGGCATATTTAGCGGAACACAAAAAAAAGGTCCATAATTAAAAAAATATGGTTTTATTTTAAAATCTACTTACTACACTTCTTTTGTTATTTAAAGTTTCATTTGTTTTTCTTAAAATGAGATCACATTAAGAACAGATTTTGCGAGTAAAGGCTATTTGTGAAAAATAGTACATTTTTGAACTTTTCATGTAACTGGGAAAAGTGAAAATTAATATTAAAATAACAATTAATTAAATTAGAAAAATTGTGATTAATATCGCGTATTTCCTCCACATGCTCTTATTAAAGTTTCTACCCGTCTGGGCATACTGAGAATGATGTTATCGATGGTCTCCTGGGATAGTCTCCGCCATTCCTCAACTACGGCGATTCGCAGTTCACCCACGTTGGCAGGAGCTGGAATTCTGGACTTAACTTTTCTTTTCAGCAAGTCCCAAACGTGCTCTATTGGTTTCATATCCGGTGATCTCGCCGGCCACTCCATAACAGTGATATTCATATCATTAAGATAAGCTTGAGTTAACCAAGCGGTATGCGGCCGAGCATTATCCTGCATTAAAAAAAATCGTCACCGATATATGGGGCAAACGGTACGACATTTTCTTCTCAAACTTCTCTGATATAGCGGTCTGCAGTCAGACTCCCTCTGTCAATCACTACCAAGTCTGTGCGAGCTCCCAAACAAATGCCCGCCCAAACCATTATTGATCCACCACCGTATACAACTTTAGTTTCAAAATTTGTCTGAATGTATTGTTCTCCTTTGCGTCTGTATATTCTTTGCCTGCCGTCAATTTGATTTAAGAGAATTCTGCAATCATCTCTAAACAATACCTTACTCCATTGGTCCGCGTTCCAAAGTCGATGTTCCGCTAAATATGCCGGTGTGTTTAATTATGTATGAATGTATGTAGGTATGTAGGTACATAGGCCCACTTCAATACGTCGGATTAATTTGAAACTTTGTACACTTACGAGTAGTAGTTACCTATCACTGATGACAATGCAATAATTAAAAAAAATGTATAACAATTTAATAAAAAAAATTACCTTCTTTCGGTTATCTACAAAAGAATGATATTCAGTTTTTTTTTTTAATTTTTGGTAACATAAAATGTCAATAAGAGGCCTATTTCCGGCCTCAGAAGCCGGAAATGGATGATGCATGTTTATTTTGGACATTGGAGGAGCTTATTAAAACATGTTTTAGGTAGTCCAAGGAGGTTGGTAGATGGTCTGAAAGCCTATATGAAACCAAACAGGTTTTATATGAATATAAATGAATATTTATTGTACATATAAATACATCAATCATCAGCTGTACTAGCTATTCATGTAGGAAAAAATACATCTAGCTGATAAATCTTGTTTGTACAGAAATACAAATCTATGCTATCGGCGTTTTTGCCGATTGAATTTTGTTCGGACGTTGCGCTGTAAATTAAATAAGATTGTCATCAGACCGAAAAATAGGTACGTGTGTTCGAACCAAATCGAATCTGAAACGTTTCCAAGTGATAAAAGTGATACGGAAAAGCGAATTCATTTTTACTTTCGTTGTTTTCCAACAATAAAACAAACAGGAACACCGTGCGTTAAAAAGAATTGTGGGTTCAGACAAACAGCCAATTTCCTTTTTCACGATTTCTTCACCTTTCACGTGCGGAAAATAGTAAACAAAACAAGAGAAGAGCAGCTGAGTGGACTATAGAGTGGGTCTCTTTTAATTGATTTTGTGGTAAACCTAACAAACAATGCCCGAATCAGCCAATTTTTTTAAATGATTTCCGGAATCCCATCAAAATAGTTTGGCAGATGGGACAAGAAATATTCAAGGTAAAAATTTTTCATGGTAAAAATTAGTATTCGATCTGAAAAAACAAGTTAGTGTAAAAATTACTAACTGGTCTGGAGGTCACGTTAAGTCGTCGGTCCCGTTTGTTTTTGGTAAAAACAATCGTTAAGCCTTGCCAGAGACCTTCGGGTGGCTTGAGAACATTCGACACAAGGTTGGCCACTAACCCCTTTTTTTTTTTTTTAAACGCTGGGAAATGCATTTACGCATCCTACGAAACAGGTATGTGGGACTCGCCGGCTTGGCCGGAATACCCACTAAAACCCAGCGACACCTTCAGCGTCAATATGAGGCGTCACGGGATCGCAAGAGCATTACTACCGTGACGCCTCGACGCAACATCCACTTGCATTTTTATACTGGAGGGAGAAGATGCGCATAGCACCGTCTCCTTGCTCCAGTTCTCCTCCTGCGTGATGCGTCGGCGTGGGCGCTGCTTTCCCTTATTCGTTCCGCAGCCTCTTTTTGGGCCATCACTCGCTCGCAGAATGTGGCCACTGCCTTCCAGCATCTGTCACTGTTGAGCATGACACTGACCACACTCGGGAGTGAGAGATCTCCGCCGATTGTTGCCACTAAAGTGTGGCGTTGCGGTCCCCACGCAGCACACTCGGCGAGGGTATGCCTTGACGTGTCCTCGGGCGCATCACATTCATGGCAGGCGGGCGTCGCCTCTCTTCTGGCTACTCGATGCAGGTACTCCCCGAAGCAGCCATGTCCAGTAAGTATTTGTGCCATCCTGAACGTGACTGCTCCGTGTCCTCTTTTTATCCAGCGGTCGAAATGGGGGCGAATCGCCTCCACTGTTCTAATTCCAGCGATAGGGGCATCGAGATTTTCCCGCCATCTTTGGAGCAGGCGTTCTCGGGCTATCAGCTTGTACCTCTCAATTCCTCTTGCTGATAGTTGTTCACTCCTCGCTCGAATGTTTTCTCGAAAACGGAACGATTCCGCTAACACTTCCGCTTGCAGTTCCCAAGGAGGGTCACTCGCCAGTAAGGTCGCCGCCGTCCATGACACTGTACGGTATGGCCACTAACCCCTCCACCAATCCTTATTGGAGCAGCGTGGTGGAATATGCTCTAGAACTCCCGCAGATTTGTCTGTGGGGGAGACCCGAGCCCAACAGTGAGACGTCTATGGGTAGCAACTAACTAAAGTTAACATAACGTTTGTCAATTTATTATCAATTGTGCACTTAAACAACACAACACTAATAAAGTAATCAAGTAGATAATGACAATTATTTAATTACATGTTGTCAAATAATCAGTTTAATTATGTCAGTTATTAAATAAAGTTAATAATAATTTTAATAATCAATATTTGTACATAGTAGGTACATAGTAGGTATATAACGCCATCGTTAGATACGAATAAGAAAGGATATAAAATGTAACCTAGATCTTAGATAACAAAACCTTGTATGCGTTTTGCCGCAGACAAAAACATACGTGCATTAATTCCCACACAATTTATAATCGACTTTATACCGGCACTGACCGCCAGCCATATGAATCTTGTGGATAATACTACAGTCCAGAACATGATTAGAAGTGTCCTGGCAATATGTATGAAAAATATATAGAAAGAAAGAAGAATCAAACCATTTTGACGGGCCCGTTGGCGCTATCGGTAGTGACCCTACCTGTTACGCCAGGGGTCGTGGGTTCGACTCACTCAGGACAAACATTCGTGTGACGAACACTTGTGTTTGATCTGTGTCTGGATGTTAATATTCTCTATTTAACACGTTCACTGCGAGGCCAATTTTCATGGAGTTTCAGCCTGTGCGTTTGAGGTCTTTTCGAGGCAAAGTCGAACTTCTTTGCAGTGCGTTTGAGGTCTTATAAACCTCATAAAATTTTGTTTCATAAAACGCCTTATAAATTAGCCAAAATGGGACCATATTGCTTGAAACTCTACCATTATAAACTTAAATAGTTGTAAAACTGGAATCTGGCTTCGCCCGCAGTTATGACATTTCAGTTTTGAGTAAAAGAAAAAAATATTTATGACATCTGTTCTGCCTCAGATTGCACTGAAATAAAGTTTGATTTGGCTCTCGACTAGGGATGGGAATAACAGAAAGTCGCAGTCACGATGAAATTAAAACATTTATTGGTAATCAATCAAAATGCTTTTGATTAAAACAGGGCAAGCAAAAGTGTTTCGCATACTGTACACAAAAAGTAACAAATTTTTTTTGTTTTTTTTGCAGCCTGAGTGCTATTTAAAGTAAGCCTTAATCGGTCGTAGCAACCTATGCAGCGCTTTCGTTGACCACTTTTTTTGAAGTGTATGATCAGCACATCTTCCAGCAGGAAGCCCTGAAATAAGCACTTACGTTAGATATTTGTTATGTGGTCGCGACGATTTATAATGGTAACAAAGTACCTGTAACTGTTTCTTCACATCTCATTTTTCATTTAAGTTTAGTACCTAACTTTCGCAACTAATACTTACCTTGCGAAAGTTAAGTAAGGACTTATATGAAATAAAATGATATGTGAAAATTGTCATTTTTAGTTTCAAAAGTGTTTAAAAGTATATTTTGCCACAAATTTGAATATTTTCCAAAATTTTTACCTTTTTGACAGGAGAATGCCTGGTTGGAGTAATCCTCTGTAACACTTTTCTATATATTAATCGTTCATCCGCTTCACTTGACGAATCTGAATCAAATAATTTAAGTTTCTTTTTGCAACTTTTACGGCTTGATCCATCCATAATATAAAAACTACTTTCGGTACACCTATAAATCGTAAAAGCGTGCGGGCGCGGCGGGCAACGCAATCCGTATCGAAACTTGTCACAACACTAAGCTACGACGCGCGACGCCCGCGCCGCCCGCGCTTCATTCCGTGCGGCTATGAGGCCTGCAATTCTTGAGGCAGATTCGACCTCACTCCGCACTAGACGTAATAAATTTTTGTTCAGTGCGTATGAGAGCTATTCAACCTCATAATAGTATTAACTGCCCGTTAGGCTAAGCTTCATAAGAGAAACAATTATATATATTTGACTCTGTTGTACTCATAGAAATGTTAATGTAGTCGCCTCCCGCACAGAGTGAAACGACGCGATTTTGACTGCCGCACCTGCGAGAAGTCTCGCATGGGGCTTGTTCGACCTCATAATGCAGTGAACGTGTTAAGTATGTATATAAAAATATTTGTATGTATATGAGTTTTAGGTATAAAAGTCACGATTTCTTTTTAGTCTCTACTCTACCCTTTCAATTTCTGCTATATACTAGTATCTTGGGTAGAGTTTCTTCTCAAGGTTTCGAAAACATTACTAACGTTTGAACGCTTTACCATAAACATAGAATCACGTATTACTACCATCAGTCTTGAAGATTACTCTCAGTATTAAGATCAGAAAACGGTTAAAGACATTGTGTTTATTCATTCAATGATGACAGGTTTTCGATAGATTCCTTCATCGGTATCATTCTTATCTATTTGTGACTTCTATTAGATTCAATACTCCGTGCATGTTAGAACAGGGCTCACGACCGCTGAACAAAGACACGTATATCACTGCTACCTACGCAGACCAGAATTATCCCCCATCTTTTGTTTGTTCTGCATAATTGCAACCATACCCCGATATAAATCTCCAGGCTCGGTTATTATTAAGACAGCTACAGGTGTCTGCCTACCGTTTGGGAATTGATATTGCATAATTATAGGGTTGAGTTTGTATTGTGTTAAATTCACAGACTAAAAATAAAGCTGGACATTAATAACAGAGTCCGAAAACTTGCTAAGTATGATGTACGAGTGGAGGATAACACTCAGTAAACCTTGCACATTTGTTTTAAAATGCGACGATAGGTTTTATTGTTAGTTCTGCAGTGAAATAATATAATGAAATAATAAAATATTTCAAAAATTATTGTTACTATAAGTCGGTAAGTACCTATATAATTTGAATCAAACTGTAAGTTTGTGTCTACAACTTACTAAATACTCATATTTTCCAAGTGCATAGCATAAAATAGCAGTATCATTCATATTTTTCTTTATCGTATGCCATAAATATAAATTAAAATACAATATATAAAAATAAAAAATAAAAGTAAAAAAAAAAATAGTATTTTTCCATTTATTCCATATAAGCACACATTACATAAAGAGTCACAGACTGCACCTGAATTGCATTATTGATAACTGAAATAGGTACTTAAACTCAATACCTATAGGTCATATGTATGGTGGTAGATGTAGATAGAACGTTTAAAATAATAATAGATATCATGGACACTCCCACACGCGGCCATTTGACCCCAAACTAGGCGCGAGCCTGTACCGTGGGTGTCAGAGACTGATATACATACATAGATTTTTAAATACATACTTAAATAGATAATATTAACTTCCAGATACAGAGCAATCACAAGTGTTCGTCACACGAATGTTTGTCCTGAGTGAATCGAACCCACGACCCCTGGCGTGACAGGCAGGGTCAATACCGATTGCGCCAACGGGCCTGATCCTTTGAAGTCACTCAAATTCATATGTTGAATATACGAGAACTTTACAAAGTAGCCACAATTAGTAATGAAACGGACCTACATTGAAAAATAACGCAATTGAAGTGCCCGTCACTGTACGTAACATGAGTTCAAACAAGCCAAATTAGTGGCCATTAAACTATTGACTATCGGTGACATCGGTGTTTTATGTGCCGGCCTTTGTACTTCCACCGTCATTCATTACAGTTGTTGATACATGATAATGCACATTCAAGCAAATATGGTACTTATGTCCATAGCAGTAAACATCACGTAAATGTCCTTCTGAGATGAAGATGAACCGTTGTGCCCACTGGATTGCGCAAACACAAGGAACACACGTATTTTATTACTGGGAAAGCATGTCTATACAAAGAACATTATCTACATGTTTGCCTTTTCCTAACATACTTGCCTATATCATTATAAGCACTTTGGTTCAGAGAAGCTTATGTCAAGAGATGACGTCCTATTTTTAGATACGCGCGATTTGCATTGATATTTCCTTCCATTTTTATTTTTAAACCGACTTTGAAAAAAGGAGGAGGTTCTATGTTCGTCTGTTTTTATTTTTGTTTGTTATTCCTTTAATTTAATGTCGATGTTAATTTCATTTCAATTCTTGATTAACTTGTTATTTGTTTAGATATAATAAATAGATTCTGTTCGACTTTCTCAGCCTGAAAATCAGCTGTGGTTCGTACATGGGTATAATCGAGCGGTTTCTACTTGAGGGCATTTCTTACCCAACGGTGAAGTGAATATTTAATTAATATTAATAAAAAAGGTTTAATTTGAGTTTACTTAAGAAATCTATATAACTAATAATCGATATGATCCTGACAAAATAACGAAACCATTTGCAATGACACGTTTTGTTAATTTTAAATAAGTTGTGGTGTACATAAAGTGTTTACTTACAGTAGTAATCAGTGCATCCAGTAAAAATAAATAAAGGTAATATTCAAGTAAAATTGTTATGGAACATAAAACATTGATGTTATTTAAATTAAATGTGTTTGGCGTCAGTAAAATTGCAGTGTATTCTGAAATGTGTTTTTTAACGACCAACGAATGTTGATGGAATTTCAAATATAGGTTTATTTTTGGTATGAAGCTTTTGGCGGAATAACTTCTGCTTTATTGACGTAATTTGTTTATTAGTTAGTAAAATGGCTTTCTATAACAACGATAACATTTAAGAACCGTATGAAGTTGGTTTATGTTCAGTTAATAGTTCATGTGGCTATTACGATATTATGGTATATCGACAAGTGACGTCATAACAAATTTTTGTTTTATAGATTATAGATCTATGAAGAAGCTGAGTGGTAGTGGTATGCCAGCTTACCTGATGGTAAGTGGTCACTGTGAGCTATGAACATGAGCACGACCAGGGTATGGACAATTAGTACCTAACATTAAAGGTCTTCTAGCGTCTAGCTCACGAATATCATGCGTGCCACGTCCCGTACGTCAATCTGCTACACACTGTGACTTGATGTGACTTTCTGTGACTTTAATTTCTATGATAAATTATGGGTAATAATAGTATACCGTGCCCTGCAGTGGACAAAGTAGTGTTGTTGAATTGCAGTTCCAACTGCAATTGAGCTGCTCAGACCAACAAAAAAAAGTGAGCTGTTGACCAAGATTCATGAACTATTTGTCAAAAATATTTACAATAATGTATGATATGGTTGTGAACCTTTTGCATTGCATGGACAGAAAATAAAACTCGTTGGTAGGTATACGCAGCGAAATAAAAAATTTAATTCATTGCAATACTCGATTATTACATTCGTGTCGGGTTGTAAGGCCATTTATGCATGCGACAATTAAAAATGCGGCGTTGAAGCACTTGTAACTGGAGGGTTTTTAACTATACCTAATTAATACCTGCATAATAAAGTTTCATAAATTTTTATGATTCAGAAAACGTGTTGAAATGATCGATGTTGCTGCAATTTATTGCTACCTTAATAAAACCATAATTTTTTGATTTTTTTTTTTTAATTTGAAATTTGACTCGAATATAAGAGAATAAATCACAACGATTCACATACCACAAAACTTTAAGCTATATGAAACTCGACAGGTTAACTATGATAAATATCGTACCTTTATTATTACAAGACTGCGCCAAAAGGAGGATTATGTTTTTCGAGTGTATGTGTATGTATGTATATTTGGGTATATCAAAATTATTAAAGTTAACATGGTCGACTTTTAGCGCCATATTAAGTCATACAATACAATACAATATCATTTATTGCACCAAAAAAAGAACACAGTCATAAAAATGTTTTTTTTAAAGCCTATCGTACTGAATTACTGAATTAAAATAAAGGGTTTCATCAAGAACTTGCAAAACTAATAAATTTATTTATTACTAAAACTAAAAACTATAATAGCATTACTATTCTAGATCTATAAACACGGACTACGCTACTCCGGTAAAGTTAATGGACTAATAAATATAATAGTAAACCTAAGACGTCAAATCGCCCAATGTGTAATCAGCCTATCACATAGCGCCGCACGTTGACGTGACGTCTGTTTTGACATTTTAATGTGCCATTTGGCCGCCACTCCTTAATGTCACACGCTTTTGTTTCGCGAGCGAATTTGTTAATGCGCATCAAATGACAAATTATTCTTCCACTATTATTATGCTTCTCCTTTTTTTTCTAGTTAGGGTGCAGTTATACTGTTGCCTGATTTCTTTCATTTGATACTTGAACTAAATTTTTACAGGAGTACATATGGTACATTCCCTATTTCAGGCTGACGGGAATAATGGTGAGTGGTTTGCTTTGTTAGTATTAAAATAGAAGTTGTCGCCGAATGATCGAAATTCTACACATTGCTTTATTTCCTGTTATAAACAGCCATCGATGAGACTAAATATTATTTAGGTACATAAATATTTTTCTTACATGTAAAAATCATGGGGAAACATACATAAATGAAATTTGTTAAGTTATCATTATGTGTACAAAGAACACAAGCTAACTTTTAAACATCTTAGGACGTCGCAGTTTAAATTAGACTAGACTAGACTTCGCGATGCCGCCTAACCCAATCTAGAAATTACGATTAGTAGGGGCTAGCGCCTTATAAACAGAGCAGGATATTTTGACACTAATATTTTACAATATTACTTGTAAGTAAATATAAACCTCCCGGAACCAGAATAGTTACTTAGAACCGGTTCTGGGGTGACCATGTTTCAATAATTTTCAAAATATTTTATTATTACACTTTTATTAAAGAGGAAAAAAATGTCCACCGTTTCCTACTGTCTAAATTAAAGAATATCATGCCACCAAAATCCAAAGGATCGATTGAATATTCAAAAACGCTGTATAATATAAACTGATACAAGCATAATACCTATATCTGATTGTGTAGGTACATAATTAAGGTTAAGTAGTTTCTTAAGCCTCAATATCCAACTTTTACGAGCGTCTAAGCTGCCAAGTCTTAAGAACGAGTTGAGTGCATTGTTTTTCCCTATAAGTTCCCATTGTAGGAATGATATCTCAACAAAATTATTTCAGCGCGATGCGGCAAGTATAGGGAGGTCTCCAATTTAAATTTGATAAATAATATAGGTAAAGTTATGCCCAATAGTGGGCTTCGTAAAGATTATTCCTACGCAACAAACAGTGTGCATGCATAACATTTTTAGCATCTTATCGGCTCCGAGCGCTTGGTAAACATACACGAGACGCAATTTCGCTTCCGGCAGACGCTTGTGTGCGCAAAACACGAACTCATTAGGTGAATATTATGCTATCGGCAGAACTCGATATCGCTATACACTTCAGAAATTTCAACACACTGCAAAACGCAACGTAACACAGAAGAGATAAACACTAAATTCGCTTGTAAATAAAATGGCGCTTGGTTTCCGCTAAATTTCTGTAACACTTTGCGACTGATTTAATGTAACATTTTGTCCCTTAATAGTGTACTTTAGTAGAAAATCGAGTAGTTACATGAACAGGTCTCTGAGTCATATTTGGACACAAAATAGGGTACCTATATCCTCGGTATTTTACGAATAAATGTCTGATTTGGGTCAATGAGCTGCGTGCTGCGTTACTGGTTGATCTGGTAACGGAATTAAGCATGTAATTAATCGATATCGTACGTATATTTGTCTGGATTATATCACCGCTTATACATATTAACAGAGGTAATATTTGTTCGTTTATGTTCGTTGCTTCATTTATCTATTGGCGCGTTGTGCTGTACCTGCGTTCTTTTCCAGATCAGTCTGAGTACTTAATATTGTTTTCAGTTTCTAAGGTAAGTAATCCTTAATAGTGACTAGGAGACTGGACTTGTGGCCTTGCAGTAGGCTCAAACCCGTTATTTCTTCAGTCGCTGCTCAAACCTTATTAAATTCAATATCTCGTGAAAAATCTGCCTTATCTACGCAGATGTACTTCGGAGAAATTCAAGCTCGATATTTTGATATGTGATCATGTTAGTGAATAAATCCTTGTATCCTATGAAATCATGCAATATTTATAGGACGATACAAGATATTATTATATACCTACTCGTAGGACCACCACCAGCTCACTGGACGACTCACCATTAAACAAAAGGAAGTTGGAAATTGGAATAAAAATTCATCTAACCCTAACCAAGAATTCTAAAAGAAGGTTTTATCTTTAATGTATCAAATAAATATTTTAGTTTTAGCCACATGCGAACCTACTTGGAAGTCAGACTCCGTACACAATAGAGAGTATTACCTATATTTTCAAATGGAGTAGTTTTTGCTCAGATCTTTGTGATGAAAGATATTTTATTTTTTGTGTTGTGGTCGACTAAGTAAGACATCATGAAAAGGCCATAGAAGAAGCCAAGGAATAAATATATGATGGTTTGTGTAATTACTTACTATTGCGTCGTTTTCTGTTCCTCGTCGTCAGACCACAACACTCAACCAAATCTTCATTAAAATCAAATGTAGGTATCCAAGTCATCGGTTTCCATTCGTACCCAGGACCAAACCACTCAATTTTTCACATCACGTACGATGGGATGTAAGCTAAAACCCAGTAAAATCCCATATATTGATCTCTTTCTCGCAAAAAATGCTTGGAGTGTACTTCACCAAGCTCTGGTGGCCCTAAATCTCCGAAGCTAGGAATCCCTCAAGATCTGGAGGCTCAAGATATAAACCGATCGACAGTATTAAGCTGCCAGTCTCGGCCGGAAGTTTGATGGGTTTGGACCTATGGTGAACTAAAATTTCATCGTATATATTCAACGGTACAACTTAGGTAACCAGGTACCTATATGGGTCAGTACGCTCGTATAGTTTCATAGCCGACGTTGATAGCGAGGTATGAATTTTATTAACGTAAATGCAACACGTGCTCTCAGTTTTATTGTAGAAACGATAAAACATTTTTATATGCGTTTTGTCTGAAAGCGAATCATAAGCGCGGAATCCTGGGATAGTCATGTTTATTCCACAGCGTTTTTATATTCAACGCGTGAAGCTCAATAACTGAGATGGATGTTCCATCGAGGAGAATGTATTAATATCAACGTATGTACCATGAAATTACACTATCCTAGCAAATTCAGGGCGCCTACAAGCTGACTTTTATATGGATACGAGATAACAAACGAGCTTGCAGCACCATCCAGCCCCTGCCGCCCAAGATATTCGTGAAAGACCCTGAACGATAAATCTTACGAGTGTGATATCCTTGAGGACTAAGATGTTAGCCTCTAGAAAATCGTAACCGGACTTGCTCGACTACTCAGTCATAGTACAATTTCAGGGGAAATGCGATCCATGGCGCCTTAAATGAAATGAAATGAAACATTTTATTTCGGACAACTTATAAAACTATGTTTGGAAGATACCCATACACTAATAAAATAAACAAACATACAACAAAACGTACCTACTATTAATACACCATGTACCTGCGAGGCACTCCGTGCGGACGGCAGCTTCTGGCCGAAATTAGGCATGCCTCTGTTTCCGTACAGGTGCATGCAGATCATCTGCCTATATCTTTCTGACATTCCTTGTGACATTACCTTCTCATCAGCGATGCTACTTTTTTATGAAGCCCTCAGCGAACATCGCTGAAGCGCTGCAGAAACGGGAAAGGCCCAACAGCATCCTAAAGATATAGTACTGTATTCGGTCAGCGCCGAGCAATTTTTTGGTATGCCTTACCCAGACCGCCCGAGAACAGTCTCTGACAGTAAGCTTTAACATGGCCTAAACCTGGTTATATACTCGTACCTGACCCCCATAAAGATACTGGCTACTTTTACACATGTTAAGACTTAACCATTGAGTCACCACTTCATAAATGAGTTAAATAATGTCACCCAATACAAAAAGATAATTAACATTTCGCATGGACAGGTAGCATACCGCTAGGGGAAAATATCCGGTCTGAAGTCTGCAGAATTAAAATTCCTCTGCATATGTATTATGTACCTTAATGACAGCGCACAGTCGTCGGTGCCGACATTGCAGAGCATCGAGATATTCCTGTTATTACAGTACGTACATAGATGTGGATTCCTTAGTTGTCTGGCAAACTGAGCAACTCGTGATGTTCCGGGATACTATAGTAGAATAGAACTATGCCAGGGCTTCTATAAGTGACGTTACAGATGACGACGAGAGAAAAAGTATTCGATTCTCGAATTTCCGATAGTAAGTTGCACCGTTTCCGCCCGGGAAGGGGGTGTCCGCCAAAGATTCAAAATTAAATAAACTGCATTTACAAGCCATAGCAAACAAATACTATATTAAACCACATTGATACATTTTTTTTCTGTATTTTTAATGATTTTGTGAATTAATTTACATTACTTACATGGAACTATTTGCTCGTATTGTGTGGATATCCATACAATATGGCCTCTATGTATTTTTTATATCGATGGTGTGGTCTAATTCTTAAATTTCTTGAGTGCATCTATACTTCATAAGAAACGTTAAGATGGCGGTCATTGTTATCGAAAGATTTTTTCATACTATGGGCTATGTTTTCTTTCTCTGGGTCTCACTCGGAATTTGTACTAGTCACTAGTGCAAGGGAGAAGTGATTATTTATTATTGTTATTCGAAGAACTATCCATGGTGCACAGTTTAACAAGGCATGTATCGAACGAGTAATGAGTTTGGTCGCTAATTGCGCCAGCGCCGATTTAAATATACCAGCGAGCGTGAAGAGCAACGGCCTACCGGTATTTCGGTCGGATTCCGCCAGTCAGTATCGATGGGTTCGCTCAGATTCCACGGCCTTAAGATAGACTGTCATTGATATAGACTCATTGTAGCCCAGATTGGATTCTTGCTCGGTTTGCCTTTAGTCGTGCGTTGATGTTTAGTTTTTATATTTAGTATAGATACATTAACTGGAGGAACGAGTATTTATTTATATGTGCATATGATATATACTCGTAAGAACCAAAAAGATTTCATGAAAATCGCATGATGACAAATGTACAAGTTTGCGACTTATACAGGTATTTATAAACAAATTTTAAAAAATGAGGTATTTTAGTCGAGCCCTATGCCCTATGTATATGATCATATACACATACATACACATATACACATACATATACAGACATAGGGTCTGTGTGTCCGCGATTTTCGCATAGCCTACTTATCCCGATTTGGATATTTTCGTTATTGTAAACTACTTACGAACCCACTAATAAAGGCCCAAAGACGTTAAAGACGTCTCAACAATTTAGTACCACAAAATTCCGAATGAACCTTATCAATTAACCGATATTTCTTTAATGGACACAACTAATTGATTCAAATTCCGGGTTCGCATCCCGGCCGAGACACATATTTAATAATAATTAATATTTGTATTAATGCGAATCCCAAATGCAAGTGGCATCATGATCCTATAATTCTTATACCTGCTAAAGAACTGACAGTAAAAGTTATGTTTTACTAACTGGACTATCACTCCCAGTCACTTAAAGATTTGTTCTAAATTTCACACAGTTAGAGGTGGTGCAGCATGCTCGTTTGCTATCTTACATCGATTTAAAAACAGTAATATTCAAGATCTTAATAAGAATGGTCACATCCTTTTGCCGCCGGCCTCTGACTTGAAATTGACTTTAAGTAACCATATTAATATCTTTATTTCCCTAATCTGAAGTAAAATTAAAGAATATAAGAAAAAAAATAATTATAAGAATATTGTTTGGCTCTACACAGATTCTTGGTTTAGTCTCACTCAATTCTGTAGGATTTATTTATCCAGATTTTAGAATTTAACTAACAGAATAATTCATTTTTTTTCACAATTCCTATCTGCAATTAAGGTTTAATTGATCTATATGTGCGCGGTGGCAACCAGGGATGTCAAGGAGCTTCGGCACAGGGCACTGAAACCAAACCGTCGAATTGCTGAATTTAAAAAGTATTAACCAAGTGGGATTTAAGATACGCGTACATTCAGATTTATTTATTTTGCATTAGGTTCATAATATAGCTTAAAATGAGAGACAATGTTTTTAACTAAATCTCGCTACCTCTATTAGTTCGTTAATCTTAGTTTTTAAAACATAGCAGTAAAAGGACTGTGATGATGCTGGCACTGACTTGCTTGACTTCGAACATGCAGCATCAGCTGCTGCCTATGTCAACAGAGACAAACTGTGAACAAGTATCATATAGGGACTATGACGGTTGATGGTTAGTCCAATTAGCAGATAGTATTAAATATGAACATCACTCAATCAGTTCGTTAGTAGGTATTAGGAGGGATTATTTAGTGACAGTTAGTCCTGTTAGTTGGTGTTAGTGATCTATATATATGTATATAAAAGGAGAAGCTGACTGACTGACTGACATATCAACGCAGGGCCTAAACAGGGTTAGAAACTTGCACAGGGGTTCCTTTTATAACGTAGGGGAGCACTAAGAAAGGATTTTTATAAATTCACCCCCTAAGGGGGTGAAACGGGGGTGCAAAGTTAGTATGAAACTTTGCCATTAATGGGTCTAATCTAATTCTACGCGAGCGAAGCTGCGGCGTCCACTAGTAGTTAATAACTGTGAATAATAATCTCGTTCCAAGTTAATATCCTATGATTGACATCCGTTGACATAAGACAAGTTGACATATACAAAGCTCGAATCCTCGTCGGATCCGATACCAAACGTGGTATCGGTATCGGGCTATGTCCCTGACAGCCCGCGCCGAAGAGCCACCGCGCTAATTCACTGAGTCCGCTTCAATTCACACCTGGATTACGCTGAAACGCCGCGCCGTTCGCCGCAAAACGAACTCGATTAAAACTTCCATTTAATAGCAATTGAAGTTTTATCCTAGAAGTGTAAATGTTTCAAGGGAAGTTTTTAATCATCTCTAATATTGCTATAAATACGTGTGGACGATTTATTTATACATCCACAAAAAAAAAAATATTGAACCGTATTTAAACCTTAAAAATACAAAATGTCAAAATACTCGAAAATGGTTGACATTTGCATAGGTCATTTGGTTCCAAATTACTTCCCCTATACGTAACTATTACCAGTACCTAACCCTGTATGACCTGTACCTACCAGAAATCTTGTACATGCATTTGACGATTAATACTGGCTCCCAGCAACAGACTAGGGCAATACTGCACTCTCAGTGCAATAAAATGTTGAGTAAAGATGACTAAAGGGATATCGAGTGAGAAAATTATGATATGTAAATAACGAAAATTCAGAGAAAAACCCTGAATCGGCCCTCACTGGTACTATTACAAACACAACACTTCATATACTAGGTTAGTAGGAGTAGATTAATAGCATAGATATTTATCGCTTAGACTTGAGTGTTGAAAAAATCTACTGAATCTTATTTAAACCTTAAAAATACATAATGTCAAAATACTCGAAAATGGATGACATTTGCATAGGTCATTTGGTTCCAAATTACTTCCCCTATACGTAACTATTACCAGTACCTAACCCTGTATGACCTGTACCTACCAGAAATCTTGCACATGCATTTGACGATTAATACTGGCTCCCAGCAACAGACTAGGGCAACACTGCACTCTCAGTGCAATAAAATGTTGAGTAAAGATGACAAAAGGGATATCGAGTGAGAAAATTATGATATGTAAATAACGAAAATTCAGAGAAAATCCCTGAATCGGCACTCACTGGTACTATTACAAACACAACACTTCATATACTAGGTTAGTAGGAGTAGATTAATAGCATAGATATTTATCGCTTAGACTTGAGTGTTGAAAAAATCTACTGAACCGTATTTAAGCCTTACAAACCAATTCACAACCTAACTAGGTTGACACGAAAAAAGAGTTGAAAATGAAAAGGCTGAAAAAATATAAATCTTTCCATAATAGGTCTGCTATGAAAGGACTTAAATATCATTAACGACACATTGAATTCCGACTTTAATTAATTACCATCTATCTGAACGTTTTCATACTGAATCGGTTTTAATCTTCACCTGGTTCTCGCAGCTCAATTTGTCGCTAACTGAATTCTATTAAAACTTCGCAGTTCCATTTAACGAACTTCAATTCAGTCCACCAAACTATAATAACGTAGTACGTACATATATTTTTCGCATGAATGTAACATAGAATAGGAAATTCAATGGAGCTTAACATATATCAGGATATCACAACAAAACTAAATGTAAAAATATTTAGACATTTTCCACGTGGTGCCGGAATAGGTCTGGTATTTTATAGACTAGCACCATTTACTACTCTTACTCGGAAGTATCGATTAAGTGTGAAAAGAAATGCTATTTTCAAATAGTGTTTGCCAGCATCCCAGCAAGTATCTCAGAGTTGAGTCTAGCCGATACACTCAAACTTAGCCTCGCACTCGACACATTGTCTAACGCCGTATGATGGATAGAAGAACATTTAACAAAATCACCTTTAATTGAAATTTCAAAGATCCCTTATTCAGTTAAAACAAAGAACATTCATTCTTACAATGAGCTTTGTTTTTTGTTATGTTTTTTGTTATGATATTTGTTTCTCTGTTATATATCATAATGTAATATAAGAAAAATCCTGCACGTTTTCTCAAAAGTTGTTCCATAATCATTCACGAAAAACAAACCTGTTTCGTGACGAAAATGATTGGCTTCCTTTTTATCACTTTTGTAATTTGTAATCCCTTTGTAAAGCTTTGTATTTGTCGAGAAAAAAATAAACATTCAGAACAAATTAATTCAGAACCGTAGAATGGCAACGAAATTCTGATACCTACTAGTAATATTGCAAAGATTGATGGTCCACTGAGTAAAAATGTTAAGATTCATTCATCCGATGAAAGCAAACGTTAAATGCCTAGAAAGACTGTCACTTAATTTAAATTCATATGATGAAATATGTTTCAAAATAATTTCAACTGAGAGAGTTTTTAGGTTTCTAGGGATTTGACGTAAAATTTGCTTTCATCGAATGAAGGAATCGATCAATGAACAAGTACTCAATTAACCTCCAGACCTATTTGGCACTTAACAAATCAAATCTATAAACTGAGTCTAATAAACACTTCAAAGTCATAGTTATGGTACGATACCGTATGTATTAGGTTGTTATTGAGGTTAATATTGGTATTAGATTGTTGTTGATTTCATAAATTTCTCACTTGTTTTGCATACAAGGGGATCTAGCACACATTATGTAATGATGTTGGTCATTTATGCCTTTATGAACGTGCCTATGCCTACCCAATCTGATTTGGGTCACAGTGTAAATGCACCCTTCGGTAGCGTTGTGAAAACAATCAGTTGGAAAATGGATCTGTTAGGATTAAATTAGCGTATGGCTGTCGAGGGTTGCGAAATGCAAAATTTAGTATGGACATTAATAACTTTATGCATTGGAAACCATTCGGTTGTATTGATTTATGGCGAATCTTTGAGTGGGCGATGATATGTGCCCGTTCGGTTTTCCTCTCGTACCCGAGAGAATGTTAGGTCCAATTTATTAAGCACTTGTACAAGTCCGCAATAGACGTGCTTTAATGTCAGCTAAGTTCGCGATTTATTGCCTGGTCGACTGTAAATAAATGTCTTGACAGATTTAATTTCAATACAGCAATATATTCGAGATTAAAAGGTCACTTTTCCATTCATATACTCTGTGATAATCCGTCCTTATTTTTATGTGTCTGTCATAATCGTTATATACATATTCAAATATCACACTCACACTAGTGAGTAGAGAGTAGTTACTACTAAGTAACTGTGATAATATCCATGCAAAAAATTCCAGTAAGGTTGTCTTAAATTTAAACGCTTTAATTTATCGTTCAGAGCTGAATAATTAGAATAGGGTTTAAATCTAGCCTTAAAAGCATCCAACTACGTTTTCATCGCAAATTGAGATTTAAAAGCCACGATTGCTTAGGATTTATCCACTTCTTTTAAAAAGAGCTAACCTAGAAATACCGTATTTCAGACAAATTTAGGTTTGCACTAACCAACCTACTCAATCATTTTTAACAAAGATATGCCCGATATTTTTAAAGCCATCGGAACTATTGCTGTTCTAAGCGTTATGTCCATGTCAGTAATGATTTATTTTAATAATTTAGTGTATTTCTAATGCCTCCTTAGCTTAGCTGCAACTTGTAATATATATTGTGGGTACATCTCAGGATTATGTAGGTAGCTAGATAGGTCAGCAATTTGTTATTTTCATCATTGAAAACAACCGGGACCGGCGGATTAACTTTCCCCCCGAAGCACGTACCGCCCATGAAATTTTGCCACCACCGACCCATCCACATACCGACTGCCGTTGCTTGACTGGGTTGATCACGTACGATTGACGCGAGCTGTAGGGTAATGAGCGCTTCACGGAACACTTACCAGGATGAATAGTCTAGACTATTAAGATATTGATTTGCTTTACATAAATGATCATCGTCTGCTTTTACGATGTCACAAAATTACGAATTGTAATTTTAACAAAATACATCAAAAAACTCAAAAAAGACCAAACGAAACGGGATGAACGTACCTAATAAATAATAATAGCCCTCTCTTCAGACGGGGTTATAGATAAAGATAAACTTTCAGACTTTTCATAGTGATCGAGATTAACACAAAGCATTTAATTAAACTATCCACTGAAGCAGACAAATAAATTCTTACTTAACAAAACTGAGCCAAGCATTCAAGAGGAGGGCAAGCTACTCGTAGCATCCAGCCAGACTTTACAATTTACCTTTTCATTTGCAACGCGCTCTTAACACGGCTACCTGTGCAGGGAAATGATTTCACCACTTAGCAGATTAATCTACGAAGATCCCGTTTGAGGGTACTACATAAAACATCGTATTCAAACTCGTAATGCCGGGTCACCTCTCCTTTGAGGACACTTCTCCAGAATCCAAATCCAATGTAATTTTGAAATAATTTTTAATGAAAATTAAAATTAATCAACAATTTTCAAATAAGATTGTTCTGTCTTTTAATAAGGAAGTACTCTTGATAATTTCTGTAATTATTTTTATTTATTTTGAGTACTTGTACTTGTGTGTATACTTGAGTGGAGTTTTAATTTAGATGGGTAGGTAGCTACAACCCATAGACGTCCCACTGTTGGGCACGGGTCTCTCCTACAGACACAGCTGTGGGAATTGTGGAAGGTCTAGAGCCTAATTAGGTATTTATTTTTTTAGAATAGAATTGACTAGTAATTATATAAAACAAATTACAGCATAATATCTAAAACCTTACATAAAAAATCAACGTTAGAAATAACACACATGTAATAAGTAAGTTCAACTACTTCATAATAGTATGAGTTTTTTTAATTTAACCGGGCATAGTTGGTACAAGTAAATTTGCAACGGCCTTAACATCACGTACGCACATTTATATGTCATTCTATATTCTATTATAGATTGTAATTGATTTTCCGAGCACAGTTTGGGTAAAATTAAGTGGTAACATTTATCTACGAATCTAATAATTGCAAAATAAATGCTCGTGATTGTTGGCAATTGTCACGTAGCGATATTAATGGGGCGTACCGCGTGTGAAAAGGGCTAACAACACGGTGTTGCGTCACGGTTGGAATGACACCAATCTATCTTAATATATATATTTCTCGTGTACGTGTGTATGTCACTGAACTCCTCCTAAACGGCTGGATAGATGTTGATGAAATTTTTTGTGTGTGTTCAAGGGGATTCGAGAATGGTTTAGATTCACAATTTGGTCCACTGGAAAATGTTTTTTGAACACTATTTTTAACCGTCGCTCATTGACGTGAAGTGTCGCGTCACTTTGACATTTCATATGGCAGAACAACGTTTGCGGGGTCAGCTAGTGTTAATGTAAAATTGTGTCTGACCGTACTTTTATTCGCCAAGGAATATCGCCAAAGGACTTTGAAATTTGTTTATGTATTATAAAATAGAAAACGAGCAGTTTCACCCATGACAACTGTGACAGACCTTTAATAATAATTATTATCTCTTTATTTCGTATAAGACCGTCCAATTAGCAAAAGATGTTAAAATGTTTAGTTGGTCAGTTCGTCAGTATTTCGAAAGAAACTGTTAGAAACTGTTAGTCCTTTTAGTTGGCGTTAGTAATAAACCAGTATACGAGTAGGTCAGTAGTCGTTCAACGTCCTATTGAGCAGGGATGTAGGAATAAGTCATATTCAACATCTACATCGAAAGTTGGACGCTTTCAACACAGTTATTTACAATAACCAGACTAATAAATTAGTCTTCTTAGACTGATTAATATAATAAAACTAATTAATCAATAATATTGCTATTATTATCCTCAAAATGAACGAAGTCGCGGACGCAGGTAAGTCGCAGGGAAGCCTGAAATGCTCTATGTAGGTCGAATCATTGCGCTGAATAGAGTCAACCTCCGCCGAATAACCGCGTGACAAAAGCACAGCCGTAATACAATACTACAATATGTACTATATATGTATAATCGTATCTACACAGATTGAATAGTACAGCGAGTGTAAATATATGTAACGTAATGATGTCGCGTTTCCGTCCGTAATAGTGAAAGGAATATTATAATGATACTTAATTTAATAAACAAAGAGTGGAGACCTCGACTCGGATAAAAGAGTATTGACCTCCCTCCGACGAAGTGGACTGATGACCTGAAGAAGACAACGGGAAACCGCTGGATTTAGAGGGCACAGGATCGGGAGGAGTGGTGTTGATTGAGGGAGGCCTATGTCCAGCAGTGGACCTTGAAAGGCTGATGGATGACTGGACACACCAAAACTCCTGTAGGAGGCACTATTTAATCTATGACCTGAGTAGCAATATTTGTCAGCGAAATAAATATTCAACCCGAAAACTGCGTTTCTGCAGTCAGGGTCGCTAACTACCGCGCCAATTATCTTATTCGCTTGCAATAAAAATCAGTTAAATTATTTGGCGTCAGGTCTAAGTATTAATAGGTTTGTCTGCCAGCAAAATAAATATCTACTTGGTCAGAAAGGTTAATTAGGTTTGAGTTTTTATTTCATTTATTTCTGTAACAATAAAATATATTGTTACAGAAACAAATGAAATGAATGAAAAATAAAAATTATACTGTAAAAAAATTTTTTTTTAAAAAGCTTTTATAACTTGACCTTGAAACCTAATCGTGGTCAAAGTTCATTACAAGACTTTACCACAAGTGCAAACACGACTATGATACGATATTCCATCATGAAGTTCCAGTTAATATCTTCCGGCTCCATCATCAGATCAGTTCGACAGTACCATATTATTGCATTGTCATCGGAACCTAATATGTGTGCCAAATTTCAGCTCGATAGCTTCAGTGGAAGTGGGTGAAATATTGATTGCAAGATTCCAGGACATACATACATGAATACATACGAGTGAAGTTAAATAAAAGCTTTTAATAAGGTTTTTTTGTAGTCTTTGTTGTCTATCTAGTCAATTCGGAATTCGCACTTTTTTGAGAATGATGATAAAAAGACATTTTTCCATATAAAGATGATCTTTATAAAATTGATACGATAAAATTCATTTAAGAAAAGTTGGCTAGGCGCCAATCGTAGCAAGAAAAGATTTGTGGTACTTATCTATTTATGTAACCTACTTCAACTTCGTGGTAATGTTAAGTTAGTAAGCTATAAAAATAGACTTTTAATTCATCCCATCGTAAAATACATTCACAAAAAAAAAAGTTCTTCCTCAGGAATTCCTCCCCAGCGTACAATTTGTTGTTAGGACTGTTCAATTTTCTTGATTTGATTCGTAATAAATTTGCGAGCTGAATAATGCGACACAAGGAATCATTTAACGTCCAAGATTGAAGCGAGAACATTTCTGCCCCGACCGGGGATTCAAAATAGGACAGCGTAAGACGACGGAGTCTTCGATCAAAAACATCTGAATATAAAATTGCTCCAAACTAGGTAGGCAAGCTAAATCAATGTGCTAACACATGCCAACACAGCCAACTCTAGTCGTGGCCCACTAAAACCGCTCGTTAGGCACTAAAAAGCTGAATACACCTGATTGTAGGCAACCGGCAATTCTTTCCCCGATAAAGCGCCACAATTGCAGACACATCATGCAATTTCAGATATTTGACTACATTTCGAGCTGCTATGGTATTTTAGGTGTTTCCATGCTAAGATTCATTGCTTTCCCTGAAGGCTTGGTTGGAACAATAAAAAAAAGTAAATCTTTCATAATATCACTACAAACCTATACTAACCAATACTACACTTTGGTTTTCTGTAACCCTTTTGTAGAGGTGATCAGTGTCTGCGATAAGATCTGTCACTATCTTTTTTCAGCGATAGTGAATGATAACGACGCATCTGTCACTATCGTTGAAAAAAGACTCTATGGAGTCTGGTTGAAGGCCATCACAGTGACCAACCTGAAACAATGTGCCTATGAGTCTTCTCTCGACAATACTCGACATAGAACATAGTCAAGGTATGTCACAGTTGTCATGGTTGGACGTAGCTGATAGGTCGAGTCGAATACTCGTGTGACATCTGATAAAAATACACCAATATCACAATATGACATATAATGACAATAGTACCTATCTACTTCATTCCCCTGTCATCTGTACAAAGTATTCTTTAATAGTGCTCAAATCTTATCTCAAATCCGAAGGCTCAACTCAACGTCTGGCTCTACAAAATGTACTACCTATTTAAGAATTTCATTAATATTGTTGACACAAGCGAATAATACTTAAGTTCTTCGCAAACAGAGCTGTGTACCTTTGCAAGTCCTAACAAATAAAACTTGATAATGGAAGTTTAATGGAAATGAACAGCCGAAATACTCGTAACTCTCAATATCAAAATATTTATTGTGTAGTCTCCATTGATCATTTCACAGTGTTTACGTAAACTTGTGAACATGATTGATGTTTTACTTCGTTTATTCGGACCGGGATCTTTTGTGGGTGTTCTTTAAATAAGACGAATAGGATTTTAATTGAACCTGCTCCATGAATGGGTTCACTTAGAGGCCATTCTTAATGGGTACAGCTTTCACTTTTTACCAGATCAAACTATGGCTAGAACGTAATTAGCGTAATTTTCGCTAATTACGTACGTGTATTAATAATGATTGTGTACTTTATTATACGAAAATAAAATGAAGATGAATCTCGTGAAAGACTGGTAGGTAGAGCTTTATCGAACTTCGATACAGGATGTACTCCAAATAACACAGCCTAATTAGTTTCAAGAAGATTTGTTAAAGTATTAAGACCTCATTTCGTAAATTATTAGCAAAGTGAATATGACGTAGGAGAGCAGGTTGGGGTATTTGTTAAGATATTATAAGGTAAGTACCATGCGTATTGATCAATGAATTTTTTAAGGTTAATACTTTTCTACATACCGGTGACGGCTATCGAACTCGCCTCTCACTAGAGCAGTCCGGGTTCGAACCCAAGCGGGACGCACCAATGACTTTTCTTAGTTATGTGAGATTTAAGAAATTAAATGTCACTTGCTGTAACGGTGAAGGAAACATCGTGAGGAAATTCTCGAAGGAATATGAAGTCTGCCAATCCGCACTTGGTCAGCGTGGTGGACTAGACCCGTGCCCAACAGTGGGACAAAGAAAAGGTTGTGGTGGATACTTTTATGGGCCCGTCATTGTGAAATAATACTATCAATGCTACTACCTGTGAAATACATTTGCGCTGGTAATCTATGAATGTTCAAAAATTTGCATAACTTAGTATTTGATTGGTTAAAAGATCTCAATGCGCAATGAGGCCTTATATTGCAAATAGTCAGGATCAAAGCCAAGATGTCATCTGTATTAAGTAAATCTGTATTAAATACATTATATCCCAATGGAAGGAAACGCAGTTATCGTTGACTTCGCTTTGAATTCTGCCAGAACAAATACGTTTAGCAGAACTGAATATCGGTTCACGGGCGAATAAATTGATGAATTATGCCGTTTGCGGGCGTAACTCGCTCTTCTTCGTTTAGTATACTTGTTAATGTCTGTATAACTATTTACATTTAACACTATAGTTTAACATTGTAATTCAGACGAAATACAATTCGCATAATTACATTGGGTACATTACTCTGTGTGTAATTTGACTGATGTCAGAATAGGCTTCATATTTTGGTGTTTTTGCTATTTTAGCACGCTTTAATTAGCAAGGTGCAATTTATGTAACGGAATCTGTAAACGTGATTTTCACCCCTTCAAAACGTCGGATTCAAATTAAACCTTCAAATTAAACTTTGCACACTTATCTGACAATGCAATACCTAATTTTAAAAAAAAATGTAATATTAAAAGTCTACATTTAGTTCGGTTATCTACAAAAGCGTTGCTTTTTTTAAAACGATGTTTTCATTAAGTAATTTACTTAGATTTTATTTTTTAACATTTATTGTGCTTGTGGTTATATAGGGAGATATTCATCATTATCATAAACTCATTACTCTGTACATACATACCAATACCACTAAATAACAGACATAACTATTTTAATGACATAAAATTAGCATCACGATATATCGAATTATTATTTGCTTATCTGTATACAGATAAGCAAATAATAATTTGTTGCCATAGATAATATGCATATTATTATAATAATTATATTATTAATTTAAACAAAAAAAAACACCAAACAAACAAACCCTGCCTTTGTTTACCTTATTTTTTAATCCAATAGTCTAGCATTGAATTTTACTTCGCATTCACGTCAGCTGCAACTGTCAAACCAAATCTCTGCTGGGGCCGAAAATCAAATCACAGATTGCGGATTATACCATCTGACTGGCACCGTGTCGTTTCGGTCTGTGGCACGTCACGTTATTTATTCTGTTTGTTTACAGGCCCGGGACATCTGAGACCGTCTGGCTCAAACAATTGTGGGTGTACATGTTAAATTGATGTATAAATGTTACCACATACACTTAGGGTTTCATCACAATACTACTACGTACCGAGCGCCGTACGAGAATCTTTGAATGTGCAGAACTAATACAGCTCGCTAGGGGAAGGAAGTACCACCGCTACACTACCTTTTACATGTTCTTTTGCTATTCTAGTTGCAATGTAACATCCCCAAGGTACTGGTGCCTTAGTCAGTAGCCTAGTCCGACAAGCTATGCTATGCGTTGAATTGAATAAAAAAACATATTAAAAATTAAAAAATATTTATTCAAGATCTTTCACTTCAGATAAATAAATAAATAACAACAGTGTCGCCTTATAAATGTTCGCAGTGTACACACATGAGTGTACTTTCCCCTTGGAGTGATTAGCCGCATAGTTTAATCAAATTTAATTTCGATTTTCATAAAATAATTTTACGTAGTATTATAAAATTTATAAACAACATTTTAATCGCGCTATTTGCTGCTCTGTCAGGCTTTTTTGCTAAGCTCTAGCTTATATTGTAGCTCAATTAAACTACATCCGTTATTTATTCTGTGCAATATATCGGTTAGCGCGGTAGACTCATTTATATGCAAATCGAACTTGCTTCAATGTGGGTTACAATACGCTACAGCCATACAGGCTAGTCAGTTCGTACTTGCGATTCTGGCTTGTAGGGTAACTTATATTACCGCATCTTCAAGGGCGTTGGGCTGTTTCATGAAACACAACACAAGCATTTCGGTACACATGACCTTAGCATTCAAGACTAATACCTCACTGTATCTCAGTAAACTACTTCTTTTTTTATTGGAAAATACAACTTTATGTTGTGGTATACAGGGTATTAATATTTTGCTGCCATTTTTATTACGTAAATAGAGATTTTTTTCAAAAATACGGAACATTTCGCATGTTTTTAGCATTTTACTTTATTCACATAAAAATTTAAAAAATGGTTGGTGTATGTAAACTTGCGCATACTCGAGGGTTTCTTCTAGAGGTACAAGGTTCAAATCCCGTGCAAAGGGTTAATGGGTTTTTCTATATTGAAATTTACAATAGTAAATGTGAGTCTGGAATTGTACACGGTGTAGGTATGACAATGGGCTCTCCAGAATGGGACATAGGAGCTTACCTGGTGAGATGTGGGGTTATTATACAAACACATCTGCCTACCCCGCCGAGGAATTATAGGCGTGATGTTGTGTTCTAACAAATAACAACACAGCAACCAACCGGAGTTGTTAATTGAGCAGTACCAAAGTTTACATAAAGAAAGAGTTAATTTTCAATCGAATTGCTTGAAACTGCAAAAACACTTAACAATATAAATAATAAATTAGGTATTTGAAAATTCCGGCAAGAGAGGGTTAAAGTTAATAGTCAGAAACATTTTAATTTCGCTCCATTACCTGGGGACCATTAACTCTAATTTGTAATCATTTACTTCTAATAATTTACGAGTGAATGCTTAATCGCCGTAGGTAAATTATGAAACAAGAGTTTTCCGCTGTTGAGCCCATTCCAGGCAAGAGGTAGGCAGAGGTGTGTGTACCCTATGGTCCATAATAAATAAATTTGAATTTGAAATTTGACTCACTTTTCATCGGTTATATAGAATGTTATGTTGATACCCTTAGGCTTGCACTTTCTTTCACCGTTTTAGCTGTCATCTGCTCTGTTGTAACGATTTAATGGAGCTTTTTTTTATTCACATAGTTATTATCATATTTTTTACTTTTACTATCATATTTCTTTTATTTATCCTTAGTGCCTACCACTGGTATTTGAACCCGTAACTTGTCGAATGAATTTCACTACCTAGGTATTCTATTCAGATAGAAAAAAATAGACAATAAACATGCCAGTGTACACTGGCGAACTTCGCCTAAGGCGTGGGCACGGGAACGGATAGCTGTTGCGTACGGTACGGAACACTCCACACCGCTACACAGCGCAGCGTCAGAACGCTAAACTCGCTAATAGAATCGTCTAATGTTGGTTTGCAGGTACCTCAGAAAATCCGGTGTTTATTATTACCGCGCATACTTGACAGAAGCTTCGAAGCCCTCATAGCCCTACGGCACAGTATAGAAAGAGGGTTCGCGTTGATTGTTTTTTTATCGACCGAGGTTAGGCGAGGTATTGCGGATAAACTGTGTTTTTCAATGTGTATTCATAAACATTAAATTATAGAATTCAGAAAAAAATATATGTTATTTTACAGTTTTTGATCTGGAGGCTTTCCTCAGTCGCAGTTTTATCTGAACAGCAATCAAATGTCGTTTTATTTGAGTTAAAACGAGTTTTAGAAAATAATAAGATAATAAGGTAATTTGGTGCTACAAAAAAACAGAATCCCTTCGTCATTTATTTTAATAAGTTTTGAGAATTTATTAATTTATTTTATTTTTATTTATACAACTTTATTTACACCTCTAAAGAGTAATATTATTATTATGCCATAAAATATTAATATTATCAATATTATCTTATTTATCCCTTAAATTGTTATTTTACTCCAAGCATTCCGCATTAACGTCTTCTTGCGGAGGCGTGAGACAAAGGGAAGGAATTGGTCGAAACACCTCGCCTTAATGTCGGTCAGTTAAGACGTGAACGCTAGCGTAAAAATTTTGTGAACACTTCATTGCTTCAAAGGGCACGTTACATCGTCGGTACTGACTGTTGTGATTTGTGAAACAATGTAGAATACCTGAATTTGTGAAGCCTTGTAGAATACCGGACTTGAATAAGTACTGGGTTAGCCACCAATGCGCACTGGAGCTGCGTGGTTCGGTCCAGGCCTGAGTTTGTCAGTCGGGACCTCTGCCGTGTAGTGGGTTTGAATTATAGCCGGTATATAAACTTGGTAAACAGACTCGACATAGAACATTCAACGGCTAACCTGTTCTAGTAAAACCGTAGTCCGGAGTGTATCGAAGAATTATCGATTAGGTTCGGTGTAAGGCCTATTTAATCGACAATGCAATTTAAGATTTAAAGCTATACTCTTGAAGTCTCTTGCATATAAATGTATGGTTCTTGGATATATTTTAAGCATTTAAACATAAATTGGGTATTGTTGTAATATTAAAACTAAAGGCGAAAACTTTCCACCCCTTCTTACGATAATTTCGTGAACGGAGGAGGAGTGTATGAATTTTGGCACAGTTAAAGTTTGTATATATAGTTTGTATATAAGTTTGTATAATAGAAAAGGTGCAGAAAGCTAACATTTTTATCCGACTTCGATGAAATGAGGAGGTTCTATGTACGACTGTATGATTTTTGTAAGTGACATGTATTTTACTCTTAAGCGAATTTGATTTTGCTTGTGTTTTTCACTGTATTCCTAATTTTTAGCTCCATCGTCATCGACGGATTAAAAACCAAGGACCTGTAAACTAAATCTTTCACTTCCTTGTATACCAGGCCGGTCTTTTGGCTAAAGAACACATATAAATCTCTCGAACTGATGAGGGCAGACACGCGGGAAAATCAGGAAAATCTTGGAATAAACACGTATTATTTTTACGACGAGGATAAAAGTCAATAAATGGCAACTCACACTAGTGTTATATCATTCGGATCCCTTTGTATTTATTATACCTACTCATGTGCTTTATTTGGTTTTTCCTAACAAAATCCATCTATGTAAAAATAAAGTGACAAGATTTTTTGGCCGTTTTAAATGAAATGTGAATAGATCTCCTATCTATGCCCAAAAGTGAAATGGAGTGGTTAATCATTTATGAGTTACTTGTAAATGAAAATAAATCGTGATTATGACTTAGCTGCTTCAACCACAAAAATTATTAGTTAGTTATGTAACTAACCTATGTAACCTTATGTAACCTTGTCCGAAGTTCATTGAAAACATAGTACTTAACTACATAGTTAAGTACTATGTTTTCAATGAACTTCGGACAAGGTTTTTTTTTTTCACATTACCGTTTCTTATAGCCTCTAAGCCTGCAAAATCGATTATACTGAATAAATGACTGAACCAACGCACAGAACATATTAATAATATATCGAAACATTCTCAATTTAAAATTGTAATATTGTTACGAGTGTGTTGGCAGTAGGATGAGAGAATTGGGATTGGAACTCATCGATTGTAAAAACCGGATGGAAAAGCTGATTGCATTAATGCCATACATATCAAATAAAATTATTTTAATATCAGCTGTTGCTATAAACCATTGTATTGCGCGGAATATTTTCAAAGCATCCAAAGCTTGATTGTTGTACAATTTATGCCGTGTGATAATTGTTTTTAAGACAATTGTATTCCGGTAGGAAAAGTGAGGTTTCCGGTTACACTACTTTAGGCGACCATCTTTGTCATCAAGGATAGCAACGCATCTGTAAGAGACTAAGAACGAGATTCTTATTTATCAAGTTCACTGAACTATTACTAACACCTTACTCTATGCTAACACTAACTAACAGGACAGTACTAACAGTAACTGTCAAAAAGTCCCTGCCCTTGCATCAACTAAGGAATTGACCACACCAACTAATGTTCATTACTAAACCTATATTAGGTACTAGACCAACCATTAACCATCCTAGTCCGTAATATTTAAGTCTTGTTCACAGTCTGTCACTATTATCATGGGAAGCGGATAGGTGGTGCTGCAAGTTCGATGCTATCTTTTATCTATAAAAAAGAGGTGCAAAATTAATTTTAACACATAACAGGAGAGGAAAGGTCTATGTCTAGCAGTGAACTACTAGAGGCTTATGATGATGATGATGACATAATAACATAGGAAGGGAACAGGTTATCTAGTCCTTCATTATACTGAAACTTACCTACTCCGTTATCCCCAACAGCATTTTGTAATTCCGTCGCGTCAATAATTTCTATTCGCAACTAGGAAGCTCGTAACTTCACTGCGGAACCGGTCGATGGTAATCCGAACGTCGAATTAGTTTGTATTTGCTTTTCTATTGTTCCCGGATAGTCATAGTTAGCCGGTGGCGATTGTAAGCTGAACTAAACATCTAACAAATATTTACTATATTTTATTGGTGTATCGTTCTGTTCATGAACGATAATGCCGCCGATAGTGCCGACATAACTTGCAATCGTTGGTATATTGATACGTGGTAAATGTTAAATAGAAGCGCTTGTTGCGTCGAGACATCCATTTAACTATCCATCCTTCGAAGTTTACTGCTGGACATAGGCCTCTCTCAATCGGTGCCACTCTTCCCAGTCTTTTGAATCCATCGGTTACCCGCTGACTTCTTCAGGTCAGTCCACATAGTTTGAGGGCGGCCTGTGCGTTTCCCGAGTCTTGGTCTCCACTCGAGAACGTTTCTTATGGCTCCAGACGATCAATCGATCAATAGTGACCTATCTGATCACGGTCGACATTTAGGTGAGTGACCGCCAGTGGCAAATTTTTCTGACCGCTTCCATACGGATACCTACGGATACGGACGGATACCTACGGATACACGGATACCTACGGATACGGACCTCCATATGGAGAGCACGTTGAGCCGTCGTCCTGGTTGTTTTTTTAATCATAACAGTCGTTAAGCTATTTTGGAGGCCAACAAAGTTCCGACCATCAGATACCACTAATCCCTCCGCCAATCTCCAATGGAGCAGCGTGGAACTGGATCTAGACCTTCTCAGCTTAATGAAAAGACCTATGCATTAGTGTCAGTACTAAATACTTTTCGCCTTTTACGTGAATTTGAGGTATCATCAGCACATTTACGGTAGGAAAAGCGATAACGTCTTCAATTATCTTTACTGCCACTTTTCCCGCCATCGTAACATCGGGAGCTGCGTTATATTTAACGGGCCTCAGGAGAAATGCTGATGAAAATCAAATGTTTTATTATACCTCTGTATGATCTATTACGGTAGAAAAAGCTATATCTGCAACATATAGGCGAACGAATAATTTATTTTCGTAAAAAATTTACAGAAACCTATGTTTCAAACTGAGCCTTTAAAACCTCTACAAACCGCGAGTGAACTGTTTATATAGTAACTACACTAAATAAATTATTCGTACCATGCCTAAACCCTCTCTAAACACTTTATTATACCTTAAGCCCTAAACCAATAGATAAAATCATAAAATTACCATAAATTAACTTACCTTTAGCTCCACGTTTTCTTATAAATAAGTAGGTAAGATTTCGAGGTTTCGTAATTTTCCATCAGTGCGATATTTTGTGTAGGCTAGGTAATCTTCAATCTCGGGTACAATCACAGCGAACTCGACTCGCAAAGGATTACGTGAAATTTAAGTAGCATCATGATTTAGTACGTGGTTAGGCGTCACACCCTACAAAGTTTTATGTTACGCGGGCACAGATAATGCGCCTTAACCGTAATCCTAATTAATTAGTGGACGGGATGTGGTCTCAGACATTACACAAACTCAATACAAATTCAACGGCTCTGCCACAGAAATATAGTCCTTAATTATATAGTTTAAGGCTGCAAATTACCCATAGTGTGGGATCACTCGCCATCTAGCCAACTTTGAAATCGCTTGTCCTACCTAAACATTAAACGTCAACTTTAGGCCCATAAAGTCGTGTAAGTTAGGTAAAGTCACAAATAGAGCATGTTTCAATTGACTTAGCTCGGCTGATTGTGGGAAATACGAAACTCTACGCCAGAGTGGTACGAATAAAGTTCAACTTTCATTAATTTAACTTTTAGAGAGTGTAATTGTTTGACAGTTAGTGAACAAGTTGAAAATTTAAGATTTCATTTATTTTCATCATTTATCCGTAATCGTTTAATTTTAGACGCTTGCGCTATGGTTTAATAATTTGTTTTCTAATTAAGTCAATTTATGATCGTAATAATTTCATTAAAATGTACTCAATACTCAGCAGTAAAAGCCCGATTTGGCTTCTCATTTAATAAGAACTTTAAGATACTAGATTGTGTGAGAAAGCGCTGAATCAAGTTAGTAAACGAATTTATTATTACGAACGGTCGCCTAGTATCCTAGGTTTCTAATTAATCATAGAACCAATGCAATGCAAAAGCAAAAGAAAGCTGCTCTTAAAGGTACCACAGTTGTTGTCTCCGAATTCTTGACCAGGCAGCGGCAATCACTTTTACTAGCTGCTCGCAGGCTTATGGGGGTCCGTAATTGCTGGACGTCGAATGGAAACGTTATAGTCAGATCAGAGGACGGAAGGCGCGTTCGTATAACTTCTGAAGAGGAGCTTAGTCAACTAGCCGCTGCCCCGGGTACAGCTGAAGCCAGGCAAAGCAGTCACTCGCCCTCCCCTATGCCCGTAGCAGTAGTAGCAGCAGCCCCCGACCCCGATGTTCCTCCCAAAGGAAAGAGAAACACACGACGGAAGTAATTTACTAACTATTACGCACGCAACTGTATTGTACTCAATTCTCTTTCATTGTTGGTTCACCTATATCAAGTTACTTTCAGTTTATATAAACTTTAAGCTGACAACATCTCCTAAACTTATTGATTTGATACTAACTTAGCTTGTTTACTTAATTTTAGTTAGGGTATGGTTATTTTTTTTCTCTTTTAGCCTTGATGCGCAACATGTGGGTACTTTTCATTTATTTTTAACTTTCTTGTTATTAATCTGTAAACTGACCATTGATGTATAATAGTGTGAACGTGCATCGAGGCAGAGTGCAACTGTGCCCTCAACACCTTTGTAAGGGCCATCACATATAATATCCACCCATTGTAGTACTATTAATTTATGCACTACATAATTATTTTGCATTTAAATTCTATTCAACAATAGGGCTTCTACTGTTATATTGTTTTGTGTTGTGTTGTGCATTTAAGTACATGGTTATATAATTATTTTGTTTTGTACCTTTACCGTCGAATCTATACTGTTTTGGTGTTACCAACAAATTTTCTATCTCTTTCTGTTCTGGGCTATGTTTTGTAAACTTTGTAACTGTTTTTTTTTTTGTTGTATAGGAGTCTTTCGTAAGACTTCATCTATGTAACATTCTATGCTGTGGTTAACCGGCGGGATTGGCAGAAGTATTATACACCTCTTTAGCAAGCGTGAGTTTGCGTGTATACTTCTATATACATTACAAATCATATATTTTTTGCTATCTGCCATCCTTCCCCTTATTACTTATTTGTATAAAGTATATACAATATTCATATATATTTATACCATTATATATAATTAAACCTACATTTTATGTACCTATATAATGTCTGATGACTCATTTTTCTCTGCACGTGATTCATCTACAAGTTATGATTCTTTTGATGATCCGGAAACATTAGGCAACTTACTTAACGATGCTCTTAAACTATCTCCTAACACTTTTAACGTTTGTCACCTGAATGCACAGAGCATTCCCTCACACTTTTTTGATCTATTAGATACCTTCACGCTTTCCGCTCAAACTGTACATGCTGTACTGGTCTCGGAATCCTGGCTAAAACCTGCTCTCTCAAGTTACTGCTACTGCTTGCCCGGTTATGTACTTATCAGGAATGATAGGGTTAATAAGGGGGGAGGAGGAGTTGCAATCTACTTACGTAATGGTATTTCTCACACAGTTATTGCAGCTTCACCCTCGGATTACTCCGGCTCTGCTGAATACTTATTTCTGGAACTACAGGTGGGGCGTTCCAAGATCGTTCTTGGTGTGTTATACTGCCCTCCTTCCTCGAATTACTTCTCCAGCCTGGAATCTGTCTTAGAGACGATCTGTGCGGATTACACACATCACATAATCATGGGTGACTTCAATACTGACCTTCTCAAAACTTCGCCTTATAGCAATAAACTTCGTAGCATCCTGGCATCTGTTAACTTAACCTTATTACCCTGTTCCCCCACTCATCACAATACTCATTTTCCTGATTCCTGGTTGGACCTTATTATCACCTCCTCACCTCATCTAGTTGCCAATCATGGTCAGTTGTGTGCTCCGGGTTTTTCGCACCACGATTTAATTTACCTTGCGCTAAAACTGAAGCCTGTTAAAGAAAAACCCAAGCTTATCAAAATGCGTAGTCTTGCTAAAATAAATTCGGATGCTCTCCTGAAGGACGCATCCTCTATAGACTTTTCTCCGGTGTTCTGTGCTTCTACAATTGATGACAAAGTGTCAGTTTTTAACAATACTATTCTGAATTTATTTGATGTGCATGCACCGGTGAAAACTGTTAAAGTAAAACGGCCCCCAGCCCCATGGATCACACGTGGGATTCGTATGGCAATGACGCGTCGTGACAGGGCCTTTAGAAAGTTTAAGCGAGACAGATGTAGTGAGACTTGGAATCTATATAAAATGGCTCGCAATCGATGTAACCAAATGGTAAGAGCAGCTAAACGTCGTTTCTTCTATGACAGTGTTACGAAATCTTCGCCGGCTGAAATTTGGAAGTTCCTCCACTCTATTGGTATCGGTAAGCAGCCTAAGCTTAACGATGATCTCCGCTTTCCACTCAATGACTTTAACGTTTACTTTTCTACTACTTCCGCTCTGTCCCCTGCTGTCAAGTCTCTTACTATTTCCTCTATAAATTCCTTGCCCAAACTTAATCATGATCCTTTCTTTTTTGCTGTTGTGTCTGAAAGTGATGTCCGTAAGACATTCTTTGCTATCAAATCGAAAGCAGTAGGTTGCGACGCGGTAAGTCGTGCTATGGTTATGACTGTGCTTGAACATGTTATCTCAGTATTTACTCACATACTTAATTTTTCTCTGTCGTCTGGAAACTTTCCTACTTTATGGCGAGATGCCTTTATTATCCCCTTACCCAAAATTTCCAAACCCATGCAACTCAGTAATTATAGACCCATTTCTATCTTACCTTTTTTATCAAAATTATTAGAATCAGTTGTTCACCGTCAAGTTTCAGACTTCATTTTTAAAAATAACATCATCTCTGAGTTTCAATCGGGTTTTCGTCCTGGGCATAGCACCACCACCGCTCTGCTTAAGGTCACTGACGATATTAGGGACGGCATGGAGAATAGAAAGGTCACTCTACTTGTGCTTATTGATTTCTCAAACGCATTTAACATGGTCGATCACGATATACTCCTTGCCTTGCTCGAACACTATAACTTCTCCCTTCCCTCCCTTAATTGGTTTTCCACTTACCTTAGAAGTCGTAGACAAGCTATTCGTCACGGTCCTAACACATCAGACTGGTGTCAACTTGGGTCGGGCGTGCCTCAAGGTGGGATCCTGTCCCCACTTTTGTTTTCTCTTTATATTAACTCTATTACGTCCATACTTAGCTGCTCTTACCATCTGTACGCCGACGATCTTCAAATTTATACTCAAGTGGAGGCCTTAGAAATTGATACGGCAATTAATAAAATTAATCAAGACTTGCGGTCTATCCATACTTGGTCCTGTCAATTTGGTGTAAGTGTGAATCCCAATAAATGTCAGGCGATAATATTGGGCAGTTCACGACAGCTGTATAAACTTAACTTGTGCTCGTTGAAGCCAGTCACATTAAACAATATTACTATACCTTACTCACCTTGGGTCAAAAACCTCGGTCTTTACGTTGATGCTTCGTTCTCCTGGTCGGTCCAAATACAGATGATTAGCAGTTCTGTCATTTCAAAGCTAAATGCCTTGAACCGTCTAAGGAACTTCTTACCGGTCAAAGTTAAGTTGAGTCTGGTACAAACTCTAATTCTTCCCATCATTGATTATGCTGATGTGTGTTATCCGGACCTTAATGAAGATCTTCTTAACAAACTCGAACGACTTGTTAACAACTGTATTCGGTTTATCTCCTGTCTTCGCAAATATGATCATATTTCTACTTTCCGCTCTCAGCTTAACCTCCTTCCTATCCGTCAGCGCAGGCAAGCAAGAATACTTTCTACACTTTTCACCTTATTGTATGACTGTTCAGCACCAGATTATCTTAAACGTAAGTTCCAGTTCCGGTGTGATACTCACAGTAGACAGCTTCGTTCTTCTGAGACCCTTGCTCTCTCAACACAAATTCGTTATCGAACCGGCTTTACTTACTACTCTTTTGCTGTCGCAGCTGTACGACTTTGGAACGCCCTACCTATTGCTTTGAGGCAGTCCTCTAGTAAGTACACTTTTAAGAAAAATGTGAGGATCCACTATTTAACATCTGGTCTGGAGTGTTAGGAGACTCCCTTTCTTCGTTTCTTCATGTAGGTATATCTTATATTATATTTATTTACTTCTATTTATGTATTCACAGTATTATATTATATATTTGATTATATTATATATTATTTTATATTACATATACATATGTATATATATTTTTTTTTATATATTATACTATACATTTGTTATCCTTATTATTTTTGTAATAATCTATGTCGTAATTGATTTTTTTTTTTTCTCTTCTTTTTGGTTTAAATTATTTTGTTTTTAATGTTTTTTTTTTTTTCCCCTATTCCTTGATTAGAATACCGCCTTCGCTGTACTATGACTGCCCAAAGGTTGACTGGCACAGAATGCTTTAAGCATTAAGTCCGCCTTTTGTCCCTATTTTTTTTTTAGGTACAATAAAGATTCAATAAATAAATAAATAAATAAATGCAACCAATTTTAGTTTCTCAAAATTAACATAAGCATGCCATCATAGGCCTAAATGCGACCAACTCATCAAAACTTGGTCCCCCGTTCAATAACCCAAATCGAAGATCTCCCCATTGCCGAAAAGCATATTTCCTGGGAATATTGACTTGAACCCCCTACGGCAAGCACGGTAGAGGATTGCCAATAGGCAATAAATGCGATCACCAATAAAAGTTTTTATTACCGCATGCGCCGCTCGCAAGGAATAATTGCGGTATCACAAATATGCAATTAGACGATAAAACATCGGAATGAGTACCCGGAACTGTGGCTTTATTGTGATCTCGGGTAAAAACAAAGACTCGATAATTACAGATCGTGAAAGCATGTTGCATACACCATGATGGATACGTATTATGTGCGTCAATAAATGTTTAAATTGAGAACGACGTCGGCATTTTATTAGAAGTTTACATTTTATTAGATATGGAATTGTTTTCGCCCGCCACATTTTCCTCGAGATTCCGCCTATTAAGTCCGCCCTTTATGAAACCCTAGAATTTAGGTCTAACAAGGAACTATATTGAGCCTAGGTGAGGTGAAAAGACCAGCACATGGGTGACAAACACTTGAAATTTAAAAAATACTAATGTATGTCTGGATGTTTGTTACTCAATCACGCATTAACCATAAAACGGATTTAGATGAAACTTGGCACATAGGTAGACGATAACCTATATGCACATAAGATACTTTACTATTTTACCATTAACAGATGGCGCTGACAATAATTCATAACTTGATTACATTTTTTTCGAAGCTGCCATTTCTTTGCCAAATACTACGTCAGTAATACGACATCGTTGTTGATTGCTAACCGAAACTGTAGTATTAAAACAGAAATGACTACGTTAAGAGATATTTCCCAATGTAATGTGGTTAAAAAGTAGGTACGAACGTATCGTACATATCTTTTTAATACAATATATTGCGTTTTCCAAATTCACTCCTTTAAAGTCTGAACAGGAATTGCGATTTATAGTTTGTGGTCCATTACATTGTTGTATAACTATAAGATATGTTTCCGGGGTCATTGCACTCGGCCAGACGAACCCGCCCACGCTTCATAAATGTGGCTAGGTACATGACTACTACTGCATTGTTTCTGTTTAAAAAACTTCCAGTTAAAAATAAATATATCGGTATCGGCTTATGTAGCACTGCAGAACGAGTGTTTCATAAGTGAGCACTAATCACCATGCTGCTCCAGTGTGAAGGGATCCATTGAATTACCACCAAGAGGTATCTCTAAAAGTAAGAATCTCGATAAGTAAGATATACGATCATAATTTTTTTGCTGCCACCAAACTGTATAAACTGTTAATGTCTGTTGATTTCTTGTTTCTCACAAACATTTTTGCAACATTGCAGGAATGGCGGTTCAATTTAATATGCGGTGCCTGCGTCTAATTTACATTGACACTCTTTTTATATTAATTTTAAGTCAAATTTATTTTCGTTGCACATTTTATTAATCTACCGCCGGTTTACAAAGTTGATGTTTTCGAGAATAACATGGCATAGTTACTCTTTTCAAAATGTACAATCTAATAATTTGATACAGTTAATTGAGCTTAAAGTGGAACTGGAGACTTCACCAGGAGTATTTATCGTTTAAGTAGTCATTTATTTCATAGAATGCTTTATCAAGGTGGTTTTGTTTAATGTAAAATTTAAATTTATACTCATAGAGACAACTAATATATTCAGGTAATAGATTGCAGAAGCAAACGCAGTTCCTCTTTGATACTTTACTTAGTCTAGCACTAGTCAGATAAATAGGAGTCAGAGACGGGTGGCCCGTGTTGGGCGAATAAAAATTCAAATATGAAACCTCAGTCTCAAACATAAAAAATATCGTAACAGATGAAAACCTTAGAACAGTATAAAAACTTAATAAACATTTTATTTCAGCTTTGAAACATTCTGAAATAATGTCCGATAAAAATGGTAAAGCGAATGAATGGTCTTCTCGTTTAAGGCTTTACGATTGAAGTTACGAGTAGCGAAGTTTATGAATCATTTCAATAAATAGGCACAATTTGGGCAATGACTCATTACTTTGATAATGACTGTACCATGTTACGAAATTGATTTTGCCGGTGGCTGAGCTGTTTTAAATCTTAATGTAAGGGTATATGACGTATGTTTGGAGCATGCTATGGTTTAGGGTTTAAAAACCTATGGGGATGCATGTGGTCGTGTTTGTGAGCGTCACGCAATCGCTGGCAACAGGCAGGCATAGTTACCCGTCCTTGTGACAAATAAGTAAAATCCCTCGGAAAAACGATCGGTGTCCCTATCTAAAACATAACAATAGAAAGAGAAGGCACGCAGCTGTTTTGACAACAGCTGAGGTAAAGTTGAAAATATAGACAATATAGGAACATCGGTACTTACCTTTATCGATTCCAATATGAACAGTATTGCTGCCATAAAACTTGCGGTTTTTATGAGAAAATGCCACTCGTACTATGAAGATACATATTTTATAAGCCACTTTGCAAGTTTGGATCATAAATACGATGGCACATCGAAAGTTTTAAAAGTAATTTAAAGTTTTTACTTGTGTTCCGGATAGTCAAGACATTTTAATATTCTGAACAGTTAATAACTGATTGAATACGGAATCATCCTTGACCTCTATTATAATAGAGAAACTCTTTCTCTAACTACGTGAATGGGTCCCCCTGATAACTAGCGGCTGTGGTCATATACGAAGGTAGTAGATATATAAATATTTTATTATTATTTTTTTATCGATAAAATTTAGTTCCAATTTAAATTAAAATTAGTAGTGTTTTAAAAGTACAAATTAAATTCCTAGTAATTTTTATTTCATACGATAGTTAACACAAGAAATTCCCCTACAGTATAGTTTAGTTAGATGCATTCAAATTCCAGATTTCCTCTAATATTCTCTGACGATGCTGAGATGCAATGATGGCAACACCGAAAAGCTTTTTCATTCCCAAGTGGACGTCATAAGATGAACGCGCCGCATTTTGCTAAACCGACGATATTCGCCTTTACCTTTACTTGTAAAAATGATATTTATAATAGACCAATGGACGCCCGCAGCTTCGTTCGTGTGGAAGTAGACATAACAATAGTTTCGTTTACACCTAGTAATATTATATAGCCTATGTCACTCTGTGAAGCTGCAGCTTTCTAATGGTGAAAGATTTTTTTTTCCAGAATTTCGGTCGAATAGACGAGAAAATTAAAAAATCGCGTAACTCCGAATTCGCGTAAGTCGAGGTAGCGTAAGTCGGGGTATTACTGTATTGTTCGACTACCCAGCGTGTCTCCGCTTGGTGCGGGGGGTCGCAGATAGATGTCGCCGGCTGCCTGGCCGCCTGGCCGCGCGCCAGCGCACACGACATCATCTATTGTAATAACAGGGATAGCGACACCCGCTTAATTTAATTGAAACTACATTCATTGCCAACTTTTGAGAGCATTATATATCTGAAGCGAGGTTTATGAAGGTAAACATGGACTATAGCAATGTGCACTTGGAAATTTTAGCGTAACTTATCTATATACATATTTAAACTCTATATAAAACTAACGAGTCCGAGTCAGTTAATTGAATAAATTTTTAAAAAGAACGATCGACGGAATTTTAAATAGTCAATACAGATTCAGAAAAGGTATTGTTTTCAAATATGTATACTATACATCGGGATGATGCTACACTTCGGGATGTACGAGTATATTTGTTACGTCGGGTAACAAATATACTATATATACAAAAGCGTGTTTTTTAGTTTTTTAATTGTTATTCTTAGATATATATTATTGCTTCTAAGAAGTTTTAGTCTGAAAGTGGAAAAGTAACATATTGGTAGTACTCTAGCCAAAACATATTCGAAAATACTCCAATATTCATTCAAGATTCAATATCTCCGAAACTATTCAGTATCATTTCTTCTATTTCACTTTATAGACGTGCAATATGTGAATACTCGTAAGCTGCAGAGCGGTGACTACTGCTGACTACTCATCATAATAAAGATTGCTACTTCCATTCCATAAAAAGTGCATTGCAATCTACGTAATGTTACACATACATATTCTGGAAGCGGTATCGTTCCATAGGTGCTTATTTGCAATAAACTTTCATATAACTTGGATGTGGAATTTAGAACGATACGTGTTACACAAATGGAGGTACTTGTTCATTGTTTAGCTTTAAACATATTATGTGGGTAGTAGTAAATTAACGGATACTATCCATGCCAGCATCTTCTTTTGCCTTATTCTAGACGTTTGGATTCATTTTTTGATTTTACTACTTTTACCTACTTTTTTCTTAAGTTGTTGATGGAAATTTGCAAGATTTCTGCATGCCAAAAATGATAAATGAATTGAGTACCTACTTGTGTAGGAGGTCAGATTAATATCCAGAGCCTGATATTCCTATGAGACAGACTTCACATCCCTTTGAGAACATTATGGATTTGAACCCGGACTGCTCGAATGACAGCGAGTTCGATAACCATCGCTGTTACCGCTGTCTAACCGTAGCTTATATTTCTAGCTTACCTATACAACCAGAGAATTCTCTTCGATTTTTGTACCTAATATTTGAAATTCAACCTCTCCGACGGCACGAGCCAGTAATAAGTACAATGGAGTCACTCAGCGTCCGTTTCAATATGGATACCCGGCGTCACAGCTGCTGAGTAATCGGCGTAGTTAAGAATTAGCAAGTTGAAATGGCAGTGGGCGTCCACATCTGCCAGCGACCGTTACAGCCATAGACTAAAGTAATTCGTTTACGACACTGCGTAGGCATTGGTACAGAACTGGTACAAAGAGGGTTAGCAAGAGGGACGCGGCCTTCTTTTGGTTTACACACTTCAGCCAGTTAACTAAGCGATAGATAACTATGGCATGCGTTGTCGGTATGCGGATGAAACCCACCGCAAGTGGCAAAAATTCATTTCAAATCTGTCCCAGTTGTTTTCAATTACAAAGCACAATTTATTGCTTGTCGAAGGCCTTCTAGTGGCTGGAAACATTCGACACTGACACACGTCATTGTGGTCGGTTACGCAACATTAAGCATATCAAAAATGTAGCACGTACAACAGTTGCACGTGCGCACAACTTCTTACCCTCGTTGTTTTTTATAAGTTCGTACTAATAATGTTGTATAATCGCATCGATTAAATCGCATAATTTCACTCGAACTACACAGAGTTCGTTTGATTGTTAATTATAACGTAATCTGTACTTCCTAGTGAAGTACATATTGTGAGTTTATTAAAAAGAGAAAATTAAAAAAAAAAACTAAAAATATACCAACTGTATTAAGTGTGGTATCGTTGAATAGGTATTAAAAATCATTTTTAAGATTCCTTCTATCACTTTCACTTCAAATAACAGTTCAGGATATACAAAGATTTAAAGTTGTTTTAAAGTCATTCTCGCTAATTTTCTTACTTAGGTATATAATTTGTTTTGCAGTTGGATTTTTTTAAAGTTTAAATCATGCAAATTGTTTCATAATTTTAAAACTTATCACATCTCTCATTGTTTGCTACCACAAGAAAGCAAATGGTAGCTTTCTTGTGGTAGCTTAGCTTGTGGTAGTTTAGTAAAGTGGCCAAGTACGCTCTAATTATCTGCTGGAATAGAACCCTCGTGTGCATGCAAGTAGACTCGCATCCGTGCGGAAAAGGGAAAGCAATAATTATAGCTCACAGTGTAATGCGGGTAATGATATGTTGCTACGATAATAATGAATCAAAGATGCAAGCTACTTTATATGAAATGCAGTGTCGTGGTGAATACGCTCCAATTTCCCTGTGACGGAACGAGGTCTCTACACACTGGTAGAGATCTCTTTCCATCCTAGTAATAACATTCCGCTACTTACAGTACTTACACTTTACATACTTACATATATGGATTTTCTTACTGAACTTAGTCCGCCGATAGCTACAAATGCTACAATCCATGTTGGAGCTTGTTAGTACATCTCACTGCATAAAAACATTGTGTAGTCTAGTAGTAGTAGTACATTATTTTCATTCTCTAGGGTACAGCCAGCGTTCGCAATGTTAGCGCAAAAAAATGTGTTTATTTACGACATCACATTAGAAACCTCTAAAATGTTCAGTGCTTCTCTACTATATTATGCATGTTATATTATAAAAACCTTCCCCTTGAATCATTCTATTAAAAAATCCGTTGCGTAGTTTTAAAGATCTAAGCATTCATAGGGACAGACAGACAGCGGGAAGCGACTTTGTTTTATAACATGTAGTGATAATCTGGAGACTCAGGCGGTCTAAGAATATTTTTATCGGATTATATTTGAAGTGGACGGACCCAATTGTTCTACAGTTGAGATCAATTCCAAAGACAGCAGGGAACCATTTGTTATAGTTGGTGTCGCCAACCTGTATTTTATCAAATGCTTCCATTGTTACACTGAGTATAACAATCATAGCCACACAAAAACATTGATTAATATTGCTATTTAGCCAGGAGCGAGGAGTTTGGTATTGGATTTGGTGTCTGGTCTGAAACCTAGTTATACCTAAGTAGGCTGTTAAGCTTGTAGGTATAGCGCCTTTCAAGATTATTTGTGGATCTCTTCCATTGAAATAGAAATCTTTATTTGCATAAATGTGGATTGGTTACTTAGGTGGTATAGGCATGCAATTTGCATGCCAATTTGGTTTGCATTTTACATTTTCAAATACAACTGGAGAGCTCTGACACATCTTTTCTGGGCTAAAAAAAGTCGGTTGGTTTGAAAGAAGCATCACCATAATAGTAGGTGATACCTTACACTCTGCGACGGGCCCGTGGGCGCAATCGGTAGTGACCCTGCCTGTTACGCCAGGGGTCGTGGGTTCGAATCCCACTCAGTACAATTGAAGACAAGGTGAGTATTATTGAGTACTATTTAAGTATTTATATTTTGTTTATTTATTTATTTACTCAACGATATGACCATGATATTAAATAAATCTTTGTCTATAGACTAAAGTTATAGGATTATATCCCATCCAACTCGGTTGTATGTTTTGTAAGCCCGCAAGCACTACCCCAATTAAAGTTCTTATAGATGTAATACGAAGAAGATTCCATCAATGCGTTGTTACCGGGTAGTGAGTACCTGTTTTGCTGTCGGTTGTTATGTAACTGCACGTTGTGTGGTCGGATGTCACAATATTTTGTTCTCAAAAGATATTGTTATGAAAGAGATGCTTGTTATGATCCCTCGCTACAATATGACGAGCACGATTGTATAAGTCTACGTTAATTAATTGTTCAATATCATTTTCAACACAATCACAATTTGTAATAAATTAATTATGTATTTATTAGTTCTTTAAAAGCTTTTATTTAACTTCACTCGTGTGTATGTATGTCCTGGAATCTTGCAATCAATATTAACCCACTTCCACTGAAGCTATCGAGCTGAAATTCGGCACACATATTTGGTTCCGATGACAATGCACGAAAAAAAATAAAAAAGTTATAAAAAGCTTTTTTTTAATATATTTTGTAATAATTCAATTTTTGTACGCCTACTACCTACTATTGGCACCTTTAGTAAAAAAACTTCACGCTTTCGTTGGTGAAATGTATTATGATACGCTATACTGTAGTATTAGTAACTGGACGGCTACTTGCACTGACAACTGTTACTAACCTATTATACCTCATACTAATAAAATAAAATAAAAATAAACATAAACACGTTCATACTTATATAATTCAGTATTTTGTTCGTAATTAAGCTAAGTTAGTTAGATACAAATAACTCAAATATTTTCAAATACATATATATGAGTATTTACCTGAATTTACAGTGTAAATATTTTCTATTTCTAAGTAGCGAAAAAAAACAACCAGAGTAAACCAAAGTAACCAGTTGACTAAATATAGCAGAAACGATTGGCTGGCATTACTTATATGCTTGACGAACGGCAATCGGTTTCAATAACACAGAGAGTGTTAAAACAACTCGTATAATTAACAATGACATTATAAAAGAGCGTTGTAGAAGCAAGTCCTCGTCTCAAGTAACGAGAGCAGTCTAACTCACACAAAGACAGTCAATTAACGCCCCTTTATCTCAGAACGGTCGATTTAATTTCACGTGTCTACTCAAGTGACTAAATTAGTATTCCAGATCGTAACACTAATTGGTTGACGGGCCCTGCTGATTCAGTTTACTTTTAAACGTTTCAAGACTAATTGCCTGGGTAAAATTGCTTTGGAATCAAAAATTCAATAAATTGAAATGGACATTCTTCGAGCATTCGGACGTTTAAAATTGAAAGTACCAAGGTTGTAGACGATGATAGCATAGCCCAGTGACTAGGAATTCTCACTCGAGAGGTCCGTTCAAACCTCACGCAATGAGACGGAATGCTTCGCGTAAGTGAAAGAAACATCGTGAGGAAACCAAAATGCATTAGAGTTCTGTGTAATGTTCTCGAAGGTAATTCGCTGCGACCCATAGACGTCCCACTGCTGGGCACGGGTCTCCCCCACAGACGCAGCTGCGGGAGGTCTAGAGCATACTCCACCACGCTGCTCCAATGCGGATTGGTGGAGGGGTTAGTGGCCAACCCAGTGTCGAAGCAGTGAATAAAGACCCCTTGGTGGTGTTGTTGGACGTGATGTCCTACAACACGGATGACGACATCACCAAGGCGGTTAAAAACCAGAATTCGCACATCTTGGGCGGACTCGAGGCGGAGGAGGTGAGAATATCAGTTAAATACAGGAAACGAGCAAGGAGCCCACACGAGAACCATGTGGTGCTCCAAGTTTCTCCCCCAGTGTGGCAGCGACTGACCGGGGCCGGCCGTGTGCACGTGGACCTGCAGAGGGTTCGTGTATTCGACCAGAGTCCACTAATCCAATGCACCAAGTGCCTCGGCTTCGGCCACGGTAAGAAGCTGTGCACGGAGGAGGAGAACAAATGCTCATACTGTAGCGCCCCCCACCATCTGCGGGCGGAGTGTCCCTTACGCCAGGCCGAGGGGCCACCCAGATGTAGTAACTGCAGCATCGCGAAACTCCCGAAGGTAGACCATGACGCGTTCAGCCCCGCGTGTCCAATAAGGAGGCGGTGGGACGCGATAGCACGGTCCACGGTAGCCTATAGCTAGGGCATCGCCATCCACCTATAAAACACTCATAAATAACCATAGATACAACAGTAATAGAAGACCAACATACCTTACTATAAATAAATTACAAGTAAAATAATATATATGTATGTACACAAATATCTTATGAGTATATAAAATAATTATATTTAAATATCTAATATATACTAATATTATATATATATAGCAAGTGTATTGTATATGTAATTACAGGATAAAATGGAGAGAAGAAAAGTAATAGATAGTAGCTACAAATGTATATAATAATAGTTATATGTAATATAACAAAGATTATATATTAAAGTTGTAGAGGACTGAGTATAAAGTTGGATTAATTATAGGAAAATATGTATTAATAAATAGTATTGTATATGTATATAAACTAAAATATTGGAGCTAGTAATATAACTCGTTGGTAATGACGACCAGCAAGTCATATTAAACATTAGTATATATATTATAATATGTCATAAAGTATATGTCATACTGTAAATGATATAATATTAGTTATAAAATAATTAGGAAATATAATGTATTATAATAATATAGCAAATGTATGTATTGTATGAAGAACGATTGTAAACAAGAGCCAGCTATAGATAACATAATAGCATTATAGTGATATAATACAGATTATGTTAACCCTATGAATGTAGAACAAAGAAGGAATTATTAAAATGTATATGTATAGTAAAACAAACATTGTATTAATCATAAGTTTATTTACTTGTTATTTATATTATAATTATGTAAAAATTTAAATCATAAGTATGTACTGTAAACATTTAGAATGATTGTTATTAAAAACTGTTCTCTTTCTGAACCATGTAAAATGTAAACATAAAAAAAAACTGTAGCAAACGACTCTGCTCATGGTAGAGGTGGTGTATGTAGCTCGCGGGCCGGGCCTGAGAGCGCCCGGACAGGGAAAAAAAAAAAAAAAAAAAAAAAAACCCAGTGTCGAATGTTCTCAAGCCATCCTAAAGTCTTCGACAAGGCTTAACGACTGTTTCCAACATTGAAAACAACCGGGACCGACGGCTTTACGTGCCCTCCGAAGCACGGTAGCGTCCATGAAATTTTGCCACTAGCGGTCAAGAATGTAATTGAAGTCTCTTAATACGCACTTGGCAAGCTTGGAGGACTATGGCTTTACGAATTTCGTCCCCAGTGGTCATAAATAGGCCTTTGAAAGGTTGATGAAGGTTGTATATTTTTCAAACGATCTAGGCACGGTAGAACGAAAAAGCAAATGTCGAGGGATCGCCCTTGGCGCGCGCCGCGCGGCAGTGTGATAAATTACACGGTCCGTTCGTAGAAACCCAATTTTAATAAGTGCAGTTATTACTTCCACTTCTTGGGAAATTAAATTACCCTACAATAATGTTTGTTTAGTTTAAGAAGGCACAGGACCGGTCGGAATGGTGCCGTTTAGGAGAGACTTATGTCCAGCATTGGACCTCAAAAGTCTAATGGATGGATAGAATGAATGGAATATTTAAGTTGTAGTTCTTTTATAGTTATTTTTTTATTCACTAAGTCTAATTCGTTAGATCGATAGGCCGTTTTTCTTGCGCTGGGTCGTGGCTGGGCCTAATCGATACATTACCTATTAGAAAATATTAATTACAATAGACAATAAAATAATACAATACAATAAAATAATAACAATATTAGGCAGAGTTTTCCTAAGTCTGGCTTTACAACGATATTAGTCGTTATGGCTTAGATACATTTTCAATGTATTTGTACAGATTCCGAGAAAATAAAAGTAAAAAAGCAATGTGATGAAATTGCCAACAATGAAAGTTTTACATATTGTACTGGAAAATTGTTCAAACTTGAAAGGCGTTTGTAAAAACAGGACAAAAATTGATTGAGATCAATGTTAAATTGTGAAGATATCTAACATCACAAAGTCACAAACTATTACAAACATAAAAGCTGACTTCTGTCCCACTCATCTTAAAGCGTCTTGGGCTTTCAAGCTGAGCAAGATTTTCATTATGTTTTATTACATCTCGGCTGGCAAGCTACAATAATCCCTGGAGATAAGATGGGATCTGGCGGACTACGGCCAGCCTTTAATAACTCTGATTGGCTTGCTCGCGGCTATGCCGACCCTCATTTCGTTATGCGCGCCTGGTACTCATAGTAAAGTGCACTAATAACTACTATTTACCCGTGGCTCGAACTAAAAATAGTTGTGGCACAGAGTAAGCAAATGAGGAATGCCTGTCGCTGCTGTTGGATGTTACTTATATTATAGAGTAAGGACCATGGAGTCCGTGGTACTACTAGCTACAATAATTTTCTTGGTTTGATCTTTTCTGATTTGTGTCAACGAATGTGCCATATACAAGTTATATCTTGTACGTATTATACTATCATGATTTATATTGCGTCCGATTATTCTTGCTGTAGAATTTGCACTTTCATGCAATCGATTCGGTTAAAACAAATAAACCTACACCTCTGTCTTTTCACCAGTTAATTAAGTCCCGGCATGGAATTATCTCTCCACCAATCCTCATTGTAGCAGTGTGGTATACCCCCGCAGTATACAGTGAATTTCCCGCAGAATTGTATACGGGGAAGACTAGTGGGACGTATATGGTTTGCAGCTTACGCAGCTGCCTCATTGTCAATTGTCATACAATTTTAAACTCCGAGCTATTACTGGGCTGGAATTTTAAATATAGATAATACATTTCAATACTTTGCCCGACTCCGGGATCGAACACAGGACCTTTTAGCTGGACTGCTTGCAGCCACCACGCCAACGAGGCAAACCATGCTTCCGCGGACACAAATATTGTAATCGAACTGTTCCACCTCAATGAAAGCGGTAATTACCAGAAATGTTTGATTACCTTACCAACTGATTTAAGCGTAAATTTGCTTAGTTTAAATATTTTTTTCATTGAGAACAGCGGTTGCTAACGGTGCTGTGCAACTTTTCGACTTTTATTTCAACTCTGCCTTTTTTTTTTTTATAGTATAGACGGACTAACAGACATACGGGCCACCTGTGCCTATTTCGCAATATTCAAGGGCCATGAATGATAAAAGGTTTCGTGAAGTCGGCCTCGAGGCTTGAGGAAATACCGAACTTGTTTAGGAGTTCTGTATCCAAAGGGTGCCAAATGGGATCCTAATACTAAGAGTCCCCTGTCGGTACGTCGTCGGTCCGACCCTTAGTCCGTCTGTTGGTCAGTAGGCCGTTTCATGGATCGTAATGGGCCGTCCGTGGTAAGTAGCTTCCATAGCCCAATGGCTCGCGTCGATTCAATATGATCGAAAGAGTTAAGCAACGACGGGCGCGGTCGGTTTGTGGATGGGTGACCGCTAGTGGCAAAATTTCATGGACGCTACCGTGCACGGGCACGTAAAGCCGTCGGTTCCGGTTGTTTTCAATTGTGGAAACAGTCGTTAAGCCTTGTCGAAGACCTTCGGCTTGTTGACCACTAACCCCTAATCCGCATTGGAGCAGCTTGGTGGAGTATGGTCTAGACCTCCCGCAGCTGTGTCTGTGGGGGAGACCCGTGCCCAGCAGTGGGACGTCTATGGATCGCAGCGAGTTCTCGTATTAATTTTAAATTTACACCAAAATATTAAATAATTGTTTTAGAAAATATATTTAAACAGAAACTTATTTTTAGACGTTTCAAAGTGTCCCCATATGTACCTATATAGTATTTAAGCTAAATACTACATACATACGACTAATAGACATATATATGGGGATGCATAATAAGTCTAAATCTGAAAACACATAGGTACCAACCATATTTTTTCCAGTCAGGAACTTGCAGAACCCTGGGGCGGTAGTTTGGTGGGCGGCGCAAGTTGCATATCTTCGGAATTAAGAGACCCCTGCATTAATAAAGCATACGTTAATGCACGTATACGTTAATGTTCATAAATACCTATAATAACTGGGGAGAGCTAGAAGCTAGAGCAGATACATGCTGTAACCATAGTACCTACAATAAGTATAGTAGGTACCTAGTTTCATAACTGTTTTGTATTAGGAAACTTGATTGACGAAATAACGACTTTGTGGCGCAGTGGTGAGACCCGACTGCCAAACAACTGGTCCCGGGTAGGTACGAATCCCGCCTGAGCAGATAGTTCTTTCGCAAATAAATATTTGTACTCGGGTCTTGGTTGTTCAGTTATGTTGTTTTCTGTGTGTGTCCGCCACCCGCAACACTGGCTTAGTACTTTAATTAATAATAAATTAAATTATAAAATAAGAAAATAAAAATAATAGTGGAACTTAATAGTGTGCAGCCTCGCTAGGTAATATAAGCACAGAATAATATGGTAATAGCGAAAACTAATATGAATGTGCAGCTGGAGAAACATTCGTTTCGGAATGATGTTCCTACCTAAATAACTTTTCTCTATGGAAATGATGTAAATAGTTTCCTTTACACACGATGACACCCGATGAAGCAAGAGATCATTCCATAACCATTAAGTATAATATATTTTTAACACGGTTAACGTGCCCTCCGAAGCACCATAAAAATTTTTGCCACTAGCAGTGACCCATCCACAAATACCATGCCCACAATAGCTCACAGTATGATAAACAAATTTTTTATACGCAAAAGTATGTTATTTGGATTTTCTTCTTTTCATGCATCTACGATTTCTATTAAATGATATTTTGCTTGAAGATAGATGCTCATTGGTACCGAAAATTACACCTTAATTTATTATTAGGTAAAATACAGCGTATTTTTTGCAATTCCTATTAAGTAAATACAAGTTGTTATATACCACTGCTATTAGTATAATACATAGAGGTATAAAATGCTGATTGGCTGCAAAAGTTTAATCAATATTATTGTGACAAGAAGGAGTAGTAAGCAAGTTTAATTAAAGACAAATCCGATATGATCTTACGGTACTTCACTCCAAGCGAATAATTAGATTTAACACTAAAGAACCATAACAAATCGAAGCGTAGAAGCAAGATTACTTAATGACTGTACCAAAAAGCAGCTTACACACGCTATAAATAACCGTGAGAAGATATGATAAATTCCGAACGTAAGCAATTGACACTATACTGCAAATAAATATGGTGTTTTTTGAAACGGAGCTGCAATCAAAATTTATAGCCGAAAAAGCGTCGATATTGACAATATGTTTTATTTCATTTTAATCTGGTCCAGAATTAAAGAGGCATAACTTATTTCTCTCGTTTTAAACAGCTTTGTAGATATCGACATTGACTGAGCTGAAATTAGCGTATTATGTAGCGTCCATAGCCTAATACTCGTAGCTTGCGTCGATTTAATGTAATCGAAAGAGTTAAGCAACGATGGGCGCGGTCGGTTTGTGGATGGGTGACCGCTAGTGGCAAAAATTTCATGGACGCTACCGTGCTTCGGAGGGCACGTAAAGCTGTCGGTCCCGGTTGTTTTCAATGTTAGAAACAGTCGTTAAGCCTTGTCAAAGACCTTCGGGTGGCTTGAGAACATTCGACACTGGGTTGGCCACTAACCCCTCCACCAATCCGCATTGGAGCAGCGTGGTGGAGTATGCTCTGGACCTCCCACAGCAGTGTCTGTGGGGGAGACCCGTGCCTAGCAGTGGGACGTCTATGGATCGCAGCGACGAGCTGAAATTCCAAGGAAAAGAATTATACACGTAGCACATTCTAATCTCGTATTAATATTTTGATAGTCCCACGGTTAAACGTTTTGGTCATATTCTTATCTACCGAAAAAAATAAACGGTATTATTCGCTTTCACTCGGTCTTTGAATCGCGTCGAACGGTTTGTGTCGATCGCAATCACTATTGATCATCCCATTGTGCCTCGGGCGGGCTTTGCACTTTAACTGGGTGCGATAACTACCGATAATATATCACCAACAAGAACAGGCAACTCCTAAATTTAGGAGATTACTAACTGAAAGAACGGAAACCTATCATTATCTAAATAACTAATTGTCTTTAGTTTGAACGCTACTACTATACAGCCTACTAATATACCATTTTAGTATCAGTCTTTGCATTCTAGTGACTCAAAAATACGAAGTTGCCACCACGTTTCAATAGCAATTGGCTCAAATTATTACTTGGAATCTAAACATAACTAGTGAAAAATGAGTATATATGTATTATTTATCTGTATTACTCTGTTGATCATATAATCAATCACTCAACTATGGAAATTATAACAGTCGGATACCTACCAATAGGCTGTGAACTTATTTAGTACACGGATACATAATGTATTAATACAGTATGAGATTCAATAAATAAATGATGATTAAAAACACCTCAATGGATGAATTTTATTAATACTTAGTATAAAATAGTTTTATGAAGACATAAAACTATTTTTTTTGTTTTCTATAAAAGCAGAGTTCATTAAAAGTTTTCTTAAACAACAAGATTTTACGAGATACAACGCAAAATAGTTCCTAGAAGAACTTTTCTTCACTCTACTCGTGGTTGCGGCAAAATAATAAATGTATTCATGAAAAAGCCCAAATGTATCAATGCTGAAAATTCAAGATGAGGGCAACGTAAGTACTGCGAACTTCGAGCTCCTTAATAATCCAGATTATGTGGGTTAAGGGCAAACAGAAGGCTTAAATTAAAAAATACGAGCACCTCTTTCCTTGTTGAAGTTTTTAAAAGGAAATGTATACCTACCTACACAGATTGTCGCGCCGCGTATTGATGGTAGCCCGTCCTGCTACGATGTAAATGTGTGCGTGTAGCATGCAAGCAAACACACAGAAACAATAGTTTTGTGTAAATTTTATTTATTCCCATTCAAAATTCCATAAATTGATTTATTCCCCTCAAAGTCCTTAAATTGATTATTGCATTGCTGCAGCCACCGGCAGCGGCGCAGCGATATAACGTGATTTGGTTAAGTGCTACAAAGGTACTCGGTAATATACCACATAAATGAATGCACAAACAACTAAGTCTAGGTCATCTCTAGTGTACATTTTAACCTCAGAAGTTCAAATATCGCTCGGTAAGTGCGTGACGGCGATGACGATGACTCACCAGTTCTACGTCGTCGGTACTATTGTGATGCAATTTAACCATCGCGATGTTATTTGATCTAACATCGAAGATAACTAATTGGTAACGGCAACGCGAAATGAAATAATGAAAACAATGTAAAGCAATGACGTTGTAGATTGAGGAGTAAACTCTACGGCTCTGTCGAAGATAATGTAAAATCTTTGTAGGCGACGTTTAATTTGTGACTTATTTTTTTATAACATGTAGAAACAATCTGGCATACGGGCCACCTGATGGGAAGTGGTCACCGTTGTCTATAGACACTGTGTTGTGTATGGACACGTGCGACACCTGGGGCTTTACAGAAGAGGAGTAGGTTGTAGAGAATACGTGTTTAAAAGTGTTTCTACCTACAGTTACTACCTACTACACACCTCCATGGTTATCTATATATATAAAAGGAGAAGCTGACTGACTAACTGACTGACTGACTGCCATATCAACGCAGGGCCTAAACTATAAGGGTTAGAAACTTGAAATTTTGCAGAGGGGTTCCTTTTATAATGACCCCTTGATGCACTAAGAAAGGATTTTTGAAAATTCATCCCCTAAGGGGATAAAACGGGGGTGCAAAGTTAGTATGAAACTTTGCCGTTTTTGAAGTCAATTGGGCAACCCGAACGCGGGCAGACGTCGTTAATGGGTCTAATTCTACGCGAGCGAAGCTGCAGGCGTCCACTAGTGTCACATAAATTAATAATAATGTTTTAGAATCGCTTACATAAATCGCTGTACTTTGTAGTTTAATAATTACCTTAAACAATATTGTACGCCATTTATGTACAACATAGAGGACATTTACGAGTAATAATTACAACCTTTATCCATCCAACTTATGATCCACATTAATAATTTTGTATTTATATTTACGTCAACCATGAATTAACAATGACCTGTTCAATCCCGTGCATGTTTGATTTAAGGCACAGTTGTGGATGACACCGCACATTACAATAATACCACAAATTACTACTGAGGGCTGTGATTTGATTATCTACGGCCTTATATATGAGTATGTGGAGGCAGCCATCATATGCGATTGCTTAAAAAACAATAGATACACGGCAGATTTGGGTGTATTACCACTGCTGTTTTGTGGGTCAATCAAATGTGCAAAACAAATAAGCTTTCTTAGTACAACCGTTAATTCTTTCCATTTTTAAGATTTCTAATGGAAGGTGTTAATCTACGCCTAGATTTACCAATTAACGCTACACTATTGTTTTCTTTTTAAAAGATGATATCAGTTGCTCACTTTGCACGGTTACTTCATGTTTCTTAGAAACCCTCCTTAGATAAAATTAAACAACACATTGTTTAAAAAATAAGATATCAATTTTTTTTAAGGATATAAAAAAGCAAACGAGTCGAAACTGTCATTGTCTTTGAACAAGACTCAAATAGAAACTAGGATGATTAGTCCAGTTAGCAGAGATAGTTAATAAGAACATCATACTTATAGTTGGGCAGTTCGTTAGTAGCTTAGGTATGGACTGGGGTAGACTTGTTTTTATGCTTGTAAGTATAAAAACAAATAATTGGTGATTACACCCACACAGTAAGAATAAGCTCAATTTGCAGTAACCATTTATTTTAAAGTTTGCACACTCGATGTACTCGTATCTATCACAACCTGAGACCTAAATCTTTTAATCAAGTCTTCTCAGAATGAGAGTTGTAGGGCCTTCGTGAACACCGCTAGCCAAGTGCAGATTGGCAGGATTGTTTCCACACGATGTTTACCTCACAGGTATAGTATACGATATTTAATTTCTTAAATCGTACATAATGGTAGCATCGGAAAGTCATTATTTTCGAGTGAGATGATATTATATGTATTGTCTCAGAACTCAGTCATCTTATGATCTTGCGCGCCGCCTTTACGTACTTTGTGCTACAAGCCTGCAACGTTTTATGCGTCCCACTGTTAGCCATGGATCTCTCCCACAGCCACAGCTTTAGGTAAGTAGGTTGAACACACTAGTTCTTTTTTTTTTTTTTATGGGAAAAAGATAGCAAACGAGCCTGCAGCACCACCCATCCGCTGCCGCCCATGACAACTGTGACTGACTTTGAACAAGACTCAATAAGGGACTGGGATGGTTAGTCCAATTAGTTGAGAGAGTTAATTAGAACATTAGTTGGTCAGTTCGTTAGTAGGTATGAGGACTGGGGACTGTTAGTGATAGTTAGTCCTGTTAGTTGTTGTTAGTAATAGTCCAGTTAGTACTTGTTAGTAGGAGTCTCGTTCTAAGTCAGTCACAGATGTGTTGCTACCCTTGAGGACTAAGATGGTCGCCTCTAAAGAAGTGTAACCGGAATCCACACCTTTCCAACCGGACCACAATTGCTTTAAAAACAATTATTACACGGCAGAAATGGTACTAGGTACCGTGGCGGGCGGTGGTACTGCCCCGGGCGAACTCTATATGGAACCAATTAGCTTTCATATAAAACCTATTTGGTTCCCTATAGGCTCTACCACCTACAGAAACAAAGCTTACAACAAAGCTTAACGAATGTTTTAAAATTGAATTGCTGACAGCGTAACAGAAGTGCACGAAACGAAATATTTTGCCACTAGCGGTCAACCTTCCGCAATGCACATACTAACCGCGCTCGACACTTCTTAAACCGATTGGCCATGCTACGAATACTTATGCATTGTAAATTGCAATAGCAGCACATCGCTCTACCAAAGGCGCATAGATTTCGCAGCCATACAAAATCTTCTGTCCGCACCTGGCACTTAACCGATCGTTTTAAATTATTTCGTATATTACTTAACTCGCCTGCCACTCCATCGTAAAGAGATCGCTTCGTCCACAACGCGTGAGTTAGTATCGAGAACTGACATTCAATTTTCTCGCTGATAAATTCGCTGAGTTATTGAGCGAAGAGCATTCATTACTCGAGGCAATTTTTAAATGGACGTTCATTGCTGTCCATATTTTACTGGTGGAGTCCATCTGGTGTTAATTGGTTGGTCGACTAGTAACAGTATCGGAAATCACAAAAAAATGCGTGACACATAAATACAAGAACTGTCCTGTAGTGTATGTACGTTCTAGGTTCTAGGTCTTCGACAAGGTTTAACGATTGTTTTTATCATTGAAAACAACCGGGACACGGCTTAACGTGCCCTACGAAGCAAGATAGCGCTCATGAGCGACGGTCAGCCATCCATAAACCTCTCTCTATATTGTGCACAAACCGACCATGCCCTTCGTTTTTAACTCCGACGATTGCATGCGATCGACACGAGCCTTTGTAGATGTGTTATGCTTACCTTTAAAACTACACTTAAACATTTTACATATCAGAATTAATCCAGTTCTTGCAAATGAAAATACACCACGTATAAAAGATTAACCATACCAAATGGTTAGTACGGGCTGCGCTGGGCGGTAAAACTGTACAATGGCGGTTTAAATTTGTAGCAGCAATCTTCGCGTGAACTGCTAGCTCAGCGTACTAATTGCATGCGACTATGTGCTGCTATGTGGAACTACCCACTAAAACAGATTTATTTGTATTAAAAAGGTGGAAGAACCTGTACATGGGTGCTTCTAAGTTGTACGTTACTAAGTCAGTGTACATATACATGTTCATGCACATTGTTTATTTCCCAAATAAATAAATTAAACACGTCTGTATATCCCAAAGGATAGGCAGAGGTGTTTATACGTATATACAGGTAACTAAACAGAATTAACGACGTATTAGCAGCCCATGAACCTCTGTACGCCGTCCGAGGCAGCAGTCACATATTAATTCAGATGATTGATCGATCGCAGCGGATGCCATACGATTACCAATCCGTCATAGCTATTGACCTATGGTTCCGTATAACTGTACTGTCGCCGTGCTAGGAAGTGCATTTATCATCGGATTACCGATTGCCGTTCTTGCCTGTAACATAGGTGGCCTATTCTGTGTAGTGTAATAAGTCTATCGTGTGGCGTTACAACGCAATCCCGAAAAGAGTAAATGAAATAAACTATGCTTTGTCGAACATTTCTTCAGCGTATTTACGGCCTCAATAATAGGGAAGATCATGTTCGACCATGGTTCTCCGTAAAGATGAGGCGTTGGAAGCTAACCCTTTTTCATACTAGGATAATACTTTTTCAATCGGCTATCATGTGAGGCTCCACTTCAGAGGAAGCTTAGGCCACCCAATGACTGAATGAAAATAAAGCCAGGAACTAACCAAGAGATATAAAGTAGAACGGCATTGTCATACAAAAACTTTGATCCCAATTTTAGCTCACGAATATCTAGCGAACATTTAGTGACTTGTTACAAACAAATTTCTAATGTTTAAGATGTATTTATTTCTTCTAAAGTTACAATAATAGCAAACAAGCATGCAGCTTACCTACCTTTACACAACAAAATATGAAATCACTTTTTTTACAAGGGCCAAAGTACTGCCCAGTGATAGTATAATATTACCAGTATATTATTGCCGGTGATGCAGCTTCCCATTTACAGAACACACAATACCGACTAGTTCATAAATGTTAGCTCTTTGTAATTCGTAGACAAGAGGTTATGTTGTTCCATTTAATAGAGTTCAGGGCAATTGACGCCGCAGCCCGCAGTGGAGGGCCATCGGTCTGTACGAGCTGCAGTTCGCTGGCCCTCGAAAAAGCCCGAAAGCACGCCAATTAGACGAGACAAATTCACATTTACCATTCAGTTCGGCTGAGCACCCGTTGAACTCTTGCACTCATTTTGTCTTGTTTAAAATCATATTACTTGCCTACTAGGCTTTACAAACTTGCGGTTGTCTGCCTATTCGAAAATAGATCTGTTTGAATATCTCGTTAAATACACAAAAATTGTGTTGTTTAATGGTTTTTAATGGTTCTGAACGCGAAGGGTGAAAGACTATTAAATTCAAATGTACCTATATCTATAAAAGCATAGCGCCTAAACAATTGGACTTTGGACAAGAAATTTACACGAAATACTCATTCGTATAATTTTTTTTATCTATGTTTTATTTTTAATTATTCAGAACATCACGAGTGTGTTAAGTAGGTACTTAGTAGTGTCCCTGTAGCTCGGGACCAGAATACGAGCTACGGTATCCCCTGCCTGTCGTAAGAGGCGACTAAAAGGGGGTTTCGGGGTTACGGGCGGCTAGAGTGGGAGCTCAAACCGCCCACCCAGTAGCCCCGAGCAGGACGACGGTATGTGTGGCCGCATACCGTCGTAACAAGGGCAGACCAGGGATGGGGCAGCACCTCCCAAGCAGAGCCCAAATCAAGGGCACCGCGCTAAGAGGACTCCGGTTGCGTTCCATTGGAGATCCCGGAGTCCTCCACATAGCGCCGAGGAAGGCCACCGGGGGGGTTTTAGTGCGGTAAAAATCCCACATAACCCGGTGTTGCTCCCACGGCACCGGGTACCTTTTGAAGGTTTCCCCCTCGACAACAAAAAAAAAAAAAAAAAAGGTACTTAGTAGTATGTAGGTACAATTTGTACAATCTGTCAAAACGAAACTTACTTACGCTACAATTTCGTTGACTAGATAGACTGTATATTGTATACGCCTTTTAGAAAATGTATTTGCGTTCCGATTTACAACATGATATTTCAAAATATTGTAAGTACATTGTTATTAAGAAAATCGGAAGCAGCGTAGGCTTCGGTATATCAAGGCTGCTATCTGAAACGCTTGGATAATTTTATCATAATGACTCTCTCAAGACAAGGGAACGCTTTAAAATAAATTGGCTATCCGTTCGAATTACCCATTCCTGGCAGCACCTACCTAGTCAGCTGAAAACTAAATCCATATCAAGTTAAACCTACTCTCCGACAGGTCGAACGTACGGTCAACGGTGTGCCTGGGTAAGCCGAAGCCACTTATACGACTGAAACTTTGCTAATGAATGTATCGGAAATGAGATTAGTATGGTATTCCAATCAATGTAATGTCTTTGGGTAGGTAATACGATTCAAGTAGTATATAAATGTTGGTGTAACTAAATCCTAAGTAGGTATATAATCTACAAAATGAATTTAAAACTCCATTCATTTTCCTTCACTTTAAGACGACTCGGTGGTGAGTGAGTGACCCTGTCTGCGAATTGCGGGTCCCGGCTTTGAATCACGGTCGGGGCAGATATTTATTTCGCAGATATATATTTGAATTCGGATCATGGATGTTCAATTGTGTTGTTTTCTGTATGTACACAGAAAACAACACGGGGTGCGGGGGTGTGAGTAGCGTTAATTTAAACGGAGCAAGAAATTTGTGAGAAAACCTGCATGCTTAAATGCATAAAACTCTTGTTCGTAAGTACCTTCTTCAATAATTATTATCAAAAGCATCTGCCATCCTCCACATTGCCAGTATTAACATTTATGTAACAGCATGAGTTGTGGTAACATACATCGAAGCAGAATGCCCCTGATTCGTCGGAGGAATACTGCCAAACCTGATACAGGTCAGTCGAGGACAATTGAATGGCCTTAATCCTCATGAAATAGTGAGTTAAACACCAGGATGCTACTACAAATATTGCTACCCCAAATTATTCTCGTTTACTGCTCTTAAGGGTAGAACTTTCCCATGGAATTTAAATGGGACCACCTTCCATGTATGTTCTACCAAACACAAGAATCATCATAATCGGTGTATGAACGACGAAGTTATCGCTGTATATAACTTTTTATGTAAAGTTAAAATATACACACACAGTCATACAGTCGTATAGATACAGTCGAGCTTTGAAACACTTCTTTTTTTCGAAGTCCGTTAAAAAAAAATTTGAAAGGTAAAACGTTAACTTACCCCTTAAATAAATGTGACTCGTATGGACGTGTCTCTATATAAATAAACGTTAAACCCGCAACAAACGCCCGCGCTTGGCCTATTTTGCTGGTACACTTACAGGAAACCACAACATGAAAAAAAAAAAACCAAATGACCAGAGAAAATGATATGACCAGAGAAAAAATAAAACCAAATAAATTTTGGCCCGGGAATCGCGATTCGGTCACTTACCTCCGTCACGGTAATTATTTATTTACTGTATCCCCGCGCCACGTATTCGTCAATTAAAACTAGTAGGTAAAAGTAAACTATAATTATTTTGCACTGCGAATGAGCTTTCGTCCAACTATCTAATTTTATTGGAGTGACTGCATGTTACTCGCTGTTGTACAGACACCACACACGACGCACAACCTTTTAGAGGCTCGATATTCATATCACATACGCAAGCGATTATCATTCTGCTACTAGATGCACAGTTAGCGAGCGCGTGTTGCCTTACAAAAAGTGATTGGCTGTCGGTAGCGTAGCACGTGCTCAAACTGTCGCTGGTAATGCGAGTGGTCGTTGCGGCAGCGGCTCCCAACCTGGGGCGGGCCGCGAATTGGGAATTCAGTTCCAGTCTTAGGAGCCGATATTTTGGTTTTTAAATCAACACACCGGGCGTCAACATACAGATAGTAGAACTACTGTTTAAATGCATTCAATGTCCACCAATGTGTAAATAAAAAAAACATTTATTTTTCAGCTAGTGTACAGAAGAGAGAAAATCTTGAAATATAACTTAGCTTCATACTTGTTCACAACACTTTTTAACTCTAGGTGTTATAGACACTGTCGCAATACATTTTAAGTAGTATAAAGAAAACAGGGAAGTTATCTAATTTCAGTTTATGTGCCATCTTTTAAGGAAAAGTGGTAAAAAATCAATTTCTTTTGACGAGGCCCGTATACTCTGGTAGTATAGGTGCAGGTGAATTTCTCAATCTAATTTATAAAAACATTTAATTTTAAGTAATTTTGCATTTAGGATGGTTTTTTCCCAATATTTTGTTTGTGATAATTTGTTAACAACCACTGTACTTATATAGACGAGTCGCTTGAATATAACGTAACAATAGTGCCTGATGGAACTATCAGTCAGTATGATACGTGCAGACCGTTAAACCAATTAAATTACGCAGACACCTTTAGCACTAGTGGTGAGACACCCTATTTGATTTTCTATACACATCTAGACAAGTACCGTAGAAAGTGGAGAGAAACTAAGATCTATAAATCACAACCACTTAAATCACACCAATCTTTACACATGTCTCTACTGGGATAGGGGAAAAAAATATTAGAAAAGAGGTACAAGATTAATTAATAAAAATTTTTAAAAGAAGGTTTTATAATTTTTATTTTATTTTTGTACATTGTCATCGGAACCAAATATGTGTGCCAAAATTCAGCTCGATAGCTTCAGTGGAAGTGGGTGAAATATTGATTGCAAGATTCCAGGACATACATACATAGATACATACGAGTGAAGTTAAAAAAGTTTTGAAAAAAAAGCTTTTTATAACTTTATTTTTATTTTCGTGCATTGTCATCGGAACCAAATATGTGTGCCAAATTTCAGCTCGATAGCTTTAGTGGAAGTGGGTGAAATATTGATTGCAAGATTCCAGGACATACATACATAGATACATACGTGTGAAGTTAAATAAAAGCTTTTAATAAAAGCTTTTAAAAAAAATTACACAAAGTACTTTCGGTGATCATAAATGTGCATTCCGTTTAGCTACAATAGATCTGTTTAGGTCGCAGTGGCTTGTGGGCTTGACGGTTTTACGTGCCCTCCGAAGCACGGTAGCGTCCATGAAATTTTGCCACTAGCGGTGACCCATCCACATATCGACCGCGCCCGTCGTGCGTCACTCTTTCGATCACATTGAATCGACGCGAGCCATTGGGCTATGGACGCTACCGCATGAAATCACATAGCAAAGCAAAGTAGAGCAAAGGACAAAGAAAGGACAGAAAAGCAGTAGGACAAATAAAAGAAGGATTGTAGCGGTGGAAGCATTAAACTATTATTTCCATACATACCATATTAGTTGGATATGTGGGATCGTACGAAGTTTTGGCATTACGTACCCACGACACGATTCCTAGCCACGTGCCAGCGATCTCCCGCGCTATTTGTCGCCGCCTGCTCACAGCTAGCTCTTCATAGAACTATGGTACAGCAATACATGAATACTAACACGCTAAATTACCACACACCATTGATATGTTGGCTTTTGGTGATCTAACTAATGAAACATTTAGACGTTCTAGTTTTAAGTATTAGATATTTTATTAGTCTGGAGATATTTTACAGATAAATCTATACGAGTATATACGAGTATAAAAGGAGAAGCTGACAGACTGACTGACTGACATATCAACGCAGGGCGTAAACTATGAGGGTTAGAAACTTGAAATTTTGCACAGGGGTTCCTTTTATATCCTAGGGGAGCTATAAGAAAGGATTTTTAAAAATTCACACCCTAAGGTGGTAAAACGTTGCACAAATGATAGTATGAAACTTTGCCGTTTTTGAAGTTATTCGAATGAAATTCAGTATGAAGGTTTTTTATTGAAAGTTTCGAAATGGGGGGTGCAAAGTTAATTATTGTTATATCTAATTCCACGCGAGCGAAGCTGCGGGCGTCCACTAGTATTTGTATATTTTCCTGTGAATTAGTTGCATAGCATGTCGCGAGTGCAAAAGAGTGCGCTCATCAATTCACGTGCAACGTTTCTTCCTACGTCATTTATTGTTCCGAGCATTGCGACGCGGCAAGCAAGTCCAGCGCTGTTGTGCAAGTTGCAAAAACCATGTTATTTATTGTTGACGCGAAGATGGAATATGTTCAGAGGAAATATTTGTATCGAATGCCGCGCAAACGAATGCAGAGTAACCACATTCCATGGCAATGGGAATATTGTGAATCATGAGATTTATATGTAGAGAGAATGACATAATTACATAGGCAGTTAATTGAAATCGTTTGAAAATCGTTATTTTATTTATAAAGTTAGTACATCTAATATTGACTTTTTTAGTCAATTTTATTTTAAATTGAAAAAATAATAATATTATCTACTACATACTACGAGTAGAATAGTACCTACTCTGTGCTTATTCGCAAGTTTATTTGAACAAGGTTGTCCGATTCTGAATGAGACTCTACTGTCACTAACATTCCCTACTCTCAGTACCTAGAAATACTTACATTACCTACTAACGAACTGATGCTAACTTGACTAACCATCCCAATCCCTGTCAAGTATGTCATGTCAGAAAGCAAATGATCGGTGCTGAATAATCGTTTGGTATCTATAAGACAAAATACACGGTTTTCTCTCAAAACGAACAAAATTCTTATAAGAATAGATTCTGAAAAAGACTCAAAAGGGCAGAGTGAAAAATGATAATAAAAAGTATTGTTATTATCTTGTTATTTCAGTGACAATCGCACCGACTAATAATTAATAATAACTTTAGCCCATATTCATGCATGAGGAACAACTCAATAAAGCTAGTAAATGTGTCAAAGCGAACTTATGGATTTAAAATGGCGGCGACCCAAGACTTTAATTAAAATCCATCCAACCGTTTAGAGGTTACGAGCGAGGGACTAAAGAATGTCGCAAACATAGTTAATAGGGACGACAGGCGACACGTCATACACAAGCTTTCCCTTTCTTTAGTGTGGAGAGACTGATGGTTATAAAATGTCCAATTTCATAGGTAAGAAATTAAAGAAATGGTTTAAAGTATAGCCGGTAAAAGTAAAGCATTTGAACACACACACCAAAATTTACTACTACGCTATACCAAAAATTACTACTAAACAAAATCTAGCTTTATCCGCAGTTCCACAAATCAGAAAATCGATAATCGATATCGATTATTTATTGATCAGTTGATTAAATTCGATCAATAGTTAAGAAACGGGTAAAATTCGAACAATTACAAGTGTTTTGTCCTTTCACGAGGTAAAAGTGCCTACTGTGTAAGTAAGACCACGGACTACCCACTATTACTCTATGGTAAGACTATGGACAGGCGAGTGCGGAACCGGTGTTTGAGTGACCTAAGCTGAACCATTTCTTTGACTTTGCTTTTGTTTTCTTTTATATTGTTTTGTGTAATTATACGGGCCCGTTGGCGCAATCGGTAGTGACCCTGCCTGTTGCGCCAATGGTCGTGAGTTCGAATCCCACTCAGGACAAATATTCGTGTGAGGAACACTTGTATTTGTTGTGGATGTTAATATTATCTATTTAAGTATATATTTAAAAATATCTATGTATGTATATCAGTCTCTGACACCCATATTACAGGCTCGCCTACTTTGGGGTCATGTGGCCGTGTGTGAGAATGTCCAACATATTTATTTATATATATTGTTATAACTAAATTTGCCGCATTTTATTTTAAATCGATATAGGACAAATGCCACAACTCTCCTACCTGTATACTACTGTATACTACATTGAAACAAAAAATCACTTCGATCCATTATTCCATCTAACAAACACACTTTGCCATATAAATGGCAAAGCTTTCATGGCCTTACTAATAATAGTAAGGATTGTAAACGTTCTTTTATCTACCCATGGTTAAATGACTACTAAATAAGCATTACCTTCTAAATTCTAACCCACAACTTTTTTTTACTACTCGTTAACAAGAAAATGTCATCTCCGGCGATGTAGCAAGACCACCTCTGACACAAAAGCATGACTACACACTTTGCTACGTGGAGGGCCACAAGGGCACTTTACCTGACTAAGGACTCTATCCGTCGATCGATGGCTTCAGTAATCCTTATTATACGATATAGAAGATACCCATACTATCACAGTGTAGTCATGATCAGATTACAGAAAAACGGTTACTCGTCGGCAGGATAACTCATTTTACGGATAAAAGTATTATATCATCGGCATTTCGAATTAATCTTATAAATATAAGTAAGTAGTAAGGATATTTATAGCGGATAAGAAAATATAGCTCTTACATTAACATTAAACACATTACAAAATATACAATAACGTAAAAAGGGCATCCCATTGTTAGGCACGAGTCTCTCCCACAGCCGCAACAAATTCTGATCCAGAATTAGATGCCCAAAATGTAAACAAATTGGTTAACAGAGCTAAAAATTAATTTCAAATTAGTTTCCTATTATTAACGATAATGAACGTTCACAATGCTTTTAAACTTATCTGGTAAAACATAGAACAATTATCGTCCGTTAATTTCATCCTAAGAAGGTTGAAAAATACTTTTTAGTCATTTATGAATTACGTGTACTGTTTCCACCATTGAACACAACCGGGACTGACGGCTATACGTGCCCTCCGAAGCACGGTAGAGTCTATGAAATTTTGCCACTAGCGGTCACCCATCCACAAACCGACCGCGCCCTTCGTTGCTTAACTCTTTCGATCACATTGAATCGACACGAGCCATTGGGCTATGGACGCTACACGAGCCATACTTTCATACTTACCGCTAAATTCAAGAACAAGTATATTTTTATAGATCTAAACCACAGCATAATAAGCATTCGGACGAACTGATGGTAAGTCAACGTTGTCTTTAGACATATGAAACTTCAGTTGGGCCGCCTGTGTGCCACCGCCCGTCGATTACATGGGCTGATAACTTGAAGAAGAGTATGGGCAGCCGTGTGATTCCAAGAGTACAGTCTGGATGTAGTTGCTAATGGAAGTCTATGTCCAGCAGTGTCTGACTGATGGATGGATTGCTACTACTAAGTGTGAACCGGTATGCTATAAGCTTCATAGTAAACGAGTGCGAGAGTAAAAAATCTAATTTGAACGCGGGCGAAGTCGCCGTCAACAGCTAGTACATATAATATTAAGCTTAATCCAGTCTAAAGATAATTATTAAGGAGCAATAACATTTTTAATTAGGTCGTCCAGTAAACATTCTGTAACATAATTTACCTACGTTAGGCAATTAAGTACTTACCTACATAATTAGGCGCGCTCGGTCTACTGGGATTATTTTATATTTAATAAAATGAACAAAAGATGAAAACCATGACTAGACACAGCTCTCTAGATATATTTACCCCACATTTTATATCTAAGCTAAAATAAATTGTGGCCAGTTAACTGAGTAGAATGCAAATAGAAGATATTCAAACAAAAATATTTTACTCCAAATCCCCATGCAATACTCAGCGGCCATTTTGAAGCAGCCTTCATAGAATAAGCAAACAATTTGACAACAGAAGAAGAATTGGATAAACACATTTAGGAGCCATAAAAATAAACACGCCCCGTTGTTTTATTACACAAGCATGACTAATAAAGTTTACATCGGCACTCAATGTTAATATCAATTTCCATTCATTGGGATTGCATAACTGAATAATCCCTATTTCGTTGTGATAACGTTTCCTTTCGTGTGTATGTCGCGTGTTGGGGTAGCCTCACAGGCAGCCCGATTTATGTAGCGTTTTTTTTTCTTTCTATTTTTATAAGTGTTCCAATAGAATATGTATAGAAAGAAAAACTAACATGTTCACTATCAAACGAACAAAACAAATCAAAATTACTTTAGATATAGAGCTTACAAAAATTTATAATAAAAAAATATTGTAATTACACTACGCGCCAAATTTGAAGTCATATAAAGCCCAATTCAACCGTCATGAAAAGTGCGTCCGTCCTTTGTATTTAAAAAGTATTTTACGAAATAGATAAATAATTATTTGCACCATGTCTCGTATCTTTCCTGCCAGCATGTGATGATGCCCTACTTACTTTTCTACAGACGCACAATTTTATTCGCCATGTCACCCGTGGCGCCACTCACGCCCGTAAAGTAGTTAAGCTAACACAGTAAATTGTAGCTCTAAATTAGCTCCTCGTTTTACAAGCAATAAATTTAATAGGCTCCTGCCAAGGGGGTCGCTAGTCACGCTTAAAATTTTAACCCAGCGACAATTTGGTTACTGTCTCGAGTGTCTGTCATACCGCCTACAAGTAACGGTACTCTCGCAAAAAAATTGTGATTCATAAACGTATTTCTTTAATCGAGTTGCACGGGCGTTGTGGCATTGACTATATGCGAAGTTAACGAGTATTATTCAATCTCGAACAAGCCCAACAAGTACCAAGTACACCACAGCTTATTAAGTTCACATTAAGAGTGAGGCACGCGCCCGCAAAATTAAAACGTAAAAAAGGCAAAACTATTTTTTATCACGCAAGACCATGTCTATTTCGATAAGAATAAAACAACTATTCGCACATCTATTACGTGCTTGTCTTTCAATTTTATTGAACATTCTGACTCGCTCTAAATGGAAAACTAGCGTACGACGTTTTGATTAGCTGTCATCAGACGCCGTTCTTAATTTAAAATTTAACACTTACTTGCTGCTTATCGCTACCCGTTTTTGGTAGGTTTATCCCGAGTTTCTAAGGGTGTGTGTCAAAAATCAAGTCGGTAATCAACTTTTACTGTTATTATTGACTTAGGGCAACCCTCGTCGTGACGCAGCGTGGGACTCGCGGATATAAACTTTATTGGTATTGTAAAATTAATATATTATACGAGCAAGCTGCACCTGTTAATTACCAGATAGGTTGATCAAAAACTAAAATAAAAATTCTTATTTTAGGTCTAAATTTCAATAATGTATACATGTGTAGGTAGTAGGTATATAAACGCTACACTCATACCTCAGCGGTAGAGGTAGTAGAGGCCTCTGTTGCGAGTGGCGGACACACAGAAAACAACAAAACAAAATTTTACATTCATGACCCGAGTACCTACAAAAATCCACAAAATAAATATCTACCTCGGCCGTGATTCGAACCCGCGGCTCACCACTGTACCACAGAGTCGTCAGTCCGTCGAAGTCGGAGCGTTAAGTATATAAAACATATAATATCTCAATTACTCGATACAATTCCAAGTATTCTCCTTTCTCCTTATTCCAAGTACGAACGCTCTCCCAGTCTATACTAATATTATAAAGAGTAAAGATTTGTTTGTAATACACAAAAGCTACTGGACCGATTTAAAAAATTATTTCACCATAAAAAGCTGCATCTTCACTGAGTAACATAGGCTATATAATATTACTAGATGTAAACGAAACTATTGTTATGTCTAATTCCACGCGAGCGAAGCTGCGGGCGTCCACTAGTAGGTACTACAATTGCAAATTTAGCGCATGGAACTACACAGGCCGCACCTCACATCTTCGCTATAATGCTGTCAGTTTACAGAGTAAGTAAGAGTGATGTCCACGTCATACGACAGGGGATAAATGTGCCAGTCCCACGCACGAGCAATTGACTCAGTAGGAAATACGGAGTGGGCGTTGGTTTTTATGTTAATACAAAATAAAAAATTATTAGTCTTTACTGACTACGTGGACCACAATCCAACATCGAAAAAATTTTGTGCGGTAGCATTTTTTAAATTTAAGTCTCGGCTAGGGTGTCATAAAAACGTGAACACTCCATGTAGCGAACTGAATGTAATTTTCTATTACAAAAATGTATTCTTTTTCTACACTATACAACTACATTCATTTTGAAATTGAAAAAATTTATACCTAATTGCCATACAAGACGTGACGTTGCGGGCACGCCGTATGTGCGCCGGTCTCAAGATGCCGTAACATCGTTTTAATTTAAAATTTTCCTGACTTCTCAGCGAAAAACTTACAATAACGGCCATCTTCCTTCTTGTTACGTTGTTTTGTTGTAAGTTCAGTTAATTCTGTTGTTATGCTGCAACGCTGCTTTTACCGTGAATCCCGATTGTGAGTTGCAAGAACATAATGACGTCGTAATTTAGGGAAGCGCGGCAACTTCCGGACATTTTTATTTGAATATTTAGATAAAATTTCTTATAAATTGAAGATAATGGCGTTCAACGTACCGTGAATAGCTAGCTGAACTTAAAAAGCTGAAGGCTTTATTTTGTAACAACCTTGAATTGCATTTTTGCTTTGTAATGGTCATTATATTTTGTATGTTGTGTTATGAAGGCCTTTTAGGCGTCCTTAACGCATCTGTGACAGCTATCGTGGGCAGTTGTGGATGGATGGATGGATGCGCTGTATGTTACTGCTACCCGTAGACATCGCACTGTTGATCACGGTTCTCTCCCACTGACACAGCTGCGGGAGGTCTAGACTGTAGAGCATATTCCACCAAGCTGCTCCTATGCGAATTGGTGGAGTGAGTGTTTCTGCCACTGTTTGCTCGTTTGCTATCTTAAATCCATAAAAAATACTTTTTCTAACTCAATCGAATTAAATTAAAAATACTAGGTACATCTATCCGGCCACCTACAGAACTACAGCCTAACTAGTACATACAGCCTTGAAAATATAATACAGAGAATGGTAGAGTCCGACTAACGATGAGCTAGAGATGTCTCTTTGTAGTGGTAAGTCGCTTCTTTGTGAATATATGTGAGAGACAGGTTTTTCGTGCAAAGTAATATGTGAGGTGTGAAATTTAATATTGAATATCTTCTGTAACCTACTAAAATATTTTCAAAATTTTTAGTGACGCCCACGTAAATTTCATTTCAAGTTGTTAGTTTTAAATAAAAACTTATTGAATTTATGAACAGCCCTTATTATTATTATTATCATTTTCTGTAAGTATTTCAAATAACACAGAATTTTTTAATAGATAAGTCATAATCGTCTATAAGTTCAAGACATTCAAAAAATACTTACATCTGCAGCTATCTTTTGCCTGTCACCCTAAGGCAATTTAAAAACAGCTTACAATTTTATCGCGGCACCTAAATCAAACGATCCCTTAGGGATAACATAAAATCTAAAATGCCAGTGTATAAATAAAGCAGGGTTTTCATGCTGTAAGTATAAGGTCTCATTTGTATCATAATTTATAAGATTTTATACCGAAATACTTGAATTGATGGTGTACCTAATATCATACTTAAAGTAAGTAAGTAGCATTCAGTTAATAAATGGCAATTTTAAGGATACTTATGACCATCAAAATAAGGATAAATTAATTTAATCCTTATTTTAATTAAAAAATAAGTCTTTTTTATTACATGCGGAAACTGTTATAATTTGAATAAACAGTTAAAACTAATAAAATCCACATTAAATTATCACGTTTATCTCATCTCTCTCACTTGTAAAAATAAATCAGCGATAAATAAAATGGCGGTACGGCCCGGCGACTCAGCGGAAAAGAAAAGTCCGATAGCAAAGAGGCATGAACTGTTCAATCAATAAGGAGAATTGCCTTTAAGACATATCTTGAAACGATTGTCGTTTTCGTTCCATCTCTGGAATCCTTCTCCTTTATCTCACTGACTAAAGCGGAAAACACTCTTATAAACTTATCCTCTTATTGAAAAAGAAGATCCAGCCAGAGATTGTATCAAGATTCTATTCATTTACAGAATTATATGTTTACCCGAGTCATCTGGTCTTACTGGCTCCGGTCGTAAAACAGATTACAAAGAAAGGAAATAAAAAACCATGAATTATTTTTGCCTCCTGTGAAATTAATACAGCGTCGTTACGCAGGGAGTGGAACAATAACAAAAGAGAATTTGATCTGTTATAAACATTTTAATTACGTATCTATACAAACATCATCCATACTGGAAATAAATCTACACAATAATTTACAGTCTTTCAAATTAATACTCATAAAATTTTCTCTCAAACACATTACAATAAATACGAAGAAGCAATTCGTATCGAAATGCAAAAATTTGGTATCGTTATTGTACAAAAGTTACATACCTATTTAAAACTATGAGGTCTATTTACACCAGAATTACAATATAGCGAATGAGATTGATTGCTTACGTTACAAAATGAGATCGCAAGATTCGGACATTTCCCTACGGTTTTTCTACACCAGGTACGTTTGGACAGTGTGATGCAAAACCACCGACTGCGGTTGATTGTGGCGGCCTTGGAAATCAGTAGATGAGTAATCGGAATCTATCGTGGAATATATGTGTTCTGATAGCGGTCGATCGCAGGGCGAGCGCTCAGCCGAGTTGGCCGACTTGCCACAGAGCGTCTGACAGGTGCTGTTCAATACTGACGCATCCATTGTGTACGTATTCGAATGCCTCCCGTAGTTTAGCCTCTTTAACTTCTGACCGCGTCTTTTGGAAGACGGCATCGCATAACGTAACCTCTCCCAAAAACGTTTCTCTTTCCACGTTATCTCCAAACCCGTTTTGAAATACGACTTCAACTCCGCGTCTCGAGGTACGAGCCCTACCGCGACTATTATTAATTTATGTGGGTTCTTTCGTAATGCTTTTTGTAAAGCTTGTCGGAATTCGATCTGAGACCATTCGGTCAAGATAAAATTCTTAGTCATAACTACTATAATACGCCTCGAAGCTTCCGTTGCCTCGACCACTAAGTCGGGGAATTGGGCGTAGGTGGCCTCGAATTGTGGAACGTCCCTATAGTGCAAACAGAGATGATAGGAGGGATATCCATTTTCGAGCTCCCGCGCAAATGATTCTATTACGAACTCCTCGTCTTTGGGACTATAACAAATATAAGCATCATAAAGCTTATCAGCGTCGTTAAAGGCACCCGCTAAAGGAGATAGCTTAATGCCGCAATTCGAATACAGCCACATTCTGCAACCGTATCTAAATGTGAACACTAAGGCTAATATTAATAAAACAAGCATGAATCCGGTAAGCACGGAGGCTAGTAACGGTATGTTATTGGAGACGAAGAATGCACTTATCATGAACGTATCACTTATTTCACTACAAACGGTCACATTTAAATTCAATGGCTTCTTTGCCGGATTAACGTTCTCATTATAACACCACAAGTTATGAATATCGACAACCTTTTCAACATTTTGCGATATGTATGTGAGGAATCCTTGTAAATATTTACAACTGCAAGACCAATAGTTATTTCCCACGAATAATGTTTGTAACTTCTTATTATTGTCCAAATGCCACAGACCGAAATTTACGAGTCTGTTCCCATCCAAGCGTAAAACTTCCAAACCGCCCAAAAAGGTAAAAGTTGAATTTGAAATGAATTCGATAGCATTGTTTTGAAGATACAATTCTTTTAAGTTGTTGAGCTTTAAAAACTCAAGACCTCGTAGTTCTTTTAGTTTGTTGGAATCCAAATGCAAAATTTTAAGATCGTTCAGACCATTAAATGTGTTGTTATGAATGTAAACGACGTTACTTGAATTTAAATATATCACAGATGCTTTACGCATGAATTCAAAAACAGTTTGATTGAGCTCGGTATACACATTGCCATCTAGATAAATATGTGTTACGTTAATGGGAAAATCCTGTGGTAAAGCGTATAATTGATTAACTGAACAATCAACAACATTAGTAGTTTTTGTTGAATCGTGATAACAAGAACAGTTTCTTGGACAAACAGTTTTGCAATTACAAAAATTAAAGTCGCAACAATTGCAATCCAAGGGACAGAAGCTCTCATATTTACACAAAAAATCTTGAATGTGCAATGAACTGACCGGCAAATATTTGACTCCTCGTACATAAGACTCTTTACAAATCACATTTTCTAAATCCATCACTCTAGGATAGTCTCGGGTGGTGACGGAATTTATAAGAAGAATCCATTTCATTGTACAGTCACACCGAAAGGGATTTGCGCTTATATAAAACTCGGGCAGTGATCGATCGTCGGCAACTCGCGAAATACGTAAACTACTCATATCCAAAGTCTCGATCTCATTAGAATACATATCAACACGTGTTAAATTATTTTTTTCTAAGAAAGTATCTGCGTCTATACTCGCTATAAAGTTGTTGTTTATAAAGAGAAGCTCTACACTATTTGGGATAGACATTGAAGATAAAGCAACAATACGATTATGGCTCGCATCTAAAGTCTTAACGTGTAACTCCTTTTGAATTTTGTAGTAGTTTCCAAGAATCTCAATAAAATTAGCGTGAATATCGAGCCATTTCAGACTTCCCGGTACAAAAGCGTAATCGAACCATACTAAATGATTCTCGGAGAGATTCAACCATAAAAGTTTCGTCAGTGACACAAATACGCCATTTATATCCGAAATGAAGTTACCATCCAATCGAACGGCTTCTAATTGTACGTTCTTTTGAAAGGTTTCCGTTTGTATCGACTGTATTTTATTTTTCGCTAAATTGAGCACTTGCAAATTAGGCAAACCCCAAAACAGCCCAGCTGTAAGGTTTCCAATTTGATTATCTATTAAACGCAATCCTGTCAATTGCGATAAATTCTGAAACGAACTATTTGATATTTCCGTCAATAAATTTTCCCCCAAGTCTAACGACTTTAAAAATGGTAATTGCAAAACTGCTTCCGGTACTTTCGTAAACTTATTTACACTTAAATCTAGTTCTTTTAAATCTGAACAATTTCTAAATGCATTTTCACCCACGTAGGATAACAGATTATTGTTTAAATTAAGCTTATTTAGAATAAACAGTCCATTGAACACATGATCTTCCACTGTGCGAAGTTTATTTTGGCCCAAATTCAAAGTATGTAAATTAAAAAGTGGTGAGAAAGCATTGTCCTCAACAAAGCTTATGGAGTTGTTGTTCAAGTTGAGTATCTGTAGAAAGAACAAGTCCTTAAACATGTTTCGCGCGACCCTTGCGAGTGCGTTGTGCGACAAGTCGAGTACGATTAATCTTATTAAACCACCGAACGTTTCATCTTCTATGTGGTCGCTCCTCAATTTATTCGCTGAAAGATCTAAAACGAGCAATTGTTCCAGCCTATTAAATATTTTCTTAGGCAATAATTCTAGCTCGTTATACCTCATGTAAATTTCACGAATTTCTCTCGTATTATGGAATAAGCCTTCAGGTAGATAACTTATTGCATTCTCCGATAGATTAACAAGTTTGAGCGACAGTAAGTCGCTAAAAACTTCGCCTGGCAACTCACTTATTTTATTGTTCTGCAGATACAGTTGCGTTAGCCGCCGCAAATGTAATATTTCAGAGTCAGCTGGCAGAGACATGATATCGTTATGGCCCAAATCTATCGTCTGCAGCGTGGACCCACATTTATGCCCGAAGCCGAGTTCGTCAACAAATTTTATTTTGTTTCTAGTCAGGTTTAGAGAGATTATGTTTTCTAAAGCACAGAACAGATCCGATGGTATTTTACGTATGTTGTTGTATGCTAAATCCAGGGTGTGCAATTCCCTCAGTCCATTAAACGCGCCCAGAGAGAGCTCGAGTTCCTTATTGTGGCCCCATTCGTTATTCATGGTGCGCAACTTCAAAGTCTTCAAGCCTCGTAAACCCTCGAACACGTTGCCAGGCAGCCGGAGTATCTTGCAGTTATTTATAGCGACCTCCGCCAAACCCTGCATTCTTCCGAAGTGATGGTCCCTCAGCGTGCTCTCGAGCAGCCGCGGCCCGCAGCGCACGGCCAGCCGCTCCGCGCCGTCCGAGTGCATCGAACCGACCACATCCCGGTCCGCCGACAGCGACCGTACGTTGCACTCCACCAAACCGTTTTCACCGGACGCACGGAAACAAGCATCTGCAGCGTCTGGCGCTTCCGTAAGCGCCGCGCCCATCACTAAACAAAAGAATATCAGGTTAATTATCATTTTAAGCCGCACCGTGTCCATGTCATTGTCACTCGTCAACTCGTTTCGATGAATGAAAGTGTAGTACGTGAGTCGCGCGCGGTCATATTAGGGTTCGTGCGCGAGTAATGTGCGGACACGATTCGATAACAATGATTATGAACGTTGTAAATAGAGCAACGCGGCGCGAGGCCCGCAGTTCGTTCAGCGATAGACGGACGCCCCCCGCGACGGTGAGCCCGCAACTGCCGCTTGCCGCTTACAATGAATGCCATGAATGCGCGGCGGGAACGACGCTCGTGCACCGCACCATCGCGTTTCTATTGCCGCATACTAAGTAACCCTGGTTTTGGACTTTTGTAGAAAACGGAAACCGTTACGTGACTTTGCTTTCATTAATGTTATTATACGACCTACATGTCGGATTGAACGGCGAAAACAAAAACACAAACAATGGTGCGGACAAGTAATCAATCACGCACAGTGGTACTGTAGTTACGTACGGCGAATAACGACGAAAAATAATGTTTTTCTATTTTAAATCTTTGTTCTCTAGGACGAACTAGGCAACTACGCAACGCTTGTAGACTTTAAACGAGATCCATAAGAGTCTTGTTCATGGTCTGTCACGGTTGCCATGGACGGTAGCGGTTGGTGGAGTATTCTCGCTATCTTATTTCCATTAAAAAAAATGAATTACACTACAAAGACTACACTATAAGAAGACGGATAGAGAAACTGCCGAGAAACTTCTTAGTAGAGTCGGGGTGTCCTCTTGGGAATAAGAACTCCAAAGAACTCTTTTAGGTGGTAGAGCCTAAAGGGAATCAAACAGGCTTTATATGAAATCCATTTTGTTCAATATAGAGTTCGCCCAGGGAAGTACCACCGCCAGCCACGGTACCTAGTACCACCGTACCTACCGTATCAATTGTAGATAGTCCGGTTAGAGTGGTTCCCGGTTAAACTTCTTTTAAGGCGACCATCTTAGTCCTCGTGGGTAGCAACACATCAGATCTGTGACTGACTTAGAACGAGACTCCTACTAACAAGTACTAACTGGACTATTACCAACACCAACTAACAGGACTAACTAGCTCTAACAATCCCCATTGCTCATACCCACTAACAAACAGACCAACTAATATTCTAATTAACTCTCTCAGCTAACTGGACTAATCATTCCAGTCCATAAATAAGTCTTGATCAAAGTTAGTCACAGTTGTCATGGGCGACAGTGGATGGGTGGTTATCTTGTGTCCATAAAAAAACATTCTTTATTACTGGACTAAATTCGACACTTCAACCTACACAAAACAATCAACACACGTTCTGTATATCTATCTGTCTGTCTGTCTGTCCACTTACACGACCACATTTAGAAGTAGGCACCACCCGTAAGATAGTTGATGTGAATTTGATAACAGAGGCAACATAAAATTCGTAGACGGATTGGCGATTTTCGTCTACGATCAGGATTCAAAAATCAAGACCCAGTAAAGATTTGATTAAAATCATTTCTAAAGCCACATGATTCCTCTCGAAATAAGAGGGCTTAGTTTGATTAAACTGGCTCAGTGAGAAGGAACTTACCAGGAGCAAACTAATGGAGCAGGTATGCAGGATAAATTAAATATTAAGTCCTTCGTGAAGGACTCCTCATTTTTTCATACCTTAGACAAACCCTATATACCTATGAAATATTAAACTAGTTATGTTTAATTATCACATCCAAAGCAACATAGGTAAGTAGATTAAGAACAAGTCAATTTGCTCTAACTATCCTTTGTGTAACTCTTTGCATAACGAGTCGCGAGTGCCTTTGTTTAAGTAGTTCCATTTGATGTATGCAGATAAGTTTTGTCTTTGCGCGAACGCGTGACAAGACACAATAAAGTTAACCAACGAGGAATTAACAACTTGAACCTAGTTGAGACCACAATTACCGGCATTATATAATTGTTCCGTTCTCCGTGCGTTCCATTTATCGGCGTATTCAAGGTGCCCTAAATGCAGGTATTTAAGACAAACGGTACACAATTAGGTAGTACTTAGGTACTACATATCTCTATAAGATCAATTTGTCTGTTCCTTTCACTTGTACTTGTTGTATCATTAGCTTACCTTACGTTCTTGCTTAAGGTAAGGTTATTGTCCAAAAGTGTTTAAATTCACAAAAACAACAGAGATAACTGAGCAAGATGTCTCGGGTCAATTCTATGGTCTCAATTTCGATTCTTCGGGTCAAATTGAACAGACCCGCTCACTGTTACGCCATCTGTTTTTAAATTAGAAAAACTTCATGCATTTTTCTGCACCTTGGCACCTATAATTTAAATTTTCTTTTAAGGTTTCAATTAGAATATAATTAGTTACTAAGCTCTTAATTCATTAAGAACAAAATACAATATGCCACCTTTTTGAGCTAAAACGTAGTGATACTTGCTCAGTGTGAGCTATTAAATAAAAATGCTTACTATTAAAGTAGGTTTCTTCTAACTGAAAACACCCTGGCGCGGCGGCAACCGCTGGATTCAAAAGGCACTGGACGGAGGAGTGGCACCGATTGAAAAAGGTATGTCCACTGACATATGAAAGGCTAACGGATTGATGGATGGAGTACACATACAAGCGTGAGTACTTAAGTACTTCGATACCTATTATTGTTTATTTCCATATTAATAATCTAAGTATAATTCACATAAAAATTGAGGTTTCTGTGTTAAAGCCGGGCCCTACGAGTGTTCTTCTCCCATAGTAATAGCACGAACTACATTAATATAGGTACTCTGCAGACACGACGCAGCAATTAATGATGGAAGGTCGAAGGTATCAAGACCAAGTTCGCGGCAACGACCTTATTGAATATTTATTGCTAGTCGGTAGATGGAAACACTTCTTAGTGTTCATAGACCAATGGCTCGCGTTGATTCAATATGATTGATAGATTTAATTAAGCAACGACGGGCGCGGTCGGTTTGTAGAAGGGTGACCGCTAGTAGCAAAATTTCATAAGAGCTACCGTGCTGCGGAGGGCACGTTAAGTGGTCCCGGTTGTTTTCAATGGTGAAAGCAATCGTTAAGCCTTGTAGAAGTCCTTCGGATGGCTTGAGAACATTCCACCAATCCGCATTGGAGCAGCATGTGTCTGTGTCGGAGACCCGTGCCTAGCAGTGGACGTGTACCTACGGGTTGCAGCTTTTACCACAAGTGGCAAGTAAAGCAGCCTATCTTTTAGCCGAAAGTGAACGAAATCGCTTTGAGCAAACTTGTTCTAGCGGTCTTACAATGGTGAGCTACAGGATCTCGAGGATACACGCAAGCAGCACCTTTCGAATGACTAGGTTCTCGCCTCGTAATTGGAGTGACGCTGGGATTTGATTTTGAACCTAGACCGGTATAGGTACCCTCTGGACTACTCTAGAGTGACCGAATTTAAGCCACTAGGCTATCTATCTAGCTCTAGAAAAAAAACTTTTTTTAATTTTCTCACCATTCTCACACTCACATGCGACCTAAATATAACTGGTGGAATACTTGACTGACCGTTGAATACTGGAGTTTTAATAGATTTTTTAGTTGATCTGAAAATTATCCGTGAGGTGAGTAGTAACATCATTCCTAATCATCTTTAGGTATTTTGTGGAGATATTATCTTAGCCATTCTTTGGCAGATATTTTATGAATTTAATTACCGAGAACATTCTGAGCTAATTTATGTAATCTTTTACGATCATGGTTTGATTATTCGTTGACTGCTCGGGATTTTTTAATCTAAGTTTGGTGGCTTACATATCATCAGTGATAAAAGGCGTTGTGATGGCGTAACAGTGAGCGGGTGTCAGTTATCAGTCCACTTAGTGGAAGGCGGCCTGTGCTCCGTTTCCAGTCGTGATGTCCACCCCACAGAGTACATTTTACATCTCCCAGCCTAGGACCTTTCTGACGTGTCTTCTTGTGTATACTAGTTAGTAATAAGTTCATATATCTTGCGACCCATTGATATCACCATCCAATAGCCTTGAGGTCCACTGCTGGACATAGGCACATGTGCTAGTGACTGGTCTTTGGTGAATGACAATTTACATAACCTGAACTTGAAATATTGGCAGCTAAAATACTAATATTCCACTAAGCAATGTAGTTAAAAAAATTAAATTATAAATGTTAATTAATTAAGGTTAATTGTTAAATCAAACGAGTTCAATTTAATAAATATAATGAAAATAGTATTTAATATAACATATTGTTCGCAACTATTCTAAATTGCTTCAAAGTCACATGTATGAAGTAGTTATTAGCAAAACGACAATTTATTTTGTAATATTTTTATTCTAGAAGCTTAAAACAAAGTTATAATTATTTACAATAATTAATGCTGTATAGAGAAACCCATAGTAACTATTAGCCATACAATAGAGATATTCATCTCAAGATAATGTTAACTATGAGAGGTAAGTGGAACAATGTAACATTAATATACAGATTGTTCTAGAAAAATAAATCACTAATACAAATGCAAGCAATTTTCAGAAATATGGCTTAAGAGAAAGCTTACAACTAAATAAAAAGTTTACTTTTTTCTATTGATAATCATTTTAAAAATAAGAAATTATAATTTTTCAAGTACATATTATTACATGTAAGTAGTGTATGTTGGTTCAAAACTTGCATCTTTGCACACTTTTTCTACAACTCATTTGCAAATATTCAATCGTAAACACACTGAAAGATAAATGATAAATATTTAAGTGACATATTATTTAACAAGAATATTCAAGTATGCTTTTGTATCACAATTTTTTGCCTTTCTCTCGGTTTACAAAAATGCTTTTCATTCACGTAAATCGGAGCTTTAAATCATTATTTTCCTCATCTAAAAGTGTAAAATAAATGTTCATCAATAAAAATTCCAAAAAATAAGTTATACAAACAAGGTTTAAATTAAAACACAAATAAACCATTGAGTGGAAATACAAATTAAATATTCTGTAAAAAGCAAATCACAAACACTTTCGCGAAATTCTAAACCATTTTCTAATTAATAAATCAGATGTAACATTGGTCTAATATCATTCAAAGAGGGTTTATACGCAATTGTATTATTATGTAGATTCTAACTCACATCTCCATTTTCAGTCTTACACCAACTACATCGAGTTCCACTTAAATACCTAAAAAGTGTTCCTAGAAGAAGAATTTCATCATTTTGTTTGTCTTCTTACATACGTATATTAAAGTTGAATACCTTATGTCAACTGTTGTACAACGCCCACGAATTTAGATACTAGCATCTTACTTTATTTTACTTGAATTTAGCATACATTTTAGACTCTAATTAACTATTGGTTAGTGATCTAATATTGCTGATATATTTTAGTGCTCTTGTACAAATGAGTATCATTTCACATATTGTCACAGTCATTTCATATCATTACATCCATGTAGCTTAGTATCATTTCACATATTGTCACAGTCATTTCATATCATTACATCCATGTAGCTTAGTATCATTTCACATATTGTCACAGTCATTTCATATCATTACATCCATGTAGCTTAGTATCATTTCACATATTGTCACAGTCATTTCATATCATTACATCCATGTAGCTTAGTATCATTTCACATATTGTCACAGTCATTTCATATCATTACATCCATGTAGCTTAGTATCATTTCACAAATTGTCACAGTCATTTCATATCATTACATCCATGTAGCTTAGTATCATTTCACATATTGTCACAGTCATTTCATATCATTACATCCATGTAGCTTAGTATCATTTCACATATTGTCACAGTCATTTCATATCATTACATCCATGTAGCTTAGTATCATTTCACATATTGTCACAGTCATTTCATATCATTACATCCATGTAGCTTAGTATCATTTCACATATTGTCACAGTCATTTCATATCATTACATCCATGTAGCTTAGTATCATTTCACAAATTGTCACAGTCATTTCATATCATTACATCCATGTAGCTTAGTATCATTTCACATATTGTCACAGTCATTTCATATCATTACATCCATGTAGCTTAGTATCATTTCACATATTGTCACAGTCATTTCATATCATTACATCCATGTAGCTTAGTATCATTTCACATATTGTCACAGTCATTTCATATCATTACATCCATGTAGTAAGCGCACTTAAATTAATTGCTGACCACTGCACATTCCTTCCACACAACACCATGTTTGTTAAATTAAGAAATACAATCTTAGTTTTAAATAGCTATTTATTTACCACTTATAAGAAAGTTGTGAGCAGGCCACTTTCTTTACTTGGATTTCCTATAGATTCCAGAAGTTCGTTATCAGCAACTATACAATGTTTGTAGTGCTCACAGTAGGAGATAATCCTAGTAGTAGATCGGAAGCGGTGAAGACATGTGTTAGTTTATCAATTGCATTTGATAGCTCTCAACCATCGATATAAGTTTTTTTTTAAAGTAGATGTAATACGAGCTCTGAAAGAGGCACAGTAAATGAACTATTTTTTACATGATAAATTAATGATTTGAATTAAATTTACATTTACTATAATTATTACGCCTCAGATCAACTCTCGCCAGTCTATGTCGACCATGGTGCTGTACCGATGTTCATTAACACTTCAATACTTTTTAGTCTACTGAAAGGTTCAGTCGCCAAACCTAGTTTAATTATAAGTCTATTAAAATGCCTTCACCGCTAGAACCGTGCCTTGCAATAGGCTGGTAAGTCATAGCCATAAAATAATATAGCCTCGATTTCAGTACCTATTGATATTTTGCGAAGAAATGATAATTATTATGTCATCAACTTTCAGCATGTTTTATTTAAAATTAATCTCACACGTGAGCTTAGATATCACTTAGCATAAATTTAAATAATATTTAATATAACACAGTGTGTTTTTCAATACCATTATTTAAATCTGAATATTATTAACTCACTATTATACATTTACTGGCTAACATGTCAAGGATAGGTTAGGTATTTTAATATCAATGTCACATGGAAATATGAGATACATAGTAAAGAAATAATATAGTAATGTTATCAACCCATTTATTGCTATAGCCAAGCAAAGTTATCAATAATAACTGGTAAATTGCTTACTCATTTAACATTGTCACTGTTTGTACAACTGGAACAGCTAACTTTCCTATCAGTCATATAGTAAGTTAACAAAGTAATTTCAAGGATAAAATGTAAGTAGAAACCTATAGAAATACAGACCAATGAAACTAAACAAAAATATAGACACCAGGTCTATATTTTTGTGGAGTTATATTTATCATTTCTACACAAAGCAATATTAACAGACTAATAAGAAAAATTGTCTCACAAGCATCACACACAAGTTTATATAACAACTAAATATTCGCTGAACTTTTCAAAGGCCACATTCAAAACTATATTTTTACCTATTTCTTATACATATCGGCTTAAGCGACATCTGAAAAAAGAAACAAGATACGAAATCGCTGAATGCTTTGACTAGAAAACAATAGTTGTCTAAGCAAATACAAGAAATAGCCTTGTATATTTATGTAATACTTCAACAATTTATATTATCGTCAACGCAAAATATAACTAACACTGAATTCTGAGCTTTGTTTGTCACATACCAAGATTTCATTGCACCCGGAAAACATTTAACCAACCTTGTCACTGGACGATACAATTATCACTGAACACACTTCACTTCCCAATAAGGGGACTACGCATGCAGACGACGGAATGGTAAACTAATAAATTAGAATATTGTTTTTCCTTTTACTGGCACATCTGAACAGCTATTCCATATAAAAAATCAAATAGGCAAACAATGCCACAATCATTGTGGCATTTTTGAACTACATAGGACTTTTTCATACACAGATAATCTGTCACGTTCGTTAATTTGCGCGTTTCCATCATACAAGTAGATGCCGATATGACGTCACATTACTTTTGCAAGGTTTTATTTGTTTGATTCGTCGCACACGTTTTATCACAAGTTAAAAACATGATGGATGGATATAGCGTCTGAAATAAACATTATTATTATTATAAAACTGCCTCATTGGAACTTGTTGCTTACACGCCTGTTTACGATTCCTCTAGTCAAGTTACGTGCACCTTGTACGCAAGCTACTTGGCTAATGGAATCGCACCTTAACTGCATTGTACATATATCCAGCAACTAGCTTTTACCCGCGGCTCCGCCCGCGTGGTCAAAGGGAATTAACAATTACATAGTTGTTTATCATATTTGTGGTGGATGAATAATGACAGTTAAAGATACTTAGAGGAACCAGAGGTAATGCTGACCGCAGATAAAGGGTACCTACGTAACAACATCCGGAACTAAATATCTAGCAAATAACAAAACATCGATATCTTCCCACGGGGATGTTTTACCGCGGTAAAAAGTAGCCTACGTCACTCTCCACCCTCCTCACTATCTCCACACACAAAAACCATAACATATAAAAGCTTCGTTGCGACGTGAAAGCCGGACAAACAAACAAACACACTTTCACATTTATAATATTAGTATGGATGTCCATCGTCTGCCAAGCGTAGTCTCAATTGTGTCAAATCACTTTCTTGCAACGTCTACACTCTTTCACTGTATAACCTGTGCGGTCTTGTCTATGCCCTGTGCGGTCTTGTCTATGCCCCGCGCGGCCTACTTGTCTACGGCCTGCACGTGGTCGGGGCGGTCGCCGCGCATGTGCCGCGCCCACATCTTGCTGTACAGCATCTCGAGGCCCGTCGCGTACGCCTTGCAGTCGAAGAGGGGGCTCTCCATGCGGGCCGTCCATACTTTTGCCCGGATCGCTTTGAGGCTGCACAGAACAAAGTTATTATTAATAATAATAATAATAATTAAAAATTCATTTAAAGCGCGGTACACCTCTCTACACCCTGAGCCACTCACGAACATGTTGCCGCCTTTGCCGTCCAGCGTGTCGGCATGTTTGGGTAGCCCATACAGTGAGTGGCGAGTCACCACCTGCCGCTTTTTAGGTTTGTAACGATCTGAATGGCAGGTGTCATAGTTCTCCATAGCCCATGCATCAGTCCCTCTAAATCCACCACAATAGACCCAATATAGTTTCCATTCCTTTACAATAGTTCCTGTACATCTGGTGGGGCCCACCTTCGGGTGTACCAATTGATGGTGCAGTCGATCGAGGGTGGTATCCGCCACGTGTGCCACATCACAACTCATTAAAATGTCTCGAAGGGGCCTCTACGTGTTGGACCTGTGTCCCCACGCAAGCCTTCCAAATTACCGGGTCCACATCTGGACCCGTGAAATTTAAAGAGATACATAATAATAATAATAATAATTCTTTATTTCAAGTACCAATAAATGACTCATTCTTGTTAGTAAAAGTTGACTTATGACCTATGTTAGTATTTAAACCTAAAAAACATTATTGCTTACACAAGTTCGCTTTCGCTGCGACCCATAGACGTCCCACTGTTGGGCACCGGTCTCCTCTCAGAATGGGACGGATTAGGTCTTAGTCCACCACGCTGGCCAAGTGCGGATTGGCAGACTTCACATACCTTCGAGAACGTTATGATGAACTCTCAGGCATGCAGGTTTCCTCACGATGGATGTGTCCTTCACCGTTATAGCAAGTGACATTTAATTTCTTAAAACGCACATAACTTAGAAAAGTCATTGGTGCGTGCCGCTGGGGTTTGAACCCGGACCGCTCGAGTGAGAGGCGAGTTCGATAACCGTTGGGCTGTCACCGCTTACACAAGTAAGTAGTAGAAACTCAGCGTAGCGTCCATAGACAAATGGCTCGCGTCGATTCAATGTGACGGACAGAGTTATGCAAACGAACGCAGTCGGTTTGTGGATGGGTGACCACTAATGGCAAATTTTGTTTCAAAAATCCGTCGATCCTGGTTGTTTTCAAAGGTAAAAACAAAGATTTGTCGAAGAAATTCGGGTAGCTTGAGAATAATCAACACTGGGTTGGCCATTAACCCCTCCAATACGCATTGGAGAAGCGTGGTGGAGCGTGCTCTAAGTGCATTATAATATTTCAAGTGCACGATTATTGTACTACTATCGATTATTCATGACAATAATGACAAAGAGTTTTCTATTACTTACTATTCCCTGTCAGTTCCTAGTCTTACAGCTATATCTTGATACTCCTGTCGCGTTCTTGCAATCAATTCTGGGCAACCAAGTGTATTGAGCTGGGACGCAGCCACTCTGTAAGGATAGATAAATAGGTGTAAACAAATGCTTTACCAATATCATAACAAGGTTTTATGGCGCCTGTACACTCTCGCGCGAGTGCTCTCGCGATGTCTCGTCGAGAGCACTCGCGCGAGAGGTCGAGGGACGAGCGCGACCCTGTACACACTCGTTTATTCAGTACAGCAGAGGAACGCCGAGGAGATGGACGCGTTACAAGTTACGGCAGCTGTTACCCTATGCGCTATCAGTTATTATAATTACGTGCACATATATCATACGAAGTTAAGTTCTGCTTCGTTATTCCACATATTGCATATCTAAGGCAACAAAACGTCCGTACAGTTAGAAAGCTTGCGCTCAACTGAACGCCGCGAGAATGTACAGTGACGCACTCGCACCTACTCGCGAGGGTAAGCGAGGCCCTTTGACTCGCGCTCAAAAAACCGACTCGGAATGGAGAGCCCACGAGGGACTGCGAGGCTTCGCGAGACATAGCGAGTGTACCCTGTACACTCTCGCGCTCGCCCAGCCCCGCTGTCCCTCGACGAGAGTGTACAGGCGCCATTATATAATCCAAGGGTGTGCTTCACATGCTTCAGATATCTATCAGACAGGCTATTCTTCTTACGTCGAGACGGGATAGTCAATAAAAGGTTAGGTAGGTAGGTAGGTTAGGTAGGTCTTCTCACCTCAAGGCTGGATTCTTACTAATATATAAACGGGATTGTGTGTGTAAGTTTGTCCTTCTTTTCCTCAACGGAATATGTGATTTTTAGCATCGATGTAGTTAGGTATACGGCCTGGAGAGTGTCATATACTACTTTACATTCCGAACAATGCATTTTTCCCGTGAAATTGACAAAACACTGAAATAATTGATCGAATTTCAATCGATGTTAAGAGGTAATTCGGCGATGAGGGCGGGAGCCACGGGGAAAGCTAGAAGTGTAGCTCTTCAAATGCGCTGAAGATGAAATTTATGGTATCTTCTTGCGCAGGGCGAGCCAGTTGTCAGTCGTAAGTGCTGTTTGGTTCGCTGCGACCCATAGACGTCCCACTGTTGGGCACGGCCCAACTAACAAAAATTGCTCTTGTTGTGGCTTATATTACCAAAAATAATATTCTTATAAGAGCCGCATTATCGCTAATAAGGGTGCGTTTGGGCACAAATTATAAAGACTAAAACCTTATACCCTTCTTATAGTTGCTTTATTATCCGCTTTTTGTCCTTATACGTGTTATATTATGACAAGGAATAAGGAAGTTAAACTTATAAGTGCAAGAAAAAAGCTCCTAAAAAGCCAATACACTTATAAGAAACATACGGATAGCGTTAATACGGGCGATCACCCTTATACGTGTTTTATTATAGTCCGGTAGAGTGCATGGGAATTTAAATGCATGGTAAAATGTGGTACGCTGCGTGTTGTAAGATCAACCCGCCCTTGAATTTAAGCTGTTTTTGTGCCTAAAACGTTATTAATTATTTAATCATGTTATAACCAGTGCTACTATAAGAGCAAAACGATTCGCACATCGTTTACAAGGTGTCTATAAGAGTGAAGACTTATAATGGAAACGATTGTTGCTTATGGTATCGCCATTTTACATATCGTTAGGGTTCCTTGCACACAAACTAAATCGTACCTAGCTAGTCTTTTCCCATAATATAAAATTTATTTTTCACTATAGTTGGGTTGGCTGGGAGATAACTCTTTATAGGGATACTTTGTGCACTAATTTTAGATTGAAATATAATAATACGTAATAGTGTACGTAATAGTAGTACACAAAAAAGAATTTAATTATATATTATAATATGTTTGTCCGCAGATATTGCAATGGTAGTATACATATTGGCAGATGTTGACAAATTTCTACAAGGAAAATATCTTAATTTACATAATTTGCGATGCCCATGGAAGTCGACACATTTTATTCTAAGAAAGCAATATTTTAATAGTACTATATATAATATATATCCGACCCTTTCTGGTTTACCTTTACACTTTGTGAGAGGTCGTGAAAACATAGGTTTAGCAACGATTCTCTTTCATTTTGTGCTAAAATTGTATAGTAATTACTAAATAATTAAATGTTACTTTAAATCGGCAAGTTTTGATTTCCCTTTCCTTTTCTACTATTCCCACCACGATAGGTGATATACTTTTAACTTCAGCTCTTCATTTAATGATATGTCTATATCACTATCACTATCGCTACAATTATATTCATTCTCACTGCTTTCCTTTTCATTCTCATTTTCTATAAAATAATCATCTACGGAACCACTGGCTGATTCGTTGGTATCGGCTTGGTAATTTTGTATTTTTTTTAAATACAAATTCCGCTCCGTAATATGGCGGATCTACTTATGTAAAGCATTTTAATATAACCTTAAAGAGAATAATATCTTTATAATCATTGTATAAGAGAATATGGATTGCTTTCATCCTTGTTAAGATCATATAAAATGTTAGAATTCGTTTGTTGGATAGACGTCTTATCAAATGCTCCTATAAGTTGAAAAGCATCATAGATACCTTGTGCATTACTTTTATAAGAATAATTGACCATATTAAAAGCCTTTATATGACTTTGAATATTATACGGCTAAAAAGCAATGTAACTAGCCTCTATAAGAAGAACACATTTTGAATCCTTATTGTAGCCGTATTAATTGGATTTATAAACGTTTACCCAGCCAAATTATAAGAATAAAGGTAATATTAGCCAAATCTTCTAATAATGTGCCATTATAAGGAACATTGACATAATGCATGCTCTTTTAAAACAAGTTTAAGAGTTAAGACCTTATAGACTTAATTTTATAAGCCTAGTTTGTTTGTTGGGGGGTCTCCTCTCAAGATGGGAGGGATTAGGCCTTAGTCCACCACGCTGGCCAAGTGCGGATTGGCAGACTTCACATACCTTCGAGAACGTTATGATGAACTCTCAGGCATGCAGGTTTCCTCACGATGTGTCCTTCACCGTTATTGCAAGTGATATTTAATTTCTTAAAACGCACATAACTTAGAAAAGTCACTGGTGCGTGCCACTGGGGTTTGAACCCGGACCGCTCGAGTGAGAGGCGAGTTCGATAGCCGCTGGGCTGTCACCGTTTGGTTCGACCGCCGTATTATATCCCCGCACAGCTATCCCTTCAGAATTTCGTTTAGAGCTACACATTCATGGCGACGTTTATAGGTTAGGGGGAGTCACCTCGAAGCCAACGTCTCGCCGGGCAGCGTGACGACGGGCGTGCCGGTCCACAGGATGTCCATGCTGGTGGTGTGGCCGTTGCACAGCGGCGTGTCCAGGCACACGTCCGCCAGCTGCCCGCGCCGCACGTGCTCCTCCTTGGCCGCCACGTTCGAGAAGATTATGCGTCCGTGGGGGAGACCTGGAGCGGTTTATAGGTAGGGGGAGTCACCTCGAAGCCAACGTCTCGCCGGGCAGCGTGACGACGGGCGTGCCGGTCCACAGGATGTCCATGCTGGTGGTGTGGCCGTTGCACAGCGGCGTGTCCAGGCACACGTCCGCCAGCTGCCCGCGCCGCACGTGCTCCTCCTTGGCCGCCACGTTCGAGAAGATTATGCGTCCGTGGGGGAGACCTGGAGCGATTTATAGGTAGGGGGAGTCACCTCGAAGCCAACGTCTCCCCGGGCAGCGTGACGACGGGCGTGCCGGTCCACAGGATGTCCATGCTGGTGGTGTGGCCGTTGCACAGCGGCGTGTCCAGGCACACGTCCGCCAGCTGCCCGCGCCGCACGTGCTCCTCCTTGGCCGCCACGTTCGAGAAGATTATGCGTCCGTGGGGGAGACCTGGAGCGGTTTATAGGTAGGGGGAGTCACCTCGAAGCCAACGTCTCCCCGGGCAGCGTGACGACGGGCGTGCCGGTCCACAGGATGTCCATGCTGGTGGTGTGGCCGTTGCACAGCGGCGTGTCCAGGCACACGTCCGCCAGCTGCCCGCGCCGCACGTGCTCCTCCTTGGCCGCCACGTTCGAGAAGATTATGCGTCCGTGGGGGAGACCTGGAGCGGTTTATAGGTAGGGGGAGTCACCTCGAAGCCAACGTCTCCCCGGGCAGCGTGACGACGGGCGTGCCGGTCCACAGGATGTCCATGCTGGTGGTGTGGCCGTTGCACAGCGGCGTGTCCAGGCACACGTCCGCCAGCTGCCCGCGCCGCACGTGCTCCTCCTTGGCCGCCACGTTCGAGAAGATTATGCGTCCGTGGGGGAGACCTGGAGCGGTTTATAGGTAGGGGGAGTCACCTCGAAGCCAACGTCTCCCCGGGCAGCGTGACGACGGGCGTGCCGGTCCACAGGATGTCCATGCTGGTGGTGTGGCCGTTGCACAGCGGCGTGTCCAGGCACACGTCCGCCAGCTGCCCGCGCCGCACGTGCTCCTCCTTGGCCGCCACGTTCGAGAAGATTATGCGTCCGTGGGGGAGACCTGGAGCGGTTTCATCGTAACTCATACTTATCTATCTATATATATAAAAGGAGAAGGTGACTGACTGACTGACTGACTGACTGACTGACTGACTGACATATCAACGCAGGGCCTAAACTATAAGGGCTAGAAACTTGAAATTTTGCACAGGGGTTCCTTTTATAATGTATGGGAGCACTAAGAAAGGATTTCTGAAAATTCACCCCCTAAGGGGGTAAAACGGGGGTGCAAAGTTAGTATGAAACTTTGCCGTTTTTGAAGTCTTTAGACGGGTAGACGTCGTTAATGGGTCTAATTCTACGCGAGCGAAGCTGCGGGCGTCCACTAGTAATACATACATCCATAGCCCAATGGCTCGCATCATTCAATTCAATTGATGCATTCAATGTGATCGACAGAATAGTATTTTATTTTCATTTTGTTTTTACTTGGGGAACATACAATTTTTATTACATATAAGTAGGTAGTTAATATATAAATAACAGATATCAGTAGTTTCCATTAAAAACTAATACATAATAGTGTTTTAGCATTGTTTAAAACATGATAATCGCTATAAAAAAAATTAAAAATAATAATGATAATAACTAGGTATTAATAACTTATTATAAAAGAAAAGAACAAAATATTCAAACCTTTTAGTGCCTGTTTAAGCTCCCGCTTATATTTTCCTATTGTAAAGTATTATCAGAATGTGTGCAAAGGAAGGTATTAGAATGGAGCGAACTAATTGGGCACAGAATAATGAATGCATGAATCGTCATAAATGGATGAACTGGTAAAATTGGCAGGGGTGACGAGCCTAGTCTACCTTTTCTTCTTCTTCGAATTTTGTAACCCACTGCTGGTTGAAGGACTCTTTTAATGCACTCCATCTTTTACGATCTTAAAGGGTAGACGATTGGAGACAAAAGTCGAAGAAGAAGATATTATGTATTTTATTACTCAACGATTCGTGAGTGTTCATTCATAGTTGAAGTTACCGGCTAACTCACGTGTGATTTAAGTCGGAAATAGGCCGACTATTTTCGATCTATTACGATGATCATCTTCAGGAGTGAACGCGCTCGCGGCGGGTGTATATCCGACTTAAATCACACGTGAGAATGCCGGTAACTTCCAACTATGAAGAAAACTGTAGTTTAGGTGATGGTGATGGTGATGGTGATGGTCAAACTCACCGAGCTGTTGCGCTGTCGCTTGCAAGTTGGGCTCGCCGACCGCCGGGAACCTCAACAGCCATAAGACGCTATTCGGCACGTGTTTCAGTATATACACCCACATGTGCAGCGTCAACGGATCGATCTTGTACAGTTGGTTGAAATTGCAGTACACCACCGCATCGTCTGGCAGCCCGTACTGCTGCCGCGTCGTTATTACAATGGACTGTGGCACCTCCTCGCCCGTCGCGGCCTTGTTGTTGGTCTGAGTCGTTGCTAGGCCGTTTTGGAGGATCACGCCGTTCACCGATGTCTGGAAGTAGGATTTTTAGTAGTTTTAGCCTATGTGTTATTCTGATGTATAATCTGTATTATTGTAAAGTTTCATTAAAATCCATTCAGTACTTTTTACGTGAAAGAGTAACACACATCCATCCATCCATCCATCCATCCATACTTACAAACTTTCCCCTTTATAATATTAGTAGGATTACGAGTATGTCTTATTCCACGCGAGCGAAACTGCGGGCGTCCACTAGTTTCAATTATATTTATGAAAAATTATGAAAGTTCACAAAAATTATAATTTGCTTGTAAAGAAAAGTAGTAAAGTAAGTGTAGTGTAGTACATAACTTTAATATAAGAAATAATGATAAATGAATTGTATCTAGTTCCTTATATATTAATATACAAGGTGTCCCAAAATTCAACGATAATACTGAACCAGAGGATGGACCTGCTAATGACTACTCCAGGAAAAAAAAGAAAAAAAAATATATCTCGATTTTTTTTCAAATTACATAATAAAAAGGAAATTCTTAGAAAATTTCCACCCCTCATGATATTTTTAACTACCATGACCACAATTTTTGAGATATTTCTGATATTTTTTTTGTATCCGTGACCTAAGTAGTACTGCTATCTACCACAAATCTTAAAATTTCTATAATGTCTGTAGTTTTCACACAGTAAACAATTAAAATCATTGTTTTCCCAAAAAATTTTGATTAAATTTACTTTCAGTCCACTTTCACTCATTGTGGTGTAAAAAAAAAGTATGGACACCACTATGGCAAGTTTTTTTAAAAGTTGACGCAACTAATCAAGATTTCAAAATGGTATAATACTCTTGGAAAACTAGTCACAAAAAAAAAGTATAATATTTCTAAACAAGAACCATATTTCAAAAATTGTTCTTGTCGATTAGTAATAACTTTTACTTTGTGCCCAAAATAGGTTTTTTGGTGGTGAAAAATGTTTGAGTAGATCCTGTCTTTGAGACAACCCCAATAGAAGAAGTGTTGGGAGTTTAGATCGGGTGAAAGGGGTGATCATAAGATAGGACCAAGTCGCCCGATCCAACGCCCTGGATACTCTTGGTTTAAGTAGTCTCGCACAGGATGGGCATAGTGAGCTGGGCGACCATCATTTTAAAACCACATGTTTTGTAAATCACTTAAAGGCACGTCTTCTAATAAGTCTGGCAAGTTATTTTGTAAAAAGTTCAAATAATTATTTCCATCTAAGTTTCCTTGTAACTCAAAGGGCCCAGTTAAAGTTAAACAGTCCAAAATAATGCAAAGTCAGTTCAATTTGCTGATTACTTGATTCACACGTCAATTGAATACTTAACGGTGTACAGTAAAGAAAGAAGCAGAGCGTACTGACTGCTGAGAACAGCAACTTCTCTACCTGCCCTATTGTTATTTGATAACGACATCTACATCTACCTCTGACTAACATGTAATCTCTCTCTATCTATCTCTGCCTTCTAAATTTGTTTGACTACGCACATGTCCCATTTAAATCCAAGAAATTTACAACAAAAATCATATTTTGGGCACATGATAACTATCAACAAGTACAATTTATGAAATTTGGTTCTTGTTTAGAAATATTACACTTTTTTTTGTGACTAGTTTTCCAAGAGTATTATACCATTTTGGAATCTTGATTAGTTGCGTCAACTTTTTAAAAAACTTGCCATAGTGGTGTCCATACTTTTTTTTTACACCACAATGAGTGAAAGTGGACTGAAAGTAAATTTAATCAAAATTTTTTGGGAAAACAATGATTTTAATTGTTTATTGTGTGAAAACTACAGACATTATAGAAATTTTAAGATTTGTGATAGATAGCAGTACTACTTAGGTCACGGATACAAAAAAAATATCAGAAATATCTCAAAAATTGTGGTCATGGTAGTTAAAAATATCATGAGGGGTGGAAATTTTCTAAGAATTTCCTTTTTATTATGTAATTTGAAAAAAAAAACGAGATATATTTTTTTTCTTTTTTTTCCTGGAGTAGTCATTAGCAGGGCCATTCTCTGGTTCAGGATTATCGTTGAATTTTGGGACACCTTGTATACATACAAATACAAGAATCTTAATTAACTTAATGTAAGCACGAGTAGGTACAATGTTTAGAGATGGATCCCTTTACTCCATTTTAGCACTGTGTTATGGACATATTAATACCCTTTTATTTTTTTATTTTGTACTATATATTTCAATTGGATTTAGGATTACAAGTAATAGCAAACGTGCAAGCAGCACCACCTATCATGTAACCAATGATCTGACACAAACGTTGAATAGAACCCAGAAAGAGAGTCCAATTCTATTATTCAATCAATCATTTAGCCCCTTTCAAAGTACTAAATTAACACCACTTATTAACTGATGAACCTAAAATGAAACAGCCACTACTGCAGTTAACTTTTAAAATGTATTATGATGGTGCATGTAACGAGTTTTCACCATTCATCTAGATAGAGAACATGAGAGAAAATGTTATGTGTTTCAATAAATAAAAATAAAAATCTTAACGAAATAGATGGTATTTATAATTACCTGAACTTGTCCAGACGCAATCATAGTCTCAATGGGCGTCGTGGTGGGTAATTCGGCGACCTTCAACGATATCTCCATGGGCCGAGCCGCCCGCACAATCTCCTTTATTTCCTTGATGTCTGTGTTCTCGACGAGCGGCGACAAATCCGTCGCGTTGATCACAGCCACGTTATCCGCCAATCCCAAGTTGTTGAGCGACTTCACCTTATCACTCAATATTAAACGCTCCTGCAAGTGTGGGAACATTTGCTTGTGATCGCCAACGAAGTAGGTGTGAGGCATGTACGCCAACTTCTCGCTGTACTGGCTGGCGAGCTCGACGGGTGACGTCACAGCGTCGGTTACCAAGTAGTCCATGTAGCTGGCGCCACTGGTGCCCGGATATCCTAACCACATCACTTGCACGGGCGCCGGACGCAACGCGAATATCTCGTTGCGAGCACCCTTCGTGTAACCGTTCATGTTGACGAGAATGTGTATACCGTCTGCGTTTATCTTGTCAGCCGCTTTGCCATTGCACGGGATCTGGGACAGATCGACAAAGTGTTCGGCCTCCCGCGCTATCTTGGAACGGAATGTAGTGCCGTCGTCCGGACTCAGAGCGTAGCAGAAAATCTCAACGTTGGACCGATCGTGCAGGCCCGGGACTGACTGCATCAAGTGGGAGGTGGGGTGATTACCAAAATCGCTGCTGACGTATCCGATGCGCAAACGTCCCGGCAGCTCGCGAATAAACTTGTACGGATTCTTATGGAGCACCTGGACCTTCTCCAAGCACAGGTTGGCGTGGCGCGCCGCTATGGCCTTCCTGAACTCGTGGGTCAAGGGATACAGCATCGAATGATGGGGATGGACCGACGGCAATCTGTTCTTCTCCAACTGCTCGGCGACTATGCTGACTAACTTCTTCATGCGTGCTTCGTAGTCGGTCCAATCGCAGACGATTTGCAAGCAATGAGCCAAGTTGCAGTACGCGTCCGGGAAGTCAGGTTTAAGCTTGAGCGCTGTCCTGTAAGACTGGATAGCTTCCGGGATGTTGCCGGAGTCCTTGTGAATACTGGCGAGGTTGCTGTGGGCGTCGGCGAATGCGGGGTTGATCTGAATAGCCCTTGTGTAGCACTGCAGTGCGCCCGCCACGTCTTGCATTTCCTTAAGCGTATTGCCCATGTTACTGTACGCATCCGCAAACGTCGGCTGGATGCGGATGGCTTCCTTGTAGTGCATGAGGGCCTCATTGAGCTTGCCTTGTTGCTGCAAGACCGACGCCAAGTTACTGTGAGCCGCTGCGAATTCTGGGAATACTTCCAGTGCCTTCAAGTACAAACGGGTGGCTTCCTCGATGTATCCCTGTTCCCGTTTTATGTTCGCAAGATTGTTGAGCGAGTCGGCGTGCGACGGGCACAACCGCAGGGCGGTGTTGTAACACTCCTCTGCGTCTGCAACCTGGCCCTTTTCTTTAAGGGCATTAGCCAGGTTACAATATGCATCGGGGAAGTTGGGTTGAAGCTCAATCGCCCTTCTGTAAGTGTCAATAGCTAAATCGATCAATCCCTGTTCATAATAGACGCATGCCAAGTTGCCGTGTACGACGGCATTGTTCGGGGACAAGTTCAGGGCTCGAAGATATGCTGCCACTGCCCTGTTGAAAAATGTTATATAACAGTCATTGACTACGTAATTTCATTATTAACTGGTTATTGAATATCACTAGTTTACTTTACTTACCGATCAAAAATTCTGGCTTCCTTGAGTACATTTCCCAAATTGATGTATGCATCCAAGAAATTCGGGTCCAATGCCACGGCCTTTTCAAAATGATGGATGGCCAACCAGATCTCGCTCTGAGCGTTAAAAACGCATCCCAAGTTACTCCATGCCACTGCAAAGTCTGGCCTCGTTTCAATGGCCTTCAAGTAACATGCCTACACACACGGAAAAATAAAGAATTAATGGTCAGCTTAAAATGTAATTTTACACTGATGAAATACTGAGATGTTCGTTACGCCAAGTACCAAATATGAGAAACGATTGGTGCTAGGTGCCCTCGAGACATCCAGAACAGACCACCGAACACCAATCGTGAGTGTACAAGTTACGCCAGTTGCACCCTACGATACGAAACTACGCCGAAAGCCAGATACACCAGTAGGAAATGCAAACGACGAGACCACAATATCATATGCAAGGCAATCTAGTGACAGAGACGGAAAAACCAACTTGAGAGATACATTGCATGGACCGCTTCCATTTCCTAGCCGATGCGAGGATGATCGCGACATGGTATGTCAAACAGCCCGAGTGTGTCCGTAAACCTGGTAACAATTGAAACATTTTCAGCAAACCTTTTACACTTTACCTGAACAGCATAGTATGTTGTCATCGCGGCGGGATAGCGAGGGTAGTACCAACCGTAACCCGGCTACAAAGGCGGCAGTCACACCTACTGTCTTACCAGACAACACCTTGTGAAAATATAATAGAATTAGTTGATTTTGAGTCAAACTTTGCGAGCCGATTTTTGTCTTACTTGTACTTTTATTGCAAATCAAATGTTTATGATTTGAGAGGGATCATTGCTGCTATCTTCGAGCAGAGTGTGTACGACAGGCATGGCGTGGATGACAAAATCATATTTTTACAAATAAATGGAATGCTACGTCATACCACTAATAAGTTAATGCTACTGTCTTCTCTGACCCTCCAATGCAATTTCCAGAAACACAATTCACTACAAGCACAAGAATCAAAAAATAGTTAAAACTTTGGAGGAAACAGGATTTGCCAAAACATTAAAAAAATATCGGGACTTATTATGACTTTTAGGATACTCTCTGTTTGCACATTAATCTCCCACAGACTGTTTATATCAACAACAAAATTATGTAAAAGTCATGAAACTAATTTAAATATATTGAGTAAGGCAACATTTTCTAAAATCAATAAACAGTGTGTGAAACATTTTTGGATTTATGCGTCAATGATTTTGCGCATACGCAGTTACAAAATATTATGGACATCTTTATATACAAGTCAAACATAATATTTAGCAACTTTTTTAAGCTGTGAAACAAATTGTACAAGGAGTTACGTACGTTATGTACACCTTTACAATCTACCAATTTGTTTTCCAACATAGTCGCCTAGAGTTCATAATGGTTTGAACAAATAAACTTTACAGTGAATTGAGTTATATTCTCTATAGGGAACTGGATTTAATTACATCGTTAAAACCATTATGTAAGGATTGAATTTACGCTTTGTGCAGTTCTCAACTTATTTACGCAGATGCAAATTACGCCAGCGAATCAGAGAGTACACTAATTATATTCAGCACAAAGGGAAAATCTTAATAGAATCCTGTTACCTATCTTCAGAGCAAACCAGAAAGCAAGGAACATATGCTGTATTTACCTTGGCCTCGTCCAAACGTCCGAGGGCCTTGAGCAAATTGCCCAGGTCGCTCCTAACGCAGTAAAGATCCTGAAACAAAGGTACATTATTACTTACGAGTATCATCATCTCGGCGGACATGGAAATTGATTGAAACATCTGATACCACCACTGTGGTAGTTAGTGGTGGTATCACACAATCAATTTCCACCCACCACGACCCTTTCTTTGTCCCACTGTTAGACACAGTCCTCTGAGAATGGGAGGGATTAGGCCATAGACCACCACGCTGGACAAGTGCGGATTGGCAGACTTCACATGCCTTCGATAATATCATGAAGAACTCTCATGCATGCAGGTTTCCTCCCATGTGTCCTACACCGGTACAGCAAGTGACATTCAATCATAACAATTAGGGTTTGTTTCCTCAGACAGATTCTCTGCATCTTAATATCGTACACACTTTACACTATAAATATTTATCATCATAACCATAAGCTGCAACCCATAGACGTCCCACTGCTGGGCACGGGTCTCTTCCACAGACAAATCTGCGGGAGGTGTAGAGCATACTCCACCACGCTGCTCCAATGCAGATTGGTGGAGATGGAGTGGATCATAACCATACAGCGTATTTTATAAACCTTCTATATTATTTTAATTTCCATAATAACAATAAAACGCTGTCTGTAACTACACGCTCGAGGTTGTTTTTATCATTGCCAATGCCATTCATTACGTAGGTAAGTACATACGTTCAGCGGACGGACCTTTGTATTAATTAAGCAGACAGCTTCAATTAATAAATTATTACCGCATCAATCTCGTAACTCGTATAGGTGTACTACGCAAGTTTTTCTTTGTTTACTGACAAATTAATCCCTTCAAAGGAAACATAGCAGGATAAAATTTATTTACTACTTACATTTTAAATTTTAAACGCTACATAATAATGTATGTTCATGTTGTATATCTGTATACACATATTAGTGAAGTACCTGCAATCTGCGGTTTTCTACAACAAATAGATAACCCTGCGCGCGAGAATGTACAAATTGTTGAATGAGAAACTTAATTCCAGACGACCTTGGAGAAAATGACACATCTGTTTACGCATACACGAATGCTTAATTGTCCACATTAAATATCATACTAACTTTTAGAAGTAGACTTGCAGAGACGAAAACAAAAACAATCTTGTGTAAACATCATTCAATGTATCAAGGGCATTGTCGGCAACATTATAATCGAAACCATCATGATCATTGTATACACATATGAATAAAAGACGCTTACTTACCTATAGTGTTTTTCAATAGGACTAACAGTACAATTTGTTCTATTATTTTAATATCACTTGTGGACATGCAGTGAATGTCATTTTTTTATTGATATGAGATAGCAAACGAGCTTGCAGTCACCATATATGGCTGGGATGGTTAGTCCAGTTAGCAAATGGTGTTAATAAGAACATTAGGTGATCATTTCGTTAATAGATAGGACTGGTGTAGGGACTGTTAGTGATAGATAGTCCTGTCAGTTGTTGTTAGTAATAGTCTCGCTCCAAGTCGGTCACTGGTGTGACCTTTGAGGACTAAGATCTAGATAAATGTAACCACACATTTCCAGTCGGAAACAATAATTGTTTCTTGCTATAAAAACTAATATTACACGATAGCAATGGTCCTAAGTATTGATGCTGTAATAATAATGTCCTGTCATGGCCTACGTACGTTACCTAAATTGATCCGCCGGAATAATTTTACTTCTAGAATATTCTATAGCATAAGTTTTCGAGTGCCTTTGAAATATTACAAAATAGTAAAATCTCTCAGCACCCGGTAGAAGAGCGACAGCTATCGACTATATATTTTGGGCACCTCAGTCCCAGAGGCCAGGTAAAATGGCTTTACCTGGCCTCTGGGACTGTCCCGATTATTAGCAAAAAATCCTGTTTTGAATGAGGGACCTAACTAATATTATTCTTTCGGTTTAGCTTGTAATAAGCCGTATCGACACTCGGGTAAGCTACATCGCGCAAATGCTTACCAAACACAGATGTTTGTTATCAGATTACGGCGAGCTAGTGTATTGCATGCCAGCCAACAAAGTGAAACGAATATTTTTCCATTCCATTACAATTGTATCGAAATGAATAACAAATTAGAGCGCAAGGCGTCTGGGACGCTGTGTTTTTCCTACAATGACCACAGGGGCGCGCTGCGGCATATTTACGACAAATTTTCCACTGATGAGCACAATGGTGTAATAAAATTCAATATTTCCCTTGTCGGCGCCTGAAGTAAGGTAGCAGTAAAAGTATGTATTAAAATTCTGGAGTGTAGCAATTCAGACGAATAGGTGTTTTCTTACATTATTCGTGTTTTGACGCCACCACATACTTTATTAAGTATAAGCTCTTAGAGGAAACTTAAAATGGAAATTTAGGAACTCAGTTTCTAGAATAGTATAATTAAAATGATAAATCATTAAAATACAGGTTCAGACTTAACATTGGACTCCTTTTTAATTCTTGTCAAGGTTAAGATTAGGTTCTTAGGTGGCCTTGCCATTGAAATATAAAATAATTTTAAAAGGACAAAATATAACAAGTGACGTAGTACTAAAAATAAGATCTATAACTGCATTTTAACTGAATGTTTCATGACTCAATAAAAGCTTAATTTCATAACTCAATAGAAGTAATTATTGACAACACTACATTGACAGGTCTTTGGCTGCAAAGCAGCAAACATTTGCCAACTGCTACTTTTGATAAGATCATCAGCATGTTCTCTTTCATGGTCACAGTTTTGGATCTAGTTTTATTATTTCAATATTATCCCAGCAGTCATACATGTATATTTCTTTTCATGGTTTTAATCATGCGAGAATTATTCTGCATTGATAATCGTTCTGTCCCATCAATTTTCTCAGTGTATTGTGTTACCATATTTTTATATGCAAGAAATCGTTATGTTCCATCCAGCATGAGAAAAAACATGTTACATATGCAGCTACCTCTTATATTTCAACAGAAATAATTTAAGTACTAATCAATTTATAAAAAAAAACTTTTCAAGAATTCAATTCATGTCAAATATCACGAAAAAATGATAGAATAAGAATACTATATTTAATACTCACGGGGTTATACTGTAAGGCTGTGACGTATGCCTGCACTGCCTGTTCCATGTCTCCCGCTGCAACGAGAGCCGCAGCCAAATTGATGTAGCCATCGATGAAGTCTGGCTTCAGTCTGACTGCATGGCGATAGTTCTCCAACGCCTCAGGCAGTTGTCCCCTCTCTTTGTATACATTACCCAGGTTGCTATGAACAAAGAATCATTCCTAGCAGTTCTATTCAAAGTACTTGTAAATCAACATAAGATCTGGGGTACAGAAGCTCAAGTGTGTTTTCCATATACATAGTAGTAGTAGTTCCATGGAACTGGAGGAGAAGAAATTCACCAATTCAATTCCACCGTAAAGGTTAAATCATTTATGTACACCAAAAATAAAAACAGGCCTAAGATCCTTGCAGAACCCCTACATTTACAAAAGAACCAGAGGATTGACAACCGTTTACTTGCACTAGTTATAATCTATTTGGTAAGTAAGATCGTACCAGACTTAAAGATTTTCTTTGTAACCCATAGTATTCTAATTTTAATAATAGAGTTTTGTGATCCACACAGTCAAAAGCCTTTGAGAGGTCACAGAATATACCTATAGCATCATGTGCATCCTCCCAAGCTTCATAAATATGTCTTACTAAATCTACCCCAGCATTTTATTTTTTAAATATAGACAAGGTAAAGTGCTTCTTTTCTGTGGACAAGATTACTACAAGCACACCACTTAAGAATCGTCTACAATTCTCATAGATAGATTACCATCTATATAGGAAATGAAAAATAAATGTAATCCAATGGTAATGTTTTTTTGTTAATAGTTTACCTAACTACTTACGTAATTATAAACAGACAGATGATCACATCATAAATATATGGTGATGGACTTTTGGTTAGGTACATATTATGTTTGATTCATTGTGATTGTACTAAATATATTATAAAGATTAAGCTCATAAATGGGACTAATTTTGTCTTGCATTAATAGCATTCCAGTTCCATGGACTTCTGGGAGAAAAAAATCCCAGTAGTTCATCATGGAACTACATAATGAAACTCAGTAGTTTTATTATGTAGTTCCATGATGAACTACTGGGATTTTTTCCATTTTGGTCCCAGTGGACCAGGTGCAAATACAAACCCAAATGTTGTTATGTTGGTTACACATTTGTGTACACACTGTACACACACCAATCATTCTCAAAGGGCACCTTCAACATTAATCTGTGTTTAAATCTCGATGTTTGACAAAAACGATAAATACGTATTCAAAACAAAGGATGCTGTATTTTACTAACCTGTAAGCTTCCGCCAACAATGGATTCTGTTTAATTGCCAGGGTCGAGAAGTGCGCGGATTTGTCCAATCGTCGACATTGGAAATGGATTGACGACAGCAAAAGCAGTACACCTGTGTTCGTTCCGTCTTGACGCCATAACTGCATGCAATGCAATTCTGCACTGTCGTAGTCCCCCGCTTGATATTCCCGGTGAGCGAGCTCCAAGAGCCCTAGCGTTACACAATTAACATATTACTTTATATTAGCAACCTTCATACGCTTTTATCAACCTATGTAGAATCTAGGATACGCGCTCGGATAAATCAGAAGTTACCGAAGTGCAACAACAAGAAAGTTAAGCCTTTCAAAATTCATCCAATAATATAAAACATGAATTTACATACCCACTGTGGATATCTGTTGAATATCCGACATTTTCAGGATCACTGCATTTGCGGGCACACCAACGATTTGCTGAGGCTGTGTCGTGACAGATTGTGGCACCGCAACATTTGTTTGAGGTTGCATTTTTGTTATCATATTTCACACTATAAAACTATTTTGTCCCTCTTTTTATTTCACTACTACACGATGATTTCAAACAAAAATTCATGAAATTCTATGTTCCATGTTCCTGACCATGCAAATTCAATTATCAAACCAACAACAAAAGAAGGAAATTGTAATTTGATTGGATTGATTTGATTTGATCTTTTGTTATCTCTGTTTATTGTCTATGCCTTTTTCAAAAGTACGCACGTACCCCTAAGTCCCACACACGGCCCTGCTTGTTGATGTTGCCACACACGATCCTGCAAATCGGCACTGCGGCATAGTTTGTAAAGGTCAGTGATGTTTTCTAAACCTGCAGCTGTCTGTGTGGGAGACCCGTGTCCAGCAGTGGGACGTATTTGGGTTGTATCTCTAGATCTTTGCTTGATTTTTCAGTGTTAAGAAATAAGTTATTTTATTACCAAAAATTGCGCTGGTTTTGTCTGGCGTAAAAGTAAAAATACTCTTCAGTGACACTTTAAAGGCCAGTAAAATTTGCCAGTCTGTTGAACAGCAACAGTCAAAACAATTCATTATTGCTAGTCTACAAACTAAAAAAATATTGGTTGCCTGTAAAGTCGGTATACGGGCGAAAGTTTTACGTGACAACGACTTTGAGTGGTAAAATAATTTTAATGTGAATATTCATTCGTATAGTAGGAAGAAGGATGAAATAATAGTAACAATTTAAAACATTTATTTATACAAAGAATTATATTTAAAACTTCACTTTTTATGTCTGTCTCTCTCGCTCTTAGGCGGGCTAACCATGCCCGAGTGGAAGGGACGCGTGCCTCTCACTCGCTCTCATTGTGAGCGCATAACGTGAGCGGAGCGTAACGCAGTTTCTTGAAGTGTCACCCGGCAAACCAATTTATAAGACGTTGTCACGTCAAAAACATTCTTATCCCCTCTCTCCAGCGGAATTGGACCAAACTGACAACTGACCACAGATTTATAAGTATAGTACTACAAACTGACTTTTTTTTTAAATGACCTTAGGTATTTAATATCTTAACATTAATAATATATAATCCTCAATTTAAATATTGTTAAGCCCTTACAGTTACAGGGTTCATGCAATGCAAACATGATGACAATAAATAAATATGAATATGAACTATATGACTACATAAACGATAAAAGCCCTTGGTGCGAAGTATATCCAGCTCCACCTAATTTAAATATAATGTACCCGTATTATATTGTAAACTATGAACTAGACTAGGTCGTAAGTAGATATTTCGAACATTTTTACACTTCTACCACAAAGTAGATATTAGGTACAGAGATTAAGCTTCTTAAGAACATGCAAAATTGTTACCTATTTTGGTAGGGTTGTCACAACAGGTTAAGAGAAATTAAAGAAATCATTTGTTAAATAGTTTTATTATTCAGAATATAAAAAGAATACTACAATAAGAACCAATACAGAATAGAAAATAGAAAATAACATACTTTACAAATTTCTTACTCTAATAATTTTATTTTTATAATTTTTATTTTTTAATATTTTATTACCTACAGATAACAAACAGGACAACGCAGCACAATCAGTGCTTGAAAAACACAAATAAACAGATGCTATCTGGTAGCATATTCTTAAAACCCCTCAACATTAAGGATGTAAATAATATTATCTCGTCGTTAAATAACACCAGCGCAGAAGGTATAGATGAAGTATCTACGAAAATTATTAAAGCTGCTAAAGACGAACTAGCACCTATACTAGTACATCTGATAAATTCATCATTCGAAAATGGATGGTTTCCAACACCGCTTAAACTTTCCATAGTCAAGCCACTACATAAAAAAGGCAGCAAAGAAGATCCAAGTAACTACCGTCCTATAACCCTTATACCAATTCTGTCAAAGATCTTTGAGAAGGCAATGAATCTTAGATTGATAGAATACTTTAAAAAGTTTAACATCCTAAAACACGAACAGTATGGATTCCAAAAGCATAAATCCACTACTAACGCATGTTACAGCTTAATAAGCACAATTGTAGATTTGGTCGATAGTCACCATTTGCCAGTCGTCGTATTCTTTGACATGAGCAAAGCATTCGACTTTGTTTCACATACCTTACTGCTGCAAAAACTAGACAATTATGGAATTCGAGGACCTGCACATAAATGGTTACAAAGTTATTTAAGTGATCGCAAGCAATGTGTCGATATACAGCATGTCAACAAAAATGCTGAAATAATAACACATAGATCCATATTCAAGACAAACAAATATGGCGTACCGCAGGGCAGTGTGCTTGGACCACTGTTATTCCTATTTATTGGGACTCCGGATTAAAATAAATAGATACTTTACTGAGTAAGAATTCTTTAATTGCAGCCGGCAATTTTACACATTTCACATGACAAGCAAAAAGGAAAGGGAAGTGACAGAGCGTCCACAGACTAAATACACCTTTTTTTTTTTAAATAAAATTTACCATCTAACACTCCCACTTAAATTTTATAGTGATTAAACTAACCTTTTTTTATAATCAACTTTAACAACATCTTGTTTTAAACTTTACCTTTAATTTACTACTAATCTACTATAATTAACAGAACATTAGGACTTGGTCTCTATTAAGTACAAATTTACTAGTAGGCAAAGCTTTTGTTAAGAAGTCTGCAAATTGACATGAACTTTCTACATATTTAATTTTAATTATATTCTGCTCTACCTTTTCTCTAATAAAATTGTACCTTATATCTATATGCTTTGTCCTTTTGTGGTAAACAGGGTTATGAATCAATTTAATAGTACTCTGGTTATCTATACATAAGGTAACCACCACTTGTGGTTCATCAATGTCTATCAATAACTGTCTAAGCCAAAGAATTTCTTTGGCAGCTTCACTGGCAGCCATATACTCTGATTCTGTTGTGGATAAAGCCACAGTATTTTGCTTTTTACTTGCCCAAGTGACAGGTCCCCCATTCATCATAAAGATGTATCCAGTATTCGACTTTCTAGAATCTATATCTGAGGCAAAATCAGAATCAGAATATCCAACTAACTCGCTATTACAGTTATAACTAATATGTATATCCTTTGTTTTTAATAAATATCGAAATATTCTTTTAACAGCATTTACATGATCATTACTGGGGTTATTTAAATATCTACTTACTATATTTAGAGAGTAAGAAATATCAGGCCTAGATACAGTTGATAAGAACATCAAGGCTCCCACTGCTTCCCTATATGGAAATTTTGTAACACTATCATTAACATTTTTTGTTAAAATCACATTATTATCAGCAGGGGTACTACATGGGTTGGCATCAGACATGTTAAATTTATTTAAGATATGTTCTATATACCGCCTCTGGCTTACAACAATAGAATTATTATTCTGAATAATCTCCATGCCAACAAAAATATTCAAGTTAAACACTTTTATTTTGAAACTGTTTTTAAGATCATTTAAAATATGTAACAATGTGTCCTCACTTTTAGATAACAGTAAAGCATCATCTACATACAGTATCAATATAACCTTGAAATTTTTAAAGTAACCAACAAAAATACAATTATCAGAAGGGCAAACTTTAAAACCATATGAAGTTAAGAAAGCTGAAAACTTTTTATTCCAACAACGTGACGATTGCTTAAGGCCATACAATGATTTAAGTAACTTACATATTTTTCCTGGCTCAGCTTGGATACCTTCAGGTATCTCCATGTAGACATCCTCTATCAACTCACCATACAAGAATGCAGTTTGGACATCAAATTGTTTAATTTTATAATTTTCTCGAGCTGCAAAAGACAATATGACTCTGATGGAGTCATATCTGGTAGTTGGTGAGAATGTCTCACTATAATCTATGTATTTTCTTTGTGTGAATCCACGAGCACAGAGACGTGCTTTGTATCTATATGCTCCATCTGGATTACGTTTTATGTTGAAGATCCATTTTGAGGTAATAATAGTTTTCTCACTATTTTTATCTATTATTTTCCAAGTTTCATTTTCTTGATGTGACCTCAATTCTTCTCTTATAGCTTCCTTCCATTTATGACTATCTTTACATTTCATAGCTTCCTCATAATTACTGGGCACATCAAACACAGTTAGGTTGGCTTCTAGATTCCTGCGGGCTCGTCTTGTTATAGGTCTGTGAGTATTGCTCCTTTCTTCCTCACTTGATATTCTTTCAGAAGGTTGATACGTAGTATCTTCAGGACCTATTGAGCTCTCAAGACTGGTATCTGAAGAACTTTCTGTTGATGTAGCTGATAGATCAGGTTGATCACCAGAGGTTGACATTTCATCATTGGTTATATTAATTGAAGTAATATTTTTTCTCAGTACTGGTATGTTATTCTCATTAAAGCGTACATTTCTGCTTATTATTATTTTCTTACTTTCAATATCGAACATCCTGTAGTTCTCATTATCATACCCAACGAGTATCATTTTCTCACTCTTCTTGTCAAGTTTTCTTCTCCTTTCATCAGGTATATGTACGAAACCTTCTGAACCAAATACTCTTATGTGTTCAAGGGAGGGCTTGAATCCATTCCATAGTTCATAGGGTGATATATTTTTTGTTTGACTGGATGAGCTTCTATTTAGCAAATATACAGAACAATTCACAGCTTCAGCCCATAAATTTAATGAAATATCACGAGAATATAACATAGACCTTGCACTTTCCATAATTGTGCGCATCTCACGTTCAATCCTACCATTCTGTTCGGGTGTGTAAGGTGCAGTACGTTCATGAATTATCCCTTCACTGTCTAAATACGTTTTAAAATCATTGTTTATATACTCACGTCCATTATCAGTGTGCAATATACGAACATTGTGTCCAAATTTATTTTTCACTAATGTGTTGTATCTTTTGAAGCAGTTCAGGACATCACTTTTGTGTTTGATTATATACAAATGTCTATAGCTGGTAGCACCATCTTTAAATAATACAAAATATCTTGCACCGGACAAAGATTCATGTTCTAATGGTCCACACACATCACTGTAGGTAATGTCACCGGGTTCAGAGTGTGTTCCTCTATGAGATTTATGAAAAGGCAATCGGCTCTGCTTGCCATATTGGCATGCTTCACAAACATAGTTGTCCTCATCGGACAAGGTTACAGGTATTGCACCATTTTTACTCATATTTTGCACTTCTTTCATGTTTAAATGTCCTAAACGTTCATGCCAAACTTTCAAATCTGATTGTACCAAATTACAGCTTACTTGCACTATGGTTGTACAATTCACTTCATAAAGATTGTTTTCTTTCAATGTCGCTGTCATAACAACATTATTTTCCTTCAATATTATGGCCTCATTATTTTTCTTGACAATAATATAACCTTTTCTTGTAGCAATTCCTTCAGAAAATAGATTTTTGTGTAAATCTGGCACATACAGCACATTTTCTAAAACACTTTCTTCCCAATGACCATCCACACATCTTTTAATCATAACATTTCCATATCCATGTACTTCAAGTTCTTTTTTATTTCCCAATCTCACAATTCTCTCACTACTATTCTGGCCATATGTTTGTAGATCACCAAAAAAGTCACGCCTGTATGACATATGTACAGACGCACCACTGTCGAGAATCCACTTATCCGACTCATCAACTTTAGATGTAAAACATTGCTCCGCACTGAATGCCAGCATTTTTTGCTCTTGGGGTTTCTTCCCAGACTTCTTAGGGGCTCGACAATCTCGTGCAAAATGCCCTCTCTTGTTACAATTGTAACAAACAAATCTATGTTGACTATTTTGGCCAGATTGTGAAACCTTGTGTGGGTTTTGATGAGATGAGAACTTATTTTGTGTTTTTGATTCTTTCACAGTTAACATAGCACTCTCAGTTTCTTCTTCATTTGTCAAGCTAGCTTCTTCATCTAGTAATCTGGCAGTTAGGTTGTGAATAGTTTGTAACTTTGGATCTAGGGACAACCATGCTTGACGCAAAGAACGATACTTTGCAGGCAAAGTGCTCAATATTTTGGTCATTATTGCTGTGTTACTAAGTACTTCACCACTATCTTTCAGCTGTTTAGCTAAATTCTCCACCTTGGCAACATGTTTAGCGATGCTGTCGGTTGGTGACATTTTATACTGATAGAACTTTTCATGCACCATCATTTTGTTGAGTTCCGATTTAGCTTCATAAATAGATTCCAATTTCGTCATGATTTCCTTTGCAGATTCGCAATTTTCAATAAGTGAAATTTGGCTAAGATCCATAGAAGATGTTAATATGAACATGGCCATACCATCGGACTTTTCCCATTGTTTCGTGTCATCCGTTTTTGGTTTTTCTGTGTGGATGTTTAATCCTTTTGCCTTTAAAGCACAATTGACTTGAAATTTCCATTGTCTAAAATCACTTCCATTAAATTTTTCTATTCTCATAGCGTTTGTAACCTCCATGATGGCCGACCACGATGCGCGACTTTTTCAATTTCGTTCACGAAATATCTCGATCTGCTCTTTACTCAATTTCTTATAACAAACGTGCCTGGGCCCATAACCTATTGGGACTCCGGATTAAAATAAATAGATACTTTACTGAGTAAGAATTCTTTAATTGCAGCCGGCAATTTTACACATTTCACATGACAAGCAAAAAGGAAAGGGAAGTGACAGAGCGTCCACAGACTAAATACACCTTTTTTTTTTTAAATAAAATTTACCATCTAACACTATTATACATTAACGACCTCCCTGACATTATTACAGACAAATGTATTCTATTCGCGGATGACATCTCAATTATAATGAACAATAACATTGAATCGGACATAAATATTACCATTGACAAAGTTATAAACTGGCTGAACAATAATAATCTGAATGTAAACATAAACAAAACCAATTTTATCCAATTCCGTAATAGGAATAAAAAAATTCAAAAAGTAAAGCTGCAATATAATAAACAATACATAAATGAAGCAGAAAAAGTCAACTTTTTAGGTATTTTAATTGACAATAGATGCACCTGGAAGGCTCACGTAGATAAAGTATGCAGCAAAACAAACAGATTTATCTATGTTCTAAACCAATTACGTAAGAGAGCTTCATCTAATACTGTAATAACAGCATATCATGCATATGTAGGATCTGCCCTTAGATACGGGCTCATAATATGGGGAAATTCAAGCGAAATTAACAGGGCATTTCTTGCACAGAAAAAATGTGTTCGGGCTATCAGAGGGATGACTTGTACAGACTCATGTAAACCCTTATTCAAAACCTTAGGAATCCTGACACTACCTTGCATGTACATCTTCGAACTTGTATTATATGTCAAGCTAAATCCCACGCTATTTAAAAAAGCAAGTGATTTATATGAACGGAATACCAGAAACCCAAATAGGCTAGTATACGGAAAATGCCCAAACACAGAGCATTTAAAAAAAAACTGCAAAGGTATGTGCATTCAAGTATATAATGCAATACCACAAGACATCACAAGTCTCCCGGAAAGGCCTCTCAGAAAAAGACTTAAACATTGGTTACTAGAAAAATCATACTATTCAGTAAAAGAACTTTTGAGAGACAAAAACTGACTTATAGTTATGAAATTATGACATCATTTTGAATGTATTATTTGAATCTTTATTGTGGAAAGTGACTGTAATTGTATCATTCTCTTAGATAAAATCGAATTGCATTGTATGACATGAATGTAATAATAATATTTTAAATTTTTTTCTTAATTAATTAATGACAGATACTATTAACTTATTAACTTGACATCTATGTATATTTGCATGCCACAGAGTGGTTAAAATTGATGGAATTTGTTAAATTTAAGAAATTTACTGTACCAATTTTAGTGCAAATAAATGAATTTGAATTTGAATTTGAATTTGAATTATTTATTTTTATGGTATGGAAAATTCTAAATCTATATATATTAAAGGAGAAGGTGACTGACTGACTGACTGACTGACTGACTGACTGACATATCAACGCAGGGCCTAAACTATAAGGGCTAGAAACTTGAAATTTTGCACAGGGGTTCCTTTTATAACGTAGGGGAGCACTAAGAAAGGATTTTTGAAAATTCATCCCCTAAGGGGGTAAAACGGGGGTGCAAAGTTAGTATGAAACTTTGCCGTTTTTGAAGTCGTTAGACGGATATACGTGGTTAATAGGTCTAATTCTACGCGAGCGAAGCTGCGGGCGTCCACTAGTCTAATATATAGTTTTTTCAAGTAATGTATCAGGAAACACTCACATGGCATATCAAATCCTAGCTGCAGCGTCAGGTTATAATCTATCATATTATTGTACTGTCACCGAAGTTACGCAGGAAAAATTTCAGTTCAATAAGACATCTGGATGTGGTTCAAATCTCACTTGCAATACTTAAATTTAAAACACATAGTACGTACCAACCCACCCACATACCTACAAATGCTTAGTAAAAGCTTGTAATAATAATAAAAAGGTAAAAACACACCGTGTAGTACACATTTCTTATTAAAAAAAGGATAATTCCGTAAAATAAAGGTACTTACTTGAAAAAGTAATAATCAAATATTTACTTACCTATTGCACTCCTTGGGATAGTTAAAGTGTGGTTAAAGTATGATATATTTTTATTTTTTCTAGCATTATTCATACACACAGTACAATATACAACCAATTATTAATACCACGTTTTTATATTAGACCAGCTGACCCGGCAAACGTTGTTTTGCCATATAAATAATTTTTAGTTGATCGTAGAGGGTTGAAAATTCAGGGTTGTATGTATTTTCTAATGTTGTATCATAAAAAAATACAAAAATAAAAATTTGTCTAAAAATAAAAATAAAAAAATTAGGGATGGACTACCCTTAACATTTAGGGGGATGAAAAATAGATGTTAGTTGATTCTCAGACCTACTGAATACGCATATAAAATTTGGTAAAAATCGGTAAAGCCGTTTCGGAGGAGTACTGCAACAAACATTGTGACACGGAAATTTTATATATAAGACTAGCTGACCCGGCAAACGTTGTTTTGCCATATAAATAATTTTTACTGAATATTTTGGGAGAACTTCATGTAAGTGTGTGGACTACAACTACCCCTACCAATACCCCTACCACTACCCCTACCACTACCACTATTACAACCACTACCCCTACCACTACCCCAGTGGCGGATTTACAAATTTTCCACCAGTAGGCTATTCAATTTTTTCCGACCTAAGCTTTTACCTCCGAAATTTGATACCCTAGTTCGCTATCATATTATTTAATAGTTACATACATTTATTGTGTCAATAAAATTGCAATTTTATAATTAGTGCTCTAAAATTATATTTTAGAAAGCGTTTAGTACTTTTCATATTTAGACGTTACAGTGTTCACTTGTTAATAAACAAAATATTATGTTTTTTTGTTAAATTTTCGAGATTCATTTTCTCTATGTATATTGTATATTTTTTTGTATGTAAGACAAAACAATTTAGACCAAATTTGCCGCCCCCTAAAATCTGCCGCCCTAGGCTTCAGCCTACTCAGCCTGCTGGTAAATCCGCCACTGCACTACCCCTACCACTACCCCTACCACTACCACTACGACTACCATTACTTATAATCGAAAACGTTCAATAAAAGTAGGAAATTATTAAAAATAAAAATCGCGATGGAAAAATAGGGGTTGATCGTAGAGGGTTGAAAATTCAGGGTTGTATGTATTTTCTAATGCTGTATCATAAAAAAAAAATTATCTAAAAATTAAAAAAAAAAATTTGGGGTGGACTACCCTTAACATTTAGGGGGATGAAAAATAGATGTTAGTCGATTCTCAGACCTACTGAATACGCATATAAAATTTGGTAAAAATTGGTAAGGCCGTTTCGGAGGAGTACTGCAACAAACAACACATTGTGACATGGAAATTTTATATATTAGATTTATATCTATATCTTTATCTTATATCCATACTAATATTATAAATGCGAAAGTGTGTTTGTTTGTTTGTTTATTTGTTTGTTTGTCTGGCTTTCACGTCGCAAGGAAGCTATTATGTATATGGTATTGTTTTTGTGTGTCGACATAGTGAGGAGGGTGGAGAGTGACGTAGGCTACTTTTTACCGCGGTAAAACATCCCCATGGGAAGATATCGATGTTTTGTTATTTGATAGATATTTAGTTCCGAATGTTATTAATAGATGGCGTTAGTAAAATTCATTTTCAAGTTCTGAATCACGTATATGATACACAAGTCATTGTTAATTCCCTTTGACCACGCGGGCGTAGCCCCGGGTAAAAGCTAGTCTATTATATTAGAGTATATATATTTATACTTATACTTATACTTATACTTGTACTTGTACTTGTACTTGTACCTGTACTTGTCCTTGTCCTTGTCCTTGTCCTTGTCCTTGTCCTTGTCCTTGTCCTTGTCCTTGTCCTTGTCCTTGTCCTTGTCCTTGTCCTTGTCCTTGTCCTTGTACTTGTACTTGTACTTGTACTTGTACTTGTCCTTGTCCTTGTCCTTGTCCTTGTCCTTGTCCTTGTCCTTGTCCTTGTCCTTGTCCTTGTCCTTGTCCTTGTCCTTGTCCTTGTCCTTGTACTTGTCCTTGTCCTTGTCCTTGTCCTTGTACTTGTACTTGTACTTGTACTTGTACTTGTACTTGTACTTGTCCTTGTCCTTGTCCTTGTACTTGTCCTTATCCTTGTACTTGTACTTGTACTTGTACTTGTACTTGTACTTGTACTTGTACTTGTACTTGTCCTTGTCCTTGTCCTTGTCCTTGTCCTTGTCCTTGTCCTTGTCCTTGTCCTTGTCCTTGTCCTTGTACTTGTACTTGTCCTTGTCCTTGTCCTTGTCCTTGTCCTTGTCCTTGTACTTGTACTTGTACTTGTACTTGTACTTGTACTTGTCCTTGTCCTTGTCCTTGTCCTTGTCCTTGTCCTTGTACTTGTACTTGTACTTGTACTTGTACTTGTACTTGTACTTGTACTTGTACTTGTACTTATACTTATACATACTTATATTTATTTTTATATTTATATCTAGTGGACGTCCGCAGCTTCGCTCGCGTTACACATTCACTAACTTCAAAAACGGCAAAGCTTCATACTAACTTTGCACCCCCGTTTTACCCCCTTAGGGGATGAATTTTCAAATTTTTCTCGCCGTAAAAACCATCCTTGAACTTCAACGAACATTTAAAAAAAAGAATTGGCCAAATTGGTCCAGGCGTTGTTGAGTTATGCGCTTACCAACACATTTTGCGATTCATTTTTATTATATAGATATTCAAACTTGCAACTAACAAAACCAACAATGTGCGTAGCGATTACCCTGCGATTTTCAACTTGATGTGACAGCGTCAACCGGTTTTTTCCAGTCTCGCCGCGTACGCGACAAGCGGCCAGTGGCCACACATAGATGTCCCGCGTGCTTGTAGGAGTGCTACCGATTTGCACGTTCCTATGAAGCTTAATCTCTGTACCTAATATCTACTTTGTGCTTCTACTGTGAGCTTCTACTACATTCTCAACCCTGTCTGTTGCTAGCTACTAATGACCACAGAGTACATTTTACCACAGAGCACATTTTACCATTTTACATACTAACTAGCAACTGCACTCTGTGCTAACTAGTGTCATGTCATTTGATGTCATCCATGTCAATGTCATACTTAACTCATCCAAGTCAATATCAGTCAATATTTGTTTATGAATCATGGTGTTTTAATTAAATTATTTTATTTCGTACTCTTACTATTACCAATATTAAAATGAATGTGTCAGCTAAGCTACTTCAATCTATTGATTTATCAATAGCATCGTCTCAAATATCTGGGAAAGAAGTTAACGACTACACGAAAGTGAAGAATTATATAAAAGATTTATTGAAGTCGCGAATATTTTTGGGGCGATATTTAGAAAGGCGGCTTATAGATCAGCGAATTGGATACCGTGATGTCGTGTTGGTGAGTGCAGCTGAAGTGGACCTAATGAAAGATTTGCTGGAAGCTGAACATAAGCTTCGATCAATATACCCTGCCACACATTGGATTGGTATAACTGACTCTGATATTTTCAGCATCAAACCATCTGGTATTTGCGTTTGTACTGAAATAGATAATCAACCGTTTGGGCCATTTTGGTTTCAAATAAAAAGTTTAAAGTTCAGAGAAAATGAAGTGATCATTCTGTTGAAGTGCTTGAGGCATATATCAGACGCTTATTTGGAGTTAGAACCTATCCTTACTGGATCGCTAAATAAAATTAAAGAAAACAAAATTCGGACAGAAGCAAGCAGTAGCATCCCTGCTCTCAAAGAAACTTACAGTGACATATTACAGAGTTTAAAAGTTGCCTTGTCGATACATAATGTGAAAGAATTCATTTCATTTATTTGTGTATTTGTTATAGCTATATTTACAGGGAGTAGTGCTTTTATTAACTTCCTTGGGAACTTTGTATTGGCACTTATCAGGGAATTTTCTATACTCATAAAAAATTCAACTCCCATGTTTATAGGTTTCTTAGACTTTGTCAGTAAAATTATTGGTGGGTTCTACATACTGCTGGCAATGTTTTTCAAACCAAGTAATCCAGTACCATTAAATAAAAGGTCAATAGCATTTAATCAACCTTCACGACAACATCACAATCAGTTTGATGATAGAACTTTTGATTAAGGATTGATGAAGGTTTCATGGTCTTAACAATCACCGGACCTTAAAATTTTAAGTTTCATAATTGACTTGTTTAACCAGATATATATATGTACTATTAAATTTTAACTCAGTTTTTAATACCCTTGGCAGATTATGCAATTAAATTGGAATGCAAGTTAACTCCATATGAAATGAAATATGCATAAGGCGCTATTTAGACAATTATTTTATAAATTCTTTTCATGCTAACAGTATTTCATTATTAGAGTGATCAATCGATATTCTATATCCAACCTGTCCTGAACATTCCCAACATTCCCTAAATGCATAAGTTTATTAAATTATAATAGGAATCAATTGTAATAAAGCTTGTATGCATTTGTATAGCATTTTAATCATATAATCAATCCTGTATTGAAAAATCTCTCATTACCAAATGAAACATTATTGTTAAAGTCAAATAAAATGAGATAATATTAATAATTTATTATAATATAATAAATAGTTCTTTACATTTATTTTATGTATAGATTTTATTTATTGCTGTGTTGGTTTGGGTTTAAATTTGTGTTATTGTATATTTGTGTTAGTATTATGTTTTAAATAAATCAGCTATTGCTCTGTGTCCTCTTCATTTGTTTCAATTGGTACCACTATTATTGATCTTCTTAAATCTGAAATTACAAAAGAATTCTAAAGAAAATTTTATTTGCTACAACCTTAACTATCAAACTCAAGTTTCTATAGTAATATTAAAGATTGATTTTATTTCAAGAGCAAACAACCAAACAGGCATGCAACCCAACAGCAAAATCTGTGAGTTTGTATGATAATGCTATGGAAATGTGGGTTGAAACCACTCCAGATGAACCATATACAGGTTCTACAACTTGTCATAATCTGTCTTTAATTATAGTTACTTTATATTGATAAGAAACTTTACCTTTAAGAATTTTCTTTGACTTTTGAAGTATTGATGGCTCCCACCCAGAAACTAAAAAAAAACATTTTATTTAATTCTATAAGATAATGGTTTACCAGTATAATATGGCTTTACGGCTTACGAGCTTACGAATAATTATTTAATTTACTAGTTCATAAGAAATAATTTATTTGCTTTTGCCCGCAGTTTCGCCCGCGGAAAAAATAAACAGAGTCGTTCTCTCTGAAAGAAAATATTCGTTTAGATCCACAAACACGTGATACAATCGAAAAAAGCCAAATATAAAAAATGGTGGAGTCCCCGAAAAAAAAGGAGCATTAAACAAAAAGGATATATTTTGTTGGAGTATAATTTGTTGTTATCCAGGATATCATCTGCCCCTGTGCTAAGTTGCTATTCCTATCATTTATTAGTGTAATCAAGTTATGGATTAGTGTCAGCGCCATCTTTTGACATTGTGCCAGACAGCTTTCCAATAAACGTAGATCCCAAGGGAACATATCCGGGATAAAATGTATCCTGTGTTAATCTAGGTTACCTATGAAGCAAGTTTCAATCAAATCTGTTTTGCAGTTTTTGCGTGATTGAGTAACAAACATTCAAACTTAAAAACCTTCACATTTATAATATTATTAGGATTACCTTGGCGTTGAGAAGCTTGGCGACTTTTGTTGGGAGCCATCCCTAAACTGAATTTTTGTTTATTTGTTTTTTTAGATATAGTGTTTTTCTTTGGTGGCATTTGAACAACTTCATTTTTCATTTTTACTGGCTGAAAAATAATTTATCAGTTGTCAGTGCAGTATGGGTGACCGTTAGTAGAAAAAAAACTCGAGCGCTTCGGTACTTCTAGGGCATGTCTGTTCTGTCTGTTGATTGTTCGCTGCGACCCATAGACGTCCCACTGTTGGGCACGGGTCTCCCCCACAGACGCATCTGCGGGAGGTCTAGAGCATACTCCACCACGCTGCTCTAATGCGGATTGGTGGAGGGGTTAGTGGCCAACCCAGTGTCGAATGTTCTTAAGCCACCCGAAGGTCTTCGACAAGGCTTAACGACTGTTTCCAACATTGAAAACAACCGGGACCGACGGCTTTACGTGCCCTCCGAAGCACGGTAGCGTCCATGAAATTTTGCCACTAGCGGTCACCCATCCACAAACCGACCGCGCTCGTCGTTGCTTAACTCATTCGATCACATTGAATCGACCTGAGCCATTGGGCTATGGACGCTACATGTTGATTGTTATCGTAAGTTAATAGTCGTATGGCAATTGGCCACTAACCGCTCCACCAATCCGCATTGGATTGGAGTTGCGTGGTAAGGTATGATGGAGCTTTCCAGTTATAGTGGAAAGTTATACTAGACTAAGGCCAGCAAATACAAATCAAAATGAATAACGTTATACCTCAGTTGCCGTGTCAGCTATCGATACTCCTCGAGATGTTTCTTTCTCATTGCCTTTAACCATTTTTTTTGAAACAATATTATTCAGTATGTTAGTTATTATAATATTCATTTCACTGTTGTTAAATTCCATTAACATATTTTTAAACAGCACTATTACGGTTAGCAAATGCGAAGTTAATTCTAGTTTTCCGTTCTCATTGCTACTAAAGCTTTTTAATAAATCTAAATGAGTCAGTATTTCGTCAAGCGTCATGTACTTTCGAAACTTTAGCAGATCATTTACCGTTTTGTAGCCAAAACCTGAAATAGATTTAACCAGTGTTTTTATGTACTTTCTGCCGAAGTAGGTACATACCCTAGAATATTTGTCATAACTAGGTTACGTACCTACTAAGCACTTGTGTTAAATTGGCACTTTGGGCCGTGTCTTGTTTTTACTTGTTGATCTTTATAAATAAGGTTTCATCTGTATTTGTTATTTGGGATCTGGTAATAAGCCTCTTTTGTTTACCTTCGTAGATTGACTTGCAGAAATACATTGGACTTAAATTCTTCGTAAAGGGGGGTTTTAATAAATCTAGTGTTGCATTTAATGATTCAATCGTAACCATATCTAAATAGGAAGATTTTTTTCTTAATACTTTTCTGATGTCGTTTGTTAATCTGGTTGTAAAATTTAAATAACGTCTGCCTTCTTCAATCTCTGCAAGTTTATTCAACAATCCAGAAGCCAAAGCCTAAAAATTAATTTTCGGAATGAGGTATGTTTTTATTGACATTGAGAAATATTACAAATCAATGAAGAAAAAACATTGACCAAAAATTTTTCGAATACCTGCGAAGTTGGGTCCCCGAAATAATCATTTTTACAGGGCCAGGATATGCACGTTACGACAATGGAGTGGTCTTCAAAAATGTTACAAATGTCTGCATGTGTAGCTCCTTGGGTGATTTCTACTTTTTCTGTATGTGGACAGTCTGAAAGGCCCTGACAAAAATCACAATGATAGCAACTTATCCATTAATCCACCATAAGTAGAAACAGCCGTGGCAAAGGCCTTCGGCAAAACTTATGACAATCGGGTTGCCACTTAGCATATAGGCCATTCTCATTCTCACACACGGCCATCTAACCCCAAAGTAGGCGCGAGCATGTAAGATGGGTGTCAGAGACTGATATACATACATAGATATTTTAAATACATACTTATATAGATAATATTAACATCCAGACACAACAAATACAAGTGTTCGTCACACAAATATTTGTACTGAGTGGGATTCGAACCCACGACCCCCGGCGCAACAGACAGGGTCACTACCGATTGGGCCCGTCAAATATAAGATAAAGTAGGTATCTCTCACTCATCATCAATACAAATTATACGTTAATAACTACAGAGAAATTATATAAATTTTGAAAGGCTTCACTTACTTCGTTTAAAAACATAAGAGCTTTCTTGGTGTAAACTCCTCCCATGTACAGAAATTTCTTAAGAATTCTCATATTTTTAATTATTTCACCAATATTTGATGTCGAATACTTTGTTTCTTCATTGAAATGTATAATAAAATCATTGTATTCAACATTGTTCAAACAGTTACATTTTCTTGTAAGCCTTTTATATACAGAGCAGTCATCGTCTTCCTCCTAGAAATGAATATCTTCTATATTATAAAAATGAATCGCAAAATGTGTTGGTAAGCGCATAACTCAACAACGCCTGGACCAATTTGGCCAATTTTTTTTTTAAATGTTCGTTGAAGTTCAAGGATGGTTTTTACGGCGAGAAAAATTTGAAAATTCATCCCCTAAGGGGGTAAAACGGGGGTGCAAAGTTAGTATGAAGCTTTGCCGTTTTTGAAGTTAGTGAATGTGTAACGCGAGCGAAGCTGCGGGCGTCCACTAGTTTATTATAAAAATAACATTTTAATTTTGAATGTAGTCGTCATGGAAATTTTAATAAATGCTTCATACCGTTATAGGCCTATTTGACTACGGTATTTGCTACCAGTGTTGGTAGCGGTAGGACTACTTGGCGTGGTGGTAACGTTGGTATACCTAACCTTGACTGTCGAACTGCTGGTCTAGTGTTCGAATCAAAGATTTGACACTGGAAATTTTTATCTCGCCGCCGACATAGAATACTTAATAGTACCGCCGGGAATTTTGAATGGCATTTCCCTTAGAACATCAAAGGACATTTCCGCATCATTAACGAGTATAATAAAGTTAACTGCTGTGGCTGATTGAAGGTCAATAATTTGAAATTGCTCTTTTTAGCGAAAGCAGTTATAGCAGCAGCCTATTTTGTAACTCACATTAACTTATAGGTATTATTACACTTAACAACATATCTTGCGAGGTGTTACATGATAAACGACCAAGTTACCTGAACATAAATTGCGTCTAAGTTATTGGCTTGGTATTCTAACTTTGAAAGGGCGGCTACGCTCACTCTATCAGAACCAACAGGTGATGTCTGAAAATAGGTAAAAGATAATACATATCAAAGCATGCAACATCAATACTAATCCTAAGTACTACCTAGGAATAAAATATGTAAATACATACTGGCGGGATCGGTTTTATAAAAGTTTCTAGTGTGAGAAATTCACTCTTTGAATGTGTTTTAGATTGTATCTCGTCCAATAAATGAAGTAACTTTTTGGTACTGTCTTTCAACTTGATGATAGAATTCTGAAAGATAAAAAATTGACTAATTTAAGCAATCCTGTAATAGCTGGAATTCATAGTAGGTGCCTACTACACACAAATACCTAGTGGAAATTTTCAAATTAGGTACAGCCACAGAATAATAGTACAATAGTACAGCGACCTGTGACAAACTAAACTAAGGAAAATTTTCAATTTTGATTTATATTTGGATAATTCTGAAAAACTAACTCACAAGTTTCACGTGACAATAAGGTTCTAAGGATTCCTTGCATTCATCACAACCTTTCTCTGACTCAACGGGATCGTTCACAGTTTTTGCAGAGGCATTTCTCAATGCGCTTGACCTTGGATTTTTTAAGATATCAGGATGCAGCAGACGATAGTTCAAATCATTAAATGCTCCACTTTGCTGTGACTGGAATAAATACTTGTCTTCATCTAAATTAAAATTAGATGAAGTAGGTGTATAGCGTTCCTTAGTTTGATCTTCCATTGAAAGGCCTGAGAAAATAAAGGTATCGATGTGGTGTAAAACTGTGCTAACGTTAAATATTACATTATACTATTAGTTACAGTAAAGGTAGTAAAAAATATTGATAAATATGGGACCAATCCATGGTCATTTTCAAATTTTTGTGCCAAAATAGTCAAGCAGTGTTGCTAGTGTGAGAAAGTTAATTAGATTTAAAAATAAAAAATCTTAATGCTATGTATATTTTTTTAAATAAATCTAAAACATTAGTAAAACTCTGTAACTTGATAATTTGTTCAAAAAGAGTTTATTGGACAACATTTCAGCAATGATCCAGAATCTAAATTTTTATGGAGGCAAGATCAAGATGACTGCCGTAAATGTCATGACAAATCAAGCTCACCCAAGGCCATGGAGGATAAAGAGAAGGAGAACGATCGCTGTAGAAAATAGTGTCCCAGAAATATGGATAAAATGAGTGAGACGCTGCGATCCATAGGTTGTCTCGATAAAAGCGGACTGTTGTGCGCTAATTTGAAACTTCGTCTACTTTTACTCATTATAAACAGGTAATATCACAGATCCTACTATACTTATAAAACTGTATGTACATAGACCACAAAGCAGACAGAGTATTTGTTATTGACTGACAGTCTGACAGACACACGGAAAGTATTACGGATACGAAAACTAGGGATGCAAGATTTTTAAAAATATCGATATATCGATATTTAAATATATCGAACTATTTCGATATTGATATATCGATATATCGGTCTAGTTGATCGATATATCGATATTTTTTCTTTTTTAAAGAAATTAATTTTTAAAGAATTATTTTTTCTTTTTTAATGAAGTAATATTAGTTATATCAAACGTTTACTGTACTTATAGTAGTTTGTTTTTCAATGCCTTACCTATGTGAATAAAAACAGAACTTTGAAGTATAACTCGTGCTTTTTTGACCGTCTTACATCAGAACTCCATTAAATATAATGTATGTACTCATCATAATAAACCTGCGATGTATGACGGTTAAAAAAGTACGGCATCTATGGTATTAACTTAACAGTTTACTCACCACAGATTAGAGTAGAAAATATTTTGTAGACAGTGTTGCCAGTTTATTATTTAATTAATAATAATCTTTATTTTAATCCAGGCGGTTCTTTCGATATTTATTTACGATATATTGAGTTTTCGATATGATAATTATCGATATCGGCTTGTCGCCGATATCGATATATATCGATATATTTGGCTTCGATATATCGATATTTATCGGTCTTCCGATATATCGTTGCAACCCTAACGAAAACCACAGAGTACATTTTACAACTTTTGTTTTGAAACTTTTGAATTGAACTTTGTCCAAAAACTTACACCTTACAACTTACTTACCTTGTAAAAAGCTTTGAATATGAGTAAATACAAAAGCAGAATTAACTATGAAAGTTCATGTGACTCTGATAATGATTGGACAAACTCTTCTGATGATTCCAAATATTCTGACTCCGAAAGGTTATAACAATTTAATTAGTGGATTTTTCACTTAAAAGGGTGTTTTTTATGCTATTTTCTCCTTTAGCTCAGTACCAGAATGGGATTCCGACGTAGGAGATGATGGAGAATTAGTTTACATTAAAGTTAAAACCATACCGGAAGGAACAGATGATTCGAAGGCTCCACTTCTAGAAAACTGTGAAACTTTAAAACTAAGAAGTGATTTCAAGAGATCTTCTACCAGAAGGTCTACTAGAGGTAAATTTTTTAAACAACTTAATAGTATAAATTGAAAAAATCATTAAAAGTATGTAATTGTAGATTTATTAAAATTTAATACATTTTAATGTACCCAATATACCTGAACTTTTACTATATCTAAATTAGGCAGGATATTCAAGGTGTTACGATCAAGAAAGTCCAGAAATAAAGATCATGGATTTGCAAAGAATGCAGCCACCAAATCATCTCTTAGTACCAGCAAAAAATTTTCTGTTGAAGATAACAATAAGCTTGTTTTGATTCAGGTAATTTCCAGCATCTATGCTTGAGCCTTTATTTGGACATTCTCACATACGGCCATCTGACCCTGAAGTAGGCGCGAGCCTGTGATATGGGTGTTAGAGACTGATATACATACATAGATATTTTAAAATATATACTTAAATAGATAATATTAACATCCAGACAGAACAAATACAAGTGTTCGTCACATGAATATTTGTCCTGAGTGTCAGGGTCACTACCGATTGCATGAAAAGTATCCTATGTACTAATCTAAGTTATCTATGTACAAATTTCATCCAAATCCCTTTTGTAGTTTTTGCGTGATTGAGTAACAAACATCCAAACTTACCTACAAACTTTTACATTTTTACATTAGTGGGATTCTTCTTTTATAATAATACTGGCTACACAGAGTACACCTAGAAACACGATCCATAAAAAAGACCACATGTCCTCAAAGACCACATGATCCAGAGTGATGTATGGAAATATTTTTGTTTTACTGTATAAATTAATGCCAAGCCAAAGATAAAAAATATATATTGTCATATATTATGTATTTCAAACATTGATTTACCAATGTTTTAAATTTTTGCAGATAAGCAAAACATTAATCTTCTCGAGTGAAAAAAACTGTCAAATTGAAAAACTTTTTGGGTTAAGTTTAATAACACACTCTGATGGTAAGACATTAGTTGTTGCAGACTTTCTACCTGAAGCCAAAGAGGTGTACTCCCCTAAAGTGAACATTGGATACTATCTTCAAAAGATAAATGGAATAGAGGTCAATTCATACAATATCAACAATGTTCTACAAAGAGTAATAGAGGACCATGAGAGTCCTAATCTGACATTTCAGATTGTTACAGAAGATTTTAACATCAGCATAGAAAAACTGTTGAACTCAAGAAGTTCTTTGGAACATTCCTTGATACAATTTTTAAAGAATTCCATGTGTTCTGTGTTATATTTATGCTGTAATGATATAGAAGCTCATGGCAATGATGACAAAGGGGTTCTTTATTGTTTTCCCAGACCATTCAATATAAATTTTCTGTACAACACAAGAGGCGCTTATATAACACTCAACCACTTAGCACCAAAATCACTAGGTACCAGTGAACCTGTAACTTCTACAGTACTTTTTAACAACACTTTAATAAATGTTGCATATGCATCACATTACAATGATCTACTGCTGTTTGCAATGCCTAATAAGTTTATAGATCTATTCGCAGCTAAAACAATTATTAGGGATATTGTAAGGATGCTAGAGTTTTTATATGGTTCCCTCAAATCTTGTTTTACAAAACCAAATAATATTGATAAGTTGGATGGTTTGTTTTCAAGAGTATTTATTACACTACTATTTGGCAATGATAGCTCCTTGAAGCCAGATAATGTCAGTAATGGGAATGTGAACAACTTTAAACACTTTGAAGACATGTTGGCAGCACATACAGTTTCACTTCCATTAGAAGTAAGAATACAAGTTGATGATGTAATAACTGAATTAGAGGCAGCTGATTATAGAGAATGGGTAAGAATATTGTTAAAATAGAATAGTTAGTTATGTTTTTTGTAATATTAAATGTATTTAAATGGAAAATCAATAAAATCAATTCATAAATGAAACTAGAAGACAAAACTAGTTGTCCTTTCAAGAACATAGTGGTTAAATTTTTTTGTTGTGTTGTTTAATTAATTTGTTTCAATTGGTGTCTGATCTGTGTAACTTTGCCACATTTATTTTACTAACTATATTTCAGACAGATGATGTAGAACATTTTCAAAGGCTATACACAGTAATTGGATCATGCCTATACTACTCTGGTCATTTGTTAAGTTCACATTTGCAAGACGAAGATTTGATGGAAATACATGCTTATATGAAACTGAATGGTATATTAAAGTTGAGTGCAGAAAAGGAAATAGAGAAACTGGTTATGTGGAAGGAAGTATTCATTTATGAACACAGAAATCAAAATAAACAAGAAGGAAATGACTATAGGTAATGTGGATAGATTTCTGGTTACTGGTTACACTCTTCTACACGTAGAAGCGACCAGCTTAGTCTAAGCAGCGCATCTGTACCGAATTTGAACGAGTCTTGTTCAACGTCTGTCAAAATTTTCAAATTTGGAAGCATACTAACGGGTAGTGTTGCATGCTCGTTTGCTACGGTTAATTTCCCTAACTTTACTGAAACGCTTTTACTTATCAGCCAGACCATTATTGCTTTTGTTTTTCTAAATCGAAATTGCCAGTACTTTCATGTAGTCTGGATTTATGCCCAGTGTATGACAATCTATTACAGGGGAACTCAACTGGTGGTGCTACATACTCGTACCTTTGCCTACTCCTTTCGGAAAATAAAGGCATTATGTTATGATATGTTATGCAAACACCGCTTGTTTGTGCTTACAGAATTCCGGACGGGCGTTGGTTCATTCTCATTGTCGGCAAGGGTCACTTCATCTTAGCTACGCTCATGGAAGCCGGTGGATGCACAGAGGACGTAAGACTGCATTGATTATTAAAGACTACGGAAGCTAGATTTCGTGCCGACTAAGGCTGTTTTACATTGCTGTTTTTCATAAGTCATCAATGAATAAAACATCTAAATCGTCTGATCTATTGATTGTTGAGATTTTGAACGGTCCTGTCAAAATGCTGAATATTTTTAATAACAATTACTTACGGTAATAACTGGTTAATTAAGGTGGTACTGTTCGTGTTAAACCTTCGTATTGGTCTTATTGATTTTTGCACAGATCTAGTATAGGGCCAGGAGAATGCCATAAGCTACTTTTTATCTCGGAAAATTTATTGGTTCCCGTGAAGTAGACAAAACGCTTAATTGTGCTTTTTTATCTATTTTTATATTTATTTTATTCTAATTCTATATCTATTTTAATCTATTCTTAATCATCGATCAATTTTTCACCGATTGATCGTTGAAATCTTGATCTTGATCGATTTCTAGGTAGGGGTAGTTTTCCATCGAAAGAGGGTGAAAAAATGTAGAGGTCGTATTTAAGTTCTACACGTGAAACGATTATATGCTCATGGCAAGCCGCAAGTAAGGCTAGTATTCTCATAAATAATTTCAGGCGGTGGGCGCTACGCCCCCTTCCCCATTCTATGTGGAAGAGTGCGAGAGCTGCGTTGACCTGCTGTTCGACGTGGGCCTCGACAGGTACCTGGCGGCGTGGCTCGTCTCCAACACGCAGCCCCAGCTGGAGACTTCGCCCCACTGCCTCACAAAGCACGGGAAGAAGATGCGAGACACTAACTGTGAGTATGTACGCTGAGATCATCATTAGGTCATCTGATGTAGTAGTAGTAGTATTACTTGTCTCTTAGATAATAAATTTAAATCTTACATTAAACAAAACCTCCTTAATAAAGCTTTATATAAAATTAATGACTACTTGAACGATAGAAATGCTTGGTGCGATGTATCACCAGCTCCACTTGTTCAATAATAATGTAATGCGATCCAATTATAAAAATTTTAAATTTTAAAAAGAGTAACTACCGAGTTTCTTGCCGTGTTCTTCTCGGTAGCATCGACTTTGTGAACCGGCGGTAGATAAAAAATGTTATGACGTTCATTAAGCGTATACAAAATACCATATAATGAAAAAAATAAATGAATCTGAATCTGAATCTGAGTTGTATCTTAAATATCGTAAGGGAATCTTGCCTTAGTGTCGTCGCATTTTCCTCTGCAGCCATACAATCGACGAGTGGCATGGGAAAATGGAAGGCAAAGAAAGGAAACAGGCTCCCTGTTTTATCACTTCTTTTTGACGCGGAAACGTCTCGATTCATTTTTGTACCTTGCTTTTTTTTAATTATGCTGCCACCGCACCGACCGAAAAATCGGTCTTACGTAAAAACGTAACGTTTGCGTGCGATAAACTCTCTCCCTCTAAATAAATCTTTAACTGTTTTTAGCCTCAAAAGCAGACTTGCTTCGTTCGTCAACGTTTAATAAACTCTCTCCCTCTAAATAGACCTTAGCTGTTTTTAGCCTCAAAAGCAGACTTGCTTCGTTCGTCAACGTTTAATAAACTCTCTCCCTCTAAATATACCTTAACTGTTTTAGCCTCAAAAGCAGACTTGCTTCGTTCGTCAACGTTTAATAAACTCTCTCCCTCTAAATAGACCTTAACTGTTTTTAGCCTCAAAAGCAGACTTGCTTCGTTCGTCAACATTTAATAAACTCTCTCCCTCTAAATATACCTTAACTGTTTTTAGCCTCAAAAGCAGACTTGCTTCGTTCGTCAACGTTTAATAAACTCTCTCCCTCTAAATAGACCTTAGCTGTTTTTAGCCTCAAAAGCAGACTTGCTTCGTTCGTCAACGTTTAATAAACTCTCTCCCTCTAAATAGACCTTAGCTGTTTTTAGCCTCAAAAGCAGACTTGCTTCGCTCGTCAACGTTTAATAAACTCTCTCCCTCTAAATATACCTTAACTGTTTTTAGCCTCAAAAGCAGACTTGCTTCGTTCGTCAACGTTTAATAAACTCTCCCTCTAAATAGACCTATAACTGTTTTTAGCCTCAAAAGCAGACTTGCTTCGTTCGTCAACGTTCAAGCTGTCCAAGTTGGACCGCAGGCGCCACAACTCCAGCGAGCAGCTCACCGTGGCCTCCAGCGAGACCGCCAGCAGCCAGCATGGCCAGTGGTACCGCCCGGAGAACTACAGGCATTCTAGTAACCTGGACGTTAGTTTCTCGGAGGATTCTGGCAGCTTGAAAAGTAACAGGTAATATAATTTTCTCAGTTCAATGTTGTGTTGTAGTATTAAGAGCAAATAAACTTTGTTTCTTTCTTTCTTGCTAATACTATTTTATAGCGACCATAGCCCAATGGCTCGTGCCAACGGTTCTATGTAATCGACAGACTTAAGCAACGACGAGCGCGGTCGATTTGTGCTAACTGCTAGTGGTAAAATTTCATGGGTGCTACCGTGCTTTGGAGGGCACGTTAAGCCGTCGGTCCCGGTTGTTTTCAATGGTAAAAACAGCCGTTGACAAATCGAAGACCTTCGGGTGGCTGAGAACATTCAACACTGGATTGGCGACCAACCCCTCCACCAATCAGCATTGGATTAGGGAGCTGTGGGGGAGAACGTGCCCAACAGTGGTACGTCTGAGGTCCACCGCTGGGCACAGGCGAAGCGTTAAAATGATGACAGTCCAGTGACTATAATCGCCTCTCACTCTAACCTACCTACTCAGCTGTGATGATATCAAATAATATCAAGCGTTAATTTTAAAAGCTTTTATTTAACTTCACTCGTATGTATCTTGTATGTATGTCCTGGAATCTTGCAATCAATATTTCACCCACTTCTACTGAAGCTATCGAGCTGAAATTTGGCACACATATTTGGTTCCGATGACAATGCATGAAAATAAAAAAAAAAGTTTTAAAAAGCTTTTTTTTTAAAAACAATTTTTAAAGGTATAATTATTACATTTGAATGTTGTAATTTTTTCAGTGAAATAAGCGAAGAGCGTGTATTGGGGCGTCGAGCTGACCGCGAGCAGAGGGCCCGCCGGGACTCCTCGGGCTCCGACTCCGACTGGGACAGACAGGTGACCGACAAACTATTTTTTCAGCCCTCGGCGGCTGCGAATTTCGTTCGTGGCACTGAACTCGCTCACGTTGCTTAACTCTGTCGATCACATAAAATCGACGCGAGCCATTCGGCTATGGACGCATGTTACGTTACATACCTAGGTACCTTATCGATATTTTCATATGCTTACGCATACTGTGAATGATGACTCTTGCATGTTTGAGTGATATGCATAATTTTATCGAAGGCATGGCCAGCATGAAGTGATGTTACATTATCTATATTTCTATAATATAATATTTCTATATTTATATAATGAATGATGAATCTTGCATGTCTGAGAGTTATGCATAATGTTATCGAAGGTATGAATGGATGTTGTCGTTGAACAGTGGGCCAATGAATGCACATTATCCATACTAATATTATAAATGTGAAAGTGTGTTTGTTTGTTTGTCCGGCTTTCACGTCGCAACGAAGCTATTATATGGTATAGTTTTTGTGTGTGGAGATAGCGAGGAGGGTGGAGAGTGACGTTGGCTACTTTTTACCGCGCTAAAACATCCCTATTGGAAGATATCGATGTTTTGTTATTTGCTTTGACCACGCGGGCGCAGCCGCGGGTAAAAGCTAGTAACGATATAAATTGATCTTACAGGATGGTAGCAGAGCGAGCGGCAATCTAGACATGACTGACATCAGAAAATCGCTGTTGAATGAACTAGATAACGTTACGGTACACAGGTATAATTAATAATATATAATATTTTCTTTAAGTACTATATTATACATGCACAATCACAACGACATGGTCGCAGTGACTGCAAAGCTAGATTTCCTGGGTTCGATTCCCATGTCGGGAAAAGTATTTTTCGGTTTTAATAACTTGAAATTCCCAGTATAAGCTCGATAATTGTGTGTTGTGTGGTGTATGGCAATAGGCTAGCTGGTGAGCCTATTGTCCAGCATCGCCATATGCGTTTATGTTATGGAGGACAATTTAGAGGGTTCGAATTCAAATCCATGTAGCGTCCATAGCTCAATGGCGCGTAGATTCAATGTGATCGAAAGAGTTAAGCAACGACGGGCGTGGTCGGTACCAAAAAGTGGCAAAATTTCATTCTTCAGAGGTCACTTTAAGCCGTCGGTACGGGTTGTTTTCAATGTTGGAAACCATCGTTAAGCTTTGTCGAAGACCTACGGGTGGTTTGAGAACATTCGACACTGGGTTGGCCACTAACCCCTCCCCCAATTCGCATTGGAGCAGCGTGGTGGAGTATGCTCCAGATCTCCCCAGCTTTGTCAGTGGGGGCGACCCGTGCCCAGCAGTGGGACGTCTTGGGTCGCAGCGAATTCAAATCCAGCAGCAGAGTTTTAAATGTTACCCTTTTTTGGCAGAATAACAGCTGGCGAAGACAATGTTTTATTTCACTTCGTGCATATGGAGTCCGAGAAAGGAATTCTTATGGCTCCCGTTAAAATCATGGAAAAACTGGCGAATAACGCTTTGTACTCGTACATATTGAAAACATTTCGATGTTCTTGCAAGAAAATACATGAGTTATTACAACACAGTATTAAGTAAGTATTTATAGTATTACTAGTGGACGCCCGCAGCTTCGCTTGCGTGGAATTAGACATTCACTAACTTCAAAAACGGCAAAGTTTCATACTAACTTTGCACCCCCGTTTTACCCCCTTAGGGGATGTATTTTCAAAAATCCTTACGTTATAAAAAAAAGGAACCCCTGTGCAAAATTTAAACTTTCTAACCCTTATAGTTTAGGCCCTGCGTTGATATGTCAGTCAGTCAGTCAGCTTCTCCTTTTATATATATAGATAGGACATACTAATAAGATTATTTTGTTATAAGGGAATAGCAAACTAGTCTTTAATTCTGAACAGCCCGTCTTAGTATACATGTCTTTGACTATACATTCTTAGTACTATCAAAATTGTCTCTGAATGTGTTTGTTTGTGAGAAAATGAAAAGGTTTGATACTGTATTCGTAATGCAAACTAAAGCTACTTTTTAAAATTTTTCAGATTTAAAAAGAACCAGGCACCGTCTAATCCGTTGAACAAGATTCTAGTAGCGGTGAAGGAATACGCAATGCTCTTTGAAGCGCCTCCAGACATCCTCAATCAGTGCGGCATTACGAAGAAAAACACGGAGCCATTTTATTTTTGGGTTGTTGGGTGAGTTTAAAAAAATTGTGAGCCGTCACGGGACGCCTGGCAGATGTGTAACATCGAAATTATATTGTACAAGTAATATGCACAAAAGTACAGATTATGACAGGAACTAAAACATATAAGAAAAAAAATTTATTAAAATTTATTAATTAAAAAAATTTAATTATTATATTTTATTAATAAAATAATTTCCGACCGTCATTTGTCGGAACTGTATAGTATATATAATCCATATTCGCCACGTTCGCCGCGCTCGCCACGCCAAAAATTTGGTTTGCCCTCCATTTCACATCAATAATTAAAAACAGAACAAAGAAACCGAAACATCCCCTATCTAACATCGACCTATCTTATTCGTACCGCCTCACTTATTTTGTCCATATATCTGGGACACTATTTTCTACAGCTATCGTTCTTTATTCAAACCTCCAAGGTCCATCTCATGAAAACTTCATTGCCCGGCTGATAACTATCTGGGTGACTGACAGTTATACTAACATCATTTTGTATCCTATACTGAGAGCCTATCTATGTGTGAATGGACTCGTTATAAGACCCCATTTAACCTCCTTTCGGCTTTACGGGTAGTTTTGTAACACCCTGTATAGTCAAAGAAGTTTCTATGAAGTTAATCTCTACCAAAAAAGTTGAAGTATTTTTGTCACATACGACATTAGACATTGCCAAGTTGACAGAGGAATTCTGTTAAAAAACTTGCAGGCATGCAGGTTTTCTCCGATGTTCTCCTTGTTTAATGATTTAAGAAATTAAATGTCACCGTTACAACAGGTAATCGCACGTAACATAGAAAAGTTATGCGTGCTTGGATTTGAACCCACAACCCTCGATACCCACCGGTCACCGCTGGTATACCTACGCTTTATTTGTGTACTAGCTTTTACCCGCGGCTCCGCCCGCGTGGGAAAAGGGAATTAACAATGCCATCTGTTAACAACATCCGGAACTAAATATCTAGCAAATAACAAAACATCGATATCTTCCCATGGGGATGTTTTACCGCGGTAAAAAGTAGTCTACGTCAATCCCCACCCTCCTCACTATCTCCACACACAAAAACCATACCATATAATAGCTTCGTTGCGACGTGAAAGCCGGACAAACAAACAAACACACTTTCACATTTATAATATTAGTATGGATTTCGCAGGCGGGTGTTCAGCGAGCCAGAGCCGCGGGAGCTGTACCTCTGCTATCACGAGTCTGTGCCGCAAGACCTCACCGAGGTCGCCTACTTACTGTCATATTTAGAGTGACCTAGTTACGTTCATAATATAATACTAGTGGACGCCCGCAGCTTCGCTCGCGTGGAATTAGACGGAACATAACCTAAATACAAAATTTCATTGAAATAATGTAGGTAGGTATATACGAAAAACTTTTATACCTACTAACTTTGCACCCCCTTTTACCCCCCTTAAGAGATGATTTTCGAAACTCAATAAAAAACCTTCATAGGTACTGAATTTCATTCGAATAACTTCAAAAACAGCAAAATTTCATATTAACTTTGCACTCCCGTTTTACCCCCCTAGGGGGTGAATTTTCAAAAATCCTTTCTAAGTGCTCCCCTACGTTATAAAAGGAACCCCTGTGCAAAATTTCAAGTTTCTAACCCTTATAGTTTAGGCCCTGCGTTGATATGTCAGTCAGTCAGTCAGTCAGTCAGTCTGTCAGTCAGTCAGTCACCTACTCCTTTAATATATATAGATATCACTATCAACCCGCCCAGATGCGTTGAATTGATCCGAGGGTTAATAAAAAATGTAATGTCTTTAAAGCCAAAACAAATACCATAAATTAATCTGAATCTATGCGGGTACATTTACGATTACAGATACGATGACCTTCGTACGTCAAATATCTAGTGGTCACATCATGAGCAGGAGTTTCTCTTTGAGTGGTTCAGATTTTTTATGTAGTAAAAAAAAACTGAAGTTCCCACCGTAACGGATAAAAATGGCTTACGACGAATTACGTGACGTACGACCCTTAGATGATATTTAATTGATTATTCAGTCATGCCATCGCAATTTTAAATTTGGATCAGCAACGATAAGTCAGCAAAGTATTGTAGTGTATAAAGTTATTATTATACTGTTCGTATCGCTGCGACCCATAGACGTCCCACTGCTGGGCACGGGTCTCCCCCACAGACACTGCTGCGGGAGGTCTAGAGCATACTCCACCACGCTGCTCCAATGCGGATTGGTGGAGGGGTTAGTGGCCAACCCAGTGTCGAATGTTCTCAAACCACCCAAAGGTCTTCGACAAGGCTTAACGACTGTTTCCAACATTGAAAACAACCGGGACCGACGGCTTTACGTGCCCTCCGAAGCACGGTAGCATCCATGAAATTTTGCCACTAGCGGTCACCCATCCACAAACCGACCGCGCCCGTCGTTGCTTAACTCTTTCGATCACATTGAATCGACGCGAGCCATTGGGCTATGGACGCTATACTGTTCGTATGCCCACACTAAACTTTATATTAAGCTTGTGAAAATGTTTCGTATATACGAATTTCTTAAGACATAATATCTAGACTTAAGAAATAAAGTTTTTTTTATGTGTCTGATTTGTAACAGTATTATTTATCGTGCATTTGTAGCAATTTTTAAAAGTGTTTTATTTTCGATTGTAAATAATTTAAAAGTAAATCAACACAACCTTATCTTTGTCCCATTGTTGGGCACGGGTCTCCTCTCAGAATGGAAGGGATTAGGCCTTAGTTTACCACGCTGGCCAAGTGCGGATTGGCAGACTTCACATGCCTTTGAGAAATTATGAAGAACTCTCAGGCATGCAGATTTCCTGCGATGTGTCCTTCACCGTTATAGCAAGTGACATTTAATTTCTTAAATCGCACATAACTTAGAAAAGTCATTGGTGCGTGCCACTGGGGTTTAAACCCGGACCGCTCGAGTGAGAGGAGAGTTCGGTAGCCACTGGGCCATGTACTCTGTGCACTGGGCTGTCACCGCTTAACAGTAAATACTTTTACTATAATTAAAAAATAATACATAAATAAAATATAAAGTATTACCGAATATATTATAGTCATTAAATGTACATACTAGTTTATATTTCCTACTAATTATTTTTTTAAACAAAAAGCTCTAAACAAATAATACTAGGTTTTGCTAGATCTGTAATCAGGTGGTGAAATAAAAGAATGAATAATTGTTTTAAAAAAATTTGTACAATTTATTAAATTTAATTGGAAAATACATACACCTATTAATTTGAAAAGACAAAGTAGGTACTGTTTACAACAAATTGAGTATTTACAAACTGAATGTTAAACAATTATATATTAATTTATTGCTACTTATGAGCAGGTACAAAAAATATAATCTTGAATGATGTTTTAATTACAAATATATGTTTTTTGTTTGCTCCTATTATTCGCTTAAATAAAATTGTCATAATATCTAGTAAGATTCGCTTCGTGTAATAATTTTGATAATGCATTTATTGTTATGTACATAATGTGTGACTGCAATCCAGAAGCCTGTAACTCATTCATTATAATACTCTGTGGGCGACAAAACTCATTGTGACATAACATTCTTATAATGAGGCAAAGACCTCGCAGCTTGTGGTCTATTATGCTTAAAAAAATGCTAATTTATTAAATCACATTTGACATCAACTATCAAACTTAGCTTCAGTGAGACGACCTGCTTAAACGATTAAATTGAATAAATCGATACGGATTTCAAAAATCTGTGAATTCGCTGCGACCCATAGACGTCCCACTGCTGGGCACAGGTCTCCCCCACAGACACAGCTGCGGGAGGACTAGAGCATACTCCGCCACGCTGCTCCAATGCGGATTGGTGGACGGGTTAGTGGCCAACCCAGTGTCGAATGTTCTCAAGCCACCCGAAGGTCTTCGACGAGGCTTAACGACCATGAAATTTTGCTACTAGCGGTCACCCATCCACAAACCGAACGCGCCCGTCGTTGCTTAACTCTTTCGATCACATTGAATTGATGCGAGCCATTGGGCTATGGACGCTACTACTACTAATCTGTGAATTGAACGCAATTAATGTAAAAATAGTGAAACCCTGAAAATCAAACTTATAAAAAACATCAGTCCCAATATTATTTTCTATTTATATTATTCGATTTAGGAAACGAAACTAAGACAAGCACATTTTTGGGCCTAAAATTGTAACATCAATGATTGAGTTTATGATAATTAATTGTATCAGGCGTTACTTTGCGGAACTCCATTATTACAAAACAAGAATTAATCTACTTTGCAACAATCCGCGAACAAAAACGTATGGTGATGTATGTATACTTTTATCGCATGTGCATGTTTTCCTGCGTGGGAGGGAGGGAGGTGCTACGTGCTTGAAAGTATACATACATCACCATACGTTTTTGTTCGCGGATTGTTGCAAAGTAGATTAATTCTTGTTTTGTGATTGAGTTTATTTATATTAAGTGTATTAAATACATAATTCATGTGTTTTACTGAAGCGTTCATAGGCTAATGGCGCGCGTCGATAGTATGAGAGTTAAGCAACGACGGGCGCGGTCGGTTTATGGATCGGAAAGCACGAAGTGGGCGCTACCGTGTTTCGAAAGGCACAATAAGCCGTTGGTACGGTTGTTTTCAATGGAAAAACAATCGTTAAACCTTGTCGAAGACCTTTTGGTTGGCCTGATAACATTCGACACTGGGTTGGTTGGCCACAACTCCACCAATCTGCATTGGAACAGCGTGGTCGAGTATGGTCTAGACCTCCCGCAGTTGTGACCGTGCCCAGCAGTGGGACGTTTGTGGGTTGAAGCTATTAAAATCCCAATGTGGTTATTAATAATGATTAAACATTATTTCACAAGTAATCACTGCAACTGCATTACTTAAACTTGTGTTTTTTAGTAACTACGTCAAATGACATTCGTTTTTTTTAGAACTAATATTGTTAATGTTAAGAATATTTTATTAGACAAAAATTGGAAAGTAAATCGTAAAATTGCCCTTTTTGTCATTAATACATGCAATTTTGTAGTTCTGTTTGATAAAATAAATATAATATTATGTGCCTCCATTAAATGTGATCTATTAAATTGACACAACTATCACAATATTGTTTTCTTCGAGTGGAGCTAGAATTCTAAATCAACCTTCTTAAAATGAATATAAAACTATAAAGAAGATACATAATAGAATTTAATATCTACAATAACCTGGCACCTGTTTCAGGACAGCTACATTTAAGTGCTTTTAGTTTATTTGTGTTTATCATCTATCGCAGAAAAGGGCTGCACTGTAAATCAGCGACGTGATTTCAATATATAACGCAAAAGCTTAGTGCATATTGCTTTGTAAACTTGTATTTTATAAGGTTTACAAAACTTTTAAAAAGTAGGTATTCACGGTCAGGAAAGTGAGTGAGTGATAAAATACCAGTATCGATATTTTTAAAATAGTCTAAATACGATAGTCATAACCACATTATAACGTGAAGCTAAAGTGGAAGGATGTAAGTACCTTCGGGAGTACTCACATTAAAAACTATATTTAGGGAAAGTAACATCTTTTTTTAACACATTAGTTTTAAAAAGAATCTACTATCTCTGGATGACACAAAAATTGAATTTTCATATTAAGCTGCATTACGATTGTTTTATTTTTTGTAGCTGTTTTATTGTCCCTAGTCTCTTTTTTTGCGTGTTTGTTTTAATATTTCCATTATTATTAGTTCAAATTCAGATATAAATTTAATATAGGTACATAATATACATCACATTCAACTCTAGTCTAATTTATAACTCCACCTCATACTCCTCATAGTCAATCTCAAAATTAATTTGAAAAATTACCAAAACAAGAATTTGAAAGTGAACAAGACAAAAATTTATTATTATGACCAAAGATTTAAATTAGTACTAGATAAAATTTAAGTTCATATTTAAAAGTCTGACGCAGCGCGCGAGGTACTTTGGAAAAAATCGTGGCACTATTTTTTTTTAACACATTAGTTTAAAAAAATAATTAGTTAATAAACAGAATAGGGTTTTGTGTTAAATGACAATTTATTCTTTAATTCTTTTCATGAACACTACATGAAAAGGAGTTACTTTTAAAGCACAAATTACGAAAAAGAAATTGTAAAATTGTATACGGCTTCGGTGCTGTATGAGTGAGATACTGTAATGGCTGAAATAAATGTATGATTTGTAATAATCATTTTTCGTACTTATTAAATAAGAAAGCTTACTTATGAAATAAGTAAGGTTAAAAATTACTTAAATCCAATAATATTTATTTGAATTAGCACAAATAGTGCCAATAATGTCTAAGTAACACAATACACATTAATGCGTTTTATATCAACTTGAACGGCAGGAACTGTTCAAATAACATCCATTATTCGGTTCGCTTGAGAATTAACCCAACCTTATGTGGAGTTTTTAACTGAGGAACAGCGCGTCTATACATTGAAGTCTGATTATAAGACCATAATATTAAAATTTATAAGAAGATAATTGAATGACTAATTTAAAGACTCATTAAATCTGCAATGAATATAAGAAACTGATTAGCTCTATCATAAATTATTTAAAACAATAAAATACGCTAGAACAGTAAGGAATTACAGAATTATCTAACTAGCCGTACGTACTAAAATTGTACTTCTTATTCTAAAAGCTTAAGAAGACCCATATAAACATTCTGCACAATGCACTCACAACCACATAAAATTTCAAAATTTCGTTGTGAATCTCAATATTCATGCATTGATTACTACGCCCCATAACGATACAATAGTACGTCATTAGTATTCACGAAGCACCCTGTATAAATTTAGGCCTCAACAGAGGAAACAAGAATAAACGGAACGAAACTAGCACGTACATCACTTCAGACAGAATACATTATACATTCTTCATACTTTAATAATTTATTTAACCACAGCCCGAGGAAGGACTTCAATACAATTTAATACTAAACTAACAGCGACATTCGAGTTTGAGGCGTCGCTAAGATATTTATTTACACGGCAAGTGTTTGTTTATTCCGCCGCATCAGCTTAGAACAATCGGCATCGAATATTGAAAGACATGAACAGTCTTTTTTATACTCCATCATACTCGAGCCGTTGCAACATGCCTTCGAAAAAATCTCAGACATTTAAGTTAACACGTCATCTCACGCTGTTAACATTATTTCACAATCAAAAATCCGTGAACGCTCGCTAAGAACTTGTCAAAGTTGTCTTGGAAGCGTATCTTGTGCGTGCGGAGGCCATCGAATAAGACTCCATTTGTGAGCACTCCGAAGGCCTCCTCCAGTCGCGGGACATTCGCTGGGTCGTTGACCGCGAAGGCCTCGATCAGCTGTCTCGCCAGGCCTTCCAAGAGTGCAGGTTTGACGCAAGTTAACGCGTAAATAGCCGCCCCCGCCGCCGGTATTGAATCCGGCGGAATTTCCATCTTAATTATCAGCATCAGTAATAACTCCGCCAAGCTCAGGAGTGAAACCGCGTATGCGTTGTCGTCGCCTAACGTCCGGACTTTGTTCGACAGCCCTACGATGGTGTCGCAGCATAGGGTTGACACGTCACAAGAAACGGCCGTCAGGCCGATACGCAGGGCCGTCACGACCATGTTGAAGTCCTCGATGGGCAGGCTTGTTAGCTGAAACAACAAAACGGTTGTAAGTTACAACCAAAATGATCACTTTATGTAATAAGGAACAAAAGGAAAGTTCAAAAAATAATTAATAGTTATAATTTCGATCTTTACAAACAAAGATGATTTTTTTGTTTCAAGAGTGGAGAACTTTTTATAGTACCTGGTAAAAGTACCTTTTAGTATTGTAAGGATATAGTGGATATGACGCCAGAAACCTCATATGGAAAAACACCTGCAAGTCGTATTATAAGAAACTGATTGGCTCTATCATAATTTATTTACGCTAGAACTGTAAGGAATTACAGAATTATCCAACTTGCCGTACGTACTAAAATTGTACTTCTTGAACAAAAAGTTTTTGATGTTCACAAATGAAGATACCTAATTTTTTTTGATTCAAGGGTGGAAAACGTTTTAAAGTACCTGTAAATGTACCATTTAGGTTAGTAAGGATATAGTGGGTATGACGCCAGAAACCTCATCTGGAAAAACACCTGCAGCGGGTCCCGACATTTGACAGTCGACCGGATTGCCACCCGCTCCGGATTTTCCTTGCCAATTTGACCACGGACGTTTCTATTTACGTTTTTCTAAGTTATGTGCGTTTTAAGAAATTAAATGTCACTTGCTATAACGGTGAAGGACACATCGTGAGGAAACCTGCATGCCTGAGAGTTCATCATAACGTTCTCGAAGGTATGTGAAGTCTGCCAATCCGCACTTGGCCAGCGTGGTGGACTAAGGCCTAATCCCTCCCATTCTGAGAGGAGACCCGTGCCCAACAGTGGGACGTCTATGGGTCGCAGCGAGTTTCTATTTACAGTACTCCCAAATTAATAATGCGCATGCAAATCTTCGCTAATTGTCGTATTCCCGGAAACACCCGAATCATTGAATCGGAGAAAGCCCTAAACAATGCACTTGCATTTTGCACCTTGTTGGAAAGAAACAGGAGTTAATGTCATATGTCAAATCATGTGAAACAATTGAAAACAATTCGGGCGGTCGGCGGCTGTCGCCGGTCAGTCAAAGGTCCGTCAGTCGTGGTGGTGACTGCACGTGTTCTCTCTGTGTGGAATTATATAGAGCTGCTATTACACACCCTTCTTGGTTTTGTTATCAAAGGTGATGAATGCATTATGCATGAAGAAAATGCACTTAACCACTCTATATACATATCGTCTTCCGACGCTCGGGGAATACGACCGTTGCCGAACAGTGACGAAGATTTCTATGCGCATTATTAATTTGGGAGTACTGTACGTACGTGGGTTTCAACCCGGTACCCCCTGCACATGTGGATCCCTGTGGAAACCTCTCGCGCCCAGCCCCTGCACACGAGTCACCTGGTCGGCGTTGTCGAGGTCGCGGATCATGCGGTAGGCGTGGTGCGCGAGCGTGGGCAGCGCCAGCAGCGGCGGGTTCACCAGCGGCAGCAGCACGCGCAGCCCCCGCGCGCACGTGTCCCCCACGCCGCGCTCCGCCCCGCTGCACCCGCCCCTGCATACGAGTCACCTGGTCGGCGTTGTCGAGGTCGCGGATCATGCGGTAGGCGTGGTGCGCGAGCGTGGGCAGCGCCAGCAGCGGCGGGTTCACCAGCGGCAGCAGCACGCGCAGCCCCCGCGCGCACGTGTCCCCCACGCCGCGCTCCGCCCCGCTGCGCCCGATGCTGCATATGAGCTCCATTAGCGCGCATATGTCCTGGGAATACGTTCAAGTGTACGTTAGTCAATAGCGACAATGTAGCGTCCATAGCCCAATGGCTCGCATCGATTCAATGTGATCGAAAGAGTTAAGCAACGACGCGGCGACGGGCGCGGTCGGTTTGTGGATGGGTGACCGCTAGTGGCAAAAATTTCATGGACGCTACCGTGCTTCGGAGGGCACGTAAAGCCGTCGGTCCCGGTTGTTTTCAATGCTGGAAACAGTCGTTAAGCCTTGTCGAAGACCTTCGGGTGGCTTGAGAACATTCGACACTGGGTTGGCCACTAACCCCTCCACCAATCCGCATTGGAGCAGCGTGGTGGAGTATGCTCTAGACCTCCCGCAGCAGTGTCTGTGGGGGAGACCCGTGCCCAGCAGTGGGACGTCTATGGGTCGCAGCGATACGTTAGTCAAAGTCAAATAATTCATTTCATTATGAGGTGATTTCAAGATAACTACAAGACTTTCCGATATTTGCTTTCAGCGGATTCTCAAATATTTTGGACATATCGCTCGAATGGCCCCTGACAGCTTAGAAAAGCTGATGGTTGTTGGCAAGGTCGACGGGAAAAGACCACGCGGTCGCTCACCTACCCGGTGGTCCGACCTAGTAAAGACCCTGACAGGCTTGCCGATAACCCAAGCTCTAAAGGCCGCCGAGGACAGAATATCGTGGAGAAGCCAGTGACCAACAGTTTAAGCTAGACACGACCTTCAGCAATGAAGACCGAAAGTCTAGGTAGCTACAAACTACTTAAAGAAAAGAGATATAATGCTATTCTAAACTGATCAATATAAGGCAAAAGATTAGCTATTGAGCATTAAATGAGTAACTAATCCTACACGGGTGCCTAACCTGCCTTAAGGCTAATTTACAATAATTACCTACCACTAAGCTAAGCTCTATAGACACGATAGACTATCTATCTGGTCATCGGCTTTAGGTAGAATAATGTACATTATTCTTATCCTATGTTAGTAGCATCCATAGCCCACCGGCACAATACCTTAAAACTGAACGCTTCGATTTTGTAATAGCCCGTTTAAGCCTTTTCGAAGACAAGTGACTTCGGGTGGCTTGAGAACATTCGACACTGGGTGCCCACTAACCCCTTCAACATTTCGCATTGGTGCAGCGTAGTGAGTATGCTCTATCCTCTCGCAGCTGTCTGTAGGGGAGACCAGTGCACAACAGTGAAATGTCTATGGGTCGAAGCTATTCGTTCAAAACATTAATTAATGCTGCCAAAGACACGTTAGACAGCATGTGGCCGCGGCGTCACCAACTAACAATTGCCCAAGCCAATAGCGACACGCGATCAGAATGCGCTAGTATACAGTTTGGTTGTTGAGATGGGGCTCGAACAGAAACCATGTTTCTGATGAGTGTACATTTTTTTCGAAACCTGTAAATATAAGCCAAGATATTTCCAGAAGATTTGGGAAGCTTCTTGAAATTTTTTCTGTAGCTGAAACGAATGTGTTGAACGATCCGAATGGATTTCGCTTTATGTAAGTCTATACTAATATTATAAAGATGAAACATTTGGTTGTAATGTTTTCACACAAAAACTACTGGGTCGATTTCAAAAATTCTTTCACAATTAGAAAGCTGCATGTTCTCTGAGTGAAATAGGCTTTATAATATTACTAGGTGTAAATGAAACTATTGTTATGTATAATTCCACGCGAGCGAAGCTGCGGGCAACCATTAGAAATAATTATGAATAAGTGTAAATCAGACTAGTAAATTACCTCGTAAGCCTCTTCTTCTGCATCTTGTGGAATGCTTGATATCTTCCCTGAATTCCATCTCATGTAAACTTCAAAAGTTGTGTTACATACTTCCAGGAACCTAAAACAAAATTTACATTGAAAACATCGGTCCATCAATCCCAATTCAATCAGAGACGTCCGACTGTTGGGCATGGGTCTCCCACACAGACACCTGCGCGAGGTCTAGAGCATACTCCACGCTGCTTCAATTCGCGTTGGTGGAGGAGTTAGAGCCCAACCCAGCGTCAAATGTTCTCAAGCCACGAAGGTCTTCGACAAGGCATAACGATTGTTTTTACCATTGAAAAAGACCGACCGCTTAACGTGCCCTCCGAAGCACGGTAGCGCCCATGAAATCTTGCCACTAGCGGTGTTCACAAACCGACCACACCAGTCACATTAAACCGACACGAACCATACATCGCTGCGACCCATAGACGTCCCACTGCTGGGCACGGGTCTCTCCCACAGATACTTCTGCGGGAGGTCTAGAGCATACTCCACCACGCTGCTCCAATGCGGATTGGTGGAGGAACCATACATACTCACTTATAAACGTTCTGCGGGTGGACTGAGTGCAGCATTCGCTTAGCGCTCTTGGCAAGCAGATTGAGTGCCGGTAGTACCACTCCGGGGTAGTTGTGGTACGTGAACACGATGCCCGGGACCTTCTCCAAGGCGCCGATCAGCATCATGAACTGCTCGTCCATTGTGCCTACCTGGAATTAGATTCAGATACACATAATATAAGTGAATATTCTTTTATGAATTCACTGAAACTGAATTTGGTTTACTGAGTTCTGATAAAATTTACATCGATAACACGACAATTGTCTATAAACTCCCCCCCCTCTCGCCGCGAGCATGGTGCGCACGGCTCGGTCACAAAGTAGATATTAGGAACAGAGGCTAAGCTTCTTAAGAACGTGCAAAATTGTTACCTATTTTGGTAGGGTTGTCACAACAGGTTAAGACAAATTAAAGAAATCATTTGTTAAATAGTTTTATTATTTAGAATATAAAAAGAATACTACAATAAGAACTAATACAGAATAGAAAATAGAAAATAACATAATTAACAAATTTCTTACTCTAATAATTTTATTTTTATAATTTTTATTTTTTAATATTTTATTATTTGTTTTATGGTATGGCAAATTCTAAATCTAATATATAGTTTTTTTCAAGTAATGTATCGGGAAACACTCACATGGCATATCAAATCCTAGCTGCAGCGTCAGGTTATAATCTATCATATTATTGTTCTGTCACCGAAGTTACGCAGGAATAAAAATTTCAGTTCAATAAGACATCTGGATGTGGTTCAAATCTCATTTGCAATACTTAAACTTAAAACACATAGTACGTACCAACCCACCCACATACCTACAAATGTTTAGTAAAAGCTTGTAATAATAATAAAAAAGTAAAAACACACCGTGTAGTACCCATTTCTTATTAAAATAAGACGGGTTGCACTCCGGGAGTGCCGGCAGAAGTGAAAACTTGATTATTAACGTTGAGCATGTTTGATATTTTGGAATGGTTAGGGAATAATTTTGCACCAATTGCTTTATCAGTATAAAAGTACTATCATTTATGTGGTAGAATACAATATTCATTTATTGCGCTATCGTACACAAACATGACAATTTATATTACATTAAAAATTTAACACTTTAAAACTATTGCAATTATTTTACATTAAAAAGTTTATCTCTCCGAAAAATCAACTTTCATCCATAATTTCAACGACTTTTTCCTGCCTAAACGAAACAGTAGGCCCAGGCATACATTTTCGCCGCGCCGTAGAGAGGGGATAGCTGTCTACTCTCCATCCGTCTTACGCTTTTTCGATCAGGTCACGTGTCCTGACGCGAGTTTAAGATTTTATACCCATTACAGAAAAAGTGCTCAACGCCGCTAAAGAAGTTTTCACTTCAAAAAGGATCATACAGTAAAATAAGGTACTTACTTGAAAAAGTAATAATCAAATATTTACTTACCTATTGCACTCCTTGGGATAGTTAAAGTATGACATATTTTTATTTTTTCTAGCATTATTCATACACACAGTACAATATACAACCATTATTATTAATACCACGTTTTTATATTAGATATTCAAACTTGCAACTAACAAAACCAACAATGTGCGTAGCGATTACCCTGAGATAGTCAACTTGATGTGACAGCGTCAACCGGTTTTTTCCAGTCTCGCCGCGTACGCGACAAGCGGCCAGCGGCCACGCACAGATGTCACGCGTGCTTGTAGGAGTGCAACCGATTTGCACGTTCTTAAGAAGCTTAATCTCTGTTCCTAATATCTACTTTGTGACACCGCCCGCCAGCGCTCACCTCGTGCACGCCCTCCGTGACCCCGATGAAGCAGTCGAGCGTGTCCGCGAGCATGGTGCGCACGGCTCGGTATCCGACTGCGTGCCGATAATACTGTTCAGCTTCTCTTATGGGCCCTATACACAGTACGATGGATCTGTCCGATCGATCTGACGGAAATCGTAAACGATCGATCGTCACAAAAATACCATACAAAAAATTAAGTAAATCGTTAACTATCTTGACAATACACATACAATTCGTCTGTCCGATCGGTCTGAAACGACGGATCGTACAGATAAATTGTACCGTGTATGGGGCCCTTTAAAGCGCACTGCACGGTGCACTCGATTCAATGTGATCGAAAGTGTTAAGCATCGATAGGCGCGGTCGGTTTGTGGATGGGTGACCGCTAGTGGCAAAATTTCATGGACGCTACCGTGCTTCGGAGGGCACGTAAAGCCGTCGGTCCCGGTTGTTTTCAATGCTGGATACAGTCGTTAAGCCTTGTCGAAGACCTTCGGGTGGCTTGAGAACATTCGACACTGGGTTGGCCACCAACCCCTCCACCAATCCGCATTGGAGCAGCGTGGTGGAGTATGCTCTAGACCTCCCGCAGAAGTGTCTGTGGGGGAGACCCGTGCCCAGCAGTGGGACGTCTATGGGTCGCAGCAGCGAAGCACGGTGCACACCACCCGCCAGCGCTCACCTCGTGCACGCCCTCCGTGACCCCGATGAAGCAGTCGAGCGTGTCCGCGAGCATGGTGCGCACGGGCTCGGTGTCCGACTGCGTGCCGATAATGCTGCAGCGTATCTTATGGGCCCTATACACAGTACGATGGATCTGTCCGATCGATCTGACGGAAATCGTAAACGATCGATCGTCACAAAAATACCATACAAAAAATTAAGTAAATCGTTAACTATCTTGACAATACACATACAATTCGTCTGTCCGATCGGTCTGAAACGACGGAAAATGTACCGTGTATGGGGCCCTTTAAAGCGCCCTGCACGATGCACACCGCCCGCCAACGCTCACCTCGTGCACGCCCTCCGTGACCCCGATGAAGCAGTCGAGCGTGTCCGCGAGCATGGTGCGCACGGGCTCCGTGTCCGACTGCGTGCCGATAATGTTATTAAGCTTCTCTTGCAACGCCACCGTGCTCGCTAGCAGACGATTACGGGCTTCACCTGCAATAATGAAACATAAGAGATTTAGCTGTGACACATCCAGTTTGCTCCTCGTGAGATGCAAGAGATATTATAAGCTTCATTCCGCTCTTCCTGAGAGTTCGTAAAAGATTATGGTAAGAGAAATTCTAGGTGATGGGCTCTTTTTGACAAGGAGCAGAAAACACTAAAACACCCTCTACAGTACCTTCAACATCCAGTTTGGTCCTCGTGAGATGCAAGAGATATTATAAGCTTCATCCCGCTCTTCCTGAGAGTTCGTAAAAGATTATGGAAAGAGAAATTCTAGGTGATGGGCTCTTATTGACAAGGAGCAGAAATACTAAAACACCCTCTAAAGTACCTTCAACATCCAGTTTGGTCCTCATGAGATGCAAGAGATATTATAAGCTTCATCCCCGCTCTTCCTGAGAGTTGGTAAAAGATTATGGTAAGAGAAATTCTAGGTGATGGGCTCTTATTGACAAGGAGCAGAAAACACTAAAACACCCTCTAAAGTAACCTTCAACATCCAGTTTGGTCTTCGTGAGATGCATGTGATATTATAAGCTTCATGCCCGCTCTTCCTGAGAGTTGGTAAAAGATTATGGTAAGAGAAATTCTAGTGATGGGCTCTTTTTGACAAGGAGCAGAAAACACTAAAACACCCACCTTCTACATATAATTAATTATCTTTCCGATACCCTCCATAGGTCGTACTGAAAATCAGCGTCATGGTTTCCGCTACGGCAACCATGACACATGCTGAGTGCGGACCTTTTTGTTTCAACGTAGCAACACTGATAAAATGTCATGATGTTATTGTGTAATTTACCTATTGTGTAATTTATGTTATTATTTTCGAAATTATTTTGTGATTTGTCAGGTTTGGGAGCAAATAAATTTATCTTCTTCTTCTTCTTCTTCTTCTTCTACAGTACCTTCAGCGTAGGTCGCGGCGATGGCGAACGCGCGGTGCAGCTCGCGGCGCAGCTCGCCCGACAGGTTGCTGCCGGCCGCCTCCCACGCCACCAGCGCGAGGAACTCCGAGCAGGTCGCCAGGGGGCTCTGCCTGCGCAAATTATATGACAACATTCAAACTAAATATACCGTTAAAAAATTTTTTTTTTAAAAAAGCTTTTTAAAACTTTTTATTTTATTTTCATGCATTGTCATCGGAACCTAACATGTGTGCCAAATTTCAGCTCGATAGCTTCAGTGGAAGTGGGTGAAATATTGATTGCAAGATTCCAGGACATACTCGTACATACATACGAGTGAAGTTAAATAAAAGCTTTTAAAAATATACTTTGCTCTAATACTTGACGACTTAAAGACCGGGAAGTGCCTGTGTTGGCCACAGTGATAGTTTTAACCGGCGTAGTATCCCGGAGCCCTTGTGAAGCGTGAAGGTGAGGTAGGCCGTCGAGCAGAAATACCTCTCATAATCCGCATAGCGGTCGCAGGTTAGGCACCAGGTAGGATCAGCTAATCATTCAATGATCCAAAGCTACTCCTTTGCCTTATATTGCGCAATTTAGAATAGCATTATAGCTCTTTTCTAAGTAGTTTGTAGTTACCTTGACTTTCGTTAAGCGTGTCCAATCAGTGAAATGTTCGCCCGGGGCAGTACCACCGCCCGCCACGGTACCTAGTACCATTTCTGCCGTGTAATAATTGTTTTTAAAACAATTATGTTGTTTTTTGTTTCAATTGTTTTTTTTTGTTGTGTTGTCAATTGTTTTTAAAACAATTATGGTCCGGTTAGAAAGGTGTGGTTTCCGGTTACACTTCTTTAGAGGCGACCATCTTAGTCCTCAAGGGTCAACACATCTGTGACTGACTTAGAACGAGACTCCTACTAACAAGTACTAACTGGACTATTACTTACACCAACTAACAGGACTAAATTTCACTAACGGGGACTGTCAGTGAAATTTAGTCCAGTTACCTACTAACGAACTGACCAACTAATGTTCTAATGAACTCTCAACTAATTGGACTAATCATCCCAGTCCCTAATTGAGTCTTGTTCAAAGTCAGTTACAGTTGTCATGGGCGGCAGCGGATGGGTGGTGCTGCAAGCTCGTATGCTACCTTGTATCCATAAAAAAAAATTGACTTTGACTTTGCCGCGCCCTTAGCCAGCCCTGCTGCAGGGGGAGGGGGAGGGGGGAGGATGTGACGCGGACTCACTTGTGGTGGTGGTGCGCGAGCGCGGCCAGCAGCTGCAGCGCGTGCGAGGCGGCGACGCGCTGCGCGGGCAGGTGGCGCAGCGCGGCGGCCGCGCGCGTCGCGAGCCGCGACACCGTCCACGACGCGCCCAGCGACCCCAGCCCGAACGCGCACTCTAGCACGTTTGACATCTGACAAAGGGGGAGGGGGAGGAGGGATGTGTCGCGGGCTCACTTGTGGTGGTGGTGCGCGAGCGCGGCCAGCAGCTGCAGCGCGTGCGAGGCGGCGACGCGCTGCGCGGGCAGGTGGCGCAGCGCGGCGGCCGCGCGCGTCGCGAGCCGCGACACCGTCCACGACGCGCCCAGCGACCCCAGCCCGAACGCGCACTCTAGCACGTTTGACATCTGACAAAGGGGGAGGGGGAGGAGGGATGTGTCGCGGGCTCACTTGTGGTGGTGGTGCGCGAGCGCGGCCAGCAGCTGCAGCGCGTGCGAGGCGGCGACGCGCTGCGCGGGCAGGTGGCGCAGCGCGGCGGCCGCGCGCGTCGCGAGCCGCGACACCGTCCACGACGCGCCCAGCGACCCCAGCCCGAACGCGCACTCTAGCACGTTTGACATCTGACAAAGGGGGAGGGGGAGGAGGGATGTGTCGCGGGCTCACTTGTGGTGGTGGTGCGCGAGCGCGGCCAGCAGCTGCAGCGCGTGCGAGGCGGCGACGCGCTGCGCGGGCAGGTGGCGCAGCGCGGCGGCCGCGCGCGTCGCGAGCCGCGACACCGTCCACGACGCGCCCAGCGACCCCAGCCCGAACGCGCACTCTAGCACGTTTGACATCTGACAAAGAGAATTTGTATTAAGAGGACTACAGAGGCTAAACGAGAGTTTTATAAACAAGATATCACACGAACCATTGCAGAGAATCAAATAAAAAAAATATATGGTATTCTTGGGGATATATGTTAGATTGCTACGGCCTTCAAAACATAATACATTAATGTTGACTCGATAGAAAAAAATCACGAAGATACCTCTAAAATAATCTTCTAAACAATCAAATCCCTTCTAAAATACGTGTTTTTTTTTTCAATTTAACATATATTTTTCATCACAATAAATACAATATATCAGTTATACCACTTTTTAAATCCATTTTGTAGAATTTCCAAAAAACCCTTGTTCTCATTTGCGCATCGTTTTCGAACATAACTCGCGAGCATGTGTGTGTAAACGCCGTGTACCGACAGTCGCGGCTGAGGCCTCTTGCTAGACGGGCGTGTCGCGCTTTCTGCCGCAAAATTTCTGCAAGATTCCAACGTTATTTCATTACTTTTATTGATTGGTTATTACATTAGGTTAATTTATATAAATAATTTAACGTTATAAGTATTTTTTTAAGTTAGAAGGGCGTAAACGGACTCCTATTTTGTAAATAAACATGGGAAATAAATCAAAAGTGTTCATATAAAGCAAACGTCACACACATGAATGACGTAAAGATTTAAATTTTGTCAAACATTTATTAATTTTCATTGTTCTCTGCAATCCTGCAGAGTACAAAAAGATAGATACGTACACAGTTTTTCAACCCTAATCGTATAGCTGTAAATGGCGTAATTGGAGTTTGCGGCGAGTAAGAATCTCGCTCCAGAGACTCGGGTTCAAATCCCAGTTACACTTCCTATCTTTTTCAATTTTTTCTTTATTTTTTATGACTTTTTTTTTGTTATTATTTTATGCAAATGAAATAAAAAGCTAATAATATTTATATATGTCATAATATGTATTTATTACAGGAAAAGAGAATCCAAAGATAATATCAATAACGGGGAAATTATAGACATTAGCAGTGAGTAAGAATCTCGCTCTAGAGACTCGGGTTCAAATTCCAGTTACACTTCCTTTCTTTTTCAATTTTTTCTTTATTTTTTTATGACTTTTTTTTTGTTATTATTTTAAGTAACTAAAAAAATTGCATAAATCTAATTTCATTACGTTGTCGTACCTTCCTATAAATTTTTTGTTAGGTCAATTATTACTTAAAATAAACGCCATCTACTGAAACACTTCCCCGTATAAGCCGCGCAGATAGAGAATAGATTTGAAAATGGCGTCCTCTCGCATGCGTTCTCGCTCACTCTCTATCGCTGTCTATACTCACACAGTGAAGTACGAGCTGCAAACAAATAATCAGTCGGGATTCGCTTTCTAAGCTACTTGACGCACTCCGAGTAATTGTTGTTTTCGTTGATATTGTTGTTTTTGTTTGCGTTACATTTGATTGTTATTTATTTTCGTTAAGTTTTTGTTACGAACGTTGACATTTTGTGATGTAATTGAACAGCAACACCGAAGATGAAAGTGACGACTCTGAAGACCAGGACTGTGAAAGTGACCAGTCCATGGAAGATTTTAACCAATTCATGGAGGGAATTGAACCAGTAATGGGTACAGATGACCAGGACACTGCTGGACCAAGCGGTTTATAAAACCTTTGATACCATTCCCATCCTATTGTTCTTTATTTTTATAATCTGATTCTGAAATGTCACAATTAATAAAGGCAAATTTTACAATTGACCAGTCCATGGAAGATTTTAACCAATTCATGGAGGGAATTGAACCAGTAATGGGTACAGATGACCAGGACACTGCTGGACCAAGCGGTTTATAAAACCTTTGATACCATTCCCATCCTATTGTTCTTTATTTTTATAATCTGATTCTGAAATGTCACAATTAATAAAGGCAAATTTTACAATCCAGTGTTTTAAGTACCCTTGCTTGTGTTGTGTGTTGTGCTTGTATTTTAAGTGCCATTTTCAGATCTATTCTCTATCTGCGCGGGTTATACAGGCGATTAATACAGTACCTCATGACATGTCATTGTATGCTCTGTAAGGTAGTTCTGAGGTTTTCCGTTAGAGGCGCTGTTGTCGTTTGTGAGAATGTGTGCACCGATTCTCAAGGTCATTTTGCACCACTAGGCGCCTTAACATATTACATTTATGATAGCAAGATTATATCAAGTGGTTTTTTTTTTCACAAAAATTTTAACTAAAAATAATATTTGGGTTTTAATATACCCGTAATTTTTAATCCTTATTCCATGTAATTGTTCCTGTATGTCTTGGTGTACAATAAATAGTTAATCTATCTAATCTATCTATACCCATAAAGCTCTCATCGAGGAAGTAATACTCTAAAGAGTAGTAATAGTACTACTCTATAGAGTGTATGTTTTTATTAAAACCCTACTAATAGGTACAGCCCACATAGCCCAATGGCTCGCGTCGATTCAATGTGATCGAAAGAGTTAAGCAACGGGCGCGGTCGGTTTGTGGATGGGTGACCGCTAGTGGTAAAATTTCATGGACGCTACCGTGCTTCGGAGGGCACGTAAAGCCATCGGTCCCGGTTGTTTTCAATGGTGCAAACAGTCGTTAAGCCTTGTCGCAGACCTTCGGATGGCTTGAGAACATTCGACACTGGGTTGGCAACTAACCCCTCCACCAATCCGCATTGGAGCAGCGTGGTGGAGTACGCTCTAGAACTCCCGCAGCTGCGTCTGTGGGTGAGACCCGTGCCCAGCAGTGGGACGTCTATGGGTCGCAGTGAATAGGTACAGTAATCTGTACCTATAGTATTGTAAGTTTTCATTTTGTTTTAATGAAAACATTCGCTGCGACCCATAGACGTCCCACTGTTGGGCACGGGTCTCCTCTCAGAATGGGAGGGATTAGGCCTTAGTCCACCACGCTGGCCAAGTGCGGATTGGCAGACTTCACATACCTTCGAGAACGTTATGATGAACTCTCAGGCATGCAGGTTTCCTCACGATGTGTCCTTCACCGTTATAGCAAGTGACATTTAATTTCTTAAAATGAAAACATACACGCTATACATATAAGTAGTAAGACTTCCTCGTTGAGAGCTATAGCGATCCTGTCAAATACGTAAATGTGGGGATGCATAAATTTGTAAACCTGTTTACCCGCAGTGCCCGATACGCTCGGGATGTGTGTTCATCTATGCACAGATTAGCCCCACATACCCGCGGGGCTGGCTTACTCACCTCGGAGTACATCGAGGGCTGCGACATGAGGTACGAGTTGGCCCATATCTTGAGCAGCCAGGACATGGTGGCGGACAGCTCCGGGCTGAACACCGTGCCGAGCCCCGCCTCCAGCGCGGCGCACTCCCACGCGCTTATGCGCAGGATCAACCCCACCAATCTATTCAACAGATAAATAATCTTAATATACAGGGTTATTGGTAATTCGACGTATTCCCGTTAGGAGGTGATAGGGGTGACTATTTGTGATAATTTTAACCCCCATATGCATTATGCAAAGGTGAACCATTTTCGAGTTATCAAGCTTTTCAGCTTTTTTCAAAATAGGTCAGAAATGCAACATCAAAAATTTATTTAAAAAAAAGTATCAAGTATCAAATCAGAAGAAAAAAATAGATTTTAATTGATACTTTTTTTTAAATAAATTTTTGATGTTGCATTTCTGACCTATTTTGAAAAAAGCTGAAAAGCTTGATAACTAGAAAATGGTTCACTTTTGCATAATGCATATGGGGGTTAAAATTATCACAAATAGTCACCCCTATCACATCCTAACGGGAATACGTCGAATTACCAATAACCCTGTATATACTTCTTGTGTACGTGTGTATGACAGTGAACTCCTCCTAAATGGCTGGATAGATGTTGATGAAATTTTTTGTGTGTGTTCAAGGGGATTCAAGAATGGTTTAGATTCACAATTTGGTCCACTGGAAAATGTTTTTTAAACACTATTTTAGTATTTCTGTTTAAATTATCATTTACATGAAGTGTCGTGTCACTTTGACATTTCATATGGCAGAACAACGTTTGCGGGGTCAGCTAGTAATATATATATTTCTTGTGTACGTGTGTATGACAGTGAACTCCTCCTAAACAGCTGGATAGATGTTGATGAAATTTTTTGTGGGTGCTCAAGGGGATTTAAGAATGGTTTAGATTCACAATTTGGTCCACTGGAAAATGTTTTAAACGACTTTACACGATTTTAGTATTTTTGTATGAACAAGCTAGCTAGTAATCATATACCTAATTAATAAATATCTGTACTATGTACCTAATTTAAGTTTCTCATTTTAAGTGACTATTGCTGTATGTATGTCTTATGAGAAATAAAGTTATCTTTAAACCGTAAAAAAAAGAGAAGTTTTTTTCAGGTGGTAGATCCTATATGGAACATAAAAAGTTTTATATGCCACCTGCTACCGTACCTAGTACCATTTCTACCGTATAATACATAATATTTTTAAAGGGACTGTGGCCCGGTGCATATTCACACCCTTCTAGGGTGTGGTTCACTGTTACACTTCTTTAGAGGCGACCATCTTAGTCCTCAAGAGTAGCAACGCATCTGTGACTGACTTTGGACGAGACTCTTATTAACAATTACTACGTAGACTATTAATAACACCAATTAATTGGACTAACTATCACTCAGTTTCCAGTCATCATACCCACTAACGAACTGGAACAACAAATGTTCTTATTAACTGTCTCAGCTAACTGGTCTAACCATCCCATCATCCCAGTCCCTATTTGAGTCTTGTTCAAGGTCAGTTACAGTTGTCATGGGCGGCAGGGGATGGCTGGTGCTGCATGCTCGTTTGCTATCCATCGATACAAAAAGAAAAGTCTTGTTTGCTATCTTATATCCATTAAAAAATTGATTCAGTTTTGTTTAGTTCCACCTGAGAAGAATTAGTCATGAAGTTTTCTTATAAAATCATAAAATATCGACTCCAATGCGCGTTATTACCGCCCGTTTTCTGGTCGGGCAGATATTTATTTAGCTACTAGCTGACCCCGCAAACGTTGTTCTGCCATATGAATGCCAATGCCTACTGCCTATGCCTAATGCCACTCTTAATCAACAACACATTTATTTGGATAAAGATTAATATTATTACGTTGATATAACTCTTAACAAATGCATTAATTTCGACCAAATTTGATTACCATAAAAACGGTTCTAGTGAGTTAATCTTAAAAGATAGACATATACTGTCATGGACATTTTTTTAGATCATTTCAAGAGGAATAATTCTTTCATACATATATTTTTGGTATCTTGAACCGTTTTCGCAGCGCACGCAACGGAAGCCCTCAAGGATGAATAATTTTCCCCGTTTTTTTCACATTTTTCATTATTTCTGCGCTCCTAATAGTTGCAGCGTGATGTTATATAGCCTAAAGCCTTCCTCGATAAATGGTCTATTCAACACAAAAAGAATTTTTCAATTCGAACCAGTAGTTCCTGAGATTAGCGCGTTCAAACAAACAAACAAACAAACAAACAAACTCTTCAGCTTTATAATATTAGTATAGATTAAATATAAATCACACATTTTATAATTGTGTTGTTTTTTCATTAAAACATTTGGGTCTGCAAATTATTATGTACGTACATTGTATCTATCTGATAAATATAACAGATATCTCCGCTATCTGAGTTCTAATTACGTCACTTGTCACATAGAACAGTAAAGGAAAACAGCATGCATTCAAAGTTAGACATAACAATTCTCAATCATAGAGGGAACCTGTACTCAATATTTGCACTATTTGCGATGAACGAGTAAACTTTTCGTTAATTATGACATCAATAAAGTGATTAGGGATGTAATTTCAAAGATATGAATATAAAAACTCAACGATTTATTTTGTCATTATGAATACAAAGTACCTATTATGCAGTATTTTTCCTGTAACGTCCCCCGCATGAAAAAACTGAATAGGTTAAAATTAGTTACGTTTGAATTTCTATTAACTCAGCATGTTGATATCTAAACTTTGACCCTGCAAGGTAGGTTGTTTTTGTTGCGTTTCATTTCAATAGAATACATTAATATCCAATGACGTCTGGCGCTCCTAAAAATGAAACGTGATATTAATAGAACAGAATCAGAGCAATCAATGATCAGATAACCACAATGTATGTACGCGTACATAATCTATACTAATATTATAAAGAGGAAAGATTTGATTGTTTGTTTGTTTGTTTGCATCGAATAGGCTTCAAAACTACTGAACCGATTTGAAAAATTCTTTCACTGTTGGAAAGCTACACTATCCCCGGGTGTTATAGGCTAAATTTTGTTTTGAAAAAAAATAGGGTTCCGTAAGATATTTGGGTTTTTCGGACACAAGGTGTAAAAAATCAACCAGAAAAGTAACTTATTTTGCGTACGCTGCCTAAACTATAAAAGAGAGAACCATAAAATGTTCTAATTAATTGTAGATCTTATAAATATCTATAAAAAAGTCCGCGACACACTATACCTGTCTATGTCGAGTGAGGCACAACAACCATTTTTTTATCTTGAATTTTTTTTGGACTACATTTAGAGTTTATGTAGATAATATTTGGTCTTTGAATGATTAAAATTGGACGTTTGGTTTTGAAGTGTGTGTCTGTCTGTCTGTCTGTCTGTCTGTTTCGCTTTCACGCCAAAACTACTGAACCGATTTAAATGAATTTTGGTACACAGTCTAGAGCCTGACAAAGGACATAGACACTTTTTAATTGGAAAAAAGTGTTGTAATGGGTTTAAAAGGGAGATGAATGGTTGTATGAAAGTATTGTCATTTTCAGAACTAGAAGCATAAAACTTAAATTTTAGGCTGTTGATAAGGTATTGTATAAGGTCCTTACTAATCCTATCCTACTAATATTATAAAGGGGAAAGTTTGTAAGTATGTATGTATGTATGGATGGATGTGTGTTACTTTTTCACGTAAAAAGTACTGAATGGATTTTAATGAAACTTTACAATAATATAGCTTATACATCAGAATAACACACAGGCTAAAATTTATAAAGATATTGTGTGAATTGTCCAAAATATGACGATAAGTGTCAAGTAGGTAAGTAGGAAAAATCTGCGAGCTATTCTGGCGTGCGCTGCCAAAACTACTGGACCGATTTCAAAAATTCTTTCACCATTAGAAAGCTGCATCTTCACTGAGTGACATAGGCTATATAATATTACTAGGCGTAAACGAAACTATTGTTATAATTTATATATGTAAAATAAAGTCGTGTTAAATTTATTTTTTTTAGTAACCTGACGCAAATAGGGTTTATGTGTGTATATTATAATTTTGATTTTTATATAAAATACCCGTGCGAAGCCGGGGCGGACCACTAGTATAGTAAATAATACCACACGAGATGATATGTAACACTCTTGAAATCGATCATAAAACCACGTTGTATATATTATTATGTATAAACAAATTAACGCACATTTGCACATAACATGGAATTATGACTAAAGCAATGTGTGTTGAATGGTGTGTTTATTTTATAAGAATCTCTGAATTTATAAGAATTACTGTGTAGAGTTGTATCGACTTATTACGGACTATTGATTTCTTTATATTTGCTAAATAATGCTCGTAAATTTTAAATCTGACTTTGAGGGTCTTAATTCAACTAAAGGACGAAATTTTTAATAAGAACTCTCTATTTGTACTTAGTCAACCTTAGTCAACCTTGTATGTATGGCATACGTAGGAGAGAATTTAACCGTGCGTTTTAAGAAACTAGAAACCTGTTGAAACGTTGAAGGAAAACATCTAAGAAAACCTGCATGCCTGAGAGTCCTGCAATGTTCATGAAGGAAGTTTCATCATCATCATCATCACAATCCTTTCACTGTTGGGCACTGTTGTCCCACTGCTGGGCATGGGACTCCTCTCAGAATGGGAGGGATTAGGCCTTAGTCAACCACGCTGGCCAGGTGTGGATTGGCAGACTTCACATGCCTTCGAGAACATTATGAAGAACTCTCAGGCATGCAGGTTTCCCCACGATGCTATAACGGTGAAAGATACCTTCACCGTTAAAGCAAGTGACATTTAATTTCTTAAATCGCACATAACTTAGAAAAGTCATTGGTGCGTGCCACTTGGGTTTGAACCCGGACCGCTCGAGTGAGAGGCGAGTTCGATAGCCACTGGGCTGTCACCGCTATGTTAAGTTTACCAATCCGCAATTAGCAAGTGGACAACGGCCAACCCGTGGATATCCGTGTCCAACAGTGTGAAATATAAGGGGGCTGTGCGGTGGATGCAAAGTCAAAGTCAAAGTCAAATAATTTATTTCGCTATGAGGTGATTAGACACGCTTAACGAAAGTCTAGGTACCTAACTAAAAACTACTTAAACTACTAACTGATCTGATGCGTACTTGAGTATGGAGTCTATGTTGTCGGTGCTGTCGGTCTCTCCGACGAAGTAGCGCAGGGATGCGTCGACGCTGGCATTCTCCCGGATGCTGTGCTGCATCAGCTCCGGCGGGATTGTGACCATCTCGCCCTCGGTGCAATCCGATGCAAGAAAATGACCTGCAAAATACCTACACCTTAACCAAATGCCTAACATTAGATAGGCACAAATTCTTTATGAACTTATGGTCTGAATGGCCACTTTCTATCTTCCACTAACGAAATATATATCACCACTAACTAGTACTAATCAATAGTTCTCAGTGCCTCTTAGATATAAAGATACTGTTAAGAATTTCACATTTGGTGGCATGAACCGCAATGGCTCAGTGTTTCGATTATTCCCAGTACCGATGGTTCGAATCTTACTTGCGGTGAATTTTTTCAAGGTGAATAAATAAATGTACAATTACGTAATTATATTATTGACAACAAGTAGGAATAACTACTTTATTTGTAAAGCAGACAATCTTTATGAATTATGCATTGGCATAATTCATTTGTAAATTGTGCATTAGCAATATTACCACATTATAATATTCATACGATGTTGTTGTGCATACGAATTGTGCTTATTTAACATAACATGTAAAACCAATATTAATAAGCATTGCATTGTCAAGAACGTTTTATTTTATCTGCAATAATACGGAATCGTACGCGGCATATTCCATCATTTTTAAATATTATTCAATTGATCTTAAACGATACATTGTCACTACTAGTACAGTCAATAATATAACATACTAGCTGACCCGGCAAACGTTGTTTTGCCATGTATATTATTAAAAATAAAAATCGCGATGGAAAAATAGGGGTTGATCGTAGAGGGTTGAAAATTCAGGGTTGTATGTATTTTCTAATGTTGTATCATAAAAAAATACAAAAATAAAAATTTGTCTAAAACTTAAAAAAAAAAAATTAGGGATGGACTACCCTTAACATTTAGGGGGATGAAAAATAGATGTTAGTCGATTCTCAGACCTACTGAATACGCATATAAAATTTGTTAAAAATCGGTAAAGCCGTTTCGGAGGAGTACTGCAACAAACATTGTGACACGGAAATTTTATATATAAGATAATGATACTATTTTTGTCAAAACTAATAACCGGTAAAAACACTTTTAACGAATATCACAGAATCTGACACAGAAGGAAAGAAACTATGTTAGGTTAGATTTGAACTAGGTACTTTTTTTAATGGATATAAGATAGCAAACGAGCTTGCAGCACCACCCACCCTGCCGCCCATGGCAACTGTGACTGACTTTGAACAAGACTCAAATAGGGACTGGGATGGTAAGTCCTGTTAGCTGAGAGAGTTAATTAGAACATTAGTTGGTCAGTACGTTAGTGGGTATGAGGACTGGGGACTGTTAGTGATAGTTAGTCCTGTTAGGTGATGTTAGTAATAGTCCAGTTAGACTTGCTTAATATTCCTTAATTCTTAAACACAGAAAAAGGCAGAATTTCGTAAGTCAGTTATTCGCAGAAGTAATAAGTTTTGTTCAGTCAAAAGTATTGACAAGACTGATTATTGAGGTCAAAAAAGGTTTTGACAGATTATGAATTAACCACCAGTCCGCATTGGAGCAGCGTAGTGGAGTATGCTCCGTAGTTGTGTCTGTGGGAAGACCTGTGCCCAACAGTGGGACGATGTGTTGTAGCTAGCTAGCTATTTTGGGTTTATTTGACTGTTAAACTAGTAGTTTTACTGTAATTCTTCAGATCAGCATATAGCGAAATGACTCAATAAACAACATTGAATACAACGATAGATAGGTTTATTTAATAATTATTTAAACATATTAATAATCTAAGGTTTCAACCGACAATGACATAGGAATATTGTAGACATAGACATAACTTTATTTCGTCATCTGCACATGTAAAACAAATTAAATACAAATATATTAAAATTAAGGATAGCGAAATAGGACGCCCTCAGCAAATGGCCGAGGCAAGCCCGCAGCCGCTGATTTTCAGGACGGCCCTGAACGTTTGGAAATGCGTGCCAGCGTTGTTGTTTTTATGTATTTTATATGTATTACATTACATTACAAACATGTACATACCAGTTATCATCAGGATCCAATGCAAGTCTTCAAAGAGTGTGTCCAGCTGTTCGCCGCCGCTCACCGGCAACTTTCCCATATGCATCAACTGAAGATGACTTTCGAGCCTGCGATCAATATACTAACGTGAATTCTATAATCTAGTCTAGACTCATTGATTTGTGAAGTAAATAAAATAAGTTGTAGTAGAGGTATAACTGTTGGCACGAAAGTTTAGCTCTGAACGAAATACGGAGGGGATAGGTAAGAATGGGGTATCACAGCGGGGGACATAAATAAGGCTGGCGAACCAACCAGCGCTTAAGATGATACCTTAAATTTCGACTTCTGCGCATTCAAGGTCAGAGCTTGAGTTTCATGCCGGTCCGTGTAGTATGTTACTTTCATAGTATTTAGTGTTTGCAAACGGCACATTCAATGGCTTTAGAATCTGATACAATACGTCACGCACTGACGCGAAGCTGAGCAAAAGGTACACAAGAGGCATCCTAGGCACCTAGTTACGTGTTACCTCTTTGTTTGATTTTACAAAAATAATAATGAAAGATGAATCCTCAATTATGTCATTCTTTTGAGATTGTCCGATGCACTCAGAAAAGAGTGACGATAAGTTTCTACACAATTTATAAGGTGAATTTTTCCTCTTTTTTCCCTGTTCACACTACCTTTGCGAGCGCTGCTGCCGACATCGGTCCAGTTTTTTATGGCAATACAGTGGGGCCGCGACGGCACGAGCCGCGGCGCGCGTAAGAAACGCCGATTCAATCAGCGGATCCTCGACCAGCCTTAAATGAAACAGAAGTTTCATCTAAGGTTAGCCATCGATAAGCTAACATAATCCAAGGGACGTATCCATGTACATTGAACAAGATATCGTCAAGATTTGCCATTGTTCCGCAGTGGCGAATTTAATGATTGAGCTTTTTGTAATTGAGAGTCCATGACCATTTCGTTTTAAAACGAATTGTTCACTGTGTGTTTAAAGTCATGCCATATGCTGAAAGACTATCAAAGTGTATCCTCAACCCTCTGACCTCTTACTCCGGTCCTGCAACAGAGTGAAGAGAACGTGGCAGCTGTGCGCGGGGGCCTTCCGAGCGATCGCGCCTATCGTCATCAACACGTTGCTGTGCTGCTTGCGCTCGTCCTCTTCCATGTCCTCCTTTATGTCGTCGCCGCACCCGTCACAGCTTTCTGTGCCCCTGGTATGTTGAAGGATAGAACGTGACTGACCGAGTTAAGCAACGTCGGGCGCGATCGGTAGGTATGTTGATGCGTTACTGCTAGTGGCAAAATTTCACCGGCGCTTACGGTAGGTCAAGCCGTCAGTCCCAGTTGTTTCGCTTTGTCGAAGACCTTCGGGTGGCTTGAGAACATTCGACACTGGGTTTCCGATCCGCATTGGAGCAGCGTGGTGGAGTATGCTCTAGTTCTCCGCTATTGCTGTAGGAGATACCCGTATCTAATACCGGGATACTGGGATACTGAACGACTTGTATATCGAAAGCCTTTTATAACATAGAAGGACGAACAGGCATGTAGGTTTCGCAGGTACGTTGCTGGCCTTGAAGAACACGTCTAAAAAGGGTCTCAAATGAGAAAATTACCAGACATATCTACCAACAATTTCTGCCATGTTGATCATTGTTTTTGCTTAATATGCCACAAGAGGTGACCATCAGAGCCTTCAGGGGTAAAAATGAATCTGTGAGCTGCTTTGACGGGAGTGATATAACAATACATAAATTGAACTATGACTAAGAGATAATGTCCTGAAACAATTTAAAAATGTACCAAGAACATGTTAATGTCTTTAGAAAATATATAGCATAAAACAATACACAATAATAACTTACCTCGTGCCATCAGGTGGTGCCAATCTGCATTGTAAATATGTATTAAAAATCTCTATGCAGGGATTCTGTAATGTTTCGTTGGAATAACCATCTGTGTCATGCACTAATGAACACCAAGTATGAAGAAACTTGTTCAATGATTCTCTCCAAACGGTATCTTCATTTATCTGCAAATTAATTTATATTAATGTATCATATCTTTTGTAGAATACAAGTAACATTATTATTATTGAAATATTATATGGTCAGTTCATGAAATCCTATTTCTATCAAATGTCTTGCATTGCATACAAATTACTTACTCCTTCTTCTACAATAGCACCTCTAATACAATGACAAGTATACGTCGTCAGATTCTGTAGAAATGCGGGAGGCGTAGCAGCGATCATAGACGGCGAAAAGAACTGCACAAGTCTCCTGTATATATCTGAGATGCCCAGCATTTCCCTGTCCGCCGGCTGAATGAATGCGAGCATTCTCATGAAACTGTTCACATAATTCTCCAAGTACTGTTGCTTTAGATTTGCTGCAGATACCACAACGCCGCTTAGACTAGCCAATTGCACGAGGCATGTGAGAGATGGATTAGCTAGATCGGGGTTTGACCTGACATGCATATGTATCTCGAAGAAAAGAGCTATCAGTTCTGGCTGCATTATAGTATCCCTCCAATTCATGCTCAGTCGTAATGCAGGTGCAGTATCACTTTCATATATTGCCTCAAAAGCACCAATAAGACGTTTAGACAGCATTGGTGATACATGACTCCAACAGAGAATCGTTTCCACTATTATCAAAAGTTGTTTCGTCAGCATTGCCTGCTCCCCTTCTGGCCTAACCCCTGAACGGACTATCTGCTCCAACACACTCACTGTAAACCTAAATATTCTTTTCATGTCTATGGCCTCAAATGATTTCTTTAGTCTAAAATGCACTTCCCATATGAGTCCAACATCAGCGGATTTTACTGTAATAGCATACTCCTGCATGATTGCCAGGATGAGAGCACAAGCTAACTTTTGTTCATTGATAGGAGCACTCAGAATTAAGTTTTCTAATTCGCCAAGTAATGCTTTTCTTTCTCTTCCACTATCATCAATACTGCCTCTCTTTACAATTATGGCAATAGTCTGAAAATAATAAAATGTAAAATAGATAAACTCAGTTTTCTCAGTCTTATCCAATTTAGTAAACAATCTAATTTTATAGAGATTTTGCCTCATTACTCTAGTGTTCGCAAGCGCAACTGCTAAGCTAAGCTAGTTGTCTTGAGTTTGATCCCAAATCGGGCAATAACTATTGTGTTTTCTGGTAGCAGCTTAGAGTCTAGATATATCGCAATAGACTAACCACCTATTACATGGGACCTAAACATAACTGGTGAAAAGTGGGTGTACTACACATCTCTGCTACACCTTTGGGGAAATAAAGTCGTGATTTGATGTCATGTTGGACTAAAAAAATAATTTAAAAAAATAAAGAGAATTACAGGACTAATATTTAATGCTAAATGCTTTTAATGCTAAAACTAATTTCTGAAGAACATTATAGGCTCATCATATTCTATGCTAAGATTAGGGAAAGCAGTGGACCAAAGGTTTTCAATGGAATGATACTTTTTATAATTTTAATTAACTTGTCAAGTATGTAATGCACTAATGTTTTTATTATCTATTAAAAAAAACTGTTTAAATTCTAATGCATGGTGATTATTTGAGTTAGGTCACAGAATACATATGGTTAGGTTTTAATGCAAACGTGTTACTGTATTGCTTTCTGAGGAATGTTGTATAAGAGTAATTAATAAGTTAAAATTTGAGTTGTGTAATTTGAAAAATCCTAGCACTACTTTTTGTTTATTTTTTTACTTTTTTATTTTTCTTAAGTTTCAAAAAATATATAATCACTTTTTAAATTATTTATAGTTTGTTGATTTGTAATTTATTACTGCCTAACCATCTACGAAAATACCAGTTTTCTTACATTTTCTTTATTGCTCATATCTTACCTGCAACAATTTTTCTTTAAGGAATGGTGGTGTATCTTTCCTCATCAAATAATTGAGAAGATACTCTCTCAATGATGAAATGTCTTCTGGTGATAATAAATTCCATTCCCTAATCAAAGCTGTTTTTAGGAGACCAGCAGCCTCAAATAGAACATAATCTGAAGTTGACTTTTCCATAATTTCTCTGCATAGCTGATATGGATTTTTGGTACTCCGAAACTCAAGGAAAACACTCTCTGCCTGATGCCGTTGCTCTGATGTTACCATGTTAGGTGGTGCCTAAGCAAGCAAAAATATTAAGGAATAGGTACATTATCTAAGTTATATTAAGTTTTGTTTGGTAATCAATGCTGCAAGTAGGTATTCATGCACAATTCTATTATTTTTACTATTTATAATGACACACACACAGCACACAGTGATAAAAATAAACATAATATACTTCAGTCTTTTCTTTCTCAGTAAGCCTAAGCTCTTTAGGCTCTCACGAGTAGACGCTGGGCCTGAAGACATGATCATTTTGGGCTACTAGACCACGGCACTACTTTAACTTCAATCAAAATATTTATTAACTTATATTCATCTGAAATGGATTTTGATTTGTTTGTCTTACCATCAACATCTGGGCCGCTGCTTCTAAGGTTTGCATGGCGGAGTTGTCCATTGTATTTATTTACTTTTTTTACAATAATTTATGAAGGAAAGATGAATGGTAGAGTAAATTATTAACTGTGGTAATTCATACCATTAGGTACAATCATACATGAATCGCATAACTAATGAAAAATTGTGAAAATTTTGCCGATTTTTACCAAAAATTCACCCATTTTGGAAACCAACAATCTCACTAATTCTGTCATAAAACATTTTTGATTGACAGATGGCATTGAGCGTCAAAGTCAAATTGACCGCTGCCAGTGATTCTCAAATTATCTTCGATCAACAATACATACAATTATATATACCTGTATATATAATGATCGGGTATAATAGTGTTTAATCTATGAATACCAATGTGCAAAGCACAAGATGTGCACAGCACAGAGTACATTTTACATCAAGCTGAAATTTGGCACACATATTTGGTTCCGATGACAATGCATGAAAATAAAAAAAAAGTTTTATAAAGCTTTTTAAAAAAAAAAAATTTTAAGTTTAGAGGTTCTTCTCTAGTCGTAATGAAACTCGTGATATCTGATTGTCGAATGAATAATTTATTGCTAAAAACCCCTATTTATATTTACAATTCCCTACGTACAATAATACACTATTTAAAATACTATTTTACACGCGCGTGTCCAATGAGAATTCGCCGCAGGGCGATGCCGCGCGCGGGGCGCGGGGGTCCGCGGGGAATTAATAAATACCAGCGCGCCGATCGCGGATTCCGTAGTTTTCGCCTCGCACCGCCGCCGAAACGTCGAGATGCTCCGCCGCCGGTGCGCCGTGTGTCGCAGCTCGCGTGTTCATCCTCGAAGACTGAAGAAGGAAACTGGTGCTCTGCTTGATCTGCCTGCGCGTGCTTCTTGTTATAAACCGCTTTTCTCAAAGCGAATCGGGCGGCCGGCGTATGCACGTCAAAACGTCCTTTTCAGGACGCTTCTTCTTGTTTCTATCACCGACGTCTGTTACGTTGAAGTGCTGCGTCCGTGCCTCCCATGTTTCTATAGACATACGTCATATATGTACCAACGCCTTTTTCAAGGCGATTGCGTCACTGTTTCTATTAACGACGTAGTCGGTAACTGGTAACTGGTTCGGTTCTTGAGGTACTCTTGAGGTTCTCGAAGGTATTTGGAGGTAAGGTACTGGTAAGGTGTTGAACCACTACAGCACTCCCCTCTAAGCGAAGCGTACGTTGGGTTTCACAGCACGGCCGGACTTAGTCACGTAAGCGTAGGTATCTTGCGGTTGCGATGTCCTTGAGTTCGATGACCGCGGCTCGACGGCGCTCGATGTTTTTGTTTCGGTAGGTACTTGCTGTGTCGTGCATGTTGTGGTAGGTCCTTCGTTAAGTAGATGCGCTGGCTTGAGTCTGTCTATTGAGACAACTGTAGTTCGCAGTGGCATCTGTATAGTGAAATGCTTGCTGTCACGATGAATCACTTTGAACGGGCCGTCGTACGGAGGGGTCAATGGACTTCGCACGGTGTCATTTCGCACGAACACATGTGTACACGTCGCTAAGTCCTTGTATACAAATGTACTTCTGTTGTTGGAGTGAGACTTGTTGCTAGGCGATAACGTCGACATTGTTTCAGTTAGCTTCCGAACGAATTCTGCGTCTTCATTTTTCGGCTGTGTAGGCACGAAGAAATCCGACGGTATTCTGAGTGTCGATCCGTAGGTACTAAGGGCCGGGCTCAGCTGTGTGTCTTCTCGTAGCGCGGTGCGAAGGCCAAGTAAAACTGTAGGTATTTCTTCGCTCCAGTGTGATCCGGCGTTTCGCGCCATAAGCGCGGACTTCAATGTTCGATGCCATCGTTCAACTTGACCATTAGCTTGCGGATGGTAGGCAGTCGTACGTATTCGTGTTATGCCGAATTTCTTCATAAGTAGATTGAATAATGACGATTCGAACTGACGACCTTGATCCGTGGTCACTCGTAACGGGCAACCAAATCGCGTTATCCATCCTTCGTAGATTGCTTGTGCGACAGTGTCGGCGGTGACGTCACGTACCGGGATTGCTTCTGGCCATTTGGTGCACCGATCGATCATCGTTACTAGGTATCTGTAGTCGTTAGAGGGCGGCAGTGGTCCGACGATGTCAACGTGAATATGTTCGAAACGCGATGATTTTTGAAACTCGCCGAGCGGGCTGATTACGTGTCGTTGAACTTTCCCGCGCTGGCAACCGATGCATGATTTAGCCCACATACCGACTTCTTTGTTCATATTCGGCCAGAAAAACTTCGTAGTCATTATTCTTCGTGTTGTTCGAACACCCGGATGACTTAGATCGTGTTGCGCTTTGAATGCTATCATACGATAAGTCGCTGGTAGGTATGGACGAACGTTGCCGGTCGATGTTTCGCATATGATGGGCCGATGACCTCCGGGCAATGTGATAGGCGCGAACTTGAGTCTTGGGTTTGACATGCAGATCTTCAATTCTTCATTATTCTCTTGATCTTGAGCGAGTTGATTGTAATCGATCGTGGAGTGCGATAAATCGATTTCTTCGATGCGTGATAAGGCGTCAGCTGCTTCGTTCTTGTCACCGTGAATGTATTGGATCTTCGTACAGAATTGACTAATGAAGTGCAGCTGGCGTTCTCGTCGTGGTGTGTCGCTGCTACTCGCAGTTCTCGTAAGGGCACTCGTTAATGGTTTGTGATCGGTGAATATTGTTAAGTCGCAGCCTTCGATCAGTCGTCGTAGGTGTTGAACAGCGGTGTACATAGCTAATAATTCGCGATCGTACACGCTGTAGCGTCGCTGCGTCTCGCTCATAGTCTTCGAGAAGAATGCCAGTGGTCTCCATACGTCGTTTATTTTCTGTTGTAGAACCGCGCCGATGCTAGTACTTGAAGCGTCGGTGAATAAACATAGCGGCGCGTTAGGTACCGGATGCGTTAGGGTTGTCGCCTCGAGTATGCTTTGGCGGCATTTCTCAAAGGCTTGCTCTGCTACTTGCGTCCATTGGATTGGAGTTTTATCATTCTTCTTACTGTTATGTAAGTACTTATTTAATTCATGTTGGAATTCGGCTTGACGTGGTAAACAGCTTCGGTAAAAGTTTAACATTCCCAAAAATCTTCTTAGTTCTTGAACTGTTTGTGGTTTGGGATATTCGACTATGGCTTTTATTCTTTCTTGAGTGGGCTTGATTCCTTCTGATGAAACTTCGTATCCGAGGAACTCGATGGTTTTCTTGTCAAACTCGCACTTGTCGATGTTAAGACTGACGCCGTAGGTATTTAGGCGTTCGAGTACTTGTTCTAAGTGGCGGCGGTGTTCTTCTTTGTTTCTCGAGTGTATGAGCAGATCATCGACGAAACAAAATACGATGTCGTCAAGGCCTCGTAGGACCTCATGCATGAAGCGTTGGAAGGTCTGGCTTGAATTTCTCAAGCCTAATGTCATTTTGGTCCAAGAGAATAAGCCAAAGGGCGTAATGATTGCTGTCTTCTGAGCATCTTGTTCTTCGATAGGAATCCAGTAATATGCCATCTTCAAGTCGAGTTTCGAGAATATTTTCTTTCCATGGAGTTGGTAAGTGAAGTCTTGAATTCGTGGAATGGGGTATCGGTCGGGAACGGTGACGGCATTGAGTCTTCTGTAATCGCCACATATTCGAAGTGATCCATCTTTCTTTGTCACAATGTGAAGTGGACTCGCCCATGGACTGTTTGACGGTTTGCATATTCCCATCTCGATCATACGTTCGAATTCAAGTTTCGCTGCTTGATATTTGTCGGGCGGTAGAGGGCGCGCACGTGAGTAGATCGGTGGCCCCGTTGTCTCGATGTGATGTGTGACGTCATGTTTGGCTGGAGTCTTGAGTGACATTGGTCGAAGTACATCTGGATATTTCTTCAGCAGGTCGTGATGAGTGTGATCGCGGTTGATAGTGGAGATTGATTCTTCATTGCTGTTTATCTTGACGGCGTTCACACTAAGCTCTGTTACCCGGTCGATGAGTTTTCTTTGGTGTAAGTCGACTAATAGTTTGTACTGAGCCAGGAAGTCAGCACCCAGTATCGAAGTCTTCACATTGGCAACGACGAAAGTCCACTTGAAACTTCTTCGTAGTCCTAGGTTGAGTTCGAGTGTGCGCTCTCCGTAGGTACGAATTTCGGTTCCGTTTGCCGCGTAAAGTTTGTAGCCTGTATTATCCGCCGGTCTTGAGTTGTTTTGATTTCGAGCGGCTAATACCGATATGTCAGCTCCCGTGTCGACAAGAAATTTTTCTCTATTGTTGAAGTCGGTTACACATAGGCGGTGGCTAGCTTGGTTTACATCGATTCCCGCCACTATCGATGTACTTTCTAGTTTTCCCGCTTCTCCTTAGCACACGGCGATTCACATCTTCGTGCTTCGTTGCCGAATCGGTAGTGATAACGACATAACCAGTCGGGATCGCCGGGCTTGCGTGAATTATTATTACGCTGTCTTGATTGCGAGCGCGAGCGGCTACGATGCGATGAGTTTTGGCGGGAACGGTGATGCGACGCAAATTGATGTTGGCGGAGTTCGGCGACTTCGAGTGACAGCTTCTCTATTTGTTTCGTAAGCATACTGATTTGTAGATTCGATATTGCGTTCAACTGCATCTCGTTGACTGCTGGACTTGCTGACGGAGGGCTTGCTGTGGAGACTGCGGCGACTGTAGCGGCTTCGAAATGCTCCATCATCTTGTCGGCCATTGCGGCTAATACTTCGAGCGACGACTCGGTGTTGACTGATAGCACGGCGCGTACTTGAGTGGGCAGCTGGTTGAGCCACATGACCTTGAGCGCTTCATCTGGTAGTAGCTTGCCGCTGAGATCTCGCATTTTACGCAGCAGCTGGCTTGGCTTGTTGTCGCCGAGTTCGAGACCGCTGAGTAATTTCTGTAACTGCCGGTGATCTGATTCTTGGTACGTGGAGATTAGTCTGTCCTTGAGCTTGGTGTACTTGCCGGTGGCCGGTGGATGTAAAATGATGTCGCCGATTTGTTCAAGGTCGCTGTTGCCGAGTAGCGGGACGACGAGGTTAAATTTCTGCTCTTCACTTATATTGCTGGCAGCGACAGCAGCTTCAAATTGAGCGAACCATAACCGAGGATTTTGGCGCCAGAATGGTGGTAGACGTGCCGGTAGGGATACTGCTTGTACTTCGCTTTTGATCGTTGTGACGTCTTCAGCATCCTTAAAATCTTCGGGATTCTTCGTCATGATGATCACGGTTTCTTTCTTCCAATTTTTTATTCTTCCAAAAAAAAATTTTTCTTGCAGGGGTTCGAGGGATTCAGTCTTCCCAGTTCGTGTTCTTCTTAGTAGCTCGTAGGTCACCAATTTAGAGGTTCTTCTCTAGTCGTAATGAAACTCGTGATATCTGATTGTCGAATGAATAATTTATTGCTAAAAACCCCTATTTATATTTACAATTCCCTACGTACAATAATACACTATTTAAAATACTATTTTACACGCGCGTGTCCAATGAGAATTCGCCGCAGGGCGATGCCGCGCGCGGGGCGCGGGGGTCCGCGGGGAATTAATAAATACCAGCGCGCCGATCGCGGATTCCGTAGTTTTCGCCTCGCACCGCCGCCGAAACGTCGAGATGCTCCGCCGCCGGTGCGCCGTGTGTCGCAGCTCGCGTGTTCATCCTCGAAGACTGAAGAAGGAAACTGGTGCTCTGCTTGATCTGCCTGCGCGTGCTTCTTGTTATAAACCGCTTTTCTCAAAGCGAATCGGGCGGCCGGCGTATGCACGTCAAAACGTCCTTTTCAGGACGCTTCTTCTTGTTTCTATCACCGACGTCTGTTACGTTGAAGTGCTGCGTCCGTGCCTCCCATGTTTCTATAGACATACGTCATATATGTACCAACGCCTTTTTCAAGGCGATTGCGTCACTGTTTCTATTAACGACGTAGTCGGTAACTGGTAACTGGTTCGGTTCTTGAGGTACTCTTGAGGTTCTCGAAGGTATTTGGAGGTAAGGTACTGGTAAGGTGTTGAACCACTACATAAGGTATAATAATTATTTATTAAACACAATAAAACAACAAAACAAACACACAATCTCACATCAATGACTCGAGCACAAGTATTTATCTACCAAACAAATACATACCCCGGCCGGGATTGAACCCGGGGCCCAAGGTCAGAACAGAACGGCAGTCAGGCAGGGTCACTGACCATCGCGTCACTGTGCCGTAAAACACACATTAACTACAAAGTTTTTTCTAAATATTCTCCTGCCGAACTGCGGAATACAGGTACCGTGCAGCTAGCGTGTATACTGGGATTCCATGCACTAATTTGTTGAGCAACGTTAACACCCTAACCAACGGGAACAACTCCTATAAAAGCATCGACCTACATCTTGGGACAGCAAATAAAGCGCGCCGCCGAATTTTAAAATTGTTGGACGGGACACGTTAAACATATTACCTCGGAGTAGTTACACAAAATAGTCCGACAAAGTTAAGTTGCCACGTAACTTTAGGGTGTTAGCTTTACTAACAGGAACTAACTAGGGTATATGTTTATCCCACACCATAGCCATACTCCCGGTACCTAGTTTAAGTTCCTGAGAAATTTATTTTGAAGCTTTTCCAACATGAGCTTGAATTTAGCTTCATGTGAGCACCAGACAACTGGCTCGAGTATACCTACTCCTGACAAAGCTGTTGTACAACATTTTTGTTGCAGTTAGGTGCTCGATATCGCAACAAAAACCTTTATGATTTAGTGCATATTGCAAATAATGATCGCTGAAAGTCAGATCTTCTCTCATAAGGACTTCGAGGTCCTTAAATGAGGTGTGGCGCGCTAGACTCACATTATCTAACTCATATGTAAATCATATTGGGCTTTTTCTTAGACTACACGTCATAACATTTATTGTAAGGATTGCACTACAGAAATAGGTACCTACTAACTTAAGAAGACTTTGAAGTACCTAATAACAGATTATAATCAGATTCATTATTTCGTCATTGCGTCATTACATTTTTTCACGTTCACTTCACGTTTTCTGTTCACGTTGTTGATAAGGACACGACAAGAAACTTGATAGCTACTCTTTTCAAAAATAATAATTTGGTTTACGTAAGTACAGAGTTCTGTATTCCGAGACGTAGGAACATAATTATTGGAACTTATTAATTAATACGCACGGAGCATTTAAGTCGGCATTTACTAGGCGGTAATTTGGAATGCTTGCGTGGTGACACAGGTTCAATACGTAGAGGCACCTTTGAGAAATTTAAATGAGTTGTGATATGGCACACGTGGCGGATACCACCTTCGATCGATTACACCATAAATTGATACAACAGAAAGTGGGCCCCGCCAGTTGTACAGGAATTATTACAAAGGAAAGAAACTATATTGGGTCTATTGTGGTGGGTTTAGGGATTGGTACATCTGCTATGAAGAACTATGACACCTGCAATTCAGATCGTTACAAATCTAAAAAGCGGCAGGTGGTCTCTCGCCACTCACGATCGGCAAGCACGAACGATGCTGCTTAAAAATTTTGTCCACCAGGGGTCACTCATCCATTTCGACTGATTCACCAATGTTAGACTTCTTGACTGGATTTCCTCTACTATCCAGGGATGTTTAAAAATTTAATAAACATAGACTTTATTAACGGCAAATAACTGCAAAGATTACCATTAATCAAAATACATATAGCTTCATTCGCAGTCCGGCCGATCATAGTCCAAGATAGCTAGATCAATTGATTAAAAATCGATAGATAGTTAATTTTCGATTAAAAACGAAAGATTATTACATTAATTTGTCCATTGCACGAGAACTGTGTAATTTTCCAGGACAAAAAGTAGCTTATGTCACTCTCCAGGCTATATTACTTATATCTATATGAAAAAATAATCACGTCGATCAATCATTCCGTTGAGGTGAAGGGCAAACTAACAACACTTTCCCATTCATATTATAAGTATCTATATAGGGGAAGTATCTATATAGTAGCGTCCATAGCCCAGTGGCTCGCTTAGTAGCGTCCATAGCCTAGTGGCTCGCTTCGATTCAATGTGATCGAAAGTGTTAAGCAACGATGGGCGCGGTCGGTTTGTGGATGGGTGACCGCTAGTGGCAAAAATTTCATGGGCGCTACCGTGCTTCGGAGGGCACGTAAAGCCGTCGGTCCCGGTTGTTTTCAATGCTGGAAACAGTCGTTAAGCCTTGTCGAAGACCTTCGGGTGGCTTGAGAACATTCGACACTGGGTTGGCCACTAACCCCTCCACCAATCCGCATTGGAGCAGCGTGGTGGAGTATGCTCTAACTCTAGACCTCCCGCAGAAGTGTCTGTGGGAGAGACCCGTGCCCAGCAGTGGGACGTCTATGGGTCGCAGCGATATAGGGGAAAGTCGACATTATCTTGAATATTAACATGAAATTTTCAATAAAATAATGTTACCTTTGATTTGCTCAGTTAAAAAAAGGTGAACCAGTCGGTCGTGTGCAGAGATCCACTATGGGCCTCTAACGGGTAATCTGAAACCATAGAAGATACCGAGAAACCAAACCCCTTTTTGTTAGCTTGATATGTATATGTGTAACGGAATCATTGAACGTAATTATCACCCCCTATAAAACGTAATTGAAACTTTGCACACATCACACATAATATCAAGGACTGGTGACAATGCAGCAAAAAAACAGTTTTTCAAAATACAAAAGCGAGTTTAGTTTTTTTAATTTTACGAGACTAAAATTCGCATCATAATTTTTTTTAGTCATGAGTTATTCTTCTATAGTTTCAGATTTTCCCATAATGGGCTATAAAAAATTTACTGAATATCTTTAATATCGCAGGTTAAATAAAAAATAAGTCATTAGCTAAATAACTATATTTTTCAATTATCACTTAACTTTCACAAATCTTCCTAGTTTTCATTTTCAATTCTTTGTAACCTATGTTCCAATACATCAGAATCCAACCTGTGCATACATAAAAATCTTCCATTTAGAAATAGCACTGGTATATCATATCTGTACAATCTCAACCATCTCACATTTTCTTTCTGTGTGATATCAACTTTTTGGATATTCAATCTAGATTTGAATGGCTCTAATTGTTCCATGACTACATCACACAGTGGACATGGGTCTTTTGTGTAAAAGGTCAGTATTGGTGGGCCGCCTGAGCCCTCAGCTCTGAAAAAGTTATCTAAATGAGGGAATATTTTCAAAGAAAAACATTGAATTCAGGAATTCATTGATTTAATCAGGTATTCCATTATAAATATTCATAATAAACAGTATAATAACTTAGAATAGAATATTGAAAATTTTCAGCTGTAAAAATGTATGTAAATATGTATATAACATCATAATATAAACATTTTTTCTTAAAGCTATACTTAAATTCAACATACAAAGCTATCTTCAGTTCTCATTAGTACTGAGGCAAATATTAATAGGTACTTTCATGCAACATAAATTATTGTATTATATAACATTGGTAATCTTAGAAATGCACTGTTCCAGTTTTAAATAATTTACTTTATAATCAAATTATATTTGCTCAATTATCATAAGGTTGTCTGTGGTACTTTAGTGTTCATTAGTTTGTGCATACAAAATAAATCCCAGTGCATTTCTTGCTAAATATTTAGGACTTACAATTTTTCAATCATAATAGATGAAGCTCCACCACCACCATTACAAATGGAGGCCACCCCTTTTTCTCCTTTCTTAAGAGCATGACATAAGTGAACCACGATTCTTGCTCCCGACATGCCAATGGGGTGGCCCAGGCTCACTGCACCTCCATGCACATTGAGCTTGGAAGGATCCAGCCCTAAAAGTTTTTGGTTGGCAACAGCAACCACACTGAATGCCTCATTTATTTCCCATAAAGCAACATCATCCTTACTGACTCCAGTCTTCTCCAACAGTTTAGGGATTGCCAAGGCAGGAGCAATTGGAAAATCAATTGGGTCACATTCCCCATCAGCAAATCCAACTACACGAGCAATTGGGGTTACATTAAGTCTCCTAGCTGCCTCTGCAGTCATAAGTACTAATGCAGCAGCACCATCGTTTAGTGTTGAGGCATTGCCTGCAGTCACCGTACCATTATCTTTCTGGAAAACAGTTGCTAATTTTGTGAATTTGTCAAAATTGACTTTCTTATATTCCTCATCTTCAGAGAATAATACTGGTGGAGCGCCTCGTTTCTGTGGCACTTCTACAGGTACAATTTCATCAGCAAAAGCCTTGGATTCATAAGCAGCAGCACTCTTTTTATAGCTTGAAATGGCATATTCATCTTGTTGCTGTCTTGTAATTTCTAGCTTCTTAGCTGTATTTTCAGCACAGTTTCCCATATGGAATTTGTTGTAAACATCAGTAAGACCATCAAATACTATGCCATCGACTAGTTGCACACCACCATATGGTGTTTCACCTCTCTTCATATAGTAAGGTACATTTGACATGGATTCCATTCCACCAGCTAATATGACATCTTGAGCCCCAGTTTGTAAGCCTTGTGCTGCAAGCATTATAGCCTTCATTCCAGAGGAACAGACCTTGTTTACAGTAGTGCATATTGTGCTTTTTGGGAGCCCACCAAATATAACAGCTTGCCTAGCAGGTGCTTGACCAAGGAAACCAGAACACACATTGCCCATATACACCTGAAATTATAAAGTTTCATGAGCAGACTATTTTTTGTATTAATACATAACTCTGAAGAACAAAATTTCACAAAATAATACAATAAATGAATAATACAGTAGTCATTTATGTAACTAATAATAATAATATATAGCCACAGCCAGGAAACACCACATGATTTCTAACAGGAAATGAAAAAAATTGCATCATTTTTACGATTACGAAGGTATTACCTATAATTTTCTCCTAGATTAATTTATTAATCTAAGAATTTTCTTATCATGACAATCAATTTGACAAAAGAAGGTGTATGAATGTGTTCATTATAATAATTTATACACATAGGCAGTATCGTCGTCTAACGGCACCAGGTGAAAGTAGGTAAGTAAACACAAATTAACCTCTTTAATTTCGTCTTTGGGTATTCCAGCTCGATCGACAGCACCCTTCACAGCGACAGCTCCAAGTTCAGTTGCCGACACCCCTGCCAAGCTTCCTCTAAAGGAGCCTATTGGAGTCCTTACTGCGGAAGCTATAACTACTTCGTTCAGTGAAACCTTCGTCGAATAAGCTGCCATCACTCTGAACACCTTTTTAAAAAAGAAAAGTTTATAAAAACCAATATAAAAAATAACAGAAATTAACCTATTACTCCTTGTAACGTTCTCCGTTCACAAATATTTTACCTTTTATTTTTTATAATTTAATTTATTTGTAAGCGATCTATTGACGGCCCACGCTTACGATTGACAAACGTGTGCTCTCTAGGACTGACGGAATTATTCTGCTGCCTGAACTGAACTGCTGGCTGAACATTTCTGATTCAACCAAACAATAGCAAATAAAAGTTTGTACCTTGCTCACAGGTTGCATTTTTATGCAAGTTATTCTACATCCATGTAGCAAAACCATATTTATTATGCTTCTCTCCTGTCTCATTTGAAGACGAAACTCAAATCACAGTAATCGACAACGATGTAATTAATTCATTCCACTATCATCACACTATCAAATAAAATAAATTACCAAATATTTACAGTATCTTGGTAAAATGATAATTGTAAAATTGAACCTTATCATCAAGTAACAAAGACTAAATTGATTGAAATGTTTAGTTTTCATCAAGTTGTAATCTTTGACCCTCGCGCCAAGTAAAACCTACCTACCTATGTACCTACCTACTTATGTATCTGTGGCCTGTGGTCCTGTCTGTACTGTCTGTAGTTTCAGTCACAAACTAGATAAAGATACTACGTTTCAGTATATAACAAAGTACTCTGTGGTCTGTAGGTTTTGATAGTAAGAAATATTTCAACTAATCAAAGGTGTCATTCGGCGTCACTTCACATGGTGTACCTATTTCTGTTTACATGTTATATGCCACATATTTTATTCGTTTGATTTGTTGCCGCAGATTTTGTGTTTTTCACATTATTTAATGGGGCATTGGCCAAATTGGTTTTTAATTAAGAAAACTTTATGAGTGAGATGGGGTAAGAGTAATACATGCGGCAAGAATAACACTTTTAAATAAGTCTTAAAATAGCAACACAATTTCTATTCTAATTTACTATTTCAGTTTTAAACAATCAACAACGGTGTCGTGTGATCCAGTAACCTAGCCTTAACCGATTAGTGTTGCCCCATGTGTTAGTCTTACCCCACCTGATTATATTTAAATTATTCTATACTGTATAATTATACCAATACACTTCCTTCGATTTAAATTCACAGTAAAAATTACCAACAAATAAATATGAATTTAGCTATAACCATAGTTCCACCCACTTGAGGGAGTCAGACACAAAATTTCTGTTTCTGATATAAAGACTATCTTCGTCTCAGTAGCTTTTGCTGAACTTATTCCCTCTGCCTTCAATTTAATTTGGTCGGGTAGTTAGAACAACAACAACGTTTACTCAGTTTATTACTTCACTACCCCAAACCTAATTTAAGACACCTTTTTATATGGTATCAAAAAGTTTTTTGACATAAATATTCATTTTAATCTAACATCATCATCATCAAATATAATTTAGGACAAATTACAAAACTTTAATGTATTTTTGAATCTCACTCACCCTCACTCACACTCAAAAATTACGGGGATTTTTTTTTGTTTCATACACCATGTGAAGTGTCATAATGATAAGTTTTAATAGCCAAAATAAGCATGTTGATTATTATGATAAGTATTAAGATAAAAATTTTAGGTTTTGTCAAACAGATTTTTAGGTTCAACAATCAAGTATATGTAAAGTAAAGTCATACTGTCTTTTTTTTATTTTTTCCCTTTCTTGGCCTGCACTAAGTCATACTGATTAGTCAATATCCTAGATTTTCTGTAATCTGTTAGTGCTGTCAATTAATCTGACGTTCGCTGTCAAAATGGTAGCAGGCAGGCATCGCACAAACTGTAAAAATATTACAATTAAACTGTAAAACTTGCTAAAGAAAGTAATACCTGTTATATTGGTGGTTTTATTAAATGTAGGCGTGAAAAATGCCATTTGTGCCGTTTTATGTTTGAAAGTATTTAGTGCGATATTTCCAATAATCAAACAACGAATACATGTGAATGTGAAGTGTGGGTTGGTGATCTAAATTAATGAAGGTGACTGTAATTGAACATAAGGTCTATTTTTTTATTCAACATAACTTACATACTGTTTACTAAATATTTATATTATGTGCATTTAGCAAAAGATCAACTTGTCTTAAATAAAACAACGCTAACACTAGCTAGTGATCTTTGTTATTTTACTTACTAATTAAAATTGTTATTGTAATTGCATAAAAATATACTTTCAGCGTACACAATGATGTATGGATAGATGGTAAAAACTGGAGGCGGATAAACTAACCTAACCTAATAAAGTGGTTGTCCCTAGACAACCACCTTATTAGACATTGCAGTCAATGTAAGTAGTACAATTTAATTTTTAATATATCGAAATGATCATAAACTCAATGTTGTTGTTTGAGCTTGTGACAGCCATCTGGAAGTTTGGTAAGTAATTCAGGATTTTTAGAGCCATAATATTGTATAATGTAAGCCTCAAGTAAAAATCTTTCACCTGGTATGCTTTGTCTGATTGTATAATACATATTAGAATTTACATTGACACCTTACAATATATTTTTGAGGGGGTGCAGTGAAAAACAAAAAAAAAACTTTTAGCAGCCTCAAACAGATCTTATTTTTCCATATTGTTAATGTTCTGGTTACACATGCTAATATATCCTACATAAGTAAATGCTATAATTTTTATATTAATATTCTTAGATTTTTTGGCTAAAAGTAAAAAATCTTTATATCTTCATATTTATAAAATTGTACCGAAAATTAGAAAGGCCTTACAAATAGTTTACTGTCAGAATTATTGTGTTTAGCATAATTTTACAAGGTGTTCTAGAAATAAATGTTAAGATGCCATTAACATACATTATACATTACTATGACATACATACATTAAATATTTCTAAGGTGTGACCTTGTAAAATATACTTACCTTGGGTTTATAATGTTTATCTAACTTCTTTTTTGGGTAACAGTTACAAACAAAAAAAGTTAAGTAATCCATATCAGCATTGCAGATGAATGTTTTCCTTATCTGTATTCATTAGTTTTAGTGATAAGAATATTGCTGTAATAAGTGTTGCTTCACTTTGACTGTTAATTACCTAAGTAACCACATCAGTATCTGTTGTAAACATCTAGGATTAATATTTTAAACATGAACTATGATTAATATTTAATAATTAAATTATGTAGAAGGTACCAAAAAATATTTAATTTATTTTAAGTTCTTAAAATATTTTGTGATTTGGCACTACTTTACTTTACTGCCTTTTTTTTATTCTGCATTAGGATGATGTAATACTCATAACAGGCTTCTACATACATTTTATTGAAGTGTAATTTGAAACTGCCACAAAAACTGAGTCATTTGTTTTAAACTATGCTAACTATTCACAAAAAACATTAATTTTGCAGGAAATTTGGTAGTAAATAAATGGGAAGTTCAAAGAAATTAGAGATTTGTGGTAAATAATGCACTAATTCCAGTATAAATTTAATACCTAATTTTGATCACAGTTTGCTTAACCTCTTGTATAGTATGTCAGACTCAATCAAAAAAATTGTATATTGTGTCAGATCTATGCTTGAGGTATACAAAGGTTAAATAATTGCATCTGGAAGCTTGACAATTTTTTAATTTTTTGTCAAATATATTTTTATTAAAAGAGATATTTTTCTGTTACATTAATTTTTTACAATGAATTGAAACAAATATTTGCCTGTAAATCTATAAAATAACATAAAACTGAATATTACTCACGTTAGATTCAGGACAAGAATCAATTTGAAGTCTGTGATAAGACTAAAATCATACTATTATATAGGAAATTGTTATAATGAGAATCACCACGATGCTAGGTTTTATCATGATCTAATGTTACGATGATTGTGTCATGTGTACATGAATCATCCAAGTTGTTATACATTTGCACTTCCCACTGTACTGCTAACTGTAGCTGTCATTCAGGGCTTAGACAATTAGTATTATTAGTTCTAAACTTATTTGCATGTAATTCTGTCTAGAGTACTTGAGATAAGTACTTAGTGCTTGTCATGTATAAACTATGGAAAATTGTCAGTCATAAATATTGTATGTAATTTATTAAGATTATTCATATTTTTCAAATTACAAATATGTATAGCTTTGAAATGTAATAACATAACTACTTGTTTCAGGGTTTACTCCAAGAAGATCTGTTTATGACTTAGGTCATGCAATAAAAATGGAGGTGGTAAGTATGGAGGATGGTCGGTACGAACAGAGGGAATGTGTACCGGGCAGCAGTGAGAACAGCGAGGCCTCCAGTAGCGTCTTCGAGAGCTACGAAAGTGAACCGACCAGTGAAGTCGACAAAGCGTCCGAAGATGACGATGACGATTTGAAAGAAGACCTCCAGAAAAATATACCCGAGTGCTATAAGTCTGATTCAAACTTTACATCACACACATCGAGCATCACAAACGACGAAGAGTTCCAAGCGACTGCCCTATGTCAATTTATGGATATTTTGAATGACTTAGATCAAGTTCTAGATAGGTCGTTGTTGGCGTGTCTCGACGATACCAAGTCGTTTGATAGCGACGAGGAGGATCTCATTTGTAAAATAAAGGAGTGTATAGGTGATCCGGAGCAAAGGTCCAGGCGTTCGCAGTCCCTCAGTTCGGAGGACGACAACACGCAAGTGATCGTTTGCCAGAATGTTCTACCGTCGGCGCCTCCGTTGGAAGAACTGGACATGGAGATGGCTATTCCGTCGCGATCGACGGTCTCGAGTCTCAGGCGAGCAAAGAGCTTCTCCGAACTTACCGCCAGTCACAGGCAGGCGGAGAGTCCACCGGAGCGAGCGGGAACAACCAACGACAATTTACGCAACTCCATGCGGAGGTTGGATCCAATTGTTTTGCCGGCGATGACGCAGGCCGCGTGTGAATCGTTAACGTTGCCAGTGATATTGTTTTTGGAGCATCATGTAAACATGCGTCCGACCAGTGCGCCGATTCAGCTGCAAGTGACGGCGGCTAATCTGAGCGGTGATGGGTCTTCGGGCCCTTTAATAGTGGGGCGGCGGGCGCTGCTGATGAACCGTACGTTATCGTTGCCGTCTCCTGGGGAGAGCGATATGACGGGCGGGGAGTGGACTGGCCGGAATACAGCCAGGAGTACGGCTAGAAGCACAAGCGCCTCGAGCTCGTCTAGCGAGTCTTTGGCTGGCGTTCCGCCCGCCAATCAAAATGCATTTGCTGCTAATGAAGAGAGGTGAGTTAAATTTTATTGTATTTATTTTATTATCCCTATATGAGAAAAAAGTACCAGAATTTATTTTATTGAATATTAATGTTTAGTGGTTGTAGATAAAACCACATACACGAGGCCAAATTATAACATAACATTACGCTTTTTCCCCGAAAGGCTAAGTAAAGGGTATGTAGTAGACAAACAATTTTCACCAGTTATGTTTAGGTCCCATGTAATAGGTGGTGGCCATATACCGGTATTTATGTTAGAAAAACCCAATAGTTGTTGCCCGACCCGCGGATCGAACCTAGGACCTCTAGCTTAACATCTAGTGGCGCGCTTGCGGCCACGACCAACGAGGAAATTATGTATGTCAATTATATATTATCTGAAGTGGAGGTGAATTTGCAATTTCATTGTTATTTGCTTTGATAAACTATCTTTCTGGTGAACACAGGCAAACAGATATAGGCACTTGAAGTTTCAACTCAAAAGCTTCTCATTTTAGTTAAATAAAAATCATGTCTACACTAACACACTTGTATTCAAAACGACACTACAGTATTGCTCTGACCTTGGATACGCAGAAGTTGAAATTTAAGGGTTCCCTATGTTTCCACTCCGCAGAAATTAATCAAGATACGTCCCACTCCTGGGCATGGGTCTCCCCCACCCACAGACACAGCTGCGGGAGGTCTAGAGCATACTCCACTCCAATGCGGATTGGTGGAGGGGTTAGTGGTCAACCCAGTGTCGAAAGTCCTCAAGCCACCTGAAGGTCTTCGACAAGGCTTAACGACTGTTTCCACCATTGAAAATATCCGGGACAGCCGGCTTAACGTGTCCTCCAAAGCACGGTAGCGCCCATGAAGTTTTGCCACTCAACCAAGTTTGGTCACCCATCCACAAACCGAACGTGCCCGTCGTTGCTTAACTCTTTCGACCACATTGAATCGACTCGAAACATTGGACTATGAACGCTACATTGACTTATTATTATTATAATATTTGCGTTTAGTTTCTTGCACCATCGCAATTTTGTCTTGCTCCATAAGACTAAGGAAGAATTATTTTGCGTCTCGATATGACTATGGGGGACCATAATCATAGCCCACTAAAAAGCCCCAAAGACTTGTTTTGACACAATCCACAATTTACACGTGCCCAACAATTGTGCCAACAAGCACAAATTAATCGGAAGTTGAAAATTAAAAGTCGTTAAACTTTGATTGACGTCTATATTCGTATCGATTGTTGTTACGACAGTTTGGAACTGAGTTTTATTTTTAATCGCTGCTAGTAGTTCAGTTGAGTAGTAAATTCAATAGAATTTAAAGGATTTATTAACACACTATTTTTTTTCCCTTAAAAGTTGTCTTAAATAACGCGCAAGTCGCCTTTTTTCTCAACAAATAAATAAAATAAGATGTTCTCGCACACTTGCCCCTGTTATATTTATTTATTGATTAATTTTATTTATTTATTTATACAACTTTATGGACAAGGCATTTTTAGAGGCAAATACAATGGGCAGACTTATGCCTTATGGCATTTTCTACCAGTCAAGCATTTAATCCGTTTTCTTGAGAAATGGCAACTGTATAACATCCAGGACGATTCCAGCATAATTTTGCAAATAAATATCTTATCCGAGTATAGAATCCAAGATTCGGTAAGAATATCACACACTAAACTTAAGTTATTTCATGTCATCCTTCTTGTTTTTAGTGTACAATAAAGAGCACTAATTCCAAGGGGTGTTGGTTGAAATTCAACCAAAAACCAAGTTTCTAAGTTACTTTTGATTTAAGAAATCAATTAAAATTTGTCACTTGTTTTAAAGTAAACATCGTGATGTAAACTGCCGTAAGGAGACCCGAGCCCCAATAGCGTAACAAAGTAAGCGTTGTGGTGTTATAGTATTGTTGCTTGTCCACAGAAACGATGAGACTGAAGAGCCGCCTTTCGGTGTATGGCCTCACCGGATGAGCGCGATGCTGGCTTGCCTCAGCTGCACCGTGGGCATTTTTAATATATCCAGATTCGCCATGTTCAGTGTTCATTTTGGAGGTGAGTTGTTCGACTAGCCCCATCTAATAATAAATAAAAAAATAAAAAAAAAAATATCTTGGACATTTTCACACACGGCCATCTGACCCCAAAGTAGGCGCGAGCCTGTGTTATGGGTGTCAGAGACTGATATACATACTTAGATATTTTTAAATACATACTTAAATAGATAATATTGACATCCACATTGACAGACATAATCGGTGAGGCATTAGATTAGGCTTCCTACACGCGCTAGGAGGCTGCCGAGTAAAAAAGATTAGAAGAAGAATGTTAGATTAGCATCCTTCTTCAGAGGTTGCACTTGGAAACCTCTGCCTAGCCCTTCAGGGAAATACAGGCGTGATGTTATGTAAAGTTTTTCTATATTGTCTAATTTTTAAAGTTTGCTAAAAGTCCATTGTGTGTTGTTTTAATTCCAGCAAGTTTCATAGTGCAGTTTTTTATACTGTCATTTCTGATCGGTATACCGTTATTTACACTGCACCTGTGTTTGGGGCAAGCCTTGCAGGCGGGCCCCGTGGACATGTGGAGGATATCGCCGATATTCCAAGGGGTCGGCATAGTGCTGCTGATGGTGCAAGCCGTTATTGGCATGTACAGTATCATTGGCCTGTCCTGGATATTTGTATACTTTAGAGACTCGTTTATAAACTCGGATGATAAGTACAAATGGGCGCTTCCCCACGAGTTCAGTTTTGAAGGTGAGTCCTGATTCATATCGTAGTGGTTATGTTGTTTTTGACGATTTCATGGCACGGTGGTGCGGACTGTGGGCTGTGGGTACCGGGCTCGAGTCCCGGCCGATGCGATATTTATTTCTTAGACTAGTGGACGCCCGCAGCTTCGCTCGCGTGGAATTAGACATAACAATAGTTTCGTTTACACCTAGTTATATTATATAGCCTATGTTACTCAGTGAATATGCAGCTTTCTAATGGTGAAAGAATTTTTGAAATTGGTCCAATAGTTTTTGTGTGAAAACATTACAAACAAATCTTTCCTCTTTATAATATTAGTATAGATAAATAGTAGTACTTGGGTCATGGATGTTAAATTATTTTGTTTTCAGGAGTAAATATTCATAGGAATGTATAAAAGGCTTGATCTTGTATAATGTTTAATGTTGTACCAATATATTTAAAGACTAAACTAAATCCTGAATGTTATTTAAGTACGAGAGCATTAAAACGGTTTTCAGTTTCTTTATATTGTTTATGATAACTATGCTTTTCTAATTTCTAATAAAATATAAGTTTACTCATACAAAACATTTCCTGAAAATACCTAAGTAATGTTCCGTATAAAGTATCTACCATCAGAACTTGCCAAAACACCAATCATCCAGAGCTAGAAAGCGTCATGCGGTATAAATTATATAACGCCTTCGATAGTGACTCACAAAAAGTTGTGGTAAAAAACGTCTACTTTTCGCTTCCAACATAGTAGTTGCTATGAAAAAACTCAACGGAAACAATTGTAAACAGGAAACGGTTCTTTGGTTCTTTATTTTTTCACTACTTCTGCATTAAAAGTAATTTCTGGTTATATTTATTGTCCTTTAGATTAACTTATTTAAAATCAAGTAACCGGGATAGTCCAGGTCTTTAAGACCTGACCTTAAATACCATGAATGACTGCGATTTACACTGTGCAATAAATACTACATACATTGTGAATCGTGTTGACACAGTCACACAAGGAAAAAGATATATTTATACCCGATATATTAATACCCGAATACAGAAAAGTTAGGATAATTATCTATCCCTTTCTATGGTACCTACCACAGTTTGAGTTACTAACGCACCAGAGAGTCGAATAGTTAAAAACGCATACATAATCACACCATTCCGGTAGACCTAAGCCACAAATAAATATCTGTCTGAGTACATTTATTATCACTCCCGGCCGGAACCCAAATCCATGGTTCTGCAGTCAGGGTCACTCCACAACCGCGCCTTGCTTAAAGTTATTTAAATTTTAAAATTGTATTTACAATACAGTGTTAGGTAGTTACAATGAGTTATGTAATTTATCGGCGACTTCATTGTTTTCTAGAATTACATGATTATAAAAATGTTCACGCTCTTTATACTATTTAAAATAATTTACGCAAATGAAAAACTAGTTACAATCAATTTGAGATGCTAGTCAATAAGGCGGTAAAATATTGAGATATCGAGATTATGTTGTAAATGCGGTATTTAAAATATGTGATCCGATCCAGTCCAATAGCATAAAATATTTCTAACTCATCAGTAATATATATTGGATAATTTTGTCTTCTATAATATTATAAAGAGGAAAGATTTGTTTGTAATGTTTTCACACAAAAACTGCTGCACCTATTTCAAAAATTCTTTCGCCATTAGAAAACTGCATCTTCACTGAGTGACATAGGCTATATATTAACGAAACTATTGTTATGTCTAATTCCACACGAGCGAAGCTGCGGGCGTCCACTAAGTAGCTCTCAGATATAATAAATATTTGTACAGTTCTTTCATTCATTGTAAATATTAACGAATTTAATATTTTCAGATGCGAGCTTAAAGAACAGTACAATAAGGATACAAGAGACAATACCGCAATACTTCCACGGGGAGGTATTGCAACGTAACCTGTGGTCCAATAACTACTTCGGAACGATCAAGTTCCAAGTGGCGTTCAATTTGGCTGTAGTGTGGATGATCGTTTTTGTTGCGCTGAGCAAGGGGCTTCGGTCGTACGGCAAGGTAATATTCTCGCACCTCGTATATTGGTTATTCATGATTTTTTTAAACTACTAGCTGACCCGGCAAACGTTGTTCTGCCATTGATGTCAAAGTGACGCGACACTTCACGTAAATGACTTCACGTCAATGAACGACGGTTAAAATATTAGGATATTGTTCATACAAAAATACAAAAATTGCGTTTAAAGTGAAAAATACTTTACGACCTATTCTCAGACCTACCCAATATATGCACACAAAATTTCATGAGAATCTGTCAAACCGTTTCGGAGGAGTTTAACCACAAACACCGCGACACGAGAATTTTATATATTAGAAGAACCTCTGCAATCCAAAATCTACTACGGGAAAGAGAATAAAAAAGTTAGGTTAAAAACTTGTTATTAATAATTACATATATATTTTCTTTCTTAGAACTTGGATATTTTCATAATTGTGTCTTTCATATAGATCCCATAGATAGATGATCACAAAGACAACGCTCTTAATATGTATTAACCTTAAAGTTATTTTAGTACACAAGTAAAATAAATTATTCAAACAAAAGTCATATCATACCCGTGTATCTAGTGCGTGGACCGAAGGATTGGTAACATAATTGAAGGCTGTAAAGTTCAAAATGTACATAAAATATGCAAAGGTACTAAACGTTTGGCGTCAGCGTAACCTTCAATGGTGCCATTATCTAAACGCTTCACTGGATTATCTTCTAGATAAATCGTCAAGGTAGCGTTTTAGTGCCAATCGTTTTAATGCTAATTATGTAGCATGTTTTGTTGATGCAAATTGTTTTCAATGGTATTTACTTAAATCTTCTAGTAAATTGGCTACGCTTTTTCTTGGCTATTCAGATAAAATATGTTCAAAATTATTCCACGCGTATACTTCGAATAGTAATATTGCTTCAGTTTGATTTTATTGTAAACAAACCTGCGTAACTGTATCTAGAAAAATAAACACTTATTTAAAACGAGGAATGCATTCAAAACCGAAATACACAAAAAAACATTTTAATCCATTTTTCATTCCTTCCGATTCATTTAATATAGCTTCGGTTCTTATAAATTGTATTTATTTTATTTTCGTTTTCATAAGCTATCCATGTATCGATCTCATTCGGTCTTACGAGTATGTATTAAGTTGATGTGGCGTAAGGGACCCTATTCTAAACCCTGCGGTTCTGTGTGTTTATATTTCGTCAGGCATATTTTTTTAAAATCTATCTAAGGAATGAATAACGTCAAAAAGTAATTTTATGTTTAAATTTTGTAAATAAAACTTGCTATATTGCGTAGAGAGTATATACTTTCAATTTTTTTTAAATAAACAAAATTCGTAAGTCACGTTTGAATCAAGAACTTTTATAAATGTAAAAGCAGTTTTACTAACTTCTACCAATATTATTTTGTTTCATAAGAAATAGTTGGTTCGTGATCGGATTGAGCACTTACCACTTTGTTTAATGGCGAGCAATGTGACGCGATTTCTTTACGTAAGTTAATCACGTTGCGACTTGCAAATCTCATGAATTTACTGTCCCATTGTATCACAATACAATACCTAAATGTGTAATCTGTAAATAAAGTGTATATTTTAAGTGCTATAATTATGTAAGCATTGATTATGCTGTTTGTGGCATAGTACTCAAATTGTAAATGCTTAAAATTTACATTTATATGTAGCCATTTGGCAAAGACTACCGTTTTCAAACACGCTACGTTAGTGAGAATATTTTTGTAAAAGTTATGCCAACCCGATTGGCGAAACTTTTCAGGGTTGTGAATAACTATTGTTATGTCACCATCATTTCGTATTGCCAGATCATGTAAAAAAATTCTTTTTTCTTTTCAGGCCGTATACATGCTTATATTTTTACCTATATGCGGAACGTTAGTGCTATGTACAAAACTTCTTACACTTATACCGTACGATTCTGTAACGAACATTTTCTCCGAAACCGAATGGGGTGAATTCTTTCTTAACAGCAACGTGAGTATAAACTGCTTTAAACTTGGCGTAGTCATTAAGTATACCATTATTCTTATTTTTAATTATCTTAATTACCCTATTGTTATTGTTCTTTGGTATAGCTACCTCATAAAATTAATATGGTCTTTGCAGAAAATAATATTTTAAACTATTTGTTTATAGTATAGTAACGAAATACGGAGAATAGCTGAGAATGTTATTGATCATTGATCTGTGATTGATCTGTTTACTTCAATGCATTGATACATATATGTATTTAAAAAGTTAATCTTATAATGTTAGCACACCGTCCATTAAATCGCCACCACAAGAGCTATTGTTACATCTTCAGAACTGTCTTCTGCGCCGTAATTAAATTAATCGCCTATCAAGTTTACAACGTGGTCACTATTTGCACATTCTTCTTCGATATCCTTTACGTTTTTGCACAAATTATCCTTTTTCTGCTACTAACCTATTAATATTAATTATCTAGTATATTATTTATATTAATAATTGGATAACAAGCAACAACAAAAATGAAATGTCTAATGGTTAAAAAATTAAATGTTTATTTTAGAGTTGGGCAGCGGCGGCGCAGGAGACATTCCTAACGTGGGGCCTGTTCGGCGCGTGCGTGATGCAGCTGACGTCACACCGGGACGCGCGCGCGCGCAGCAGCGGCGCGCTGCAGCGGGAGAGCGCGTGCATCGTGGCGTTCACGTTCGCGGTGCTGCTGCTGGCCGCGTTCCTGGCCAACACGTGTGTGCAGATACTGAGGAACCACGGCTTCAGCTACGTGCCGGGCAGCTTCGGTGAGTACTGTGTCACGCGTCGCATCTGACGTCACTCCGACGCTGCAGCGGGAGAGCGCGTGCATCGTGGCGTTCACGTTCGCGGTGCTGCTGCTGGCCGCGTTCCTGGCCAACACGTGTGTGCAGATACTGAGGAACCACGGCTTCAGCTACGTGCCGGGCAGCTTCGGTGAGTACTGTGTCACGCGTCGCATCTGACGTCACTCCGACGCTGCAGCGGGAGAGCGCGTGCATCGTGGCGTTCACGTTCGCGGTGCTGCTGCTGGCCGCGTTCCTGGCCAACACGTGTGTGCAGATACTGAGGAACCACGGCTTCAGCTACGTGCCGGGCAGCTTCGGTGAGTACTGTGTCACGCGTCGCATCTGACGTCACTCCGACGCTGCAGCGGGAGAGCGCGTGCATCGTGGCGTTCACGTTCGCGGTGCTGCTGCTGGCCGCGTTCCTGGCCAACACGTGTGTGCAGATACTGAGGAACCACGGCTTCAGCTACGTGCCGGGCAGCTTCGGTGAGTACTGTGTCACGCGTCGCATCTGACGTCACTCCGACGCTGCAGCGGGAGAGCGCGTGCATCGTGGCGTTCACGTTCGCGGTGCTGCTGCTGGCCGCGTTCCTGGCCAACACGTGTGTGCAGATACTGAGGAACCACGGCTTCAGCTACGTGCCGGGCAGCTTCGGTGAGTACTGTGTCACGCGTCGCATCTGACGTCACTCCGACGCTGCAGCGGGAGAGCGCGTGCATCGTGGCGTTCACGTTCGCGGTGCTGCTGCTGGCCGCGTTCCTGGCCAACACGTGTGTGCAGATACTGAGGAACCACGGCTTCAGCTACGTGCCGGGCAGCTTCGGTGAGTACTGTGTCACGCGTCGCATCTGACGTCACTCCGACGCTGCAGCGGGAGAGCGCGTGCATCGTGGCGTTCACGTTCGCGGTGCTGCTGCTGGCCGCGTTCCTGGCCAACACGTGTGTGCAGATACTGAGGAACCACGGCTTCAGCTACGTGCCGGGCAGCTTCGGTGAGTACTGTGTCACGCGTCGCATCTGACGTCACTCCGACGCTGCAGCGGGAGAGCGCGTGCATCGTGGCGTTCACGTTCGCGGTGCTGCTGCTGGCCGCGTTCCTGGCCAACACGTGTGTGCAGATACTGAGGAACCACGGCTTCAGCTACGTGCCGGGCAGCTTCGGTGAGTACTGTGTCACGCGTCGCATCTGACGTCACTCCGACGCTGCAGCGGGAGAGCGCGTGCATCGTGGCGTTCACGTTCGCGGTGCTGCTGCTGGCCGCGTTCCTGGCCAACACGTGTGTGCAGATACTGAGGAACCACGGCTTCAGCTACGTGCCGGGCAGCTTCGGTGAGTACTGTGTCACGCGTCGCATCTGACGTCACTCCGACGCTGCAGCGGGAGAGCGCGTGCATCGTGGCGTTCACGTTCGCGGTGCTGCTGCTGGCCGCGTTCCTGGCCAACACGTGTGTGCAGATACTGAGGAACCACGGCTTCAGCTACGTGCCGGGCAGCTTCGGTGAGTACTGTGTCACGCGTCGCATCTGACGTCACTCCGACGCTGCAGCGGGAGAGCGCGTGCATCGTGGCGTTCACGTTCGCGGTGCTGCTGTTGGCCGCGTTCCTGGCCAACACGTGTGTGCAGATACTGAGGAACCACGGCTTCAGCTACGTGCCGGGCAGCTTCGGTGAGTACTGTGTCACGCGTCGCTTCTGACGTCACTCCGACGCTGCAGCGGGAGAGCGCGTGCATCGTGGCGTTCACGTTCGCGGTGCTGCTGTTGGCCGCGTTCCTGGCCAACACGTGTGTGCAGATACTGAGGAACCACGGCTTCAGCTACGTGCCGGGCAGCTTCGGTGAGTACTGTGTCACGCGTCGCATCTGACGTCACTCCGACGCTGCAGCGGGAGAGCGCGTGCATCGTGGCGTTCACGTTCGCGGTGCTGCTGTTGGCCGCGTTCCTGGCCAACACGTGTGTGCAGATACTGAGGAACCACGGCTTCAGCTACGTGCCGGGCAGCTTCGGTGAGTACTGTGTCACGCGTCGCTTCTGACGTCACTCCGACGCTGCAGCGGGAGAGCGCGTGCATTGTGGCGTTCACGTTCGCGGTGCTGCTGTTGGCCGCGTTCCTGGCCAACACGTGTGTGCAGATACTGAGGAACCACGGCTTCAGCTACGTGCCGGGCAGCTTCGGTGAGTACTGTGTCACGCGTCGCATCCGACGTCACTCCGACGCTGCAGCGGGAGAGCGCGTGCATCGTGGCGTTCACGTTCGCGGTGCTGCTGCTGGCCGCGTTCCTGGCCAACACGTGTGTGCAGATACTGCGGAACCACGGCTTCAGCTACGTGCCGGGCAGCTTCGGTGAGTACTGTGTCACGCGTCGCATCTGACGTCACTCCGACGCTGCAGCGGGAGAGCGCGTGCACCGTGAGGCCTTTGTTATGGAACAGAATAATAAAGGCTTATCGCTTGAATTGTTTAGTAATGCACCGTGTAAATTTAGTCACGTATTAATGTGCGTTAGTAACACAAGAATGCACAAGGGCCTCGGCGCCTCGGATTTATCGTATTCCTCGATCAAATACTTGACGAAAATAGACTAAGTTAATAAAGTGTCGAATTGCTTTTGCAATTCTTTGAAACTTTGATATAAATATCATGGAAATTTTCACACACGGCCATCTGACTCCAAATTAGGCGCGAGCCTGTACTATGGGTGTCAGAGACTGATATACATACATATGTACATATTTTTTTAAATACATAGGTACTTAAATAGATAATATTAACATCCAGACACAGAACAAACACAAGTGTTCGTCGCAAGAATGTTTGTCCTGAGTGGGATTCGAACCCACTACCCCTGGCGTAACAGGCATAATAATATGTCGTTTACGGTTATGGTTAATTAAATATAAATATATAAAAAAAGTATTACCTACATACTTCATTAATTTAAATTATTCTTTTGCTTGTTAAGTTGTCACTAAAGACAGAAGGCTTGAAAGAAAATATGATATATAAAAATAAGTATTGAATTCTAATAAATAAGAAAGGAAATGGTTTATATAAAATAATAAACTTTAAAGTACGTTTCTATTATTTACAGACAAAGAAACGTTTTAAGTTTGTTTTATTAGCCAATCCTTTCAAAATAAAACATATAACATTATAAATATAATGTTCAACATGGAATTGAATATGAACATCACATTGTTACAGAAACAATAAAATCATCCCAATTCCTATGGCCCACGTCGGAGCCCGCCGGCGTGGTGGCAACAACGCCGGTCCGCTACATGGGCCACTACGGCAGCCTGGTGGGCGTCACGGTGTGGCGGGGCGGCGGCGCGGCGCGCTCGTTCAGCGGCTGGCAACCGCTGCAGTTGGCCACGGAGATCGTGCCGGCGACGTTGGCCGTGTTGCCGGCTAACATCGTTAGTACAATTAAATAAAATCATCCCAATTCCTATGGCCCACGTCGGAGCCCGCCGGCGTGGTGGTAACAACGCCGGTCCGCTACATGGGCCACTACGGCAGCCTGGTGGGCGTCACGGTGTGGCGGGGCGGCGGCGCGGCGCGCTCGCTCAGCGGCTGGCAACCGCTGCAGTTGGCCACGGAGATCGTGCCGGCGACGTTGGCCGTATTGCCGGCTAACATCGTTAGTACCTGTAGTATATTGACTAGTAAATAATAAATATACTCTTAGTTCTCTGTCGTCTCGTCCAAGCATTGCGCGGGCGCGCGGGGTGAGTCAGTTACAGACTGACGGGCGCGGGTGAAAGACGTAGTGCTTGCAGCGAGCCGATATAATAATTAACTACGTAAAGTGCATCAGATATACGTTCACTACATTCACATAGTTAGGAGTACACTACTGCAGTAATTACATTTTACTAGCTGACCCCGCAAACGTTGTTCCGCCATATGAAATGTCAAAGTGACGCGACGCTTCACGTCAATGAACGACGGGTAAAAATAAATATACTAAAATGGTGTTTAAAAAACATTTTCCAGTGGAGCAAATTGTGAATCTAAACCATTCTCGAATCCCCTTGAACACACGCAAAAAATTTCAACAACATCTATCCAGCCGTTTAGGAGGAGTTCACTGTCATACACACGTACACAAGAAATATATATTTTAAGATTTAAAGTGGTGACAGCCTAGTGGCTATCGAACTCGCCTCTCACTCGAGCGGTCCGGGTTCAAACAAACCCCAGCGGCACGCGACTTTTCTAAGTTATGTGCGATTTAAGAAATTAAATGTCACTTGCTGTAACGGTGAGGGACACATCGTGAGGAAACCTGCATGCCTGAGAGTTCTTCATAATGTTCTCGAAGGCATGTGTGGTCTGCCAATCCGCACTTGGCCAGCGTGGTAGACTAAGGCCTAATCCTAAGGTGTAAGTAATGGCAGGCAACACTTAGAGTAGGTTTTCGAATATCAGAATATTTAAATAACGTCTTAACTGATTATTGTATTCGGTTATGACGTACTTCTCTTCTAGACACGGACAGTAAAAGATCCTAATGCTATGTAACCATAAATGTACGAGGCAATGAATCGTACACGTGCTGTAAGTAAGACAACACCTTTGGCGTGTGGCGACCTTTCAGCGTGTGTGTGCTAATGCTTCACATATACACACACATGCTCATCATATCATTATAAGCATTTTTACTTTAATAAATTAGTGTTAAAACTGCACTCACTGGGTGTACTCATTTATCTGGGTTCGCCCATCCCCAAACTGTAGTACCCCCTACAGTTTCTTTGGTCCTTCGAGCCGGATCAGTTTTTTGGTCCTTCGAGTATTTTGGTCCCTAGACGTTTGGACCTCGGCCTAAATACAAATCATACAAGTCTCGAGGCCTGAGGATAACCAAAAAACAAAGGTTTTGGTTCCTCTACTGAAACGCTCTCGCGTCGCGTGTAAGTGCGTTTCATTCCTACTGGCTCTAGTAGTCATTTCCACAAAGGTGGAACCTTAGTGACAAACAGTCACAAAGAAGAGTGCATACAGTGAAAACCAAGTGTTCGTCACATACGTAAGGTCTTGATTTATTTTTATAATAATTATGGAAGAGTTGATCCAATACCAATCCGACATCTTAGAGGCGATTAAGCAGATCGACCGTAATTTCGGCAAGGACTCTTCAAGCCGCAAAACACGTCAGTACATAGACGAACGGCTCAATAAGTTGGATCAACTTTGGGCCAAATGTAAAAGTACTGACGATAAATTGATAGTATATCAGGATTTAAAAAATCCTTACTTTAATGAAAACCAGTTCCAAGAGATTAAGAAATACTATGAATCGGTGCGTCGCAAAATAGCAACATTTACAAGTACAGTATCAGATACGGTAGAGGAATTGTCTCTCTGCACTGTCAATCGATACACGATAACTATGAGTTAACTACTCAAGCTTTGGTCATTACGCATGTGATTAATAATTTACCTAACGTTTCATTCAGTAAGCGGTCATGGCTACACTTGCAACACATAAATCTGGCCGATCCAGAATATAACATTTCTAAACCTATAGATATATTATTAGATGCTAGTGTGTACTCTAATATTATTATGAGCGGTCTTATCAAGGGTCCTGAGATGGCACCTATCGCTCAACAAACTAAACTAGGCTGGATCCTATCGGGAAATGTAAAGACTTTTAACTGTCACGTGGTTATAAATAAAGTCTCTGACTTATCTCAGTATTGGGAATTAGAGGAGATAGGCGATCCTGCTCCCAATGCATTATCTGAGGAAGACTATTGTGAACAATTGTACAAGTCCACGACTACACGTTCAGTGGATGGTAGGTATCAGGTAGCTCTTCCCATGAAGCCAGATTTCAAACAAAATTTAGGTTTATCTAAATCAAAGGCTGTAGCTCAGTTTCGTAATATCGAAAATAAGATGTTGAGAAATAAAGAGTTTAGTGATAGTTATATTCAGTTTATGTCTGATTACGAAAGAATGGGACATATGAAGCGTGTAGTGAACAGCAGTTCAGTCTCTTGTTACCTCCCTCATCACGGAATAATGAAATCGGACTCCCTTACGAGTCAATTACGTACAGTCTTTAATGGTTCTTCTAAGACCTCTTCAGGTTATAGCCTGAATGATTTGATGGAACGTGGTCCTAACTTACAGAAGGACCTGTCTAGTCTCATCATAAGCTGGCGGCAGCATCGATATGTTGTAACGGCAGATATAGAAAAGATGTTCCGTCAAATCCTTGTCAGGGAGGAAGATCAGCATCTGCAGCGCATAGTGTGGAGAGCTTCCCCGCAGGACCCGCTAACCGATTTTCAATTAACTACTTTAATATACGGTATTAAGGCCTGCCCGTACCTAGCCATGCGAACACTAAAGCAGATCGCAGTCGACAGTGCTGACACCTTCCCACTGGCAGCCAAGGCATTGAATAGTTCATTTTACATGGACGATCTTCTAGAAGGTTGTGAGACCATAGAAGAAGCTAGAACCTTACAGTCCCAAATAATCACCGTGCTAAAGGGGGCAGGTATGAACATACGAAAGTGGTCCAGTAATACTCCTGAATTGGTCAAGGACCTAACGTCTGACCAAGTTGACACGCCACTGGACTTCAAATGCTTAGAATCAAGGAAAACGCTAGGCATAAGTTGGAATCCGCAGTCTGACTCATTTGTATTTCAAAATAAATTTGAAGATTTGCGTGATGATGAACAACTGACAAAAAGGCAGCTATTATCGTATATTTCAAAGGTCTTCGATCCGCTAGGATGGTTATCACCGCTCACCGTTAGAGCTAAATTATTGTTCCAAAAAACGTGGTCGGATGAACTCCCTTCCTGGGATGATAAGCTAACGGATAACTTACTAAATGATTGGAGGCAATTAAAATTAGATTTTCAACAATTAAATAAAATTCAAATTCCGCGATATTTGGGAAAAAAGGGATTCTTTGAAATACACGGTTTCTGTGACAGTTCTGAGCGTGCTTACGCTTGTTGCTTATACGTTGTAACTCAGGACGATAAGGGTGCGCCCACATCGAAGTTACTAACGGCAAAAACCAAATTAGCTCCTTTAAAACACAAGCAGACTTTACCGCGACTAGAACTGTGCGGTGCCCTGCTATTATCACGACTCTTGAAAAAAGTCATGGAGATCTATTGTGATAACAATATAGAAGTCCACGCATGGACAGATTCTATGGTGGTCCTCGGATGGATCCACGGAGATACCAGTAGATGGAAACAGTTCGTCTCAAATAGGGTTCAAAAAATTACTGATGTTATCCCATCATCACGTTGGCACCACGTCAAGTCAGAGCACAATGCTGCAGACTGTGCTACTCGTGGACTGACTATAGCGCAATTATCGGATCACTCTATGTGGTGGGAAGGCCCAGAGTGGCTATCACATATTGACCGAAAACTAATTTCCAATAAAACATACGATTCCCCTATTATCGACATTAGGAAGAGTGTAAACGTAGCCTTATATGACGAGAACTCACTTATAATAAAATTATTAAACGAATGCAGTTCCATGCAGCGCATAGTAACAATGGTAGGATGGTTCTCACGTTACATTAGCTGGCTACACGACAAACAAAATACGTCACGTAGTTATTTGTCGGTAAGCGAAATTACTCGTTCTTATAATTTAATTATTAAAGTCGTACAGCGTATAGAATTTCAAGACGATATTTTTAGATTGAGTAAGGGGGAACGTTTGCGACAGAATAGCAAACTGGTATGCCTTAACCCTTACATCGATGAAGACGGACTATTGAGGGTTGGTGGCCGCCTCAGCAATTCTATTTTACAGCAATCATCTAAGCACCCGATTATCGTCTCTAGTCACGGTCGTTTGACTGAACTTCTTATTCACCAGGCTCATTTGATCATGCTACACGGTGGTCTAGATGATCAATACCTCACGCCTGGACATTTTTTGGATAGGAGGAGCTCTCATATCACGTCCTCAAACTGATCCATGTCACATTAACTTATTAACTAGATGGCATATGATACAGGCTATGAATAAACAAATATGGAAGTATTGGTCATCAGATTACTTGCATCAACTGCAGAGAAGGCAAAAATGGACATCTCCTAGCAAAAATTTAGAAGTCGATGACATAGTGGTCATCAAGGACGACAATCTTCCCCCAGGGAAATGGGCGTTAGGTAGAGTGACTGCAGTGCATCCTGGTAAGGATGGCCATGTTCGCGTGGTCTCACTAAAAACCAAAAACGGGAATATTAAGAGACCTATTTTAAAGTTATCTATTTTACCTGTGAAGGAAAATATACAATCGCATGGTAATGTGATAGAACCAACTGACGTGTCTAATGAAGATGACGTCATAACTGCGAGTGCTAGTGAGCAAACCCCAAAGCGCTCAAGACGCCCTAGCCGGCTTGTTAACTTTCTGACCCTCGCATTTTTATTATTTTTGTGTATAATCCCACCTGCGCTTTCTACTTATAACGTGTCATATTTTAATAGCGATCAGAGTATTTATTTTGACAGGGTGTCAAACCTACGTCTTATTAGGGATGAGTGGAAGGTTGTGGTTTATTACAATATGACCACTTACTGGACGGGTCTCAGCAGTGTGCAGGATTACATTACGCGCTTAGATAAACAATTAAACTCATCGAACTTACCGTCTCAGTATAAAAGCATTGTTTACCAGTTGCAGCATGATGTGAACGAAATTGAACATTATAATAGTATTCTTAGGAATCAATTAGGTAGGAGACAGAAGAGAGGTTTTATTAACGGAGTAGGATATTTAGCGAATAGCTTATTTGGTGTGCTAGATGAAAGGTTTGCAAGGAAGTATGAAAAGGATATTGAAAGGATACTGCTAAACGAAAATCATCTGCAACTTTTACTAAAAAACCAGACATCAGTCATCGAAGGTCAATATAATGTAATGCGTAGGAATGAAAACATCATGAACAAGCAGTTCGGTATTTTAGATAATCACCTTCGTCAAATGGCTATACATAGCGTAGAGTATAAGAACGAACTTATTATCTTGTCCTCATCATTTAGTGCCAATATCATAATTTCTAGCCTTAGACGTATACAAGAAAACATACTCAGTACGGTTACTGATATAACACAGGGGCATATGAACCCGCATTTTTTGCCGCCCGAGCAGTTAGCAGGCCAGGTAAATGTGATCTCTAGTCACTTGCAAGGAGACCTAACTTTACCGGTAGACAAGGGAAGTGTTGGAGATCTTTACAAACTTATGAGAGTAAACGCAAGGGTTGGCAACCAGTTTTTAATAATAGAAGTTAAAATTCCATTAGTGAGTAAAGAATCGTTACAATTAGATAAACTGTTGAGCTTACCTCATCATACCTATTATATCGAACCCGTATTTCCCTATATTGCCTTTAATTTGAAAAAGAACTTACTCGCTTTGTTAACGGAAACTGACATACAGACGTGTATGCATATATCTGTTGATGACTTACTTTGCGTAATCGATAAGCCTGTTTATGAATTGCGAATCCCGAAGTCTATCTGTAATATTAAAATAAATAACAAAACGCTGTGCACTAAGAGGTTGTCGGCTTGTGGAGAATGCTGGATCAGGTTGCAGGCTAGCAACAGATGGTTGTTCTCATGTTGTGAGAAATGCATAGTGCGCCTTTTCTGCCCGGAAGGTATAAAACAAACCTTATTGTCTGGCAATGGAATACTAGATATCGGTCAAGGCTGTACATTGAAAAGCAATGATCTATCTATTTATGGTCATAACTATAACCTCCATAGCAACGTCAACGTGCAGGATGTAGTACAAATCGACCCAGAGATTTCTATCCTCAACAAAATTATGAATTCATCCTTGGATACGCATTATACTGCTGAGGACCACGAGGAAATTTGGAGCCGATTGAGAACTCAGATAGACAATGTTCGCCAGGAGGCGAGTACCACGATGAGCAGTCATGATCTGCATCAATATGGTGTACTGTATACGATACTGTCAGCTATTATATTGGCGGGAGCAGCTTACTCAATCTTGAGATGGTACAAGAACAGACAGAGGCTTAACCTACCTACACAAGGAGCTAGCAGCTCGGTGGCGTTCCGGGCCTCCCCAAGGGTAGACCAAGTCGACGTGACGGACACAATTTCAAATTATAGTGGAGTACAGAAAGTGCATAAAATGTTAGGAAAATCGGTCTCGAGCATAGACAAATGCACCTCTACTACGCCGATACCTATTCAGAGATCAATTAAACTTGTGGTCCCCCATAATAGTGATAGTGAGTGATAGTGTTACGTGTTGTTTTAGTGGTACCTATAATCTTTATCTGAACAGGACAGTCTCTAATTTTAAGATTACATTGTTATCACCTTGTAATCACGTAAAATCATTTTATAACATTTAATATAAGTTCATTTTCTTTTATATCAATACTGTGCGAATGCAAGTGCATACACGCTGAGTTTGAATTATCAAATCGTTTTCCATTCTGTAACCTTTCCCTTTTGAGTGGGCAAGATGTACGAGGCAATGAATCGTACACGTGCTGTAAGTAAGACAACACCTTTGGCGTGTGGCGACCTTTCAGCGTGTGTGTGCTAATGCTTCACATATACACACACATGCTCATCATATCATTATAAGCATTTTTACTTTAATAAATTAGTGTTAAAACTGCACTCACTGGGTGTACTCATTTATCTGGGTTCGCCCATCCCCAAACTGTAGTACCCCCTACAATAAAATATTGTAAATGTGTAATAAATGTGTAATAGTGTAGTGTTTCTAATATATTAACATGAAGTGGGTGTTTTTAAATAGTCCCTCTCCTCCAGAGTCCAGTCCCCTCAAATAGAACCGTCCAATATAATGCAGCTATTATTTTTGGCAATATAACCCACTACAAGAGCAATATTTGTTTGTTTGTCTCCAGCTATCGCCGGCGTGGGCGGTGATATTCTTCTTCATCCTCATAATGTTCGGCATCGCGCAGCAGCTGGCCATATGGCACTGCGTCATCGCCGGCGTCATGGCGATCAACTGCAGCGCGCTGCGCGTCTGGGAGACCACCATCACCTTCCTCAGCTGCGTGTTCGGGCTGGCCATGGGCCTGCTACTGTCTACTGATGTGAGTGTATTACTAATAATGTTTTAGTACTAATTAATTAAGCTTCTACGTTGAGAAGAGACTGGCTTCTAGTACTCAGCTCACGCTTCACTAGAAGTCAGGGCTCACTCTTATGTAACTTTTCCTTTATAATATATGCTTAATATTTAAGTTAATTAAGTACATATGTAAATTCTAGAGGTCCCAATAAAACATTCTTATTCTTATTCTTACTGGACACGGGGAAATACGGAGCGTAATGTTCTAAGCATCGCGCTAAGCTACTTTGAGTAAGCTAATGAGACAGACAGCAAAGAACCAGGTTTTAAGACGCTGTGCGTCTGGGAGACCACCATCACCTTCCTCAGCTGCGTGTTCGGGCTGGCCATGGGCCTGCTGCTGTCTACTGATGTGAGTGTTATTGTTAAAATGATTTCACTGGACACGGGGAAATACGGAGCGTAATGTTCTAAGCATCGTGCTAAGCTACTTTGAGTAAGCTAATGAGACAGACGGTAAAGAACCAGCTAGGTTTTAAGACGCAGTAGGTCTGGGAGACCACCATCACCTTCCTCAGCTGCGTGTTCGGCCTGGCCATGGGCCTGCTGCTGTCTACTGATGTGAGTGTATTACTAATAATGTTTTAGTACTAATTAATTAAGCTTCTACGATGGAAAGAGACTGGCTTCTAGTACTCAGCTCACGCTTCACTAGAAGTCAGGGCTCACTCTTATGTAACTTTTCCTTTATAGTAATATATGCTTAATATTTAAGTTAATTAAGTACATTTGTAAATTCTAGAGGTCCCAATAAAACATTCTTATTCTTATTCTTACTGGACACGGGGAAATACGGAGCGTAATGTTCTAAGCATCGCGCTAAGCTACTTTGAGTAAGCTAATGAGACAGACAGCAAAGAACCAGGTTTTAAGACGCTGTAGGTCTGCGAGACCACCATCACCTTCCTCAGCTGCGTGTTCGGGCTGGCCATGGGCCTGCTGCTGTCTACTGACGTGAGTGTCATCGTAATAATGTTTTCACTGGACACGGAGAAATACGGGACGTAATGTCACAAATTAGATATTAGGAACAGAGATTAAGCTTCTTATGAACGTGCAAATCGGTTGCACTCCTACAAGCACGCGGGACATCTGTGCGTGGCCACTGGCCGCTTGTCGCGTACGCGGCGAGACTGGAAGAAACCGGTTGACGCTGTCACATCAAGTTGACTATCTCAGGGTAATCGCTACGCACATTGTTGGTTTTGTTAGTTGCAAGTTTGAATATCTAATATAAAAACGTGGTATTAATAATAATGGTTGTATATTGTACTGTGTGTATGAATAATGCTAGAAAAAATAAAAATATATCATACTTTAACTATCCCAAGGAGTGCAATAGGTAAGTAAATATTGAATTGTTACTTTTTCAAGTAAGTACCTTTATTTTACTGTATGATCCTTTTTTTAATAAGAAATGGGTACTACACGGTGTGATTTTACCTTCTTATTATTATTACAAGATTTTAATAAACATTTGTTGGTGTGTTGTGTTGGTTTGTGGGTGGGTTGGTACGTACTATGTGTTGTAAGTTTAAGTATTGCAAGTGAGATTTGAACCACATCCAGATGTCTTATTGAACTGAAATTTTTATTCCTGCGTAACTTCGGTGACAGTACAATAATATGATAGATTATAACCTGACGCTGCAGCTAGGACTTGATATGCCATGTGAGTGTTTCCCGATACATTACTTGAAAAAACTATGTATTAGATTTAGAATTTGCCATACCATAAAAAGAAATAATAAAATATTAAAAAATAAAAATTATAAAAATAAAATTATTAGAGTAAGAAATTTGTAAAGTATGTTATTTTCTATTTTCTATTCTGTATTAGTTCTTATTGTAGTATTCTTTTTATATTCTGAATAATAAAACTATTTAACAAATGATTTCTTTAATTTGTCTTAACCTGTTGTGACAACCCTACCAAAATAGGTAACAATTTTGCACGTTCTTAAGAAGCTTAGCCTCTGTTCCTAATATCTACTTTGTGGTAATGTTCTAAGCATCGCGCTAAGCTACTTTGAGTAAGCTAATGAGACAGACGGCAAAGAACCAGGTTTTAAGACGCTGTAGTTCTGGGGAGCCTACCATTGGGCTATGGGCATGTAGCGTCCATAGCACAATGGCTCGCGTCGATTCAATGTGATCGAAAGAGATAAGCAACGACGGGCGCGGTCGGTTTGTGGATGGGTGACCACTAGTGCCAAAATTTCATGGACGCTACCGTGCTTCGGAAGGCACGTTTAAGCATCGGTCCCGGTTGCTTTCAATGGTGGAAACAGTCGTTAAGCCTTGTCGAAGACCTTAGGGTGGCTTGAGAACATTCGACACTGGGTTGGCCACTAACCCCTCCACCAATCCGCATTGGAGCAGCGTGGTAGAGTATGCTCTAGACCTCCCGCAGCAGTTGTCTGTGGGGGAGACCCGTGCCCAGCAGTGGGACGTCTATGGGTCGCAGCGAGGTCTGGGAGACCACCATAAACTTCCTCTGGCTTTTTTAATTAGGTGCATGTGTTTTATTCTTAATAAAACTTTTATTTAACGAAAAACAAAAACAGCATTCGGTAAAAATATGAAATGCGATTGTTTCAGGCGGGAATCCGGATAGTCCACTTCATAGACTACGTGTGGGTGGGTTCGTGGTGGGTGTGCGCCGCGCAAGTCGCCACCGCTGTCGGCGTGTTCGCGGTGCGCGGGCGGCCGTACTCGCCGGACGCGCTGGTGCGCGCGCTGTACGCCGCGCGCCGCCCCGCCTCCGCGGCGCTCGCGGCGCTGCTCAGCTTCACCTGGACCGTGGTGGTGCCCGTCATGCTGTGTGTGAGTGTTCCGTACGTGGTGGGTGTGCGCCGCGCAAGTAGCGACCGCGATCGGCGTGTTCGCGGTGCGCGGGCGGCCGTACTCGCCGGACGCGCTGGTGCGCGCGCTGTACGCCGCGCGCCGCCCCGCCTCCGCGGCGCTCGCGGCGCTGCTCAGCTTCACCTGGACCGTGGTGGTGCCCGTCATGCTGTGTGTGAGTGTTCCGTACGTGGTGGGTGTGCGCCGCGCAAGTAGCGACCGCGATCGGCGTGTTCGCGGTGCGCGGGCGGCCGTACTCGCCGGACGCGCTGGTGCGCGCGCTGTACGCCGCGCGCCGCCCCGCCTCCGCGGCGCTCGCGGCGCTGCTCAGCTTCACCTGGACCGTGGTGGTGCCCGTCATGCTGTGTGTGAGTGTTCCGTACGTGGTGGGTGTGCGCCGCGCAAGTAGCGACCGCGATCGGCGTGTTCGCGGTGCGCGGGCGGCCGTACTCGCCGGACGCGCTGGTGCGCGCGCTGTACGCCGCGCGCCGCCCCGCCTCCGCGGCGCTCGCGGCGCTGCTCAGCTTCACCTGGACCGTGGTGGTGCCCGTCATGCTGTGTGTGAGTGTTCCGTATGAGGCTGGCGAACGAGCACGCAGCTCTAGACGTTAGTTTGTGGTCCGCTTGGCGCGTGTTATGTATAACCGCGCCGACAATGGGCCGCATCCTCATCTAAGGGGGATAGCGCCGCTGCACGCGCGCCCCCCTGAAGGCCGACCGCTCCCCAGAGAGCTGTTGGACCTTCTTCCCCCCGACCATCAGGGGGGAAACAGTGACTAACAGCGGGGATGTCACCGACGGGGTTCACCCCTGGAGCAATTGCCCGGATAGAAGGACCATCCTTACATCCGAATTCCCTCACGCAGGAGCGCTCACAGCGCCGCGGAAGAGGAGGAAAGGTTTCGTTAGCTCTAGACGCTATCGCCCATGGCATCTGGAATGGAAATTACAATTTTCTAATCGCTCGCTGCGACCCATAGACGTCCCACTGCTGGGCACGGGTCTCCCCCACAGACACTTCTGCGGGAGGTCTAGAGCATACTCCACCACGCTGCTCCAATGCGGATTGGTGGAGGGGTTAGTGGCCAACCCAGTGTCGAATGTTCTTAAGCCACCCGAAGGTCTTCGATAAGGCTTAACGACTGTTTCCACCATTGAAAACAACCGGGACCGACGGCTTTACGTGCCCTCCGAAGCACGGTAGCGCCCATGAAATTTTTGCCACTAGCGGTCACCCATCCACAAACCGACCGCGCCCGTCGTTGCTTAACACTTTCGATCACATTGAATCGAGGCAAGCCATTGGGCTATGGACGCTACGAATTTTCTAATAATGTACTAGAAATACTCGTGAGTTCTATGATAGCTAGCAAAAAGCTACAAAAGTACTGGAAACACACCTGTGACTTCTGTTATAGCTACAAAAGAAATATGTACATTACAGGAAGCATTTATCTAGTGTAGTGTTTTTCTTCTCAAAATATTTTCTTAGCGCGATACTAAGTTTGTTTCATGTTTCGTTTCAGGCAATATGTGTGATGGATTTTCGGGTCGGTCAGCAGCGGCAACTCTATAGCTGGAGGAAACCCGTCGGGTATGGAAATGTTACTCTAGTACCTATTAGTAAAGCTAAGCTCACCCATAGGCTTCCCATTGTTGGGCACTGGTAACTCCCTCAGCCATAGCTGAGGTGTAGAGCAAACTCCACCACGCTGCCATGGGGTTTGGTAGACGGGTTAGTGGCTAGCACAGTGTCGAATGTTCTCAAGCCATCCAAAGGACTTCGCCAAGGATTCACACCTTGTTCGATCGTTCTAGCCATAGGGCTATGAGCGCCTCAATTCGATGTTGGTGAACTGCTCTAATTTGTCCCCCTGTATGAGAGCTGCGGATTCTGACTTCTGATAATAATTAATAATAAATATCTTGGACATTCCAACACACGGCCATCTGACCCCAAAGTAGGCGCGAACCTGTGATATGGGTGTCAGGAACTGATATACAGACATAGATATTTTTAAATTATGTACATACTTAAATAGATAATATTAACATCCAGACACAGAACGAATACAAGTGTTCGTCACACGAATATTTGTCCTGAGTGGGATTCGAACCCACGACCCCTGGCGCAACAGACAGGGTCACGACTGCGCCAACGGGCCTTTTATTTTTTTATGGATACAGGATAGCAAACGAGCTTGCAGCACCACCCATCCGCTGCCACCCATGACAACTGTGACTGACTTTGAACAAGACTCAATTAGATTAGAGACAGTTAGTACTTGTTAGTAGTAGTCTCGTTCTAAGTCAGTCACAGATGTGTTGCTACCCTTGAGGACTAAGATGGTCGCCTCTAAAGAAGTGTAACCGGAATCCACACCTTTCCAACCGGACCACAATTGCTTTAAAAACAATTATTACACGGCAGAAATGGTACTAGGTACCGTGGCGGGCGGTGGTACTGCCCCGGGCGAATTCTATATGGAACCAATTAGCTTTCATATAAAACCTATTTGGTTCCCTATAGGCTCTACCACCTACAAAACCTGGGCCTGTTTGCAAAGGCGAATTGAGTATAGTAATGAACTTTGTGTGTTTTGTTGCAGATACTTCCCAGTGTGGGCGCGTCAGGTGGGCGTGTTCATGCAACAGGGCACCTTGCTCGTGATCCCCATAGCCGCCTTCGTCCAGACATGGCGGTACATGAGTAAGGGGCCTCCGGATATCTTGGAGGTAAGCTTCCCTTTATGTATCGCTGGACCGTCATCGCATCTGCGATCAAATTTCAGTTCCGCCCGTTTTTTTAACTATCATTTTCAAATTTCCATTAACAGTAACAACAATTCATAGGTTTAAAGATTCATCACTAATTTAATCTTGATTCATACTCAACTCATTAATTTAATCCTGAACTTGCCAAAAACAAATATACATCATTCGTTATGGAACATCTACAGAGCGGAATAATTAACAGGTCATGGAATAAAAGAAAGCGCTTTAAATGTTGAAGGTTATTAAATGTAAATGAGAGGAAGCATTACTTTACTTTCAGATATAAATAGTTACATTCAAACAAGTTCAACCAACATCCATACCCACACAAACGAATTGATGCATATTGTTACGAAGGCACAGGGAAGCTAGCGCCATCTAGCGCCGATTGGTGTAACCACTCAGTGAACGCACAGACAACGTGATATCCCGACTCGATACTAGATGGCGTTAGTGGATCTGTATTCTCGCGTGTTCGGGAACACGCGGTATCTTTCCGGAATCTTCTAGTACTCGCGACGGCACGTATAAATAGTCGCAGAGGGCCGCGAGTTCAGTTCAGTTCGAGCTTTCGAGGCGACTTCGAAGTGAAAACAAGTGATACCGGAGTGAAACAAGTGAAACCTACGACTTGGCTTACGACCTAGGACATCGTTAGTGCTTTGTGTTTGGACCTAGTGCATTGTGTTGGACCTAGTGTTTAGTGTTTGACCTAGTGCTTTGTGTTAGTGCTAGTGAATAAAGTCTTCATTGAGTCAGCAGGTCTTTCTCTCCAAATCCTTCGAACCCTAACACGTAACAACTGGTGTCGGAAGTGAGATTTGGAGATGCCATTGACTCCGAGAGAGGACTTACAGGAGGGCGTCAGGACAAGGGCACAACGAGCTGCTGAGGCCACAACTGAGGACCAAGCTCCGCCCACTGTGGGGCAAGCCCCGCCAACTGGCCCCGCCCACCTTGCCACGCCTACCAGACAGGCCACGCCCACCAGACAAGCCACGCCCACCAGACAAGCCACGCCCACCAGCGGCACCGTAGCTTCTACAGCCCGTCAAGTGGAGAGCCACTCGTTGAAGAGTCAATTAGGATGTTTAATTGAATTAATGGAGCTGCAAAGGGCTGAAATTCGGGAAATGAAGGAATCACACGAACGCAGGCTCGGCGATTTGCAAGAGTCACAAGAACGCAAGCTCAGCGCTTTGCAAGAGTCACAAGAACGCAAGCTCGAGTCACAAGAAAATAAGCTGACTACGATTCAAGAGCAACAAAAAGACCTCCAAGAAAAAGTGCTTGGGGCTATAAATGATGTTAGTGACACGGTGATTAAGCTTCGAAAAGATGTCGACGTAGTGGAGGAACGAATCACCGGGTTGGGATTGGATGTCGAAAATGTGAAAACCGGCCTCACTGAACTACAGAAGAAAGTAGTGCGCCTTGAAACCACGGGAGTTGCGATGTCTAGTGGAACTACTGTAGTGGCGCAAGGACCAAGAGTGAAAGTGCCACCATACGACGGCACTACTTCGTGGAACGCTTATCGTCAGCAATTCCAGACTGTCGCTACTGCCAACGGATGGACGGAAGAACAATGCCTGACAGCTCTCACTGTTGCGCTCAGAGGGCAAGCTCTGTCGGTCCTGGAAGCACATACAGGAAATGGGTTCCAAGACCTGATGGAGGCACTTGAATCCAGGTACGGGGAGCGACACCTGGAGCACGTGTTCCGTGCCCAACTGCGTGACAGAGTCCAACGCTCAGGAGAAGGACTACAACAATGGGCGTTGGAAATTGAAAAACTAGTCAGGAAGGCACACCCAGGAGCCGACACCAAGATGGTGGACACGAATATTGTTCAAGCATTTGTCGACGGAATAAAAGACCTGGAGGTCAGAGCTGCAGTGAGGCTTCGTCACCATACGTCGCTAAAGGAAGCATTGGCGCATGCCTTGGAGGTCGAGGCGGTTCGCCATGATATACGGCAGACCCATAAGATCCGCGAAGTCTCTGAGGAAGTCAAAGAGGTTAAGGCTCCTACAAAGAAAGCTTTTGGAGCCATGTGCTACAAGTGTGGCGAGAGGGGCCATCTTCAGCTCAACTGCCCGCAGAAGGAGACCCAGATGGCATGGAAGAAAAAGATCGAGGAACAAATAGAGGAGCTGAAGAAGCAAGGGGTTTCGTCCCCTGCCCGGGATCAGGGAAACGAATAAAAGCCAGGACTAAGGGGCGAGTGCTGGCTGACGCGGAGGAAGCCCCGATGACTGTTATCTCCCAGGCATGCAGCGGGAATAGTCTTGTGATTCAGGGGACTATTAACGGGACGGATTGCAAAATGACTCTAGACACAGGAGCCTCTAGAACAATAGTGAACCCAAATCTGGTAAAAGCCGCAAGGGGACACAAGAGGAGAATTAACTGTCGGCTTCTTACTGCCTCCGGTCAGCCAATACCCGTCCTGGGAGAAATGTCAGTTACGATGTATGTAGGGGGGTCCTCGTACTCTCATAACGTTATCGTGGCTGAGATTATGGATGATTGCATCCTGGGTTTGGATTTCATGAAGAAACACAACTGCAGAATTAATGTCGCTGAGGGAGTTTTCAAGTGCGGTGAAGAAGAAATCTTCATTCTTGGAGGCACCTGCGGGAAGGTCGCATGTGTAAAGAAAATCACTATACCTGGACGAGCGGAAGCTCGGGTGCTGGTGAAACTGCCGCCAGCTGGAAAGAAAAAGTCAAACAGATGCGTGTTGATCGAAGACACACCTACCAAGACATCTGCGCAAAAACTGATGACGGCGAGAACCCTTGTTAGTGGAAGCAGTAACGCTGTGGTCAAGGTTTTGAACCTTAGTGATCGCGAGATCTGCTTGAACGAAGGTGACGTCATTGGAAAGTGCGAGGAAGTTGTCTGGATGAAAAAGTGTAATTCGATGACAAGCGCAGACTCAGCAAACAGCAACAATTATGGACTAGTGACTGAGCTACTCGATGACTGCAAGAGTAATCTGACTTATTCGCAGAGCATGAAAGCTAAGAAGTTTTTACAGCGCTACGCGAATATCTTCTCCAGTCAAGAAGGGGACCTTGGAAGAACGTCGATGGTTCAGCACAGGATAGATACCGGAAGCGAGAGACCAATTCGTCAACGAGCAAGACGGATACCAATTGCAAAGGAAAAAGAAGTTGAAGGCCTTTTGGAGGACATGAGAAGGAATAAGATTATTGAATCGTCTGCAAGTCCGTGGTGCTCACCTGTTGTATTAGTGAAGAAGAAAGATGGTAGCACGAGATTTTGTGTGGACTATAGGCGTCTCAATGATGTCACTAAGAAGGACAGTTACCCGTTACCTCGAATCGACGACACTTTGGATACCTTGAGTGGCATGAAATGGTTCTCGACCCTAGACCTGAAATCTGGATACTGGCAGGTGGAAATTCATCCAAAAGACAAGGAGAAGACAGCTTTCTCGACCGGTAAAGGTTTATGGCAATTTAACGTCATGCCCTTCGGATTGTGCAACGCACCTGCCACATTTGAGCGACTCATGGAGTGTGTACTGGCAGGCTTAGTTGGAGAGGCCTGCTTAGTCTACTTAGATGACGTCATCATTGTCGGCCGTGACTTCGAGGACCATTTGCGAAACTTGGAGCGAGTTTTCGCCAAAATAGAGGGAGCCAAATTAAAGTTGAACCCGAAAAAGTGTCGTTTATTCAGGAGTAAGGTCAATTATCTCGGCCATGTTATCTCCAGTGATGGAATCCAGACGGACCCGGAGAAACTGGAAGCAGTTCAAAAATGGCCTACCCCTAAGGACAAAACCGAAGTGCGGGCATTCCTCGGCCTATGCTCATACTACAGGCGTTTTGTTCAGGGATTCTCAGAGATAGCCAAGCCATTACATCGGCTGACAGAAGATAAACGACAATTTAGTTGGGATGAGACTTGTGAAGATTCTTTTCAGAAACTGAAGAAACATCTGTGTGAAACACCAATACTGGGGTATCCACAACCTGAAGGACGGTTTATAGTCGACACAGATGCAAGCAACACGGCCATTGGAGGGGTGTTATCTCAGAAACAGGGTGAAAGAGAAGTTGTTATTGCCTATTTCAGTAAATCTTTATCCAGGCCAGAGAGAAATTACTGTGTGACAAGAAGAGAACTCTTGGCTGTTGTAAAGACGCTACAACACTTCAATAAATATCTCATCGGCAGACCGTTTTTACTGCGAACTGATCACGCAGCCTTGAAGTGGCTACTGCAATTCAAGAACCCAGAAGGTCAAGTAGCTCGATGGATTGAACAGCTCCAGGAGTATGACTTCGAGACGGAACACCGCAGCGGAAAGACGCATGGGAATGCCGACGCACTCTCACGAAGGCCGTGTTCAGAAGACTGCAAACATTGTGTTAAGCAGGAATCTCATGAAGTAACATTAAAATTAACGAGAACAAGTCCTTTGGGTCTCTGGGAGAATGATCCTATGAGGGAGGCTCAAGAAAGAGATGACGACCTTCGGCACATCATCACATGGAAGAAACGGGGTGACGTAAAACCAATCTGGAGCGAGGTTGCACCCACTGGCGCTGTCACTAAAGCGTACTGGGCGCAATGGGACAGTCTGATACTGCAAAACGGAATACTCTACCGGAAATGGGAGAAGACTAACGGCAGAGAGTTTCATCTTCAGATCATTGTCCCAAGAACGAGAGTACCAGATGTGCTCCGTGAAATACATGATGGCGTATCAGGAGGTCATCTAGGTGTCAAGAGGACGTTAACAAAAGTGCGAGAACGATTCTACTGGTTGCATTGTCGAGATGATGTACAGGATTGGTGCCGCAAATGTACTACCTGCGCTGCTGTAAAAGGACCACAGACCAGGAGCCGTGGGAACCTGCGGTTGTATAACGTCGGTGCACCGTGGGAACGAATAGCAGTTGACGTAGCTGGGCCATTTCCTGTAACGGAATCGGGAAACAAGTATTTTATGGTCGTCATGGACTACTTCACCAAATGGCCCGAAGTGTTCGCCATACCAAACCAAGAAGCTACAACAGTCGCTTCTAAGTTAGTCGAAGAAGTGGTATGTCGCTTTGGTGTGCCTCTAGAAATCCATTCTGATCAGGGCAGGAACTTCGAATCGCAAGTATTCCAGGAAGTGTGCAAAATTTTGGGCATTCATAAGACGAGGACCACCGCGTACCATCCACAGTCTGATGGAATGGTTGAGAGGTTTAACCAGACTCTGGAGAGGCATTTGGCGAAAGTGGTAGACGACAAACAAAAGGATTGGGACAAGTATATACCACTCTTCCTTCTGTCGTATCGAACCGCCGAGCATGAGAGCATAAAAGCTACCCCGGCGTATGTCAATTACGGTAGAGAACTACGAATACCAGTAGATCTATTGACAGGAGGGTCACCGGAGGGACCAGAGACCGTACAAGACTATGTCTGCAATTTAAGGGAAAAAATGCGCTATATACACGCCTTGGTACGGGAAAATGGGTTACGGTCAAGTGAGGGCATGAAAACCAGATACGACCGGAAATCGAACACGAGCGGCTTCGAGGAAGGGTCACTGGTGTGGCTGCATAACCCAACTCGCCGGAAAGGAAAATCTCCAAAGTTGCAGACCAAGTGGGACGGTCCATACAAAGTGGTTACCCGACTGAATGATGTGACTTATAGGATTCAAAAGCAACCAAGAGGGGCATTCAAAGTGGTACACATAGACCGTCTGGCGCGTTACCATGGCAGTAACAACGATGCTCGGGACGAGCATCGCTAAGAGGGGAGTGGTGTTACGAAGGCACAGGGAAGCTAGCGCCATCTAGCGCCGATTGGTGTAACCACTCAGTGAACGCACAGACAACGTGATATCCCGACTCGATTACTAGATGGCGTTAGTGGATCTGTATTCTCGCGTGTTCGGGAACACGCGGTATCTTTCCGGAATCTTCTAGTACTCGCGACGGCACGTATAAATAGTCGCAGAGGGCCGCGAGTTCAGTTCAGTTCGAGCTTTCGAGGCGACTTCGAAGTGAAAACAAGTGATACCGGAGTGAAACAAGTGAAACCTACGACTTGGCTTACGACCTAGGACATCGTTAGTGCTTTGTGTTTGGACCTAGTGCATTGTGTTGGACCTAGTGTTTAGTGTTTGACCTAGTGCTTTGTGTTAGTGCTAGTGAATAAAGTCTTCATTGAGTCAGCAGGTCTTTCTCTCCAAATCCTTCGAACCCTAACACGTAACAATATCAATCTTTTCTGATTTTTTTATTTGGTCCGAATCTCGGCAAAGTTTGTTCTGCTGTGTCGAAGAATGTTCCGAGAATTATTTGAATTCTCATTTTTATAACTTACATAATGTTTTTACGTCTGTAAAATCTGATATCGTTAATATTTAATGTAGGTACTTCCTCCATGTCCCATTTATTTATTTTTACCTGGTGTATCACACCACATTTACAATATATATTCCAATTCAGTGAAAACTTACATACATAACATAACAAATATATACAAATCAATGTGATTTTACGCTGCAAGGGATTTGATGTATCGCAAGACTGTATGGACGACCCGGTGAGATGTTTGACACATACTGTAGTACATTACGTGTTATATGGTATTCGATGTAAATTGTGGACGTCGATGTCATTAATTACTATGCTTTATACATTACGCATTTTTTTGTTGTATCACACTTTGCTGACTCATAAAAATGCTGCAAATATTTACAGACGATATTTGCGTACAGTTCGATAGCAATATTTAAATGGTATTATCACAATCAGATTTTTATTATTTATTTATTCATAGTTTTTAATTGTTCATACCATGTGCAACATAGATAAGTAGCAAATACTTCAAAAACTAGCCAAAACACTATTCATCTATACACGCTATACCAAATACAGACAAGCTTATAAATTATACATTTACTGTTTAGTTTCCTAGAACTATTTTAGTCCAGTGTTAGACATAATCACACAGTTGTCATGGGCGGCAGCGGATGGATGGTGCTGCAAGCTCGTTTGCTATCTTATATCCAAAAAATGAAAAGACTGAAACACTAACTACTATATCTTTTCTATAAAACTAATATGGTCGTAACAGTTCAGTTTTACAATAATTATGCCTAAATGATTATAATTTTTTTAGACTTCACTCTCATAACATCGATGTTTTAAAAATCTAAAATTTTATTTGTTATATCATTTATGGCCGTATCATCATCGTTCCACGAAAGTCTGGAATAAAATGGTTCTCTATTATGTGGAATTCTTAGTTATGTTAGAAGGCATCGTACAATGTTTTTCATGTTTTTCAATGTTTGTGAGGCCCATAATGTTAAAATGAAGCGGAAATCCAGCATGACCCTTTAATGTTATCGTTGTTGTGTACGTATATCCTGTTCTACATTAGTGTTGTGTATGATGTGTGTTAAAAACTAAGTTGCATAATATTTTTTAATGTCGTAAAAGGAGTTATCCGTGATTTTCACCCTCTAAAGACCCCCCCAGTGACCTTTTTCGGTGCATTGGGTGGGTTCCGTGATCTGTATAAAAACAAACCGGTGCCATCAACTGCTGTTTCCATGACAGTCTCCTTACAGATTCGGTTTATAGCAAACGTTAGCGTCACAATGCTACCGCGATCGTAAAACGTGCGTATAAAAAATACTGAATGTTAAGGGCCCCATACACGGTACAATTTATCTGTACGATCCGTCGTTTCAGACCGATCGGACAGACGAATTGTATGTGTATGTCAAGATCGTTAACGATTTACTTAATTTTTTGTGACGATCGATCGTTTACGATTTCCGTCAGATCGATCGGACAGGTCCATCGTACCGTGTATGGGGCCCTTAACGGATGTCGATTGCTAACATGTGTAGTGTAATGACAACCCTAATCAATTGTATTTGAATATTATTTGATGATGTTTTGAGATGAGTAATAAACTTGATTTCAATCAAGCCGGACGTTTCATTCGAACCCTCTACACGCCACACATGGCGACCCTGCCTAGCAACAGGGATCATCTTCGCGCGCCGCTTGAGTGAAATCCGAAACGTACCGAACGCGTAGGTGGGCTAAGATCGACCGATTTAAGTGTTCCAATTTCAATTTCCAGCGCGTGCAAAACCTGTACCGTCCGCGGATGGGCGTGGCCAGCGAGAGCGCGCCCCCGCGGCCCGCGCCCCCCGCGCCGCCCGCGCCCGCGCCCGCGCCCGACCCCCCGCCCAAGTACACGCCGCCCCCCTCCTACTCCACCGCCACGGGCGCGCGCCTGCTCAACACGCTGCGCCGGAGCTTCAGGACCTTGAGGAGGTGAGGGGCCTTGCGTTTCTGTTAAACCTGTACCGTCCGCGGATGGGCGTGGCCAGCGAGAGCGCGCCCCCGCCCCCCGCGCCCCCCGCGCCGCCCGCGCCCGCGCCCGCGCCCGACCCCCCGCCCAAGTACACCCCGCCGCCCTCCTACTCCACCGCCACGGGCGCGCGCCTGCTCAACACGCTGCGCCGGAGCTTCAGGACCTTGAGGAGGTGAGGGGCCTTGCGTTTCTGTTAAACCTGTACCGTCCGCGGATGGGCGTGGCCAGCGAGAGCGCGCCCCCGCCCCCCGCGCCCCCCGCGCCGCCCGCGCCCGCGCCCGCGCCCGACCCCCCGCCCAAGTACACCCCGCCGCCCTCCTACTCCACCGCCACGGGCGCGCGCCTGCTCAACACGCTGCGCCGGAGCTTCAGGACCTTGAGGAGGTGAGGGGCCTTGCGTTTCTATTAAATTTACTTTTGAAGTTATACTTCTTTTGGCGCGTTAGGGAAAAATGATGAGAGTAAATTTTACGATGCGCGCGCACACCGTCACAAAAAACCGACACCCTGAAGTTAGCTATAGTCAACATTGTCAAAAAATGGTTTGACAGTTTCAATTGTCAAAGTCTGCTAGTCAGGTGCTGCCAATTAGTAGAAATATTTTTTTTGTGATATTTGAATAAACTTTATTTAACTAGATAATTTATTTTTAATTAATACCTTTTTTCTATTGTTAGTGTCGTTTTTTCTACAAACGTAGAATAAGGCGAAAGATAAAATTATTGAAAAGATTTTATCTTGTTACGCCAAAGAAGTATAACTTTTAACGCGTGTACATAAGTACACACACTTTTTTTTTTATGGATACAAGATAGCAAACGAGCTTGCAGCACCACCCATCCGCTGCCGCCCATGACAACTGTGCCTGACTTTGAACAAGACTCAATTAGGGACTGGGATGGTTAGTCCAATTAGTTAGGAAAGTTAATTAGAATTACTATGAATAATTGTAAAATAAATAAATATTCGATCACATTGTAATTATTAAAAGCTATTGGACGCCAGCAGCTTCGCTCGCATGGACTATAATTAGATATACAATAGTTTCGTTTACACCTAGTGATATTATATAGCCTATGTCACTCAGTGAAGATGCAGCTTTCTAATGGTGAAAGAATTTTTGAAATCGGTCCAGTAGTTTCTTTTTTCCGTATGAAAGGTTTGTCGATCTAGTTCTGCGTTCAGACTAGAGAGTAATAGGGTAAACAGTATAATGATTGGCACTGTAAGCTGACTTCTAACATCAAGTGGTCAATTCTTGTAAATATACAAAATTAATAATATTTTTAACTGTTTTTTCGGGTACTTGTTTACCCAGGGATCAATAAAATGACGCATTAAGTTTGAAAACAAACGTTTAATAAACTTAAAAATCTTATTATACTTATTTCTTCGGAATGTTACAATCATTGGCACCTGAGCATAGTAAATGGCACTATAGTTTAAGTATAGTCATTGGCACTATTGACAGTCTTAAGAACCCTGCTTAAGATAACTACCTAGGTTCCTATAGGTACATATAGGTCCTATTGTTGTTAAATTACTTGAAACTAATCTTCTTCTAATATGTTTAGGAGATCTCATTTGAAAGAGGCTTAGTTGGTCCACAAAGTTTAATTATTTTTTCAGATAAATCTTTTGACGAGTCTTTTTTAGTAAAACTTTTCTTGTTTTCTTCATATTTTGCTGAAAAAGACCTTTGTTTCGGTTCATCCTGTGTTACATGAATGTACTGATTATCTATTTTCTCTATAAATTCTTCGTTTTCTATAAAATCTTTGTGTTGTGTGTCAATAGTCACTTAATTTTTCTGCTTCGGTAATCGTGTTATCTTTTTCTGGATTATAATAAATCCAGAAAAAGATAACACGACGATTGGCAGGTTTCAGTAAAATGTCTGAAAGTATTGTAACGTTTGAACTTTAAGCTTTGTTTGTCTTATTTTGATTTTCAATTTTAGCCTTTTTCTTGTTTTTATTATCAGTTTGTTTCTTCGCTTTGATTTGAGCGGTTCAGTTCAGATTTTTCTATTCTTGCTTTTCTTTTAGCCTCTTTTTGTTGAATTACTTCTAACCTTTTTTGTTGTTTTTCTAGCTCCACCGCTTCCCAATCTTTATTTGTTAGTACAAAAGTACGGTGTGAATCTCCTTTTGGATTCTTTACGGGCGTTTTTGGCATGGGCAAAAAGTCTTTAAATATTTTTTTAGGACTTTTTGAAAAAAATTTGTTTGTTACGCATTTCGTGAGAACCCATTCATCTCCAAGAAATTTTACATTTTGTCTACTAGTTGATGGAATACATAATGGTTTGTTTTCTTACTGAGGCTTAGCAATCATCTCTAAATATTGCATAGGTTCTGGTACTGATGAATCCGTTGGCGCAATCGGCAGTGACCCTGTCTGTTGCGCCAGGGGTCGTGGGTTCGAATCTGGGTCTGGATGTTAATATTATCTATTTATGTATGTATTTAAAAATATATATGTATGTATACCTATCAGTCTCTGACACCCATAACACAGGCTCGGGCCTACTTTGGGGTCAGATGGCCGTGTGTGAGAATGTCCAAGATATTTATTTATTAATATTTATTTATTTTAATTATTGTTGGATGAAAAGACGCAAAGCAAATTTGAAACAGGTATTTCTGACTCAGACGTTGTTATTAAAATAAGACAATGGTAAAGTATAATCATTGGCACTACCTAAAAACTATAGTGATTGGCAGTGCTAATAATTAATTTTGAGAAAAAGAAAGCTTGAATTTCGAATAGATAAAGTTCAAAATCGGTCAAAATATTGTGTGCCTATAAATTTTACACGAAGCACCCAAAATTCGGAAAGTATATTGATTGGCATGAGTGCCAATCAATATGTTGTCAAAGAAAATAAAGTATAGTCATTGGCACAATAAATAAGTCAATGTATCTTTTCTATAATGTTAAATTTACGTTTTAATATGCTTTAATTTGATAAATGAACATAAATAGACAAAAAAATTGTATACAAATTTACCTAAATAATCACTTTTATGCTTCGAAATCTAGCAACCACTCTTAAGTTTTTCAATAAATACTACCAGACTCGCCGAAACACGTTTTCAAAACAGCCGCCACAGAAAGATTATTGAAGTTTGACACTTATACAAGTGCTGCCAGTATAAGGAATTGTATATTCTACTAACTATTGTATTGCTATGACATAAAAAAGGATAATATCCCTAATATGTAGAATATATTAGTGAAGTGCCAATCATTGGGGGGGTGCCAACAATAGTACTGTTTACCCTACTTACGTCTCGCTAAAGAAGAATACCGAACACCTTAGAGAACTTCACCGTCGCGTCTGAAGTGCAAACCGTAATGGCTCAGTTGTTAAGCGTATGTACTGATGGTAAAGTCATAGGATCAAATTGTTGGGATTTATGATTTTAATTTTGCGGTAGAAATGTTTTCAAGGTAAATAAATAAGTAACGTATTTTTTAAAAGCTTTTATTTAACTTCACTCGTATGTATGTATGTATGTCCTGGAATCTTGCAATCAATATTTCACCAACTTCCACTGAAGCTATCGAGCTGAAATTTGGCACACATATTAGGTTCCGATGACAATGCAATAATATGGTACTGTCGAACTGATCTGATGATGGAGCCGGAAGATATTAACTGGAACTTCATGATGGAATATCGTATCATAGTCGTGTTTGCACTTGTGGTAAAGTCTTGTAATGAACTTTGACCACGATTAGGTTTCAAAGTCAAGTTATAAAAGCTTTTTAAAAAAAAAAATTTTTTACAGTATAATTATTAATTAATATGCTTACTTATTCAGAATGACGTCGACTGCGCGCAACGAAGCGCCCGACGACGTTTCGCAGATCCCGATCACATTGAGCGAGAGCGTCGAACAATCTCATCCGCCGCAGTACGTACCTCCCTCTCTAACGGTCGCCGACGAGACCGACTCGCGACCGCGACCGACTTCCTCGCGACACTCTCTCACTCTCACACGCGACTATCTCCGTCGCTCGTTCGTGAGGAAAAGCGACTCGGCTAAAAGCATTCGTTCGAGCCTACGCAGGAGCTTCAAGTACGGTGGCGGGCTGACGACCAGCCACGAACAGTTGGTACGCGATGCTGAGCCTATATCGAATACGGTAGCGATGTCAGCGATGCTTATAGACGATCACACGCGACCCACTCGAAGTCTGGCCTCGGTTATTTGATTCAGTTGAGTATCCGACTCGAAGGACCAAGTTTGCAGGTCCGTTCACTACACAAATTTATAAATCGTTTGCGATTATATTTTTTGCCTTCTTAACTTTTTGTCGCAAAAGAACAAATCCAATTATTATTGTCCTAAGATTCCTCCTCTTCTTAATGTACTCTAGATTCTTTTAATTCAATATTATTTATCTATAGTGATTAAGTTTGTTACAAAATCTATGGTCATATTTACGAAATTACTTCTACTTCATTATTTATGGCTCTTTAGTTACATGTTGATAACATTTTGAGAACATCATATTTATTTGAATATGTGTCTTTTATTTTCTATTTACATTCTTCTTAATATTTAATGTTACTAGCAAAAAAATTGTAATTACAAATTCATTCAAAAGGTTTAAGAAGGCCTGTTTATTTTGACAAAACTAAGTACACCATATTGTACGTCTTACAGCTGATATTATGTTAGTATATCAGATCTTGCGATATTCTTGTAAGAATTTCCTGTGATGCTGTATTTCTTTTTCTAGTGCCAAGCATGGTAGCTGTTAGCTAAAAGTGAATTTTCGCGTAAGATAATTTAAAAAAAATCTCAATGTGATGATCTTATTAAATGTTGAATGGTCGAGGTCAATATCAATAGTTCTGTATTTATTATCTTGCAGGTTCAAGTTTTGTGGTTAGTAATAATATTATAAATTGTTCAGTGTACAAAAAATAATAATATCGATCCATACAATACTTTCAGTAATTATAAGTCTTACGGTGACCACTGTTTAGTAGAACATAGCTGACAAACTTATTAATAATTATAAATTTATTTTATTTACGTCCTTTTAATAAACACCTTACGTGTTATTTGAACAGCAATATTGCTTTATTTAAACGACTTTAAAGTATGTAACGAGCGTGCAAAAAAACGACCATATTATTTTAAACAATCCTTAGATACTAACTTAAGTGTAGAGAAGAACAAGATGATTAGTATCTCTCGAATAGGTTTTTTATATGACCAATTTGTTCTCAACGACAATATTTTTATAAAATTTGTAAAATTAATATAAAATTGTTTTAAAAAGAGACCCGATTAGTTTTAGCGTGCATTATAGGTAGGTGATATGTGTCGCAACCTACAAAATAAGTTCAGAAATACAAAAACTTTGGAACAACACAATAACAACATCACAATGATATACTAAGTAGGGTTGGTGCATACGTATACTTAAAAGTAGTTTTAGTTGTTACTTAATACTAAGTTGATCGAATAAGGATGGAATCTCGATAAACTCCTTTATATTTGTTAAGGCTATAAGCGAAGTTTAGCCGGCGAACACTAGTTAACGTTAATCCAGTTTACAAAGATCGATTGAGAGAAAGAGTTTAGTATCCCTCTCGTTCAAACATTTTAAATTATTGTTAATCGTTCGAATCCCACTTAGGACAAACATTCGTGTGACGGACACTTGTTTGTTCTGAATATGGATGTTAATATTATCTGTTTAAATAGTTGTTTAAAAATATCTGTGAATTGATATCAGTCTCTGACATCCATAGTACAGGCTCGCGCCTAGTTTGGGGCCAGGTGGCCATGTGAGAATGTCCATGATATTTATTTATCAATTTTTTGACAAAATTGTTCATTTAATGTGGTAATATGATAAGTAATATATAGCTTGTGTATCTGTGAAAACAATTTAGATTTTCTTATTGTATATATTTTATTCATTAACAAATCGGTTACTAACAATTTGCGTGAAATGTCCCAAATTGTATTTATAAATCTGTTTATTACTCTTCAATTTTAACAATATTTGAAAATGTTCGGATGGGAGATTTCAAATATAGCGAAACGCTCTAGAGGTAACGTTCATACAAACTTTTTAAAGTCAACAGAAATATCTCTGCTGATTGTATATTAATGTGGAAGGCAGCGACTGATGACAGGCACTAGTGTCGCTTAATGAGGCCATGTAGTTATACAAATTACTTAATTATGTAATAGGATACTTAAATTTGATAATAATTTCAGAGCTTAGAGAGAAGGTTAAATTTGGAATTAAGTGTATTTAGAAGATTTTTAAACGTTTAGTATATTTTAATAAGAAATGTGTTCTCGTTAGATTAAGTCGGAAAGATGACTGTAGAATGTTTAGCAGTTGTACTGTGCAGAATGTGGAGGGGTTTCCCTACGTTAGCTATTTTTTGTAATATTGATTTAGTTGTAGTGCATAATAATTATTCCGTAATTTTATTTTTATGATTCACGTTTATGTGTAAAATTGCTAATGGTTCAATACAATTACAAATTGTACAATGTTTTCATCACAATATATTTTGCAGTGTGTGCACATTTTATGAATTTTTCATTTTATTTTGATGCTGGATTTTGTTCAACTCTAGTATGTATTTATTTTTTAATTTTTAAAAGGCAGGCATTAAAATTGGTACTCAAACGGCGATTGCAGAGTAGGTGCGGTAGCTTTAAAGTATGTAAGCATTATTATGTCGGAGTCGGACTCCACATACTAATTTTTTTTACACAATTTGACATTAAATTTTGGGTATTCATAAATACCTCGTGTTTTCAAAGTACAATTTGAGTTTTAACCGATTCTATTTTCTTTGTGTACATATTTATTAAGAATGTTCAATAGGTTTTTGGCGATTAAAATGGACCTAAAACTGTAAGAGTACAGTAGAACAATGTAATAGACCGCAATATAGATATTTATACTACTGTCTATCGATACTGTAATATAGTACTGGATACGCCAAATATTTGTTTGATTGCACTGATTTTTCATGAGCTATTGTATAAATACATATTCTAAGTAACTTTAGGTACATCACCTACTCATTACAATTACTAAGTATTGTACCGTACACCATTCCTTTATAGTAAACAATCTCTCAGTGTATTTTGTCGTAATTTGTGTTTTAAAAATAAGATAGACACAAAATGAAAATGCTTACAGAATAAATAGATATTTAACGCAATAAAATTATGTTTACTAATAATAATTTTTCTATAGTAATATTTCAACATATTATGGTAGTACCAAGATTGTTTACCGTTAAAATAAATGTAAAGAGTATTTTGTTGGTTTGGGCATATTTACATACCCTATATGCCATTTTAGTTGAAAATTAAATATTTGTAATTGATTCGAATGATTTACAGAGCTTACAATTAATTGTTAATATTGTAATTTTAAAAATAATGATGTTTTTATATTAGATGACAGAAAATATGTTTAATTCTAGTTCCTCTTCTGCATTTATCGAGTGCTAATGTGTTTCATCAAAATTGTATCCCATTTCTAGTCAGTATGCAGCTTCCACTAATCTTATTTGCATCGTAACTTAACATCACATTATTTTTACATTAAAATTTGCGCACCTATTATTTGCACGTATTCCTTTGTTTTTACATTCCACATTGTCCTAGTAAGTAATAAACGTTTTTTACTCATTAAATGTTTTATTTTTAAATTACCTCCTAAATGCACCAGTTTGGCTCCACCATCATATTTATTTATTAAAAACTCTGCAACTTAACTAAATTAGCTTTAATGGACAGACTTAATACCTAATGATGTTCTCGACCAGCTAGCCTTGGTTGATATTAAAATAGAATCATATGTGCTATGATCTACTGCGGTTTTTCCTGTGAGTTCGTATTAAAGCTTATAAATGAAACAGAAAGTAAATATCATTTCACTTTTTATGCAGTTTTTTTTAAAACATCTGGGAGCTCCTTGATAGGTTTTGATAGGATTTAAAATAAAAGCGTAAATATTACATTTCAAGTCTTTATTTAATACAGAATCAAATAACACAATTATTAATCAAAATCACATTTCATTCTTAAACGCATAGAAACAGTAAACAACGTAATCACATAATATTATTATAAAGTTTGTAAAAACAATGAAGCAGAGGTAATGAAATTATTAAAAATTATTATTATTATTGGTCATTAAACAGAATATAAGCAAACAAATCTCGTTCTTTATTTCACGACCTCAACTTCGCTTGTTTTAGTAAAAAGGTAATAATCGATCCAAAATATCTCCGTAAAGGCGAAGCGCGTCGGACATGTCGATAAAAAATTATAAAAGTATTACAGGACCAGACAAAATCAACGATATACCATGGCTTGACGTAAGTGAAAGTGTTTTGTCGACATAGGTTATCGGTACCTCCGTGTATGGCCATCGAAGAAATACGATCGTTGACAAATATCTCTTGCCATCACACGCATTATTAAAAAAAGTTGTCACTTAAAAAAAAAGGATCACCGATAGTAAAGGCTGGTCTGTCAAATAATATATAAGTAGTCTGTTAAATTAAAAGTATGCCCGCTAGTGTTTGTTTGTTCCATTGAATTGTAAAATAATTCATATATAAGATCGTGGGCGACTTTGAGTTTGTCGCTATCTGCTTTCTGGTGTCCCACTTTTGGGCATGACTCGCATTGGGAGTGGTAAGGTATTAGTGATCCAATCAACCAAGTGCAGATTGGCAGACTTTACATGCCTTAGTGATTTATGGCAACACTCATTAATTGATAATTATAACTCTCAGGCATGCAGTCATCCTTAACAGTTAGAACTGTCACCTACATTTAATTTATTAAAACGCAAGCTACTTTGAAAAGTCAGTCGTACCCCTGGATATGTACACTAGCATGACTGAGTGGCTGAATGTCTACAACTGCTATCAACAGTTTAAGGTCGATTCACACATATCAGTGAACCCACAGTTCCGGCACAGTACCGTATCAGTGATAATTATTCTTTCAAACATTTTCTATGGATGTATTCACACTTGTCAGTGTCAGTGTCGTCTCAGTACCGTCAGTGTCATCCATAGAGAATGTTTGAAAGAATAATTATCACTGATACGGTACTGTGCCGGAACTGTGGGTTCACTGATATGTGTGAATCGACCTTTAACCAGAGTCACACTAGGTCAAATCAAACGGTGGGTCATTGGAAGTAACTCAAAATAAAGACAAACTTACAGCCCCCATTAAATATCTAACCTAATCCTAGCATATATCACAAACTAGATCATTTTAAAGTCACTAAATACAAATAATTAAACACTTTACACAAATATTTAAAATCAGTCAAATTTAAGTTGAGTTAGGTTTCTTTACTGTTTCTTTTACCTAATAAGAGAGTTCATGTTCAGTAGAGATTTAGCGGCCTTCGATTCCGTTGGTTCCTTTTTCTTGGACGGATCCAGCATGAAGCATTTCCAGAGTCTGTAATAGATTTAAGTAGTTGTTGTAAGTTGATTTATATAATTGTCATTGTAATACAGCAGTTGCAAACCCAATTTTCTATAGTTTATGGCTTGTCTTTATTTTACGAGTGGGAAACCTATCAAGGATTTTCACCCATTAAAACACCATCTCTGGTCTGTCTACCTTTGAGCTGTCTACGACTGACTCACTTACGGTGGATTTCAATAACCTATCTACAGATAGATGTGACATATTATAAGTTCCATATAAAATTATACCGTTAAAAATTTGTTTTAAAAAAAAAGCTTTTTATGACTTTTTTTTTATTTTCGTGCATTGTCATCGGAACCAAATATGTGTGCCAAATTTCAGCTCGATAGCTTCAATGGAAGTGGATGAAATATTGATTGTAAGATTCCAGGACATACATACATAAATACATACGAGTGAAGTTAAATAAAAGCTTTTAATAAAATGAGTCGAATTTCTATCTCCGATAGCCAAATTTATCCGTAGATAGGTTATTGAAATTCACCGTTAGTGATCGATCGATCACAGTGTGTCATATATAATCTATCTATATATATAAAAGGAGAAGGTGACTGACTGACTGACTGACTGACTGACTGACTGACTGACTGACTGACTGACATATCAACGCAGGGCCTAAACTATAAGGGCTAGAAACTTGAAATTTTGCACAGGGGTTCCTTTTATAACGTAGGGGAGCACTAAGAAAGGATTTTTGAAAATTCACCCCCTAAGGGGGTAAAACGGGGGTGCAAAGTTAGTATGAAACTGCTGTTTTTGAAGCGGGCAGACGTCGTTAATGGGTCTAATTCTACGCGAGCGAAGCTGCGGGCGTCAACTATGGAAAATATAATGTCAGTGGTACACTGACCGCAGCGTCTCGTCGGCGGCGGCGGACAGCACGGTGGTGCCGTCGGGCGAGAGCGCGAGGTGCAGCACGCGCGCCACGTGGCCCGTGAGCTCGGCCATGCGCGCCATGCTGGGGTACCGCCAGATCACCAGCTGGTTGTTCGCGTGGATGGATGGTACACTGACCGCAGCGTCTCGTCGGCGGCGGCGGACAGCACGGTGGTGCCGTCGGGCGAGAGCGCGAGGTGCAGCACGCGCGCCACGTGGCCCGTGAGCTCGGCCATGCGCGCCATGCTGGGGTACCGCCAGATCACCAGCTGGTTGTTCGCGTGGATGGATGGTACACTGACCGCAGCGTCTCGTCGGCGGCGGCGGACAGCACGGTGGTGCCGTCGGGCGAGAGCGCGAGGTGCAGCACGCGCGCCACGTGGCCCGTGAGCTCGGCCATGCGCGCCATGCTGGGGTACCGCCAGATCACCAGCTGGTTGTTCGCGTGGATGGATGGTACACTGACCGCAGCGTCTCGTCGGCGGCGGCGGACAGCACGGTGGTGCCGTCGGGCGAGAGCGCGAGGTGCAGCACGCGCGCCACGTGGCCCGTGAGCTCGGCCATGCGCGCCATGCTGGGGTACCGCCAGATCACCAGCTGGTTGTTCGCGTGGATGGATGGTACACTGACCGCAGCGTCTCGTCGGCGGCGGCGGACAGCACGGTGGTGCCGTCGGGCGAGAGCGCGAGGTGCAGCACGCGCGCCACGTGGCCCGTGAGCTCGGCCATGCGCGCCATGCTGGGGTACCGCCAGATCACCAGCTGGTTGTTCGCGTGGATGGATGGTACACTGACCGCAGCGTCTCGTCGGCGGCGGCGGACAGCACGGTGGTGCCGTCGGGCGAGAGCGCGAGGTGCAGCACGCGCGCCACGTGGCCCGTGAGCTCGGCCATGCGCGCCATGCTGGGGTACCGCCAGATCACCAGCTGGTTGTTCGCGTGGATGGATGGTACACTGACCGCAGCGTCTCGTCGGCGGCGGCGGACAGCACGGTGGTGCCGTCGGGCGAGAGCGCGAGGTGCAGCACGCGCGCCACGTGGCCCGTGAGCTCGGCCATGCGCGCCATGCTGGGGTACCGCCAGATCACCAGCTGGTTGTTCGCGTGGATGGATGGTACACTGACCGCAGCGTCTCGTCGGCGGCGGCGGACAGCACGGTGGTGCCGTCGGGCGAGAGCGCGAGGTGCAGCACGCGCGCCACGTGGCCCGTGAGCTCGGCCATGCGCGCCATGCTGGGGTACCGCCAGATCACCAGCTGGTTGTTCGCGTGGATGGATGGTACACTGACCGCAGCGTCTCGTCGGCGGCGGCGGACAGCACGGTGGTGCCGTCGGGCGAGAGCGCGAGGTGCAGCACGCGCGCCACGTGGCCCGTGAGCTCGGCCATGCGCGCCATGCTGGGGTACCGCCAGATCACCAGCTGGTTGTTCGCGTGGATGGATGGTACACTGACCGCAGCGTCTCGTCGGCGGCGGCGGACAGCACGGTGGTGCCGTCGGGCGAGAGCGCGAGGTGCAGCACGCGCGCCACGTGGCCCGTGAGCTCGGCCATGCGCGCCATGCTGGGGTACCGCCAGATCACCAGCTGGTTGTTCGCGTGGATGGATGGTACACTGACCGCAGCGTCTCGTCGGCGGCGGCGGACAGCACGGTGGTGCCGTCGGGCGAGAGCGCGAGGTGCAGCACGCGCGCCACGTGGCCCGTGAGCTCGGCCATGCGCGCCATGCTGGGGTACCGCCAGATCACCAGCTGGTTGTTCGCGTGGATGGATGGTACACTGACCGCAGCGTCTCGTCGGCGGCGGCGGACAGCACGGTGGTGCCGTCGGGCGAGAGCGCGAGGTGCAGCACGCGCGCCACGTGGCCCGTGAGCTCGGCCATGCGCGCCATGCTGGGGTACCGCCAGATCACCAGCTGGTTGTTCGCGTGGATGGATGGTACACTGACCGCAGCGTCTCGTCGGCGGCGGCGGACAGCACGGTGGTGCCGTCGGGCGAGAGCGCGAGGTGCAGCACGCGCGCCACGTGGCCCGTGAGCTCGGCCATGCGCGCCATGCTGGGGTACCGCCAGATCACCAGCTGGTTGTTCGCGTGGATGGATGGTACACTGACCGCAGCGTCTCGTCGGCGGCGGCGGACAGCACGGTGGTGCCGTCGGGCGAGAGCGCGAGGTGCAGCACGCGCGCCACGTGGCCCGTGAGCTCGGCCATGCGCGCCATGCTGGGGTACCGCCAGATCACCAGCTGGTTGTTCGCGTGGATGGATGGTACACTGACCGCAGCGTCTCGTCGGCGGCGGCGGACAGCACGGTGGTGCCGTCGGGCGAGAGCGCGAGGTGCAGCACGCGCGCCACGTGGCCCGTGAGCTCGGCCATGCGCGCCATGCTGGGGTACCGCCAGATCACCAGCTGGTTGTTCGCGTGGATGGATGGTACACTGACCGCAGCGTCTCGTCGGCGGCGGCGGACAGCACGGTGGTGCCGTCGGGCGAGAGCGCGAGGTGCAGCACGCGCGCCACGTGGCCCGTGAGCTCGGCCATGCGCGCCATGCTGGGGTACCGCCAGATCACCAGCTGGTTGTTCGCGTGGATGGATGGTACACTGACCGCAGCGTCTCGTCGGCGGCGGCGGACAGCACGGTGGTGCCGTCGGGCGAGAGCGCGAGGTGCAGCACGCGCGCCACGTGGCCCGTGAGCTCGGCCATGCGCGCCATGCTGGGGTACCGCCAGATCACCAGCTGGTTGTTCGCGTGGATGGATGGTACACTGACCGCAGCGTCTCGTCGGCGGCGGCGGACAGCACGGTGGTGCCGTCGGGCGAGAGCGCGAGGTGCAGCACGCGCGCCACGTGGCCCGTGAGCTCGGCCATGCGCGCCATGCTGGGGTACCGCCAGATCACCAGCTGGTTGTTCGCGTGGATGGATGGTACACTGACCGCAGCGTCTCGTCGGCGGCGGCGGACAGCACGGTGGTGCCGTCGGGCGAGAGCGCGAGGTGCAGCACGCGCGCCACGTGGCCCGTGAGCTCGGCCATGCGCGCCATGCTGGGGTACCGCCAGATCACCAGCTGGTTGTTCGCGTGGATGGATGGTACACTGACCGCAGCGTCTCGTCGGCGGCGGCGGACAGCACGGTGGTGCCGTCGGGCGAGAGCGCGAGGTGCAGCACGCGCGCCACGTGGCCCGTGAGCTCGGCCATGCGCGCCATGCTGGGGTACCGCCAGATCACCAGCTGGTTGTTCGCGTGGATGGATGGTACACTGACCGCAGCGTCTCGTCGGCGGCGGCGGACAGCACGGTGGTGCCGTCGGGCGAGAGCGCGAGGTGCAGCACGCGCGCCACGTGGCCCGTGAGCTCGGCCATGCGCGCCATGCTGGGGTACCGCCAGATCACCAGCTGGTTGTTCGCGTGGATGGATGGTACACTGACCGCAGCGTCTCGTCGGCGGCGGCGGACAGCACGGTGGTGCCGTCGGGCGAGAGCGCGAGGTGCAGCACGCGCGCCACGTGGCCCGTGAGCTCGGCCATGCGCGCCATGCTGGGGTACCGCCAGATCACCAGCTGGTTGTTCGCGTGGATGGATGGTACACTGACCGCAGCGTCTCGTCGGCGGCGGCGGACAGCACGGTGGTGCCGTCGGGCGAGAGCGCGAGGTGCAGCACGCGCGCCACGTGGCCCGTGAGCTCGGCCATGCGCGCCATGCTGGGGTACCGCCAGATCACCAGCTGGTTGTTCGCGTGGATGGATGGTACACTGACCGCAGCGTCTCGTCGGCGGCGGCGGACAGCACGGTGGTGCCGTCGGGCGAGAGCGCGAGGTGCAGCACGCGCGCCACGTGGCCCGTGAGCTCGGCCATGCGCGCCATGCTGGGGTACCGCCAGATCACCAGCTGGTTGTTCGCGTGGATGGATGGTACACTGACCGCAGCGTCTCGTCGGCGGCGGCGGACAGCACGGTGGTGCCGTCGGGCGAGAGCGCGAGGTGCAGCACGCGCGCCACGTGGCCCGTGAGCTCGGCCATGCGCGCCATGCTGGGGTACCGCCAGATCACCAGCTGGTTGTTCGCGTGGATGGATGGTACACTGACCGCAGCGTCTCGTCGGCGGCGGCGGACAGCACGGTGGTGCCGTCGGGCGAGAGCGCGAGGTGCAGCACGCGCGCCACGTGGCCCGTGAGCTCGGCCATGCGCGCCATGCTGGGGTACCGCCAGATCACCAGCTGGTTGTTCGCGTGGATGGATGGTACACTGACCGCAGCGTCTCGTCGGCGGCGGCGGACAGCACGGTGGTGCCGTCGGGCGAGAGCGCGAGGTGCAGCACGCGCGCCACGTGGCCCGTGAGCTCGGCCATGCGCGCCATGCTGGGGTACCGCCAGATCACCAGCTGGTTGTTCGCGTGGATGGATGGTACACTGACCGCAGCGTCTCGTCGGCGGCGGCGGACAGCACGGTGGTGCCGTCGGGCGAGAGCGCGAGGTGCAGCACGCGCGCCACGTGGCCCGTGAGCTCGGCCATGCGCGCCATGCTGGGGTACCGCCAGATCACCAGCTGGTTGTTCGCGTGGATGGATGGTACACTGACCGCAGCGTCTCGTCGGCGGCGGCGGACAGCACGGTGGTGCCGTCGGGCGAGAGCGCGAGGTGCAGCACGCGCGCCACGTGGCCCGTGAGCTCGGCCATGCGCGCCATGCTGGGGTACCGCCAGATCACCAGCTGGTTGTTCGCGTGGATGGATGGTACACTGACCGCAGCGTCTCGTCGGCGGCGGCGGACAGCACGGTGGTGCCGTCGGGCGAGAGCGCGAGGTGCAGCACGCGCGCCACGTGGCCCGTGAGCTCGGCCATGCGCGCCATGCTGGGGTACCGCCAGATCACCAGCTGGTTGTTCGCGTGGATGGATGGTACACTGACCGCAGCGTCTCGTCGGCGGCGGCGGACAGCACGGTGGTGCCGTCGGGCGAGAGCGCGAGGTGCAGCACGCGCGCCACGTGGCCCGTGAGCTCGGCCATGCGCGCCATGCTGGGGTACCGCCAGATCACCAGCTGGTTGTTCGCGTGGATGGATGGTACACTGACCGCAGCGTCTCGTCGGCGGCGGCGGACAGCACGGTGGTGCCGTCGGGCGAGAGCGCGAGGTGCAGCACGCGCGCCACGTGGCCCGTGAGCTCGGCCATGCGCGCCATGCTGGGGTACCGCCAGATCACCAGCTGGTTGTTCGCGTGGATGGATGGTACACTGACCGCAGCGTCTCGTCGGCGGCGGCGGACAGCACGGTGGTGCCGTCGGGCGAGAGCGCGAGGTGCAGCACGCGCGCCACGTGGCCCGTGAGCTCGGCCATGCGCGCCATGCTGGGGTACCGCCAGATCACCAGCTGGTTGTTCGCGTGGATGGATGGTACACTGACCGCAGCGTCTCGTCGGCGGCGGCGGACAGCACGGTGGTGCCGTCGGGCGAGAGCGCGAGGTGCAGCACGCGCGCCACGTGGCCCGTGAGCTCGGCCATGCGCGCCATGCTGGGGTACCGCCAGATCACCAGCTGGTTGTTCGCGTGGATGGATGGTACACTGACCGCAGCGTCTCGTCGGCGGCGGCGGACAGCACGGTGGTGCCGTCGGGCGAGAGCGCGAGGTGCAGCACGCGCGCCACGTGGCCCGTGAGCTCGGCCATGCGCGCCATGCTGGGGTACCGCCAGATCACCAGCTGGTTGTTCGCGTGGATGGATGGTACACTGACCGCAGCGTCTCGTCGGCGGCGGCGGACAGCACGGTGGTGCCGTCGGGCGAGAGCGCGAGGTGCAGCACGCGCGCCACGTGGCCCGTGAGCTCGGCCATGCGCGCCATGCTGGGGTACCGCCAGATCACCAGCTGGTTGTTCGCGTGGATGGATGGTACACTGACCGCAGCGTCTCGTCGGCGGCGGCGGACAGCACGGTGGTGCCGTCGGGCGAGAGCGCGAGGTGCAGCACGCGCGCCACGTGGCCCGTGAGCTCGGCCATGCGCGCCATGCTGGGGTACCGCCAGATCACCAGCTGGTTGTTCGCGTGGATGGATGGTACACTGACCGCAGCGTCTCGTCGGCGGCGGCGGACAGCACGGTGGTGCCGTCGGGCGAGAGCGCGAGGTGCAGCACGCGCGCCACGTGGCCCGTGAGCTCGGCCATGCGCGCCATGCTGGGGTACCGCCAGATCACCAGCTGGTTGTTCGCGTGGATGGATGGTACACTGACCGCAGCGTCTCGTCGGCGGCGGCGGACAGCACGGTGGTGCCGTCGGGCGAGAGCGCGAGGTGCAGCACGCGCGCCACGTGGCCCGTGAGCTCGGCCATGCGCGCCATGCTGGGGTACCGCCAGATCACCAGCTGGTTGTTCGCGTGGATGGATGGTACACTGACCGCAGCGTCTCGTCGGCGGCGGCGGACAGCACGGTGGTGCCGTCGGGCGAGAGCGCGAGGTGCAGCACGCGCGCCACGTGGCCCGTGAGCTCGGCCATGCGCGCCATGCTGGGGTACCGCCAGATCACCAGCTGGTTGTTCGCGTGGATGGATGGTACACTGACCGCAGCGTCTCGTCGGCGGCGGCGGACAGCACGGTGGTGCCGTCGGGCGAGAGCGCGAGGTGCAGCACGCGCGCCACGTGGCCCGTGAGCTCGGCCATGCGCGCCATGCTGGGGTACCGCCAGATCACCAGCTGGTTGTTCGCGTGGATGGATGGTACACTGACCGCAGCGTCTCGTCGGCGGCGGCGGACAGCACGGTGGTGCCGTCGGGCGAGAGCGCGAGGTGCAGCACGCGCGCCACGTGGCCCGTGAGCTCGGCCATGCGCGCCATGCTGGGGTACCGCCAGATCACCAGCTGGTTGTTCGCGTGGATGGATGGTACACTGACCGCAGCGTCTCGTCGGCGGCGGCGGACAGCACGGTGGTGCCGTCGGGCGAGAGCGCGAGGTGCAGCACGCGCGCCACGTGGCCCGTGAGCTCGGCCATGCGCGCCATGCTGGGGTACCGCCAGATCACCAGCTGGTTGTTCGCGTGGATGGATGGTACACTGACCGCAGCGTCTCGTCGGCGGCGGCGGACAGCACGGTGGTGCCGTCGGGCGAGAGCGCGAGGTGCAGCACGCGCGCCACGTGGCCCGTGAGCTCGGCCATGCGCGCCATGCTGGGGTACCGCCAGATCACCAGCTGGTTGTTCGCGTGGATGGATGGTACACTGACCGCAGCGTCTCGTCGGCGGCGGCGGACAGCACGGTGGTGCCGTCGGGCGAGAGCGCGAGGTGCAGCACGCGCGCCACGTGGCCCGTGAGCTCGGCCATGCGCGCCATGCTGGGGTACCGCCAGATCACCAGCTGGTTGTTCGCGTGGATGGATGGTACACTGACCGCAGCGTCTCGTCGGCGGCGGCGGACAGCACGGTGGTGCCGTCGGGCGAGAGCGCGAGGTGCAGCACGCGCGCCACGTGGCCCGTGAGCTCGGCCATGCGCGCCATGCTGGGGTACCGCCAGATCACCAGCTGGTTGTTCGCGTGGATGGATGGTACACTGACCGCAGCGTCTCGTCGGCGGCGGCGGACAGCACGGTGGTGCCGTCGGGCGAGAGCGCGAGGTGCAGCACGCGCGCCACGTGGCCCGTGAGCTCGGCCATGCGCGCCATGCTGGGGTACCGCCAGATCACCAGCTGGTTGTTCGCGTGGATGGATGGTACACTGACCGCAGCGTCTCGTCGGCGGCGGCGGACAGCACGGTGGTGCCGTCGGGCGAGAGCGCGAGGTGCAGCACGCGCGCCACGTGGCCCGTGAGCTCGGCCATGCGCGCCATGCTGGGGTACCGCCAGATCACCAGCTGGTTGTTCGCGTGGATGGATGGTACACTGACCGCAGCGTCTCGTCGGCGGCGGCGGACAGCACGGTGGTGCCGTCGGGCGAGAGCGCGAGGTGCAGCACGCGCGCCACGTGGCCCGTGAGCTCGGCCATGCGCGCCATGCTGGGGTACCGCCAGATCACCAGCTGGTTGTTCGCGTGGATGGATGGTACACTGACCGCAGCGTCTCGTCGGCGGCGGCGGACAGCACGGTGGTGCCGTCGGGCGAGAGCGCGAGGTGCAGCACGCGCGCCACGTGGCCCGTGAGCTCGGCCATGCGCGCCATGCTGGGGTACCGCCAGATCACCAGCTGGTTGTTCGCGTGGATGGATGGTACACTGACCGCAGCGTCTCGTCGGCGGCGGCGGACAGCACGGTGGTGCCGTCGGGCGAGAGCGCGAGGTGCAGCACGCGCGCCACGTGGCCCGTGAGCTCGGCCATGCGCGCCATGCTGGGGTACCGCCAGATCACCAGCTGGTTGTTCGCGTGGATGGATGGTACACTGACCGCAGCGTCTCGTCGGCGGCGGCGGACAGCACGGTGGTGCCGTCGGGCGAGAGCGCGAGGTGCAGCACGCGCGCCACGTGGCCCGTGAGCTCGGCCATGCGCGCCATGCTGGGGTACCGCCAGATCACCAGCTGGTTGTTCGCGTGGATGGATGGTACACTGACCGCAGCGTCTCGTCGGCGGCGGCGGACAGCACGGTGGTGCCGTCGGGCGAGAGCGCGAGGTGCAGCACGCGCGCCACGTGGCCCGTGAGCTCGGCCATGCGCGCCATGCTGGGGTACCGCCAGATCACCAGCTGGTTGTTCGCGTGGATGGATGGTACACTGACCGCAGCGTCTCGTCGGCGGCGGCGGACAGCACGGTGGTGCCGTCGGGCGAGAGCGCGAGGTGCAGCACGCGCGCCACGTGGCCCGTGAGCTCGGCCATGCGCGCCATGCTGGGGTACCGCCAGATCACCAGCTGGTTGTTCGCGTGGATGGATGGTACACTGACCGCAGCGTCTCGTCGGCGGCGGCGGACAGCACGGTGGTGCCGTCGGGCGAGAGCGCGAGGTGCAGCACGCGCGCCACGTGGCCCGTGAGCTCGGCCATGCGCGCCATGCTGGGGTACCGCCAGATCACCAGCTGGTTGTTCGCGTGGATGGATGGTACACTGACCGCAGCGTCTCGTCGGCGGCGGCGGACAGCACGGTGGTGCCGTCGGGCGAGAGCGCGAGGTGCAGCACGCGCGCCACGTGGCCCGTGAGCTCGGCCATGCGCGCCATGCTGGGGTACCGCCAGATCACCAGCTGGTTGTTCGCGTACCCGTGCCCGGATATCAGCTCCTTGTAGTGGGTGCTCCACAGGATTGCGCACACCTGGTACATACAAAAACACAGTGTAAACGAATATTCCAAGGTATAGCCTCTAAGGGTGTTTTGCGAGAAGCAAAACGCTAGTCGCAAAACGCCCTGAATAGAATATAATATTGTTTATTTTTCGCCTACAAATACAATTACAACACATACTTTTATATATAGATAACATATTATAAGGCGAAAAATGCGGAATTCACTCAGCATTTGCTGCAACAAAGATGCTACAGCACTGGTTTTCTATGCTTACTGCTTACAGCCCAGTGCTGTCGCGTACTACAGGCAATGGCGACTTTGGGTACAATTAACAATACAAAACTTACAAACTATTGAACAGTGGGAAAAAAATACTTATACTAATCTGCTTATTTAGTTTTCATCATACAGAATTGAAATAATAAAAAAAAACGATAAGCTCGTTTTTCATTTTTATAGTTTATGCGCGAGTATAAAACTGACCGGTTGTCTTGATGAAAAAGGTTGTGTGATACGTACGGCGAATAAACAGCACAAAAAAAAAGTTTATTCGTAGGAATCGGTTGCCCTTTGTTTCAAGAGTACGCCGGAATAAGCCCGCGTACAAGCGTTCGATTTTAAAAGCGCGAAATGAATCGTGCGTGTTAAAAACAGCTGGTTAATAACTAGTGGCTTCGCGTGGAATTAGACATAACAATAGTTTCGTTTACACCTAGTAATATTATATAGCCTATGTCAATCAGTGAATATTCAGCTTTCTAATGGTGAAAGAATTTTTGAAATCGGTCCAGTAGTTATTGTGTGAAAACGTTACAAACAAAAAAAGTTGAAATGGGGGATGAAAGGTTGTATGAAAGTTTTGTCATTTTCAGAACTAGAAGCATAAAATTTATATTTTAGGCTGTTGATTAGTTAAAGCGCATTAGGGGCTCCAACTGAAACAATTACTTAAATCTGCTACTCTGGGTATCCACATCAAGCCAAACTAAATAATTATAGAAATACATATGAAATTGTTCCTTTTTTTATAAATATACATATTTCTATTCTATTTCTATTTCAATTTAATCCGCACGTGATGCAGTCCGCACGGTGCGCACGACATGAGGGTGGGTGCAGTCAGTGAGCGGGTGTTAAGTATAGATTGTGTGAAACGGAACCGCGGGACCATTTTGATTGGTTGGTGTAGTTGCCGCCATGTCAAATCCCCTCTGCCCCCTCTCCCCTCTACAAAATTTGCAATTACATCGCGCGCACGCGTCTCTCTATAAAAAATTCGAAAAAGAGAACAAAAACGAGTGAAGATCATACAATCCCGAATCCCGAAGTCTCCAGATCCAACCCTCGGCACTGGTAAGTGATTACACCCTTTTATCCATCAGCAGGTACCTGCGACTTGGTGTCGACGGTGGTCAGGTTGGCGCCCGTGTTCACGTTCCAGATGCGGATGGTGCGGTCGGCCGTGCCGCCGCCCGACGCCAGGATGCCGGAGCTCCACGGGCACCACGCCAGCCCCTTCACCGCAGCCAGGTGCTGGCTACATGACAACACATGTCAATTGAGGAAAACACATGTGTAATGAATATAATAATAAATAAATAAATAAATATCTTGGACATTCTCACACACGGCCATCTGACCCCAAAGTAGGCGCGAGCCTGTGTTATGGGTGTCAGAGACTGATATACATACATAGATATTTTTAAATAGGTACATACTTAAATAGATAATATTAACATCCAGACACAGAACAAATACAAGTGTTCGTCACACGAATATTTGTCCTGAGTGGGATTCGAACCCACGACCCTTGGCGCAACAGACAGGGTCACTACCGATTGCGCCAACGGGCCTGTCTATATGAACACATACTCTGTGGTCCACCCTATATGATTAGGACCAATCAGAGCGCGGCATCTGTTTTGCCGCGCATTTTTGAATCGCGAGCGTGAGATTCGGAAGAAGGAGACTGAACGGAGTTAGTGCGGACAAGGGTGTTTTATTATTTTGTAATTTGTTGTTGTTTTAAAAGTAAATCATTTTGTTAAGAAATAAAAACTTTTCTTCCACATGTCATTTTAAACAAATCTTAATATATATATTTCTTGTGTACGTGTGTATGACAGTGAACTCCTCCTAAACGGCTGGATAGATGTTGATGAAATTTTTTGTGTGTGTTCAACGGGATTCGAGAATGGTTTAGATTCACAATTTGGTCCACTGAAAAATGTTTTTTAAACATTATTTTAGTATAAATTATCATTTACATGAAGTGTCGCGACACTTTGTCATTTCATATGGCAGAACAACGTTTGCGGGGTCATCTAGTATATCTACAAATAATGTATACATATCTATAAATGTGAAAATTTAAGTTCTGCTATTCTATAACCTATAGACGTCCGATCGTTGTGCACGGATCTCCCCGGGTTGGACGTTGGTTCGTTTATTCACGTAGAGATTTTTATTATTTTACTACCTGCATACAAATGAATTTAACATTATTTGGATCTTTTTAGTTTTGTAGTCGGTTTTTTTAATTCTTTAATATCGTTCTTTTTGTATTAGGAGTCCTTTTGGTGGTGACACGATATGCGCTAGCATGCAGTAATATTATATTACTTAATGATTCGTGAGTATCTACATATATTCTATTCCATATCGCGTCGTGCATGGCGTACACTGAGCGCGTTCACTTCTGAAGATGACCATCGTAATCGATCGAAACTAGTCGGCCAATTTCCGACTTAAATCACAGGTGAGTAAGCCGATAATTTCAACTATGAATGCAGTAATATTTTTCCATTTGTGATGAGTTGGGTAACAAGCGACTTACTTAAATGAGTAAAGGTACTGTGGCTGCGAGTAGTGCTGGCCCTGCGCCGCCGGCCAGATGTTGAGCAGGTTGTCGTTGCCGCCCGACGCCAGGTACCGCCCGTCCGGGGACCACTTGAGCCCGCAAATCTACACGACAATAACAATCATTTAGATGAGTATTATTAGTATATATACAGCATATGCATCTTTTAAGAAAAAATATAAATATGTAATACAATTTGTACTAACATAATAATTACAATAAAATAACCCACCGAGCCAGTCAAAACCAGAACAACATATGGCAGAATACCCTATCATATTAAGGAGCGAAATTATATAATAGAATACCTGCGCATATAAAAAATGTACACTCATGCATTTAAGTCCAAATTAGTTGCTTACATTTTAACATTAAAAATCGGTTTGAAATTGAAATTGGTTTTGAATTGAAAAGTTTGTAAGTTATTTTATTTTTAACTATGTTCCCATATAAGTGGCAGAAGCTTTTTATGAGAATAAATATCTTTAAACCTTAACCATTGTTTTTTTTTTTTAACCTTTCCTCCTCTTTCGCGGCGCTGTGAGCGCTCCTGCGTGAGGGAATTCGGATTTAAGGATGATCCTTCTATCCGGGCAATTGCTCCAGGGGTGAACCCCATCGGTGACCTCCCCGCTGTTGAGCGTGGGAGATCGAACTATTGTTGCGTGGTCCTCAAACACACGTACAGGTTCCACGTGAGCAAGCCACCGTTCGTTACCCACAAGCGACGCTCACCTCCTGCGTGTGCGCAGCGATGGTGGCGACGTTGTGATCGCGCTGGCGCACGTCGTGGTGCACGATGTTGCCGTCGCGCGCGCCGCTCGAGCACACGTACAGGTTCCACGTGAGCAAGCCACCGTTCGTTACCCACAAGCGACGCTCACCTCCTGCGTGTGCGCAGCGATGGTGGCGACGTTGTGATCGCGCTGGCGCACGTCGTGGTGCACGATGTTGCCGTCGCGCGCGCCGCTCGAGCACACGTACAGGTTCCACGTGAGCAAGCCACCGTTCGTTACCCACAAGCGACGCTCACCTCCTGCGTGTGCGCAGCGATGGTGGCGACGTTGTGATCGCGCTGGCGCACGTCGTGGTGCACGATGTTGCCGTCGCGCGCGCCGCTCGAGCACACGTACAGGTTCCACGTGAGCAAGCCACCGTTCGTTACCCACAAGCGACGCTCACCTCCTGCGTGTGCGCAGCGATGGTGGCGACGTTGTGATCGCGCTGGCGCACGTCGTGGTGCACGATGTTGCCGTCGCGCGCGCCGCTCGAGCACACGTACAGGTTCCACGTGAGCAAGCCACCGTTCGTTACCCACAAGCGACGCTCACCTCCTGCGTGTGCGCAGCGATGGTGGCGACGTTGTGATCGCGCTGGCGCACGTCGTGGTGCACGATGTTGCCGTCGCGCGCGCCGCTCGAGCACACGTACAGGTTCCACGTGAGCAAGCCACCGTTCGTTACCCACAAGCGACGCTCACCTCCTGCGTGTGCGCAGCGATGGTGGCGACGTTGTGATCGCGCTGGCGCACGTCGTGGTGCACGATGTTGCCGTCGCGCGCGCCGCTCGAGCACACGTACAGGTTCCACGTGAGCAAGCCACCGTTCGTTACCCACAAGCGACGCTCACCTCCTGCGTGTGCGCAGCGATGGTGGCGACGTTGTGATCGCGCTGGCGCACGTCGTGGTGCACGATGTTGCCGTCGCGCGCGCCGCTCGAGCACACGTACAGGTTCCACGTGAGCAAGCCACCGTTCGTTACCCACAAGCGACGCTCACCTCCTGCGTGTGCGCAGCGATGGTGGCGACGTTGTGATCGCGCTGGCGCACGTCGTGGTGCACGATGTTGCCGTCGCGCGCGCCGCTCGAGCACACGTACAGGTTCCACGTGAGCAAGCCACCGTTCGTTACCCACAAGCGACGCTCACCTCCTGCGTGTGCGCAGCGATGGTGGCGACGTTGTGATCGCGCTGGCGCACGTCGTGGTGCACGATGTTGCCGTCGCGCGCGCCGCTCGAGCACACGTACAGGTTCCACGTGAGCAAGCCACCGTTCGTTACCCACAAGCGACGCTCACCTCCTGCGTGTGCGCAGCGATGGTGGCGACGTTGTGATCGCGCTGGCGCACGTCGTGGTGCACGATGTTGCCGTCGCGCGCGCCGCTCGAGCACACGTACAGGTTCCACGTGAGCAAGCCACCGTTCGTTACCCACAAGCGACGCTCACCTCCTGCGTGTGCGCAGCGATGGTGGCGACGTTGTGATCGCGCTGGCGCACGTCGTGGTGCACGATGTTGCCGTCGCGCGCGCCGCTCGAGCACACGTACAGGTTCCACGTGAGCAAGCCACCGTTCGTTACCCACAAGCGACGCTCACCTCCTGCGTGTGCGCAGCGATGGTGGCGACGTTGTGATCGCGCTGGCGCACGTCGTGGTGCACGATGTTGCCGTCGCGCGCGCCGCTCGAGCACACGTACAGGTTCCACGTGAGCAAGCCACCGTTCGTTACCCACAAGCGACGCTCACCTCCTGCGTGTGCGCAGCGATGGTGGCGACGTTGTGATCGCGCTGGCGCACGTCGTGGTGCACGATGTTGCCGTCGCGCGCGCCGCTCGAGCACACGTACAGGTTCCACGTGAGCAAGCCACCGTTCGTTACCCACAAGCGACGCTCACCTCCTGCGTGTGCGCAGCGATGGTGGCGACGTTGTGATCGCGCTGGCGCACGTCGTGGTGCACGATGTTGCCGTCGCGCGCGCCGCTCGAGCACACGTACAGGTTCCACGTGAGCAAGCCACCGTTCGTTACCCACAAGCGACGCTCACCTCCTGCGTGTGCGCAGCGATGGTGGCGACGTTGTGATCGCGCTGGCGCACGTCGTGGTGCACGATGTTGCCGTCGCGCGCGCCGCTCGAGCACACGTACAGGTTCCACGTGAGCAAGCCACCGTTCGTTACCCACAAGCGACGCTCACCTCCTGCGTGTGCGCAGCGATGGTGGCGACGTTGTGATCGCGCTGGCGCACGTCGTGGTGCACGATGTTGCCGTCGCGCGCGCCGCTCGAGCACACGTACAGGTTCCACGTGAGCAAGCCACCGTTCGTTACCCACAAGCGACGCTCACCTCCTGCGTGTGCGCAGCGATGGTGGCGACGTTGTGATCGCGCTGGCGCACGTCGTGGTGCACGATGTTGCCGTCGCGCGCGCCGCTCGAGCACACGTACAGGTTCCACGTGAGCAAGCCACCGTTCGTTACCCACAAGCGACGCTCACCTCCTGCGTGTGCGCAGCGATGGTGGCGACGTTGTGATCGCGCTGGCGCACGTCGTGGTGCACGATGTTGCCGTCGCGCGCGCCGCTCGAGCACACGTACAGGTTCCACGTGAGCAAGCCACCGTTCGTTACCCACAAGCGACGCTCACCTCCTGCGTGTGCGCAGCGATGGTGGCGACGTTGTGATCGCGCTGGCGCACGTCGTGGTGCACGATGTTGCCGTCGCGCGCGCCGCTCGAGCACACGTACAGGTTCCACGTGAGCAAGCCACCGTTCGTTACCCACAAGCGACGCTCACCTCCTGCGTGTGCGCAGCGATGGTGGCGACGTTGTGATCGCGCTGGCGCACGTCGTGGTGCACGATGTTGCCGTCGCGCGCGCCGCTCGAGCACACGTACAGGTTCCACGTGAGCAAGCCACCGTTCGTTACCCACAAGCGACGCTCACCTCCTGCGTGTGCGCAGCGATGGTGGCGACGTTGTGATCGCGCTGGCGCACGTCGTGGTGCACGATGTTGCCGTCGCGCGCGCCGCTCGAGCACACGTACAGGTTCCACGTGAGCAAGCCACCGTTCGTTACCCACAAGCGACGCTCACCTCCTGCGTGTGCGCAGCGATGGTGGCGACGTTGTGATCGCGCTGGCGCACGTCGTGGTGCACGATGTTGCCGTCGCGCGCGCCGCTCGAGCACACGTACAGGTTCCACGTGAGCAAGCCACCGTTCGTTACCCACAAGCGACGCTCACCTCCTGCGTGTGCGCAGCGATGGTGGCGACGTTGTGATCGCGCTGGCGCACGTCGTGGTGCACGATGTTGCCGTCGCGCGCGCCGCTCGAGCACACGTACAGGTTCCACGTGAGCAAGCCACCGTTCGTTACCCACAAGCGACGCTCACCTCCTGCGTGTGCGCAGCGATGGTGGCGACGTTGTGATCGCGCTGGCGCACGTCGTGGTGCACGATGTTGCCGTCGCGCGCGCCGCTCGAGCACACGTACAGGTTCCACGTGAGCAAGCCACCGTTCGTTACCCACAAGCGACGCTCACCTCCTGCGTGTGCGCAGCGATGGTGGCGACGTTGTGATCGCGCTGGCGCACGTCGTGGTGCACGATGTTGCCGTCGCGCGCGCCGCTCGAGCACACGTACAGGTTCCACGTGAGCAAGCCACCGTTCGTTACCCACAAGCGACGCTCACCTCCTGCGTGTGCGCAGCGATGGTGGCGACGTTGTGATCGCGCTGGCGCACGTCGTGGTGCACGATGTTGCCGTCGCGCGCGCCGCTCGAGCACACGTACAGGTTCCACGTGAGCAAGCCACCGTTCGTTACCCACAAGCGACGCTCACCTCCTGCGTGTGCGCAGCGATGGTGGCGACGTTGTGATCGCGCTGGCGCACGTCGTGGTGCACGATGTTGCCGTCGCGCGCGCCGCTCGAGCACACGTACAGGTTCCACGTGAGCAAGCCACCGTTCGTTACCCACAAGCGACGCTCACCTCCTGCGTGTGCGCAGCGATGGTGGCGACGTTGTGATCGCGCTGGCGCACGTCGTGGTGCACGATGTTGCCGTCGCGCGCGCCGCTCGAGCACACGTACAGGTTCCACGTGAGCAAGCCACCGTTCGTTACCCACAAGCGACGCTCACCTCCTGCGTGTGCGCAGCGATGGTGGCGACGTTGTGATCGCGCTGGCGCACGTCGTGGTGCACGATGTTGCCGTCGCGCGCGCCGCTCGAGCACACGTACAGGTTCCACGTGAGCAAGCCACCGTTCGTTACCCACAAGCGACGCTCACCTCCTGCGTGTGCGCAGCGATGGTGGCGACGTTGTGATCGCGCTGGCGCACGTCGTGGTGCACGATGTTGCCGTCGCGCGCGCCGCTCGAGCACACGTACAGGTTCCACGTGAGCAAGCCACCGTTCGTTACCCACAAGCGACGCTCACCTCCTGCGTGTGCGCAGCGATGGTGGCGACGTTGTGATCGCGCTGGCGCACGTCGTGGTGCACGATGTTGCCGTCGCGCGCGCCGCTCGAGCACACGTACAGGTTCCACGTGAGCAAGCCACCGTTCGTTACCCACAAGCGACGCTCACCTCCTGCGTGTGCGCAGCGATGGTGGCGACGTTGTGATCGCGCTGGCGCACGTCGTGGTGCACGATGTTGCCGTCGCGCGCGCCGCTCGAGCACACGTACAGGTTCCACGTGAGCAAGCCACCGTTCGTTACCCACAAGCGACGCTCACCTCCTGCGTGTGCGCAGCGATGGTGGCGACGTTGTGATCGCGCTGGCGCACGTCGTGGTGCACGATGTTGCCGTCGCGCGCGCCGCTCGAGCACACGTACAGGTTCCACGTGAGCAAGCCACCGTTCGTTACCCACAAGCGACGCTCACCTCCTGCGTGTGCGCAGCGATGGTGGCGACGTTGTGATCGCGCTGGCGCACGTCGTGGTGCACGATGTTGCCGTCGCGCGCGCCGCTCGAGCACACGTACAGGTTCCACGTGAGCAAGCCACCGTTCGTTACCCACAAGCGACGCTCACCTCCTGCGTGTGCGCAGCGATGGTGGCGACGTTGTGATCGCGCTGGCGCACGTCGTGGTGCACGATGTTGCCGTCGCGCGCGCCGCTCGAGCACACGTACAGGTTCCACGTGAGCAAGCCACCGTTCGTTACCCACAAGCGACGCTCACCTCCTGCGTGTGCGCAGCGATGGTGGCGACGTTGTGATCGCGCTGGCGCACGTCGTGGTGCACGATGTTGCCGTCGCGCGCGCCGCTCGAGCACACGTACAGGTTCCACGTGAGCAAGCCACCGTTCGTTACCCACAAGCGACGCTCACCTCCTGCGTGTGCGCAGCGATGGTGGCGACGTTGTGATCGCGCTGGCGCACGTCGTGGTGCACGATGTTGCCGTCGCGCGCGCCGCTCGAGCACACGTACAGGTTCCACGTGAGCAAGCCACCGTTCGTTACCCACAAGCGACGCTCACCTCCTGCGTGTGCGCAGCGATGGTGGCGACGTTGTGATCGCGCTGGCGCACGTCGTGGTGCACGATGTTGCCGTCGCGCGCGCCGCTCGAGCACACGTACAGGTTCCACGTGAGCAAGCCACCGTTCGTTACCCACAAGCGACGCTCACCTCCTGCGTGTGCGCAGCGATGGTGGCGACGTTGTGATCGCGCTGGCGCACGTCGTGGTGCACGATGTTGCCGTCGCGCGCGCCGCTCGAGCACACGTACAGGTTCCACGTGAGCAAGCCACCGTTCGTTACCCACAAGCGACGCTCACCTCCTGCGTGTGCGCAGCGATGGTGGCGACGTTGTGATCGCGCTGGCGCACGTCGTGGTGCACGATGTTGCCGTCGCGCGCGCCGCTCGAGCACACGTACAGGTTCCACGTGAGCAAGCCACCGTTCGTTACCCACAAGCGACGCTCACCTCCTGCGTGTGCGCAGCGATGGTGGCGACGTTGTGATCGCGCTGGCGCACGTCGTGGTGCACGATGTTGCCGTCGCGCGCGCCGCTCGAGCACACGTACAGGTTCCACGTGAGCAAGCCACCGTTCGTTACCCACAAGCGACGCTCACCTCCTGCGTGTGCGCAGCGATGGTGGCGACGTTGTGATCGCGCTGGCGCACGTCGTGGTGCACGATGTTGCCGTCGCGCGCGCCGCTCGAGCACACGTACAGGTTCCACGTGAGCAAGCCACCGTTCGTTACCCACAAGCGACGCTCACCTCCTGCGTGTGCGCAGCGATGGTGGCGACGTTGTGATCGCGCTGGCGCACGTCGTGGTGCACGATGTTGCCGTCGCGCGCGCCGCTCGAGCACACGTACAGGTTCCACGTGAGCAAGCCACCGTTCGTTACCCACAAGCGACGCTCACCTCCTGCGTGTGCGCAGCGATGGTGGCGACGTTGTGATCGCGCTGGCGCACGTCGTGGTGCACGATGTTGCCGTCGCGCGCGCCGCTCGAGCACACGTACAGGTTCCACGTGAGCAAGCCACCGTTCGTTACCCACAAGCGACGCTCACCTCCTGCGTGTGCGCAGCGATGGTGGCGACGTTGTGATCGCGCTGGCGCACGTCGTGGTGCACGATGTTGCCGTCGCGCGCGCCGCTCGAGCACACGTACAGGTTCCACGTGAGCAAGCCACCGTTCGTTACCCACAAGCGACGCTCACCTCCTGCGTGTGCGCAGCGATGGTGGCGACGTTGTGATCGCGCTGGCGCACGTCGTGGTGCACGATGTTGCCGTCGCGCGCGCCGCTCGAGCACACGTACAGGTTCCACGTGAGCAAGCCACCGTTCGTTACCCACAAGCGACGCTCACCTCCTGCGTGTGCGCAGCGATGGTGGCGACGTTGTGATCGCGCTGGCGCACGTCGTGGTGCACGATGTTGCCGTCGCGCGCGCCGCTCGAGCACACGTACAGGTTCCACGCCAGCGAGCCCACGCGGCCCGTGTGCCCGTCCATTATCTGAAGTTTTTAAATTCATACATATTATTTTTAAACTTATACATAACTAGTGGACGCCCGCAGCTTCGCTCGCGTAGAATTAGACCCATTAACGACGTCTACCCGTCTAACGACTTCAAAAACGGCTAAGTTTCATACTAACTTTGCACCCCCGTTTTACCCCCTTAGGGGGTGAATTTTCAAAAATCCTTTCTTAGTGCTCCCCTGCGTTATAAAAGGAACCCCTGTGCAAAGTTTCAAGTTTCTAGCCCTTATAGTTTAGGCCCTGCGTTGATATGTCAGTCAGTCAGTCAGTCAGTCAGTCAGTCAGTCAGTCACCTTCTCCTTTTATATATCCATACTAATATTATAAATGTGAAAGTGTGTTTGTTTGTTTGTTTGTCCGGCTTTCACGTCGCAACGAAGCTATTATATGGTATGGTTTTTGTGTGTGGAGATAGTGAGGAGGGTGGAGAGTGACGTAGGCTACTTTTTACCGCGGTAAAACATCCTCATGGGAAGATATCGATGTTTTGTTATTTGCTAGATATTTAGTTCCGGATGTTGTTAATAGATGGCGTTGTCATGTATGATAAACAACTCATTGTTAATTCCCTTTGACCACGCGGGCGGAGCCGCGGGTAAAAGCTAGTATAGATTATATGTGAAAATGACAAACAGAACTCAGTAACTCTGCTAACTCACATACGGTTGCTGGGACATATAGGGTTGCTACAGACTTAATAATGTATTTAGAAATGGCAAAAAATAAATATTAGAAGCAGACTTATTTGAGTGTATTTATTTACTGAGTTTAATGTCTTCTTAAGTCTAAATGACACTTCTGCAAATGAAAAATGGATAACAAATGATTTTTATAATATTGTAACCATAATATTAAATAGGAAAACACTTACTCTCAACCTCTTTATTTTCTCACAATCCCAAAGCTCAACTGTCGCGGAGGAGGTACCGACAGCCAAGTGTTGCCCGCCACCCTGCAGCCAACCTACAGAGCACACTGTCTCCGAACCCTCCAGGGTCAGAAGCTGTTCTATTTGTCCCGTGCCAGCATTCCACAAGTATACAGAGCTTCCCAGTGCAACCGCTAGGATATTTGATGGACTCCAGTCTACCAAGTTCAGATCTGTAAAGTATTTTATAGTGTTTGTTGTATTTATTTAGACTATTTCTAGTGCTGCCTTTAAGTATTAGTGGCTCATTTATGGAATCGACAACGGGCCGCATCCTGATCTCAACGGGATTGTGCCGCATGATTAGCGCCCACCCGAAGGCCAGTCACTCCCGCGGAAGGAACCTCCCGAGTAACTGGGGGGGTAATAGCCTCAAACGCGTTCAGCGCGCGCAACCTTCGACTGGTTCCCGCCACGGGGAAGTCACCGACGGGGTCTACCTCTCGTGCAATTGCCCTGATAACGGGGGACTCCCCTAACTCCGAATATCCTCAAGAGCGCCCACACTGCCGCGGAAGACTAGGAAATGTCTTTCAATCTGTCCCCCGAACAAAGCGGCCAGAATGTGTGCGCACGTCCAGCACGTGCAACATTGCAGTAAATGGGCCCTTAAATATTTCACTAAAGAAATGTGTAAATAAACTCACAATAGTCATCCAAAATATCAGGGGCATCAAGAATCCTCTCTGGAGTTTGCGGTAAATATCTTGTTGTGTTTTTCACTGTTGATGGAACTTTAGCCTGTAAATTATGTTCGTCCTTTTTTTTTAATAAGAAATTGGATTTCTACAAAGGCCCGTCACTGCCCACTACAGAGCATGAGCCCCTTTTTTTTAATTAAAAATATAACCCTGGACTGTTACCGCTGTACTATTCTCCCATAATTTAACTAATTTAGACATAATGACAATAAAACCTCTATTGTGTTTGAAATAGTGCCTGCTATGTTAACACTATAAAACTTACTTGTGAGTACACAACTCGCAGTCTGTTCTGATAGCCCTCGGGCGCCGCAGGGGCTTTGCAGGTGTATTGCAACAGTCTCCCAGGCTCCGTGTCAGTCAAAGCACGGCTGATAGCCACCGTCCTTGTTGAAGTTGCAGCCTCCTCAGTCTTATCATCGTCACGGCTCAACTGTTGCAATAGAGAAAATAATTCATACATTGTGTTCAAGTTTAATCACAGTTATGGCTGGTATACCTGGGGTGGTGCTGCATGCTCAGTTAGTACATCCATCAACAAAATATTAAACAAATATTCCTCACAACAATTTAAGAAAAACAACATGAATAATCATGAATTTTGGACAGAAGTTTAGTTTTTAGATAATTATGTAAATTGTGTAAAAATAGAATAGTGACGAAAATAAGTTAATATTACTAAACAAACATACCATATAATGGCATAAGTCATAGTTGGAATTGCTTCTAGAAGGAATGAATCGATCAGCCTTGTTTGGAGTTTTAGCAGCCTTACTGGGCGTGGGGGTGGTGGAGCGACCTGTTGGATGTTTAAGTTGCATTAAATTACATTCAGTGAATTGCTTATTAAAATAATACATGAATCGATATATTAATAAAATAGAATACAACGTTAATAAAGCAGCTTTAACAATTGGTCATAATTACCTGGAGATTTATTTTTGGACGGTGTTTTCTTCCCTTTTTTATTTTCATTTCTAGTAGGAGTTTTATTACTCGATAGCACACTACTGTTGCAGCTTTGGTTGGCAGATATAGATAGTTTTTGCATAGACTGGTTACAACTGCTTATGTTTATGTTTGACATGTTCTTAAAGGAAGAACTTAATGAAGGATTTATGTTCTCATTATTCGATTTCTTAGCCCATCGCTGAAGAGGCCCCCTGGTCAATGGGCCATCCATCGTGGCCAAACTATTTATTTCGTTGAGATAGTTAAACTGGGCCATTGCCTTTGGTCGCAATTTTATACTCTCAAAAGAATATTAAGGTTCACTGTGATGATAATCTCCAGTTTCAGACACTAATATTTCATGGACAATGTTTTCTGGAAAAGGACTTATTTGTGATCTTAGCAATCATTTAAATCAAAAAGCAATAACTTAACTGCATAACTCTTTGACAGTTACTAATCGAAAACCGTTGTGATTTAAATTTTATGAAAGAATCATCTTTGGAAAGAATATGAACCACAGATTAATATAATAATAGCTAGCTAATGAACTTAACAGATAATATAGTGATTCATGAACACAGATATCAAATATATTGTCGCTATCGCTATAGCATGAAAATAGAGGCTTCCAGTGCTTGGCAGGGGCACTGCAAGCAGGGCTTTGTGTGGGGCGCTTAAAGCGCCCCTGCCAATCGTATCGTGTGTGTGCTTGCAGGGCCGATTTTTTAATTGCTTACCCTGCCGCAGGGCGGCAGGGTCATCCTGCCAGCCCGACGCACGATCTCCCCACTCCAACCCTGCAAGCAGGGCAATGTGTGGTACGGTCGGGCCGATTTCACAGATTTATAAGTATAGTATTTAATAATATGGTGTATATCTAATCTGTGGTTTCTACTTTTCAACAATAAATGTTTGATTTTCTTCGTACGCCGTCTTAGTTTGTTTTCATTTTGTTGTAAAGTATTGTTTCTGCAATAATTATAAAGGATAGTTATAATAAAGTTACAGTATCTCTCATCAATATATTCTTTTTTTCAATTAATGGTGTCACCATTAACAAAAAATCTTCAAACGATGACTTATTCATTCTTATAGAGTACATATAGTCATCAGATTGTAATTCTTTCAATATATTGGCGTGACTCAAACGACGCAAGATCTCTACCACAGAACATACTATCTCTACCTAGTCTGTGGACGCAACCTGCAGGGCTTTGTGTGGTAACATCCTCTGCGGCAGGCCCTGCAAGCAGGGCTTTGTGTGGGGCCCTTTAAACAAACTTTGCTCATATGCATAGTCAGTCAGACCGTTAGTCCGTGCTCTTACGCCCGCTCCACTTGATTCGTAAAAATTTAAACTTTTTAATGGGTAGTCCGTGCTTGTTAAAGGTTTTATTTATAACCAATAATTATAGGCACCGTACAGAATTTATAATAATTATGATCAATTTTCCATTCGTTCGGGACCGGATTCGCAACGATGAAATCCGTAGACGAACGAAGGTTACCGACATAGCTCGCTCGCAGGATCAGTCAGCGAACTGAAGTGGCAACGGGCAGGTGGGCAGGCCACGTCGATGGTCAGACTGATAACCGTTGGGTAAGAAAAGTCCTCGAGTGGAGACCGCGTCTCGGAAAACGAAGTATTGGCCGCCCTCCAACGAGGTGGACTGATGACCTGAAGAAGACAGCGGGCTCAGGATCGGGAGGAGTGGCAACGATTGAAGGAGGCTTATGTCCAGCAGTGGACCCAAAAAGGCTGGATGGATGGATGGACTCCATTCGTTTGTAGATAACTGCGAATATGGACATATTGACTCAGACTTGCTACCTGCAGTCTTTGCAACGTATTTGACTCAGAAAATTGCCATTTATATTTTATCAGACATTGGCGGCTTCCTCTAAGTGATCGATCGGCCGTATGCGGCCACGCAACACATGCAGTAGGTATGTTGTTTACGGGTAGATGAGTGATTAGCTATATTCTCTTAAAGAAAACACAAAATAATATTAACAACATAGTTTAATCAGCATATAATAATATGTTTTGATACATATTTCCATTATGTTCGTGGCTTATTGAGAATAGCAATAATATCTTCATTTTTCAACAGACTTTCAAACTTTTCTTGGATATTTTTTAAAACCTCTTCGTTTTTACTTATTTTTATTTTCAGCCTTCGGTTTTGTAGTTGTATTCTTCTTATCTTATTTCTTTGTTTCTCTATGATATAATTTTTATGCATAATTATATTTGACAGATTGATCCTTGGCATTGATGCATTAGCTGAAGACATTAGGTTTTCCTACAAAGTAATAAAAATATATAAATAAATAATTTATTCCTTGATGTACATCTAGATTTTTTATCCTTGGCATTGATGCATTAGCTGAAGACATTAGGTTTTCCTACAAAGTAATAAAAATATATAAATAAATAATTTATTCCTTGATGTACATCTGTACCTATTTCGTTTAATACATTATTATCTATATATACAGGGTTATTGGTAATTCGACGTATTCCCGTTAGGAGGTGATAGGGGTGACTATTTGTGATAATTTTAACCCCCATATGCATAATGCAAAAGTGAACAATTTTCGAGTTATCAAGCTTTTCAGCTTTTTTCAAAATAGGTCAGAAATGCAACATCAAAAATTTATTTAAAAAAAAGTATCAATTAAAATCTATTTTTTTCTTCTGATTTATAAAAACGATTAAACAATAGTTATTTATCAATATTAAAACTACAATTATCGGTCCAACTTTAAAAATGCGAGACGATTAACGATATTACTTCAATATTTTTTGAGATTTTTGTCCACTAAAATGCCTTAAAAACAAAAAAAACTTATATCAAACTTGGCTTGCAGATTATTTTAAAAACATAACCGTTTTCTTAGCTTTCCAACAAGGTATAACAACTATGAACTTATATTAAAAAAAAACTGAGAAAAACCGATCACAAAGGAAGCAGGCGGAAATTTGTATTAGAACTAAACTTAAGGTCGTTCTTTAAAATTTCAAAAAAAGTAATTAAAAACAATGCCCAATGTAAATAAAACAAAAAATATAAATATAAAATTAAATTTAGAACTAATAAAAGTTTAGTAATAATAACAATTAATAATAAGTAACAATTAAGACATTTTGTAATTTAGCCTAATTAAAGTTCTTGCTCGAAGGGGCTATTGCGTACGCAGTCTCATTCTTTTTATGAGGTGTAACTTAACTACCGAAGTGTTCAAATTATTCCGAATCACATTTGCACCACATCCGTCTTGCTAGTAGGTATATCATGTTTTGCCTTATAGCCATAGGCACGTCTTCAAGCATTTCATTTGTTAAAAAAATTCGTAAGCGACCAAAATTGGTTCATCGATAAATTCTTGCACATATTGCACATAATGCAGAATAATTTGACTACTTCGTTAGTTAAGTTACACCTCAGAAAAATAATGAGACTTTGCGTACGCAATAGGGGAAGACCCTTCGAGCAAGAACTTTAATTAGGCTATATTACAAAATGTCTTAATTGTTACTTATTATTAATTGTTATTATTACTAAACTTTTACTGGTTCTAAATTTAATTTTATATTTATATTTTTTGTTTTATTTATATTGGGCATTGTTTTTAATTACTTTTTTTGAAATTTTAAAGAACAACCTTAAGTTTAGTTCGAATACAAATTTCCGCCTGCTTTCTTTGTCATCGGTTTTTCTCAGTTTTTTTTTAATATAAGTTCATAGTTGTTATACCTTGTTGGAAAGCTAAGAAAACGGTTATGTTTTTAAAATAATCTGCAAGCCAAGTTTGATATAAGTTTTTTTTGTTTTTAAGGCATTTTAGTGGACAAAAATCTCAAAAAATATTGAAGTAATATCGTTAATCGTCTCGCATTTTTAAAGTTGGACCGAAAATTGTAGTTTTAATATTGATAAATAACCATTGTTTAATCGTTTTTATAAATCAGAAGAAAAAAATAGATTTTATGTGATACTTTTTTTTAAATAAATTTTTGATGTTGCATTTCTGACCTATTTTGAAAAAAGCTGAAAAGCTTGATAACTCGAAAATTGTTCACTTTTGCATTATGCATATGGGGGTTAAAATTATCACAAATAGTCACCCCTATCACCTCCTAACGGGAATACGTCGAATTACCAATAACCCTGTATAAAAGGAGAAGGTGACTGACTGATTGACTGACTGACTGACATATCAACGCAGGGCCTAAACTATAAGGGTTAGAAACTTGAAATTCTGAACAGGGGTTCCTTTTATAACGTAGGGGAGCACTAAGCAAGGATTTTTGAAAATTCACCCCCTAAGGGGGTAAAACGGGGGTGCAAAGTTAGTATGAAACTGCCGTTTTTGAAGTTAGTGAATGTCTAATTCCACGCGAGCGAAGCTGCGGGCGTCCACTAGTCTTCTAATATATAAAATTTCCATGTCAAAATGTTTGTTGCAGTACTCCTCCGAAACGGCTTTACCGATTTTTACCAAATTTTATATGCGTATTCAGTAGGTCTGAGAATCGGCTAACATCTATTTTTCATCCCCCTAAATGTTAAGGGTAGTCCACCCCTAATTTTTTTATTTTTAATTTTAAGATAAATTTTTATTTTTTTATGATACAGCATTAGAAAATACATACAACCCTGAATTTTTAACCCTGTACGATCAACCCCTATTTTTCCATCGCGATTTTTATTTTTAATAATTTCCTACTTTTATTGAACGCTTTCGATTATAAGTAATGGTAATGGTAGTGGTAGTGGTAATGGTAGGGGTAGTGGTAGTTATAGTGGTTATGGTAGGGGTAGTGGTAGTAGTAGTAGTAGGGGTAGTAGTAGTGGTAGTAGTAGTGGTAATGGTAGTGGTAGTAGTAGTGGTAGTGGTAATGGTAGTAGTAGTGGTAATTGTATATTATATAAATTATTAAATTAGTATACAGTAAATTCTGTAATAGATAGACCCATCACACACCGTAGACAATGCCAATCTGTAATGTACAGCATCTTTTATAAGTAGGTACTTATAAAATAAATCAGTGGAGTTAGTGAGCAAGCGGCAATACGTGGGGTAGTACACTGAAAGTTTCGCTAACTCATTAATAAAAAAAATTACACAAATTATTTACTAGAATTCGAACTATTCTCCATTTTAAACACTTTTTAATTAGGTCAAACAATTTTTGTTTGTTAACAATTAGTTACCTGACAGTAGCCACATTTACCTCAGGGAGGGTAATTCACGAATTTCATCATGGAGAGAAACATGGCCACGATCCAGTTCTGCGTATCAAGCCTTACGGCGCTCAACAAGGCCACGATCCAATTCAGCCTTCGCTGCGACCCATAGACGTCCCACTGTTGGGCACGGGTCTCCTCTCAGAATGGGAGGGATTAGGCCTTAGTCCACCACGCTGGCCAAGTGCGGATTGGCAGACTTCACATACCTTCGAGAACGTTATGATGAACTCTCAGCCATGCAGGTTTCCTCACGATGTGTCCTTCACCGTTATAGCAAGTGACATTTAATTTCTCAAAACGCACATAACTTAGAAAAGTCATTGGTGCGTGCCACTGGGGTTTGAACCCGGACCGCTCGAGTGAGAGGCGAGTTCGATAGCCGCTGGGCTGTCACCGCTTAATTCAGCCTTACGGCGCTCAAATGAGGTGCTTCCCTACCAAAAGCATTTTGAAGACGAGCATTGCAGTCATGCGGAGTCAGTGAACTTTTAAAATCATAATAAATCTTTTCGCGTTAATTCCATATTTGCTACGGGCGACGAACTTACTTGTGATAGAAAACAATTGACACGTGATTACCCGGTCACAACATTTATGAGCAGTCCTGGGGGCCTAGACAAGTGGCAAAAACGCTAGTAGAATAGATTAACAAATGTATGGGATTGACATTCGCTAACGACTAATTAGTCTAAACTGAAGAAGTTTGAGTGTACCCTATGTATGAAACTACAGATCCAAAATAATGGAAATTATTTCACTTATAGGTATGTATTTCCTATATAAAATAAGAATATTGTAAATTCTTCCTAAAGCCGATGACCAGATAGCTCAGCCTTTGCTTTATATTAATCAGTTTAGAATAGCATTATATCTAGTAGTTTGTAGTTACCTAGACTTTCGTTAAGCGTGTGTAATCACCTCATAGCGAAATAAATTTGAATTTGAATATGGTTAAATTAGTAAGTCATAGTATAGTAGTAAGTGCTATAAGCTATTCATATGCCGGCAAAGTTAGTCTATTAAACAAGAGTTATTAAACAACAGTTAGTCTATTAAATATGACATAACATTAAGCCTGTATTTACTCGAAGAGGACTGGTAGAGGTGTGTAGTCACTTTTCACCAATAATGTTTAGGTCCCATGTGCGTGAGCGTAGAAAAATATGGTCACAAATTCGTGGTTAAAAACAATAATACTTTGCCTGACCCAGGGGATTTAACCCAGAATCACTAGCTTAGCAGTCGCTCTTCCGAACTCTAGACGAACGAAGCAGACAAAAGCTAGTGTATAATAATAATATTATAACAAAAGGTACATATTATTATGTTATTTTTACCTGATCGTTCATGCAATTTTGATCTTCATTAGCGACACAATCATTGCTAGAATTAGCGACACAATCATTGCTAGATTTTTCAAGTGATACAGGAACTACCTGAAAAAATAAATAGAGAGGTAACAAATGCTGAATAGGATATATGGCTCTCTCAATGTTATTTTATTCATAATTGTTATTATTTATATTTGTTTAATTAAATACATTTCACGGGTGATATGGACCCGCTAATTTGAAAGGCTTGCGTGGAAACCATGGAGGAGGAAAGATGCACTATACACATTTTGCACGTTGAAGAGAGAGGGTGCATTAATTAAGTCTTACACATAATTAGAACTCCAGGTCCTGTAAAAGTTGCGCACATTTTTAAATTAGTTCCCTGGATGGTTTTCTACGTAATTGACAAAACAGATCTGGCTTACTCCAGCCAGATAGATGCTTTGGTATTTACTAGGATTATTGAAATAAATTTTAGCTAGATAATTACAACTCGAGCTTCTGTAAATGTTACGCTAATTTTTAAATTTGTATTTATTGTGGTTCCGGAGATATTCAAATTCCGAGAGGAGAACCGAGTCCATTAGTAGGCCAATGAAAGGGTTGTGATGGTGGTGGAAATTGTTATAGAACTTTTAACCTTTGCTTTTAATTGTTTACATGGCAGTCTTCCTGTTCTGATTTTCTTTAATCCCTTCATTGTCGTCAGAAAATCTTCTTCTTTAAAATGCAGCGAGCATATCCGGGTGTGTTTATTAGGATACCACCCCTCTCTATTGATTTCACTGACCCATTTATCTTTTAGACAGTCGTCTGTAGGAAATCTAAAAGAAATATTATTATAGGTAATTATTTTCACTCAACATTTCTTCGGTGTAGTTAAGTACTATTTTGGATCACTAAATTACAATTGTTACATGTACAAGAACATCATTTTAATAATGACATTAATAATAAATGAAATGTGTAACGCGAAAGGTTCAGGACTCCCAGGGTAGTGTATATCTAGCCTAAGCGCAGTCGGAACATCGCTATGCGGCATGGTAAGAGACAAAAAAACGAATGATGCGAGATTTATATTTTTATATGTACTAATAAACAGTGGCGGATTTACCAGCAGGCTGAGTAGGCTGAAGCCTAGGGCGGCAGATTTTAGGGGGCGGCAAATTTGGTCTAAATTGTTTTGTCTTACATACAAAAAAATATATAATATACATAGAGAAAATGAATCTCGAAGATTTAACAAAAAAACATATTTTGTATATTAACAAGTGAACACTGTAACGTCTAAATATGAAAAGTACTAAACGCTTTGTAAAATATAATTTTAGAGCACTAATTATAAAATTGCAATTTTATTGACACAATAAATGTACGTAACTATTAAATAATATGATAGCGAACTAGGGTATCGAATTTCGGAGGTTAGTAGGGTCGGAAAAAATGGAATAGCCTACTGGCGGAAAATTTGTAAATCCGCCACTGCTAATAAAATATAAAAATTAGTACATTCATTTATACATACGAAACCATTTTTATATTATGGGGACATTAATTAGTTTAATCTGTAGTAAAGAGTTATCAATTCTTCATAATAATTTTTAATACTTAAAAGTAAATCTTATAAAATGTTTGCTAATCGATACTAGCTAAGTAGCGTACGAGTACTTTTAAAAAATTAAATTTTTTTAAAATCAGCCTAAAGCACAATTAGCTTAGCATTAAAGTATTTAATTGCTGAGGTAGTAAATTTACTGTAATAAGATTATTAGATACAGAATAACATATTAACATCCAGTGATTTACTGTTAATAATAACGAAATATCTTTTAAGATAAATAAGCAACATCTATTGCAGATGCAGGGTAGAAAAATATAAAGGAGACATCAAATTGGATGTGGATATTTGAAATTTTAGTGTTTTTAAATACATACTTACAAGTGAAATGTTATTGCGTTGATTGCTTTATACGACTTCGAGGAATAACTTTTACATCCCAGAATACAACACTTCATCGTCACAGAGGGAATAGGTACCACAATAAAACTGTAGAAAATGCCGGATCGCAGACGTCCTAATAACACAAATGTAAGATCAAGTCAAGACTAACCGAAGCCCCTCCCACCGCACTGGTGTCAGAGGAAACTGTCCAGGAGACAAGCCACAGTCGCATAGACCAATTCCTCTCTCCTTACGCGTTTCATGGTGGGAACATACGTGGCGTGGAATGGAAACTATGTGTCTATAGTGGTTGTCTAGAGGGATTGGTACATGCGCTATGGAGACCTGCCATTCAGATTTTTCAGATAAAAACAGACAAATCTAAAAAGCGGCAGGTGGTGACTCGCCACTTACTGTATGGGCTGTATCCAAACATATGCGCTAGAGGGCGCCAACATGTTCATGAGTGGCTCAGAGTCTCAGGTCTCCTCTGAGACCTTCGACACTCTTCTCGAGAGGTGTTCCGCACTTTAAATGAGGTGGTTTTACCTTTGTCTTTGCCTTAAATAGTTTATTATTGTAATTTTATTTTGTGACCACTGATAACAATCATATCAATGTATTTGCAGAATAAGGTTAAATTAGTTGTTACAAATGTAGATCAAAAGTACCCTTAACTTACCTATTTTAAGCATGCAAAATATTTAATTCTTAATTGGATGTCATTTCTGAAACACATTCCAATCCACACTCATGTTGAATTGATTATGAGATACACATTTATTAGCTGTAAAAAGAAATTTACAACTTTACTGACACTATAATTATATATCAATAAAGTCACAAAGTAGTACCTAACCCACTTAATAAGGGAAATACAAATATTTATATAACTAAACCAGTCCATTTATCCAGAAACATTTTTTATATACATATTAAAATCATTCAACCCCAGTAAAATATTTCATTATAATGAAATAAAGAAAAAAAAAAATGTTATAACATTCCAAGGCATCTGAAACGTTTTCAATTTATATAATTTTCTTTTATTATGAGTAACTCACATATCTTTATAATGTTTCAAGCCATCAGAAACGTTTCTAATCAAGGAATTTACCTTGTGCTGCGACCCATAGACATCCTACTGCTGGGCACGGGTCTCCCCCACAGACTATGCTGTGGAACTACAAAGAAATCTTGATTCTTAAAAACGTTTCATATTACCTGCAATGTTAATTATTAAATTTAAGTCACATTATGAAAATGTTCCAAGCAATATGTTTAACTAATAAACTTGAGGTCAATTATAGTCTTTAATTTAGTCTTAGTATAGCTTCCCCTTGTGTTTCCTTTAAACCCAAACAAACAGTTCTGCATTCAGAAACACATTCCCTCTTGAGATTTCTCCGTAAGTTCTTTGTACTCATCAATATCTTCATAATTCATGAAGATAGATTATATGCTATGCCTTTTTTATTGAATATGTTAAGTTTTCAGCCAATTAACTTAATCTCATTAATATTTATCCTCACAGGTATGTATTTCGATTTGTAATATTTGTTTCTAATTTCTCAGAGCTCAAAGTCTTCTGATTTAATTTTTATCGGGACTAGAGGGGTCTATTTTGTGCAGGTTTAAAAATTTAATTTGATATAACCAGGTTGTATAAAAGTTCTGGTATTTTTTATAATTTCATTATCATTTTTCACCAACCTGAATCATCATCATCATCATCACCAAATGATACTGACACATGGATTTGGCAGAAAACTATACATATTAAATTTTAAAATTATAGCTTCTAATATAATTATCTTCAAGAAGTCATTGAGTACAAAGAGGGAAACTCAGAGGATGTGTGCTTACCTTATACCACAGAGTACTTTGTTATATATATATGCCTTATACCAACCAACCCTTATTGTTCCTCTTTGGCCAGAGGGGATTAAGTTACTCTATGAGAGGGGACGCATTCCAGGAAGCATACCAAAATGACCTCAAGTCAATGTTTCACTAATTCCTGAAGATTGTCATTTTATAAACAGCACTTAGTTAAATTAATTAATGGAAACTATTTGTTTTTAACTTAATATACAGGTCTTTTTTCATTAAAATCTCGTATAATTATTATTTCAGCAGTTATTTATTTTTCAATGTTGTTTGGGTTGTTTGGAGGAACCACAAACTAGCTAGAGATTTTCAGTTATATAAAATGTACTCTGTGCTAGAGATTAGGTCAGGGCTGGGACCACAGAAGCTGGGACCACAGAACATAATACTCGCTGGGACACTTGTAGTTACATTCAGCACAGTTTTGGCGCCACCGTCGCAATCAAGACCACAGAGTGAACTTTGAGGACAGAGTAAACTTAAGAGAAGTTGAATTAGACAGTAATAATCTGTGGAAATGTCGCCGCCATGTTGATGTTGTTCTAATATATTAATCTGTGGTTTCTATCTAATTTATCTATCATCTTGTATGTGTAATGACCATAGAGATAGAGGTTTCTTCCTTCATGGTAATGACTGTAATAGTGTTCTGTGGTAATGACTGACTCTCATTACATAAATTCTTTTCTTTGGTCTTTACAAACATTTTACATACTGAAATCTTGCACTCATTTTGGTTTGGTCAACTTCGGAGGTTAAATTCTGTGTGGATTGCCGGATTTACTTGTGAATCTTGCTTGGGTTGAGTTGACTTTGGAGGTTAAATTCTGTGTACGTTGCCCATGTTTCGTGTGATCTCGCTTCTTGCTTGAGTTGAGATCCTTTAAACACCAATAACATTTGCGAAAAGACGCTTTATTTCCCCCAGTGCTGATCGGGAATACCTTGCCATGGGTATTGTGTTATAAGCAGTGTTCAACTAGTGAAACCCACCAACTATTTAGTTTCCAAGAACGATCGTCTTGGGAGTGTATGGATTCTTTGTGCCTACGAACTCGCTGCTGATGAAGAAGAGAGGTTGTTAAAGGCATTTTGACACCACACAGTTTGATGAATTAGGAGAAAGGATATGGTTTTCTTATCCTACCTATTTTCAGACAGAAATTGCCCATGACCAACCACTTAGTACTGAAGGTAATCTATTACTTTATACTACAATCTACATAATCTTTTAAAATAAATAAAAAAATGGTACACACTATCACCCCTGCGGTAGGCCTAGGCTTGTTTTGTGGATGGCAGACACAGAAAACAACACAATTTGACATCTATGACTGGAGTACAAATTTTTATTACTGGAATAAATATCATGGATTCGAACACGGGACAGACAGAACGATTCCTCTCCCACAAAAACACAATACAATGGTTGTGGTTGATGGATGCTTATCTGCATAGTATTACTTGTCTTGGAGGAGATTCCTTGAGACCCATGAGGTAGACAATGTATTGTGTGTTACGGAATTTAGACTTTTTTTTCTTTGATCTTTGCATTCATATGAATGGTCTGTTATGCAAAACTCAGAAATTCAGATTGGGTGCAATATTGTGTATAAACTGTAATATAATAATTTTCCATATTAATTTTCCATATTAATTTTCAGAATGAATGCACACAGTGAGAACAACTAATCTTGGGAGGACAGTGACTATGACATCCCCCAAACTAATATAAGTGTTGATGAAGCAGTATATGTAGGAAAATTACAAAAAAATAAAATGTAAATCATGTAATAAAATAGTTGTTATAGATTGTCGTTTTATTTTATTTTTCCAATGCCAATAATAAATAAGTATATAACTAATGATAAATCTCATCACATTTATTTTTAAATTATCGATGCAATATGTACTACCCTATTGCATGTTATCGACAAGTAAAGAAAAGTTGGCACTTCACTACCGTCTGTCGACGGTGGCGCCAAAACTGTTCTGATGGAAACAGTCGCAATTTTTAAGTGTCCCATCTGTAGCTAGCTACTAATATACTAATCTGTGGAGAGATACTACGGAGGAACGTTTTTTAGAAATTCTGAATTTCAGATAAATAAAATGTACTCTGTGATTCTGAAATTCATTACATTGACAATAATTGACATTGTATTCCATTCAGTCAGATGTACTCTGTGTTACCGCGGTCACTCACATGTGTGCAAACGTTTGATATTTGTACGAATGTTTGCACGAATGTGAAGGACTGTCAGAAATTCATATGCAAATGGTTCGCAAATGAGTTCACGAATGTCCAGTGTTGCTCGCGATTTTGTTATTAATTATTATTCTCTTACAGGCACCATTCACTATATTTATAGCCTGTTTTTATAGGACTTCTTTTCAGGGTCCAAAATAGAAGGTTCACTTTGCAATAATTCATTAAATTCCAATATGTTATCGTTATTCCAATCCATTTTTAATGCAAGATGATAAGATTAGACGCCACGAACCACGATAAATTAGCACATCCGTCACCTTTGCAATCGTGTGTGCAACTTAACAAAGCCAAGTTATCCAATATTAACTACTACACATGCGTCAGAGTACTATGAATTAAAAAAATAATACGTTACAACACGAATGTGTGATGAAACGCGAAGCACAGAGTACATACGCGAAGGTTCGCGCGCTTTGATGTTTGACAAAAAACCGACACAGCCTGGAAAACCTCGAATGCATCGAAAACTTCGCCTAAGCATTCGCGAAGGTCGTCCTTCATCGTACACATGTGGTATCGCGTATTCGCGCACATGTGAGTGACCGCCAGAACAATTCTTACGCCAACCAATATGTAAAATGTAATGTATGTACTCTGTCTGTGCTCTCAGCGGATCCATCCACAGAACACAATACTTGAGCGGAGCCCTTTCTTAAGAGACACCCGGTAGATCAGCATTCTGTCCAATTTCCAATTTCATTCCAATGTACTCATATTAAACTCTTTGAATGTACTGTACTGGTACTTTGTGTTTCATTCACATGACTGACAGTCACAGATTAATTAATATATTATTAGCTAGTTACTGACTGACTGTGCGTGCGTGCGTGCGTGCATCATTTTCATTCATGCAGCATGCAGTGGCAATGGCAACGTCTGGAGCGCTCGCGAGCGCACTGATTAAATATTGTACATATTAGCTAGAAACGCAAAACTTTCAATCCTCCAAAAAGTATATATATTCGATTGTTGTGTTTGGCCTTGTATTTAGGCTATCGCCAGTCCCTAAATGTAATGTGTATTGGGACAATGGTCGAGACTAGTTAATTTTTTAAACTTTATTGAACCACAATATAAACAATAAAGTGGGGCATCTTAGGTTGGTACAGAAAAAAATTCATTTTTCTTAGGGCAATCTACAACAATAAAATAACTAAATTCAGTGGAAAAATCTTTATATTTAAGAATGTAAAGAATTGTTCACAAAATAATGTCTATCTAAAAATATAATTTCAATAGTGATTATTGCATGATAAAAAATTTAGATAAAAACATCATCATTACAATACACATAAAAGTATTATTAACTATAATCATGTATGTACAATAATTATTACTAGATTATGAAGTCGAGCATTATAAAAATGTTATTAGATTAATTTATTATTTTAGAATGGCAATTGAATGGTTACTTTTTAATTTGGGTTAAAATATTTTAACGACCTTTAATAAATGTACAGAACATTATGCATTGTCCAATAATAACCAAACGATTAAAATAATAAAATATAGAAGTCATAAACTAGGAACAACCAAGAAAATGCATTTTGAGCACAGAGAATTTTATAAAAATCAATATTTATGGGACTATGTAAATGTACAACAATAAATTGACTAACATATTACCCTAAACAACTTTCAACCTCTATAAAACAATTATAGCACCATTTATAACTACATATACGATAGATACAATCTTATTGACATGAAGAGATCCTTAACGATACCATCACATTATCATGAGCCATTCTTACACATAATGGCACAACTTGTTCTAAATCATTACAGATGTAATCTTTCGATGCCTACTCAATCTTATAATTTATTTAATCCATTATTTGTTTATCTTAGTCTCAACAGTAACAACTTATTAACATTATTATGTATGATAACTTTTTAACGTTTACATTTGATTTTATATTATTATTGCTGCGTTAATTGTCGTACAGACACAAGCCATTGTACATTATATTGCAAAAAATAATGCAATTTATTGAGACAAACCTTATATCTTTAAACTATATCTCAAGAGATTCAGGGTTCTGAACTGAAACTGTCCGCCATAATTATAAACTCAGTAATTTCAAAACTTTGTGACCTTAATTAATTTCGACGCTAACATAGTAATTGAAGTAGAAATAAAAAAAAAACACAATTCTAACAATAAATGCAAAAGCAAATTAAATTAGTTCAGTAGTGCTACACCTTAATAAATTATATTAGAAGCCTGGTGGGAATTGAAAAACGTATAATTAAATCCTTAGTGTTAAATTGTTTTATATGTACGTTAAATTCTATATAATTGTTGGCTAGTATTTAAGATTTAAATTACCTTTATCTGTAAAACTTCTTATACAACAAATATACTTAATCTCATCAGTTTTAAACTTAATTTAAGACTTCTTGTTCGTTGTAAAGAGTAAAAAATGCACATTATTACAGTACCTTGGTGTTATTATTAGATTGATCATGGACAAATTTACGTATTGGCAGTGGCATTACGTATATTAGTGACTAACCGAAAGCAGAGATCAAAATAATGTTTTTTTATAGTTCTAATAAGGTATTTAAAAATACATTTTATTTAAATATTCAGATCAATATTTCGAAACTAAAACTGATAATGAGGTTCAGGAAAATAGTACTTTATGATTCCGAAATGTTTCTCCTAATATTTTTTTCTATAAACATATTATAACATTATTAACTAACAAAAATCATCTTAAATATTGTTACAACCAAAATAAGCAAGTGTATGTTACATTACATTTATCACTAATATAATACGTGGTTTAATTTAGTACCTTTGTGCCAGCCAAACAACATACGAGTTTGGCCGTATTCCAACTACTGTCGATATGGATTTTTTAGAATCAGAGATAAAATCTATTCCGTAATTCACATTATTGTTTTCGTCTCAAACATAAAAAAGAATATTTGAATATACTTAGTTATTGTGCTGAAATCTTCTGTATATAATAATATGACAGAAGGACGAGGAATAAGGAAGAATTTTTCGTTTTAAGGGGGTGAAAGTTTTATGTGTAAACGAAACTATTGTTATTTCTAATTCCACGCAAGCGAAGCTGCGGGCGTCTTAACCTAAATATTTAACTATGGTTGTTTGGTACTTGAAAACACAAAATTCAAAAAGCAAACGATACACATCTAAAATGTGTCTCACATGAAGACTAATGTCCACAACATAAAATGAGCTAAGTATAAAATCGGAAAATTGGCTAACAATTCGAACTCGTGAGAACTCACTATTGTTTATAGAAAATAAAATTTCCATAAAAAATAAAAGTAATCCGACGTTTTTAAAAATTATACTAATCATTTTTTAACAAATTTTTAAGTCTTTTACATAAAATTTTATTCGCATCTCAAGTTTCTTACAGGATGTTCCGTATCACTAGTTTTAAAATAAATTAAATAAACAAGACATTTTCAAACTAAAGTAATTAGCTATATACTGTATCACTGATTTCTAAATTGTCTAATTAACTCTCTGAAGTGATACGTCTAAATGTCAATGATTTAATATTTTGATAATTATATCCCACAAAAGTAACTACATATTTATTAAAAATTTGAGCGTCGTATTAAGTTTAAGTAGGATTCGATTTTGTGTGCAATCACTGTACTACCTAAAATTCGATTGGTAGAAGTAATAATTAGTAGTAAGTATACGAGATAGCGCTTTTTATTGCTAGTGCCATTTGGTAATTAGCATGGAAAAGCACGCATGATACACCCGTACATAAATTCACGCCTGTTTCCTATTGGGATAGGCAGAGTAATTCCTTTCCTTTTACCACGATTTTACCGCACTTATTTGCTTCATTATTATTGCTGTCCCAGTCCCACAAGGGAAATAGTCCAGTAAGGACTATAAACTCATGCTACGTGTGTTTTGCCATTAAATTGATGATGTGTATGTGGCCAGCGTTGTCCACTGTGACAAAGCACGAGAACTTGTCGTCGTGGCAAACTTTCTCCGCATTTATGCCCGATAACTTGATGCACGCCAACATCTCTTGGCGTTTCGAACCCTCCTTGCCCCTGAAACAAAGTAATCCATCATATGAATACACGCAGATAAAACACAACACACACGCGCTAACATACTCATACTTCTGCGGTATCTGTATATACATATATATATGGTGGTGGATAACCATACACACAGAAAACAACATAATTGTATTGTAATTGTGGCGACGCGGTTGTATCACCACCGCGTCCTATATGGACGACTGAACGCTAATGCAATCTAATTCGGTGACACGCTAATTCAATACTTTTTTACGAATGGACTTTTGATAGATAGATAGATAGATAGATTAACTCTTTATTGTACACCAAGACATACAGGAACAGTTACATGGAATAAGGATTAAATACGACATACAATAGGTGGCCTTATCGCTAACTAGCGATTTCTTCCAGGCAACCTTGGGCTGAGGAGTTAGAGAAAGAGTCTAAATATGGTAGGGTGCACAAAAATAAATTAGGAAATATATAGAAAGAAATAAAGACAGTAAAGCAAGAAAAACATATAGATAACGAATAACCACAAACTTTATTTTAAAAACAGATGAGAGAGGAAGAAGGGGAAGAATAGTAAAATTATATTTGTAGGTAATAGGATGCTGTATGGACAGACCTTTACGGCGTCACCGAATAGGTTAAGAATTCAATACAATGTCTATTCGTGCGCTCGAATCGTTCTGCACCACCACCGCGCGAAAATATTAAGCCAACTAACTAACAATGACTACTATAATATAAAACTTACTAACTAACAATGGGTGGCTGCGGCCACTAATTATCCCTATTGGTAGGACCACGGTATACCTGTATATACGCGTGGTCCTACTGGGGTTGGGGCGACTGATAGTATTGATTTATGACTGTACTTATATCGATTAAATATTTATTCGATAACTTGCGTACAATTCCTCACTCAAATGTGACACTCGACCTGCTAGTACCGAACGAGTGTTTGGTAGTTTGGTACGGCTACCTCTCTCCATTGTCCCGCGAACCCCATTGACCCCATTGCTCTGTCTAGACTAGAGTATAAATGAATACTTATTAGACTGTGTTTCAGGCTTGAAGTTGAGATAATTATGTTCTGAATATTCTGAGAGACTTGTAAACTTCTCCAAATTCTTCTGCTCTGTATCAGTTTAGTTTAGGTACTTACTCTACCAAGATGCAATTTTTCTCCATCACGTACCAGTGTCTAGAACCTTCTACTGAGCCTAGCCGGCTTATGGGTTGACTTACTTCTTGCGCTTCCAGTTGGCCTTCCAGCAGTACTTGATGCTGAACAGCTGCCCGCCGAAGAAGAAGTTGCAGTTGGCCTCCGCTCCCGCGCCGGCGTTGTCAAGCGAAGTAGTTTCGCTACGCGCCGTCAGAGGGCTCGCTATAGGCGTTATCACGTTCCAGTTTCTAGAACGTCCAAAGAGAATTGTTTGAGAATTGAAAAAGTATTCATTACTAGAATCCAAGGTTCATCACTCACTAGGAGCTCATAAAATAGTTCAATTCAAGACCGAATTAACCTGCTTCATTTGATGCCTACCAATATGTACTTTCTTGACGTCAGCAGTATTATGTATTGTATTATTCTTGTGTACCTACTTATACGATTATATATTCTGTGGTTAGTCGCTTATCGACCAAACTATCACTTCGACAGGGCCGCACTGAAAATCAGCGTCATGATTTTTAAGGAATCATGACATAATGCTGAGTCCTATTTTTGGTCCTATTTTGCTTTAAAACTGAAATAACTTACACCTATTGTTATTTAATTATATTCTGTACCATACTGTGTTTTAAGCAAAATAAATTATATTCTTCTTCTTCTTCTTCTTATTTTGTTAACGTCTGAGATCTTATCGTTCATATACTTGCTAACCCTTTCCCAAAAAAGATTACGATTAAAACACTACGATTTCAGTGATTTATCCGAACATTTGCGCGCCAAACGATAATATAAAAACGCAGCCATGGTAGTTTGGACATAACGCCAACGTGCCATGGGTGCATTATTGATCGAAGCAACTACTCCAGTAGTCAGTATCATTTGCCCCTACTCGACTAACGAAGTTACCCAGTTTTGTTAATATTGAACTAAATCAATAGTCATTGTGAGTAGTCATGACGGGCCCGTTGGCGCAATCGGTAGTGACCCTGCCTGTTACGCCAGGGGTCGTGGGTTCGAATCCCAATCAGGACAAATATTAGTGTAACGAAGGATGTTAATATTATCTATTTAAGTATGTATTTAAATATATCTATATATGTATATCAGTCTCTGACACCCATATTACAGGCTCGTGCCCACTTTGGGGACAGATGGCCGTGTGAGAGAATGTCCAAAATATGTATTTACTAGTGGACGCCCGCAGCTTCGCTCGCGTAGAATTGGACCCATTAACGACGTCTGCCCGCGTTCGGGTTGCCCACTTGACTTCAAAAACGGCAGTTTCATACTAACTTTGCACCACCGTTTTACCCCCTTAGGGGATGAATTTTCAAAAATCCTTTCTTAGTGCTCCCCTACGCTATAAAAGGAACCCCTGTGCAAAATTTCAAGTTTCTAGCCCTTATAGTTTAGGCCCTGCGTTGATATGTCAGTCAGTCAGTCAGTCAATCAGTCAGTCAGTCAGTCACCTTCTCCTTTTATATATATAGATAGATTATTGTTCGCCTTAATGGTGATGTATCGCTGGCTCACCTCCAGGTGATCTTGTGCGCGGTCCGGATGACGTAGGTCACGTTCCACCACACGATCTCCGAGGCCATGGTGACGAGCACCAGCGGCGGCTGCTCGTCGTCCGCGTCGAGCGCGGCGGGTGACGTCAGCGGCTGGCTTACCTCCAGGTGATCTTGTGCGCAGTCCGGATGACGTAGGTCACGTTCCACCACACGATCTCCGAGGCCATGGTGACGAGCACCAGCGGCGGCTGCTCGTCGTCCGCGTCGAGCGCGCCGGGTGACGTCAGCAGCGCGCCGGGTGACGTCAGCAGCGCGCCGGGTGACGTCAGCGGCTGGCTTACCTCCAGGTGATCTTGTGCGCAGTCCGGATGACGTAGGTCACGTTCCACCACACGATCTCCGAGGCCATGGTGACGAGCACCAGCGGCGGCTGCTCGTCGTCCGCGTCGAGCGCGCCGGGTGACGTCAGCAGCGCGCCGGGTGACGTCAGCAGCGCGCCGGGTGACGTCAGCGGCTGGCTTACCTCCAGGTGATCTTGTGCGCAGTCCGGATGACGTAGGTCACGTTCCACCACACGATCTCCGAGGCCATGGTGACGAGCACCAGCGGCGGCTGCTCGTCGTCCGCGTCGAGCGCGCCGGGTGACGTCAGCAGCGCGCCGGGTGACGTCAGCAGCGCGCCGGGTGACGTCAGCGGCTGGCTTACCTCCAGGTGATCTTGTGCGCAGTCCGGATGACGTAGGTCACGTTCCACCACACGATCTCCGAGGCCATGGTGACGAGCACCAGCGGCGGCTGCTCGTCGTCCGCGTCGAGCGCGCCGGGTGACGTCAGCAGCGCGCCGGGTGACGTCAGCAGCGCGCCGGGTGACGTCAGCGGCTGGCTTACCTCCAGGTGATCTTGTGCGCAGTCCGGATGACGTAGGTCACGTTCCACCACACGATCTCCGAGGCCATGGTGACGAGCACCAGCGGCGGCTGCTCGTCGTCCGCGTCGAGCGCGCCGGGTGACGTCAGCAGCGCGCCGGGTGACGTCAGCAGCGCGCCGGGTGACGTCAGCGGCTGGCTTACCTCCAGGTGATCTTGTGCGCAGTCCGGATGACGTAGGTGACGTTCCACCACACGATCTCCGAGGCCATGGTGACGAGCACCAGCGGCGGCTGCTCGTCGTCCGCGTCGAGCGCGGCGGGTGACGTCAGCAGCGCGCCGGGTGACGTCAGCAACGCGCCCGGTGACGTCACCGCGGCGCTGCGGTACAGCTTGTCCGGCGTGGGGGAGAAACTGCAGCACTGGACCTTCGACTTGTGGTGCTTTAGCAGTCTCAGTTGACGTTTGTTCGGCACGTTCCATAGCTGGGCATAAAGTATTATCATCGATAAGTGGTAATCCAAATGTAATTTCGATCAAACATCCGTTTCAATTCTATTATTCACACCAAGATCATGAAATTAGATTCCGCTCACTGACAAATTTAATGATTTTTTTGTTCTTAATTGTTATGACTATGAGTAACAATGTAAAATAACAACCTTGTGAGCAAGGACATGGATAATGCGACGGAATTGTTCAGCGTCTCATTGGTCATTCTATGAGAGCGGCCTAATCGAAAAAGAGCTTCAGTCTAATCGAACACATAGACCTTCTACGCTGAAGTGGGGTTAGCTGTGACTGCCCATAGTGTTTGATGTGTCAGTCACATGAATTAACTTACGTTCGAGTGACCAATCAAATACAGCTTGATACCATAGACATAGATTCAAGCCAAGTGAATTATTTACAGGTCTGCCTTCGCCTTTTGGCTGAATGGACTTTGGGTCTCTAGGACGAACTCTACCCGGGCAGTTCTCCCGTGCCAGTGGACACGAGATAAAATTGTGTTGATGCACTTAGCCTACTGGAGACTAGGTAGTAAGCTTACCACAACGTCGCCCGAGTCGAGCCCCATAGCCAAGATGTTCCCGTCGGCGGTGAGGTCGCACGACATTATCCTGTTATTCAGACGGTAGTCTTGCAGCAGCGATAGCTCCACACCTCGATCCCTCTTCAGCTCGAATGTCTGTAAAAAATTGCGTTTTAAGAGCCATAGCATAGCAATTAAGAAAAGCCCAGTCATCCAGCCTTCAGTCTTTAAGGGTCCACTGCTTGACATAGGACATGCTCCCGATCCTGTTCTTTGTGCTGTCTAGCATAAAAGGATATAATGCACATACAAGTGCGCGCGTTTCGATTCACATTATACGGACCGGCATCAGTCTACCTCCTTAAATGGGCAGAAATTGAAATTATATATCGTATAGCGCGGGGCGTGCGAGTTGCATTCGCCGCATTATGTCCTTCACATTGATACTCCATGCGCATCTATCCCCTCCGGATTTCGTTCAGAGCTAAACTTTCATGCCTGTTCTATAGCATGGTGACAATAAATGTATGAATACGAATTAAACATGCCGTTTCCGCTGATTATTATTGTCAAATCAAAAGATCCGTTCCGATCGCGTTTGGAGAAACGCTTTAATTCTCTTCTCACCTAGGTACACATATGCGCGCATGTCAATACACCCGCTTCGATAACCTGAAACGCTCTGAAGAGCCGACATGATTCCCAGGGTGTGGCGTTTGTACTGGAGAAGAGATTCGAGAACTGATGACGATTTTTTTGCACATTGTTATCAGCGGTTACAGCGCTATCGGCACGCACCAATGAATTTTCTAAGTTATGTGTGATTTAAGAAATTAAATGTCACTTGCTGCAACGGTGAAGGACACATCGTGAGGAAACCTGCATGCCTAAGAGTTCAAATGTTCTCATAAGCTAGTGAAGTCTGCCAATCCGAACATGGTCAGCGTGGTGGACTAAGGCCTAATCCCTCCCGTTCTGAGACGAGACCCGTGTCCAACAGTGGGACAAAAACTTTGCAGGTCGGCCCACACATACCACACCATACACATTACCTGAAACGCCCTGTTATAGCTGTCGCAGATAACCAGCACATTCTTCTGCAAGGCGGAGCAGGTGACCCGCACGTCCTTCTGCCGGGAGTTGAGCACGCATGTCAGCTTCAGCCGTTGGTCCCACAGTTTGACGGTGGCGTTGTCCTCCACCGTGATGAGCCCAGTCTCCTTGAGCCAGTAGCAGTCTATGAGCCCGCTCCGTTACTACCGAAGTACCGACCCGTGTCCAACAGTGGGACAAAAACTTTGCAGGTCGGCCCACACATACCACACCATACACATTACCTGAAACGCCCTGTTATAGCTGTCGCAGATAACCAGCACATTCTTCTGGAAGGCGGAGCAGGTGACCCGCACGTCCTTCTGCCGCGAGTTGAGCACGCATGTCAGCTCCAGCCGTTGGTCCCACAGTTTGACGGTGGCGTTGTCCTCCACCGTGATGAGGCCAGTCTCCTTGAGCCAGTAGCAGTCTATGAGCCCGCTCTCCCGTAAGGTACGGCTCTTGTGACCCGTGAAGTACCGGTCGGACGAACTGAGGCTCGTATCGCTGCTGGAGTTGGACCCTCTGTCGTTGTTATCGCTCCGTTTTATTTTAATACCTGAAATATAAAGTAAATTTATAGTTAACTAGTGGACGCCCGCAGCTTCGCTCGCGTTACACATTCACTAACTTCAAAAACGGCAAAGCTTCATACTAACTTTGCACTCCCCGTTTTACCCCCTTAGGGGATGAATTTTCAAATTTTTCTCGCCGTAAAAACCATCCTTGAACTTCAACGAACATTTAAAAAAAAGAATTGGCCAAATTGTTCCAGGCGTTGTCGAGTTATGCGCTTACCAACACATTTTGCGATTCATTTTTATTATATAGACTAGCTTTAAGGCTCCACTATCGTTTTACGTGCAGAATTACCTTTACCATCAAGGGATGGTTTAAAAAAAAAAAGTTTAAACGTAAAGATTACCACTTCTCAAAATCTAGCTTCACCCCCAGTTTGCCCAATCATAATAAGATATCGATTAAAAATTGATCGATTATTTCAATGTTTTATCCATTTTACAGGAACCATGCAATTTTCCGGAATAAAAGTTACTTCTATCAGCCAATCATTAAGTTCAGGAGGACAAGGACAAACCACCAAACACACTTTTCCATTTGAATATTAGTAAGGATAACATCCTTGAAGCAAACTTGAATCTGAACAAAAATGTGAATCAGTAATTGAAGTGTTCATAGCTGTCTTGAACATAGACGGAATAAAATATGTAAAATATGTGTAACAATAATGTTAATTTAATGACATCCGAATAATATTGTATTTAAATAAATAAAAAATTACTCTAGAAGGAGGACTATGATGGTCGCATGGAAAAAGTATAACACTGGAACACAATTGCTTTAAAAACAATTATAACACAGCAGAAATAGTTCTAGAGTACACGTAACATGGGCGGCGGTGGTGCGTACTGTCACGGCGAAATAGTACCTTCATAGATTAGATAGACCGGTCTCTATTACAGTTAATAAATGATTAGGTATTTAGGCATAAAAAAAATTCAGTACAAATTTGTCACCTTGTATACCATTCAATATTTCTTGCGAGCCGAGGTTAGCCTTGCCTCGCTGCAGCATTTCAGTCTTCCAAACTCCGTCATCCATCCTGTATGCCATCAGACATCTGTTCTCGCCAGCGACCATCATCAGATTGCTGTTCACATAGTTCAGATACCTCACTGGGCTGTACACGTCCATTATAGTAATACTCTCCTTTGATCTGAGCGTGTATTTCTGTACTATGCCTGATTGGAGGCCGTAGACTACGAACAGGTTACAGGGGGAAATCTTGACAGCTGTTATTTGACTATCTGTGTCTGGTGTTATTTCAGTGATTAGTTTCTTGCCGCGCGTTATCTGAAACGAAGATGGATTGTAATTCAAATATGTATGGAATCTTGATTTTTTCCCCCTTACAAGCGTTGGATGAGGCAACGATTTTAAGGGGAAAAAAATCAAGATTACATACACATTTGAGATTACATTACAAGATTACATACTGGTTGCGCTTAACTGCGGGGACAGATCAGCAGCTATGGAATCGGCACTCGATGAACTCAATGAACTTGAGGGAAAATGAGGGGTCTGGGTTCAAAACTTATGATCCAATATGCAGGCACCGATACTTTTTGGCATACAAGTGCGTTTTAAAAATTAAATGCAATAACAGTTCGGTAAGTAAGGAAAACATCGTTAGACAACACGCATGCCTAGAAGAGAATGTTGTCGATGACATGTGTCTGTCAATCCGCACTTGGGAATCATGCTCGATTACGCCTAACCCTTAACATTCCTCGAGGAAACCCTTTTCTAAGCTGTGGGACTAAGAAAGGGTGGTAATTTTGATGATGATTGGTTACGCTCAGACGTCGCTTAGTAATTGTAACATTGCAGATGTTTAACATTCACTTTACTTGTACCTGGGTTTTGTCGTCGACCGAACTTTCCCTAATAATGGTTGTCAAACTACCTTGTCCTAGCTACCAACTACTAACGTTAATCTTACCTGTATATGATTCTTGTCGTCGACCACCGCCAACAGGGGCTGGGCCACGCTGTCGCCGTTTCCGTTGCATATGCCCTTCAGGTTGAGCGGTTTCAGTGCATGCCGATCCCAGCTCATCGTCTTCTTAATCACACTCTTTTCTACCGATGAGTGATTGTCGAACGAGTGTCTTCTTTCCCTAATAATGGCTGTCCAAACTACCTTGTCCTAGCTACCAGCTACTAACGTTCATCTTACCTGTATATGATTCTTGTCGTCGACCACCGCCAACAGGGGCTGGGCCACGCTGTCGCCGTTTCCGTTGCATATGCCCTTCAGGTTGAGCGGTTTCAGTGCATGCCGATCCCAGCTCATCGTCTTCTTAATAACACTCTTTTCTACCGACGAGTGGTTGTCGAACGAGTGTCTTCTTTCCCTAATAATGGCTGTCAAACTACCTTGTCCTAGCTACCAGCTACTAACGTTCATCTTACTTGTATATGATTCTTGTCGTCGACCACCGCCAACAGGGGCTGGGCCACGCTGTCGCCGTTTCCGTTGCATATGCCCTTCAGGTTGAGCGGTTTCAGTGCATGCCGATCCCAGCTCATCGTCTTCTTAATAACACTCTTTTCTACCGACGAGTGGTTGTCGAACGAGTGGTTGCGCTTGGGGGTTGCGCTCGCGCTCAACGAGCCGCCGTGGGGCGGCGGGTTGACCGGGGTCTGGGGGGACAGGGTGCTCGCGAAACTCACGTCGAACTTGGTTGTTAGACGGCCGTTGCTGCAATTGAATATTGTTTTCTATTTTAAAACTAGTGGACGCCCGCAGCTTCGCTCGCGTTACACATTCACTTACTCCAAAAACGGCAAAGCTTCATACTAACTTTGCACCCCCGTTTTACCCCCTTAGGGGATGAATTTTCAAATTTAACTCGCCGTAAAAACCATCCTTGAACTTTGACGAACATTTAAAAAAAAGAATTGGCCAAATTGGTCCAGGCGTTGTTGAGTTATGCGCTTACCAACACATTTTGCGATTCATTTTTATATTACAGAAGATTAACATAACACCAGAGTACTATGAGGAATTTTTATGCGGGCGAAATAACGGCCGATCGTTAGTATTTTTAATGATATGAATGAATACTATTTGAGTCTTGTTCAAAGTCGTGGTACAAGCAAGCTCGTCGTTCGCTCGCTATCTTATATCCATAAAAATTTCAATTAAAAGTACTCCAGCATTTTATAATAGGTCAGCCTTGCGACAAGCGTTTGCGTGTACGTGAATTAAGCTGCTTGCCATCATTTAGGCGCTTACTACTATGAATTTAGTACTAAGAAAAATCTTACCCATTCTTTTTCGTTTTCTGCGAAATGTACGACGCCTCCAAAAACCACACTTTCGCCGAGTTCTCGTCAGTGCCCGAGCCAGTTAGCAGCACATCCAGGCCAGGCAAGATGTCGTCTACTGATATGATTTCGCTCACAGCCATTGATACGACATTCCTGAAAAATAAAAAAAACCATCGGTCCCGCTTGTTTTCAATGGTAAAAACAATCGCTAAGCCTTGTTGAAGACATCATCATCATCATCACAACCCTTTCTGTGTCCCACTGTTGGGCACGGGTCTCCTCTCAGAGTGGGAGGGATTAGGCCTTAGGCCACCACGCTGGCCAAGTGCGGATTGGCAGACTTCACATGCCTTGGAGAACATTATGATTAACTCTCAGGCATGTTGGTTTCCACATAACATAGAAAAGTCATTGGTGCGTGCCGCTTGGGTTTGAACCCGGACCGCTCGAGTGAGAGGCGAGTTCGATAGCCACTGGGCTGTCACTGCTTCCTTTGTTGGAGACATACGGGTGGCTAATCCACCAATCCTCATTAGAACAGCGTGTTGGAGTACACTCTGGACCTCCCCCAGATATGTCCGTGTGGGAGAGAGATGACTGGCTTGATACTCGCTGCGACCCATAGACGTCCCACTGCTGGGCACGGGTCTCCCCCACAGACACTTCTGCGGGAGGTCTAGTCTAGAGCATACTCCACCACGCTGCTCCAATGCGGATTGGTGGTGGCTTGATACTCACCCCCTCCTATTCTCCAAGTCAAATACCCGCGTATCGTTCTTCAGATCGACGCAAATGATGCGACTGTCGTCCGTGGAGACGAACAGCAGCGTGCCGTTCTTGTTGACCAGATACGTGCGTGTGGGAGAGAGATGACTGGCTGGATACTCACCCTCTCCTATTCTCCAAGTCAAACACCCGCGTATCGTTCTTCAGATCGACGCAAATGATGCGACTGTCGTCCGTGGAGACGAACAGCAGCGTGCCGTTCTTGTTGACCAGATATGTCCGTGTGGGAGAGAGATGACTGGCTGGATACTCACCCTCTCCTATTCTCCAAGTCGAATACCCGCGTATCGTTCTTCAGATCGACGCATATGATGCGACTGTCGTCCGTGGAGACGAACAGCAGCGTGCCGTTCTTGTTGACCAGATATGTCCGTGTGGGAGAGAGATGACTGGCTGGATACTCACCCTCTCCTATTCTCCAAGTCGAATACCCGCGTATCGTTCTTCAGATCGACGCATATGATGCGACTGTCGTCCGTGGAGACGAACAGCAGCGTGCCGTTCTTGTTGACCAGATATGTCCGTGTGGGAGAGAGATGACTGGCTGGATACTCACCCTCTCCTATTCTCCAAGTCGAATACCCGCGTATCGTTCTTCAGATCGACGCAAATGATGCGACTGTCGTCCGTGGAGACGAACAGCAGCGTGCCGTTCTTGTTGACCAGATATGTGCGTGTGGGAGAGAGATGACTGGCTGGATACTCACCCTCTCCTATTCTCCAAGTCAAACACCCGCGTATCGTTCTTCAGATCGACGCAAATGATGCGACTGTCGTCCGTGGAGACGAACAGCAGCGTGCCGTTCTTGTTGACCAGATATGTGCGTGTGGGAGAGAGATGACTGGCTGGATACTCACCCTCTCCTATTCTCCAAGTCAAACACCCGCGTATCGTTCTTCAGATCGACGCATATGATGCGACTGTCGTCCGTGGAGACGAACAGCAGCGTGCCGTTCTTGTTGACCAGATATGTCCGTGTGGGAGAGAGATGACTGGCTGGATACTCACCCTCTCCTATTCTCCAAGTCGAATACCCGCGTATCGTTCTTCAGATCGACGCATATGATGCGACTGTCGTCCGTGGAGACGAACAGCAGCGTGCCGTTCTTGTTGACCAGATATGTCCGTGTGGGAGAGAGATGACTGGCTGGATACTCACCCTCTCCTATTCTCCAAGTCGAATACCCGCGTATCGTTCTTCAGATCGACGCAAATGATGCGACTGTCGTCCGTGGAGACGAACAGCAGCGTGCCGTTCTTGTTGACCAGATATGTGCGTGTGGGAGAGAGATGACTGGCTGGATACTCACCCTCTCCTATTCTCCAAGTCAAATACCCGCGTATCGTTCTTCAGATCGACGCAAATGATGCGACTGTCGTCCGTGGAGACGAACAGCAGCGTGCCGTTCTTGTTGACCAGATATGTGCGTGTGGGAGAGAGATGACTGGCTGGATACTCACCCTCTCCTATTCTCCAAGTCAAATACCCGCGTATCGTTCTTCAGATCGACGCAAGTGATGCGACTGTCGTCCGTGGAGACGAACAGCAGCGTGCCGTTCTTGTTGACCAGATATGTGCGTGTGGGAGAGAGATGACTGGCTGGATACTCACCCCCTCCTATTCTCCAAGTCAAATACCCGCGTATCGTTCTTCAGATCGACGCAAATGATGCGACTGTCGTCCGTGGAGACGAACAGCAGCGTGCCGTTCTTGTTGACCAGATATGTGCGTGTGGGAGAGAGATGACTGGCTGGATACTCACCCCCTCCTATTCTCCAAGTCAAATACCCGCGTATCGTTCTTCAGATCGACGCAAATGATGCGACTGTCGTCCGTGGAGACGAACAGCAGCGTGCCGTTCTTGTTGACCAGATATGTGCGTGTGGGAGAGAGATGACTGGCTGGATACTCACCCCCTCCTATTCTCCAAGTCAAATACCCGCGTATCGTTCTTCAGATCGACGCAAATGATGCGACTGTCGTCCGTGGAGACGAACAGCAGCGTGCCGTTCTTGTTGACCAGATATGTGCGTGTGGGAGAGAGATGACTGGCTGGATACTCACCCCCTCCTATTCTCCAAGTCAAATACCCGCGTATCGTTCTTCAGATCGACGCAAATGATGCGACTGTCGTCAGTGGAGACGAACAGCAGCGTGCCGTTCTTGTTGACCAGATATGTGCGTGTGGGAGAGAGATGACTGGCTGGATACTCACCCCCTCCTATTCTCCAAGTCAAATACCCGCGTATCGTTCTTCAGATCGACGCAAATGATGCGACTGTCGTCCGTGGAGACGAACAGCAGCGTGCCGTTCTTGTTGACCAGATATGTGCGTGTGGGAGAGAGATGACTGGCTGGATACTCACCCCCTCCTATTCTCCAAGTCAAACACCCGCGTATCGTTCTTCAGATCGACGCAAATGATGCGACTGTCGTCCGTGGAGACGAACAGCAGCGTGCCGTTCTTGTTGACCAGATATGTGCGTGTGGGAGAGAGATGACTGGCTGGATACTCACCCCCTCCTATTCTCCAAGTCAAACACCCGCGTATCGTTCTTCAGATCGACGCAAATGATGCGACTGTCGTCAGTGGAGACGAACAGCAGCGTGCCGTTCTTGTTGACCAGATATGTGCGTGTGGGAGAGAGATGACTGGCTGGATACTCACCCCCTCCTATTCTCCAAGTCAAATACCCGCGTATCGTTCTTCAGATCGACGCAAATGATGCGACTGTCGTCAGTGGAGACGAACAGCAGCGTGCCGTTCTTGTTGACCAGATATGTGCGTGTGGGAGAGAGATGACTGGCTGGATACTCACCCCCTCCTATTCTCCAAGTCAAATACCCGCGTATCGTTCTTCAGATCGACGCAAATGATGCGACTGTCGTCCGTGGAGACGAACAGCAGCGTGCCGTTCTTGTTGACCAGATATGTGCGTGTGGGAGAGAGATGACTGGCTGGATACTCACCCCCTCCTATTCTCCAAGTCAAATACCCGCGTATCGTTCTTCAGATCGACGCAAATGATGCGACTGTCGTCCGTGGAGACGAACAGCAGCGTGCCGTTCTTGTTGACCAGATACGTGCGTGTGGGAGAGAGATGACTGGCTGGATACTCACCCTCTCCTATTCTCCAAGTCAAATACCCGCGTATCGTTCTTCAGATCGACGCAAATGATGCGACTGTCGTCCGTGGAGACGAACAGCAGCGTCCCGTTCTTGTTGACCGCGATCGACATGAACGTAATGCAGTCCTTGACCGAGTCGCACGTGATCACCGTCCTGCACCGACAGTTGGTGCAGTTCTGATTGGTCAGGGCCACGTGCGCGCGCAGTTGGTACTCCGTCACCTCTTTCGCTTTCAACGTCATTATTTTGTTGGTACCTGTGGATGTAAGGATTGTCGTAATAAGTGATCTCTTACGCTGGATTTCAATAACCTATCTACGGATTGATTTGGCTATCGGAGATAGAAATTTGACTTAAGTTCCATATAAAATGTGTCAAATTTCTATCTCCGATAGCCAAATCTATCCGTAGATAGGTTATTGAAATCCATAGCGTTAGAGATAAGTGTTTGAATATGTTTGTAGATATGTGACAAAAAATATATTTATTCTTCATTTAATATGTTTTTTATGCATCGACATATGAAGTGTAATAGAGGTAGATATGTTATATGCCGTACTAACTATTCGTATACGTACTCTAACAGACGTATTCTTACAGATTTTGATGTCAACGAAATGTGCAATTTCTTGGGAAGAATGGATTTTGTGACAAAATTGTTGCTAAATTTTTTTATCTAAACATTATAATGCCTATATAACACAAAATATAACCTTATAATAATGTAAAACAAAGGCGGACATTATGGCATAAGCAAATTTTATTTTTATTTAATTAAATAATAATTTAAAAAAATTAATAACGTTTCTACACTTCAAATATTAACTATACCGAATTTAAAGTATTTTCTATACGTATTAACATAAAATATAAAGTTGTACTGCATACCTGGCACTGCAATAATATCTAGCACCGTATCAGTTTCCTCAAAGCATTCCTTCGCATCCTTACTATCCAGATTGACTATCTCTACATAGTTAGCTCTCTTTGTAGTTGCTACGACCACTCTCCTATCATAGTTGCAGGGTATGCAGCACAGTATCTCCCTGTCGTTGAACAGATTGTCATATTCCTGCAGCACTTGGCCAGTGCAACTGTAGACTATTATTTTAGATGCGGTGTGGGCTATTAACTGCTCGGACCGGTTTGCCCAACGGCAGTTGACTAGATGCCCCAGTATGGGAGTGATTGTTACTGTACTGCCCCAGTTGCTGTCTGTCGTGTCCTCTGGCTCTGAAAGTAAGGTAAAAGTAAAGACGAATTAAGAAGGTATAGCCAGAACAGAAAATTTTGCGGAATTTTGCTGGAAATAATTTCTAACACTGGTAATAATTCTTAACTGTCATAAAACGGTCATTTAATTACCCTTAAGCTTAACACCCCCGCAGTAGGTTCAGGTCTGTGTTACAGGTGGTGAGCACACACAGAAAACAACATAATTTAAGATCCATGTCCCAAGTACAAATATTTGTCTGCAAAATAAATATCTAACCCTAGCCAGGATTCGAACTTGGCACCAGCGGTTTGGCCCACCACAGTGCCTCAGTGACGGGTACATTACATATTCATCAGAAAATTTAACAAATCATGCCATAATTTTTAGGGTAAAATTACTTTTAACGTATACAAGTTTACACGAAAAAATCCAACTGGAGACAGGAAAGTATTCTGATAGTACATTAATTTGTATCTAAACTGATGGGTAAATAAATTCTTTGTATTTATCATTACTTAAATATAAGTGCTGCTGTAATAATCTTCAAAATTTTGCCCTCATGAATCACATAATATGGATTCTGAGAGGAGACCCGTGCCCAACAGTGGGACGTCTATGGGTCGCAGCGAATCACATAATATTTCTCTGGTTTAGCTATACAGCAATGTGAGTGTACGTACATTTCAAGACATTTATAACATAATAATATATAAAATGGAAGTGAGTTTGTCTACCTTCTTCGATAACGTCTTCTTGCTCAACATCATCGATGTACCAAATCTTGATGACTCCATCGTAAGAGAGAGAGGCTACAATTGGCGGGTTCACAGGACACGCCCCTATCCACTTGACGGGCGAATCGGTGCTTTTCAACTCCTTTTTTAGCTTGTTCGTAGATATGTGAAAGATCTGTAAAGAGTAGCGATTGTATAACAGAATACTGTTATGTGGTTTTACTTAGAGTATTTGCAATATTATATGTACATTGTTCAAGCTTATTGTAGGCGTGGTTAAGTGATCAACAAACATCTTGCACTATTGCCTTTATAGTATCACTAGTGGACGCCCGCAGCTTCGCTCGCGTTACACATTCACTGACTTCAAAAACGGCAAAGCTTCATACTAACTTTGCACCCCCGTTTTACCCCCTTAGGCGATAAATTTTCAAATTTTTCTCGCCGTAAAAACCACCCTTGAACTTCAACGAACATTTAAAAAAAAGAATTAGCCAAATTGGTCCAGGCGTTGTTGAGTTATGCGCTTACCAACACATTTTGCGATTCATTTTTATAATATAGATTTGCAATATTATATGTACATTGTTCAAGCTTATTGTAGGCGTGGTTAAGTGATCAACAAACATCTTGCACTATTGCCTTTATAGCATTAAATACGTCTTCGTTAGCTTAATTTTAAGATTTGCCGATTTACTCTACGCCACAAAAGCAACGATTGGTTTTTCTGTATCTCACAATTGGTTATTTAACTGCGCGAGACCATTTCACGTAACTCTACGAAACATTTTGCTCAAAACTTACTATGCGCTACCTGCAAGTATCAAAACTGTACAACTATTTATATTTCTAGTTGTGTAAGTATACAATTGTAAAATGAAATTATTAATTACAAAATGTAGTGTAACCAAATTGACATGATGATGTTAGTCTAATTAAAAAGTTTACCTTGATAAGACCAGATATGGTGCCGACGAGTACATAGTCGCCAAGAAAACATACTGAAGTGATATTTTCCTTCACATCTATTGTGGAATGTTTGATTTCCTCTACATTTTGTTCATGCCTAATGAATGTAAAAATAAATTAAAAATAATGGTGATGGGAGGAACGAAAAATTAATAATGGAGTAGTGAGGTTTATTTACAAGGGATAAATATAATAAAGAGTCAGTTTTGAGTTTTAATACTCATTTACTAATTTAAGTGTTTTCTAACAATTTCGAGGTGATAATTAATAAAACTATGTAAATATAGGAATTAGGCATTACAATAATTAATAACAAGTCAAATGTATGTTACAAAATGAATTTTCACAGTATTTAGAAGCGAATCACATGAAGTTAAAATTGTGCAGTGTTGATGGAACATTTACAATAAATTCTGTATATTTGATCTCAGTTTGCAATGACCAATAATCGTTCAATTCCAAAGTATCGCCAAATTTTGTTATTACGAACATGTACTATGTGAATGTACTTGTATGAAATCAAGTGTTGAAATACACAGCACAAAGTACTATTTAAATCACAAAAATACCTTAATGAGAATTCTCATTAATATTTTTAAAGGTACGTCTTATAGCTAATCCCTCCACTTGTTTCTCGTTGTGAGAAAATTGAGCTTGTTAGAACTTAGTCAACAATTCAAGCACGACTAATGTTTTTAAAAACAATTTAATATTTAAAAACAGCTAAGGTACGTATTAAGCTAGGGTAAAAACACATTGATTAAGATACTTACACAAATTCAAAGTAAAGCTCGTTCTTTTCGCATCTCTCCTGAGCAATTTGCGAGGCCTTGGTGTAGAGAATCCCCTTAGACTCGTGCTGCAGGACACTCTGAATAATGTCAGTCGAGGGATACCTGAACAAGTCGGCCCCATGGGTGCTTAGGTATGCTATAATGCTTGATAGGTACACTTTGTCAAGTTGCTGAAAAACATTTTTTTTATTAAAGTGACAGTTGAAGCGCTCATATGCCTACAGCTCGATTCGATTGTACGTGATCGACCGAAGCAACTTCAGGCGCGGTTGGTAAGTGGATGGGTGCTAATGGTAAAATATCATACTAATGGTAAAATATTACGCTTCCGTGACTAGGAGGGCGCATCAAGCCGTTGGTCCCAGTTATTTAAATTGCAAAACAATCGTTAAGACTTGTCGCAGACCATCAGGTGGTGGGTTATAATTTAAAAAAAAAATCACACGGTAGTCCTGTGTGCAAATATTTATCTGTAAAAAATAAATATATGCGGGATTCGAACCCAGGACAAGTTGTTCGGCAGTGAGCGTCATTCTCCACCGCGCCACAGAGTTGTCAACTTATAGGACGATAGTCCGTATCTGCTACATTCAATCAATGGGACACTACTTGTGTCGTATTGTAGCGTCCATAGCCCAATGGCTCGACTCGATTCAATGTGATCTAAAGAGTTAAGCAACGACGGGCGTGGTCGGTTTGTGGATGGGTGACCGCTAGTGGCAAAATTTCATGGATGCTACCGTGCCGTAAAGCCGTCGGTCCCGGTTGTTTTCAATGCTGGAAACAGTCGTCAAGCCTTGTCGAAGACCTTCGGGTGGCTTGAGAACATTCGACACTGGGTTGGCCACTAACCCCTCCACCAATCCGCATTGGAGCAGCGTGGTGGAGTATGCTCTAGACCTCCCGCAGCAGTGTCTGTGGGGGAGACCCGTGCCCAGCAGTGGGACGTCTATGGGTAGCAGCGATAGCACCCATCGATATAGATCGTCGTGGAGAAGCATCCTAAAAATAAAGGTGTCCTTACATCTTCAGCAATATAATTGCCGTACTTCTGTAGATCCAGCATGACATCGCTCGGGCCGGTCAACCGCACTTTGTTGCCCAAAAACTTCAAGTCCAAATACAATTTGTTGAACAAGCCCCACATATTTTTCAGATTCTTCGTATGCAATATGTGATAGCCGATGTAAAAAGCTATGTATCCATCGTCTTCTATCTCTACTGGTGTGCTCGTGGTTTTGTAATGGTAGTTATGTAGTAAGTTACTGTGCAACTTTTTCAATTCTTCTTCACTTGAGCTATTTCTCAGGTAGCCCATTATTAAGTCGTGGATTTCGTAGATGTAGTTTCTTTGTTCCTGTCAAATTCAATCTTTTTACTAAATAACACTCCATAATTCTTAAGGTAAATGAAACCTGGTAGAAAATGCCATAAGGCAGTCCGCCCATTGTATATCCCTTTAGAGGGAGGTTTCAGTAAAGTTGTATAAATAAATAAATATTGTGCTACAAGAAATAAATGAGCAAAAAGTATAAAAAAAACATTTTGTGCAATGTAATTAAGTGTTGTACTCTGACCCGTGCCCAACAGTGTGTACTGTATAAAACCCCTACATACTTACCTACTATAATATCATGTAACAATCTATAGAATAAGCAATCATTATAATAAATCAGTATTTACTCAGCATTCTGTTGTTTCACTTGTCTCATCGTGGTCCGACTAGTACATGGCGACCCGTGCCAGTAACATTAGACGTTCCCCATATAAGGACTGGAATTCGTAAACATTATCGCGTTCGGTGCAAGTAAAGTTTTAGCAAGATGACACTTTAAATGATCGTGAACTTCTGACGTCGCTTGTGAAAGAAAAGTTTTGTGGACGTGAAATTTCGAAAAATGGGTTCCCAAACGAGCAAAACTGAAGAAACAGTGTACAACACCAACACAGCTGTGGGCATCGAAGCCTCAAAGCACCTGAGGACAATCGGCGAGCATGTGTCTCTGACAAACTGCATATTGATCGCAGTTGTAAAGTATTATTATATGCGGAGCACAATGAAACTATCTTGTTGCGGTGTTAAGACTCATTTTATTATTCTTGTACCCACATCAATATATGACAATCCTCTCATTACAAAAAAACAAAAAAAAATAGCATCAACAATTAATCAAAGAAAAATTTAAAAGTATGTAGGTACATTACAAATATACCTACACTCATACACTTTGAGTCGTTTTTAATTTGTATATTCTACTTTTATTATAATCTAATGGTATCTTTATATTTTATGAATAGTAATGGAAAATTACAAATGTTATAGTTTAATCTGTTCTCAGTTTTCATCATTAATTATCCTAATCATAACACCATACAGTATCACATTCAAACATTTTTAATATGTCAAGTCTATACTTAGGTATACCTATTATGAAACACAGTCATCTAACCATTTATATGTCCACCTTTACCCAGTATTAATTATATTTATTTTACTTAATTAATAGCATTTCAGTTCAAATTGTCAATTCTAGCAATTAATCCTTAACCTAGTTAACTTACATGTAGGTTGACTTATTACCGCACCCTTCCATTATGTCCTGACGTCCTCCTCACATCCAGGACTCGGAAATCCCCACCGATCAGGAGGAATCACTTGCCTGCCGTAACGAGTATATTTATTAGTGTTTGTCGGTGGAGCGGGGGATGGAGCACTGGAGCAGTGTGGCGCTTGCTGGCCATCCACTGCGTCGTCATACCTCATAGACGAGTAACCATAACCTAACGACTCGTGGTTAAACCGTGTCGAATCAACTAGAAGATGCCTTCGGTTCCGCCTAATTATGTTGCCCGTTTTAAATATTTTTACCGAATACGATCTAGGGCCTACTAACGAGCAAATTTTTCCCGACAACCAGCTATTGTCTACTTTGACTTTAACATTTTGACCCACATGTAATGGTGTAAGGTATTTGCTGGTTCTGTCATAATAGGTCTTTTGAACATTTCGCCTATGTTCAAACTTATCGAGTACCTTTTTATGAATTTTGGGTTTCAGTATTAATGGTGGGCACGGCAGTATGCTACGAAGTTTCCTGTTATAAAGTAATTCTGCTGGCGATGGAATGTCCGAGCTGATGGGTGTATTCATAAATTCCAACAGTGCTATATTAAAATCTGCTTTTTCGTAAGACGTTTTTTTCATTATGTTTTTCACGGTTTGTATTGCACGTTCTACCTGACCGTTCGATTGAGGATATCTAGGTGAGGACGTGATGTGTTGAAAATGCCATTCTTTTGAAAACATCTGAAATACACTACTTGAAAACTCAGGGCCGTTATCGGACATCACTATTTCAGGAATTCCATGTCTAGAAAATATCTGTTTTAATTTTGATACTACTTGGTCAGATCTCAAGGATTTTAATTTTTTAATTTCAATATATTTGCTATAGTAATCTACTGCGATAACAAATGATTTTTTACCAAAATGGAATATGTCAACCCCCACTTTATACCACGGCTTGTCATGAATCTCGTGTTGCATTAAGGGTTCCTTAACGTTTTGTTTTCTATATGTTAGACATGCTTGGCATTGTGATAAATAGTCTTTTAATTGAGACTGCATATTTGGCCAAAACATAATTTCCCTAGCCCTTAACAAACACTTTTCTAACCCTAAGTGTGCCGAATGAATCTTTTTTAACATTTCCCTGCGCATGCATTTAGGTATAACTACTTTGTTACCTTTCCATATGATTCCGAACGAAGTGGTCAGCTCGTCTCTGTTGTTCCAGTACGGCTTTATTACATCCGCTACTTCCGTTCTATGTTCCGGCCACCCCTTTTTAATAACTTTAACCAGTTCACATAACTCGGGATCCTTTTGAGTACTAACTTGTATGCTTAAAAAATGTGAATCAGTAAGCGGGTTGGTGGCCGCTACTGCACACACCTGCGCTTGCGCGTCGTGATGATCGCGCGGCTGTGTGCGGGCGCTCGAGCCCGGTGCGACTGCACGCGATAGTGTATCCGCTATGTATAGGTACTTGCCCGGCTTGTAAACAAGTTGAAATGCGTACGGTTGTAATCTTAATAACATTCTTTGTAGCCGCGCGGGTGCACTCGCCAAAGGCTTTTTAATAATGCTGACTAAGGGCTTGTGATCCGTTTCAATGGTGACATCGGATCGGCCGTATATATATGTGTAGAATTTTTCGCAAGCAAATACACACGCGTATAATTCTTTCTCAATCTGCGCATACGATTGTTCCGTTTTAGTTAGCGACCTTGACGCATAACATACCGGCAAGTTGTCTTGCATTAGACATGCACCTAGCCCGTTTTTACTAGCATCCACAGATATAACAACTGGCTTGTTCAGAGTATAGTATTGTAGTACCGGCGTGGATGTTAGACTACTTTTGAGTCTGTTAAAGCAAGCGTCATGGTTTGCGTCCCAGTGCCATTCCACATCTTTTTTTAACAAATCTGGTAAGATAGATGTTTTTTCAGATAAGTTAGGTATGAAAGTACTTATGTAGGTGACTAATCCTAAAAATCTTTCGACGTCTTTTTTGTTTTTCGGTGTGGGCATGTTCTTTACAGCCAGTAAGTGCGAATCGTCCGGATAAATACCATTTTTTGTAATTTTGTGCCCGAGATATTTAATTTCCGTTAAGCCTATTTTACACTTGTCTTTGTTAAGTCTAATATTTATGTCTTGACACCTTCGTAACACAGCTCTGAGACGTTGATCATGGATTTCTTTTGTCGGCCCATATACTAACAAATCATCAATAAACTGTACTATTCCGTCTAGGTCATCAAAGTGGCTATATAATTTTTTGTGAAATATTTCTGATGCTGAAGATATGCCATAGGGCATTCTTAAAAATTTCCATCTCCCATAAATAGTACCAAAAGTGCATAAGTTTGTGCTTTCCTCATGTAATTTAACATGCCAGAAACCCTGCTTGGCATCTAGAGTACTAAAGTACTTAGCACCTGCCAGGTTAGCCGTCAACTCCTCAAAGGTAGGTAATTTGAAATGTTCGCGTTTGATCGCCTTGTTGAGGTCCTGCGGATCTAAACAAATACGAAGGTCTCCGCTGGGCTTTTTCACAACTGTTATGCTATTCACCCAATCCGTTGGCCCTTCAACTTTGGCAATGATCCCTTGACTTTCCATTTCCAATAGTTTAGCTTTTATCTGATCCCTCAAAGCAAGTGGCAACCTTCTCGGAGCATGAATGACCGGCCTTACATTATTATTTAACTGTATTTTATATTCACCTGGCAAACAACCAATACCTACAAACAAGTTAGGAAATTCATCTAATATACTATTCTGGCTTGCGTTCGATATCGACAAAACTCTTTTAATTAAACCTAATTCCTCACACGCTTCCCTGCCTAATATCGGAGGAGAATTCACCTGTGCAATAATAAATTTTAAAATGTGAGGGTTGTTTTTATGAATAATTTTTAAATAACATTTGCCAATAACCGTTATATTGCTACCTGAATAACCTTGTAATTTTAGTGTTGTAGTTAGTAGGTCACTTTCCAATACATGTATTTTAGATAATAACTTTTGAGGTATTATGTTCACATCTGCTCCAGTGTCCAATTTAAAGTTAATGTATGAATTATTCACTTTCAAACTAACTGACCAATCGCTTACTTTACTACAAACGCGGTGGCAATCGTGATCTCTTACCTGATCGGAGGAGTCATCCTGGACCGCGAATACCCTGCACATCTTAGAAAAGTGGTTCATTTTGTAGCACTTATTGCACTGCTGGCCAAAAGCTGGGCACTTGTACGCTCCATGGGCCCGTCCACACCTGGAACAGCCCTTCGATTCTCGCCGTTGTACCTCTCTGGTGGAGGTAGACGGTCGTTGCCGTCGAGCGGGCAGCGGCACGGGCGCGGGCGCGCCACGGGGCCGACGGTCGAAATGCGCGCTGCGCCCGGCTCCTGCCGGCGGGGCCCGGCGCCCGCGGCCTTCGCGAACCCAGCTCACCTGCTCGCTCACTTCGTGTACCTGGTGCTCTGAGACCTCTGTTTTGATTTCTTCAGCGTGAACGTGTGTCATCTCTGCCAGTCTGCATATGTCCATTGCTTTTTTCAAGGTTAAATCCGTTTCTCGTAGGAGACGTTCTCTCAAGGCACCGTCCTTTATTCCACAAATTAGTCTATCTCGTATTAGGTCCTTGCACAAGTCTTTGAATTCGCAATTTGCCGCCATCTTGTTGAGTTCAAAGGCGTATTGTTCCACCGATTCCAATTCGCGTTGTTCCCGAGTAAAAAATTTGTGTCGTTCGACGGTTATATTTTTCTTAGGCTTAAAATACTTGCCAAACGCTTTTAGTAATTGTTCCACCGTCGTAAACTTCTCGTCAAATTGGTCATATACCTCTCGACATTTCTCACCGATGATATGCAAAAGTATGTTAATTTGTACTCCTTGACTCTTTTTTGATAGTTCGCAGGCTTCAAAGTAGATCATAAATGCTTTTTGCCAACAATCCCATTCCTTGCTGAGATTTCCCGATGTAACATTTTGCAGATTGTTCTCGAACGAAAATGGCGGCGGTGGTTGCAAAACAGATTCCATTTTTACACTTTTATTGGCATGTATTTCGTTATTTTTTATATTATATACGATTATTTAGGACACTTTCGACGTTATTATGCACTTTTTATCAAAATTTTTACCGACTGCGCCATGTAAAGTATTATTATATGCGGAGCACAATGAAACTATCTTGTTGCGGTGTTAAGACTCATTTTATTATTCTTGTACCCACATCAATATATGACAGCAGTTATTACTCTAATGGCCATTGGGGCGCTGCTTATCCTGTATAAGATGTATAAGAAGTGTCACGGGAATCTGGTGCGGCGTGAAGTTAACGAGTTCGCTGTGAGGAGGTACGCCAGCCTCCTGCGTCAAACAAAGTCTGGACAAAGAGAGGGTTGTGATGAACTATGGCAGCTGGTCACTGGCCTGCGAGCGACGCGCCTAGCTTGGTACCTGGTTAGTCACCACCACCAGTCGCAACGTGAACGAACGTGTTCTTAACGTACGGTTGCAGCCAATACAACAACTCACCTGGTCATAGAAGCACGTGTTGTTAACGGTTGGTAACGGTTGCAGCCAATACAACAACTCACCTGGTCATAAAAGCTCAGTATGAGGGACTTCCGGCACAGCTGTTTCATTATAGAGTCGACATCGGAAACGTCCTTGCCCCAAAGCTTGCTGAGCACTCGCGCCGAGAACTTGGCGTTGTCCGGCAGTACTGTTAGCATCCTGAATAGAGGCAGTATGCAGCCGATACAACAACTCACCTGGTCATAGAAGCTCAGTATGAGGGACTTGCGGCACAGCTGTTTCATGATAGAGTCCACATCGGAAACGTCCTTGCCCCACAGCTTGCTCAGTACTCGCGCCGAGAACTTGGCGTTGTCCGGCAGTACTGTTAGCATCCTGAATAGAGGCAGTATGCAGCCGATACAACAACTCACCTGGTCATAGAAGCTCAGTATGAGGGACTTTCGGCACAGCTGTTTCATGATAGAGTCCACATCGGAAACGTCCTTGCCCCACAGCTTGCTCAGTACTCGCGCCGAGAACTTGGCGTTGTCCGGCAGTACTGTTAGCATCCTGAATAGAGGCAGTATGCAGCCGATACAACAACTCACCTGGTCATAGAAGCTCAGTATGAGGGACTTTCGGCACAGCTGTTTCATGATAGAGTCCACATCGGAAACGTCCTTGCCCCACAGCTTGCTGAGCACCCGCGCCGAGAACTTGGCGTTGTCCGGCAGTACTGTTAGCATCTTGAATAGAGGCAGTATGTCCGGCTGGAGGGAATTTATGCAGAACTCTATGGCTTTCATCGGTTGATTGTTGTTTTTTGATAAGCTGTAAACATTTTATATATTTTTATATTATTTATGAAACCGTTGCATTGATTATGATCGTGGTGAAATTTGTTTATTAGCTTCACCAATCAATTAATCTATTCGCTCAGCAATTTTTATACCAAGCTAGACTTTGATGTAGCGTCCATAGCCCAATGGCTCGGGTCGATTCAATGTGATCGAAAGAGTTAAGCAACGACGGACTCGGTCGGTTTGTGGATGGGTGACCGCTAGTGGCAAAATTTCATGGGCCCTACCGTGCTTCGGAGGGCACGTAAAGCCGTCGGTCCCGGTAGTTTTCAATGTTGGAAACAGTCGTTAAGCCTTGTTGAAGACCTTCGGGTGGCTTGAAAACATTCGACACTGGGTTGGCCACTAACTCCTCCACCAATCCGCATTGGAGCAGCGTGGTGGAGTATGCTCTAGACCTCCCGCAGCTGCGTCTATGGGGGAGACCCGTGCCCAGCAGTGGGACGTCTATGAGTTGCCGCGAGACTTTGATTACTCGTTATCTAATAGCAAAATAAAATATTTATCTATGACATGACTCACAAGAAAAACTCCTTCTTCTCCAACTTGTTCAGATAATAGTTCCAATGGCGAGTGTCGTGAACAAGTTTCTCTTTGTTCTGCGCTAGTTCAGCACCGATGAGCGCTATGTGGAATAACGCTAATAACGAAATAAAATATTTATATTTGACATGACTCACAAGAAAAACTCCTTCTTCTCCAACTTGTTCAAATAATAGTTCCAGTGGCGAGTGTCGTGAACAAGTTTCTCTTTATTCTGAGCCAGTTCAGCGCCGATGAGCGCCATGTGGAACGGGCTGCCCCTGCAGATCTCGTGCAGCTTCTTGGCCTGACGGGGCAACTGTTTCACGTTGACATCGATGCACGACGCGAACAGTTGCAGCGACTCCGATTCTGAGAATGAGTTTTCTATCTAGAAGCAAAATGATAGAAGTAAATAAATCTAATTTTATTTTTGTAAATTGATACGACAGGCAAGTAAGTAATATTTAAGTTCTTCAACACAACACAAATCCGCTCTGGAGTAGCGTGGTAGCGCATGCTCCAAGCCCTCTCAGTTGTGAGATGAGACACATACCATGCAGTAGACTCTAATTAGGTGGTAGAGCCTATAGGGAACCAAATAGGTTTTATAGGAAACCTATTTTGTTCCATATAGAGTTCACCCAGGGACTGCCCTGTCACGGTACCTAGTTCCATTTCTACCATGTAATAATTGTTTTTAAAGTAATTGTGGTCCGGTTGGAAAGGTGTGGTGCGGTTTCAACAGTCTCACTAACAAATTGACCAACTAATGTTCTAATTAACCCTCAGCTACTATCCCAGTCTCATATTGAATCCTGTTAGTCACAGTTGCCATGGGTGGCAGCGGATGGTTGGTGCTACAAGCCGTTTGTTATCTTGTATCCATAAAAAAAAGCGTGCCGAATTTCAGCTCGATAGCTTCAGTGGAAGTGGATGAAATATTGATTGCAAGATTCCAGGACATACATACATAGGAGTTAAGTTAAATAAAAGCTTTTAATAAAAATGCTCGCGTCTACATGTCGTGTTACCTTGATGATCTGCGGGTCGTAGTGCGCAACCGCATCCACGTCCCTTATACTACCTTTTTTTTATTTTCGTGCATTGTCATCGGAACCAAATATTTGCCGAATTTCAGATCGATAGCTTCAGTGGAAGTAGGTGATATATGTATTGATTACAAGATTCCAGGACATACATACATACGAGTGAAGTTAAATAAAAGAAAAAAATATATTTAATCAAAAAAAATATTGGTTGCCTGTAAAGTCGGTAAACGGGCGAAAGTTTTACGTGACAACGACTTTGAGTGGTAAAATAATTTTAATGTGAATATTCATTCGTATAGTAGTATCGTCTCGTATCGTATCGTCTCTCTCGCTCTTAGGCGGGCTAACCATGCCCGAGTGGAAGGGACGCGTGCCTCTCACTCGCTCTCATTGTGAGCGCATAACGTGAGCGGAGCGTAACGCAGTTTCTTGAAGTGTCACCCGGCAAACCAATTTATAAGACGTTGTCACGTCAAAAATGCTTGCGTCTAGATGTGTTACCTTGATGATCTGCGGGTCGTAATGCGCAACCGCATCCACGTCCCTCGTCGTGACCAGGATCTTGCAGCCGACGTCGAACGCGTCCAGACATCGCTGCTCGTTCAGCTCGTCCAGCACCAGCAGCGCCTCCTTCACCGGCGGCTCGGACAGGGCCAGCTTGAGCCGAAAGATTTTAATTAAAAAAATGCTCGCGTCTAGATGTGTTACCTTGATGATCTGCGGGTCGTAGTGGGCCACAGCATCCACGTCCCTCGTCGTCACTAGAATCTTGCAGCCGACGTCGAACGCGTCCAGACACCGCTGCTCGTTCAGCTCGTCCAGCACTAACAACGCCTCCTTCACCGGCGGCTCGGACAGGGCCAGCTTGAGCCGAAAGATTTTAATTAAAAAAATGCTCGCGTCTAGATGTGTTACCTTGATGATCTGCGGGTCGTAGTGGGCCACCGCGTCCACGTCCCTCGTCGTGACCAGGATCTTGCAGCCGACGTCGAACGCGTCCAGGCACCGCTGCTCGTTCAGCTCGTCCAGCACCAGCAGCGCCTCCTTCACCGGCGGCTCGGACAGGGCCAGCTTGAGCCGAAAGATTTTAATTAAAAAAATGCTCGCGTCTAGATGTGTTACCTTGATGATCTGCGGGTCGTAGTGCGCCACCGCGTCCACGTCCCTCGTCGTGACCAGGATCTTGCAGCCGACGTCGAACGCGTCCAGACATCGCTGCTCGTTCAGCTCGTCCAGCACCAGCAGCGCCTCCTTCACCGGCGGCTCGGACAGGGCCAGCTTGAGCCGAAAGATTTTAATTAAAAAAATGCTTGCGTCTAGATGTCGTGTTACCTTGATGATCTGCGGGTCGTAGTGGGCCACAGCATCCACGTCCCTCGTCGTGACTAGAATCTTGCAGCCGACGTCGAACGCGTCCAGACATCGCTGCTCGTTCAGCTCGTCCAGCACCAGCAGCGCCTCCTTCACCGGCGGCTCGGACAGGGCCAGCTTGAGCCGGTCGCGCATCTCCTGCCACGTCCACTCGCAGCCGGTGAACGACTGGCTGTCCGCGTTGGACCCGATGCTAGACATCGATATCGACGCGTGCATGTTCGAGCTGGACGCTTTGCGGTATAATCTGGAATACGGTAGTTGAAAATACGTGTCGATTCATTCAAACTCAATTCAGAATTCGAAAAGGTTTTTTTTTTTTATATTTCTAGGTGGTAGAGCCTATAGAGGACCAAATAGGTTATATAAAAATATGTATAGACTAGTGGACGCCCGCAGCTTCGCTCGCGTAGAATTAGACCCATTAACGACGTCTGCCCGCGTTCGGGTTGCCCACTTGACTTCAAAAACGGCAAAGTTTCATACTAACTTTGCACCCCCGTTTTACCCCCTTAGGGGGTGAATTTTCAAAAATCCTTTCTTAGTGCTCCCCTACGTTATAAAAGAAACCCCTGAGCAAAATTTCAAGTTTCTAGCCCTTATAGTTTAGGCCCTGCGTTGATATGTCAGTCAGTCAGTCAGTCAGTCAGTCAGTCAGTCAGTCAGTCAGTCAGTCAGTCAGTCAGTCAGTCAGTCACCTTCTCCTTTTATATATATAGATATAACCTGACAGCCTAGTGGCTATCAAACTCGCCTCTCACTAGAGCGGTCCGGGTTCAAATCTAAGCGCCAATAACTTTCGCGGGTAGTCTTCTTAGTCTCCTGCATAATTAGAATTACATACTGCATTATGGCAGCAAGTAATAGGCAATTACTAATTTCGCATTTTGTATCTTTTGTGTTTTAAAACCTTGGATACTGCATGTTAGTGCAAATCGTGTTAGCACCAAAAGGACTTTAAATATTTAAAAAAAAACTAAAATTTTCCGCTAGTCTTAGTTGTTCATAGAATAACCAGCCGAATTTAGACTACTCGACGGTCACTAGTAAATTAAAAGCCGCTTCTATTATTTCTGTGCCGAACGTGGCTGACATATGAATATCAGGTCAACAGCAGCAGAGTGAAATCGCACTCGAACATTAGTGAAATATGAAGTACCTACTGCATCTATTTTTTCTTCCGTGCTCGAAGCGTCAAACCATTTCACACGCACTACATTGCAATGTTAGAAACATACACATCATATAACAGATATATAACAGACTACACTTCCGTCATCCAGTCCCGACTGACTGGCCAATTAAGCACCCTCATAACTCAATTGTTCAATAATTCTTTATTCATCTCGCCGACTTGCTGCCATTTTAGTGTTAATTTAAAAAATTACAAAAAGATTATTAACAATAACATAAATAATAACAATATTTAAAATATACCGCCATAGCTTCTCTCTGCTTAGCCCAAAGGTTGACTGGCAGAAAATGCTCTTAGCATTAAGTCCGCCTTTTGTACCATATTTAGGTATAATAAAGCGTTTAATAAATAAATAAATAAATAACCGATAATGTGGCGTTTATTATTATTACACGATATTACAGTTTATAATTTACAGGAAAACGGAATCCTCCTAATATACGCCGACTATTAATTAACTAACATAAAAACTACACAGTAGGACATCATACACACGATATATTGCTGCCTCCCACGTTTATCAAGACCTTATAAATTACAAGTCAATAACTTCAAAATAAGTCTTCGACCTCTTACTCAAAGGATTTGCGTTCCCAGGAACGTAAAAATAACTTGATGTAGAATTCTATGTTATGAGTAAATGCGTTTTAGGAGAATAAATTATATCAGGGAAGAATTATTCATCGTGAGATTGCATGCCGGAGTTAGTTCTCTACAACTATAAATAAACGATCTAATAAAGTAGTGACGTCAATAGCATAATGGTTCGGGTCGATTGTACGTGATCGACTGAGTTAAGTAACGACGGACGCGGTTGGTGGGTGGATGGTGTGGATGGGTGACCGGTAGTGGCAGAATTTCATGGGCGCTACCGTGCCTCGGAGGGCACGTTTAACTCTCGGTCCCGGTTGTTTTTTATGGTAAAAACAAGGTCTTGTCGAAGACATTCGGGTGGCTTGAGAATATTCGACACTAGGTTGGCCACTAACCCTTCAACCAATCCGCATTGGAGCAGCGTGGTGGAGTATGCTCAAACCTCCCGCTGTGTCTTTGGGGGAGACCCGTGCCCAGCAGTGGGACATCTATGGATTGTAGCAAGCAAAGTAGTGAGCCATGATAAACTTACTTGGTCTGTTCAGCGATAATTTCATCTTCAGTCCTGCAGTTGCCGAAGTTAAGCCAGTACACTACGCCGTTGAAGTTGGTTGTGATCAACTCGGGATTGTTGCGGAGGACGCTGATCGCCGCAGTTGTTTTCCCACAACCTGACATGCCGTAGAGTACCAGGATTTTGTGACGCGTTAGCTTTCGCAAACTATTTGCGATCTCCAATTCCTGGAAAGTAAATTAATCGTACTTAAATCCAGGGAAATAGGTAAAGAATGACAAGAGTAGCTTCTATTATACGGTATTTTGGCAAAAGGCTCACCAATACCACCTATTACATAGGACCTAAACATAACTGGTGAAAAGTGGGTGTACCACGACAGACCTACCCTTCGGGAAATAAATGCCTTATGTTATGTTGTTTAACAGTCCGTCGACGAGTAAGGTGTTGGTGCTATTAAAAATAATTTATTGTCAATGTAAAACCAAGGTTCGCAATGATGAAATCCATAGACGAACAAAGGTTACCGACATAGCTCGAAGGATCAGTGAACTGAAGTGGCAATGGGCAGGCCACGTCGCTCGACGGACTGATAACCGTTGGGGTGGAGACCGCGTCTCGGAAAACGAATTATTGGCCGCCCTCCGACGAGGTGGACTGACGACCTGAAGAAGACATCGGGAAACCGTTGGATTCAGAGGGCGCAGGATCGAGAGGAGTGGCGTCGATTGAGGGAGGCCTATGTCCAGCAGTGGACCCCAAAGGGCTGATGGATGGAAAACCAAGGTAACATACCACGTTAGTCCTCTTCACATAATTCTCCGGCAGTCTCGGTACGTTTCCCCTGCTGATGCTGTCCTCAAAGCTATCCTGCAGTATCTGGTCGTTGTTCTCCATGGCCAGCTTCTCCCACAGCCACCTGTAGTCCTTCATCAGGCTGTCCACGAACACGTCGTACGAATTGTTCGTGCCGTTGCGGAGCATCGTATCGATGAGGTACTTGATGCGGTCGCGCCGCGTCGACTGCAAAGGGATAGAGACATTTGACTGATATATTACACATAACTATACAAGAGATGACAGTGGTGAAAGCGGTGACAGCCCAGTGGCTACTCAAAAACAGTGGGTTCAAAATTTAATTAGTTAAGGGGTTAATACTGAAAAAAATCAAGCAGCAATTTGAAAGCTTATTTAAACGGCCATTTTAATCTTAAATAACGTAAAAGTAGCTTATTTAAAGTTGTTATTTATATAATGTTCTGACAAGGAAGTAATAGATTATTTCGTATATCTTACTATCATTGTAAATTACCCTAGTGTTAGATCCTTTCAATCATTTCTTCCTATTGGTTTTAATCATGTGCGTATCTCATGTGTTTGCCATATTATATGATAAATTGTCGACTTTAAAACCCTTGTAGGTTAGGAAATTAAGGTATCTATCTGTGGCCTCCGTTTGAAACAATCGGGTCTTTGATGAGACATGTACTTGAAATAAAGTACCGAACACAAGCAATGTGAATGTGACTCAATGAACCTGTCTGCAAACATGTAATCAACTGATTCGAGCGTTAAATGCGATTTCATTTTCATAACTTCCTGATAATTGGCGTGATTTGAGTTACGCTTAGTCACGCCACTTTGAAGTATCTCTTAATTTTGGAGACGGTTCTTTCTTCCCATTTAGTTTTTAGTTTCGCTTAAAATGTTGGTCAAAATAAACTTGTGTTACGAATACACTTGTAACAAGAACACTGGCAAAATGTTATTTAAATAAAGTAAAGTAAGTTTATTGGTGGAAAACCAATATAGGGAGTAAGTTTTGCGTAATATAATAAGCATAATGTCGCGCCGCCATATACCTATCTCGAGAAGAAATGTTGCTCCAAACCGGGCGTTCACAACGTGATGTTGCTGCTGATGTTAATTCTACCCAATCGGTTATCCGAATATTGTGGGAACGCTATCGGGTCACTCGTAAAACGGACGAACGGCACCATGGTAGATATCGAGTAACATTTTTTATCATAAAAATGTCGATCTTCCAATTTATTTTTAGTTTTTGTTCAGAACATTTTTCTTAATATTCTCTCAACTTTTGTTCTTTTTTACTAAACATTTTGTGTGAGTTTCTCTATAGGTAGTTAAATTTTTTATTATTTGTATAAACAAGGATTAAATTATCCTATAAATCATATAACAATGTTTATTAAAAAAAGCGTAAATTTTTAAGCAGGCATCAAAAATCAAAATGTGCCTCAGTCTTAGACTAGACCAAATTCAAATTCAACATAATTTAGGCTATTAGGTACTTCTGCAATAGTTTTTTAGCTTATCTTCACAGCTCTTATACTAACTGCAAATTGAGTTACACAGTCGCAAGAGAAAACAAGACAATTACAAATAGTAACTAAAGTTTCAGCTTTGTAAATAATGCGATTAAAACTATAGGTACCTACTGGATATAGGATCGAAGAAACAAGCATCAAAGGATCCCTGAACGAAGCTGAACGAATTTATTGGTCTGATTAAACAGCAATCGCTCACCAAAGAGTAAATATGATCGAAGTCCTCATTGGAGATGGCGCCATTTGTGAACAACTCGTCGAGGATGTATTTTACGTCTAAGTCGTTGTACAGCGCCTGCTGGTACGTCTGAAGCAGCCTCCGACGTTTGCTGTCCATCTTACCCTCTCCTTGCTCATCTGTTGACAATAGAAAACACATTTATTGTAATTCAACTTCGCATTTCGTCATCGCAACAAGCGCCCAAGGTTCAGCTAACATTCACAGTAACATAGGTTTTAATTGAAGGCTAAAAATCAAGGGCAACATCCGATGGGTCCCTAAATGCGAATAAGTGCAAACAGCAGTTCTACCACTCTGTGAAACTATAGTTAGTAGTAGTATTAGAGTAGTCTTTACTACACAGTAGAGCCTTGCTGCGCATGTAAAACCGCGAAATTATTCATATCTTCCAGTTTTCTTGATGTGTTGTTGGGTTCTACAAAAAACTGCGCATAAAAGTTCTACGGCCATGAAGCTTTAGTCATGTTCCTAAAACACATAAAATTGTATGCACGGTTGTTGAACTCTGAGGACTACCTGCACATGACTGATTTTTTGGATCTATTTTGTGGTAGGTATGAGGTTAGATACGGGAGTGCGCTATTTCGTTGCACTATTATTCTGTGGCAGCGGAGTAAACTGTACCTACGATGCGCGAAGACTTTTGCCGAGTGTTTAATACTGGTGGCCGGAAGTATACCATCAATATGTACCTACAAAGTGCTTTCCGTTAAACATTAATCAATATAAAATTATTTATCCCATCACTTTCACTGCTCTACGTCACTATAGAGCTCAACTTTGAAAACAAAAGGCTGATGGATGGATCAGATGGATGGATGTGCAGATTACCAAATTATGGGCATTTCTAGGACACGCATTTTTCCTCAGATGTTTCCGTCGCAGAACATGCGATATAATTGACTTTAAGTATGTATACAACGTTTTCACTGTACTCTTACTTTATATGCAGCAGTAAGCAGTAAAACAATATTAGAAACTCATAGTCTTCTCAACTTCTTGATAAGTAAATAGTAAGTAGTTAATAGTTTAATCACACGAAATTTCTAAAACGTAAGGTGCAGCACGAAAAAATAAAGAATCTTTCACCAGCTTCCTACAATTATAAGTTCACATAAAAATCTCTATTCAAAATACGTCCGAAATTCCAAAGTCACAGATGACGAATGAACAGTCTTATTAACATTCAAACTGAGCGATTCTTAGGCGACCTTGCCGATTAGTGCCACCTACACATGACAAGGAGATACACAAACATTGGTCGAAATACGAGATTTCAGGTTCACTGACCAGTCTATCATTGTCAAGGCCGTGAGCAATTGAATCATTGGTTTTAAAAAACAATAAGTCGATGATTAAGTATGTTAATGTTAACTAAGTTTTAATAACTCAATTCCATAAATGGTTGCTTTAACTTGCTTTGATTTGAAGATATAGGACTTTTCATTATCAGTAGAGGCTTGTTATAGAAAATATCAGCACAATAACCTAGTTGTGAGCTCGAATTTCGATTCTGTATTGCAATGGTTCACATTATTTTTACCACAGATTAGATAATTGTTAGGTAACTTTTTATTTACCATTCCCACAATTTTGTAGCATTTCTTTGATAATAATAATAAATTGTTGCATAGTTAGAACTATAAACATCCACTAAATAAAAAATACTCTGCTAAGCACTTACTTACACTTACACTAGGCTAAGGCCCATGGAATAGTAGTATTACCTCCTTGGAGTGAAACAAAGTTTACACAAATAATAATAATAACATTAGCCTATTCAGTTTCATTTGCAATTTCCAATTTTCTTTAACTTAATATTTACACTGTATCTGTTTGCCTTTTGGCAAAGGCCTCTCATTTCTTTGATAGAAGGTTATAAAAAGAATAATAATAGAATAGCAAGCGATAAAGCAGGGCTAAGCCAGTTTAGTTATAAAATAGTTACCAAAGATGAAAAATCATATTCTTTTAACACAATATTATATGACTGCAATTATATACTTTGCACTGTTTTGTAGGTAGGTACTGTGGGTAATCAATGTGTGTTTCACTTGACCTTAATAATGCACCCACTATGTCAAGGTTGTTTCATTTAGTTCTATGTTTAGCCTTCCTACTAACATTATGTTAAGTGGGGGAAATTGTGGTCAAGCTGATAAGGCATAGACATTTAAATAATATTATTTGGCTGTAGTACTGCTCAGAAATGTATGATTCATGTCCATTACAATGCAGCAGTGGCGCATAGACGTCCCACTCTTGGGCATGGATCTTTTCCACAGCCACAGCTTGGGGAGGCCTAAATCTAGACCATACTACACCAAGCTGGGGATTGGTAGAGGGTCCTCAGGATTGCTCAGCTATTGTTTTACAATTGAAAAAAAAACCTGGCACAACAGCTATCATGCCACAGAAGCCCTCATGACATTTTGTTTAAGAAATAAATAGTCCTCTGTTTATATGATTTATCCAATTATAGTTAAATGAGTAATGTCAAATATTTCAAGAAAATAAATAATAATGATATAAAATAGTAACTGGAAACCATATTTATTTAACAAGAAGGAAATACCACTGAGAATACTTACTAACAATTCTAAATATTGTGACGTAACTGCTTTGGAAAAACTTATATGGGCTCAAAACTTTCAACGAATAAGTCATATTTAGGGAATAATATAAGTTATCCCAAAGCTTACCAAGAATAGTTAAGATGGCAAACAAGCATGAAACACCACCCAGCTGCTGACGCTAATGATACCTGTGACAGACTTTGATCCAAACTCAAATAGAGAGGACTGGATAGAGGGTCTCCTTCAGGTACTGTTTAGACAGTGACAGTTAGTTTTGTTAGTTGGTGTTAGTGCCTCATTGGTGGCTGCAAATGCACCTAAGCTAGAGGTCCTGGCTTCAATCACCGGGTCAGGAAACTACTATTGGGTTTTCTAACATGAAATGTCAGTAACAAATCAGTCTGGATTTGTGCCCTGCATATGGCAATGGGTCACCTCCTAAATATAACTGGTGAAAAGTGGCAACTAAGAGGGGGCTTTCGGGTTCACGGGTGGCAAGAGTGGGAGCTTGAACCGTTAAAATGACACTATTTTTGGAACAAGATTTACTAGTAAAAAGAGAACTATTACTAATGTCATCTAACTGAACTAATAAAATTGTCACTAAGAGTCCTTAGTCCTACTAATTAACAGACCTACTAAGGTTTACATTAAAATCTTGAACTAACTGGACAAAACATCCCAGTCCCTTTATTGAGATTTTTAAATATCACAGGTGTTATTTATTGCATTTAATGGGTGGTGCAGCATCCTATTTTCTATGTTACATACACAAAACACCTTATAAAGTGTTTAAGGAGTAAAATAAAGCGATATAACTTATAAATGTGATTTGGTAACGTAATATTATGCAGTTAAATTAATAGTTGTTTTGAAAATGGGTAGTGCAAGAACAAGAACAGTATAAGTAAAATTGATTGCAAATTAGCTTATATGCACATCTATTTGTTCTCATAATGACGATCACATCGTTATTATTTGTAACTTCTGCACCTATAAAATATTGAAATTTTAAATTAATGTTTTGTTCCATGCAAAACTTTCTAACTGTAGTAAGTTTTCAGTTAATCATGTTACAGAGGTATTACAGTAGCATGTGATATTGAAATACACATTAGAACAACGAACGAAAGCTTGTCACTCACAGCTTTTGGTCGATAAAATTTTAGTGCATCAAAAGCATTGATTTGACAAGCTTATCAGGTGACAAACTTACCCCATGAACGCGCTAGCAATGAATTTCAGTCCAAATATGGGTTTCTTGTCGCGAAATTAAGCTTATCAGCACATATTCTTGTTGTTTTTAACAAAATATAAAAGCCGTGTATGTCATGAATTAATAATTTCAAATAACAATCAACACAAAGCAAACAAACACTGCTCTTTGCATGCACCATCACAGACCACAGACTATAAATACTTATGCATTTAAAAATACTGCATTAGTGCTGCACTCACAGAATAAAAAGAATACAAAGCAAATACATAATATATGCTTGCATTTGTTATTAAATATCAATTTTTTTTCTTGAAATGTGTACAAACATTATTGCAAATAATTTTTCACGAATCTCATAATTTTAGCTAAATACAATTGCAGAAACAGAAACTACAAAACTAGTGACATCTACAGCACGATGATAAACACTGTCACAGTAACGTTAGTTGAAGTGGATCATTTGTTGTATTAATAATTTTTCATACTCATAGATGGCGCCTTTCATCTATATTTTTAGTAACTTATGAAGAATTTCTGTGGCAGCATCATTTTATTACAAGTAAAAATGTACCAATATCAAGCCTATATCTCATGAAAAATCTATTAATTATATTATTGCATCTGACGGCTCATATTGACGGTGATAGACTCGTTTTTACATGGATGGCTGGGAATATAGGTTACACTATTTTAACACTTATAGATGACGCTTTCTACAATTTTTTAAATAACTTCGGTATTTTCTTTAATGGTAAAATATAATTATTATCTACTTCTTTTTTTACTGCTTTAGTTATAAGTAGTTACATGACATTTGATGTTAAAACTTACATTTATCCCATCAGCGATCCTTCTTTGCATTGCAGGGCTTGGCTAGTATATTCTGGGTCGGTTAAATGTTAGAATGAAAATTAAATTGAAATTAAAACTTATAAAGACTAACATAACTTAAGTTTTGTAATAAAACAACAAGACTCAAATGAATATTTATATTTATTCTTTTTTTTGAAATTATTTGAATATTTAGCCAAAGAAGTTTCACTTCTGACATGTGTACTTTGTACGCATGCACTTTTTTTTAATTACTTTTAGTCTAATAACTAGCACGCTAGCATCATACGCTAGCATCATACATCATAGTTTTAGAACAGATAGGTCGCTATCTGTTCTAAAACTAATATTTAATATTTTTCTTTCACCCTCTTATTAATTCTGCAGATAATAGGTAAACTAAAAGCAACTATAGCCAAGAACTTTACTGCCCGGTGTGAAATTTGTCAGGCAGAGCGCAGAGCAGATGCACAAAATCACAAAGGCTTTTGCAATATCGGGGTTTACTGTAAACAAACTATTCTTTAGGTTTCTATCTAAGAAGCTTATGAATAGCGGTGTGAGGTTGGTTTAACGTTTAATAAGATTTATTGTAACCGATCTTGTTTTGACAATGACAATGGCGCGGTCCTTGGCGGCGAGCAGCATTGTGCTGTGTGGTCTCGATTGTTAGCATTTAAACTAAGCTAATGTCAAAATTTTGTTTGCGATGACACACCTGGGGAAAGAAAAAATGACTTTTGAGGAACTGAGTTCTCTTGCGGTACCTAATAGCAATTGATGTTTATTTATTTGACTTGCGGGTCTCCTCTCACAATGGGAGGGATAAGGCCTTAGTCCACCACACTGGATACACTAACTAACTACATTATATAATCCCCGCCCATTTTTCCAATGATCACACTCACATCTAGCACAAAGGAATAAGGTATATATCTCTAGTAATATAAAAATAATTTGTGCTTCAATATCAAAACCTAGGTGCATATGAAACAACAGTAATTATGTATGAGTATGGAGCTTCGTCTTCACATACATTGGTTACGAGGTCGGGGTCTTCATACTTAGCCACTCACGAGACCATGAGTCGACTGATAGCAGTGGAACGCATTTGAGTTATGCTAATGCACCCGCGACGATACTCGGGAGTCATTCACGGGCCTAGCGCCACAAAACGTAGAAACACCATTATCTTAACGGCATATAAACATAAAGATGTCCACTCCACTGTCACTAAAAAGCGATTGTTGTTAAATTTAATGGCACATTAAATAAAATAAAACCGCTCCACTCTCGATAATTACGGGATCGACTTAGTATTATTTGCCGTTACATACTTTAAATCGTGTAGGTACTTGGTCAGCTATGGGAGCCTGATGAGTAGAGTAATAGTCATTTCATACCATAGAGCAAGGACAGGCCCTTACCTGTCCTTGCTCTATGGTGTATCGTCAGGTCTTGGCATGACCTGAATGACTCGCTATGTTCTCATGTTCAGAGTTGCTTTTGTTTTTACAGAACCAATGTACTTATGTATTTCAAATTTCAAATCTATAATATAAAAAAGTATCGTATTGCTTGCGGCCAGAGTACAAATATATGTTTTAAAAAATAGAAATAGAATGAGATAAATATAAACTAAAACTTTCTCCCTCTAGAAATGTATTATTATTATTAGCAAGTATTTACGCTTATATAATAAATGTAACCTTTTGAAAGGTAGCAATATTACGGTCGACAAAGTAAAAGTAATACATTTGATTACCTGCACGTAGTCTTTGATATAAATTGGCCAAAGATTTTCTTTGTCATGTAATAACACTTGAAGAGTAAGCGAAATAGAAAGGGCTTTCCAACAAAGATAAGGGTACATTCATCCCTGAAGCCTCAAGCGTGGATTTCTTAGATGTCTAAATAAACACAAACGTTACTCCTAACGTGTGTTTCTTCAAACGAATAGCGGTTTGCTACATAAACCCTTTTAACCAAAAAGGAATAAAACTGTATAAGAGCACTAGATTTAAGTACGGCCTACTTTTGCAAGATCTAAGGCGAATCGCATTAAAGTAATGGATATAGAAATAGCCGTTTTGGTAACACCGGAGCCAAGTACAAAATGGGACGAGCAAGTTTTATGCCGAAAATAGGAAATAGGCATCGATTTTGAGTGTAAACATTTCTGATATTACGAACATAATATCCTTTTCTGAGTTAAAATATTAGAAATCTACTTATTCGTTTGAGCTTTAATGTCATGCGGCTTAGCGATGTTATAGGTAGCAATCTTTACAAGCGAAGTATATACGATAGACTGAGTTTGATTGTGTACAATCGTTGCGATGAGAATAATCACGCGAGAGGTAAATATCAGCGTTATACAAGCTCTGCACGTCCGTGATTGGTCATTTCAGTATATCTCTGTTCATGCCAGGGGAATCCCAAATGAAATACGTGAATTGTTTATACTCAATGCCCGATTTTGTTCGGATTCTGGTCGGGAACGGCCACATTAGCAGTATTAGCTGTGGTATTAGTATAAGCGTTGTGTTTACAAAGGGAATTCTAAGCACAGTAAAGGTTGTTATGACGTTTTATATTATCTACTTAAAATAAAAACTTTTTCTGCTTTTTGATCAATTTCATGGGCGGTACCGTGCTTCGAAGGGCACGTTGAGCCGTCGGTCCCGGTTGTTTTCAATGGTGTAAACAATCGCTAAGCCTTGTCGAAGACCTTCGGGTGGGTTGAGAACATTCGGCATTGGGTTGACCACTAACCAAACCGCATTGGAGCAGCGTCGGAGAGTATGCTCTAGACCTCCCGCAGATTTGTATGGGGGAGACCCGACCCCAGCAGTGGAACGTCTATGGGTCGCAGTTCGACCGATACAGGCAGGATACGTAAACGTATTTCCCAGCGAAAAAAATGGTACTGATCTCTGTACCATTTTTCGTCCAGGAACTCTACAGAGAGCCACACATGAGCAATTAAATTGCCATACAAACTGGCGGCGACCCCTTCCTTGTTAACGATAGTAGCTACATGACCTTTTATCTCCACACCCATACATCATTAGCACCGGATCCATTGTACGTCCACCATTAACCTGGCTTAAACGATTTAATTTTCTACTTTCCCCTCCATTATATTGCTGACTATCGACGGTACCTAATCACGACCCACGGACAAGATAATCCCCAGATTTATTGCCCATAACAACGGACACTGTCGTCAATCGAATTGATATTGTGGTCATACAGATTTATAAACAGTTCAGTGCCGTCGGTGCTAATGAAATTATATTGAAATGCAATAAATTGCAGCGACAATGTTCGAAGGCTGCGTCCAACAGGCAACAATTGTATATTTATAATGCCTTCTATTCAAGTCAGCGGCGTAGTCGCCCGACCACCCTAATGTTTGGTAACTGGGATAATTCGACAAAGGCAAGACACCCTTTCTTTGCTAGGTCATAAAATTTAAAGCTCAATTTTATTACATACATTGATAATTAACAACGGAATCATTGAAAATTTAAGGTCTCTGGTCTAAATTCCTAGCGGAAAAAGATTATATTAAGGATTAAATTAGTGTTTAAATTCATATACCTACTTATTTATCATAAATTTGTCCGAAGATCTGATACAGTGTCAGAATCCTAATGAGTGAGAGATAATTTGTGTAAAGTTTCATATGATTATTATTGAAAATAATTCAAACGAGTCTATACCTATTATTTATGACGCGACAAAAAATGGCATCGAAGCGACCTGTCATCACAATTTGCTTAATTAAAACAGCTTTCAATATCCAGTCCGCTTTGATGTAGAATTGATACCTAATTGAAAAAAATTATACGTGTCCGAATTCCTTTTATAATTAGAGATTCATTTTATATAATATCCAGCCAGGCTCATTCTCACGAGCTTCCATTTCGTTCATGACGTATCCAAAATTCTTGTGGACAAAGGTCTGTGGAAGCAGGAGCGTAGGTAGCCCACGTCTCGTCAATATCGTCGACAGCGGGACACCATTGTCGTGGGGCCATTGTAGTCTCTGACGTAGCGATGCACTGACCAAAAATCATTAATTTTAGACCACAAAGCAAGAACTCACAAATCGAGACCCTGAAAAAAAAAACGGCCATTCAGGACCGGTCAGTGACAGCGCGGATGTGACGCGTGGTAACATTGATTTGAATTTTTAATTATTATGGCATTTCATATATATGACGATTCCGCCGACAAAGGTGGGTGGCAATAATAATGATATTAAACCTTACAACTGTTTTAAATATCTGGCACAGGCTGTGAGTACTAATTAACTTTTGGCTAAACTTTTTTCGTCTGCCGAATGACATTTAATTAAAGTAAAAAAATTTATTTATTAAAATTATCTTTTATACTCGTTCACGTAAAAACGTAACTAATTCGCAATGAAGGGCGGACGAATATAAAAGTTGGTTTCGAATTTGCTAAATATCGATAAATTTGCAAGTTGATGCAAAAATTAGGTCAAAAACAAGAAAAAATATTACCTACTGAAGTTTTGTGCAATGCAAATTCTTTGGGAACCTGTTCTGCTTGAATCAAATTGGATGATTAGTTATAATAAATATTTTCAACGTCAGATACAACTAATATTGCACATGTCGAGTGGCGACCGACCATTTACCATGGGCTTGTATGTCGATGATATAAAATCGTAAATAAACCACAAAAAATGAGCACAGCACAGGGCCCAATTGAAATATTTTCTGTGTACCCGGTAATGACTGCCATTTGATTTAACAAAGCGTGAATTCACAATAGCGAGATCGGACTTGTCGTTCGTTTATCAATAAGTGTGGATCTTTTTATTTTAATCAGGGCGTGTTTCGCCGTCTTTAGAATCAATCGTAGCTGGCTTACCAGTTATAAAATGGCTGTTACTCTAGACACAATCGCTTTGTACTTACATTCGTATATTCGTACGTCGATATCTTCACTGTCAATCTTTCATCACTCATTTGTTCTGCGCGTTATGCCCCATCCACACGCTGGCTGTTTGTCACAAACACCGCAAACAGCAAGCAAAGTCCCAAACACCAACCACAATCACCCAACACAAACAGCCATCCACATGCTTGGCGAACGTTCATAACATTCCGAATCGGCAAACATGGCGGACGACAAGCTTGTGGCAGCTATTACTTTCGGGTTGACATATTTTTATTATAAATTAAAGCAAGAGAAAGAAAAAAGAAAAAAAGAAGAAAGCGAAGACGATGGTGATTCCGATGAAAATTTTGCAATAATAAAATGTATCAATATAGTTAGATTTTATTCATAAATTATACTGTAAAAAAATATTTTTTTTAAAGATCTTTTACTTATATCTTTTATTTTTATTTTCATGCATTGTCATCGGAACCTAATATGTGTGCCAAATTTCAGCTCGATATCTTCAGTGGAAGTGGGTGAAATATTGATTGCAAGATTCCAGGACATACATACGAGTGAATTTAATTAAAAGTTTTTAAAATCACTTGTTATAAATAATTTTGCTACCATCGAATTCGAATACTTGAGGTACAGTTTTTAAATGGGGTGGAATCTTCGATCAATAATAGGGTGGAATGTTCTCTTTATATGCCCATGAATATGGCAAGTAAATACGTCCGCCTCCCGCAAGCTCGCGCGCATTACTGATCGCTGCCAAACGTGTGGATACGTCGCAAACTGTTTGCCGAACATCCTTTGATCTGGCAAGAAAAACCGACACCGATGCCGAACACTGCCCAACACAAACACAAACAGGCAAACAACGACAAACACCCATCCACACGTCCGTGTTTGCTGTTTGCTGTTGGCTGTTTGCCATTGTTTGCCAAGCGTGTGGATGGGGCTTTAGACTTGTGCTATATTAAATAGGTAGGTACGTGTTTTGTATGAAAGTCAGATATTGCTTACATATCAAACCTATACATATTTCATATCAATATATTGGCTCAAGACTAGTTTTCGTCGTATTGTTTTTATATTTCGTATTTTATATGCTTATGCTTCTCAACGCAAGTATAAAACACGATGAAGTACTGTATTGTTTCTTGATTAAGTAGAAATAATCTATTTTAAAGTTGTTATAGAAACAAGCAACAGTAAAATAGTATTGTTTAAATATAGATTTGAAAATGAATCATAGCTCCAAAACAATGTAAAATGGGAGTTCTATTGGGTGCACATAGCTAGGCGACTCTACAATATACGTGTATGACGTGATATGTTAAGAAAAGAGGTCTTTGTTTCATAAAATTTGGAGGGAGTTCCGACACGTGTGCAGCGGTCACTCGAAAAGTTATAAAACGAACATAATGCACCTTTTGTTGGCATCTTGGATTTTAAGCACGCTCCCTTAGGGCTGCCACACGCATCTGTACACAAGGACATGACTCGTTTATATATTCGGGAAGGTGCCTCGGGCTTTTGACAATGTTTTTGATGTGTAAGAATAAGGTTTTTATGGAATATGCATTTTTCTCTTGTTTTGGCTTCGCACACATCGCAGTAATTCTACGTAATTTTAAGCAACTCTTTTATAGAACTACGTGCTGTATTTGAATACCCTGAATTACACATTGAGAAATGAGCACGATTGTGATTATCAGGAAACCTGTTACTTATCAGGTATCGAACCTGGCTACGCGCACCTTTCAAGGCTAGTGAAAAACGCGCCAATATCACCAATCAATAAATCCTGGTTGACACGTTCTTATGGAAGCCCTATTCCACCTAGACTAAACTCGACGTGGAACGAACCACGACATGTTGTTGTATAAATCACGCGGTCTTTTGTGATTAATGTCAACGTAAAAGCATAAAGATTCATATTTAGTGCAGTTCCTAAACACCAGTGACAAAACCGACCGGATTAACTAGATTTATAAAAATCGGTAGAAATAAAAACTTGCGGTTCACTGTTTACACATCGCTTCCACATCTAATTATTTATTAAAATCCCCACATAAATTAAAATTCATCCGACTACATTGAAGCTGTTTTAGGGTCCCGCTACTTTGGTGAGCCATCTGTTCGATCGGTGATCTTGTGGGTTGATCGTTTGCTATGATTGTTTTAGTGACATGTGTGCTTAAGTACCTTAACTAGGTACTTACCTACTTCTCCTAATAATATTGTGAAATATTTATTAGGCAGTAACAAAACGGTTATTCCTTTTTATTAGTTTACACTAGGACGCCTGCAGATTCGCTCGCGTGGAATTAGACATAATAATAGTTTCGTTTACACCTAGTAATATTACATAGCTTATGTCAATAGTGAAGATGCAGCTTTCTAATCTTGAGATAATTTTTGAAATCCGTCTAGTAGTTTTTGTATGAAAATATTACAAACAAATCTTTCTTCTTTATAATAATATATAGTGTAGATTAATTGTTGCAGTCGTCATTTTTATTCTTATTATTATTGAAAAAAAAAAGTATATAATATACAATAAGTGAATGTATCAATGATACAAAGAAATTAGAATAGTGAAGCAAGGAGAATCATAAGTACAATGATTTTATAAACCATAAACACCTATAGATATGCCACCTCTAAAGTCAGTGCAGCAGTGCTGAAAAATGTGGTCATAAACAAATTAACATGGTGTTGTGTTTCGAGGCTTCAGTTTTACAGCGCCTATGGCAGATCTGCTTCTTTTTACCACTTATATCTATGCATAAGTAGGTATAGTATTTGATAGTGAGAATAATAATAGTGAGGATCTAGTTAAGTCTCTTATGAAGGACTTTTCTTTGGCGCCAGCAGATGGGTGTTGCTGCATGCTCGTTTACTATGTTAAAAAATGACTTTATTACAACGTTATTCAAAGTAGGATAGTAATTAAAAGGAAATAATACATATTGTTTAATTTTTCATATATATTTTTGGAAGTTAAAGACAACTGAACCTGTATTGGAATTAAAAGTTTTTATGGAACGCATATACAGAACCGTAGAATTTAATCCGCTCACGCTTCGTTTTCCACTGTCACCATAATATTTAAACAAACCATTGAACTATTAATAACGTGCGGCGTAACAAATGCGATTAGACCGCCATGCGTGGCTCCAGCACAGATGTTTGAGGTGAATTCGAATACGTATCCACGAAAAAACGGTTTTGTATTGCCAAATTCGCTTTATCTCGAAAACCGGAATCCGCAGCCCCTCCGGACCAAATAATGCTAATCATAATGGCATTACATTCATTCGAGTTTCGTCAAGTATCCTCGGGTCCCGGGTTCTCATCGTTTTTTGCGCTCCAAAGACTTTCTTACGCCAACACGGTAATCTAATCTTAGGCAATTTTATTCGTTTGTAATTATGAGAGGTTTCAGTAATTTTAAAATTCAACTTAAGTAAAAATCTGTTCTTCTTCAGAAACTATTATTTTTTATTTAGTTAGCACACATATACGTTCTACTGAGTCGTATCTACTGTCTTTGGGCTACCAGCAACACAGGGAATGTGAGTGTATAAGTTTTTATTAATGTTATCTGACTTTAAAGACGTCTATCAGCTATCACCATTGGTGCGTGAATTTACTTCACGCAGCAATTGTTATAGCCTTCGATACGTTATAGCTAGGCTTACGACCAGTCATATTTCGTATGTATATTTCATTGTTTTTTTCAACAGGCTTATACATTAGGTGCTTTCCGAAAGTAGAGCCTTTTGCATAGAGATAGCAACGTAGAGACAGTGCTAGCTTTAGAATGTATAAATTACAGTCGTATAATCGTTTATGAAGCCAACTACGACTATTTATAAATTCCCCGTAACGTCACCTACCGCAAACAGCGTACATTTGGTCACAATATCCCCGGATAACACAACAATGTGACCTTAATGCCAAATTTACAAACCGACGCCATTAGTACGACTGATACAAAATATTTTGACGTTTACTATCACACAATATGTGGGTCTTTGGGGATATCGAACATTACGGCGGGTAGTGGTGAAGAGAATGGCAGACAGCAAGGAAGATCGATTCGATTTATGCGTTTTTTTTTGCGGAAACACAATAGCCTCTATTTATCGACAGATAATGGCGTCGGGAAGGCACAGGAACAGTTGGCGGGAATCGGCCAGTAATGTGGTTATGTATGGTGTTCAAAATCACATGTTGTTTTCATCGTTAGCTCTTGATGACGCCTCATTTATTTATTGGCTTTTATTATATAACAGGCGTCATGTTATATGAAATGGAATTATTTTTGTCATGTTTGTCCATGTTAATTTAGTTGCAAGAGCACTAACAATAAAAGAACCGTATGGTTTGAAACAAATGTTTCATCGCAATTAGTCGCAAAATTATAAACAATGTGTACACGTACCTTTTTGGTAATTAGTAATCATTAGTTACCTTTGGTCTTTTCATCATACATTTCCATCACAAGTAATGATGTAAGATCAAACATTTACATCGAAAGTAGTATTGGTAGAATCAGAACTTACCAATGTCCCAGCTCTAAGGAGTTATTATATTCCTTTTTTAACATGCATGCAGGTTTCCTCACGGTGTTTCCTTCACCGTTATAGCAAATGACATTTATTTTCTTAAATTTGCCATAACAAGCATTATTTTAGTAGATTATGACGTAAATGTATTCGTATTCTTAAAAAATTTGTAACTCAGGTCAGGTGAATGCGAGACTTCATAGTAGAGACTTCGACTAGAAGTCGTCTATCACAACCACCATAGCTGTAAAACGTCTTAATTTAATTTACGTACGACACGCTACATGAGGCGCAGCGTAATAAAATGTACTAGATAGGTATATAGAATCTACTAATTCCCACATTTTTAATAAGACACTTCCTAATACAGCATTAAAACCTTATGGTTGTTTTAAATTACTGAGTTAACCATAACATTTTATTATCTGTGACACTTTGGGCCATGTGTTGTTGTGATTAATGTCTATGGATGATCATTAATAAATGCGTGATTGTGGACTTGATTCATTGAATCCCTCTGACGACATCAAACGCTGGGTGACGATGGATCCGGAAATAAAATATTTTCTCCTCTTACCGAACAACCAAGTTATAGCAGGATGCGTGAGCAATAAAAAATAGATTAAACAGTTTCAGTGCATCGTCTTAAAGCCAGTAGACATGAGCTTCGGTTTTCGGGCAACTTGTCTGAATTATCTTTCAACCGAGAGGCAGAGAAGCTCAACTGTTGGTGGTATTGTAAGACTCCACTGACGAGCAGTAGATTTGAATAATTTACTACTTCCTAAGCCGACGGGCGGTTGCAAGCACCTGATGAGACGTGCTTCGCCGACAATGTTTCATATTTTCATTCATGGTCAGTGTGCTGCATGAGGACCGCTATGCCACACTTTAGTGGCGATAATCGGCGGAGAACTCTCGCTCGATTGTGGTTAGTGCCATGCTCAATAGAGAATGCTGGAAAGCAGTGGCAACATTCTGCGAACGAGCTGAAGGTGCTGGGTTTTATTGGGTATTACGGCTAAGCCGGTAAGTCCCGCATACCTGCTTAACCAGGCAAGATTCGTAAATATATTTCCCAGGGTTGAAAAAAGGTGATAAGTTGCTATCTATATATGCTGCGAATCTTAATTATTATTATTTTATTTATTGTTTTACGACTACAAAAGTGTATCTCATATTATTGACTAATGCGCACCTTACGATTAATTTGTCCTATGCTAAGGCCGTGCCAGTTGGATCGGATGTCCTAAGGCTGATGGATCCGCCGCGTCTTGACCCCACACACCAATGCCCGTGCATTCAAAGCGCTCGTGTCGCACGGATTGGAACATTATTATTAGATCAATAGTACCTATATATGCACCGCTCAGTGTGGTGGACTAAGGCCAAATCCCTCCCATTCTAAGAGGAGCCATGCTCAACAGTGCGACATAGAAAGGTTTGTGGTGGATTACGATGTCAGCGGTGACAGCCCAGGGGCTCTTGAGTGCCTCTCAGTCGAGCGGTCCGGGTTCAAATCCAAGTGGCACGCACCAATTACTTTTCTAAGTTACATACCTAATTATGTGCGTTTTAGGATATTAATTGGCAACAGCTGTAACGGTGATGGAAACATCGTGAGGAAACCTGTATGACTGAGTCCTCTATAATGTTCTTGAAGGCATATGAAATCTGCCAATGCGCACTTGGCCAGTGTGGTGGACTAAGACCTAACCCCTCCCATTCCGAGAGGAAACCTGTGCCAAACAAGCGATGATTCGCTACAAAGTCATGTGAAACAGCACGCCAATCAGTCTCAAAACGTCACACGTTTATCCGTAAAAATAAAAGATTGAGCCACTTCACGCGCCGGATGCTCACTCCCGCTCGGCTCAGTTAACTCTTTGGGACAATCCTCTGCCGACAAGTGTGCCAATAAAGGGCTTTCATCTCCCGACACATCGCCGCCACTCGCCGACATTCGCCGACGTTCGCCGAGCTCGAGTGCTGGAAAACATTGTTTGTATGAATTCCAATAAGACTTCCTGCGATCGAAGCGTATTGATTAAGGAGCTCCAAGCTATTTAAGGTCTTTCTTTCTTTCTTTTATATATTTCTTTATTACATAAAATCTATCAAGCAAGGGCCATTCATTACTTTAACATACATTACGGTTATCTTAATATCATGTTAACCTAAAATGTGTCTTTCGTGGTGATGTCAGTGAGTAAATAATTTGACAAGTTGGTCAGATAAGCCCGCTTATCAGGGAAATGCGTCACGATCACAGGTACTTTCCAGAATAAGAGAACAATAGAAAATCACCTCACGTAAAAAGAATGGCAAATAGGACCGGAATCGGATGTTACGCACTTATTTATAGATAAGGAAATAATGACATTAACATTCTTTCGATACGCATTGTTCCACTGCGTTATCGAATTTGCTGGGAAAACCACGTGGGAAAAAAATCTTAACTATAGGCCATAATGTATCTCGAATTTATCTCGTCTCGTGTCCTTTTTTCGTAACTATTTAGTCTATAACTGCAAATATAATCTGAAAGATAACTTAACTGTTTCCTTGATTTAATTAAAATCAAGTAAATAGCAGGAATGTTAGTTTTTATTAAGATGCAAACTTAAAAAACTGAAATATAAAAATAATTGCCTCAGGTTTTTATTTCCGAAGTTTGAAGTTTAGATAAAAAACTATAAATTACAAGCTCTACCTGCGGTGATAAAAAGGAGAGCTTTTAGATTCGTGTTTCATTTCTGAAATAAAATAATTCTGGCGGAAATAGCCTAAGTTTCCACTGGACATATAGGCACGCTTTTTACTAGAGAAGCTATTGAAAATTTACGATTAAGGCAAAACAAACAAAGTAAGCACCGCCATGTTTATAAAAGCTCGCGAAGCTCGCTCCTGTTCATGCCAATCTTGCGGTGGGCAACTTGTTGCCGTTGTGAACTTTTGAGGGGAAAGAGAGGAGTTTATCGGGCCTCTCTGTCGGGGGAGGAGCGACCGAGCGGGGAGAACCGCCGGCCGGTCGCTCAACTCGACTCACGCCGTCACTCAGTCGCCTCACTGACACCGTCGGGAGCGGTGCTGTCGCGCTCCGAATAAGTCCGCGAGCCGTTATGTGTCGTACTTCGGAACAAGTTTGACGGGAAATTCGTAAAGTTTCCCGAGCGCATCCGGACTATCGCTGCGATGTGCGCGTACAAAACGAGCCAAGTGGATTTTAATTGAGTGACAGTTCTGTGATATCAAAATGTTTTCGAAGGGATTATTATTGTGGTATGCGGTATGGTGGATGTGTATGGGAGCGCGTGGAGCATCGCTCACGAGCCGAGTGGCGGAGGCCCCTCAGGAGTGCGAGTGGCAGCGCGTGTCGGGCGCGGCGGGCGAGCCCACGCGGGTGCAGCTCGCGTGCTCGCTGCGGACCGCCGCCGGCGCCACTGACCTCCTGGCCGGCCTCAGCGCCTCCCAGGCTCAGCGCATCACTAGCCTCGATCTGCACTGCACCGACGTACTCTTTTTCGAAAGCTCCCTCGACGTCGGCAGGCGGAAGGAAGAAGGAACTGAACTGTTATCACGTTTTCACAACTTGAAGGAACTAAGGATAGAGTCGTGCAAAATACGTTATGTGCCATCAGCTGTTCTGTCGCCGCTCAGTGGGCTGCGAAGTCTGAGCATTCGTACTCATAACACGGACTGGTCTGCGATGTCTATGGAGTTCCACAGAGATACATTCCGCGGACTTACGGACTTGAGAAGTTTGGATTTGGGCGACAATAACATATGGATTTTGCCGTCGGAAATATTTTGTCCGTTGTATAATTTAAAGGAACTGAATGTCACACAAAACAGACTACAAGATATATCTAATTTGGGATTTTCCGACTGGGGAAATGGACCCACTGCACCCGGAAAATCTTGTAATACAGTGCTGGAAACATTAGATATGTCATACAATGAAATAAGTACACTGCCTGATAACGGTTTGTCAAGTTTACGCGCGTTACAAAAGCTGTTCTTGCAGAACAATAGAATATCGAATGTCGCCGATAGAGCTTTTGTGGGATTAAGTGACCTACAGATACTTAACTTATCCACAAATGCTTTGACTGCATTACCGCCAGAAATGTTTCAATCGTCTCGTGATATTAAGCAAATATATTTGAATAACAATTCATTGAGTGTATTAGCACCTGGACTCTTGGAAGGCCTAGATCAACTGCAAATATTAGATCTATCTGTTAATGAATTGACCAGTGAGTGGGTAAACAGGGACACGTTTTCGGGCCTTGTTCGTCTTATTGTTTTAAATTTATCTCACAACAGAATAAGCAAGATTGACGCACTACTATTTCAAGATTTGAACAATCTACAATTTTTGAGTCTTGAGTTTAACAACATTGCTCGCATCGCTGACGGGGCGTTTTCTAATTTAAAAAATCTCCATTCACTCTCATTGGCTCACAATAATATAATTGAAGTGGATAGTAATCATTTTTCAAACTTATATGTCCTAAACCAGTTGTTCCTCGATGGAAATAGAATTACCAAGGTTGACTTACGTTCATTTGAAAATATTACCAAGCTTCATGATTTAGGACTTAGTGGAAACCAGTTATCAGAAGTACCGGAAGCGATAAAGACGCTTAGATTCTTGACATCATTAGACCTAGGCATGAATAGAATAACAAAAGTCACTACTTCGCATTTTGAGGGTTTGGATGACTTGTATGGCCTGCGATTAGTGGGAAATAAAATAGAAAAAATATCAAAAGATACCTTCTCTGCCCTACCGTCTCTACAAATACTAAATCTAGCTTCGAATAATATTGACCTAATAGATGACGGTGCATTTGCTTCTAATTTGCAATTAAAAGCCATTGGATTAGACGGGAATAAATTAGTAGACATGAAAGGTATATTTACGAACACCCAACCACTTGTCTGGCTTAATGTATCGAACAATGAATTACTTTGGTTTGATTATAGCCACATACCAACAAATTTGGAATGGTTGGACATGCATGAGAATAAAATTGAAAAACTTGAAGATACGTATGGTGTCAAAGAATCTTGTAATGTTAAAATGTTAGACGTCAGTAACAATAAGATAAGAAGTATTGATGAATTTTCATTTCCTAGCAGCATTGAAACGGTTGTATTGAACAACAATCACATCGAAAAAATTAATCCCGGAACGTTCTTACAAAAGTACAACCTCAATAAAGTTATGCTCTATTCAAACAAGATTAAGACACTCGATGTTGGAGCGTTTGCGATATCATCAGTATCCGAAGATAAAGATTTACCAGAGTTCTATATAAGTGAGAATCCATTTGAGTGTGACTGCACAATGGACTGGCTGCAGAGAATTAACCAATTAAGTGACCCCAGGCAGCGCCCGAGAGTAATGGATTTAGAAAGTGTAAGGTGCTCTTTAACCCATTCACGAACTAAATTGGATATGCTGTTACTTGAAGTAAAGTCTTCAGAGTTTTTGTGCGGGTACGATTCACACTGTTTCAACCTGTGTCATTGTTGTGACTTTGATGCCTGTGATTGCAAGATGACTTGTCCCGATAAATGCTCGTGCTATCATGATCTCACCTGGAACTCCAACGTCGTCGATTGTTCGAGCGCCGACTACGATCACGTGCCGGAACAAATACCGATGGATGCGACCGAAATTTACTTGGACGGAAACGATCTCAAAGAATTAGGAAATCACGTATTTATCGGTAAAAAACGGCTTCAAGTTTTGTATCTAAACAACAGCAACATCAATATAATACAAAATAGAACATTTAACGGCATCGAGTCTTTGAGAGTACTCCACTTGGAAAATAATAACTTGGAGGTACTGAGAAATACGCAGTTCACGAGGCTTCAAAATCTCAATGAGCTTTATTTACGAGATAATAAAATTAAGGTCATAGAGAACGATACATTCAATTACTTATCTTCATTGGAGTTCTTGGATCTTGATAACAACGGTTATGTTGACTTCATGCCGTGGAGGGTCATTACCGAAAACAATCCTCGCACGCGTGTTTCTGTTGACGGGAACAACTGGGTATGCGATTGTAAAGATGTTGCTCAACTGAATCAATGGCTAATAAAAAAATCGAAAGACACGGAAAACATGATGTGCTACTTTGCTCACGGGCAGCCAATGAATAAAACCATTGCAACCGTTGCTAAGGAATGTAAAACAGAGACCACTACAGAGGAGACCGGCACGGAGACTCTAAAGCGGTTGTTCATCGAATCGAATGACGGTGTCGAAAATTATATTCCATATATCGCGGTAGTCTTGATAATAGTAATCATACTTTTACTGATGTGCGCTCTGCTCTTCATGTTCCGAGAAGATTTCAAATTATGGATGCATTCAAAGTACGGCATAAGAGTGTTCAGTTCAACTCCGAAAGACATGAATGATAATAAAAATAAACGGTTTGATGCTTTCTTTGTGTACAACCCACGGGACGAAGACTTTGTGACACGCGCGGTGAGCTCCGAGCTTGAAAACTCCGGACACTCGCTGTGTTTACAACACAGAGATTTGCAGTTGATTGAACGACGTTCCGGTGACAGTTTAGTGAGTGCATCAGAAAGTTCGAAGCGTCTTGTGATAGTGTTATCGATAAACTTCTTGCAACAAGAGTGGTACTCGCCTGAGTCGAAAGCGGCGGTTCAAAGTGCTATAAATTCAGTAAACGTTAGGCATAGACGGCAAAAAATCGTATTTTTAGTGACAACGGACCTAAGTGCCATAAATATTGACCCGGATTTAAAAGTTCTTCTCAAAACGTGTACAGTGATAGTGTGGGGGGAAAGGAACTGTTGGGAAAAGTTAAATTTTCGGTTACCCGATGTGGACGTGACATTGCCGAATCGGACGCTTCATAATGCGAATAACATGAAAACTGGTAACAGGGAGGGTTTCGGGAGGCACGGTAACTTGCGGTATACGGCCCCGCCGACGTCTCACGATCCTTGGTACAAGTACGGCATGGCGCCGCCGATCCTGATGATGTCCAGCCCCATGCACTCGACCAGTGCGAGCGCAGAGGTGTCTGCGCGGAGTACCGAGGATGAGACGTGTTCGGTGGCCAGCAGCGACGGCAGGCCCGACGACCGCTTGCCTCACCATCATAGCTATGTGTCAATAGATAATCACCAATGTGAGGAGCGCCCGTTGAGACCCGCCCAACAAATTCCTATGTCAAACACAAGGCCAACGAATGTAAGAAAAACTTACTTTGTCTAAATTTTAATAATAAATGTAAATAAAATAATGTTTGTACATATAAACATAGATTAAATTGCAACAAATGCATGCTATTAATATTTATGAAAAACATCAGATTGTTAAAAGAAATCGGTGTAAGTTGGTGCTGAATATCATAAATAATACAATGTCGTAATAACGAATTGTAAATTGATAATACTAGAACTCTAAGTACCTACCATAATGACCATATAGCAGTAATATTTGCATGTAAACGTCTCTATTGCATTTATAATTAAAAGTACCTGTTATAGTTAGGGACCTTTTGCATATTGGCTCCTAAAAGCAACGAAGCTCACACACATTGACAATCAATGAAATTGACATTACATAAAAAACCTACCTAAGTATATATGTATATTCTCAAAAAACCTGCTGTCACAAAATTTAAATATTTTGGCATTACAACTTATGTGAGCTATGTTAATTTAATAATTATAAAGCTAATTATGGTTTAGTCAACTAAATCAAACGACAGTTTTCCGTAACAATAATAATACATTCCTATTTTATTCATGTCTGTAAAAACTGGTATTGTAAGGTTCCTCATTAAATTAATTCCTGTAGTGATGGGAAATGACTTATTTGTGATAATCTTAGGTACTTACGTTGATGACGATATGAAGTGAGATGTGTAATATAAAACAATTGTATATAAGTATTAATGTATATACTTTAATTAAGATAAATCTGTCGAAGAACTGAATTGTACCCTAGTCAATTGTAAATAGCTATTTCTAAGTATAAGTATATAATTTGTGATGTAATTTTTAGCTAGAATACAAACAAAAACGTATTTATTACGCTTCCAATCGCAGAGTATGAATAAATTAATATTTTGTCTACTAAAATGATTTTTATTGATTTTCCTCGCAATATATAAATCAAGCATTAACTAAGTACGAGTAAAATGTTATATGTTCTTGTTTAAAACATTTTTTTTATATTATACCAGATAAAGTCTATATAAAATTAAAGTAAGACAGAACATTTTTATTAAGAACTAGTTTAACAATTATTAAATCTACACTTTAACAGAAAACAACATCACATGTTAATTTAATCAGTCACAACTGAACGAGTACTTTCAGATAATTCTTATCGCTAGAGATTTTATTGCAGAGGGTATCGAATAATCGTGGCTCGAACAGAGAGAGTGGAAAAAGACCTTTAGACATAATCAATTTACTGAATCGCTTTATTCACCCATCCACATTCGAATGTATAAATATTTATTTTATCTAAATTGATCGAGTTGGATAAGATCACGCCGTGGCCGAAAGGTTTTAATTTTAAAAAGCGGTCGCGACAGTGCGCCTGCGCCGGTGCCCGCTGCGAAACTATAAATCATCGTCCGGCCCGCGAGGATGAATAAACACCGCTTTAATTGACTTTTGATTGCACCGCACTGTCTCAACTTATTTGAGAGGTGATAGACCCAACTGCCAATTGATTTTGCCGTTATAAATAACAATGTATCATAGTCACAGGGACTCAACGTTATGACTAGAGCAAATTCATTGAGGTCGAGGTTCGAGTATGACATACTTATTAAAGATGCGAGATTCACTAGCTGACATGACGAAGCGTATATCTAAAACAATATTACAATCAGCTGATGGAAATAAATGATCCACTGATTGCTCAGTGGATCAGTAGAGTAGGATGAGGTTGTGATGTGTTGCTATTATTTTCATATGTAATTAATAATGCGAGTAATGCGACTAATAAAATGATACGATTAACATTGGAGTTCCAAAACATGGTCGTTAAGATTTAAGATATGGTGGACAATGAAAACAACCGGTTCGTACTAATCAATTGTGGCGCGAAGAAATCGAGGCAATACATCAAGTCGATTGGATCGATTGCACCTATTGACGCAAATCAATACTTCAGTGATCAATGTGTCGCTGTTCACACGTCGTCCGTTACGTCTTGCACAACCTTTAAATGATTAGCTGGGCCTCGAGATGAGGCACGGCGATCTGTCAATAAAATTGGATGTTTTAGTTACACCTGCGTAGAGCCGACCACCTAAGTATGGTCTATACTCGCTGGCCCATAACTTTTTTAATATCTCCTCTTTATTTAACTAACTTTGTAAAATACTGATAAAGATATCTAGAAATATGACTAACTGACAAACTGATACTTATGAATTACGACAGTATTCATTTGTTATTGTATATTAGTATTTACTGTTTAATGAAATCTGTTAATTAACAATACAGACTCTATAACTTAACTTAACACTAATTTATGGGAAAAATTATCCTGCTTGAAGTTGTTTACATGAATTTATCAGTACGGAAATATGGTTACACTGCAAGCTGTATTTCGTCGTACTCTCTAGATTTTCGTTTGTCGAATGTTGTAAACTCAAATAAGTTAATCATGTACTGTAACATGATCCGGCGATAGACAGGCATCGAATGTTGTTAGCAGCCCGGCCGGTCCTAAATCGTACCCGTCGAAGGCCCATGTAGCGCGCCGCCCATCCATTCGCGCCAGATATTCTCCTACTCTTCCACTCATCACCTTTTTTCCAGTGCAATGCGATACCCGATCGTTTATAGACACAATCACAAACCTGTTCTAAATGGATGTGAGACACTGAGATCTTCAGTGGTAAATATTCGAAGTGGAGGTGACAATTGATTATGTGTCCGGTGGAGACAAAAAGCGGAATAGTCCGATTAGTTATGTTGTCGCGAGGCGTAGGCTGCCTCGAAACAATAGATTGGTTCTGCTTTATGATTCTATAAACGTTTATGTCCCTATAAACGGCCTTTTAGCTTTTGGTAAAGTCGAGATTGTGATGTTATCGGTCCAGGGACAGGTTTATTACGAAAGTGTTGATGGCAGCTCTTATGAAAATGGCATCATAAAATTTAACTGGCTTTTTGCATATTCTGCTAGTTCATCATGGGAAAACTAACCAATCGAAATACTCTACACTTTATAGGCCCCTTACATGTTACTTGCTTTACATAAGCAAGTTTATTAGCTAAATTATCGCCGTGTTTTTGTCGTAAATTTCAACGAGTTTAATTCTTTTTCCTGCCTTTTTATAGTAGGTGCTATTTACATTTACATATGACAACACAAATTTTATATCAATTCGGTGATGCCTATTAATAAAATCTTATATGTAGAGAAATATAAGTGTAATGAAATGGAAACATGTTTTGGATGTCACTATAATTTAAATACATATAATAAATCTGATTTTTTTCTAACATATCTCGAAGACCAATAAACCGTAACCAATATACTGATGATAACGACTGAGTTTATCCTTTCTTTGGATTATTAAGAGTTCCGTGAATGCTCAGGGCGCTTGAATCGTAAATATTTCTATGAGAGACGGTGCAAGAAATCTTATTGCGGCGACTTCTCGAGTGCCAGAGGTAGAGACTTGTTTAACCAACGTCGACGGACGAGACAAAGGAGATTGCCCAAGTGACTATGGAACTCAGTATCGCTACCAAATATATTGTGCCATAATGTAATTGAGCTTAAATTTTGGTATGATTTTAGTACTTTTAAATACATATAAAAAAAAAAATTATAATTCTCGGCATTCAACAGCAATATGGTAATGAAGGACCACTAAAATTAGAATTTTCGAAATTGTTAACAAGCCGTTAAGTCGTAATTTACGTTTTTCTGAAATATTTCGCTATATTAGATAATAGTTGCAAATTGGAGAAAAGCGTTCCAGCCCCTAAAGAGTGGATATCATAGAATGAAAGGCAATTTAAGCCACTGAGCCTTACATATATTTTTATCCATTGAAGGTTAGTTAAGAAATGTAATTTTTATTTCATTAGTAATGCAGCAATGTCTATCGAACTAATTAAGTAGCTTTTATTAAGCGATGACCACTGAAATAGAGGAACCCTCTAGGAATTGAAAATACAAAAGTAAGTATTTAGCATTTTTATTCGTTTTCATAACAATATTCTTCAAATATAGAATCTAAAAACTGTGCCGGCACTTGTCGGGCGGATGTCGTGATGCCGACCCCAGCTCAGATTCAGATACCAAGTGATGGTCATCACGTGCGCACAACACCCCACTGTTGTTCATCATTAAGTTCTCTCAACGACTGCCAGCATAAATATCGCAGTCGGAGGGAACAACTAATGCACCGACGAGATGGATTTTCCATAATTACTCGCTATCCCTACTTAATTTGTTTTTATTTGAAATAAACACGATAACTTAAAATGGAGTCTATATTCTCGCGATTTCGTCAAATAGGTATTAACACAATAACTTAACTAATGGAGTATCTGTCTCGCTATCACTTTGGCTTTCATTTAATGGAAATTGAAAGAACAAAACGAATCAAACACGAAATAATACTTATTGAATTCAAAATGAGTTCAAAAGTAACTGTCGGGGACGGGAAACTTCACTTCAGACAATAATTATTAATTGTCATTTGTCAGGCAGGTTACGGATGTCAAACTGAGATTGATTTATCGAAGAACCGATTAAGCATGTTGATCTGAAATCGATCGACAGATCGATCTTGAACGCTACATCGTTTGGATGAATTCTTTTAAATCGAACTGTTTTAAGAACCTAGCGAAAACTGCTATATTTATACCATATGGAAGCGATCGCAACGCCACTTTTGGAGATCATTTTTAAAACATGATTACCGTTATCCTTGTACTATGCAATCCTTAAATTATTATTAATTTATTTATTATTAATTAATTAATTATTAAATCGTTTTACTTATTATTATTTATTAAGGCTTTAATATTAATCGGGCAACACAGTTAAAAACGAAAATATTGACTATTGTGAGTAGTAGCTTATCTGCAATAAATCGAAGATCGATATTAGTGAAATCGTATACATATAGACTAAACTTCAATAACCAATTTCTTGGTCATTTAAGAATAGATTAAAAATGTTGTCAGTGGCTTAGCAGTTGTAAACTATTATTTTTAATCCATTGCCTTAAATATAGTAATAACAGCACCTTAAGAAGTCTCCATCAAAATGCTCCACTAAAAGTTATTGTAATCGATTTTATCATCGATTGCTTATTTATCATATTACATGATTAATCGAATTTCACCTAAACTTATCGATTCCTTGATCCACCACTAATCGTATTTTTGCAGTGACAATTGGCAAAGATGGCGACAAAGTAAATGGTCAAAAGCAAGACAACGACTTTTAATTTGGTCAGATAATATCCGGAGAATTTGTTATTTTGTAATATTTACAAAAATTGTTTAAATTAATAATAGGAATTACTGATTTCATGAAGTAGTGACACAACTTAGATTTTAGCGATACTGTCCGTGGGCATTCTCCTTTAAACCTTTTCCTATTCCAAAAATTTTATACTACGCAGATATATGGCTGAATCACAAGTACAATTTAACATCCATTCATTTAACCTTCGTTTCTGTTAATATACTCATATGTAAAAGTACTTAATCTACACAGGAATCCAATGTATTGACATTATGTTGGAAAATAAAGTGGCGATTCTAATAGATATCCTTATTAATATACGAGTATAAATCGGAAAGTATGTTTGTTGGTTTGTCCTTCTTCTCCTCCTGAACGGAGTGAGGGATTGATGCAAATTTGGAGAGTAACAAAAGCTACTTTTTATCCCGGAAAATGGCATGGTTCCCGTGAAATGGACAACACACCGAATTAATCATACGATTTATGCTCCTGTCAATCCCGAGAGATATAGTCTCGTGCAACGTGGAACTCTTTACTCGCCTCTCGTATGCCATCGGGCCGCGGCCCCCTCAAGTGCGTAGGAGACACCACTATTCGCCACATAATAGAAACCTTCCGGTGCAGCTTTATAAACAAATAATATATTCATTAGCTCTTGTCATAACTGTTAACTATTATGAAATATGATTGCGATTAAGTTTTAGATGACCGCGTTTTTAGATGCCCTACATTTAAGTCGACTTCAAAAAGCACAAGATTCATTTGGCTGCTCGGGAAGATATTTATTTAATTTAATTGAATGTGGACATTTTGTTGTGTTGTACCTATTAAAGTATAGTTATTCATTAGAAGTATAGTAGGTACCTATGTTTATGCGTTCTACCAAGGTGATTAAATAGATTAGATACATAGATAAGATATATAAGATAACCTAAATCTTATAAGTGACTATAATGTATTTTTATTTGAAAGTAAACTTTTAATGGCATCAGTTAATTATATTTATTAGTCGGGGAATTTATCTGTAATTTTAAATTTATGAAAGTAAGCGAACAAAACGATAATAAAACATCAGTGAATCGTAATATGTTTCATGGTAATTATATGTATGTACGTATAGTATATTTTTGTTTTCAGTAATTACTATTTAATGCGGAATACTTACTTAAGTATGGGATCGATATACCAGCCTATAATTAAGTAATTGCTAGTTTACCTACAATACGATTACCTTTACTACTTACCATTATTCTTATCGTTAAACATAAACTGTGTTTCTTCCCATAAAATAAAGTACCTTTGGGAATTATATGTTTATCAGTAATTGAATTTTGTTGTATACAAATTATTATTTTTAGCAAAACAACTTTCAGTTGTAAATCCGTATTTAATTGTTTTGAATAAATATCTAGTAAGATTAATTTTCGGAATCGCTGACAGCCACGTGGCTATCGAAATCTCATTTCACTCCGGCGAGCGGTCCGGGTTCAAATCCAAGCGACACAGAAATTAAATGTCACCTGCTGTAACGGTGTAGGAAACGTCGCGAGGAAACATGCATGCCTGAACGCGAAGTCTACCAATCCGCACCCAGCCAAGTTGGTGGTGTTGGACCAAGGTCTAACATAGGACAAAGAAAGGAATTCAATTCAAAGAATTTTTTAACAGGTTTAAAATTTTCTGAAAATAAAGAGATTCAATTTATTTGAACGGTTTTAATTGTAACATAGTACTTGTAAGAGTATCAATGTATCTTTATCTTTGTTAAGCGTGCCTACTCAGCTTACAGAAAAAGGAATTATTTGAATTTTGAAATTTGAAATTCGAATTTGTAACTGCTTAAATTATATATGTAGCTCCTTTAAAGTATTAGGTGTTGCACTACGTGCTATATTTATTTACTAACTACTGCCCAGCGATGGCACACGTGTAGTGGGCCAATGCGTAGCCCGAGTAATTATTGAACTGCAGCTGTTTCCGTCGATGGGTGGAGTCAGGTTTTTTTACAAGCCCCACCACATTCATTGGTAGGAAGGTATAAAAATTACAAATTTAATTCGCCAGGGAATAGCGCTAACGGCGAGGAATGTAACGCATATGTTTCTTGTTGTAATGAGTCCGTTTTTTACATTTCCTGGGAACCGCTAACGTTTGAGTAGAAATGCAAACAGGTCATAGGAAATAAGCGCTTTTTTGTAGTTTGATAGAGCATTTGTATTTAATGAATGTGCGAAGCAATTAACAGCTATTTCAGCTATTGTTTACTCATCATAAGTTCGTTACAGAAAACTTTAATTTCAGTCATACTATCAATTACCATGTACCATAAGTGGTACCTATACACATTCTATTTATAATTTAAAGTTAGCTGCAAACCGTCACCATCCAACTGCTGGGCTCTCTTTCTTTTCGCATCTGAAAAGGTCTGGAGCCCTCTTCACCACGCTGTTCTTGTGTGGTTTGACGCAGGAGAAACCATATTAATTTAATGTTAGGCACAACAAAATTGTAATTTACTCTTCTTAGCAAATAAAATAGAGCCCAATGTAAAAATATTAAAATTTAACTAATTAAATCTATTAGTAGATTTTATTACATAACATATAACAGCTTATATTTAACGTTAAGGTAGGAGTATAATCAGCGTATGTATAACATATATATGTGTATACATTTATACATTTATACTACATGACAATGTATGTAGAGTTCTCGTGGCATCCATCAAATACCTCCGGATAAGTAGCAATATCCCCCTTAGGTAATGACATTATATCACGATTTATGACTATTATCCTAATTACAGCACGTTAGTATATCCCAAATGATTTTCCCATTATCATAAAATATAATTTTGACGCCTGCTCGCTAGTAACATTTATAATTATGTCGAGTCGTTGTTTGTTTAATGGATAAACAACATTAAACAATTACAATTTACCTATTATTTTACTATCTAGTGTAATAATAAACAAACGTATAGCTGCGACCCATAGACGTCCCACAGCTGGGCACGGGTCTCCCCACAGACCATCTGCTCCAATGCGGATTGGTGGAAGGGTTAGTGGCCAACTCAGTGTTGAATGTTCTCAAGCTTCCCCAAGGTCATCGACAAGGCTTAACGACTGTTTCCACCATTGAAAACAACCGGGACCGACAAATTAACGTGCCCTCCGAAGCATTAATTTTTGCGACTAGCGGTTACCCATCCACAAACTGACCGCGCCCGTCGTTGCTTAACTCTGTCGATCACATTGATTCGACGCGAACCATTGAGCTATGGACGCTACAAAATACAAACAAACATATAAATGTCAAAAGATGCTAAACAATTTTTGGAATGTCATGTGGTTTTCCTTCCTATTCATTATTCGAAAATAATAAGGATACTTAAAACTTTACCGTTAATTCTTGTCTGTTCTGTTATGTGATCATTTGCAATGAAGTAGTTACTAATCTTCACGAGCTATTAATGGTATTGTTCCGTCAATAATAAACAGTAGTCTATTAGTCCACCTATTTTCGAAGTTGGAAGACATAACAATGATCAAATAACCTGTTATAAGGCTCCAAAAAAATCTTTATTTGAAATGAAATGTGGTTACAATATAAAGAACTTGAAATGCTCAAATCAGTCGAAGGAGCGTACAATTTAATTGCTTCCGTCGAACTACTGCCGGTTACCTGGGTGGTGCGATCGAACGATAACATATATTTTAATTATCATCTTGAAGGGCGCGTATCTAACCCCTAATTTCTATTTTTGATTTACCTTTGAAACATCCGAAACATCTGCGGCCCATTACTCATACAAATCCTTGCGAACGCTTTTTATCTTGCTTTTAGGGGCACTAAGAGGAATGCGATTGCGAGCAGGAGACACGAGTTTATGGTTTCGCTGATAATACTTAAAACGTGGTAAGACGGATGTGAAATAGTTCATGACTCAGAAGGGTCGAGACGCATTTAAAGTGTTGTGTTGCAAATAATATTTTGAATTCCGAAAAAAGTTATTAAAAAAATTTACATGTTCATTTGTCATCAATTAATGACACAGAAACTAAAGAAAGTTCAGAAAGATAAGGGCAATAGGTTTATTTTTAGCTTGTGATGCAAAAACTTCTCAGTGGGTTCTTATGAAATTAATAATTAGGAACTCTGGAAACTATGGCCTGATTGAAGACTAAAAATATTATTTTAAAAAAAAATCAAGCCGTTTAGGCTACAGAACGTGTCAAGTATAATAAATACATAAACACATACATACATTCGAAAAACATAACCACAAGAATAATTTGGCATAGGTATATACTTGTGACATACCTCCTTCCGGCGCATTCGAGTAAAAGGAGAGTAGGTTGTAATTAACAAATATACCTGACAAAGAACAAACACACAAATTGGAGAAGTCTTTCACAAGTCACGAAGTATGTAATCATTAGTTTTATCCTCAAATTTATCTAGCTGGTCAAACAAGGTTTGTCATGTCTCAAAAATTCCGTACACATCGCTCACGGTATTGCAATTAGCCGGCGCGTTCGGCGTTGCTGAGAAACATGATAGATCTGGGTCGTTACGGAGTGCGTACACTGAGTCCGATGATATCATTCCGAAGCTTGACGGAATTAATCCCCGGTTGTACATTTTCAATTCCTTATACACCCCACCCGGCACTATAATATCGTACACGTGCTATAACTACAGAAAGTTTTGTCCGAATAGGTCCAAATTAACCAAATAATTATTTCCTGAGCTGTGGGCAGTGAGTTCGATTCTCTGTCTTATTTTATAACAATTGGGCCTTCATTTTACCGTACTTACCTAGTTGTCCACCACTGAGCGCTCGTCTCGTGAAGAAGGATATGCCAGTTGGAATCAAACGTACAATAGTCAGCTAGAATCTGCGGGCTACTCAGACGCAGTAGTTAAGCTCGCATATTAACATAAAACACCAGAGGCTGAGCTCCTACGTATCCGGCAAGCGACGCCGGAGAAGGTAAGAAGGTACGCCTTGTATTACAAACAAGCGGGGCTAGCGGCTAATTGAGGTCGCGAGACATGTTCGCTGCTTGTACATCATGAACGAACACAATCTGCCATCTACGCATGTGTGTAATAAACAAAAGCAAATTGCAAGGTAGACTTTGTATCACGTCGGAGAAAGCTATAAGTTATAAGTAAGTTCATAGCGAACGCTTCTGTGCCGAACTTGATGCCGTTGCCGAACCTATGGCAACGGCTGTCGTTGATCGCAGGTGATCGACCGATCTAGCAAAGTTGGGTTCAGCGTTTATAACGATGAGTAACCGTTAGTGACAACGTTCGTCCATCTCCTGCTTCGGAGGGCACGTTTAGATAGCGGTCCATGTAATTTTGTACAGTTGTCAGTGGCTACAAAACATTCAGACTGTGTTGGCTACTATATAAACAGACTTTACTTTACTTTTCTATACGGCATTATCAATGACTTGTTGATATTAATGGCTGCTAACCTCTCCACTAATCCTCAGCACTAGTAGAGTATGTTCGAGACCTGCTGTTATATAGCTTAGAGCCTTCCTCGATAAATGGACTATCCAACACAAAAATAATGATTCAATTCGAACCAGTAGTTCCTGAGATAAGCGCGTTCAACTAAACAAACTCTTCGGCTTTATAATTTAATGTAGTAACTTCTTAATAATATAATAATTCTAATCATTTTAGAAATTTTTTTAGTTATAATTTGCTATCCTAATATAGCTATAGCAATCGAACGGAAAGAACAGTCAGACCCCTATCGATGACCCCTTGTCCACTACCCGTAACGGTTATTATTAGTTACCTTACAATTACTGTTGAGTTCACCTAATTAAAAAAAAAATCCAATTTATTTTTTAAGCTAATAGCATAAGTCTAAATGATGCCCCGCCCAACCGCCAATGAGTGGCGTCTGTGATGTTCTAAACCAAGAGACTGAATTTTTTATTTCAGTTAGTATGTTCATAGGAATTTATCTGGTAAGTGTACATGTAAGGAATAATAGGATTCAGAAATTAGGATTGTCGGTGGGAGTTGTTATTTAGTTCGGGTATCATTGTCTTGTTAGTTTTATTTCCATTCAAAGCTTGAGACGCGGTGCTACCATGATTATGGTGAAATAAGTATCAGCAAGCTCAACATGTTTGCTGAAATAGTATATTTCGCTACAAGTGCGGAAAGCCTGTCATTGCAAAGAGTTCCGACAAATGTCTACCCGAGCCGAAGGCGAGGGTTGACAGTCGGAACAAGTTGCAATGACGGTTCCGCACGTGTACTGAACAACTATTTTTAATACAGTTGCGAAAAAATGAAGCAATTTAATAAAATAATAAAAACACAAACTAAACTCGCAAAGAACATTTTTGGAAAATGGCGCCAACCGTAAAAGAATACAGAGTATTGCAGAGATTTTTTTTTGTTTTCTTCACCCATTCTGCCATACATACAGCCAAGTCTTCAGTAGAATTTTTTTATTGACATGAAATTTAATGAGATGAAATGAAGTGAAACCTAACCTAACTCATTGAATCAAATCATTAAATCTGATATTGAAACAAATTAGTAGCTTCTTTTTAGAAATATTTGCATGAATCATAAAAACTTCTATGAATTTTTTTTTAGTAAAAACTTCGTGGTTGGTTTTTTCTTTTTAATAGACATTATTTTGACAGTTGGGAAAGAGAACGCACTAGTTCGGAAAAGGTAAAGAAAAAGCACGAGTGTGTAATAGCTCACTTCCCGAACGCTATACGTCCCTGTAATATGCCACTTTTTGAGCAACTGTATTAAAAAATAAATGTATTATGCGGAAAATTTTAGTGAGGCTAACTGTTTACAGGTTCACATGAAAATTTTCTTATTCCCTTAAAAATAATCTGAAATCCAGTTTTCCGGTGTAATGTTACAACGCAACAGAAAGGAGTTGGTACAGACCTATTTGCCACCTAGTTAGATAATACGACTTAAATATATAATATGGGTAAAATTTAACTTATGCTTTTAGTAGATAATTCAGTTTAATTTTTTTAATTTCAAATTTTACTAATTTTTATACTGTTGTTGCTGTGTGTTGTAGTTTATTTTTTGCACATTTTTTTTTTATTCTTCTATCAAAAAAGCTCTCCATTTACATTATTTTACATGGACAAAGTACTCGTATCTCATCACGTGACGCACAGTCAGACACAGTCCTACGATTTTTGATTTACTACTAAAACATACCCTTAAATCCATGCCCACAACATCCAGTGGCTTGTATCCTGTAATATGCCTGTTCGTTAGTCCTATAAAAACATAAAAGTCATAAGAGGAGAGGGTCCTTGCGAACGATTCCTGTCATGAAATTTAAACAATACGATCAAGTTGACATTAACAAGACAATTTGACATTTTTGAATTGTACCCCTTTGCCGTATTGCAAGTGCACTCAGCCGAAGGTTTACTTTGCAGCTTGCCCTCATTAAATAAAATGTTGTATGGAAAACTTAAAAAACTACGAGGAGTTTTAGGAGAATACGCAAACTCTCTTAACGTTTTCCGTAACAAGATGTAGCTGTTGCGAAGTTTTCTTTGAGCGTTTGTCAAAGTACCTAATAGTAGATTTTTTTTCTATTTTCAACCAACTCTCATGCCTGCTTTTATATAAAAAGTATCCAATATGTTAATCCAAGGTGTCAGCTACCTACATACCAAATTTTATCAAAATAGGTCCAGGTGTTTGACTGTAATAAAGTAACAAACTATTGTTAGTTGTAAAATATATTTTTATATTTATTATATATTTTTTTAATATTGATTGGAGCCGTCCTTAAGGCTCCAATCAATACTACTCTTCACGGTACGGTAGGTAAGTGAAAACCCGTCATCTATGTACACGGGCAAAATCATAGAGAAATCTATCACTTGAGAACACGAAACATACAACGTTTCAAGTATTCAGTATAAGAAGTAAAAAAAATTAAGTGCTCAAGAAATTTTCGAACCGCACGGAAATCAAATCTATCATAAAAAGAGAAGCTTTACAAAATCAACTAACCGATCGACATTAATGTTTGGACGAAAATCTGACATGTGTGTGTAGTGGGGTGGCTGGTCGGTGGTTGTCAGAAAAAAATATTAAGTGGATAGAATTGAATATGGTGATTAGTGCGTCCCGGGAGCAGTGCACTCTGACACAATGCCTAGTTCGTTAAAATTGGCCCGAAGAAATGCTAGCGATGGAATGGAGGCTACATAGCTTTCCCTTCGCCGAGGATAAAGGCTTATAGGTTAAAGGTAAAGTTAAAATATACATTTAAATTAAATAAGAATAGAATAGAAGAATTTATTATATGTATTCTATTCTATTCTATATTCTATTAATTAAATATTAAATTAAAAGGAACATAATATGATGAGACTTGTTTATTTTATCAATTAAATAAGTAATTTACTTTACAATGTCTGTCTCCATCAGGTGTGACGTCGATAAAATGGAGATACCTGTATCAGAATTTTTCGAGTTTTATTATCACTGAGTAGGTATTTTATGACGTTATGTACGAAAACGTGAAAGAAATTTGTATATTTTATAATCAATCCATACCTTCACGACTCTACAGTTTTCTCTCTCCACAGCTCTCTCGCTCAGTCTCCCTCGCAGACGCATTTCCTTTACGTTTTACCGCCACAATGGTCCTGCGAGTTATTCTAGATTTTTTATTTCGATCATAGCCCTTGAATTACGTAATTAGCGGTAACTTATTGGGAGTTTGGGGGCGTAGTATTGCTTTCAGATCTGATTATGTGTTGTTCTGAATGAATAAGTACTTTTTAACTGAGTATATTGTATTTTGAGAACGCACCAATTCTATTATTGTGTTCGAATTGGGTCAGTCGGTCTTTCAGACTCATATCATTCGGCAGATGCATTCTAGTGCGTAAATATACGCACGAATTCGCGATTCGAACATATTACATACATCGGTCACAATAGCGCGCAACGCAAATGTTACAAGACGAAGTGTTGTGATACAAACATGTTACACTTGTCACAGTAATAAAAAATTCAATTAATAACAAGTGGTCACAAGTGCGAGCGATCATTCATTTGGCGTTATTGTGCCGTGCGCGCTGCCAGCGACCGGCGAGCGCCCGGATTCTATTCAGCAGACCCCAATAAATAAAAAGCGCATTTGGTCCCCGAACAATAGATTAAAAAACACAATCGCATAAAAAGCATCCGCGGTTATCTATTAGTATCTAGTTAGAGTTACACACGCAGATGTTACAGAAATAATAATCCGTGCTCGGCCTCCTCTGTCACGCATTCGCTTCAAACTTATTTTCTTTACCTGAACATCGGGCTCGAGACAGTAGGGATTTGTACCGTCAAACAAATATACGATACTTCACTCCCTTTTAGTGGCTTACAAATTGTTTTTTGAGTTGACATAAGATATTGAGGGAATTCGGTCTAATTTTGTTCTTACCGTAATCTCGTGTTTAAGAACGCGCGATCGTAAAATGTTCCCGCGGGGAAGCCGTGAAGCATTAAAACTTTATATTGCTGACGTGTATTTTAGTCTCGGCACTAAATTTACCTACGATAGTGTCAACAAAGAAACTTAATACGAACAAGAAAACTTGGTGCATTATTATCAGAATGCAAACGTGGCATCAACTATTGCCGGACCACTGCAGCCTCACCGCGGACGGATGATGGGTCGCTTGCACCTGCGAAATCCATACTTACGTACACGTGAGCTTCGCCAAATGCTGACAGAAGCAACAAGTTAAGTTTCCTGTCGCGCCCATCTGTTTACTTACAAATCGTTTACTAAAATATCGTATTACAGTTTGTACACAGGTCGTACAAAGCGTACAAACGGATGTATGTGTACAGGGATACTATTCGGGGTGGGTTTTTTAGTTTTTTGAATCGTATTGAGACACGATTATATTCAATGGAAAGGCCAATTAATGAATTGCACAAAAGCCCGTGAGATGGGCGTGCTACCCAGTTCCGACCGGAAAAATTTGATCGCGATGCACAATAGTCGTAACACGATATCATGCGATACCCCACCTGTACCGACCGGTATTGTTAAAAAAATCACAGTGCTGTAACCGGTACCAATGAGAGCGATTCACGCAGGCATAGGCCAAGTTGTGTTCCGAGTGAAATATGTCGAAGTATCGCTACGGATACGACGCACATTTATTTGGCAACTCGAAGACATTAACTTTTCTGGTATCCTGGTGTTACTGACACTTAGAGCACAGATTAGATATAACAATAAAGACAAACCGACAAGACGCTCTGGTTTAGTATTTATGAGTAACAGGGATAGCAGTTTTATGATAAATATAGTGAGGTAATGGTAAAATTAACAGTAAAATAATTCAAAATAAGATAACCTTATACGAAATTTAAAAAAATGCTGGAATAACTTAAACCGAATATGTTAATCGAATTCTACGTTCCAAAGTTTCAGTTAAAAATGATTATTAGGACTTGTGAGTCTAGACAATTGAACTTCTTTACCCGTTTCTGCCATCCATCCATTCGTTTCGGGAAGCCAGATTTTAAAGCTTAGCTTTTCTAAAAAAACTGTAATAAGATCCTTCATCTTAAACCATGCTGTGGGAGTACGTTTTTCTAATCCAACTTGTAATATTTGACCTTAACCTGAGTTAACATTGCGAGTTAAATAAAAGCTTCTAACTCTGAATCGTATTACCGTATTCGCACAGGTAAATGTATCCGCAGATGCAGGTACTCTGGAGCGTAACTAAAAGTGAGAGCATAGTGAAATTGTATGCGGGTGTAACCTGTACTAGACTTGGAAGAGCCACTTTATCAAGTTCGAATAGCATACACACACAGCATGTACGTTAACAGGAATTAGCTTAGTGTCACCATAGAGAAAATACAAAGGTACTGTAGCGAACATATTTAAGCGGTGACAGTGCCGTAAAGGTTTTTGAAAAGTTCATTCGAAAAAAAAGCGCTGACTGCTATTGAACTTGCCCTTGCCTCCCAACTCGGGCGGACTATTTTTAAGTTATTTAAGAAATTAAGTGCGATTTTATTACTACGATAATTAGTTAGCGATTAATTATTTAATTTTTAAGATTATTTAGAAACATTCTGTTTTTATGTGACATATGTCATCTGCGAAAGGAAGGAAACATCGTTAAACCTGCATGGCTGAAAGTTCTCCATTATGCTCGAAGGCATGTGAAATCTGCCAAACGCATTTGACCGGCGTGGTGGACTAATGCCTAACTCCCCCCATTCCGAGAGGAGACCCTTGCCCAACAGTAGGAAAAAGAATGGGTTGTGATGGTGGTAAAGCGAATATATTTCATCCTATCATAATTCATAATCATTTTAATTACCAAAAAATGGTATAACAAAGTTTTTACAGCAACAGTTTTCCGTCACTTTGAACCACATGCAAATATTATTATTGTCTACTTACTATATAGATGTAGGCAAAGTACCTAATACTTACTACTTTTTTTAAAAAAACTTACACATTCATAACCGCGTGGCAGACATGTTTTCGGAGTTGCGGACACACACATAAAACAACATAATCTAACATCCATGTTTCGAGTACAAATATGTACTTGCAACACAAATATTCGCCACGGGATTCGAACCGGGCACCCGCGGCTCAGTAGTCAGAAATTTCACGCATGTGTGTTGATCATGACGTGACAAGATAGAGAACCTCACGATGTTTGACAAAACAGATATAGAAACGGTATTTGGTATCTAGTGACTACTTAAAATTTCTACACTTGATTTAATTTTTAAACAAATGTCAGCGTCGTTTTGTGTAAAGTATAATGACTCTGGCTTGCTCTGCGGTGACGTAACGTAGGCACGGAAAACCCTGTTGGTTTCAGAGTTTCAGCGGACTATTTTGTGTAGCATGAAGACGATAGATGGCGCATTCCCTTCTTTTGTAGTTAACTTCATTGTTCAGATATTAATTTATAGACACGTACGTATTCATTAAGTTACAATGAATGAAACACGGGCGGAACTACTCCTGTTTTTTGGTGTTACTAATAGTCCAGTTAGTAAGTGTTAAAACTTTCGTTTCAATTCGGTCAAAGATGGGCTGCTGAAGGTATCTTAAGTACCTACTTATCTTAGTACCTATATAAGATTGTCGCCTCGAGTAAAATGACGTGTTTTGTCTTCACGGTAACTATTTATCCTGCATCGGCTGCGGACCTCCAGTTGAAATTAAATGGAAGACCGATGCCTTCGCGATAAAGTTCAACGACCTCCTACTTTTCAATGTTACATACAGGCGTGATGTTATGTTATGTGGTCCACTGCTCAACTCTCGTAATTCCTAAGGCAAGGGTCAGGTGGGTAGAAAGTAAATTGTGCTGCGTGTATCCGGTGCATCAAAATCATCTGTATTCATTTAAATACGAGTGTCTGCAATCTTTGATAATGTGATGTTACGTCAATTTTAATTTAAAGTACTATACTTAGTACACCACCACGTATTATTCAACAACGCTGTTCCAATGCAGGTTGGCGGAGGAGTTAGTGGATAACTCATTGTCGAATGTTCTAGCCACCTGAAGGTCTTAGTTAAGTTGTTTTTACCATTAAAAACAACCGGAATCGACGGCCTAACGTGCACTCCGAAGCACGGTAGCGCCCATGAAATTTTGTCACTAGAGGTCACTCATCCATAAACTGAACGCGCCCGTCGTTGCTTTACTCTGTCGATCACATTGAATCGACGCGAGACATTGGGCTATGGACTAAACTTGTAAATTGTTATTTACATGTGTAGATAGAACCGTACTAATTTTCTATTATATTTAATTCTCCCTTCAAGTACTTGCTTGAGCTCTTTAGCTATTCCAGTACTAAATTGACTATACAGTTTGCTAGTAAAACTTTTATTCAATTTAGTGCTGTAAACACGCACATAAAAACAGGTGGTTCGTGTTTTAGCCATGCTGAGTTATAAGTTCCTCATCTAAGGGGGATAGCGCCGCTGCACGCGCGCCCCCCTGAAGGCCGACCGCTCCCCAGAGAGCTGTTGGACCTTCTTCCCCCCGACCATCAGGGGGGAAACAGTGACTAACGGCTGCAGCTCCGCGCGCGCATCACGCGTGCGCGACGACACACTGTCTCCCACGCCCAACAGCGGGGATGTCACCGACGGGGTTCACCCCTGGAGCAATTGCCCGGATAGAAGGACCATCCTTACATCCGAATTCCCTCACGCAGGAGCGCCCACAGCGCCGCGGAAGAGGAGGAAAGGTTTCGTTCGTTCGAGTTATAAGTGACAAGGATTTATTATTCCTTCGCAGCTTTGTGATTTCACAAATATCTTTGTATTTTACTAAAATCATAGTCACACCTTAGTAGAGTAAATGTGAGTCACGCTTAAGCTATTGTAATAAACACGATACATCGCTTGAGCCGTCGGCGAATCCAAAGATGGTAATTGCAAATTGATAATTTCAATTAAACGAACAAAAGCAACGCTGGGCGCACTGATCGTGCCAATCCTCTTACTTATTACAGATTGTAATTTATATGTGGGATGACATTTAATATCCAGGTGATAAATTTTAAATACAGAGCGCTCGCTCGCGAGGCGTGCCTTGTGGGGGGTTAGCGAATAATTGTTCACCATGCTAACCGAGCCATATATAAGCCTTTAATCGCTCCCTTAAAAGAACCTAACTTTAATTACCTAATCTTGACCATCTTAACGCTAGGAGGTCCGCACGACGATGCTTGATTAATTGGACCGTTTACCTTTATCAGACTGCAGTCGATTGGCGTATTAATAAAATACGAATTAGGAATTACTTAAATTGGCTAAGTGTATAAGTAATTGTATGATGAAAAGTGACTTGCCGGCCCCAAAGTCCGATAAACAGTAATGTATAATTTGTGGAGGAGGATCGTAAAGTCACTTCAGGCTGATCAATCCAGTTTTGTGGTTTTCGTCAGAGCTCGGTGGCAATTAAACAGCAATAAAATTTTAATGCTAACGCAGAATGTGACTATAAGTAACCGGATAATTACTATAATATATAACTTTTTTTTGACAACACCTACATTATAAACATGAATCTTAAAATGTCTTTGTAAAATTTTGCATTAGTTAGTAGATTATTATTTAGAAATTATGTTTAATTAGGGTTAATATCAAACCTTTTGTCGACGGCACAGGGTGTACAGAAAAACTCATGTGAGTTTATGCGACACCTTTTATGTTTAGATTTACTTGTACCATAAAGTAAGGACCACTGTACTTATGTAACTATTCTTAAGTAATAAAATAAAAATAAAATAACTATTCTATCTAGTTTCAAAAGAAATTCAAAGGTTTTGAAAATTTAAAATAAAGGTACTTAGTCGGATGGATGTAAGAAGGTAAGAAGTATGTATATAGAACATCGTTATGTTCATTAAACAGGATTTAAGTGTTTATGTGTCGTTATAAACTGTCATAATTATATTCATGTCTACATTTATATTTAAAATTTATACGAGCTTACAAAGATTTGACTATCGAACCGTCTATAAAAGTCATCGCTACCAGCAATGTATAACGTGTGCGGAGTGCTTTATATTCGGTTCAGTCGTAAATAGAAATGCCGATGAATAGATGTAAGCCTCTCACGATTATTAAATTAAAAACCGCATGGTGCTACCTACGGCTTATAAATTGGTCATTATTCTGCTACCTAATAAAATAACACCGTGGTTGATAAATTCAAACTGTATTTTTATATCAAATATTTATTTTACGGCTCAGACGTAATTGAATTTTCAATTTTCATATAAATGGTCATGGCTACGGTATATATTATATACATCTGGGGATATGGAACTATTATTGCCAATCCAAGTGTAGCAGTTTAATAATAATGGCGATTAAAATTTTTAATAATAGGAAGTACCTACCTAACTTTAGGTTTTTGTATTGTTAAGTATTCTGTGGTAAAAGTAAGTAAATAATATGATAAAATTGTTACTTAAGAGGTGTGTGATTATCTACTTGTATGTAGGGGAGCGGGGGGCAGGTTGTTACAATTTTTAGATAATTGTCAATATGACAAAAACTATCAAATAATTTATAAATTTGATTGCTTTTATCCTTATTCTGTCTATTCAGCTATTAAAATATGATTGAAAAGTTATTAAAATGTATGTATTTTTTTCACAATGGACAATTTAACCAACCAAGTCGATTGTAACAACTTACCCCCGACTTGGGGCTAGTTGTTACATCTTCGGGGCACGATGTTACGGTAGATAAATAAACAAAATTATCAATGATAAATGATTTTTATTAATATTTCATAACGTTATAAAACAAGAGATCACTTTGGATTGGACAATCTTCTAACATTTATGAGTAATTATTATATCTATAACAGTAATATTTTTAGTAGTGTCAGGTATTGGATTTGTTGCTGTTTGGATTCCCTGTATGATTTCAGTGGAGCTTATGTTCAGTTGATGTGCCGAATCTAACAACGTTAGTTTAACGTTGGTTCTGCTGAACGACGTTGCTCTAAGTCAAAGTCAAAGTCAAATAATTTATTTCGCCATGAGGTGATTATACACGCTTAACGAAAGTCTAGAACAAACAAACTACTTAAAGAGAAGAGATATAATGCTATTCTACTCTACTCAAAGATGTAGCTTCTGGTGTTCGTAGAGATAAGTAGTTGAGGATTTCTATCCATAAAACTTTTAAAAAAAACAGTCCTGCCCAGCCATATTACTTTTAAGCCAGCTGGGGGAAATATTTTTAAAAACGAGTTTTACAGCACATTGGTAAGCTAGTTTTCGGACTTCTGTTGGTAGTAAATAAAAATATATTTCCGAACTTTTGAGTATATATAAGAAGCTAACAATGTTCTGTTTCTTGTGAGAATACCAGTCTACGTGCAATACAAGGTACCTGTTTTTTTTTGGGGTAGGTTGTTAAATGTAACAACTTACCTCAAAAAATTGTAACTACCTGCCCCATGGCACGTTTTTTAATATAAATTGATGTCACCATTAATGGATATCGATAGTAGAAAAAAGCAATATTGCAAATTAAAGGTAGATATATTATGAACGTTCAAGGCTAAAAATTTTGAGAAAATAAACAATATAGACATCAGGAATCAAAAATTTCGTAAAGGATTTTTTTACTTTCTTGGCTGAAATCGAGACACATGCTTACAACCTAGCAGCTTGGCGCTTGAGGGGTCGCTGATCATTTTTATGTAATGCACGATGTTATAAGAAAACAAATGAGTCCAATTATGTCCACCAAAGAGTTTAACATCCCGGTTAAAAAGGCGTGTAACTTCTTACCCCTGTAACAAAGTGCCCCCCGCTCCCCTACTTATATTGGCTTTACGACATATCTAATATAATGAATCTTGAATTCAAACTCTTGAATATTACGAGTCGTAATATACCTACCTAATGTCCCAGACTCTTCTTACTAAATTTTATGAGTCAAGTTGCATTTTTCTGCTATAAACGGACATTTTAATTCAGATGGTATTAATTATCTGGATGAAGAAATTTTATGGTCTTCTAAATGTTTTTGTTAAGTTTAAACCCTACCAACAGTTTCTTTAATTGGTCTAAAAGCATACTTTAATTAAAATGATTAAATGGGTTTTAAAAGTTAATAAAAGCAACGTATTCATTCCGTTTTTATAAAAGTACCCATAAAACGTTTACGAATATGTATTAAAAATTATGAACTGACTTAGAGTAAGACAGAAGATGAAGTATGAGTAAGTATGTTATTGCCTAAAATATTGTTATTCCAACAATCTAGTCCATTCTTATTTTACTTATTCTTCTTTTTTTCCTATTATAAATAATAGATAAATCTAGTCCATTATGCACTTCTTAACCAAAAGAACAGCGCTGCTTCGTCAACTCAAGTAGTCTAAGCTAACTAATAATGTGTCTAAGTAAAGGCTTGAAAAGAAACAAAAATAATGTTTAGTTAGTTTGTTACTACACTCATAAATTAGCTTGACACCAAGTGGGTCACCCACTGAGATGGCGAATATAGTGATAAATAACATAACGTTTATGGCGACATAAACCGTTGTTGGTTCGGTTTGTAACAGATCTGATGCGCCCGTGCATTAAGGGATAACTCTAAAGAGAGCTTGTACTAAAAATAAACACTTAAGTATTTTACTTACACGGCCTTATTGGTCATACTTGCGACATTGAACATTTATTTATTTATTCTTTATTATACACTCTGTGATAGATTATACCAAAAAGCTTGTTGTACAAAAGGCGGACTTAATGCTAAAAGCATTATCTACCAGTCTACCCTTGAGCCAATCAGATAAGCGAAAAGGTGGCAGAAAAGTAAATTAAACCTAAACAAAACTATGTTAAAATTAAATAGAATCTAATAAAAAAAAAGTTAAATTACATAATAATCATAATCATAATCTTTATTGCTCAAGTGTAACATTACAGTTCTTAGTCATAATATTACATCAAGAAACCCTGTTAGGGCGTTGCAACTGATTCTATACATTTAAATGGGAAAATTAAATGATTTAATAAAGTCAATGGTATATAATTTAAAATGTCATGATTAATAATTTAAATGTCAAACTTAATACATAATTTAAATAATAAGGTAAACAATTCAAAATGTCAAGCTTAATAAAGTAAATAATAAAGTAAATAATATAAAATTTAAATACAATACAATACAATACAATATCATTTATTGCACCAGTAAAAGAATACAGGAGAACACAGTAAAGAAAAGAAGTTTTGCAAAAGGCTATCTTATTAAAATGTCAACATAAATAATTAATTCGTTTGTTCAAAATATTATTATTTAAATTTGATGTAATAACCCAAAATTTATTACTCTTTTATCTGCTTTTGGTTTTAAATTTTATTTAATTGAAATACTCTTTCAGGCAGTAATAACATTTTGATAATAAAAGAGTTTTTAATTTACTTGTGAATGATTTCAGTGTGTTTTCACATTGTATTTCTTTTGGGAGTTTATTGAAAATTTTGACACACATTGAATGTGGTCCAGATCCGAACATAGTCAAATTAGATTTAGGTAGAGCAAGATGGTATGGTCGGCGTTGGCTAAACTTACTAACATCTTTTGGCTTAAATAGGTTATTATGTTTTTTTACAAATTTACAGGTTTCTAGAATATACATGCATGTCACAGTTAAAATATTATATTCTTTAAAATACATACATACTACATTATAATACATACATACATATTTATATTATAAATAAATAAATAATTATTTATAAACATAAATGCAATAAATAAAATAATTTATAAGAACTAAGAAAAAATTTGATTAAGAAAACATTAGATTTCTCAATTAATTATCGTTGCGAACAAACATGATTGAGAAGCTAGAAGTCCTGCTGAAAACCCAAGTAATACTTTCCGCGACCCGGTGATCTAACATCACCGGGTCGCGGAAAGTATTACTTGGGTTTTTCTTACTCGCAATTTCCTAGATTTGTGCTTGGTAAACCACTCACACACGTAAACATAACTAAACATGGTGATGATGGATGTTTTGTACACCTCTCACATCACAACGCCGCCGCGCCGAAACATACTTCATATCTATGACTGCTTGACTGCAAGAGTTTCGCTGAAACAGACTTACACCATGTTCATACCAATCACTTCATCAATTGATAGGTTTCTTATGGATATTAACATAAGCATAAGACTATGGGCTTATCTATAAAGCCTAGTGTATGTAGTCTAAAGGGAAGGCTAGCATATATAGCTTTTATCTTAAATGTAACTTTTATGAATCGCATAGAACAGGGCAGAATAAATTGTAACGCATTATTCTTATTGAAAACATTATGTAGGCTCGTTATGCATCTCCGAATAAACAGAATAAGAAATACATTCTGCTTCCATTCTCTCCAGTATATGCGGCTTTCAGCCATATAAATAGTCTAAAAAGATAATAATCTAACCATTGACTTGCAGGTTGTCTCGTATATCATATAAACAATAGGCTCGTTAAAGAACAATTTGCAAATTCGTCTTAGAGGGGCCGCACGCGACTGTTCCCGCGCTTGCTCGTGTCTTTGCTTGGGAATGGGTTGCCAGTTGTCAAACTTGAAAAAAATACGATCCTTACTACTCTTAAAAAAAATACTGAGAGCATGTTATTAATTCAATAATTTAAATGAACTGAATATGTTTATGTAAGGATATGGGTAGGTAATTATAAAATTAAAGTACAATGGAATTTAATTATTTTCTAATACTGAGATAATTTGTAATAAGTAGTCAATTTAAACAAAATTATCAAAAATCAACTCTATAACTGAACTTATATAGCTTGATTGAAATCGCCCTTTTGGATCTCAAGTCAACCATCTGGCAACTCAAAGCGCCGCCATGTTTGCATTTCGATCCGCAAGGAACCTGTGTTTAAGTTTACTTGGGAATTATATCGCAGCGATTAGTGTAATAACTGGTTGGCTTGCTTTTTCTTGTTTCAGTCATGTGCTTTCACTCCAACGACGCGCATTGAATCGCCATCCAATTGTTTCGATCTTGCATTGTTTTCCGCGCTATAAAATTTATCCACTTGCTTTATGATCCCTCTTTAGAAAGCATTGCTTGCAAATACTATTGACGCGAATCTTTGCTTTGACACAGTCATTTTATAAATGTCTTGTATTGTGCCAAGTAATGTCGGAATAATTATACGGTTAAATTTTTTTTTTTTAAAAAGCTTTTTAAATTTTTTTTTATTTTCATGCATTGTCATCGGAACCAAATATGTGTGCCAAATTTCAGCTCGATAGCTTCAGTGGAAGTGGGTGAAATATTGATTGCAAGATTCCAGGACATACATACTTACATGAATGAATGAATACATACGAGTGAAGTTAAATAAAAGCTTTTAAAAATGCAGGTTGAAGAGCTATTTTTCTACACGACATGATACTTCAAATGAATATGCCTATTTTCATTGAAACTCGTTAGTTGAACTTACCCATTGCTGAATTATTTTGTCGGTACCTATGTACAACATAAAAAAACAACATAACTTCACGCGTATTTTCCCTAAAGTCATGGAGTATGTAGTACACAATATGCTTTAAAATAATTTCAATAAAAATGTGAAAGTAAAAGGGATCAGCCCATATGTTCAATGTTATAATTGCTTTGAATAACGAACCGAATGATTTCAAATGACTGAAATGATAATGCATCGCAATATCATTAACTTGCAAGATTGCATGGTGGTTTATTTATGTCCCGACACGATTATTGCGGGTCGGACCGTGTGCGCTTAACTTTATTTTATATTGTTACACTTGTAGCGTGTAAAAAAATTGAAATTGTGCATTGATCGCTGGCTCCAGAAACGAGTTACTCTCGCGAAGAGGAACCGACGCAGTAATGTAGTAGTCTGACGTGTATTTGTATCGTAAATATTGATTGTACCACAAGGAGGCGCTTGTAATTGCGTGTGCGGCCGAACGCAGCTTTTATAAAACTCGTTGGAAACCGCACGGAATGTAAACCAGAATGCTCCGAGACATTAATGTGTATTTATTGAGAGCGTCCTGTAATGTTTTTATCGTCTGTGTTCGAGCTCGAACGTAACGATTTGCCGGATATGTGTTGGAAGTAAATTTATTTTTATGTAGACAATATCGATCTCAGACTATACGCTGACGTTTTAATTCATGCGTATATCTCTTGTATTTATTTGCCGATAAATGCGTTTAACTAAGAAGTAATGTGATAACCGTTTATTGTTACAGTGCGGAGTCGGGTAACCTATAAAATTATGTTACTGTGCTGTGACGGTTGTGATTGGAAATATTTATTCGAAGCGGATGCCATGACCAGATTGAAATACAAGCAATTATTGAGATCAGCAGCTGCGACCGCCACGAGCGTGTATTAGTGCCTCGGGGAAATTAAAAAGCTAACAACAAGTACTCACTTGCGGCAAATTATAGTGTTCAGTTGACGTGAAAACATTTATACAGAAGGAGCTAAATTGATATGTCATCGAAAGAAAAAGAAGGAAATAAGTATGTTTCTTTATTTTCGTAAACAAAACGATATTTCTGACGCATATGACGCCGTTGTTCATAAATTTAGTCGGCTTGGTTTTATTTATAGCGAAATATTCTTCGGTGAGTGAATACCTAATTGATGCTTAAACGGGGAATGTCTTTGATCATTGTGTGTTCGTGGAAGACGGGAGAAATACCGTCTCGTACGCCTCGGAACTGGAACACAAGGTAATATTTATTACTCGAATTAACGTGTAAATTCTCATCGAAAGCACTCATTAATATGAGGATTGAAATATGTAACACGTCAGTACCATTTCTGAATATCATGTTACATGCATTATAAACTTTCTATGATGCCGCTGATGTCAAGACGCAAGTATCTCAAGAATTTGTGAAATTAATTTGTCTAATTTTACATTTATTATTCGTTCGAGAGTAAATATGGCGTACGCATGCTACATGTACAATTTTCTATTCCAGTCCTTCATCTTTTTTTTTTACATAGGTAGCTATGACGAGACAAATATGAAGGACTGGAGTGGAAAATTCTGAGGAATTACCCTATTAGTGGCCAACCCAGTGTCGAATGTTCTCGAGCCACCCGTAGCTCTTCGACAAGGCTTAAAGACTGTTTCCAACATTGAATGCAACCGGGACCGACGGCTAAATGTGTCCTCCGAAACACAGTAGCGTCCATTAAATTTTGCCACTAGCGGTCACCCATCCACAAACCAACCGTGCCCGTCGTTGCTTAACTCTTTCGATCATATTGAGTCGATGCGAGGCGTTGGGCTTTGCATGCTACTTCAGAATGATTACAGTAAATCTATTTGATCTTACGAGTATAAGGAAATTCGTCCTGACCGAATGATTGTCAATCAAAGAAATTGGAATTTGCCTGTTAACAAAATTATTTCTATGGTCTTAATTAAATCAACTGTTCGTCCGCTCGCTCCAATCGTCCAATCGTTCTGAAGTTTGAACGATGACAACCTCTGTCAGGCATTGATTGATCTCGAATTAATCTTCATGTAGCGGGACAAGTACCCATAAAGATTTTATTGGTAATGCAATCAGTTGTGTGGTCTGATTTAATTTATTGGGTCGGTGAAGAGGCATATTAAACATGGTTGTGTAGGTACAGTCGTCCAAAGGTTTTTAGTATTGTTTACTTAATTGGTGATCATATCGACATAAGTATTCATTCACAGTATTAAATGTCATCGCTAATAGGTAATAATCGAGAACAACTACTATACACGGCGAATATGTTATGTTTGGCAATAAAATAGACATTTAAATTAAAAAAAGGCCACAGACAAAAGAATGAATCTTTAGCTTACATTCGTAACAAATTCTTCACGGAAGCCACCTCGATAATCTATTATCGACTCTGTATGATAATATGAAATGCCCTACACACATGAAGTCCTGTTGTACTGCTAGCGAACATCAATAAAATACAACTAAACTGTCCCGCAAGTCGCAGGATAGGCAGCAGGGAGCAGGTAAGCCCACCGCCCAGTGCGCAAGCTCTATTTATTTATTTATGGAGATTATTATCGTGCGTAATAATTCACTAAGTTTCAATTGCATAATGACGGCGGACAGCGCTACTACTCGAATAGACATCCGTGCAGAGGGCGAGCTACGTACAGCTGATTTATGGACTAGGCTTTGCCCGCCGCAATCGGCTATACAATGTTCTTAGTATACTTGCTTAGCGCTTATAACGCGATGTAAATTGCTGCGTGGAGGAGTGTGCTCTGGACGTATTCAGGCAAGTTTAAATTAATAATTATTTTTGAAAATTAATTATTATAATATGAAGTATGTGCCTACCTAGTTATGCGTAAGTATGGCTGCAACCCATTTTAGTATGTATAGTATAATTACACGTAGGAAGTCGGCAAACTTACGGCTCTACTGCCTAAGTCTCTCGTTTATGCCACCTGCCAAGGAATATTCCACAGGTCACTGTATAGTAAGCTTCCACTTGCAGTATCTTTCCATAGCTACGATACGGAGTTCTTCAACATGAGTTTCAAACAAGTCCTATAAGGCTGACAACGCAGTTGCAATGCCATGAGAGGCCTGTCTACTTGTGTGTACATCGAGAAGGAGTATTATGACCGATGCTATTTTGTATGCTGACGAAAATAAGAGACAGAATGGATGTATGGATCCAGCCAGAAGACCAATAGAAAACGGAATTTTCTTGACTGTCTAGACAATATAACTTTCACAGTCTGAAGGATTGCTTCATAGTACGATTTATTAATGCGATCAAATAAAATATTAAAGAATGCTTTGGCAAGTCCAACTTTTAGATGTTAGATTAGGTACAAAAAGGTTCAAAACGAACAAACTTATACGTGGAATGACAGTGGTCTAATAGAGACTTGACAATACAGCCAGCCTGCAACATTGCAATGCTCGTAGGCATTAAAATACGCCAACAGGTACCTCATCTGTGACCTACGAGGTCTAGGCGGCCGCTCTAGGCGGACGTGTTGCTAGCTCGCTGCAGATAATCTTCCGCGCAACTGTTATTAAATGCGGGACTGACGGCTCCGGGCCCCTCGAGTTCCCAGACCAGCGAAAGACGGATAACAGTTTTTACTGATAGTTGCTTAAGGTTACTTGAAATTAGTCTGAGGAAACTGAAATTCTAGTTCGAGTATTACTTAATGCGCTCGCTTAACTACTCTTAAACGCTTTTAAATAGGATTTTTTGTTGCAGATTCTCGACTTTATTCTTTGTTAAAAACGATCAAGTCCCGATGTCTACTCTAGACGAGATCGATTCATAGTCCCACAATTCCTGTTAGTGACGGGCGCATTGAGATCATAGCTACGCATGATCAAAACCAGAGTTTGTAGACACTTAAATTAAATTATTTATAAGTTCTGAATCAAAATACTCTTTTGAAAGACTGCTTGATGTTGTAATGCTGTAGAGCAACTATTTTCTGCTTGCGTGATATAAAATATGCGTATTTAATATACGCACTTTAAGTGACATAATTTTATCATTTAAATAGAGCTACTCGTAGTAGGATATATCTTGGGTTTATCTGTAACCTAATCCATCTCGTTATCGGTCATCTTAATATCAGGTTATTGCGTAGGAACTAAAAATGTTTTTCTTGTTTTGGAGATGATAAGAAAAGCGAGAGGCTGTGTCAATGTGGTTGATGTTAATATTTATTAAATTTATATTAACAATTAAAGCCTGCCTGCCCTTGCCTGAAGATGAAAGAAAAAAGTCTGTTATAAATCCCAAACTTAGTTATCATGATCAAAATTAAATATCAGCTCACTGCTAGCTTGAAGTCACGCATTAAATAAAACATTTTTACACACATGGAGCCATTAGCAAAGCATAGCATACTATACACAAACAGCCATTGCTCATCACAGTGTCAAGAGAGATACGGATCGACTAATTGTGGCCCTTTGCCCGCGTCAATAGATTCGTGTGCACCATTGAAAGGGCGTGCGAGACTGTGGTGATCACATTAGGGCACTATAAACGTTCAGTCCCGATTGCAAATTCAATCTCAGTATTCATGCATTGCTTGACCATCATCCAATAATAATAATAATTAATGACTATTGGACGCCCGCAGCTTCATTCGCGTGGAATAGCAATAGTTATATTATGTAGCCTATGTCACTCAGTGAAGATGCAGTTTTCTAATGGTTAAAAATTTTTTGAAATCGGTCAAGTAGTTTTTGTGTGAAAACATTACAAACAAATCTTTCCTCTTTATAATATTAATATAGATTATTTGCAACTATTATCAAAAACAGATGTTTAGTTTTGGTATAGAATAACTTGAATGCTCTAAGGAAAAAATATTAATTTTGTATACAGATTTAGTTAGGTACTTGTTACATACCTTTTTAATAACTAGCAGGGTCACCGTCAGCTAGTACGGTAAGTAGTAAAATATAATAGAATGTAGAAGAATTTAAAAAGAAATGTATATATCAAAAATTATCATATTTATCATATCTTAGACCAGCACGTAGATTTACAGTTTACTAACTAACCCCGACATCAATCAGAGACTAGCAAACTGTCCTTATTTCTGAGACTGTTGTCTATGCTGCCATCTTGATTACGCAGTTCTGGGACACGATGTATCAATCCTTCAATCCGCGTCATAAAGTCAATTGAGGTTGTCGATTTTGACGGATCGCATTCATGGCTGAATGTGTGAAGGGGGCCATATACGTGGCAGACTATGGCGACGTTCACAACACTGGACGTCGCCTGTCGTGGTGCGCCGTTACCTAAACGTATATTAATCATAATTTTCACTGACGCTCTCCACTCAACTATTTTAGATTATAGTTATTAGCTCTTTAGCTACGAACGTATCTGTGTGTGGGCGGACTCAGCTACTAGAAAATTGCTGTGTGACACCGCTTCGTAATGGATTTAAAACTATGTACTTCAAACAGAAAACAGTAGAATAATCACTTCCTGCTTCTCAATGCATCAGCTTAAACTTTGTCGCTTTACGATTCGTGTCATTTTGTGAATCAGCGTCATCATCATCAAAGGTCACGGTTGGCTTGTAAAGAATTACTTGGGACACACGCTTCATGTTAGCATTCATTTTACTGAATACATTTAAGTGTTATTGAAATTAATATCTAATGGGATTTTGTAGGTCGGAATTGTCATAGAGAAGAAGATTAGGAATATAATGACAACGGTCAATCGCTCGTGTGTTTCGAGCCAAAATAAAATTTATTTAGCGCACCATCTACTATTAAGTAAGATTAACTCGACGGCTTTCTAAATTGTTGGAATTTCAGTCCGAATTAATCTCATTCGCATACCAAAATCGCCAAAGCGTAGTCTCTATTTTTTAAATTCACTCGCGCGACTTATTCAACGTACCACTCGTCCGTAGTCCATACCACTCGTATTCAAATTTCGCCTGCCGATATTATAGGTAATGTGTGTAATAGATTAAATTCGCAATGTTGTTTAATTTTAACTTTTTTATTTTAACTTCGCGTTACGGAAACGTTTCGCATACGAATATCTAAAGTGGTATCGGTGAAATTCAAAAATAGTGGGCTATATCGCTCTTCAGATCACAGCCACAGATAAGATGAACGAGTATTTTCTTATGACATTTTTAGCGTTTGTCTGTTTATAGTTTATAGTAGTAATATCACGGACTATGGTCCTTACGCTATGGTAATATTATTCGTATTTTTTTTCATATCTTATATTTTTATTAATTAATTCAACAATGAACCTAAAATAAAATAAAATTCTACTAACTCATATTCGTATTCAGTTTGAAGTAAAGCCAATGTTAAAACAAAGCAAACGAATATTATTTCGGTTTAAGCATGCTTCGAAACTTCCTAGCAAGTGATTAACTACCGCTACCTCCCTATTCCGTCCGTTACATGCCTAACTGTTTCAATTTAACACCATGTCTATTTCCGAGTCGTGCGTAATTGACGGTAATTGTTAGGGCAAATTGTTAGCATATCTGACTGATTAACCTTTAATGAATGAAGGATGGAAATGTCTGAATGCAAATTGAGTAGGCGCGTTAGACAAATTAAATCTATTCCTCTGAATTAGTAAAAAAATTACTCTATTCCATGACTTTAGTGATTACGACGATTCATTGTTAATGATGGAATTAATAATGGGGTTAATAATGGGACAACCGCCCATTGTATATATTGTTTTTGTTTTACCTTTTTTTCTTGGTAACTCTGTAATTTGGTGTACAATAAAGAGTATTATTATTATTAATTGTGGGGTTAATTTGGGACTTCAAATTATAACTGAATTTTTTTCTAGATTTCTATTCAATTACCCAAGTTAACAATCATTTAATTTTATAAATAGTACCTACCTAGGTAGGTATGTAAAATGTGTGGGTAAGTGCCTATCACTTACCCACACATTTTAAGATGGTCAACTTGGTAGACTAAATGGTAGACTTTCAGATCTATTCAGACATAAAAGCGGTGATATGTTTTTGAATTTCACCGAAACGACTTTAGATATTCGTATGCAAAACATTTTCGTATGCAAATTCCATAACAAGTTAATTGTAGGCTTACGGAAAGTAAAAATGAAACTTAAACATTGCGAAAGATCTATTACAAACATTTTATCTCCGGGCGAAATTAGATTCTAGTTGTACGGACCACTTGTTAGATAAGTCGCGCGATTGAATTTCAAAAATAGAGACAACGTGGAATTCGTAGACGCTTTGGCGATTTTCGTATGCGAGTGACATTCATACGAGTACGTTCGAAGGCTGAACTTGGGCATCGCAATCGTGAGGACCTGGGTTCATATCCCAGCGGCACTCACCAATTTTTCTATGTTTTGTGCACAATACCTACATTGTTTTTTATTTGGGGTGATTGAATTTTTTTGCCTGAGAGAGCTTTATAATGTTTTCAAAGACATATGAAGAATGCCAATTTACACCCAACCAGCGTGGGTAAATATGGCTTCCGTGAGGTTAAAATTTAAAGGTTCGGTATGGATACATCTTATTTCCATTACTTTTATATACGCTCTAATACTTTGATTCGTAGTAGATCTATCTCAATTAAAAAAATTATTTATTTAATCTATATGCACAGCTACAAAAATGTACAGCACAGCAGACTTAATGCTAAAAGTATTCTTTACCAGCCAACGTGGAACAACAACGGGGGCGGCTATTATGTATTAATTATATTATAAATAATCTGTAAGTTATTGAATGAAGATGAAATTAAAAAAAAATCACGCCTGTGTTACCCTGAAGGGGTAGGCAGAGGTGTGTAAACACCCACTTTTCACCAGTCAGGTATGTTTTGGGATTAGGTGGTGAGCCTATTGCCATACACCGGACACAAATCCAGACTCTGAGCTGCTACCGGGCATTTCAAGTTAGAATATAATAATTGTTGTCAGACACAGGGATCGAACCCATGACCTCTAGCTTAGCAGTTGCGGTTACGACCACTAGACCAACGGGGCAGTTCTCTAATATTGTTGGTAAGTAATACAAAAGTACTTCACCGGTCATAATACCTACGACCAAATGGATAAATTTGACTGAAGCGATAAATTTATCCCATCGCAAATAAACTAGACTGCGAGGTCATTGACGACCTATCAATTACTTCATAATGTCTGGACAATGCCCTACTGTTTGGGACGCTACAAGCTCTAATTGAATTAGTCCGGCGACTGTAGGCCGGTGAGTGTCTTGCGAATTATTCCTAATTGGTAGAAAATTGATATCGCTGCGACCCATAGACTTTCCACTGCTGGGCACGGGTCTCCCCCACAGACGCAGCTGCGGGAGGTCTAGAGCAGTGGTGGGCAAACTTTTTTAATGGCGGGCCACAAAGTTTTAGAAATTCTAGAGGAGGGCCAGAATTATAGAAAAAATGCATTTTGTGTTATGATATTATAAAAACATTACAGCATTACACACAAATTCACTGTCCGCGCCTCTCATTTCACCACGCTTTGACCCTCGGAGGGCCGGATTAAATACTTTCGCGGGCCGGAGTTGGCCCGCGGGCCGTAGTTTGCCCATCACTGGTCTAGAGCATGCTCCACCACGCTGCTCCTATGCGGATTGGTGGAGGGGTTAGTGGCCAACCCAGTGTCGAATGTGCTAAAGCCCCAAGGACTTCGATAAAGCTTAACGATTGTTTCCACCATTGAAAACAACCGGGACCGACGGCTTAACGTGCCCTCCGAAGCATGGTAGCGTCCATGAAATTTTGCCACTAGCCGTCACACCCACAGCCTACCGCATTCGTAGTTGCTTAACTCTTTCGATCACATTGAATCGACGCGAACCATTGGAGTATGGACGCTGAAAATTGATATGAAATGTATTTAATTGTAGTCCGCGATATTGATGAATTTAAGATATATTAAATGGCGTGGCAGACTGGTTAGAGTAGAGAATGGGATTCATTTACGAATAGGTGAATTCACCGGTAACATTAGTTGGACAATCAGTCAGGATAGTCACCATTAATCTGTAGAACTCCTGTAGAATTGTGACCGGACTAATAACAATCAAATTCTTGGTATCTGATGTTAGTAATTGTTATGAGAGTATCGTTGCATGTTGGTGTGCTACTACCAATGAGAACAAAGGTGCTCAAAGATAACCACTTCTGTATTTAGAAAAAAGGTTTGCCTAATTATGGTCTGTATATTTTGAATGTTAGTAATTTGTATGTATTTCCGTCCAGACAGACCGGAATAGTCCGTCGAATTGATGTTAAATAATAGGAAACAAGATTTTATAATCAATTACTTATATTCTTTACGAGAGTCATTCAAACAATAACATTTGATATTGTTTATTACTAACTAGTAGACTCCCGCATCTTCGCTCGCGTGGAATTAGACATAACAATAGTTTCGTTTACAACTAGTAAAATTATATAGCCTATGTCACTCAGTGAAGATGCAGTTTTCTAATGGTGAAAGATTTTTTGAAATCGGTCCAGTAGTTTTTGTGTGAAAACATTACAATCAAATGTTTCCTCTTTATAATATTAGTATAGATTTATTGCTTATCACTAAAGAAAATCATCAGCTCTCCACCCTAACACACCACAATATGCTCTGGGCCTCCCTCAACTGTGGCTGTAAGAGAGACGAGTCCCCAATATGTGACGCCTTTGGATTGTAGCTCTTAGCTGTTTTGACCAAATGAAAACAAACTCTTAGGTGTCATATAATAGCCAATTAATTATTCCATAAAGTAAAGTCCGAAGTGTCCTTGCATACACTAATTGGATTTGTGCGAGATCGCAACCACTCGTGAAATTGCTAATTGATCTAAAGCCCCGTACCTTGTAGAACAATGTGTGTGATAATAACTACGATGACACGAGAAGCCTAAGGGAGTGAATAACATATTGCTTGCTCTTAAACAACTTTGTAGTTGCATTGTACCTACTTGATACAACAATCCGTTTTGGAGCAGTAGTCGGGTATGGTCTTGACATATAACAATACTCTAAAGACTCCGCGTCCGTACATTGAATGATTCTTGAAAAACATCTCAGAGTAAAAATTCGTAATCGGTACAGATTCCGAAAATATTTTTTATGATTATGCATTTTGTAATAACAAGACCTTTTTAAATTTTACATAGGTATAAAACAATATTTTTCACATGAAACTCTGTATTTGTACTTCGTTTTCAGAGTTATTTGCAAGTGAGACAACCCATTTAATTGTTTTATAATAAAAACTTAGAAGCATAATTAATTCACTTAATTCATGTCTTATTTATCACTTGGCTTCTTTTTGTTTCAGCTATGTCATTATAATTAAAATAACATCAGCGAATTTCGTTATTAAACCGTAGCCTCTGTAGGCACGATCGTTCGTTGGCGCAATCGGTAGTGAAGTCACCCTGCCTTCTGCTCCAGGAGTCGTGGGTTCGAATCCCAATCAGGACAGACATTCGTGTAACGAATAGTTGTGTACAGGCTCTGCCGTGTGTGAGGATGTCCATGATATTTATTATTATTATGTATAACAGCACGCGTAATATCGTCGTGCAGATTGCTATAAATACCACAACTTAATTACTAATTACAATAAAGCAAACATTCAATTTTCAAGCCTCGCTAATTGCGCTGGCCCGCAACACCCATTGTAAAAAGTCGGCTAAAATCTTAGCCTTATTTCTTAATTATAGACAGACTCATAGTGGCGTCGCGAGCTTCGTTGGACGGTTGACGTGATGTATTACAACCGGACCTTATTTAATCAACTCTATTGCTATGAGATAACGTACTATTTGCTGTACCATCCTACCTGCTGCACATCTAGGGTCTTGGCAAATAACATGGTCCAATAATTACATGGTTCAGAGAGCGGTTATCAGTCCCTTACTGTATGCTGTGCCTTCTTTGTGTTGCTGAGATCTGCAATATTTTGTTATTGGAATTTCGGAATCGTTGTAAGTGACATATATTGAATTGGAAATTGGAATATCAAATGAAGTTCCACGTGGTAAAGTTTTGGCAGTCTCAGATATCCAAGTCACACGATATTGTTCTCAACGTTTTATTTCGAAATCGTCATGCAAAATCTATATTCTATAAAACACGTTTTTATATAACAGAACAATTTAATGCTGATCGTAAATACAGCAATTCGAAGAGTAAGTGAGGCGTAAACCCAAGTCGCTAGCAAAAAGTAATCAATATCTGCTTTTTATATTAGTGGAAGATTGTGAGTATAAAATATGATAAGGTCTATAAATAAAACTATATCGTGGAATTCGTCTAGTAATAAAACAACGCCTCCGTCCTTCAAGAGGTTTATAAACGAGCGAGTCAAATCAGAGAGGAATTGGATCAGCAAGATTTTATTAGAAAGATAATTTGCTTTGTTTTTATAACTTCACAATATAATTTTACGGTGACAATAAAATAGTAGGTAAATACACGGGCCTAGCCGCCGCATCCCGGCAAGATATTAAATATCAGCTTAAGTTGACCATGACGTAACTTTTATTCGAAATCGTAATAATTTCGAATAATAAAACAATTCCGACGTTAACGACTTGAGGCTTAAGGCCTATTGTAGTTCAGACTCGAGTTAGGCGACAAATAAGCAGGCTCTTAAGTCTTATAAGTCAGGCTATAAGTCTCTATATGACATTATGGTATTTCATTTGGGAAATAGATGAGACGAAGGTGGAACGGTTTTCGTTCCATACATTTTTGTCTCCTCCTGGAAAGGCGATCTGAGTATGGTTGTTACTCTAAATACCTACTTGCCGCTCTCTCTCAAGTTTGACAAAATCTATTAGTTGACATTTCTCTACAAATATGTTAATTGCATATTAAATTAATTATTTACTGAACCTCTTCCGTCCAAGATTTATTCCAGCACTGCCTCCTTAAAGGCATAACGAGTGATGACAGCAAACGGGACCATCGGATGTTGAACAATAACAAAAAAATAACGATTGCCGTTCAGAGTTCTTGAATATATTTTGATTAATAATCTCCTTGAACAATTCATTGGTCTTAGTTAGCGACTCTCTATTGTAACATACAATAGGTTGTAACAATCGTTGTTATACAACCGATTTGTAACAATCGCTCGATTACTTCTTTAGCGACTATCCACACTAAATCATTCGCATAACATGACCGGTAAGCAAATGCCGTAGGATATACCCCGCAAAGAGTCTAATTTGAAAAGCCAGACATATAAATTTAACCTAAGCCCGCGATTGTGTGTGGAAAATTGAACGCAATTCGGTACGCACTCATTTGCCATTGAGGCTGCAAATTTTATTGCGTAATGACCGTGGGGCGGACGGCAAGGGTAGCCCGAATGGCTTTCAGGCGGATCAACGTATTTGCGGGATTTTTTCTGTTGCCTGTATGTTCCTACGGTTGACCTTGTCGAAGAGTGTAATGGGATCGTAGTTGATGAGTTTTAGTAAACTCTACAAGTTATTATTGACTCTCTATAAGCCTCTACAATGTATAATCTTACCAGGCATCGTAGTAGGCGTAATACTAGTTATTCATAACGTGAGATGGTTGCCGATTCAAGAATAATTTAACTCACAATTGGCTAACAACTCTTCCATCAATTTCCGCCTACACTTATCTAGAGGCGACCATCTTTCTCCTCAAGGGTAGCAACACATCTGTGCAGTCTCGTTGCACCGATTTGCAACGAGACTCTTACGACTAACTGGTTTATTAATATCAACAACTAACGGGACTAACTATCACTAATAATCCCTAATCAGTCTTCATACCTACTAATGAACTGACCAACTAATGTTCTTACCTCTGTTAACTGGACTAACTATCCCAGACCCTTTTTGAGTCTTGTCGGTTGTCATGGGCACCAGCGGATGGGTGGGGCTCTGCATATTTAAAAAAAATCTGCACTTTATCAGTGACGCGGCACAGGCTGTTAACCCTTCGCGCTTGACTAAAGACACGCACGAACGCGCTGTGTTTACGTCATATTTCTGTCTTAACCCAGCATAGTTATAAGAAATACCTGTTTGTCGGCGTTGATATTTGAATAAGATATGTTTTAGGCAACTGTACTTCCTCAAGCATCTGTTATTTCTGTTCATAACGGACATCAGAGTCTGTCAGATCGAATTACCCGGATTGTTTACAAGTCCGCTTTCATATCAATGGTAGTGCGGCTGTCCGAGAAATGCGGTGCACAATAAAACAAATAATTACACGAAACAAAACACCTCACAGCGGTAAGTCTTTGCTTTCATGTTGTACATATTGTAGCCTCCACAAAATATGATAGAACTTTATGCAATCGTATTCCTTTGTCTGTTATTTTTAAACGACATTCTACATCTCTGTATGGAGTGCTGGTGAGATATTTCAGTTGAATAAAACCAACACTTATCTGATGGGGTTTAAGCGGGATATATTATAATATAATGGCTTTCCCTGCGACTCCGCCTGCGTAAAATTGTTTTAAGTGCAGAATTACCTCTACCAGGGATGTTTTAAAATATAATAAGTATAGCCTTTATCAATGGCAAGTTAGTCCAAAGATATCATCACCACCACCAATAAATATCTAGCTTCACCCGCAGTCCGACCGACATGATGATGAGATAGTCATCAACCGATCGATACTAGTTAATTATCGATTAAAAATCGATTTCAGTGTTTTTGGCCAGTAGTGATGCGCAAGCGATTCCGTGGCGTCTCATTCGGACGCTGAAGGTGCCGCTGGGTTTTAGTGGGTATTCTGGTTGAGCCCCGCTTACCTATCTATCTCTGTCTTGGACTGATACAGGCAGGATGCGTAAATGAAATGCTAAAGTATCATTAAATAAACAGCTTATACAGCTTTACAGCTAAGTACTATGACTTTAAGAAAACAATACAATTTTATTTTCGTCAAATGCCTGAGTAGAACATTTGTAAATAAAAATCTACTCCAACCGGGATCGAACTCAGGACCCACAGCTCAGTATGACAGGCCACGGACTCATTACTTAGGCGGTATGAATTACAAAAGCGATATACCACGTGCCTCGGCCAACCACGAACCATCTGACAAAATATGTGGGTGACGCCGGACGTTACCTCGTAGTTGGAATTCAATACACTTTTACATTCACGGTTCACTTGGCTCCATTTTCTCACTACTTTTTGTGAACATTGTGAGAAGTAGTGAGAACTACACGAATGTATGCCACCACTTTTATTATTGAAACTCATTTGTGATGCACGTCGTTCTGCTAATAGTACGCAATATAGTTTTTGAGTACGTAAATCAATAAAATAAAATACGGATTGGTATTAGAAGGCCGTGAAAATATTTGGGTAGTGTTCAACTTTCCATTTCAAGTGTTTTGGACACAAAAAACGATACCGCGCTTTAGGAATAAAACAAAAATGCTCTACAAATAGTTTCGTAATTAAATCAGTAAGTTAATCATGTAGGGCCTCCTTCTTTACATAAAAAGGTGATTATTAATTCGGATTATCTATAACAAAAGTTAGTTCTAATATAGTTAGTTCTACATAGTCGAAGATCTTTCGGGTTCGAAACTAAATAAAAATTCATATACTGCTTAGGGATTTCCTCGTGATCAAAGCGTGTTAGCTCCCCACGGTGCTTATTGAGCATAAATTAGTAACATGACTGCGCAGCGTCGGAGGAAGTAATTATACTTACCACTATTAATTAAAATTGTACACTATACTATTAATTACAATTATAAGACGAAATTGTACATATATGCATTGATTACTTTCCTATACAACATTTTTGTCACAGTCGTTGTTTTTTAACTAATGACGGAACATTCTAATGATGAAACCTGTTTACCGCCCGTTCGCAGTATTAATAAAAAAATGCGGTGTATAACATTGAATTCGTGTATTAAGTGAATGTTGCAAAAATAAATTCAAAACCGTATCTAATAACCCAAGTACAGACTATTAAATGAGGAATAATTTATTGCATCGTTTGAATTGATTGTATATAACGAACAATCCTTGGACGACCCGCAGGTTCGTACAAATGAGTGCCGACTATTGAAACAGAATTCTATGGGATGGCACGCCGCACCACAGTGGCTCATAAAACAGAAGCAGAGATACGAGCTTGTTACATAATAACTAAAATGGTCTCGAACAATTTTAATTTCATTCCCGTCATTGTGTTCCCTGCCCCTGGATCCTATAGGCCATTTGTCGCCGTGAAATCCGTGAGTGACAAACAATAAGGTATGGCGGACGTAATACTGCTCAACGACACACTCCGTCCTCCCGGTCTGTCCCATAGCTCGGTTAGTTTGTTAGCACAGCCCCGTAAAAGGTCCCCGGCGAATATAATGGATTGTAATTGTGTTCTCATAAGCTTACCGTGTCCCTTGTTCGATTGCGATTGAGTCAGCAATAGTGGAGCCGCGCTGTAATTGACGGTCGCTTTTGCGGAGAACTTTTTCTCGCGAGATTTATGTGTCAATAGTAAACCGGATCGATTTCATTGATGCTCTGATGGGTGTCGTGTGTTGGAGTTGTTTGTTTCAGACCTCTCACATCCGGTACATTTTGAAATAAGATAGGTACAAACAGAATTGTCCATTCTAGATGTGTCCACGCCGGAGCGCGGGAGATAGGATTCAAACTCGAGGTGACGTTCTGCTTAGCTTGCTGTATCTTGGTCCCTAATGACTTAAGTTCGAAAAGGATTTCGCACTCTATCAAGCTGCAGTCGCTCACTATAAAGTCACACAGACTTAGAAAGACTTACCTACTCCTTCGTCTAATTTATACTTCCCGTAACATCGCTGGCTTAAATTTGATAATAACCTAGTGAGTGGGTAAGACTTTATGGCAACACGTTTTCCGAACACTCTTTGAGGTTTCTGATTGCTAGCATGTCTGAGTATTCTCCATAATATTCTGACTGGCTTGTGACATTCACCACATTCACCATAGTAGCAGACTATGCCATATGGACTTGGATTTCTGAATGGTGCACAGTAGTAAGTTGATATCAAACTGGCCATTTTTTCAAGCAATATTGTTTTCATTTAGTCATTATTATATATACGAAGTAACCCTACATGCAGATCGTTTGACGTGCACAATATTCCTAACAATATAGTAATTTCTTCGTACAGTTTCTGCTGAGCTTGATAGCTATGATCACGGTAAAGCAAACTCGATATTAATAGCGATGTCAGAATTCAGATTGATGATCTCTTACTAAACTCTATTCAAGATTTGATTGCATGTACTTTGAGCTGCAACACGATTCGTGCTTTACGAAAGGAGGTTATTCTCACGAATTATGAACGATGCCTAATTCTGGTGAAAGGCAAATACTATGGACTCTCCTATTTGATTTGTTGAGCTTCTTATATAGTACATGTACATCACTGTTACTTGAATCTATGTTGGCACAAAAGCGCACGGGTTGGCAGTCTTGCCTAATTGTTTATTAATGAACCCTTAGTCTAAGCTCTTAGAGAATATCTCCTACTACTGGAAAGGAAGATCACAAGCCTAAACTGTTTTAATTTCTTAATTTAAACACACTTATGATACTACTAGACTAATAATAATTCACGCACGCAAAGCCACGGGAAAAGTGTCGTAAATGATAATTGTGTTTTGATAAGGCAGTCTTATAAATTAGGGCCCAGGACAAAATAAGATATTGGTGCGATTCAAATAATGAGATCCTTAGCTGGCCGAAATCTCGTTTCGAGTATTTACATAATTCCATGTCTGAATAGACAAACCAACAATTTTGTTCAAGTCCGTCGATTACGAACTTCCTCTTTCTTGGAAGTCTCGTGTGGAATAAAAACGCGATTCAGTTTTACGTCGAGACCGAGTGTTGCGTGTCAGAGATCGTTTTACATACACTGACATGTGTAATGTGTTAGTCGCTACCGTCTTGTTATTTGTTACAAGATTTTTTGTATAATGGCAGGATGGGCTCGTGACGAAAAATTCTGGGGGCTTAAGTAATTTCCTAACGATACGTAATAACACGTGGCTGCTGTATTATTTGTTTTTGGTTTCCGCCGATCTGATACCAGGGTTTATGTTTTGAAAAAATATGTATTAAGTAGACGATTGTTTATAAGTTTTTAAGTGTTGCAATTACGTACATTACTCAGATACTTTGCGCCTCACTTAAGTTATCATTATAACATTTTCAATTGTTGTTTAATTTTTTAAGGTTGACGTTACGAATTGATCATTTGGCTCAGCTCATGATGGCTCAGTTGGTTTAATCAATTCCAGTACCTATTATGAGGTCGTGGGTTCGAAAAAGGGGATCATCTGCGGGAAATTGTTTTCAAGGTTAAATTAATCTAAATAAAATGTTTTAGTATCCGCTTGAGCTGTGCGCTTGAGATTCTGTAGCGATCAAAAATTTGGGAACATTTGCTAACGGTATTAAAATCCAAAGCATTTTCCTAAAGAGCGGTATAATTTTAAAAGAAATATCCATAAATGCTTCAATAATAAAACAAGCTTCACCTGACATAAGCCAATCGGATCAGCCCTAACCGTTGATGCTCTGGTCCTAAGTTAGCAAAATTGGTCGTAAAATTTATCAGTGTATACCCCTCACCATTGTGGGCGTCCCTCTATAAACTGTTGACGTGTACCTATGTTGTCCCGGATTCTTTATTTGCACATTTAAGAGCTTAATAGTCCTTTTAAGTATGGGTCTTGAATAAGCATAAAATAGCGCTTCGAATATTTATTGTTGTTTATTGTGGCCTTTATTGATTTCTTACATCCCTGGTTTTGATTTCAACCGGGTAGGTCTTAACTTCTTAAGTATCTATATTACTTGCAGTCTGTCTGAAGGTAGGTTAAGTCTACTTAAGTCCACTGCTGGACAAAGGCCTCCATTAATATGTGCCACTCCTTTAGGCCCTCCGCCTTTTCAATCCAGCGGTTACCCCAGCGACTTCTTCAGGTTATCAGTCTACCGGTGTTGGCCTGTGCTTTATTTGCCGAATCATGGTCTCCCATCAAGATCCTTTCTTACCCGTCGTTTGTAAGTGCTACGAGCGATGTGGCCTGCCCATTGCCATTTCAGCTGGCTCTCGACAAGCTATGTCGGTAACAGTCGTTCGTCTACAGATTTCTTCATTACTAATACTATATGTATGTAGCGATAAATCGAGCATATCTTTCCATAGCGCGCTGAGCGACTATGAGCTTGCGAATGAGGCCGACGGTAAAGGACTATGTACTTGTACTATTGTGAATAGATTATATAGAGTGGATGAATTGCAGTATTTTCATTACAACGCAAGTTTCAAAAAGCAAACTTAATATATTGTCTAGTAGGGCGCACAATATTCCGCAGTAGCCCTATTCCTGCATGTTCTCCATCCATAACACACAGAGATAAGCAGCTTTGTTCACAGATACTCAACCGCTTCCTAGAAAATTTTATTACATCACATAACGTATGGGAAAAGGCGCTCTCTTTATCAGTTGGGAACTGCAGTGTTCATGTAACACTATCTCTTTGTCACCCATTACTGTACTTATTGCGTCTTGTAAAGATTGAAAATGCAATCGATTTCAAACCGTATTGTCTCAGCCATAAAGTTCAGCAAACAAGTCGTGGTGAGTCCGAGGCTCTATTGTGTTCGCAGCAGTTTAGATTTGCGTCAATGTGTTCCGCCGTCTGTTGTATGAAGTCATAGCAGATACTTTAACAGGTCCCTTTATCCGTTTGTATGTAAAACTGAGTGCACTTTTAGCATGTTAAGGCAAACGTATTGGTCACAGATCTCTTGACGTTTCAAGCCACCCGGCTCTGTATGGTGTTCCATAGCAAAGCTATGTTTGTATTTGAAAACAGTTTCTGGGTACAATTTTATATTACAAGTCTCTCATCATAATTCTTTGATATTTTTAATCTGGCCATTAATAATTATTGCATGAGGAGAAGGAAGTATCATTACCACAACCCTTTCTTTGTCCCACTGTTGGGCACGGGTCTCCTCTCAGAATGGGAGGGATTAGGCCTTAGGCCCATTCTGAGAGGTCTCAGTCCGCGCTGTCCAAGTGCGGATTGGCAGACTTCACATGCCTTGGAGAACATTATGAAGAACTCTCAGGCATGCAGGTTTCCTCACGATGTATCCTTCATCGTTATAGCAAGTGACATTTAATTTTTTAACTCGCATATAACTTAAAAAAGTCATTGTTGCGTGCCGCTGGGATTTGAACCGGGACCGCATGAGTGAGAGGCGAGTTCGATAGCCACTGGGCTGTCACCGCTAAAAAGAATGGAAGTATAAACCGAGTAAAATAAGTTTTTTTGGAACTAAATTAATTTTGTTTTGTACAATTCAGTTTAGTTTTTTGTAAATTACAGCCTAGCGAATAAGCGACGACCCGCCTGATGAGAAACACTAGAGGAGTAGCCAATGCGTCGCCAACCCTGAAGGTGAGCCTTATTAAGCCATTTTTGAAGAACCTCAATAGCATATCTGCTTATTAAGTTAACTATATATAATATAATATTTAAACGTTAAATAATTTGAACGTCAACAAATTAAAATGGGACAAGAACATCAACATAAACGTGCTGAAGCAGACACAGTTGATTGATGCCCTGAGAAATAGATTGTTAGATTGTGAAGGGTCTTCATTTCTCGACGTTAATTAGTTCAGAAATGAGTGTGAAAGCGCGTTTCGAGAGCGTCGCGCGCTGCGATTTGTCACACCGCGGTCACACTGTCGTGGCTTACGGGCTGGTACCGCGGGAACATCGGTACTTCCGCCCCATTTATCACGGTCCGATCGATCGAATGCTTGCCCTATCGATTACACGCACTTTTTCTAATTGTCGCATTGTGCCCGTCGGAAGCCGTGGGCATTCCTTCTGTTTCTTTAGGTACAAATAAATATTGAAGTTTGACATCTGGTGCAATACTTAGGTACTCGACGTTTCACACGACAATCGCCCGGCGGACGGCTCGACAAATCGCCCGGGAATTTGTTTTGACACATCTATTTCGATTAGAATATAAATCGTGACAAACTCGAAAACCTTTTTCCACGCGCCTCCTAAGGAATGTCGACTTTCACGAAGTCTTTTCGCCGATAGAAAGCAAAACATCATAAACCATAACAACTCACGTTGAAGAGGCCCTCGCGTCCAATACAATATTTTATATTTTTATAATTTATTTGTACAGGGGAACTCGTTCCGTCTAAATGAATAAAATTGATTGCTTATACAAACTGTGCGCCCAAATACTCGGCCATCACATTAAATAAGGGCTTTTGAAAAAAGTATAAGAGAGCGGACCCTGGACAGACGGGCGGCGCGGCCCGCGCGAGGCGGCGGCCGACCTTGGGGCGCTCCGTGAGACAAGTCGATTTTGTTATTTGTTTATACACAACACTACCTGTTCACGGCTGCGAGCTTAGCGCGGCTCACGCACACATTCGACCCCCGAGCCCAGCTCGCTCGCTCGCTCGTCCGTCGCGAGCGCACATCGATGTCGAATCGCTCAGGTATTTTACGGCGATTTTCGTAATGAACGTCGATTTATTACGGCTCCGCTCCGGTATGTTCGCTCAAAAACTTACTTTATAGACAAAATATATGAAAGCGATTACAATCGACTATAACGAAACAAGCAAGACACGGTAACGCATACAGCGGCGCACGGCACGATAATCGTAAGGCCCAATTAAAAATAAAAACCGTATCAGAATTTATGATTGGAAAGTTTATCCTAACGTATGTACTGTACATTTATGTTTCATACTTACGGCTTAAACAAATATTTATGGATCAGGCTCGTGTAAACATTTCACGTATTTATGGAACATACATCAAGATCAACCGACCCGTTGACGTAATGCTTTCATAAGATGCCTTATAGACGGCGTTATAGGAAAATGTAACTGGATCCGTCGGGACACCATGAAAGACACGGAAGCCGTCTCTAAACGCCATAAAAATATTTCACCGCAGGCTTCGGTGCTACCTGATAAGGATATGCGGTCATTTGTAGAAGCGACGTGATCCAGACCGTACACCGACATAATTCGTTGTAGAAACATCGTCACGTCATATCGTGCCGGGGAACACGTTGGTTAGATACGAATTTTATATTTGATATGTAGTAGTCGCCATTTTTTCTCACCGAACAATCTGATTGTGCTATAAATGAATACAATAAAATCTGACTTGACAGGCGATGCAAAAACAATCAAAGAAAATGTTCACTCAAAATTTTGTGACGTGACAATAATATAATCAAACAAAAAAATTTGAGCGCCGGTTAATAAATGCCATTCGGGCGGACCGAAGCTTTTTGTATCCATAAATATTTGCCAATGGGACTGCGTCGTGACCTCTGCTTAAAATCACTGTTGCGATTACGTCCAATGATTTAGACGAGCAATTGCTTCGTCCCTCCGCAGATGGGTCGTTGTTGAATTACGGTCTTCCGTCTTCCCATTGCTTTGTTGGTTTTGTACCGCCCGTTAGCTTGACGGCAATTATAAGATCATGTTTCATAGCTCATCTATCGACTCGGAATTGAAATCTCTGTCTATTATGACTCACTGAATATAATCGCGTCTATCAATTCAATTGTAATTATTGCCTACTTCATGGTCGATTATTTGTTTGTCTGTTCCTTATCCGAACGTTGTCGTTAACACTAGAATGTATAGGCAAAACTTCGGTTGACATCGCAATAATAGTTGTTGGAGTTGTATTGGTGAAACAAAGACGACTTTGCTACTGTAGTTTGCTCTGTTCGTGAGCTTATGAGTTCGATTATCCGGGACAATAGTTTCAGGTTTTGTTCTGTGTTCAGTTGCTTTGTATACAGCTAATTTTGTTTCATGCTGGAGTAAGAAATCGCGTTTACCAGATAAGGTAAGGAAGGACTTAGTGATGCTTTTGATCAGTACTTATTTGAAACTGTAACCAAACAATGGAATATACGCGCGCTGAAACCGTATTCAAATAGGCAATGATATGCGATTTGTTTGTTTATAGTAATAATAACGAGTTGTTTGTTAATAAAGAACAGTAGCACAATTATGCCTTTTCCGGTTCGATTTCAATGTATTGAATTAAAAAAGATCGTAAGAATATTCCACTAAGCTTACTTTAGCTCAGATACCTAATTATGTTAGGGTAGTATTCTAAGTCAAACGAGTTAAAGGCGTCAAAAAAACGAATAATGAGTATCTACCGAAATACTTAGTGGGCGACAGACTGTGGGCGATATTAAAAACGGTGACTTCAAAATACAAGATTTGAGTAACTATGTATTCAAAACTATCAGAATAATAATTTTTAAGCGAACAATGTACTGTTTTATTGACAATTTGACTACACTCATTTTACTTCAATAATGCTGCATTAAATTCTAATTAAGGAATATCATCATGAACGAATGATATAAAAAATATAACGAAATCAAGCTTACAGATAACAGTAATAATCGACATCTAGTTTTATAACTCATATTACGTAAACGTTATTTTCTTACAGAGAATCAGAATATAGTCAGCGATGTCTTTATTCTGTGTAAATTAAAAAAGCCTTACCTAAACCTAACCTTACATAATTTTGTGTTGTACACGTCGGACTCTATCATAGATATCGAACAACTCTTGCACTGCTCTTTGCATTGGAAGCTGGGTAATAACATTTATGTGCAACGTTTTAATTCAATTTATGAACTAATACACAAAAGGTTATCCAAACAGATTGGCCTGCACAAAATGTCGAGAACAATATCTCGGGGCAAAATTCTTGGGATAAACAGTACACTAGTACAAGTGTTGCGACGCGCGACGCTTGCGTGACCGGTCGTACCTACACGATGCGCTCGCGCATCATACGCCCCTCTGACGTTCTCACGACAATCTGATATTTCATTGAGCAAACGTAGAAGCCATTTTCTTGTGGAATGACAAGAATTTTTGATGTGCGAGTATACTGAAGTCGTATTTTACGACAATTCAGTGTCGATATTCACATATTGTTCATTGATTAACTAAACATGTTTTAATTATAGGTATTGGCAATTATTCAATCATCCATTCAGTAATATGTATCTATTCATTGCGTTCAAATACCATTGAATGCAATAAATCACTCGAAACGCAACCGGATCCGATTAGAATATCGCTACCGGAGCACAACTAAACATCGATGCTTGAGTCCATACGTCGAAAACTCAATCAACGTCCATGAAATTTACAAGGTAGATAAAGTTTAATTTAATGTTTTATCGATGGGTGCGTGTGTGTGTACATAGTAATTATGTGGCGGCCGAGCTGCGCGGGCGCAGCGCCGGTGGTCTCCCCTCCCCCCAGCCCGCCACCCGCTATAGAAAAGCTCAGCTACACCTGGGAACTCACGGTCCGACAAGGGATTGTTTTGAAATCGAACGCATATCGAGCAAATCACTTGTACGGTCCTCACTTCTCGCTGTTTATTATGCGCATGCAGCGATTGATACGGATCTGTGATACGGATAAATATTTTGATCGATGAAGATGACGTCGGAATAGTTCTGCTATGCAAGTTAAGGACATACGTTATATATGTATTTATTATTCTTCAATAAATTTATATTTAACATGATGAGGTGAATATCACGTGATACTTAAATGAATGTGGGATCATTCATGGTTGAAACTATAATATAACGAAATTATTTCAAAAAGTCACACACAAAACTATTTTGTATCGTGATGAATGACTCGGGAAACATAATTTGTTTGTCAAGCGCGACGAATTCTAGTTTACGACCCCGGTCCATTCCGGTTTTGGGTTTATTATTTTTATCAAACTACCAACCATTTTTGCGTTAAATTGGGCTAAAGTGAGATTTTAGGTTCAGTTATATTTTAAGTTGATGATTATAATTATTCACATCTTTTTAGGTAATTTTGCTAATCTAAATGTATTGACAGTCGAAGTATTATTGGTTCTATATTATCTATGCTGAGGAGAGGATTGGGTCGTAGCTTTGTCTTGTCTCGGTTTGATTAGGGAAAGTGTGAGAATTATACGCGACGTATTTCCAATAGCGTCGGCGTCTGTCGACTTGTATACTTTTATTTGCCTGTCACTCAAAGCGCTCGGAACGTGTGCGTAAAGACACGACCGCACTCTTTGTGAGGCTTTAGCGATCTTTGAACAGTAAATGTCGTTGTCATGCATAAAACTTCGTGTTTATATGGAACACATTGTTGTTGGGTACCGCCACTTTTGGAACAATTAGCTGTCGAGCTTTAATAGATGCTCATTTGTTAGTTTGACGTGCATATCATGGTATTCTAGTACCGGTCTGTTCATAGTATGGTCTACTGTTTTCTGTGTTCTCTTTCTTACTAATGACCATTTATTTACATGAGGTTAGGTTACCAAGTATTTAAAACCCTACAAAGAAATTTTGTTCTGAAAAAGTTTTTTTTTATATCAGAGGCGGTTTGTGTTCAGACATATTTTTCATCATAAAATTATTATAAGCATAATTCTTTTAAGCTTTTAAGAGTCATAAGATCTGAATTAATATCGCCTTATTGCCAGCTTAAAACAGATTTCCACAATCCAATCAATCAAAAATCCAATTGGCAACTCACTTAAATCGACTATATGCATTGTTGATTTGCCTTTTATGCTTGATTTAGAAATAAAAATATAAAACATTTAATTAAGACACTATCAAATTAAAAACTCATAAAATCAGTTCCGTGAACTCCAAAGCATAGGGCAACCTGCTGAAATTGATTTTAATTTGCGCATTTGTTTAATTGTTTGATACGAGCGCAATAAAATCCGGCGTATCAATCAAAAACCGTTTGTTTTAAACCCACGTAGTAATCACCGGCTCGTATTCAGATCGACCAAACGGAGCCAGCAGTAAAAGAGCTGTCGTAAAACCCAGTGTCGACTGCGGTGTATGATTACGTACCGGCCTTGATGTTCGGCCGATGGCAATTATCAAATAAACGCCACCAATTGAAGTGTACGCTATTACGAAGGAAATTAATTATTTAGTTGAAGAGCAAGCCTCCGCGTTTTTGCCACTAACCATCGAAAAACCAGCCCCCGCTTGATAAATGAACGTTTGGGATTTGCGAGGCAACATTGTGCCACGTTTCAAATGACGTTACTTTGAGCGGCAATTATTGTCGTTCTGATTTGTTACGCTTCTGTGTAAACTTTTTGTTTACAATAACTCTTTAACGCTACATCTTTATTTGCGTTGCAAGCTTATTGTTTTGACAGCCATTATTTGTTGTACCGTTACCTTTTGCAATTTTTTTCTGTTTCATAATTGGCGAATGCTTTCTATTCTTCGAAATGAGTTTGTTTGGTTGTAAACTCCGGCAGCCGCAGTGTAAGAACCGCTCACGGTCAGTCCCGGAGCGATGTAATGTTGGGTTTGCACAGATTCGGGCCGCTTTTCTTTTGTGCCCCACCCATTGTTTCTTTAATATTCTGCAACTCTTTTGCGAACCCCTTTCTAATATTTATGGCACGTAATGGTCTGCAATAAGCCGTTAACTTTATAAAGGACAAATTGTATTTTTAAGGAGATGCAAGAAATTTTAATTTTGTCCTGGAAAGTTTCCAACGGATAGTTTATTTTTGAAAGATTTATGATTGTTTATAAAATGTTTCTTGACATTTGCAAAATATGATTCACCGAATGTTTAATTTATTACCATCTTTCTTAGAAAGGCAGGAACGTACCTACTCGTATGTGCGTGAGACGAGTCATAAAAATTAAATATTCTTCTTATATATAATATTTGAAAAGTAGCAGTAGAAACTGTGGAATAAATTGTGTGTAACACAGTTCATCATCATTATCATCACAACCCTTACTTTGTTCCACTGTTGTCCCACCCAAATACGGATTTGCAGACTTCACGAACATTATGTTGAACTCTCAGGCATACATACAGGTTTCCTCACGATGTGTCCTTCACCGTTATAGCAAGTGACATTTAATAATTTCTTAAATCGCACATAACTTAGAAAAGTCATTGGAGCGTTCCACTTGGGTTTAAACCCGGACCGCTCGAGTGAGAGGCGAGTTTGACAGCCACTAGGCTGTCACCGCTTCCACAGTTACTACCCACTATTTCCTTTTTTTTGAAACCGCTGATACGTTACGTGTTATGGAGGAAAATGTATTTATATTTATAGTGGACGCCCGCAGCTTCGCTCGCGTAGAATTAGACCCATTAACGACGTCTACCCGTCTAAAGACTTCAAAAACGGCAAAGTTTCATACTAACTTTGCACCCCCGTTTTACCCCCTTAGGGGGTGAATTTTCAGAAATCCTTTCTTAGTGCTCCCCTACATTATTAAAGGAACCCCTGTGCAAAATTTCAAGTTTCTAGCCCTTATAGTTTAGGCCCTGCGTTGATATGTCAGTCAGTCAGTCAGTCAGTCAGTCACCTTCTCCTTTTATATATATAGATAAAATAGGTGTATATGTGATGTGCAGAAAGGTGGAATTCCTATTTCATTAAGTATTCTGTGTGAAAAATATTCACATAACATTACATAACTGTAATATAACATTATATCAACATTATATCATAGTATCAACTGAGTTCAAGTTGTGCGAAATTTCCTAGAATCACGATCAAAACGGCTCAACGTTACTCAAGTTTCCCAACAGGAAGTCAAACTATTCACACAGTATCGGCGCTATTTTAGAATTAAATAGCGAAACAATAGATTTCGCTGTCGTATCGCGCTGTACTATTTTAATCTTAAAGCCCGACTGCTGTGTCTTCGGCGATCAAGAATGCGCCTTTAGATCTATCTGATAAGGAGCGATGGCCTCACGCGGTTGAAAAGATTCATTGCGGATTGACCAGAAAGCACAAGGTGCCCGATACCCGGCTTTCTTCGTAAATACATCGATATCTATAGAACAAGCGCAGATGTGAAGATTAGATCACATTCGATATGGCTCGTTTTGGAACGGGTTTAAGGTGATAGAGCCCTATGTCACATTGCCTTTGATCCCCACGTTTTGTTATTCCCACTACAATATTTCTATGGCCCTTTGTTTATCCCTTGTGCTGTTTCGTTTGTTTGAATATGGGGGTTGGAAAAATAAAGGAGTGGAAAGTGCTAAGAAATGTTGAGTCTGAGTGACTCGAACTCTGTTGATTTTCGTCGCTTCATTAAGCTTATACAGAAGCTTTGTTTGTAAACGAAGGTGACGTTCCTCGTCAGCTAACATTTGCTGTTTGAAGCTGCCTTATTGATTTATAGAGTACAAGCTGTTTAATATTCAATATTCAATATTAGCTACTCTTTGTCGAGATAATAAACGTATTTGAACTTATCTATTGATCGTTATTTTTGATGTTTAGTATTTGGTAAGTGTTACAAGCATTTATTAGATCGCGATTAAGTATAAAAAAAAAATTTAATTTGAACGCACAAACTTAATGATTTAGTCACAATTTAATTGATTTAGTTGGCACATAATACCTTAAGAACCTTCGATCAATAATGTTGATCGAAGTTAAGAACACTTCTTAATAATATTCTCACAATTCGAAATGATTGAATGAAAATGAAATCATTAATTCAAGCTGCAAACAGCAATATAACGTGAAAATGGATTGTCCCTGCAGCTACAATTACGCCAACAGAGTAGGTACATAGACGCAGAGGCTGTGTTGTGACATCGGCTTATTTATTGCCCACGGGGTCCAGAAAAGAAACGTCTAAACGTTCCCTATCCGCGATTATCACGTCGGGATCGCCGATCGCGGGATAGTGTAGTGTACTCTGTATACCATTAAAATACTTTGCCGCGCTCAATATCATGCGCATAGTAACATACTTGCGTCAAGCGAACAATTCTTTAAACATTTGCCGCCTATTTGATACTATATCTTGTCAGCATTCTTTATTTGCAAGTAAACGGGGAAGAGTAGTTATTTACGGATTAAAACTATTAGAAAGTGTCTGAACACAAAGTACATACATACGAAGATACAAGCGTTCTGTTGCTTGCTTTATACAGAAAGTTGAATGTTTCAATTATTAGACCATGTCTTTTAAAGGGAACTTTAACTGATGGGGAATTTAATTCCATGTATGGTGACAACTCGGATAGTGAAGACACTAAGAAACTGCTGGATCTAGAGAGTGTCCACTGGATCATCACTAGATATTCGTCGGTGGAGTGTATTTATCGAAGCTTTAAATACAGCAGAGGAACTTCAAAGGCCAATGTTTATTAGAATATCACGTGTCTTCCGAATAACTCAGCTAAGGACTCCGCTAGAGTGTAACATCAGCATCAATGACACCGATTCCACAACTCTAGTTATACCACAGCGGAACTACTTACAGTGATGTCACAGTCTTCAGATTCCGCAGGGATGTCACATTTTTGAATTTATATGTTTTGCTTAGTCTGTTTCAAATGTGTTAGTAAAATGCGTCTCTGAAATGTGACACTCGATCTGCTAGTACCGAAAGAGTGTTTGGTAGTTCGATACGAACCCCTCCCTCGCCCGCAAATCCGTGTCCGATGGCCGACTATAGGAAAGAATACTTATTAGGCTGTGGTTAAACTATGTACATTGTGCCTGAGCGGTCTTGGCACGTCATTACGTCGTGTGCGGCTTGTGGAATCACAGAGCGCTACGGCGCATTGGGGTGATTGTGTATGCGCGATGTGATTGTTCTGCATCACTCATTACCTCTGATTGCAGTTCTGGGTAAGCGTCGTACTCTATGCAAGATTTGAAGCACTGTGCCTAAATATAGGTACATACAAATCCTTTAAAGCACATTGATCGTATTGAGCTTCCCTGAAATATCATCATCATAGCGAGATAACAGGCGTGAACCACGGACCGATATTTTTTGTTTTATTCTGATATCTATTATTTAAAATCATTGCCCTATATTTTGTACGCTATGTGTGTACGTTTTAAAATGCGTTGCGTATTCATCATCATTAGCTTGTGAAAGTAAGTAAAAAGTCAAGTCTAGTTAAAGTATGTTTGTTTTATGGTATTGTTTGTATGAAACTTTGTAATTTCTCAAGCTCATGTAAATTGATATTTTAGCTATTTATTATTTATTATTTTAATGCATTTGAGGGGGTTAAAGTTTGGATAAGACTGTCATTTTTCAAGCTACGTAAGTTGGTAATAGATGTATATAAGTACATGAAAATAACATTTGAACTATTATAGTTAAAAATAAACATAACATAACATCACGTCACTCCTGTATTTCGCCGAAGGGCTAGACTAGACTAGACTAGGCAGAAGCGTGTTTAGTAGGCATTTTTCACCAGTTATATTTAGGTTACATCGCTCCGGGACTGAGCTGCTACCGGGCATTTTAAGTTAGAAAACCCCGTTATTGCCCGACCCGAGGATCAAACCCAGGACCTTTTGCTGGACGCGCACGCCACCACTAGACCAACGAGGCAGTTAGGAAATACGTGATTTACTTTTTTTTATTTTTTATTTAAAATTTGTATAAACTTTCGTCAGCGTTCCCTATAGGGATGTTTGAATGTTTATTGTTTCAGTGCCTGATAGATAACATTGTAAACATTTATAGGAAAAGGAAGGAGAAGGCCATACATTCTCTTTCAATTTCGAAATATGTAATTATTACGAGGAATAGGTAGGTATAATTATTTTCTTCAATTTCGAAATTCACGCGGACAAAGTCGCGGGCAAAAGGTAGTTTCCAGTCAACTTTAAAAACAAGTCAGATGAGGTTATTCCCATGCAAAAGTCTTAATAGGTAGGTATAATAACATTTTCATAAATTCATCAGGAATTGAAATCGGTAACCTTCTTTAAGTAAACTAAGTAACCTTCGTTAATCAACCTGAACACATAGCCGTCAACAGTTAAAATATTACTCGCTACTTAAAAGGCTCGAGAATTTCATCCCACGTCCCGAAGTCACAGCAAATTAATTTTTGTAAAGCATCAAACAGGTCCAGCGGAGGCATTAGCATTTGTAAGGCAGAACCCATTCATTCATCCTATGGATCATTGTAAATTTCAGTGTGCCACGAAGACATATCTCAAGGCGCAACGGTCCTAGAGTCCTCGGCTTCTTTATCCTACAAAGGACGTACCTAATAACCATATCAAACAGCGTGTCCCTTGCCGCGTCGCATACATATCGCGGGCAGACAACGCAGCGCAGCCGACGCCTTTATTGTGTATTAAAATAAGTGGAGAAATGCGTTTTGTTTCCGCCGGGATGGGCCTTCCATGTCTAATGCCGTCTCTCTTGGATACCTGACGCGCTTACAAGATACGACGTCTCGTATTCTTTGAATATTTCCTTATTCACATCGCAGTGTTAAGCTATTTTTTAAAAGACATCGAGCATGCGCTGACGCCATCAAATGCCCAACTAAGGAGTGACTCTGTAGATGATAACCAGTACTTGACTAAAGGAGAAGGACAGTCAGTTTTTCGAGATATGACAGCCCAGTGACTAAAATAAATGTGATTACCTGTGATCACAGATTGTTGTGGATAATGCAACTTCTTGATAATTCATCCAGAATATTCCTTTTACTCCGCTGAGGCTTGTTGTACTGTCGTTTAAATAACCGTAACTATAAATAAGATATCCTGATAAGATCTATAAAAATAGCTCTTTCAAGGGCTGCAATCGAGAATATCTTGGTCCATCACTGGTGTTCTGGAGGTCTGATCAGATATGCAAGGAGGAATACTCAATGAGTAGTATTTTTTTGCTTCTGAGTCGCTTATTTATCAAGCGGATCTCAGTATTTATATGTTCGCACTTCATTTATATTAATGGTCGTACGTCAGACGTGATAGATGGATCACAAAAGGCAATAATCAAGCTCTGACTCACGTTATGCAATTGTATGCACAGTAGGTCATACTGATCACAGTTTATACTTAGAACTCGAAGAAACAATGATTACCAGTCTTATTTTAGTATTCATAAAATTAGATATGGTCCGAATATCAATTACTAGTTTTCCCCGCTTCCCAGCCTGCATTAAATCATTTTCAAAATGTAGATTACCTTTCTACCATCAAGAAATGGCTTAAAATATAATAATTATAGCTTTTCTCAACAGCAAGCTACACCAAAGATTACCACTAATCAAAATCTAGCTTCATCTGCAGAACGGTCGATCAAAATCCGAGATCAGTCAATCAATAGATTAAAAACTGATAGATAGTTAAGTATCGATTAAAAATACAATTAGCGTATGTTACTGCAGGCACTCCATAATTTCGCTGAGGCGGATGAGGAGGACAAACTAACAAACACACTTTCCATTTATATATTAGAAAGGATGTAAGTTATACTTCTAGGTACATCCATGAGCTATAAATGTCAAATCAGTAAAAATGTAGTCATATAAATCGTTTATATAAATCTGGTATAAGCTCTTAACTCAACGTTTATCCTGATAGAGTTATTCTCATATCTTTGTAGCATCAGGCCGTTAAAGAAATGATCTTCTATGAATGGCTCATTATTTCAAATTTGATACAAGTTTAGCAGGCAAGCTTAAGATTGGGCGTGCCTGGGCGTATCGTACTGAGGGTCCTTTGTAATACCACGAATGCGACAAACTTTATGCAGGCGATAATCCGTCTTATCTTTTAAGCGAGTTGAAAGAGAATTGTTTCAATTTTTGGACTAATGTCACAGGTAGCTGCGTCGCTACGTGTACGCGACAGGCATGAGAACCGTAGAAGCTGAGCGACCCCGCACACAATTTTAGTGTTCGTCCTTTGTGCCTGTCGTCATTGTTATTAAAGTAATCATGGCTGCCCTCCATCATGCTCCAATCGAAACATTATGGGATATAAACAAAAGAAAGCAAGAGGAATTCAATGAAAAGCCATTATGTCGTGGAGGGCTCTCTACGGGCCTGTTGTCTCAATATTTTTCTTCGTGGATGGAGGCGAGGCGTCATTCTCTTTCGTTGTTCAAAAACGCCGCGTGGAATTTTGAAGAGCCCTCGATAATGGGCGATATTTACGGTCTTTGGATAATGTTATTTAAACGGCTCACGATTGAATTATTGAAAATGAAACAAATCGAAATGTCGCCTGGCGACCGTGTTTCTGTATTGACACAAACATTAGATAATTTGGGTAGATAATTTCTGGCAGCAGGCGAGGCGGGACTGTTGGTGTATTTTATGTTATGGCATTGAATTTTAAACTCAGAAAGAATTTATTTGTGGTATTTTATAGTTACTTTGCTAGTTTTATAGTTGCATTGATAATTAGTGACCCAAGATATCCTGGTACTACCTACTACGTCGTTTTGTATGTAAACAGCAAGTTCAATTAAAAATCATGAAACACATTATAACACATTAAACAATTTCTGATTCAACATAAAGACAACATAGTGGTGGACTTAACGCTGACCTTGTCTTGTTCTTGGTTCAATCTCGTGACGGATCTGTTTGACCTGTATTTTCGTTACCTTGAAATTATCCCTTAATTTTTTTAATGGTTAGGGGGAATGAAATCTTTAATTACTTAAATTTCGGTAATCTGAGTTTCAATGTTTTATAAAGTTCTAAGTCACACCTACTACACGAAATTCAAGACAAAATCCGCAAATGTGTGGTATAAAGGTTTAAGTCCCTATATATGTATAGTTTTCAAACTACGGTTTAGCGGCCTTATCTTGATTATTGATCAGTTTTCGCTGCTTGTTTTTTTGTGTTCAACCGTCTGTGCCGCTACCCGCTACCGTGCCCGCCATATGTCAAGGGTATTGATGCATGTATGCGTGAATTTGATCAAACTGTTGCAGTCTAGATATTATATTTACTTTTTAAATAGGTTTTTATAGGATGTGTTTTTGTTGGCCGCTATTGATGTCTGTTAGGGTCTGAGTGGCCAACCGTGGCTACTTGAACACGTTGCACAACACACTGAATTTCGAATGATAATAAGAAGCTCAAAAAGAATTTGCGGGACATCGTGTGTCAACTGTTTTTTACCCAAAGTTGAAGTTCGTCGTCCGTAGCAAAAATGGAAAGATTTTAGGGCTTTGATTTTTTATGATTTTTAAAGGTCACTGACTCCGCGAAACTGCACTGCTGTCAAAAACAACTAACCAGTCTTTCATAATAATGTTAAAGAATCAGAAAAATATTTACGCTGATAGATTTCAAATTAAGTCTATTGATTCTAATGGGAAAAAATATAGCAAGAAACTAAGTAATACGCTACTATTTTTAAAATAATACAGAAAATAACTGCAGTACGCTAAGGAGTAGAAGATTTTAAAATATTTTGATTTTCCAAATAATTGAAAATATGTATATAGGATACCTATCTATCCATCCTCCACCAATCCGCATTGGAGCAGCGTGGTGGAGTAAGCTCTAGACCTTCCGCAGCTGTATCTGTGGGAGAGACCCGTGCCCAGCAGTGGCACGTCTATGGGTCGCAGCGATATTCTATCTACTAACTAATCCTACACTGTACTTATTTCTTTAGTTTTTCTTCCTTTTACATAATCCATTTGCATATCAGCCGATTCCAATCTTTGCTTATCATTTAACTGTAGGTAGGTAGGGCAGGTCAGTGGGCTTTTTGCTTTTGTTCTTACATGTGACAGAAGGTATTATAAGGCTCTCGATAAGGGGATTTGGGCCGCGTCGCAGTATTGTGTCCCGTGAAGGGTATGATCCGATCGGGCTAATGCGTTGCGGTGTCTTTTGAATCCTCCACGCTGGGTATACACTTGGGAACCAATGGGAACCAAGGCGAATGTTCCGTTTAATTTAATACTGCAACATTTTTAACCACATGACCATGACCATACCAGTTTTTCAATACTGTATCGGTAAAGTAAAATATCTTCCATACTAATACCATAAAGAGGAAACATTTTGTTTGTAATGTTTTCATACAAAAACTACTGGACCGATTTCAAAAATTATTTCAACATTAGACAGCTGCATCTTCACTGAGTGAAATAGGCTATATGATATTACTAGGTGTAAACGAAACTATTGCTATGTCTAATTCGCTGTTGCTTCGAAGCTGGCTGGTTGCTCGAAGTCCACTAGTTATAATAAATATGTTGGTTGGTATTAAAACGAACTCGAACTTGGAATTTAAGAAAAATAGATTGTTTTATGCAAACGTTACGTTACTGGATACAAAACGGGTGAAAATTTTAACTTGAAGATGTATTCATCATTTCAAATAGGTATTCTATTAATTTTTAGGTGTAAAAATATCTTTTGAATTGTTAATATCACGAGAAGTTTAATACTAGACCTTACAAACGCATTTTGGGCTTGGTGTGTATCCAGCGTTACTCGAAGTCGTCATGTCAGATTGGTCTTAGTAATAATGATAATTCCATTGGAATGTAAGTCAACAATAGGTAATAGTCGTACAAAATCGCTATTAAACTGCATACATACACATCTGAGCGGGTGCGGTCGCTCTAGTGGCAAAATATCACGAGCAGATCCGTCCTTTGGTTGCTATAAAATTTTAAAACAACCGATAAGAATTGTCGAAGACCTTCGGGTGGCTTAAGAACATTTAACACTGATCTGTACTAATGCATACTTTACCACGCTGCTCCAATGCGGATCAGCTTGGTGGAGTAGGTATGCTTTAGTTAGATCTCCCCGAACTGTATCGTAGTTGTAGCTACACATCAAGCTGATGTTATTCTTATACTCGTACAGGTTGTTAAAAAAATGCGTTATATCTATTTACCTACACAAAATTCTGTACACCTATAGGTGAAAAATCATTTCTAGGAGTGGCCTAAACTTAAACTCAACTAATAAAATAATTGATTGTCACTATAAATATTATTTACACATACACATAAATAAAGACTTTACTAACTAAGACTAAGACTAAAACTAAAAACCTTAAAAAAATTAATATAGTTCAACTTATAAGATATATAAGTAAATATACCTATAAATAAATGAAATTATTTATTATAACAATATAAAACTAAAATTAGTGAATCTCATAAACTTAGCAAACAATTAATTCAGATATTAACACGCAATTAAAGCAAATAATAACTACATAATAATATCCTAATACTTGTCCGACTATGTTGTCTAACAGAAATAGCGTAACTGCATTTTAAATTTAAGCACCTAATTTAAAATTAATCTCGAGTTCATCTCTTTTAAAGAATGATGGCGTCGTAAAATATTAAATGAATCCAGCTTGGAAGCAGGGATTTAAATGGAATGGTCATGTTTAGAAACTTGTAAGATTATTGTGCCCGACAAAAATGCCACACGTTGCTAGGGTTACCAAGGTATTCTTACTATGTTCGGATTGTCTAAGTTGTTAACAGGATATCAGGCGGAATTTTTTCCACACATACCTAATCCCCTGTTCCTCCTAGGGTAATGAAGGTAGAACAAAAATAAAATTACCATACAAACCTCTGTTATGAACTCTGTTAGGCAAACCTCTGTTATGACATTTTGTTTTTTTTTTCCATTATGCGATTAAATATCATCATATTTTTGATAGTTTCAGCCATCCAGGAAACTGGTTATTACTAAAACAATCGTTGGTGTAGTGGTCGCAAAATCGACTGCTAAGTTAGAGGCCCTGAGTTCAATCCATGGGCCCAACTCAGAATAAAGAGTTGTTTGTGTGGGATTTACTAAAAGGTAAAAACAAATATTTTAAAGTAAGAATCTATTACTTGTCCGTTTTTGATGAAAAAAACATGGTCACACTACCCGTTCCTGTGTAGGTACTAAGAATGCTTTGAGAAGCTTGCTCGTAAATTGGAGCATAGCTATGTGAGATTGTATAGTTTGTTCGCAATTTGGGCTTTAAGGGATTTCAGTATTCGGGATTAAAATACAAGTAGTTTTATATGGAGTGAAATTGAACGATGTTCAAATATATTTGGGTTTAAGGTTTAGGTTGAAACTTATACACCTGTTCTTTGGCTTTAATGTTTTTCAATTTATTTCAACATGTAATTTTGGAGATTTTTGAATAGAGTCTACGACTATAAAAAAAGTTGTGTATTTAAACTTTTGATTGAAACATATTTACATACATAATTATGTTCTTCTTAGAGTTTGACCAATACATAATAATATAGAGTACTATATCTATGGTTTGACCAGGGCCACCTGCCAGTGGCCAACCAAGGTACTATATACCAATTCTATCGTGTAATATATGTATTTTCGGCTGTATTTCGCAGAACGACCGAAAGATACGTTCAGTTTTTTAGGTAAACGATTTAGATTTAACAATCTGTAATGTTTACTGTACTTTTAAACTAACGAATAAATTAATAAATGAATAAATAAATAACAATTTTTAAGCAATTGTGTTCCATCTAGAATGCATTGGTTTCCGGGTCCTAAAGTGTAGCAAATTAGCTCAAATTCATAAAATTTTTTTTAATATGGTGATTAAAAAATCAGAAACTAACTAACAACTATCATTAGTGATAATTACGCTAATTTCAAATGCAGCTATCTTGAAGTGCAGCGGAAACACTAACCATGACTCTTAACTAATACCTAGTTAAGTTCAGTTGTTCCCAATCTTTATCGTGGAAGCTTTGGATTATAAAAAATTTATAATAAGACCCGGAAAAACAGACTCTAATACGAGTTTTTTAAAGTGTAAATACCTTACGAGCTTGTTAGAAGGTTCCGTTAAATTTACATCTGTACTAATATTATAAAGCTGAAGAGTTATTTGTTTGTTTGGTTGAACACGCTAATCTCAGGAACTACTGGTTCGAAATGAAAACTTATTTTTGTATTGGTTAGTACATTTATCGAGGAAGGCTTTTGATTATGTAGGTATAATCACGCTAAGTTATGAAGAGTGAATGAAAAATGCTGCAAAAACGGTAACAAAATTTCCTTTAAACGGGAATCACAATTATAGCATTTTTAATGGGACAAAAGCAGTATCCCTGAAGAAGTTCCATCCATCCATCCATCAGTCTTTAGGGCCCTAGACGTAGGCCTCCCCCAATAGACGGCGTGCAGTTAGTGAATTATAAAAGTACAATGATACCAAAATAAAAAGATTGAGAGCCGCTGTATTTTCCCAATGGGTCACTGAGTCATCCTTCATTGCGAAAGCGAACGGGTTCCTAACAAAGACGTAGTGCTCAAGTGTTTGTTAAAGATCCGCCGCTATTCGCGCATTCGTTATTGTTTACAGCGAGCCCTTTGTTTTGATGCTATGCGTCCCCTGTTTATTGCTGACTAGCTTTTGCATGCGGGTTTGGCTTGGTTTTATTTGATTTTTGTAAATAAATGCATATGATGTTGTATGCATCAGCATGCAGAAACACAAATCTACTGTCACCCTTTATATCCGTAACAGCAGGCTGTCATAGATGTGCTTCTTCTAATGAGGACTACATTAGTCCTCTAGAAAAGAATCACCAGAAAGCATAGATACATATTAAGAAGATACAGGCTTTCTCAAAATATGGTAATAGTTAAACTTATCTTTCAAATTCAAATACATATAAAATTTTTAGTGAGTCACAAAAATACATTTAACAGACAAACCAACTAATGTTATAATTTTAAATACAAGCTGACGTATATAAAATAGCCGTTGCGAATTGAGTTATTTCGCAAATTCGAAAGTTCGAACAGTAAAAATTATTGTTACCCGTTGTTAGTCTGTTATCACTAGGGACTTTACAGCGTAATAAAAATAACGTCTTAGTGCCAATTTTAATGCTGTGTTGCACAACAATTTATGACGTAGCTTTTTAACTGTTATCGCTAAAAGTTGATTTTTATTTTTTCACCCAACAAATTTAGCCCTTTAAGCATTTAAGCGTAAAATTTACTACCGCTTGTTAGTGAAATGTGGCATGCCTTGCAAATGACGTTATTGAATATTATTAAAATGTGAAGGGGGATTTTTTCTTACATTTTTTACAACTGAAACACTGTTCTTGGCTCGGCGGGTGGTAAGCTCGAGTCAGATTTAATCCATAAAACAGTCATGGCCTAGGTCTCACTTAAATCAACGTAATTATACGTGTTGATGTTTTGGCGTAATTCATCTCGTAACATCTAGAGGCAATGTTGCCTTTTCTTAAAGCTCTTTACAAAGTTACCGCAGAAACGCTCTAGGCTACTAAACGCTACTACGGACGTAAAATATAATGCTTTTTGTGACTCACAAATCCGCTCAGCCCAATTCGAGCCTTAAGGAGAGCTGTGTAAGATTTATTTTCTACTTTCGTTCCTATCGGGGACTACATTCAATTTGTTAGGTCGAGTTTACACAGGATCCGAAGTGCAACGTCGAGGCAAACATAAGGCTTTGTGCTGCTCATGGATAGAGTAAATATTAGGCCTTTAGTTCGAAGAAAAATGCGTTTTAGAAACACAGCGGTGTGTACAGTTTTCGTTATTGGAATTAAAGCGTGACTTCGGTTCAATGGTAGCCGATTCATTTCTATTAAAGTTGTTTGGCCGGCCGTGTTCAGAGAAGCCGCTAAGGTCGGCCTTCGATACAACATTGATCGTGTATTAATTTTCGGGGCAATAAAAGATGGGCATTGTTTGTATAGAACAGTAGTCACAAACGGAGCGGGAACTTAACGATTAATTAGACGTTCGCTGCTACAATCGGTGGCTACCTGTGGACTATGGGCCGGGAGTAGTTCTGATTCATGCTGTACTATCTTGAATTTCCAAATACATATTGTTTTACTTTACCATATTATTCTTAGGAAAAGAATATCTTGAAGTTATTATTTTAGAAATGGGAAGCTAGTGGTATAAAACTCAATTCATCTCAAACAAATAAATCAAACTCAATTCAAATGAACTCAAAACTCAATTAAATTCAATTCAAAATATACCCTTTGGAATTGAATTGAATTGAGTTTTATATTTACAAATGTATATAACTTATTAAGTAGGTAGTCTGCATTACAATTTCTGACTATGTATAAAAATGGTGTTAACGCCGAATATTAAACAAAATGTTTCTTAAATGCTTAAGTACCATGGTAAAATCTATAAAATTAAAATTTTAAAACCTCATAAATTATTGTATAGTTTTTTTTAAACCTGTGCATAAAGAAATTAAAAATTTAATAGCTTCCTGGATTGTAAGATAAAAATTATATTTAAATTATAATGTATACCTACCTACATTTTTATATCAAAGTTTAGTACTTATGTGTAAAATGCGCTACACGGCAGCTTTATAAGCTTTTATATAATAAAAGGGGTCGCGGTTGCTTCTTGCGTAACCATGCTAACTGGCTGAATTGTGTCCTCCTGGGATCACCATGAAAATATTGCCCTGGGATAGGTCCATATTTGTTGCATATGGAATAAATTTCATAGCAGAGTTACATACACTACAACACAATTTCAATATGTACACAATCTAAATATTTTAATACACAATTGCCTTATTATCTCTGTTGCAGCATTAAACTATGGTCCATATGAGTGAGTGTTTATACCTAAAGTTTAATAAAATGTCGCTGTACATTCACAATAAAATTACTGATTTAATTTAAGAGTATACTACATTAACTGGCTAGCTACTATAGTGAAATGTAATAATGTTATAATAAACCAATATTTTTTTTCACATTTATTTTTGGAATCTATTTGAAATAAAAATTATTTCAAAAATGGTTCGATCCATACGCCTACAATCCATTCAAAACGGCGCTGAATGTGTATTATTAAGATCTCTCAAACATAATTCTGTATTAAATCTTCTAAAAACGTGTCTACGGAAAAGGTTCCTAGCCAAATAACTGTTTAAAAACACCCACGTGAGCGGCGGCGGTGCCCGGCACCGGCCGAATGTGTGGCGAGCTTGTAAAAAGGGTTCCGGACGCAATATTGCGGTAATAAAGTTGGACAACCTCCGGGGAATAAAACGACCAAGCCTCCCATTCACACCGCCCTCCTAAAATATTTATACTCCTCCAATACTTATACTGTGACCGGAGACAGCCGTTTGCTACTGAAATATACGCTGTCCTCAATGTATATTTATTTCCACTCTTATAAGAACCTGATTTCACTAAAGCCAAACATCTGATTTTGTGACTTTATTACTTGAATTCACTAGAACCTTTTAAAATTATGATATATCATGTCGTGTTTGCGGTAGTAGCGTAGGTACCTCAATACATGTTAGGTACACAATCCATACTAACATTTGAATGGGAATGTGTGTTTGTTGGTTTCTCCTTCTCCGCTTAGTGCCATGATGGATCGACGTAGTTTTTAGCATAGATGTACGGCTGAAGAGTGACATAGGATGCTTTTTATCCCGGAAAATTGCACGGTTCACGTGAAATGGACGAAATACTGAAATTATCGTCTGATTTTTAATCGATAAATAACCATATCAATATCTCGGATTAAGCTCGATTATGTGCACTAATCTTTTGTGTAGCTTGCCGTTTATACAGTCTATATTTATAATATTATAAAAAAATCCCTGATTAAACATGTCAGATGTAGTTCTGCACGTAAAACAATTTGACGCGAGTAGAGCTGCGGCGAAAGTTAGTATATACTCGTACAGTAGGTATTATGGCAAATACTAGGTAATCAGTTGCACAGGAGCATTATAAGTTTTTAGAATTAATAAAAATGAATTAATCAAAAAAATGTTGTATTAAATGATTATGTGTATAAATTGATCATTAGGATGTTTTATTTTAACATCTTAAGCATTTTTTTAAAACTTAATATTCATTAATGTCAGGGCCGTAATCCGAGATGATATCATATTACACATGTAACATTCGCGAAATAATAACTTTGAATGGAAACACTCCATTATGGTTGACATTTACAATAATTTAGAACTACAGATAGGTAAGTATTGATGCAAAACTAATGGCTCATAAAGCTAGACTGTGAACTAAATTTGTGTTTCACCTCAAATATTCATTGCCTATTGAAATAGTCTTAATTTATTATATTCTTTCTGAAGTATAGTTGATAAACCGTTAGAACAAGATAGTTGTTTTATTAGCATGACTGATTTAAATAGTAATTTTAAGAGTACCCAATAAGATACTAAATTCAATTATACTTGACACGGACGCTTTATAAACCGGTCCTAAGACTCAGAAGAGAATATATTTATTTACGTTGCTCTTCAATACCCACCATTTTATTATCGGGTTCTAGTAGATACTATCGTGTTACCTACCTGACTACTGTAGATTTGGCTGACAAATACAATAATGATGCTACTACACTAGAAGTTAATCAATTTTTAGATTCAAAACTGACTGGCTTATTTAATTATCAAATCGATTTTATTTCTCGTTTTTACGGTCGGCTTGAGTTCATAAGATATAAAAGTCCACTAGCTCGTAGCTACTTTATTTTCACTACCTTCGAAAAGTATTTAAGATGGATAATCAGTTAGTAGATTCTAATTTATCGTGTTCATTAGCTGTTATGGAGGTGCAGTTCCTGGAATGTGTTTCATCATTGTAAATTGAATATATTCTAATTACTGTAGTAAAATATTACAAATATTACTAGTCAATTACTAAGACAGACTGGTCGTGTATGGTTAGAAAATGCATTCAAAGGAGCTGCCCCAGAAACGTACAGAAATTGCGTGAAAATTTAATAAATTTCATTTTCTAATCTGCTTAAAGTTTCAAAACACTCATTTTCAAATTAAAGTCCATAGATTAAAGTGTGCAAGCAAAAGTGAACCAAAAGTTACTAGTGTAAGGGTCATATTAGATTGGCGGATTTGACCATTACATTTTCCTCGTCTGCACAAAAGTCGCGCTCGACGTAACGTTGAAGTCTTTTCTTTGAGCGAGTGGATTCATAAACTATTTGTTGGAAAATTTTACATTTCGCGAAACGAAGTGTTTTCCCAAAACGTTGAATTTGCTGCGCCTCATTAGCGACATAAACATTTGAAAGTTGAAAGTGTCCCAACTCAAATTATACTAATATATTTCGGCGTCAACGAGGCATCACGTATAATTTTGCGATTTCATCAGCTCAGCTGGTTGTCACAGAAATAAATATGTTTTTATAAGTAACACAATGGAATATATTTTGAGACACTAAACTAAAAAGTCATTTAAAAACTGTCTTATTCTATTTGGCCACAAATAGACGAATCTGCGATGCTCGATTCGATTTAAGAAGCGATGTGTTAGGCCGTGGCTCACTTTGAAGATAAATATATACAAATGGCCGCGGCGCCGGCCAGTGACAGCGTTCGTGTTATGCGCAGACGCATTGTCGCAGCTGTAGTTTGATCGTTAGCGGCTAAATATATATTATTATGTCGGACAATCGTTTCGAAACATTTGTGTTGGAGTGGAATATTCTGTTCGTACGCTTCGCGATTTTAGACCGTTATTCTCGTATCTGTTTTGTTTTGACTTACGACATTGTTCTACGGGGAACTAATGAGCTGATATTATGCTACATTTAAATAATTTAGATCTCGTTACCGCTTCATCTCATGCATGCTCCATATTATGAGTAGTGTGATTATAATGACTTCTAAAGGTTGAAACTTGATTATTTAATCAAGTTATTCTGATGGCATGAAATGTAAGTTTTATGTTTCGTCTGTTGTGCCGATATTTTTATTTTTGTAATAAAACATTTAAGAGCCATGTTAAACTAAGTATTTATGCATTTTCGCTTTATATTCCTAGTTAGATAGCCATATTAGACATGTCCCAAGTTAGATATGAGAATTAGGTAGATAATAGACGCTAAGTATTTTATCTAAATTTATAGAATGTTATTATGGGCTTAACAACTATAAATGTGAGTGTAAATGTGAGCAGATTATCAGTTTTGATATTATAATAAAATGCTTAATGCAATGCTTTACTACGTTATAAATATTTTTAGGTGTTTAAAATGATAAGTAAACCATTTATTCATTTAGTCATTTCAACCTTTAAGGAACGGTTCACAAAATCTTGACGGCGGGTAGGATGTCACTACGTACTCGTAACTTTAAATTAGATGATAATGTAGCGAAGTGAGACGCTCGGTAATGCTTTCTGTTTATACATCTTTGAGTACTTCATACTATATGATCCTAAATTTCGGAAACTAAATCTAAAAAATATTGACATTGTTTCAGAAACCTTCTTATTCTAAATTTAATGATTAGTATGAAAGCTAAAATGTCCATTCTTTTGCGAGTATTACAAATTTAAGTATGTCGTTCTTGAATAATCAAGCATAGCATAAGCTTTTGAGACATAGAAACTGTAGTTATATCGACTCAATCATTAAAACGAGCTTAATGTTTAATTTAATGCAAGGCATCTAACACATCAGCCTTAACTCGAGTGTGGCTCATCGAGTTGCTGACACATTAGAGTATTTCTCATGAATAAGAAGCGAGGTGACTGGCACGATGACATTCGGGAGCAGAGGGATAATGAGCGGGATCTTAAAAATATGTCGTCGCTGCCCTTGTCACGACTTATATTTTATTTTGTCCTAGTGTCTTCTATCTTGAACTATCGATATTTATCTACGTCATGCTCTCACGTCATAATTTCACGTTCCATTATTCCTACAAATATTATAAACTAGCGACCCGCCCCGGCTCCGCACGGGTGCAATGCTGATCCTAAATATGCCTACTACGAATGTCTTTGTACAACGTTCACAGCTTTTTTGTCAATAGACAATACAAACATGTTTTCTTTAGAAGTTACTCTTGAAAGAGCGACATATACTGATCTATATTAAATGTACAATGTATCTATTAAAAAAACCCCCATTTAAATTCCGTTGCGTAGTTTTTTTTAAAGATCTAAGCATACATAGGGACATACAGACAGCGGGAAGCGACTTTGTTTTATAATATGTTGTGATGATGATAGTGATGTGACAGTTCGGATGTTTGTTGCTAAATCACACTAAAACTACAAAACGGATTTGGACGAAACTTGGTACACAGGTAGGTACTTAACATAGGATACTTTTCATCCTGGTCATATGTTTCCTAGATATCTCGCACGTTTATTTTGAAAGTTGTTTCGCATAGTGGTAACAAATGGCGCTGTCACTAATTCTGAACCGCGGTGGCGACTTTAAGCCGTACTTTCGTTAAATGGACCGGATTTACTGCTACTGTTTTGATGGATCAGGTGTCGAGAATTATTTAATGAAAAACGAATTATACGCGGGTGGAGCCGATTTAAATGCTTGTGTATGTATATATATTGTATCAATTTGGTCGTAGCGATGTGTGGGTTGGGTCCAGAAGCCACTGCGACCTACAAATTTCTATTAATTTTTAGATAATAAGCATCATCATCCGAGCATGTAGCGCGGTGGACTGGGTAACCAGCTATTTCACACGAGGAATTTTAATTTGAAAAGTTGACGTCTAAATAATGGTTGCGTAATCATCAAAAAATTCGACATTATAACGAGTAAAGCGCCAACGCTACGCTCATTAATTACATAGTCATTTATGCATGTAGAGTTCGACTGGGCAGCCACCCGGGCTCGTCGCAGCGCTTTAATGAATTTTTAACAAAAACTTAATTAAAAATCGTATCTCGCGTGTTCGAAGGAAATGAACTCATTCTTCGGAGTCGGTGAGTGACGGCTCACTGACGGCCGTCATTACCGGAGCGGCTAGTGCAGCCTGACCCCTCGGCAGCCCGCTCGATGCACCCGTCTCCTGTACGACTGCAGCATCCAGGAATTCCAATGTTAATTTTAAAGCCAATTTTAGCGTTTCTGCGCGCATATACCCGATTCGGAAGGTTTGAGGAAAAATAATGTTTTATGGATATAATACGATGCCTTATATAGAAATCGCTTTCAGCATTGCAGGCTTTTTGTAGGGTAGCTTTGTAGGTATTTAACTATTATTTAACACAATACCGTGTAAAAAAATTATACTTAATCAAATAAAAAATATTTCAAAGTCCAATCGTTCGTTGCTGTAAGAACCGTTATCTGAATTAAAACGAACTTTAAATATAAGACTATAATTTTATCAAGCAAGAACTTTAAATATTTTACTGCGCTTTAATCTTCAAGCTCATAATAATCATCAAATATAATAGGTAAATTACCATTTGCATATCAACAAAGACATCAAAATTGCGTAGAAAAAACATAAATCTCCTTATATGAAACCATCGTAAAGTTAGATGTTAATAAATATAAAGAGACCTCATGTTGATAGGAAGCAAAACATAGCCCTAAGGGCTTTTAACAATGTCAGTCGAAAAACGCTAATCTGCTCAATTTAGATTCATTTGTAGACATGCCGAGCCATTCATTTACATTCTCGAATCCATCGAAGGTCAAGTAAAACTGGTGAATTTGTGTGTTTAAGAAATTTCGAAGTTGACGAGGCATGCCCTAAATGTTTATTACCAAATTATTCATTCGTGTTTCAGATTGATTTTGGTTTAAAGTTGTAAATTTTATCGCTGCAAGAAAAGTCACAATGATTATTATGAAGACATAATATTGTATTGTGTAACTTATGTTGTGTTGTGTTAGACACGAAATTCCTGAGGCCTTATATTGTCTCAGAATACAAAGCAATGTCGGTACACATAATGATTGTAGTAAGAAATAGAATATCAGTGCAAAATGCGTAAAGGTAGACGTCTTACACGGACATTGCTCTAGACATGTTCCTTTAAAATAATTATCTTGGCTTTGTTAACTGCCATAGTAACTCACGTGCTTATACGGTATTATAAGCTCACATTAAAATTATGATTCCCTTACATTGCAAGGTTACTAAACACAATAACTTTTTTAATAAGTAAACAATTTTGAAAGTGCTCTAACAAATCTAGTGAAATATATTTCTCTGGGTGAAAGACACTCTGACAATCAACAAAACAGTAGGTACAGTACATGGTACATTAAAATAATGAGCTTCAAATATTAAATACGAAATATGTAAGTGCATTTGTTGATAATAAACCAAATAACTACATGTTTTTAGTCCTACTTTTATGACAGACAGGCACAACAACACGTATTAACTGAAAAGTTTTTTAACTTTTTCACTTACACTAGCTGTCTGGCAAGAGTGAACGTCGCAAATAGCGCAAAAAGCGCGGGCGAGGTATGAAGACGCTGGCTTCAACAAAACCAACACGGGGCGGGCACAAATTGGCGGCGCAGTGAAGCCGGCACGTCGTGACCGCGCGCCGCGCCGCGGGCCGCGAGCGGGGGCACGGTGGCGAGTGGAGCGACGAGCGGAGCGAGTGCGCGTATCCTTTTTTTTTTTTTTTTTATCGCTGGGAAATGCAGTTTACGCATCCCACCCGGCCATAAGGTCGGGCGGGTATGTGGGACTCGCCGATTACGGAATACCCACTAAAACCCAGCGGCACCGTCAGCGTTGAAGGGAGACGTCACGGGATCGCTTGCGCATTACTACCGTGACGAAGTGCGCGTATCCTGCATAGGTACAGCAAGTTTATACTGTTTACACATTTACCTTCTTGACTTCACTTACAATGTCTTTTTTGCTATAGGTAAATAGGTTTCTAGCAATATGTCAAAAGACAGTTATATACTAGACTTCACTTACAACATACTTACAATGTACTTTCAACTACATATACAATGTATATATACAATATAATTATATATTGTTTATTGTTTGAAAATAAGTCAAAATATTGTTGTTATTATTATAGTAAATACGGCAATGATTAAAATTAATTTGAAGTCGTATCTAAATGTGTTTTTAGCAATCTATCAAAAGTCTGTTAGTTACTAGACTTCTCTTACAATATACTTTCAACTTTATCTTTTAACGTGTAAATAAAGTGGTTTTTGTTACTATTATACTACAGACAGCAGTGATTCAAATTAAGTTGAACTCGTATCTAAATGAATTTACCATGCAATCATAATTACCAAGAATATATCTTAAGTGTAATCTAAAGATCACAAACATGCTTTAACATTTTACTATTACTATTTAAATACACATATCCAAACACTTATATACTTCTCTATAGAGTTAGTCATAAGTTACAAATATCGCAAGCTTGAATATGAGTATAGACTCTGCAAAAAACAGAACAAGATGAGAAATAGATTATGATACGGTGATCGCTTTTCAATGTGTCCGCGCGTTTATAAGTCCAGTGCGATTATTTGCTCAGTAATGGTGGAAATCCATTAAACAAGCTTCTTTTAGTGATTGAACAACAAGAAAAACGACACTGGCTATGGCTAGAATGTATTTTTGAATTGCATTCAGTCAATTTGCAGGCACCAGATTACATGCCTTGCGAATGTGAGAAATTGTTCTGTTTTGTTTCTGGTTGAAATTGATTCGTTTAAAAATATCACAGAACAGATAAAGGAGGATAGAATGGAAATGTGGGCGTGACAGGCGCGCCAACAAGTATGATTAAACAATCATACTTCAACTGAAATCACGCGTGCATACCACAGATTTATAAGTATAGTACTACGTACAGATGGGAATCGCGCATAGAAAATCTATGGACGCTAACTGAATTAGTTCCAGTGAAACACGTCGGCGTCGCTTTTAGCGACATGATGTCACGCATGCGCACCAATACCAATCCGTGCGCATGCGTGTTATGTATCTGTATTGCCCGTTCCTAGTGATTGCTATTATCGATATTTATCGATATTTTTTTTCCCTTGGTGACTAAATAGTAAATAAAACAAAATATGTATTATGTTCAACATTTTTTATTGCTTTAATATATGTATATCTTAACTAATATTATAAAGAGGAAACATTTGTGCTTTTGTATGTACGTTTGTAATGTTTTCACTCAAACTACTGGACCGATTTCCATAATTGAAAGAATTATTATTATTACCATGAGAAAGCTGCATCTTCGCTGCTGCATTTTTGCAAATAAAATTATTTTAAAGCCCTTCGATAATCTATACTAATATTATATAGATGAAACATGTGTTTATAACGTTTTCACACAAAAACTACTGGACCGATTTCAAAAATTCTTTCACCGTTAGAAAGCTGCTGCATCTTCACGGAGTGTATTACAGAAACATTGTACATCATCACCTGAAACAAAAAGTAAAAAATATTAATCTCAAATACAGTGCTGATTGGGACAAAGCACGAGTATTATTAATGATTAAACAAACACGAAGTACTTCTTACACGTACGGGTAAGTTTGCAATCATAGGTTATTTCAGATTTTTAATCTTGCTTTTTAATGTACTTCGTAGACAATACAATACATCGATATTCGATAAAATAATAGAGTTCTTATTCCACATCACTACTGTTTACAGTACTAGTTTAGGTTAAAATAAAACCTTTTATAAAAATAAAACCTTTATCTGAGCTGATAAATAAATTAAAACCTAATTATTAAGGTACCAAATGCTTTAAAATAAAGACTGGAACAACTTACTGTGTCTTGTTGGAATCCCACTGCAAATTTCATCCACCGTTAACTACGAATCTGCGCAATAATATGAATCAGGCGACCTTTTCGTAGAATTTGCGCTCAAACTCAAAATGCTTAGAACACACCCGCTTGCGGTTAAATTCTCTAGTGTTAAGAGTACATATTTAACACATTTCACATTTTATTTGTTTTAACCACAAATTTCGCCTACTATGCGGATTCCGAAAACAATGAAGAAAGACTCCACCCATTACCACTCACAATCATTTTCCAAAGTTTCTCACAATCTATATATTAAAGAGTATTGTGAATTGTAAGAATGCAAATTATGTTAGTATCAAACAACGTATAGGTTATAAGTCAAACAATAACAAAACACTACACAGAGTTTAGCTTCAGATCAGAAGCATTGCAATATTTGCAAATCGTAATGCAGCTGATTTCATTACGTTGAACAAGGGCGCCTGCGGCGTTGCTTCTCTGTACTATAATTTTTTTAAGCGATTATTCACTCTATTGCTATGGGTTAGAGACTAAAATTGAATAAAGCTACTTAGTGTCCACTGAATTTGTATTGTCGATTCCATAGCGTGGTGCATACTTTTAGTCGCTTTCGGACTGCGGTGGTGCGAAGAGCTGCACGAAAAATATACATTGCCGGTAAAGTACGCAAGTAATCCACGTGAACACATAGTTCGTGCGCAATGTATTCTGTCCTACAGAATGCGATGACGTCACGATGTTCTGTCGAGTTCGTTCGCAGCGAGATAGTGTTGTGAAAGTATAAGATAAATTTTTCGATAAGTCTTGATCTTGAGTACGCAATTAAAGTAGTTTCAGGTGTAAATACTTAATTTCAAGGAGTAGGTGTAGTACTAAATAAGTAATTTAGTACTAATTTATATTATGTATTTATTTTAGGTTTCCAAAGGATCCTAATAACCAGCATTGGATAAATGTAACGGGTAGAAAATTTGGATCCCTAAAAAACAATGTACCACTTTGGAACAACTGTACTCGATTTTGCGCAACTTTGTCGGAACTCAATTATTTAGCAACATTACTTATCATCAGATTGTATTATATTCTACTGAGAAGCATATTACAGACTTTACCAAAGCTATTAAAGAAAAATAATTTAAATATAAGATTGCATTAATTTATTGTAAAAAATTCGAATACAAAAGAGTCCCCATCTTTGCTCTGCACAAGTACATTCGTCGCGCAACTGTATATATTAAAACTGTACCTGTGTATTTATTTAAGTACGTACACTCACTCTGAAACTTTTTAATAAAATAAATAATTATAATGTAATTTTTCATGTGAAGATAATAAAAAAAATGCATGTTAATAAGATGTATGGAACAGGCGCAACACCTAAAGGAAGCAAAACTCAAGTTGCATATGTTTTCAGTGTTAGTTTTAAAAGAGTCATTTATGCGGATGTAGCATTATAGGTACCTACATAACTCTAAACAAGTTTCAAAATATATTTATCGATAAATATGTTTACATCTCTAGTTGGGTTACCAGTAAATAACATATAAAATTGCACGATCAATTTTCTCAAATATGCAGTAAATTTTGTTTCTTAACTTTTATTTATTAATTTCACCGCCGTTAGGCATCTTTTGGCTCAATAAAGGTTAAATAAATAAATAAATAATACAGTAAAATAAAATATACTCTATTTTACTAATCTTGTAGTGGTTCAGTACCTACCAGTTACCTTACCTCCGAATACCTCCGAATACCTCAAGAATACCTCACACGGATACCTCATACCTTCGAACCAGTTACCAGTTACCTACGTTGTTAATATGAAACATATACGCGGTCGTCAAAATAGTGTTTTAAATAGTGTAGTATGTATGAAAGAAAATGTAAATATAAATAGGTGATTTTACAAATAAATTATTCATTCGACAATCGGACAGATCACGAGTTTCATTATGAATCCTATGAAGAACCTCTAAAATCTTATTATTGCACGAAATTTGTGCAAATCACTTACTGGCAACATTAAGTGTCGACAAGGTCAAAACTTGCACAATTCTACAGCTTGACGCGAGCAAAAAGTATCCTTATTGATTTAATGCTAAGGTTAGTTTTTAAAAGTTGCGATTATCGTGCAATTTGACCAATGGCTGATGAATATTTTATGTAAAGGTAATAATAACGTGTATCTAAGTGTGGGTAACTGGCGACAGTGGTTTTGTTTCAAAACTGACTCGATGGCCTTTCTAACCTCCTTTATCTGTTCTGTGAAAAATATAATAAGCCTTATTATTATTTTCAAAATAAGTATCTCTAACAAGCTTTGGTCTTTGATCTTTGAGTGTCATCTGCAATTGTATGGATACTTGCATTGATATATATGTTACCACTAGATTAGTAATCACCGCCCCAAAGCGTTGTCACTGGAATTATGGCCACGGTCTTAATCGTAGCTAACGTCAGTTCAGTACTCTGTGTGACGCCGGCCGAGTTGAACTGACAGAAAATATTTTCAAAATGGGCAAATGCACAGTGATAAAGTGCGATTCAAGATCACAAAAACTTAATAAGTCCACTAAAATTACTTTCCACACGTAATTTTATTGTTTCTGTGTTTACATCTACGCAAAAACGCAATAAAATAAATAAATTGTACAATTTTGAAATATAGGTTCAGTGTGACCACTTAAAACTTAGTTTTAGATCCCCACAATTCTGGGAGAATTTTAAATTATGGAATAAGTGAATATATATATTTTTTAATAATAACAACGTTGCAGTGTACCTAAAGATGCAGCACGCCGTGATAAGTGGGTGGAAATAATTCGATTATTGAGAAAAGAGACAGAATGGCTACCTACAAAATATTAAAAGAATTTGCGATACACCCGGGAGATCACATATCCTCAATACTAGTTGATCATTCCCTTTTATTAGTAAACTAGTGGAAGCCCGCAGCTTCGCTCGCGTGGAACTAGACATAACAATAGTTTCGTTTACACCTAGTTGCCACCCTCTTCAAAGACACTATCGATCGAATTTTGTCCTTCGAACTTCATTTTTGTGGAAAATCACCGAGATGAAAAGTACCTACATATCCTACATTTTAATTAATTAATTCAAGTGTAAACATTTGTTGCTAATATGAAGCAATTCATCAATTCTATTCATCTTTTAAGTAATATATCTAAGAGAACGCTGCGCGGCGCCACCCACACCGTATTATTTTATTATTGCATTATTTTCTTTAGATTGACATTTTAAATTCGTTATATCTTTTTATTCGTTATTCGGATTTTAATAATTTAAGTAGTATTTAACAGGTATTGAAACTGTCTTTAATATAATAATATTTAATGGGAAAAAGATTAATTCAAAGTTATGAATAATAATGGTTTGATTATTGTCGGCACTGTTATAAACTTTTAAAATGTAAAAAAGTAGTTATAGTGGCATAACTACAGTAGTTGGACATATGGTATCGCGACTTTTTGTAAATAATGATGTGATCTGCAAAGTCGTAGTACATTATTTTATTCTATCATCAATATTTTTCGCAGCGTACGCGATGTAAAGAATATTTTAGGTAATTTTCACACCTTGGGTAATATTATTGCATTTTTATTAAGGATCCCTATTTTAAAAAAAAATGTTATATAGCCTATGTTACTCAGTGAAGGTGCAGCTTTTTAATTGTGAACGAATTATCGAAATCGGTCCAGCAGTTTTTGTGTGAAAACATTACAAACATACATTCAAAAACACAAATGTATAATATTATTATATAGCCTATGTCAGAACGTGAAGATGCAGCTTTCTAATGGTGAAAGATTTTTTGAAAACAGTCTAGTAATTTTTGTGTTTTAACATTACAAACAAATGTTTCCTCTTTATAATATTAGTATAGATTCCATAATTTACAAATATTTTAAAATAAGATTGTATTACGAAAGCAAATTATTTACTCAAACTTACAAAAAAGAGTCTAAAAGGCAATTGTATACAAAACTTATGTTATAAAGCGGAGTATGATTTCATTAATTTCAGATCATCAAAATTCTATTTACATATGTAATTCAAATATTTTAAAGTTAATTTAATTTAGTATTAAAACTTTTCTATGGCTTAAAAAAATTGGGTAAAACTTCGCGTGGGTAGGCAACCCTGTCGCGCCGATTCCCGTAATTGCATGTTAATATTGCGATCTTTGTCTAATCTACGCGACGGTAATTGTTATTGTGACTTGTGTAAGTGAGACAGATATATGTTTACATTCAAATGTTTAGTGATTTCAAAGCTACGTCGTCGCGTTTAAAAAGTGGTTACGCTATATTTGAGGCATTCTGATAAAGTTTGCTTCTCTAGTATATTTAACTCAGTGGATACTTGTATCAAACATTTATTGAACTTTTCATTTCGAGGTCACGTAAGATAATTATTGTTCTAGAGCTTTTTTCGCAACAGTAATGCAGATACCCCGTGCCTGGGCACTGGGCATCCACTACCACAACCCTTTCGTTTGTCCCACTGTTTGGCACGAGTCTTCTCTCGGAATGGAAGGGGTTAGGCAACACGCTGGTCAAGTACTGATTGGCAGACTTCACGTGACTTCGAGAACATTATGGAGAACTGTCAGGCATACAATTGCATTTATTTTCTAATTTCTAATATCGCACATAACTTAGAATAGTATTGGTGCGTGCTGCTTGGATTAGAACCCGGACCAATGGAGTGAGGGGTGAGCTCGATGGCCACTTGGCTGTCACTACTTGGCACTGGGCATACTGTTAATCAATTCAAATAATCCACTGAGCGATGTCGTCCTCATCAATAGCCCAGATCTCGTATCACCTTCAATTATAGTACATGCCTGGCTTCCTCCAGATTTCCATCTGACCTTTAAAGTCCCATTAGTTAGCGATTGAAGGTCAGAGGCTCTGTTACAGGTTACTAACAAATGCTGTTTTCCTATTTATGGCTTGTTTGAAATATATATCTTCATCTGTGACATGCGAGTAACATTCTTGACAGTTCAATTATTTTTTCATTGCAGATAGTTTTGATTTACTTTGAACAATATATTAACTTCATATGTTGGTGTAGGTAGGATATTTTTCAAAATTTCTTCATAATAATCCAAGCCAAGGATCAACCGACTGCTCTTGGTACTTGACGCAGCGTGGTGAAATACCAAAATAATATGGTGCACTGGACACACACTCGTGTTCAGGAGTATCACAGTATGTTATGAATTTCAAAATACAGACAAAATTCCACATACGCAGTAACTGGTGCTGGTTGGGTTCGATTTACGAGTATATGCAAGATTTTGTATTCGCCAGTTGAGTTGCATATTTATTTGCCTGTTAAATAGTTTTCATCGTTTCCTTGTGTTGTTTCCAGTGTATGCCACAAATTTCAACAAAAGAATCTTTGTGTAAGTGTGAAAGTTTTTTCCTGGAACTTCAAAAAAGTAAAATACAAGCATAGTAGACAGGATTCTATATACTCATAAAACATACTCGTATATACTCCTATCATCTCACTTTTCATTAACATTAATTTTGCAAACTGCTGCTATTGAATACAGAAGTTCAACGGCAGGATATCAATAACTGATAATCTATTCAGGCATTGATTAAGTATTATTTATATAACAGAATGGCCTCTCTGGGAAACAGGTTAGCAGTGAAGTTAGCAAAAAGTGCTTTAATATGGAGTTGAAAAGAAATAGTATTAGAAGGATAGAGTTTACTGAAGATGAAATTATTAAAAAGCTTTTTTTTTAAACTTAAAAAAAAGCTTTATATAACTTTTATTTTATTTTCGTGCATTGTCATCGGAACCAAATATGTGTGCCAAATTTCAGCTCGATAGCTTCGGTGGAAGTGGGTGAAATATTGATTGCAAGATTTCAGGACATACATACTTACATGAATATATGAATACATACGAGTGAAGTTAAATAAAAGCTTTTAATAAAAAGGGAGTGGATAATAATTTTGGTCACTGATTAGTTGAAATTCGACAGTAATATTCATCTTAATTAGTAACAATATCTTGATTAATAATACGAATAAATATAAAGATCAATATATCTTCACGAATTAAAATAACTAACAATATATTAACAGATACAGATTAATAAAACCATTATTAATAACAATGTACGGAAGGACAAGCTGACATCTGTAATCTTCATCTATAGCAAACAATGATTTGTATCAAAATCCAGTTAGAACTGATTGTGTAAGGTACCTAAAGCAAAACAAAATTGTCAAAACAAACAAAGAACTACTGCATTTATTGCAAAGTCACCATAAGGCTAGCCGCATATTGATTGCTATCCTACAACATATTACTTCTATCGCTTTGATTGACTTAACTGTGGAGTTTTAAAAATTACCATTGTAATATTATTCAAATAAAACGATTGAAAAAAGGTGACAGAACAGTTGCTGAAGGCTTGCTTTTAATAGGAGTAGTAGAATAAATGTGCAGTAGTAACCAATGTGTTGTCCGCCTAATGCCTCGCGCCTTCGAGAGACTGTGTGTCGGTACTAAAATCGTTGCTTATTGTTGAGATAATAGAAGATATAAAATTGCCTTACACGTACTGCGGATATTGCGTTATCTATAGCCATATATTGTCATTTCCCAGTTAACACCTGCTGTGCAATCAAGTCGATATTTAACAATCGACTTGAAAACACATTTGGTTGGTTGGTTGATGGGTTGACTATTAAATTTTAAAAACTGTAATTGTAACAATGTGTTTTAGTTTTCTGTAATTAAAATTTGTAAATAAGAAGGGAATCCACTTTAAAAAAGGCGGGTGATGTGTTGTTAACGCATCTGTGAAGGACTTGGGATGGAAATACATATTTATTACTAGCTTGAATATTACTAATATGTATTACTTACACACTAGGTACCAGAACTAACTAATTGGACTCGAACTACTTACTAGAAGTGCTTGTCGTCGTGCGGTTTGTTACATTATTAACAATTATTACATTAATTGTGTTAAGTATGATGGTGGATAAGTGACCGCTAGTGGTCAAATTTTATGTTTCGGTTATTTCGGTCTATAAACGTTCCCTTCGTTTAGCCGATAACTTAAGTCATATTGATCTTCGGACGGTCTAAATATTTCCCGTAGATGGATTCTCTGCCACAGATTGGCGGCCTCACTGCACCAGCGTGGGAGTATATTATAAGAAGATATGCGCCGTTAATGGGTTGAAATTTCTAAATGAGATGTCAGTGAACTTAGCATATCATGTCCCAGCATATCATGAATAAAAGTGAGTTCTGTTCGCATGCAGATTAGTTCTATAGTTCCTGATACTTTTTAAGAATAGTTCAATCGATTTTGCCTAAAAAAACATCGATTAAAAAAATGATTTGCTAACTTCCCGTGGCAAATCATTTTCTCGTAGGACAGATAAAAATGATAGTACTCATTGCACGAAGTTAAGTTCTATTGTTCCTGATACTTTTTAGCGATAGTTCTGTCAATTGAACCGAAAAAAAAAATGTATAAGAATAGAAATAGTAAGAGTTAAAATTACGAAAAAATACTCTTAAAAATAATATTAAGCACCCTTAGACGCTGGAACTATTCGCTTTTCAAAGAACACGCAGTAGAAATATCATTTAGAACACAACATGCCCAGAACTATCCATCGAAAGCCAGCATATCATGGCAGTGGAGTCAAAATTAAATCAAAATTACGAAAATCTCTCTTAAAAATAATATTAAGCACACATAGAGGCTGGAACTATTCGCTTTTTAAAGAATGCGCAGTAGAACTATCATTTAGAATACAGAACATGACCAGAACTAACCTTCGAAAGCCAGCATATCATGGTAGAAGAGTTAAAATTAAATCAAAATTACGAAAATCTCTCTTAAAAATAATATTAAGCACCCTTAGACGCTGGAACTATTCGCTTTTCAAAGACTACGCAGTAGAACTAGTGTAGGGACATTATATAGGTACACAAACATTAAATAAATAACACACAATATATTTACAAATAAAAACAAAAAATAAATATTTTTACATATTAAACAAAATAAATCCTAACAAGCAAACCCGGGTGAAACCGTTGTTTCGCGCGGCGCGAACTAGCGTCGCGCGCTGTACTTATCACCGTTGTTCGCAGGCCGAAAAACGTGACCATATTTGGTAATGCGAGACCGGCGTACGCGCAGCGTCGCACGCCCCTCTCCTTAGCCAGTCTGACACTCGATCCGACGGCGAATGCACGCGCAATCTATAGCTTATTTTCCCGCGCTTACAGTAATTTTGTAGTTCTTTGTTCATTACTTTCTGTGCCTAGCTTTCTTTCTATTTCTGCATTTTCGCGATCACTCTTGCTCCTATCTAAGTGTATCTTTCTTGTGTGCTTGTGACCTTCTCAATTAACTTGCCTTAGCATTGTGTGTGATAGGAATAAACTGCTAATTTTTAAAAGTTAAAAGTTTGTTTACATTCAACCGCCCGCTCAAGCCTTCGACCTCAAGTATTATTTGTGGTTCAACCCCACATAATTGGTGACCCCGACGTTCGAAGATAGCTGAACCGAAGATGCCGAACCCAGGGAGTACCATTCCGGAGCTGGCCAAGGTTGGCGTAAGAGTGCCACCATTTTGTTCGGACGACCCAGCACTGTGGTTTGCGCAAATTGAAGGACAGTTCGCGTTGGCGGGAATAACGGTGGATTCCACAAAATTTTATTACGTGTCGGCGCAGCTAGATCACCACATAGCGAAAGAGGTGAAGGACATCATCACTAATCCGCCTGCGGAGAATAAATATCAGAAGCTGAAGACGGAGTTAGTTAAGCGACTGTCGGCGTCCAAGGAGAAAAAAGTGATGCAGTTACTTACACACGAGGAGCTAGGAGACAGAAAACCGTCGCAGTTCCTTAGGCACCTTCAAACCCTGGCGGCAGATGTACCTGAGGATTTCCTGAGGACTTTGTGGGCTGGTAGGCTACCGACACACCTACAAACCTTGGTGGCAACACAGAAAAAATTATCGCTAAGCGAAGTAGCGGAGCTAGCCGATCAAGTATATGACATCGTACCCTGCACCACACAAGTTGCGTCAACCTCAACAAGTTCACAAGTTTGTATGGCTGATATGTCTAACCAAATAAATGAATTATCGCGACAAGTAGCAGCATTACAAGGTCAGTTAAATAATAATAATAATAACTATCGCCGTCGGTCACGCTCGCGTGGTAGAAACTTTGAATTCAATCGTCACCGCTCAAGATCAAAGTCACACGATCCGTCTGTCTGTTGGTACCACAACCGTTTTGGAAATAGGGCTAATAAGTGCAACTCGCCTTGTAATTATAAACCACAGTCGGGAAACGCCTCGGGCAGCCGGAATTAGCGGTAAACGACTGCCACAATGTACCACCGCGCCGCTTATTTATTGTTGACAAGCACACGAAGGTGAGCTTCCTCGTCGATACTGGGTCTGACTTATGTGTGTACCCGCGCACATTATTAAGGGAACAGCGAGCGAGGACCGACTACCAGCTGTATGCAGCAAATGGCACGGTGATTCCTACATATGGTTGGGTACACTTACGACTCAACCTGGGCTTGCGTCGAGCTTTCACCTGGAGATTTGTGGTCGCGGATGTTTCCAAGCCAATCATAGGCGTTGATTTTTTATCTTTTTATAATTTGCTTGTGGATTGTCGACAGCACCGGTTAATAGATGGCGTCACTTCACTCTCGGTGGCGGTTGCAGCGGGGAGAAGCAGTGAAGAAATTGTTTCGGTCAAGGCTGTCTCCGGCAACTCAAGGTTCCATAACCTCTTACGTGAGTACCCAGACATCACTCGCCCCGCTGGCATACACAGAAACCCAAAGCACAGTACAGTCCACTATATCCGTACCACACCAGGACCACCTGTTACTAGTCGACCGCGCCGCCTACCGCCAGATCGACTTAAGATAGCTCAAAAAGAGTTCGAGGATATGTTGCAGAATGGAACAGCCCGCAGGTCCGAGAGCTCCTGGTCGTCACCCCTGCACTTAGTGCCCAAAAAGGACAATGGTTGGAGGCCGTGTGGAGACTACAGGGCGCTGAACGCTCGCACGATTCCGGACAACTACCCAATTAGGCACATTCAGGATTTCACACACCAACTGGCTGGTAGTAAAATATTTTCAAAGGTGGACTTAGTGAAGGCCTACAACCAAATCCCAGTCCATCCTCCAGACGTTCCTAAGACAGCCATTATTGCCCCGTTTGGTTTATTTGAGTTCCATTTTATGAATTTCGGCTTGAGGAACGCCGCGCAGACGTTCCAGCGCTTCATAGATGAGGCACTGAAAGGTCTGGACTTCTGCTATGGATATTTGGATGACATCTTAATATTTTCTGCCACAGATGAGGAGCACCAAAACCACTTACGTCAACTCTTTCAACGGTTAACTGACTATGGTATCCTTATAAACTCCGCGAAGTGTGAGTTCGGTCAGTCCACCATCACATTCCTAGGTCACGAGGTCAGCGCAGACGGCATACGTCCACTAGATGACAAGGTTCAGGCGATCGCAAAGTTTCCCGTGCCTAGAAACGTGAAAGAGCTCCGTCGTTTCCTTGGTATGTACAATTTTTATCGCAGGTTCATACCCGGAGCATCTGCAATGCAAGGCCCCCTGAACGCAGCTCTCGCAGGTCCTAAAAAGAGAGGGCAGCAGGATATACAAATGACACCCGAGATGATGACAGCGTTCGAGAACTGTAAGGCAGCTATATCCAAAGCTACGATGCTAGCACACCCGGATCCTGATGCAGAGCTAGCAATACACACAGATGCTTCTGATGGCGCAATCGGAGCTGTCTTGCAACAAAGAAAAGGTAATGACTGGCAACCTCTAGCCTTTTTCTCTAGGTGCCTGAAACCAGCTCAGAAAAAGTACAGCCCCTATGATCGCGAGCTCTTGGCCATCTACAATGCGATACGCCATTTTCGACACATGGTTGAAGCAAAAACCTTTGCAGTCTACACAGACCATAAGCCACTTACCTTCGCATTCTCAACACGACGAGACAAGTGTTCACCACGTCAATTCAGGTACTTGGACTTTATATCCCAATTTACCACCGACATACGCTACGTAGCAGGACCAGAAAACGTGGTGGCAGATGCATTATCCCGAATTGAGGAGGTTAGTTCCATTGATTACGAAGGTCTAGCACAATCACAGGAAGGAGACTCTGAGCTGAAAGAACTGCTGGCAGAAGGCTCAACATTGAAGCTAGAAAAGGTAAAGTCAGAGTTCCTAGATGCGCCACTGTACTGCGATGTATCGACTGCAAGGCCTAGACCATTCATAACCACTCCTTATCGACGATGTGTATTCGACGCTCTTCATCGGTTAAGCCACCCAGGAGCCAAAGCCACGACTAGGCTGGTGACAGAGAGATTCGTTTGGCCTGGAGTGAGAAAAGATTGCCGTCGTTGGGCAAGCGAATGCAATGATTGCCAACGGTGTAAAATCACCCGTCACACCATCTCTCCACCTACTCCCTTCTCCTTACCTACTCACCGATTTTCCCATGTCCACATGGACATAGTAGGGCCATTACCCGTCTCTAATTGTTTCAGATACTGCCTCACGGTCATCGACCGCTTTACACGTTGGCCTGAGGCATATCCGCTGCAGGACATAACAGCAGAGACCTGTGCCAAAACATTCATCGCCGGCTGGGTTGCTCGTTTTGGCTGTCCAGAGACGATCACCACGGATAGAGGGCGACAGTTTGAGTGTGAGCTCTTCAGGGCCATGGCGTCACTGCTTGGCGCGCAACATCGTCCCACTACGTCGTACCATCCTGCCTGCAACGGCATGGTGGAGCGGCTTCACCGGCAACTGAAGGCGGCCATCACCTGTCACAACAACGCACTGTGGACCGAAGTTCTTCCTCTCGTGCTGCTTGGTATACGCAGTGCGTGGAAGGAGGACCTGAAGGCATCTTCTGCAGAGCTGGTCTACGGAGAGCCTTTGCGACTTCCTGGTGAGTTCTTTGCTCCAGCCAAAGATCTCACTACGGACTACGCAGACTTCGCGCAAAGACTACGCCATCACATAGCCCAACTTGCCCCACAACCGGCAGCTTGGCACTCATCACGGACGTTCTACGTGCCAAAGGCGCTGAAGATGACGGACTACGTATACCTTCGTCAGGGGCCTGCTAAGAAGTCACTGGAGGCACCATACACCGGCCCGTACAAGGTTGTACACCGGGGTGACAAAAACTTCACCATCAACGTGCAAGGTCGAGAGGTAAAGGTCGCCATTGACAGGCTGAAACCGGCGTACTCGACAGCAGACAACACCAGGACTGGTAACAGTTGCCACACACCAGAAGAGCCACCTGCTCCTGCACCGGTACAGAAGAGAACGCGAAGCGGTCGCGTTGTACGTTTCCCATCTCACTATCGCCCGTAGCAAGCAACGGTCTCAGCCGGGGAGTAGTGTAGGGACATTATATAGGTACACAAACATTAAATAAATAACACACAATATATTTACAAATAAAAACAAAAAATAAATATTTTTACATATTAAACAAAATAAATCCTAACAAGCAAACCCGGGTGAAACCGTTGTTTCGCGCGGCGCGAACTAGCGTCGCGCGCTGTACTTATCACCGTTGTTCGCAGGCCGAAAAACGTGACCATATTTGGTAATGCGAGACCGGCGTACGCGCAGCGTCGCACGCCCCTCTCCTTAGCCAGTCTGACACTCGATCCGACGGCGAATGCACGCGCAATCTATAGCTTATTTTCCCGCGCTTACAGTAATTTTGTAGTTCTTTGTTCATTACTTTCTGTGCCTAGCTTTCTTTCTATTTCTGCATTTTCGCGATCACTCTTGCTCCTATCTAAGTGTATCTTTCTTGTGTGCTTGTGACCTTCTCAATTAACTTGCCTTAGCATTGTGTGTGATAGGAATAAACTGCTAATTTTTAAAAGTTAAAAGTTTGTTTACATTCAACCGCCCGCTCAAGCCTTCGACCTCAAGTATTATTTGTGGTTCAACCCCACACTATCATTTAGAACACAGAACATGACCAGAACTATCCATCTAAAGCCAGCATATCATGGCAGTAGAGTCAAAATTAAATCAAAATTACGAAAATCTCTCTTAAAAATAATATTAAGCAGCCTTAGACGCTGGAACTATTCGCTTTTCAAAGAATACGCAGTAGAACTATCATGTAGAACACAGAACATGCCCAGAACTAACCTTCGAAAGCCAGCATATCATGGCAGAAGAGTTAAAATTAAATCAAAATTACGAAAATCTCTCTTAAAAATAATATTAAGCAGCCGTAGACGCTGGAACTATTCGCTTTTAAAAGGATACGCAGTAGAACTATCATTTAGAATACAGAACATGCCCAGAACTATCTATCGAAAGCCAGCATATCATGGCAGTAGAGTCAAAATTAAATCAAAATTACGAAAATCTCTCTTAAAAATAATATTAAGCAGCCGTAGACGCTGGAACTATTCGATTTTAAAAGGATACGCAGTAGAACTATCATGAAGAATACAGAATATGCCCAGAACTAACCTTCGAAAGCCAGCATGTCATGGCAGTAGAGTCAAAATTAAATCAAAATTACGAAAATCTCTCTTAAAAATAATATTAAGCACCCTTAGACGCTGGAACTATTCGCTTCTCAAAGAATACGCAGTAGAACTATCATTTAGAACACAGAACATGCCCAGAACTATCCATCAAAAGCCAGCATATCATGGCAGTAGAGTCAAAATAAAATCAAAATTACGAAAATCTCTCTTAAAAATAATATTAAGCAGCCGTAGACGCTGGAACTATTCGCTTTTAAAAGGATACGCAGTAGAACTATCATTTAGAACACAGAACATGCCCAGAACTAACCTTCGAAAGCCAGCATATCATGGCAGAAGAGTTAAAATTAAATCAAAATTACGAAAATCTCTCTTAAAAATAATATCAAGCAGCCGTAGACGCTGGAACTATTCGATTTTAAAAGGATACGCAGTAGAACTATCATGTAGAACACAGAATATGCCCAGAACTAACCTTCGAAAGCCAGCATATCATGGTCGTAGAGTTAAAATTAAATCAAAATTACGAAAATCTCTCTTAAAAATAATATTAAGCAGCCGTAGACGCTGGAACTATTCGCTTTTAAAAGGATACGCAGTAGAACTATCATTTAGAACACAGAACATGCCCAGAACTAACCTTCGAAAGCCAGCATATCATGGCAGAAGAGTTAAAATTAAATCAAAATTACGAAAATCTCTCTTAAAAATAATATCAAGCAGCCGTAGACGCTGGAACTATTCGATTTTAAAAGGATACGCAGTAGAACTATCATGTAGAACACAGAATATGCCCAGAACTAACCTTCGAAAGCCAGCATATCATGGTCGTAGAGTTAAAATTAAATCAAAATTACGAAAATATCTCTTAAAAATAATATCAAGCAGCCGTAGACGCTGGAACTATTCGATTTTAAAAGGATACGCAGTAGAACTATCATTTAGAACACAGAACATGCCCAGAACTAACCTTCGAAAGCCAGCATATCATGGCAGAAGAGTTAAAATTAAATCAAAATTACGAAAATCTCTCTTAAAAATAATATCAAGCAGCCGTAGACGCTGGAACTATTCGATTTTAAAAGGATACGCAGTAGAACTATCATGTAGAACACAGAATATGCCCAGAACTAACCTTTGAAAGCCAGCATATCATGGTCGTAGAGTTAAAATTAAATCAAAATTACGAAAATATCTCTTAAAAATAATATCAAGCAGCCGTAGACGCTGGAACTATTCGATTTTAAAAGGATACGCAGTAGAACTATCATGTAGAACACAGAATATGCCCAGAACTAACCTTCGAAAGCCAGCATATCATGGTCGTAGAGTTAAAATTAAATCAAAATTACGAAAATATCTCTTAAAAATAATATTAAGCACCCTTAGACGCTGGAACTATTCGCTTTTCAAAGAATACGCAGTAGAACTATCATTTAGAACACAGAACATGCCCAGAACTATCCATCAAAAGCCAGCATATCATGGCAGTAGAGTAAAAATTAAATCAAAATTACAAAAATCTCTCTTAAAAATAATATTATGCAGCCCTAGACGCTTTTCGAAGAATATACTTTTTAGTATATTTTAATCTCTCTAAATTTAGTATATTCTCAGTTTTATACTTTTTAGTCTTTGATATAACCTTGAAACCTGATCTTGTTCAAATTCCATTACGTGGCCTTTCTCACAAGTGCAAATACGACTATGATACGATATTCCATCATGGAATGCCAGTGCCTATCTTCCGGCTTCATCATCAGACCTTCAAACCTAATCGTGGTCAAAGTTCATTACAAGACTACTAAGAAATCCAAAAATCGCTATGATACGATGTTCCATCATGATGTCTAGTTCATATCTTCCGGCTCCATCATTAGATCAGATCGACAGTACCATATTATTGTATTGTCATCAGACTACATAAAGCTGCCAATTTTCATTCCGCTACGATACTTGGAAGATGGTTAAATTAACTATAACTAAAATAACTATCCTGTACATAGTTAGGTCCATTACATAGTTAGTTACATACAGGTCGACCTAATAAAAGCATGTTAAAAATCATTAAATACAAGTCATTGCCAACGTGAAATATCGTTGTTCCGTTCCATTGACTGTAAATTGTATTTTATTTTGTTTCGTTGTTAAAACAAATATACATAACAATATTTCCATTTGGTCAAGCATAATGACTATTATAACAAAATGGTTAAATAATTATACTTAACTTTTACATCGAGGTATCCTCTTTCCAGCAACTTGCCTTTACACTAAATTACTGAACTACAGCATGTGCTCTCGGTGTGACGGTCGGAACCAAAAAGATCCCCGATAGACCACAGCAAGCCCTTTTATATCGAATGACAATGTACCTACCATTTTAATTTACGCTACAAATAATAAATAAATAATATTTAAAAAATATCTTGGACATTCTCACACACGGCCATCTGACCCCAAGTAGGCGCAAGCCTGTGATATGGGTGTCAGAGACTAATATACATTCATAGATATTTTTAAATACATACTTAAATAGATAATATTAACATCCAGATACACAACAAATACAAGTGTTCGTCACACGAATATTTGTCCTGAGTGGGATTCGAACCCACGACCCCTGGCGCAACAGACAAGGTCACTACTTGCAAAATTAATACATTTAGGTATATCTAAGAAATTGTGACTATGACATCTTATTTAATTGCATTGTTACATTGATTTAATAAGCCACATACAGAACAACTTCCGTGAAACACTTGTTAACACCATAAAAGGGTCAAATGATATTTCTGATTTGTATCAACTTCAAAGATAAAACATTTGAATAGCCTATTCTGTAAATATAAGCATTTATTAGGATATTTATCAGCACTTTGATTTTAGTTACATTGATTGTAATAAAATACAACATTTAGATAACCTGTGAATTAATTGCCGTCATTTTAAAAATAGTCAAATAGCATTCCCAATTTATATTAGTTATAAGCTTCGATCAATAATCGTATTGATCGAAGGCTGCAAGGTAAATAAATACATTAAAATTATTAATATTGTAACCAAAAGTATATTGTGCTAATTCTGAGCAGATCGATTTCGTTTCTTTGATTTTATGAAACAGTAATAACTTCTTTGAGAATTGTCTTCAAAAACACATAAATAACCTATGCTATCACATGTTTGTGTAAATCGGATGACAATGCAAAACTATTATGACATGGAGCTGATGATGATGGGCTTCCGGTTGGAAGGTGGCCATAGGAACTCGGTAGTTAAACGAAACAACCCTATCGAGTTTGGGCTCGTTTGATTCATCGTCACGAGTGCTTTGGTCCAATGTGGTACCAGGGTCTGATGATAGAGCTGGAATGTGGCCATTGGCTCTTCTCATCCACTTGCTCCCCGCCGCCTTGCGCAGATCGTCGCGCCACCTAGCAGGAGGTCGTCCCACACTACGTTTGCCTATTCGCGGTCTCCACTCGAGCAGTCGTTTACTCCAATGATTGTCGGTCCTCCGGCAGATGTGGCCCGCCCATTGCCACTTCAACTTGCTAGCCTTCAGAGTTATGTCGGTGACTTTTGTTCTCATACGAATTGAATATAAAATACGTTTTATTAAATAAAAATCTCGGTGAAGTTCGTTGTATAACGGGATCTTAGACTGACGGCATGTCCGAAATAGCTGTCCGTTTTGAAATATACGCTTCAGAAGATACTGGATTTTTAGCTCCAAATAGATAAAGATTTATATCTCCAGTTTACTTTAACCGATTGTGATTACTTTTGGGCTTGATTTTAAGCTTGAAAATATCCTATTCCCAATTTGCACTTGGCCAGCGTGGTGGACTAAGGCCTAATCCCTCGCATTCTGAAAGGAGACCCGTGCTCAACAGTGGGACAAAGAAATGTTTGTGGTGATGTGGTTAAATAAAACATTGAATTTTATTTATCATTTTATTTATTCTTATACGATATTTTTTTTATGTATTATATAATAGAGCGCGTTTACTCCTGAAGATGATCATCGTAATAGATCGAAACTAATGTGATTTCACAAATCACACGTGAGTAAGCCGGTAACTTCAACTATGAATATTATGAAATACAAATGAAAATATAGTTCATACTTATTGTACATGTTTAGCAGGACGAGTGTGTGAGAAGATTGAAATCTTTGTGTCTAGCGAACACTAAGTACCAAACAATAGAAATTATGTGCGCGCAGGAACCTACCGTGCGTCGTCCTGTTAAACATGTACAATAAGTATGAACTATAGTTTTATTTGTATTTAATAATAGATAAAAAAAGTATTGTATAAAAAATAAATAAAATGATATTTAAAATTAAATGTTTTATTTAACCACATCACCACAACCCTTTCTTTGTCCCATTGTTGAGCATTTCCTTTCAGAATGCGAGGGAATAGGCCTCAGTCCACCACGCTGGCCAACTGCGAATTGGCAGACTTCACATGCCTTAGAGAACGATATGAAGAACCCTCAGGCATGCAGGTTTCCTCACGATGTGTACTTAGTTAGTTAGGGTTAGATGTACTGGGCTGTCACCACTTATTATTTAACCTCATATTAAAAAATAAACATGAATACTATGGCGAAATGGAGAAGAAATTGACCTGATTTAAATACTTTATTAGGAAACATTCATAATTTTCAAGGAGTGATTACTCCGATCGGACAGCAAACTGGGACTGGCGCCTTGGTTATTGTTATTCTACACTAAAAGACCTTTCCAACGGTGCATCATACATTTCGATTGGTGCCAGGTTCCATACATTTTTGTCCATCGTCCTATAAATATTTAACAATGACACCAAAATTAAATAGATCAAAACACTGTATTCATTATTTTTCTATCAACTACAATGAGTGAAAACTAACATTATGACGTCACACGCGCTCGGGTTTGTTCGAGAGTTGTCGGCGTGTCTTCGGTACTGGATTCAAAAATTATTGAATTGAATTTTTATTTTGAAATAACTATTGAATTATTGCGAAAAAAAAAGAAAAATAGGAAAAGAAGAAAAAAGAGATTTACGTAATTTTGATTTAATTTTGACTCTACTGCCATGATATGCTGGCTTTCGATGGATAGTTCTGGTCATGTTCTGTGTTCTAAATGATAGTTCTACTGCGTAGTCTTTGAAAAGCGAATAGTTCCAGCGTCTAAGGGTGCTTAAGGTATTTTTAAGAGAGATTTTCGTAATTTTGATTGAATTATGACTCTACTGCCATGATATGCTAGCATTCGATGGATAGTTCTGGGCATGTTCTGTATTCTAAATGATAGTTCTACTGCGTATCCTTTTAAAAGCGAATAGTTCCAGCGTCTACGGCTGCTTAATATTATTTTTAAGAGAGATTTTCGTAATTTTGATTTAATTTTGACTCTACTGCCATGATATGCTGGCTTTCGATGGATAGTTCTGGGCATGTTCTGTATTCTAAATGATAGTTCTACTGCGTATCCTTTTAAAAGCGAATAGTTCCAGCGTCTACGGCTGATTAATATTATTTTTAAGAGATATTTTCGTAATTATGATTTAATTTTAACTCTACGACCATGATATGCTGGCTTTCGAAGGTTAGTTCTGGGCATATTCTGTGTTCTACATGATAGTTCTACTGCGTATCCTTTTAAAATCGAATAGTTCCAGCGTCTACGGCTGCTTGATATTATTTTTAAGAGAGATTTTCGTAATTTTGATTTAATTTTAACTATTCTGCCATGATATGCTGGCTTTCGAAGGTTAGTTCTGGGCATGTTCTGTGTTCTAAATGATAGTTCTACTGCGTATCCTTTTAAAAGCGAATAGTTCCAGCGTCTACGGCTGCTTGATATTATTTTTAAGAGAGATTTTCGTAATTTTGATTTAATTTTAACTCTTCTGCCATGATATGCTGGCTTTCGAAGGTTAGTTCTGGGCATGTTCTGTGTTCTAAATGATAGTTCTACTGCGTATTCTTTGAAAAGCGAATAGTTCCAGCGTCTAAGGGTGCTTAATATTATTTTTAAGAGATATTTTCGTAATTTTGATTTAATTTTAACTCTACGACCATGATATGCTGGCTTTCGAAGGTTAGTTCTGGGCATATTCTGTGTTCTACATGATAGTTCTACTGCGTATCCTTTTAAAATCGAATAGTTCCAGCGTCTAAGGCTGCTTGATATTATTTTTAAGAGAGATTTTCGTAATTTTGATTTAATTTTAACTCTTCTGCCATGATATGCTGGCTTTCGAAGGTTAGTTCTGGGCATGTTCTGTGTTCTAAATGATAGTTCTACTGCGTATCCTTTTAAAAGCGAATAGTTCCAGCGTCTACGGCTGCTTAATATTATTTTTAAGAGAGATTTTCGTAATTTTGATTTAATTTTAACTCTACGACCATGATATGCTGGCTTTCGAAGGTTAGTTCTGGGCATATTCTGTGTTCTACATGATAGTTCTACTGCGTATCCTTTTAAAATCGAATAGTTCCAGCGTCTACGGCTGCTTGATATTATTTTTAAGAGAGATTTTCGTAATTTTGATTTAATTTTAACTCTTCTGCCATGATATGCTGGCTTTCGAAGGTTAGTTCTGGGCATGTTCTGTGTTCTAAATGATAGTTCTACTGCGTATCCTTTTAAAAGCGAATAGTTCCAGCGTCTACGGCTGCTTGATATTATTTTTAAGAGAGATTTTCGTAATTTTGATTTAATTTTAACTCTTCTGCCATGATATGCTGGCTTTCGAAGGTTAGTTCTGGGCATGTTCTGTGTTCTAAATGATAGTTCTACTGCGTATCCTTTTAAAAGCGAATAGTTCCAGCGTCTACGGCTGCTTAATATTATTTTTAAGAGAGATTTTCGTAATTTTGATTTAATTTTAACTCTACGACCATGATATGCTGGCTTTCGAAGGTTAGTTCTGGGCATATTCTGTGTTCTACATGATAGTTCTACTGCGTATCCTTTTAAAATCGAATAGTTCCAGCGTCTACGGCTGCTTGATATTATTTTTAAGAGAGATTTTCGTAATTTTGATTTAATTTTAACTCTTCTGCCATGATATGCTGGCTTTCGAAGGTTAGTTCTGGGCATGTTCTGTGTTCTAAATGATAGTTCTACTGCGTATCCTTTTAAAAGCGAATAGTTCCAGCGTCTACGGCTGCTTAATATTATTTTTAAGAGAGATTTTCGTAATTTTGATTTTATTTTGACTCTACGACCATGATATGCTGGCTTTTGATGGATAGTTCTGGGCATGTTCTGTGTTCTAAATGATAGTTCTAGTGCGTATTCTTTGAAAAGCGAATAGTTCCAGCGTCTAAGGGTGCTTAATATTATTTTTAAGAGATATTTTCGTAATTTTGATTTAATTTTAACTCTACGACCATGATATGCTGGCTTTCGAAGGTTAGTTCTGGGCATATTCTGTGTTCTACATGATAGTTCTACTGCGTATCCTTTTAAAATCGAATAGTTCCAGCGTCTACGGCTGCTTAATATTATTTTTAAGAGAGATTTTCGTAATTTTGATTTAATTTTGACTCTACTGCCATGATATGCTGGCTTTCGATGGATAGTTCTGGGCATGTTCTGTATTCTAAATTATAGTTCTACTGCGTATCCTTTTAAAAGCGAATAGTTCCAGCGTCTACGGCTGCTTAATATTATTTTTAAGAGAGATTTTCGTAATTTTGATTTAATTTTAACTCATCTGCCATGATATGCTGGCTTTCGAAGGTTAGTTCTGGGCATGTTCTGTGTTCTACATGATAGTTCTACTGCGTATTCTTTGAAAAGCGAATAGTTCCAGCGTCTAAGGCTGCTTAATATTATTTTTAAGAGAGATTTTCGTAATTTTGATTTAATTTTGACTCTACTGCCATGATATGCTGGCTTTAGATGGATAGTTCTGGTCATGTTCTGTGTTCTAAATGATAGTTCTACTGCGTAGTCTTTGAAAAGCGAATAGTTCCAGCGTCTAAGGGTGCTTTATATTATTTTTAAGAGAGATTTTCGTAATTTTGATTTAATTTTAACTCTTCTACCATGATATGCTGGCTTTCGAAGGTTAGTTCTGGTCATGTTCTGTATTCTAAATGATAGTTCTACTGCGCATTCTTTAAAAAGCGAATAGTTCCAGCGTCTATGTGTGCTTAATATTATTTTTAAGAGAGATTTTCGTAATTTTGATTTAATTTTGACTCCACTGCCATGATATGCTGGCTTTCGATGGATAGTTCTGGGCATGTTGTGTTCTAAATGATATTTCTACTGCGTGTTCTTTGAAAAGCGAATAGTTCCAGCGTCTAAGGGTGCTTAATATTATTTTTAAGAGTATTTTTTCGTAATTTTAACTCTTACTATTTCTATTCTTATACATTTTTTTTTTCGGTTCAATTGACAGAACTATCGCTAAAAAGTATCAGGAACTATAGAACTTAACTTCGTGCAATGAGTACTATCATTTTTATCTGTCCTACGAGAAAATGATTTGCCACGGGAAGTTAGCAAATCATTTTTTTAATCGATGTTTTTTTAGGCAAAATCGATTGAACTATTCTTAAAAAGTATCAGGAACTATAGAACTAATCTGCATGCGAACAGAACTCACTTTTATTCATGATATGCTGGGACATGATATGCTAAGTTCACTGACATAAATGAGCTACTCTCTTTGTTTCTCTCTGAGGGTTCAATTCAAGGCTTGTCATAGTTGATTCCGTTTATTTAATTAACAACATGGATGGTTCTGTAAGCCTCTACAGACCCCACGAGTCGAAAACGTGTCGAAACCTCCATAGTGTGACGTGTACATACCTAAGGCATTATCAGAATTCAGAATTGCGAACAAAAGAAATTAATATTTTATGGGATATGAAACAATCAGTTACATTTGAGGATTTATGTTAGTGTCATTGTTTTACAACCTACTAGACGTCCTAACAATTTACTGCAAACGATTTTAAGCGTGGTGATAAAAGGGGCATCATGGCTTATTATTCATTCTTTAATAGTCTTAGAGTCTGGTTGTAATGGAAATCTCTGAAAGGTTGTAAAATTTTCAATTGAAAAGTTCCAATTGGATTCTTTTTCTGTGATACACTCACATTATATGTGTGTGTATCTTGACAGGCCCGTTGGCGCAATCGGTAGTGACCCTGTCTGTTTCGCGAGGGGTCGTGGGTCAGGACAAATATTCGTGTGACACTTGTATTTGTTCTGTGTCTGGATGTGAATATTATCTACTTAAGTATGTATTTAAAAATATCTATATATGTATATTAGTCTCTGACACCCATATCATAGGCTTTTGAGCCTACTTTGGGGTCAGATGGCCGTGTGTGAGAATGTCCAAGATATTTATTTATTTATTTATTTATTAGTGTTTGTGTACTAAAACTATGTACAACAAATTTTTAGTTATACATAGTTCTGAATAAAATACATGTTTACCTTCCATTTTCTATAAACGAAATGGTGGAACTTGTATTATTTTAAATAAATGTGCGCATTATAGATTTAACGGTTAAAACTGGAACAGAATTAATAGCTATTCAAAACACTTAAGGGCTTGAAATTTTTTGCCACCATACTTAATTTACACACTTAACACTTAACTGTCCATGAAATTATAAAAATCGAATTTCAATAGCCTGTGAACTATATTTAGTACACGGACATTGAATGTGTTGAATCAATTCGGCAGAATTTAAGAAAAGTTGACAATATAGTCATGCTACTCGCCACAAAACTTCGATTTATATTATAGCTCTAGTACGAGTAGCTGTAATACAAAATGCATTTGATTTCAATTTGTTATAGTTTTTCGTTTGGATTTGCAGTTTTTGTCACCGAGCTTGTAAAAAGGAGTCTAGGGCGATTTTTGATACAGTAAAAAGTATAGTCTAATCATACAAAACTGCTGTATATTTTGCACTATGAATAAGTTCTCGTTTTATTATTACATTTTCGTTTGATCCATCAAGGTTAAATGGTGTGTAAAAAATTGCAAGCATGAATTGGATCGACCAGAAAGAATTTAACCCGATAAGTATTTCGTTGTATTAAACTGAAGATTTCCATCAAATATATTTCAAAGTTCCAGTACCTATATGATTTTTATCACCATAAAATAAATCTGACAAGTAACATTGTAAGTCATAATTCATAATCTATAGCAAGATGAATCACACTGACTCTGTGACAGACATTCCAGAGTGGATAGCGTGAAATAAATTCACCAATCCGCATTGGCACAGCGTGGTAAAGTATGCTCTAGCTCCACCTCAGCTGTGGCTGTGGGAGAGACCCGTGCCCACCAGTGGGACGCCTACGGGTTGTAGCTTAGGTAATTCAAAACTATTTGTGTACATTGAAATGTATTACACTTTGTACCGAGAAACTCTACAATACAATAATAACCTGACACCAACTGACATAACATGCAACATAGGTTATTTCCCGTGAGGTTCTCAGGCTTCGTATGGAACTGCGGATAAAACAGACATAGGTATACATAATATACCTACTTACACAGATACTATAGGATATTTGTATGTTTTTAACATGCTTTTATTAGGTCCACTTGTATGTAACTCACAATGTAAGGGAATCTAAGATAGTTAACTTAACCATCTTCCAAGTATCGTAGTGTAATGAAAATTGGCAGCTGTATGTACTTCTGAGACACATAAATAATATGGTACTGTCGATCTGATCTGATGATGGAGCCGGAAGATATTAACTACTATAAAGTGGAATCTAAGAGAGCTAATTTAACCATCTTCCAAGAATCGTAGCGTAATGAAAATTGGCAGCTGTATGTACTTCTGAGACACATACAATAATATGGTACTGTCGAGCTGATCTGATGATGGAGCCGGAAGATATTAACTGGAACTTCATGATGGAATATCGTATCATAGTCGTGTTTGCACTTGTGGTAAGGTCTTGTAATGAACTTTGACCACGATTAGGTTTCAAGGTCTTATGATGAAGCTGGAAGATAGGCACTGGCATTCCATGATGGAATATCGTATCATAGTCGTGTTTGCACTTGTGGTAAAGTCTTGTAATGAACTTTGACCACGATTAGGTTTCAAGGTCTCATGACATCTTTTTTAGTTGGATTTTTTATACAAGCTTGTTTTTTTTAGTTTTTTTAAACTATTAATTTATTTATAGATTGTAGCCTAGGCCACCAAATGATTTACCGAATTTTTTATTAAAGTGTAAAAGAGTACCTACTGATAGATACTACATTGTTGTTTTCATCTGCTCGCATAATTGGTGAATAGTACTAACCACACCTTTGGGTAAAAATAGTAAAGTTAATATATATCCCTATAGCCAATAGGGTTCTCAAATATGATCTTGTGGATTATGAAGATAAATCAATCCAGTTTGTACTCAATACATAAGCTTTAGCAATGCGCTATTAATAGAATCAAAGATATAATTGACTTCAAGCGCTTCCTCGGAATGAAATGGTTCTCATAACAGTCTTAGTGACTGGTTGATCGAGTAGTTTCCCGCGTAATGACTGACTAAGCGTGTGAATACCCCATTTAAACTCACTTTATTACTTAATTTTATCAGTAAACAGACTTCAAGTAAACTTTTAATAGTCTAGTTACTTTATACCAACGCAATAAAATTTAGAAACTGCTACAATTTTAAATTAAGTTAAAAATAGATTTTAATTAAATTATGTCAAATGCTTTTCTCTGGTAGTCGGTGACAAAGAAAGAGTAATAATTTTAAAATAGAAATGGACTGGTCATCTATAAAATGGATGATAAATGATGGGCAAAGGTAGTGACTGAGTGAATAACAAGGGAGAAGAAAATGAATAAAGAAAGTCGGACAAAAAGGTGGCGGAATATGTTTTCACATTGCTTAGGAAATAATTGGCTGGAAGTTACAAGAAATCGCAAGTGTTGGAGTGACTTAGGGGAGGCCTTAGCCTTCTAAATAAGTACTTTAAAGCTATTTTTAATGTAATTAATAAAGCCTTTATTTTTAATGAAATTTGAGAATATGCTGTTTTTTTTAAGATCACCAAATCGTTACGAAAATACGAGTAGCTACGTATGTACAGTGTACATTAGCTACGTACATTATTAAAGTTACATTCCCTGCCTTTAATTTCAAATAACGTTGAACTCTGAGCATGCGTAGCATTCGTATTATAATTGATAGTGTCCTTGTTACGGCGAAATGCGTTGTGTGCGAGGTTTGGTCATTTGCATACGGCGGACATAAATTCTCGTTTGTAAGAACACTGTGGCATTTTTATTGGGCATCTCTTTGTGCTGGGCAAAAAATTGACAGTTTTTATAGGGAGATAAGGCGCGTGCATGCTGCGTGCGATTTATCAGCGAACTGTACAGGTGAGGTGATTTTCATGTCTATTTGTATATAGGAACAGATCAGTGTTTAATGAAGTTCAAAGTCTATAGTGCTCTTTATTATTAAGTTTTAATGCTTATTCTATACTAAGTACATTAAAATATTATGTTAAAACTGTTGATATATTTTATTATTTACCTAAAGAAGAAATATGGTACCTACTATTAAATTTATCATGGAATTGTTCAGTTTAAATTTAAGTTTTGCTATGTATCTTAATTCAATTGTAGATTGAAAACGAAATACAATAATATGATAATAATAGAGAATTCAGAAAAGTTTTTAAACTAGAATCTTCCGCATGGTTTGTGTAGACTAGACTAGTTACAATTCGATTCTATACCAGCTAGATAAGCTCTATGTGAGCGCAGCTGTAAATCAAAACACGTCGCCCGCTCCTCTCTACAAATATTAATTCTCAGTAGAACTGACGAGACGGGGCGACCTAATCGTTTTTTACAGGCCCGGCGCGTTATTACACCGACCGTCAGCAGAAAAGTTCCCTTTATATCGGTGTTTTGCTGACGCTACTTTGTAGAGATAATGAGATAATAATTAAAAGTGCAAGATTGTATTTCTGGCCGTAGCTTATTGAATTGGAAAGCTTAGTTAATGTTTGACGATAAAAAACGGATTTTTATAACTCCCCTGGTTCCACTCCAGCAAAATTTGTATCTGAATACAAGCATCTCCTGCATACTTTTGACGTGATAACGTCTTATAAATCAATGAACTCCTGCACATACGAGAAAGTGTGACATCAACCGACCGTAGCGCCAAGTGTTACGCCACCCGTACCGCCAAACGTACAGCCAAGTGTTACACCAAGCGTATTCATTCAATTTTAGTCTATAGATCTAGTGCTTTTAGTAAAGTAGATCTAGTGCGATAATATGAGATATTAATGTATTTTACCTACACAATTCAGTTGATAGCGTAATTCAGAAAAAGGCACAACGCCATCTAGTTTATGTTTTGTGAATCAATGCTACAATTTCTAATAATATTTCTTATGACGTTATGTAAACCGACTTTACCTACAGACAACCATTTTGTCTATTTTTTATTAACTTTGTGGAAACGTAATTTAGAGAAAATCGACCTCCCAAATTTAAGTTTTTAGAGGATCAACAGTTCTTTACAGTAAGATCGAAAAATAGAAGTATCCTTGGATTTTACTAGGCATGTAATTTAAAATCAAATTAGTAGTAAGTACTACCAACCCTACGTCTGAACTGTAGACTAGGTGATTCATGAGTGTACTCGTAGTTTACCTTTTATATCACTCATCTTCTAATAAATGTTACCTAATCTAAAAATATAGGGCGTAGTAACGCAATTGAATAAAAAGACAACGTAATAAAATAATTGATTGAAATGGTTAAAGGAATTTATTGGTGTAATGTCACACGTAATATAATATTATATTATATACTATTAGATAGTCACTCCTACAAATTGTAACGGTAAATGTTTTCCTGAGTCAATTTAATGTTACAAGACCTACACGCAAATACAATTTCGCACGCCTTGACAAAGCTGTAATATAATCATGGTTTGAAGGTTAAGCATGTTACGTATAGAAAGACTAGTTTTATCACCCGAATCTCGTTTACGCGAAGTGACATTTATTAAATCCGGTATATTAATAAATATTTTCCCACGCTCTATTATCTATGCATGGTTATGTACATACATAGTAGCAAGGATAAAAAATAAATTATGTATATTTTTTTTTATTTAAAGTAATCTTCTGGTTTTAATCTTAAGTAAGCACACAAATTTATAGTAAGTCTGGTCCACTAATCCGCATTGGAGCAGCGTGGTGGAGTATGCTCTAGACCTCCCGCAGCTGTTTGTGGGAGAGACCCGTGCCCAGCAGTGGGACGTCTATGGTTCGCAGCAAACTGAAATAACTCTTCCAGTTCCTATATACGAGTAAGCCTAGTTCTGTCACAGGTTGTCACGGGTGGTAGCAGATGGGTGGTGCTGCATGTAGATTTGCTATATTCATAAAAAGAGTAATTTAAAATTTTTATTGCAATGTTATATCTATTCTTCTTCTTAATCTGTATTTCAATTTTTGGGGTCAGCCCTCCTACTTACTTCGCCATTTTGTTTTTAAGTTTGGGTCGGGTTAATCTATGAAAAAAATATAAATTCACTGAGTACCACAGACGAACTTGAAACATTATTTTCCTTCTATGAAATATCGTAGAATATTCGACACATTGTTTTGCTCGTATAGCGATATAAATGGACTCATCTGCTTGCTAACCACCGCTATACGTCTTGAAGCGGTATCAGATTTCTTGAATAGTTATATGAGGTCATTATTTAAACGTCTGTGTTTAAAGTGTGACTTATGTTAAGCAGGAGATGTAGAGACAAAGTTTAGTTTTTATTAAATCACATGTATTTGGACACGTTGGTTCAATAAATTATGATAATTTTAAATTAATAATAGTAAATTAAAAACACAGCTTTTTAGATATTAAAGGTCCATAGAATCTTAATTGCCCTGCAAAGCAAGAAAGTGCTCAAGATACATTTGAAGTTGCGGTCATTTCGTCGTCGTATCTACTAATAAAAGTAAATATTTTAGGAATGTTTAATTTAATAAGCTTCATATAAACAGTGGCACTCTAGTTTTATAAAAACGGTGCGTGAGACTGGGAGTCTCGTCACGTTTGTCGTAAAAACTTCGTAGAAGGGACGACGCGCTAAGGAATTTTCGGCAAAATAAATGCTTGTGAGATGCGACTGATAAAAACAATCGGTTCCAAGTAGGTACTAGCTTTAGAATTATTGATGAATTTCCGCCGAATACTTATGTATATCTATAGTGACTATGTCTGCCTCGTTGGTCTAGTGGTCGTAACCGCTTTTAGCTAAACGTACTGGGTTCGATCCCAGGGCTGGGCCACATCTATTGGGTTTTTCTAACTTTGAATACCCGTTAGCAGCTCGGAGTCTGGATTTGTGCCCGATGTATGGCCATTAGGCTCACCAGCATATAATAATATGGGACCTAAAAATACCAACTCTGCTTACCCATTCGGGGAAATACATGCGTGTTCTTCACTGTTATAGCAAGTGACATTTAATTTCTTAAATCGCACATAACTTAGAAAAGTCATTGGTGCGTGCCGCTGGGGGTTGAACTCGGACCGCTCGAGTGAGAGGCGAGTTCGATAGCCACTGACTGGGCTGTCACCGCTTACAACAAATACAACATACAAATTTTAATACAACATCCAAACATCCAAACACCCAAACATCCAAAGGGCACAGGTTCTCGAGGACTCAGCAGTGGACTTAAACGATTGTGGATGGATGGATGGATGGATGGATGAATAATAATACCCCATCTCAGTGTGTAATTGAAAAGTAGCTCTATATTTGTGTCGTGTTAATGCCACTGGTCGTTGTTTATCGAGCGTAATAAACGTTTACGATCACTACACTACACAAGCGCTTATAAACCGTTTTTTCATTACCACACCATCGCGCCGGGCTTTAATTTTAGCCAATTTAAAATTAAAAATAGTAATTATAAAAAGTTCATTAGCGTCGGTTCCATTTTAAGAGTATACTTACTTTTAAGGTATTCGGTAAATACCTTAAAGTTAAGAGTAACTTTTAAATTAACAGTAGTGAAACATCTACGAATCCTACTGCTCCTAATTGTCAAATTAATTTGAAGTTTTTGATGTCAATCGGTGATAGATGGCCAATAGATTTTCGGGGTTCCGTAGTCAACATGAATTCTTATGTTTATTTGTATTGATACAACTTTTGTTTAATGATGTGTCGCGAAGAAAAAAAATTTTCTAACTACCGTAGTGTCCGAAGCTGTCAGTATATAAGTATGTCATCATTCGATAACAAAATACAAATCATAGTTTAATGTATTTGATGCTTCGATCAATAATGTACTTATTGATCGAAGATTTGATGCCTCCAACTGCGTTTGTCACATTGAAAATTGTCAACTATGCTATGATCATTCAAACTTAAAAAAATATTTTTAACTAGCGCATGGAACGATCGAAAGCGACTCATTTTCGTGCGACAGAAACAATTTTATACTATTTTATCTATCGCTCGTCCCGCCCCGTGAGTTACGGTGTAGGGGTTAAGGCCACTTGGTGGCTTCAGTTCTAAATTTGAAATTTGAAATTTGAATATAGAATGCACACAATGTGTCAGAAGCTTATTTTCATAGTCCTCCATTTTGAATACCTCCAATATACTCGAATACATTTTACGAGTGATCATTAAAAATGTTTTAAATTTGATTTATGAGTGTCCAGAATGATCTGTGCCTCGAATTTTCAGCCGCCATGACTTAAATTGTATGTTGCATTCAATGAAAAGTCATTCATTTATTAATTTTGTTAGCCACCATAATATTTACGGCTGCTGTAAACATATGGAGCTATAAAACGTTCAGATTATAATTAATATTTACTTCCAAGTATTTAGGGGTATCCAGATATTCCTAAACAACGACGTAAATTTATTAGCCGAGTCAGCGTTGCGTATAGTTTTAATTTGGCATACGAATAAACGGTTATAATTGAACATTTAAAGAATGTTTGAAATCGATTGAAATATTTGATTCCATACAAAAACATTTCGTAATTTCGAATACTTATAATTCTTGTTGAGATTTTGGTGCTCAACTGATTTTTAAAATTAAGTAAATATAATTTAACTTTGTGACATAATAGGCGTAATATTCACATAAACCTTTGGCCACTTAAACTATAAGCAGGCTAAGCGAACAAAGTTTTTTTTACATTGATCCCTACCTTCTATCTTTGGTACGACTAATGTTCAACATGTACAATCCTTTAAGCAAGAATCGCGAAAAGCTTTGCCATTTAATGAACAACAGCAAACAAGTAACAAAGGGAAGAGTGACCATCCTCTCAGCGTTAAACACAGATTGTGTCCGCGTGATCGCCTGTTCGGTTTATGTGCACATAAAGTACCGGACGAACTGTCGTGTCCGAGGCAGGCGTGCGAAAGCATTCTGCCTGCACTATACGCGGCTGGTTATGGTGCAATCTTTTGAGGCACGACAAGAAGACAAATCATTTATAGCAAAATAGCCTGCACTAATCATCTACTGACGCCCATATCAACTAACACCAACTAACAGGAGTAACTATCACTAACAGTCCCCAGTCCTCATACCTACTAACGAACAGACCAACTAATGTTCTAATTAACTCTCTAAACTAATTGAACTAACCATCCCAGTCCCTAATTGAGTCTTGTTCAAAGTCAGTCACAGTTGTCATGGGCGGCAGCGGGTGGGTGGTGCTGCAAGCTCGTTTGCTATCTTGTATCCATAAAAAAAGGACTCTAGGGTAGGTTAGTGACAGTTAGTCTTGTTTTGATAGTTGGTGTCAGTAATAGTCCAGTTGGTAATACATAGTTTGTAAGATACTACTACAGCGGTGACAGCCTAGGGCGGCAAGCACACGTTATATGCTGCTGTAAAGGTGAAGGAAACATCGTGAGGAAACCTGCATGCATAATGTTTTCGAAGGCTTGTGAAGTGCCAATCCGCACTTGGCCAGCGTGGTGGACTAAGGGATAAGGGGATATAAGGATTCCGCGTGGAGACCCGTGCTCGACAGTGGGAAAAAATAAGGGTTATAGTGGTAAGAGACTCGTTTCGTCTCTAGTCAGCCAAAGATGATTTTAACAAGACCCAGAAAACACTGAGAGAGTAAGTTCTATTAGTTAAGGATGTTAATAGGAAAATTTTGCTAAGTTCGTACTGTGTGAAGGCTATAGGATCTTAATGACAGTAAATAGGTACTGCTAGTTATATTATAGCACTAATAGTTCAGTTAGTACTTGTTACCAAGTCAGTCAAAGATTTTGCCATGCGATGGTCGCTTCTAGAAAACTGTATTTAGAACCTTTTCAAGCGGACACATTTTTTTAAAACAATTAAATGGCAAATATGGCACTCTGTGGAGGCAACACAACGGCAACATTAACTCTACAGAATCTATAAAGGTTCACTCTTACTAGGCGAATGCCACGCAAGGAGGATTTTGTCACGATTTGAAATGTAGGTGAAAATTGACTCTTGTTTTAGCCCCGAGTAGGTGTATTTATTATTGTGTTAAGCCATTGTTCATCAAGAATGATTGCAGGTAACAAGGACAAGTTAAGTGAGAGTAACTGCGTTACGTGCGCTGAGTGGGATACAGTACACGGATCTGTCACTTTATAATACAAGTTATGCTGGAATTTTAGATTTGCTGTTAGCACTGTTGGGATTACTGGCTGGGCAGTAGACGTCAGCGCTAATTTATTATCTGGGCTTTAGCTTATCTGTGATCTTGTATATTGAGAAGTGTGTTTGAAAATACAACGACAAGAAGACTAAAATGAAAAATGTTCTCTGCACCTCCCATGTGTATTCCACAAAATCCAGAATTACAAATGGACTTAGTCACTCACTAAAGTGTACAAACAGGCCGTTATTATGTTTCAGTAAGCAAATCAACGATGCAACTATGCACATTTGCATGTTTAATATTTTATTGTAGTCACTTATAAATTGAGGTTTATCTTCATTTTATGTATTGAATTGATGTTGAGTAAAAATTCTGCACGTACATACGGTTGAGTCGTCAATGTCATCATAATTGTCCATCTTGCCCCAGGTTAACTACATAAAAAATAACAAAACAAACCGAACATAATTTCACGCCTTTTTTCCCCAAGGAGTAGGCAGAGTACACCTCTGACATACACCCACTATTCACCGGCTCTGTTTAGGTTCCATGTGGTCAAATACGTGCTGAGCCTATTGCCATAAACAAAATGCTATCTCCGAGGTATTACTAGGAATTTCAAGTTCGAAAAATCCAATACTTTGATCGATCTGGGCATCAAACTCAGGACTTCGAACAATTGTGCTTGCGACCACTTGACCAACGACAACATGTGTATTGGTATGAACAAGAAATGAGATTATTTTCTCGACTTAATTGTTGAAGGCACCAAAACAGACCATTACTTACGATCAGATTCACATTTATCTTTCCACGTCCTTATTAAAAGACTTCTCCGTCCCAGTAGCCGTGGCAACGATCACGATTACCTACCACAGATGATAAGGCTCATTACGGCCGGCTAAAATTACATTAAAGAACATCCTCGGGTTCCAGCCCTATAAATTTATTAAAATGTCCACGGCGTGGGCTGAATGTCAAACACTAAAAGCCAGTTTATTCTGTAATAACCTATAAATAATATCGGAATTAGGCGTTGGTACACTGGCGTCTGTTTAGGGTTTTAACTGAAATACACTATTTATGATTGAGAAAATCTGGGGATCCCACCACGCTTCTCCAGTGGGAAACGAAGAGGCATAAGGGTAAAACGTGAATTACAATTTTTTGCAAAGGTTTATCAAATTTTCGCTGGGAAATGCAATTACACATCCCACCCATAACCTTTCGGACAGGTGGGTATGTGGGACTCGCTGATATCAGAATACCCACTAAAACCCAGCGGCACCCTCAGCGTTGATAGGAACGCCACGGGTTCGCTATCGCATTACTACCGTGGCGCCTCAACGCGCACTTTAGCTCGTGCAAATTGTTATGGGGGAATGAGGAGGCGCTCATAGCGCCGCCTTCTTATCCCAGGTCTCCTCCTGCGAAGCGTGGGCAATCAATCAAATATTAACGTTACAACTGGGCACTTATTAGCCTTCATTAATTTATTAGTGACACTCTTTTCTAATTTTCATTACTCTCATTTATACTCCTTACGCCTGATTACTTTATACCGCTGTTACGGCTGACGTTTTCTTCAGCAAATGCAAATGTTTTCATTTGCGTCAACACAAAGGTTTACCGCAAGATATACAATAGAATACCCTAGGAGCTTCTCAATTGACTTCTCTAGTGTGATCACGGCTTATGAGCAGATGGAATATAAAAGCGACATTCATGCTAAAAAGTCGGCGGAATAAAGACGAACATCACTCATACGGTGATAGTGTATTCATGTAAATTAAATTCATTAGCTACCTGACTCTATTTAAGCTTTATATATGAGTGAGGAGAAATGCTTGGGTAATAATAATATATAAATACGTATAACTCGGGCGATAAAGAATGGTATTGCAAGTAAAGTCCAATATAAGTAGAAAAGATAAAAATGGGGATTCAGAATCATCAAGGGAAATTCAATCAGTGAAGAAACTCTTCACAGGTTTTTGTAAAATTTGACTCGAAAAATCTAAGAGAGAGTTACAACTGTACACACTAGTGCAGTTGTAACTATAAAACATTATTGGAGACTTGTACTAGCAATAAAATGACGTTCTAAGCTTTAACAGGTACCATAAAATTACTAGGTATACCTAATCAATTATTATAAAAAATAACTAAATAAATTTTTTCGTCAATTTGTAGGCTGACTATGTCGTGATGAATCAAATATTTTTCGTACCTGTGAAAACATTATATTTTTTAGGATCAGATCTCCAGGTATTAGTGTCAGATATAATATATTTTTATCCGTGAGTTTAAGTAATCTACACTTGCTGTGCAAATACTGCAAACACATTCTTATTGGTTAATGGATCCTTATATTTAGTAGATTGAATCGACTTTAGAAGCCGATGGATAGCTCCATCAGTGGTACAGGTTACGTTCAACTTGTTGTTCACGATGACGTTTAGTGACGTTAATAATGCCCATTTTAACATCTCTCGGAAGCGTTCTGCAAATATACCCCGTGTGTGTGATGTCGACGTTGTCGACGGCAGTTCATAACTCGTTCATACAATATTCACAAAACTGTACCATACAGAATATATTGTAAGTATATTGTGTTCGTGTAAGATGGATTCAAGCATTGATATATATAAATTATTTACTCAGTGGATACAGGTGTCAAAAATGTTTCAATCACAAATACAAAAGTCAAAATAAACAATGAATATTGTATTAATTATGTGTAATATTTATGAATCTTAGACAGGTACGAGTAGGTATCCCTCTTATTAATTAAGTAGTTACATGTAATATTATTACGTAAACGCATGCTTAACTATGGTATTCTAATGTAGGACTACAAGTGTCAAGTAGTTCGAATTATATTCGAATGAAATGTACCAAAATAATATCATCGAATAATCATAACGAAACCACGAGCACATGCTAGTTCATCATAAATACAGGGTGACGAGTAATTTATGCGACGTGTCTTGTGTGCAGTCTATAAAGTCACAATTGTGTCAGTAAATCGTTGTATTTCTGTTGAATATTCTATGTAATTTGCTTTGTAGAGGTTATTTATAATATAAAAATAGTTTTTAATACTCACTAGGAAAATATAAATAATAATTAAACACACTCATGTTAAAAGTGGACAATTTGAAGGAATGTAATTGAAACGCGAATTTAATATACGAGTTTCACATTTAATAAAACCCTAGAATTAGAACTCAAAAACGATATATCTATAAAAAAATTAACCATTAGCCTATAGTAGGTACTTGGTATAGAGAAGATAAATTTATACTTTAAAGTAGAGTTGTAATATTGCGCTTATTTACACTCAACCATATTAACACTGCCTTCGACGGCAAGTATTCCTTTTTACTACACATCACTTTCTGGACGTCCTTTACTTAATGCACTTAAGAACTTCAGTAAAATTTACGATGACTAAGGACTTAGTATCTACACGGTTTGAGTGGACGTTTTGAGACTCTTATCCTGTTAACATTATGGCCCATTTACGATAGCTTAACGACATCACCGTTTGAGACTTAAACACTGTAAAGTACCTACATTCTGTCAATTAAAGAGAAAGCCTTTAAAATAAAGATTCGAGTGTTAATTCGTTGTTTATCTTATCCTAAACAAGAGTTACATACATTTATAATGGCTGAAGGAAGCTATGCATATATTTATGAGCTTGGCTACAATGAAAGTAATGATGTAAAGATTATTATTACACACATGGAGTTTGATAAGGCTATGAACAAGAGGCATGTATGGAAGTCATGTAATGAGCGGTTTCATAAAATAATTAAGCGTTGAAATTAAATATTGTTATGAGTCGGCCGGTGTCGGTTCTGTTTGGGAAACGTGGGGTTTTTAATTAGGATTCGTTAATGATGTTCCTACTGTTGAATAAGTTTTACGTATTATTTTGACGCTTAAAAATTTAATACATATCTACAATATTTTTTCGAGTTTTGTTCTCATAACATTTTGTTGTCTTTTTTTTTGCTAAATTTAATTGCAGATGCCAAATTCCCTGAACTGTGATTTTAATACTTTCCCGCTTTTGTTTTCTGACGTTTCCTGGTTGGTGAGAACATTTATTCGTCATCAGTTAGTGTATTATTGCTACTTACTATACTATTGATTGGCTAATATTGCCAAATATTTTTTTCATAATGAAGACATAGGTTCTAGCTGCAAGAAATTCACAGCAATGTGCACGATTCCGAAGCAGACTACAGTCCATCGAATTAAATTCCTTGAACTCCATTTTAATTCCACCAGCGATAAGTTCCGAGTATTGTTTTGGCAGACTCGCACTGTATCATTTACAATCCTTTAACATTACAGCGTATTACATCGTCCCACAATCGACGTTTAGTCCCGTCGGTACGTTATTATCGACCCACAATCAGTCTAAAGAATAATTTTGAATATTGAAATGGTTGCTGTTAATATGCTTCAATAACACAGCGTGTGGACAATGCGGACAAAATTACATGTGGTTGTGTCGGTCGGCACAAATAAATATTTTGAACTGACATTTGTTTTTTTTTATCGTTTTATAACTAAAGACAAAGGCTATATCCGCCCACGGTTCGGACAGACGAAGGGCATCGAAATTATGGAGCTTTCCGAAGGCATTCCTCGACTAATGATTTCGAGAGATATCCTCCCCTTGAATGTAAAACGACTCCGCCCCTAGAATGAATTGAAACACTGGCTGGGCCGTTTTTTATTTATTTATTAATTGTTGTTTTTCAACTGACGGTGGCCCGGTATAGACATTTGGAGCATTTTTTTTCTATTTAAACGGAACACCAAATCGAGATTAGAAAAATGAGTTATTGCTATAAAGAGAAGGTTGTGCAAATTCAATAACATTGTAGGTATGTAATTAAAATTAATTGCTGGAAGCTGGTGTCACTTCATTGAAATGTGGATTTGCTTTAAAACTAAGTTAAGTCCCACTTCACATAGATAAGATCTTAACTGTATGAACGTATCCGAAAATTGTATGAAGAGAGCATAAGAAGGCGCAAAAAAGACTTCTGTTTAAAGGCCAGCGCAGCATTCACAACCCTTGTCATGTTCACATATCATCAAACGGCGACCACTTAATAATAGATGGACATCTGCTTAGTTAGCCCAAAATATTTATAAAAGACAGCGGTCTTTTCCGGGTTAAGGTATTCCAACTTTTCCTAATGTTTCGTTTGCTTCATAGGACTTAAGCAGATGATGCGTGGTGGCTAGCAATTTACCTACACATTCCACTAGGCTCCAACCGCGTCTAAATTATACTAATTGATGTTGAATGAGAGATAGGCCAGCGAGGCGTAGCAGCTAAATCCTATGCCTCTATTACAGGGGTTCCTAAACTTTAATGATAACTTAACACCAAACAAATACCTTTTATTTTATGGAACCCCAATCAAATTAATCCAAATCAACACTGAAATTTGTAGAACATTTTTTTAAGAAATATATAATATAATTTGATTGTGGGGGAGACCCGTACCCAGCAGTGCGATGTCTATGGTTTGCAGCTTAGCTAGGAAGCGATTTAAATTCATTCGTTCATGATTTAATAATTTTAACATCAACTGAACAAAAATCTGTGGCACGAATTAATGTCAATGGGATTGACTGACCACTTGGCATAAGGTGGGCTGCGGCTTTAGTTATTTCAGATTAGTAAAAAAATTTAAAACCCAATCATGCCAACGATAACATTCGAAATTCCTACACGCGTCACAAACATTATGAAATATCGGCGATTTGTAGGTATTCGTTAATTTAGTTCCACGATCCACTGGTTTACGCGGCTTTATGGCATGAAGATAAATAATTTATGACACAAATGCGGTGATAAGTAAGCTGTTTTGTCATCTGTGGTCGTACTCCGTCTTAATCCTAGTCGTCGCATCAATCCTCGTTATGCTACGCCCACACAAACGGGCATTAGTCAAAGTTTTACATATTATTAAAAAAACACGGTGTTTCTCTGTTTGTATAAAACGCCTATAAACTTATTCTGTATTTAAATGTTTGCTTTTTTATGGTTTTTATAACGCTTAGTGAAGGAAGATGAACAACATACTGATTCAACAACAGTTCATATCAAGAATAAATTTAATGACGAAATCTGGTTTACTAATACGGCTAACGTCAATAAAATATATTTTAAATATGAGATTATTGAATATTACTAAAGGTGGAGTGTCTTGTTTGACAGCTCATTAATTAAGTTTAAAAAACTCCGCTGGGCAAGTTTCAATATCATAGAAAACATCTTTGAATTCACATTAAGGTTGCTCTGACTTTACTAAGGATTTAAATTTAAAATTAAAAAAAATCATGTTAAGTTAGTATATTTACGATTTAAGAGAGTAAATAAAGATTTTATAAATTCTACACATTATTTTTTACTTACTGTAATAAAAATTTACCCATTAACTGTCATAAACAAGTTGCATAATTTAAAAAAGGAAAATAAAAAACCCGGTTGCGAAACGACTGACATATTATTATTATTATTATGTAGAAAAATGAGCTAGAATGGGTGTTAACATGGTGTTAACCAACCTTAAATCGGTATAATTCCTTAACAAAATGAAATAAAGGAACAAGGAACAAGGACTACTTTATAAGGAACTACAAGTAAGTATATCAAGTGGGGTATCGGCGATAAAGAAAATCAAGTGAGTCTTACTAATTGATACTTTAATATTTTATCCAGAACGCTTCTGACCTAATTGTTCCTTATTTAAATGGATTAAAATCCACTCGAATAAACCTCATCAACCGTTAAACAAGCAAGTATTTAATAATGAATCGTACAGCAATGAATCGAATTCGCATATAAGTACATGATATGAAAACGTCTTAAATTTCATAACAAGGAACTCTGAGTGCCTATATCCGAGATATCCGAAGACATAAGAGGACGCTGAGCCTAATGAGCCGCCTCTCTTTCACAAATCGTGTTTGTCCGGTTCCCAGGAGCTATGTTGAAACCATACGTGTCGCCTTTATGACAGCGGGATATCAAGATGTGAGATGTATGTCCAGATTGATATGCAAGAATTTGGCTAAGTGTAATAAATTAATTACCCGAATGGCAATATTTAAATTGTAGCGCGGCGGGTAGAGATGTTTATCTTCTTCTTGTGTAAGAATTATGATTATGAACTTTAATTAAAATTTATCTGGTTGTTGATCTGAGCTGTTTTAAAAGAAACTAAATGTGATGACATAGTTCATTTTGCTCACACTACTTTTATTTACATGGCCACAACCCTTATTACAAAAGTCATCGTATCGGTAAGACTATGCTGTAAGAAGCTACACAAATCAATAGCAATTGAACTACAATACCCTTTACTGAGAACGTGTCCTCAAGTCACTTAAATAATGGACTAATCACTGATTAGTGTGACCTGTAAAGCTGGCCTGGCTTGTTAATCTTATATAGGGATCCCATAAAGTGGCAAATTCAGAAATAACTTAGCGGTCAGTTCAGAATAAGATTATTCAAATATTATTATTGATAAAGAACTAAGAATCGATGCGGGGATCTTACTCGTACCTAAGGGGCACTATAAGCCTTGACTACTATGAGGAAATGGTGGATAATTTGGGTAATGAACATTTCTTCTTACTTCGAACTTGTAATGAGCAACGTATTAAATGCCGGATATGCGCAAACATATAAGATTGAATAATTCAGGGATCACTTATTTATGCATGATAGCAGTTAAGCCAATATGGGTTCCTCTTCCTGTGTGAGCCATGGTAGCATATTATAATAAACTATTTGCATTAACTAAGCTTTCATATCAGTTATACAATTTTCGCAGATTAAAAAGTCTAGATAAAAAAGCCTAGTCGCTTTTAAACAGAATTAGACTTCTCGATATTCTGGGATAGTGCTGCCGACATTGATCCCAACTTTGTTTTACAAAAACTAGCCATAAGGAGTATCTATGGTCTAAAAATGTGTGATACCTTGCGAGAACTGTTTAAGTCTGAAAATTTGTTATCTGTCCCATGTCAATATACAATATCAAGGGGGAGATTGATGGATGAATAGATCACCTGTATGGTAGTAATATTGCCGTGAGCTTCTCGTCTTCTTCAACATTGTGAATTGTGATAGATAGCGGTAGATAAAAAAAATAATGACGTTCATTAAGCGTATAGAAATACCATAATAATATAATGCAAAATAACTGCATCTGAATTTATCTACCTTAAAATAAAATCTTTCTTAAGTGTTGTCTGTCTCAAATCGCTTAGTTCTATGTCGGACAAAGACTCCTTTATAACCTTAATATAATGATCAGTTCTCAGCATTACAGCTCTGAGTCATAGTTGGGATTACAGTTTAAGTCAATCAATATGTTAAGCGTCCGCTATCTAGGTCAATTGGTATCAATTGTACCTAACGATTTGTGTCTTCTCATAGCCATCAATCAGGTGTTCGTGGGCTTCGTGACTAGCAACGACCTCGTCGAACGACGTCATCAAGTCAGGTCCTAGTGTTAATATTTAAAATTACTTAAGCCCTTTTTTGAATCGGGAGGGAAATCTTCAAAAGATACCTCAGGGAGTAGAGGCCGCGGTATGTGAGATTTTTTACTCACTAAATCCCCCTGGCCCCTAGCCGCGGTGCTATCGAACTCGCCTCTCACTCGAGCGGTCCGGGTTCAAACCCTAGCGGCACACACCAATGACTTTTCTAAGTTATGTGCGATTTAAGAAATTAAATGTGACTTGCTATAACGGTGAAGGACACATAGTGAGGAAACCTGCATGCCTGAGAGTTCTTCATAATGTTCTCGAAGGCATGTGAAGTCTGCCAATCCGTACTTGGCCAGCGTGGTGGACTAAGGCCTAATCCCCCCGTTCTGAGGGGATACCCGTGCCCAACAGTGGGGCAAAGAAAGGGTTGTGATGATGAATGATGAGGATGATGAAATCCCCCTGGTCAGCTCTGCATCTGGGATCTTCTAAGAACGTTCCGGTGCCCTCTCTGCGATTCGCTCAGATATGGGCCTAACCCGTGGGACTTTCAGACCCAATGCCCGTGCTCTGACCGTCCTGGAGTCGTGAAATTGGAACGGTTAAGGCCCTCTAAACCTAAACCGTTCCGCGACTCAGTCCCATTAGGACTATCAGAGGGACCGGAGCGATTGCGTTTAACTAAAAAGTTCTGAACTGAAACCACATGATGTTGGCAAATTGCAGAATTATTACGTACTTATTACGAGGTATCATGCAACTCAACAAATTTACTCATGCTACATCGACAATTGACTGTTGAGTCTATTAGAAGCTAATGCAATGACCTATGTATACAGATCTAAATCAAAGAATTACATTGAGTACAGTCAACAGAAGTGGCTCGCTTACGCAATAATTCACTTTTCAAAGTTCATAGGTGTAAGAATTCTGTTCAACACTGTACACAAAATAAAATCGACAATGTTATTACGAACTTTAAGTCTATTATTATTAAGTCTAGGTTAAAAGGTTGTTGCTATATGTTATCTTGTTGGATTATTACCTCACAGTAGGGTTCAGTGTAAAGTTCGCAGTTCGTTTATTATGTTAATAGACAGTAACATAAAAAAACAACGTTTATGTGCTTGGCTAATAGAATATTGTAAGGTATCGTTCGTAGACCACGATCGTGTTTGACAGTAGGATACCTATTGCGTAGTAGCGATATTGAACGTAAAATAAATACTACATTGACCATAGAAAAGAGCATAAATTATCTAATACTACATACCTATTGCATAGGCGGTTATGGAGTTATTAAGCCAACGAAGGATTTGTCGTGCTGTTATGGGTGCGAGAAAATTGTATTCAACTGGGACCGTAGACGGCTTCACCTGCTCTCGGAATAGCATGAACTTTATCCACTGGCGATCAACCATCCACTAACCGACTGCACCCGTCGTTGCTTCACTCGTTCGATCAAATACGATCAACCCGAGCCATTGGGCTATGGACACTTACCTATAGAGTTTAAATGGGTTACTAAGCTGTACTTAATTGTTTTACTGTTCCAGAAATGTCCTGTTTCAGTTTTATCTGTTCTACCGACTTTCGTCTGTGATTTCTTACCAAACAAAAGACTCGTTTCTTCGTTTCTTTGTGGCCTATTGGTCGTGTTATCCAGTCCATCATTTCGTTTGTGTTGTACAACAATAATCAAAACTCACGCCTCGATTTGACTGGCACGAGAAAGCTGATTGGGATGTTGGGCAATCGAATCAAACTAACCTTTAGTATTCTTGCACTATTGTGGATTGTGAAGTACCTATCGATATGGATATGAGATAATCGATGCCAACTCGTTAAGCATCACGAGTCAGTGAAAGTAATAGCGCGGTCAGCTATCAGGCGTAAGAAAGAATTAAAGAAAAATAACAGCTATTTATCAAACCTTGAACTTTCATACAATTAAAACGACAAAAAAATACCATACGAAGAATCGATATATATTGTACTATCAGAACATCATCATCTAGAATAGAACTAACTGTAAAAATTACAGATTTTTATGGCATTATTATAGATAAGTAGATATTGATTCCTATTGAGTGTGTCTTATCATCATCATAAGTGACTTTCAAAATCATTGATTTTAACCTATAGTCTTGTATAGTATCAAAAGCGGTAGCGGTTTTTGGTTAGGCGTAGGTAATACGTATTACGTACCTTGCGCCCGGATATACTATCCTATAAAACATGGATATTCTGACCGTTTGACCCATAAATATAAAATCTATGCAACCTACAATCAATGTGGAGGTTATATTAATTAGCTATGAAATAAAATTCAAAGTTTCCGAATTTGAAATTCGCTTCCCAACTGCGCGTTAGTGAGCACCCACGCTGGAAGCGATCATGACTGAACCCGGCTTTACACAACAACATCAGAGTGCTTCGGTTCAGTTAATATTTTGATCGTTGAACAATTAATCAATCGAGACGCAAGTCGTTTTATTAATCGTGAGTAATCGCGACTGTGGCGCAGCCGCAAATGTGTTGATGTGATTAATGTCCGCGAATCGGATTTGATTATCTGAAAAAGTGGTAAGGGTTCTAAAGCTTACAACACGGTGATACGCGGAGCGTTGAGCGGTTGAGTGAAGGCGGGTTTATGGTTAGGGGATGGAGTTGAGAGTTTATTGTGTCTTTACAAATAAATTTTCGCGAGTGTTCTGAATTTGAATTTTGCTAGAAATAAGTAAATTAGAATATAAATTAAACTGATAAATTAGCTTGGTTACACGAATTTAACTGATCGAAAATTAATTTAAACTTACCTGTGCTAAATTTTGCTGATACATATTTCCATAAGTACCTATGCGTTTTTGACAGTCGCATGCATGCATATTTAAGAGGTAGCGCCTCCTAGTATTGGCCTCATTCAGAAGTAGTATAGTGCATTTAGGTTTAGGCAGATCATTGTAAGGCAGGCACTTTTATAGAATCGTTTCTCGTTAAAAAACATTCTACATTCCGTCCAAACTTGTCTTCAACAAAATCGCTTACAGCCGCACCCAAACCTCATCCTTATCTGTAGACAATTACCAAAACCCAGCAGTTAGCGTCTGAGTCGACTGTCAAAACTCACGATCAAGACGGATTTTATTAACTTCTGACCGGAAAGTAATCCCTCTTGAATATTGCTTCGTTTGGGGCGCTTTTGATTTCTTAATGTAAGCAGAATGCAACCTTTGACGGAATCCTTTGTGCTCTTAAATTTAAGGCAGATAATTTTCAGGTCGAAAGTCTGAGTATTGATCGGTTAATTTTTTTATACAAATAATAAAAAGAAACAGTTCAGTAATCAAGGTTTATTTTTGATCAATCGTATTTCGAAGTGTTCCAATATTCATTTTTTTAAAGTTGCAACGGACCTTATATTAGGTACTTATTGTTCATAAGTAGGTACCGATCACTGGCTTAAAATATATTTTTTTTAATTTAAAATGTCTATTTTGATTTTTGTGTATAATATGAGATACTGTGAATATGTGATATATCATTTCAATAAAATATTAGTAGGTATATATTGGTAGGTTGGTTACGTATAGTTGGTATTATGAGATCATTTATCACCATTCATTGATATTACATAATTCCATAAATTATACTTTCCATACGTAGGATTAGATAAGACTCAAAAATAAACTCCACACACACCATGTGCCATTCAGTTGTCGTGGACTTTATATGTAGGATTTTCTAATCAGTCCAGTACCTAACCTACGACATACTTAAACTGCTAAAATAAATATAATAAATGCGATATTGTACTTTACGTATTACTGTTACTATTTGTAGGTTTATTCTTTCTATTCATAACGTGGAAATTTTATCAATTTCCTAAGAATACCAAGAGTTAGTTATAAATTCTCGATTGGGTGATAAAATTCAGTGATAAAACCAAGTATGCAACAATAACAACATGTTCGTTTTGACTAGTTGTAGTGTAGTAGTTAACTATAGGTACTGTAGTAGTTAATTGTAGAATAGTACTGATATCCAATTCTCCCACGTTGGATATCTAGGGCATACTATTGCCAAGCTTTTATTGTATTATTATTGACTTCACTTCACAGTTTTATAGATAAGAATTAACTTAGAATAATTTGATAGCTACTGAATTATAATTTTTAATAACGTATAACAACATTGGTACGTGGTCATAAAATTGGCATGAAATTACTGTAATGCATTTATTCCTACTAATAGATACAGACCGTAAAAAGGTAGATAGTAATAATTATAATTACACTGGAGCGGCTAATAATGGTCCGTTTGTACTGTCATTTATGGTCGAGAAACGTTTCTTGCGAGTCTTTGGAATAAAACAGTATATTATGTGGTAATAAAGTACATTGTCTGAAATTATATTGGAAAAAATATACTTCACAATTTCACATCACGGAGATTGCACTGCACATAGTATAGTAAGGCAGTTTGGGATTGCGTATCATTAGTTAATTTGAGTGTTAGTAAGTATACATGCGACTGTGTACATTTTAAAATAACTATTTTTCAAAGACTAACAATTAACTATTCACAAATTATGACTTAATTACAGCTGCGAGCGAAAGTAAGCTAAAAAAATATTATTTATAAATAGTAAATACAAACTTTAAAGATGTTTTTTTTATTGAGATAATATAACTTAAGAAACAGGAAGCTTATGAATCAATAACAGGGATATAAAAACCGGCCCCCATCTTTCAGTTCATTGCTTCCGACGCAAGACCGATCCGAAGCGACTAATTGTGCCAAATCCGATTCAAGTAGTTTGTCGATGCATAAACTATTTTACGCATCGGTTAGTTACAAAACAACTTAGAGCGTAATTCGCTACTGAACATTGTAATAACGGACGTAAAGATTTGACATAGGGAACGAATGGAATGCTTTGTTTAAAACTATTAGACGTCTTTGTTGTCCTTCATGATGATAAGTGATGACCTAAAGTATTAAAGGCGTTAAAGGTGTTAAAGGTTTCACCTTATGATCTATGAAGCTACATTTAAGACATTGTTTTAAAGCTTTTATCAGCAAGTAGTTACAACATCCCACCGCAGTGTCTTCATAGTGCCTATTACTATCTCATAAATTAAATCATGTATGGAATGCTCTTTGCTAATATTGAGGTTCTGTTCAACCATTGTTTTTTATTCAAATTAAAACAGCATATGGATGTCCTCATTTCTCTTGAGCCTCATTATAAATGGCGTCAGGTATGCATTCTCTATTGTGTAGGATGTTTTTTCGGAAATACAAATAAATTTATATTTCAATAGCTACCTGGGTCTCGAGTGTGGATTGTCGGGATTTGGGTTTTAAAAAAAAATTTATGCTTACCGCAAACATTGTTTTTGTGCGGTTACAAGCTTAAACTTTTGAGAATCATCGATCAGGGGTACGTAACTCAAGGTAAAATTACTAAAAGATTATTTAAATTGAGTATTGCTTTGATTATAAATTGCTAAAAACTGCTTGGGTTTTTCTAACATAAAATTTCCAGTCAAAGCCCGGAGTTTATAGTTGTGCCCGGTGTATGACATGGGACCTATAACATAACTGGTGGAAAGTGGGTATTTTACACAGAGGTGTGTACCTACCTACCACTCGGAGAAATATTACATACATAAAGAAATATAAGCGGAGTGTATTGTTATGTTATATACAAAAGCAAGAATTTAATTTAGACAAAAAATGTTCTCTTCATCTGGGTGCTCGCGGCGGGGAATCACAAAAATAATAAAATTTTGTTGCAAATCCCCGCTGGTATGTCTGCTACAATGCCATATCGGCATTTGCGGTTACATTGCTCGCTCCACCCCGCTTAATTGGCCAAGTGAATTGGGATTTCAGCAATGTATACCATGGATTTGAGGAGCGGCAGATATAAATCTTGTAAGGGCGGGTAAGGGAGAACAGACGTCATATGGCGATCGTTACGAATTTCTCTTTGTTCTTGGATCGTTGAAAAATTAAGTTGGTTTTGCATCATTTGTTTTTTACAATCTCGATAATATTTTAGTTAATGATCGGAAGATAGCGATCTTAAGCCCATGTACACTCTGCGGTGTTACTAATATGCCGATAAATTGTCTGTTAGGTATATTAATTGCTAATTAATAATATTCAAAATCATGTCGATGGTAGGAACTGTATACCTTACGTTTTATGACTCATCAAAAAAGCACAGTACATTTGAACCTTGTCTGATAAAAATATTATACTATATTTCGTCACGTGTATTAACCTAATCTAACGAGGCATATACTTACTAAGCTTACTAAATTACCTACCTATTTTTTATCCAGTTTAAACGAGAAGTACTTAAAGGTCATACTTACTTACACTTATACATATCCATACTAATATTTAAAATTATAAATGCGAAAGTAGTCTGTCTGTCTGTCACGCTTTCACGCCAAAACTACTGAACCTATTTAAATGAAATTTGGTACACATATACACATACACACAGGTACACTGAGAAAGGACATAGGCTACTTTTTAATTGGAAAAAAGTTTTGTAAAGAGTTGAAAAGGGGGATGAATGGTTTTATGAAAGTATTGTCATTTTCAGAACTAGAAGCATAAAATTAATATTTTAGGAATTATTTAAAAAGAAATAATTACAAAATAAATATGTCATCCAGAAACAGGCCTTGTGGCATTGTACCCAGAACGCTGGCAGCGTTGCCCCGCTGTATAGCGAGGCTAATTTTTTGGGCGAAAAAGCTGCCAGCCCTCCGGTCACCTGAGACGGAAATGAGTCTGGTGGACAAGACTTCCATGAATGTCTTCATATCAGCCGACCAAGGACCTAATGTTTCTACTGCAAGCGCCGCAAATTCATAGTTATCTAAAAGATTACTATATTTGCGACGCTTGAGGAACTGAGCTTGGTCGGCTGCAGCCCCACCCTTTTTAGATGTTTCATGTATGTAGGATGGGGCCAAATAATTAATAAATAATTCTTTGTTTTAGTTTAAGGTTTTATTAAATTACTCAGATGTTTAGATTATACGTAACAAATAAACCGTTAAAATTTTTATATGAAAAAAAATAAAAATATTTTAGGCTGTTGATCAGATATAAATAAATATGACATTCAAAGTTTGTAAAAATGTTACCCTTAAGGGTGTAAAATAAACATAGGGGGTTACATAGGGGGATTGAAACATTTACGGATTCATTACAAATTTGTGGAGCTAAAGTTAACGCGTTAAGAAGAATCCATTATTATGTCTTATTCCACGCGAGCGAAGCTGCGGGCGTCTAGTATTATATAAATTATTAGTACCTTCGACCACCTTGAGTATCGAACTCTAAGCGCACGAGTCTACAACGTTGGGGTCAGTCATGCGGAAGCTTGAATTAAAATGGCAAAAATCGCTAGCAGACCTAGCAGTTGTTAATAAAATCTTCATAGCTTGAATTAGTATACATGTCTTTAAATCTGCTATGCCTTGCGTCTCTTTGTTGTTCCTTTTCTGCACGGTTCTCATTTGTCACGAGTTCGTTCATTGTAAGTTTAAGAGGACTTCAGTCGACCGTCACTTTTGAAGAATAGGTTTTTACCAAAAATATTGCTGTCGCGCTGAGCCCAACCTTACCCCTTAGCGTGCGATAGAGAGAAGTGCAGTCTCGAACTGATTTTACCACAGAACAGATAAAGGAGGATAGAATGGAAATGTGGGCGTGACAGGCGCGCCAACAAGTATGATTAAACAATCATACTTCAACTGAAATCACGCGTGCATACTTTTAGTCGCTTTCGGACTGCGGTGGTGCGAAGAGCTGCACGAAAAATATACATTGCCGGTAAAGTACGCAAGTAATCCACGTGAACACATAGTTCGTGCGCAATGTATTCTGTCCTACAGAATGCGATGACGTCACGATGTTCTGTCGAGTTCGTTCGCAGCGAGATAGTGTTGTGAAAGTATAAGATAAATTTTTCGATAAGTCTTGATCTTGAGTACGTAATTAAAGTAGTTTCAGGTGTAAATACTTAATTTCAAGGAGTAGGTGTAGTACTAAATAAGTAATTTAGTACTAATTTATATTATGTATTTATTTTGGGTTTCCAAAGGATCCTAATAACCAGCATTGGATAAATGTAACGGGTAGAAAATTTGGATCCCTAAAAAACAATGTACCACTTTGGAACAACTGTACTCGATTTTGCGCAACTTTGTCGGAACTCAATTATTTAGCAACATTAGTTATCATCAGAATGTATTATATTCTACTGAGAAGCATATTACAGACTTTACCAAAGCTATTAAAGAAAAATAATTTAAATATAAGATTGCATTAATTTATTGTAAAAAATTCGAATACAAAAGAGTCCCCATCTTTGCTCTGCACAAGTACATTCGTCACGCAACTGTATATATTAAAACTGTACCTGTGTATTTATTTAAGTACGTACACTCACTCTGAAACTTTTTAATAAAATAAATAATTATAATGTAATTTTTCATGTGAAGATAATAAAAAAAATGCATGTTAATAAGATGTATGGAACAGGCGCAACACCTAAAGGAAGCAAAACTCGAGTTGCATATGTTTTCAGTGTTACTTTTAAAAGAGTCATTTATGCGGATGTAGCATTATAGGTACCTACATAACTCTAAACAAATTTCAAAATATATTTATCGATAAATATGTTTACATCTCTAGTTGGGTTACCAGTAAATAACATATAAAATTGCACGATCAATTTTCTCAAATATGCAGTAAATTTTGTTTCTTAACTTTTATTTATTAATTTCACCGCCGTTAGGCATCTTTTGGCTCAATAAAGGTTAAATAAATAAATAAATAATACAGTAAAATAAAATATACTCTATTTTACTAATCTTGTAGTGGTTCAGTACCTACCAGTTACCTTACCTCCGAATACCTCCGAATACCTCAAGAATACCTCACACGGATACCTCATACCTTCGAACCAGTTACCAGTTACCTACGTTGTTAATATGAAACATATACGCGGTCGTCAAAATAGTGTTTTAAATAGTGTAGTATGTATGAAAGAAAATGTAAATATAAATAGGTGATTTTACAAATAAATTATTCATTCGACAATCGGACAGATCACGAGTTTCATTATGAATCCTATGAAGAACCTCTAAAATCTTATTATTGCACGAAATTTGTGCAAAACACTTACTGGCAACATTAAGTGTCGACAAGGTCAAAACTTGCACAATTCTACAGCTTGACGCGAGCAAAAAGTATCCTTATTGATTTGATGCTAAGGTTAGTTTTTAAAAGTTGCGATTCTCGTGCAATTTGACCAATGGCTGATGAATATTTTATGTAAAGGTAATAATAACGTGTATCTAAGTGTGGGTAACTGGCGACAGTGGTTTTGTTTCAAAACTGACTCGATGGCCTTTCTAACCTCCTTTATCTGTTCTGTGGATTTTACCTACGTAAAATTAAGAAAATCGTCCTTTCGTAATCCCCTGTTTCCTCCTCGAAATCTACACCGATTTCAATATTTCTTTCAGTTAAAATGTAGAACAGGGTCTAAGCTATGCCCGTACGTTTTGCTTTTTTGGGATATATTAGTCATTACTAGTTTGCTTGATGTTTGAAAATGTATGTAAAAAAAGTCGATTTTTTTGATTTTAAAAAAAACAAAACGTACAGTCATGGCAGAGGTACGTATAAATCGTATGGTATTTTTTTTTCTTCTGTTACTTCTTTATCCTACGAGGAAACAGGGGACTACGTTTGTATGGAAAAAGTGTCGACTTGTTCGCTTGTGATATCCTCTTAACTACAATTCATTATCAAAAACTGTTGCTTTCATGTTATAAATGTAAGTAAAAGTTTAAAGTAATCTAAATAACAGTTTTTGTGTAAAATAAATTGTAATTTGGGTTATTAAGGACAGGACATAAAAAAACCAATTCAATTCTTCAAAAACCAATTTATAATTAAATTTAACTAAGTAATGTATGAATTACATTATTCCTTATTCATGAATGTGGAACCAAAATTAGTAATGCTTTAATCGGGTCTTGTATGCGAACTTAATTAAAATTTGATTCCATGAATCTACGCCAGATTACTCCGTTTCAACAATAACTTACTTGAAGCGGACATAATTTCGCGTGCAATGTTGGAGGGATCTGTTATTACCTAGATACCTTTGATGACTATCCAAAATGTTAAATTTGAAATTCGTAGCGAGACTGCTTTAAAAAGTCGCGATTAATGAGACAATCGATTGAACCGTTTAAAAATGCGTTAGTATCGGAAGAATATCTATAACATTCAATGTAAATGGGCATATGATACAAAAGAAATTTTACACAGGCATGAAAATAACGAATGAAATTGCTGGGAGTCGGAATGAGAAAATATCTTACGAATAATTGCAGTGGTAGGTAGAAGTTAATGGAATAATTATAATTATAAGAGTTTCTAAAGGAGCCGGCGGCCACCCGCTGTCCGCGCGAGTTTCGGCGATTGTTGCGTCCGAAAAAGCAATTAAAAAGGCATCACGTGACCGCGCCACAGACGGAGGGAAGCTTTTCGATAATTTCGCTTTTGATGAGATTCCCTTTGTAACGTCTTAATTGACAGTGATTCGTAAGACGCCGCTCTCCGGCCGGTAGAAATATTTGGTCGCTACTACAAAAACTGGATTATTTGTATGGTATTCATTCTTTGAAGAAAATGTGTGTCTACCAGTTGCTGCTAACAAAAGCTAAGATATTTCACGACATCAGCGATTTATTTACGAATACCTAGCTTCCTCACAAGAAATACTCACTGTGGCGGTGGCGGTGTTCAAGCTTCTCAACTACGGGAAGAGATGTCTTAGAGTGGATTGAAGCCAAAAATACTTGACTCAACTCAACTCTTTGCTGCTTTCGTATTTCAGATGTGTGGGACGGTGGTGGAATACTGTTAGCCTTATTCACAGCTTGGTCACTCATCGTTTTTATAAAGTGTAGGTATGTGGGTAATCTGTTGAAGAACAAGAATAAACGACATAGCCGTTTGAAGGCTATGACTGATATGATAGGAATGGCAATGAGGGTTTGTTTATTTCCGTCCCATAAAAATCTTTATTTTTCACAAATGTGTATTTCAACACGGAGCAAAAAGTGCAGGAGGTATGTTAATAGAATCGTTGCTATAGTTTTATAGTTATAGCTTGGAAATTGAAAGTGATAAGCCGCCCTGAAATCTTTGAGCAATTGGATAGGTTTGCTTGCAAGATACATCGTATTGGATCTTCTTGTAATTGATGCACAAGATCTTACGTTTATACCCTAGTATTCTATTACTAGTATAATAATAATATAATTGTGACTTGGAGTTGTAAGCTGTCCAAATGCAATTAATTAAACGGAAACCAAATTTTTTCATCTGAATTGTTAATACGCATGTCTTCAGTGTTCTATCTCTGTCTAAAGGTCTAAAATAATCTAACTAGAGACTTTGAATGATTCAAAGGGTTGAAAGTTTCTTTGGACGATCAGTCATTATTAAATTTAGTAAAATTTGTATAATATCGGTTGCACGAATATTTGGAACCAAATTATTTTATTCTTATAGTTGGTTGCTGGCTCATAAACTACTGCGTATATTGCAAGTGAAATTGAGCTGTCAGCCATGTGTATTAACTAATGGCTTGCTATGAATATTAATTATAGGTGCTGTATCAGTAGGTATGTTTGCTTAGCTTTTGTTCAGTGGCATTGCTTGTCGGTCGGTTTACTTTTGAGATAATACTATCTATTCAGATTTATTTGCCTTGAAAAATGTTGAAGAGATTTGAACCCACGACCTTCCACGGTACTGGGAATTAATATTTTCATTGTAAAATTAATCTGATTTTGATTTATTACACATGTATATAATTTCATTCAATTCATTTCAAACAATAATATCCAACGCTTTTGTTAGTTCTTTAGTAATTTAAATCGATAAATAGTTTTCGCCCATAAATAACACTAAACATGTTATTTGAAATCGCATTCACGGACATAGGCAGTCGGTTATTTATGTAAAGATGATTAAGAAAATGGATTCGATTGGAAGCTTGGTAGTCGTAAATGATTCATAGCTTGATTTGTTACTGAGTAACTTATCTTGTGAGAAAAATACGCATTAGTTGCTCCAATGGGCAAAGATTTAATCAGTTAAAGGCAGTTTTGTTCAAAACATTATGGTATACATATATGTAGATCTATTATTTGCTGACAAAAATACATTTACCTGATTCTTGCACTGTGTCAATTTTTGTTATGTAAAGAGAAAAAGATTAAAGTTTTATCTTTTTCTGTTTAAGTACTTGTAAAACAAAAACTGACATCCCTAGAACGTTCCAAGAAAGCAGATGAGTTGCTTCATACTCTCCCCCGTTTTATGAAAAAGTCTCTTAAGTAAATTCATTAAGATGATAGTGCAGCAAACTTTTGTATTAATGGTTGCAAGTCCGGACGTCATTTAAAAAGATTGTCTGATGAATAAAGAAATAAACTGCTGAGAGCTTTTAACAGCTTTTATTGAGACAAGCAGATGAAGTTGGGAATAAAAGAAGAACCGCTGTATAGGTACCTACTTTGTTTCTATCGAAATATGTTAAACGCGAAGCGAGTAACCACCACTGCCAACACAATCCTATCCTTGTCCCACTGTTGGGCTCGGGTCTCCTCTTGGAGTTGGAGGGGTTAGGCCACACCAAGTGTAGATTAGTTGGAGAACTTTATGGAGAATTCTCAGTCATGTAGGTTTCCTCATGATGCAAGTTCGATAGCTACAGGGCTGTCACCGCATTGAAGAGTAAACCGGAGTAAACGTTTTTTAAGGACTGTGGAGTAAACCAGAGTAAACGTTTTATAAGGTCTGTGGAGTAAACCGATAGTGAATTTCTGTGATATGAGATTCAACAGGAGCAGCTATTATTATCAGCTTCAGCAGTTTATTTGCTGCTCTCTTATCATTGATTGTTCATAGCATACACCGATTTAAAAATATTATAAATAGGTTAACAATTAAAAAAGTTTTATTTGTATATTTTCTTATAGTATTTTCTTTTTTATTATGATAGGTAATCTTTATCATTGAAAAATCGTCCAAAGGTTTTCCCTGCATAAAAATAGTTTTATTTTTTTAAACTGTAATTTTATTTCTAGAATTTACAAATTTACATAAATAGACACAATATATTAATCGTAACATTTGAAATATATTTTTATTCAATTTTATTATAATTCTTAAGAGTTTTCAGTGTTTATTCATACAATAGCAACTCATCCTAAACATCGCGGTGTGAAGAACTAATTAAGAAATACCAGTTGCGACATGCGTTTACACGGTCACAATTAAAACTTAGCTGGTTAGTAGCGAGCAACTTCACCCGTTTTTATCAGAAGGAGCACATACTTACTTCAAAAAGTTAAGGAGTGAAAATTTTAGCCGACTTGAGCTAAGTAGGCGACGTTAACGATAGTGTGGTGTAACTTTTAGTAAATACAGTCTGTAGTCGAGGCACGAGCGTAAGTAGATTTACATGTTCCCAGCACGTGACCTTATTTTGAATTTTACTTCGCTCTCAGATTGCCTTGGGAGGAGGCTTAGCCACTGCGCACAAGAAATGTACACCGCACGAAATGTGACGGAGATTAAAAGTCAACTGTAGCATATCTTTTAATGCATGTAAGGCTTGATATTTGGGATGGAAACGAAAAATTTATTTTCTATGTATAGCATGTTTCATCGTAACAACGAATCGTAGTGATATAGTGCCGCTGCTTATCAGAGGTCTTAGTAAGAAATTATATTGGCTATACTGTGGTGGCCCACGTATTTAAACCATAAATAAAGTTGAGAATTTAAATTACATCTTGTGTAATATCAAGTTTTTTTTTATATACTTGTATAGGCATGACATTCATATCCTTTAAACTTTTAAGCAACAAGATGTCTCATGTAATAGAGAAATTATATGACACATCTTAAAGGATGACCAAAATCACAAAAGGACAGATCACAGAAGAACACTCATTTCCCTGTGCTAAAATGACAATCTGTATCTGATAACATACTTGCGATCTAGTTTGTCCAGGGTGGTCCTTTTCCATAATTATTTGTTTCAGTTGAACAATTCACCCGTTACTAGATTCCCTAAGTTAAGATTAGACGGAGAGATAGGGCTAGCGTGTGTCGATGGGGATCTATCGATAGCGCTCAGTTGGACTCGATAAGATAATTTAATTGACTCAATGTAAAACAGATTATACTCAATTTATCACGAATGATTGATTTTTATTACTTTCTCGTGTAGATATCAGGAGTTTGCTGATTCGTCTCTGTATTCATCAATAATCCTTATTTAATACATTATCAGCAGCAGAAGTTACTTATTGGAGATGTTTTAACTTAATGATTTCTTAAAGTGAGTATCTGAACCTAAAAATTTGTGTGAAAAATAGGAAGCTAAGTATAGAAGGAAATTCATCCTTCTCAGCTGCTTCGCTACAAAAATATATGATATGTCAACGGATACCAACCAAGTACAAGAGCCGTTCCACGCATCATACCTTTAAGAATGTGCTTTTCGGAAGTCTTACTAAAAATGCAAAATTTGCAAGTCGTTGTGAGAACGTTATGATTATCTCCGACATTCAGGTTTCTTTACTATGTGTTCTTTCACTCTTCCAACAAGAGTTATTTAATTTCTTAAATCGCACATAACATATAGGTCATTGGTGAGTGCCGTTTGAATTTGAAACTAGCCCCTCTAGAGTGAGAGGCGTGTTCGATAGTCACTGGGCTGTCACCGCTTTTGATCAAAAGGCGTCGATGAGAGCCAAATTAAATGAGGCGCGAAGGACATACAACCGAAGCAAATAGTGATTGGATGTTTCTGCCAACGCGTGTTAGAATTATCTAGAATTATCCGTGATATTATGACTGTAGAAAACTATTATTGTTAGAAGTATTACGATATTTTTATAGCGTATCTAATACTCGAGGTACGTGCGATGATTATTAGCGGAGCGGGCTATAAAATAAAATGTTAGTGTTTCATAAGTCTCTAATTGACGTACCTAAGTGTTGTTTCGCTCTATCTTCGAATAATCAATGTACATTTTTTGAAGCATTTCAAATTTTATGACATGAACATTAACTATAGTAGGAACAAATTATTTATAAACTTTTTGCATGACAAGTTATTTTTTATATCCCTTATTTTATCCCTTAAATTTAATTTAAAATTTATATTCGGTAATAGTAAATCAATGTTTAAATTGAACAAATAAAATGCTTACATAAATCAGTGTACAAATAATGAGATAGTTTAAAATAAAGTATGATGGCAAAGTTAGACAAGTCTGAAGAAACGTGGTACATGCAAGGTTTTTCTTTTAAACGTTAACTAAAACTACCTTTAGTGTAACTTAAAAACATCAACACGCGAAGGAGCACGAACGATTGTATAAGGTAGGTAAGACAGTAGATAGAGAACTAAACGGACATTAAGTAGCCACTAATCTGTCTTTCTTTGCTTAGGAGTGGTAGATAAACCAGTGACAGTGTCGCCGGCGCGCAAACATCTCTCTCTGTAAATAAGACTTAGCCGGACTGCCATTACTTCTTGTGTACTTAGGGGGACTTGGCAGACGACATTTTTTGTTTAATTTGTCCCCCATCTAGATACGAACAAAAGCATGCATCCTTTACGAGCCATTCCATATTTAATACCCTGGTACTTATTACCATCATAGTTGCAAAAGTGATTCAAGAATTAGTAGAAGGAAGAAAAATGTGATAAATAGATGGACTGGTTCGTAAAGGATGCATGGTTTTGTTAACTATATCTAACGTTTTATATAGGACTAACTTTAGACTTATGATCGTGACGACATTCAAATTTGTACGTGTCAAATTAACCACCCTGTGACTCTGACCTCTTCGTATATGGAACAACATATCTAAATTCAATTAACTCTGACATCTACTGAGCAGGAATTCAATGGGTTCGTCCGTTGAGAAAGGCCTCCAATAAAAGATCCGTATACGATCGCAAACATTTGACATTGAATCGACTGTGTCGATTTTGACAGTGTATCAATTTGAAAGGCACCAGGTGATCCACGCGACTGTCGTTTGTTAAATCCAATCCTTAACAGAATGATCTTCTTCGTTCCCAACATAAGGTCGAAAATAGAATGGATCTACATTGAAATCGAATCACAAAGACGCAAGTAGCATTTGTCGGAGCAAACGTAACAAATATCGATCGTCGGGGAGATAGCCGAAGCATGTTGTTGAATCGATACAGACATGGCGCTTTGATTACTCGATTCAATCGAACTCATATAAGCACTCGGTTCTCGGACGCCGCAAACCGTGTTTCGGACTGAGGTAATGTCCGATACCTATCTTTGTTGATGTCGAATCAGCCGATCACTCGTGTGTAACGTATTACGTATTCATGTTGGGCAATTGATATAACTTGTCCGTGATGTGCTGGGACTAGTGTTCTGGGGTACTGCCTATAGATTCTCATAACTACGTTTTGCAACATTAAAGTTGATTGTCGAACATATTTTTACATGTAAACGTTGTAAGGCGGAGCACGCAAAGAACAAAGAAATTTACAACGTACAAGTACCAGTATATACAAGTAGGTATGTAAGGAAGAATCTGTTTGCAGATCCTTCTTAAATATTAAGTTTGTTATAACCAATATCTCGACCATGCATTTTGTTCAATAGACATCACGTAATTAATTCGGAGATTTTAGTTTACCTTGACAGAGATTTTAATTTTCCTGGTCGTGATTTGTATAATGTCGAGACGCTAATAGAAATGCTTCACTTGTTTAAATGAAGATATTCCTAAAATACACAAGTTTATACAGATTCCAACCAGAATCCATTACAACTACATACATACTTACATGGACAATTATATCTTTCAAATTCATATAAGAGACCAGAGTGTCGTTAGGTTAAAGTTGGGTTATATGTCGGAAAAAAATCTGTGAAAAAATATGGAAAGCATAAAATATGTTGTGTCGACCCCATTAAAATAAACCATAGGCAGGATGATGATATGATGATTATCACTATTCACAAGCATGATTCTTTAGAGCAGATTTATAAAGAATGGACTTTAATACACAAGTGTTTTCTTCCGGTCAATCTAAGTAAAAATGTCCATTCACTGTCGTCCAACAAGAAAGATATTGATCTTGGTGTAATTGATCTTTGTGATGGAATCAAATGAATAATTTCAACACACAAATATGACTAATAAAAGCTGCGTGTTGTATGGTAATAAAGCGAGATTCGGATGTTGAATAAAGATGTTTTCCTGCCGATGAGATCAGCAGACATTTCGTGGGTGTTTTAATAATTTATAAGAAATATTAACTAATATTAATTTGTCTTAATTTAACTATACAATACCGAAGAATATTGTTTTCTAACTTCATGACTGGCTAAGAAATATTACGACACGTTTGGTTTCTTCATCTAGCTAACAAGGTATTACCAGAATTCCACCAGATTTGAAGACGATTACACAGGAATGTATTCTTCGGGCTTATGTAAATTGTAAAACATGAGTTCTTCTTATTTATTTGTAGTTAAGCGTGATCAATTAATAAAGATTATCCATATATTCTCATCCACGAATAGCATATCATTTTGTTATAAGCCTCGTTATTTCTCTTTATGTCACCATACTATTTAAGGCCGTTGGATACAAAAATATATCTCGCATCAACGATCAAAATGTAAATACGAACACAATGCTATACCGCAAGCCATGCACCATTTAGACAAATCATTAGTGATCGATTCTGTCTACACTCCTATTGGGTAAATGACCTCTAACATGGTCTTGTTATAATGCATTCACGTCACCCAATGCGTATTGTTGATATTTAACGTAATATTGCATAATCCGATCACGCGTTGCCCAAAATCGAACCTGAAAGAGTTTAATAGATTGAACAATGTGACCGGCTGACACCATATACGTAACCTTTTGATTCCGATGTAGTACAACCATTGAACGTTATACATGGATGCTAGTGTTAAAAAGGTAGGAGGATTGTAAGCGTGTAACAAGTAATGTAAAATAAAATCTAGAGATTGTCATAAATGGTTTGCATTTCAAAATGGTTGTAGAGGGGATGCTATGGCTGATTATTTGGACATTTTGACAGGTGACCACGCTTGTTACCACTGTAGTCGTGAAAGGCATCGGTTATCTTAATGCAAGGCTAATTGAATACAAAAGCATCGATAACTACGGAATGCACTTTACATGTTTGGTTGTGTGGAGTAACACACTTTGATTTAAATTTGAACTGCACTGCGGATTTTGATATTACAATATGCTAGTTTGATTGGACTGTGCGGTTCAGTGTTAATATAAATGTACTCGTACTTGATTTATGTTTATCAAAGTAAAAATTTGGATATATGTTTTAAAAAATACTATAAGAAGAAAATTATAATGTCCATGTGAATACATACCTAATCTTGGTACATTATATTTGTATTTTTTTATGGATACAAGATAGCTAACGATCTTGCAGCACCACCCATCCATTGTCACACATGTTCCAGATACTCAACGAGACTCGTACGAGCCTACTGTCACAGATGTGTTACTTTCTTTTGCTACCAGCAATCCATCCACTTGCCACCCGAAGCCGTAAACTCTATCGATAATGTTAATTAAATGGTGATGATTGATATAAATAATTATACCGTTAAAAAATATTTTTTTTAAAAAAGCTTTTTAAAACTCGTGATCAAAGTTCATTACAAGACTTTACCACAAGTGCAAACACGACTATGATACGATATTCCATCATGAAGTTCCAGTTAATATCTTCCGGCTCCATCATCAGATCAGTTTGACAGTACCATATTATTGCATTGTCATCGGAACCTAATATGTGTGCCAAATGTCAGCTCGATAGCTTCAGTGGAAGTGGGTGAAATATTGATTGCAAGATTCCAGGACATACATACATGAATGAATACATACGAGTGAAGTTAAATAAAAGCTTTTAAAAATATACATAATTAATATACGACATAATCGGAATATAGACATAATAAAAAGGAATTGGTTTGAAATTATGAACAATGGTAACAATCCTAGCTTGATTACCCTGTTACTGCTGCTAAAAAGTAATCGTTAACCACTTGTATTATTTGCGTTTTAATTGACGTCGATGAAAAGTACCTTATTGATAGCAAGTCGCATTGTCCTCATTTAGGGACCTTTGCCCACGCCTTGTCTATGCCCACACAAACTATCAATATTGTTTAAACAATTCCTTATCAAATATAATTAGAATTCATGTGTCTGTAGTAGGTATTTGTAAAAAAAAATATTTAAAAAACTACTGTCATCGTCAAAAATGAAATAAATCTTTGTTCAAAATGTTGTGTTTATTTGAAATTTGAAGATTCTGAGAATCAATTTTAAAATACATTATTCAAATTCAATGGTATTAAATGCTACGTAGGATGTACTTACATATACCTAAGGATAATCCAGATAGGTGAGAGTTTGACTTATTTAGTAATCTGTTGTTTAATTAACAAAGAAGAAAAGGAACAAATTACCAATAATAATATTTAAATTAAATTTCTGTAAAAGTATTCTTGGAAATTAATATTATTAGCTGACATCGCCGCGGGTTTTACTTGTGAATTACTCGAAGCTTTTGTATGAAGTGAGTAGGCTGATGGTTAATTAAAGATTGATGTTGAATTTGAAGCCGCTATTTTGTAGAGGTGTTTCTCAGAAGCAAGCGGGGTGGCAGGTATTATGCTGGGCAGTGAACAAACAACTGATATTCAACGATATTTATGAGTACTTACAAGGACGATATTTTACTTCGACGACTTCGCTGTTCGTCAGTCCGTCCGTCCGTCTGTCCAATCAGTCACCAGGCCGTATCTCATGAACCGTGATACTTTCACAGATGATGTATATCTGTTTCCGCTATAACAACAAATACTAAAAAATATAAAAAATAAACATGTAAGGGCACCACACAACAGACATGACTTTTTTGCCGTTTGTATAATGGTAGGTACGGAAACCGTTGCGCGAGTCCGACTTGCACTTGACCAGTTTTTAAATATACAACTAAAGCCATCTAAGTTATTTAGGTAACTATGACGTTTTCGATGTAGAATATCTAAATGTTAGAAAGACATTTAGATTTTCTAAATCGAATTAAACATTCTTTTCTTCTTACGAATTTCGATCACACGGCGACTACGAACATTTGATAGATAAAAGACAATGACTGGCCGGTGGGTAAGTTAAAAAAAAAACAACATGCAATTGGTATACATGTATGTTTCTATATTGTCAAACGAACTTCAACAAACTCGCTGTCTCCTAGCTCCTACATCTCATCATTCACCCGACTCCTTACATCTTGTGAATCCTGTCCCACTGACAAAGCGCTCGTCAACGGCTCAGGGCTATGCGCGCGACTCCTGTTTCTTCCTGTTAATGACGTCATTAAATATAAACCAACGCCCATACAGGCTTCTTTATGTGACGCGATACAGTTTAGAAGCGCCTTCAGTGAACCGCCGCGATGCTCTTCAAAAGGTTTAGCGAGATTGTACGCTTTTGTTCTAGGTCCTTAAAAGGGTTTGGTGGTACATGCATTTGTATTCCGTTTATTAGGGCCTGTATGTCACTATGGTCAGTATGGTGTAGGTACCTATGCTATCGAAAGAAATGCGGAGTTGATCTTAACAAATTACTTTAGTGCATTTTCTCTTACTCATAGCTTTGCTTTAAGATATAAAAAATCTATGTGTGTAAATGGTAGTCTTTAAAGACCTTTTACAGATTGTATGTGATACCAAGGTGAAACCAACTTAAGTAGGTTCGTTTCCTTGGGAAATACCACTCTAAAGGAACCAACTTTTATTTACTTGGGTTGTTTCAAATTATAACAGATGTATATATTATAACACAAATAACAAAACGCTATAAGTTCACCGACGCTTCGTTCCACGATGGATTGGATATCCCAAGGCTGTCTCATACGCGCCGCCCATACCTACATTCCAAAGCTTTTAGCTCACTTAGCACGGCCCTACAATGAATGTATCGATGCCGACACTCGGCCGCCATTCACGCGTGCTTGATAAGATAACGTCCCTAATGAGACAATGGCTTTTTTGGGTTCGGTGCACAACACTCTTATCACTTCCTCCATGATTCGTTAGTTCTACGGCTCTTAACGGCTTCAGTGAATCACTAAACGATAAGGCACGATAAGGTATTGGTCGAAACTAATTTTATGGCTAAATTATGCTTGTTTATAGGTGTTATCGAAATCTATGTTTATCTATGTTACACCAATAATATTGTCATTGTTGATAATAGCGTGTAGATTATAGATTTGAAGTAGTATCGCAATCAATCATTTCATGAAAAATTTATACACACGTGGTCTCTTGAGCTTAAGATTTCTTTAATCCCATCTAAGGCACACATAATAGCTACTGCAAATAACTTGCAAATGGGAGCTTAAATTTCGTACTATACCTAAAGTAAGTATTGTACAAATTGCTGCTGATTGGCTCCGATCCAACTGTCAATCATAGCTCTTGAATAGAAGCTAATGATTTTTACAAGGTCGAATTTTTTGTACATTCTTTTTTTTGTTTGACGGGCCCGTTGGCGCAATCGGTAGTGACCCTGCCTGTTACGCCAGGGGTCGTGGGTTCAAATAACACTCAAGACAAACATTCGTGTGACGAATATTTGTGTTTGTTCTGTGTCTGGATGTTAATATCTATTTAAGTATGTATTTAAAAATATATATGTATGTATATCAGTCTCTGACACCAATAGTACAGGCTCGCGGCTAATTTGGGGTCAGATGGCCGTGTGTGAGAATGTCCATGATATTTATTTTATTTTATTTATTTTTTATTCATCTTATTATACTCGTACTAGCGCGATACGATAGGTTTGTCGAGATGTGAAGAGTTGGGAAATATCGAATTTCCTATAAAATCAATATAATTCAATCGAGTAGGTACATTGCTTCTCCCAACTGACCCGATGTAAGAACATGACTTTATTCATAAACAACTTTCAATTATTCCAGTAAGCCATCATTTCCCCGGCGTTAGAACCTTTGAATGAATAATTTATTGTTGTTTTGAAAACGAAAGTGAGTTGAGATTGGCAAGGCCGATCACGTACGTTCTGAGCGTGAAGATACCACTTATTATGAACAAGTAATTTTACGTAAGTAGCAAGTCTGAAGAACCTCTTATGTTGTATGACTCCACCTTTATTTACCTTGCAAACTAACTTGTAATCAAGTAGCTTTTTTACAATGTCATATGTTTGATTAACGATATGATAGCGCGGACCAGTGATTGATATTGAATGGACACTAACCATCCGAGCATTGTGTGAGAACGTGCTCCGCCAATTATCCAATTTTCGTCATCGTATATTTATGCGTGGGGCCGCACAATATTTCGCCCAGGTCCGTCGGTCGCAGGCCGCTTATGGTACTGCAAACATATCGCCAATTTGCCGGCAATTTCCCGTGCGGGTCGAATCGTCAATCTTAGCTCGCGTTACTCGCTCGAGTATTTTAGATAATGGCGTTCGTCTAAAACACTTGAGCAGGTCGCGTCAGTGGAAATTATGATTAATATCTGGCCAGTTAACGGTGTGCGCGTAGATTAGGCGCACGACTTGCTGTAACAGTCCGAACAGTCGTACACCGTTGTGCCGGCAAGCGGCGGGCGCGGATGTCCGTTACTATCTCTGAACGCGTCGCTTGCTCGCTCGGCGACCGCTCTCACCGCTCTGCTACTGATGCGAGCCTGGTACTCGTTGGTCAGTATTCATAATATTTCAATGATCTCTTGTACCACTGTCCCGCTGACAACCGCTTATGGCTCCCTAGATAAGATCGCTTGTGCGCCATTAGCCAAAGTGATTGACGTTGTTGGTTTGTTGTCAGTAATTTTGTTTGAAATTTAGTTCGCCGGACCGTTTTTGTTCCATTATGTACACACAACAATGTTGACACGAGCACTCAATTATTGTGTGGTTATCGAGTTGGTCTATAATACTTGACCATTGATTGCCGATCTGCTCATACATTTTTTGAGAGCATTAACTTTTATACTAAAATATAACACTTTTATAATATGTACGTACGTGTGTTTGTTTTATTCTTTGCATAGGAATATCTGTCCTTTATACATCTAAAAACGATAAAAAAAGGAATTTAGATTTTAGTCACCACCGGTTTTATCATGTGTAGCTTCTTGGTCTCTAGTGTGTTTGTGGTGAACAATAATGATTAGGTATTTGTGTTGTATTAACCTTGTATTTATACTTGGTTAAGTTAGGTTAGACCTGGTTAGACTCAATTGTTACAAACGAGCACTAACTTTCAACATAAACAATTAATTTAGTTTTAGTGTTAACAAGAAATATCGCAATTCAATTCAAATCGTTTTCACGACTAATTATCTGAATAATGGACCGCTTAGTGTGTATCCGGTGAAGTCATAGCAGATTCTAACGAATCAAAACAATTACTGAGTGACACTTTAGCATGGTGCAACAGTGACCGTGGCAAACCGTGGCGATAATCGTTGTGAAACAACGGAGACAGTTTTCTATGCGGCTTCACGGTTGGCACTATTGGATGATTGCAGCTGCGGCTCGAGTGGCTGACGATCACAGAACACAGTATAAAAAGAGACAGGGTGTAGTTGTAACCAGTGAACGAAAATGACATAGAAGTAATTTTGCACCATAAAAATGCCTTAACGAAAACTGTATAATTCGTACTTAAATAGTAGTAGATACCTGTATTCGGGCTACGAGTCTATCGCTCGACCCACCAGTCGAGTGTTTAGTACAAATACTCAAAAATACAGAGTTATCCTATCGATACTATTATCGTATGATCCACAGTAGGAACTAATCAGGATTACCTTCCAATTTGGAACAGGTACCATTTTCAAACTACAATTTATGTAAGAGCGACATCTGTATTTTTTTTTCTATTACTATGAATGGACGCTTAACTCGTATATACTGAACTCCATTTCAGTTAGGATCATAAATAAATTCAATATTCACAATACTTTTGTGCCATACAAAATTCAATCCGTATAAAGACCAATTTAAAGATTTTCTCCTGGACATCTTTAGCTAAAGCCACCCACGCTTAGGTATATACCTAATGCTCATAAATGTACGAAGCAGGTGGCAGAGAGCTGGAAAATCTCATGAAAGGATTAAAAGATTGCTATTCTTTTTCTTTTCAAGGCTGTGAAACTGGTGTTACCTATATAACATTCAGATTAGTCTACCTCTAGCAATAATTTTGGATTGAATACCGGGATTCTTATTCAATTTATTATGTGGGCGTTGTTTTCGATTCCAGGCCGGGACAGTTTTTTGCAAATGGAAAGGAAACAACGAAAGAAAATTTACTTATTAGGTAAAGCATGTAGCGCCCATAGCCCAATGGCTCGCGTTAATTCAATGTGATCGAAAGAGTTAAGCAACGACGGGCGCGGCCGGTTTGTGGATGGGTTACCGCTAGTAGCAAAATTTTATGGACGCTACCGTGCTTAGGGTTGGTCACTTACCCCTCCACCAATCCGCATTGGAGCATTCACCTCTGCCTAGCCTTTCAGAGAAATACAAGTAAGCAGTTAAGTTACGTTATGTTACGATTTACGATGGAATAGCGAGTATTATTGCGAATTTGGTGATATAGACTATTATCAAGTTTAAAGAGTAAGCCACGACTTTGTTCTACTTACGGAGTTATTCCAACTCGGTTCAAGCCCTCAATTGCACTCATACCTCATCACCGTCGACTCCCATACGATCATTAAAGATGGCAGCTATATATCCCGTCATATAGGACCGGCTTGAGATATTATGCCTCTAATTAGTCATTCATAATAGATACCGGTGTTAGGTTCGACTGAACATTTGAGAACTGCTTCCCGGACCGTGTGGGCGTTATTGTTCTGCAGCAGTGTTAATGGGTCGTTAATAATCATAGTAGAATAGTTTTCTATACTAGTTTTGCGTGGATTTAGTTGATGTGATCAGGGAGCACGTGAGATCACCATTGATCACCACTGTCAACATAACATGGCTACATAAAACTTTCTATTAACAGAGGTATTAGTTAGTAGCCGCATGATATATTAATTACAACATAATAAGATATTTATTATTTCCTAAATTAAGTAAATTTGGGCTCAGGCATGATTACACTCGTTTCCCACTGAACCGGTTCGGAGCCCTTTATTCGAAATCGAATGAGTCGTGTAGTCCACTCGATAAATTATTTGATCTGTTCCACTATCCCGTTTCATCATACCAAGTGCGAAAGAGACACAGCTTGTTTATTAGAATGAATATTCAACCTAATTGGTTTTTGATGATATTGCAACAATAAAATGTAATAAAATGCTGGTGGTTATAAACCTAATAGAAATACTGGTAAAAGTGATAATACTGAAGAGAAAAATCACCAAAATATTCCTACATTGCGAGTACGTAAAGAATGAATTCCGAATGGCTAAGTTGAAAACTAGCAAAATTCAAACGAAGTATTTCCATGGTGAAGACAAAGCAGTTTTCATTCATATTCAGGAAGTTATTCGTTCGTTCGTCGCATATCTACTCATTTTAGATTCTTTCTATTATTGCATAATAGATATACCTTTAGTGGACCTAGATTCAAATCCCGGTCTTAAACACAGTTACTATTTACCAGCCTCCTATTTTCCTTGGTAATTAATTAGTAACTACCGAAAAGGAGGTAACTTTAATACTGCCATCTTTTTATCATAAACTTTTGCTTTTTTACCTATTTTTAAAATAATAGGAAAGCAAATAAAATTTGGCAATCCAAAACACTAAATTAGTAGAATTACAGAAAGACTGCGAAGACGGTAAAAAACTATGAGTTTTTTTTAACACCAAATTGTGGAGCGCTACACTCCCGGAAAGGAAAAGAGATGTATAGAACGTTAGGCTCAATGTTTATTTATTTATTTATTTATTTATTTATTTATTACAAAAACAAGTCTGCGAATTTACAGCGGCGAGCCAAGGCGTTCACAAACACTTAACACTAGTCATGCAACCTAAACATAAATGTTGGCTTATGTGCGCGGTATTTCGTGATCATTTAAGCCAATTTTTAACATGCTTTTTTAAATAACTAACTTAACGGACCTTGGTGTGAGTGTAGGGGAGTGTAGTACAGGAGATGGTGTAGTGTGGTAATTATTATTAGTGGTGATTTATTTAAGTGAAAAATATTTCTAGATGCAGGTGTTGGCTATGTTAGCATCTAATTGATATTGGGAGTGGATACGGCGAAACTTGTGCATTTTTTTATTGATGTAAGATATCAAAACACCCATCATGACACATACAAAATATTATTATAAGGCATGGCCCTTCTACCGTCTTCTCTCTTCCATGGCGGCGCTAGTAGCGAGGAGCTATCAAGCTTTTTTTCACGTACGAATGCTGTGTGGCATCGTTATAACGTTGTTTATTTTGTACCTGATGATAGGGACTCCAATTTACCACATGTTGCCCTCGTTCCTCATAAAAAATAATATACACATGATTTGACGTAATTTGTATCAAGTTATGACTATACCGTATGTTTAAACATAATTTTTCACGTCCCGTTATTAACCGGTAACCGTTTTTTGAACAAAAAAATTAACAAGATGGATTTAATGATGACTTAAAACAAGTTTCTCATTAGACGTAATAAGAGAATAATAACAAAAGGATTTTTTGTATTATAAGATAAGCAAATATTACTTAACATGCCTGAATTTTCCGGATAGGGTAGGCAGAGGTTACACCCACTTTTAAATCTCACTTTCTATTGCACTTAGGATAAATAGAAGGTGAATTTTACCTGGTAAATAAGAATAGAAAGCGAGAATGGAATTCGTACTTTGTACGACTCATATATCATGATCATCAATCGAACCCACGACCTCCAGCACAGCAGCCGCATTTACAACCATTAGACACACGAGGCAGTTATCAACTGAACAAGCAAATATTTAATATTAAAAATTATACTAACATCCTTTTTAAATTAATATGAGTACAATCGAAATTTATATTCGTCACCTATAAACTTTCCTCAGGGAGTGGTTGATTTTAAAAGGAGAATCCAATTTGTGGTAAATATTAAATAGACATAAATTTTTGTCAATAAACTGTAAATTGTTTGTAAATTCTACATTTTATGTTTATTCTACAACTAGAAATGAATTATTTAAATTGTAGAGATTGCGTTTAATTGAAAAGTTCGACGTTTCGGCGACGCCATAAAGAATATTAAGCCCAATAGAAGCGCTATGTTTGTTCATTTTAGTTATATGGAAACAGAAATTTAAAGATATCGTTGTGTTTAAGCCAAGTTCGAAAAAAATACGTATAGCAACGTATTCTTCTGCTTCTACTTTCTACTACTATACTACCTACTACATATCAAAATAAGTATGTTTGTAATATAGATGGATTCTTTGCAATATTGAGTTAATTTTAAATTATTATTATTAAATTATTATTATAATTTAAATTAAACACATAGGTACACTCGAAAAATAAGGTCGCCTATATTATCGACGTTATATTCCTAATCTTGGCTCTTTTTTACATGTAGGTTTTTGATGGGATATTTTTATATCGTGATCATTACCTCAACCCATTTGAACGATTGGAGACGAAACGACTGTGAATAGAAATTGCCTTAAACATAATAGTAAAGCGAATTGGATTTTGTAAAGAAGTAAACATAGGAATTTTCGTAGGTTTTACCATTTTTTGTAGCTTCTGTATACGTATTTTTATGGAGTAAGCTTCTGTTGAGTAACGTAAGTGTACACTATTCACAGAAGTTTCTTTTTTATTTTACTAGTAATTACTTATTGCATGGTTACGTGATACAATGAGTAATATGCAACATGATTTAAAAGCGTCCCTGCTATTTTTAATACTATTGATATCCTAAAATTCCTGAATGAAACTTGAAACAATCCAAAATGTTTATTAGATAATATTATTATTTAGATTATTTTGTGGATGGGTAACTCCGCTAGTGGCTTAATTTCGTTGGCTCTTCCGTGTTTTGGAGGCCACGTTTAGCCGTCGGTCGATTCGACACTGGGTTGGCCACTAACCCCTTTACCAATCTGCATTGGAGTAGTGTGTAGTATGCTCAAGACCTACCTTAGTCGTGGTTCTGTCACAGAGTCAACAGTAGCAACTAAGCGCTTCGATGTGACTTAACTTTTATTGCTTAAAACTGGACGGATCAGAATGTAAAGAAACTATAGATATTTATACATATAACCTAATATGTATTTCGTATGAAACAAGTAAATAGTTCTATGAGGCGGTGGCAATTATTTATCCCAACAAATATGCTGGAATAGCTAATAATTTATGTAAAACAGTTTCTGCATTGTTTCGTAGTCCGGAACGTTAAGTCAAAGGCAGTAACTGGTAGCTACTCGCAATTTCTTGGCAAACATTTTAAACACTTATTCTCTAGAGTGAAGTAGTGGTTAGTCGGAACTTAGTGGAGAACTGCAGTAAATTGGCCTGTCATGCATAAAACCATATGTTTACATCGTACTCGTACCTTGCTTCCTACTGAAGTTAATTTGAACAGTGAATGGACATTAAAAAAACCTTTAAAAGATCGAATTATACGAGGTTATTTTCATTTCATGAATTTACTGCTGCAACCAAAAGACGTCTCTCTGCTGGGCACGAGTGTCTCCAACAGCCAGATCTGCGAGAGGTCTAGAGCATACTCCACCACGCTGCTCCAATGCGGGGTGGTGGAGGGGTTAGTGGCCAACCCAGTGTCAGATGTTCTCAAGCCAGCCGAAGATCTTCGACAAGGCTTAATGATTGTTTTCCCCATTGAAAACAACCGGAAACGACGGCTTAACGTACCCTCCGAAGCACGATAGCGCCCATGAAATTTTGCCACAAGTGGTCATTCATCCATAAACCGACCGCACCCGACGTTGCTTAACAGAATGATTGTTCGTTAAATTACAATTACGCGCTTAAAACACGTCCTTTACCGAAATTTCGTGCAGGGCCCGTTAAGTAAATCCGTGTGATGTTTTTATTATAATGAATGCTACGTGTTTTAGGTGTCACTGCCGCATATATATCCTACAAACAGAAATAATATTAAATGGGTACGTCCCTCACTACAAAGCCTATTTATTCTTGAACAATTCTTACAGATGGCTTCTGTGACAGTGCGTTTTAACGTATGACCGCGTAAAATTTCAAAGTTGTTGCTTTTGGTCGCCGCTTGGTTCGCGTTTAATGAACGTGTCAAGTTTAAGATTTAAGCAGACCACACGCTGTGTAGACGAATGACGAATTCATTGTATACGTAATGCGAAAGAAGAATTTAAAATGCTCGAAATAATTACGAGTCGCAGTGCCCACCGTTGTGAGTGTTACAAAATTTATGTCGTAGCTTCTCTTAATTAAATGAGCAATTTGTTGGACTCATAAGCTCATTAGTTCATTTGCGTTATTACTGTACCTACACGTTGTTATTTCTTTAAATGTAAAAAACTTTAATTATCAATAATTCATGTTACAACACCTTCTTACAAACACAATTTCCTCCACGTTATTTTACAATGTTTTGTACATTTATGTTTGGTTACATAAATTAGTTACTGGCGGCACAGATTATGTTGTACACCACTAACCACTTTGCAACGTTGTATCAAAATAAAGGGTTAGTTAAATAATGCCTTGTTGTATTTAAATAACGTTTTTGTTACTGTTAATACTACTTTACCTTCAATCCTTCAGGCCTCCGGCATTCAAGCGTAAATTAATCATCATTCTGGAAGCATTTTTGTGTATTTATTGCAGTAAACCTCCAGATTACATAGTGGCATTATAAACAACTAGAAAATATATAGTTCAGAATTTACTAATATTTGAGAACATCCTGAACACAATTAAAAAAATCTGAATAATAACTAATAGTTACAGAAAAAATAAATGAAACTATTGAACCCTATTTAATAATGGCGGTCTTAGGCACTTCACGTACCTACTCGTTCGCTATTTTCTATAAAAAACACCAAGCTCAGTTATAATATTAAGAAAGAAATTACGATGTAAATAAGGACAGGGGCACATTCGTTGTTTATTGTTGAAAAGTCATTATATGTAAATCGTGGAGTCGTGATGATGGGTGAACTGATAGTGACATGGCATGTTTCGCAAGCATCTAACTATCTACACTAATATTATAAGGAACGTGAGTTTGTGTGTCTGTACGATGTATCTCGGGAGCAATGGGCAGATTGTTTAGGCACGTTTATGTTTTGTATAAAATTATAATAGTATTCTCAGTTTTCTTTTTAAATTTATTAGCAAGGATAACTTAGCTTAAACATTGTTGGACATGAATTAGCATTATATTATGTTGAATGTGGACAAAATCACTATTTCATTAAAACCTAGTAATAGTTAATGATATAGTGTCTACAGCCCAATAGCTCGCGTCGATTCAATGTGATCGACAGAGTTAAGCAACGACGGACGCGGTCGGTATGTGGCAACATTTCATGGATGCTACCGTAGTACGCCTCCGGAGTCCTCCACGTTAGGCCGTGGGTCCCAGTTGTTTTCAATGGTGAAAACAATCGTTAAGCCTTGTCAAAGACCTTCGAGTGGCTTGAGAACATTCGACGATCGGTTGGCCACTATCCTTCCGCCAATCCGCATTGAAGCAGCGTGGTGGAGTATGCTATAGATCTCCCGAAGATTTGTCTGTGGGGGAGAGCCATGCCCAGCAGTGGGACGTCTATGGATTGCAGCTAAAGATATACATATTTGAGATTTGGTCTAGATATATTCCTTTACGTAACCTTGTTGTAGTTTTGGTTGAAGAAGAATAGCTTTTATAAAGGTATCTTTATTTTCCCAATTTGGTTAATCCGATAAAAGATACGAGACGATGCATTCATCATTTGTGTATGAAAATTGATTTAGATGTGGGTTCGCAAAAGGTGATTAAAGTACCAACTATTATGTTAACTGTACAGAACCTGTTACACTTATACTAAGTATGTATTCAGTGTTCGCACACGACAGTAAACAAATCAGATTTAGTGTGCTATTTAGTGTGGCACTTATGTGGCATTTACACTTCAATATCCATATATTTGGCATCGATATGCCTACCACCATACCACCGTACCAACTGCGTGGCGGCTACAGACACGCATTAAAAAATACATTAAAAATAATTTCGCCATAAGTTTACTACGTAAAAAAACAGTCACGAACGATAAACTTATGTATTCGTGGGCTTCTGCTAGATGGCGCACCTGTTGGTTCGTGTCTTATAGACAAGATACAAAATGATAAGAACCAAGATTTAATATTTCGTAAACGTGATCTTTGTTGGTTCTAAGATCCGTGACTTGGAACGTTTTCCGGATTAAAAATGTGCTTGTTAAATTAACTTCGTTTTAAGTGCTTAACGTTCAAGAATATTTTGATGTAACTTTAGATGGACATTTCTTTGTTTGAGGTCATTATGAATTAACATTTCATCATTTGTCCTTCCTCATTTAAAAATACAATAAATTGCAATTTATTAGATAGGTACTTACTTCAGATACAGGTTCGCGTTATATTACGATACCCGCTAGCGATGACATGAAGTGTAGGCGTTGGAACAAAGTGGGCGTTTGGCGTACCTTTTATTAAATATGCAACAAATGGCTCCTTACTTACTTAATTAAGCTCTGCGTTGATACCAAAGGTCATCCTCACTCGGGATTAAATAAGAATATAGCAACGAACTGTGACGGATCTCCTACAAAGTTCGCAAACTATTTAAAAAGCGATAAGTTTAACAATCAATGTCTAACAAGAACTGTATAGTTAACTGCCCTACATTGGAATGGTAATTACGAGTACAGTATTGTACAAACAGGCCTTTTAATTGACATGAGTGCTAACTACTGCTACTCCTCGTACTAATCAGTTAATTACTAACACAAACTATTACATGTACAAACATAGCAAAACAAATACCTTGTTAGGAGACACGGTTAATAATAAAAAAACAATTAATTGAATCGCTTTACACCATACTAAATTTACCTTATATGCCCACTTAATTGGTAAAATATTTTAATCGACGGCGCGCATAATGTGTCACCAACAACTATAGACAGCAATTGATAACATATTATTATTATGTAAGTAAACTGCCGAATACTGAAATGTCACTCAAATATTTAAGGCCTGCCACAGATGTATGTGAAAATTCAATAATTTCTATTCGAGAATAAATGTTCTTAAATTCCAGTTACGCCATTTTTATTTTAAGCATTATTCTATTGAAGGGAAGGTGAAAAGTGTGGGTTAACTCCTTAAGCCACTGCGAACTAAAAATATCTATTGTAGCTCTTCTATGGGCTGGTGACATTTCACACCTCGGCCGTTTTTGTAAAAACCGTTGCGGTCATTCAACACACCGCAACCGAACGGCTTCTTGAATTGTTTCCTCCGCAACGCAGATCTGACTGCTGCTGAAGTCCGGTTCGACATGGTTTATAGGAACTTGCAGCTTTTTGAATGAGCAGATCCGGGAAGCTGTGAGTTCTACCGCATCCGTGGTAAAACGCATTTAAAACGCGTTTTTATACATGATGGGTATAATCCGTCAAATGGATTGATGACGATGCGACTCTGTGACTCGGAGGTGAGTGAATGAGTGACTGCCGAACCACGGGTTTGAATCCTGCCCAGGATGGACATTTATTATATCATATTCGCAGACAAATAAATATTTATGTATACAGGTCTTTAAATATTATTGCTCATGCACATTTATTGAAGGAATATTGAATTGATGGAACGTGAATAAATCTAGAACCCGTAGATCGGTGTTATGATTTTAAATTACCTCTGCTGCTGCTGCTGCAACCCGTAGAAGTCCCACTGCTGGCTACGGGTCTCTTCCACAGACACAGCTGAGGGAGGTCTAGAGCATACCCCATCACGCTGCTCCAATGCGGGGTGGTGGAGGGGTAATTACCGGTATTCGTAATTACCGCTGCTACTTTATTGTTATAGGTATTTGTATAGCTGCTTCAACGTTTCATATAAGAATAAATATCAATTACACTGGAATCAGTCTGTGTCTCAAGTGATATACATTTTCATCAGTTTTGAGACCTATTAAGCCCGCGTACATAATTCATGATCTTGATAAAGTGACAACTTCCGTTCACTTATTCGCTTGATTATCCCGAGATACCTACTCCGGCCCCTTATAATTGTAATTAGGTAGTGGGTATTCAGTGTCATTATTCAGATGTCTAAAGGAGTCGACAGTGCCCGTTGATAATCTTGCTCTACATGTGCTAATTAAACGGACAATCCCTTACACAATGATCGTGGCTGTCCCCGCTGGAACACGGTGCATACGAGTCTTTCTTTCCAATCCCTGAGTGACTACCAATACCGTGTTCTAAAGGTAGGTTTAACTTTTCAATGTGCATTTGTTTCATCGCATGCCTTGCTATCAGAGTTTACAAATACAGCGTTATCGCGTTTAACAACGTCCAATGCTTCTTTTGATCATTATTTATATTACGGTCTAGTTGGAAGGAAGCGATGATCATTGAAGTTTACGGTGGAGTCGTTATCTTTGGCTTCTGCGGTTAGCAGTGAGGCTTCAATGATTGCATTCTGATAATCGCGATCACGGGCCTCTGACATTTCTTTTCTTTTATCGCAACGGTTGCTGTAAGATAAAATGGCAATAAATAATGCGGGAAGACACGGACCACGTACCGGTCTCGGTTGCACTTTTCATTTGTATTATCCGCGTAATTATGCCTAGCTGACGTATGGTAGCCTTATTTATTGCGGTCTACCGACTAGCGAAGGGTAGTTTGTTAATGGGTGGTAATAATAATTTTAAATTAATTAATATCTACTTTGTGAGTTCTTGTGTCAGTCTAATGAGCTTCACTTGTATTTAACGTAATACGTTTTGTTTTTGAATACCTTTTTCTTTGGAATGGATTCTTTTTTCTTAATGTTACAGTGCATACATTTAAATTTACATGGTCTTGGGAGTTATTGATTTTGTTGCTATTGCAATGAAATGATAATTTTAAAGGACACTTATGTTTAACAATTCTTTAAGATAAGAAAACTACGGTTTTTCAAAGATGGCAGAGGAATCACTTTAGTACACTGTAAACTGTTGAACTATAGAAACATTTTTGTCCAAGTTCAATTGCGTATAAATACTTTGAAAGGTTAAAGATGTTGAGAGTGCGAGAAATTTACAGAATTTTAAATCAAAAGATGGATTTAATTTGCTGCTGAAGCGATAAAACCGCCCTTTGACTGCCGTTTGATTTGTGTGTAACATGTTCTGAAACTCAGTTCTGCAATAACATAGGTATGTCTAGTAACATGAAGAGCTTTGTATTTGTCTAAACAGAGATGTTAGATTGGAAAACACTAGCAAATTAATTAGACATGAAAATGGCTAAGTGAATATCAAATATCAACACTATAAATTCAATAAAATATGTCTTAAGCCTTGTTATTGTTATTTCCAAGTAAAATTTCAAACAAAATTGTCATATTACCTCAGAATAAACATTCGGTTTCGGCGGCAACACATCCCGTAGGAGACGTGACGGGAATGCAGAAGCAGCGGTCTCAGCGACAGACTTGCAACGAAATTTGTTACGCCTCGAAAAGCTTAACCGAAAAAGACTGGCTTTGCCCACACTTGAACTACTTTTATTTAGTAAAAGTACATTAAAGTGTGAAAAATACTTAACTTAACTGAACACCCAGAGAACACAGAGAACCCTTACTTTATATCAATATAGCTAAGATTGGCGGGCCCGTTGGCGCAATCGGTAGTGACCTTGTCATCTTACTCGCATGTCTTTGGTGACATTGAATTTGCGTCGTAATAGAATTTTTATAATTTAGTTCCAATTTTAATGTTTGAATTGCTAACGTCTGCTCGCACGTAACTCCGTAAGTTACCTATTTGTTTTGATCTTGACTTCTTGAGGTTATAATATAACCTATAACAAAGAGATTATGAAACAGATTTTAATAGTCACTTTTTAATTACTAATAAGTATGATAGTTATATTATCCTTGCGATTGGATTACTTGACAATATCGATAGATACGTGAAAGAAAACCTAAGTATTTCACGCACGGGATGTGTTATCAGCTCCCGTATTGGTATTCGGATAGGGTGCGTGACGCATCTGCCAGCACGTCGCTAGTTTTAAAATACTTGGGGACGTTGCGTCGTTTGGATCCCATCTCTGTTTCAAATTATGCAGTTTAGAAAAAATATGTCTTTTTCAGTAGTGTTGTGCGTGTTTGGGTTTCTGGGCATGTCCTGAGGGGAGCTATTTGGATAGAAACCAAACGAGCTAGTGACATATTGGCTTTATTTGATGGATATGAAAGTGTGCTTCAAGGAATAAGTATGCTAGTAAAGATATGAATTTAAATTATGGTAAACGTACGCGCATGCATAGCGCTACTAACTATTGTTAAATATTTAAATAATTAATATTATTTACACATTTATATTTATGATATAAAATCGTTGATACGAAATTAAATTAAATACGAACTTAGACAATTAGGTACGGATATTTAAAACGTTACAAAGAATCTATATTATTTCCACTGTCAAAAATTTGTAGCATTCAATGTATCTCGGTACAATAAAATAATTTAATTAATTAAGTAATGGATAAACCATTTATTTATCGAATATAATTGACGATCAAAGTACAATTACAAGAATGAACTGGTCATGTATGCGATTGCGTGCTAAAACCCCCCGTTGATAATCTTGCTCTACATGTGCTAATTAAACGGACAATCCCTTACACAATGATCGTGGCTGTCCCCGCTGGAACACGGTGCATACGAGTCTTTCTTTCCAATCCCTGAGTGACTACCAATACCGTGTTCTAAAGGTAGGTTTAACTTTTCAATGTGCATTTGTTTCATCGCATGCCTTGCTATCAGAGTTTACAAATACAGCGTTATCGCGTTTAACAACGTCCAATGCTTCTTTTGATCATTATTTATATTACGGTCTAGTTGGAAGGAAGCGATGATCATTGAAGTTTACGGTGGAGTCGTTATCTTTGGCTTCTGCGGTTAGCAGTGAGGCTTCAATGATTGCATTCTGATAATCGCGATCACGGGCCTCTGACATTTCTTTTCTTTTATCGCAACGGTTGCTGTAAGATAAAATGGCAATAAATAATGCGGGAAGACACGGACCACGTACCGGTCTCGGTTGCACTTTTCATTTGTATTATCCGCGTAATTATGCCTAGCTGACGTATGGTAGCCTTATTTATTGCGGTCTACCGACTAGCGAAGGGTAGTTTGTTAATGGGTGGTAATAATAATTTTAAATTAATTAATATCTACTTTGTGAGTTCTTGTGTCAGTCTAATGAGCTTCACTTGTATTTAACGTAATACGTTTTGTTTTTGAATACCTTTTTCTTTGGAATGGATTCTTTTTTCTTAATGTTACAGTGCATACATTTAAATTTACATGGTCTTGGGAGTTATTGATTTTGTTGCTATTGCAATGAAATGATAATTTTAAAGGACACTTATGTTTAACAATTCTTTAAGATAAGAAAACTACGGTTTTTCAAAGATGGCAGAGGAATCACTTTAGTACACTGTAAACTGTTGAACTATAGAAACATTTTTGTCCAAGTTCAATTGCGTATAAATACTTTGAAAGGTTAAAGATGTTGAGAGTGCGAGAAATTTACAGAATTTTAAATCAAAAGATGGATTTAATTTGCTGCTGAAGCGATAAAACCGCCCTTTGACTGCCGTTTGATTTGTGTGTAACATGTTCTGAAACTCAGTTCTGCAATAACATAGGTATGTCTAGTAACATGAAGAGCTTTGTATTTGTCTAAACAGAGATGTTAGATTGGAAAACACTAGCAAATTAATTAGACATGAAAATGGCTAAGTGAATATCAAATATCAACACTATAAATTCAATAAAATATGTCTTAAGCCTTGTTATTGTTATTTCCAAGTAAAATTTCAAACAAAATTGTCATATTACCTCAGAATAAACATTCGGTTTCGGCGGCAACACATCCCGTAGGAGACGTGACGGGAATGCAGAAGCAGCGGTCTCAGCGACAGACTTGCAACGAAATTTGTTACGCCTCGAAAAGCTTAACCGAAAAAGACTGGCTTTGCCCACACTTGAACTACTTTTATTTAGTAAAAGTACATTAAAGTGTGAAAAATACTTAACTTAACTGAACACCCAGAGAACACAGAGAACCCTTACTTTATATCAATATAGCTAAGATTGGCGGGCCCGTTGGCGCAATCGGTAGTGACCTTGTCATCTTACTCGCATGTCTTTGGTGACATTGAATTTGCGTCGTAATAGAATTTTTATAATTTAGTTCCAATTTTAATGTTTGAATTGCTAACGTCTGCTCGCACGTAACTCCGTAAGTTACCTATTTGTTTTGATCTTGACTTCTTGAGGTTATAATATAACCTATAACAAAGAGATTATGAAACAGATTTTAATAGTCACTTTTTAATTACTAATAAGTATGATAGTTATATTATCCTTGCGATTGGATTACTTGACAATATCGATAGATACGTGAAAGAAAACCTAAGTATTTCACGCACGGGATGTGTTATCAGCTCCCGTATTGGTATTCGGATAGGGTGCGTGACGCATCTGCCAGCACGTCGCTAGTTTTAAAATACTTGGGGACGTTGCGTCGTTTGGATCCCATCTCTGTTTCAAATTATGCAGTTTAGAAAAAATATGTCTTTTTCAGTAGTGTTGTGCGTGTTTGGGTTTCTGGGCATGTCCTGAGGGGAGCTATTTGGATAGAAACCAAACGAGCTAGTGACATATTGGCTTTATTTGATGGATATGAAAGTGTGCTTCAAGGAATAAGTATGCTAGTAAAGATATGAATTTAAATTATGGTAAACGTACGCGCATGCATAGCGCTACTAACTATTGTTAAATATTTAAATAATTAATATTATTTACACATTTATATTTATGATATAAAATCGTTGATACGAAATTAAATTAAATACGAACTTAGACAATTAGGTACGGATATTTAAAACGTTACAAAGAATCTATATTATTTCCACTGTCAAAAATTTGTAGCATTCAATGTATCTCGGTACAATAAAATAATTTAATTAATTAAGTAATGGATAAACCATTTATTTATCGAATATAATTGACGATCAAAGTACAATTACAAGAATGAACTGGTCATGTATGCGATTGCGTGCTAAAACCCCATTTAGCACTTAAAAAAGAAAAAGAAGCGATCTGATTGAGCGCAGCAGTTGGCCCTTTTAGTATTGTAACACGACTACACATTTGAACATCAATTTGTCTTCAACTATTTGAGAACTTGATTGTGCGATTTATCGATAGATCAATACTAGTGGTCACCGAAATACGAACATTTTTTTTAAGTTTTTTAAGTTTAAATAATCATAGACTTGATCCAAACCAATATTCAGAGTGACATTTAAAAATAACATGCTTTATCTGTGCCAAATTTCATACACTTCATCATATGTTGCAATTATTGTTTTTAGAACGTAGTTGTTTTTAGTCTTCTAAAAATCATGCGGTATCGTGGTATCGAGTGCAAAGCTTCCGAACCTTAAGATATACATGTAAAATGGTTTTCACTAGGCTAATTATTATGCCGAATACAGTACGAATTTGCTGTATTCTGTGGGACAAATGTTATGTATGTTGTAGGCGCCAAGATTTACTACTGTGAAGTAAAAATCTTTCATCGTTTGCCATGTAGCTGTTCGTAATGGTGACCGAGCTTCAGTAAAAAAGGTTAGCTCGTATCTTGGATCAGATTAAACGGAAATTGAATACTTTGTTGATGGGTTATCTTCTGCTTTCCCCTTTTTATGCAACAACGGAAACTTTTCCTTTTAGGCTTTATAACCAGTTTTTCTGGGGTCGTCATATACCTATTGCTTACTCAAAAATCCATTTTATAGATTTGTATAAGGCGCTGTAAGTCTCTAAAATAATGGGCGGAGCTATGGGCGATCGGTGGAGCTCCCCCTTCGCACCCCTCAGTAGTAGTAGTAATAGAGATAATTAAATAAAATACATAGATCTAACGTAATTTGACTAAAAACTCAACATCTAAACTAACTATAATAAAAAAACATATCTATCTCTACTGACTATAACTAAAAGTAGGTAAGTCTAGCAGCGAGCCTCAGCGATCACTGCCTTTTCGCGATAGCGTAAAGTTATTGAAGATTTAAACAAAAAAAATACTACGAGTACCTACACTACAGCGATGACAGCCCAGTGGCTATCCAACTCGCCTCTCACTCATGATGCCTGGAGTCAAATCCAAGCGGCACGCACCAATGTCACATGGTGAAGGAAAACATCGTGAGGAAACCTGTCCAAACCTTCTTCCAAAGTTCTTCAAAATGATCTCGAAGCCATGTGAAGTCTGCAAATCCGCACTTTGCCAGCGGCATAAACCCTGGAAGGGTTTCCGAGAGGACACCCACGCCCAACAGGGACAGGGTTGACACCACTTATTTATTTATTTAATTAGGCAATCCAATCCACTTGAACAAACAAATATCGATCTCTGCCTCCTGAGACTGATACATAAGGAGGTACGTTTTTTACTGCACCGCATCGCTATAGGCCGAGAAAGTAAATCTTCGTTGACGGATTTCGGTAAAATTTTCTAATTGAAAAATTAATTAAACAAATTTGAAGCGACCTTCTATGGACACGAAACTAATCTATAATGAATAATTTGTCCATACCACATGGACGGGCTTTCTTCAATCAGTGACACGAGGCCGTGTCTACATAACTGCCTTTAGCCTAATCCGGTACGAGGTAGTAATAAGAAGATTGTAATTGGACGTCAAAGGGGCCGGCTGAGGATTAGGCGACGATGTGCCGGCTCCAACACACGATAGTTCGGTGCTCGTCTGTCCGTCATACTTGTTATTCATATTAGAAATTACGATAACATTCGTTGGTCGGTTTGAGCAAAATATTATTTGCGTTTAATTTTCTTTATTGAAAAAATTCCAGCCAGAGTCCGACATAACTGGTGAAAAGTTGTGTTATTACCACCATTGCCGACCCAATAATGCAATATCACAAATTTATTAGACTGTTTATTATTATTAAAATATACAGCAATTTTAGCACTTTTTTGTAAACTATCGTAAAAATATAATAGAATCAAAATGAGATAGATCCAATCGAAGAAAACCCGCATACAAAACTAGTGGACGTGTGATTGACACCGAGCCATTCCATTCGTTACGGGCTAGTTGTATTTCGGGGGCATGCAGGCGTTTATTTCATTATCGTTTACGTAACTAATCACCACTAATCGCATTTAAGCGTTCGCAGATAGATTGACGGCCAGAGATATAAGTACATACAAAATTGTAACACTTGATGGTGACAAGTAATTAAAATAGATAGATACTTGACAGCGATTATTACGGTTTAATTAATTTCTTAGTGGCTGTATAAATACATTATTATTTCCAGTTTGTTTGAATAAGCGGTTTAATCATTTTCATAAGTGAATACTTAATTATTAGAATAATGTATTTTATTTTATTTTAGAATCCTTGGAAATTATTCTTTGTTTTAAGACCTTGATATTCATGCCGAATGGTACGAGGTGCGTTAATCAGTAAACATTAGATACAACACAGCCTACTATAATTAATCTATTATCACTATACTAAATAATGATTATAATAATAGTAAAATTCAATAATTGGTGTAAAATGCCAAGTGCACAGGCAAGAATATTATATTACTAACTAACTACTAATCGTCAGCGATAAGGCTAGTGTTTATACACAAAATGTTTCTGTCAAGGTCCATAAAATAATTTGCATAACGTACATTGTTCCCCTTAATTTAGGTGGAATTAGCACATTAGTTTGAATAACTATGTGACAGTTTAGATGACCTATAAGATATGGAGAATGTCGAATGTTTATCGTTGCCACAGACTGTTATTTATACATTCATATTATTATGTGGGTCGTAATTTAATGGTAGATTTGTTAAATTTCATAGAAAAAGTTGCAAGCAGAGAGTCCTCCTTTTTTAAGAGTCTGTCAATGAAAATAACCTTTTATTATTTTACTACTATCAACAATGTATAGAAAATAAAGTTGTGTTTTCTTTGTTTCTAATTTTTGTTCTTCTGTATTTTTTGTTTTCTTTCAGCGAATTACGGACTTCATACCAAAACTTGATTACATAACATAATAGAATTTGCAACCAATTGTTGATGTAATTTTTAGTTTTATTCATGCGAATAGGTACATTCAATGTTTGTTTATTATCACAATTTCTCATAATAATATGAATAGGTCGCAGCATTGCTTTGAATTCATAAAACTGTACCCGTGTAGTACTGTAGTCCCAAGTTCTAAGGCCACGCCAGGAATTCCAGATGCTATCATCGTACGGGAGCTTACTTCCATGTGAGTTATGGCGCAATAAATGAAGTGACCATTGTTACAGCCATTGGTGTCTAGCATCTCGCCGATTTTGATAGCAGTTTCAAAATTATTAATTAATTTATTTAGCCTTATCTCTGGCATTTGAGATCCTTAAGGTTAGTTTTTACAGCTAACTGGAGGTTATTTATAGGTTAGGGCCACAGAACAGATAAAGGAGGTGTTAGGGCTATAAATGTAGTGGATACAATTTACTTAAATGTTCATGTTATTTATATTTATTGAATATATTAGTTTAACTATAGTGCATATTTATTTTGAATATCAACCCCAAATTCATTATAAATCTCCTGCAGAACGGAGCTCAACACGAAGTTTCCTCTAGGAATTGAACATCGACATAAATTATATGAAGAGTGGTGATCGATCTTTCTATCAATACATCGATTTTTGCGTAGTAAATTTCTAATACTATCCGTGCAATAGTATATCTGTGCAATAATATGTGCTAATATTATCTGTTTTCTTTGATAATTAACAATACAGTCTTGCAGTTTTATAAAAGTTTCCAAAAGACTAAGGTTAACCCGAATGTGTGGTTCGCTGCGACCCGTAGACGTCCCACTGCTGGGCACAGGTCACACAGACACTTCTGCGGGAGGTCTAGAGCATAATCCACCACGCTGCTCCAATGCAGATTGGTGGAGGGGTTAGTGGCCAACCCAGTGTCGAATGTTTCTCAAGCCACCCGATGGAACAGCTGAAGGAACGGCTGGAAACAGTCGTTAAGCCTTGTCGAAACAAGGCTTAACGACTGTTTCCAGCATTGAAAACAACCGGGACCGACGGCTTTACGGCTCCGAAGCACGGTAGCGTCCATGAAATTTTGCCACTAGCGGTCACCCATCCACAAACCGACCGCGCCCGTCGTTGCTTAACTTTTTCGATCACATTGAATAGAAGCGAGCCATTGGGCTATGGACGGTACAAACGAATGTGTGGTTACCCCAGCAATAAATAAAGTTGCGTGCGACACCTATTCATATACGTCATCGGTCATAAGTGTCATAACTAACTAGAATGAATCTAGTGAATCAGTGGTAACTTTATCCTCACGTCTTGAAATAATACCTTGTGCCTATAACCTGCCAATGTATTATTATTATGGTAAAATTGCCTGTTCAATATTAATGGGTGTCATATAATATAAATTTACTGTAGGATGTTTAGTATGAAATTTTCACACGATCAATTGCTAGCATTAAGAATTCAGTATAAGTACAATATCTACGAGTGAACAAAATAAATTTGACATTAATGTTATGTATTACGAGGGCTTTGAATTTTTTTGATTTACTATGAGTTCTTTAGTAAGCATCAGTTCTCCGGACTTTTTTGAATCACTCTGGACATGCGATAGTTATAATGAAACCTACGTTATTTTACATTTATGCGGAAAACACTAATTTAACCAAATACTTCATGATTTAAACGTTGTTAACATGAAATTTACTTCCTTATCTTTGTAGAGATTCGGTTTCCACAACTTTGTAATGTCCCATTGCTGGGATGTTAATAATATAATCAATTTGAATTTCAAATAACTCTTGAGAACTAAGGATCATGCATAAAAGGCGTTAAGCCAATATGACAGTATTAAAGGACGAGCGCTTAAAGTCGACAGATGAAATGTCAGTAGAAAATTGGATTTCATAAAATAAATATGTCCCGCATATATTGAATTATAGCCTGCTTTTCGAATATGTGCCTTTTTAAGTTCACCTAAATTGTAATTTCGTGTGATTTAAGATGGCATAAGAAAGTTAATTTTAAGTGCAATTTTCTGGTCACAAAAGATTTACTTTGTGTCCACTACAGGCGTTGAAATTATTTAATTTTTTTTTAAAAAGGGACATTTGTCATTTTTTTAATCTTGCGGATTATGTTTGTGACCGTTGCAGGTAACAAACACATCTTTTGATTTTAAATGCCTCTTTTATATTACTAAATACACTGTCTTTCTTGTTGTTGTTACACTTTCATTAAACGTATTTTGGATCTTCTGAATCTCTGTTAAACTAACTTTTTATCGAAAGCTTAATTCTTATAATTGTATTGTTTAATTATGATAAAATCTTACTTATGTTAAAGTTAAAACCTTTTTAAATTTTCAATTAACATAAATTTAAATTTGCAATGCCTTTATTTGATCCTTGTTCAAGAAACGGCCCTGTTTTAAGATATATATGACAGAAACAGTCTTTAGTTGCAAATGAGTTCTTTGGATATAGGCTTTTTTGTTATTTAATGCAAAGCGAATTAGTCTTAAGTTTTAATAAATACTGTTCTTTTTCGTAATCAAAATATTCTCGGGGAATAAAATTTCTGCGTAAGTATTAATTTGTTTAAAAAGAATAATAAAATATTGAAATAATGTTTTATTGACTTTTGATTAACATACCCCAAAGAAACCGCTGAGAGATTATATTAATGCAATCGTTATATCAATGTATTTTATAACCGATAAAAAGTTATGGTCGATGGTCGAAGGACATAAAAAACGTGTGACAATGTCAAGATGAGGGTTCCTAAGTAAGAATACATACTTGATGTTTTTTATGCCTTTTAAAACAAGGGTCAGAAAGAAATCGATGCATTTGCTCTGTCCGACAAGGCACGGTCGTCAGATAAATCACTACCATAATAACAGTAAGGAGTCAATAATACATGACCACAGAATATACATTTGGGTACGTTTAAGACCGGACGAACAGTATAAACTCTTTTTTTTTTTGAGTACATAAGCAGTTGTAGTTGAGTTGCAAATATTTCCAGTTCATCCTTGGTCTACCGTTCGATTTTCATGCGCCTCTATTTTTCGAATTTGAACATAGAAATGAATCTTAGCCTTAAAATCTAATATTACCGCCAGTTTTTAAACTGGCGGTAATTTTTAGTAAAACCATATAATACAACAACAACACCAACTGATTACAACTGATTATTAAGTATCGTTAACGTAATGCAGATTTACATTATCTGTAAAATAATTAATATCAAAATTTTTGTGACGAATGTTAAAGTTAGATAAAGTCATAAAATCATAATATCCATTATGTTTTACGGTCTGACAAAAAATACGTAATAAATCATAAAAATGCAGCTCAAATTGACTTGAGCATTTTAGCATGTGTGGGCGTACCATAATTTTTATATGAAAACCTTTTAAAAGGTGCTCATGTTTTTTATTGACTGCATAAATTTCTCATTCACTTAGAGCATATATGCGAAATTCTATTGTGTAGTCTAAAACATTTAGAGCCCCCTATCATCAAAGGCGCGCGAAATCAGATGCACTACGAAACATACTGCTTAATGTAATGGTGTTTCAATATTATGTTGAAAACTTTTAAGATTCTGTCTTTACTACTATTCTCTTGTTTGTTTAATTAGTACCTACTTACACAGTGAGGAAATTTTCTATATGTTCAGTTTTCTAGATGTATTTTGGATTGAAAAGGAAAATATTACTTAGCCATAATCGTTTTATCCACCCATCCATCCATCAGCCTTTTTTGGTCTACTGCTGGACGTAGACCTCCCTTAATCGTTTAGGCCTCCCTTAGCCTTAATTAAAAACACCTTGCTTTCAGACAAAGGTAAGGAATGATAATCATATTATTATTATCATAAAACGGTGCGTGTCTTTGGTTCATAGAGTAAGTGGTAGGCACAACACTGTGCTGAAGATGATTGAGGCGCGACTTGACTTGCTACCTCCGGCATTGCTGGGATAGGCACCTTGCTGTACCTACCAATGCCGGATCGCAAACTCTATATCTATTATGAAAAGTAAATTAATGAAATGTATAATGGGTTCTTTACCTGAAATAAAGATCTATTATCTTATTATTATAATTATTTAAAATTTATTGGCTATCTGAGCATGATTCTATTGAATATATGCGTACCAAATTGTGATTACAGCCGCCAATATTTGAAATCTAAAACCATGTAGGTCTTGCCGTGACAGATTCGGCTACATAATTTTCTGTAATTACAACCCCTGTTTACTACTGACAGGTCTGGTGTGTTTGCAGCCTTATTTTGTCAGTAAGTCAGCATGTATATTATTAATTGTCGTTTAATTGGCACCATTTTGCATTGACATAAAACAAACCATTCGCGAAGCAATACTACGCCGCTGTAATTGACGTGCACATACGAAATTCGTTAATTGTTAGCTTTTACTTGTGGCACAATCTAATTGATGTTTTAATAAGACTTATTCACATTTATTAAGAGGTCAAAATTTATATTTAGCGGGAGCATAATACATGCACAATTATTTAAGTTATTTTTAAGTTTTCTTTTTTTTTCTTTGTGAGTTTTTATTTTTATGCATTAGTTTGTAGATGTGGGAATTAAATATCATGCATAATTTAAAATTCCATGCACCAGCGCGGACAGTTCTGACGATAACAACCGGACCGCGGCTTAATGTCGGCCCTCCCAAGCAACGAAATTCTCTTCTAAGTACAAGAATAATATAACCTCACGCCTATTTTCCCCGTAGGGTGTATAATACACCCTAATTTCACTAGTCATGTTATGGTCCTATGGTGTCCACCAATTGCCATAAATCGGCCACAAAGCGTCACCGTTAGTCTGGACTAACTACAACTGGTATGTCCAAGTTATCAAAACTCAATTAACAGTTTGCATGACCCGTAAATATGAGGTAATGATAAACATTTTGTGAGCACGAGTATTATGTAAAACTGCACCGCGTGCCGCCACGGCGTTCCGGTAGAATCCGGTGCGGAACTTGCGGTCGCAGGAAGCGGATATACACGACCGCGTCGTCCTAACCCGTTCCATAGCATTTCACATGACTGGCACCATGAGCTGAGAAATTTATAGAATATGTAGGTATATGTATATATATTATATATCATGCCTATTTCCTGATATGATAGATTTGTTACTTTATTTACTTTGCTGATTTTTAGGTAAAAACCTGCATGCCTTCTGTTCATAATGTTCTCGAAGGCATGTGAAGTCTGCCATCCGCACTTGGAGAGCGTGGTGGACTAAGGCCTAATCCCTCCTGTTCTGCGAGGAGACCCGTGCCCAACAGTGGGACAAAGAAAGGCTTGTGATGATGAATAGGTACTATATATTTTATTTACTTCTATTCAGAGTTCGCAGTATGTAACACTGCCATCCATACTCATACAATTTCTGTTTTTATTTGATTATAACCCGAAATAAGATGGGTGTTTATCAATATGTAAGTTTTTTGATTTTAAAAGAACCCAGGATCTCTAGCTTAGCAGTCGTGCTTAAAATCTCTAGACCAACGAGGCAGTTGAATCATTAAACTTACATAAATAGTTTATCATATAAGCTCTCACTGTCTGTAAATGCCGGTTGACGAAGGCAATAGAAGACATAAAGATAAACTGAAACGAAACCTTTAATTGGTGAAAGGACACCTATTAGTTCGGAACAAAGGGCATCAGTCATCAGTACACAAACTAGTATTAAAACCTCACGACTTAGTCAAACAGATATATCGCAAGTGTAGTAGGTCCAACAGTAACTCCTATGTAGGTTTTTTTTGATTGCATCCCACAGAATATGATATTAAATTATAATAGCAAATTGAGTGAAGAAATTCTTGTTAGACAAGGCGTCTAATAAGCCAAACTCAGATCAGAATTAGCCCCTCAAAATCACATAAAGTGTCTCAGTTCTTTAATCAAGTCCTTTGTGCTTCATTTTGATAGGCCGAAGTAATAGACTTCGTTATAGAATAGGGTTTAGGATAAAAGTTCTACAAAACGTTATAACGTTACATGTACAATTTACGAGGTTTTAAGTCGAACAATGAAAACAGGGAAAACTTAGATAATTATAATAATATAATCTATGTTTTTACAATCTATGGATTGGTACTCGTATCATAGTTAATCTCGACCTGTCTTTTGCCAAGGCTGATAAGAAATAGTCCACTAATAGGTTTGCTAGCCAAGTGGACTGAGACGATCAACGCTTCTTTTGAAAGTGTGCCGGAATGTAACCACTACAGTGCGACTAACCGCAAATTGCTTTAAAACAATCGCTTTGCGGCAACAACTTGGTGAAAATACAAAACACAAAACCTACAATATATATTCCCAGTGAACGCCTGGAGCTTCGCAAGTCTCATTTATAGTTCCTGTCCTTCCCAAGGAAATATCCGGGAAAATTTACCCATTTAAGTACAAATAGCAGAGGAATTAACGGGATAAAAGTCCATCCATCCGTCTCTCTAATCCAAGCTTAGTGTAAAATAATACATGTAAATTACATAATCCAATAACAGCATCGTTAAATAACTTAAAACACGCTTTTGTAGATAAAGTAACTAAAATGTATTTTTTAAATTATTGCATTATCATCTGACCTGTATGTGCAAAGATTCAAATTAATCAATTGCTTAACAAATATCATGTTATTTATAAGTTAGTCAATACTAATATTATAAAGAGGAAAGATTTGTTTGTAATGTTTTCACACAAAAACTACTAGACCGATTCTAAAAATTCTTTCACCAGAATTATGAGCCTGTATGAAGGAGAAGTCCATCGTCTGCCAAACTACTCGTCCCTAAAAACTTATCTTTAGAATTATTTAAAAAAAGATTTTGATGTTGAAAATGCTAGGACGACCTGTCCCTAACCATTTGGGCGATGCGACTCGATATAAGCAAGACCGTTCGCTACGACAAATAGATCAGCCTTTTTAGAGACGAGAAACGAAATAACTGTTTCTTGTTTGAATATTTATTTTCGATTTACTGAGCGTAGGAACGCAGTAATTGCTTCACATTGTATCCGTAATGTTCTGTGGATGAGTAAAATTAAAGCGAAATACTTAATTTCTGTGAAAGCATGACAAATTTATCGAGCTCTACGTATTCCTAAATTAAAATAGTACTTTGTAAAGTATAGATGCTATAAAACGAGATTGATTGAATTATTTCATCCATTTACGAGACATATCCAAAAAGATACAATGTCGTATGTCTAGCAGTTCTTTACTTATTTTTAAGACTACTAATTTTTAATTTAAAAAGATGCTATTTCTATTTAATGTTAAAAATAAAATAACACCACTTGCCTGTGTGTTCTAATAATGATTTATTCTACTTTTTATGCATCGATTTATGAAACATTCTTAGAAGTAATACAATATTTTAATAATGTTTTTATAACAATAAAAAATATTATATAAATACATAACTATTGTGTTAATTTTTTCTATTTAATTTTTTTATAGAACGTGATATATGAGAAGCGGATCCGAACTTTTGGATGCCTCCAGCATTCCCTTTTATGTATGTACTCGCTTTAAAAATGTATGCACGGACGGTTCTGTAGCAAAGTATTCCAAGACCTGTCAAGGAATTTTTGAGGGCAAAGATACGAATGGGCTCCCTTGAGGTTTCTATTATTGACAGGGAAATATTGGGTGTTCAGCCCAAATAAACAATGTCACATATATTATTCCTGAGTGTAAATAAACTTTCCTACGCAAAATACGGAATTTCGTATGGGAACAACCTAAATTCTTATAGTAGACTGGTACAACAACGAAAAATAGTATGTAATTGTATTAAATATCTTTTTTAATGTTTTAACCTAAGAAATTTATATAATATTAGATAGTGATGAGATATAGGTAACTCAGTTGTTATTTATTAGATCTCTTTTTGGAGAAGTCCGGATTGGCTACTTGTAAAATACGCACTTCTTAACAGAAAAAAATCATGTATTTAAATTCTAATACAGCGGCCACAGAATAGACTCTAAGCTACGATTAGGCATTTCAAGTTAAAAATATTATTAGATTTTCTAACTTGAAATTTTCCCTGGGATCGAAACCAAGACCTCTAGCTTAGCACCTTAGACCAAGAAGATAATAAAAAATTCACGGTTAACATTCATTCACAGTATGGGAAAAGTTTCCATTATCTGTTAAGGCAGATATCCAACAGGGGATATTCTTATTGGAAACAAACCGATATCGCCGGTATCTAAGAGTTAAGTATTAGGAACTTGCTAGCGTGTCTGCGGCATGTCCATTACAATGGCAGAGTCCTAACGAGCACACGCAAAACATTAATTCAAGAGGTACAGCAATTTCAAGACGTTTCAACAACAATAATAAGCTTACATTCAGTGAGCGTGCCTCAATGGCCTGTTGATAGCGATCGTCAGGGAATAGGCACGATTATCAACAGACTAGGAAGACGTACGTAGTAGTGCCTAGTTAAGCAACACTTAAATCTTACTTATTATAAGTTTTGTCCGTTTAAGCAGACCAACTGACCTGACTGTGTTGCGTACTTAATCTATACTTCAATACTAATATTATTAAGAGGAAACATTTTGTTTGTAATGTTTTCACACAAAAATTACTGGACCGATTTTAAAAAATCTTTCACCATTAGAAAGCTGCATCTTCACTGCAGTGTTCACTGAGTGACATACAATTCAACAAGTGAATATTTAAAACTAGTGGATGTCCGCAGCTTTGCTCGCGTGGAATCAGACATAACAATAGTTTCGTTTAGGTACACCTAGTAATATTATATAGCTTATGTCACTCAGTGAAGATGCAGCTTTCTAATGGTAAAAGAATTTTTGAAATCGGTCCAGTAGTAGGTATGTGTTAAAACATTATAAACAAATCTTTCCTCTTTATAATAATAGTATAGATATAGGTTTATGAACGACGAAGTTATCGTTGTGCATATATAAAAAAAATACATCGTCGAAATAGCTCCTTCTTTTTGGAAGTCGATTATTAAAAAGAGTAAAGAAATAATTAATTTCCTATTTGTACTTCTTTCCTGAATGTCTGAAAACTACCAGCGAGATTCTAATCCAACGCCCACAAAACACTGGTCACACAGTGTAACACAACAACAATAGTCCTACATTCAGAAACGCATTTCAATGGGCGTAGCGATAACGATCGACGTTTGACGGGGGCGACAGAGCGGCGATTATCGCGAACGAGGAAGCGATCGGACGATCTATCGGCCAATTAGCCAATTAGAGAGCAACAGCGCCCATAGTTGTAGATAGTTGCACGTTTTTGTGCTATCGCCCTAATGTAGTCATTGGTTAAATGGCAACACTTTTTCAGCTTGTTGATCTTTTGTAGGTAATACAGTCATTGAGTATTACGAATCTGTGATAATATCTTGGGCCGATGCTATGTCCATCTGCTGAAGAAAGCTTCAGCACACTGGTCATTGGTATCTAACAGATTTAGATTAATTTATTTTTCATTATAATTATGGTAATTTGCATTATTTTGTTTCTACACATGAATGAAATGTACATTTTTTATATAACGCCGGTTAACAAAATTGATGTTACAGATAAGAACAGTCTCCCAAGCAATGCCTCTGAGTATAATATTTGGCTTTTTTCATCCAGTTTTGAGGGTTAATTCTAGTTTAATCTTTGCGAGGTCGTGGAAAGAGGTCTCTAGATTTCAGGTTTTGACGGTTAGTGAGGGTGTGATTTATTAAATTAGAACCGTCTTTATTAATTAATGAAAGAAGAGCAGTTAAAGATTCCTGTAGTTACAAGACAAGACGAGACAAATATTACAATGAGACAAGGTGAGGCCAACATTACAATATACCTCAATAAAGACAATATATAATGAGTATTGGCAGCGATGATATTGTGGCTGTTTCCAGTGTCATAATTTTTTGGGATTAGAGGGTCATGACGTTTTCACTATGACATTAATCGAAGTCGAGAGTTAGGTATGAGCAATGGCGTCGGTATCTTATCGTCACGGTTCCTCATCGCTTTCTGAGATTCACTTGATCTCAAGACAACCTCAATTAATAATGTTGCCGTAATCTTGATTTCAAAATCCACAAACAACTTATTTAAGATATTATTACCATCCTAATATTCTCAAATAAATGACTTGTCATTTTGTTATAAAGGAATACTGTTATTCCTATTATTATAATTTATGTTTAGCAACCGTTTTACATGTGAATTAAATTAAATGTGAATAACTTCGATGTAGCCGTTTTTCTGATAGATCTATTAATCTTTGTGTCTAATTTGCTTTAATTTATACTAATATAATGTTTAGGAATAATTTAATAAATAATAATAATAATAAATAATAATTTTGTGTTTGTTGTTTATTTTCATACCTATACCTAGTATATTCACTCACTTTTTTATTTATTTTTTCAACATACATAGAATACAGACATTTATAAAGTCTCACCTGTGTCCCATTGGTAAACAGAGATTAAAAACCGCTAAGATTTTTCGTTGTGTTAGAATTCATATCGCTATTAAGAATGAGATAGTGAAATCTAAAATAATAGCAACGATAAAATGAGCCAAAAGCTTCAATACAATACAATATTGGAGCCTGGTACTGTTTGAATTTTTATTTTTTACAACTGACTATCACCGTAATGAATACATCTAAATCGGTCGGATATGCATAAAACTATACGGTCTATAATAACTGTCGGTCCCTATCGTAACCTCACGATTTGTTACCGATGCTAGCGAAGGTATCATTCCCGGAATTCGGTTGGGCAGACGAATAGTTCTGTGGTAGTGCCGAGTTAGGTCATTCTCGTCATTTAATAAACTACCTGCAATATAAATACGTCGTATGTTCGCAATGAATCTTAATATAATATTGGCTTGGACAAAATGAGTAAAATCTTGCGATTTCAAACGCCGGTGCCAAATAGCTTGTACGATAAAGTAGAGAGTAATTCAATAGAGAGCTGAGATCTTAGCCGACAGAATAGTATCGTCCTAGACCATTACTCGTTTAAACTATCGAACTATCGAATATGTCAGCGACCGGCCGCAGTAATATGTACAAAATGGGGCTTTCATACATACGACTAATAAACGCTACTGAAACACGTGTTCAGACGTGTTCTTCAGAAGAAAAATAAATTAGTGTAAATACATGTTCAACTGCTAAAATATTATGAGTTTAGTTATTTAAAACTAACTATAAACAATGTATTAATTAGCAATATAAACTTTACACAATTAATAAATTAGCTCATGAGGAATATATATAGGAGGATATGAAAGCGATTTTCATTAACAACATCCGTGGAACAACTGACCAACTAATGTTCTAATTAACTTTCTCAACTAATTGGACTAACCATCCCAGTCCCTAATTGAGTCTTGTTCAAAGTCAGTCACAGTTGTCATGGGTGGCAGCGGATGGGTGGTGCTGCAAGCTCGTTTGCTATCCTGAATCCATAAAAAAAAAAACATGAATGTACCTATTGAAAACGCTACTTCCAAATCAGGCGGCAAAATGTCGCTAGTATAGAAAACCTTAATTTGAATAACTCACTCGGCTTTGCCCTGTCGTATTCAAACCTCACAGTTCAATTTTATTTTTCCCCATTGTATAGTCTATACGTAGAGACGGAATTGTAAAACATTTAATGAGGTGTTTGGCGCATTTAAAGTACCTAATAACTAGTGGACGTCTGCATCTTTGCTTGTGTGCATTAGATATATAACAAAAGTTCGTTTAATTATAAAGCTGTCCTTATCAAGGAAATAACCGGAAAAACTCTATCCATTGAAGTTCAAATATAAGAGATATTAACGGGATATAAGTCCATCCATCCGTCGATCTAATCCAAGATTAGTATACATACATTATATACTCTAAAATTAAACCATAACTCTATTTTTTAACCTTTGAGAGACACAAATGATTAAAATAAATTACGTCTACGTCACTCAGTGAAGATGCAGCTTTCTAATGGTGAAAGAATTTTTGAAATCGGTGCAGTAGTTTTTGTATGAAAACATTACAAAGAAATCTTTCCTCTTTATAATATTAGTATAGACAAGCTGAGCAGTTAAGCCTAATAACAGCTTAAAATTATTTTTTGTGAATGTAGCTATCTAGTAAAAAAGAATTTTTCAAATGGGATTGGTACTTCCAGAGATAAGCGCGGTTAAAGAAACAATAAAGTTCTCCCGCTTTATAATATTAGTAAAGATACCTACTAGATCCATTTTTCGTTTGTTTTTGAGTATGTTATAATGATTGTGATATAATAATTAGATATGTAAGCTGTACGTGTAAACAAATGCCTGTATAATAATAAATGTAACCTAACAGTACATTTATTGGATCGTTAATTATTTTATAGAGGAAATAAATTCATCTATAACTTTCCGCTTTGCTTAATGTTATGAGAATTTTAGAAATAACTTAATAGACCATTATAGTCTCTGAGTGGATTCACCGTGCAGATGATACGACAATACTATTTAATTATGATTTTAGAAACTAACCTGTCGTTATATTCTTATGGATTTATGAAGATGAGTGAACATGATAGGTATGCTACAATAGGGTTCCTGTTAGTCCTCACCGTAATAGTTAAGTTATTGTTAAGCACACTGCTATTTTATTACCACGTAATGTCAAAAGCCATAAAGACAATCGTTAAATTTTATCAAAACCACTAACTCTGAATTCAGTTCAATGAACCTAACAATACGCTGCAAGTGGTTTGAAAATAATGTCACCATAATGTTATTCAGTTAAATGTATAGAAATTGTCATATTTGGAATACCTATGATTGCAAATTGATGAAGGCTTATAATATCCCTTTAATTTTTATATAATCTATAATATAAAAATGAATCGCAAAATGTGTTGGTAAGCGCATAACTCAACAACGCCTGGACCGATTTGGGCAATTCTTTTTTTTAAATGTTCGTTGAAGTTCAAGGATGGTTTTAACAGCGAGAAAAATTTGAAAATTCATCCCCTAAGGGGGTAAAACGGGGGTGCAAAGTTAGTATGAAGCTTTGCCGTTTTTGAAGTTAGTGAATGTGCAACGCGAGCGAAGCTGCGGGCGTCCACTAGTATATAATAATTTTTTCATTCGTTTACATCCACCCGCGCTCTTCGTCAGGTCGTCAGTCTACCGTCTCGGAGGGTAGCCATAGTGTTCATAATGTTCACGCTAGTAAATGTTCATAGTTAAAAATTAATTAAAACTACTACATTATAGTATCAAATCCTCGTAGTACTATCTGACGTCACTGAGTTTGTTTTCCAACTAAATAGAGAAAGATAAACTAATTATAATTTTTTTCATGAAAGCCCTTAAGATTTCATACTTGTTTAATATGTACAGAAAATAGACAGAGAATAAAACACATATTGACAAGTGAGTGTGTTCCCCTGACGACAATCGAATTCGAATTCGAGACGAATTCGAGACGAGAGATTCGAGATTCCTACTAGTCGTTTAGTGTTACAAATCTGTACCGATTTTACCCTACTCACTTACTTTACTACTTATCCATGAGTATCTATATAAATTAGCTACAATAGATCTATTTAGGTCGCAGTGGCTTATGGGCATTATGGCCCACACCCCCTTGGCCCACCCCCCTTCCTACAAATAAATAAATAAAATCTATATGAATGGTTTTAGTTTATACGAGACTATTTATAATATCCGCGGTTCTAAGAAACTATTCAGATAAGCCTTTATACGCTAACATTTAATATCTGAATAAAATTTCCACATCTTTGTTTAATAGCCAAGTAGCGAACTTTAGGAGAGGTATCCGTGCAAGACATTTACTGCCCTTAACAAATGCACGTGCTTATGGTGCACTCCGTGTTGATGTACGTCCATACTAACATTATTTTGAGCAGTAAACTCTTTATGTAAGGTGTGACGCAAGTACCTTCATAGAAAATCGACAATGTCTTGCAAAATTGCTACGTTGGGCCCTATTCCGCAAAGAATGTGCGCCTTTGCTTATGTCATAGTAAAATATTTATGCGCCATAATATTTCCATTCAATCCTCGTTGCATTTTAACGGTAGCCATTAGGACGTGTGTGGGGCATTTTAATCGATGCATTTGCATCCTATTTGATAGGTTTACGTCAAACAATAGACGTAAACAACGACAAAAATATAGGTGTTAATATTTATTTAACGCGCAGTTATTGTGTTGATTCGAACTTTCGGTCTGGAATTTATATCAAAGTTCCGGGAATTTTACCATAAATACAAGCTAAGCTATATAGACATCGGACACGAATCTTCCCCCAGGTAAAACCACGTTCATTATAGATACAGATTCAAAAGAAAGACAAAGGCCTCGAAAATGTTATTGTAACTTAAGTTAGTAGTTAATATGCCTAGTAGCGTTGTAGCACAGCTACATCCGCATGGTAAAAACTTAATGACAAGCGGCACTCCCCAAAAGAAAAGTGTCTGTCATGTCACAAGATGCTCTTTCACACACGAAACCTTCGACACGAAACCTTGAATATCATTACAACTGATAAGTATTAATTTATTCCTACCACGGTGTCACCGACTCTATGGTTCGGTAATTTTAAAGTGACAAAAAAAGGACTAGAGGGTTCACAACAGCGGGACTATACGACTATTAATATCTTGAGTGTAAAACATTGGAACTAAAAAGTCGAATTTGTATACTTCGTAACGTTAAATAATGAAGCTTACTGGACAACCGTGTCTAATATTGAAAATTGCCTTATTACGACTGTTTTCTATTACGGAACATTAAATTTAATTTTGGGCACGTACGGTGGGGATGTCCGGATACGTTTTTATGGTATGGCCCAGTTATTTACACATTAAGTATTTTAATGCAATGAATACTTAATACGAGCATTATTTAAGTCTTAAGTCTCAGGACTAGGATGACAATGACAATGGCTCACGTCGATTCAATGTGATCGACATAGTTAAGAAACGACGGGTGCGGTCAGTTTGTGAATGAGTGACCGCGGGTGGCAAAATTTCATGGGCGCTACCGTGCTTCGGAGAGCACGTTAAGCCGTTGTCTCTTTTGTTTCTTAATGGTTAAGCCTTGCCGAAGACCTTCTGATGGCTAGAGAACATTCTATACAGGGTTGGCCACTAACCCCTCCACAAGTCCACATTGGACCTGCGTGGCAGCGATTTGTCTATGGGGGAGCAGCAGTGGGACGTCTATGGGTTGCAGCTATAGGATGACATAGGTAATGTTTGAATTTGATTGAGAATCTAACTTTTTTGTAAAGCTATATTCATTCAATTCACTTTTAAATAAGGTATATATTTTATAAAATTGGGACCAATATTTAAAAAAATTAAGACGGGACATAACATTATAATGTTGATGAGTTAACAATAACGTATGATTTGAATCATGAAATTCTCATAAAATTAAACAAAAATGAAATCGAGGGCCGTGGAAATCTTAATGAGGATAATAATTAATGTAAACGGAATAAAAAGTGCGTGTCCATAAATTAGACGAAGCGGAAAGGGTCCGACGCATATCGAGGACCTTTTAAGAAACCTGTACACTCGAATGCCATTCCTTGGGCCATAGTTAAAATGCTCAAAGAATAGCTATTCATTAGTGGGTGCGAGAATGAGAATTCTTGAGGCACTCTGCATATTCCATTGGCTGAGGGCTTGTATTGTCTTTATAAAAATGCCTTGGTCATCCGCGCTGGTGCTAAATTATGTCACGTTGGCGACACCGACCCGGCTAAGGTAAGGGCTCGGGGACACAATTTACCGATTCTGTACAGAGCGCGAAGATAGATGCGATTTAATTCGTATCAATGGAAAGCCGGCTTACAGAACAGTACTTACAATTTACACTTTTAATGCTGATAAAGTGGGGAACGGGTAAAGTTGTTTTATTCCAAATGTAAATAAGACGGTAGATGTAGTTAAAATGCGATCGGAGCGGGCTTTCCTGTGACCTGTGTTCCTGTCAAATGTATGATAACAATCCTTTGATTTGCAGGACTGCATCTATCAAAAACACACCTATGCACAGAGACGATGCGTGCTGCGTGTGTTATATGTTAAATGATGATATGTATGTACATAATTTTGTATTAAATATGTACGTACATACGTACGTACGTTTATGCAATTTTTCAGAGATCAGATTTAAGAATGTATTATACCAAAAAAATAAGCAAGTAGGTAATTCGAGTTTAAAATATATCTTTCTTTCCCATTACTTCATTGATTTACTCATAAATACCATACCTTACCTTACCTTATTGCATCATCATCATGCATGTTTTAAAAATTATTGGTGGTGTAGTTTAGATAGAGGTGGGCTTTCGTTTATGACTCTCTCTTTAAAGTCATGTATTAAGAGAGTGCTACATTTTTAACGTAAAATCAAAAGTTCTCACTGTGTCCGCACCCTAATGCAGGATGTTCTCTGCTCGCGGATCGTATATCCTTGTTCATTATCTAGTGATTCCATAGATTTTATTGCTATCTGTCCAGACAATAGATGCCTGTAGCCTTGGGATTCAGATTGTTTGGCCTGATTGTAAGCCTTGTAAAATTATTTTTTTCTGATTTTTGAAATATTTTATAACTTTTCTCTGTTAGTCTTCGAACTGAATTTTTAATAAATACATTATTGTAAACCTATAGAAAGATAGAATGGTTAGGTATTTATAAAGTGAGAAAAGAGGGAGTTACATAATAAGAAGAGAGAATAATTCTTTCAGAAAAGAATATGAGTCGTATGGTTGTATGGTTACGAACCATACCCGCATGTAACCAGTAAAGTTTTCCCAAAGAAGGCTTTGTTAATATTCCAACCGTTTCCGTATCAACCATTATATAGCGAGTAAGTAATTACTCTCGTTGAGCCTTTAAATAATTAACATTCCCTGTTACACTGTCAATGCAAAGCGCTTAAATTAAAGGGACACGCAAGCATTAAGAGCGTGTAAAATTATTCAGCATCCTGTCGGAAGAGGCACAAAGTTTGCACTTTGCATATTTAAAGAAATACTCGCCTTATCTGGCTCATCAGCGATTCTGTTCACAGATATTCCCGGGAGAAAAACGGAGCAAACTAAAGCCCAAGATTCTTCGGCACCAATGCGCGCATTAGGACAAAATTAAGTGCGGTTATGTGTTCACCCGTCACATTAAAATGCCATCGGCTACATCGCATCGCTTCGGCTAAAATAAAAGCACCAGGCTAAGCTATTGGCAGTACAATTATTCGATGAATCCCTCGCACCCGTACACTGTACCGCAAGTTACGGCCTTGTTGCCAATTTATCGTGACACGCACCAATAAACTGGTGCGGTACGCACGCCAACTGTCAAAATCAGATTACACCAAATTCGACTACCAGTCCTAAGCAATAAGGACCATTTAGTTATGCTAAGTATGATTTGATTGATGCTTAAGTCCAAGTGTTGCCGCTCGGATGCTGATCGCAAATATTTGTTGGTGTAACTGTTAAAGTTACGAGCATTTTTGCTATAGCCTTAAACGGCCAGAGCGATGTTTATTGCTCGATACACGCAACTGTCGTCTTTTGCATTTCTGCAAGCGTCGCGTTTGCATCAATAGTGTCTAGCATTACTAAGGACAGGAAGGTGTTAAAATTATTGTTTGGAACATTTTATGAACCCCTTTATTGTGTCACACTGTAGCTATCGCTTTTATTTATTGCATACTGTGCATGAATTACTTTTCACCGCTGATAATGTTCAAGTGATGTTGAAAAACTTTTCACAATGTTTTCTTTATAGACTAGGAGGTCTTTATCAATATTATAGCAATGTCCTAGTGTCTATCTGATATTCCAATAATTCGCTTTTTCTGAATAAAAAAATATTATAAGCTTTTTAACAAAGAATCGGTTAGCAATAAAACACTGCTATAACGTTTTAAAACGTAACGCAGTTAAGTATTAAAGCTATCAACGATTGAATGAGAAATCAAAACATAATAGGTATCTGGTTAGATCATACGTGATTGACTATCATTGTGATCTGTTACAACTTTAGTCTTTAGATTTGAAGTAGTAAATAAGTCATCCGATACTAAAATCTATTAAATTGAAATAAAACAACAACGCCGCGCGCTGGCGAAACGAAACGCAAACTCGACGAGTGAGTCAGCCCGTAAAAAATAATTTCCGTAGACTCGATTCGTCGCGAGCTTTGTGATCAATTAAAACGTATGCGCAGTCGAGCGAGTGGTACGAGATGGAATCCCGCGGGAAGCGAGCGGCGAGCAGCGAGCGTGCGACGTCTGGGTTGCGCTTCTTTGAACCGAAAAAAAGAAATTAGTTACAGATTATGTTAAGGAAGAAGTGCGTTTTCGGTACGAATACTGTTTGGTGCAGTCCTTCTTGTAGGTAATTCTGCAATGCAGATGACCCCTGTTAATTTAAAAACTTCCTATTTGCCAATTTAACTGTATATTTTCCAGTAACTGTGATTATCCTGAAGGTGATTGTAAAAAGATACATACAAATTCAAAAATATATTTCTTAAATAAAGTTTATTGTTATTGTCAAATATTGAAAACAGTGGGCTAAATAAAATTAGAAACGATGGAAAAACTAACGTAACAAAGTTGGGCATGTTCAAATACTCTTAATAAAATAACCGTTATTTATTTAGGTACCATTATTTATTTAGTTAGCTATCTTTAACTAGGTTTTCAACTATAAATAATCAAAAACATTAAATAAATAAAATCAATTAGACAATTTTGATTATAGTGATTATTTCCTAAAACTAAATGCATTTGGCTTATTAATATTGCGATATGTGAACTGCATTTTACTTTATACGCTTCTCCATTTCAGTGTTGTAATCAATCTGAAGGAATGCCACCTAGAATTCAATTTCCTGTGGCCACCGCACCGTGTGATAGAAACTTCACAGAAGCCTACTGTAGCGTGTGTGGTAATAACGGTAGAGTAATTAGTCGTACGGTAGTTGTCACCTTAGCTTATAAGCATCGATTCACCAAGGCTTTGGATGATATTATAGGAACTCAGTAATAGAGTTATGTGATGCCTAGAATGCCGGAGATAGTAAGCGTTGTTCAAATTAAATTTCGAGCGAGATCAAGATTAACTGAAGCTTAAATATTTGTGCTCAACTTTAATACAACGGTGGGGTGACAGCCTAGTGGCTATTGAACTTGCCTCTCACGCTAGGGGTCCGGGTTGGAATACAATTCCACCAATGACTTTATTAATTTATGTCAAATTTCGGAAATTAAATTTCACCTACTGTAAAGGTAAAGGATAGATTCAGATTCAGATTCATTTATTTTTCATTAAGTATACGGTATTTTGTATACGCTTAATGAACGTCATAACATTTTTGTATCTACCGCCGGTTCACAAAGTTGATGCTACCGAGAAGAATACGGCAAGAAACTCGTAAGTTACTCTTTTCAAAATTTACAATTTATTTATAATTTGATCACATTACATTATTACATCGCTGAGGAATTATAACATCGTGAGGAAACCAGTATAGGTTAGGCAGAGCTATGTATCGGCACTTTTTACCAGTAATATAATTCACTGGGCAAAAATTAAAAAACTCCGAGCTACACTATGAATTACTAGTTAGAAAAACCTAATAGTTTGTACGACCCGGGCTCGAACCAGGAACCCCAGCTTAACAGTGTTTGCGTCCACTAGATCAGCGAGCCAGCTTGTAAACCGATCTTTTAGACTTAGACATTAATTATTCGTGGCATCCTATCAACTTCGGAGATTTTAAACCCATCCTTTGCATAGTTAATTTTTCGTAATCATCAGTAATTCAATTTTCAATTAACAGTAAAAACGAAATGACGTGAATACCTATAAAATTGCCCATTCTCTCAATCTTTGCTTTTGATTAATCATCATCAGGTATCTTATTGGTGTTTTATCGTTGGTTCGAAGATATTCTATTGATTAGTCGTGCATAAACTGCTATTGAACATCATAAGACGACGTATTTTGCTGTAAATACTATGACTTTATATTTACTGTCGACATTTTTACGACTGAAAACTGCAATGTATGTACCGTTTACTTTTTTTATTGCTGATGCAGTACTTAACGTCTTGAGGTGTCATGAGATAATATTATCCAGTTGCAGCTATTCTAGCTAAGTAGGTTAGAAAATCTCCTAGGTTAGAAAAATAAGGAACTCCTATGAAAAGAAGCCTATGAAAAGAATTTCATAGGCTTCTTTTCATAGGAGTTCCTTATTTAGCAGAAGGTCAATAATGAGTATAGTATCAGTGTTTATAAATATTTAACCAACTTGTGTTTTATTACAGAGCTACAAGTGAAAGGATATTCAATATTTTTTTACTTTTATTACTTATGCCTTATACTCATACCTCATCGGCTAATTGCTGTTAGCGAGTATTAGTTAATAAAATTATAAAGTTGAGTTTATAATCTTATTGTTTTTTTTTTTCCTCCTCATATCTACATAGACATACCTACTGGTACGAATACTAAAGGACTGACCTAATAATTATGTGTGTTTTAGTTCTGATATTGTAAATTAACTCTCACATTAGCCACGCAACATTTACCTACAACTTGCCCTTGTACTTGGTTATATCACAGTGCTGTGGTTTTGACTTGATTAACAATAACTATCAAATACTGATTCGAACCTCCCTCATCTGAAGCACAGTGTAGAATGTGGATTTCTAGATTTTCAGAACTCAGCCTGGACTTTCATTAAAACATAATGCTCGTTTGCGGAAACATGCACACTGTGTAAATGTTGTTGAACTGAATTTAATACCGTGAACAAAAAGAAAAGACAGGACTAAGGGGACGTGAATGAAAATATAAAATGAATCTTAGTCAATAAATAAAGATTTACGTAAGCGCAGATTAAGCTCACTTGACTTTTCAAGGTCGGGATTTGAACTTGGAACGGCGTGGGAGGTCGAAATCGATACCATTATGTTATCACTGGCGAGCAATAATCTGCTCGAGTAATGATAGTAATGACGCCGACATTGGACGCGCGGCTCGTCCTGCGGCGGTTTCTGAGCTTCAAGAAACTTATCTATTTTTTATGTCTAAGTAAATAAAGTAAACATCACATTGGTTGAGGGTTTTTTTTCAAGGATGGATATATGACAGCAATTGAGCTTGCAGCACCATCCAGTCGCTGCCCATGACAACCCTGACTGAACTAGACTCAAACTGGGACTGGGATGATTCAGTTAGCAAAGAGAGTTAATTAGAACATGATTTATAATTTAGTTAGTCAGTTCGTTAGTGATAGTTAGTCCTTTTGGTTGATGTTAGTTATACTCCAGTTAGTCATTGTCCAAGTCAGACACTAATGTGTGGCTAACGTAAGCTAACCCTTGAGGACTAAGACGGTCAATTACATGAATAACCAATCCTCTTTGGAGCAGTATGGAGTATGCTATCGACATTTAGTTTTGAAATCAACTTTAATATCGTTATTTATCAAAACCAGTCGAACATAGAACCTCTTCCTTTTTTCGAAGTCGGTTGAAAACAATCGTTAAGACTTATCGAAGAACTTCGGGTGGCTTGAGAATACTGACACCAGGTTGGCCGCTAACTAACCCCTCCACCAATCCGCATTGGAGCAGCCTGGTGAAGTATGGTCTAGACCTCCCGTTGCTTGGGAGAGACCCGTGTTCCACAATGGCCGTGAATTGTAGCAGCAGCAGCAAAGAATATAAGTCGGTTTGAGTCTTAGATTATAAAGCAAAAAACTATTCAAAGCTGGTGACTTATTCATTGCTACCCGGCCCTTGAATATAATATGACCCTTAAATGTAAACGGCTACCACACTATCCGGACCAGACTACTGATCGTTACAATATGTAATAATAATCGAAAAGTTTTAGAAAGACCAAATCACAACTAAATTGTTAATATTGATATCCAAAGCACCGTTAGCCAAATACTGGCATTAATCATAATCAAGCGTGATTCCCAAGCGCTCATAGATAGTGGTTAGCGAATAACGGTCGTGAATTATTGTTGATGATAGGCACCAGTAATGGAATTTTAAACCGACTTTTTATTGGTAATCGTTTATTGTTAACAAGGTTTTGCAATTTTCTATAACTTGGTAAAGACTTAAGACTGACATGATTCTTAATTTAAAGTCTAATTGGAAAGCTTTTAAAGTCTGGATCCAGTCTAGATACCTAAGTCTCTCTAGTCTGATGCGTGCTAGTGCTATACATACTTTACTTCTCTACTCTTCTACGAGGTATTTTAAGAGAACATACAGGCGTAGAAGTATGATATACAGTATACTACAAGCGTCCTACTTGCGCACGCGTCTATAAAATTAACCCGTCATCCACGCGTGACAGTATCAGCGACATCGGTAGCGACGGATAATCTGTCGGCGGCATTTTATTTTAACCCGGCGACCGCTGACGTGTGTCGGTACGACGTCTCGGTAGCTGTCGTCGTATGTAATACAGTTGTCACACTTGTTAGCGTACCGCTATAGTATAAAGAGTCTTCGCTTTATACTATGGTACCGCTTTATTTTTGCAATTTTAACCCTTTATAAGTCAATTATGTTTGTGAACTGTAAAACATCATCGTATCGTGTGTTGTATCATGTGTGTACTTCGAGTATGTTTTGTACAATGTTGTCCCACCTATTAATGGTCATCATTGGATGGATATTGGTACATGCTCGTTTGATATCCTACAACAATAAGACACCTATATATCTATATATATAAAAGGAGAAGGTGACTGACTGACTGACTGACTGACATATCAACGCAGGGCCTAAAATATAAGGGCTAGAAACTTGAAATTTTGCACAGGGGTTCCTTTTATAACGTAGGGGAGCACTAAGAAAGGATTTTTGAAAATTCACCCCCTAAGGGGGTAAAACGGGGGTGCAAAATTAGTATGAAATTTTGCCGTTTTTAAAGTCAAGTGGGCAACCCGAACGCGGGCAGACGTTGTTAATGGGTCTAATTCAACGCGAGCGAAGCTGCGGGCGTCCACTAGTCTATATATAAATCTATAATCTGATTAGGGAAAGGCGTAACAATTAAGTAGCAAATTCCACGTCACAAAAATATTCAATAACACAAATAAAAGCGGCATCTTCTAATATAACTTCACAAAACGTGTTTTTGATCACCTTGAGCGTCGCACTCGAAAAAAACGTCGTTCGTATAAAAACAAAAAGTAAGTTACAGATATAAAAGTTAATAATAGGTTATATAAAGAGATCTATGGAGAGAACTACGTGCTCGTATATCGTGGGTGGCGTATCAGGCATTAAAATTAAAATATTTGCCCAGCTCCGGGCTACAGTGCTATCTAATTAACAGCGTAGTCACATCGCGTGCGAGTGACAGTAAACTATATTTTCAAGCTTCTATTTTTTTTTCTATTTAACTATGAATCTTTGTTGTTAAGGTCAGATATTGAAAGCTATATTAAAATCCTCTTATCCTATGGAGTTGAAATATTACATGTTAGTAAGTATGCACCTAATTCCCTGGACTTTGCTGCAGATGCAACTCAACAGCATAGACACAATTTTGTATTCACATAAAATGTTGTGTGTATGATTGGTCTTTTTAGATTGTACCAGGCTGGATATCTGGTCATATATGATACATTAAAAATCTTGTTTTTAAAATTATAGATATGTCATGGATATCAATGATTGTAGTAGAATACATGGACACATGTATTGCTCGAGGTGCAAAGCATAACTCTGAACAAAATCCGGAAGGGATAGCTTAATAATAAAACCTGAGGACAAAGACAATAAGACGGCTGACGCAAGACATCATATAATACATAAAACGGCTGGCACCAATCAGCGTTCAAGGTCAAAGCTAGACTTTCATGCCAGTCCGTATATCAGTGTCCTTTCCGCTCATTTGACTTTTTTTCTCTTAATAAAATGTCGCCAATTGTTTCTCCTCGTCTACCGGTGTCACTGTGACAGCACCGAAACGATAGACACTGGAAATCCCATTAAGCTGTCTAACGACGAATAAACTTCGGCAATATTGTAAATTGATTGGACGTCTTTGACCGATAGTGTATTCGTGAGATTGCTTCGATAAAATATGACTAACTTTTTGCCTTACAGGTGCTTTTAAAATTTTGTAACTCCACCACGCAGTAAGCGAAGAAGTCAAAACTCACATTTAAAGTGCTTACAACTTTTAGTTTATTTCTGTCCCTAAACTTGTTCAAGTGATCATACGAGTACAACTTTTATAAGTTACAACCATCACAACCCCCTTCCCATTACTGGGATCGAGTCTCCACTCGGAATGGGAGGGGTTAGGCCATAGTCGATCACGCTGGCCAAGTGCGGATTGGCAGACTTCATATGCCATTGAGACCAGTATGGAGAACGCTCAGGAATGTAGGTTTCCTTTCTTTGCTTTTTTTCACCGTTACGGCACGACATGCAATTTTATAAGTCACATATAACTTAGAAAAGTCATTGGTGTGCGCCACTTGGGTTTGAACCGACACCCCCTCGAGTGAAACGCGAGTTCTGTAGCCACTGGGCTGTCGCTGCTGCCTAACAACGGAATTTGAACTGACATTGAAATGTTGACTAAGTTTTCGTGGTCGAAACGTTACAAAGATCTAAAAGCTCACTGTTAAACCTATTTAGGTAGTAATCAGTAGTAAAACTAAACATCCGACATTCGGGTTGGTCACTAAACCTTCTGACAATCTTCACTGAAGCAGCGAATTGGAGTAAGCTCTATGCCTACTCATTTGTGAAGAGAATACTGATTGATTGTTGTTAATTGTTTGAAGAGACTCGTGCCGTGTCCAACAGTGGAACATTATCATGTTACAGCTATTAGCTATATAAAGTAGGAAATAACCACTTGTGCTCAACTAAGAGACACCGTGAATTTAATTCATGTAATAAATTAGGCAAATAGTCATCACCTAAAAATATTGCCGTGAATGATTTTAATAGCATTTTCTCAATACATGCACACTACGCCCACTTTGCCTCTATAAAGTAAATTTCAATTAAATGCCTTGTGGACAAAAATCGAGTGGCCATGTTTATGGTACTTCAACATTAATTTTCTCATTAACTTTATTTCTAGCTTCCACATCGTATACATGTTTTTCATTGGTTTTGAATATATTATTAGCATATCAATTTTTTATCGAGTGGTATAAAATACTACAAATAAGAAATTAAATATTCATGAGGTCTCTCATTCATTATATCTGCTTCTTCTGGTTTAATCAGTAAGTGTCGTGCCTTATGTATTAGCCTTAGATTTACAATACTTACGTGCAGACCTGGCAACAGATAGAGTGAATGAAAATTAGACCTTATACTTTAGCATAATAAAACTACACCTACAGTCTCGAATCCTAAACCTCCAAGGAATTACAGGAAATACCCATTTTATGTTCTTTAGAATCTAAAAGCTGGTTGACTTGAAATAACCGTTAAGAATTGCCTATACATTTTAAAAGAGCCATTGCATCACAATAAAGGTCATGATTTGTGGTATTTACGTATTAGAGGCGTCAACAAACACATTACTATGGTTGTAAAAGTTGAACATTGGTCGTGGTGATTCATTCTCTAACCCCAGAGCGGTTACCTCAGGTTTTATTATTCAATAGCTTTTGATCGAAGGACAGAAACGGCCAGTTGTCCGTTTTGTGAGGGCAAGCGCGTTAGGATTTTACGAGCGCATAAATCGGGGAGGGCCGTGCTGGTGATGTCACGGAGACGCGAGTGCCAGAGGATGGCATTCAGGAGGTACACTTGGCTGCGTGTGAGATTTAGATGGGTTGCTGCAACATTCTAACTAAGTAACATGCTCATCTGTTTAGCAACCCATCCGTTACTAACGTGAACGAGACTCCTAAAAGTTTTGGTGAAAGTTATCATTTGTGGCAACTGCCCATCACTTGTTATTCAAACCTTTCAAACGAGCATGGATAAATTTAAGTATTTTTGGGAGATCAGAGCCAAGGTTAATTCAATAGCTTTAAATTTATCAAAATATCACTAAATTGAAATAAAATCAAAGAAAAGCAGGTTAGCTTATCCAACGGGCAGAGGTTCCCTCTAGTGAGTCAACTGTCAGACTGTCAACGCAACCGGCACGTGTTGTCGTCTAGATAGCCTTCCACATCATCCGACAAGTGACGTCATCATGCCAGTCTCCTAACACGGCCTCTCCTGACTGGAGGACGTCCTCGTGCTCCTGTTTCTGTGGCTGTGGAGGTCTTGACGTGTTGAAGGTCTCTCTGAACGGCATAGGTTCCGGTAATGTCTGAAAAGGCACTATCTCGCTACTAGCAGTATGTTCAGGTGGACTCCTCATTGCCATCACAATAGTCGGCATCTGAGAGAAATAAAGAAGATTACTTGTAACTTAAAAAGTATTTCGGTTTTACAGGTACCACAGCACTCATCAATAATCTCCATAATATGTTAACATCCCCATCAGTTATGGCGGGGTTGCCTTTATCAATTATGTCGGGTTTTCCTTTGACTGCATATACATACCAACGACATAAACTAGACCCGGCTATAGCTTATTGCGTATTTTAATACCAGAGAGGAAGCACTACGTTAGCTATCTCAGTATACAACATGGCATAGGCACGACGTTAGCTTACCATGTACCATCACGCTAGAGAGGAAGCACGCCGTTAGCTATCTCTGAGCGGACGAGTGAACATTCAGCATGGCATAGGCACGACGTTAGCTTACCATGTTCCGTCACGCTAGAGAGGAAGCACGCCGTTAGCTATCTCTGAGCGGACGAGTGAACATTCAGCATGGCATAGGCACGACGTTAGCTTACCATGTGCATCCATACCAGAGAGGAAGCACGCCGTTAGCTATCTCTGAATATGGAACACAACATACATGACATAGGCCCGACGTTAGCTTATCATGTAGTTGTGACCTCGAAGAAACAAGCACAAGTATCTGGACACCACTCGCTGCGCATACTCAGCGCGCGTCCTCCAGGACAGCACCCGCAGCGCAGACAGCACACGCCCTCCGGGCAGTACCCGCGTCGCAGACACAGCAAACGTCCATGGAGCAAAAGCCCCCTCCCACAGCAGGTCATACGCGTGGGCAGTGTCCGCAAGGCAGGCCCACACACGTCAAGGACACGTCTGCAGAGCTCACTTTGTTGTGTGCACAATGGATTTTCTGAAACATAATCAGAAGCGTAAACTCACTTTCAAAGAATGCGGTGCAATGCAAGCCACCATGTATTAAGCTGCAGCCTATTTTGCTTTACTTCGTGCACCACTAAGCAGTTTAAAATCAGATCGTTAGCTTGGTAACACTTTAGTTACACGGTATGGACCCCTCATGCCAGGGTCGAGCTTCCCAGCGGACTGAGAATAACAGTGCTTCAATTTTGCTCGGCCTAACCTGACCCTTCAATTTTCGGAAGCAAGCACTTCACAAGCTACACGATTAACACAACATAAACAGTGCTTAGTAATTCGTGAGAAAGAAACTGCTTTGTTAATCTGTACTAAGAAATGTCACGTCAGTGCAGACATTACATAATTGATTCCGTCATTATGTAAAATGTACTCTGTGGATTCCTTGTTCTGATTCACCACGATCGATGTACTATTTTCTTATTTACTCCGCAATAAATTCGTCTACCTCAACTATGTGTTTCATACAGTACATACGAAACCTCAACAGTTGCTACTGCCAATACTAGGAGATGGTTTGAGCCAAGTCCTAGTCCCTTTTAAACTATTCCCAATACGAGATAGGCATTCGTTATCGTTCCAATTATTTATAACTTTAGCACGATCTACTTCCTCGCACCAGGAGTCTACTCGTATGTCACAGATGCTTAGATCAAAATTTGAGATATAGTAAGTATGGTTCGACCTCACCGTGTTGTTAATTAACCAAATCGCATCATTGATACGATCAGTCCCACTGGGGTCTTATCATCGTGCTGTCAGATCGCCCCGGCGAAGATGGCACAGCAGGTTCTTGACGCTCTGCTGCAACCGCTGTCTCCGTCCGCGGTCGCAGCGGCGGCACCGGCGGTGTACCAGCACGTGGTGGCAAAGGTGGACGACGTCCAGAGAAGTAGACGTATGTTTTAGACACACAAAGCAACTTTACCACTATCACTTTATAACCTGAAATGTATACTTTGAAAAGTCAACATTCTGTGTCTTTTATCTCAGGTAGCAAAACGGCTTTAGGCACGCGGAAATACACTATCCCACTTCTGATTTTGGGAGATCAGAGCCAAGGTTAATTCAATAGCTTTAAATTTATCAAAATATAACTAAATTGAAATAAAATCAAAGAAAAGCAGGTTAGCTTATCCAACGGGCAGAGGTTCCCTCTAGTGAGTCAACTGTCAGACTGTCAACGCAACCGGCACGTGTTGTCGTCTAGATAGCCTTCCACATCATCCGACAAGTGACGTCATCATGCCAGTCTCCTAACAGTATCTATAAAATTTTTACTGATGTCATAGGCGTGACTGATAAGCGTAGACGCATGTCCGATTGTCATTCTAATAAGTTCAATAAGTCTTAGAAGTTTTTTTTTTAATTTATTCCCACAATAGATCTTTAGAAAATAATAAATGTTTCGAAACTTTCCAGATTTTTCCAGTTGGCGGTATTGTAGAAGACCAAAATCAAACAACATTTACACTGTCAGTGGAGCTTGAGTTGCACAGCAATTTGCCTTTCAAACACATCAACTTGCCTTTCCGTTTCCGAATATGTCTCGAATCAACTACATTCTTACCATCGTAATGGTACGAGCCAGCGCCGTAAGTCTCTTGCATCGCATGAAGTACGTGCACAGATAAATAAGCTTGATAAGTCAGAAACGAAATTGCAAGAATTACGAAATATTTAAACTCTATCGCAACGTCGCCATTGACATGCGGAAACCGAAATGTTCAGCTAATTGGCATTTTACAAAAATGTCGAATTACTGTAAAGCGTAATTGCTTGAAGTCGGCCCATGATTGCAATCGCCGTATTGAGTGACGCGATGGTATCTGCGGTGGTAACATTTTCAAGCCCACACATATATCGAACAGGAATGTTCAAAATGTTGAAAAATTCAGAAGCGAGAGAAACTACCCACGCTGATATTTCCGAATGTTGGAAACCAACGTGAGGCTCATTAAATAATTAAGAAACATTCCGTACTTCCGACGGTTGCTACTAAAAAGCGGTTCTGTAGGCATGGTTGGTTCTCAAAGAAAAATGGCCTGGAGTGTACCTACACTTAATACTTCCAAAGAACCTTCTTTACTACGCTGATCCAATATATTGGTAGAGGGGTCCGTGGACCATGATAATGTACTTCTGTGTAAGCTTCTGCCCACTATCCCAAATCCCAGCAAGATTGATTTATTCACACAAGACTTGCAACTACAAGCTCTTATGCCAAAGCCATATTGCCGCTAAAGATGCTCACTAAATATGAACTTCGAAGACCGTTTTAGGGTTAAGGTCTTTCAGCTTGATGTCGTGATACGCTACCGGGATTCAAATGATGCATTGTGCGTTGAGTCCCACGCATCTTTATACGGGTTTCTATCAGATACAGTTTAAGAATTAGCCATCCATCATTTAATGATAATGATATTTGACGGGCTCTTATGATTGTGTTCACGATAACGCGTAAATACCACGTCGCAATAAATTGATATCGTTGTCGGAAACCCAAATACTCACGGTGGCCGATTCAGGGCTCGCTGGAGTAATTTATCATTTGACTTTCATTAATATTGTTCGATGTTTAAGATTACCTTTCTTTTTCAATGTGTAATAAATTCTGTATAGAGTGTAGTATTCATGTTCTTAACGAGCGATTTATAAATTCATTATCAACTCAAATCTTTTACTCGTAACTTTCGACGTTTTGCATCGCACATGTTTTAGTTTGTAGCACTTTCTTTTGAAACAGAATGTAGTCAATACGTTATCCTGGTTTCCGTTTAGAGTAGATCTCTGCCCAACTAAACAAAGATACAGGCTGCATAATCGATCTACAATACAATACAATTGCAAAATGTTTTAATTTTCATGAATTCAGATAACCATCATAGATATAATAAGAAAATTACTCAATTTATCAAATAATTAAATTAGTTTTTATTTTTTATTTGATCAATTAAATAGATTTTTCGGAACAGCATAGTGCAGAAGATTGGAATATAAATTCCATTAGTAAAATTCGATTTCGGGATAGAGGCAATTGCAAATAATTGAAAATAGATGCGGAACGATTAACAAAACAGCGCCAATTATTTTCAAAATTGCATTTGCTAATTCTGTTCATTTGGAGTCGGCTCATTCTGAATACAATATTACGGGCTACAAATTCAAGCATTTATATTCTATATGTAGCTGACTACAGAGTAGTGGACTGTATATTATATATATTAAAGACTTCTTTCCATGTAGTTCTTATTTATTGAACCGGACGAGTTTACAATGACGCGGTAAATGTACTGAGATGAGCTGTCGTGAACTATCGTTAAACAAGTTTAGTGTTAAGATCCGAGTGAGATTTCTGAGTGCCGTTACAATCCTTAGAAAGTTCCTTTTATTACATTTCGTCTCAAAACTAATTGCCACGTTTATTGTTAGGCGCGGCGTATTGTTTCTTAGACGATCCCGTTACAACACGGTGCATTCGGTCGCGATGTTGCATCGGTACTGCTCTACCGCATGCAAGACAAAGGTTCGCTATCTCTGTTTCATATTGTGCGCTATTCCTTTCCTATTCTTACGCATCGCTCCATCTCGTATAGTAACGGTGTTTCTGTTTTATTTACATCGACTTATTTTACTTATATACGTAATTCTTAACTATACATGTTTCTACGTACACATTAATTACACTATATGTCGACGTCCTTAACAGTCTCTATATATACACTTATTCACTATACGTCGCCGTCCGCAACAGTCTCCCCCCGGCGTAGATCCTTCGCAGCCTTGTCTATCCGCAGGACGGCGAGCCGCGTCGCCGGTCTCCGGAACACTCCGCCTCTCGTTCTTATGTCCGCCGTTCGGATGATGCCGTCTGGACCTGGATCAACACGCTCAACGACTCCCCTGGGCCAAGTGTTGCGAGGTAACGTGTGGTCGATCACCACCACCAGGTCACCTTCTTGTAACGCTGGTACCTTGCCCGTTGCTTGCCCTCGAGGAATTAGCGTCGTTAAAAATTCTTCATTGTAGGAATCCCGTTGCGCTCGCCGAATCCATTGTTCTTCAGCCGCTTGCATGTGTTTGACTTCCAGTTGAAGTCCTTTGTTATCTGTTGTTGTCACTCTAATCAGATTCTCATAGGACGAAAATCTAATTAGCTCTGGCAGTGCGGCGTCGTCGATCGCTTCATCGTTGGTGATCGTGAGTGCAGTTTCGATGTTTATGTCTTGTTCCATCGGCCAATTCAGTTCAGTCTCTCGCAGGAACGAAGGCCCCGTGAACCATCGATCTTCATTAGTAATTCTCTTTGCTTCAAGCCTTGTCGCGTCGTCGGCTACGTTGAGCGCGGTCGGAACCCATCGCCAGTCTTCAACTTGTGTTAATTCGGCGATCTCGGCGAGGCGATGTGATACGAATGGAGTATACTTTTTTGCTCTTTCGTTCCGTACCCAGTGTAGAACGGTCGTTGAGTCGCTCCAGTATATCGTTCTTATAGGTTTCCAACTGTGTTCTCTGACTATTGTGTTAGCCAGTCGTGCTCCTATTAGTGCCGCTTGAAGTTCCAGTCTTGGTATTGTGAGTGTTTTAGTCGGCGCGACCTTCGCCTTAGCCATTACTTGGATCGTACTTATAGATTTGTCCACGATCCTCCAATAGGCCACCGCGGCGAAGGCTTGCTCGCTCGCGTCGACAAACACGTGTAATTCGACGTGTGATTCCGGCGTCGCACGCAGATTGTAGCATCTTGGTATGGCTAATGCTGAGACGTCAGTTAGTTGCTTCATCCACTGGTCGAATAAGTCGGCCTCCTCTGATGGCAATTCTTGGTCCCAGTCGATTTTCTTCTGCCATAACTGCTGTAATATAATTTTCCCCATTATTGTGTAATGGCTTATGAGTCCTAGCGGGTCGTATATAGACATGACCGCGCTCAGAGTCTCCCGCTTGGTGGGTGACCTGAGTCGGAGTCTGACCTCGTCGGGAACCCTCTTGATCTCCGTATTATATGTTAATGTGTCAGCGTCTGGGTCCCAACGAAGCCCTAGTGTCTTCTCTTTTTGGTGCGCCGCAAGCTTGACATTTGTGTTTCTTGACCTCTTGCCCTCTGGAACGCTAGCCAAGACCTTCTTACTATTCGAGTTCCAACCCCTGAGGTTGAATGAGGCTTGACTGTGGACGATCATTATATCTTCTATCGTCTTGATAGCTTCCTCTGATGTCTCGAAGCTATCCAGATAGTCGTCCATGTAGTGCTTTTCTTTAATCGCTGCGGCTGCCTCTGGGTATTTGTTTTCATACTCGGCGGCGTTGCGATTTCTCACACTGTGCGCGAGATAAGGCGAGCTAGATGCCCCGAATATCATTGAAGTCATCTTCATTGGTTTAATGACTTCCGTTGGCTCTGCACGCCATAAAAACATTTGAGCGGGCTGGTCTTCTCGTCTAATTTTTACTCTTAAAAACATTTCTTCTATGTCGGCCGTTACTGCTATTTTTCTTTCCCGGAATCCAAACAGAATCTTCGTGAGTGGGGCCAATAGGTCGGGCCCTTCCAATAAGAAATCGTTAAGGCAGATTCCTTCCACTCTTGCTGCTGCGTCGAAGACCATTCTAATTTTCCCCGGCTTGTTGTGGTTCGTGACGGCGAAGTGAGGCAGGAACCATTTAATTGGACTATTCATCTCGCTGCCATCGATTTCCGTCGCGTACCCTTTTCTTATTAGATTGTCCACTTGAGCAGTATAGTCTTGTTGGAATGCAGGTTCCCTTTTCATTTTCTTTTCTAGCGTGTTGAATCGCTTTAGAGCCGATTCGTAGCTATCCGGAAGCGCTGGGTTGTCCGTTTTCCACGGTAGGCCGACTTCAAAGTGCCCGTCTATTCTTTTGACAGTTGCTTCGAATATTCCAATTGCTCTTTCTTCATTCTTGTTTACTTTTTGTTTCGTCGAGACGCCGAGTGAGTCTAATTCGAAATGCGACTCGACGATCTTCTCTAATAGTTTGTCGCTTGCGCATATGTGAAGCACGCTATTTTCATTCTCGCCCATTATTGTGCTTCTAGGTGCCGACCCATGTAGAACCCAACCCAGTTTCGTCCATGATGCGGCGGGTTCCCTCTTCTTGCCGGCGCGAAGCTGTCTCGATACTATTAGTTGCCAGTTGTCGGCCCCTATTAGTATGCGTGGCTTTGCTTCCTCTACGCAGATCTTTGACTGTATGGCGCGTAAGTGCTTGTACCGACCCAGGTCGCGCGGTATGCGTTGTTGATGTAACATAAGATTCTTTACAGTGCGAGCTTTTATTTCATGTTTTACGTGCTCGCTTAGTCCTTGTATTTCGATCTTTATTGCCTTGCTGTTTATCCTTTTCTGTTCGTTTATTCCTCTCATGTTGAGAGGCTGGTTCGGTCCTCCGTCGGCGAGCTCGTTTGCTACGTCTTCGTCGATTAATGTGACCGTGGACCCTTCGTCTAGGAGAGCGTACGTGATTATCTCCCCCCGTGGTCCCCTGAGCTTTACTTTACAGGTTTTGAGCAGGACTGAGGTTGGCGTTCTCTTCATTGTTACATTCATAACCGCCGCGGCCGTGTCGTTCGGTTCGCTGTCCTCTTGAGTGCTGAGTGTGGCTTCCGCTAGCTTTTCTTTGTGCAGTAGTGCGTGGTGCTTGTAAGTGCACCCGTGGACTCCGCACGCCTTAGCTTTGCAGGCGAACTTATTATGTCTTCCTTTCAGGCATTTGAAGCAAATCTTATTATCTTTTGCCCATTTCCATCGCCCGTTGACATCTAACGCCTTTAGCCTTGAGCACTCCGGAGGGCTGTGTCCTCCTGCTTGACAAACGAAGCATTTTCTTTCTTCAGTGACGTCTTCAGTAGTGTACACGCCTCGGTTGATCGCCCGTCTTGCGATTGTTTCTTTACGTGTTTGTACTGGAGCGCTGAAGCTTCGCTTGGTTGTGTGGGTGTATCGAAGCATCAGATCCGCTTCTGTCATAAGAAAGTCTGAGAGAACCGACATTTCGTTCTCCTCCATGATCTGATGTTCGTGCGTGGCGGCGTACTCCGCCCATTTGCTGACGAGATGAGGACTCAGCTTGTCCATTACATCACGTACCAGCATAGGATTCCGTAGGTATCCCCTTTTGTCTATACTCTTTATTGTATAGACAATATTTTGTATTTTGACTGCCATGTCGTAGAGCTCGTTCGATGCATTCCCGAGTCTTGGTAGTTTTTTCAACTCTTCAATCGCGCGGTCTATAATGTATTCCGGACGCCCGTATTTCATTTCCAGCGTGCGCATAATAACATCTGGGTCGGACGCGGTAAACAGCTGTGAGAGCACTGTTTCCCGCGCTTCCCCTCGCAGACAGTTTCTTAACCGTAGAAGATTTTCCGTTGGTGAAAATTTAAATAATCTTGTGGAGTCTTCCATGGCGGCTTTGAATGGTAACCACTCGGCTATGGTTCCCGTGAAGATCGGTAGTTCCGCTGTTTGCCGAGGTGGCGGCCTTGCAGTTATCATTTTTTCTAATGCGTCGGCCAGTTGCTGTATTCCTCGTTGCTTTGAACTCTCCCCCCGTTGCTCATTAACGGGAGGACGATCCTCTTGTGGTTCCGGCCGTGTGCCCCCAATGCTTCTGTCCAACCAATCTTGCGTTCTTTCGTTGCATGCGCTGGCGGCGTAGTCCGATTCCGCTTCGATCACTGACATTTCGGCGGCTAGTCTCGTTCTTATAAGCTTCTCTCTAATTTTGAGTCGCTTTTCTTCTATTTGACTCAGTTCTTTCTCGGCTTCATATTGTGCTTGCTTGATTCTTGCATCGTTGCTACGTCGGGATGTATTCGTCCGGTGTGTAAGTGCCGGCGACGTAGCTCTTCTGGCTGGTGATGTGGCGTCTGTTCTCGGTGTGCTCAGTTGTGCAGGCGGCCCCATGGTAGATATGCCCGTCGGTATCTCTGGCACGATCTCCATTAATCTACCACCTCGCTGAGCTTCCGATTCCCCGAATCCCGATTCTGAGCGAACACGACCCCTTGTGTTCATTGCCACCGGAGTGTTGTTAGAGCCCGATGCAGACATGTGGCGTCTTGAAGCGTGAATCCGCTTGTGGATTCGCTTGTAGCGTTGATTCCCTCTTGAATCGAACGTATTTTGACTCGTTCGCTTGCTCCTGTACCCGCTTGTTGCGTCGATTTCCCTTTGAATCGACCGTAGTGTGGATTTTTCTTGAAACCTCTTCTGGCTGTAGTCCGTAGCGTCAAATCGCTTGTGAATTGACCGCTGATTGAATCCCGCTTGGATTCCGGCGAAGCGTAGGACTAGCCCTTGATTTCCCAATCCGACGTTGAATGACCAACACTGTAGTTGATCCGACGTTTGAAGCTCCTGGTTCAATATTCACAATCCGAATTCGAAGGACCAACACTGTAGTTGATCCGGCTCAATATTCCTTATCCGGATTCGAAGGACCAACACTGTAGCTGACTACAGAGTAGTGGACTGTATATTACATATATATATTAAAGACTTCTTTCCATGTAGTTGTTATTTATTGAACCGGACGAGTTTACAATGACGCGGTAAATGTACTGAGATAAGCTGTCGTGAACTATCGTTAAACAAGTGTTAAGATCCGAGTGAGATTTCTGAGTGCCGTTACAATCCTTAGAAAGTTCCTTTTATTACATTTCGTCTCAAAACTAATTGCCACGTTTATTGTTAGGCGCGGCGTATTGTTTCTTAGACGATCCCGTTACAACACGGTGCATTCGGTCGCGATGTTGCATCGGTACTGCTCTACCGCATGCAAGACAAAGGTTCGCTATCTCTGTTTCATATTGTGCGCTATTCCTTTCCTATTCTTACGCATCGCTCCATCTCGTATAGTAACGGTGTTTCTGTTTTATTTACATCGACTTATTTTACTTATATACGTAATTCTTAACTATACATGTTTCTACGTACACATTAATTACACTATATGTCGACGTCCTTAACAGTCTCTATATATACACTTATTCACTATACGTCGCCGTCCGCAACACTATATTACTATGTTATTTTGGTGTCCACCATCCATCAAATCAAATCCAGCACCTATTGATCATTGAACTGGTAACTAGAGATTAAGACGAAGTCAACACGGCCTTGCTGTTTCTGGATTAAGAATAGATGAAAATCGTAAGGTAAGCTAAATATAAGTTACCTGCACGTAAATTGAGAATTTAATTAAATTATGTAACAAAATGAGCACGTTGTTTTTATTTTGTTTCACTTTCTTGCATTTTGTTTATATGATTAATTTTCAAATTTTCAAATGAGACCTGTTTATAAAAATTAACATATTCTCTAAGCTCCACGGTATTGCCTATAAATGTACAAACGATCTTCCTATTTATGGCATCGTGTAGGTTATATGTTGCGATGTAAAAATAACGCTTTACTTATATTTTAAGAATATGGACACAATATTTTATTACGGTAGCAATGTCGAGCTTAATGCATATTGCATTATGCATTACATACCAGGTAACTATCGTGCATTGAGCAGGGCAGATACACATTGAAAGTGTATAAATATAAATAATAAATATAAATATCATGGACATTCTCACACGGCCATCTGACCCCAAACTAGGCAGTGCCTGTACTATGGGTGTCAGTGACTGATAGACATAGACATTTAAATAGATAATTATCATCCAGACAGAACAACCACAAGTTCAATTCTGAGTGAGATTCGAAACCACAACCACGTCCCTTCGCGTAACAGGCAGGGTCACTACGGAGTGCCCCGACGGGTCAGTCAAATAAATTGTGTTAAATAAATAAAAATAAATTCATTCATAAATCAAGGAAAAAATCGAGTTAACGTGTATCGATTTTTGTGCCTATGGAACAAATTTTCAGCTTAAAGTAATATAAATAATAATAAATAATCATAATAATAATACATGAAACAAACTTTGTACCCCTTTCTACGACAACGTTTAGGGTTAGAGGACAACCCAGTATCGAATGTTCTCAAGCCACCCAAAGGCCTTCAACAAGGCTTTACAATTGTATGCCTTGTACCTTGTACCTAGACTTTCGTTAAGCGTGTCTAATCACCTCATAGCGAAATAAATTATTTGACCTTGACTTTGACTAATGGCAAACGGCTCATCACCAGCATCGGAACTCAATTTGGAGTGCTCACACCATAGGTCAATATAGATACAAAAACTTCCAGTAGGTATACATACTTTGTTGTATACAAGAGCTTTGTCGACCTCGACAATGTCGCTCTGTCAGAACATACATTAAGATTACACCTAAATACAGAGACGAACATTAAATTACAGTATGCCCTGCTCCGTAAATAAGTGTAGTGTAGTGTAGAGAAACTATAAAATCTATTTTGTTTTAATGAGCCTTGTGTTCCATTATATGTGTAGAGCGTGACATACCAGCCTACCATCAATTCATTTTGCATACCTAGACTGGGTCGATCCCCCGACTACCAATTGTGAACACATTGTACCACATCGTGATCCGAGATTTGGACGCCCCACATCCGAAGGAATGCTGTAAGTCCGTGGAGCGGCTCCAATCAAAATTATACGCTACTATCCATGCTCATAAAAAGACAATTTAAATAACAATAAAGTATCTATTGTTGTTAAATAAATATTATATTTATATGTTACCTTTCCGAAAAATATGATTTTGTGAGACTTGCTGTTGAAACCTTGGTCAGCTGACGTGACATCAGTCAAAGACTATGTCGACCAGATCGCATCAGGTGACCAGAGGGCTGGCAGCTTCTTTGCTCAAAGAATTAGCTTAGCTATTCAGAGGAAATGCTGCCAGTGTTCTGAATGTCACATGGAAGATAATTAGATGAATTTTACTTATTATAATTTTTGTATATTTATTTTAAGTTGTATATACTCGTACATAGTTGGTTCTAAATTTGAATCTAAAATATTTTAAAATAAAATATAATCTCTTCCTATCGTTCAATATAGTGTTTCAATTTGTGTATACCACCACCTTTACCACCACAACGGTACCACGGGCAAGGAGTGGTACCTTGAATTATTGAACTGGTAGACTATATTGAACACATAACTTATCGCCTCAAACTTAAGATTATTGACAAATAAATATGAAAACTGACAGTTTTCCCATTGTCAAACGTATCCAATCTAGTTACGCGATTGCCCACCGGAATGAATACAAGAATAATACGCACACATTAACTATTACATCTATGGGTTACTCACATTCCCATTAGAATGAGAAATTCCCATTTTCTGCGACTCTGTGTTTTAGTGTACTATTATTCTGTGGTTTTAGCAAGTATGGTGAGAGATCCTATCTCCCGAACTGCAAGTCCTGGGTTCGAACCTTGGCCGAGGCAGATATTTATTTCGCAGATAAATATTTTTAATCGGGTCATGAATATTGTGCTGTTTCTGTGTGTGCGCCACACAGGCCTAGGCCTACCGCGGAAATGTGTGTGTGTGTAAATACATTTTTATTATTTTTGTGGCTTTGGTTTTTACTTTTGTATTCATTCATTATTGTCGTGCTGAGTACATAGTTACTCCAAAACGCATTTGTCAAGAGCAATGATTCGTTGTAATTACTCATCGCGTCCAACAAATTGATATTATAACCTGGTGATGTTATTAGAAAGTTGATTATGCTTTTAATACGAGATGGCCCAGTTTATTATGAAATGTTTGAAACATCTTTCATATGCGATATGGATCTATTATAAATATAATATGACAATGGTGTATTAACGGAGAGTTGGTTCAGTCGGTAACGGACTTGATAAGAATCGGTTTTGTTCATTCATCATTTTGTTGTGTTAGGTAGTAGGTAGCAAATGATAAGTGCATGTTTGAAGTGCGTTACTTTCTGTTAATGTTTTAAATGTGGCCGCTATCGAACAGATAATAAAAAGATATATCCCAATCCCCAAGATTTTTTATGGTTATACAAGTAACCATAAAAAATCGCTACGGAACCCTATGAGTGCGAGTCCGACTCGCACTTGACTGGTTTTTTAATTTTTTCCATACTAGAGAGAATACCAGAGGATTTAAAAAGTAAATCCGCGTAACTTACTCGTATACTGTAGATACTTTTACAAATAAAATTTTCTGATTTACATAATGAATTGTGATAATTATTTTGCAGAATTCAACGATAGTTGAAACTCATACTTTAATTAGATATCTAGAAAATATATAATTTTTGTCTTTTAGACTTCGTTATAAATATTGACAAAATGTTTAAATATTATATTTACACATTTAATGTCTAACAAATAATTGTTAAGTAGGTATATTCAAGAGCAGATATAATAATATATTATTTAATTATTTTTTTATATAATTCACCACTTGTGATTAATTTAATCTTTGAACAAGTCTATAAACACAGGCTTCATTAAGCTAGTGTGCTTAACGAATGCTCTTTTTTATGTATATGCTGATAGTATAGTAACATGTAATTAATTGAATCGATTTATATTGATTGGAAGAAGCATAAAACACGAAATCCACATCATATTCCGCGTTATAGCGGCTGAGATAAAGGTTGCTTGCATATACATGATCATTTCCTTGATCATATTTTATCTTCTTGTCTCACTGCGAGAAGAACAACATCTACGACAGAAAATATTAAAAACGGACATTTTATTATGACTTCTGCTGTGTAAGTCGTTCTTGTAGTGTAATACAAGATAGAGATAGTGAAATTTGGAATAGATAATGGATTTTGTAATTGCTATATTATGTTTTTAGGGAACAAAACTTTCATTCAAAATCTCAGGCATTGGAGCTCTAATTCTAAAGAAATTCATACAAAGTTGATATAAGCTTTATTTAAAAATTCATGTCTTTCAAATACTTTGTTTTTCTACACCTGAATTCTTCAGTTTGTATTTTAACTTTTCCAATTGCTAATTATTTGTGGGCGTCGGGAATGATCGTACAAGAGCCTTATTAAATGTTAATAATATAGTAATTTAAAAACAGATGTTATTTACACCTGCACAAATCAAAGACTTGGCCGTTTTATTTCGTTGTCGTTGTTTGATGACTCCATATATCGTTGAATTATTAATTTATGCGCTTCCAACTCTACGGAGGGAGAGCTCGGACATTTGTGAAGGTGCGTACATACTAAATTATGTTGTGTTTACTTTGACATCTTAATGCATCATGTACTCATGGTGCATGTGTGTATTTTTATTTAGTTTATTTTTGGGTTGATCACCACCATATCTACCTAAATATTTGCAATCACATAATGTTATTGCAAATATTTAGGTAGATATGGTATTTGATATTTTTATTAACCTTATAATTTTTTTTAATCTCTCATCTGTTTAATAAAAGGGAATTATTAATAAAGTGTTTTAGAGAATATCCAAATCGATGTACTTAGGTAATTCATTCAACAAATCTACAATGCATAAGTATGCATTGTTAGGTAGTGATGACTTACTTGTGTGGTTCAAGCTTAACAATTTATCGGCACATCAATCAACCTTTCTTAATGAATCGTCGGATTGTAAGGGTGTACCCACAATCTCACGCAAGATAGGGTTACACGATGGGTGGTTTGACGTAAATTTTTTATCACTACCTAACAAGTTTTGTGTCCGACGGAAATAGGTGAAGTATTGGATGGCCTGTTTCAATCGTAAAACAAAAAAAAAGTTGTTTGACAACTTAATTGAGATAGCTCCAAACGAAATTAAGTAAAGTCATGAATATATGTCCCCCGTTCACGTTAGTCTTAGCTTTGTGCAAGCCCAGACAAAATGTTGATACAATTTTAGCACTCGATTCCGGCTGAGCGGAATTCACAGCTGATTTCTAGCGGGCGTGGGATCAACGCCACCATAAAACACTATTCTGGCTCACACTGTACTTTCTCGCCTGGACTGATTGAATTTTACTGCACACTTCGCGTCGGTAGGTACACTTGAATAGTTCAGGAGGTGAGAAAACTAATGTAAAGCAAGCAGAGGCAGATGAGGCGCCAAGCCACTTTGCACATACTCGTAGTGTCATCCCGCTGTCCCGAGCGTAAAGGTCAACTAACTAACAAAAGGAAAAAATTATAGTTCTTCTATTTATATTTAGAATTTACTATCGCTGCGACCCATAGACGTCCCACTGTTGGGCACGGGTCTCCTCTCAGAATGGGAGGGATTAGGCCTTAGTCCACCACGCTGGCCAAGTGCGGATTGGCAGACTTCACATACCTTCGAGAACGTTATGATGAACTCTCAGGCATGCAGGTTTCCTCACGATGTGTCCTTCACCGTTATAGCAAGTGACATTTAATTTCTTAAAACGCACATAACTTAGAAAAGTCATTGGTGCGTGCCACTGGGGTTTGAACCCGGACCGCTCGAGTGAGAGGCGAGTTCGTTAGCCGCTGGGCTGTCACCGCTTATGAAATTTAGAGAATTTGAGAAATTTGTTTGAATTTTTGAAATTTGAGAATTACTATACTTCATTATAATTGTTTCTGACCAAAGACATTTTCTGAGATATGTTAGAGGAAAAATGAATGAACAAAACAAAAAAGACCGCCAGAGGATCTCAGAGAAAGAGAACTCAACGAATAATTACAGTATACTCGTATTTAGGTCCCAGAAATAAAACTTAAGGAATTTCTAATAAACAAAGCTTATTAAAAAATAGATGAATCTGACAGTCCGAATGGCTGAAATAATGCATATAATTAGTTATAATATTATGAATAGACCAAATATATACCACAGACAACAGAAAGTGTAACTATCGCATTCCACAACAAACCCAAGTTATTAGCCACTTTGATTTTAAGTTATTGAAAATGTAACCTTCACTTACTTAACCTTCGCATCTCCAGATGTGTTCTACAAACATAAATAACGTTGTAAAAAAGCCATATTTGCACGGACACGACACGACGGTCCACAATTTTATGTAGGTGCTTCCTGAATTCGCTGCTTCCAACATAAATGACCCCATCGGCAGTTTACTATTGACTCTTCACCAATAAAAGCGTCGCCATAAAGCAGACCCTTGCGACGTATAAACCACCGTTTCGTCCATATCATGATACTATAATATGCATTGAGTCCGTTTTATTTGAGGATTTCGCTGAAAAATGTAGTAAAGAGTGTCAGCGGCGCACGATACTGGTGCCGTTGACATTTTAGGCTACTCGGATTCGTTTCCGAATTTCAGGAGTATGAATAATAAATGGAGCAAGGTGTTCTGGGTGGGATTTATGAAGGGTGGGCAGTTTTTAATCTTGTCGAACGACCATGGTGAGACTTATAATGGGAAAATGACTGAATCGGTTATGAGGAGCGTTGAATGTAGGTAAGTGTGCATTTTATTATGACTTAAAATGCGTGAGGCATTTTAGCTTAGCTCGGCATATAAGTGTCATCTATACTAGTAAAATTAAGACATTCTTATTAGGATATCGTATGTGTACAGTCATTTATTGGCGATTCCAACTGAAATGCTGCAATTTCAATAAGAAATGAGGATAAGGTGCCTATCTTATAGGTACTACTACTATTATAAATAAGTTGTTTTTAATGGTCAGTTAATGTTAACCTTAATGGTCTTAACAGCGTTATCAAACAGGAAAAATAAGCCAGCGGCTTATACTTATCTGTATACAATACAATATACAATACAAATACTCTTTATTGTACACCACAATAAAACAATAAAAGATATACAATAAAAACATACGATGACCAGTGGTGGCCAAAAGTATGTTAAAGGCTTAAATGTATGGCGAACAATTTCCAGCGAGTGAAGCCGTGGTTTGCGTTATACCCCTGTACTACTGCACCGCAGATCCCCGGTGGCAAGAACTAATAGTCGCCGTTCGCTCCCCATGACACGCGGTGACCCCGCGCCGTGCTCCCTTCATTAGCCGCGGATTCGCATCGCGACCGCCTCACGTGTGTCAATTTGAATAAAAACTCGCTTGAGGACTCCATTTTCTGTTTGACATTCAAACTGACTGAATCTGGGCTTCGAATCGTTTTGTAAACGGCTTGTGGGTGAGTTCCAGAGGAGTGCTAAGTAAACAGACCCAATAGGTTAGATTTATGCATTTTCATAATTTACTGTCTCATCGACTACTGATCGTGAGATAAGATTAACTATCATAACTACAGGTTCCTATAGTAATCATATTTCCTCCAGTAACCATATTTGCTTCCCCTTTATCACAAACTAGTGGACGCCCGCAGCTTCGCTCGCGTCGAATTAGACATTCACTAACTTCAAAAACGGCAAAGTTTCATACTAACTTTGCACCCCCGTTTTACCCCCTTAGGGGGTGACTTTTCAAAAATCCTTTCTTAGTGCTCCCCTACGTTATAAAAGGAACCCCTGTGCAAAATTTCAAGTTTCTAGCCCTTATAGTTTAGGCCCTGCGTTGATATGTCAGTCAGTCAGTCAGTCAGTCAGTCAGTCAGTCAGTCAGTCAGTCAGTCAGTCAGTCAGTCACCTTCTCCTTTTATATATATAGATTACTGATTACTTTGTAAACATAACGTGTATGTTTAAAATATTAACAATGTAATTTTGTTCGTAAACCATAATCTTTTTTAATTGGATCGACAGTGAACAAAGTTTGACTTCTTGCTATAATGCGCACCTTTCCATCAGAAAAAACCGTTGTGAGATCAAACGTTAGCGATATCGTTAAAAGGTTATACTTGTGTAAATACTAATAAACGAACATTATAATTCGTGATAGCATCTCGATCTCAATATTTAGGTTCGTCTATCGCCCGCTAAACAATGTCCACCAAATCGAAGCCCACGCGCACACGCCTTCTACCGATACATATTGTGTTCATAGATGCTTTCGTGTATAGACGATATCTGATCGAAGAATTCTTAAGTAGATCCCAATCGTGATGTAAAGACTATTCCGACCGAATTTAATGTTCCTTAAATGGCTGAGCCGATTATTTAAAAAATCCACAATGTGAAGAATGCCCAAACACGCACGATTATAGTCCAAATGTACCATTCATTAACGAAAAACAAGTTAAAAATACGGTCGAGTTTATTTATGTTTTTTTAAGGCACTAAAAATTTATGCACCGTGAATAGGTAGGTACATCGGTTGCCGCAGTGGAAGGCGGTTGCCGACAAAACAGTTTGCGGTTGCATTTCAGATAGTTGTTGTACTCTAGAGTTCAATATTCACAGCGTAAAGTCATTGATAAAACCGCTGGAATAAATGTATCAATTGGCTGTTCGGTTCTATGTTGTAGGGGTGTATCAAAGTACACGTGTGAGACTACGACCTCTACTATTTTATTGTCCCACTGGGTGCATTCAGCATTTTTTAAATTATTTTAACCCTAGTCTTACAAGTTTCCATGTTTTAAAAATTAATAGACACTTTATCTTCAGTATGGTTTTTTGAATAGATTTTACATCTATTCATAAAAAAATTAAGTTCGTTTAAATGGAATATTCCCATCAAATATCGAAGTTCGCTCGGTCCATAGGCGACAGGTGGTAAGTGGTCACTGTCGTGTTTATCCGTCTGTATTATTAAAAAAAACCAGCGGGTAGGTAAAACTATAAAACTAAAACGACAACGAGGAAGGGTTAATTGTTAACATTCAATACCAGCCCTCAAACATTGACGAGACTGGCAGGCAAGACCCGAGAAAAACATTGGCGCATTTAAAAAACTTCAAATTATAATCGGACTTATTTCGTATTCGACTCTTGCACAAAAAGGCCTCCCAATTATGCGTTAAAGTAGAGTCACTTAAATTCGAACATTGACCTTGATATGCAAGAACGAGCACAAAGATATACTAAGGACTAAAGAACCGATTCTTATAAGAAAAGCTGTGAAAAACTTGCCCAATTCTGATGGTTCATTTGATATTTCTATACCCAGTTTGTCCCTAACGTCAAACGAAGAGCGCGATGCGTTGTGTCGACTCGGCCGATGCATTATGCATTGTTTCCATTACACTACGAATTTTAACATAAAACCGATGTTAACGTTTCTGTCCATGAATAAAATACAATTTTTTAGTCCCAACCGTCGCATATTGAACTCCGAAGGAGTAGATATGGGACCGCTTTTTGTTTGGACTTGTCGCGATGTAATACAGCAAGGGAATGATCATAAGGACGTTATTTTTGTTGCAGCTAGAGAAAATTTAGTAGACAGTCAGTTGATCTATATCAAGAACATAGAAACCAAATGTAAAAAGTAAACATCGAATGTATGTCGCTACTAGTTATTTATGGATCAAAAAGAAAGGGATTGTTGACAGATACGCGATGTTGTGTGAACCTGATGATGTTCAGTTTCAAAGGTGTTACTTAATTACTTTTAAGAACTGTTCAGTTTGATCTACGAGTAAGACATTGGCTAAAATATTCTCAAAACGAACTGATGAAATATACACTAAATTAAGATAAATTTGACTCCATTAAAGCAAAACATACTTTTATTTTAAATCAAATTTTGAATAACGATTGATACCCAGTGAAGCCGAAATAAAAAATCAGATATAGATATCTGATTTTTTATAAATAAAAGAATGAGCTATATCATTTAAACAAACTTTAAAATAGGTAGCCTAAAACAGAAGGTTTTTTGCAGGTTAACCACATGTGACTAAGGTTAAATAATTCAGAAGTTAGATAATGGAGCATATTACAGATCGAAAATATACACACGCTTTATACTAAAAATTCATACTAAAAATGTACCTATATTGAACACCGATTTTGCTGATACTTCTTATATTTATTTTTAGTTTTAAACACATTTTTTATCCACGGATAAAATGTTTTGTTATGGAACCCTAAAGTTAAAGCAACTCTTGAAAGTAACGAAAATCCGTAACGTCGGTTGCATCAACCGGGTGTTATAAAAAGAGCCTCACATAAAAAGCCTCCACTCCATGTATGATGGCTCAGTATAAGCGCTCGTATGGGTAAACACGCAGTTGATTTCGTTATCGGAATTCCTATGTCACTCTTAGCTAACTGTATTGAACATTTCACTGCTCCGTTTACAAATACAAACCAGCTTCAAAGTACGCTTCTACATAGAACAAATAGGAGCGATTTGCTATTCCGTTGGTTTGTTTGTTCGCGGCTAATATTTGTGTTTGTCGCCCAAGACAAACCTAAAGCGTCGTCGGGACCGTTTCTTCGGTTTCCCCTATCCATGCCATTATGACTGTCATAGAGCAATGTTTACGTATGAGTTCATTTGACAGGTGGTATAACATGAGCGCGCGGGAATGAGAACGCAGTATCGAAAAATTGGTTTGCAAGTACAGATGTTTCTTCAATACATATTTAGTTATTTTCCACGGCTATATTGGAAATAGAAGGTAATAAGCATAAAACTTATAAGTGGGGTTTCAATATTTAACAGATTTTTAGGTAAAAGATTCTAGAAGTGAAAAAGTTTTTGAACCTCTCTCTGACTTTAAATGTACTCGTATACCGTCTACTCTCATTTTAAAACCACTTCTGCCAAATATCGGTTGGGTCCATTGTTCTGAGATTGGGGCCAGAACGCAAATTCTGTCTCAAGTTCTGTCAGTTGAACGCTCAACGATGTAGTGTTATCAAATAACTAATAAACTAACTAATTCATAAGATGCATAACAGATAAAACATGTTTAGAAACAAACAAATTTTTTTACTACTATTTTTACTAATGCATGAAGCACTCTACAATAATAAATACCTGGAATGTAGGGAAATAATACTGAAAAATTAGTGCGAGTAGGATTACTTACGAATTAAAATATTAGATATAGGATTATTACATAGGTATAGTATAGGTAGGTGATTTAAGTTTAACATTTTTTGTTTCTTCTATTTTTAAACTTTGCGTAAACATTTTCCCATAGTTTGCATGCCAGTTCAAGCACCGAATGCATCTCCATAACATTTATGATAAATAGCATCAGAAAACCACATTCCCTCGAAGCCCCCGAGTTATGATAATGTTATCTTCAGAATTATATCACAGATGTAGCTGATTGTAATAGATTTTAAATTCTATTCGATTTCACGTCCGCTTAAACATTTCCATAATACATGTTTTGTAGAGAATAAAATCAGAAAATACCTTCAAATAAAACTGTCGAACGCGTCTAATATTCAAAACGTGGTGAATGAACAAACTAGAAGGGAGCTGAACCACACATTGCGAGGCTTTGGTGGTCATATTTAGAATAACGCAGGTAGATTTAAATTGAAGCGGTAACAGCTCAGTGGCTATCGTAATCGCCTCTCATTCGACAGGGTTCAAATCCAAGCGGCATGCATCAATAACTTTTCTAATCTATGTGCGATTTAAGAAATCAATGTCATCTGCTGTGACGGTGAAGGAAAACCATCTTCAAGGAAAACCAAGCTGCATGCCCGAGAGTTCTCCATATTGATTTCAAAGGAATGTGAAGTCCGTGAATTTGCACTTGGCCAGCGAGTTCCGAGAGGACCCCTAACAGTGGGACTAAGCAAGGGTTGTGCTTTCAGGTGGTTGTGAAAATTTTTAATTAATAATTACATTACGTGTTTTTTTTTATGGATACAACATAGCAAACGAGCTTGCAGCATTGACTGATTTTGAACGAGACTCTTACTAACAATTACTAATTGGACTATAACACCAACCAACAGAACTAAGAGTCCAGTCTTCATACCCACGAACTGTCTAAATCATGTTCTAATTAACTCTCTCTGCTAACTGGATATATCATCCCAGTCTGTATTTGAGTCTTATTCAAAGTCAGTCTCTGTTTTCATGGGCGGCAGCGAATGGGTGGTGCTGCAAGCTCGTTTGCTATCTTATATCCATTAAAATTAAGAAAGGGTGTCATATTTTAAAATTATTTTCTCGCCCTCTGAACCCCGTGTCTGATAAACTACCGTAAGAAAGACTACTTACTAGGCTGTGGTACACATTTCCCTTGATATTTTTGATGTGAAACATCTTTAGGCGGAGGGCAAATCAGATTTTTGGCGTGGCGAGCGTGGCGAATATGGAATATATATACTATACAGTTCCGACAAATGACGGTCGGAAATTATTTTATTAATAATAATTTTTTTTTTGTTTTTTGTTTTTTTTTTGTGCTCAATATTTGATCAATGGTGGCTGACTAGTGATTATAATGAATATGATGATCGTTTTGATGCATTGCACTCTTCACTTTCCATTTCACTTTTCACTACGACCATTCGTAGTCTATTTCTAGAACTTTATCGATCAAGTGAACCGTATCGTTGCGATCTCATAAATTAAGTACTAGTCCCATGGACTATTGTCGAAGGAAGTGCATCGGTTATTGTTCGCGTCGCTTTGGCATTAATACAGAGCTCGATCGCGATCCGAACTCTGTCCACAATTTACTCCGCGTAGTGTTCCGTCCTCTCATTTTACTATCGAAAATTGTCTCGATTGAGCCTTCACTATAATCAAAGGCATCGTGAAGCTCTTACACGCTTGAGTAACTTTAAAACGACCGATGTCGATTGAACAAATGGTGAGCCTTTGTTTATTGTCATAACTTGATCAGCTTGAACTGACTGACTGACTGACTGACTGACTGACATATCAACGCATGGCCTAAACTATAAGGGTTAGAAACTTGAAATTTTGCACAGAGGCTCCTTTTATAACGTAGGGTAACTAAGAAAGGATTTTTGAAAATTAATCCCCTAAGGGGGTAAAACGGGGGTGCAAAGTTAGTATGAAACTTTGCCGTTTTTGAACTTAGTGAATGTCTAATTCCACGCGAGCGAAGTTGCGGGCGTCCACTAGTTAAATATATTTTGTAAGCAGCGACAGCGCAGTGGATGTTGAACTCACCTCTCACTCGAGCGGTCCGGGTTCAGACCCAAGCGGGACGCACCAATGACTTTTCTAAGTTATGTGCGATTTAAGAAATTAAATGTCACTTGCTGTAACGGTGAAAGACACATCGTGATGAAACCTGCATGCCTAATCCACTGTAGTATGTAAGAAGGTATACATAATTTGGAGCTTCTTAATTATAATCCGTTACGAACTGTTGGAATAAATACTTCGTACCAATTGTGATCGTATCAAAGCGAGCTACATGTAGGTATCAAACATAATCGGTTTAGCGTCATTTTGACAATAGATTGTTATTAAATATCTTTCGTACTACCGATTGTTAATTTTTAAATGGTAGCGTAACGGATCGTTTTAAATGTCATGGCGGTCAGAAGTAATGTAGGAAGGGTGATCTGTATATGTAGGAATTATCTCATTAAGGTTTAGTAAGATTATTTTTTGTTGAAAACACGAGATGAACCTATGACATAATTTTCCAACATCTTTTTTACAACTGCTCATATTATTGTAAAACATCTTTATTAATCAATATTGTTAAAAGATTTTTCTACCTGTAAGTATAAATATAAGAAGTTGTAAAAAAGTGTAAGCCATTGCCTCTCCTACTGAGCTGTGAGTGAACATCCCTGTCCACAAGACGTGACTGCGTCACGGTGACATATTGTATGATAAACTTTGCACATTATTACTTAGTAAATTGTACTTTGAAGTACAAGTTACGAGTTGTGAACGAGACTCCCAAGGATCTTTCAAGGTCGGACACAGATTTCATGAGTGGTGCTGCGTACTCGTTTGCTATAAAACACGGAGTGTAGTACAGAGAAATATAAAATGTATTATTCCACTATATCATAATTCTAATTTCATTACATTGAGGAACGACGATAGAATTAGAACATGGAAGGAGGAAGGAGGAACGGCGGAAAAAAATGTCATAAAGTGTAAGTAACAAAACGGAGATGTAAAAAGTTTTACCGTGATAATAAATCAAAAAGATTAAGATATCGGTTTACAGCCTTCAGCTTATCTTAGTAACCATCGTAAATCATGATCGGAATAGGGGTTGTGTAAATTTTGAAGTTAGTAGATTGTCGTAAAAGTATTACCTAATAATAAAGAGATGGGCTCAAAATAGCAACGTAGTAAGCATGAAACAAGCGCAGTATATCAAACATCCCATCATGGTATCGCCGTATAACTGGTATTAATGTTAACACCATCATTATCTTGTTTACAATATGTAAAAAATTAAGAAGGCGAAGGCAATATAGTGATCAGTTTCTTGAAAATGTTCATAAGTGCCTACTGACGAATGTCAAATCACTAGAAAATCCTTCACTACTCCAATTTCTATTGTTTTCCTAAAAAAGCTGCAATCCATGGACCCCGTTCCACTGCTTGGCACAGGTCACAGACTAATCTGTGGTAGGTCGATACTCCACCACGCTGCTCCAATGCGGGTTGGTGGATGTGTTAGTGACTAATCCAGTGTCAAATATTCTCAAGCTCTTCGACAAGGCTTAACGATTGTTTTCACGATTGTGATATGGACTTGTTTCCATAACGGGGATGAGAAATATTTTGACCATAGATTCCTAACGTATAATTTTTTCCAAGAGACAAATCAGTTGCATAAATTCAGCTCTATCAATCAAAATGAATCTCAAATATAGTAATAACAAATAAGCTTACACATTTAACACTCACTTTCCAAGTAGGGTTTAGTTTACTTTACAGGGTTTTGTAATTCAGTTCTAAATTATTAGACAATGTGTTAAGTTCTAAATTAAGAGTTCCTAAAACGCTTGTCGCTCGATATTCCCTTAACTTTAGACAGCGTTTTACCAGATCGACCTGACAGTGGTATCGTGAAGGACAACTTCGACTTTATAGCCTGGCCATTGTGTTGAGGCACTCCCTAAGCCATTCTGATGAGGATTTTGTTCGCATTTCATAATCTGATGTTCTCTTGGATTAAGGTTTATAATTTACTAGTGGACGTCGCAGCTTCGCTCGCATGGAATTAGGTATAACAATAGTTTCGTTTACACCTAGTAATGAAGATAGAGTAAAGATGCTTTCTAATGGTGAAAGAATTTTTGAAATCAGTCCAGTAGTTTTTGTGTGAAAACATTACAAACACATCTTTCCTCTTTATAATATTAGTAGGTATAAGGTACCTAAACAACGCTTAAGGGTTCCTTTTAGTATTTTAAATTTAGAATTTTCCGCGGCATTAATATTGCAATCTACAGAAAAAATCTTAGACATTGGATGGAAACTCATAATAAGAAATAGCGATAAATTAGGTTTAGGTTAGGCTGTTTTCCAAATAATAGCGATGAATTATGATCCATATATCTATCTGACTTTTTGGGTCCACTGCTGGACCCTCCCTCAATCGTCGCCACTCCTTCCGGTCCTGCACCCTCGATAAATAAATAAATATAATATATTTATATATTATATTATATGATTAATTAGGTAAGTGCGAAATTAATTGAATAATATTTTTAATCACCAAAATTAAGAACCTATAAAAGAAAAAGCTAATTTACTTACAAGACGACCCTTTACCCCTCTTTAGATTCAAATACCTTAATCAAGTGTCGGCGGTACAAATAAGGTGATTTCGTCGGCCACAATCAGAATAAATATCTTCACCCGGCGCACTCAACTGAGGCAAGACACGCAAGTGCTGGATGCAACACGATCTTTTGTGTGAACGAAGTAACAAAATGGTCATTACATAAGCAAATTAAATAGGCACATATTGAAACTGACTTAACTTCTTCTTTAAAATGACCACTTAAAGAAGTAGTAAAGTTTTTTTTAATGATATTTTGAATAAATTAATATATTAATAAATTAACTAAGTTGGAATTATTAACTATCATCTTTACAGCCAATCGAAGCGGACTGGTGTATATTACTCGTTTTTGTAAGATTTTTGGAGAAAAAAACGAGTTTTATTTAATAAATACTAGCTAGCTGCCGCCAGTGTCTATTAGTAGTAGGTACTAGTAGTGCTATGATATACTGAAATTGTTTTTCTATCCCAAGGGAACACACGATCGGGATAAAAATTTCCTATAATCCTATATGATAATTTACTGGATTAACATAATTATAGGATAAAAAGATCTAATATGTTAATCCAGGGTGTCAGCTACCTCCATAGCAAATTTTATCTAAATAGGTCCCATAGGTAGGCTGTTTGAGAGTGAAGAAGTAACTAACATACAAACACAAACTCACAAACTTTCGCCTTTATAATATTAGTGTGATGTGATGTGATAAACGCATAATACTGAACATAAAATATCTAAGTGGGTGTCTCTAATAATATGCAAAAAAAAATTGGGCCATAATCTCTTGTTCACTAATTAACCACCACTCATAGAAAACAAACAGTAAACAATTGCACGAATAGTTGATCAATCGCATTCACATGGCAAATATTTGTGTGTTGCCTTCACTGAAAGCTATCATTACCCGCTGGATGCGGAGTTACCGACGTCACGGATGGTTCCCGTACGCAATTATCCAGCTCGCGATCTCCCCATTGTTGTCGAAATTTAAAACAAATTTCCTGTAGGTGCAACGGGGGGTCGCATTTTTCTGCCTGCCAAATTGGATAAGCACTGTAATTACTCGTTTAATTTCGGACTCAACGGACGGCTTGTGGATATTTCGAATCGAGCCATCTTCCCGCCAGTTTATAAGCCGGAACGCTCCTTTAAGCGTTTACATTTTTACATTATTCCGCTTCGATAATTTGCCGCAATAAAATGAGATACAAGAGAATGTATATCAGTAGGTACTTATACTGTGGTAATTTATTTACACATAAAGTGGTTGTTGAATTAACCTTTGATTTTCTTTCTCGTGTAATAAGCGTTTGTTGTGGGAATTATATTAACCGTGATGCCTTTCTTTAAATTAGATTTAATAGGAAAAATATTGTGTAAATATAACTATTTCTTTTCTCTTTTATTTATTTTTATTTATTTAACACTTTATTGCACACATAGAAACAATAAACAATACAGAAATAATATTATTAATCTTAGTAGGTCTCTTTGTTATACGACATTCACTTATGTATAGTGTGTCTTCAGTAATTGGGTTGTATAAGTTCAAGTCATCCGATTTCTCATTCGCGAAAATAAATAACATTCACAATAAGCATTATTAAAACTGCTTAATTTCGGAATGCGCACGGAAGGACCCTTATGCCCATGCGCTTGTGATTTAAATTGATGTGACAGCGAGCTGTAGCGATTTGCAAGCATCACACCCGCTGTCAAGTTTCATTTGGACGTGTGATACAATTTAATAAAGCCGTCATATCCCACGAATCTGGTTAACCGTTGAGATTGTTCTGCATACGAATGCAGAGTCCGCCATAAGCAAATAAAGAATTCGTTTTCTTATTTGGACAACAGCTGTTGGCCGAGAGTACAGAATCGATTTTACGAGATATTTTTATTACGACATGCGAGTAACGCTAAGCGAGTAGAATTCACGTGTAAGTAATAAAATAACGCTAGAAGAACTGGAGCTACCACCAAACAGTTAATAATACTTCGACAGATTGTCAATATTCTTACCATGAAAAAGGGCACCAGATACCGTGCCAGGTCTCCGTACCAGGTACCGTACCAAAGAATGGGTACCTCTGCTCAGTTTACGCATGAAACGAATTTAAAAGGGTACTTGATATTTTTTTATTTTAACTGAACAATAAATAATTAATAATTAATTATTTTAATTATTTTTTTATAGGTAATACACTAAGTTCTGCCATGTAATAATTGTTTTCAAATTGAACTGTGTTCCGGTATGAAAAACTTGGTTGCAGGTCACGTCTAGGTACTTGAAAATTTTTCGAGTACTCAAGTAGTGAGTACAATCACCTAATATGTACCTAATTCTATATTTACTGGAATAACTTTGCCTGATAATTTACAAGTCTTGTCCGAGGTTTGTCCCATAATATGTTATCAGAGATGTCATGGCAGTGAATGATGGTGCATAATATATAACATAATTTGGACATTAAATAAATTATTATTTTACAGTGCTTCAACCTGTTTCCAAAAAATTTTTTTTTTCTTATTCCAAAAAATTTCATTTTGTTTTTGGTCGTATCATCCTTTGATTTCATAGTATTAATTTAAGAAGTGTTGCGTACACGGAAAATTCCATGATTATCAATATATTATTATTCGAATCAAGAGGGTCAAACGTTACATTGCCTTAAACAACAGAAGAAATTCAAACTATAGTATTCCTTATCTAATCTTTGAGTAAGCACTTATGTAGGTATTTTTACGACTTACGTTAATATAGCTGAAAGACAGGTAGAACTTACATTTTAAGGGTTGTCACTTTTTTTTGCTATCAATTTTTTTAATAATTAGATACACATACTTAATTAAAAGAAATATTTAATCGGCTTCTTCCTCTATGGCGTCCTAGAGAGTAAATGCGAAAGGCGATTTTGATGATTCTATGACTATGACTATGACTATGATTCACCATAACGACAACCAGACGCCATAATGTCAAAATGAAAACAAAAAAAACTGCTAACTATATCAAGTAGGCTATTTTTGAATAGGTAAGTATGTATTTAAAAATCATTTTATGGTTCATTTTATCATATTACATTTAAATAACAGTTTAAGATATATGACGATTTAAAGTTGGTTAACAACCATACTCGCAAATTTTCCTACATACATTTGCATTCAGGTTGTTTGTCTTTTATTTAATTATGTAACTTGTTATCAACTTGTTGTTAAATTTTAAACAAGACTTTAATAGTAGTAGTAGTAGTGCATTGCCGAAAGATTAACTTAAGTATTTCAACACTCGCCTCGAAACAACTTCTGTTTAATATGTACGGAACCCTGTTAAAATCACCACAAGAAGCGCAAACCGCAAAGACAAATGCGTCAATTGTGCAAATTTAAAATTTGCATCCATTTATAACCGGGACATTCGGTTGTAAGGAAGATGGCCGATACGATACGAGTATCTCCACAGATGATATCTCCGGAGTGGTTAGACGTGTACCTCGGGGTGACAGTGCATGAGTGATGAGATCGCTTCACGCATAATCGGTGAAATATTTATGATTTAATGGCTACTGATATATTGCGCTGACGCTGTGATTGCGATTTGCATGGGCGATGGCAGTTGTTAGCTTAGCCGGCCGCTCGGTGGTTTGTGAGTTGTAAATGATGGACACGCCATTATTCTCATTTTATTGGACAAGACTTTTTAGCTACATTTTCAGTTGAATTTAATTTAAACAATTTTAATTTCCCTATAAGGTGATTAGTTAGTTAGTTAGTAGTGATTAAGTTTTTCTAAGTTAGGTATTTGTATGGCTTTTAAACACCTGCTGAAACGGCGCAGGAAAACATCGTGAGAATACGTAAAGAGAACCGTAATGTCGTGAAAGGAACGTGAAGTCTGCTAATCCTCGCGCGGACTGATTGGGAACAAATTATCGCATAATCTCACTACTTACTACGTAAAACTACTGTTCGCCAAAATTTTCACTAATTTAACAGCAGCGTTTCAGTACACAATCCGAATTGTTCGACATACAATAAGGTTGACACAGCCCTCGCTCGTGCAAACAAATCACTAGTTACGGCACATTCACACCGCACAATGAATCCGCGTCAATCTCCGGGGAAATCTAACATTATTCGGTAACTTACCACCAGTGTCACGGAAAATGGAAAAGCGTGTGCCCCGTGTTTAACTTCCACCGCGAAACTAATTCTGACTGGTACTTATAACATTCTGTGCGGAAATAATTTATGTCTTTGGCTTTGAACTTACTGTTTAGTTTTGTGGTAAAACAGACATGCTTAAATGAATTAATTGATTGCGATTTAGGGAGCGCGTTATTTTTGAAACTTCTAAGTTATGAAGATAGAATCGAGCATATAGCCAATGATTTTATATTGGAAAAAAAAGTATTAAAAGCGCGATTATTAAAAACGTCCCAATTGGAACGTTTTCTGTTTGGTCGCCCAGGGCAACAAGCACAACGCCACTGGATTTTAAGGAGGTGACCATATCTTTAGTTGGTATAAAATCATTGCATAGGTACAGCATACGGAAGCCGCTGAGGAGTGTCGCGGATGTTTTCTTTAGCGTCAGTAGGAAATAGACAGTTCGTGGGATTCAAAAGTCTGACTTCAAGTGATTGCTGTGATTCCTTAATATGTGACTCATTAGTTGCGCACTGCAGACTGCACGGCTCGAAACTCTTTCCAATGAGTCTGTGCATGCCCGGAACTTAGCACCTACTACAAAAGCATGTTATAGTGCCGCAGTAGCAAGGATACGAGGGGCACCCCTACGACATACCCCTATATCGTCTGTTAGGTCTATGAAACTATATGATCAAGCAAAACCAATGAATTTATAGGGCAGATGAGAGTCCAACAATTTGACAACAGAGCTTATACGTGTGCATGACCGTCCCGTCGTCGTCTGTCACTGTCACATTTTGAAATCGGTCACGTCACGCGACGCGAATGACGTGGCTCGGTTCGGCGCGCAAACCGGGCAATGGTTACAGAGCGTGACTATTGCTGTTTTCACATATCATTTTCTCGTAAATATGTGTTTTGAGATTATTGTAATTTATCTTTGTTCAATAGGCAAGGCAAGTAAATACTTAGGCACGCTCCCATCGTTTCCTCGTCTCAAACTCAACAAGTTATGAAATCATAATGAAAAAAAAACTTTAAAACATAACTTACACATTATATAACGTTATAGTTTTTTATTAATTCAATTAATGACTGGTTGTTCTTATATATAGGTAAGTGTTCAAAGCTGATTTACCGAGAGCACGATGGTTCATAATATGTTAGTTGGCTTATGAACAAGCTAATGAAAAATTATCTATTAATAAGTAAGTAAGGTAAGGCACAAAGCTAATGAAAAATTATCTATTAATAAGTAAGTACCTAAGTTATTAATCTATTGGCTAGTATTCTCAGCTCATTTATTATGAGTCGAGATCCGTGCTCGGAATCTGAAACAATACCTATGGACCATGGGACACCGTATGATCTTACCCTTAGACCCTTTCACCAAGGACTTAAACCACTTGTTTATCATGCTTCACATAAACATAACTTACACATGGAAACATAAGTTTACAATTTTATTACAATGTATACACAATCATCGCTCATCCATCATTGTCACGGTCAGGCCTGTCACGCGGGAATACAGTTTGACGTCACAAGGCACACAGCGTCATTATTTTTGGCAAGAAATCCAGCCATCCTACAGGAGGACCACTCAGGGAAATCCATTGCTGCATATAGACCTGCCCTAAATTAAAGTGATTATTATTTATTTTTCATTTTATTTATGATTATTTTATTTACTGTCGTGGGAGCGACACCGGGTTATGTGGGACTTTCACCCACTAAAACCCACTCGGTGGCCTATTCCGGCGCTACAGGAGGGCTCCGGGATCTCTTGTAGAACACGCCAGTGCCCTCCAGCGCTGCGCCCAATACGGGCTCTTCCCGGTTTCACAACGCTGTGCAGCCACAAACAGCGTCGTCTTTCCCGGGGTCACAAGATGGACGGTTCGAGCTCCCCCTCTCACCGCCCGCAACCCCAGAAGTCCCCTTTTAGTCGCCTTTTACGACAGGCAGGGGCTACCGTAGCACTATTCTGGTCCCGAGCTACTGGGACCGACGGCGTGTACCTACTGCGCAAAACTATTGCAGCGTTTGAATGAAAAAACGCACGACATCAAACATTAATCGACATTTAAGTTCGGTTATTTACAAAAGCGTGTTTTTAAGTTATTTTAAATGCAACTGAGAATCTGCTTGTTAAGTAACAAATGTTAGGATATTGCTGACTCATATCCTAAAGTCAGCTCAATGGCGTTATCCTTGTCAATTGAGGTCACATCTGAAGTGTGTGGTCTGGGGCGTTTTATCTAATGCTATAAATGTGAAGCCTATAATGTCGTGTAGAGTAACCGCATTAATATGAACTCAGTTACTCGGCGGAGACTCCCTGCTGGGCTCACAATCAATTTATTGCGCTAGAGGAGACAAATTGCGCTGCTCTCAGTGTTTGTCACAGCACCACAAGGTAATAGATTGCCACATCTTTATTACGGTCTCATAGATATTCGTGTAATGAGCTTGTACTGTCCGTATTGAGTTATACGATGACCGTACTGCAAGTGGACTTAGATAAATTGGAAGCAATAGGGGGGATTGTTCAAATTGACCCAAACGTAATAATAATAATAATAATAGGTTACAAGAAGCCTTACCAGAAAGCAGGACAAACATACTGATGGTCTTAAGAAGCATCAAAAGTTTGTTCTTTTGAGAATAAAGTTTCATTGACCACAAATTTATAGTATTGCCAATCACTACTAGATAAATGATAGTATTTTACTACTCAACTCTACTTTGTATGAATCCGAGACGAGGGTCTTTACCGTCAGCCTCATTCGCAAGCTCAAATTTTCTCAGCGCACTTTTTAAAGTGCTACGCTATGTTTTTTGTTATGAGACAGGATTCGAAATAATGAAGTCGTTAGAGCAATGATTACCGATGTAGCTTGTTGAGCTTACCGAATGTACCTTAGGACCGACAACCTATGAGTAAGGTAGGTCCTTGAGTAGAGACTACGACTCGCAAAACGGAGCACAAGGCGCCGTACAGGTGGACTGTTGACTATAAGAAGTCAGCGGGCAAACGCTGGATTCAAAGGGCTCAGGACTCCGTAATAATAAGAAAAATAATAATTGTCAACACTGTGGCGAGTTGCTTAGATCTTTTTAGCTTTAAATCCTCGACTGGGTTAAATATCTAAATAGCAGCTATAATTAATTTCACGCATATTTGTTTGGCCGTGTGCATAGGCTCTAAGTAGAATCTGCACTTTTGTAAGCGACTGTAATATGAATAGCTTTCCTCGTAGCCACTATAAAATATGGCCCAATTTTGTCAATATTCATTTGACTAACGTAAATTACATTAACAGACGCGACGTTGCAATTCATTCCAATTCGGGGCACTTTGACTATCGACAATTTAATTCAATTATGGGGTCTCATGCTCGTAGCTATTGTGTGAAAGGGTACAGCAATTGGCTCGGATAAGGGTTTATTCGTGTTTATGCCTTCGATCGTATCAGTCTGCGGCGGTCTGTCTATCGGTATACGGGCGAACACCAAGCACCCTTTTATTAAATTTCTATGTTAAACATTTCGAAAACTGTAGAGCCTCCGCTTATTGGAAAGTAATTTAATAGTGATAACGAATGATAAACTAGGTACCAATACTTATTTTTTGCTCTTTCATTCCTTTTTAGTGTAATGATCTGTTTTTTTTTTACTGAATTCTATAGGACTAGATTAATTAAATTGTTTTTTTTTAAATGCTTCTAAACAACGTTACCATTACTCTGAAAACCTGAATTTAATGACTTAAGCTTACTTGATGACCTTTATGAAATTAAATGTAGTAATGAATCGGTCTGTCTAACGTCTCTAAAGATTTTACTGTTCTATTTGCATCAGGGGGTGTGTGCTAAATGAAAACAGGACAAGCATCTAAATTTAATAACTTTTTGTGTACCAGTATTTGTATCGCTATTTCATAAATAGCGATACAAATACTGGTACACAAAATTACTATTGGGCGCCCGCAGCTTCCCTCGCGTGGAATTAGACAAAATTAAGTTCCTTTTACATCCCTTCGAACTTCATCTCAAGCGAAATTACACGAAATAAAAAGTACCCACGTATACTACTTTATTTTTAATCATTCTTGCAAAAAATTAAGCAATTCTCATAACATTTGTGGAATATTCAAACAAATTTCCATCCAGTATCAGTCGTCATATATGAGTTTATTGATGAATTCATGGATAAATGGAATTAGAATGGAAATAGTAAAAAAATTGCTTTATTAGGATTTGTTTCGAAAACGTCTTACTTAATTTACCTACTCTTTTTTCAATACCTACAACCAAATGCTACCATATAAATGCATGAACTCAAAAATGATAATTGTCTTCGTTTGCTGTTCATAATTTATTATAATACCGTAACGAAAGCATTCTAATTAATTCCAAGCTCGGCCATGATGGATATGTTTTAAATAATTAGCTTTCACTTATCGTTATCAATACTGTTTGTTTATTGTATTAATAACAATAATTAAATATTATTATTCGTATTTGTTATTCAATAAATAATCCAATCATAGATAAACCATGCATAGACAATGGTGCTGTTTATTTTCGATAGCAACAAACTTGCTAAGTCATTGTAGATGCGATAAGACATCCGTACGTGTCTATGAAAGCAGGCTTGCATCCGAGATGATGGACCTTACAGCTAATCGAATGTACCGAGTCATCTTGTGTTGATATTATTGAATATTTGTTTTGTATAGGTGTATTATAGCGGCGGTTCCAAGTGACCGAGGTTTCGACATGCCACTCTTATTTTCCAGGGCTTAGAATCTCAAAGTATAAAAGGCTACTTTGAAAATAAGTAGAAGTCAGTGAGAAGTCTGTCAAAGAATTTCATAATGTTATTAAGGAAGTTCAAGGCATCAATATCATTCAGCTATAAAATTGGATTTACGCGAAAGTACGACACGACTTGGTCTAGGTATTAGGTATAGCAAGGTTTTTTTCATCTGATCGTAGAACAATGGAGTAAAATTTTTGTGGAAAACCGGCATGGTAAGATTTATATTACTGGTGAACATCTGCATTTTTCATTGCACTGCATGGTTGCTGTGCAATGAAAAACTGGGCACTAGCCCAACCGCATCTGATCGTCGGTTTGCTTTACCAAGTAAATAAGTTCAATTTCATCCTGTCCTGGGACACATTTTTAGAAGTTAAATGGTAATAATAATCGTATCACACAATCTTGGCAATTGAATGCAACTAATATAATAATAAACAAACGTCAGAATGTGAATAATGAGAAATTCATATTACAAAGCAGTAAAACTTGAAACGCTTAAATATTTAATGCGCAAAGTGCTTCTGCTTATATTTACTTGCGGGCCATTCTTTCCAAATCCCGTGCGGACGGCGAGGGAAATTCTGAATTGCTCTCATGCAGTGCAAACTAGCTTGGTGAACACGGTTGAGATTCCAGCTCTGGTACCTATATTAAAATTGTTCGCGACCGCTCTAAGGCACAATGCACATTGTCACCGAATATATACACTGTTGCTTTTACAACACCATTGTGCTGCGCCCATCGCTGCCTCTTCAATGTTTTCACGGCGAATTCTGCTATTTTATTATTCATGTAACAACAGCCTTATGCGCACCTTCTGTAATGTTAATAATTGAAGACTTCCGTGACAAGGTACGGAGGGAGCTAACGCGAAATAATGTAGTATTTACTGTTGGACGTTTTTATGAACTCTCGAGACGTCCCTCTTTCGGATTTTTGCAGCCGCAAGGGTAAGAAAATCAGAATACAGTTTTGTTCTACAATATAGGTTGGATGTTGGATTATACAAATAAAATTTTGATCCTTGGTATTATATATTACGCGATCAGTATAAAGTCTTCCGTCCTGTTTGAAAAGTGTGATAATAAACGCGAACGCGTTGATGGCACATTCTAAGCAAATAAAATCTACATAGCACTGGGCAGGATTCAATCAAAGCAGAAGGCAACCTATACTAATATTATTATTATTTATTTTTCATATACATACAGGACAATAATACAAATACGGTGACTACTTACCATCAGGTGGCCCGTCCGCTTGTTCGTTTGGCTAAAATCTATAAAAAAGAAAAAAAAACAATTTTAAAAACTTGTATTGGAAAGATACATCGTCACCGAGAACACAAAATGTTGCAGCAACGGCTCATTTAAAAGCGTAGGCATGTGACCCATTCCACAATGTTCAGTGAGAAGTCGATATTGTTGATCGAAACCTTATTATATTAGTATACCCTCAGTGTACTAATCGAAATCATAACTTTAATTTAGTATTAGGTCAGCCTTTCAATGAAGTCTTAAAATGATATCTGAATTTTAATGCAGGTTGGTCAAATTGGGCATGTGTTCAATCTCAGATAACATTCACGATTGCTATCTTCTGACAACAATAGAAACCGACAGCTAAGTCTACAATTTAAAACGATAAAGCGTTTAATTTTACTTCACCACGCACTTACTTCCGTTTCACAATAAGAATAAAAAGACCAATAAAAGAGCTATTCCCTTACTTAAGGTATATAAAATTTACTGTTCTGTATAAAAAGATTTTACGAACACTAGTTTCACAGCAATTTACAACTTCATTTGCAACTGTAAATTTACGGTTCTCAACTGTGAATTTACAGCCTGTTTTTTTATTAAATAAAATCAGGTGCGCTCAGTTTTCCTTTCTCTCCTTGACATTTTATTATTTTAATCTATGGTGATTGTATTAGGGACCGTGCAACAAACCAAATATAAGATCGATTTTTTACACTGCCCCATTGATCTTGTGCTCGCTAGGTCGACTATTGTGCTAAACATTCCGGGCTTGGACTTGTTCTCTATCTTGAATAGACAGAGAACCTGGATTTGTGCAAGACAGGGCCTTATCAATTTTAATTAAGAATATTATTTATTATTATTAACCCATACTTACAACCCATTGGTGCCTCACTGTTGGGGATGGGCTGAGGGAGGCCTAGAGCATACTCCTCCAGGCTGCGCCAATGCGGATTGGCGCAGCTAGGTGGTACTTTCAACCAGTAAAAACTGGTATGAAAGTATAAGAAGGCATAGACATGGATGGTATGCATCTAGATATATTTTATTGATATGTTATAAAGAGCATAAAAGGTCGCATTTCGTCGCTATACGAATTGCATTATGCGTTGATATGACTGCATGTTTATGGCTCATTGTTCTCGGCGATATTGTACTTAACGCCGACTTATAACATTTCATTGAGTCCCTTTGAATGAAAATATTCGAGACAAAAGGTCAAGCTTATATATTATTATAGAATAAATTTTAAAAAGCATAAACTCAACGAGAAAATTTATAGTCGTATTTATATTGTACTCATAAATAATAAAAAGTGAAATCCGATGTAGTATTGGAATTTAAAGGAGTGTTCATTTCGTCCAAATTGTGCGGACTATATAGCCAAGATGGCTGTTCAGAGGCACACAACTTTTTATACGACGACGAAAGACAACGAATGTAGGTACCTACATACTTATTTATATGCAGGTGCAATTAAATGAAACTTAGTTTAGAAAGAATTAAGTTAGTTATTTGGTAATACCACAAGAATTGTAAGAAACATAATATATTAATTACGTGACGTATAGGTCTTATTGCTCTGAGCTCTAAATAGTTGATTTGATTTTTCAATTTATTAATATTATTCTTTTCAATTTTTTATAACGTTTGAAATTAATTGACAAAGTATCATAGACTTTCAAAGTTGACGTTTTTAATATTTGACATACCTATTGGCATGATTATTCTTAAGATTTGTTTTTAATTGTACCTATTTGATTTATTTATATTAATTAGTATACTTGGCTTGCCTTTCTAATTAACTACTTAGTAAATAAAAATAATCATTATTCTATATCCTAGCAACCCTGTGCTGAGCAAAGTTCCTTTAGGAAAAGATAAATGACATTTTATATGACAGTTTTGGAGCTCAGTAAATAAAAGCTCAGAAGAATAGAATATTCAAAAATGTATATTAAAGCAGGTGCTATCACTTGTGTATTCCATGTTTTCACCTCCACGGTCTACATGCGTTGTATTCATGTCAATTAACCGCTGATGAAACAAGTCTTAGGCAAGCAGTTTCGTTTTCAGCAGGAAACCTAAAGTACCAACTGAGAAAATAGACCAAGTTTGCAAAAACAACTTTGCACCGATTACTACACCATCTTTTAAGTGCATTTTAAATCGTCTTCTCAAAAAGAGCAAGATACATACTCGTAACACGATAAAGGCTATGCACGCGTTGTTTTAAGGTTTAAAGGTTTATATTCTGTAGACTATGGTTTACGGTCATATTATCATATTATCAGAATGACTGTGTAGTGAGCGCCTCTTATCTTAATGTTATAGTATTTTTATCTGCTTAATGTATTGTTATTAGCAAACAAAATGTTTGTGTTGAAAGCCTAACTAATAAAGATGTTTTAAGTCTTCCCCGGATATGAAAATAAAACTAGTATAAGCCCGCAGCTATGCTTGTGTCTACTTATTTCTTTCATGGAAGATTTGTTTAAAATGATTGTTTGTGTTTTAATTTAAAACATTTACCTACCTTATCTTATCAATATACTTGTACCTTAGTATTCTAATGTAACAACGCATTTGTTGTTTTTTACAACAACAAGACTTACAATTCGCTGCGACCCATAGACGTCCCACTGTTGGGCACGGGTCTCCTCTCAGAATGGGAGGGATTAGGCCTTAGTCCACCACGCTGGCCAAGTGCGGATTGGCAGACTTCACATACCTTCGAGAACGTTATGATGAACTTGAAGACTTACAATAACTGACTGGAATATTACTAAAACCATGTAGGATTATAATCGAACTGAAAAACTAATATTTATACTAACACTCTAACTATAGTAACTGCAAAATTAACCAACTATTTTTCTATTAGTGGTGATGCATGCATGATAGCTATCTTATTTCAGAAAAAATCTCAAGTATACTTTCCACGTATGCGGGTGAGCCTTATATGTAAGTTTTACTTACTTTCTATGTAAGTTTTACTTAAGTTTTACTTTCATATAAGGCTACATAGGCTAAAAAGATCCAACTGGTCTTTTTCAACCATCTAAAAACCACACACACTGACTAACAGATTAATATAACATTATATAGGATTTTTGAAATATGTAAAGCTCACTATGATTAAGAACCACTCTCAATACTTAATCGAGTCGTTGACGTAGAATTTAAATAACAAATTCGCCGCTAATTGGGTGTTGGCCAGAAATTCAATACTTATCTTCGACTTTATCTTAATAGATCGGCTTAAACGTTTTTGGTTGCAAATTTATGTTTCACGCAACATTTTTGAGATAAATTATTGTTATATGGGTCACATTTGATCTCAAAGACATTACAGATAAAAGCGATTTTAATGATTTAATTAATAAGATATCTCGCTAGTTGTCTTCTTCTTCTTCTTTTGCTATGTCCTAACGGACGTCAGCGACCATCTTTTGTGTTTCGCTTCTGTTCTTCGCCATCTTAGCCAGTGCGGCTGCGTTCCTTATGCCAGTCCACGTCTTTATGTTGTCAAGCCAGGTGATCCTCCTTCTTCCCCTTCCCCTTTTCCCATTTATTTTCCCCTCTATTATATGTTTTAAGAAATTATATTTGTCATTTCTATATAAGTGACCATAATACGATATTTTCCGTCTTTTTACTGATAACAAAACTTCTAAATTCTTTTTCATTCTATTTAGTACTTCTACGTTTGTAACTTTGTCAGTCCATGGTATTTTTAACATACGTCTATATAGCCACATTTCAAATGCTTCGATTTTCTTTTCCATTGCTTTGTTTAGGGTCCAAGTTTCGCTGCCATATAGGAGCACAGATAGAACGTAGCACTTGACTAGTCTCCAGCGTAGTTTAAGGTTTATATCTTTATTAGTATAAAGGGATTTCATTTTAATAAAGGAGCTGCGCGCTATTTCTATCCTAGTTCTTATTTCTTGCTCTGCATCCCATGTTTCGTTCAACCAGGAACCCAAATATCTATAATTTTTCACCCTTTCTATCGGTGTATTTTCTATATATAAGTTATCTGTTACTGTATTATATTTACTAACTACCATAAATTTTGTTTTATTAATGTTTATTTTCAATTTGTATTTCTTTATTTTGGAGTTCAAAAGGTTTAATAGTTGTTGTAATTCTTCAATGTTATTTGCTATTAGGACTGTGTCGTCAGCATATCTTAAATTATTTATATATTTACCATTACATTGGATGCCAAGATCAACTCCTTCAAAGGCTTCAGCAAAGATGCATTCGGAATATATATTGAAAAGGCTTGGAGATAAGATGCAGCCTTGACGGACTCCCTTTAGTATTTCCAAATTTTGGGAGGTGTTTTGACCTACTTTGATGTGGGCGGTTTGGTTCCAATACAAGTTTCGAATTATTCTTGCATCTCTGCTGTCAATGTCTGTTTGTTTAATAATTTCCATTAGTTGTTGGTGATTGACGTTGTCGAAAGCCTTTTCAAAGTCTATGTAGCATAGAAAAACGTCCTTCTGATGCTCTAAGCAGTTCTGTATCAAAACTTGAATTGCCAGCAAGGCTTCTCTTGTTCCCATACTATTTCTAAATCCAAATTGAGTTTCATTTATGCAATTATCTATTTTTCTGTATATTCTGTAATGGATAACTTTTAAAAAGAGTTTTAAAACATGACTCATCACGCTGATCAGCCTATACTCATTGCATCTTCTTGCACTAATCTTCTTGGGGATTGGTAAGAAGGACGATACTAGCCAGTCATTTGGTAATTTTCCCGTTTCATATATTCTATTAAACAATCTTGTCAGAAATGTTATTCCAAATTCATCTAAATATTTAAGTATTTCTCCATGCAAATTATCAGGACCTACAGCTTTTCCGCTCTTCAAGGATTTAATGGCTCTTACGACTTCTTCTTTTACAATTGGGGGACCTTCATAAGTGTCTAGATTATTTATTACATTAGGTCTGTTGTCATTGAAAGGGGTTTTAATATAATTTTCCCACTCTATTCTTTGTTCATCGATGTCAATTAGCAGTTTATTTTCATTATTTATAAGTTTACCTGTAACTTGCTTGCGTCCCATATTAGTAAAATCTTTAACTTTTTTGTGGAGATTGAAACAATCGTGTTTATGATCTAATTCTTCAACTTCTGAACACTTTGATTCTAGCCACTTATCCCTTTCACATCTGATTAATGTTCTAATATGGTTATCAATACTTTTGTATTTGGTTTTATCAACTTCTTTAAAAAGTCTTCTTTCTTCTATTAATGTTAGTATTTCTTTTGTTATCCAAGGACAATTTACTTCTTTCTTCCAATAACCCAATATTTCTTTGCTGACTATGTTTGTGATGTCTTTAAATGTTTCCCAAGTTTGTTCGATATTTAAATTTTCTTCATTCAGATTTATGCCCGCACAACATTTGTTTATTTCTTTATTATAGGTGTCCGCGATTTTGGCCTTTATTTCCCTGTCTCTCAGTTTTTCAATAGCAATTTTTCTATGAGTGTTATCAGCGACTTTCCTTGGTGCCTTTAATTTTAAATTTATTTTTACTACGAGAGGGTTGTGGTCGGAGCCAACATCTGCTCCAGGGTAGGTTTTAGCGTTCAAAATACAGTTACGAAATCTAGCCGGTGCAAGTATATAATCAATTTGGTTTCGGACAATATTATCTGGGTTGTGTGACCTGTGTGACCAGTGACCCTGACTGTTGCGCCAGGGGTCGTGGGTTCGAATCCCACTCAGGACAAATATTCGTGTGACGAACACTTGTATTTGTTCTGTGTCTGGATGTTAATATTATCTATTTAAGTATGTATTTAAAAATATATATGTATGTATATCAGTCTCTGACACCCATAACACAGGCTCGCGCCTACTTTGGGGTCAGATGGCCGTGTGTGAGAATGTCCATGATATTTATTTATTTATTTATTAACAATTCTTTATTGAGGGAGTGTGGCCCATATGCATTAAGGTTGTACACCATCATATGCCTTGTCCGCGGGTTGATGCAAAGTAAATTAAAACTATCTTTATAACAATACTTATCAATACTTAGCACACAACGGATCACTTGATTTGGAGTCCATTGGGCTCCCCAAGAGGATCAAACACTACTTAAGATTAAATGTCATGAAAGAAATAAAAAAAAGTGGATCACTTTACTTAGAGAATATAATATATATAATATAATAGAGCTCAACAGAAACTACATTCTCCTTGCTAACAAACGGGTGTACTCACAAATGATAAAAAAATAATACGGATGAAGAAAAGAACCAACATTCTGCCGGGAGTACAAAGAGGACCGTTTAAAAGATTCTCTTATGAAATACAAAACTTAATTTAGCACGAATTAAGTTAAGTAATTCTGCAGGGGCATCTTTTCCATAACATTTTATGAATTTAAATCGTCGGATAAAAGTTTTAGTTTAAAAAAGAAGAGAGTAAACACTAGATAGCCAGCTGCTTTTATCGCGAACTACAAACACCATACTTTTGCAATAAAATTTCACCGTTTTTATCTAAAGGCTTTATGAAAGTTCAAACTAAATAGTTTCTGCAACGCTAGTGTTATATAAAAACACCGCTCTATAGCGCTGGGAGCTTGGTATCGCTTCTTAACAGCTCCGAGAGTTTCCCTTATCCGTTACAATTATATTCCATTTTCACAGGAAGCGAGCTGAAGTTTTTTTCTATAAAAAAGGAAGAAGTATTGTGCCGTATTCATAATTAGACCACACGCGATTGTACAAGGAGGCAAAGAATTTAAATTCCGCCTTTTCGAGGAAAAAATTCACGTCGTTCAAGTTGCAATACTTTCTACGTTTCGTTTTGCAAAAAAATGTCTTTGAACGGCATGCGATGGAATATTCTCGGAAAAGTTTAGGTCTGTGTAGGGCACGCGAACCAACTAAAGCAATTTACGACGTGTTACATCAAACTCGCGTTCCAAACCTCGTCTACTTGGGTGGCCTCCTTGATAATTATTAGCTTTTTGTTAGATTTTAATGATTCCTCAAATAGGTAAACGTGTCATCGCGTTGCGTTGACCGTAATGCTCTCTAATTGCTAAGAGATTTTTCATTGTGTTCTAAGGAAGCATTCTACGAATTTTACACTTATCTGGCGTCCATCTAGATTTCTAGATTCTAGACTAGACAGTCGGCCAGCCAGCGAATATTTTAAAGATTCCTTCATAAACACCAAAAAAATTATTTATTCAATTATGTTTAGCTCCAAAAACCGTCTATTAAAAGATGGTGAGGCTATTAACATACTCCTGGCACAAATGCAGGTTCCGAGTTATTACTGGGAATCAAGTTAAAAAAACTCAATAATACTTTGCCCGAAGCTAGATGATAAAAATATATAACCCAAGACCTCTAGCTTATCATTCGTGCTTGCCACCACTAAACTAACGGATATTAATTTGCTTTGTTTTGTACAGATGGCAGGCGGCGTGAACAGCAGACTGGGTTACCTGCAGAGGCAGTGAACAGTGTGGATTATTCCCCCGGGATCAGCCGCGTTCCCTAGGAGATCCCATAGACTCACTATATACGCAGGAAGGATGCCGACAGGGTTTTAGTTCCACCCCCGCTGAAAAAGTTTGTAAAAAAGTCACTTAAGACTACACGAAAAATTACTTTTTTTTAATATGATTGTATCAGGCAATCATAAGAAAAAAATAATTTTTTTCTTAGTTAGGTATATTTAGTCAATTTAAGAATAAATAATAAATTAATATCATGGAATTAACATCATGATCACACACACGGCCATCTGACCCTATACTAGGCAGAGCCTGTATTATAGGTGTCAGAGACTGATACGAAAATATATTTTTTTTAAAATACATACCTATATAGATAATTAACATCCAGACACAGGATAAACACAAGCATCACACGAATGTTTGTCCAGAGTGGGATTCGAACCCTGAACCCCAGGGGCCAAACCCCGGGCGTAACAGGCAGGGTCACCACCGACTGCGTCGTCGATTACAAAGATAAGATAAGAAGATTCGTAGCATTAAAGTATTTTGTATGTGTAGTTGTAGTGCCAAGAGTGTGCAGTTGACTAGAAAAGATAAATGCTACATATTTTTTAATCGAGCAAGTGATGCAAAAGCTTGGACCTTACCATTTACATTCTTGTCCATACAAAAAGCGCAATAAAATCGGGCTAGGTATTTGACGGCTACACGTAACTTCACTTACCTGCGCAGGAGTTTCGTGTCCAAAGTAGCGGACAGTATTCCGGTTGAAACCACTGGAAATTACGGGAAAATATTTATTGCCCTTTGAGCAAGTTCTCAGAAATTTTGGTTTGGAAATAAATCAGCTGAAGAATCGCTAATTTATGAGCTCTTACCCGCCCGGGGATTTACTCATTTGAGTTTGGGTCCTCCCACTATTTCGTGATAACGTCGAACACTTTAACTGATTTTGTATTCTTACTTTAAAGCCACAATATGACAAAATAAGACAACTTTTAACTATCCTATCATCTTCACTTCACTTCAATACTTATTTTATTACTGAGAGCGATCATAGTAAAACTCCTCGAATGTAGCATTTTATTCACACCGTAACGATTTCACTTAGGTATAGGAGCAATCTCATGGTATAATAATAATACCTAATACAAATGTATATAGAAAACTTCTTGTATACACAAGTAAAAACTTACTAATAGCTAATTCTCAATCGTTTCTATTAATATGTCAGGATAAGGATGTATGTATTTTACACGGATATGACGAAAACTAAGCCAAAGTCATAGGAAGTTATTATGACTTTGGCACTAAATTATGGTAAAAATATGAAATAACTATTTAGAAGCTATTTAATAGTTTTCTTTTGGGAATTTGTTAGAAGCAGTACAAGCGTACAAGTAAGAAGAAAGTTTTTTTTTAATAACCAACGGACAGTTTTAATGTTTTGTGTGTTTGTTGGTAACATCAAGAGGACGCAGAACGACGGTTAAACTGTAAATGTGTAAATGTAATGTGTGATGGTTTTAGTTATTTCCTTTATGTTACACAACGGTGTGACACACGCTCTCCTTTATCCCGACAACGAACGGATCAGGCTTGCATTTGGCGTTTTGTCCGGCTCCTAACACCGTTTTGCACTCCAATATCCGGCTTTTCTATGGTTGATGACGGAAAAGGAACAAAAACTAGTCTTCTTTAATCCTATTATAGATACTTTATCCTTTCAAAAGACCTAGGTGGCGAAAAGCTCAGACTGATGACCAATAAGATTTCTTTAATATAAAAGATTTCTTTCGTTTAAATTCAAATGTCAAGTCAGTAGGACTTTTTAGTAGTAGCTTTAGTAATGTAGTCCGTGGTAGTAGATAGTCTTGGCTGTCTAACTAGCTAGTCCAAAAACTTCAATTGGATCTAAATTTAGTATATTATAATAGGTATATACATCATTATATTCAGTATACTTATACACTAGAACTGCTCGCTTTATAACATTTCCATAGCACGAATTATAATTTTCTGTTGCAATATATCCTTCCAGGTCATTCTGGCTGGGACCCTATTCTCAACTACCTCAAAATTGTGTCAATGGGGCTTCAGATAATAGGAACTAGTGTACGCGCTTACTGGTGGGGCCTTTAAATAATACAAAAGCCCCTTACTTAGTAGTGGACTGTATTAAAAATAAAAGATATAATAATTTGGTAATCGCGGTTAAATAGCTACGATGCGCGCGCGCGGTCTTTGTCGGGGCCGGAGACGGAGTGGTTCGATGACCCGCTGCGCCGCGTCCCGCGCACCTCGCAGCCCCGCCGCCCGCCGGCAGCCCGTCCGCGGCTAGGGCCCGAACATATTCCCCCGGGTTGACTGGTTCAACACCGAGGAAGCGGGCAGAGGTTGTTAAAGGCCCGCAGGATGGTTCCTTTCTTCGTCCTCAGCTCCGCGACCCTCGCAGTCCCGTCGACGCCGGGGAAGACCTTGGTAACGCGCCCCAAAGGCCACAGTAAGGGCGGCTGCCCCTTCTCCTTCAGCAGCACCAGCTCTCCAACCGCCAGCTGCCCTGAGGATGCAGTCCATTTAGTTTTTTGTTGGAGCAGCGAGACATACTCAAGCTGGAAGCGCTTCCAAAAGTGCTGCTTGATGTACTCTATTCTTTTGAAGCGCTCCAATCGGGTGATGCTCACGTCGGTCACCTGCGGATGCGGAACAGACAGGAGTGGCCGGCCAATAAGGAAAAGAGACGGGCTGAGGGCAGTTAAGTCGGTAGGATCCGAGGACAGAGGAGTGAGGGGGCGTGAATTGAGTACTGCCTCTATTTGAGCCAAACAAGTGGCTAGCTCTTCGTACGTGAAATGCGTTGCATTGAGCAGCCTCCTCAGATGATGCTTAGTGGACCGTACCGCTGACTCAGCCAGGCCATTCATGTGAGGGGAGTAGGGCGGAGCCCAGGAAAATTTGATGCCCTGCTGAGCAATGTCACCGGAAATATTAGACTCCTGGAGCAGGCGCTGCAGCTCATTGCAACCCCCGACGAAATTTGACCCGTTGTCCGACAAAATAGTTTGGGGCTTTCCCCGACGAGCCACAAATCGGTTCAATGCAGCCATGAAGCCTTCCTTGGTCAGGTCTGAAACGAGCTCAATGTGCACCGCTTTTACTGCAAGGCAAACAAAAATACACAGGTATGATTTTATAAGCTTACACCCTCTTCCTTTTCGGTCAGCTATGAATACAGGCCCAGCATAGTCGACGCTAGAATTTAGAAAGGGAAACTCCAAGTTGGTCCTAGAAGTCGGCAGTTGACCCATTATGGGTTGCACGTTTTCACACCTAAATTTAAAACATTTAATACATTGCCTAACTATTCGTCGAGCTAGGTTCCTACCGCCTAAAGGCCAATACGTTAGACGGATATTTGCCAAGAGTGACTGAGGGACGGCGTGCAAAAGATCTGTGTGAAATTTACGAAATAGAATTGTGCTTATGTGGTGTTTTCCGCATAGCAACATTGGATGCTTGACACTATAATCGTAAAGGGAGTTGTCTAGCCTTCCGCCCACTCGAACAATACCAGTCGTATCAATAAAGGGACTAAGGGACGCAAGTCTATTTTTGGGCGGCAAGGGTTTTCCCGATTGAAGCAATGCATGTTCGGCCGGAAACATGTCAATTTGTGCATGTTTGATTATAAAATTATGAGATTCCATAAGCTCTTGACATGAAAGATCATCTTGTGATCTATTGTTTTTATTTTTTAAATTGAAAATGAATCTGTGAATGTATGCTACTACTCTCTGTAAACGATCAAAATTTGAATATTTATGGATTAATGGTAAAATGAATGATTGATTTGGTGACTGCAAGAATGAATGAATGCGATTAGGTGACTCAGTATGAGATATAACCTCAGGTAGATCCTGTGCGCCTTCCGATGCGTGATCCTTCGCGGCGGGATGAGGCATTGTCGGCCACTCGGATTCGCCTTTTAACAAAAACCTAGGCCCTGACCACCACAAGGCGCAGTCGCTGATTAGGTCAGCCTTCAGCCCACGTGAAACGAGGTCCGCCGGATTATCCCTCGACGGCACGTAGCTCCACTTGCCTATAGCGCTCTCTTGTATCTCGTCAACCCGATTCCGCACAAATGGCTTTAGCGTGCTCGGTGCCATGGCAAGCCAACTCAACACAATTGTTGAGTCGCACCAGAAATGACATTTATTTAAAGCTATTGTAAGAGAGCTCCGAACCTTTGTACACAGCCTTGTTCCTAGCAAGGCCCCACAAAGCTCAAGGCGGGGAATAGTCGTAGGCCTGATAGGTGCTACGCGGTTTTTTGAGATTAAAAGCTGTACTTTAATTACCCCATTGCTGTCTATTGAACGCATATAGACGCATGCACCATAAGCCTTTTCGGAGGCGTCTGTAAAAATATGAAGTTCATTTATAATAAAATTGTCACATAATACCCAACGAGGAATTTTTAAATTATTAAGAGAAGGCAGAGCTTTAGCAAAAGACTGCCATAAGAGGTGCAATTCCTCCGGTACCTGTTCATCCCAGTCTAGTTTGGTCACCCACAACCTTTGCAATATTATTTTAGCTTCTATTACACAAGGACCAACAAGACCTAATGGGTCAAATATCTGACTAATAACTGATAAAATATGGCGTTTGGTCACTTGCTTACTGTGATCAATTCCTATGGAAAAGGACAGAGAGTCCGACTCACATATCCAATGTAAACCTAAAGTCTTTGATGGGATGTTTTTATTTTCAGAGATATTCAAGCTACTGGGAATGTATGAACTATCTGTAATTTGAGCCAATACTTGAGGGCTGTTAGATCGCCATTTGCGTAAATGAAAATTAGCGGAACGTAAAATAAAATCGACTTCCTTAGCTAGCTTTATGGTTTTTTCTAAACAATTACTGCCACTGAGATAGTCGTCAACATAGAAGTCACGTTTTATAGATATTTGCACATCTTCGTTTGTAGCGGCATTTGCCAGGCTGGTTAAACACTTTGTGGCCAAGTAGCTAGCGCTAGCTTGTCCGTAAGTTACGGTGTTGAGACAGTAAGTTTTTAAATCTGACGAAGGATCATCACGAAAAAGAATTTTTTGCAAACATCGCTGTGACGGATTTACGAGAATGCACCGGTACATTTTCTCTATATCGGCAGAAACCACATATTTGTGTTGCCTATATCTAAGGAGAATAGAAAGTAGATCGTCCTGGACGGTAGGACCTACCATTTGGATGTCATTGAAAGACAATCCAGATGTTGTCGCAGCCGAGGCGTCGAAAACGGCGCGAAATTTTGAATCTTTTGTGATTCCATGGTGAGCCAAATACAGCTCAACGGTATTAGATTTTTTCCCAGCCGTGGGGACCTCCGTCATGTGACCTAAGCGTTCGTATTCCCTCATGAAGCTAATATATTGTTCCTTGAATACAGGGTCTCGGTGGAAACGCCGCTCTAAGGACAAAAAGCGACGCTTAGCCATTATGTAAGAATCGCCCAGAAGGCTAGGATCGCCTTTTAACGGAATGGTAACAACAAAGGTACCATTTTTATCGCGAGTGGTATTTTTACTAAAACTTTGTTCACAGTCTCGTTCCTCTTTTGATAGGGAATGCTTTGCCGAGACTGAATCAAATTCCCAACATTTTGTTAAGCTATTGTGCAAATCAGTCGTAGAAATATTTCCAGGGGATGCATTACAAAAGTGTGAGTGAACTGACGAGGATGATTGCGGTGGAAGAGCGATTGGGCCTGTTACAATCCATCCGAATTTAGTCTCACGCAGCTTGGGCTGGTTCCTACCTAGATTTATAAATGCAGCACCTAAGACATTCCAAAATATCTCAGCGCCTACCAGAATGTCAATCACTGATGGTATATTGAACGAAGGGTCCGCCAATCGAAGGCCGGACGGAAAATAAATGTTACTAATATCTATCAGTTTTGATGGCAAAATATTCGTGATTTCGGGTAAGATAAAACAATCTATGCGTGCCTTATATGTACTATCAAACGATTCAATTCCTATGCTACAAGACTGTGTACAATTGGAGCTTTGACTATTGATACCTGTTACCGTGGAGCTCGTGCTACGCCGAGGCAATCGCAGCCTTTCGCAAAGCGACTGAGTTATAAAATTGGCCGTACTACCATTATCCAGTAGGACTCTGGCGTCGAGCCTTTCCCCGTTGCTGCTCACCACCCTCACCAACGCTGTGGAAAGTAAACATTGTGGCGCAGTAGTATGGTGTATAGGCATGTCGTTGGCTAGGGCAACATTTTTTGAAGTAATTGGGGCCTCAGGAACGGAAGCTTCAGCCGGTAAGGCAACATTATTACAATCACCACTAGAAGCACTAGGCATTGGGTCTTTGAAGGAAATAGGCTTAAATTGCTCTAAGTGTAAAAGCGTGTTATGCCTACCCTTGCAGTATTTACAGCGCGATAACCTGCATCTTTTAGTGGTATGGCCAGAACGCAAACAATTTAAACAAACATTGAACTCTTTTGCCTTAGAAATTCTAGTTTCAATGGGTAAACTCCGAAACACCTCGCAAGTATATAAAAGATGCTCGCTAGAACATAAAGGGCATTTACTTTTAATTTTACCATTTGTATATTGTTTGTTTAATGAATTCGTAGGATTTAGGTTATCGCTTTTGTTGCTAGTAATTATGAAGCTACTGGGCTTAGACTGCATTTTACTAAAATTATTATGTTTTTCTAAATCTACAGTTTCTAATAAATCAGCTTTATTACTCAAAAAGGTACAGAATTGCTTTAAAGTAGGGGATTTAGATAGGTCACTACGGTATTCCTCCCAACTTTTTCTAGTAACTACGTCTAATTTGCTGGACATCATATAAATTATAAGCGTGTCCCAATGATCGGTAGGCTCGTTTAATGTTTTTAAAGCTCGAATGTTTTTATTTATGACATCAATCAAACGGCGCAATGAATCACTAGAATCCTTTAAAATACGATCAACATTGAACAATGCATGCACGTGATTGTTTACTAAAAGCCGACTATTATCATATCGATCACATAGCAAGTCCCACGCCATCTGGTAATTGTCACCCTTAAAGTCGATATTTTTAATAATTTCAAGTGCATTTCCCGTAAGCGATGCACGCAAATAGTGAAACTTACTAATGTCATCGATAGATTTACTACTGTGAATTAGTGACAAGAATGTATCCCTATACTCAAGCCAGTACTCATAACTACCATTGAAATTAGGCAAATCAATTTTAGGTAAGCGTATAAAACCCTGTTGAAACGATTCACCTGTGTGTTTACACGTTGAGCCCGCTACAGACCCGGCCTCGGCGCTGACGCCGCTGCGCAGCAGAAGACTGCGGGCCCGAGCGGCCAGAGGATGGTACTGCTCTTCAAACTTGGCGCGCTCTGCGTAAGCGTCACTTGGCTTGACGGAAGACACTTCAATCTCCATCTGTAAATCATCGAATTCATCGTATAAGGCCTCAAATTTACCGAAACGACTTTCCAACTCAATTCGTTGTAGGTCTGAAATGGGTTGGGCACTAGATAGAACGTTAAAGTAGTTCTCGAAATTTGTAAGTTTTGCTTTTATAGCACTGCGCCTTCTTAGCAAAGTTTCTATGTCTGATTTGGCCATTATGCAAGAGTGTAAAGCCGTAAAGAATAGACACACGAAAAACTAGCGGTCAATGCTAATATAGAACAGAAGTAAACAATAATAAGCTTTGAATAACAATTAATAAATCTGCAATGAGCACGACCTTGAACTTGACACGCAGGTGGCCGTTAAGAACGCAGATAAGGAATGCAGGCAGCACCTGTTGCAACTATCATACACTGCGCGTGATTATGAGCTTAAACTCAAGGCAATAGAAGCGCGTATGAAGGAATGCTTGAAGAAAAAATGCTTACTTTGAAATTAATAAATACACTTTTTTTTTGTTGTTGCTCAGTATGAGGCAGTGAAAAGGAAAAGATAGATTAGATATTGGTAGCTGAAGACCTTTAAAAGAGGATAAGTAAGGAAATAAATTGGAACGGACTCACTCAATGCCTATAACTCATCCACATGGCAGCCAACCAGTAGATTCTCGAAGCGGTGACGCGGCGAAATTCTCGATGTTAGTCACCCAGTCGCGCTGACGTCGTTCACCAAGACTCCGTAGATGCTTCCATCCAATATCTCTTCCAATTTCTTGTTGTAAGGCGACTTCAAATCCCAGCCGTTGAAGCGAAGACTCGGCGCGGCCGCGCGTCGATAATTCAAACTGTAACGAACAGCTGACTGCTACGTAGCGGCGGCGATTGTCTCAGGTCGAAATTCTTCTTAAAGTGCGCGATAGGACCATTTATTGGTGGGGCCTTTAAATAATACAAAAGCCCCTTACTTAGTAGTGGACTGTATTAAAAATAAAAGATATAATAATTTGGTAATCGCGGTTAAATAGCTACGATGCGCGCGCGCGGTCTTTGTCGGGGCCGGAGACGGAGTGGTTCGATGACCCGCTGCGCCGCGTCCCGCGCACCTCGCAGCCCCGCCGCCCGCCGGCAGCCCGTCCGCGGCTAGGGCCCGAACATATTCCCCCGGGTTGACTTGTTCAACACCGAGGAAGAGGGCAGAGGTTGTAAATAAATCGTGAGCGCATCATCAATCTTCCTTACATCCATCGACCCGTAATAGCACCGTGGCATCTATCTTTATCATTCTCACAACAAATAAATATTTAAACAGCGAACCGATAGACCTAGTGATCGAATTGGTATTGGAGAGTATTTTGGATCCTTGATCCGCCCCTAGATCAAATGGCAAAAAAGAAAGTAGGTACCTAGTCTATCATCATCACTTCACCACCACCCGGAGCAGTACCACCGCCCGCCACGGTACCTAGTACCATTTCTGCCGTGTAATAATTGTTTTTAAAGCAATTGTGGTCCGGTTGGAAAGGTGTGGATTCCGGTTACACTTCTTTAGAGGCGACCATCTTAGTCCTCAAGGGTAGCAACACAACTGTGACTGACTTAGAACGAGACTCCTACTAACAAGTACTAACTGGACTATTACTACGAGTAACACCAACTAACAGGACTAACTATCACTAACAGTCTAACTAATTGGACTAACCATCCCAGTCCCTAATTGAGTCTTGTTCAAAGTCAGTCACAGTTGTCATGGGTGGCAGCGGATGGGTGGTGCTGCAAGCTCGTTTGCTATCCTGTATCCATAAAAAAAAAAAAACCTAAAGTCAAAGAATTTTACTCTAATTAAGTCACTTAAACACAAGAAATGTTTAAAAATTATTGGTGTAAATTTTGTGGCTCACATAATTTACGACTTTACGTCGGATATCTGGTGCCAAATACCTAGTCATTAAAATCGAACTATTTTTGAAACCTTATCGCGACTAATTAACAAAGCAATAAAATAAAAGTCACCCAGGACACCATCGGATATATATTTAATGAAGAATAATTAAATAATCCAGAGGGGCATTTCCATACATAGTTTCTTATACCTACTCGTATTTTATAATCATATCTTGATTAGTATCATAAAACAAAAAATAATGGCAATGCATTTTTATTGTGATTGAGGCCAAAGTCGCGTGAGTTGATGATGGATTTGGGAAATGTCATAAGCCAATTAGAACATTACAAGTAGGTCACTCGATCTAATTCAGACAAATCTTGAGGAAACCTGTTAGGCTGACTTCGCATGATCAGTTGTTATCTTATATCTTATGTGGCCTTGACTCTCCTTGGATTGGCCTCCCGAGTAGGAGACTGAAGAGTTGAGCACTCTATCCTATAAATCGCTCATATCGTTTTTTAAAAGCTTTTATTTAACTTCACTCGTATGTATTCATGTAAGTATGTCCTGGAATCTTGCAATCAATATTTCACCCACTTCCACTAAAGCTATCGAGCTGAAATTTGGCACACATATTAGGTTCCGATGACAATGCATGAAAATAAAATAAAAAGTTATAAAAGCTTTTAAAAAAAAATTTTTTATATTTAATATTCACTCTGACTTAAAATCTTGCAAATAGGCATCAAAATCGTTGGAGGTCCTTCTGCTCCTTCTCTAATGTGGGGCAATGAACATAAATTTTGTAAAGATAAGCGAACTGCACCCGCGCTCCACAACTGGTAGATCGGGTTGCGATTTCGATAAATTGTATTTTATTAATATTTATTGATTGTCATTAATTATTTAACCTTCACATGAATCAGAATAAGATTAATTTGGTTTCATTTGACCTATTACAATGTATGTATGAATTAGTGAGAAATCAGGAAAATAAAATAATAAAACACGCTTTGTATATCATCATCATCATCATCATCAGCCTTTATTGGTCCACTGCTGGACATAGGCCTCTCCTGAACGACGCCACTCCGACCGGTCCTGTGCCTTCTGAATCCAGCGGTTTCCCGCTGCCTTCTTCAGGTCGTCCGTCCACCTTGTCGAAGGGCGGCCTGTGCTCCTTTTTCCAAGTCGTGGTCTCCATTCGAGGACCTTTCTTCCCCAACTGTTATCAGCCCTGCGAACGACGTGGCCTGCCCATTGCCACTTCAACGTACTAACCCTGCGAACTATGTCGGTGAGCTTTGTTCGTCTGCGGATTTCATCATTTCTGATACGGTCGCGCAGCGAAACACCGAGCATAGCTCTCTCCATAGCGCGCTGAGTGACTCTGAGCTTGTGAAATAGGCCGACGGTAAAGGACCACGACTCGGATCCGTAAGTCATCACTGGCAACACACATTGCTCGAACACTTTCGACTTCAGGCACTGAGGTAAATTGGATGTCAAGATATGCCTTAGTTTCCCGAACGCTGCCCAGCCGAGTTGGATTCTGCGAGTGACCTCTTTCTCGAAGTTGGATTTACCTAACTGGACAACTTGTCCTAGGTAAACGTACTCGTCGACAACTTCGAGAGCAGTGCCATCAACAACCACCGGTATAGGTGTGACATGTCCATTGAACATGACTTTCGTCTTGTCCATGTTCATTTTCAGACCCACCCGTTGTGAGGCACTGTTCAGGTCTCCGAGCATGGTGCTGAGGTCATCCAGCGATTCCGCCAAGATGACTATATCATCGGCAAATCGGAGGTGTGTGAGGTATTCGCCATTGATATTGATGCCGCGACCTTTCCACTCCATCAGCTTGAACACGTCTTCCAATGCAGCGGTGAAAAGCTTTGGGGAGATTACATCCCCTTGCTTGACACCTCTCTGCAATTGGATGGGGTTCGTGCTTTTGTCGTGTACTCGGACCGACATGGTGGCGGCTTTGTATATACACTTCAACACCTCGATATACCTATAGTCGATCTGGCACCGCTGCAGAGACGCCAACACCGCCCAGGTCTCGACAGAATCAAAGGCTTTCTCATAGTCCACAAACGCGACACATAACGGCTGGTTATACTCCTCCGTCTTCTCTATAACCTGCCGCAGCGTATGTATGTGGTCTATGGTACTGTAGCCTCTTCGGAAACCGGCTTGTTCGGGAGGCTGGAAGTCGTCAAGCCTGCGAGCTATTCTGTTAGTGAGGACTCTCGAAAACAGCTTGTAGACGTGGCTCAGAAGCGCAATGGGCCTGTAATTCTTCAGAAGGGTTTTATCACCCTTCTTGAAGAACAGTACCACCTCGCTCCGGCTCCACGCCTCAGGGCTTGTTCCGCTACTGATGACAGAATCGAACAACTTTTGGAGCGCCACTAGGACAGGTTTCCCGCCCGCCCTTAGCAGCTCTGTTGTGATTCCGTCATCACCCGGTGCCTTGTTGCTCTTAAGCTGTTTGAGTGCCTCTCTAATCTCGTACAGGCTGACGTCCGGGATATCTTCGGTATAGTGTCGGGTTAATTTTGCTCGCTTGTCATGAACACCAGCAGGAGCTGGGGCTTGCGAGGAGGTGTACAACTGTCCGTAGTATTTCTCAATTTCTCTCAGAACTTCAGGTTTCGAAGAGACTATGGTACCGGAATCGGTCTTCAACCTCGTTAGTTGACTTTGCCCGATGCTTTGATCTCTAGCAAACACTTTGGAGCCTTGGTTCCGCTCTATAGTTTGTTTGACGCGTTTAGCGGTGTGTACACGCCAATCGCGTCGTCTGCTCGTAGAGATCTCCGCATCGAGCCGTCTGCACTCAGACGTTGAGGCTGAAGATTGGACGCATAGCTCTCGTCTTTTCCTCATTAGACTAAGGGTCTGTTCTGAGAGAATTTGAGATCTACCTTTGGAGGCGGTCTTGAAAAACTTAGACCCGACCTCGTGGACAGTTGTTACTATCCTGGTGTTCATTTCGTCCACTGAAACGCTGGGCTCTAGGCACGCGAAACGATTTTGCAACTCTAATTGAAAGCTCTCAGAGCCCTGGATTTGGACAGGTGAGGGGCGGAGCGTAGACTTCATCAGTCAGGACCGCTCGAGCTTTACGTCGATATTTAAGGTGCCTCTGACCATTCGGTGATCGCTACCGGTTTTAAACCTACTGATCACAGAGACATCCTTAAATATGTGCCGTTTGTCCGACATGATGAAGTCTATTTCACTTTTTGTGGAACCATTTGGACTCATCCAAGTCCACTTGCGATGCTCTTTCTTCCTGAAGAAGGAATTCATCATAAAGAGGTCCTCCTTCTCCAAGAAGCCAGCGAGCATGTGGCCTCGGTGGTTCCGGTGTCCAAACCCGAAGGGCCCAACCTTTTGTTCGTTGCCGTGACGCGCGCCAAGCCTTGCGTTGAAGTCCCCCATTACAACTGTGAAATGAGTTTTTGAGGTATTATGTATGGCTCTACCGATGTCCTCATACAATACCTCAATCTCCTCGTCGGAGTGTGTCGAGGTCGGCGCGTATACCTGTATAACCTTCAGCGAGTACCTTTTAGATACTCTGAGTATAAGGTACGCTACCCTGTTCGACACACTGCCGGTTTCAACAATATTGCTAATGAGGGACCTGTGGACGAGGAACCCGACACCACCTTGGGACTGGTGCTCGCCCTCCCGGTAATAGAACAAGTTGCCGGACTTAAGGATTATCGTGTCCTCCCCCTGTCTTCGGACTTCGGACAACCCTAGGATACTCCAGTGCAACTTGTCTATCTCTTCTTCCAGCTCGCATAACTTGTCATCAGTCCTCAGTGTCCTGGTATTGTATGTTGCCAGGTGCAGGGTCCGTTTGTAATGTTGGTAGCCGGATCTCTGCCGGAGATTATCGCCCCTGACCCCGCCGTTACCCTGGCCGCTACCGTAACCAGGACGAACGGGGCCGCCGGGAACTTGGGGACTGGGCTTATTTGTGACTTTCATTTGGAGGTTAAGCCGATAGTCACCGCGCTTGGCCAATGCGTGTTGGTGACCGCAGTTGGATATCACAGAAGATGCTGCTGCCCATCTCCTGGAATCTGGTATTACTACCTGTAATACGATGTCGCTCGTTAGCACCACCCAGGGGGTACGTGTAGGGTTTCCTTCGGGTTTCCACCTACGGACGTGAGCGACCACCCCCCTTATTTTGTTGTATATAACCAAACTAAACAGTAGAAAATAATTTTCAACGTTTAAAATACGAATAGAGTAAAATAAAAAGTAATTAAATAGTAAAATAAATACCCTTTCTGTGTCCAACTGTTGGGCACGGGTCTCTTCTCTTATTGGGAGGGATTAGGCCTACGTCCACCACGCTTTCCAAGTGCGAATTGGCAGACTTCACATAACTAGGAGAACATTTTGAAGAACTCTCAGGCATGCAGGTTTCCTCGCGATTTGTCCTTAACCGTTACGGTAAGTGACATTTAATTTCTTACATCGCACTTAAATAACTTTGAAAAGTCATCGGTGCGTGTCGCTTGCGTTTGAACCTGGACCGCTCGAAAAAGAGGCGAGTTTGATAGCCACTGGGCTGTCACCGAAAATAAATACAAAAGTATCACCACCTCCGTTATCAGTATCTTTATAATTTATTACTGAACGATTCGTGAGTGTCTATATTCATAGTTGAAGTTACCGGCTTACTCACGTGTGATTTAAGTCGGAAATAGGCCGACTAGTTTCGATCTATTACGATGATCATCTTCAGGAGTGAACGCGTTCACATTGAGAATTGTTCGCGTTCACTCCTGAAGATGATCATCGTAATAGATCGAAACTAGTCGGCCTATTTCCGACTTAAATCACACGTGAGTAAGCCGGTAACTTCAACTATGAATTTATAATTTATCTTTATATTATTCACAATTGTCTAATGGGTGGATAATGGGTGGATTCAATTTTCCATTTGGGACTTACCAAATCAACAGCCAATTTAGTAGCTGATATTACCTAGTAATAGTTGTTTATATAGGCGTATAATTGCGTGCCTTGTATTATACAGTTAGATGAATATATGGATACATTAAGGGCACTACTTTAATAAATGGCTCAGCGTCGTTTATCTATTGGGGCACTCAGGCAATAAAATCAATTTATCACAATGTCACGGGTAACCTAGGTAGCCTCATTAATTGGGTACTGGATAAGCATCTGACTAGTCGTTAAGTAACTAAACATTTAAGCTACTTAGAATCGGGAGTGATATTACTGTTTATCTCGAACGATCCTTGGGATCTGTTTTGATTCGATCTTTTCGGCTTCTCAGAGTCTAACGAAAGAAATCACTCTATTTATACGCCTTGTTACAGATAATGTCCCAATAATTTTATTTTTCTCATTCAGTAGATAGAGTAAATATACGACAATGTTTTATTTTTAGTCTGTGTAATTTCATACTATGTGTATGAACACGCTCGAACTTGAACAAAGAGATTTTAAGGTGCGTTTCTGCAAATGCAATCGGCAGTCTTTTCGTTTGACGATATACCAACGATATTAACAACGGAAGCAGCATGTCAAATGTATAAAAATCTGAATCTGCCACTGTAGAATCACACCTATTAGCAGCAGTACTTATTAGTTGACTATTAGGTTATGGTAAGACACATTCATTTTCAGATTTTCTTACCCAAGTGTTTTTTAGCATCATATAAATAATATATTCCTTGGGATAAAAGGTGCAAATTAATATTTAAAGACACAAATTGCAACTCAAATAAAAGCTTGTAAAAGGTATCAAATCTCGGTTACTCATGCTTCATTAGTCGCATGCAGTATGTACTCGTAGCAGGCCTTACTCAGGATTACCGGCTTCGTCCAACTTGTTTTTCATGTATCCCTGATATGAGAAGATAAGTGCTCTCTGTGCAATTTCAAAGCAATTTCATTACCTGTGCTTTAATTAAAACCTCTATCTAAATAGTGGGTAAGTACATCATTGGACTCGCTTCCCCTGAATACAGAATGGACGCTTCTTAACGATTATGGATTGTTCGTTTATGCTCGATCCAGATAATAGTTAAGTAAATAAGTAATTCAATGGATCAGTTTTTAAGTGGCGCTGGCAAGGTTGCGCCGTAACTTTGCTGTGATCAAATTAACTTATGTTCGTTCCTTTCGGTTTATTTGAGTACTAGTGGACGCCCGCAGCTTCGCTCGCGTAGAATTAGACCCATTAACGACGTCTACCCGTCTAACGACTTCAAAAACGGCAACGTTTCATACCAACTTTGCACCCCCGTTTTACCCCCTTAGGGGGTGAATTTTCAAAAATCCTTTCTTAGTGCTCCCCTACGTTACAAAAGGAACCCCTGTGCAAAATTTCAAGTTTCTAGCCCTTATAGTTTAGGCCCTGCGTTGATATGTCAGTCAGTCAGTCAGTCAGTCAGTCAGTCAGTCAGTCAGTCAGTCAGTCAGTCAGTCACCTTATCCTTTTATATATATAGATAATGAGGTGTAATAAGTAACTAGTTGAAATGGTACTTGTACGGTTACCATATAGATAAGTACCTATAAGCGGAGGTAAGCTGCAGCTAATTTAATTTAATTACCCATTGAAAGTCTTGAATAAAAATACGCCCTTTAATTAATTATGAGCGGTCATGTGAACTGTGTTTAATTTATTCGGTTTATTAATTGGAGTGTGGCCGCTGCCAAAAAAATCTTAGCAACGAGCGTTAGCGTAAGTAATTAGATAAGCATAAAAAATAACATTTTAGAATAACCCAAGCCAACAAAACCACAGATAAGTAACTAGAAAGTAATGTTAATAAATACAACATTTTGATGAAAATTTGTTGTTTAGTTCGAATAAAAAACCTTTACGTGCAAGTTTGAGAGCTATTTTGAAGACCAAACACACATCGGACACATCGGACTATACCAAAATCCAAACCGCAGCATTTTTGAAAAACCTGCCTTTGTTGCCTTTACGCGGAAGCCTTTGCATCGAGGTATTTTTTAATCTGCCCTCTTGCATGGCGCAAATACACCTGTATCCTACATATTGGTATCTCTCCTCTTGAATCTCACCACTAACTGATACCTAAACTCTATCCCAGCGCATAGTGTGATTAAATTTTAACTTGTCGGTCACATCGGCTCAGCCTTTGATCGGCGCGTGTCGCCAGTAGATATGCTTGGTACGTTGTTCCTATTTTATATGCATGCGACTTATTACGAGAACATTCAATATTTATTTTTCTAATGCCGCGTTGCATCGATGTCTTATATTTTTCTTTTTAATCTCATTCGGTTGAACTCGCAAAAAAATTGGATAATAACAATATGACGAAGACATCAATACTCCACTCGGTGGATTGATGCTGTGACATTTATTTATTTACAGGGATATAGTTATGCTGCTCAGTTTTGATAGTTTTTTCGATAGGGTAAGGACTTTTTAGGTAGGTTTTCAAGTAAATATACCCCCAGATCACGACTTAGACTTCTTATCAGAAAAAATATCAAAAAAAATTTTTTGCGTGGCTTGGTCAATAAAAAAATCTGTGTTTTTCTGATTGTCAAACTTAAAAGAGACATGAAAACCAAAGGGTTATCAGCAACTCTTTGGTTCTCTGGATCCCGACGTCCAAACACACCCATCTTATTATACTTATATTAATGAATATTTAAAAAAAATGGGTCTCGAACCTTGACATGCAAAGCGCAAGCAAGAAATCCAGCACTCGGCTGTAAAAACCCCATCGGTGCGTACCTACAGGATTAAAAAACCACTAGTGCTGTTACCTATCCACAGCGGCCTTTGAAACCCGGTATTTTTAATCCACCCGCGTGCAAAAACATGGGTATCGCCGCCGTATGACCAGTGCTGCCTCTACACTGCAGGTGATTAAATTTTAAATTGCTCACCCACGCAAACACGTCCTTATCATATCGTATTGTAGGCAAAGTCACAGTATAGATATAAACAGTATTGTATCATACAAATAGTCGAAAGTCATGCCTACGCACATTGGTGTTTGGTATAGGTACTGTAGTTAAAATCTATATTGTGTTAGGCTTCTTGTAATCCTACTGGCTTTATATTTATCGACCTTGTCATATCTTCAAGTTTCAAATAAACAAACAATAAGGTATTATGCAATTTTATTTTAATGAATGAATCGACCACTTAATTGAATGTAGGTACATATTATTATCATAAACAATGGGCGACCACATTGCCATAGGAAAAATGGGGTTTTCGTACAAATTTTTTACCGTAAGTAAGTAAAAACTCAGTAAGTAAGTGAAAAGTCGTATTGCACACTATTGTTGTTGTATTTAAATATTTAAAAAATAAATAAATTACTTATTATTAAAAAAATATTATTTAAAAAATACGCGAACGATTCAGCGAGGGACAGGTAATTTAATACAATTAAGTATCCAATCCAAGAAGGGCGTAGAAAGGGCAGTTCCTGCGCATTTGTATAAAACCGACAAAGAGATACAAACGTATCGGCCACTCAGATCTTACTAATAGTTCTTTAGCATAAGAAATATTACGAACACGCTGCAGATACACTTAGCTTTTACATTATGGGCAGTAGCGTAATGGTTGAATCGGACTAACAAATCGACACCAATAGAAAACCAATTATGCTGTGGTTACACTCGGTCATTATGTAAATTAGTCGTCCGATTGCATGCGGAACCAAACTGTGTTCAAGACTTATTCAATATTAATAATTGAAAATGAAATGAAAGAAATTAGCGTTAGAACAGATTCCTCATCATATATTACTCCAAGAGAATATCTTTTCGCACGGAAAGTTACTATTAGTCATATTGGCCCTTATAGCATTATCAACTAGAGCTATTTAAATCGGATCCACTTGGATCCTGAATATAAAACCATGGCTATCTATGATATGAGAAAAAGACAAGAGAAAATAAATAAAACATTGCCTGTAGACAAAACTTACCTGACTGCCTACATACCTAGACTGCTTTGGTTAAACTTACACCTAAATGATTTTGGATTGTAAGTTATCAAGTCTCTGTACGTGCCATTGAATACTGTACTGTATGAACTATAGTTATGCCAATTAATTCTACTGACGCATCACCTTTCGTGCGCCCAGCACTGGTTAGCGCTTCCAGCTACAAGACGCTGTACAAATCGCTCATCGTGACAGCTATATTATGGTGCCCACTAAAAAGATTCCGAACGAAATTTATCAACTCTCCAGTCTTGTAATAAGGGTGACGTTTGGAAGAGAGGTGGCTAGTCTTTTTGTGGTATTGTAGTTCCACCACCCACGTGCAACGGTTGCCGGTTCTCCGATTTGTCAGTTGTCGTCGGAGCAAGCACGCGTCACTGACTAATTGAGGTTATAAATCGGCACACGCGCCAAATGTAATAAGCGGGTCGATGCATTTATGAAAGAGTCGAGATTGTTTTCGCTGCAGGTTTGAAGGGTTAATTTCCGAAGCTTCATGATAACAGAGATCTGTCCTTTTTTGAGGAATTTCGATTGTCATGTTGGCACTTACAGCAAATATTCAGTGCGGAATCACGAGCCTGCATGCGTGCAAGCGGTGATAAAGCGTAATTTAAATATCGTGTTAAATCGTGCGTGAACAATTCTCAAATGTTGACAAAATGACATCATTTAATCACAGGCTTCAATAATATCAACGCACCTGTCTTGTAATATTTCATAATTATAGATATCTGAATCAAAAAAGGTAAGCAGCAGCGCTTTCCTTTGAACTACCATAACAGTCACCTACTTACATCATGACATGACCAAGCGCAGTGACTACTGCTCATGTGTCATAGGGGTTGTTTGCAAATGGAATAGAATGGAATAGTGGGTTGGAAAAACCGATATAAGTTTGAAGTTTGAAGCCAAGAATAAAATAAATTGAATTTCGATAGGTTACAAACCTATATATAGAATTAAATTGAAAATTTTGTTTTTTACTAAGCTCTTACTATCGGCTATCAAGGTTTACACAAAAAAAAAAAGAATTTAATTGCCATTTAATGTTTAATGGTACCTATTACTATTATTAGTAATTTTTTATGACCTAAATAAATATGTAATAATCGTTTGTAATGAAGTTTTCTATAAAAAAATATTAAGTATATATATAACTTTAGAAGGATTTTAACAATGCTAATAGTGTGTTATGTTACATTGAAAGATTATTGATGGATACACCTTATTCAGAATTGTAGCTAGTGTAAGTTGCTTACTCGGGAACGTTGGCTTATCCAATTAGTCGGCGCTTACGTAATCTAGGCCTAGGAGATCGTCTCACCTTGGATACCTATAGCATTGGTTTATTAGGTTATATCTTAAGGTACATAGTAGGCTTTAAGTATATAATATCTACGTTGGTAACTCGTAACAATAAAGGTAATGTCTAATACTACTGGACGCCCGCAGCTTCACTCCCGTGGAATTAGACATAACAATTTCGTTTCGTTTCGTTTACACCTAGTAATATTATATAGCTTAAGTCACTCAGTGAAGATGCAGCTTCCTAATGGTGAAATAATTTTTGATATCGGTTCAGTAGTTTTTGTGTAAAAACATTACAAACAAAAGTATAGATAGATATAGATATTATGTTATCAGGTGTACCGTTGGTTTATGCATTAATTCATTTTCAAAATTGTAATTATGTACAAGAACAATTTTTTACACAAAATTTAACACTAGCTTTTCTCGGCTCTGCCTTCGTCAAATCATTTTACGTGTAGAATTACTACCATCTAGGGATGATTTAAATACCTAATAAGTATGGCCTTTATCAACGGCTAGGTACACCAAAGATTACCACTAATAAAAATCTAGCTTCACCCGCACTCCGGCCGATCATAATCCGAGATAGCCATCAATCGATGAAAAATATATCGATAATCACTTATCGATTAAAAATCGAACGATTATTTGATTGCTTTGTCCATTTAATGCCGTTCAATTTTTCAGGATATAATGTGTTCTATGTCACTCTCCAAGTCCTATATTATATCAATTCAAAAAATCACGTCGATCCATCATTCCTTTGAGACGGAGAAGAAGGACAAACCAACAAACATACTTTTCCATATTATAAGGGGTAGGTAAGGATTTAAAGGAAGCTTTAACAGGTAAACAAAAGCGATGATGTAAGGAATTTTATAGCACTCTATATTTGGTGGAAGGAACTTAGTTGATTCTTACACCGTTGTAAAAGTGGCAAGAATTGAGAGACGAGCAAAGTAACTTTGCATGTTCTCAGCACTTGACTATTTGGGGGACCGTCACGTTATAAGGTACTTGCAAATATAATGTATAGCTATTGTAGTGCATACTGAAGGATCATTGTTTGTAACATATAAATGTATTTTATGGAACAAAAAAGTATAACGTTTTATATTATCTCCAAGTGACTCCAAGTATTAATAACATTGAGTGGTAACATATATACCGATGATTAATAATAGGTATAACTTTTGCTGTGTAGATATTCTAAATTTATCTTGCTAAAAATGTGCTGGAAACAGTCAGGATAAATATATAACAGTCTTACTAAGTAAGTTAAAGAATTAACTTTGCATTATTACAAGGATTAAAAATCTTTATCACATCATGATAGGAGTGGATGTAGGAAAATAACTTTAGTAAGCAGGAAGCACCCGCAATGTAAATGTAAATACGATCTTATCTTTGTCGAGAGCGACTCATCAACGAAAATATTTACTCTTTACAAAATCATGGGCAGAAGACATTGGTTGAGGGCGAGATTAAATCCAATTAAGACATTATTATTAAAGCAGATTAAAGTAATTTGAATAAAGTGTTGAAGGGACATGTTAGTTTAACGTAAATTTATTTTGATATCTGATATCTTTTAAAATATATCGCTACTTATACATCTCCAGTTGAATGTGTGAACCATTTGAATTAGGTAATGATTAAGTGCCACATGTGGCACTCATGTGTCCATCGTGATCTACTTCTGATAAGTATAAATATTCCAATCTAAATTCTAATTATAATAAGTGAAGTGCTATTGGGATCTTTGGATCATAATTCTTCATTAAAATTTTTAGGTAGAGGATATAGAGTTCGCCCGGGGCAGTACCACCACCCGCCATGGATCCTAGTACCATTTCTACCGTGTAGTAATTGTTTTTATGGGTGGTTATCTGAAATTTGGTTAACTTGGTGTTAGCATCAATTTTCACAATATTATAAATAAAATATCCAATATTTTAAACTACTATGCGATCATATAAAGTCCACTTAGTTCGGTCACTCATTTTAATATATATCATAATATTCTTTATTTCCAAAAATTGCCATTTCTTACTCCAAATATCAGGCCCTAGCCATGTAAGATCTCCCGAATTTAGTATTCGTTTCACTGTAATTATAATTCTATAAGAATAATTTGATCAAACTCTATTTAAATTCGTTTACTATTACATTAGTAATATTGTCATAACGATTTAATTTATAATAACAATATGTTCATCACATTATTTCAAGTCAAAAAGTGTAAGCGATAAAAAATATCAGGCCCTAGTCATTTACGAAATTCAAAAATACGAGGCATCCAAGCATAGGGCTTTTTCATACCTCACTCAATACGATAGCATCGGTTTGAAATTAGTTGCAAACATGACCCAGGCCGCGGCAGTCATTTTGTTTTAAGCGCAATCGCCGACTTTGTTGCGGAAACACGTGCTGTGCCAGTCAAACTTTCAGGCCCTAGGTAAGTCGTTTTAAAGATATCGCTGCGACCCATAGACGTCCCACTGCTGGGCACGGGTCTCCCCCACAGACGCAGCTGCGGGAGGTCTAGAGCATACTCCACCACGCTGCTCCAATGCGGATTGGTGGAAGGGTTAGTGGCCAACCCAGTGTCGAATGTTCTCAAGCCACCCGAAGGTCTTCGACAAGGCTTAACGACTGTTTCCAACATTGAAAACAACCGGGACCGACGGCTTTACGTGCCCTCCGAAGCACGGTAGCGTCCATGAAATTTTGCCACTAGCGGTCACCCATCCACAAACCGACCGGGCCCGTCGTTGCTTAACTCTTTTGATCACATTGAATCGAACCGAGCCATTGGGCTATGGACGCTATTTTAAACGCTATTTAAGACGCTATTTTAGACGCGGTTTTAAAGATAGTTAATTACTAATTGATCTCATGACTTATTGTAACTATGAGATTGGTCTGCCTTGTTATTTTGACCACCTATTGGTTTTGATGTTGATTTTAAATAATAGGTTTCATTTGATTTTGTTTCGTTTTGTCAGTCCCTAGACCGTCAGGCCCTAGTCGTAATAGTGACTAGGGCCTGACGCCACATATAGGGACTGATGGTCATAATGTGTGATCCATGGTTTTAAACATAATACCAATGTATTTGTTGTAGAATATGACGCCTAGAATGAAAAAAACATTGTCTAAAGAGGGAATTGCAAAAAAAAACGTCTGAACAGGCAAAGAGGCTATTGAAAAAAAAAAAATGACTCTGTTTTGCTGGCACAGTACAAAGAAAAGGAACGACTAAAATATGTAATGAAAAAGGAAAAATGACAACGGAAATGTGTAAAAGACATGACTCCGCGTGAGCACAGAAAGGCAAGAAAAAGCTATTCATCTGATTATAGAAAAAAACAAAAGATTAGTGAAAATACAGATAAATACGTGGACCAAAATACGCCGCCATCATAGGAAGATGAAATTATTCCTGAGGTTCCTATATTAAATAATGAAAGAGAAGCTGAAGCTAGAAAGAGAAGTATAGTTCAAAGGAAAAAAAAAAAAATTATACTGTAGAGGACTCTTTAAGTAGTTTGTAGTTACCTGGACTTTCGTTAAGCGTGTGTAATCACCTCATAGCGAAATAAATTATTTGAATTTGAATTTGAATTGAGGAAGGACTTACTCATTGAAAATTTAAAGAAAAAACCTGTCAGCGAACAACAAAGAAACGGCGTACTTAAACATAGAATTATAAAAAAGAAGCAAGCACTGACACCAAAAAGTAAAATTGTAGAAATGGCCAAAGACCCTAATCAAAAAGTAGAATTGATAAAAAAAGCGTTATTTGGCGATATTATTCAGAAGCAAATCTATATATATAAAAGGAGAAGGTGACTGACTGACTGACTGACTGACTGACTGACTGACTGACTGACTGACTGACTGACTGACTGACATATCAACGCAGGGCCTAAACTATAAGGGTTAGAAACTTGAAAATTTGCACAGGGGTTCCTTTTATAACGTAGGGGAGCACTAAGAAAGGATTTTTGAAAATTCATCCCCTAAGGGGGTAAAACGGGGGTGCAAAGTTAGTATGAAACTTTGCCGTTTTTGAAGTTAGTGAATGTCTAATTTCACGCGAGCGAAGCTGCGGGCGTCCACTAGTTTTAGATAAAAAGATTGAGATACATAAAAAAAAACCTTCTTAAAAACGATTTTGTCCAGTCCACTGACACATAAATATAATATATGGAGACTTGGAAACAAAGCCATTATTATTAGATACATATAAAATGGATGGCATTTAATCGTACGGTTAAAATATGAATGAGAAGCTAGCTAGCTAAGCTTAAGAGCTAGCTTAGAAGCTAAGCTCTCTAGCTAGGCTAGCTCTTTAGCTAAGCTCTTTAGCTTAGCTAAAGAGCTTAGCTAAAGAAAAATGAAAATTGGGTATAATTCGTTCTGCCAATTGCGTCCATTTTGGGTTGTTGTGCCTCAGCTTACAGGCCGTGCCACCTGTGCTTGTGTTACTCATGAAAACATCTATTTGAAATTAGGTGCCTTAAAAAATGCAAATGTTCTTGACTTTGCAATATATCAAACTGCACTGGAAACAATTTGCTGTGATCGTTACTCGGAAAAATGCTTAGCGAGAACTTGTCAGGACTCCTTGATGAAGATTTTGTCATAATAACTGTGTTTGGCGTCAGTCCCTATCACGTCCCGTCAGTCCCTAGAACACTGATTTTAAAAAATCATAAATTTCTCTAAAAATATCAAGTAAAGTGGCTGGCCCGTTTAGATGCAGCAAAGTAGATGCTATACCCATAGCATAGAATATAAACTGTTCTGATTTTTAACTAAAAACACCACTTTCAAAATGATGTCAGAAGTTAACCAAATTTCTGATAAACACCCTTATAACAATTGTGGTTCGTTTGGAAAGGTGTGGTTTTCGGTTACACACCTTTAGAGGCGACTATCTTAGTCCTCAAGGGTAGCACACATTTGTGACTGACTTGGAAGGAGACTCTTACTAAAAATTACTAAATGGACTATTACTAACACCAACTAACAGGACTAACTATCACAACAGTCCCCAGTCCTCACACCCACTAGCGAACTGAGCAACTAATGTTCTAATTAACTTTATCAGTTAACTGGACTAACCATACCAGTCCCTATTTGACTCTTGTTGAAAGTCAGTCGCAGTTGTCATGGGCGGCAGCGGATGGGTGGTGTTGCAAGGTCGTTTGCTATCTTAAATACATAAAAAAGTGCGATTGAGTTTGCAATGAATAACGTAACTTGAGTCAGATTCCTACCGGAATTAGTAATCAAAGAAGCACTCCTGATCTTGATCAAACATCGTTTCTTAATTAAATACAAACTAATGTTCATTTCCTTGCATTTATAATACTGTATGGCTTCATTAAGCCGTACCTCATATCGCGATATGCAAAATAACTCACCTTACTGAACTTTAATATCTTTCTGTCTAAGTAACCTACTCCAAATGCCAGTTTCTTCATAAATGAAGACATAAAGTAAATGTCACCGTCTGCACGAAATATTATCGATTAATTATGTATTTTCAAATTACAGTCAGACAGTAGATAGTTTATTCTTTAAACTAAAGCACAGAATACTTATGTTAATAGTACAAAGAGAAATACATAAAAATTGGGTACCATTATCAACTCAGTGGTTTTTATATGATTTGTCGTTTATACATATTATTATAACCAAATCAAATGAAAGAGTTAAAAGTATTTTAACACTTGTGTAAATCTTTTCTATGAATTATTTTCAACAAATCAAATAATCAGTCATAAATAATCAAAAACTTGAAGGTTTTTTTATGTAAATAAATTATAGATTTATTTTATCCTAAAAGTAATTTAAAAGAACAGTTTTTTTTTGCTGAAACATTCTTTTTTAGTTTCTTAAAGATATATTATTATTTATGAGTTTGTTAGCTATAACTTCAACATAAACTAATGGTCAGTGTAAAATAAATTATGGATAGGTATCTACTTTGTATTTTAGTATATCCTTATAACACATAGATATATTAGAGAGAGAGTCCAGACTGTTCCTTAGGATCAAAGATGAGTCGTATAGTGTTAATTTAACGAACTACATATGAGCCACACAAAGGGAGAATTTGTTCAGTTTACCTAAATTACTCACGATGGAAGATCAGTGGATAAATCCGAGAAATACACGTTGCTATACTCTTTTCGAGACAATTCCCAGGAACAAACTAACGAAGCCAGTTAGCATAACAATATTGTGTGGTCGTGTTGTTGCCACACGAATATGTACACGGATTGTTCTTAAACAACTACGTGGCTTTTATGTAAATACCTAGCCCTTTCCTGCCGCGGGGTGTGTGCAGATATTAAAAACCTTTGTTGACGCGAGGCAATCTCGTCTTGTGACAACGGACCTGAATCTCATGTAAATGGGTAACAGTGTCGTGGGTTATTAGACTCGGGCATGTTTTGTTTAGGTTCACCTATTTTTGAATTTTTTCTAAGCCATTTTCGTACGCACTTCCCATTTAACAGATAAGGAGTAATAGCTGCGACCCATAGACGTCCCACTGCTGGGCACGGGTATCCCCCACAGACACTGCTGCGGGAGGTCTAGAGCATACACCACCACGCTGCTCCAATAAGGGACAGTTTACTTCACAAGTTTTCAAATTTAGATAAAAAACACTATGATTTTAAAAACACTCAAATCATAGAGGATGTAGGCCGCGTTAAAAGGAATCAACTTATATTGAGCTTCCTCAACGATAATGTTTAAGGACACCGATGCACCCATTTAAAACTAAATGTATCTTACTAAAATGTTCTTGATTTATTTACGTACAGATTCTTTAATAAAAACATTGTTTCTTGTTGTTCATTATGAAAGTACTTTGAAGGAACCGTAAACCTTTAGCTGACTGACATTTCATTTATAAGGATATTGAAATTTGCGCGAACATTAAAACACGACAACGTGGCGTACGCCAGAACTAATTTACATTTTATATACTCATTGAATTTCATAATAGCATAAATAACAAACAAATTTCAATCTTATAACCTTGATCGTAAAGATCATGATGAGCCATCGTGAAATACAATAGTTGTAGGTGCCTGCTTCAGCACACAGTCACCAGTAGTCATTTGTTCAATGACAGAGAAAACAATATTGACTAAAGACTTGCTCAGTAATGCAGAAAATATGCAAAGCAAGACGCCACTGTCTTTTAATTTGAAGCCTGTGTGGACATAAGGAGCAGTTTACACAAATTTACCGCAGTTATATGTTATTATTGACTTAAAAGTCTGATTGCATTCTTAATTTCTACTATTAATGGTGTTATTTTAAGTTGTTATTTATCATTAGTAAGTGTTGTATTAGCAACAATATCGATCAACTAGTACCTTTTTTTTCTCGGGGGAAATCTTCGAAAGACCCCAACCACTCAGGGGGAAGAGGCCGGGGTATGTGAGATCTCTACTCACTTAAACCCCCTCGGCAGACTTATAACTGCATACATGTAGGGAGGCTCCGGGATCTCCTACGGAATGCACCGGTGCCTCTTAAGCCCAGAACCTCGCCGAGCATGGCAGACTGCGGCTCGTACAGTCAGCTATCTTCTAAAGAAATGCAGATACGTATCGGTCTGGGCCTCCTCTGTGTAAAAACTACGCTAAGTATATGTTCATGTATATTCTTACATTAAAATTTGTTCGTTTTTTTATCAATTTTTGACAACTATTATATTTACATTAAGATAAGTGCTATTTGGAATTAAATAGGGTTTCACTGCAAATCACTCAAACTAAAATAATGCAAGTACATTTCTTTAAATATTATATTTCACTTCCTTAAAAAAAATTTAAGATAATATAAAATTCTTGTCTAAAAAGGTAAAATATGTAACACATAGACTTATATCTCAATAAAACGCAATTACACAAAGTTATAAGCACTTTTACCACGCATTGTTTCATTGCACACATATTTTGTACCGAAAGCGATAAAGCAATTTGTTTACAGATGCTAATTTTAAAATTAACGTCGTGAATACAACAAACGTGCGGGGCCGGACCACCGGGCTCGCGCCTGGCGAGAGTGCATGTATTTATTCGCAAAGGTTATTTATTATTTGAGATTATACTCCAAATAGACGCAAAGCTGGCTGGATAGGGTGATTTTTTAACGCCTTTGTTGCGACTTTGCTCGTTTAAATAGCTCAGACACTTTATTTTGTTTATGTGTTCAAAGGTATTCAAAATGATACTTATTTACTTTGTCTCTTATGTTAAATACATAATATCATATACCTATTATATGATTTTTGATTAGTTTGGATTGCCAGATCTTGTGGTCGCACACACGACTGCTAAGCTAGAGGGTTCCTGGGTTCGATTCCGATGGGTTTTTCTAACTCGAAATGGCCGGTAGCAGCTTCGCTAGGACCCATAGACATCCCACTGCTGGGCACGGGTCTCCCCCACAGACACTGCTGCGTGAGGTCTAGAGCATACTCCACCACGCTGTTCCAATGCGGATTGGTGGGGGGTTAGTGGCCAACCCAGTGTCGAATGTTGTACGACAAGGCTTAACGACTGTTTCCACCATTGAAAACAACCGGGACCGACTGCTTTACGTGCCCTCCGAAGCACGGTAGCGTCCATGAAATTTTACCACTAGCGGTCAACTATCCACAAACCGACCGCGCCCGTCGTTGCTTATCTCTTTCGATCACATTGAATCGACGCAATTACTGGTGAAATGTGTGTGTACTGTGTACACACCTCTGCCTACCCCGTCGGGAAATACAGGCGTAATCTTTTGTTGCGCGAACTTCAAATAAGTGTCTTTGAACGTGTAGGATTTACGAAACACAGTTAACGTAAGTTTAATTAGCCTTAATTATTCTTGATTTTCTCTTTGCTTTACCTCCTTTTACTTGCGTTGCAATCATTGCAAGCGCTGCTTGAGCTAAATACACGTAAAGTTATGAAATTGATAATTTCTTAGTTAATTAATAGATTTTTTAACAGACCAAATATGTTGTAGCTACTGCATCTGTACAACCAATATAACACATCTTACCTATACAAAAAAATATAGGTACCTACCTTATCAAATTATATCAAAAAATTTCTTACAACATGGTATGTTATGTAAAAAATTAATAAAACTACAGATAATATTAGTTGTTTTGTCTTTTATCAAACTCAATGCCGTCTTTGAATTAAGTAACAAAAAAGTTTTCATAGGTTTATTCATGTGTTATGTATGAATAAGGTCGATTAGTATCTGTTAAACTTTTGTTGAAGAAGTTTCTCTTTGGAGCAACATGCAAAGCAAACATGCGGGGAACGCAAGCAAATGAAACATCAGTAATTACAAATCTATTCGTAGGTTCGCAAGATTGCTACGTTGTGCTCAAGGTCTTAATTTTCCATGTAGTGTGTTGCGTCCTCTATTACTAGACCGGTCACAGACTCAGTATACGGAAGCTCGATTTAATTATACTCAACCGTTATAACGACAACGCTATCCCATCCTCTAGACTAGTATTAATCATTGACTCGCTTGATTTATGTGATAATACCATAGGATAAGATCTATCCTAGTATTATTAAGATGCTTCTTTCTCGATATCTCCGGTGTTGTACACACAAGTGATAAATGGATGAGTTATAGAGATGGTAGCAGACATTCATTGGTTGAAAGGAAATGGACCAACAAGCGATATTTCACGCGATACATTTGTTGCCGATGACAGATTGAAAGGAGTACTCTTGTAAGCTACTGGGTGTTATTGGAACGTCTGTTATAATATGCTCTATGTTGAAAACGAGGTTGCAACAGGTTGGAAAGGGATACAAATTATAATTTGATAAATTAAACACATACCTACATATTATTATTATCATATACGAGTATGAGTACATAATTTGTGACGAAAAATACCTCCCATATTGGCGATGCCTATAAAATGTATTCGTTCTATTTATTTTAAGATTTATGTTTTAATAATAAGTGGAACGGCAATGGCAAAAACTAGTAAAGATTGTGCAAGCGGTTATTGAATTTAAATTTAGTCAAATGCTACAACCAAAGAATATCTTCCTGCGACGTACATTATTCTTAGTTACCGATTGCCATCACAAATCATGTTAAAATTAAATCACAAGGAAGATACATTCATGCCATCTCACAGGTCAGTGCACCCTTGGAATGTAAATTACAATTTAACAACTCAATTTTGAGACAGAACTTACGAGTACGAATGCGCTTTTCTTAAACGTGAAGATGAAGAAAAAGCCGTGCCTTCTGGCTCTTCTCATAAGTGACTTGTTATATCGCAGCCATGACACATTATGAACTCGTATGTGCGACGATAAAATCAAATTCAGATTTGTAATAGTAGGAACAAAGTTTTAATAGTATTTTCATGGAAAGCAGTGACAAAACAATACCTACTCGTACTTAAAAACAATAAAGTATTTATTAAATTTTACTCTGACTGATTTTCTGTCTGTATAAAATTGAACTGAAAATGATTACTCTCAACTGAAGCCACAGAATCCGGTCACGACACTGATAATATGTGATCACCATTATAAACACTTTTGCTTGATTTAGCAATCAAAAATGGTGATTGAAAACTTAGATTTCAGTGTAACTTTTTCTTTGAAATATACTGATATCTGTAACAGTGCCTAAGTATTTTTTTAAATAACAATAAGTGGTTTATCGTTCTTAGCTGAACATATTACAGTAAGACGTGAGAACTGGATAATAAGTGATTGTGAGAACACAGTTCATGTGTTTGTTTTACGCGAGTATATCAGTAAGTGGCGGTTAAGAGAAATAAGATTACACTGTTGACTGCGAATTGCATGCAACTGCATTATACTTATTTGGGGATTGCCGGTTGATGGATAAGGAAATCGTTTACCAGAGTCCGAACCTTTACATAGTTCTGATCGTGCGTAATGATAATGCAATTATCGAAAAGTCGGACTCTTAAATTAGGTATGTAAGTGTTCCATACGACAGATAACCAAACAAAGGTCCAGTTTATAATTATCTGTGACTTATCAAAGGCTGTACCAATAGCTGCAAGTACTGATCAGGTCATAAACGAATATGTCACAGAGGCCTCAATTCAACTTTAGAAAAGTATACGTTTAATTATTTAGTTTCAGTAACACAATTCATGCAAATAAATAGTATTGATTTGATTAATATTTTTAATCATCCAATGTTCATCTCAATTATGTGTGATGATGATACAATACTCCTATGCTATGTACCTTCATGACAAATTTCATCATGTTGTAATGAAAGTGGGTACATAATTCCTTGCTTCAACATGTAATTGTAAAAATTGAAAGGTTAAATTATTTTATTATTTATTACATAGTCTCTGTACTTGGTTCTATTGCAACTAATTCATATTTTATTCTTAGACACATAACCTATAACATCAATGCAACATTTTAACAAGGCACCACTTTAATGATGTTAACAATTTGTTGAGAATCCATTCATTCTATTTGATTGACAGCCTGATGTCACGATACTTCAAAAGAATCTGATTCATGGCTACTGGTGAAATTGCAGCTTAATGCTGGATTTCAATAACCTATCTACAGATAGATTTGGCTATCGGAGATAGAAATGTGACACATTTTATATGGAACTTATGTCAAATATTTAAACGTTTTTGTTTGCAATAGTAGGAGCCCTCGAATGTATAGGCACAAAGTAGATATTAGGTACAGAGATTAAGCTTCATAGGAACGTGCAAATCGGTTGCACTCCTACAAGCACGCGGGACATCTATGTGTGGCCACTGGCCGCTTGTCGCGTACGCGGCGAGACTGGAAAAAACCGGTTGACGCTGTCACATCAAGTTGAAAATCGCAGGGTAATCGCTACGCACATTGTTGGTTTTGTTAGTTGCAAGTTTGAATATCTATATAATAAAAATGAATCGCAAAATGTGTTGGTAAGCGCATAACTCAACAACGCCTGGACCAATTTGGCCAATTCTTTTTTTTAAATGTTCGTTGAAGTTCAAGGATGGTTTTTACGGCGAGAAAAATTTGAAAATTCATCCCCTAAGGGGGTAAAACGGGGGTGCAAAGTTAGTATGAAGCTTTGCCGTTTTTGAAGTTAGTGAATGTGTAACGCGAGCGAAGCTGCGGACGTCCACTAGATATAAATATAAAAATAAATATAAGTATGTATAAGTATAAGTACAAGTACAAGTACAAGTACAAGTACAAGTACAAGTACAAGTACAAGGACAAGGACAAGGACAAGGACAAGGACAAGTACAAGTACAAGTACAAGTACAAGTACAAGTACAAGGACAAGGACAAGGACAAGGACAAGGACAAGTACAAGTACAAGGACAAGGACAAGGACAAGGACAAGGACAAGGACAAGGACAAGGACAAGTACAAGGACAAGGACAAGGACAAGGACAAGGACAAGGACAAGGACAAGGACAAGGACAAGTACAAGTACAAGTACAAGGACAAGTACAAGGACAAGTACAAGTACAAGTACAAGTACAAGTACAAGTACAAGTACAAGTACAAGGACAAGGACAAGGACAAGGACAAGGACAAGGACAAGGACAAGGACAAGGACAAGGACAAGGACAAGGACAAGGACAAGGACAAGGACAAGGACAAGGACAAGGACAAGGACAAGGACAAGGACAAGGACAAGGACAAGGACAAGGACAAGGACAAGGACAAGGACAAGGACAAGGACAAGGACAAGTACAAGTACAAGTACAAGTACAAGTACAAGTACAAGTACAAGTACAAGTACAAGGACAAGGACAAGTACAAGTACAAGTACAAGTACAAGTACAAGTACAAGTATAAGTATAAGTATAAGTATAAATATATATACTCTAATATAATAGACTAGCTTTTACCCGGGGCTACGCCCGCGTGGTCAAAGGGAATTAACAATGACTTGTGTATCATATACGTGATTCAGAACTTGAAAATGAATTTTACTAACGCCATCTATTAATAACATTCGGAACTAAATATCTATCAAATAACAAAACATCGATATCTTCCCATGGGGATGTTTTACCGCGGTAAAAAGTAGCCTACGTCACTCTCCACCCTCCTCACTATGTCGACACACAAAAACAATACCATATACATAATAGCTTCCTTGCGACGTGAAAGCCGGACAAACAAACAAATAAACAAACAAACAAACACACTTTCGCATTTATAATATTAGTATGGATATAAGATAAAGATATAGATATAAATCTAATATATAAAATTTCCATGTCACAATGTGTTGTTTGTTGCAGTACTCCTCCGAAACGGCCTTACCAATTTTTACCAAATTTTATATGCGTATTCAGTAGGTCTGAGAATCGACTAACATCTATTTTTCATCCCCCTAAATGTTAAGGGTAGTCCACCCCAAATTTTTTTTTTAAATTTTTAGATAATTTTTTTTTTATGATACAGCATTAGAAAATACATACAACCCTGAATTTTCAACCCTCTACGATCAACCCCTATTTTTCCATCGCGATTTTTATTTTTAATAATTTCCTACTTTTATTGAACGTTTTCGATTATAAGTAATGGTAGTCGTAGTGGTAGTGGTAGGGGTAGTGGTAGGGGTAGTGGTAGGGGTAGTGGTAGGGGTATTGGTAGGGGTAGTTGTAGTCCACACACTTACATGAAGTTCTCCCAAAATATTCAGTAAAAATTATTTATATGGCAAAACAACGTTTGCCGGGTCAGCTAGTCTTATATATAAAATTTCCGTGTCACAATGTTTGTTGCAGTACTCCTCCGAAACGGCTTTACCGATTTTTACCAAATTTTATATGCGTATTCAGTAGGTCTGAGAATCAACTAACATCTATTTTTCATCCCCCTAAATGTTAAGGGTAGTCCATCCCTAATTTTTTTATTTTTATTTTTAGACAAATTTTTATTTTTGTATTTTTTTATGATACAACATTAGAAAATACATACAACCCTGAATTTTCAACCCTCTACGATCAACTAAAAATTATTTATATGGCAAAACAACGTTTGCCGGGTCAGCTGGTCTAATATAAAAACGTGGTATTAATAATTGGTTGTATATTGTACTGTGTGTATGAATAATGCTAGAAAAAATAAAAATATATCATACTTTAACCACACTTTAACTATCCCAAGGAGTGCAATAGGTAAGTAAATATTTGATTATTACTTTTTCAAGTAAGTACCTTTATTTTACGGAATTATCCTTTTTTTAATAAGAAATGTGTACTACACGGTGTGTTTTTACCTTTTTATTATTATTACAAGCTTTTACTAAGCATTTGTAGGTATGTGGGTGGGTTGGTACGTACTATGTGTTTTAAATTTAAGTATTGCAAGTGAGATTTGAACCACATCCAGATGTCTTATTGAACTGAAATTTTTCCTGCGTAACTTCGGTGACAGTACAATAATATGATAGATTATAACCTGACGCTGCAGCTAGGATTTGATATGCCATGTGAGTGTTTCCTGATACATTACTTGAAAAAACTATATATTAGATTTAGAATTTTCCATACCATAAAAATAAATAATTCAAATTCAAATTCAAATTCAAATTCATTTATTTGCACTAAAATTGGTACAGTAAAGTTCTTAAATTTAACAAATTCCATCAATTTTAACCACTCTGTGGCATGCAAATATACATAGATGTCAAGTTAATAAGTTAATAGTATCTGTCATTAATTAATTAAGAAAAAAATTTAAAATATTATTATTACATTCATGTCATACAATGCAATTCGATTTTATCTAAGAGAATGATACAATTACAGTCACTTTCCACAATAAAGATTCAAATAATACATTCAAAATGATGTCATAATTTCATAACTATAAGTCAGTTTTTGTCTCTCAAAAGTTCTTTTACTGAATAGTATGATTTTTCTAGTAACCAATGTTTAAGTCTTTTTCTGAGAGGCCTTTCCGGGAGACTTGTGATGTCTTGTGGTATTGCATTATATACTTGAATGCACATACCTTTGCAGTTTTTTTTTAAATGCTCTGTGTTTGGGCATTTTCCGTATACTAGCCTATTTGGGTTTCTGGTATTCCGTTCATATATATCACTTGCTTTTTTAAATAGCGTGGGATTTAGCTTGACATATAATACAAGTTCGAAGATGTACATGCAAGGTAGTGTCAGGATTCCTAAGGTTTTGAATAAGGGTTTACATGAGTCTGTACAAGTCATCCCTCTGATAGCCCGAACACATTTTTTCTGTGCAAGAAATGCCCTGTTAATTTCGCTTGAATTTCCCCATATTATGAGCCCGTATCTAAGGGCAGATCCTACATATGCATGATATGCTGTTATTACAGTATTAGATGAAGCTCTCTTACGTAATTGGTTTAGAACATAGATAAATCTGTTTGTTTTGCTGCATACTTTATCTACGTGAGCCTTCCAGGTGCATCTATTGTCAATTAAAATACCTAAAAAGTTGACTTTTTCTGCTTCATTTATGTATTGTTTATTATATTGCAGCTTTACTTTTTGATTTTTTTTATTCCTATTACGGAATTGGATAAAATTGGTTTTGTTTATGTTTACATTCAGATTATTATTGTTCAGCCAGTTTATAACTTTGTCAATGGTAATATTTATGTCCGATTCAATGTTATTGTTCATTATAATTGAGATGTCATCCGCGAATAGAATACATTTGTCTGTAATAATGTCAGGGAGGTCGTTAATGTATAATAGGAATAACAGTGGTCCAAGCACACTGCCCTGCGGTACGCCATATTTGTTTGTCTTGAATATGGATCTATGTGTTATTATTTCAGCATTTTTGTTGACATGCTGTATATCGACACATTGCTTGCGATCACTTAAATAACTTTGTAACCATTTATGTGCAGGTCCTCGAATTCCATAATTGTCTAGTTTTTGCAGCAGTAAGGTATGTGAAACAAAGTCGAATGCTTTGCTCATGTCAAAGAATACGACGACTGGCAAATGGTGACTATCGACCAAATCTACAATTGTGCTTATTAAGCTGTAACATGCGTTAGTAGTGGATTTATGCTTTTGGAATCCATACTGTTCGTGTTTTAGGATGTTAAACTTTTTAAAGTATTCTATCAATCTAAGATTCATTGCCTTCTCAAAGATCTTTGACAGAATTGGTATAAGGGTTATAGGACGGTAGTTACTTGGATCTTCTTTGCTGCCTTTTTTATGTAGTGGCTTGACTATGGAAAGTTTAAGCGGTGTTGGAAACCATCCATTTTCGAATGATGAATTTATCAGATGTACTAGTATAGGTGCTAGTTCGTCTTTAGCAGCTTTAATAATTTTCGTAGATACTTCATCTATACCTTCTGCGCTGGTGTTATTTAACGACGAGATAATATTATTTACATCCTTAATGTTGAGGGGTTTTAAGAATATGCTACCAGATAGCATCTGTTTATTTGTGTTTTTCAAGCACTGATTGTGCTGCGTTGTCCTGTTTGTTATCTGTAGGTAATAAAATATTAAAAATAAAAATTATAAAAATAAAATTATTAGAGTAAGAAATTTGTAAAGTATGTTATTTTCTATTTTCTATTCTGTATTGGTTCTTATTGTAGTATTCTTTTTATATTCTGAATAATAAAACTATTTAACAAATGATTTCTTTAATTTCTCTTAACCTGTTGTGACAACCCTACCAAAATAGGTAACAATTTTGCATGTTCTTAAGAAGCTTAATCTCTGTACCTAATATCTACTTTGTGGTATAGGCGCCCATATTGACATCGATGACTGGAGGAAATTACACAACCGATGTAAGAATGGTGAGTAAATTGCGTTGTGTTACTTAATTCTTCTATTATTAATTCGGTTATAGCAGAAGTTCCTACTTAGATTCTAATTCCGAAGACCGTGTTTAAATTCCAGCGGCACACACCAATGACTTTAGTCAGTTATCTGCATGCTAAGCCATTGATCACCCGATGTAGGCAAATGTTGAAGAGTTCTTCAGATTGTTTTCCTAGGCGTTTGGAGTTTTCCAATCCAGTACTTGTTCACTTACCATTTCTCACGAAACAAATGAAATGATTCAATATTACTATGTATAGAAACACTTGCAAGAATCTCTGCGTTTTAAATCAAGGTAGAGTGAATTTCAGTGTTCTTGCCGTTGCTTTGGTGTCTGTTTACATCAAGGTATCTTCAAAAATTCACGAAACATTTTACGTGTTAGTAAGCAAATAGAACGTCGTGGAATTTGGTTAATTTAAGCTTGGTATTGACCTAAACCTTAATCTAAAACGATAAAGACTAAGTATAAGTACTAGTTCCACGAAATATGAAGTGTTGAAAAGTAAAAGGAAAGACCAGGCTATCATGAATCACCAACAATCTTGTCAACTATCGAGACTGCAAGGATTTAAGGCATCGGTCGCTCATTTGCACGATTCGCTCGTAAATTCTCGTTTGCGTCGCCTTTGACACTTTTATGATTGCGTCGGTGTGAGGGTCCTAACTACGCCACGCACTGTGTAACTCGATGTTGTATGGTTTTCTCTAGCAACAATGCTGAAGTTTGTGGAAGCATCATCAACTTATCATCAGTCTATTGTGGAATTATGAGCGGTTTAATACCTTTAAAAATTGTCTCATATATCTGTGAGACGCTTCAAGGTCAAGTAGCTATTTTCTTTTTGTACGTGGCCAGTGGTAAAAACTAAATCCATGCCATCCAAAAATTGATATCGACAAAATTTCACGATGCAAAATATTAGTGAACAATCACACATTGTGCTTGCACCTACACTTCGCCCTGGATTCTGTGGTACTGTAAAGCCAACAGATTAATTGATGCGATTCGCGTCAATAGTTTTTATTTATCGTCACGATAGTTAATCGTATAATGATTGTATAAAATGCAGTCAGCTGCTCGATTGATTGCATTTAAAATTTAACGCATCACTTGCGTTAAGCATATTGCTCGTTCACACGCGACAGTTATTCAATACGCCCCATGTCGGTCAGCTTATCAGGTCACGTGTAAGTAGAATAAGTTACTGTTTTAAAATCATAAAAAAGCTTTTATTAATATGCTCTAAAATCATATTAATTAATGTGAATTTAAAGATTCGTGTCTATGCCTTTAACCGTTATGGAGAAGGTACCTTCGTCCAAGCCTGGATGCAAATTAAGTTAATAAAATTAAGGTAATGGTAAGGTCATCAGAACTGAATAAACATGTTTTCTTGAGCGCTTTGGTGCTTCGAATGGTACGTTAATCCATCTGTTCTAGTTGTAATCGTAAGATAACGGTCGTTAAAACAAAGAGGCATTTGGGTGGCCTAAAAATTTCCAAAAATCGGGTAGGTCAGTTCCCCCTCTGATAATCCACACTGTGTCGGCCTAGTGGAGAATGATTCTGGCCTTCTCAGGTGTGAGTAGAGATTATATACCGATACACAAAACTTCGTAGACTTGTAGCGTCCATAGCCCAATGGCTCGAGTCGATTCAATGTGATCGAAAGAGTTAAGCAACGACGGGCGCGGTCGGTTTGTGGATGGGTGACCGCTAGTGGTAAAATTTCATGGACGCTACCGTGCTTCGGAGGGCACGTAAAGCCGTCGGTCCCGGTTGTTTTCAATGTTGGAAAGAGTCGTTAAGCCTTGTCGAAGACCTTCGGGTGGCTTGAGAACATTCGACACTGGGTTGGCCACTAACCCCTCCACCAAACCGCTTTGGAGCAGCGTGGTGGAGTATGCTCTAGACCTCCCGCAGCTGCGTCTGTAGGGGAGACCCGTGCCCAGCAGTGGGACGTCTATGGGTCGCAGCGTAACACAGAACTTATTGACCAATAACTCAAATTCACTGAGCTTAATCGGAATTACATTATTTTTTAATATCAAATGCATTTAGAGCACAAAGCAAAGAGCTGCATTGTACTATTCCCGTCTTGCCTTTCTAATCTAGCAAACAATATTCCCTTTGTATGGAGATCCAAACTCATCTCAAGCCCGAATCTCAAGAGCACATACCAACGCCAACCTGAAACTGAAGGCGCTTTACAGATTCACTTTGAAGATGAAGCTGTTTCGAAAATTACCTTCTATCCTCTACCTCTAATTTCTCAGTCTCAATCCGATAGGCAAGTGTTTCCCAAACAGTGGCTCGCGACCACTATAGTTGTAACTGCGAATGTATAAAACTATTATATGGTTTTAAATAAGAACAAGTTACAAATTTACTAAGCATGCTGTGATTACCTGTTATTCATCTATCATATAAGATGAGGTAGATAGTATCCACAACCAAATTTGTGTTCCATATAAAATTAAATCCTAAATCCTCTAAAGTTAAAATTTAATCCTAAAATTTCTATTATAATTAGAATCGAAATTTAGGAAAATAATTCCTATGGCGATTCAACAGACATATTTACTAACTAGATACTAATTAACTTCACTATAAATTGTATGTTATAAATTTCAGCCTTTTAATGTATACCTACTTTAAGAGAGGCATATGTCCAACAGTGCACCTCAAAAGGCTGGATGGTAAAACAGTTATAAAGTGAAAATATTAAGGTTAATCTCAAATATAATATTAAAGGTATTTTATAACCTCGTGTTCACTGCCAAAAGTAACGACATTAAAATCGTTCCTGGTCAAAAAAGTTTGGGAACCAATACGTTAGGTAGTCTAGCAGACACTAGTAACTAGTGATTTGGGTCGAGACGGCAAACCCTTGTTAATACAGTTTAAACATGCCATCTGTCTGCCAAATAACTGTGTCAAGATCTAATAAGTATTACAGCAGCTTTATATGATGACTAGTGGGCGCCCGCAGCTTCGCTCCCGTGGAATTAGACATAACAATAGTTTCGTTTACAGCTAGTAATATTATATAGCCTATGTCACTCAGTGAAGATGCAGTGAAATCGGTCCAGTAGTTTTTGTGTGAAAACATTACTTCGAATCACACGCATTCCATTGCGGAGAGGAATGACAAATCAACAAAAAAAGGTATTTGATTAAAAAACGAATGATAAAAATAATAAAATAAAGGATTCTCACAGTTTTTTTGTCAAATTTCTCCGGGGCCGTACATTTTCCGGGATAAAAGTAGCCTATGTGTCTCTTCAGACCATATACTGCATGCATACAAAAATCACATCGTTCCATCTTTCCTTCGAGAAGGAGAAGAAGGAAAACCCAACAAACCTACATAACAACAAGCTAATAAATCAACAAACCAAAAAACACACATTCCTATATAATAAAGTTAAGGAAGTAAGGATAAGTTTTTATTTAAGGTAATCGCGATATGACACCAAATTTCACAATGATGTATAATATACACAATGTAATTTTAAGTACGTATAGAAGTCAGTTTTTCCAAGGTTATAAACAAGCCTTCCAAAACCAGCCACGATACCTGTGACAAGGTTTTGAAAAATACTCGTTCATATGCGGTCACAGATACGTTGCTAATGTTAACCTTAAGGAGTAAACAGGTCACCAGTTAAAAAGTTTAAATGGAAACAGCACCCTTAATAAATGTTTAAAAACAACTGGTTTAAAGTTCCAATTGGTGCGTTTTATTTCGAACATTCACAGTAAGGCCAACCTAGCGTTAATTATTGGCCTTAAAACCAACAACGGAAATTAAATTTTTCTGAGTGGAGACAGTAATTGCAGACCAATCGCTCACGTTGACGCAAATTAAGTCGGACTGCACCTGTCCAAAGCGTAATGTTTACATTGCAAGAAAATTTAACCATTATTAATTCCGTACCTAAATATCTAAGCTTTAGAAAATAAAATAAAAATTAACTTTCATTTTGTTACCGCTTTTTAGACTAATATTATAAAGAGGAAAGATGTGTTTGTAATGTTTTCACACAAAAACTACTGCACCGATTTCAAAAATTCTTTCACCATTAGAATATTATTCATTTGGAAAATTAATTGTAAATAGAAAAATACGAAGCGCTTATAGTTCAGTGGCTCGCGTCAATCTTATGTGATCAACTGAATTAAGCAACGTCGGGGCGGTCGGAGTATGAGTGACCGCTGGTGGTAAAATTCATGAGCAAGTGCTTAGAAGGGCACATTAGTCCGTCCCGGTTGTTTTCAGTTAAAATCAATCGTTAAGCCTTATCGAAGGCTTGAGGGCAGCTTAAGAACTTTCGACATGGGGTTAGCCACTAACCCTTCCACCAATCCGCGATGTGATTATGACTTTGTGATTGGCTTGAGTGTCAACCATTTAAATTGTGCCGTTCTACTTTAGCGGAGAATTCATCTTCAATCAATCGAATACTTACTACTTTCCTCTATTGGTCTGAGACTCAACTTCCCGTTGCCTTGTTCCCTTGTATACCTAGTCCTGTACTTTGTCACAGTTGTAATCGACGGCGGAAGGAGCCAGATGATCGTTTGCTAATTTATATAATTAATTGTTGTACAGTCCTTGTGCCTTGTTAAGTCTTGCTCACTTATTCACTCGCTTTCTCACACACGGAGTTTATTAACATCGTAAATTGAATTTTTCTGCGAGGAGACGTAGTAATTGCAAGCCAGTCGTTCTGCCTGACGCAAATTGAAAGAACTGCTCTACACCTGTCCACTGCCAGTATTTACATTACAGTCCATGAAGAAAAAAGCAATTGGTTGCTTACTTTCGCTATGCCGCAGATACCTAGGTAAATTATATAGGTATCATATAGTTTTTTTTTTATATGTTTTATAAATTAAATACCCGCACGAAGAAACCGACGAATCATGTGGCCAACATGGTCTATGGACACTCGTTAGATAATGCATCTGAACTCTGATGAAAAGTATTTAAAAAAAGATTGGTAAGTGAGAATGTTTTAATCTCTACCTTTTTTTGATTTTCGAAAGAGAAGCTTTCTACCTTACTCTCTACCTTTATTGAATTTTTTCGGGTACCTACCTTTTTACTCTGATAACGTTATGTGACTATTTACCTACTAAAATCTCGTCGAAGGCTTTCCTCAGTGATTGTAGAGTGTAGGTAGATTTTTGATCCCGGAACTACCGGTGTGTGTTCGATTGGTTGTAAATAAATGTAACAAATTAAATGCTATGATAATAGATAAAATATACGTTTGTGAAAACCCTATATAATGAAATATTGACGCAGCTGTTGTACACAGAAATACTGAATCACATTTATAGAAATTACGAAAACCTTCACACTAGCAATTACCAGTAAATTACCTGCATCCCTTATTAATCTTACGGAGTACGCAACAAATACTCATTCAGCGACCGCAAAGGATATGAATTCTTATGGTATTGTTATTCGGATTATAATAGCGTAAACGGTTATGATGGATAGAATAATTCGTTGAAGTTGGGAGCGAGTGCGGTGAAGCTTGTTTAGTGGGTGTGGAACTAACATCTTGTGGTCACCGAACATTATCTCAGCTCACCACATAACCGCTCTAACGTCTTGTTAGCGGAGACAATTTACAAGAGAGATTTATTTTACTTTTTTCTGGCCGGATTATGCTACTGTCATTACGGGGATACCAATGTGATATTATGAGAAATCAGTTTCTTGTAGTCTGTGCATATATTACACAGGTTTACTGTAGATAAGTTGTGGAGCTGTTAAAAGAGGTGGTCTGCTACTTCTAAAACAGAAAACTTGCCAGAATGTCATAAGTAACAGTTCATATCAGGAAATATTCAGAAAATTAATTATACACACCAGTTTACATTTGCCCACTACTGATCAATGATAATTAATTTTGCTTTGAACCCGAAGCACCTAAATAAGCGACTGTAGTCTTAACCACTGGGTGTAAAATTAATATCAGTTTTATCAAGTTCATAATCAGTTTAAGTAATATCTGCATATTGTTTTGACTAACACAACGGACTTAATTAAGCAACTGTGTAAAATTATTTGTCTTACTCAATATCTACTGAAGAGGAAGGGAGATAACGTTACTTTTATCAATACTTATTTTGATAGGCTTGGTTTAGATAGGCGGTTAATCCAATAAGTAGTTTTACGAGTTATTAATTTGGCAGTATAGGCGGGTGGCGAAACGAGTTTCTCATATAATAGAAGTCAACATTATCATAGCATTGTAGCGGTTAACACGTTGTGATAACGACGATATCAGCGTAAAAGATGTTAATCAATTACACTTTACGTCAGTTCGCGCGCAGTTAAATAAATAAATAAATATCTTGGACAAACTCACACACGACCATCTGACCCCAAAGTAGGCGCGAGCCTGGTCGGTTTGTGAATGAGTGTCCCTTACTGGCGTTCATGGGCACTAGCGTGCTTCTAAGGGCACGTTAAGCCGTCGGTCCCGGTTGATTTAAATGGCGAAAACAATCGTCAAGACCTTTGAGTGGTTTGAGAACATTCAACACCGGGACCGATGGCTTTACGTGCCCTCCGAAGCACGGTAGCGTCCATAAAATTTTTGCCACTAGCGGTTATCCATCTACTAACCGACCGCACCCGTCGTTGCTTAACTCTTTCGATCACATTGACGACGCGAGCCATTGGGCTATGGACGCTACTTTAAACTATCTTAGCGTGCTAAAACTAGACGCCGAAAACCTGTATACTTGGTGTGTAATGGTGGTATCCACAATATTTTAAATCGTTCTATCGAACGGATCGTTCGCGCGATGGAACCGCCGACTGTCGCGCCGCGTCAGCCCGCAATATTTCACAGTCAGCGAGCGTACCTTTGATGATCGTGTTTAAAATATTGCTATCTTATGTCTGACACCTCGGCTAGAAAAAAGGATAGCTTTTATATATATTTATAGCGGATATATTTTACACCACACTCAACATATACACACACATACACACACATTTTGGTTATTTACATTTAATTTTCTTTTTTTTTTCTTGTATTTTTGTAACTTTAATAAGTTATTAGTATGTACATTATAAGTTTAATTTAAAAGACTTTTTCTACGGAAGAGCGGGACATCCTGGCACAGGTAATATACTTACTTACAAGGATGTCCCAACAACGGATATTATTTTGTTAAACTGTTTTCTGAATAAATGAAATATATTTCTATACCAAAATGTTTTCTTCGGTGCTTATCTATTACTAATATTATAAAACTTAAGAGTTTTATTACTGCACGATTCGTGAGTGTCTATATTCATAGTTGAAGTTACCGGCTGAGTGTACGCCGTGCCCGCCGCGAGCGCGTTCACTCCTGAAGATGATCATCGTAATAGATCGAAACTAGTCGGCTTATATCCGACTTAAATCACACGTGAGTAAGCCGGTAACTTCAGCTTAAGAGTTTGTTTGGATGAACGCGCTAATCACAGGACCTACTGGTTCGAGTTGAAAAATTCTTTTTGTTTCTCATAGTCCATTTATCGAAGAAGGCTCTAGGCTAGGTTTAGTTGAGTCACTGTGGATTAAATCGTTGTAGAAAACAGTCATACACTCATAGAGGATGCTTTGTTTTGTTAAGCATCCTCTATTAACTTCCAAGACTCGATGTTACACAACTTAGGTATGACAAATAATACAGATCATTGGGTTTATTGATAACTAGTGGACGCCCGCAGCTTCGCTCGCGTGGAATTAGACGTAACATAACCTAAATAGAAAATTTCATTGAAGTAATGTAGGTATATACGAAAAACTTTTATACCTACTAACTTTGCACCCCCCTTTTACTCCCCCTAAGAGATAATTTTCGAAACTCAATAAAAAACCTTCATAGGTACTGAATTTCATTCGAAGAACATCAAAAACCGCAAAGATTCATACTAACTTTGCACCCCCGTTTTACCCCCTTAGGGAGTGAATTTTCAAAAATCCTTTCTTAGTGCTCTCCTACGTTATAAAAGGAACCCCTGTGCAAAATTTCAAGTTTCTAGCCCATATAGTTTAGGCCCTGGGTTGATATGTCAGTCAGTCAGTCAGTCAGTCAGTCAGTCAGTCACCTTCTCCTTTTATATATATAGATATCCTGCGATTTAAGTACTAACCCCAGATTATCCCTTGTACCTATCTGAATATATTATTTAGTCTATATGAAAATAAAACTTATTAGCAATTAACAATTAATAAAGCAAGCTCCCTGTAGACGTATGGTCTGTTATTTTTATCTATTAATCCTGTCTCTCAGTATAGCTTTTCATGCCTATGCGTAGAGTACATTTTCAGTCTCCATACATACATTCTCTAAATATCTCTCAATCACTTAGTACCAATAAGCCTATTGAGATTAAGTTAATTAATCGATCAATCAAAAAGGCGCCATTGTAAGGCATTGTTCAGACTCACAAAGGATTCGCTACAATGCTTCCTGTCTTAAACAAAAGCTATTGAACTATTCACCTTATACTCATTTCGCTCGTTTTGTATGCACTCGGCTGAAGCTCTCGAAGCCGGGTAAAAGCGGGTCAAGGGTTCATTGACAATAAAAACTAGTCATTATGCATTTTAGGGTTCCACACGAAAAAGATGACAAACGGAACCATAATTAAATTCAACCGAAGTCTGTCTGTCACTGGGTTTCTTTTTCTTGAACGGAATTAGGTATACATTTAGTTTTTGATAAAATGCGTATTACTGTGGCCGCTATAACAACAAAATATAATAAAAAATAAAAAAGTTTAATTCCAAAGTACCTACTCCCAAAGGATACAAGTAAACTTAAAAATCTCGCGGTGGTACGGAACCCTTTATGCGCGAGTCCGACTCGCACTTGACCGGTTTTTTTATTCATCAAATTTATAAATTATAAGACGTTTATAAGAGTAAGCAACGGCAAATTGATGAAGGAAATTTTTACGATAAATCCTTATTCTAACATGATTTCAGTAGATACCAGGATTATGTAGGTACCTACCCGGTGCGATTTTTTTTTGTATACTATGAAAATTATTTAAGCATTAAAAAAATCGACGTTTAAGTGTTTTTTTTATCAGCGGAAAGAAATGTAATAGTGACGTAACATTTGCTTCGAACGCGAACACTTCAGATTTTGTCATATTTTTTGGCCGAAACTAGTCGCTAGCTTTGAGCATTTCAATAACATTTACATTTTTTAAGCCTATCTGTTACTGAATAATTTCTTATAGTAAATATTAAAAAATTAGAGAATGTAGAAAGAACGATTGGTGATCTTTAATTTTACTGTCAGGCGCTGAACCGTAACAGCCGTCCAAACGCGTGTCTGGCTCACAATTTGAATTTGCATTCCCGCCTCGCTCTTGTTCCGTATCATTCATATTACGAAAGGTGTAATTAGGTAAATTGTTTAATAGTACACCTGTCAGCGCACCTTAATATGCACCGCTTGCGTTCCGAGCTTGCATCAAAAATGCATGGCATTACGTTTGGTTATTATGGAGCAGCTTTGCGTTGCGAGCCAACCAATGCTACATTACATTTCGATTTACTGGTGGTTGGCGAGCTTGTCGACGTAAAGATTGGAAAGTCAAATAATTTTGTGAAAGAACTGAGAGTGAGTGAAATAACCATTGACTTAATAACGGTTTGAATTATTTTGTGCATTTTATAAAAATATTTTTTTAGAGCGGTGAAGGGTTAAGAGGTAAAAAAAACCATCCTTTTCCTTTTTTCGTCCACAACAGCACTCATTTTGACAATGACTATGTGCGTTGACTATGATTTGGCTACTGACCGTAACCACAAATTACTCTTTAACTAGTGATGGTTATGTTAAAATAATTAAATATAATAACTTAACTATCATTATTCAGCCAGCAGTGGATTTTACAATCCGAAAGGTCTTTCTTTATTTATAGATGTTCATTATATACCTACCTTCTTGAAACAAAAAGTTGGGTACAGGGATAAAATTATTATTACTTAAATAATTTCTTAAAATCGTTTTAATAATACCTAATATTACAACTCAAAGTAAGCAGAATGTATAAGGAAGTGTTTTAAATGAATCTCATGACAGTGTAATAGTGCATAATAGCACGACCCGCTTTCCGCTTTCTGTCGCACGAAGTCCTTTCTCCAATTGACCTAGGCCACTAAAACTGCAGGTAATCCTACTCTGGTTGGTGGTAGTGGTGTAATAAATACGACTCAATAATTTAGATACACGGTTGAAAGCTCATAGTTTAATCCTTAGGCCTTTTTGATACCTATATGCATGTTCTAAAATCGGGAAATTCCTCGTGACAGAGAGGAAATATAAAGAATACAAACGAAGAACACATATTCTGAGCTTCGTTTGAGCACTAATATGTATTCTGTGGCTTTGTTTCATGCAATTAAATGGCAGAAGTACTATAACGGTGAAGAAAATCTTCGTGTGATACGATCCATTATGTTGTTAAAGGCGTGTGAAGTCCCAAAACTTACTCGTAGTGGGATGAACATAGCCTGACTGATTCTTGTGAGATACCCCTGGTAAGTAGAGGATGATGAAAGATAATGATGTGGATAAACATATGCATAAATAAGTTTGCTGAATACCTACGGCTGGAATAATTGTGATTATGTGATATGATGATAATTATGCACTTGAATATGATTATACTTAATCTACTAATCCACAGACTCAATCTATGAATATTTTTTATAGATACAAGATAGCCAACGAGCTTGCAACACCACAGATCCGCTGCCGCCCATGACAACTGTGACTGACTTTGAACAAGACTCAATTAGGGACTGGGATGGTTAGTCCAATTAGTTGAGAGAGTTAATTAGAACATTAGTTGGACAGTTCGTTAGTAGGTAAGAGGACTGGGGACTGTTAGTGATAGTTAGTCCTGTTAGTTGGTGTTAGTAATAGTACTGTTAGTACTTGTTAGTAGGAGTCTCGTTCTAAGTTAGTCACAGATTTGTTGCTACACTTGAGGACTAAGATGGTCGCCTCTAAAGAAATGTAACCGGAAACCACACCTTTCCAACCGGACCATAATTGTTTTAAAAACAATTATTACATCGCAGAAATGGTACTAGGTACCGTTGGGGGGGTGGTACTGCCCCGGGCGAACACTATATGTTCGGTTTTGTTATATTGTCGCTGTTTTAATGGCCCAACGCGGAGGTCGTGAGTAGAACTTAATTGGGCCGGGGCCGGCGGCGCGGGAAGGAGATGCATCACCGCTGTATGGAACGCATAAATTTTGGCCCGGAATTGATTGTGGCAGTTTTTGTACCGGTCATGCCGTTGTCGCTGTTGCAGAATTCATTGTGGAAATACTAAACTGCTAAATACCGTTCATTGATAAATTTAGAGCTCTGGGGAATATTACGTATTAATAAAACATTGCATTTGAAAAAGTTTATAATTCTTTTTTTTGCCACATCGTTCGCAGGGCTGACAACCGTTGCGGAAGAAAAGTCCTCGAATGGAGACCTCGACTTGGAAAAAGGAGTACAGGCCGCCCTTCGACAAGGTGGACGGACGACCTGAAGAAGGCAGCGGGAAACCGCTGGATTCAGAAGGCACAGGACCGGTCGGAGTGGCGTCGTTTAGGAGAGGCCTATGTCCAGCAGTGGACTAATAAAGGCTGATGATGATGACGAAGTTTATAATTTGAATCTGAGGGGTTAGTGGCCAACCCAGTGTCGAATGTTCTCAAGCCACCCGAAGGTCTTCGACAAGGCTTAACGACTGTTTCCAACATTCAAAACAACCGGGACCGACGGCTTTACGTGCCCTCCGAAGCACGGTAGCGTCCATGAAATTTTGCCACTAGCGGTCACCCATCCACAAACCGACCGCGCCCGTCGTTGCTTAACTCATTCGATCACATTGAATCGACCTGAGCCATTGGGCTATGGACGCTACATGCATACTACTAACGGAAGATAGTGATAATGTTTAAAAATGTATAATAATATAAAAAATGTATAAACCGAACCTACTGATCATCGGTAATAAGTGTATTCAATAAAGGCTCCTGTATTGACATTTGAATAAAATAAAATAAATAACGAATAGACGGACAGCAGAAGCACGGCGCAAGGCACGTTGACACATTTGACGATAATGTGCGCATGCTCTTCGTTTGCGGATGGTCTAATGGGAAATCAGATTATTATGCTACCAATACATATTGTATTTATGAGTATAGTGAATTAAATTTTTTGAAGATGAATGAATTGATAGGCATATTTACTTAAAAAATTAGTGTAATTAAAAAGCCATCTCGATTCTTTAATTTATTTCTTGATAGTTACCTACTAAAAGGCCGAAGAATTCCGCTTCTGGAAAGCTGTTCTGATAGGTCTGGCCATTGATTGCAAACTTGTAAGTACAGATGATTAAACAGTTTTGGCAATATACTTTATTGTAAATATTTCAAAAAAATTACATATTAGCAGTCTGAAATCACATTAAATAATCAATGGTCTGACTCACTGGTGTCCTGACTTGGAATCAGAACCTGGACTTATTCTTTTTCACCTGATGCATTTCGCAAAACGGCCGAAAGATACGAAAGAAAAGTTTTGTAGGTAAACTATTTGGTGTGACAATCTGTAATGATTACTGTATTTTAAACTGATGAATAAATGAATAACTGTTTTTATTGTAATGCTTTTCATTTTGTGACCTTATTGTAAAATCAAAAGTTACCACAAGAGTAAGATTGTTTACTAAATAGAACAAGCCTGAAAAACAAACAACTTCGGAAGGACTATATCAAGAAGAATACAAACATGGTGGCCTATTTACTTGGATGATTGAAGCATGATGAATTTGTGTTCTTTGACCTGACTCACAAACATTATCTACTTGAACCATCTTTATCTATATATATAAAAGGAGAAGGTGACTGACTGACTGAATGACTGACTGACTGACATATCAACGCAGGGCCTAAACTATGACGGCTAGAAACTTGAAATTTTGCACAGGGGTTCCTTTTATAACGTAGGGGAGCACTAAGAAAGGATTTTTGAAAATTCACCCCCTAAGGAGGTAAAACGGGGGTGCAAAGTTAGTATGAAACATTGCCGTTTTTGAAGTCGTTAGATGGGTAGACGTCGTTAATGGGTCTAATTCTACGCGAGCGATGCTGCGGGCGTCCACTAGTCTTATCTTAGACGCGAATAAAACAATTTAATAAAGTTAGTTTTAAAGCTGGTTTCTAATCATTTTAATAAAATCATATCTATCAGATGAGCAAGGATCCGCGAATCGCTCACGTCTTAAATCCATACCTCATGAATACGGAGCGGGCGAACGGCACATAACGAATTCACATTTACATTTCATCTGTTACAAATGACGCGAACAGGTCGGAGTGATAAGTGTGTGCTCGTGGTATGATCTCGGCACGATCGTTTACAGAACACGTCTTGTTCTGATTCGATGTAAATAGGGGTGCATCTAGTAGTGGTTACTGCATTCGCATATTCTTGGCACTTGGTTTATTCTTCAAAATTGACTTCAAAATTGACTGATGTGAAAAGTGCACATTTAAGCTGATCTAAGTACCTATGAGTTGTCGATAGAAAAATTTGTGGCTTCAATGGAGGATAGAGATTTTCATCAGTGATATTGTGTTTATATAAAATATTATAAAAGTCAAACGACTACCGCAGTCTAAATCCACGCGAGCGAAGCTGCGGGCATCCTCTAGTCTTGTTCTAATTTAATGTACAAATAATAGGGGTGCAAGTAGTGGTCCGGTTAAAATATTTGCATATTCTTGACAATTTATTTTTTCTCTCAACCTATTGGGACAATTTGTATGGTAGTCCAATTAGTATCTATGAGTTGTCGATAGAAAGACGTGCAATTAGTACGAGTATGTGCTAGCGCCTAGCGAGTTCTTTGAATGAACTAGGAAATACCCACATAAAAGCTTAATTTTGTCAATAGTTTATTTTTGTTACCCGGTTAAGTTGTTAACTTCTTAGAGATAGACATTTAAATGAGAACAAGTTTCTCTCCAGAAATGCATTCAATCGGCATATTTTATAACAACGCCATCAATTGCGAGCCTTATTTATTTACGCAGGGTGGTAAATTGGAGTATGGAAAGTTATTCTGACAGATATATTGAGGAAGTGCCATGGGAATGGCAATTGACTGAGAAAAGTCGAATTTATTTACGTTAATACATCGTCCAACCAGAAGGTGCTGTTTAGATAAATAGACACAATCGTCAAGGGAAAGGTAAACGGAAAGAAATTGGAGTTCGGCCTATTACCGAACTCCAATTCTTTTGGTAAACGATGACTACAGATTATAGATTATTTTGAAACTGTATAATATGCTTGGATATTCTAAAGAGGTAATAAGTAGATCAAAAATATGTGCAAAAATAGTTTCTGCAACATACTTCATCACGTATATAAAAAATATTTATTATTTATTGATTTATTCCTGTGGCCTACTGGCCTTTACAGCGTCACCGAATAGGGCTTCTATGCTTCAGTGACGACTTAACTAGTAGGTCAGCAATAATCAGCATCACTACAGTTATTCAAAATGGAACACCGATTACCTATCAATTACGCCTGTCGTTAATTCATAAGTTAGTTCGAACATAGTCTGTATTTTTCTTTAAAACTGTAGGTATTATCGCAATTTCAAACTTTTCAAAAGTTTAATGCCATAGTTAAAAAATATTTATTTAAAGCTCAGTACAACAATACCTTTGAATAATTTAAGTAATTCTTATACGTTGGCTTTACGTTTACTTAAAATCCCTAATCTTCATCTATTCGTTCCCGATGGGCGGACGAACAAAACAACAGACTGTATTAAACCTATTTCATACACCTAAAGGTAGATATGGAAATGAGCGGCTCTGTAGAGCTCGATGCTAATATAAAAACGCTTTGTTTCCCCGTCAGTCTGTGTGTAGAGGAGCGAGATAAGGAATTAATTGTCAATCAGGCTTATCTCCGATCTCGTAATTATCAACGTTTGCGTATTCAACGAGCTTGCACCCGTGCGGCTTGAACTAAAAACATATTCAATTGGAATGTTTGATTAAGATGTTACTTTGGATTTAGCTGGAATTTTTCTTTAATCAGAATGCTCGTAAAATTAATAATAGGTTCGAATACCATTGCTTCTAAAATAAGATAGTCGTGTAAAATATTGGTCAGCTATTTTTCTATTCACATTTTACTTTCTATTCACTACATAAATTTATATCACGCCCGTATTTATTCCATTCTATTTCCCCGAAGGGATAGCTCCCATGAAATTTTGCCACTATCGGTCATTCTCAGACTTTGCCACTAGCGGCCATCCCCAGACTTTGACAGTTGCTTAACTCGGTCGATCACATACGATCGATGCGAGACATTTGGCTAGGAACGCCACACAGGCCTCTTATATTGGCGCTTCAATAAAAATTTTACCTGGGTTCGATCCGGTCGGGTAGCAAATATTAGTCCAACTAGTAGTCCACACACTAAGTTAGTTGTTTTTATTTGACTACCAAAATATTCACAAAAAATATTTATATGGCAAAACAACGTTTGCCGGGTCAGCTAGTTATTTATAAAAATGTTCTCTACGTTTAAATTACAAATAGGTCGTAATATTTCGTCTAGTTTCCAGTTTTCAATTTTACCCTTGAAACGAATACTTTAATTCATTATTTATTCTTCCTAAGCCCCATCAGCTTTAATATTCATTCACCTTTCATGTACTGCACATTTCAAAGGTCCACTCCCTTGATTACAACGCGACGTCCAGTATGACAGGTCAATCAAGTCGTCAGCACATAGGCCGCCCCTGCATTAACTGTGTGCAATAATAATAATATGCTAATGCCAAGTAATTATTAGGTATGCAATACATTTATGTATTGTGCACAAATTGCGAACATTAGAGATTGCGGAATAAGGTTTTCTAAATAATTTAATCTTACTTCCTACTAATATTCTAAATGTAAATGTTTGGACATTTGTATGTTTGTTAGTCAATAACGCAAAAACTACAAAACTGATTTGGATGAAACTCGGCACATAGGTAGATGATTAACTAAATTAGTACCAACCAACCAGTAGCAATTACTACTACCACTATATTAATAGCCTTAGACTAACCAACAAGTAATAAATAAATAAGTACTATGATAATTTACTAATGAGCCCTTCAAAACGACTTTCATTCAAGTTTTATGTTTACTTACCTAGTCTAGTATAACCAAAAAGTAAATTAAATCTCCGTGCCGCCGGTAGGTACTTCCAAAGATTAGCGCGTTTAAAAAAACAAAAAAAATACTGAAAAATAATAAAACAAAAAATCTCTCCTATTTGATATCATCATAATACTGTATTATTTTTGCTGGCGATTAGGCGATATCTAAAAAAATTGTACAAATTGACTTAACAGCACTTCTCATATCTTCGGATAATTAACACTAAAAGCGAATAACAATTATAGATCGATGCGATAATAATCGGTTAAATCAATCGCTCGCCCGATGGCCTTTACGATGGAAACATCAACACTATAAACAGTGCTCGTTCGCTTTTTGCGGATTCTTGCAGTTGTCGCATTGCATTCTTCCGAGTTGTAGTTGGGTGATTCGATTCCAGCAAAACACTGCTGTTGTTAATGTGATTGTATTGATAAATATTTATGATTATGGGAAGTCTTTTTACTTTTTAGAAAGCTCGACGGTAAAAAATACTCAAGTGCAAACGTTGCGTTTATGGGCCTGAAGATAGGTATATTTTTGAAATTTAATTTTTAGCAGCGATTAAATGGCTGGATTTTGTAATTGTTAATGATGTAAATGTCAATTGCAATTTTAATGTGTACTTTGTAATTTTTGTGACTTTTAATAATAATAATATATGTGTTATATATAAAAATTTCTGAATATTTTCATGAACATGACTGTGATTATGAATCTGAAAATGAAATATGAAATAAAATTCTGATCACTATGGAAAAAAACTAACAAAACTAAAACTAAATAACGATAACTTAACACAAAAATAGAATCAATTTCGTTAATAGCAAATAAGCGATACTTATTTACTACGTTTGCCTATACGAAATACACACCGTTTTAACATTTATTATGTGAATAACAATTTTACTTAATCGCTTTAGTAACGCCATCTCGTAGCAGCTTATTGCACTATTTATCTCGTCAACCTTCCTACAGATGTCGTACCTATACGTGCCGTTGTAAGAGTTACGAATAAAGTTTATCATTGTCGAATAATACAAAATTGCATTGCGTTTTGCATTAAAACATTATACATTGAAGTTTAAATATGCATGAAGCAATAACACGTAGTATGCATTAACTTAAAACTTTTGCTGCGTTTTATGTCATTATACACAAAAAGTGTGTTTGGGTCAATAATAATATGGGGATGTATGAAATAAAAGATACAGGTAATCTGTCTTATGCAACATTAACACCAAATTCAGCATCATAAATTTTCAAGCTTGTTCTAACTAAAAAAAAATGTCATGCCGATCACTAAGGATCACTTGTTGCATCAAAAGAAAAAATCAACACTGCAAAAGTTGGTCGAAAAAGTTATTTTTTTCTTCATTATCATACGACGTAGGTACATAAGTAACAAAACCTATTTTTAGTTATTTCCGGATTAATAATTCACATTCTTAACAATATCTATAAGGATGAGATTTACCGCTCCAAACACACAATTGAGAATATTTTCTCAAAATCTTAACAGGCAATTATTTTCTCTTAAAATGTTTTAAAAACTGCATTAACGGTAGACATGTTACAAATCGGGTAATTAAGCCTTTCTAAAAAGCAACGTGGACTTATGCTCCGCTTCCGCTTTTTAAATTAGATGCTTCTAAATTTCAAAGTGAAGTAACTTTTTAGAAGCTTAGAATTGTCATATAATTAATTGAACATATCGAATAGTCCATGTAAGTCGCTCACATAAGTAAACAGATATACCTACGTAATAAGTACACAGATATACACTAGAACAAGGAGGTTGTAATACTATCCATTCACCGGTACATGAAATGTAAAAAAGATAGATAGATAATAATATTACTTACAGTATGTATGCGATTTGAAAGTAGCTTAAATCTGATAAATATCGTGAGTGAGTAAATACCGTGAACATAACATTTCTAGTTCTTTTATTCTACATGTATCAATATATCAATCTGTAATAAATTTGTAGCAAAGATCGATACTATAATCTGATATATTATTTAGGTATATTCGAGGAATATCTCATTTAAACTACCAAAAGCGTAGCGTGTAGCTAATCGTCTCTAATTAGGTCACACGAGTGGGAACAACGCTTCATTGGCTTCATTAATAAATCGAATAATGAAATGACAGGCAATTTTACACGTTGATATTATTCTGCGTCGGTATTTCGTGCAATAAACATCGGCTATTATATATTAGCTATATGTGAATAGCCTGTTTGATAAATTTGTCCATATGTAAAAATTATGGTATGAAGGTTAAAGTTTTTCGCGGTATTGTATTTCATTGTATGCTAATGGAAACTTTTATAATGTACTTAGTTCTGTTATACCACAGAACACATAATTATTATACCTACTCTTCGCAGACTCCACTGACCTACTGGGCTACTCCTGAATTCAATTTCAATTCTGATCCTATTCCGATCCTCATTCAATCTTATCTGTACATCATTCAACCGTACTCTTGAATAGAATTTACTTGCAGTTTTAAACTCATAATTTAGGCAAAACTGAAGATAATAACATAATGTTGATAAATATGTTACTGTTTTCTATTCTGACTGAAACAATAAAAATATTTTAGATTGTATTTACTGTTTTAAAATTAGGCTGTATGGCTTTATGCCACCAACTACGAGTACATTATGTACTTTAAAAAAAGAATCCCTATATTGTGTGTGACTGACTTGGATGAAAGCCGTGAGTTGTTGAAAAGGTATCAGAAACAATAAATTAAAGACTGGAACTGGACTGGACTGTCTTGTTGGAATCCCACCGCAAATTGCAACCGCTGTAAACAGAGTAGCCGCCGTAAGCAAAAATATCGCTAGCACCATTTATGCACTGCCGGGTGAATCAGTTCCTCGATATCTTGTTTGTTACTACTGAACTGATGAACGCGATGGCGGTACGTTTGGCGGTACGCGATGGCGTAACGGGAGGATGATGACGTCACACTTTTTTTCGTATGTTTTGGCGTTCATCGATTTATAAGACGTTATCACGTCAAAAATAGATTGTCGACTACCCGCACCATTTCGTTTTTCAATCAACTCTTGACCAAGTTAACCCCAAAGTACTCTAAACAAGGTCAAGAAAGACTAACAGTACTAGCAGGATTGTCATACAGAAACCAGCAAGTGAATACTTCCTCTCAGAACAATGTAATTCGATTTACTGTATTGTCCTACATACTTACAGTACAGACGGCGGGTCAGAGATTACAATATGTCAATTGTTCATGGTAGAATAGAGAATAGCCTATTGTGATGTCGTGTGTGTGTTGAATCTTTTGAATTTAATAAATAGCCAGTCTCAGAGATTCAGGTAATGACTATGAGTCCATTTTGTGAAATATATCAATTAAATAAATATAATAAATAATAAATAAATAATAATATAATAAATAAATAATAATAATTCAATTAAAATCCATTTTGTAAAATATATAAAATTTGTAGTGAAGTTTGCTTAAGATCTCGTATACCATTTTAGACTGTGGTTTATTGACGTAGTTTATCGCCTATCTATCTTTAAACGAGTCACCTACGCTCCTGTCAGAGTCGGATTAAGTTTAGGATTGATTCGAGAATTATTGACTACCAAGTGTAAACACCTTTTCACCAGTTATGTTTAAGTCTCGTGTTATAGGTGATGAGCCTATTTCAATATGTTCTTTTTTCAACACGGGAATCGAACCGAGGACCTTTAGCATCGCATTCATGCTAGACTAACGAGGCAGAAAATATATGTAGCGAACTTTTACTGAACACTAGTGCCAGCACACTCCTTCGTGGTACATTTAGAACTGGCAAGTTTCCTCCTGATACTCCCGAAACAATGGAGGTTTTTTTTGCCATGCGACGGTAACGATACCGCCACTTTAAAGGGACTTAAAGGGACATTTTTGTTCAGCAGTACCGTTACCTGTGCGGCTAAACATTATGAAGCAATGTTATAGTATCAAAATTCATTTTGCATTTTCAATTTGGGAAATCGCTTCGTATTTCTATGTAACCAATAGTAACTATCGGGTATAGAAAATTTATAAGTTTTATTATGGACATTCTTAATGCCTTCTCTACTTATGATTTTGTAATAAACTTACTCATAACCATGCATAGTGTTGATTTAATTTTAAATATTATAAAATCAGACCATTTCGCACTTCAATCTATTTAAAATCAGAGTGCTCCCATGTGATAGTGATGCCACATAAACGCTTATCGACACTTGAAACACAATTTGAAACAATTTCCCGAGATAATGGAAGACCCGGCCGGCGTCCCACGCCGCTCGCGTCGTAAACTTTACGACTACGTTGGCAAGTCAACGTAGTCGAGTAGTATTGAGATACTGAGGTATAATTTGAACAGTATTGGTAACACTGAAAACTAACTTGATGTTCTGATATAATTCATCAATCACCTCTATAATGTTGACACTAACTCTCATCTCGCATAATGTAATAATGTAATAATTGCTTATGTAATGTAAACTCATTCTCCATATGAAATTCTGCCAATCCGCATTGTCCAGCCTGGGGGTCTATGGCTACCCCTCCGAGAGGCTAACAGCCAGAGAAAAAGTTGTAACGATGATGAGTAATATGCCAATCGCAATAGAGTATAGCATGCTTACCGAATTACTTTATTTATTTTAATTTAATTGTGCGTAGCCAAAAAATTTATTCTCTGCCAGTCAACCTTAGCAAAGGTAAATGATGAAGATGTTTTTTTAACAAAAAGATAACATAAAATAATTAGAACTAGTACCTACTAATTGCAACTGCTCAAAGGTAACACTGAAACTAACTGACACAAGCTGTCTGTAGATACCTATTATAATTATTTTGACCAAGTCGAATTAGCTTAGCTTAACTGCAACGCATAGACATCGCACTGCTGAGAACTGTGTCCGGTCTCCCCCACAGACAAATCTGCGGGAGGTCTAGAGCATACTCCACCACGCTGCTCCAGTGCGGATTGGTGGGCGTCAGTGGCCAGTGTCGAATGTTCTCAAGCCACCCGTCTTCGACAAGGTTTAACGATGGTTTACACCATTAAAAACAATCGAAAACGACGGCTCAACGTGCCCTTCGAAGCACGGTAGCGTAGCGCCCATGAAATTTTGCCACTAGAGGTCACCCATCCACAAACCGACCGCGGCCATCGTTGCTTAACTCTGTCGATCACATTGAATCGACGAGAGCCATTGGGCTATGGACGCTACAAAACGATTTACAAATATGTATTTTATTGTGATTGAAACTACATGCCCCACATAAGCTTTGGATACGGAAATCCTATAGCCGTTTATTATAACCACAGAACAGATACAGAACTCCTTTATCTGTTCTGTGATTATAACGGTCGTGTGACAACCCTAGTTGGGAGGCTTCCAAGTTAGAACTCCATTTGGCAAGCCGTGGCAGATGTTACACACTACCTGTCGACTGCTACTGACTTCGAAGAGTTATTTGACCAGTTACTTGACGTTTCGTAGACGCATGAAATTGCTTGGCTACAACCTCGTATAGGGCACGTGTCTGCCCATAAACCTGACAAGGCTTAGAAGGTTCTAATGTGCGGTTCTCGTGATTGGTTAAAGGGTAGGTGGTTAGTTTAATAACCGTAAGGTTTTAGGTAGGCAATGGCTTCCAATATTGTTGGTCGAGCTTTTAAAGCTGATTGATATAAATTACTCTGTGGGCCTCCCGTATGCTTTTCGAACGTACCCCTCCGAAGCATCGGCAGAGACCCAACAACACTCGATCGCGGCGCTTAGTAAATTATATTTAACAACAATATAAACATATATACTCGTATTTATAAGATCATGTTTTATTATTATGTATATAACCACGACATATGTTGAGAGTACCTTGCGTGATTTCTCAGGCATTCATACTTCAAGGTCTAAACATAGAAATAAAATATACATTTGTATTTGAAAAAAAAACTCCTCCTTTTTTCGGAAGTCTAGGTTAATTTTTGGTCGGTGTACCTTTTGTTCTTTTGTATCTCTTCCTGGGGATTATAATTTAATTGTTATGTCATTCAACCAGTACGTTAAGCTATGCTAGGCCAGGCTTCATATAAGGAACTTGCATTTGGTTAATAATATATTAGTACGAGGGCATGTAACAAGCCAGTTGGGCGGTTTCCAAGCGAGGCCTCCGTTGGATTTGGCAAGAATTTAGAAGCGGCAGATGTCGTACGTATCAATATCAATACTAATATTATAAAGCCGGAGATCTTTTATTAATTTTTTTTTTGTTTGTACTTTTTGGTAATACAAGAAAAAAGTTGTACTAATATCGTACATTATAGTATCTATTTATTTATTGTTTGTTAGTCTGAAGATTATCCATACTAATATATGGTAACTCTGTCTGTCTGTCTGTCTGTCTCGCTTTCACGCCAAAACGAGAGAACCTATTTAAATGAAATTTGGTACACAGAGTAAATGGTATAGTTAGCTTGGATAAGATGGATAGATGCTTACAAGTAAAGTTCCTGTCCTGCTCTTGAGCAGGACAGGATAGATTCATGTTCCAGCCGAGCAAAGCCCTGACTACCATTTTCTGCCGCGAAGTATAAAAAATTGAGTAGAAAGTACCATCATTCTTGAAAATTCAGTTGTCTTTCAGTGGTACTACGACATACCTTCAAAACTCATCATTTGGCAAATATATCTTATTGGAATCCATCCAACTTGGCTAACTGACCTGAGTCAAATGTCTACATGAAATTTCTCCGTGTGGCCCTATCCAAATATCTAATTTACTTGGAATAGGTACAACTTCAATAATCTAGTTGCCAAGATTTTCGGTTCTTATCGCATAGTCCTTAAAAATATAAGAGTTTTTAAGTGTAAAGGCAGAATAAGGTCAGCAGTAAGTAAGCTGAGCAGTAGGTAATTAAAGCCAATAGTGTTAAGCTGCGGCCGTCTTCGACGGGAGTTGCATGGGTGAGCGAAAATCACTTCTGTATTTCGAATGGCAAGTTCACCCGTCGGTTCTAGTTGTTCTCGTAAGATAACAGTCGTTAAGCCATGTCGACCTCCGGGCGGACAGATCTTTCGACAATCCAGTTCCCGCATGAGGAGTTCGCTTCGACCTTCTCAGTTTTGAAGACCCGGATGACCTAACGCTAATGGGTTGCATCCAGTGATATACTTTAGTAGCACAGGGATACAATAGTGAAAGTACGGATAGCATTGCTCTAAAACTTTCCTTATTTCATACAGTCAGATCGGACGAAGTTTTCCATTACTCCGAATCTTGTAAAAAGCAAAGTTGGGCGATCTCCAAGCGATTCTCACTTGGACTTGGCAGGATTCGGTAGTGGCAGGTGTCACATATTGTTAGAAGGGCTCAATGACTTATTTAGAAGTAAGGGTTTGTGACTATACCATTGATTGCTAGATATCTCGTAGTCCTTCTGGACAGTCTTACTGGTAGTATCACGTGTAATTCATTTTTTCCATTGTACTCCTACTAATATAAAGCCTTGAAAAATTTTCAAGGCTTATATATAGTATAAACCGCAGAACTACTACTAGACAAAATATTTGCTATAGTACTTCTGAAACTACTGCTTAATTGCATTATGGATTTTAGTAATTGAATGAACGAACGACAGAACGACAGACGAACAAAAAACAGCTTGGTCTAACCAACCACGAATGGTGGTTTATAAAAAGTGATAAAAATATATTAAAATAATAATGTACGGTAGTATAAGAAATAACACTATGTCGTATGTTTATCCTAGTGGTATGCCAGTTTAAGCAAAGAATGATTTGAATGCGCTTCGCGTCCCTTTGAACTACTTACTATTCAAATACTAATGATATGATATATGATATGAAATATATTATTTACTTAATTTTTCCACAGCGGAAATAAAGTATCCTTACAAATATGTCTCACATAAATATTTACTCCTAAGTAAAGTTCGCCGTCTTATGTCATAAAGAACATTACGTAATCTGCATAAAAAGTTTGAATGGCAAGGATGAAAGCCTCGTGACGCGTCTGGCATGCAAATTGCTTTTTATGTGGGCTAATATTGACTCTTCCACTCAGTCGCTAGGACTCACGATGCGTGATATGTGCTACGAACAAGCTGCGTATTGTATAAATAAGAGGACATATACAATATAACCTTATACATAGGATTATTAAATCTTATAAGGAACGAATAAACTCATCTCTGATTCTTAAATCATAACAAGACCTCGTGGTATTACTACCACAATCTTCTTGGTTCTTCATCTAGAATTTTGTTAATGTTCAGCAGGTTGCGTAGGTACACGATCATAACGAATGCTATATCACAGTCTAGTAAATATTATTTCATATAGTCAGCCATCAGACATATCTTTCTTTGTTGAATACATACATACATTTCAGCAAGTTTTGATCATATAATCTGCGCCATAGAATTCAATCAATAATCCAATCTATACACATTAATTTATCAAAATGTCAGTTAACTTGTTGAGTAATCTTTCAGTTGGGTGTAAACCTAATTATGCTGACAGAAACAGAGGCCAGAACTTCAAGTTATTATACTCGGAAGAAAATCACGTGACACAATATTCGCAGGGGATCATTTGAGTGGGAATTTTGGATTACTCCAATCAGAATCAAGATAAGAATTCAATTTATATTTCCGGACAATCCCCCATCCCATTTCGGTTTTAAAATAACTTCGCCCTCAATGCGAATTCGATTGCAAAGCCTGATCTTAATCGCTACCCGCACATTCATTGATCTGATAAGTGTTTGTCAAAACATACGTTTTCCCGAGGAATTGTTAAAGTTGATGGATTGATCAATTTATTTAATTTTTCGGCTATATTTGCAGCGCAAGATAAAATGAAGACAATTATACCACAAAGTTCTACTTTGTGATTATACCCTGTACAAGATAGCTTGATCTTTTTGACAGATGTAAATTTTTGTGATCGACATAACTTTGCAATGACGACCATATTATTTTCTTAATTTAAAGTTTTTAAAAATTGTAAAAATATTAAAAAAATACATATAACACAAAAGTCCCATAAGATTCAAGCGTTATCCGAAAATTTTAAGACTTTTTATTGCTTCAAAGTAAAATTTAAATAGGAACACTGAAAATAATAGACGTTTGTACAATGTTACATCGATCGGACGGATGGGACACGAATAACAGGCAGTAACCGTTACAAATATCGATTACAAAAAATCATTATTAAAGATCATTGTTAAGTTATTGTTACGAACGGGGGTCCTTTTGGTTGGGGTTTCTTTGGCTACTGGTTGGGGTCTCTTTAGGTGGTATAACTCTTATTAGGAAATTAAGGTAGTAAAATAAATTGAATTATAATTTTAATTACGCATTCCATCGTTCCATCGACTGGCCATTTAAGCCATTTATATGTCTAGTGCAATAAAGAATTTCACACATAATACACTCACACCATCTCGTCACAGTTGCAAGTATTTTAAAACGTTATTTTTTGGACTACTAGATATTTTCTGTTTCTCATCTTGTACAGGGTATAGGGTGTTTTGAAAATATCTGAAGTATATTTACCATAATCACAAAGGTCGGATTTATTTTAACTGTGAAGGATTGGCAGATTGAAGCGACAAACGTCACACCGCAAGCATTAGAGACAAGGAAGAGAATTATTTGCATAATAGTGAGAGACCATAAAAATGTCACTCAAAGTCACAGACAAATAATTTATTTCGCTATGAGTGATTGGACACAATAAGAGTCGAGGTACTAAAAAAGAAGAGCTATAATACTATTATAATTTGACTTATATCAAGTAACTGTTAACTGCTTGCTTTTCTTATACAAATGCATAACGAATCGAGCATTCTTAACATGAGCTTCGTCGACTAGTGCACTAACCAATAGGAAATGCACATTATGATTTACCTAACCTTGTTTTGGGTCAAGACATCTTAGCGCGTCACGTTCACGAATGAAATGAGGTAAGATACTCTGTAACAATATCAAACTGAATTCTTGAATGTTGAAGTGATAAGAAGTTATACAGGGTGTTGCTTTCTTTGTAATACGAAAACAAGTCATAGTTTGTTTTATTCACATAATGTACGTACGTTACATGTGATTACCCCTTTTTTCTCGTTGGGAAATGCGTTTGCGCATCCTGCTTGGTTTCATGAGAACGCAGACAGGTATGTGGGACTCGCTGAAAACCAGAATACCCACTAAGACCCAGGGGCACCATCAGCGCTTCAGATGAACGTCACGAGATCATTTACGCATTGCTGCCGTAACGATGTGATTACCCCTATCGTGCCCCTATGAAACATTAGTAAGATCAATACCCGTCCAAAATAAAATAAAAATCTTAAGCTCTCTTATGCTTCTACAACTTCACATAATCATCATTTTAATTATCTGTTTACTTAAATTATCCCTTAAATATAATATAATGAAAAGCCAAAACAAGAATTTACAAATTGGGCCTTCATTATGTCAGTTGCCAAGCTTTAATAAATTATTAGAATTTAGCGTGTCTGTAGTTTCGTGCAAATATTTGCTGAATTGTAGCTCTTCTAAGCTACACAGCACAGTGACTCCCACGCGTAACTGACAGTTACTTTCAAAACAATTACTCTCCATAGCGCTTCCAGTATTAGTTACACACGGTCCAATCATTTGCAGAACCTTACTTTATATTGGCAGAATTCATTCATTGGCGATAAGTAGTAAATGATGAATGATGAAAGATTTTATTGTAGCTTACTATTAAGCAATGTACATATAAGAGGAAATCGATTTGAATTATTTTCAATATCCAATGGTTTTGCGGTGGTCCAGAGTTTATGACTTTTGTACAGAAAAATTCAAAGGTCAGTCTTTTAACTCACCTGCTGAATATAGGCCTCCATTAATGTGAATAGGCCAACTTCGATTGTATCTAAAACTGATTAGGTGATTATTATTGTTAAATCAAATTGATTCATTGCTACCGTTACTTTTATATACATATTTTAGCTAAAACAGAAAATCTCTTCATATTAGTACTTATGCGTAGGTATGTATAAAGCTGCCTGCAGGTTGTGTCTGTGTGTCATGAATGCAATGGAACTCGTTTTGTCTATCTGGACAGACATCATCACGATTCCACAATTTGCATATAATGACTACTTAAAAAGCGACTAACATGAATTGTATACCAGTTAGTCTGCCGTATATCATTTAAGATGTCAACGCTTGATACATGATTACTTTATTGCTATTTCAACGTTTTGTGAATTAAAATGGTCGGCATTTAATCTTTATTAAGCTCTTTAAACATTTACTCGTAACGTTGTTTATTAAAAATATTTCGTTCTCAGTTTGGGCGAACTTAATGGTTTATTACGTGACTAGCTTTTTCCGCGACCTCGTCCGCGTCCATATCTAAATTGAAGAAAATAGTATAATACATATTACTCGAAAAAATAACATATTTCGAAATTGAAGGAGAATGTCTGGCCTACTATCAAATTGGCGGAATAAGGATCCTATCGGGTAGGACTTGATTATGTGAAAAACTTTGAAAAATAAAACATTAAAACATCCCTCGTGAATATATTTCCTGGATAAAAAGGTTAATTAACCCTTAAAAGGGGTTAAAAGGGGGTTAAACTTTGTATGAGATTTCATCAGTTCTCGAAATTCCCGGTGTTACGGTTATTGGCTCGTCTATCAGTGCAGTTCGGACTCCGGGTCTCAGTAGACAGTTGGCCTCAAGCGGTTCGTGTGGAAGATAGGTTGAACATGCCTTAGTGCTCGTTGATGGGCCAGTTGCCTATCTCTAGATTGTAGATACAAATGCTTTTCTATCATGTGTTTCTTAGAGGAACAAAAAAACATGATATGGTGTTGACCTTTTGAAAACAATATCTTAAACAAATAGTATTTTAGAGAAGTGTTATTCGGATAGGCTTTAGTCCAACACGCTCACCAAGTGCGGATTGGCAGACGTCAAATGCCTTTGAGAAAGTTGAGGTGATTTCTGAGAACTCTCAAGCACGCAGGTTTCCTTAAGATGTTTTCCTGCAGCGTTACAGCAGGAGAATTTAACTTCCTAATAATACCACAAAATTTAGAGAAATTCCACCACAATTCGAATATTGCGTTGTCGAGGGTCTGGACTGTGAGATTAACCGTTGGGTGGTTGTGCCTCACTATTCCCCACTTATACTGTAAGCCGGGCGTTGCCGAGCCTTTTGATCCTGTCATAGGCTACAAAGGCACGAATCCAGTGCGCTAGAGGATTGCGAGGCTGTTTAGCGCAGTCGCCGTGTAAGCCGGGATTAGCTCGACGTGTTGTGCGGCCGCTGCTATGTTCAGCCGCTAATTGGACTTGTCCAACTGATGTTCAATGTTGCGCACATGAAACTAATGTTAGACGGATTACATATTGTAGGTACGCGTGTATTGCATACGTCTGTTACGGCAGTATGGTTCAACTATTATTATAGGTCTAGTGGTTGCAACTGCGGTTACAGCCCAGTGGCTATCGAACTCGCGTCTCACTCGAGCGGTCTTTATTTCGGAGTAATATATTGTATTCCTTTAAACATATGTTAATTTGTACGATTTTGCACAAAGTGTAGATTGCCGACTTCAATTCTGATACGGTTAAATGATCATTATGTTTATTTAAAGGTTGCCGACAGTTATGTATAAAGCGTAAAATATAAGCTGTGACTCTTTGTAATTAACTAAAATTCGAAAAATTCTGTATAAAGCTAATTTCTTCAGTAGCAAACTTGCACTCGACCTTGGTTTCTGGTAAGGCACAGCTAGTGTAATTCGGTTGAGTGGGTCACTGAGGCTCTGGTTCTAATAAGAAACTGGGTCCACAAAACCATAAATTTGAATTATGCAACTGAACCGGAGTGTAACCTCTTGAACCAATGTCGGCCGGGTTAAAGTTAGTGGGAACATACCTCCAAGTGTTTGGGTTTGTATGTTCAGTTATTTCGTTTATTCGGTTTAGAACAAATGTTTTTAATGTCGCCTTTGGAGCACGAATCCAACCGAGGACTATGGTGGAATCACACCAGAAAACAGAAAGATTCACATTGAGTCTTAAAGCAGATTGGACTTAGGTGGCTAACCTGACTGCTAAGAGGGCTCCGCAAAGTTCAAGTCGGGGAGTTGTCATTCCCTGTAACGGTGCAACCTTGCTTTTTGCCATTGTTGTCTGTGTGTCTTAAGGTTTCCAGTAACTCTGCGCGATTTTTTATGGATTTAATAAAGATGTCTAAATCAGGTAATTTTTCAAAGGTGTTAACATGTTCTTTCCATTTGCGATTTGTAGTAATGTCCAACTTGCCAGAAACCATATGTATTATTAATATGTCCCAATTTTGTGTGTTGACGTTAAGTGTTTGAAGCGCTCTAATATTTTTATTAATAGTGTCACTTTCTCAGTGTAATTGATGATTCATTGTTTATTGGTTCTATGTCAATTAATGCCTGAATGTGATTGCTAATGAGAACCTTGTCGTTATTTTATTCGTATTACGTTCACACAATAGGTTCCATGCTATGTCGTACCTAGTTGTTGCTTGAGAATTCTAAAGAAGTTATGATGTTAGCTGCTGCATCCTTATGGCTCTGCGCAAACGGGCCACCGACCACAGCCACCGGTGGCCAGCGACAGCCACTTAACATAGCACTGTGACCACCGCAGGCCCGCGGGGGCCTGCGGTGGCCACAGTTAGGCGCGAGCTCTTATAGCAGTTCGATGTAAATCAGGTGTTGCAAACTATGGATGAGGGTTTGCTTTTTTTACTAGACAGTATGTATTTATCGCCATTTTACGAAATACAAATAAAGACGCGCATACGCCGAGTGACAAGACCGAAATGGTTTGTTATCCCCGCCACCCGCGCATCGGGTCGCTCGCCGACTAGGCCCGCAGTGCGGCCAGAACGCGCTGATAGGAGCGTTTGAAAACTACGCGCGCTAACTCGCTTAGTCCCGTCGCACTAGGCTTCCGCCTTAGTCACTACATTATGGACGCAAAGGCGCGTTTCATATGTTTGATACTTCGCGCCCGTCGACGCAACCGCGCTAGGCTCGCAGTGTGGATGCACACTGAGAAGAACGCAGGTAATGAAATTTATTGATTTTGGGTATGCTATCGTTTGAATGAATTAGTGAAACTCCAACCATGTCTCATAGCGGCCAGAAAAGGTAGGTAAATGTATCGTAGGTAGCTTTAAGCTTGGCTTACCTGATGTACCGTCAGTACCAGATATGGAGGAAGTAGCCGACGCCAACGCCGGCTCGTCGCGCTGCGCAGAGGTAAAGCGACTCACGATGTCTCGAGCCCTGCCGACAGCGGCGAAGAACTCGACTTCCAACGTTTCACGGTACAGGTACTCCTTTTCACAATCAGCGTCTGAAATTTCCATTAAGCTTTCTATTTCAAGCTGTAAGGCATCGAATTCGCCATACCACTCTTCAGTCTTGGCCAATCTAACGTTAAGTTCACTTTAGTAAGATTTTCGATAGCAGTGACATTATCTAAATAATTGCTGAACTGAGTAAGCTTAGCTTTGTATGAGCCACGCTTTCTACGTAGCTCGGCTAATGAAGACATTGCTTAAAGTAAAATAGTGCACAATGCAAATACAAATTAACTGAAGATAACTGATTACAGAATAAGAATCCAATTGAAAGAAATTAAATAGAATAAATTATACTGTAAAAAAAATTTTTTTTTAAAAAGCTTTTATAACTTGACCTTGAAACCTAATCGTGGTCAAAGTTCATTACAAGACTTTACCACAAGTGCAAACACGACTATGATACGATATTCCATCATGAAGTTCCAGTTAATATCTTCCGGCTCCATCATCAGATCAGTTCGACAGTACCATATTATTGCATTGTCATCGGAACCTAATATGTGTGCCAAAGGACGATGGACAAAAATGTATGGAACCTGGTACCGGCACCAATCGAAATGTATGATACACCGTTGGAAAGGTCTTTTAGTGTAGAATAACAATAACCAAGGCGCCAGTCCCAGTTTGCTGTCCGATCGGAGTAATCACTCCTTGAAAATTATTAATGTTTCTTAATAAGGTATTTCAATCAGGTCAATTTCTTCTCCATTTCGCCATAGTATTCATGTTTATTTTTTATTATGAGGTTAAATAATAAGCGGTGACAGCCCAGTGGCTATCTAACTCTAACTAACTAAGTACACATCGTGAGGAAACCTGCATGCCTGAGGATTCTTCATATCGTTCTCTAAGGCATGTGAAGTCTGCCAATTCGGACTTGGCCAGCGTGGTGGACTAAGGCCTAATCCCTCGCATTCTGAAAGGAGACCCGTGCTCGTATACACTTGAGAAGAGCTATCCAATGGTGCGTGATTCATCTTGATTGGACATGGGTACCAAAATGGCCACACTCCTTTCAGCTCGATAGCTTCAGTGGAAGTGGATGAAATATTGATTGCAAGATTCCAGGACATACATACATACATACATACATACATACATACATACATACATACATACATACATACGAGTGAAGTTAAATAAAAGCTTTTAAAATAGTGCACAATGCAAATACAAATTAACTGAAGATAACTGATTACAGAATCAGAATCCAATTGAAAGAAATTAAATAGAAAATGAAAGTTGTTAAACAAAGTGCAAAGACTAATCAGTAAAGAAAGAGGAAAATACTTAAAGGCGTGAATAGGTATGCAGTGCAGAACAGGCAAGAAAAAGGCAGTTGTGCTGCCAGCAGCTGGCGGCGGAGCCTTCCGAAAGCCGGCAAACAGTGCTGCGAAGCCGCCGCGTGCCTGGAATGCGATATCGACAAATATAAGAAAGGGAAATGTTGTTTACTGTTGTTACTCGCCAGGTGCCTATTTACGCGTATAAACGTAATAAATAACTATTAACTACAGTTAAAAACGTCTAGGAATAATTCCAGGACATGCATACATACATACATACATACATACATACATACGAGTGAAGTTAAATAAAAGCTTTTAAAATAGTGCACAATGCAAATACAAATTAACTGAAGATAACTGATTACAGAATCAGAATCCAATTGAAAGAAATTAAATAGAAAATGAAAGTTGTTAAACAAAGTGCAAAGACTAATCAGTAAAGAAAGAGGAAATACTTAAAGGCGTGAATAGGTATGCAGTGCAGAACAGGCAAGAAAAAGGCAGTTGTGCTGCCAGCAGCTGGCGGCGGAGCCTTCCGAAAGCCGGCAGACAGTGCCGCGAAGCCGCCGCGTGCCTGGAATGCGATATCGACAAATATAAGAAAGGGAAATGTTGCTTACTGTTGTTACTCGCCAGGTGCCTATTTACGCGTATAAACGTAATAAATAACTATTAACTACCGTTAAAAACGTCTAGGAATAATTATTTTGTTAAATTATTTTTATCAACGACAGATTAGATGTAGGTACTTTTAACTTTCAATATGGAATTTTTTATTAAAATTGTATAGCCCACGATAGTTTATTAATGCAAGGAATGCTAATTTGAAATAACGAAGTATAATAATAATTTGAAATAATGCATAATGACAAGATAATAGGAATAGGTTAAGGAAGGAATTAATATGGATGGAACGAACTCACAAATTCACAATGGCGTCGTAATGTAATGTCGAGCCGTTGCCGCTTGCGATGCATCAATTGTCATCCCCAATCGTAATGCTGCTGGGTTGTTGCTTCTAATGGTATAATGGTGTAATCCGGTTCGAAGACCAACAATGGTAGGGATTCTTCAATAACAACGCGGCTGAAGAGAACTTGTGGTTTTAATGGTAACGGGTTACAAAAAATTATTTGATACGATGACAGTTTTAAGGCGTGTGCGCTCAATTCCTCGGATGATGGGCGAATGCGCGTCTACGCGCGGCGGGCTAGTGTGCGTGTACATGGAAGTAGTGTGCCCCGGATGCGCCGGCGCTAACAATGTGCGATTTAGGAAATTAAATGTCACTACATTTACGAAACCCGACATTTTTTAACTAGATTTAAAACTAAAACTAAATTTTTTATCATAAATTTTTGGCATAAAAAAAATTAGGTTTTGGTTAAAAAAAAAGTGAAATGAAACGCATCCCAGTGACAACCACAGAGTAATTGATCTTATCGATCTATTGGTCCAAGAGCTGGCACCAATTTTTCGGTAGGTATTTGAGGCAAGCTGAAAACTTGTCCAACGCCTCTCCTATTATGCCCCAACACGGAACTGCAGACCTGGCTGGTGAGTAGCGGGGCTAAATGAATCCCTAAATAAAAAAAAATAAAAAAAAATTATTTCCAAAAATTAAATGATCTGTCTTTTTGAGAATCTTATTTTTTAATTATAAATAATACCCTGTTAAAATTTCAAGTTGCCTCAAATACATTTTTTATATTTTTTTTCAAAATATGTTTGTACGCATCTGGCATTATTAAAACCCCAACTAAATCGTCTGGCTTATTTTTTTTTATATTCTGTAAACATTGGACTACAACTTATAAAAATTACATATTGCCTCAAATACATATATTTTTGGAAATAATTTTTTTTTATTTATTTTTATTTAGGGGTTGATTTAGCCCCGCTACTCACCAGCCAGGTCTGCAGTTTCGTGTTGGGGTATAATAGGAGAGGTAAAGGACAAGTTTTCAGCTTGCCTCAAATACCTACCGAAAAATTGGTGCCAGCTCTCCTACCATATAGTATAGTGTGATGGCGTGTAGTAATCGTGTTTGTGTACGAATTTTTGTATAGAAAATTTAATATTTTTTTTCTCCTAAACGGCGCGTCTCCGCGCTGAGATATTTTGTGAATGGACGTCTTTTAACGAGTTCTAGCTGTGAAAGAAGTACATATCCGATCTGTGGTGTTGCATATTCTAAAGCTGAGCCAAAGTTTCTTTAGTGGAGGAATAATATTCTCTGTTTTGCTATCTTCCACACAGTTCTCTCTTGTACTGGAGATATTATTTTCCATAGGTTTAGTTTATCGGGCTGAGAGTAACACAGGCTTTTTATCTCGGAAAACGCCTGAGGCTGTACAAACGAGTACGTGAATGAAACCGCAGATAACACAATAATTAGGTTCATGAGCTTCAGGCATTCTCGTGCAAACATATTAATATCTTATTCATTAGAGATATCGTATTTTATGATAAATGGTTTTAGTGACATATAAATCTGTTTTTGCCTGTAAATATAGCCATGAATTCAATTATTTTATATAGGCTTAACATCAATTTCTCAACCAGCTCTTATAGGACATCTAAAGTAAGATAGTACTCTTTTATTAAAATAGTTAGTTAGTTTTGAAGACCGCAGTGTAGATACATTGTACCTGGCTGGGTGGCAGATCCCATTAAGGTTCCACACAAGTCTCTTCTCACAGCTGAGAAGCTATAGCTTACTCGATGTTTTTCGTGTGCAGATTGGCGGAGTGTTTATTGGAAAGCCCGATTGTCGAAAGTTATTTGTTCGCCCGAAGTCCGACACGGTTGAACTACTGATACCTACGTTACCATAATAACCGGGAGCGACAGCTAAACATGCAATCCGAAACACGGCGAATAAATGATGCCAGTAGTTTGTTGTCATCCAACGACCTACCGCGTTTCATTAACGATAGAAATGCATTTGGAGCTATTGGCTAAGTATCGATTAAAAATTATTATTATTATTATCAATATTATGAACTATCTACTTTATCAACTTTATATTATAGCTACTGATATACATATTATAGTACAAGAAATGATAAGCTATTAACCTAGCATTACATTTTCATATGAGTTAAGTAACGTATAGCATGACAGTTGAATTCTACACTTAGTTTAAAATCCTCGTATCATAAGGCTACAAAGTCCCAAATCTATTGAGCTACGGCATTGCGAGCTTTTTAGACCAGTAGCGGAATCCGGGATTTAATCTGTGTTGCGCGGCTTCTACGCTACTCTGCCTGCAGCCTTGTAATACAGAAACCGACTAGACTTTGCTAGAACTGGCAAAGCCCACGTGAAAGTGTTTTTTCCAAACTTTCATCTCCTATTCGTCTTTTTACCCTACTGCGCCAGGAGGACTATTTTTTAAAATGTATGTATGAATTTGGCACGCTTTGTAGCCTTAACGGCTTGATGGATTTTAGCGTTAGAGGTGTCGTTAGATTTATCTGAATTGTAAGAGTGACACTGGGCAAATATATCAAAATTATGAAAGACTAGTGGACGCCGCACCGTTGCTTGCGTGGAATTAGACATTACAATAGTTTGGTTTACACCTAGTAATATTATATAGCATATGTCACTCAGTGAAGTTGCAGCTTTCTAACGGTGAAAGAATCTTTGAAATCGGTCCAGTAGTTTTTGTTTGATAACATTACAAACAAATCTTTCCTCTTTTTAATCTATATATATAAAAGGAGAAGGTGACTGACTGACTGACTGACTGACTGACTGACTGACTGACTGACTGACTGACTGACTGACTGACATATCAACGCAGGGCCTAAACTACAAGGGCTAGAAACTTGAAATTTTGCACAGGGGTTCCTTTTATAACGTAGGGGAGCACTAAGAAAGGATTTTTGAAAATTCACCCTCTAAGGGGGTAAAACGGGGGTGCAAAGTTGGTATGAAACTTTGCCGTTTTTGAAGTTAGTGAATGTCTAAATCCACGCGAGCGAAGCTGCGGGCGTCCACTAGTATTAGTATATGTATTATAAACTATATTACAGGAATACTACCTAAAGCATTTCAATAAACTGCACATTCTTATAGTCGTTCTGCGAAATACAGTAGACGGGCAAGAAATCACATCTAGACCACATTTTACACATTTAACTGTCAAAATTGAGGTTACCTACCTACAATAGGGTAATAGTACCCTATTGAGATCCGAAGACCGGTTCTGTGCTTTCTTTATCCACCTATTCAAAGCGCAGCCTGAGCTTATTTTTCCGAGTACCACCATTGCAAATCGTCATAAAATTCCAAATTTTTTCTTTATTCTTGCCCATCCCGCGACATCGCAAACTCTAATTCGGGAACGATTGATTGAACGACGTAGGCATTTGCCGTTCATTGTCTGCAGCATACGGGCTGTCGAGGCACCCACAGTCGGCAGGTCGGCACCATTTGTCAGGCGAGATCGTTTGTCGTGCGGCCGGCACATAACTAATTGCAGCTGTAAATCGTCCTCACACGCGCCGCGGACGCGTCGTCGCGCGCTATCGCGTCCGATAGCCGGTGACCAGACAAACTGACGTGATTCCCTTTGTTTTAGTTAGCGGCTGAGTCGCATATAGACTGGTTGTAAGCAATGTTTGCAACGCTTGAATAGTAACATAGAGCTACAAAGTATTTAGATTGGCTCTGTTTGTTACACACTTCAGTCTATGTTATTGTTTTGTACTATTCTCTTTTTTCACGACTCCGTCGCAAGGTGGTGAGTGACACTGACTACCGAACTGTGGTCCCGGGTTCGAATCCGGGCAGATATTTACTTCGCAGATTTGAACTAATTGCAAATGTAAATCGTACCCGCACGCGCCGCGGACGCGTCGTCTCGCGCTATCGCGTCCGATAGCCAGTGATAGGACAAACTTGCATGACCCCCTTGTTTACTGGCTTAGCATCTGAGCAGCATATAAACTGGTTGTTAAAAATATTGGTAAGGATTAAATTAGCATGCTACTCCAGTTTAGATAGATGAAGAGACAAATAGAGATGGAACCTACAAAAATTATGTGACCTTCCGACAAATTATCGTATAGGTACTTCCGACAAATTTGAATAGGGTGGCAACTGAAAAACGGAGGGCTCTAAGTTCATAAACCAGTCGGTCCAGATTTAAGTTTGCCGAACAATCTACTTGGAGTTGATATTTGGTGCTCGATACAATTTTGTAAAAAATCAGTAACATTGTTTACTTAGATTGGCTTGTACGTGTTTGCCCTCTGTTAGTGTTATTGAGTTAGAACTTATGTTTCGTTAATTTATTATTAATGTAACAACATTGCATATGAACGAATTCGGAGGGAATTTACTCAAACGCAATAAGGATAAGTAGGATGTTTCAGAAGCAAATGCGCCTTTAGAAAGAAAACGGCTATATCCATTTTCTCCGAATGTCGGGTTACTGGAATTCAAGTCAAGGATGGGGGCTTATTCTATAACATTTGACACTTATTGTTTCGAGAGCTAAATCCGGTCGCGTCTCACGCATGAATCATGATAAATGAAGCGTATTCGCTAGAGATTGACGCGGGAGTTCGCGCTTTTGTGCTGACAGCCTTCGATCTGTTAATGGACGGCATTGGATATATTTCGTTACTATTTCGAGATGATTTCGATTGGGATGCGTAAGTGATAGCAAAATAATGTTTGTAAGTGAATTTATTATACTAATCATTACAAATATATATTATATCGAACACTAATGGTGTAAATGATACGCTGAAATCAGTTATAATAATAATCAAATGTATTCAATTCAGTTAAACTTGAATTAATTGAAACATAAAAAGTTGGGTTACGAATTTACTTGCCTTAAGAAATTCATAAGGTATGTTATTTTGCAATATTTAAGCTAGAGAAAATATCAAACACACTTTGAAGAACAATAAAAATATTCAATTTATTTTAAGATAAAACATAGCTTTTCGCCAAGTTTTCAGATTTTTTTTGCTCTAGAAATTATAAAGGACATAGGTATTAAATAAAAATATTTTAATTTTAAAGAATAAATTAAATATGTAAGTGTCGTTTTAATGAAAATAACCTAATAAAATTTTAGTTGCACTAATAAGAACCTTTGGAAGTCATGAATCTCCAGTTAATTTTAAAAGTTCTCGAAATAATATTCTGGGAAACACCTCTTTCGAACCCGCATATCGTCAAGCCGCTTAGCAGACGGCGCCTGGCGTAAGTGATATATCGTTTAATTAACGTCACCATCAACACACATTTAAGGATAGGACGTAAGGCTCAATATCCCGTGTTCCTTGAATAAATATAGTTTAGAGCAAAACGCACACGCCCAGCGGACCGTGTCAACGGAATCGCAATCAACATACCAACGTGATAACTTCTTAAAGTTAACTACTTTATTAAAATTTCTTTAGGTAGTATGCATTTAAAGAACCTATGAACGAGTAGGTCCTTAGGTAGGTTTGCCAGGGTACGGGGCAATACCAATGCCCATCAAGGTACCAAGAACCGTTTCTGCCATGTAATTATTTTTTTTAAAGTTACTGGCCCGTTGGCGCTATCGGTAGTGACCCTGTTGCGCCAGGGCCGGGGGTCGTGGGTTCGAGTCCCAATAAGGACAAACATTGTGTGTTCTGTCTGAATGTTAATATCAAAATAAGTAGGTATGTATTTGAAATACATCTAAATCTATATTTATAAAACTCAAAGGTGACTGACTGACATAGTGATCTATCAACGCACAGCCCAAACCACTGGACGGATCGGGATGAAATTTGGCATGCAGGTAGATGTTATGACGTAGGCATCCGCTAAGAAAGGATTTTAGAAAATTCACCCCCAAAGGGGGTAAAACGGGGGTGCAAAGTTAGTATGAAACTTTGCCGTTTTTGAAGTTAGTGAATGTCTAATTCCACGCGAGCGAAGCTGCGGGCGTCCACTAGTATTATATGTGTCTAACACCCAATGATTTTCGCTTGGAAAAGTGAAGGAGTTAGTGGCCCATCTAGTATCGAATATTCTCAAGCCACCTGAAGTTATTACTACAGTTGTAAAATAAAATCATATTTGAAAATACCTTAACTGCATACATTACGGACTTGACTTGCCAAGAATATCTATTTGAAAGATTATTTAAATAATTGAATTTGCGAAACTTATATAAAGAATCACAATCATTACCATATAAATTGTCCAGTTATAAATTTGATGCACGTAGAACCTCCATTTAATAATGATTATTCCACCTACTGGACCCATCCATGTTCATTATATTATAAAAGAAGAATGAAGAGTGTCCTCCAATACAAATTCAGCGGTTTTTTTCTATAGAATTGCTTCTTAATTTCAACAAAATTGCTTATTTTTCCCGGTGATTTCCGCAGGAATTAAGTGCGAACGACAGATTTTGATCGCCTAGTGTTTTCAATAAAGCAATAACTTATCTTCTACTATGCAAACATACCTCCTATACCTGGTAGATCATGTCTGCGCTTCATCCCAGACAGTAAAATCATCATTCAAAGCTATTTAACCCTTGTATTTCTTTAAAACAATTACATATTTAAAACAAATTACAGGAACCTAACCAATTTGATAAGACTTTATCAATAACTAGTGTACGCCCGCAGCTTTGCTCGCGTAGAATTAGACAACTGTAGTTTACACCTATAGTATATAGTAATAGTATATAGCCTATGTTACTCAGTGAAGATGCAGCTTTCTAATAGTGAAATAATGTTTGAAATCGGTCCATTAGTTTTTGTGTGAAAACATTACAAACAAATATTTCCTCTTTATAATATTAGTATAGATTACAAACTGGACGATGCGATTACTGATATGGTAAAGAGTCTGATATGGTAGATAGTCTGCATGCATAATAACTATTCCCTTCACTTAATCTTGTCAATCAAAAGACCGTTTTGGCTATTCATTACAGGCTATAACGGAACACCCAAATCGAAACCCCCGTCAATCATACTATGTCATAGTGACTCGATTATAAACAAATCTCCTTGTTTGCACTACTGTGTGGCCGAAGCTTCTAGAGCAAGGCTGCTCAACTTTTTTAACAGCTGGGCCAAACGGAAAATTCAGATTGTTTCAGCGGGCCACTAACGATTTCTGTTTTATGAAGTTACTTAGCAAAAAAATTATAATTATAAAATGAAATTGTGGTTTATTAAAATTATAAGAATTAAGCATCACCAAAGAATAAACAAAGGAATAATTATGCATTCGTATCTTAACTTAATATTATCAATGTGATTTCTGACATTGTTTCTGTTTTAATAATTTTGTTATGTTAGGAGCCAAATCCGATGTTGACAGTAACAATTAGTTACAAATATGTTGCTCAGTTAGAGACGTGCGGTATTTATTTTTTACATAATTAAGACTTGAAAAAACCTTTTCACAAACATAAATGTTGATCCGAAACTACATAATAACTGCAACGTCAAGTCAGTTAGTGCAGGAAAGTCATATTTCGGTACTAATTTCCAGAATTCTGCAGTCTTCCGAGGAATTTTGTAATTTCGAAGATAATTTTTCGGCAAAAAGATTCTTTAGATTCAAAATGATTTTAAAGTTCAGTGAGTTCCAACTGAATATTGGGAGGATAATTAATTATTACAGTCAAACTTTTTTTCTCTAAGCTAACACAACACTTTTTCAATATGGCGGCAATTTTCTAACTTGCTTGCGCGGGCCATTCAAAATTCGTCCGCGGGCCAATAGTGGCCCGCGGTCCTGGGGTTGAGCAGCCTTGTTCTAGAGCTTCATTGTGGATGCGCGGCCACGCTCGCACGACACGGTTTGACAGCTTAGACCTTTGACTATATCTATTGAAGATCGCTTTTGTAATGTAGACTATTGTGGCGAAAACGTTCGTTTGATGGCTCTGAGGCTTATAGGTACCATGGCGTAATGGTCAGAACCTACCACCGAGATGCATTGCATGTTCCGGATTGAATCCCAAAGTAGATGTTTATTCCACATACTCGTAACAAAACATAACATCAATCCTATATTTCAGTAAAGAGGTAAGCAAAAGGTCATCAGTTAAGTTTAGGGCATTGTAATAGTTTGTAAGCCCATTTTCATACACAGGGCATAAATAATAACTCCGAGCAATTTCTGAGAACTGATAACTAGACTACAGAGACATATCATGAAGGAAGATGAAATAAACTCGACCAAATCCATTTGCCTCGTGTAGCATGGGGATTTATAACAGTAATTTCCATACTACCCGCTTTTTTAATACATTACTGGGCATACTCGTAGATCGATTGGGCTCTAATCGATGCAACCCGGTCCTTGCCTTCTTAATCCAGCGGTTTCCCGCAGGTTGGCCAGAGAGGATACTTTTGTTGAGTATAATGTATTACGTATTACTAAGTGTTCATAAAAAGCGACAAAAAAAAAAAGTTGCGCCCATAGCCCAATGGCTTGCCTCGATTCAATGTGATCGAAAGTGTTAAGCAACGACGGGCGCGGTCGGTTTGTGGATGGGTGACCGCTAGTGGCAAAAATTTCATGGGCGCTACCGTGCTTCGGAGGGCACGTAAAGCCGTCGGTCCCGGTTGTTTTCAATGCTGAAAACAGTCGTTAAGCCTTGTCGAAGACCTTCGGGTGGCTTGAGAACATTCGACACTGGGTTGGCCACTAACCCCTCCACCAATCGGCATTGGAGCAGCGTGGTGGAGTATGCTCTAGACCTCCCGCAGAAGTGTCTGTGGGGGAGACCCGTGCCCAGCAGTGGGACGTCTATGGGTCGCAGCGACAAAAAAAAACAAGACATGAACTAAAGAATCATTTAACTTAAGTTCTCACACATTACAAAATAGTAGATACATACTTATAACCAGCACCTCTGCTATAGCTCTATATGATAGGGTTGACTTGAAATTGACATATCACCGAAAATACTTGCCATAGATTTTACTATTTACTAGGCTTTCTGTTGAACATAATTCGTCCAGACAGAATACATCCGTGGTGTGCTTAAATGAAAGTCACGTTCACGTATCCTCCCTTAAAATCCTTCATTGAGCAATACGTGGGTTGGCGTGAAGAAATGTTTTGTAAATGTATACTAAAATCATTTTAATCAAAGCACGTTAATTTTTCACCTAAAAAGTTTTCAACATTTATTGCAAAGTTGTTGTGATTGACAGACAAAAATGCTATGTTCAAGTTTGGAGGATTCCAGTGTTGTGAAGACTTTTTTGCAAAATTATGCTTGTTAAGTAAAGTAGTTTACTCGTAGGAAAAACCTGGTACTATGAATGTACAAAATCCATCGTCTTCTGTTGTACAACTTTTACATTCAGACTATTTATAAGAAAACAAGGAGCGTAGGATCAATAAAAATTGAATATCACGACCGTATTCGCGCTCGGATTTCAAAATGTTAGTTACCCCATCGCGGGGGGTTAACTGCATCGTAAAATTTCACGATAGACGATATTGTAAGCACTCCACATGTATCAAGTACGTACCTCCTTGGAAGGAAATCGCCTGCGTCAAATTAAATTCCTTTTTTAGTTGTTCCTACCGTGCGATGGGGGAATAAATAAAGTTACTACATCGTTGGAAAAAAAATACTACGCGTATATAGACTTAATCCATGACTTTATAAATCAGTGAATAAACTATAAAGTTACTTCATCGTTGGAAAAAAAACTACGATTAAACATAAATTAGGTGATCTACATTGTTCGAATCTATGGCTTCGATCGACTTGTATTGCTCTATCGCTACTTTAGAATAGGGCTCTCCTTTCCTCAACCATTTGAAAAGTGTTAAGCAGAACCAGTTTTTGTCTGTAAATAATCAGATATTAGATGTGACCAAAATTGCTTATGCGGTCCAAGCGTCAGGCCTTGTCGATCTCCACGTGACTTAAAAACTTCCAACGATCGGACAGGCCACTAACCCCTTCAACAATTCGCACTACACAGCAATGTTATGAGTAGACTCGTACCTATGATTGAAGTCTTTTAAATGGTAGCCAGCAGTGGGCTACTAAAAATTTTAAATAAGGTAGGCACTCAAAAATAGTATACAAATTGAAATGTTCAATAAATATATTACAGACAATGAGAAAATGTCTGTTTCTATACTAATATCTTATATATAAAATTTCCGTGTCACAATGTTTCTTGCAGTAGGTACTCCTCCGAAACGGCTTTACCGATTTTTACCAAATTTTATATGCGTATTCAGTAGGTCTGAGAATCGACTAACATCTATTTTTCATCCCCCTAAATGATATGGGTAGTCCATCCCAAATTTTTTTTTTTTTATTGTTAGATAAATTTTTATTTTTGTATTTTTTTATGATACAACATTAGAAAATACATACAACCCTGAATTTTCAACCCTCTACGATCAACCAAAAAGTATTTATATGGCAAAACAACGTTTGCCGGGTCAGCTGGTATATTAATAAAGAAATATTTTTTTGTAATGTTTTCACACAAAAACGACTGGACTGGATTTTAAAAATTCTTTCGCCATTAGAAAGATTCATCATCACTGAGTGACATAGGCTATAAAATATAATATTAATAGGTGTAAACGAAACTATTGTTATGTCTAATTCTACGCGAGCGAAGCTGCGGACGTCCACTAGTAACATAATAAAATTATTGTACCTTGAAAAAAGCCGTAACACGATTCGTTCCTATCTACATTACGGACAGCAGCAGAATAATTGGGATGGATACTGAAACACGCAAATTCGTTGGCAAAATGGTCGTATTAGGGATAAAACACGCACTGCAAGTCATATTATCTGTTAAATTGAGACTTTTATGTTGTTATGAAAGAACCCTCTCTGAGTATGCTTTACCGGAATAAGTAATAAAATGATAAATGTAATAATATTACAAGTGCTTCCTTATGCAGATATAAAGGCTTCTTGTATCTGCTACAAGATTCTCTGTATATCAAAAAGTAGGAATAATAACCCTTGATCTTTCAATGGAATATTTTTTGTATGAATATCACGCTTTATTATTAAAGAATAAACTACAAACTATATTGGAGAATTAGCTGATATTTAAATACATTTTTGATGTAGTAATATGAGATTAGTTTAAGTTTCTGCAGAACTTAAGAATTTTTCGTCGTCTTGCATGTAAAAAAATTGTTAAGTACCCTACCTAGCCTACCTATTATTCTACCTTTCAATGTCAAAAATAATATTAGTTTGTTATGTAATAAAAATTATGCTAAATATAATTTTTAGAATATTTCGGACTAATATGTAAAGAAAGATTTCAAATATTTTTTTTATATTTCTATGATTTACTCAATTAATTAAGTAATTACCATTTGGGTATCCAGTCGATATTGGCTGTCTACTAAATTTGGATTATAATCAGCGAAAATCATACTTGCATTAGGCTTTCTATGCAAAATTCAACTAAAATTATCTCGTCCTTACAGGCAATAACGATTGCTCAACCTTACAAAGGCTTAGCCTGCTAGTACTAGACAGTGACTAATCTTCTTAGTGAGTCAGTCCATGAAGTTTAGCTCCGTGTTCCAACATTGAGACTAGATGCAGATCGTTTTGCGATAAGAAATACGCACTAGACCAAGGAAACAAGGATATATTATAATTCAAGCTGTATTCAATCTTGATTATTAACACGCAAGTATATGTGTGTTAATAATCCAGATTTTATGTGTATGTAATATTCACGCATTTTTGTTATTAGAAAAACATTAACTTAAACATTCTTACTTCTTAATACCTTTGTTATCATTAAGTACCAAACAAGTCCTACTTTGTTTTGGTACTTGGCTTACCGGAATGTTTCATAGAAAAAGTCTGCTGTATCTTACACAACGTTTTTCCTCGTGTTCTTTGTTACTGGGTCTTCCTCCTACATAGAATACATAATTTAAAATAAACAGAACTTCGCCTTTGCGGTCTGAAAAACTACAGAATAACATTCAGTTGACGGTAAAATAAACGGAGAAAGACTTTCTTTATGAATGTGTAATTTAACTGTATTTAGTTATACGGAAATAAGATACCGTACCTACAATAGGAAGTTAGTAGGAGTATGTAACTGAGCAGAAAGCTATGTAAATTAGGTAACAATATTCAAGTATGGCGCCTTAAATAAATAACTTAGATGTAACCGATGTGTTAAATTAATAAATGTTTAGTGTTTTAGAGATAAGAAAGGACCTTTTTTTGTATAATAATTAAACGGTGCATAGAACAATTTAGAAATAATTCCGTCAAATCGAATAGTTCATAGTAGAGAGACGAGGACGAGACTAATTAAGATAGAATACAGAATACAGAGGACAAGGATATCATATACATATAGGTACTCGATGGCGCCGAGGCCGAGTCACCGAAAAGATTAATTTCATTTCTACTTATAAGTTTAGCGTCATTGATAAATTTATTTTTTCGACACAATTTTACCCTTTTTATTTACCGTAACGTGTTGCTGCTTCATAGGATATTGATTATGTTAGGAGAAGGTACTGTTACGATGTTACGATATGAAATTATAGAATTGAGATATTTTTTAGGCTACTAACAAAATACGGAACAAAAATTTAATATTCTCAAATTTTCATACAACAAAATGTATAAGATCTTGTTTGGGAACCTTATTTCCCAAGAGCTTTCACAGTTAATGGACAAAAGAAGCAAACACATAGTAGTATCTGAAACATGGACTTGAGGCCTTTGACGACAAAATGCACTTCGGGCTACAATCGATAGACAATGGACTGTTTGGCTTTTGTTCGCATAACGAAAAGCGCTTTTAGCAAAATCTAGAAGTTCTTTGATGTCTATTACTCGCTGAAATGCAATGCAGTTGTCCACCAACATCGGAACAGTACTGAGATCGTCACAAAACTGGTTTATTTCATTCTTCAAGGAATTCTATTCTGCCTTTAGTCCAATGATGCCGTTTTCATTACTTTTAAATGTTCTAAATGTGCTCAATATTACGTAGACAATATTTTTCTGTTTATTAAGGATAGGATATTTTGATATTCTTAGATATAATGATAATTAGTGTTAGTTAGTTAAACTAAGTTAATTCAACTTCAGTAGTGAAATTTAGATCAGATACCGTGTATATAATAAAATAAGCTTGTGTTATTTTATAAAGGACTAGCTGACCCCGCAAACGTTGTTTTGCCATATAAATAATTTTTACTGAATATTTTCGGAGAACTTCATGTAAGTGTGTGGACTACAACTACCACTACCAATACCACTACCACTACCCCTACCACTAACACTACCCCTACCACTACCCCTACCACTACTCTTACCACTATCACTACCCCTACCACTACCATTACCACTACCCCTACATCTACCACTACCCCTACATCTACCACTACCCCTACCACTACCTATCACGCACCGGCGCCATCTACTTAAAATATTGGTTTGTAGTACATGCTATGTATCAGAGATGGCGCTGTATGTGAAAAAAGATTTTCCCGCTTTTCTGTTAAAATTTTTCCTGAATTTTCTTTGCTATAAACCTCACGGAGCCCGAGACCTTTCCAACGAATGCAAAACCGTGGAAATCGGTTCGTGCGTTCTGGAGTTATAGCGTCAGGAAGGAAAACCCGACTTATTTTTATATAGTATAAAGGATATAAAATAACAAAAGCTTATTTTACGTTTATATCAATCTAGAAGTCAATTTTTAATGCCAAACTTAGGTGAATAAAGATATTTCTGTATGTATGTATTTATTTATTTAAATTATTATATAAACTAGACAGATCGTTAAACCTCATGCGTTTACATAGTGTTACACTTATCCTAGCTTGGATGTATTTGCTGTGAAAATCAGCATGTGGAGTAAAAAATTTTTCCTTTTTGTAGTAGGTACATGTATATTTTGACATGTTTTTTACTTAAGTGCCACTAGAAAATATTATATAGACGCATGATGTTCTTAGTAAGACTGTACCGTAATATTTAATATAATATAAATATTTAAGTACTGTTGAGTATAGCATATTCCCTGAAGATAATTGGCAATAAAATTTTAAAGTCTACTTTATAACGCATACTTATAATTAATGAAGGGAAATTTTGCTAACATTAGATTTTGAGGACAACATTACGAAAGCCAATGATCCAGTTAGGCATGAACACAAACAATCAAATTTCATTTGATCGCCCCTCGAATGCCGTCAGAGAGACATCTCTGGAGATATAAAATAGCCTCATTTGCGACTCCGATGCAATCCGTTTAATTCGTTACGCAGCAGCCCCTCTAATGATTAGTCAGAGGCGTTTGGGATTAAAAGAAAATTAAACGTTCGCGACTCATGTCAACCCCACGAAACTTACACACAAATATAAAATGCACTTTAGATGACGCTTATTACAAACGCATTAAAGTTTAATTTAGGTTAGAGTCTATAATTTTAGCTTGCATGGTATCACCGCAGACAATGTGGGAGTCCAGCCCCTTAAGAATTTATTCCACGTTTGGGGTGTTCCTTTGGAAACGCCTGCTGATTGTGCGGCTTAATTAAACAGCATTATACTGAGCTCAGCCGTCTGCAGCAATCTGTTCTTGTATTAAAATCGAATTTCTGCAGCGCGAGCGCTCTGAATCTTTTAGACAAGTAAATATGTCTGTACACAACTTCGATCAACAATACTAATAGCTAACATTTTTACATAGGGTTACATATAAAATCAAAGCTAAATGCTGTAGGTACGCGTGAATGTACACTTATACAGTTACATTTGTTTACTAACAAACTGAGACAAAAAATTTAAAACAGTTTTAAATTCAACCTAATAACAACCATGGCACTAAGTAATAAAGTCACAAATCATCAAAATTTTAATATTATCTACTATATGTTTGTTTTTTCTTCACGCAAAAACTACAAAAGAGATTTATATGAAAATTGGATTAGATTAGCACATAGGATACTTTTATCCCGAAAATATGCGGGAATGGATATCCCTTGGGATGCTTTACACGTTTATTGGAAAGCTCTTGAGTGAAAGGCCGAGTTTCATCAGCCATTTGATTATTACTGCCATCAGGACCTAAACAACAACAAAATATGCCAAAAACAATGACTTTATAAAATAAAATAAAATATCACGCTTTTTTATTAACTTGGAACGCAGCTTGGTATGTATGTATCTATGTATATGTTACAGTCATAGTGATTAAATAGCTATTATACATAATGACTGGTCATTATATATAATGACTAAATTGTCTAGATAATGTGTTATATTTATCACCTTATCCAGATATTATTTATAATAGCTGGCGAAAGTCAGTCAAAGTAATAAAATATAGGCTTAGGTTAAAATGCCTACCAGAAATGCACATAATTACTTCCAATAAATTCAAAATATCTACCAAAATGGATACTTTGCTCACCAAATTAGATACTTTGCTCACCAAATTGTGTTTGTTTTTTGTTTTTGTGCCGTTTAAGTTAATTTCACAGCTAAATAGACGTTACCAATATTTTATTTTATGACTTTCATTTTAGTAATCTTTGCTGAGGCAAAAAAAACTAACAGTTGATTGTTATATTTTTTTAATACCAAATAAAATATTGCTCACCCCAAATACAATCATCAGAATCTGATTCAAATACAAATCATCAGAAAATTGTACTCGATAGTGGATAAAAAATCTTATATACACAAATATCAGAAGCCTGTCACAGGTGCGGTAAGCTAAAAGAATTTTTGGTCAGCATTTAAATTGTACCCTAAAATATATGGTCCGACTTGCACGTGGCAACGGAATGAGGAGCGGGACGGGTCCCGCCATTCCGTCAAGCCTCTTGTGTAACTCAAAATGTCATAAGAGCATTGGAAGAATAAACAATAATTATTTTATTGTATTTTCACCTATAATTACTTTTTTATTACTTTATCCAAGTTGTCCAAGATATTTTATAAAATAGCTAGTTAAAGTGATTAATTCTGTCTCAATTATCACTTTGTCTAAATTGACTAGATATTATTTATAATAGCTGGATAGTATATATAATATCTGGATTTATTACTTTGGCTGTAACATATATACGAGTATGTAACGAAATCTTTGAACGTGATTTTCGCCCACTTCAAAACGTCGGATTAATTTGAAACTTTGCACACTTATCAAGGACCGATGACAATGCAAAAATAAAAATAAAAACAAATTAACTAAAAAAAAGAAATTTACATTTTAGTTGCGTTATCCAGCAGTGTTTTTTAGTATTTTTAAACGATGTCGTTAAAAGTTATTTACATTGTGTATCGTCCAACAATTAAGATGTTTAAGTAGGTATAACGTACAAGTAGAATTCCATTCGTAACCAAACCAAACGTAAACAATACTTTAATTGTGTTTAATTTATCTAGAATTATTTTTACAGAATAAGTAAAGCGTGCCGCCAGTCTTATTACCATACATCTTCCGTTGGCCCCATTTCTACACGGAGCACAATGTTGAAATTAAAATGCATTGTGTTTTAACTTGGTTGCCCTCTAGAGAGCCGCAAATGCGAACATTCATGTAATTACAAGTTTTAATAGTATTTTAAGGATAACATTTTGCAAAAATTGTAATGTTATTATTACTTGGTACCTAGAGTGTAGGTACCTAGAGGGTAGGAACCTATATTCTAGTAAGAATTCACCCGAGACCGTACCCTCACCACAACCCTTTCATCGTCCCACTGATGGGGACGCGTCTACTCTCAGAATAGGACAGGTTAGGCCATAGTCCACCACGCTGGCCTAGTGTGGATAGGCAGATTTCACATAACTTCGACAACATTATAAGCTCTCGAGCACTCGTGTTTCCTCGCGATGTTTCCTTCCCCATTACAGTAGGTGACATTTAATTTCTATAATTCTATTAAAAAAATTTATTTAAATAGCACACATAGCTTAGAAAAGTATTTGGTGCGTGCCGCTTGGATTTGAACTCGGAACAATCGAGTGAGACGTGATTTTGAGCTACTTACGAGTAGCTCTGGTGATAACATTTTCCTATTGTCGACTGTAGTCCTAAATAACGTATTTGTGTCGGACATTGAACGAGACTTGTTCGGATTCTGTGAGTTCAGTCACAGTATAGAGAGAGAGGGGGGAGGGCTCAGTCTTCCTATATTGTGGTTCAGTCGTGTCCGACATCGAAAAGTGCCGTTGATGCTATGAGTCTTTTCTTCTTCTTCATAAATCTTCTCCATAAATCTTATTCATAAAATATTTAGTTGGTCAAAAAAATTACTTTTAATCTATCGCCAACACCATAGATAACGGTTTGTTCAGTAAAGGCTCCATTCGGATCCACTATCAATCATGGTTTGACAAGGGCCATCAATATAGCAAACTTGCACTCTCACGCGCCTTTGTAAGTGTCGGCGTGAAGAGTGGTATGCCAATCATACGGCTTGGAGTCCTATTATGCAAACTCCTCGATATTTTTGTATGCCAATAAGAGGATAATAGCTAGTGAGTAGCCCTGTATTAATAAATATAAATCAATAATCCATCACACAATAAATATTTACATGACTTTCATTGATGCCGCAGTATAAAATCCTTAGCGAAGTTATGACGAGGCATTACGATCCTAAGGTGAATGGGACAGAATCGCCTTTTCAGTGTAGTAAGGCATTCGACTTATGAGACGAGACTTATTTTACTGATTCGTTTAGTAAGAAGGTCCCAATAAAAATTTATTATTGCGTCTTATTGCAATAACGTAATTTAGTGATGTATTACTTGCATTTTTAAATGATTTTATTTATAGATATAATTCTATTTCATTCAACCACGAGAAACCTGTACCCTACCGTACCTCCAGGTTCCCGCTCGGAATTGGATAAAGCCACACCACCATACTTGTCTAATGCATATTCACACTGTGCTTAGAACCTTGAAAGCCAAGACAGAAAATAGAATTTCTTGACGCTAAATCAATAAGTATGTACAAAACAGCGATACCAAAAACGCCACCAATCCAAATGCCTATGGTATTCATTACCATGACCATTAACGAGTAAACTAGACCTAACGGTACATCCACTTGTATTTTTACATTCTGTACGCGTGTTACAAGTTGTTCAATTCAACCACCAAGTCAATATTGGTAAAGCTGTTAGCCCTGTTGATAGTAACACTACATCGACAGTTGGTCACGTGCGAGGTATGTTTGACTTTCAACATCTTAAAATAAAATATCATACCAACGTACTAACACTACTTACAACGTATTGACGACTCCGTGGCGCAGTGGGAGCCTGAGGGAGTGGCGAACCGCGCGTCCCGGGTTCGTTCTGGCCGGGGCAGATTGTGTTGTTATCTGTGTATCTGCCATCCGCAACACAGGCTTAGGACTTGGGGGGGGGGGGGGGGGTTTGTGAGAGGGTGCGTTTAGTTATTTAAGCGCCGTGCCGCCGCGAGCGCATTCACTCACTCCTGAAGATGATCATCGTAATCGATCGAAACTAGTCAGCCTTTTTCCGACATAAAGCACACATGAGTAAGCCGGTAATTTTCAACTATGATTATAGACACTCACTACTTTTAATATTGAGATGCCCATTGCAGCTACCCGCAAATTATATAATAATTAATTTTAGGATTTCTTTCATTTGTCGATGCCGATAATGATTGTTCATTAAACAATACAATAGTTAAACCCCATGAAAATCGATTAGTCTACCTTCACTTTCACCCAGCTCCGTCTGCAGTTGCCTCTGCCACAGAGCCTCCTGTAGCGACGAGGCCAATGTCGCCTGTATTTCCTGAAAGGGTAGATAGAGATGTGAATTAATGAATTAATGAATATAAATTTATTTTGTCAAATTAGAACTGTTACAGAAGTATTGTACAATTATAACATATATCTATATATATAAAAGAAAGTCGTGTTAGTTACACCACTTATAACTCAAGAACGGCAGAACAGATTTGGCTGAAAATTGGTAGGGAGGTAGCTTAGAGCCAGGAGACGGACATAGGATACTTTTTATCCCGTTCGACAGCGTTCCCGTGTGACTTGACATGAAACGTCAGTCACTATAAAACGTGGTATAACAAAAAAGAATCAGACTCGGAATAACAAAACGCAAATGACAGCTATGTAATTGACGTATAATGACAGCTATGTAATCTACTATATAAAAATAAGTCGGGTTTTCCTTCCTGACGCTATAACTCCAGAACGCACGAACCGATTTTCACGGTTTTGCATTCGTTGGAAAGGTCTCGGGCTCGGTGAGGTTTATAGCAAAGAAAATTCAGGAAAAATTTCAACAGAAAAGCGGGAAAAATCTTTTTTCACATACAGCGCCATCTCTGATACATAGCATGTACTACAAACCAATATTTTAAGTAGATGGCGCCGGTGCGTGATAGGTAGTGGTAGGGGTAGATGTAGGGGTAGTAGTAGTGGTAGGGGTAGTGTTAGTGGTAGGTGTAGTGGTAGGGGTAGTGGTAGTGGTAGGGGTAGTGGTAGGGGTAGTGGTAGTGGTATTGGTAGTGGTAGGGGTAGGGGTAGTGGTAGAGGTAGGGGTAGTGGTAGGGGTAGTGGTAGGTGTAGTGTTAGTGGTAGGGGTAGGGGTAGTGGTATTGGTAATGGTAGGGGTAGGGGTAGTGGTAGAGGTAGGGGTAGTGGTAGGAGTAGTGGTAGGGGTAGTGGTAGGGGTAGTGGTAGGGGTAGGGTTAGTGGTAGGGGTAGTGGTAGTAGTAGGTGTAGTGGTATTGGTAGTGGTAGTTGTAGTCCACACACTTACATTAAGTTCTCCCAAAATATTCAGTAAAAATTATTTATATGGCAAAACAACGTTTGCCGGGTCAGCTAGTCTATAAAATAAATAAATAACAGTATATAATCTGCCGTAATAGGACCACACTCAGCTATGGTCGAAGAGAACCACAAACGCTGGTGTTCAGGGCGACCCAGCAAATGTGCGATGTGTTGTAGTAGGTAGGTCCACCCACTTTTCACCAGCTATGTTATGGTCCCAAGTAGTACAACGGTAGTGAGCATATAGCCATAAACCAGGCACAAATCAAGACTCCGAGCTGCTACCGGGCCCCCTAAAACCCTACAGTTGTTGCCCGACCCGGGGATTGAACCTAGTGATTATAAGAATTTTTAGATTTGGGTACGATTTATGTTTGGATACCTTACACAACAAGGATTTAAATTAATTGCTTACAACTACTACGTTGAAGATAACCTCTTCTATCGAAAATTATTAAAGACTAGCTTCGCTCGCGTGGAATTAGACATTACAATAGTTTCGTTTACACCTAGTAATATTATATAGCCTATATCACCCAGTGAAGATGCAGCTTTCTAATGGTGAAAGAATCTTTGAAATCGGTCCAGTAGTTTTTGTGTGAAAACATTACAAACAAATCTTTCCTCTGGATAATATTAGTATAGATAGTATAGACTAGCTACTTTTGAAACGCAGAAATAAATAACTAACGATGCCTTCAGGAAATTTACACGAGCTGGTAAAATTTATTTTAATTAGCAACCAAATTCCTATATGATTCATGATGATGAATCAATTTCATTCACAATGCACCTATTGTATTGAATTTACTTTCCTCACAGTCCCTACTCAAGAATAACAGTTTCACAACCGAGTTGTCGGTACTCGAATGAAGTGTAATCGAGAGCCGTTGAAGCGACACTAGAAAACGGTCATAGTGATGCTCTGCAGAGTGCGCCTATTCAATGTGACCAGCGAATATCTCCATTTTTAAAACGAAATTTTGTAACTTATACCATTGGCTTCGTGGGCTATCAACTGCGTGTCAGTTTCGCTTTGGTTCAACCTTTTAATTACGTAATATAAAACGTAATTTGCAGGGTTTATATATGTATGGAATACATATATAAACCCAATACATATATAATATATAGTTTGCACGGGTGGGATGCGTAAATTGCATTTCCCAGCGATAAAAAAAAAAGGGTTTATATATGTATTTATTTAAGTCTAAAGTAAAAACTATGATGAATAATGAAAACAGTTTAGTCACGATAGCTATATAAGCGGTCCATTGCACTCTCTAATTTAAGGATAAAATTGATTATAAAATTACTATCTCATTACTCTAGTGTATTTGATTGATTGGGATTACTTACTTAAAATTCACATTCAATGTGATCGAAAGAGTCGAGAGAAAGCAACTACGGGCTCGGTCGGTTTGTGTTGACCGCTAGTGGAAAAATTTCATGGACGCTATCGTGCTACGTTAAGCCGTCGGTCCCGGTTGTTTTCGATGTTGGAAACAGTCGATAAGCCTTTTCGAAGACCTTCAGGTGGCTTGAGAACATTTGATACTGCGTTGGCGACTAACCCCTCCACCAATTCGCATTGGAGCAGCGTGATAGATGCTCTCGGCCTCCTAGACCAGCTGTGTCTGTGGGGAAGACCCGTGCCCAGCACTGGGAAGTCTATGAGTCGCACATATACTACACAAGTAGTACCTCTGCCTTTCCGCAGAAACACACGCGTGCAGTGTACCTATCTAATGTATGTTAAGTGATGATATTTAAGAATTTTAGCAATGTTACCTAATTTAGTTTCTGGTCGAGAATAACAGTGACTCAAGCGATGTCAATACTCGAGTGAAGTGCCATCGAGGCAGCGACGGAGGCGACGCTGGGAAGTGACCTGTCCACGATGATAGCACCGCCAAGTGTTTGCCCACGCCACGCCAACACTTGCGAATATCGAGCCCACTTTAAATCTTTGCTCTTCTAAGTATTACTTTCTGACAGCAGTAATGTTAATTGGAATCTACTAATATTTAAGTTCAATATCACGGTATTAAAATTATTAGATTAATTAAGGCTTTAGAGCTTTTAATATTATTTAGTTTTTTAATATCTTTACGTTTTTAGTATCCCAATATTCAAAAAATAAAGCTTATAAAATACCAACATGCAAAATTATGTTTTATTGCGTATGTTTTTAGAAATCGAATTCGAATAAGTGTAGTTCTTTGTAGTGGCGTATCAGAGTATATATTTTTTAAATACACTTTGATGTTAAATTAACAAATTAAATCTAATGGTACCCAATTGACTCTTGAGATACCTTCTAGCCGTAGATAGGACTTAGTTTATGCGTTCTGTCACAGTTTTCTTGGGCGAATAGTTTGTGCTGCCAGCTATCCTATCATAGATGCTAAAAAAAATTAGTTCCACCTTTTAAGTAAGTTAATTAAATGTAATAATAATTTCACTGATATATCAGACCCCTTATCTTTATAACTACATCTTACCGTTTACATCTATCCTAAGAAGATAAATATTGCATCTCAGCAAACGTCGTTGTGATAGCCACTATCTTAATGATGTCGGTAGGTACAATAGTGGAAGGAGATTGTATAATATCATTATCAGCCACAAAACACTCCTTTTTATGGTTTTGTGACTAACTTACTGTTTTATGGCATTTTGTACAGGCCATTTAAAGTAATCAGTGCATCAGAAAGATCAAAGCTTGTTAGAAGAGATAGTTAAATGTTGCTTGTCTGAAGCCAATTTTTATGGTCTATTAGATGGAATGGAGCAATATAATGTCTATATTACAACCATTTTTGTCTTAAAGTTGCTGCTTGCAACTTTCAAATTTCTCTTGATTGAGAGGCCTTAGGTTTGACACGGTTCGAGTGTGTTTATAATTAACCAATGGGTGTATGTACCTGCACACATAAATATGTGGTGGAAATATATAATATGGGGTGACTATATTCCTATAAATAGGGGTATATAGTCCTAAGAACTTTCTCGAATACAACAGAACAGTGTTTTTAAAATTTCGAACTTACTGCCCCTTTCACGAATATTCTGGAAGATGTCACTTTTGAATTTATCTATCTCTTTCAAGAACTGGAACCTGGAAGATGTGACTTTTGACATTGGAACGCAAAGTTACATAGAGTAGTTTATGCAAAGTGGTATTTCCGCAGAGTAATGAATGCATAGAGCTTTAACTTTAGCGACGTCGTAACAATACTCTGCCTGATCCGGAGGTCGAACTCAAGACCTCTAGCTTAGCAATCACGCTTACAACTACTAGACCATCAAAGCAGTCTTTATTTTAATGTTTGAACGTATAAGGTAGGCCTTGTTATACCATGTATAGAAGATTTACTTCGTTCACATTTAAATACATTTCATCAACACTCATAAAGTTATCCCCTCTATCAGATAAGGGAACAGTAATGTTTTGTTAAGTTGCAAATTTCGTAGGAATAAATGAAACATCTTTGGATTCAAACAAAAAGTGTGACTCACAAGAAAACACCGACAAGGCACGAAGGAATGTGAACTACGGAAGTGGTACGAAACAATGAAAATAGTTTTTGATAGCATTAAATCTGCCATACATATCCTCGTTGAGGTTTATAGCGATCCATTAATGGAATACGTGACTTTTTAATCCATCGGCGATCTGATCTGTGAAATAAAACACACAAAGTAACCGCAAACATCGTTAATTTCACGTTTTTATATGGTGGAAGGTGATATTTACTCACTGAGTCATCAACCGCGCTTTGAGCAACTTCGCCACACATAATAATTCAAGGATACGTAATTTATAATGTATCATCGTACGAAAGCAGGTCTAAGTAGGAATCATTTGTTTTAGTTTGAGTAATTAAGTAAGTAGCTAATCCGCATAGAAACAACGTTTTGGTGTATGTTCTAGCATGTGTCTGTTTAGCTATGATTGTAGGGGAGGCTCGTGCCCAATTGATGGGTTGATCGATTTGTATGCAATGTCGGGCGCAGTCGGTATGTCAGGTGAAAGCGTGTATTGATGCAAAAATAGTGTGCAGAAAATTGGGTGTAGCTTTGGAAAGAACCTGTTCATTCGTGATCGAAGTCTATTTCCAACAGTGGGACGGGGGACCCCTAAGTAATGTAAGTAGGTACTAGACGGTCTTATTTGGTTTGATTGTCTGATCCAAAACTTTCAGCTTGAAACTTTTTAAACTTTTTATACAGTTGGGCCTCTATTAACAGAAATGATTTGCACTCAATACATATAATTGAAACCTTTTGTACGTGGTACACTTGACCCACTGGCTAGATAGAAACGGAACTAAAATTATGACATATTATAATATATTACATTGTATCTATTCATGTATCAACAGTGTTACAAACTGTTAGTTTGGATTGCAATATTTTTTGCGGCTAAACTAATAAAAAAAGATTAAAAAACCAAAGCCAAATTTTGAGCAACTTAAATGGTGTCAAACACCTACTATTAGGTAGGGTGACCGCAGGAATGTGTTCAACATGCCCCATTAGTCACGCTTCTTACTAATTTAATATGACTGCCTTCTAGTCACTTAAGCTTTTTTCTCTTTAAGATCTTCATTGTGATAGCCAAGCATTAATTTTTAATAACATTATTAAAAAGGCGATAGCGTCCATAGCCCGATGGCTTACGTCGATTGAATTTCATTGACAGAGTTAAGCAACGACGGGCGCGGTCGTTGATTGGTGACCGCTAGTGGCAAAAATTTAAAAGACCTATTACCGAATTTAAGCAACCGTGCTTCGGAGGGCACGTTTTCAACAGCCTTGTCGAGGACTTTAGGGTGGCTTAAGAACTTTCGACACTAGGTGGGCCGCTAACCCCTCCACCGATCCGCATTGCAGCAGCGTGGTGTGGTGATGTATGTTCTAGTCCTTGTGGGTTACAACTTAGCAGCTTTTTTTAATTAAAAAGGCATAAGATAGTCTTGTTCCCTTTCGAGAAATATTGAACCTAATTAATGTTTATTGTAAAATTACACATAAGTATTGTATGTTTTAGGTTTTAGTTAAGGATTTTTTTTAATTTCCAAATAGGTAACTAAAACAATTCAGCAATAAAAAATTACGGAATTTAAATAATTAATGAATACGCTTATCGTATTCATACGAGTACATCCAAAGCAGCAATTCTAATTGTATACCGTGCATGAACCTTAGGTATTTAGAAAAGCAATACACTTAAAGGAACAACGAACCTTGTACAAGAGCTGCAATATTCATCGCAGCATAACTCGCGATAACATGTTAAATGTAGACTATAACAAGTAATAACATTTATCTGATACACAAATACTCGTTTCTCCCGGGGATCGAGCACGGAATCTAAGCGCGGAACCTGTTGCTTGACTTGCATTGTGTGATGGGATCGAAAGCTATTGCCATTACGAAATAACTCCCTTGAGACTTAAGCTCTTGTTGTTTTAGCTTTTTGTATTCGCTATGTAGCTTGCTTCACAATGATACATACGTTTATACTTACGAAGTTAATTTGATTTTGAAATAGATATGATTTAAAAATGGCTTAATTTTCTTTTCGTTGCGGTTTCTGGATACAAATTAATATTCTTTCGTTGGTTTTATTTATGTTTTTTTCGTACACATTTTGGTTATGAGAAGTTAACACTATAGTTTTATTTTATTTTTATAATATACACGGACAAACAGACATACGGGCCACCTGATGGTAAGTGGTTAGTTATTTTATTAATAAAGGTTCCTTATTTTTGCAAATCATTGACTCACTACTACAAGGAGTAGAAGAAGAAAACCTCCCAATTTACTAAACACAGTTGACCATAGAACCTCGACTGACGACTAACGTGACCCCAGATCAAGGCTTGTTAGCCTGGCGGGTTATTTTAGGAACTATACATATTATAATTAGAGTTAACAAAAATATTCGCTCGCACAGACCACCCGCGGATTTCCTTGTTTATTTTGGTTACGACGGCTGTAAATAATACAGCATACTTTGACAGATGTAAACATTTTGTTTTAACGAATTATGAGTTTCTATTATGAGATTATTAAGTTGCAAATAGGTAGTGAAATTGATTATATATGTATTATCTAATATCTCAAGTAATACAAGCTTATACGACATTATCATCACTATGATTAAGCAGGATTATGCCCTAAAGTAAAAAAAAAACGGTAATTACAAATTATGTACCTACTTTGTTTTTTCATTTCATTATTACATTGTTTTTTCTCAAAATATGTTTCTTTTGGCATAGTGAAAAAACGGAAATATGTCCGTTTTTTTCATTATGCCATGTATTAAATCTTTAAACATAAGAAAGGTATGCCATAGTACTTAGGTACAACATAAAAAATGCAATTGGTAGGCTATTTTGCGCTATCTACAACAAAATAAAATATTGCTATACCAGCAGCCAGGTCTTGATGCCCTTATACCTAAAATAAGCCTGTTTTTTTCCCACTTTTCATTTGCTAAAATAACGAACTTCAAATAGAAATTATGTTTAATATGAAAAAAGTTGATAAGAGTCTGACACAAAATTTCCAGAATCTTATTCTTTACCGTATCGTCAGAAGATTTGCACGCAAATTACCTACATACTGCCCACATACCTATCTGCGACCTCTAATCTCCAGAGAGGCTCCAATATTAAGTTTACATTTGAAGACACGACACAAAGTTACCCTGACTTAGTCCCATAATCAACAAGGACAATACAAATACGTGAGAAGTAAGCAAAGTTGGGATTAAATTAGCTTAAATAGCACCGAAGTGACCCCAAGAATAATTTAGCGGAGGCTCTCAGTTGGTAATGAAGAATAGTGCTCTCTGGATAGCTGTTTGCTATAAACTTGCCCCATTAAGATATTACAACCTTGAGTTTGTTTGCGCTGTACTCCAAACGCCGCATTAATGACTTATTGCGGAGTATTACGTTGAGCGGCTTGTGATAGCGATTTGCGGCCTGAAGAGTTAAACTCATAGAACACCTAATAATAGGTTAAATGTTCTGTGGTTAAACTTCTGCGTAAACGGCAAATCAAGACTAAATTATCACATTCATGAAATTATTTTATATTATATTATTTATATTTATAATTGAAATGTTTTTATTATTACCTACCTAAATTAGTACCACAGTGTAATGATAGATACCTTTCCTATATTATCATTCATCTGTGATAGTACTGTTGGGTATTTATTTGACAGTAAAAAGCTAAATTAAGCTTCTCTAATTTATTATTTATTACTATTGCCAACTACTTAGGTAACGTGCCCTTTAGGAACACAGGACACGGTTATTATTTTCTGATGTATTAAATTTAATGCATACCTATTGAAGCACCTAATCACACTCCAGGTTTTCTCAAAATAAGGAAAGGAAATTTGCACTGTTTGGGCAATGGGTTGGAGTCAACCCTCCATCAAAATATTGCCAACTAAGCATCCTGCATATTGCAATCTGTCTCTTACAGAAGATTCAATATCATATTGAGTCAATATTTTGTATTTATATAGCGGTGATTTAATATTTATTTCAAACTTGATATGGACAAACCCTCTGCAATCATTCAGTCAGAAATGTATTTAAATATAGCTTTTAAAAGATAAATAATAACTGCTGACTCCGGAGCTATTTACTCTAAACTTGTTCCATTAAGATATTACAAAATGTTCTTGTTTGTATACTCATCTTCAAGCTTCGTGGATGAGACCCGAGAAAGCTTGAATAAGTTAATGATACATAAATCCATCGCATATCTCGTATTGTTAAATACATCGTATTGATATGTCGTATTTTCGTATGAATGCTTGAAAAGTATTAAGTGTTAATGAGTACATGTGATAAAATGAAATATGTAATAGTATTATTTTTATTTTTCCAATATTTTCACACGTAGGTATATGAAATGGCATATAAGAAAATAACCTGTTAACAGGTTATCTAATAAATGTTTGTATATTTATATGGGCTCACTTGAATATATTAGGTCATTTGTATATCTAGTGGAATATAATGTAAGTACCCATGTATACATGACACTGTTTCTACCCAATTCGAACTAAAAAATGTCCCGAACATTGAGAATTTAAATCGTACTCAAGATACAGGCATGAAATATTTCAAACGCACACATTTTAGACACAAAAGCAATTAGTCGAACGCCGGATATTTGGCAATAAATCACTAATAGTTTTTAGCGGCTGTATTTCACTTGAAACGTCTATATATTCCCAGTTCGATTAAAATGTCGAAGCGAACAATTTAAAACAGTTATCATAACAAACATCGTAAATTGTGTATACTATCGTATCTTTGTTTTGGGGCATGCCGCCGGCGTTAATAAATCAATGTTATCAGGCCCGATAGAAAATAATTAGAAGTATGTTTAATTATTCTGGTCTGGCCTATTAAGTTACAATATTACGATCGAATAAAAAAGATAAACCAAGTTCAATGCAATCCGGGTCGTGTGAATCAGGTTTTAAAATGCTCCAATACCTACTGTTAATAAGGTATGTTACTTATGTAAGATTTGTTTTGTATATTATATTGTATATTATATTATAATGGATATTAATTTTTGTATATTATTAATTTTATACTGCACTAGTGGACACCCGCAGAAGATGAAGAAGAAGCTGCAAATTTCAAATTAATTACATAATGTTTGAGTAAAATTCCACACAAACTACCATCCAGAATTCCAGGAGAACCTGTTTACTTTTCGGGATGAATCGAATGAAGGATGAAATTGGTTCAGCAGTTTTTAATTCCATCGCGCACATAGGTACAGACAGACAGGTAGACAGTAAATTTGAAAAAAATATGTTCGGAATATTTCCGATCATCCTCCCTTGCAAGTTTTTTCAAGATTTATTCAATGTGCAGACGCAGACTCGCTAGAGTTTTATCATATATTGTATAGATAGACTTTCCATTTATAGTCTAAAAATTTACATTTTTATATACAATACAAAACAATTTATTTTACACTAATATAGGACAATAGTAAAGAAAAAAACAGAACATGAAGGTCGACAATTGGCGGTCTTATCGCTTGAAGCGATCTCTTCCAGACAACCATTATATATAAGAGAATAATGAACTATAATAACATACACAAGCACTCATTATACTAATGGATTTACACGTGACCACAGAATTACCTGCTTCATTAGGCCTTTTGGTGAAAGCTGAATGGAAAAGTACCTAACTGATATCTGCATGCAGGAAAATAGCCAAGAAATGCTCTCCATTATTATGTGGTCATACGAATATCAAAAGCTTCTTAAGCCCTAATTTAGTCCACACATAGTCCACTCGGTGCCCGATGTCCACTCGATCATCCTCGAATTCGCTCGAATTCGCTCGAAGTTCATATTACAAAGGCAAGATCTCTTGAAACAGTCACCCGATATGCTAGGGCCTGTGAAATTAAGACCCTTGCGATGTTTATTTATTTTACTTATTTAAACGCTTTATTATACCTAAATATGGTACAAAAGGCGGACTTAATGCTAAGAGCATTTTCTGCCAGTCAACCTTTGGGCTAAGCAGAGAGAAGCTAAGGCGGTATATTTTAAAAATTGTGTATTACCTGATTATAGATGATGGATGTAAACAATATTTATTTATATATTACCGATATTAATATAATATAATATTATAAATATAAATTAAAAATAAATATATTAATTTATTTATTTATTTATAATAATGAATAAACTTAATATGGATACATATATATCATTTAATTATAGCAAGCCGATAAACTACAAATCGGGGTTATTTGTAGCAGTGAGTTATAAAATGAGCCCTTACTTTAGCTTTGAAAACAGGTTTACTGCAATTTTTCCTTAGATCTGCCGGCAGAGCGTTCCAAAGCTTGATAGCGGTAATAGCGAAGGAATTAGATGTGAAGGATGAGTGGTGGAGAGGTATAGACAGAGTAAGAGAATTAGAGGATCTCAACTGGAGATTGTGAAGGTCAGAGAGGAAGGTAAATTTTTCTTTAAGATATCCTGGAGAGTGTGTCTGGAAAAGGATAGAAAAGAGAGTATTGAGTATTCTGACTTGTCTCCGCTCACGGATAGGGAGCCAGTTAAGTTGGCGACGAAAGGAAGATATATGATCGTACTTGCGAAGACAGAAGATAAATCGTATAGCATTATTTACCAGCCTTTCTAACTTATTGAGGAGCTCGGCCGTAATATTAGAGCAACACACATCAGCATAGTCAATTATCGGCAAAATCAGACTCTGGACAAGAGTTGCTTTGACCTTAATGGGAAGGAAATTCCGGAGCCGATTTAGAGATCGTAGCGTTGCAAAAACAGATTGACTGACCTGATTAACGTGGGCAGTCCAGCTGAGTGTTGAGTCTATGTGAAGTCCCAAGTCTTTCACACTGGATGAAATTGGAATAATGGTGTTTTCGAAGATAATAGGTGTGACAGCATTGGGATTGAATTTAGCCATTTGCCGAGAACTCCCAATTGCAATCGCTTGGCATTTTAAAGGATTTACGAAGATACCGTACCTACGAGACCACTGACCTACAGCGTTAAGATTTTTATTAATGGTGTTTATAGCCTCGTTGATATGATCTACGTCAGCTTTGGCATATATCTGAAGGTCGTCAGCGTATAGATGGAAAGAGCAACTAAGTGAGAACGTCAGGAAGTTTATGTAGATCGAAAAAAGTAATGGAGAGAGGATCCCTCCTTGCGGGACGCCAGAAGTTAAGGTAGACCAGTCTGAAACTTTTCTGTCCACCCGGACTGCCTGTTGTCGCCCACGGAGGTATGAAGAGAACCACTCGAGAGCCGTTGGTGAAAACCTAAAATGCTGAAGGGCAGCCAGGAGGATATCGTGATCCACCATATTGAAAGCATTGGAGAAATCAATGAGTACGAGAATCGTGACCATTTTATCCTCCATGCCGCTCCGAATGTCTTCAGTAACTTTAAGTAAAGCGGTTGTTGTACTATGACCCGGTCTGAAGCCTGATTGAAGGGGAGTGAGTAAATTATTTTGAAAAATGAAAGTTGATACTTGTTTGTGAGCTGCAGCTTCAAGAATTTTAGATAAGAAGGGTAAAATGGAGATTGGTCTGAAGTTGCTCAGGGAAATAGGATTAGTAATTTTGGGAAGAGGGGTAAGGAAGGCCTTTCGCCACAAACTAGGAAATACTCCGGTAGAGAACGATGAATTAATGATGTGAGTAAGAGATGGTAGGATATAATCTAAAATAGGGAGAATCATAGATCTACCCACATCATCACAACCGACTGCTTTAGATTTTACGGAGGAGAAAATCTTCAGAGTTTCTTCCATGGTCACGGAAGAAAAAGAGAAGGTGTCAATGCCAGGTACAGCTAAAGAGGAAATATCAGAAATGGTTATCGTTTTTACAGAAGGAGAGAGCAAAACAGAAGAGGAAAAATGATCATTAAGTTCATTCAGAGAAAAAGAAGATAACTCAGGCTTGGACCGGCTTCTTCCGAATCCTAAAGAATTAAGAAACTTCCATATTTCCGCCGAAGATGTGTTGGTAACGTTATCATAGAAGTATCTTCGCTTAGCTGCTCTCACCATCTGGTTGCAACGGTTGCGCGCTACCTTATATAAGGTCCAGTTGCTGTCACACCTATCGCCTTTGAATTTTCGGAAAGCCCGATCACGCCGAGCCATTGCCATTCGGACACCTTGTGTAATCCAGGGAGCTGGAGGACGTTTACGCCTTACCTGCTTTAACGGGGCATGCTTGTCGAACAGTTTCAGAATTGTCCTGTTCAAAATTGAAACTTTCTCATCCACCGACGTTGCACTAAATAACGGTGAAAGATCGGTATCGTTTGCGTCCTTCATAAGTGAGTCCATATCAATGCCAGAAAAGCTGCGCATCCAAGTTACCTCGGGGACAATTTTTGGAGGTTTGAGTTTATATGAGAGGTACAGCACGTCATGTCTTGAGAAACCCGGAGCCACTAGTTGGCCGTGCTTTATTACGTGTTGAGGTGCAGATGTGATTATAAGATCAAGTAGAGTATCAGGTCCCTCAAGATTATGATGAGTAGGGAATGAGGGGAGTATAGAAAAATTTACAGAAGATATAATATTTTTAAGTTTAACACAGCGAGGCGAAGTATCATTAATTAGATCCGTGTTAAAATCGCCCATGATAATGTGATGTGTGTACTCAGCACATAGCGCTTCGAAAGACTCTTCAAGGCTGGTAAAATAATCTGCACCTGGAGGACAGTATACAACGCCAAGAATAGCTTTGGCACGCCCAACCCGGACTTCTAGAAAGAGAAACTCACAATTGCCGGAATACATGGAAGGAGATGAAGATACAATTTTAAAGGAAATATCACTTCGCAGGTACATGGCGACCCCGCCAGCACCTTTGCCTGTTCTGTCATTTCTGACAAGCTTGTAACCAGGGAGACTATAGGAAGTTGATTCAAGAGTGGGTTTTAGCCAGCTTTCGGAGATCATGATTGCGTGAATAAAAGAAGAAGAGGAGAAGGTCTCGAGAAGGTCGTCATAATGCGAAGGAATGCTTTGTGCATTCAGATGACAGACATTGAAGGCAAGAGCTGATTGCTCTAGCGAGTTATGGAGAAGATTTCGAAGAGTAACGGGCTCCTCGAACGAGCTAGTACTCACATGTGAAGAGGTGAAAGAACTACGGGCAGAAAAGAATGATTCATTATCGGACATGATAATACAATACAATTATTAAAATAAACTATGTATGAAGATATATATGAATAAATATATATATGTGTGTGTATATTATATAACTATTATTATATTAATAAGCAGGTACAAATTCTTATCTACAAAACCACTACCTTAAAAAGCTGGTTTACTCTGCTAATCCCGCCAGCACCGGTAGAATTTACTGACAATCAAATTAAACAAATAAAAACATACAAATAACACGAACAATAAAAAAAACATGATAGCATACAGCAGGTGTGCACGCACTACACACAAATTTATATTCATCACAATGTTTTTTTAAAATTAATATTGTGGAGATATTCACATAAAAGTTAGTGTTTACTTAAACAAATAACAGGGAAATAATATTATAACAACGAAGAAACAAAATGTTTATGATAGTTTATTGTAGGTGTCACGATTTAGTGTAGAACAATAAAACCGCCTGGAATATTACTAACAAATTAAACATGATCTAATCTGGCTAACTCCGCCAATCTGCATTGGAGCAACACGGTGGAGTATATCCCAGGCTTCCCTAAACTGTAACTGTGGACAAAAGCCAACAGTGTGCCTGGTAGTAGTAGATTGCCCACCCCGAACAAATTACCGTAACAGTAAACAAGATTAAAAAGACACATAAGCTAAGTATATAGTAAACAATTTTAAAATACGGAGCAAACAATACAGATTATTCAAATTCATTTAAATTATCAGACTAACCATCCCAGTCACCGTCATGGGTGGCAGTGGATGGGTGGTGTTGCAAGCTCGTTTGCTATATTATATCCATAAGAGGAAGAAAAAAAAAATATAGGTTAGTACAAACAAGTGCACTTCCTGATTAGCTAAATCGGTGAATAATCAGGCGAAGGCAAGTTACAAATAACATTGAATAAGTTAACTTGGAAGGTATTTTTATGTTGATACATGGGCCGAAAAAAAAACAGCGATAAAAACAACTATCTATGAAACCAATTAAATTATTAAGTACCTACATTAAAAATAGCAAGCAACCATAAAATAAATGTTGAAAAACATTTTAAACTACCTACATTTAAAGTTCATTTTTATGATTATTTCATTGTTGTTGACATATCACCGACAATCGTGAATGAATAACTAGACTAGTAAACAAACAGTTCTAACAAGTAACAGTTATACAGCAATACAAAAGAACAACTTCACCACTTATTTCTTGCGCGTGATGCGTTTGGATTTTGAGTCAACATCGACGGCGGAGGGCACCGCCGCGGCCGGCGCCGCCCCTGCTGGCTGCGCCGCCGCCGCCGCCGCCGCCGCCGCCGGCGCCGCTGGGCCGGCCCGTGGCCCGCTTTGCTGCTCACAGTGAACGGTCGCTGGGATATCATCAAGGTCCTTTGCGGCCTGAATACGACGACGGGAGCCATCCGGCAGCTTAGCGAAGATGTTACCGTCCATGGACCAACAGTTCCTTATGCCAAGTTTTTTACGGGCTTCAATAAACAGTGTCTGTCTTTGCCGCGTAAGGAACTCGGAGATGACGTAAGGAGTACCTTTGAAGCTCGCTTTCTTACGCCAGACCGCAGAACGGACAGAGTATTCAGTGAAACGCAGTAACACTGGTCGACATCTTCCATCCACAGCGGTGCCGAGACGATGACAAGATTTAAATAATATCTCACTCGAGGAATTACATAGTCCAAGCTTCTCATGAAGAAGTCTGGATATATAAGATGACAGATTGTCCTCGACCTCTTCAGGTATGCCGTTCACTAATAAAAACTTTCTCCGGTGTCTCATCTCTGCCACATCTGCAGCATACACAATCTCTGTGATTTGTTGCCGAAGACAGTTTAATAGTGTCCATACGTGACTCTTAAAATTGATAAACTCTTCGTACAGGCGATTCACTGTGATGGTGCTCTTGGGCTCAACTTGGGCCTTAAATTTAGACTCAAACTCAAGAAATTTATTCATAAACGTGCTTTCAATTGCCTGCTGGGTTTCAAGAACCATATTAAGATTGGCCATAGTATTTTTATTGTTGGTGTAAAATAATAATTTGAAGTGAACTCAGTGAAATTGTGATTTGGAGGTTAACCGGCGGGAATGCAGTGCGATTATTACTCACAGGTCATGTAGATAGCTCCTAACACTCGTAGGTCAAAATCACATAAATATCTTATTATGAACACAAATAATTATGCAATAGTGTTCAAATAAACTATTTTATAATAATTTAACAAGAGAGCACTGTGTTGTATTTTCTTTGTCTACCGCCGAAAAAAAAAAAAGAAAAAAAAAAAAAAAAGAAAAAAGATGTTTCGTGTGTTATTCCATTTTATGACACGAACTGTTGTTTACGGTATCATGTTGTTGGTGTTCTTATTATATTTTATATACCAGCAAGACATGACAAGCTAAAAGTGCTCTACTCAGAAGGTCTGGAAGTCCAGTAACATGCACAACGTTTTGGTTTAATTTAGTAGACAAACAAGCAGACCCTGTATCTGTGTTGTGGCAATTTGATTTTAACAATCTTAGCTCTTATAATGTGATTAAGAGCTAACATTAAACAAACCAATAAACACACTTTCCCATTTATATATAAGTAAGGATAAGGATTACCTAAAGAAATAAATTTCCAAATTGTCCAAAATTCCAAGCATCCAAATTTACAAACATTCACATTTATATTAGTAGGACTACATATAGAAGAATTTAGTTAAAGCACACAATAAAACCTAAACGGTCACCCTTTATTTATTTTAACACGTTTTCAATATCAATTCAGAACAAAAGAATCATGTTTATGAGCTCTTTACGACGGCGTTTCGAGTTGCGAATTTAATATTATATCGCATTGCATTACCCTCAGTGGTCGCACTAAAAGCGATTAACGTGTTTTCCCTGCATATTGTATGTATTTTACATTTAAACATAAGTAAGTGCAATATACAAGTTTGGAATACAAACATAAGTAAGGGAAGTCGTTATTTTGTATTATCTTGTATTTTTTACATAGTCGAATGCGACCAGAATTAACGTAACATAATTCATTTAAATTATGTCGATGATATTAGTGTGTAGTTAGGGCAATTATTAACTTACACTTATAATTAATAACACACTTATAATTAACTATTAAATGTAATATACATTTAATAGTTAATTGTAAGGCTCTCACAGGCTCTCAGAACTTGAATATCACAACAGTGATTACTTAACTATTTTTCTTACTTAGTTCCATATTTGTTAGTACAATGCGTCACTCAAAATGTGACATTTGGCCTGCTACAACTAGTGTTTGGTAGTTCGGTACGGGTACCCGCCTCGCTAACCTCGCGAATCAAACATGACTGTTCTGTCTAGACGTGTCCTATGTCCAGTGTATGAAAGAATACTTATTAGACTCTGATAATAATAAAAATGTGAATGTAGGTATGTACATAGTACATGCAGTGTTATTTTTATTAAAAACATTCTTATATTCTACGAGCTTATAAGGTAATCTTTACCAAGCTATCCTTCTATATGTAACAGTCAGACAAGTACCTCAGAGTTTATTTTCACTCTCCGCTCGCCACGAAATAAAGAAATGGTATTTTCAAAATAAGAGGTTTGAATTATGGTTATAATATATTAATCCGTTGGCAATATGATTTAATAAGTGGTTTAAAAAAATATTGTTTAACAAATATTACCGACTAAAGTACTAAAAGTAAAACGATCTTCAAAGATAAGTTAATTATTCCCCGACATCAATAGCAAATTTGCGAGCTGCACGGATCTCAGGTGACAGCCTAAAACGACTAGGCATTTTTATAAAGAGAACCTTTTCAAGTAGCATACGTTTCACCTGACGGTAAGCAACAATAACTAACTAACTAACAACAAATAACTGTCACTAACAGTTCCTGCCCTAGTCCTTATACCCTACTAACAAACTGACCAACTAATGTTCTTATTAAGACTTGTGCTAACCAACCCTGCCTTTTTATATTTTATGGATACAATATAGTAAACGAGCTTGCAGCACCACCCATCCGCTGCCGCCCATGACAACTGTGACTGACTTTCAATTTCGTTCACATGGTCCGCATCGGATGTTACATGTTTGTTTGCTATCTTAAATCCATAAATTTAAGTAAGGTATAGTGCCTGCACATAGTATACCTATACTACAAGGATCGCTAGGGTGTCTTTGACCTCAATCGAAGCGATTTTCGTGACTTCATCGATTCAAATTCGTGAATCATAATGTCATAGTAACCCTAGAACCTTATATTATTATACCCCAGTGCCGCTAATTCTACAAACTGGATCTTTTAATAATGGGCAAAGCCAAATCATCATCAAAGAACAATAATTTATTGCTACCTTAAGTAAAAAAATATTTTTCCATCACAGGACCTCAAGTGCTCATTTAATCCCGGAAACTTAATCGTCCCCTGTCATCTGATAAAATGAGCAAACGAATCGAGTGTGAAAGCAAACGAGATCACAGTACACACGTCCTGCTTCCCGCTCAGTCACCGGGCTAACTTATCACGTTCTAAATAAACACAAATACGACTAACGAAGTGCCGAAGGAAAGTTAAAAGCGTCTGGTAGAAAAGGAGTTTAATCGCTACCATTGGTTTACGGTGCAATGTTGGAGTTTCGATCGAGAATTTGAATTACATTTTGTTATGATCTTAATATACAGGTAAAAGTGATTTTATACAGACTTTTTGTTTCAAGTTCCACATTAAATTAAATCTATACTAATATTATAAAGCTGAAGAGTTTGTTTGTTTGTTTGTTTGAACGCGCTAATCTCAGGAACTACTGGTTCGAATTGAAAAATTCTTTTTGTGTTGAATAGACCATTTATCGAGGAAGGCTTTAGGCTATATAACATCACGCTGCAACTATTAGGAGCGAAGAAATGATGGAAAATGTGAATAAAACGGGGAAAATTATTTATCTTTGAGGGCTTCCGTTGCGTGCGCTGCGAAAACGGTTCAAGATACCAAAAATATATGTATGAAAGAATTATTCCTCTTGAAATGATCTAAAAAAATGTCTACGACAGTATATGTTTATCTTTTAAGATTTACTCACTAGAACCGTTTTTATGGTAATCAAATTTGGTCGAAATTAATGCATTTGTTAAGAGTTGTATCAACGTAATAATATTAATTTTTAATAATTTCCTACTTTTATTGGACGCTTTCGATTATAAGTAATGGTAATGGTAGTGGTAGTGGTAGTGGTAATGGTAGGGGTAGTGGTAGTGATAGGGGTAGTGGTAGTGGTAGTAGTAGGTAGTGGTAGTGGTAATGGTAGTGGTAGTGATAGGGGTAGTGGTAGTAGTAGTGGTAGTGGTAGTTGTAGTGGTAGTGGTAGTAGTAATCCACACACTTACATTAAGTTCTCCCAAAATATTCACTAAAAATTATCTATATGGCAAAACAACGTTTGCTGGGTCAGCTAGTAACTTATAATCTTCTTTAAAAATTTACTGTCAGCTATTTGGAACGGTTTCTTCTTGTAAGGATTGGAAGGGACGGAAAGATGAAAACGACGACGTGATGACTACGTTGCGCAGCGGTGAGTGCCGTGGTTCCCTGGTTTGAATCCCGGCCGGGACAGGTACTTATTTCGCATAAACAAGTAATTTTACTCGGATCTTGTATGTTAAATTGTTTTGTTTAACTTGATTCCTAACCCGACACAGGACTAAGCCTACCGCGGGGGAGTGAGTGTATACATAAGTATTTTTTTTTATTCCAGTTTTTCAAGTCCACTTTCCTTGTCATGAGCGGGTATACTTCATAATACCATTGAGAACATTTTACAGAACTGTCCGGCCTGAAGAACGATGATTGTCTTTAAGTTACAGCAAATGCCAATTTAATTATTTAAAACGCAAATAAATTAAAAAAAAGTCATATGTTGGATTTGTATCCGGACTATCTCGAATGAGAGACTATTAGTAGGGGTTATGAATTTATTAATGTTAACGAAGCATTCGTCGCTCCATTAAATCATATCTGACCGAGAGCTAAAAATGTGTTCGATGCGACAGATGTATATTTTTAGATGCCATAGAGTTGAACGACTACATTTAACGTAAATTTTGATGTTATTATATTATCGGAAGCCTTAACATCTAATGACCTTTTTTCGTTGCCTTTCTAGTCGTTCTGCCTCGTTGGTGTAGTGGTTGCAAGCGCGACTACTAAGCTTAAGGTCCTGGGTTCGATCCCCGGGCTGAGCAAGAACTATTGGGTTTTTATAATATTAAATGTCCGCCACCAACCTTGGAGTCTGGATTTGTGCCCGGAGGGAATGGCAATAGAGCTATCAGACCTCGAGGGCAGCGCTGTAGGGGAGACCTGTGCCCAGCAGTGGGACGTCTATGCATTGTAACTATGACAATAGGCTCACCACCTAGTGGTCATAGTCCATAGCTGTCCAAGTGTATATTGGCAGACTTGATGTGCCTTTAATAATGATGGAGAACTCTTAGACGTGTAGGTTTCTTCACAGTGTTTTCCTCTCCGTTGCGGCTTTCATTGCACATTACTTGTAAAGTCATTGGTTCGTGCCTCCTCATTGCATGTTAAAAGTTTATAACCATACTGACGTTATGCCACCACAAGTATATGCTACCACCAGTATAGTGTGCTCTACCTATTTTTATGTACATCGAGAAAATATTTTTGAAAATTCATTGTTAAAATTCTGTTAAAGAAAGCCTGCTAGTACCTAATACTGTGTTCTGGTATACTGTTTTATGTCATTACCATTCTTATAATACAATAAATGCTTGGAAGTGTGGAATCCTATGTTATTTCTAAACCACTTTCTCAAGTTGATATGCAACATTCAATCTAGAGCTTAAATAATCTGGAGGAGATAATATTTCCGACCATAAACAACCGTTTATTTTTCATATCTATGTCAGAGGAACTTTAACGACTAACCGAGGGACATATAAAATATTCAGAAACACGCAATTCTATACTAAAATAAAATATGATGAACGCTTTATGCATGCGCTCTGATAGGATGCTATTTCAGTTACGCGGGTTTCTTTTTATGAATTTATGTTTGTTGATTGGACTGATGGATGATTTTAGGCGGGATAAATATTTTCTCATGAATTTTACTTTAAAATGTTATTATTTTCTCGTCGTTATCACACGTTTACGGGCGTTAAGCCAAGTCGGACGTCTTCAGGCGGCCTAAAAACTTCCGACAACCCCAGCACCACTCTTCAAAGGAGTAGCGTCGTGGAACTACTACGGTAATGGGTATCATTGCAGCCATGTGTTTTTTATAAAGTAAGATAAATAATTTCTGTTCACAACAAAGTAATTTCTGTTCACAACATTTGCCTGTGACCCCGGTGTCTTACAGCACTATAACTGGAAAAATACTTACATTACGTATACGAATAACGAAGAGCATTCGTTCTGGCGCCCGAATCATTAGTGTTACTTGTCATGTTTATTAATGACACTTTTACTTTTTCTTTTAGCTGTTCTACTGATGGCAGTGAGCGTGGTGCGATATTTTAGCTCATCAACATCTTATTGCCGCAGACGCAGCAGAGGGTCGCGACGTGAATTAGATTCCCAATACAAATGCTGATTAGGAAAAATATTTTTAATCAGCGAATCAACGCATAGCAATCATATCCTCGCGGTAAGCCTGTGTTGCTGGTGGAGTACAAATAATGTACAAATAAGCTGGAGTACAAATATTTATATGCGAAACAAATGTCAGCCCCGGCTGGGATTCGAATCCAGGACAGGCGGTTCGGTAGTCAGGGTCACTGTCAGGGTCACACACTCACTACTGCGCTTTTGTCGTCTTTGGATCCCGGGTATTAAAAAAACACCAAATAAATAAATTGTTAAATTATCATTTCTGTCAAAATGTCATTATTATAATAAATACATAGCTTTTTTAAAATTCGCTGTCAGTGAAACAAGTTACTTGAGGAAACGATATTTTTACACGAGTTCAATTATTTTTTCTAGAAAATAAGCTGATTAGTTGCCGACGAAAGTTTTATGTTAAGTTTCATGGAGCCATCCACAAACTTTTCAAATTTATTTTTACTCGTCATACCAATTCACTTGAATGCAGTGTATTTCAGAGCTTGAACTCCTGCGATAAGGGGGTAAAACGGGGGTGCAAAGTTAGTATGAAACTTTGCCGTTTTTGATGTTATTCGAAAGAAATTCAGTACCTATGAAGGTTTTTTATTGAGTTTCGAAAATCATCTCTTATGGGGGGTAAAAGGGGTAAAGGGGGGTAAGGGGGGGAAAGGGGGAAAGTAAAAATTTTGCACAGTGGTTCTTTTTATAACGTAGGTGAGCACTAAGAAAGGATTTTTGAAAATTCACCCCCTAAGGGGGTAAAACGGGGGTGCAAAGTTAATATGAAACTGCCGTTTTGGAAGTCAAGTGGGCAACCCGAACGCGGGCAGACGTCGTTAATGGGTCTAATTCTACGCGAGCGAAGCTGCGGGCGTCCACTATCTATCTATATATAGAAAAAGAGAAGGTGACTGACTGACATATCAACGCAGGGCCTAAACTATAAGGGGTAGAAACTTGAAATTTCGTACAGGTGTTCCTTTTATAACGTAGAGGAGCACTAAGAAAGGATTTTTGAAAATTCATCCCCTAAGGGGGTAAAACGGGGGTGCAAAGTTAGTATGAAACTTTGCCGTTTTTGAAGTCATGTGGGCAACCTGAACGCGGGCAGACGTCAATTCTACGCGAGCGAAGCTGCGGGCGTCCACTATTATTTATATGGCAAAACAACGTTTGCCGGGTCAGCTGGTCTTATATATAAAATTTCCGTGTCACAATGTTTGTTGCAGTACTCCTCCGAAACGGCTTTACCGATTTTTACCAAATTTTATATGCGTATTCAGTAGGTCTGAGAATCGACTAACATCTATTTTTCATCCCCCTAAATGTTAAGGGTAGTCCATCCCTAATTTTTTTTTTTAATTTTTAGACAAATTTTTATTTTTGTATTTTTTTATGATACAACATTAGAAAATACATACAACCCTGAATTTTCAACCCTCTACGATCAACCCCTATTTTTCCATCGCGATTTTTATTTTTAATAATATACATGGCAAAACAACGTTTGCCGGGTCAGCTAGTATGTATATATACAAAAGTATCCTTATCAGAACTGGAAATTAGAACTAGAATTTTGACTTCAAGAATAAAATAAAAAAGTTCCACTGAAACTCGGGTACTGAAAATAATTAATTATTTTCTAATTAATTAATTATTCTAAGTTTAAGAAATTAAATGTTGATAATCACATGACTTTAAATATTAAATAAGTTAGCAAAGCAGTTACAAGCATGACTGCATAAATTAACCTAACTACTAAGTAGTTAATGTTTGTAACCCAGAAGTCAGTGCCCACCATTAAGCACGTTATTCAAAGCGATGATGTATGCATTCAATCGAGCACGGCTTGTATTTCATTATTAAGGGGACCAATAAAACTTCGCACGCTGATTGTGACCAAGAATCTTCAGGTCAAATCATTTGACTCCCATTTCTATCTCATTCTTCACTGTTGCTTTTAATCTTTTATTCCATTCCAATGATCGTTAAGACACTTTTATGTTGGGAGCTGGTTTGCATGTAACACCGATTTGATTGAAAGCAAACAACCTTTTTCTAGAGAATATAGCCTTCTTTTTTCTGATCCCTGTTTCTGACATCGTTTTTTCTCTATTGCCTTACTTTATAATTCAAAGAATATCTGTCTGTCCATACATGAAATTGATTTTCACATAATCCCAGTATTCGTACCAGTATTATTGGTTTTGTGATAAAAGGTATATATGTATAGTGTAAAAATTTTACCTCAAAAATGATTTTAAAACTATATCCCGGGTTTTCTTGATTCAGTCATTATTTTGGAATTGCTTTTTGTTTTTTTGAATTTGAAAAATACGAATATACATTTTTACTGCTAAAACTTAGAATATCTGCTCTCTGATTCTTAGGGATCATACTGACTTACAGTATGAACCCTTGAATTGAGAAATGAGCAGATTGACCGCTTATGCAAGGTTTATTCATAGACATGCAGTAAGTTCATTTGTAACTATTTCTAACGATGTTCTAGATAGATCCCAACTTGTTATATTCATAGTAATTACTTCAATCACGACTAACGAACGTTGACCTACATTATGACAAGTACAGAGCTACCATTTTTCATTTTATTGCGAGTATCAAAACCGGAATAATTGAGCTGAGTAATGGACAATTGGTTATTGGGATAAGCATTGAAGACGTATTACGCAAAGTATCATTAGTGAGCGTAATTATATACAGTAATTTAATGTATTACAAATATTGAACATGAGAATTGGTTTGACTAATGTATATTTATCATCATTAGCATTGCTCATGCAATAATATTATTAAACTTGAATGGAATAAGTTTCATAATTTTTATGCGAAGTAAGGGTCACTAACAAATGCGCCTCTGTTTCGTTATTATATTGCAATCTTATATACGATATAAGTAACCATGTACACTACTAAAGATGAAATATTTAATAGGATTTGCTTTCAATATTTTCAATACTGCCATAACAATTCCTATTGTTAGGCAGCCTTGGCCTCATTAGGAGTCAGATGTAACAGCACAGTGCTTACTGCTGTTGGATTTTCTCAATTTTATTTATTTACATTGGAATTGGGCGATGATGTTGTGTAAACTATAGGACAAGCACGAGCTTATCAGCGAAACGTTTTTATTTCGAACATCATTTATTAAGATTACTTGTTTTCTTCTAGATAAAGGTACTGGTTAATGGTTGACAATTATAATGTTAATATAACAGAAGAGTTTCTTTATTTTTTATAATTTAATATACCTATGTATTTCATGTCTACCTACATGTTTTAAATATGCATATGTACCTATCTCACAGGATCTCTCATTGAGTACCTATCTCATTGAAGTATTTTAACACACTCAAACAAAAATAATTTGGAACCATTCTTAGTGTGTGCAGTATGTGTGTAACATTAAAAATATATAAAAAGAGGTTTAAAGTAAATGTAGCGATACGCACGAACGAACGTATTGGCGAACGTATCGTTTGAAGAGTGCACGTGCTTAGCCTATTGCTCCATTACTCGACGTTTAGTACCGTTTCAATCATGTTCGTTATAAAAGCTTACTGGAACTTTACTGGTTGTTTGTCACGATCTCAGCTTTGATGGCTCATCATATTTCATAACGTAAGGAGGTAGTTGAAACCTGTATGTTTTGACTACTGAAATACAGTCATGATTTATTCGGCCTTGGCACGAAATTCGAAAATATTCGATTATAAGAAAAGTTACGGAATCGACGAGTTCTAACAACAATGTACTCATTAATACTATTTTGTTACATATTATGTAATTTTCATTTCAAATATCGGAATGAATTGAATTTTACATGCACAATTTGTCCGGGGTAAATACTAAACCCATTCTAAAGTCTTTTCTGTTATAGTCGGAAAATTGGTAGTTACCATACTACCATACTAATACTACCATACTAATAAGTTTAGCACTTATTTATACATTGAAGGTAATCTCAGTATTGTTATCTACCATACAAAATAGCTCATATACAATTTTCCATAAAACTTTAATATTTACAAAGAATCGACCGTGTCATAGATTATATTATTATACCTAAACGAGTGGTGACTGTCGATTACAGGTTTAAATATAAATTTAAAGAAAACTAAGGTACAAGAAATAAATCTTATTTCCAAGCGAATATAAATGCACAGAACATAAAACTCAACATAATTATTATGTTAGAATTTGAATTGTTATTTTTGTATCATAGATCAAACATTGCCTATGACTTCAGCCTTATATATATTTTTCAATTCAGAGTTTGAGTTTTATCTATCTTTAACCCTATATATTTGAAAAGTCAATAGCTATTTTTGAAGTTAGATTACCTAAGTCATTGCTCTCTTGATTGGCTATCGGTATGCTATTATAATATAAGAAATTACAAAACGACATCATCCACCTACGTCAGCGACTTATTTTAACAAGTGGGTACTGTTATAGAACTAAGCAATGCATTTTAATCCAATAGAAGATCCTGATGGCTCAAACCCGTGAAGTTCTTCATCGATTTCATAGAACCATTGTATCGTAAACTTAATCACACGAACTATAAATGTAATGGTCTCATTTAGAAGTAATAAAACTAACCATAAAGTCTTCATGCGGTATCTCACGCACGGTTAGATTCAATGGAGCCTAAATCGGTCGCAATTGACTTGATGATTCTGATTGGACCATGGAAAATCGGTCGAACGGGCACTTACTCTGTACCTACCCTGTCGGAACTGAAGTCATCTTTGTTGAGTACCTATTAGGTAGGTACTATATTACTTCAATGATTGTCATATATTTATCAGTGAAGGTCCAGCTTAGTGCATAGGATCACTCTTAGTATGAGTGTATCAATCTCTATAAAGAGTGCAATAGATATGTCAACCGGTGAAAAACCAAAGAAAGATTCCATCCATGGATCAGCTCTTAAGGTCATCTTTGGATATATCCCTTTCCTTTCGGTCTTTAACTCCAATTGGTTTCTCTGAGGGCCGTTCGTTTTCCGAATCACAACCTGCAACATGCAGCAATCAACTGGCTGATTAACAAGGTATAGTTTTTATCCTATTGACACCTATACTGACTGGACTAACACTCCGTTCTTTTACCTCGCCCGACGACGGGCGTTCACTCCAAGCCGAGCGACGGTGGAGCGACGTTCGTCATCCGACGTTTTCGAACGACATTGAATAATTGTCACTGTCAAAATAGACATTATTATTGTCATTTTTTGTTTACATTATGTACAATAGTCGTTTCGATTGAATTGTGGAACCCTTTTTTCGTAGAATGAACCTAAATCCGTAAAAGAAGACCAGTTATATGTTGCCAAATGGATCGCCAGATCGTCAGAATTGTTTTGGTGCCTTTACTATTGTTGTGTCCTTCACAACATTAGCCTGAGCCATACTGATCTCAGTATTCAAGAGTATGTTGATGAGGGCATGCTTCATCTCCACCAGACCTAAGACAACAGTGACACAAGCAATGTAGAAGTTGATTGGAATATTGCGAGATGAAATAGCTGCAACACTCTTTTCTCAGAGGGGGATAAGTTTACCCTAAGAACTGTTTTTCATTCAGTTTCTAGTTTTTAGAATTATAAAGGTATATAATGGAGTGTTGTAGTTGAGGAGTTTTGATTGTTTTGAAAAATTATTTTGGCTCCATGTGCAGGCCAGGTCCATGGTACCATATTGACCGAAGTTACATAGCTATGTCAAATTTTAGCTCAATTGGATGCCAGCAAGTGCTTAGAAAATGGATTGCACATTGTGAATTGGAACATCATGCCATCAAAGCAAGTTACATAAAAGCTTATAAAAATCCTGTTAATGTACTAAAATGTGACTTTAATTGATGTACTTGAGTGAAGGACACTTCATTGAATAAACAATAATCTGAATGAAATTGTTTCCATTTTGAAAATTAGATTTTAATATGTACATTGTACCCCATGTACTTATTACAAACATAAAAATCACAGGGTAATTTTTACTGCCATATATTAAATTTAAAGCTATTTATTTAATGTGTCCTTCAGGATAAAAAGTACCCTATTTCCTATTCCAGGGTCTTGAGTTCCATACAATGCATGCATGTATAAATGCATACTTTTTGACTTTTTTACATTTTTCATTAAGATGTAACAAAATTAAAACCACGTTATATATCATCACAGTTTTATTAAAATCCATCCGTTTAGTCTAAAATACATAGAATACACTTTATTGTACACACAAAGTAATTACAAAAACACAATATTGAATTATCGAAGAGATTACAAAAGGTACAACCGGCCTTGATCGTCGTAATATTAACTGGCCATTTTGAGTAACAATATTCATTGTTTCCATTTTGATTCGATTCAACGATGAATATAATGAAGATAGATTAATATATTTACACGAAACACTGTTTAGCGCGAATGAAAACTTAAATTAATATTATTTATCCTGAAAAATCTGAAAATGTTTATCTTTATGAAGTGCCAAATGTCAAAATAGAAGCTTTAAATGACAGTTGACAATATTTTAAAACGTCAGGGCGACTTTCACCCACCTATTTCGTGGGGTGACCGGTGCGTCGTCGGGCGTCATTTACGAACGGCTACTAGTGGTCGTCGAGCGATCACCCGTTGGTTTTAGAACGCGTATAATGTCATCGAGCGTCGTCGGGCGAGGTAAAAGAACGTAGCCACTATATATCAATGCTCCCCTGCTTCAAAGTCCAGTTCGACGTTTGTCATAGATGTCATGGATAGCAGCGAATGGATATTACTGCACGCACATCTCTCGTTTATATGCATATTTATGTACATTGTAACATTTTTTTTGTTGTTACAATAAAGAATAAATTTTACAAACATGAATGATTGAGTCATTCAACCATAGCTCTCGTCAAGTATCCAAAAATTAAGAAACGGAAGCCCAGCGCTGTTTGAGGAGTAGCTAACGAGACTTGGTTCAAAGCTTGTTTTATGAATCTATGGCGTGTGCGACCCCTGTCGGTAACCACAGAATCATTCACTCGAGCGAGCGCCTTATAGTGAGTTCGTTTGCGATTGATCGTTTTTTAGCTTATTTATATTGTAGTATCAGTCGCATTACCGAGTGTAATATTTTTACGTTGCTGTATTTGGCTTATTACGAGTACATATAATTTTTCTGGGATATCTAATACTATCTTCAGATTAGAAATAAGTATACTATCACAGTATTATGATATACCTTATACTAGTAGGTACTACTCATTATTCAAATGGTAAACATTTTTTTAAAGAATAACAATTTAATATAATTCCTTCTTTAATATTAATTTATCAGGGCGTCTATGTTATATCAGTCTATCAGTTATTGAAATTATTAGGCAAATTACACTGTTATAATAAAATTGTATGGCGATAAAGGCAATTAAAAGATGAAAAACGTTTAAATTAAGCTATGTATGTAATTTAGGTTGGTGTCTACGTCGTCGACAGTACCATTTCATACGGTGATATAAAAATCATAAGGGTAAGTAGGTAAAGGTTTTTTTTACATAAAATTCATGTCACAATTTAAGTTAAAACTTTTTCACATAATTAACTTAAACAGGAAATGTTGCATGCTTTTGTGCATTTTAAAAGGAAGTAGTTTACATTAAATTCTTCAGAAAAAAGCACTGGGCATAAGACCGTCTACTCAGCCTGATTACTACTTGTAAGTTCGCTCGAGCGCGTAGTTCTGCGGTCGCCCGCTAGAGGTCTCTGCACGCGCCGCGGTTTTGTCACTTAAAACGAGCTCTACCACAAAAAACCAATAAGAATAAAAACTGCGGTTTAAACAGTGTAACACCACAACCCTTTCTTTGTCCAACTGTTGGGCACGGGTCTCCTCTTAGAACGGCAGGGACTAGGCCTTAGTCCACCACTCTGGCCAAGTGCGGATTGGCAGACTTCACGTTTGGCTTAGGTCATAAGAGTTAAGGCATTAGCTCCGCTCCTGAGAGATCTTAAAGATAAAAGTACCACAATCCGTCAATTATCCCACTGTTGGGTTTGCTATGGGTATTGTAGTCGCAAGACAAATGCGGATTGGCAGGCTTGACATCAATTCAAGAACGCTATGGATAACTCTAAGCCGTGCTTGTATCCACGTGATGTTTTCCTCCACCATTACAATAGGTTTACTTGATTTCTTGAAACGCACGTAATTTATAAAAGTTATTGCTGCATGCGCTAAGATTTGAATCCGTAACCTCTCGATTACAAGTACATTAACTTAAACTTAATTACAAGTACACTATTACCACGGACTACATTCATTCCTTTATGCTATTACGCGACATGATTCCATAAGTTAAGCAACATAGCAACATCGCTGGTTGATAACATTAATCTAACCCCATGATTCGAGATCACCATTGACCGCAAACTTTCTTTGCAAATGATTACCTGCAGCAAATTGCAAGTAACGGGCGCTAGGAGGGTTAACCAAGCCGTTTACCATTAAAATTGTGATACCCGTTACCTGAATGTCTGATTGCATGAGATAAGCTACAAATGAACATATATAGCCAGTAAATAATCCTAATCCACCCATCCACTCCGTGTCCCACGCGTGCCTTTGTGTTGCAAGTAGCGAACATAAATTGAAAAAAATCACCATGTAACATCCATTACTGGAGTATGTTTATCAGATCACTTATTTTAATATAACGTTATGTATAAGGTATCTTTCTTTTTAATTAACTTAGATCAACATAACAGCACTACTAACATAGTAAGTACAATGCAACTCCTTACTTCTAACTCTGCTATTACTTTTATAAAAATACTATTTTTTGCCCACAGCTTCGCCCGCGGAAAAATTAAACAAACGCCCATAATCTATCTGAAAGAAAATTTTCGATCCGATAAACAGTAAAAAGTGATGGATAGGACTACCGGGGATGAAAAAATGGAACATTAAATTCAACATCCCTAGGGAATATATTTCCGGGATAAAGGTTTATTGATATGTTGATATCCAGGATATCTGCTCCTGTGCTAAGTTGCATCATAGTACTATCATTTGTTACAGTGTAATCAAGTTAAGAATTAGTATCAGAGCAATCTGTTAACACTGTGCCAGACGCCTTCTGATAAACGTGCAAGCATTCTAAAGTCATATTTCCGGGATTAATAGGTGTATGTTCTAATCTAGTCAAAGTCAAAGTCAAAGTCAAATAATTTATTTCGCTATGAGGTGATTAGACACGCTTAACGAAAGTCTAGGTACCTAACTAAAAACTACTTAAACTACTAACTGATGTATATAAGGCAAAGGATTAGCTATTGATTATTGAATGAATAGCCAATCCTACACAGGTGTCTAACTTGCCTTAAGATAAATTTACAATAATTACCTACCACTAAGCTAAGCTCTAAGTCACGATAGACTATCTATATGGTCATCGGCTTTAGGAAGAATTTACAATATTCTTATCCTATGCCCTAGTGTAGGCCGAGAGAGAAAAAAGCCGGAGGAAAAAACTCTCGGTACTCTTTTAAAATTCAAATTAATTTTTACAGAAAAATGCACAGTATGACCATGACATGATTAAGTCAGACACGAGACAGCCAATCGTGTATGCCAAGAATCACCCCATATGCCACCTGCTTACAATTTTTAGTATAATTAATACAGGTAGGTAATCATCTGCCTATGTGCCAAGTTTTATCTCAATTCGCTTAGTAGTTTTCTCGTGATTGAGTAACAAACATCCAAATATTAAAACGTCCAAATTTTCAAACTTTCATATTTTAAATATCACTTTTAACATAAAAATCGTTGACGGTATTTAAAATTTGAAGAGTGGCGTACCTATATCAGTTCAAAATTCAGCGCGATTAATGTGCGCAATTCTGTTCTATGGAAGTTTTCATAAGATCCTTGAAGAAGATTTTCCGATAACCTATTTTCGACAATAACTTTGGCAGCTTAACTAATTCACTCAGAAGCAGTGAAGTCGACGGATGGACCATAGTGAAGCTGAAACTTGCCCTTGTCACGTTGTACAAATATACGCATATGCATGAATTAGTCCATCGATTCTCGTTTCCGATCAAACAAAGGCATTAAACTTGAAAAAATCGTTTAAGTTCATTGATGCAAACAAGTATCTAACAGAATCGTAATGGCGGCTCTGTGGTTTGGCCGGGTTTAATGCACGGTAAATTTTACAGATTGTTTACTGCTGTGGTATTCAATTGCCTTTAATTGATTTCAAGTAGGTACCATGTTTTAATTATTGGTTTTTAACAACAATGTTCGTAATGAATTGTGCAGACTCTTTTATATTAAAATTTTTATTTATTTTATTTATACCACCAGACTAAAATTAACGGCCTGAAGTCCAGTTCTCACACTGCTCTCCGACAGTTCTGCAGTACCTACCGTGGTTTCACATGAAAAATATTAATTCGTACCATACATTTTGCCCACTTATTTTAATATCAACTTTGTAACAGTCATTTGGGATAGCATGCAATTTAAGGATTTATTAAATTTTGCAGTATGGTATTAAGTATTATCAGTTTCATAAAAGTAGACTAGAGATTTGTTAAAAATCGATATTCACCTGACATGATCGATTGGTTGATGCGTGTCGTAAAATCTATGACCACGTAACCCGATAGCATTCAGCTGTCTGGCTTATGGGACACGGCGGCGTAAACGGTAGCGATTAAAGATCAGATGACGCCACCATCCCCCGTCGCGCTGGATTTAGTTTACCAAAACACGAATGTTCATTTTCTAAGAACCACCAAATAAAGAGAGCAAGAAACGAAGTGTGAACATTTTCGCCTCGTGCTCGCGGTGTCATATGATCAGGTGGTTTTACATTGTATGGGAAGATTTTCTAAGAAACTTTTGTCGTGTTCATGCATGAAATTTTTAACATGGATGTTGTGTAGGATATAGTGGCCGACCACCGCGATACTTACCCGTGAAGCTGAGATCGCCTTTTTTAACGCTTTTTATTTATTTATTCATTCCCCATTTCGAATGGGTGTACGACAGCGTAGAACTATGGCTTTGGTTGTACAGTGTGTGTTTGACGTAAGTCAGCGTATCAGAACATTATAGAGAGAGATTGGGGAGAATAGTGACTGATAAAATCTGTGAAATCTTTTCAAATATCCCGTTTAATACATCTTAACATAATCTAATGTAATAAAATTAGATGAGGATAACATAATAATTTTTTAAAATACCAATCAAATATGCCATTTTTCTTTGTATGTAATATGTGAAAGATAGTTATCCTTAAAATATCCAATTGACATGAAACTAACACGTACGAACATTTATGTATACTTTCTTAAAATTAATAATTCTGAAATACATTATTTTGGCCCGCCTCGTCGCCGCCAAGACCAAAAACGCCTTCGCATATACTGGTGTCGCGAAATGTTAAAAATTTTCAACGGAGGTGACTCGAATGCTGTATTTGACATCGCTACAGGTGATGATAGCTGGATATAGTGCTACGAACCCAAAACCAAGAGACAATCTGCTCAGTGGGTTTCTTTTCAGGATCGACCAACTAAGCCAACTAAGTCAAGGAAATAAGATTATTGCCTCGTTCTTTAGTTGGAAAAGTCATTTCGTGACAGTTGTGTTTGAAGATAGAAGGACAGTTAGTACTGCAGACTGGCATGGTTATTAATGTTTGCCTTTTTTTGGAAAATGTTAGACTCCAGCGCCCTCGAAGCGGAATCCTACTTCAGCAACGACAACGCTTCAGTGAACTCCGCAAAATGAACAATTGAATATTTAACTACATATGGCAGGTGTCATGAAAATGAGTCAACCGCTATACAGTCTCGCCCTGGCGCCCTGTGACTTTAATTTATTCCCAAGACCCAAAAATAAACTTCGAGGCATTCGCTTTACGAGCCCTGAATATGCGGTAAGGAAGAATGGGCCCACTCTTTTCTCAGTGGCTCCATCAAATGTGAAGATTTAAAGAGAGGAACGAAGACTACTTCGAAAAACAATAAAATTGTTGGAAACTTTCTACATTGAGCCGTTTTTTTATTTCCTAAGGACTTTCAATGTGACCTACGTATTATACTCGAATCTCTTAAATATTTACACTTGACTTCTTTACAAGCCAATAACTCGCATCGACCAGCTCACTTTACCTTACAAGTATCTGTGCCTGCCTGTGAGTGGGTGTTAAATACTGTCCTGTTTATCGCCGCCCGTACAGTAATTCTCTGGGAGACCAGAACATTGTTACTTTACAAGGTGAACGTGGAAAAAACATCGCGACGGTCCATAGAGTGCCAAGTACCAAGATATTTTTGAACAACAACTATGTATCTATACTACCAATATTATAATAAGGTAGGAGATTTTTGTTTTTTTGTTTGTTTAAACGCGATAATCTCTGGAATTACCAATCCGATATAAAACAATATTTTTGTACAAGATAGCTTAATGAGAAATAGTATAAGCTATATAGAATGTAGCTTATCTTCTCAGCTTGCATTAATAATATTGGTATTTTGTTCAGCAAGTCGGAGCGCTCCTAAAAAAACCTTAAACCGCGTGCGCCGTCTTACTACTATGTCATAGGTTATTACAATATTCCACAAAAATATTATCTTTACTCAGTCTAAATAAAAGTCAACGATAGTATATACCTAACTCTTATACATAAATCTCAATAAGGTATTTACTGAAAAAATATCCAAATTCAAACAGTGATTTACGAGCGGTCTTATTATGCATGCCATTTAATCTTTACGAACAAAAGTTACTTCATAGTCCAGATAACTTTATGAAGATTAACTTTGTTCTTTACAGCATATCAATAGGATCTATAGTTTACAAGGTAATGGAAAGTTAAAAAAACATATGTCGCTCAACGCACGTGAAATGCGGCACGGAGTTTGAATTTTAGTTTTTAGTAATTCACTAGGTAAATAAACACTAAACTAAGGTAATAAAATTATCATTATATTTATTTATTTACTATTTTTTAGGTTAGTGTTAAGGTTGTTATTATAGTGGCAGTAGTAATTGCTACAGGTTGGAGTTCTCGTAGAAGGTACTGGTTGATGGCTACATAATTGTTTTGTTTTTTAATTCAATTTAATCTTAACATAACATTGCAACTGTATATCTCTGAAGGAAGGGGCAGGCAGAAGAATGTTGTTGTAAACCCACATTTCACCAGTTATGTTTAGGTCCCTTAAAACAGTTGTTGAGTCTATTACCGGGCATTTCAAGTTAGTAGAAATAGTTGTTACCCGGGAACCCGGAGGAACTATAAACAAAATTTTTGTACCTATATCTAATCCACTCAAGCGACGCTGCGGGCGTCCACTAGTCTGATATATTGGTGGCAAAAAATATATGGATAATTTCAAATATGCAATCTAAAAGCATTCGTGTTCCTGTCGGGTAAGTAAGTGGACATGGGCAAGCAATTTATTACATTAGCATGTTGGAGCTTACGATTATTTATTAATTTGTTGTTTTGAATGATTAATATGAAGCAGAGATGACTCAACAAAGCAGATTTTGATATACTTACATTTCTAAGTTTAAATTCTACTCCATTGATTTCTACTCTTTAAAAAAACAGATCCGTGACCGCAGGTTCTGTTTGCCCCGGCTTCCTTGAGTTAATGACGTCATAAAAAAATAAAAACCGCCGTTTAGATCCCTCTCAGACAGAAAATCTGAACACTTTTCTACTCGCGACGCGCAGTGACGTGGAAAATTACAATTGTCTCCTCATTTCACAAAAAGGCTTCCCGCTACGAAATTGTTGCACGTTATCATAAGTAACAGGAAACTGGACTCTTTCCACTTTCCTGTTGTTTTCCTTTTTATTTTTTAAAAGGAAACTACAGGTTGTTTCACCAATAGTTTATTTTACTTTTTTTATTTTTATTTAAATAGGTACTTTATTGTTACACCAAAAAAAGATGTTACAAAAGATGTTACTATTACATGGTTTATCTAATGAAATCCACAAACTGTTTAGTTTGAGGATCCTAACCTTTTAACCTTAGATAAACTTTATTACCTACAACCCATTGCCGTGCCCACTTTCGGGTAAGACTCTCACGTCTCTTAATTAAAGAGACATTATGGATTTACTCGTAGGTACATAAAATACAACAAACTTTATTGCATTACTACAATAATATCACGCCTTGAACGGGTAGGTAGTGGGTGTACAAACCACCTAGGTTTGTACACCCACTTTTCAACAGTTATAATAAAGTTCTGTATTAAATGATGAACGTGACTGCTGACAAATATTTTCATCAGCTTTTTATTAATCTCAACTCCCAAGTGACATGTAAATACGCAATACGTAATTACAAAACTTTGAAAATATATTACCAAAAACACACTTTTCATTTCTATAAAATATTCAATTCTGGCAATAGATTTTAAATTCATGCGTGAAAATTTAAAAGCACAGCCATTTTGGTTACTTTGCATTCGGACACTGATCAATATTTATGGCGCAATGAATAGAAAGAAAAGAAAGAACAGATATCCGATTTCACAACTCCAAAAAAAATAATACCGTAATATATTAAAATTAAAATGGACATAAGACGATTTTTATTTCCACTTTTCATTTACTTCTGCAAAGATTCTTATAAGACGACGCTGTCTAATATATTTGCTACTAAGAAGACCATATTCAATGATTTTCAAAATACAAGATTTAGGTTCATTCCCTAAATTTCAAGTTTAATTTTTTTTTGTAGTAGGTAAGAACTGAACATAGATAGTGCCAACAGAGGATTAGGGCTGAATATTTTATTAACTGACTTAAAAAAAGAAGAAGGTTCTATGTTTGACATTCGAAACGAAACTTTTAGGTACTATAACTATGTCATGTCATGTTTAAGAATTAAGAAATAATAATAAAGCTAAATATAATATTAGTTGTGTTGCCAATATAACGTTCACACACACTCCCCACTAGTCAATTTGTTCCGTGCAAGCATGACGAAACACCGCTCAGCGACAAGTCACTGCCACACGCTCTTAGCTTAGCTTTTGATATCTGTGACAAAATTAATAACGCAACTGTTTTAATTAAATAGACTTTATTACATCGTGATAAGGAACACAAATACAGAAAAGATACATGCAATTTTTTGCTTTATCCATCATGCATGTGTCTAAGCAGCGCTATATTAGGTACCCTGATTTTTGCGGGATTTACGAGGATTTTGTATGTGCTAATACTTTATGGAGAAGTAGTTCTTCCCCACTTTTTTTGACGATGTTGAGGTACTCGGTAGGTACTTGCCTACTATGAATTTGTTGGAAACTTCTATGCAAAAATTACTGGATCCAACAATTTTTACTTTACTAACTAATGTATTATTTTACAATGGACTCATACTCGTACGTTGTCTTAGGTTTTGCGTAAAAAGATCAACTTGTGGCTAAATAATAAATTCCACCTGTATCTACCACCTACTTCAATTACAGCAAAGTATATATTTAACAAAATATAATTTATTTAAATCCAATTATTATATACCATATAGAATAATACCTTAATGTATTATCCTAATGTTATTGGTTTTCATATTCATCGGTCCAATTTTGTAGCTCTTATTTCAAGTACGTTGCTTGTCCATTAGTCTTATGAGAATAAGAAAGATTTCGAATAAATAAATACCAAATACTCTCAGTATTTTAGTGCCGTCTTGCTTTTATCCGTTTCCTCATTTTATGCACACCTAAATATTTTATGGTATATTTTGCCTACGACCTTCCATCCGTGTTCCTGTAATAAAAGTGACTTAGTGGTAACCTACGTATATTACCGTAAAAACGTTTTATTACGATTCCATAAGATGAAAAAGCTACACTGTATTACAATAGTTAATTAAGTAATCCACAAATTGTACCAAAGAGAGACCAATTAAATCCCCGTTTGATTTTCTCGTATTTATTTTCAGCAACGCGACCTCTGATGTCCGGAACAGGGGTCGGCCCCACAAGACGGGAGACACCAACCGTAGAGCAATTCGATTAGGGCGCAATATAAGGGAGCTGACGGTGCAACTACGCTCACTCGACCAAGAGAAATTGGGCTAACAAAACACAACTTTGATCGATATACTCAAGTCGTTAAGGCTCAAAGTCGATTTGACAATATTTTGAAATACTCTACAAAGTTCATACGGTGTGTCATTCCATTTCATACACAACACTCGCAAAATAGATCGGTGACGAGTGCTCCGAAGCGCGGGTGCGTGTGCCATTTCACAAATATGAAATTGCTATATATTAGGGTGGCAGGGCTTTTTGCTTTATGAGATTTTTTGACGGGCCCATTATTATGTTGAATAGCGTGCGTTGGTGCGGTTGCGTCGTGACAAATGAGAGCCAAATGAGTACAAATTCAGTCGCAATGGCTGAAGCCTCGTTGAATGACCCACCCTGCAGCGGGAAAACCTGGGTTTGATATATGTATATCGTAAATTAAAGGTTTACTTGTGTATGGACAATGGCAACACCTTTATTCATAAGCGACTGTAACCACCATTTGGGCCGCCTGCTTGTTGCATTATAGCCTAACTCTATAATACATAAAAAACACAACAATACTAGGATACTTATACAATTTTATCACATGTGCAATGACTATCAGTCACTGCAGTCAAGACTGAGAATCAAAGAAATTAATGTACGAGAATCCTGACTCTTATTAGAACTCCTTTTAAGTAAGCCTCGTCAATGTTGTCTTATTAGTTAAATCTTACAAGATAATTAGGGACATAGTGTGTACGAAAGTTTAGTCCTGTTAGTAATTAGTTAGTCCAATAAGTTTAAATTTTTGAGATTTTACTGATGTTTCTAATGAGGACTGAGATGGCCTTTTGTAAAAGAGCTACTGTTGTACGAAAGTGATACAATTGGTGTCGTGAGAAACACTATTGTCCTAAAAGCGGAAGCGTGTCGTCTGACTAAGCAAACAATGGTCATGACAGCGCTAACTGAACACGACGAAAGTAACAAAATAGTCTAATTGGACGTCGATAATTTTAGAGATTTGCCTCGAAAAGAGGCTAATGGTGCCAATTTGTGATGTCTACAGGCTATTAGTGCTACATACATTCACTCCGCTCGGATTTGACGGCGGGTGTCGTGAGATGGCGCCACGGATTGCGGCTCAACCTCACGATTGAGCTCGTGAGTATATTTTGCTCTCTACAACGATATACTCATCAAACCGTTTCATACGTTGTTTGTAAGTTCTTTTGTGAGTGATATCTGTATTAATACTAGATATGTACTGATTCTTTTGTCATTGGAAACCCAGGCAAATCCCTCTGAGCATTGGCTCAGATAACAAAAGCAAGAAAAAATGGATTACCCCATTATTGAATTTATGTTAATTTTGTAGCGTCCATAGCCCAATGGCTCGCGTCGATTCAATGTGATCGAAAGAGTTAAGCAACGACGGGCGCGGTCGGTTTGTGGTGACCGCTAGTGGCAAAATTTCATGGACGCTACCGTGCTTCGGAGGGCACGTAAAGCCGTCGGTCCCGGTTGTTTTCAATGTTGGAAACAGTCGTTAAGCCTTGTCGAAGACCTTCGGGTGGTTTGAGAACATTCGACACTGGGTTGGCCACTAACCCCTCCACCAATCCGCATTGGAGCAGCGTGGTGGAGTATGCTCTAGACCTCCCGCAGCAGTGTCTGTGGGGGAGACCCGTGCCCAGCAGTGGGACGTCTATGGGTCGCAGCTTCGGGTCGCAGCGAGCGATGTGAATTTATTTAAAATACCAGTAAAAAGTAAAAAAAAGAAATATTTATTCGTTTTAATGGCAGGTATGGTTAATTAGGTATATGCTGTATATGTTACGTTTGTTTCAGAGCCACTCTTACAAAAGGAATTTTATCAGATTATTGTCACAACGGTTCTGTATACCTACTACATGATTGAAAATTCAACCATGGCAGGGGTTTCTGGCACCACTCGTATTTTGATTTTCTGTTTAGAGCTTTATATTACAATATCAGTTTAATTTCGTCCAATAATCACAGAGCCAGTCTCGCAGCACAAATAAAAGACTACACATTTATCAGCAAAATTCATCAGTGGTTTCCTGCAGCGAACAGAAAACTGAATTCGTTTGCTACGAATTGAATTGGAATGGAATAAATGCACCCTTTAAAAACAAAATACAGAAGGGAGTGAGTGTGGCAGAAAAATAAAGATGGGTGGTTCTTATCTAGATGTAGGAATGGAGAATGTGGATTGTGATGAGGGGAAGGGTACCTAAACGTGAAAAGAATACGGTTCGACCCGGCCCGGCGCGGCGGCTCTGTTGAAAATAATTGAAGTTAAATTTGTTCATTTAAATCGAGCAAGCCCTATTGATTTTTGACCTGATAAGAACACAAAAACGAAATACAATAAGGTATTGTTGGTTTAATTTTAGGGCAATTGCAATTGGGCTTACAAAAATGATTAAAGATGTAGTTGTACCTACCTAGTCGTAAGTTTACATTTAAAAAATAGTTTACGTTTAAAAATATTTTTTTCACAGGTTACCTATATATTATAGTATCATAGTATTTCACAAAATCAAGTCCAACCTGAACCTTATCCAGGCAATTTGATAGTAGAGTAATGATAAATCTATGGCCAAACTTATTTTTATGAGTACCTAATATAATAATATATTCTATTTTCTTCAATTTTGAAACTCACGCGGACGAAACCACAGGTAAAAGCAAGTAAAAATATATTTGCTAAACGAAGGCAGTTTCAAAAGTGATATAATTTCGAAAAGGACTGTGGGATTCTAATAGCGTGTGCACGACCCAAATTCAGAATTTCCACACATTGTTTCAAATTGTGACTTCGTACTCGTATCTTGTTTTATGCTCAACGAACAAAGATTATATTATTTTAATGCACTTAACAATTACGGCTTAAAATATAGAAAAGTAATCATTAAAAGAATCAAAAAGGCTCAGTGCAAATGTACCATTTTACACCATACATACAAAAACACAAATGTTTCCTCTTTATAATATTAGTATAAAAGTTTAGATCAGCAATGTAACTTTAATAAAAATGCACTTTATGCCGAGTTCAAGCACTATATTTTACAAGACCATGATAATAGCTTTCGTCGCCTACCTATTCGAGCTGCGACAAACTAATCTACCTACCTACCTACTGGATGACCATTATTACCCGCAAAACGTGTTTAGCCGAACTTCGTCCATTACTAACTGTTTCAATTGTCCAGTCCACGTTCAATTTCGAATTAATAGGGACCGACCAGTTAAGGCATTGAGGATGGTTTGAGTGCTTGCTAATCACCTCTTGACTACGCACGCTCCGGTGTCGACCAATTATAAGTCGTGAAACTAGTACGGTATTTTCAAATGCAAAACTAGGGGTTAATAACTTCTAAGGTGTTTGTAGTGATTCTCACTTTCTGAGGGGAGATTCGTGATCGTAAGATGATATAGATTTGTGGACTGAGGGCAAATAAAAAAGACAGTGTAAATAAAACATTTTCTATCATTGAAATGAAAAATCACTAATTGAAAACTAAACTAAACTAAAACTGAGTTCTTGGGCATGTTAATGGGACATTGTGAAGGAAAGTATTCTATTCTCATATCTTGCCCTTTTTACTTTGATAGTACTCGTAGTTCTGTTCTAATTTATGTATCCGTTCATTATATGTCATTCATGTGTGAATTTCATGTGAGAAGCTGTTGCTTTGCAAAAAAGTAACTCAATATCACAGAACGATGGACCAAATTGTATAAACACAAAAGTAGTGTTTACGAATTCCAATTGGTAAAGCTGACACACGAGAGTGTCCTATAATTTAGGTTCCCACCAAGACAAGTTAAGTGCACCTCAGCGTTGTTATAGTAGAAAGTGTGACAAAGTGAGGCGGTTTGTGCTCAGCTCTCAGAACTCAGCTTAGTTTGCGTTTAGCGTTCTCACTGCACGGGCTTCACTACATCTGTTTTGGGTTAGCTAAATGTTTTGAGAACGCAGTAACTTGATACTTGCGATAGCGACAGAACATTACTTTTTATGCACAATATTTTCTAGAAATATGATGGATGTGAGTAGTTTGTGATGCTTACTTTGATAGTAAATTTTTCAACAATAAAATTACTTGCAGACAAATAAACCTATTGGGCAACCGTAGCCATTATGACAAATTGATCAACTGTCCGTTTGTTAGATATTGAAATGTGGGGATCCTCAATACTTGATATCATTAGCACCAGCATTACTGTAACTCTGATCGAAGTTGTGTCGAAGTATCGAAGATCGAATAGGAGCCACTTTTTATAAATTAAAGAAATACAAACTCACAGACCTGACTAACAGACTGACCTTAAAATCATATGAATTTTATTAAAACATATGTCGGTATACAATACGATGATTAATGTACATAAATAACTAATTAATAGTTTAAAAAAACTAAAAAAACACACTTTTATAAAAAATCCAACTAAAAAAGAAATCATGAGACCTTGAAACCTAATCGTGGTCAAAGTTCATTACAAGACTTTACCACAAGTGCAAACACGACTATGATACGATATTCCATCACGGAATGCCAGTGCCAATCTTCCGGCTTCATCATCAGACCTTGAAACCTAATCGTGGTCAAAGTTCATTACAAGACCTTACCACAAGTGCAAACACGACTATGATACCTTATTCCATCATGAAGTTCCAGTTAATATCTTCCGGCTCCATCATCAGATCAGCTCGACAGTACCATATTATTGAATACATTTCAGAAGTACATACAGCTGCCAATTTTCATTACGCTACGATCCTTGGAAGATGGTTAAATTAGCTCTCAAAGTTTCCACTTTAAAGTAGCTAATATCTTCCGGCTCCATCATCAGATCAGCTCGACAGTACCAAATTATTGAATACATTTCAGAAGTACATACAGCTGCCAATTTTCATTACGCTACGATCCTTGGAAGATGGTTAAATTAGCTCTCAAAGTTTCCACTTTAAAGTAGCTAATATCTTCCGGCTCCATCATCAGATCAGCTCGACAGTACCATATTATTGAATACATTTCAGAAGTACATACAGCTGCCAATTTTCATTACGCTACGATCCTTGGAAGATGGTTAAATTAGCTCTCAAAGTTTCCACTTTAAAGTAGCTAATATCTTCCGGCTCCATCATCAGATCAGCTCGACAGTACCATATTATTGAATACATTTCAGAAGTACATACAGCTGCCAATTTTCATTACGCTACGATCCTTGGAAGATGGTTAAATTAGCTCTCAAAGATTCCCTTACATTGTGAGTTACATACAAGTGGACCTAATAAAAGTGTGTTAATAAAAATCGAATCGCTAAGATAGTCATACAGCGGAGGTAAGCTCAAAATAAATATCTGCCCCCGGTAGGGATTTAAATAAATGAAATAATATTTTACTACCACACATAATCACAAAAAGCTTCTACTTTTTAAACAGTAAATAAAACCTAAAGTGGGCCAAAGGAGTGCCTCAGCCACTGCTGCCCCGGAGCCGCACCACGACTCCATGTAGCGCTGTTTTTTTTTAAACCAGGAATGTTAAATATAAGCTAAGAAACTTATAGGTAGTCAATGTCTATATAATTTTATTTTTTTACTTTCGAATATTTATCACCAAAATTATGACAACTGCTTACGAAATCAAAGGTTCCTTTACAAAATGTATCACATGATTTTTTGCCTATCCACCTAATCTCGATCACGTGTGGGTGTGGGAATAAAAAAAAAGTCTTTGAATGCCAAAAGAGCAATCAATTGCACAACTTGCACAGACTTCGCAGGTATAAAACCGCGGGATGAAATTCTATGACTCCTTATGGTCACGAAATGGAGAAAGTATTAAGTTTTTCACATAACTATTGCGCTTGTCAAAGGTTACTGTAGTTCATCGCTCGAAATTTTGACATAATTTCGCCTGGTTGTGTCACAAAAGGTTTCTGATATATTCACACGCTCGTTATACGTGTATTCGTGAGAAAGTATCTGAGCTAATCTCGGGTAGATGTTCAAGCTAAAATTTTGATACGTCACTTATAAGGTTTTAATTTGAAAGGAGACGATCAATTTTGGGCCAAACGATGTACCGAGGTACAAAGTATTGGTAAAAATTCCTTACAATTTACTAAAACTAATGGTCGATCAATTATTTTTAGAATCTTTATAGTTAGCTTGTAATAAAATAATAAAAAATACAACATTTCGTACCACAAAACTTCACATAGTTGTAACCACAAACTAATCAAATTTTTTTATCCGAGGTACATCTCATGGCCCAAGTTGTATGGAAAGATAAACGTGTCCTTTGTATTACATATTCTTCTTTCTTACTTGATATACTTTCTGATAGTAGAATTTTGTTTGAAGAATGTTGTTAGTTTTCTTTACAATGCAATAAATATTAATAAAGTTTATTAAAAAGTATTTAATAGTATTTTTTAAGTTTATTACATTATATTTTAGGTGTCCCGTCCCGTAGCAAATTTATTGTCTCAGGTCTACCGGAAGAAATTTCATAAGAACTAAGTAGGTAGTACCCTTTTCCCATTTTCTTCCTTTGTTACTCTATTTATATATTTTATGCTGAAAAGTGTGTACATAAATTATTAAATATATAAAAAAACAATGCGTTTCATACGTAGAAGACTAGGAACCTATTTACTGTTCATTTACATGTGATTTTTTTGTGTTTGCTATACTTAAGAATTAAAGGTAAAGTACCTAGGTAATATTAATTATTATTACATTTCTATTTATGTAAAATTTCACCAGCCTATTCATATTGCTGATTATAATATATGAGAATATGCTTCCTAAAGCTCAATATCGTATTTACACTGATTTTATTAAATCCCATTGTTACAAACCACTAAGCGACCTCCTTATTAAAGAACATATGATTTTCTACTACTGAGGTAGCCTTTACACAGTACGGCGAGTGTTCATTAATTAAGTACTAAAAGCCGAACACTATCTCCTAACCAAATTGCGAATAAAAAATTTATTACTTAATTAATTAAATGGAACAGCCTTCTGTCTCGGGTGTCGGCTAGCACGCAATGTGTGGATACAGGTGAATGCTTCTGCATTGACCAGATGATGTTGTTGCATGAAAAGTACCATATGGACATTAAATCTTGTATCTCACTTTTAAAAGATTAAAGCAAAAACAAATTCTTCGAACAATCCGAGGTAAGTTGTTATAAGTTTGAGGCGTTTTCAATTGATATAAGAAGAACAATCAAATATGAGCTTAGCATACAATCATTTGTGGTTAAACGAAAATGAAACTTCGACTTTGATATCCAAGAAAAGTAACCTTGATAAGCAGTTCGTTATTTATATGAAATTAAAAACCTATAATTTTTAATAATATAAGGTAGAATCCTTTTAATATAAGGTAGAGTCCTATTTCTATAAATTTACTAGAACACCTTTATGTCATCCGCCCAGAGAGGTCAGTAATAAAATGACCCTCATACATATTACAGTGTCATAATAAAGGGACACCTCCAGGGATCCATTGATTCTGTTTCGGCATTAATAGTGTATTACCGGCGGAACTCCCCGACGACCTGAGTAGATTTGTTTCCGCCCGTTCTGTACCTAATATTGTGTATTACAAAGCGGCAACAGCCCAGTGGCTAACTCGCCTCTCATGCAAAAATATATTCAAACGGCAGGCACCAATGAAATGACTTACATGCGCTTTAAAAAATTAAAATGTTACCTGCTGTAACGGTGAAGGTAAACATCGTGAGCAAACCTGTATACCTGAGAGTTCATAAAGTTCTCGCAGGCATGTCATTTATCAATCCGCACTTGGCCAACGTGGTGGACAATGGTCTATCCCATGCCATACCAAGAGGAGACCGGTTCAACAGTGGAACAACGAAATGGTGTTGTGGTGGTCGTTGTGTGTTATACAGTATGGTACAAATTAATTTGTAGTTACGAGTAAATATCTCATTATCATCATCATGTCATTGTGATCATTATTCAAGATCATTGTTCATCAAGTGTTCAAGTGTTCGAGCCACTCTTGAACACTTGCTTTTTACGCTGACTAATTGCGGTTGCAGTATTCTAATTGTGCTTTTAACTGGCTGGAACTGTGAGTAAAGCCAGGTTGTTATTAGCTTATATTGTAACAAAGTTAGCTTAAAATACTTGTGGAGTAGAGATGGTAATAAAATTATGTTAGAGGGGCGGAGCCCCGGGAGTTTTAAGCTCATGTTACTTAGAGCTATCCACAGAACGTACAGAATTTTTAAATAACCAAAATCCACGAAGACGTGGTAGTTATTGGTTTGACTATTTATAATTAAACTTGAATAATATACTGGTTTCTCATGTTGATCTTCACAACTAAAACATACATGATACATTAATAGTACCTACGAAATCGCTGCTTTACAGGCACACAAACCGATCAAAATCAGTCCTTCATTTATTGCGTGATGATCGAAACAGAGATTTTGAGTATTATTTATTTTGTGTTGTCTGACCAGACGATTTTCAAATAATAATCCAATTAAGATTGGATTACCCGAACATAGATCATTAATTTTTTTTTCTATAACTGGAGACTGGTAAATTAATTGCGTGAACGCCTTGTCATCCCAACTAAAAGCTTTGTTTAAATCATTGGTCGGGTCCCGCCCACTTCGATGACTTTATAGAAAGGGTTCCGCTTAAGTTGAACTAGGGCTTACAAAACCGGTCCGGATTCTACACTTTTGTCAGAGTACTTTCACATTATAATCGTAGGTATACACGTACTTAGTAGTTTTTTGGTATTCTGATTTGCTATTTGTGAAAATAAATTCTTATGAAATGGTAAAAAATATATTAGTTTCAGATTTATTATTATACAATGTATGAAATTATTATAAATACACGAAGCAACATTTTTTTTATACTGGAAGTAACAGAAATCTAATTCGTGGTAGGTAGGTTTCCCAGTAGGATGGGGTACACCTCACAATTTTCCGGAACTCCCGGAAATTTTAGAACCAGGAACTTCCGGGTGCAACCACTACGTTGGATGCTTTCTCAAATTGCATTCGAAAAACAACTTCATCTGACAATCATACCAAATAGTTCGATAGCGATCGATGGTACTGCCTCGGGCGAACTCTATAAAATATGGAACAAAATATGTTTCATGTAAAAATGTATAAGTCCCTATAGGTTCTCAGCTAGACGTGTATGTTTTAGTTACTCGTAACTTGTTATCATGATCGTGTCGTTGTCGTAAGTAACGAACGAGATTTTCCCGGCAATCTCAAACAATTTGTACTAAGTGATGTCTGCTGCGTAACTATTGGAATTTTAATTGGGTAAATGTTTTCACTTAGGAAATAGATTGCTAAATTATTATTTTTATTTGCTCTTCGGTACAAGATAGAACCATTAGAGTCGAAATTTAAGGAATCCGAAATGAGGATTCCGCTTCGGCTTTGTCCTAGTGCTTTATTGGTTTCTATTTTTAGACAATAATATGTTCAGTTATGTTGCTAAAGTATTTGTTTCTGCGAGGCTTTTAACGAATTTGTTATAGGTATAGTAAGTTTGTTGAAAACAATGAAAGAAAATCTGTTGTTATTTACGATTTATAACTTCTTCCCCTACTACTTTTAATGAAATTAAAATAGTTACCAACAAAAAAAAAAACAGCGGTGACAGCTCAGAGGCTGTCGACGGTTCAAATGCAAGCGACACGTACGAGTACAAATGACTCTGTCAAGTTATGTGCGTTTTAAATCTGATGTGACGGTGAAAAAAACATCGTAGGTAACCTTCATGCCAGAGAGTTCTCCATAATGTTCTCGAAGGCTGAAGCACAGAGTAAGGACCAAAAGACTGTCAGTGGCTGAAGTTTACCATTGCGCACTTGGCCAGCTTGGTGAGGGTACTCCCAATGTGAGTGGATGTCCGAGCCCAACGGTGGGACAAAATATTGGGTTGTGATCACTCGAAAAACTAAGCTTTATGACATGCCGAATACACTAAGGAATACAAATGAAGCATTAATTGTTTACCATTTGGTAAGAAATTAATAGTCAAGGGCACTAGCAAGACATCCATTACAAACACAGAAATAATCGTTTGATTTTTAATCGATTGATGGCTATTTTAAATCATTATCAGCCGAACTGCGGGGAGAAGCTAGATTTTGAATAGTGGATCTTTGTGTAGATTATTGTACATATTTTAAAACATAATATATCGAGGAACGGGGAAGCTAGTTTATAAAAGGATAGTTTACGCGGTATGGTTACTGTCTACTGCATACGTGGTCGAATAGTAAAAATAATGAAATAACAAATTAACTGAAGCAGGTGCATATAAAGCATCCGATTTGTTAGTTATATTTTTTACAAACGACCGTAAAATAGATGCGGATGATCATTAATTATGATGGGGGCAGCAGTTTGTTTTGGCTCGGTCACGGCTCACGAAATTTATGTACCAACGGAACCATTAAGGGATTGTCGCTGGGGGTCATTCTATCTATAACTCGTTAAAATATCCTTTTCACACGAATTGATGGGTTGTATATCGATGTGGACAGTACATACATTATGGACCGAAGAACTTATTTTAAATGCCCCGAGGCTTAAGTACACTATTAGGATCCTTGTACAAGTTACAATTGAAGAATGAAACTAGCACGTTAATTTCCTTCGAATTAATATCCACATGATTGGATATTTCTAAGATAGATAATGTTTGTCGATTAATCTACCAAATCGATATATTAACAAATACTATAAAGCGTAAAAACCATGACAGAAACATGGATGAGACATAAATATTCTAAATTAGAATTATAAACCACATAAGTAAGACAACAAAAATGAAGGTAATTTGAAATTGGCATATGATTAAATGCTTCTCTGATATTAAATAAATAAACAAAAATATAATGTATTAACATACATCACACGCTAAAATTCTATCCTTGAAAATACGAGTAAATATTTAAGTAACACGTTAGTTTAGGAACGTTTTACATCTGTTCGACCACTCTAAGGATTCAGATCAAAATCAACCTGTGCATCGCATTCATACACCTGACCTGTGAATATTGAAACAATTTTTTATCGATCATCTGTTGTGATGTTTTTATATTTACAGAAAGTTGAAACTAAAGTGTGAAGCGCTTTAAGCGATGTGGCTCTCGTCGATCGTATTTTCTCATTCGCTAACCTTAATAAATATAATTATGCGACCCATACGATCCCAGATTATTGTGACACGTTCTTAGAACACAAAGACAATGGCGATTGCGATGCGTTGAGAAAGCGGCTTCACAATATCTTTATCATTTCGATTTCATACAAATAACGTGTTATTATGTACCTCATGTATGTGTCATTACATAATTTTTCGGACATGCATTTCGATGTAATGTTACCACAAATTTGGTTCCAATTACTTTTTGCAATTTAATGTAATGTTGAATGTTCTTATAATGTCGTTATGTATACCTACCCTCGTCGTGACAGCCCTGCTTAGAATTCAAGAGTAGCGATTGCCCTAGTGTAGGCAATATTTACTCAATAGTGTGTTAGAGTAGTAGTGTTTTATACTTGTGTGTAAGTTCAGAAAATTTTACCAGCTCGTACCGAAATCACCGCACTTATAAACTTCCCCTCTTATCTTACCCTAAAAGATGATAGTTTATTTATTTTTTAAGCTGCCTCATAGGTCCAGTTATCGCAAACGCGTATAAGCTTCGAAACTGTCGAACAGAAGGTAACAGGTGTATCTTATTTAAAATTCCTATTAGTACCTACCTAGACTCCCATCTGGGAGTCTACATTTGTGCCTGGTGTACAGCAATTGGCTCACCGCCTATTACATGGGTAATGGGACCTAAACATAACTAGTGAAAAGTGGGTGTACGACATACCCCTGCCTTCACCTTCGGATAAAAACAGGCGCGATATTATTTTTATTTGGAGCAAATGAATGAATAAAACTAGCTTTAAAATGATGCAAGTTACATGAATATCTATCGACGCTGTAAAATATCTAAATCCAATGCGTTTAACAAAATTTCACATGAACCTACTTTAAATACACGGGAAGAGGAAATCGTCGATTGCTGCAAACGCATTCGACTTTCCGATACTTCTCGCTTCGTTATACGTACACTTGAAAGGACACGTTTATCTTTCCATACAACTTGGGCCATGAGATGTACCTCGAATAAAAAAATTGATTTTTGGAGAAAAAAATGCGTTATTTTATTAAAAAAATAAATTAGATTTTTTACTGCATTTGTACCACCTAAAATTAACTTTAAAAGATAATTTATGTATTGCAACACTGCAAGTTATGGCAATCTAATTCAATCTATCATAACATTGCGTTTCGGTTGTTACTAAATCTGTAATTACTCTATACCCATATATAAAATATACATTAAGCGCATTGTATTAATAAACTACCTTAAGAAACAGAATCATAGTATCCTATATTGATTTAAATATTCTATTAATTACCATTAAAGGCTAATTTTTTCTTGAAATCGTTTTTAAACTAGTAATAATTTGTAAATTGAATACAGGTTAATAAATCTATAATGTGTGACTTACGTCTGTCACTAAAACTGAAGTTGGCAAATGACATAAACAGTGCAGAGTAGTTACTACGTAGTATCCCTTATTAGTTTGTGGTTACTACTATGTGAAGTTTTGTGGTACGAAATGTTGTATTTTTTATTATTTTATTACAAGCTAACTATAAGGATTCTAAAAATAATTGATCGACCATTAGTTTTAGTATATTGTAAGGAATTTTTACCAATACTTTGTACCTCGGTACATCGTTTGGCCCAAAATTGATCGTCTCCTTTGCATTTTTCCGTGCCATTCTCGTTAATAGAAAAATAGTTTACTAAATATAGCAGTTTAATGCAAGCAAAATACAACGTAGTACCTACTCGTATGGATTAGACAAAGTGTTCTTGACCTACTTGTTTCAGAGACGCAATCACTTCATATCTCCTCAAGTTCAGCACAGGGCCTTGAGAAAATATAAATAGTTCTGCATAGAATTGTTAGCGAATAAATCGTTTTCAATAAGCTTACACAGATAGGAAGACACTTTTTCTTGAACCTACTGAAATGTTATTTTTAATAAAGAACCTATATCATAATCATTGGCTGGGATGGGTCTCGTATCTAGAAGAAAATGTATGTATATGTTTTCGCGATTTTAGTTTGAGACCCTACGTCCATAGTAGATAATAATAAGTCTATGTCTTAGATAGTCAGATAGTCGCCATAAAAATCTTTTTCCCATAAAGAATGTCAGTTGAAATACTAAACACTTAAAATCGGAAATGTAATTTTCATGTGAAAATTACATTTCAAGCAGCAAATGACGAAATGATAGACTTATAGAAGAAATACTAACGGATATATTAATTAAAATTGAGTTGGTAAAAGTTTTAGATCTCCGAATTTCAATTCGGATTCCGCAATCTTATTTGCAAAATACAAAGTTTGAATAACTCCAAAATCAGGCTTGAGCCAACGCTGCTTAAATAAATATATTTAAAACTTTTCTTTACTTGACCATCCCAAAGGATAGGTTTCATGGAGAAAATTGAAAGACTTTGTACAAACAAGATGATATCCTCAACTTAGAAATGGTTTTAAACAAAAATAATATTCTAAAATTTGGTAAGAAAGAAAGAGGTAGGTAACATTCAAAATGTCATTCAAAACTAGAACATACAGCCCCTCTGTCAAACTTGGCCATTGTGTAATTCTGTGGCTATTATTTTAGAAAAGAAGGCTTCCAGCCCTGATGATAAGGTACTAGAAATGGGAATGAGCTTGGATAAAGTCTTTCAAAAACGCCTTTTTGTGGATAGCAAACGAGCTTGCATAACCACCCCACTTACTCCCATGACAACTGGGACTGATTTTGAATAAAATGGTCAGTCCAGTTAGCTGAGAGAGTTCAAAGAACATTCATTACGGGTATGAGGACTGGAGACTGTTAGTAATAGTTAGTCTTGTTAGTTGGTGTTGGTGATAGTCCAGTTAATAATTGTTAGTAAGAGTGTTCTAAGTCAGTCAGACGCGTTGTTACCTTTGAGGACTAAGATGGGGGCCTATTAAGAAGTGTAACCGGAAAATAATTGTTTTATTTTATTACTTGTAACATGATGAGCTATAAAAATATAATAAGAAATATATAACATTCCTTATTTAATTTGATTGTAAGATAATATTAAATAGATTTTAACTATCGTTACTAATGCTACTAGGTATTTATTTTTCCCTAGGTGTTTATTAATTCTAATCCCTTCCCTCCTTAGTTTTTTTTAAATATAAACTTATAATTTTATGGTAGGTACCTAATAAATAGAAAATATATCGACTATTGTACCTTACCAAAATAACGATTGTTAGTATGTTATCCACAGAAATGCCCACAAACGATTTGCATTCACATCTTATGATGTTAATTAATAAGCACCTTAATTATTTAAGCACCTTCAATCTGAACATTAAAGTTAACTTTAAATGGATATGAGATTTAAGCAGTTCACTTAAGCGTAAATGTTGACAGGAGCAGAGGTCGCATACATTACTGCGGGTAAAGATAACGCTGAAAAATGGATCACCGAACCCTGATTGATTGAACCTGAGCTTAGGAACCCGATGTGTTGAAGTTTGGGATTGGATTAACTCAACAATTTCACCCTTTGCAGTCGGTATTCTAGAAATGACATAAAAAAGTTTTTTCAGTTACAATGTAGTTTTAAATCTGGTATATAAGTATTCCATTAATGTATGTAAGGAATATAAGTTACAAAATTAAAATGCATCGGGTGAAATTTAACAAAAAGTCCATAGAAAACTTTCGAACCGTATCCCTATGGAACCTTTGGATTTTTGGGGAATTAATATAACCTCAAACCTAACCCGGAGTAAGTCACAATTTTACGGGTTTTCATCGTGATGCCCGGACATCAGACGAACAGACAGACAGACAATATTTTTGGAAAACATATTTTTTAATTTAAACTCGTTACTATCATGCCCCTGAATTAAAATTTTGAAAAAATATTGAATTTAGCTACAGAAAAAATTCCTCTTCAGTTTTATTATTAAATAGCATATAGATAGATTTGGATGTTATAGAAACATTGTAACTAAGTAAAGTAATGAGTAAATAACATTACATATACCCGGCAACTATACCTAATTTAATTACGTGGGAGGTATCGATCTAATAGTCTAACACAAACTCGTTTGTAAGCACACACAATCTCTTATCCTTTAAAATGATTTTCTAAAATTTTCTATGAGAAAATCAAAGCTAGTTCAGTGTAGCATAATAAAATGTTAACCATAGAACCATAATCATGGCTATCAATGCGAGTAGAAACATAACACGCTCTTGAAAAACATTTTATTTGGACATTATAACTCTTACGTAATACAGTCTTTGTTTATACGAAGTATCGTATTGAATAACCAATAATAAACTTAATTCTATTGTAACAGAACGCAACGGGCCGCACGAAGTATAACAACCAAGTTTTGGGTAATATTAGGCTGTATTTCGTTGGGGCAATAATACATCATTACATTATTAACTTATCTTCTCACCCTTGACAACAACAATGGCTGTTGAAATATTTGATATCATTATCCGTGTATGAAAGCTGTTAAGGCAGTGATATCCAAACTTTTCTTATCACAATACTTTACTAATTGGCTTCATTTTTAAGGCATATTCTTCTTTAAGTTTAAGCCTACCAAATAGGATGGATGCGTGTTGGTAAAATTTACATACACTTGAGAATTATGTTTCTTTATTCTGTTGCACATGCCTCTATTTGCTATTTGTTGGTCTAGATTTAACTATCTTTTCAAATACCTACTTAAGTTAAGCAACTAGTTTCGTGCAAAAAAATAGCATTGTTACTCGCAAAAGTTCTGCCAGTACTTTTGTGAATCTCCTAAATTCACGTAACTCATCCATAGCGCCCTCACTAACGCGCACTTATTACATGAGAAGTTGAACATCGCTGCCCTTCAGAGTTTACTGCGGTTTGTCATGCAATGCTTTAATTCAATTCATCGGAACAACAGGTGGGGTGGTAGGTCGAAGTTTTAAAAAGAAAATTATGTGGTACAGCACCGTTTGTTTCGTAAAAGCATGACTGGGATTTTATCTTTACGACCCGCTGAGATTTTGGATAGCAATTTTTTCGTAAAGAACTGTTACGGAGTTTTATGAGCGACTGTCTAATGACACGAGTGTAGGTTTAATGACGTAATTATATCTCATAATTGTACAGTTTTATTAAAGTCTACAATAGTGACATATACTCGTACCTGCTAGATATAGTTTTTAGATTATCTAGTTCCTACTGATATTGCAAAGTTCAGAATTTTGTATTTGGATATTCGTATTCCTTCCATAGGGTAGTAGGTATTATACACAACACTGAACTCACCAGATTGTAACTTAAAATGTCATGATAATAGTTACTCGTATTGTGGTATGATTTCGCCGGCGTCAATCTTATATAATAGGCAATCATACTCTGAAAGCTATCGTAGATGGTATTCATTTAAAAAATTACGAGTCACGGATAATCCAAGCCGTAACGATAGATGCACTTTACGTCGACAGGGCAGTTATGAAAAATTTAATACGCCCACTCTGAGTTTCAAAGGACCTCGTCAAATAAACCTCTTAGCGAATAGTCGGCGATGAGGCTGAATTTGCATAAGACGGCAGAATGGTCGACTCGGGGCTAGAGATCGTGTCCTGCATCCAAATAACGTCTTATGTTTGCAAATATTGACTCGTGTCCGCACCCTTTCAGCGAGTTTCGATTTTTATTTCCTTGAGATAGTTTAGGTAGTGGTAACGGCACTTCCTTGATAGATAAATTCGGTTTATTCAAGTTTTAGATAAAGCACTAAAGGATTAGAACCGCACATTTTAAATTTACGAATTTTCAAGTACTGTACCTAAGTATGTACTTGAAAAATATTTCTCCACCAATCCAGCTGTGACCGTGGCCAGTGCCCAGAAGTGGGACGTCTATAGGTTGCAGCTTACAGTATATTCACAAATCACAAAAAAAATGCATTTCATTATACTACAAATTGTAGGTTTTGCTCGCTTAGATAAAAGATTATTTATTTAAACATGTAAATACCATAAATGAATACAACTTAAAATGAATATAAAAAACTTAAAACAAGCAATACTGACCTAGTTATACTGTTAAAAATCTAGTTTATGTTATCAATGAGCATTTCTATAACTATTAATTATAACAAGTTAGTGCGGTTATGATTGAACCGACTTTGAACCTATCGCTTAATATAATAAATACGTTACATTATTAATTTGTCCAAGCAAATATTACCGACAATATTTTGACTGACAGCAAATTCCATTGAAGTAAAAGTTTCTTTACAAAACCGAACGTTAATAAATTGAACCTCTCATCTTACATACGTTGAGTAATGGTAATGATATACTGCCTTCCTACCAGCGAGTCGATCGAAAGTTTAATGGGTGCATACCAAGCTATGCGGCTCATGCAGTCCTACGTGCAATGTTTTAAATATTTGACTGACCGACTATATTGTTTTATGATAGGCATTAATATTAGACTGCTTCGTTGGTCTAGAGGTCGTAAGTACGACTGCTAAGGTAGAGGTCTTGGCTTCGATCCCCGGTCGGGCAAAGTATTATTGTAAAGAAAATTTATAAATATCTGTACCAGCCGGGATCGTACGGTGGTCATTAGTAAATTTTATATGAAACTTTAAAAATTGCATTAATTAAAATGCACATTGTTTGTGCAGTGCATGGCTATGTTTTTTTTTTAAAGTGAGAACCGTGGTGTCCCCAACATAATCAGGGGTTATGTGTTTTTGAACGAACGAAGTCCGTTTTTTCTCCCGCTCTTTCCCGGGATTTCAATCCGGACCCTTTGAAGAGGGATTCCGGGCCATCACCGCTCCACGCAGTTGTCTGCCGCAATCGCAGCTCCGATCACAAACCTCCGCCCCGAAGTCTACCAGAACCCGTCCGCCACAATTCCTGACACGAATCAACTCGATCCCACTTTGTATTCAGTACTGCAATTTTGCAAATCACCTGTTGTGATTCACCTGCGCTTTAGTTGGCCGTGAGTCGCGTGTTTCACGAAAGGATTACCTCGGCTTTTAAGATTTTATCTGCTTAACTGTCTTTTGATTCGCAAAACGCTGATTAATTTCGCATATGCGATTTTAATTTTTATATTCAATTAATCATCAACTTCCTTCCTTGATCCTATTTAATTTTAGCTGAGATTGGCACATAGAGGCATAATGTATAATTGTTTTTTAATTTAGGTTTATTTTTTCTTTGTGATTCCTTTAGTTGCTGTGTTAAGTAGTATGACCCGTTTTTCTGTTAGGAATAGACGTCTTATTACTCAATAATTCGAGGTCGACTGCTGCCAGTAGACTGTAAACATTAAAAAAACTATCTAGCTGCATTTTGATAATTATAATGATGAGAATCTCTATGCATCCTCAAGGATCCCATCCCGATAGTACAAAAATAGCCATCCTCATATCTATCTTTATAGGATTTCGATTAACACCAGAATAAACACTGATTTATAGCAGTTACACGTGTAAAGTACAACAATGGCACGTGTCAGTGACAAAGGCACAATACCTAATACAGATTCAAAGAACTCTGACTGCCTCTTCATATGAATTTCTGATGTCTTATGACTTTACTCGTACGTAAGCTATATACTCGTAGATAGGGCTCGTGATTCACGAAGCAAGCAAACAGGATGGCAAGATTGGCAAGTGATACCTCCAACTAAAATACATTTTATAGCATGTTTATCGTGTGTGAAACCCTAAAAAGCTTTATGATAATAGAATAGAGAGATAATATCGTAACATAACCACGAAGCGGTACCCTAATAACGTATGGAGATCGTGGGCGACTCTTCTATACTTTCGCACTTTCATTCATAAGGCTACACGGAAAATGATGTCACTTACGAAGGAAGGATTTTATGGTATAGCATCTTGGTAAATAAGGGTAACTGAACAAGGCAAAATTGAAAACACCACCGAAAATAGGTCTTATGCAAGCCTTACTGCTAATATAGAGGGCAAAGTATTTGGTTTTTCTAACTTGAAAATCCTAATAGTAGCCTAACAGCAGTAGTCTGGACTTAAGCGCGGTGATAGGCTCATCACTTATTACGTGGAAACTAAACATTACTAGTGGAAAGTGGATGTTTATACATACCTATACGTTGCCGACTCCTTCGGCGAAATTCAAGCGATGTCATGTTGTATTATGTTGATTTCAAATGTAAATTACATTCTTCAGCTGGATTGTAAACCAATATTTTGCGGTGCGTTTTAGGCTGATCCCAATAACTAAAACTCCTCGGTAGTCCAGGCCAACGAAATATCTGAAAAAGAAAAAAAAATCTGATTATTATCAGACTCATCGAGCAACTAGGCCTCGGGAGACATAGGTTTAGTTCTAATCAAAGCATTTGACTATGATTGTCATTGTCCTCCTAGCAGCGTTTCTGTTCGCTATTAATAGTCATTATTAATCGATTCTGAATGGTTCATCGCGGTCGACACAAGTACTTCACCGGCCCTTTACTAATGCGGTCACGTAAAGGATCACACAATGGTATAAACCTGATTGTGAGTGTGCAGTGACATCATTCTCTTCGTACGCTTGAATTGTGCGAAAGTTGGGCGCGTCGATCACGACTTTGTACTATGGTATGGTAGTTATGGTTTTATGTAGGGGACTCGCTTGGAATGGATAATTGGCGGGAAAGGGTTATTTTGTTATGATACTCGTATCAGTAAAATAAGAACAAGCAAGCTAAAGTGTTAATAAAATCGTGTTGATTAAAGTGAAAGTTTGAAAATATATTAGGAATTTCAAATTCAAAAAGAAATTGTAACTTAACTAAAAAAGACTAGTTTCAGAATTAAAAAAAAAATATTAGTAGACTAGTGGACGCCCGCAGCTTCACTCGCGTAGAATTAGACCCATTAACGACGTCTACCCGTCTAACGACTTCAAAAACGGCAAATTTTCATACTAACTTTGCACCCCCGTTTTACTTCCTTAGGGGTTAATTTTTAAAAATCCTTTCTTAGTGCCCCCCTACGTTATAAAAGGAACCCCTGTGCAAAATTTCAAGTTTCTAGCCCTTATAGTTTAGGCCCTGCGTTGATATGTCAGTCAGTCAGTCAGTCAGTCAGTCAGTCACCTTCTCATTTTATATATATATATAGAAAATATTGTTAACCTTGTTAGCGTTACACTTGCTGGCTGCTTCCGTTATAGTATTAACTATCAGTACGATCTTACGACACCGATGGATCTACTTTACTATTAAATAAATTGTTCTTGGAAAGCTACCATCAAGTCGTTAGCACGTCAAAATGATTGCTCCCACCGGTAACGTGTATTTATGTTTTAGAAGACCAACCTTCATTAAAAGGACAATTAAGCATTTCTATCGGAATACAATTAATGAAATGTAGTCTTGAATGTCGAAGGCCCGACAAAAAGTTACATAATGAACATAATTTCCCCTAATACAATGAGACTGGCTTGTTCAGAGGCGGAAATATCAAATCATGCTAATTAAAAGTAAAACATGCCTAATAATACCCTGTCGGCAATCATTTGTGCTTCAATGATTACGACGCATGTACCTGAGTATGCTATGTAGAATAAGTGCGTGCGTAATTCAATGGAATAATTGTAATAAGGTTCTAAATTAAGCAGGTATTAGTAGTTCATTCTACTAATAACTGCTTAGTAGTAGGACTTAGTAGTTCATTCATAATTTAGGTATGTAGGTAAGTTGTTTCCGGTTACACTTTTATATAGGCGACCATCTTAGTCCTCAAGGGTAGCAACCTATCTGTGACCGACTTTGAACGTTACCTAAAGGAATCTTGGTCAACATCTGTCACAGTTGTCATGGACGGCATCGCCTTACCACTCATGCGTCGTTTATCCATAAATAACCTTTCATTGCCAGCACTTATGAATTGTCCACTCAAACTCATCAATATCACATCGTTATCATAATGAGCTCGGTCCTAATATGATGGTCCTGTGATCACGAGCTTTTAATACTAACTAACGTAATAAAACTAACGATCCTGTTATATCTAAGGACGATACTAGGATATTCGTACGTCATTGATATAGGTATTATTATTACGTTTTATATTATCATATAAATAAAAAAAAACTTTATCAATGGTTATTCTCGCTACCCGTACACACAACAAAGGCGGCCCCCTCAAAAAGAATCGAAACCACAGTACAAGGCACGTGCCTTGGCCGGATATTTATTAAACCAATGAAGCAGGAAGCAACTTTGTTGTTTTATTAGGTTCAGGATGTAAGTTATATATATAGATATAGATATTGTTTTCGATTTTGTTTGAAGCCTTCGTACTAGCTGTGATATTGTATTCTGTGGTATTAGTGATAATTTGTGATATGGTCTGTTTGGTGTTTAAAAATGTCACTGAGAAAAAAATTGTATAATTAAAGCACTTTACTACCTACAAACTTATTTGTGCGAATAATGTAACTAACATAATGGGTCACTATTCCTGATCTAATAATGTTCTTCCATTAATAACTTGTTTACGACACACATCTGAGTAAAGTAAAAAATCGTGTTTCTTCTCGATCGCGAAGTGGTTTTTTATTTCCAACTGTACTGAGTTATATTGGTACGTTTGAATATCACATATTCACAACAGAAAACAATTTATAAATAAAATACGTTCTCTAGTTTTGAACCCGGACCGCACGAGTGAGAGGCGAGTTCGATAGCTACTGGGCTGTCACCGCTGTACGCTATATATAATTATTAAGCTATACACGGTAGCAATATACATTGGTCAGTTCACAAATGTCCAAAATCAACAAATCTCGAACTGATCAGACCACATCTCGTCACGATCACGTCCCTCTGGCGCCCCGTCGGGATGGGACTTGCGGTTGCGACGAACTGTTTGCGACCGCCGCGTCCCAATTGATTTCCATCACGAACGCTTCGTGTTGTACACTTGTCTTTGTCTTCGTGTCCTTTAATAGGTACATTAGACGTGCACTATGTAGATAAACTGTGCAATGTGCATTATAACTTTTTCCGTACGTATTTCGCTCCACCGATCAGCATTGGAGCAGCGTGGTGGAGTATCTAGACCTCTCGCAGCTTTGTCTTTGGGGAAGACCCGTGCCCAGCAGTGGATGTCCAGGGATTGCGGCTTAGCTTACGTACGAATTTCCCCGAAGGGATAGGCAGATGTTTGTATAGGGTACATCCACATATCAGCACGCACAAGTTATGTTTATGTCACATGATTGGTGACATTATTTCTATTCAACGCGCACAATTCCAAACTCCGAGCTATTTCTGGGAATTTGAAGTTAGAAAATTCCAATAATATTTTCCTACCCGGGAATCAAACCCAGGACGTCTAGCGTCACAGCCACGCTTTCGACGACTAGGCTAATGAGACAGTTTTATTTTGAGTAATACGCTTTTACCTTTTTTTTCCTAACATTCAAGATACCCGACAACATGTTTACTAAGGTTTACTTACTGCAAATTTCAATACTATGTGGAAAATCTATGTATATAACCATTACACTTTATAGGGATGTGACCTCTGGTATAGTTTTTTTTGTCTGTTGTTGAAGGTTGTTTTCGAGTCAGTATCCATCACGAACGCGTCTCCTGTCTTGTCCCTGTTTCTGCTTCACCACGCGTTGCCACCTGCGTTGTTCGTACGCTAGTCTTATTTGAATGTCAGCTCCCATCATCTTAGATACAACGTAAAATGAATTAATTCATGATGTAAAGCGACAGTTGGTCAAAATATATTTTGTTAAAGATTAAGTTTCTGAATTGCAAAATCGTGTGAATGTTTTGACACCCGTCGTGATTTATTAACATGCAAGTATAAAATGTTTAAAATTTATAAGCGAGAAAATACTGTCAAGATTTACTGATGTCTTAAGTAGATCTGATCCGAAGAAAGATTCCAAAGTTGCTCGTGATGGTCATAATAGCTCATAGCTCCGCCCGTGTATTTTTAAGTCGTTTTTCAATAAATAATTATCAACACCTATTCTAACATTTAAGGGATAGTTTAAGATCTAATTAGTAGTATTTTCATCCATATCCGTTTAGTAGTTTAAAAAACTACTAAATCCTACTACTTGAACTACTTGAAATCCAAACATATAACCTTTCACATATGTATATAATTTTCATAGGAAAATCCGCTACGGTTTTTTTTTATAAGTGTAGCAGGTACATAGTAAATTTTGTGTTCTCGATCAGCGCTCTCAAAATGGTAATAGTAGATGTTGATGATCTTTGTGTTGAGTAGTATTTGTTTTAAAATAATGTTTTTAACAATCCTAAGGTTTTGTCACGACTGCGTCGAGTTAAGCGAGATCCTGGGAGTATTGACGCGCCGACTTTGCGCAGATACTTATATTTGTGGTATTACCGAAAAGTATGATTACGAGGAATATCGGAATAGATCACTCTATTCTGATATTCATTAAAAGAATGGGTACAGTTTTGTATGCATTTGTACCAGTATTTCTTGAACAAATTATATACTTTGTATATACTATAAAAGTTAAATATTTTGTATAAAATATAATAAAAACGAATATAAGTAAAAACTTGATTTGCAGTAGAGCTAAATTACTTAAAACATAGGTTAGCTAATCGACTGACTAAGCGGTGATTTTGGAGATCCACATAACCCACTACTCGCATTTCCCAAACAATATAATACTGTCCCCGATTGATAGTATTAATATCACGTTTAAAACATGACTTTTATATCGAATTGGAATGTACAAGGTTTCGCATTTTGTTTTAAATAACTTTCAGATATGTCTTAGGACAATTACGACTTGAAATTATTATGAAACGAAATAATTTTTAAACCAAAACTTGCGAGATCATATTTATAAACTTTTACATCGACAGTAAGACAAGTTTCTTACGTAAACTCACGTTACTTGGAGGTTCAAATTAAAACACAGCCAACGGAAGTTTGAGCACTGGCCGTCGGACGGGTTCCTTCATTACCATAAAAACAAAGCCCGAAATTCATTGAACGATTTCTCTCGAACATTCCTTAGTACCAACCATCTACGTTTATATCTGTCGCATCTACTCGTAATCCTATAAATGACATCAGATAAGATAGAGAACACACAGCTTCAGCTTAACGCTTATTCAAATTAAGACTTCAGTAGTTTGCATTTTAATTTGAAAGTCAATGCGTTCTTCTTATGTTTGGAAAATCTTTAACATTACTTTGAGGACCTTTTTCAGCGTTCTCTTATCTTTACTTAACGATATCAGGAACTATCACTAAAAGGTAATTAAATTTGACTAAGCACTTACAAATAACAAATTCCTTGTAATATTTCTATTGTATCTATATATACCTACCTAGTATTTTTTCTGTTTTGTGAAAATTTTAAATTTAACGTTTACTTTATAGAATGCAGTACAAATTCAGATATACAAAACCATTTTAATTTCCGCTTTACATTAAATTACTAACCTTTAAATTCACATAATGCTTCTAAGTAATCGCTGCGACCCATAGACGTCCCACTGCTGGGCACGGGTCTCCCCCATAGACGCAGCTGCGGGAGGTCTAGAGCATACTCCACCACGCTGCTCCAATGCGGATTGGTGGAGGGGTTAGTGGCCAACCCAGTGTCGAATGTTCTCAAGCCACCCGAAGGTCTTCGACAAGGCTTAACGACTGTTTCCAACATTGAAAACAACCGGGACCGACGGCTTTACGTGCCCTCCGAAGCACGGAAGCGTCCATGAAATTATGCCACTAGCGGTCACCCATCCACAAACCGACCGCGCCCGTCGTTGCTTAACTCTTTCGATTACCTTGAATCGACCCGAGCCATTGGGCTATGGACGCTACATCTAAGTAATACATGTACGTACATATATGTTGTTTTCTTTTAAGTACATTTTTCAAATAATATTAAAAATACCATAAACTCCCGGAACGCACTCAAAACGCCTAAACGCGCCGCTCGTCACCATGGGAGCGGTAGATACATCTAATACCGTATCGGAGTGATCTCCGGCGACAATATACGATCAGTGACATCGAGTCGAATCTCTTCGACGATCACTTTGAACTGCCGAATGATTGTATTGGTTGACGTGTTTATATTTAACATGTGGTACTTCGCTTATATCGATATTGTTAAGATAAATCAAAGTCCAACCAACGAATAATTCGGTGTAGACACAGGCAGGAAGACACCCACCTATGACTTTTCTAAAGTTATGTGCTGGCTTACAGGTCAATGTGGATTGTGACGATGAAACCATTCTAACGAACCTATTTTGATTGAAAATTGAACCCGGATCCTCGCTTCAGTGAGGTGGCTTTCAATTCGAAAATATAAATCCACAATAAAGCATTTGAACTATTTGCACACCCACCCTCCCAAACAGCTGGCGCCTGAGTTACGGGCCTCACGACAAAGCAAATAAACTGTTTGCTCATAGATATATTGAATTAGTTTTTAGGGCAGTTCTTGGTTTGAGTTCTGATTAATTAAACTTGCCAATTATAAGATAACGGAAAATAAAATAATCGCTCAAATAATTAGTACCTTATGGTAAATAAATAAAATACCTTGGACACACGGCCATCTGACCCCATAGTAGGCGCGAGCCTGTGATATGGGTGTCAGAGACTGATATACATACATATATATTTTAAATACATACTTAAATAGATACCTAATATTAACATCCAGACACAGAACAAAAACAAGTGTTCGTCACACGAATATTTGTCCTGAGTGGGATTCGAACCCACGACCCCTGGCGCAACAGGCAGGTTCACTACCGATTGCGCCAACGGGGACAATGGTAACGCTTGGACACGCCAGTGTACCTGATTGTACAACATATTGTGTCATGGTCAATATATCAAATCATACGTATTTATGCCGTTTAAATTCGTCCAGTGATATCAATAATGTTTACTTTACCGGACTTATAAGGAATGTGTACAGTGTGAATAGATTTATGTTTGTCATCTATTAATCCGAGAGTTAAAAACAAATAACCGACGATGAGTCAGGAATCAGGAATCAATAATTTTATTAATTCAGATGGAAGCACACCACGGAAACCATTTAAACTCTCTAGTTACATTCACAGCATAATTTGTTTGAATGAACACACCATGTGCATTAGAAATTGCAATGCGTTTGTGTTAAATTAACCTGCTCGGACGTTTAACACCAACGCACGTTCGTTAAAATTCGATACGTTATGTCACAACATTATCCTTCCTTTTAATCATTAACAATAATGAGTAGGAGCACTTTTTCTGTTATCCCTATTTCTCATAATATTATTGCCGGATGCTGGGCAATTGCTGATTAGCCGACTTCTGACACTGTAATTACTGTAAAGTATGAGAATAAATCAAGTAGTTATATATAATACACATGGAGTGACGTCGTACTTCAATTGTCTAATAATTGGTAAAATATACGGTAGCAATATCATTACTTTGGTATGGGTGCTAGTCTTTCATTAACCGACCTGTATGTGTAGATTGCATTCAGCTTAAATCTTCCTGTTAGTCTGTCCGTTATTTAGTCCGCAACATTGTTTACTTACCTTCTTAAAACCTAGAAGTAATGTCTGTAGGAAACAAACGTCTCTGTGCACTTGACGCATTACTTATCGTTCTATTTACTATGCTTTTAGCAACCTCGGCTGCCTCAGGTTTGAGTTATGAATGTAATGCTAGACTAAGCCGCCTTTACACTATACCAAATTGGTCAATACGCTTTGAACCTGAAGCAAATAAATACAAGAAATAATAATAACTTACAAAAGTCGATCAAATATATATCGACAGGACTTAACGCTTTAACTGTATAATGTATTGTAATGTCTATGTAAATGCAGGAAATATCATACTCTCCACCTAAGTATTACAATGTATTTTATTTATTAACAAAAGTGGTGAAAAATGCGTGTACTAATGCCAAAAACCTCTGCCTACCTATTCCGGAAAATACAAGCGTGATGTTATGTTATGTTATGCTCAAAAATTAAATTTTATTTAATTTAAAAAACAAATCGAGTTCAGTGTCCTATTTAGGACATTATTATACTCAACTATACTTAGTATTTAGAAATCTGTGATAGGGGTAAGATTTTTTTAGTCAGTCTCTTTTATATTAGTGTGTATGCAGCTTTACATCATGGTAAAACCCAGGCAGGGGGTCCTTATTTGAAGGGTTGGTGATTGGTAGGAATACTAAATACATATATTTTATCTAGCTCGACACGTATTGATTAAAGAGGGCTTGTAGAACAAAAGAGCTCTAAAGAAAAAATAGACCCCCAGTAGTAGGATGAAAGGGGTATCAGCTATAGTTTGAATATCCTTTCTTGCGTAAAGAATGAGTGTAGAAAATCGTGAATGCATGAAAACACAAACAAAGAAGCAATGTAAGTTTTCAAAGAAGCAAAAATTTGCTATTACTAAAGTAATAAATTAAAAAGCGGTGACAGCCCAGTGGCTATCGAACTCGCCTCTCACTCGAGCGGTCCGGGTTTAAACCCCAGTGGCAATGACTTTTCCAGTGACTTTTCTAAGTTGTGTGCGATTTAAGAAATTAAATGTTACTTGCTACAACGGTGAAGGACACATCGTGAGGAAACCTGCATGCCTGAGAGTTCTTCATAATGTTCTCGAAGGCATGTGAAGTCTGCCAATCCGCACTTGGCCAGCGTGGTGGACTAAGGCCTAATCCCTCCCATTCTGAGAGGAGACCCGTGCCCAACAGTGGGACGTCTATGGGTCGCAGCGAAATTTACTAGAATTAACGATGACCAAATTAGACGCAAGAAGAATTTTGACTCCATCAGTCTAAACACTTTTCTTTCTTCAAAAAACACGAGAAGAATTTATAGCTATAAAGGAATAAGTAACAAATACATCGATTAAATACGATTCATAGTTGTTTCATTCGTTAGAAATGCATATTTTATTTCTAACATTTATAGTTAAAATTTTCAGCTTACAATTGAATTATCGAAGCAAGCGCTTTATCTATCTTTAACTAAGCGCATCGGTAGTTCAATGAGTTAACAATAAACAAAACTTAACAGTTACAAATATAAAAAAAAATTACAAATATTGTATATAAATTGAACACAGCCGTTATCGGAAATCTTTTTATCGTATCGTCATAAAGCATTATTAAACAGAGGCAGTCACGCCCATACCCCTTTGTAATATAATTTAAAAAATCTGCTGACTCCCATACAAATGTTGCCATTGACAGCAATCCACGTAAAAAGTATGACGAATCAGTGTGAGAGCTATCAGTTATAAAAATATGGCCCATTGATATAACGAAGTGGCTTATTGATAAAAAATATTCATGCTATAAACGCCTATTATAAACTGACTTTTATTAAAATGAAGTACCCACATGTTTTAAAATTACGTTAAAGAGCCATACCGTTAACTATTAATATTACTATCTACATACCATTAAGCCGAACGAATATCAAAAATTATGTGGAGGTGGCGTTTTAAGTAACTAATTATATTAATTTTATAGTGATTATGAGCTTAATACTCCGATGATAAAACTCAAAGTTCAGTAAGATTTAAAGATCAGTATTTTTCTAATATTTTAATTATTTTGGTAATTTTTGTCGCCACACTATGAATGCAGTTTTATTTATAATAAACACGTAAACATTTATAATCACGATGTAGCATGGTGTTATGCCATAATTGTTATTTAAAAAATGTATTTGGGGGTAAAGCTGAATATATTTTTACTGCTACTAAAATTGTGACACCATCAGTAGAAATAATGTTTCTTTTTCGAAACGGTTCCTATAGACAAATTGTTACTACATTTTATTATGTATATTATTTAAAAGTTAGTCCACTACTACAATACTCTAAGGTTGCAAAATGCAGATAAAGTTCGAAAATATTTACTTGTTTTTAAATGTTAAGCTAGCAGATTTAAAACTGTTAAAAATTCAGAAAGCGTAGTCGAAGCGAAAACTGTTTAAATCCAAAACGAATGGCATGCTTAAGGACGCCTACAATTCTACTATGCCGCCGATTTCAGCGTCGGATATTTTTTGTATGTAGCCTTTTAACTCATAACTCTATGGCTTCCGTCGATCTTCCGTGATATACTGAGTCAAGCAACGTCAGGCAAGATCAGTATGTAATATTCGATACTGGTTTGGTATTTAGCATTAGTGTACGCTTCGAGGTCTTCTTATTAATAATTTTATACAGATTTATTTATTGTTAATTTTGCGATTGTGCAGTTTAATTTCTTAATCATTAATTCTGTAGTAGCATGACGCGAACTACTTAAATAGGAGTATTAGACTATGTGGCTTATAAACGGCATTGGGTAGGTATACTCTCAACTAGCAGGTTTACTTTCTATCACTGTCTGCATACTGTAAGCCTCCTTATTTAAAAGCTCATGAATTGACAACATTTTCCTTAGATCAACTTGACACCTTTAACTAAGCTACTTAAACTGTCTCCAATAGCTATCTAAATTACATAAATATCATCGCGTGATACATTATACGAATCATGTCAAAACTCTATACAATTAAGGTCTAACGAGAGTCCTAGGAACTGGCCGTCATTAGCTAGTATATAATCCTTTTTTCGTCTTATCGGCCCATCAAATTAATTAATACCGGTTTTTGTTCGAACAAGTCGTAATTCTGTCATCTGGCGTAAGATTGGCGTACGTCCGTACATCTCGATTCGCCCACACGGTGCTGTAATTAAGCTTGCAACGACCGGACTTATTGAATCGGGATTGTGATAAACAGCTGTTTGTATTTGCATTTAGAATTGATATTCAGCTGCCGTTTTAGGCTTTTGTTTAATGTTTGGAGATCTAATGATTGTCCATTGTTTGTTTAAGAAGTCAATTTTATTATTTTACAATTTCAATTTTCCACTATGTACTAATGTGGGTAAATTTATGTAAATTAAATTGCGTAAAATAGTTTTAGTTTGTAGTTTTTAGAGTGACATTAATTCACTTAATGAATTTGCGACATACAATTAGAGCCAAGGAATTTCATTAAAAGTATTTGTTTAACGTAACGATAAGTAGCTTAGCAGGTAGTGGTTGCCACCAAATTTAAAAGCAGATAAAAATACAATTTGACTACTGGTCAGTAGCAAGTTATACTCTTAAGTACGTACTTACTTTTCTACTTATAGAAGTTATTCATTTCTATCCTATCAACATATTCACTACCGTTATTGAATATCATAACTGTAATCGAAACAGTGCACAGTATAATCCCGTCATAACATTGCACATTGTTGAAGTCCATTTTAATCATAAAAAAAAGTATCACGCATAACTCGTATTCGGGAGTGATTCGTTCCGGGGGCGTGGCGAATGCGCCGGCGCTCGCTGTCGTCGCGAGCTGCGCTTGCGCAACGAACGCCGCCTCATTAGGCCGGAACAAAGTTGTGTGTGGTTCGGATACATTGTGCTGATGATGTGGACCTCGGCCTTTTATGAAAATGATATACCTATTTTTTATATACTTTTTTGTTGAACAAAAACAAGCCAAGTTCGTAACTGTACGTGTCGTAATAAAAGCACAAATCAAAGTAACAATAGAAGTACATGGATCAATATAAAGCATACGAAGTTCACTGCTAAGTTAATGAATTTATAATATAACTTTCAAAGAATACGGTTTAAAAGAACGTTCAAATTGGGTCTGCTGATTAAAACGAAAAGCAATATATGACGAATATAAATTAATTTTTATCTACCAACATTTATTACAATGGGCCATACTCAGGTCCGTAGCATTCGTTGTCGCAATTTTCATGTTGTACTGACCCAATTTGGCACACTCGGAGATAAAATACGGCTTACAAATATCAGGAAGTGAGTACGCTAGTATGAAAATTTGTAAAGGGCATCATGACTAATACAGCGACAGAATTTTGTCTATCAAAGCCTGTCTGTCATACAAATTTCAATCGTGGGGCTTAATGAATAAAGACTACTTGACTTGGCTTTGTAAGGCTTATGACATGAAAGTACTCGTAACAATTGCTCGGAAGGAAGCAAGTCGTGCAAACTAATGTACCATTTACGTAGCAAATATAACAACGTCATTTCGTATCAACCCCGTTTGAAGCAACGCAACGTCAAAAATTGTGTAATAATAGTTATCCAAGAATAACTATGAGTAGTTGAATTTTAGGTTGTATACTTTTAAATAATAGTATTAATATTATAGTTGTTTTTCTGTGTATTATTTTAAAGCCTAAGTTTTTAGTTTTAATTTAAGTTTTATTTAAATGATTCATAACGAATTTACGAAAGTTTTTTACTATGAAATTATTTTCCGTAAGATCAAAGCATGCCTATAAAATTAGCATTAAATTTCTTTAAAGCTTAACATCCTAGAAAGCTCAAGATTTATCTTTATGCTTGTGAGAGCTGAAATTGCATGATTCATCTTAAACAAGATAAAAAATTAAAGCTTTAGATGGTGGAGTACTATAAAAAGTGCTTAAAAATTAAAAAGGGGGATAAAAGTAATGTAATTAGTGCAAAAGCTTTGGATAGTATGTGAAGCCATTTTGACGGCACCGACGCGGCACTTCAAGAGATGTCTCTAATTGAACAGGACGGAAGAGGAATCAAAGAGAATGATTGCATTCCCCTAAATTCAAGGGGACGCAGGATAGGGTGGGATGCGATGCGTGGGCTAAATCTTTTGGGGAGTTTCATCTGGGCTAAGAAGGTTTGGAAAAACCAAAAAAATAATATATGTTTTAAAAGTAATAAACTAATATCTCAACGTACTTTCGAAATTCCTGTAGATTATTAAACCATATTGAAAACTATAGATTAGATAATATTTACAAGTCCCGAGTGCGTGGTGTAAATAATGGCTTAAATAACCGCGATGAGCTTTGCAAGTAATTATTGTTCCACCATTGCGGTCGCCTAGAACAGAAAGGGTAGGTATAGAATTGTTGATTCGTCCAATTTTTCCAATATCACCCAATTTTTACGAATATATTAAAATATTTCCCTAAAAAAACAAACCAGGAACTAACTACGAATGAACTATGTCTAACATTTTCAGTTCCTGTCTCTACATTTGTAACTCTTATAAGTCACAGTTCAGAGTGGAGTCGTGAGTCGCGGGCGAGATTCCGTTGCAGTAATGTCATTGCTACGATTGCACCCAGAATTGCTTTATGTAATTGTCATGAGGCCCACGCATCTATCTTGTAGAAATAGGGTCCGAATATAGAAGAAAGATCTTCTCAAAGCCGAATGAAAAAAAAACCATGATATAATTTAAGATGCTTAGATTTAAATTTGTATGAATGAGAAGTTGCTTGCTTGATACAAGTACAATTAACGATAATTTCATCTAAAATAAATAATAATAATGATAAATAATAAATAGATTCTCAACAGTAGTACTTGAATTCACCAGCATGTTGAACCATAAAAAGCTTAAGTATCATCTTAACTTTATGCTCTTAACTCTTCCTAAGAGAATTTTATTTTTAAATAATAGTTATAGAGGGGAGACTTTCTAAAATTACAAATTGTTCGAGCAAGGGTTGCGGGTGGAATGCGTTATAAAAGATTTAATGTACCCGTATGTTCAAGTATTAATATGCAAAACCGCTGACATCGTTTTTGTTAGCAGCACTGAGAACATGACACGCGAGAATTCACAGAAAATCTAGCGAGCATGCCTAAGATACTACTTGAAAAGAAATTTAATTTAACGGTAGACTTTTGTTTTATTTTTATTCTGTAGTCTGCTGTGTAGTGATGTACACAAAGTACCTACAATAATGTAATAATTTTGAAAAATTGTGGCTAAGAATATTTTAAGCATACCATACGAATCATGAATCGTCATAATAGTGTCACAGCAGATAAAATTATAATAATTACAATACAATACAATACTTTTTTTTGTGGAATTAAGGTTTTTAATTACAGATGTTACATTGTACAGTGTATAGTAGGTATGCGCCTAATTCCCGCCGCAAACGTATTTTGTGTAATTTATGTAATAATAATAACAATTTTATATACATTGTTACAATCTCATCTACAAAATAAATAACAATCAGAATCATTATAATATTGCAAGTTGTCTGCTAAAATTCATGAAGCGTATAATAAAATTACAACTGTCTGAAAGCAATTTCTGAAATTAATCCACAATATTATAAACTTAAACTAACAACTTAAAGAACAGTACCGTTTTGGATACAGAATCACAGGAGTTACCTAAAATCTTATTATTATGTTGAAGATATAGAATCCTCTTCAAAGTAGCGGTATTCGACAAAGGCCCATCACCGTGATATTTATAATATATCGTTTTTATGAGAAGCAGGTTACAAGTGTTGGTTTAGACATTATTGCTTTTGTATGCAAGTATTTTCCGGAAATATTGTTAAGGTTATGAAATAAGTTTTATTTTATAGTTCGTCCGTTCGTTAAAATTAAAAATACAAAGACACAAACATTATACATAATCGTAGTAGCCAGTTGAAGTAAGTGGGCGTATGGCGTTGTGTTTGGCAAATTAATTTATTTGGACTATGTACTCGTATTATCTGAAAGACTGATTTACCAACCTATATTTAATATTATAACAGCTCCCAAGCCTAGTGCCTAGCCTAGCCAACCTGCTTGCTAAGAAAAGATAAGAAGATAGATAGAAGATAAGTTAAGTCTTAACCCGGAGGAGATGGTTATGGTTATGGTTATGGTGATGGGCTCCAGTTTCCGCAACTAGCTCTTTATAAAGCGTATTTTTGGGTCATTAGGTACTGGCTAGATGTCTAGCCAGCCAGCCAGCCTAGCTCCGTCCAGAAGCGCAGGATCCTCCTGGTGTCCCCACAGGCCTCGCGGAGCGACCTCGGTATGCCGAGGATTTCAGCCTGGTACCCGGAGGAGTTAATAATGATAATATATTTACATGGGATGAAGGTTTACTATTAGGGAAACATAATCATGGTGCATCTATTATACAATGAATACGTCTATGTATCTAAAACCTACATTGTATTATACTTGTAAGCTCTTTTGTGGAATGTATGTCTATAGATATTGATTGACAGTCGTTTCGGTGCGTACGCTCAATTTAAACAATTTGGCGTCGGATCGTTCGTTGTGGAAACAACGACCGTTGATGTTTGAATAGTTCAGTTTAAGCTCCGCGCTGTATGATCTGGCGATAAGGGGCTATCGAACTGGATTATCATAATTACTCATAACTATGTGTTCTTTTCCATAAAATACCAAACTCGTATGCGTTATAACTTGATAGCTTAATTTCGGGATATATATTATGAATACGTAAAATACATTTCTATTGAAAGTTTTGAATACAATTGTCTAACAAACTAACACTTTTGATAGCATGGTCATAGCGAATACAATTTAAATTTGGAATTGGCATTAAGATTCGTTTTATTTGACCAGTCGAAAAATAGTATATGAGGAGACCACATCTCAAAACTTATATCACAATAATATGGCACTTCAGATTTTTTACTATCATTAATATCCACGCCTGCATTCAACTCCCCTTAATATCATGATTCATTGTATGCGACACTCAAATATGCGATATTTGAACTTTTTACTATACACCGAACAAAGCTTACTTTCGTTCGTCGTAAGAATCTTTGGTTTATTTTACCATTGTTAGAGCACCGTTTATCTGTTTAATTTATGGGGTAGCGTCGCAAATGGTGGTCATATTTGCGTCGACGGCTTCACGAGGTTTACTCATTGTAAGCCCGGCCTTTTTTGAATGGTCTTTAAGGCAAAGCCTACTGCTGAGTTCACCTCCTCGATTCGTCACAACATTGCTCAATGCTATTGTTTGCAGGTTCGCTACGCATAAGTAATTCTCTCTGGTCGTTCCACCAACTGCTGCGGTGGCAATAAAAACATTTATCAGGCCGAGTTACTTTTTACCCGGGTGTTAACTGCCTTACAAAGACCACCGACTCGTTTGTGAGTTAGTAAAACCTTATACTTATTTAAATTTGGCCTTTATTTGTATTGCTTATCGATATCAAATTATAGTAAGTTTAATGTCTTTGGTATTGCATCGTGTAATAATAATAATGTATCAGTATAAACATACATGATAGCTGTGACAGTCCAATGGCTATCGAACTCGTCTCTCACTCAAGCGATCCGGGTTCAAATCCCAGCAGCACGCACCAATTACTTTTCTATGTTATGTGAGATTTAAGAAATAAAATATCGCTTGCTATTACGGTTTTGCGCTTCGCACATCGTGAGGAAACCTGTATGACTATGTAAGGTATGTGAAGTCTGCCAATCCGCACTTGGCCAGCGTGGTGGACTAAGGCCTAATCCCTGCTATTCTGAGAGGAGACCGGTGCCAAACAGTTGGACATAGAAAGGGTTGTGTTGTGATAAATGATGATGATAATAAACATAATAATATAACTTAGATGATTTTCCCACTACCCTAAGGTTGACTGGGAGAGAATGCTTTAGCATTAAGTCCGCCTTTGTACTTTAAGATTGTACATAAGTAACTTGTACTTGTACTTTAAGTTTGTAGGTACATAAGTAAATAAATAAATAAATAAATATGTAACTACATGAAAAATGACTTTGTGATTTTTTTGGAAAAAAATAGTTTTAAACACACAAATACAGTCTTCGTCTCTCAATTCCATCGTTACGTAACAACATCGCAATTGTTACTGCTGTTATTTGTCTAGCCATACTCCAAGTGAATCTTTTGTGACCAAATAATATCATTTAATGATTTTGTGGGTAAACTTTCTCTGCATTGAAATTTAGTAGATAATAATAAATACCTATGTAAATATTTTTTTTCACAAACAACAATTTCACAAACTATATTTTGTATTCGTGTTTCACAAACAACAATTTTCACATAGGTGCTTCAAATTGGGACGAGATAGTCTGACATGATAACAGAACATGACAAATTTAGCCATATCAGTAGCGTATCTAATTGAAAAGGCTAATGTTTTGAGAAATAGACTGTGTCTAAATTAAATCAGCATTACTCCACCTATCGCCACTAGAGTAGATATGGTTGCAGATGTCACAGTAGGTGAATGAATATGCTCAAAGCCCTCTCAGAATAATACTGGCGGATGATGCATAGGATACGTTCTTCTTTCTCATTTTGCATCATTTAAAATTCTACTTTCTATAAAATAGTCTAGATGTAGGCCTACCTAATAGAGGTATACCGGGTAAGATAAAACATGCCTGATCAATTAATTGGTATCAGATTATTACCGATTAGAAATACTATTTTAACTATTTTATTTCTTTAGGTAGATACACTTATCCCGTTTTAGCAGAGAATTTCCAATGAACATAAACATGTAAGTTAATAGCAACAACCTATTTATTGAATTTATTTAGCATATTCTCGTTAACAATTATATTCTATAGGATCGGGATGTCATCATTGAGTACGATTACCGTTTTACCTCTAATGCAGTTTTGAATGCATAAGAATAATCATTGTGGAGTTTACTCCACCAATCCGCACTAGAGCAGCATGGTAAAGTATGCTCCATGCCTTGTTAGTTATAGCCCTAGTGGGTTGCAGACAAAATACTTTTCAATTGCAAATAGCAAAAAGTCATATCGAAGATCTACGGATGATATTTGACACTGGGTTGGCCACTAACACTACCACTAATCGGCATTGGAGCAGCGTGGTGGAGTATGCTCTAGACCTCCACAGCTGTGTATAGGGGGGACGTCTATGGGTTATTATCCAGTATAGTTTTATTTTGCTCTGTACTATTAGTATGCTGTGGTAAAACGAACTTTGTACCCCCTTTGGAGACAATACTAAAAACACGACTCACAGGTGAAAAGGGCTAGATTACCTACACAGTGCACGAAGCTATGTATATCACAAAGCTTAAGCACAAGCATCGTTACGCAATTTATTATGAAATTAATGTTACCATCTATTATTTTCTCATAACAGGCAATAAGGATTGTATCACTTTTCTACGGAAACCGAGTCAGTAAATATGTATCAACTTTCGAAGAACAAATTAAGGCCCTATAATTCGGCGTTCGAGCCGATTTGAGGGGGTGAGGTGCGGGGCAATCCGCGGGGAGCTGTCAATGTGTTACACGCCAAAAGTTCGGCAGGCGGCCGTAGCACAGATGTCACAGTACAGTGATATCAATATGACTACAGTATTCTAACAGAAGGAAAGATAATACAAATGCAAAAATATTTATTTGTAAAAAAGTGTTTTTACTTCAAATGGTACAATTTTATATATCTTAATATTCTATATCTTTATTTTATTATATTGTATGTATTTATATGTTTGACGGCCGACACGCAAGGAAGGGTTCCCGGGTTCGAATCCCGCCTTGGACAAGACATTTGTTTCTGTAATATAAAATTTCTTACATTTATTTCCGTTATCTGATACCCGTATTACAAGTTCTTACGAGCTTACCACGGGACTAGGTTAACGTGGTGGGATTGTTCATAAATATTTATTTATTTATGTACGTGGAACACAAAGAAAGTTTAGAGAAACTAAAAAACTAACTTCTATGGATAAAATATTTTAATTAAATCTTTTCAAAGAACCCTCCACCATCCTCTATACAAAGTTTCATGGGTCTGAACCAATTTTCGAAACATTTTTTTCAGTCGCCGCAGACACCCCTTCCACTGCCTTCTCGAACGCTGTTAGCGCGTCTTCCAGCGATAAAAACTGTATCCCTTTCAGCAGATTTTTATTTTAGAGAAATATAATATAGGATAGGATTAAATAGGAAATTTATTAAACGAAACAAAATAAGTCATACGGTGCCAGATCAGGGCTCTTTCTCTTGAAAACAACATCAATTATTGTCCAACATCAATGTGATTCCAATCACATCTTGAGTGTTATTTGGTTTCATACTCTTGAATACAATTGCGTTTGAAATTAGAATTGACGTTACATTGTCCAATAATTGCGTCGTAACAAGGTATCTTGCTAAGCAAAATGCCATTTCTCACCTTCTTTTAATAGAGTTTACTTCTTGGGCACATTGTGGAAACTTAATCCACTGTGATTGAGAACTTGTTGAGCCATACTACAATAAGCCCTTCACGAACAATTTGTTGTTCTTCTTCAGTCCTTTGATTCGCAATGTTTCGAATCCTATTTGCATTGCGTCTTTGTCAGTAAAGATTTGACGATCTTGGTCGCAGCATGGTATTGTTAATGATAATATCGGCTCAATTATTAGCCTATAGAAACTCGAAACAAACACACCTGTCGATTTCAAAAATTCAAATTGTCAAATTTTCAACTGACATAAAAAAAATCAAACGGAACGTGATAAAGAGTATGCTGGTTCTAAGCTACCTCCCCACAAATTTTCAACCAAATCGGTTCAGCCGTTTTCAGTTATAAATAGTGTCACTAACACGACTTTCTTTTATATATGTATAGATTTAAATATGTTTAGTTTGATTTTGATTTTTAGTATAATACAATTTATTTATTCTAGAATTCCTGGAGATGTTGTTAGGTTTCATAAACATTAATATTTTTAAAGAAATCCATCAACATTCTCTAGAGTAACCAGCCATATTTAACCACAGAGTAAGTTTTCTGAAAGCTGTGATTGTAAAATATGAATACGTGAGAATGTGCATTCTATTGTAATATATTGTAAGAAGAAAGATAAAAAAAAGAAATTTAGCTATAGTCAACATTGTCAAAAAATCAACCTTTCCACTGCCGCCCATGACAACTGTGACTGACTTCGAACAGGACTCAATTAAGGACTGGGATGGTTAGTCAAATTAGTTGAGAAAGTTAATTAGAACATTAGTTGATCAGTTCGTTAGTAGGTATGAGGGGACTGTTAGTAATAGTAAGTCCTGTTAGTTGGTGTTAGTAATAGTCCAGTTAGTACTTGTTAGTAGGAGTCTCGTTCTAAGTCAGTCACAGGTGTGTTGCTACTCTTGAGGACTAAGATGGTCGCCTCTAAAGAAGAGTAACCGGAAACCACACCTTTCCAAGAGGACCATAATTGCTTTAAAAACAATTATTACACGGCAGAAATGGTACTAGGTACCGTGGCGGGCGGTGGTACTGCCCCGGGCGAACTCTATATGGAACCAATTAGCTTTCATATAAAACCTATTTGGTTCCCTATAGGCTCTACCACCTACCAACTACTGTATTACTTTTACTGTGGCATTTTAGTGACATGAGCTATGAGCTGCATTTGATGAATTATATATATAATTGCGCGAAAAAAACTGACACAGGTCCACCGTCTAAGAGCGCCGACGCGCGACTGAAGTATGACTCGCGATTGGGCTGCTTGGATTTCTCGCGCATTTGATAGATATTTCAACATAGTAATTATTTTAATCATTTTATCTAGATAAAATCCACAAATGCGTCTAGACAATCTTACTATCTTTTCATTCATATAGAAATAAAAATTAAACGTTTGTTTTGTAGCTGATATGATAGATTAAACATTAGAAAAAGGGGTAACTTTGGGATTTTTTTATATCGAGTAAAGTTAATCTAATTGTGTTACTGAACGGGACTGGATGTTCGACAGATTCTTAAATAAGACATATATTATTTTTAGAATTTTAAATCACTGTTTTTTATGTTTCCCATGGATTCAAAAAACTAGTAAGCGCGGTCTCGGCGGGTCTACAGCGTCTTAACACTAAACTCATATTTGCTGCTATAAATGAGAAAACATCACAAGCCAATCGGTTTTATCTCGATTATTATCTTGAATCCATCGCTTGCAAAATATGGTTCGATTCCTAATCGTAGGTAGGTACTTGTACGAATAATTAACTGTATATACCAATAAAACTAGATGTTATTGATGCCGATAGACTGCAACGGTAGTAATCTGTTCCGTGATATGAGTGAATTTTAAATTACGATTACATATTAATCGTAATTTATATCAAACTGGGGATGATCAAGTATTGTGTTAAGACTGTGTGTAATTTTTAATGTAAGAATGTAACCCACGACTGAAAACTTGTCTGAAAAGTTTTTAAGATGTGTATGTGCGCTCGTTAATTCATTTCTTAATGTCCTTAAATATTTCTTCCGTAACATAGGTTCTCGGTGACACACAAAATGACGACTAATATTTAGCAGAAATGATCAATGATCAATTATTACTCTGTCCTGTACGCACTTCCGATCATATGAATGTTCAATGACTTTTGGTATAACAGGCTATCGAGTTTTATCCGGAGTTATTAGAGAATATATATTTTATTTTATTTTGCTAATATCTTATATACGAATATAAATCTAGCATTCAGTAGGTACACCATAATAATATGCTGCGGACCATTACAACAGAGACATAACTACTTTGAATAAGATAGTAAGTTAAGATATAAAGGAACTGGCATGATCAGTCCAGGTAGCAGGAGAAAATTAGTTGTTCAGTAGTAATCGTTAATAGATAAGTATACGCACTTATATCTCCTTCTCTTTCTCTACTGTTTCGTACTTTCTCTACCTTTCGAGTCTTGAGGGCAGAGATGATAACTGGAAAAATGTAGATATCCTGAAACTACATGTTTCCAATCAGAAAAACATTGCCTAACAAACAATTTATCACATGGTAGTAATTGTACTGACACCATGGCTGGCGGTACAGTTGAATTATATGTACTTTAATTAGACTACTTATCTACGAGTATGTCACTAATTTAAAGTCTTTTTTTGCTGTATGTATACTTTTGGTAAACCTTATATCCAATACAAAATCAGTAAAGTAAGATGTAAAGTCAATGTTGTTGTCTTGCGTATTGAAATTTTTTTTTTCTTCTTATCTTTCCAGATCTAAACACACGGAATGGCGCAATCTCAACGGCGACAAGACGTTGCTAGTGCATAAACATCGAGCGTGTAATTTAGCGATTAATTAAAACGCATACACCCGTAGCGGTTGTAATTACACGATCTGTACAGTGCTTAGAGTTTATGAGTTCCACGGTTCTACGCGATCGTAAAAATGTTATGTCTTATTGTTTACCGTTTTGATTCTGTAAATGTAGATTGATTTGAAATAAAATTGTGGATTGATTAGAAAAGAATTAGTTATCGTCTAATAGTCTTAACTCCACCAATCCGCATTGGAGCAGCTTGGTGGAGTATGCTCTAGACCTCCCGCAGCTGCGTCTGTTGGTTAGACCCGTGCCCAGCAGTGGGACGTCTATGGGTCGCAGCGAATAGTCTTAATTGGTCCTTCATAAGAAATGCAATATTAATTATTATTAACTTACTTCAAATCTAGAAAGGAACAAGAATAATCACACAGAATAAGACCCATCTCGCTAGTCCCATTTATTTCCCCAACTTTGGTAGGCAAAGGTTTCTTTTTCTACATAGAAATACAGGCGTGATGCTATGAGTTATTTTGTATTAATATCTGAATGTAAATTCTGAAACCAAAGTTTCAGAATTTACATTTACATTTACAATAAGAAATCAAACCTCTAATACTTTTTTGTTCTACCTACGTAAGTTGTAGGTAGTGGTTATAACCGACGGAATAATGGAACAGTTTCCCTAATTCCGACAATAAGACCATCCAGTCTTCTTGTATTATTTTAGCTGTTCTTTCTTCGTGCGTCCCGTGGGTGTAAATTATTATTCCAACTAAGTTCTTGCTTGTGTAAAATGAACTGTTTAAACGGCCGCCGCCGGTAGACTCCACTCCGTCGAGGCGCAATTCATTTATTCCTAATGTAAATGTTATAGAAAATTTATGTAAATTAACTTTATTACATTACGCCTGATAGCAATTTACTGCTACATAAATATGAATACCGCATACGGACCGGTGTTTACGTGTTTAATACGAACGAATGGGGCCCTTTTGCTGCATTGTAAAACTGTAGAAAGTTGTGTTGCCAGAATAACTAATGGGCAGATATTATACAATTTGAGCTCTTAATCGAGTATTTGTCACAATATTTCAGTTGTAAGTTAGCATTAATTTTTAATTTGGTGCTTTGTGTCGTGTGCTATGTTAAGGTATTACGATCCTACAATCTGTCACTGCAATTTATTCATTCATTAATTTCTCATTCTCAGATTGGGAAAGTTTAGATAACACTCCAATACGTACGAAAATATGACAGATTGTTAAAGTTAATATAGCTTTGAAAGTATTGAATCGTATGGTAATTTTATTTTTGCTATAGGTAGGAAAGCTAATTGGTTCCATATAGAGTTCGCCCGGGGCAGTACAACCGCCCGCCACGGTACCTAGTACCATTTCTGCCGTGTAATAATTGTTTTTAGAGCAATTATGGTCCGGTTGGAAAGGTGTGGTTTCCGGTTACACTTCTTTAGAGGCGACCATCTATGCCTCAAGGGTAGCAACACACCTGTGACTGACTTAGAACGAGACTCCTACTAACAAGTACTAACTGGACTATTACTAACACTAACTAACAGGACTAACTATCACTAACAGTCCCCAGTCCTCATACCTACTAACGAACTGACCAACTAATGTTCTAATTAACTTTCTCAACTAATTGGACTAACCATCCCAGTCCCTGAGTCTTGTTAAAAGTTAGTCACAGTTGTCATGGGCGGCAGCGGATGGGTGGTGCTGCAAGCTCGTTTGCTATCTTGTATCCATAAAAAAAAAAAAAAACGTCGCTCGACGTACTGATAACCGTTGGGTAAAAAAAGAGTAACCTCGAGTGGAGAAGAAGTCGCGTCTCGGAAAATGAAGTATTGGCCGCACCCCGACGAGGTGGACTGATGACCAGAAGAAGACAGCGGGAAACCGTAGGATTCAGAGGGCGCAGGATCGGGAGGAGTGGCGACGATTGAGGGAGGCCTATGTCCACCAGTGGACCGGAAAAAGGCTGATGGATGGATGGATGGAAGGATGATATCGTCTTAAATATCAAATGGAAGCGCTTTTTACATCAAAGTCCGAATTTTTGGACAGTAATAATTTTGTTTGTTTGTCATTATTTTTTTAAAAACATTATTCGAATAGGTATTGAATATTACACCAGGTGGGTAATAGGTAAACATATTAAGTAATAAACATACCTTAAATATTCGTATTTTACAAGTAAATTACAGTTATCGATTCATTTCTAATTAGATTCTTTGCGTCCAAAAGCCAACCAATGCGGTGTATCTAACGCAAACAAGTAGGTACATTACAGTATTAAATGTAAATAACACCACAATTGTTAGAAGCAAGATAACTTGCTAGACTTAACAATAACATAAACATTGATTAGTAAGAGTACACACAAGTGTAAGAACAATATTGGTATTGAAGCTTGTATCGAGAAATTTAACATAAGGTACTTACAAGCGTCTCAGTGCGTGATATTATAGCATTAGTATTTTTAATAATTGTATCGTCCATAGTCAGTGGCTCGCGATTCAATGTAATCGGCAGAGTTAAGCAACGAAGGGCGCGGTCGTTTTGTGGATGGGTGACCGCTAGTGACAAAATTTCATGGGCGCTATTGTGCTTCAGAGGGCACGTAAAGCCTCTAAAACAATAGTGCAAACAATCGGTAAGCCTTGTCGAAGACCTTCGGGTGGCTTAAGAGCATTGGGTTAGCGAGAACACGACACTGCCAACAGTGTCGTTCTAACCAAAGTGGCTACTAACCTTTACACAGTTTACACCAATACACCTCACACAGATTTGCTCAAATAGGGATGTTTAGTTCATCAGGATAGTAAGTGCATTCAGCAGAGACAGTTAGTAAGTACATTAGTTAGTCAGTTCGTAAGTAGTTATGAGGACTGGGGCAAGGACTGTTAGTGGTCAATGGTATGTCCAGTGCTGGTCCAGTTATGGTCAAAATAATCGCGTAATTTGAAGATTTTGGTCTAGGTGTATTGTACGAGTATATATTTATGTATTTGTAGTATATGTATATATTTATACGAGGTCGTTCTTTATAGTCAATAACAAAGCAGTTGTATCTAATATACCTACTGTAATATCACTAAGTGAAACAGAACTTTTCCTTTTATACAAGGGAATTCATTTCTACGGAAGTGCAGTTAGTGTCTGACTAGTAATTGTATTACTCATTCATTTAGTTTCTCTTAAAGAGACACTATATCGAATTAAAAAGGGTGATTTTATTATAAACAATATTCAAGAAGATTTTTTTATTTCAATTCACCCTGGGTTTTGTAAGGTATAAGGAAAATACTTAGATACTTTTAAGTCTACTAGCTGCCTACCTATATAAGTATTGTCTTTATATTATTAGTTTCTTATAATATCTCGCCTGCATATCTCCGTAGGGGTAGGCAAAGGTGCGTATACAATATACACAGGAACACATCTACACTAGCTTAGGAGTCGTGTTTGCGACCACTTTCGAGGGCGTTAAAAATAATCAACGACATTGCAGTAAAACACGGGGACTTCGATATGTTTCTGTGTACTGAGCCACAATTTTTAAAAGTTGCTGGTTGACATATGGAGGCCATGACCGCTGGTACCAGTGTTACTCTATAATTACTTTATAATTATTATTTTACAAAACAAGAATTAATCTACTTTGCGACAATCCGCGAACAGATTGTTGCAAAGTAGATTAATTCTTGTTTTGTAATAATGGAGTTCCGCAAAGTAACGCCTGATACAATTAATTATTATTTTTTAACTTTAAATTTGTGTACCTACTTCATGATTACTATCTCACTCTCATTGTATTGTGTGTATCGCATTTGTGTCTGGTTTAACAACTGTAAGCAAATTGCTGACTTAATTAATAAATAAATAAACTTGACAAACGAGGTAGCTGAGTTACCTTATAAATTTTACAAACGATTTCAAAGTGAGATTAGTGATGTTTTTTGCTATGGAAACAGTAATGTAGATGGTAAGCATGGAAGTAATTTGAGGAGAACGATGAGGATGAACTTTTGCCTTCACAGGTTTCATATGAAGGTACCATACCATACTGTTTAGTTTCTACATGTTAAAGCATTTCGCTGGCGTTTGCTGTACGAACACGTGTTACCTACTCTTGATTCGCTTATCATCTAAGTAGCAAGAATATGAGTTAGCGAGAATTCTATTCACTGGAACTAGCAGTTATAGGTAGTAAAAAAGTGTTACGAGTATATTAGGTAGGCGTCGCGTCGGTGACGTCATGAGGTCGAGAGCATAATTGCTGGCATCTGGACATTTTGATCACTATCCTGAGTTCCTGACCTGTCTGTTTTTACCACCGGGATCAACGGCTTCACGTGCCCACCGAAGCACGGTTGCGCCCATGAAATTTAACCGCTAGCGATAACCCATCCACAAACCGACCGCACCCGTCCTTGCTTAACTTGGTCGATCACACACGATCGACATAAGCCATGGACGTTAGCATCATAACACGAGCAATTACAAATTCTCACATTGAAAACTTTCAGCCGGTTTTTTTTTTCACTCGGTCCGGGTTACAATCCAAGCAAACCCAATGACTTTTCTAAGTTATATGCGATAGTTTTACCTGCTGCAACGGCGAAGGAAACACCGTGAGGAAACCTGTATGCCTGAGAGTTCTCCATTACGTTCTCGAAGGGACGTGAAGTCTGCCAATCCGCACTTGACCGCGTGATGGACTAAGGCCTAAACCCTGCCTTACGAGAGGAGACCCGTGCCCAACAGTGGGACAAAGAAAGGGTTTTGGTGGTGGTGAAGCCGGTTTTAAAATAAAACAAACAACACAGCTACTCGTAGATAAGAAAATTGAACGGACGTCTTATCCGGCCAATGAAGCAAATGCGCTCAAATAGAGCAGCGCTGATTAAATCAAACAAATCAATTGTATTTGTGGAGTAAATGTTCGGCCGAGTGCCCACCCGTATGCCGCGATACCTATCGGTACGTGTTAATAAAGCTCCCCTCATCATTGCCCCATTGTCTCTGAGATAAAGCAATTTACTTAATTATAACTCCCACAACGTAGATCAGCATGCAACATACTGAGATAAAATGTTATAGAGACATTATGGGGTTTTAAGTACCTAAGCGCTATAGACTTGTAAAGGAGACTATTGGTTGCAAATATGTAGGTAGGTATGACATTTTAATTTCATTGATCATAATTTACTGTCTGAATTCTAAGTCTAAACGTATAAATATATAATTAAGCATAGACTTATTCCAGGCATGTGACAAATAACATGCCATCGTATCCAGGTTCCAACCAACTATAACATAATGTTCCGTGTCCATTGTAGTGTAATTTGTAAATTGGTAATGTTTTTGTTATTAATTTAATTTACCTAATTCTATTACATATAATATTACCATTCTGCACTTCTTATCCATGTATAACTGTGCCTTTCATACACCTCCATCCACGTAATTTTCTGCGTGTAATTTAGTTGCGGTTTATTACCTACAATAAAAATCAAACTAGTCTTATTGTCTTAAACAGATGTCTTGATATTTTCCATTGTTAAATCGACATGGGTGGTTTTCAAAACAACTGGACAAATTAACGTATACGTTAAAATTATCGGACAATAGTTTCTCAGGGTACGAAAACCGGATCGCACCGTATTCAAAATGTAAGGATATAAAGTAGATACAACCGTACGTTAAGTATTGATTCAGTGATGGATTCGGACCCTTATACAAGTGACTGCTTTGTAATTAGCGTTGCCATTAAAATTCTCCGAGATTTCGTGGAAGCAATTAGTTCGAAGATCGTTGTGTCAGGAAGATGTGAGGTTTCTTACCTACCAACTATAAATTAATTATTGTAACATAAGATCTGCTGGTGTTTAGTTTATGTTACATAAGATAGCAAACGAGCACGCATCACCATATAGGCATAACCCAACCGTTGCAACTGTGACTTAATGTGACAATATTGTATATTTTAATCTAATTAGCAGAGTGTTTTAATATGAACATTGAACATAAGTTTATCAGTTCGTTAGTAGGTATGCCGACTAATAGGCATGGACTGGTAGTGATCAGTATACTGCATAGGTATAAAGTTATTATTATTGTAGGATTAGCTATTCATCCAACGATAAATAACTAATCCTACATATTTATAAGAAAATAAATGTTTTGTTGCTTTATATTGATGAATTTAGAATAGCTTTATATCATTTTCATTTTAGTAGACTGAAGTTACCTAGACATTCGACAAGCGTGTCCAATCACCTCATAGCGAAATAAATTATTTGACTTTGACTTTAGGTACTACATAATTACATTACATTGTTTATTAAACGGTTTTATTTTACAACTTAAACCCGCTGTAAAAATATCGGAACCACAAATATAAGTGACTATCGCGAGATACAATTATTTCGCTAAACTATCTCCCAATGGATGGAATAGTTTTGTATGAAATTGCCAATAGTTGAACATAGTTGAAATATCTATTAAAAATATACCTAGCACTCTCTATCATATTGCAATACTTACACAAAACAACTTTGTTAGTAGCATCGATACGCCCACACCATTGCATAATTGGAATACGATTTGCTCAAATTTGGGGCTAACGGCGTACATTATGGGTTTTCCCGACTACCCCAGCTGAGGGGCTTGAGAAATCAATGTTCCAGTTCTTTATTATACGTCCATAAATCGACTGTGAATGTATGGATCCACTTGTTACCAGGGCGGTACGATTTGTTATTTTATTTGCAGGAATTCCTGCCAAAATACGTCGATGTTATTGAACAGTGAACTTGACTAGTCAATTATTAGTAGGTACCTAATGTATAACATTGTAGATGTCTTACTTTGTTGCTAAAAAACAAACTTGTTCAATAATTATTATGATTTCATCAATACATAATTACTGAGAAATGCTTTACATCAATCTGTGAAGTACGAAAATAATTAATTACTATTAGATTGAGATTCATTTAAGCTAATAAAAAATATTTTATAGGTACTTGTTTAATTTTTATGATAGCCAATTAAATAAATAAATTGGATGAAGGAGAAACAACTTTTTTTTCCTAATGTCAATTATAATTACAAACGAACAAATAAATATATCTTCTTGGACACTCACACACGGCCATCTGATCCCAAAGTAGGAACGAGCCTGTGATATGGGTGTCAGAGACTGATATACTTACATACATAGATATTTTCAAATACATACTTAAATAGATAATATTGACATCCAGACACAGAACAAATACAAGTGTTCGTCACACGAATATTTGTCCTGAGTGGGATTCGAACCCGCGACCGGCGCAACAGACAGGGTCACTACCGATTGCGCCAACGGGCCTGTCAAATATATATATATAAAATATATATATAAAAGCGAAAAAAAAAGACTAGTTGGATAAAAAATCTTAAAAACCCCTTGACCTGACCCATAAGCTAATTTTAATGCGGACGAAGTCGCGCTCAATCGCTAGTTATAGATACGGGAATAGGTACCTAATTAAAAGGGATGCATTACAAAACTAACCCTGCTCAGTATTGTGCTGGACTCTACACACAACCTGCGCTGATCTTCCACAGTAGGTTAGTGATGTCACGGAAAGCAGCAGACAAATGACATTTCTCGTGATGCTTAAAATTACCAAAACATCAACAATATATTAATTTTTCATGCTACCAACACAAAACTACACTAATTGGCGTTAATGAGAACAACAATAATTATTATTTACTAATACTGGCTTATGGTCTTTTTAAAAACCTACAACGACAAGCTTTACTCAGATATCCAAAAAGCTATCTAAAGACTACAGCGCGGTCTTCATTTTGCAAATGGTTGTTACCAGGGATGGCCATCCGATGATCCACCCGGGTAAATACCCAGATATTATTTTTACACCTATAATATTTTTACTTGCATGTTGTTGATTTAAAGTATGTAGGTATTCTGTTAATCATATCACGCACTAGTCTGATCGAACATTTTAAAACTATTTACTACTGCTATTTTATAGTTAAAATCTGAAATTATTTAAAATTTAAACGAAGCTTTCGCTGAATAAATATTTTTTGATTTAAAATAATCTTTCCTATTCATTGCCATTTACAAATAACCTAAATATTTCGGTGCTACCCATAGACATCCCACTGCTGGGCACGGGACTCCCCACAGACACTGCTGCGGGAGATCTAGAGCTTACTCCACTACGCTGCTCCAATGCGGATTGGTGGAGGGGTTAGTGGCCAACCCAGTGTCGAATGTTCTCAAGCCACCCGAAGGTCTTCGACAAGGCTTAGCGACTGTTTCCAGCATTGAAAACAACCTTAATATTTACTAATGCCGAATAGATTAAAATTAATATGACTTCCATCTGGGCACATTTCGTTTTGTGAACATTCCCGGGTAGATCCAGTAAAGCTTTCCGGGCGCACATCTCTACTTGATACTGCTTACCTTTAAACAGAAACGTCTTATAGAGTCAGTGCATTGCTACATTGCTACCCTGAGGGCTTTAGTGAATAGCCGCTATAGCTAAAGATTACTTTAATTGCATACTTACTCCTATTGCTTGTTAACGTACCTTTGAATAAATAGTAGGATTTCATGGGCGGATAGTAACTTGTTTAGTCATTAAATAAAGTGTTAGTAATAATGCAGAGTACATTCGAAGTCCAACAGAAACCTTTACCATGTTACGGTCCAGGACCACACACATGATATCATAATAATCTAAGACATTTAGGACTATACGGCCGTATGGTCAAAGCAAAATGTGTGCCTCTATACAAGTGAATTACATTTGAATTACAATGAATTACATTGAAATATTAGGCAAAATAATCCTAGTTAGGTAATAAAGTTTATAAAAAGGGCTGATCTATTAGAGGTTCGTTTAATTGTTTAATTGTAATAATAGGAATCTAGCCAATATTCGGAGTTGGTTTACTACCTGCCAGCCTAATGTACATTCAAGCTGCTAATGATTCAATTTAAAATTATGAACGGAATTATCATGTAAATTGATGTCAATATTCATGAAAAAAAAAAATTGATTTCACTACGCGTGTCTCAACATCCACAGATAGCGCCTTTGCACTTGTAATATCACTTGGCACTATAAACTTTATCGTATGTAATTCGTATGTTTGCAATGCCAATTGCTCTATTACATCGTAAATGTTCCTTCGCAGAATAACTACAGTAATCGCAGCCGGCCTCCCACTGTATAATTTGTTCAAATAAAAACAAACGGCTTACCTTCGGGATACATTGTTATTCCCCCACACGTAGACAACTTCATAAATAAAGTATTTTTAATGGCTTGGGGCATTTGCCTATAAACTCTCGAGTTGTACTCGATCATGAAGGGTTTGAAGTCTGCCAAACCCAATTGGCTAGCGTAAAGAACCTATTGGAATGCCTCTCTCTATTAGACATAATATAATGAATTATAGTTCCTGCGTGGCAACAAGAAAATAATCGTCTCTTTTTACATTAACTTGTCCGCTTACTGTTAGTTTGATCTTATACTAAGTACAGGAACTGCCATAAAGTTGTGAATGTTACCCAACTTTAAATACAAATTCTTCAACGGTCGGCACGGTCAACAAATTTTGGTAATAATCGAAACTGATATACCTACCTAAAGAGAAAAGAATAAGAAAAAACAAAAAAATACCGACCAAGTGCGAGTAGGACTCGCGCACCAAGGGTTCAGTAGGTACCATCTATATTATCGCAAAATGTGTTGGTAAGCGCATAACTCAACAACGCCTGGACCAATTTGGCCAATTCTTTTTTTTAAATGTTCGTTGAAGTTCAAGGATGGTTTTTACGGCGAGAAAAATTTGAAACTTCATCCCCTAAGGGGGTAAAACGGGGGTGCAAAGTTAGTATGAAGCCTTGCCGTTTTTGAAGTTAGTGAATGTGTAACGCGAGCGAAGCTGCGGGCGTCCACTAGTTTTCTATAAAACAAAACAATCATGTCTGTAGAATGGTCCCCCCTTACATTTTTATTTTTTATTTTCTGTTTTCTGTTTAGTATTTGTTGTTATAGCGGCAACAGAAATATATTATGTGTAAAAATTGTCTAACTATCACGGTTCATGAGTTACAGCCTGGTGACAGACGGACAGACGGACAGCGAAGTCTTATTAATAAGGTCCCGTTTTACCCTTTGGGTACGGAACCCTAAAAACAGTCAACCAAGACCACGAAAGCCCTTTCCGTGTCGATCCCACACATGCCATGCGCTACTTTATAACCCCAAGGATCAAGTATGATGGACACATCCTACTAAAATTATCAAAGTTTTTGAGACAGATGGATGTTTGTGTGAGTGATTGTTACCTAGTGAAACAGAAAACCGAACAAATTCATTTTGATTTATTTATCCACCTAAAAATCTATCTAGAAAATAATAAATTCGACTTTTTAAATTTTTTAAATAATTTTACGTATTTGCTTCCGCTGAATATCAAACCTTGGACTTACAGCTGGCTGTCGTTAGAGCTTTGGAATCGTCAAACCTATGAATTACATCTCAAGACAGAAATTTTCTTCTGTTAGTACCATTACGTATTACAACATCTGTTTGATTTCGCCGAATGACAAGTAGACCTACTTAAGCCAACATTTGCCTGCAGTCAAGTGACCTATTATCGATCGTTTTATTAATCGACTATATAATCACTTCGTTTATTGTTTCTCACAGCAATAAAGCTCTGTGCTCGTTCACATTTCACGCGGCTCTCTGTCCATTTTAATTACTGTCATTTATATAATTGCTTTGGAAGCCAACTTTCTATATAAAAGCCTGTCGGTTTTGATCCGCCCATGAAGACTGAAATTTATTATTGAGTGAGTAAGAAAGAAATTTATTTAGTAGCCAAAACATTAATTATTGCTTGTATTCATAAAAAAAAGCACTGTTCGCTTCTTTTTTTCAATATCTTATCCATATCGAACCATTTGGAGTATAGTACTAGTATATCGAATACTGACTATCGAATACTGACTATTAAACACATAGCTATGGATTATATTCTATCAAATTAAAATTAGAAAAAAAAAACTTCTTTTTAACAACGTGCGACAGTTTATTGTCAAAATTAGCACTGGTATGTGGCCGTGGAGATCTGGAACAGCTGACACTACGAGTAATTAACAAGAAAAAACTTTCTAATTTTAAACAATAACCCAATTCCGTTGGTGGTCAGAGAGCTATAAATTTAAAGGCACTCAAACAGAAACAGTCCACATGTCACCTCTTTAAAGTGCTTTGAAATATAAAACAAACTATATTTTGCTACCGTTCCGGGATAGTTTAAGGTAACCAGCAGATGGGAACAATAGTTCTCGGACCCTAACCCTATTATGTTAGTTCTAAAGAAAGCAAACGTACAATAAAACCGTGGTCGGTACAATGAAGTCTGGCTATCCGGCTTCCGTAGAATTTAATAATGACAGAGACTACTGTGGCGCATTGTTGCTTTTGGGTACTTAAGCTTCACTAACATCGATTACCCGCTGAGGCTTTCAACTTTTAGAACAATAAGAGTTTGGACAATTTGTTTCGCGTGTCATTCCATTGCTTGATGGATGTAAACACAGTGTCTTAATTCTAGAAACAAAGATGTCGTGTGGGTATTCATTGATTGTGTTGAATCGCGGACATTGTGGTATTACTTTACCATAAGGCCTAGCTTAAAACCTCTTTCTCCGACCACCCATGGACACTTTTATCAATAGCGAAGTCATTGGTGTTGGTAAATTTTAAAAATATGGAACACCACCATTCATTGTTAAGAGTACCTACCTACATACCTTTCTAAAATTAATAATTACTAAATACTGCGATTGCGTTCAGCTCTTGAAAGGTAGGACAGCCGCCGAAGTAAAAGGATCCAGTATGAACTTTGGTCTCGAAACCCTAAAAATAAATACAAAACACTACAAATGTATTATTTCATCTCACCCTTGTGAGTAGGTCCATTCTTCCACTCTATTTATTTCGCGTTATTTTTGTGAAACTGCGACCATAAGCAGCTTTTTTGATACCATCGTATAATCAGAGACAAGACTTTTGTGTTCCCGAAACGTATACACAAAGAATAGTGAAGAAAAACATCAGGTACCTATATCGAATATCAATACGCAATTTATCTTCTGTGGGGACCGAATGCGACTTAGTTTCTCTTACTGTGACAGCAAAAATACAAGAATATTGTAGCTAAAACGCAATTAAATGTTTTCGTTCTATTGAATCTGTTGGACAAAAAATTCCGCACGATTGTCTGTGTAACTCGAATACTGATCATTATCGAGACTCGAATAGGCTTATCTATGTCACAGAAGCACCGATCTTCGGTAGCCCGTATTCAGCTGCTCATGCATCCTTCGAATTACATACAGAGCAAATTGTTTGAATGAATAATTTAGGTAATGGCCGTATGAAGATATGAGAGCAGCGTATTTTAAATAGAAAGATGTTTTTCGGTTTGTTGTAATTGATAGCCCTCAATCAGTAATAAAACTTAAATAGACTTATCATCATCTTGTCATCTTTCCATGACGATAGTCAAATCAAAATTAATTATTAGAACGGTTTTTTATCTTTGTTTCGATTCTAAATCTCAAAATTTTACTATTGAAACAATGGTCAATAACACATCAAAATAATCAACATTTATTTAATAATGTCAAGGCTAATCTAGGTACTTGTATTTTAATATCTAATACTCAACATGCTTGCAGTCAATCTACCTGACAGCCACATTTTGCGGTAAATTATACCTCAACTATCAAGTGTCTCATACCAATGCATATAGGTACGTCTTACGAATATCATCAAGGTTAGTCAATCAACGTACCTATAGGTACATATTGACAACGGAATATAATAATACTCATTCACTTTTAGATCACCGTCATCAGCAAGAACCTATATTTTTCTTTTACAACCCTCGATGTTTATAAATTCTATTATAAAATTAATAGAAATCCGGTATGAGTAACCGGTGTCAAAGAAAAGGTATCCCAAAAAAACATCTTCTTGATCGAAATTCTTCATTCAACTTCATACTGTAACTTATGACATTGATCGATAGAGCTAGACGGTCGCACAATACGAGTAGTTAAAATCATTAAAAAGCTTTTGATCCTAAAACAACACTACCGAAAAAAATTTGGATCAGGCTCATAGCATTGGATTGGAATGTATCTAGGATTCTATAACATTTTGCATAATTTCAATGGATATGGTGGTGCCGACGATAATTACGAACTCCGTGGGTGTGATTGATGTAGCGTGACCGTGTAAATCGCCGAAGACGATTAGAAGCCTCTTGAACCGCAGTCACACCGTAATCCATTGACATCAGAAACGAATGTGCGAATTCAATAGTAATTTTCAACGGTAGGTGTGGCTCCCACTTTGTGGACATGGACGTTAAACGTCAAAAAATCACGTCTTAAATGCAGCTCGAATAGCTGGGCATCTAACGGCCTTTATCGGACGCGTGCAAGTTTCACGGTAGATTCGGAGAGGTGGCTCGGAAACTTTGCAGCTGTCATCATGTCTTGGACCGCGACAGCTCGCCTTTTGTCCCTTACAGATACGAGTTCATATAAATGCAGTTTATGTGAATTCTTCAAAAAGAATACGCTCTCAAGAAATTGTGTCTCACGAAAAAAATTTTCGCCTTTGTGCACGTTCTACACAATGATAATGTTGGTCGTATCGTTGGCGCATTAAAAAGTATTCATGTGGTATCTTTGCTGGGATTATTCTTATTATTATAGAATAACAACAAATTTTAACACGTCGACTATCTGTCTTTAGTAGTACTTTGGGTTCTCTATTCTTGTATTTAATGCCTTACTTGATTTCAAATTATTAAAACCGAAACGGTTAACGTATTGGTCACGATAAAGTAGCGTAAATACTATTACAAAGGCGGAAAAGAACTACGGGCAATCAACGTTGGTTTTCATTGTTTAAATCTGTAAATGGTATTGAAGTTCTAGTTGATGGCCAAGGAAATGGACGGTAGAGAGTACCGTGACCGGCCATTGCATTGTCTGAATCAAACGGCAATGAACATTGGGTACGATGACCGCACTTGCTAACTGAAGGCAGACAATATGACAAATCCGTTGATGAACTGTTTAAATTAAATGCCTTGTACATTTATTTTAATGTGACTTTGTTTTCAATAACATCGATATCATAATATATCGATGTGGAATCAATCAATACCAAGATAGTAGTTAAGTAGAATAGGACAAGTGGAATTGACCAAAAAAGACAGCAGAAGTATATTTTTTAAACAAAGTATCGGGACAACACACCACTTTGGTACTCTATGAATAAATTAAATTGTGAGAACTGCACCAAAATATTACCCATATATTCCATATTCTAAAACCGTTCTAAGGCCGTGAATCCCTTTGTTAGGTATGCGTTATAAATCTGTCATAGCCCTTGTTAGTAGATGCTTTGATTTTATACGATCAAAGAGATCTCGTCCCTGGTAACTCGGTGACAACTAATTGGTTTACCTACAGAAGCAAGGATAAGGCCCGCGCCAAACCAACGCTAGCTTGGAATATTGACGTGGAATATATTTCCTTTGTTACATATATCAGTGGTCATATGATAATTCTGATTGATTGTATGTTACAGTTGAAGAATGATTGTGTTCTTGTCTTTACAACGTCAAAAATAGTTTGTTTCATTGTTGACATCAAAGATTAAGGATATGAGTGTCTAGTTATTTCAAAAATCAGGTTAAACTAACTTTAGGAGATTTAAGTGATTTTTGACGTGATAACGTCTTATAAATCGATGAATCGTACACGTACGAAAAAGTGTGACATCATTCTCCCGTTCCGCCAAGCGTTCCGAGCATGCATTCTTTCAATTTTAATTTGTAACCCATAGTAATAGAGCGAATAATCGGTTGCACTAATTGTAGTAGGTACACAGAAATGACGGCGGTTGAAATTTGCAGTGGGATTCCAACAAGACACAGTAAGTGTACAGTAAGTGTTTATTAGCTTTATTAGCTGTATTTTATTTATCAGTTCAGATAAAGGTGTTTTCCTTAAGACGTTACAATAGCACATGCCTAGGCCTACTGTGGGGGTGTGAATGTGTAAGCGTGTATTCTTTTAAAGCATGCAGAAATTTAAAACAATAAGTCAGCATTCTCTAGTATAACACGAACCTTAAGTCTAAAAATAGCGTCGAGTTCTCGTATTTAGACTTAGTACACAAAGTTAACGTATTTCGCGCCTTCACAATTAAATTTGATTTTTAAATAACTTGTCACGCGCCTGCGTTCGTACCACAGATTATTAAAATGTCCAATAGCCTGACAATAGTGTGTAATATCGGATCTGATTCTCTGATATCGGATCTTGAATGAATTTCCATTGGATAAGCTTAACCATTAAGTGGGCTCATTAGATTTTTCTAGATCTTTTAATCATTTAGTCACTTTTTAAAATGTAACCAACAAAATAATGATTTCTTTATCAATTTATTATGTATATAAAATATGTCTATTCTAAATTGGTTTTTGCATCATCTCAAGCTCTGGGATGCGCACCACATTTGTTGTATGAACTTATATGGAAATGTTAATTTCCTAAAATCATCCTTATTACATGGGGCGAAGAACATAATTGGTGACAAGTGAGTACAACACAGCTCTATCTACTCTTTTGGGAAATACAGGCTTGATTTTATGTTTATCCCACGCTTACTTTACATACTTTTAATTATTGTTGCATGTGAAAATTGCCTACTCCTCCTTGTCTTTTTATAAGTTATTCGATCCTTAAACTCTCACGGGCTTTAAAAATCATAAAACAGGTAAGTTTTAGGAGGTCACGCTGTAGGTATCAACAGTGGCGATAGTGTACATGCGTCAGTTCACACAACTGAGCGTTTAATGCCTCTACCATAAGTGAGCGAACTCGAGACAATGCATATTATTATCTGTCCATCGGCTGAATCTCTTACGCAGCTTTTTTGTAAGTAAAAAATTTTAAGTAAATAATATCATTATTTTTTTAATTGTTTGTGGATAGATTCATCTTACTATATTATTAGGTACCATTACTAGAACGTTGGTCCAATGTCTTTTAATTCTGTAAAAACACGCGTGATTTGTTATGATTGCGTTGGCGCGATGAAGATACTCGTAATGTGATAACAAAATTGTCAATGATTCGACTGACACTACACTGTGCAAGAATGAAACAAATAATTAAAAAAGAATACCAGAGATGAACACCGAGAAATATTTATCTTAATGAGTATGTAAATTGGTTTAACACGTAGCATGGCGTTGATTGTAATTTAATGCATAGATTCAGATTATAAACTTATTGTGTGTAACTAATTTGTTCAGGATACAAACCAAGATAAGAAGTTAATTTGTTGAAGCGAAATCAACTATATTCTATTGAGTAAACCAATGTCAAAATCAATTGAAAGTAGGTACTTATTTCATTGCTTTATTATAATGAAAACCTTATTTAATAATATAGGTACATATCTTGTTTATTACATTTTTATTAAAAATATTAAATTTATTTCCTTATAATGATTGATTAAATTTATTTTCACCAAACTGATAAGTACTTACCGAGTCAGTATTTTTTAATTCTAAAAAAATACTTGTCTATAATATGTAAATACAAGCAAATAATACAATTTATTTTAATGATTACACTACATAGTTGTGCTATTATTATTATTTCACTGGATGTACTCGTATGTAGGTAATATAAAGATAACACAAAAATTATAAAAATATTGTTATGACCCTGTACACGATATTAATTTGTTTCATAATAGCAGTAGGTACATTATAAATATTACGATAAACTACTAATGACGACGTTATTATTTATTTTATTATTATCATCATGCTTGCTTCGTCTTATTACCCCGTTTAAGTCCCTAATCATCACTCCACAGCGGCAGATCAAACACCTCTTATTCTGTTTAATTTATACAAAATAATGAGGCCATGATAAGCTTAATAAACATTACGCATGAATAACCTACCAAACACTTGTTGAATAGATATATATTTACTTGGAACACAACTAACTAGTGATAGTTTAGAAATTGGGTTAAATTCACAAATAAGCCAGTCAATTACGAATTAAATGTTTGTAGCATAATATGATTTCGTTTATGTTTAAGCGGTTCTGTAAATAGCAGAAATAAGCATGAGTTCCTACCACTACAGTTACATCATGTTGTGGGTGGTTTTTAAAAGAGAAGCGGGGCATATTTAGGCATGTGAACCGTACCATTCTGTGCCTTAACAGGAAACTTTTAACTGTGTCCATAAGCTTTTCACTATGTTATCTGTACAGTTAAACAAAATTTAAGGCATGATCAAAAATTTTCTGTTACAATGCTTGCTACAGAGACAGACTAAATTTTAATAGGTCTGTGCTGCAGACTGTCATATTTATCTTGTTATTCTAACAGCTGATACAATCCAAAATAGGATTGTACAGCTCGATTCAGATGACTTTAAGTAAACCATGTGCTCAAAGGTCATGTGCAAAAGGACATAAGATATGTTCCTACAGCACAAAATATTGATGAACCGCGTCGGATGAAGAAATTTACGTTTGATTTAACTTTAATACTTTCAAACAGAAATAACCTCTGTCCGTAGCTTGAAGTACTCACAAGAAAGGCAAAGATTCATCTTTATCTTCTTCTTCGAAAATGTAATGTAAGAACAAGGTAAGAACCATGACATTGGTGGTGAAAGCACCAACCTGTTCGCTGTGACGCTGTAAAAGCCAAAACAGCCAAGATCAAATACCATTCGGAAAAACACGTATCTAGTTTGATATTTTTGGATGTATATTGTTCTGTTCTATTGTGCTTAAAAAACATGTTTCTCTGTCTAATGGATGTTAGCCTTTACGCGGCGACTTCACACGCGATCCGTCAGGAGCGGGTCGGGCTGAGGCATCAGGTCAATCCACTTTGTTTTTGCATCGTCCATAAAAACAAATTACCTTCGCTTCATTTATCGATCCCGTGACCGAATGCGAACTGTTAAAGGGGTCTCCATTTTTGTTAATCATGGATTCATTGTTAAATAAGGTATGATCAGTTGTAATCTGTATTATATATTTTAACTATTCAACTCTATGTGGTTTCTCGTTGCAATGGTTGTGACGCTCCCTTGCATAACTTTAAAAAAATTAAATATACATATTTTAAAAAAAAATATTCCTTGAAACTATTGATTATTGAACTGTCGGGTATGAGTTGCCTCTAAAAATGGAACGCAAGGCTAAGGACTTCCAGACTACAACGGAGAGCTCAGTTCAGAGTTCCGTCACTTCAGATTACAACAGGTCCCATTTGATTTCTAAATAATTATACCGTTAAAAAATTTTTTTTTTAAAAAAGCTTTTTAAAACTCGTGATCAAAGTTCATTACAAGACTTTACCACAAGTGCAAACACGACTATGATACGATATTCCATCATGAAGTTCCAGTTAATATCTTCCGGCTCCATCATCAGATCAGTTCGACAGTACCATATTATTGCATTGTCATCGGAACCTAATATGTGTCAGCTCGATAGCTTCAGTGGAAGTGGGTGAAATATTGATTGCAAGATTCCAGGACATACATACATGAATACATACGAGTGAAGTTAAATAAAAGCTTTTAAAATAAAGAAATGTCACTAGTGGGTACCGCTGGAATTAAAGCTAGATCCACTCAAATGGGAGTGGATCCACCCAATTCTACATTTTAATTTTAATTTTCGAATCCTACTGCATGTATCTAGCTTTACAAAAACATGCTGGCCGGTTCGTAGACAATCCAACGGACAAAATAATGTTTTAAAATATGGTGAGCACATGTCTCATTCATAGATCCCGAGCCTGACCCTCTCGTTAATGAGTAAACGCCTACATCCTAGTCGACATAAATCTTTTTAACATAAAAACATTTTGCAATGTGATTACGGTCTTAAGGCGCCTAGTGGTGCAAAATGACCTTGAGAATCGGTGCACACATTCTCACAAACGACAACAGCGCCTCTAACGGAAAACCTCAGAACTACCTTACAGAGCATACAATGACATGTCATGAGGTACTGTATTAATCGCCTGTATAACCCGCGCAGATAGAGAATAGATCTGAAAATGGCACTTAAAATACAAGCACAACACACAACACAAGCAAGGGTACTTAAAACACTGGATTGTAAAATTTGCCTTTATTAATTGTGACATTTCAGAATCAGATTATAAAAATAAAGAACAATAGGATGGGAATGGTATCAAAGGTTTTATAAACCGCTTGGTCCAGCAGTGTCCTGGTCATCTGTACCCATTACTGGTTCAATTCCCTCCATGAATTGGTTAAAATCTTCCATGGACTGGTCACTTTCACAGTCCTGGTCTTCAGAGTCGTCACTTTCATCTTCGGTGTTGCTGTTCAATTACATCACAAAATGTCAACGTTCGTAACAAAAACTTAACGAAAATAAATAACAATCAAATGTAACGCAAACAAAAACAACAATATCAACGAAAACAACAATTACTCGGAGTGCGTCAAGTAGCTTAGAAAGCGAATCCCGACTGATTATTTGTTTGCAGCTCGTACTTCACTGTGTGAGTATAGACAGCGATAGAGAGTGAGCGAGAACGCATGCGAGAGGACGCCATTTTCAAATCTATTCTCTATCTGCGCGGCTTATACGGGGAAGTGTTTCAGTAGATGGCGTTTATTTTAAGTAATAATTGACCTAACAAAAAATTTATAGGAAGGTACGACAACGTAATGAAATTAGATTTATGCAATTTTTTTAGTTACTTAAAATAATAACAAAAAAAAGTCATAAAAAAATAAAGAAAAAATTGAAAAAGAAAGGAAGTGTAACTGGAATTTGAACCCGAGTCTCTAGAGCGAGATTCTTACTCACTGCTAATGTCTATAATTTCCCCGTTATTGATATTATCTTTGGATTCTCTTTTCCTGTAATAAATACATATTATGACATATATAAATATTATTCGCTTTTTATTTCATTTGCATAAAATAATAACAAAAAAAAAGTCATAAAAAATAAAGAAAAAATTGAAAAAGATAGGAAGTGTAACTGGGATTTGAACCCGAGTCTCTAGAGCGAGATTCTTACTCACCGCCAACTCCCAACTACGCCATTTACAGTTATATGATTAGGGTTGAAAAACTGTGTACGTATCTATCTTTTTGTACTCTGCAAAACTGCAGAGAAAACAATGAAAATTAATAAGTGTTTGACAAAATTAAAATGCTTTTACCTCTTTACGTCATTCATATGTGTGACGTTTGCTTTATATGAATACTTTTGATTTATTTCCCATGTTTATTTACAAAATAGGAGTCCGTTTACGAATTTAAAAAATACATATACCGTTAAATTATTTATATAAATCAAAAAATGTATTATCCAATCAATAAAAGTAATGAAATAACGTTGGAATCTTGCAGAAATTTTGCGGCAGAAAGCGCGACACGCCCGTCTAGCAAGAGGCCTGAGCCGCGACTGTCGGTACACGGCGTTTACACACACATGCTCGCCATTTCTCGCGAAATATGTCCGAAAATGAGAACAAGGGTTTTTTGGAAATTCTACAAAGTGGATTTAAAAAGTGGTACAACCGAAATATTGTATTTATTGTGATGAAAAATATATGTTAAATTGAAAAAAAAAATACGTATTTTAGAAGGGATTTGATTGTTTAGAAGATTATTTTAGAGGTATCTTCGTGATTTTTTTCTATCGAGTCAAAATTAATGTATTATGTTTTGAAGACCATAGCAATATAACATATATCCCCAAGAATACCATATATTTTTTTTATTTGATTCTCTGCAATGGTTCGTGTGATATCTTGTTTATAAAACTCGCGTTTAGCCTCTGTAGTCCTCTTAATACCGAGTGGTAGTGTCAGGTTGAGCTGCACCGCATGCGAGCAACCCAGAATCATTCTTGGTTACGATTACTATCTCTTCAGGGAACAGCTTCTCTTTATAGATGAATGAAATGAGAAGACTTGCATCGAAGCTGTTTCAGATCTAAGTGAATATTAGATCTAAGAAATAATCTCAATATAATAAAACTAGTGGACGCCCGCAGCTTCGCTCGCGTAGAATTAGACCCATTAACGACGTCTACCCGTTTAACGACTTCAAAAACGGCAAAGTTTCATACTAACTTTGCACCCCCGTTTTACCCTCTTAGGGTGTGAATTTTCAAAAATCCTTTCTTAGTGCTCCCCTACGTTATAAAAGGAACCCCTGTGCAAAATTTCAAGTTTCTAACCCTTATAGTTTAGGCCCTGCGTTGATATGTCAGTCAGTCAGTCAGTCAGTCAGTCAGTCAGTCAGTCACCTTCTCCTTTTATATATATATAGATTGAAATTACACGAAAGGCTAAATAGAATAGCTAAGAAGAATAATTTCACTAAATATTATGCTAAATGTAAAAAGTTATTTATTATTAGCTTTCCCGCGTCTCCAACCAATAAACCAAAAAACACATTCGCATTTATAGGTAGGCACGGACTACATTGGTCCTTACTCTACTTTATTACCATTTATAGGAAAGGATATATAAATAAAGGATATAACAAGCAAACATGACTGCTATAACATAACATAACATTTTGCTCCTCTCGCTAAATGCAAAGCGATGAAATCTACCGATTCGTAAGATTTCACGGTGTATGGTCCACATGGTCCATACACATAGATGAGCGCATTTAAATGTGCATATAAAATATCGAACGCGAATATTGCCTACAAACCAAAGTAGTTTTGCAGCTCAAGACATCAGTTTCCATTGCAAACTTAAACCTTATTTCCTTAGTCATACGTCCCAGTAAGCAATTGTTACGGATTTACCAATAACACTATCGTTGTCCTTGTGAACAATGCTGGACAATAACAGTGACATGTATTTGAATGCAAAATAGCTTACATGTCATGGCGTTTTAACATGGAAACTTTATAGGAAATGGCGCATGCAAATGATGTTTTATCTTCGTTCTATACCTATTACTGGTAGGACGATAGTGCGATATGCAGTAAATTATGTTTTAGGCTGCAGACGGGAGTCTGAGAGAAACTCAAAATGACTTATAGTAGTTAATTTTATTACTAATTTTATTACAATTATATTCGTGACGATTGTTCGAAGTATGAATCAAAAGTGCACGTGAAGATCACAGCGTGAGAAAGCTGTCCGTCCCAGGCTGATAAGCAACTTGCGACGCTGCATTTCTTCGTAGACTCCAGGGCCGCACTTTATGCAGGGCCGTATTATAACACCTCCCCCCGTAGTTCAGCGGCTATTCGGCTAGTTTACTTGAGAATGCAGCTGAAATGTTTCTTTGATCCACTTTAATTTCACTGGGTTCCATTTGCGTTGTATTCGTTTCAGGATTGGGATTCTGGTCCACATTCTGGAGTCGCTTTCCTCGGAACCGGCGGTAAGTTACCGTAATGATAAGTGCTCCTGCACTCAGTAGAATGATGTACATAGGAATTGTGGTGTGATATACAATTGTATCTGTAGCTCGATCCAGGCGTACAGTGGATTGTAGCGAAATTTTTGAGTTCAAAGAATGGATGGTCTCAAGGCTTGGAGAATCTAAAACTATAGGTGATGGATGTTCAATTTGCCCCGACTCATCATACGGAGGCATTTCCATAACTTTATTGACATGTCCTTTAATTTGGTCACTAGTATTGGAGATAGTGAGTCCCGGAGTTCTAAGATAGCAGTTGGCTGGAGTAACAATCAGGTAGGTTCCTTGAAGAGTCCGATATTCTTCTTCCCCGCAGAATATTTTGACTTTAGTTGGAATAGGGAAGTGCAAGGTGTAGTGCTTTTCATCCAGTTGCTCGAGAGCTTCGTTTCTCAAAATTACTGATGTAAGTTTACAGGATTGGTTAAGTTCTTGATGGGAGATCAGTTGATGAATGCAATCAGGTTTTCGTTGGAGCCCGTAGTCTGACTTGGGTTCGCAGAGAAACCAGGAATTTACCTTCGGACATTCTGTCTCCATGTATCTAGAATCTTTTCCAGAGATTGCTATATAGGGAAAGGTAGGTATAAGGACTTTATTATTTTTACTGGGCACGGTAGATAATTTATAGAAATCATAGGTTATGGGATAGGCAATCGGAACTTACTACTACTTTTTCATCTGAATAAAAATATCCTAATTTAATAATATCATAAAAATCTCTATAATCTATATCAAGGACTTCATCTCTTAAATATAAAGTCCTTATTCTAACATATTTTTAAGCTCTGTAAGACTAACTACCGAGTGCGGAGTGCTAAGTCGTCTGTAACAAGTTGGAACGCTTCAGTCGTGACTTTGCTACCGGGCCACGATTTCTTTTTGTATAAATATGAATGGGAAGATCAGCAAGAACAGTGTCCTGGGTGTATCGCGGGGCCAGTTTTTGTCGGGCTGCTAAGGGATTTCGTAAGAAAACTTGGTCATCTATTGCATATTCTTTTTCAGCTTCTCTACCTTTGTTCCTATTGTCTATGAGTCGCGTTCGTTCGCTTAAGGAACTTTCATTTATAATACTGTACACCTTTTGTATCCTTTCTTTATGAGTATGTAAGTATTGCTGAAGAAGATGGGCAGTTAGGTCTATGTCTAATGGGTCACGCGGGTCAAAGTGTCCAGTTATCAAATCTTTAGTATCCGTAAATGTTCTAGAATGGAATTTTATGGAGTCGTGTGAATTCGGAAAATATGTGGTTGGTGAATTCAGTCCCTTGGTCAGTCACTAAAGTCAATGGAAAACCATGGTGTGTAGAAAAAATTAATAGAGCTTGTACGATACTTGGAGCGGTGCTATCTCTTAGATGATACGCTTGAGCGTATTTCGAGAAAGCGTCCACTAACGTAAGATATTTTTCATTTTGAACCGTGAAGAGGTCAAGATGAACTATCTCAAATGGCTTATTTGGTGGTGGAACCACGTTAAATCTCTGCCTAATGGGATGACGGTCATACTTAGCTTGGCCGCAGATGACACATTCATTTATGAATTTTGTAATGCAATCTCTCATTTTGGGCCAAAAATATTTAGAAGATAGGGCCAAATAGCATTCGGTAATGCCACGGTGGTTAGTTTTTCCCTCATGGTATTTCTTTATGATATCCTGTTGTTTTATGTAGTCTTTAACATTTTCTAATTCTATTTTAGTGAAAACCAAATTCATAGCCGAATTTCTAAATTTTTCTTGAATTATTGGAATAATTTTGAACATGGCCGAAACAGGACGAACTATTACACCAGTTTTAATTTTGGGGTTGACATGTTCTTTTAATGCATCAATGACGTCATTTTCAAAATTGGATTCAGACAATTGAATTTCAATCCGGGTATGGGTGTCAAACGGTTTAGTCAATTTTGGTCGTTTCTTTATGTCACCTACTGTAACGAAGCTAATTTGTCTTGTAAATTTATTTAGGGGATAGTCAGTTATAGGGATTTCCAGTATAGGATTTTCTACACTTGTGTGTTCTGTACCAGGGGAACAATTTGCAATCTTTTCAGAACTACCCGTAACGGTAGAAGAGCCAGCCGTAACGGTAGTCGAATTAGCAGTGACAGTTCTAGAATCTGCTGAATCTGTGGCAGAGCCAGATAAAGAAGGAGGGTTTTCAGTGGGGTTTGCTATGACAGAGCTTAAGTCCTCGTTATTAATTTCAATGCGGGACAAAGCATCTGCGTTGGTATTAATTTTACCTTGCTTGTATATGGTAGTAAAATTGTATTCGCTCAATCTGAGTCGCCAACGTGTGAGTCTCGATCCTGGCTCCTTTAGGTTCATTACCCACTGTAATGGTTTATGGTCGGTTACAATTTTGAATTTTCTGCCAAATAAGTATGGCCGGAAATATTTAGTAGCCCAAACAATAGCCAAAAGTTCTTTTTCTATTGTACTGTAGTTAATTTCGCTTGAATTTAATGTTCTTGATGCAAAAGCTATCGGTTTATCGCTGCCTATGATACCTTGTGAAAGAACTGCACCAATAGCAAAGTTAGATGCATCAGTCGTCAGTATGAAGTCTTTGTCAAAGTCCGGATATTGTAGAATTGGGTCATTTACGAGCAACGTCTTACATTTTTCAAAACAGTTAATATAGTTAATGTCCTCTGGTACTATCTTAGAGCCCTTTTTTAAGCAATTCGTCATTGGTTTCGTTATCTTAGCAAATTCGGGAATAAATTTCCGGTAATAACCGAGTAAACCTAGAAAACGTTTAATTTCAGTAGCGGTCTTCGGTAAAGGAAATTTTTGGATGGCTGTAATTTTGTCGGGGTTAGGTTTAATTCCATCTTTACTGATAATGTGGCCTAGGTACGCAGTTTCTAACTTTAGGAATTCTGATTTATCCATTTGTATCTTGAAATTTGACTCTCTTAAACGTTTAAAAACCTTTTCTAAATTAACAATGTGCTCCTGCAAAGAAACGCCGAATACGATGATGTCATCTAGATAAACTAAGCAGATTTGATTTTGGAGACCTCTGAGAACATTGTCCATCACACGTTGGAAGGTAGATGGAGAATTTTTCAAGCCCATTGGCATCCGGACGTATTCGAAGTGGCCATGTTCTACATTGAAAGCTGTTTTAGAGATGTCCTCTGGGTTCATTTCCACTTGATAGAATCCGCTAGCAAGGTCTAGTGTCGTGAAGTAATGGCACTTCCCTAGTTTATCCAGTACGTCATTAATATTGGGAATTGGGTACTTGTCGTCAATAGTTTTTTCGTTCAGTTTCCGAAAGTCAACGACAAGACGCCATTTAGCTTTTCCGGAAGCATCTGACTTTTTTGGAACAACCCAGATGGGGGAGCTCCATGCTGACTGTGAGGGGCGAATTATTCCTTGCTCTAGCATTTTTGAGATTTGTTCCTGAACCTCCTGTCTGTGAACGAATGGGTATCTATAGCTTTTGGTATAGACAGGTACTTCATCAGTGGTGCGAATGCTATGTTTAATTTGGTTTGTGAAAGTTAGCGGTTCTCCTTCAATGTAAAAGACATCAGCGTATTGAGCACACAGAGATTCTAAATTAGCCCGTTCTTCAGGATTCAAATGGTTAGTTCTTAATTTTGAAAGTACCTCAGTAGCGCGGTTACGTTTTTCATCACTATATGTACAATTAAAATTATAAAGTTCTGCATCAATTGGTCTATCCATTGAAAAAACTACATCAAATCGGGTCGGATTTACTACTTCTACAATTCCGCGACTATTCTTTACAGTGGTAATACAGTCACGTATGGTACAATTTGATATGACTTGTTCGCTTACAAAAACGTCGGTATCGTGAAAGTTAATAGGTACTCTTACTAATTTTGACGTATAGGCCGGTATTATTTCTTCATAAAGGTTGCAATTCCTGGAATCATACATTAACAAGGGGATGGTAGATTGTCGGGTTACCAGGATTTTATTTTTTAAGTCAATGCTAGATTCTAATTTCTCTAAAAGATCATAACCAATCAACCCGTCAAAGTAGTCATGAAATTTATAAATGAATAGAGTGATATCAATTTTTTCATTAAATTCTCGAAAGCAAGGAAGGGTAATAGAATAATAATTTTTTGTTGTTGCATGGATATTCGTGACTTCGAAGGGGTTGTAATTACAAGGTAAATGGGAGAAAAATTGGTCCACTGCATCGGGGCTTATGAAAGACTGGTTAGCACCTGTATCTATAAGTAGTTTTAAGGGTGGATTTTCTATATATATGTATGGCAGTTGTCTTTGAGTCTGTAAGTTGATCTCTATTTTGGCCTTTTTGATTTCGTGCTTATCTGAAAAACCTCATTTTCTGCAGGTTCATCGTGCGACTCCTCGACAAATGCTGGGGTGAAATCTGAGTCATCAGGCTGCTGCTCGTAGGTCACATGACAATTTTGTGCTAGACCGTCGTAACTGTCCGAATAATAATACTGGTTATCATGGTCACCGTAGTTGTCGTAATTGTACTGTTGGTCATATAAGTCATTAAAGTTTACCTCACGGGTCCTAAAATAATTCGAGGGTGGTGGATTTCCTTGTTTGGTCCAATCGTGATGGGGTCGGAATGGTATTGATTTCGCTACGTAAGGACTAACGCCACTCATAGGTCGAGGGCCTGTCATATTAGGGGACTGGTAGTTATACCTAGCCTGCGGCATTCTAAAAGCTTCACCTTGTGGTCTGTAAGTAGGTAGAGGTGCACCAAACATTTGTTGAGTGCGGGTCGGTCCTGGGTTAACAGGCATTTGGGGTCTCCAAATTTGCATTGGCCTCGGTGGTTGTGAATTAAATTGTCTCGAGGGACCTGACATATTCGTGGGTGGTAAAAACAACGCTCGCGAGGGCGGTAAACCTGCCGACGGCTGCTTGCTCTCCGGCAGATGTCCATTCCTACGCTGCATGTACACGGTATTCATCTCTTCATGCACAAATTCCAAAGCCTTTTCGATGGATTCAGGTCGCATGCACCGTATTCGAGAACCTATTGGGTCGCGTAGACCACGTAAGTATGCCTGAAGGGTTAACTTTTTATAAAGAGTGCGTTTCGCCTCAATAGTACTCTCGACAGTCTCATGCAAACTGATATAAGTCATAATAGTGGCAAATAAATTTTGACATTTCTCATAATATTCTTGTGGTGTCTCGGAACCCTGTATGAGAAGTGCTAAATCGTTATACAACGAGGTCTCATCGCGGTGATCTGCGAAGTTATTAATTAAAGCACTGCGTATACCACTCCAGGTCTCCGGGATACCATTTGAATTTATAGTACGGGCCGCGGGCCCAGTAACTTTGTTTAAAATGCCGTTTAAAAGTGATAGATTACTTAGTTCATATCCGGGATCATCTTTTATATATTTTTTTACTAACTGGTCACACAAATGTATGAACCGGGTAAGAACGTTTGCATTCCCGTCAAATTCGGGAAGTAGCCTGAGGGCTTTATAAATTTGGTCGACAAGTGTGTCACTCATCGTACTCGCTAAAGTATCACTATCACTATCAATAGTCCTATAACTATCGTAGTCTAAAGACCTACGATTTGTCTCTAACCTAGGGGTCCGCGATTGCCTTGGATGGAAAATCTTGGAATGATTATAGGAACACTTATATTAAAATAAAAGGAAAGCAGCTCTAGATAGATCTAGGTACTTACATTAACATTTTGGTTTCCCTGCGTGCATCGAAGGTCAGATACTCTTCCAGCTCTGCAGCACTTTAGGTTCTAAATCGTAGACCTGGCCGTGATCTATTCACTGACTTTAATTACTACGATCCTACAACGACTGCGCCAATTATGTTTTAGGCTGCAGACGGGAGTCTGAGAGAAACTCAAAATGACTTATAGTAGTTAATTTTATTACTAATTTTATTACAATTATATTCGTGACGATTGTTCGAAGTATGAATCAAAAGTGCACGTGAAGATCACAGCGTGAGAAAGCTGTCCGTCCCAGGCTGATAAGCAACTTGCGACGCTGCATTTCTTCGTAGACTCCAGGGCCGCACTTTATGCAGGGCCGTATTATAACAAGTATGTAAAGCTTAAATTACAATCTTTGTTTATTTAAATGTTTAGACAACAGCAAAAGTACATAAAATAGCGATGCATTTTCCGTTCTGTCTAGTCTGTCTGGTTAAATATTTATTCTATTCATTTGTAATTCATACTTAGTATAATGAAACGTTCTTATACACATCCTTGGAAACAACTCCATACTCAATGAATCAATAGTGCCCTGATCATATTGACAGATATGGTTAATCAAACAGTAGGTATGGAGAATTAGCGATCGATCACTACAGTCAGTACCTACCTACTACCTACCTTGATATTAAAGTGAATGTTGAGTTCAGTCTCGTAGCGTCGACTGTGCTGAGTAGCACTTGATTTTCTGCAATTTGGTTATCTCATGAAAATTATAGACCAGTGTTAGGCTGTCATGCATGACGATGATTTCGGGCCTAATATCAATAATATGAGTAGCTAAAATTTTCGATTTTCCGCTTTTCGGTCGAAACAAGGTATTTTTAATATGAATAAACTTTTAATAAAACAATTTGTTTAGAAATCTAGATAGACACTGAGCCTTAAACAATTACAATTTAAGCTGGCAGACAATAACGAGTAATGTTTGGCAATGGTCTTAATAAGCTCGTGGTGAAATTAAGCGCTTTAATGAAAGCGATCTAAGAAACAGTCAACAGAACAGAAACAGTAAAGAACAGTTTGTTTTTATTTTCTTAAATATATTATATTGAACATATTTATATATATATTATCATATTTATTTGCTTAGTTCATCACATAATATGATTGAACCTGATGATAGTGATGATTGTTTTTTCTCCTGCTCGTCTTCAGAAAGTAGTTTCGTCAGTATCAACAGTGAATCTTCAGACACCCCAAGCTTACATGATCAGTTATCTTCTATACGCATTGCATACCCGAAAAACTTTAACATTGCACACATAAATATCCAAAGTGTCCCTCGGCACTACCCTGATCTTCTGGCATCCATCAACAGGCAAAGCATTGATGCCCTTCTTATCTCGGAATCTTTTCTTAAACCTTCCCTTCCCTCTACTCAGTTTACATTGCCTGGCTTCGTTCTGATCCGTAACGATCGAACCGGCAAAGCTTGTGGCGGTGTTGCCATCTACTTACGTTCTGAGATTCCTTTTAAAGTCGTCAGCGCTTCTCCATCAGAATACTCCGAATCCGCAGAGTTTCTGTTCATTGAAATAAATGTCAATCATTGCAAAGTACTTCTCTCGGTTTTCTACAGCCCCAACCTCACTATTAATTACTTCGAACAATTAGATAAAGTTCTCTCAGTCCTATGTCCTATTTATGATCACGTAATTCTTATGGGCGATTTTAATACTTGTGTGATCAAGAATGATGTTCGTACTAAAAAACTTCTCACTATCCTATCTTCATTCAATCTTCATCTTCTGCCTCTTAGTGCCACTCATCATTTTCCTAATTGCTCTCCTTCTCTTCTAGATCTGATGATTGTTTCCTGCCCCCAGAGAGTGGCTTCTCATGGGCAGCACACTACCTCTTATTCCTACCATGATTTGGTCTATTTGTCTTACCGCATACGTCCACCCAAAATTAAACCAAATTACCTCATGCTTCGCAGCTACAAAGGTATTGATTTAGAGGCGTTAAGGCGCGACGCTAACGGTATTGACTGGCATCTTGTGATCGACAGTAGCAACATTGATGAAAAAGTTAATATCTTCACATCGCAAGTATTACAACTTTATGATACGCATGCTCCAATTCGACGCGTTAAAATTAAACGCAACCCGGCACCGTGGCTCTCGTTGGAAATCAAAGAGCTTATGGATAAGAGAGATAAAGCTAAAAGGCGGTACAAAAAATGCCCAACTGATGAAAACTTGATGAGGTTCAAAGTGTTGCGTAATCGCTGCAATCGGATGTGTCGTGATGCGTGTTTTGGCGCCATTTCCATAACTGTCTTTTAAACCGATCCCCTGCTCAGACGTGGAATTTCTTAAGATCTGTTGGAATAGGCAAAACTCCTGCTGTCCCTTGCCATAGTGTCAGTCTTAGTGATCTCAATAAACACTTCTCTCTTAACCCAACTTCATTAGATCCCCAGGCAAAGTCTGACATTTTACACGCCTTATCTGTCTTGCCTATACCCTGTTCCCATACTTTTGATTTTGAGTTCGTCACTGAACAATCTGTGGAAAAATCTGTCCTTGCTATTTCCTCTTCATCTACTGGTAATGACAATTTATGCTCAAAAATGATCACCTTAATCCTTCCCTCTGTCCTCCCTGTGTTAACTCACATTTTCAATTTTTCGTTATCCTCTTCTAGTTTTCCTTCTGCCTGGAAGAAGGCTCATATCATTCCCCTTCCAAAAGTTCGTAGCCCCTCTGTCCCGTCTCACTATAGACCTATTTCTATCCTGCCTTTCCTCTCCAAAGTCCTTGAGCATATTGTTCACAAACAGTTCTCTTCTTTTCTCTTAACTAATTGCCTTCTCAGTCCCTTCCAATCAGGTTTTAGGCGTGGCCACAGCACTGTTTCCGCTCTCTTGAAAGTTACGGACGATATTCGTTGGGCCATGGAAAATCGACAGTTGACACTTCTAGTCCTACTTGATTTCAGTAATGCCTTTTCTTCTGTAGATTTTGATGTTCTTATTTGTATTCTACAAAATAATAATGTGTCTCCTTCTGCTCTGTCCTGGTTTAATTCTTACCTTCGGGGTCGCTCGCAGTTCGTACGCGTCAGTGATAGCCTATCTGACGCATGCACTTTAACTGCCGGCGTTCCTCAGGGTGGCGTCCTTTCTCCTTTGCTCTTTTCACTGTTTATTAATACTTTCACTTCTCTTATCTCATCTAACTTCCATCTCTATGCAGACGATTTGCAGCTTTACCATCACTTCTCACCAGATGATTCCCAGCGTGCTATCTCGTTTATGAATGACAACCTAAGTCGCATTCATACTTTCGCAAAATCAGTCGGGCTTTTGATTAACGCTAGGAAATCTCAAGCAATCATTATTGGCAGTAGATATGTGCGCAGCAAAATTGATATTCCGAATCTACCTCCGATTGTACTGGATGGAACTCCTATTACTTTCTCCGATAGTGTAAAAAATCTAGGAGTAATCATCGATGCTAACTTAAGCTGGAATGCCCATGTATGCGAGGTCAGCAGAAAAGTATATTATTCATTTCATTCTCTAAAGTGTCTTCAAAATTTCCTTCCCTTTAAAACCAAAATTTCCCTTGCACACACTTTGATATTGCCAATCCTTGACTATGCTGACGCCTGCTATCTGGATGCCACAGAGGAGCAACTCAACAAGCTTGAGCGCCTGCAGAACCTTTGCATTCGTTTTATCTTCGGTATCCGTAAGTATGACCATGTCTCACATTTTCGCAGGGATCTCAAGTGGCTCCCAATCCGATTTCGCCGTAACACGAGGATATTATGTATGCTTTACAATATACTCCATAACCCTAGCTATCCGTCTTATCTTCGCGAGCGTTTTTCCCCAGCACGACCTCCTCCTGCGCCTTGTCGTCCCCACTTAAAATCCCTTCTTAAATTCCCATCCCATAGTACTTCCTATTACACCAAATCATTCTCTGTACATGCAGTCACCCTGTGGAATGCATTGCCGCGTCACATTCGGGAGTCTAAAACGTTAACTACTTTCAAAAAACGAGTAAAGGATCACTATTTTTCCTTAACCACGAACAGATAGTTTTCACCAATATCTATGTAAGTATGAACTATTACTATTTTATGTATTTATAGCAGTATTTATAGTATAGTATGTACGTATATAGCATGTATGTATATATATATATATATATATATATATATATATATATATATATATATATATAGATATATATATATTTATTTATTTATTTATACACTTATATGTAGATTGTATGTATTCTATTGTTTGTGTTATTTATAATTGTTTTATTGGTATTGTAATTTGTTCTGTGTACATGCTTCTGCCATCGAGTCGCCAGTCTCCATTCTCAGGGCTGCTGGAAGAAATTTCTGAAGGAAATAAGCAGTACCTTTGTACACCTCTTTCTTTTTAATTGCTCTTGTTCTGTTCTCCTGTATGTACATGAAAAATAAATAAATAAAAAAATAAATAAATAAAATAAACAGATCAGTCAGATAGCTCGCACTTAATTTATGCGTTTTACCCGCATTGTTATTCCGACACGACCTCTCAGACTTCCATTAAAGTGGCTATTAGAGAAACAAACAAGGAACTGCCCACGATAAAATAATTATCGCTTTTATCTCTGCCGAACCTTTGTGAGCATCCATTTTCGAGTCCCTAAGGCAAACATAATATTAAAGGAGAATTCACAATAACCGACCTTCTCCCTTCGAGGCAAAAAAGTAATCTAAAATTGGACAATTTAATGACGTCAGCTAAATTTTTGAGGAGCGGTGTTGTTTTTGAAAGACGCCGTGACCGACTTTAAATGGCTTGAACAAACATGAAATGCACACAAAAATAACTAATGATGAAAATAGATATTATTATTCCGAGTAGGTTATTATTAAAAATGCCCTTTAGCCTTTGCACCTGTTACTTACACCTGCCTCGCTGTCCGGCTATTCGGTAAAGAAACGCGTCCGTACCAAACTCCGTTAACAATAGAACATCGTTTTCTCCTTTTTTCAAGTCATAAATAAGCACCTTATTAGTTCAGCAACTGGTAAACTGATATTTTTATAATTACAGTACTTGATGCACGACTTGTGGTTTACATAGACTAGCGGTCGTTAAGTCAGATTGCTGTGTAAGTAGATATTACATACATAGCGGGTTGTCGAACCACAGAAAGCAATTACTGACTGATCCTTAAACATAATAGTTTATTAGAAAATATTCAAATGTTAGTTTCAGTCAACTTGTTTGTATACAAATTCAGTTAGATATTACATAGACATAGATTAGACATCAATTGATGGAAACTTATTTAAACTTATAAATATTATAGTGTTGAGATCATTATTTGGTCAAAAGTAGCACGCAGTTAATTAAGGTGTATTGAGTCCCGATTCGGCGGTATCATTTGCTATTGTGATAGACCCTTCGACTCCTTTGGGATTCCACGTTTTGTTGTTACAATATAATAGCAAAAATGATAAATGCCCCGCTGCGGAGAAGTATCCCATGGTCGATTCAAAGTCCAACTATTCCAATTTTTTACTGACTCTAAATCGGTGTTTATAAATGCTCCTTCGTAGTTTCTTCTTTTTTGTTTACATCACTCGACAAATTTAGTAAGCCTTGCGCGTGGAACACTAACAAATATGGCAGAAAGCCACTAATTAAAGTGTAGAACAATGAAATAAAACGACCTCTATAAACCTTTCAGAACCCCCACGATGCTAAGTCCGAGCTTCAAATAGGGCATAAAAAAACTATACCCACGTAATATCACAGCAGCGTGTGATCGACTCGTAAGGCGTTTTAAACGTGATTTAACAAAAAGCGCAACCCTTTTAAAGGGAAGTCATGGTTTAAGAGTCTTAAAGCCGACACACTTTCCATAAACTTAAGTAAGCTCTTAGGGGAGATGATACGGCTACCTCCTTGCTTAATCCGCTTTTAAAACACCGCAACACTCTTTTGGTATTCAGCGAGCTAGAATAATCTTTTAGCTGAGTTTTATAAACAATTCCCACAAAGAAATCCGTTTCGATATACGAGTCTTGTTAAAGACATAATTTGCCGGAAACAAACAATACATTACTTCTGTACTTTATTTTAAGAATGTTCAACGACTAGAAATATTTCTAAATGCACAAACGCATTGTTGGTTCTTTAATTTCCTTTGATACGTGTATAACAACTATAAGGTACTTGGTATCTTCTAATTTAAATCAAATTTAAATTTACGAGTTAAAAAGAGGAAGGATCTGAGTGAAGACTAATCAGTGGTGTCAATCTAAATGAAATTCATCAAAATGCCTTATTGTTCAACCAGAAACTTGCGGGAACTAGACTTATTTTAAAACACACAATAGGACGATCCACATGTCCTTTTTTGTCGCCGCCAAGTGTATGAAGATTAGAACGTCCGACATGGAAAGGGTTGGCTTCGTTTTTTGGCTAAGTTATCGGTTCATCGAATCTTACTATTCTTGTATACTTAATGAAATAAATATACGTAAAAGTGAATAACATACAATATAATTTACTAGCACGTCGTAATAATTTAATGATTGGTCATACCTTTAAATATTTAACGAATATGCTTTACAAAGATAGTGCAATCGTATTTAAATCTACTTAATAATTAACAGGTATTCCCACGAACAAAGGTAAACGTCTCGTATTATCCGTGCTTTGCAAAACCGAGTTCTTAAACACCGGGCCGTATCGCTTTACAACTTTTTTCTCGACGTTAGCAAGACTGCGATGATCGTTGTCCGCCCGAATTATAATATCAAAAAGCAATCGTTCATTCAAGAGTATTGAATAGTCGTTTAAGCGCAATGGACGTGGGCTACAATGGTCGCGGGGATCGTCTTGAGGTCTCGACAATTTCAGATCACTGGCATACGAAACTGCATGTAATATAAATCTTTCCGGTGAAGCACGAACAACTGAACCACTCCCACTCGGATCGCGGACTTGGTTCAAATACGAATATTAAATTCCACTCATTCGAAACTCTTTATTCAAAAATTATACCCAGGATTTTGTCTTCTATAATGATGGTAGTTAAGTCCAGTTTGTGTCTTCAATATTCTCTCATGCGGCTCACGCCGAGCAATCCGTAGCGGCTGGGGATATAGGTTTGAATGGATATTAATAATTTTTATTGCAGGTTCATTGCATTATGCCTTACCGACGGATTTCTTTGCTCCTTTTTCGTGACGTCCATCAATAATATTTTGGACAGTTGAATGTCGGCCTGTGTTTAAGACTACATTGATCGGCCCTCGAAATTATCTTAATCGAATCGAGATAATATTATGATGCTTTGTGTATAAATTAGCAACAATGTCCAGCGTGTTTGTAATATGAAATCTGAGTGACAGTTAGTATTACGTTACTGTAACGCACGGTTGCTTGCGAATTACTGCGTCTTTATGTTGATAAATTAAAATGTAAAAGAAAGAGGACATGTAGGTAAGTTGTTAAGCTTTAACATGTCTGTTTTAGGATATACTAATTGTGGAGAAATTGCCCACAAAAATATAGATCTTAACACAATCTAAATAAAACTCCGCGATATTATATGATATTTTTTATTTATATTATGAAGAAAAATTATCCAAAATAAAACAGTGATTTATGAGTTGTTTTTAATGCGTGTAATATGCTTATCCTTAGGAATAAAAATATTTTGTCATCAAGATAATTTTATGAAGATTAACTTTGTTCTTTATAGCATATCAGTTATAAGAGATAGGTATTGTAAAGTTAAAAAAATCATATAGGTAGCGCTCGACGCGCGTGATAACCGGCACGGAGTTTGAACTTAACTTTTTGGTAATTCGTTATGTAAAACAAAAAAATTAATGTCACTTGTTGTAATGGTGAATGACACATCATGAGGAAACCTGCATACCAGAGAGTTCTTAATGTTCTCGAAGGCATGTTAAGTCTGCCAATCCGCACTTGGCCAGCGTGGTGGACTAAGGTCCACCACGCCGCTCCCTCCCATTCTAAGAGGAGACCAGTGCCCATCAATGGTACAATAAAAGGGTCGTGGTGGTGGCTAGCTAAGTCAACAATAAATTAAGTTCGTTTTAAAGGGTTAGTTTGTAAATTATCATACTACTTTGTTATTTACTTATTTATTCTGATAAATGTCCATCCATCCATCCATCTTATCCAAGAAGTACCAGAGTACCTCTTCTATTTGAACTTCATTGGGTAGAATTTTTCTGGTTATTTCCTTAAGAAGGAGAGGAAACGAAACTTTTGTTAAATCTAATCCACGCAAGCGAAACTGCGGGCCGTCCACTAGTTCAAGCGGTGTTTAAAGTGTTGAAAAAAGAAATGTCAATCCATACTAATATTATAAATGTGAAAGTGTGTTTGTTTGTTTGTTTGTTTGTCCGGCTTTCACGTCGCAACGAAGCTATTATATGGTATGGTTTTTGTGTGTGGAGATAGTGAGGAGAGTGGAGAGTGACGTAGGCTACTTTTTACCGCGGTAAAACATCCCCATGGGAAGATATCGATGTTTTGATATTTGCTAGATATTTAGTTCCGGATGTTGTTAATAGATGGCGTTAGTAAAATTCATTTGCAAGTTCTGAATCACGCTAACAAATTATACATGTAAATTAATGAAGTGATACTCGTAAATTGTTGTTTTGGTTTAAAATTAATATGGTAAAGGACATAGGTACGCTTTGATTTTGGTTTTGGTTCGCTTCTTGAATTGGTTTTGTCGACTGTTGTTGTTTTGGCATCATCCACCACAAATGTGTTATGTATGATAAACAAGTCATTGTTAATTCCCTTTGACCACGCGGGCGGAGCCGCGGGTAAAAGCTAGTGGAATTATAAAGAAAGAAAGCAATGAGCTCATTTAACATACCTACTATAAAGTAATTTTTTCACTTTCATCCAAGTCGGCCTGTTATATAATTATGATACTATTACTTTGGTTATAGGTACAATCCCGCAAATATATAGATAGAGTCAAATAAAAACCTGACCTTAGTAGTAGCTATACTTCTGTACGTTTCAATAAATTGACTTACGTGCATCTTACGTGTGTTTACTGTTACAAATCAAATATGATTACATTATAACGAGTATCATGTGACGTTTGATGTGAATAATGGTTCGCAAAGGAAGCGGCGTGTCACGCACGTGAGACGTTGTCACAAGAAATCGCGCTGACATTCAAGTTCAACATATCGTATGGCGACCTCTGGGGGTTAGACTTGGCTGGAAGGTGAAACATTATACCTTGTTTTTATTCTCTCTATTTGGAAATATAGGTTGGTGTAGGCGAATATGTAGGTACCTAAGTTAATTTTCCGTCAGCAACATTTCATTTGGTTTTGATATCTTCTTTTATTTCTTTTCTCACAGATACAAAATTGTGACACTTACTTACAGGAGGTCCGGGTCCTGTCCAGCAGTAAAGTACGAAAAGGTAACACTATCTAACAATAACTAACAGTTATAGGAAGTCTTAAGAAGAATCATCCGTAAGAATTAACAATAACAAGACGCATCCGCACTACAATCAAATGCAGCTATGCCTTGCCTTTACTGCGTTCTCTGACCTACATCTTTTGCTTAGCACATGGTAAGGAAAATTAAATCCCAGTCTTCAAAGCCACAACTAGGAGCACTAGTTCGAATGATTGCTTAAACCTACTCCTCTCCCTGCTGTACTTCCTGGTACCTTGCTTACGGGTGGCGTTGCACATTCTCGTAGGCCTCAAGACATGTTTAAAAATTTAGGAATTAGATTCACAAACTTCTATAATTATCGTATATACTAAGGTCCTAAAACTAAACTTCTTTCAGTTCATCTACTACACACGGGTGTATCGTTGATTCAAGAAAAATATCATGAAAAATTAAATGATTAGTTTCTGATTTTGTCGATTACTATCAATTTACACAGCGCGCTATTAATAGCGCGTCAGTAAAATAAGAACCGACAATATTGACGTAACATATGGATGCTACGTTACATAAGTGAGTAACGTATCGAATCGATCTGGTATTCAAGTTCAAACGATAAGGCACGATCTCCGCCGGTCTCCGGATGAACTTTCGCTGGAGTGAAGGCGAAACGAATCATAAATTATAATAGATCTGTAACTAGGTACCTAGTAGTAGGATGGACGGACTTTTAAAAACGATATGGTTGTTAAATATTCTATTAAAATTACTTTCTGTGTCTTCGTTCATTCAAGATTTTAATGTTTATGATCAGAGGTAGATCCTACGGCATAATCTTCGAGAGGTAATAAAGGTCGGGTACCAGCAACCTCTACAGACAACAACTACAGATAACAACACAAGCATCGTTTTTCACTGTAGACTTCTAAGTAGTAAGTAACCAGCTCGCGTGGCGGAAGTTTTAAGGGTACCTACTCAATGCTCTCCGACAAGGTTTAACAGTTGTCATTTTACGATAGCCTTAAAAATTTTGTAACGCGGTCTGGTGGAGTGTAGTGACAGCCAGTTAATGACCATAGCAACCAGATAAAGAAATTCAGCGTAAGTTAAACTATATAATTATTATTTTAAATCACCACATTCATTATCTATCAATGGGCACTTTTGATCTTCAATATTCGACATCAATGGCAACTCTTTGCACTTGAAACAATATTATGGTATAAACAGGGTCGAGACCCGATATCCGGATAGTTGAAAGGTTGTGGAACAATCGAGAGCTCGTGAGAACACTTGGCCACTTCAAGTTAATGCACCTAACTCAGCCTTAGACAAATACGTAGTGAAGATCCGAGAACCGAAGAGACCGTCCCATCACGAGTTTGTGTCGATTCTTGCGGTTGAGTGTAATTTGATTTTCTTGAGCTAGATAAATGTTTCGTTTACATAGAAACATGTGGTACCTACGTGTACCTACTTTCGGTTATTTGCTTGCTTCGATAGCTATACCTACACAAGATCCATCCACAACCCTTTCTTTGTCCCACTGTTGGACACGGGTCTCCTCTCAGAATGGGAGGGAAATAGTTCACCACGCTGGCCAAGTGCGGATTGGCAGACTTCACAGGCCTTCGAGAACATTATGAAGAACTCTCAGGCATACAGGTTTCCTCACGATGTTTCCGTCACAGATACTATGTGTTCTAGGTCATAAAGTTAATAATTTTTAAATTAGTGCTAGGTAGTTTATTAGTACCATGTGGTTTATAGTTTGATTGTACAAAAAACGGTTGGACAGAGATTTAAACGTCATTCACAAAGAGGGTCTGTTGTACAATTTCCACAGATAATTACTCCAGATAATTTATGTTTATTTAACTGGAGTCACTGCTAGACATAAGGATGTGAGTCACATCTTTATCTCTGCCTTATCTTGGAGCACAGTAAGTACGTGATCTTGAGTATAATAATATGAGTACATGTTAGCAGTAGAGGTTGAGCTACCTACATTGTAATGATTGTAATGAAAGACGTTATGTCGCACAAAGTTTCACTGATTAGAGTTAATGAGAAGGGTTTTGTTAAAAAGGAGTCAGAAAAATTGTTGTTTGATTAGATAGAAAGGACAATCAGGTTGGCTGTAGTCGAAAATAAGATCAATAATCACCATTTTATCGTCATCAACAACACAGGTTTTAACAGGTTTTCAGTCTTTCTGAACTGATCCATCGATATTAATGTCATGGATAAATAATGGACGGAGGTATTTTAAAAAAGTGGAAATCTTGTCCATGTTTTTCAGATTAAGTGAAATCCATACTTAATATTATAAATGCGAAAGTAACTCTGTCTGTCTGTCAGTCTGTCTGTCTGTGTCGCTTTCACGCCAAAACGACTGAACCGATTTAAATGAAATTCGGTACACAGATAGTCTAGAGCCTGAGAAAGGACATAGGCTACTTTTTATTTGGAAAGTGTTGTAATGGGTTGAAAAGGGGGTTGAAAGGTTCTATGAAAGTTTTGTCATTTTCAGAATTAGAAGCATAAAATTTATATTATAGGCTGTTGATTAGATATAAATAAATATGGCATTCAAAGTTTGTAAAAATTTTGTAAGGGTGTAAAATAAACATATATTAAGTATTATGTCTAATTCCACGCGAGCGAAGCTGCGGGCGTCCACAAGTTAGGAAATAAAGACAAGTTTCATGTGGATTAAGCCATACATACTCGTACCTAGGTATAAGTTAAATAGATACACAGGATCCTTCCGGGCCTCTGTCCGTAGCTTATTATGATTGAAGGCAGTTCTCTGTCCAGCAGTAGTATGTACAAAGCTGATGGATGGATGATAGAGATGGATAACACATTGTTAAAAGTGCAAATAATTCTGAAAACCTCAGATTCGATCCAGGTTTTACAGATGAAACCCTGCGACAAGAATTCTTAACCATCTGACCCTTTTTCACTTCCTTTACCTTCTTTGTATAGTAGTTGTTCAGTATCGGATATTTTGTTTCAGACACGAACATGTATTGTATTAATAGTATAGGACGCAAAGGTCGTAAAGTTTGCAAAAGCAAAACTTCAGCCGCTAGTGATTGACAAGTGGAGTCCACCCACTGCAGTGTTGGTGGGCGAGCGGACGAAACGTTATTTTTACCTTTTTGCCTCCAGCTTTTACAACCCTTCATTTGCCGAACGCATAAACCCCACTAATTACTTTATATCCAGCGGTTAATGTTTTTTTAAATACCATCCTTATATAAATAATGACTTCCACAGAAACGTAGGCCTTAGGGTCTGATCGCTCGGGCGGCGTGAAGTCGATCCCGGGGCCAAACCGGCCCCCCCCCCCAAGACAACCCGCGGCTAAGCCGCCACACCCCAGCAAGCTGCCACACCGCTGCACCAGAAGAATTGAAGAAGGGAAAGGGGAGAACTCTCCCCCTCCCAACCCAACGCCCGGCACGTATTTACGTGCCGCGAATGACACCTCGGCCTAGATGCCACGCATCGGCGCCGAATCCCCTCGCACCCTTCGGGCGCGAGAGAGAAGACTCAACGACGTAGGCCACAATGTATTTTTATAGTTTAACAATCAGACGGATATCTTTACCTACATTAAAATTACATTTAGACTTAAAGTTTACGAAACCTTTCCTCCTCTTTCGCGGCGCTGTGAGCGCTCCTGCGTGAGGGAATTCGGATGTAAGGATAGTTTACCTTAGATTGAATATAAGGACATCAAGTATTTTAAGAAGTATTGGAGTCATTTGGAGTCCATACAAACCAACTATTATATGGTAAGATAGGGTAAGACTAATAATAATGTGTCGGTTACGCGACACCATTGTTTGTTGGTTGATTGACCGTCATAAAATTAGATCTATGTCTATGTAGAGCATACCTAATTGAGCTAGCTAAATGACTGTTGATTTTCTACTACTGATTTCAAAATAATAGTCTTATTATTTTAAGACAGAAAGATCTTTAAGCCAAACATTCATTATAAACAGCTATATTTACTTTGTCGTATTATGAAAACAGTAGACCTTGTTTGTTTTGATTAATGTAAAGACAATTGTAAATTAAGCATTGTCTAGCATCTACTATAAGACAGAGTATATTTTACTGAATATACAAATACGTTGGAAGCGTCTATAGCTTAATGGCTCGGGTCGATCGTATGTAATCGACAGAGTTAAGCAACGACGGACGCGGTTGGTTTATGGCTGTGTGACCGCTAGTGGCAATATTTCATAGGCGCTTCCGTACTTCGGATATCATGTTATCCCATCAGTCCCACTTGTTTTCAATTATTATCGATAAGGCTTCGGGATACATGAAAACATATATATACTATATGCATATACATATACATGTTAGATAGCACACGTACAAATAATAACAATCAGTTGAATAATTATAAATAACGATTTAAAAATAAGACATAATTATTTACTCAACCATTAATAAATTTTATGATATTATTAATAATAAACCATTAGTAACTCAATTTAAAAATTACTCGTCAATAATGAACAGCACAAATATTTCCAGTCAATACTTAAATGCATATAAAATTAATAATGTATGCGAGCCACCTGTGCGCTGAAAATTCCCAAATTAAGTGCCAAAAACCCCTTTGGGAATTTTATTGGGTGTCCGTTACTTGACGCAACTTGCATTATAAAGTGCTATAAAAGTAAGAGTTTAAAATTTAAAGATGCGATAGTAAAGATAAGCGATACGATGCGACCAACGCCACCTGCACTCGGCTCACAAAAAAATCTTCAGCGCGCAGTTTTATGCTTAATCTATAAAGAATTAGGGACTTATTTCCCTTGCAAGTTTGACCTAAAGGGAATACTTGATGTGGTAATCTGGTATGCCAAAGCTATGCCAGTGGTGCTGCCTGCATTACACAGCCTGTGAGTGTGATGTGACTATAAAATATTAATATTTTATAAGGGGGTGAGTTATTTCCGATGCTTATCGGTTCTATTAACACCTTGTTTATTTAGTATACTTCCAAGAGATTTACAAACAAAAATCTTTTGATCTCTCAGCATCTGCTCTTCCGACGCCGCACCAATTGTCATGGTAATGATTAATGAATATTTAAAAATGTTTACAATCGATATTGTTAATGAACGCATAAAATCGAAGGCATAAAAGTCAGCGGCATGAATTAAACATCAGGCAATATATAGGGGTTGGAATGTGAAGCATATTTTTTTAAGTTTTGGTTTAATGATACGAGTTATTAATCAGGTTTGACTGCAAGCGTACTCTTTCCGAGTTCGTAGCTAATTTTGCGCTTGAAGTAACACAGATAATTACATACAGGTTAAAAACAAAAATGCAGTAGGAATAACCAAAAGTTATAGAAAGTATGTTTTTATTCACTGGCCCCTTGGTACAATCGGTAGTGACACTACCTTCTGCGTCGGGGGTCGTGGGTTTAAATCCCACTCATGAAAAACATTCGTGTGACGAACACTTGTGTTTGTTTTGCGTATGGATGTTAATATAGGTATGTATTTTAAAATATCTATGTATGTACATCCGTCTCTGTACATCCATAGTATAGGCTCTGCCTAGTGAGATGTCCATAATATTTATTTATTTATTTTAATAGTTTCCAACCTCGTAGGTAACATAGAAACTTTGGTCATAAAGTTATTATTTTCAAAATTTTAAAAGTTCTTTATTTATTACATGGTTTACTAGAAGTAATTTGTGACTATGTATATATTTAAATGATGTGATCTTTCGTTTCCGACAGTTTTTACCACTCTCGCGATACCTACAGATGATTCGCTTTTAAATTCAAGACGAGACTGAGCTATGCGCTTGGTATCATTCAATAGACATTCTGATTTCCCTTTATTTATCCACATCACCAATCCGTTTGATCGAGCTTCGATCTGATAGCTCGATCCGCCCTGTACAAACAAGGGGTCAGGAGCCCTATTTCTGAATCCCTCGCGTGACTGAAGCGCTCGACGGCGTTTCATTTTTGTTAAATTCCGTACTATTTAGCTATAACACTCGGTTGGTCAGTCGAGTCGTTTGAACTACTCGTTGCTAATATTTTTAAACCACTCAAATAGTGACTTAAAAATACAGAATATTTACTGTCAATCGCTTCTTTTTTACTACCTACCATCTACGAGTATATCTATGGTCTATGGTGACTATTTTTCGCTCGACGTGCGGCGAGCGATTCTAAAATCGAGCTCCTGGTGAATCGTGAAATGAGAGCTAAGTGAATGATTTCTAAACAAAGACGTGCACGTGAAAGTATGATAGTTCCTTACTTGCAGAAGAGCCCAACGCATTTTTATTCTCTTTGTATGTAGTTATAGTTTTGTGATAGTAGGTATATGAATTGTGACCTAGATGAATTCCTCGCTAAAAATCTAATATCCTTCTTTTTTCTTTCTGTTCACAGCTTAACAAGTCCTCCAAAGCCAGGACATGAAAGTCACATAATCAGTAGCGTTCATTTAAATTGACCACAGGGACAGTTTTGTAATATCAATTCGGCTTAGCAGAAGACAGCACTTTTTCTATGAATGTTAAAAAATTTAAGATGCTAAAAAAACCATCCAGACTCATCCACTCTCAACTCTAGTGATATATTACAAAATACAAATAAATATACCACTACTACACTACTTAAGTAAAAGTGATTTAGATCTTATCCTAGTTAAATTCCGTAAATAGGCGTTTTAACGCTGATTAAGTATATCGTACGGTATTACAATCAATAACAAGAAAAGGACAATATTATATGCCTGACAAAGTAGACAGGATTCCACAAAAAGTGACGTGTGCATATACTTTATTCGAGCTAAGCGTTTAACTTCACAAGATCAACATTGGGTAGACACTATGACGCACCCGCTCAGCGGCCATCTTCATCTGTCATTTGGAATTATTACAGAAAAAAAAAGGATAACAAGAAAAAATATGAAGCACCCGCTAGGTCGATAGCAACTTTATCCTTTTTCTGACACAAACTCTTGATCGGATCTCTTAGCCCAAAGAGCAGCAGTTTTTTAGGATGGAATACTTATGTCGTAAAAATTGAAAAGCGAACACTTTTTTTGTTAGAACCGTTTTGGGTAGTAAAATATTTCTGTTATTAAGAACAATTTATTGCTGGATGTCCATTAAAAGGATATTTTACGGTGTGGGTTTATCAGTCGGTTAAGCCGATTTATAATGTAATGAGGTCCATGAATGGACAACCATCTCGATCGATCGCATTTAAACATTTATTGAGTTTTTAAAAACTTGCAAATCATGTTGACATTCATATATAATTTTTATTTTCAATTCAAATCAAATAGAAAAAATCCCTATGAACCCTCAATAGGGGTTACATTGGTAGTTAACAAACCAAGCTAGTCGTTTTATCTGGATGATAAATAAATCACCATACTTATTAGATACCTAGCTTGCAATCAGTAAACGATGCGAAGTAATTAATACATACATACATAGAAATCTCCATGAAGCACCTAATATGATATTTTGAAACAAAGCGCGTTGTTTGCGCAAGTATCGCTAATACAAGTTTATTTTAGCTAATAGGCCAACGGAACTGCCACTCCCAATCGCTTCCTTTAGGTTGTCGTTGATGTAATTGTTGATGTAATTTAAAGCAAAGTTCTCATTTTTTATTTGAACAACATAAAAATTAGCAGTCACTACTTATATTCAAGTACGTCTTTCTACACTGCTATATGTAAACATGTAATCCTTTCTTTCATACAACCAACATCCATTTAACTTGCGTTGTGAATTGGCAATGGGTCGTAAATTCCGTCGGCTTCCTTAGCACCTCAAGTTACATGTCGTTATTAAAACTTAACAAAGAATTGGAACACTGGCGTTAATAACCCCCTTTTATGTTGCCGATTTGTTTAAATCCATTAAGAAATTCCATTTGCAATAAATGTTTTTCAATAACCTGACATTTATCTTATTTTTTATCCTTTTATAATAGCAACTTTTTGTATGTAAAAAAAGATGCAGTTATAAGTAAGGAGTACAGAAAAACAGTCTTTAGAAGACACTGGATTCAAAATACCTGGGGGTAGCAGTGCAGAATATGACGGGAATTGACTTTTTGACATGGATGGACATAGACGAAAGAACTTCAAGGGTAATTTATTGATGGACGAAGTCGAAGCGCCAGTTGTCGAGTAATTCGGTTCTTTATCAATAAATCGAATATGTTAGCAGTTGGATGGATCCTGTAGTGTAAGTGCGGTTTAGTGTTGACTAGGAGAGATATGTCCGGTAGTAAACCTATAAAGGGCTGATGTTCATGTCTTGTAGATGATCACTATCGACGGTGACTATGCAAATATACACTTAATTTAAATATTTACTCTTCGTACGGAAAAAAATCAAATGCCTTAGTCGGGCGTTAAATCCGTATATTTTTGCTCATACATAAGGGCAGCATCAGAAATACGCTGTTAATTAAACATTTGCTACGTCAGACTTCTGATTTTAAAACAGTAAATTCAAAGCTAAACCTATTATTAAGCTCATTTCTCATGCATACTCTACCGTGCTGACTAATGGAGCAGAAATCTCCTTGGGAACCGTTCGTATCAGATGCACACTGGGCCGGAGGCAAATGGTTGAATACAATGTTTCCTCTGAGTGGATAATTATTATTGTTTTTAGTTAATCCTCCAAATTAAGATTCATGTCTATTTTTGCGCACGAATAGTTATTACCTAAATACCTCATATAAAAACATTCGGCAACAGCCGATACCTGTATGATCGTGTTTTTATGGAAATACCCTAATATTTTAATAATATAATAGACCATAAAAGCACCGCGCGTCGCGTATAGTTTTCTGTCGTCTTCTTCAAGTCTTCGGTAAACCTGGTCGGGCAGCGGCCAATACATGATGTATTTACCGTCACATTTTGATGGAAAAAATATCTACCTACTGGAAGAAAATTGTATAAATACAATTAAGACATTACACCTTTTAGGTCCCATAATATATAGGCTCTACCATTTAAAAATATTTGTTAGCTATTCTAGTTTTAAAAGTATTATTTGTTGCCTAAACAAGTAAAAGAGCTCACTCGTCAAAGTCGTCGAGTTAAGTAAAAAGTTCCTCATTGTCCTGGAAGATGGCGCTATAGTACGAGACTTGATAGCGTTGCGCTCTTATTACAATGCACTCTGCTTTGTGAAAATACAATGTGGATTCTTTATTAGTGAAAAAATACAATAATACACACTTAGTCATAGTCATACATTCACCGTAACCTACTTTCAATCTAGAAGATTGAGATTATTACATATTTAATGGTATAGCTTTTTATTGAATAAATCTTGAAAACTACCAGTGGATCCGTAGATACAGGTTCCGAATTTTGTTTTTCAAATTTATTGTCTGTTTATCTATCTGTCTGTCTGTACATCTGATTGTCTGGCCCTATGTGTGCTATGGCCCTGAAAATGTCCCTTGGGAAATGACATAGAAGTTTGTTTTAATATTTCCTACAATTTAATAGCTTTATATTACTTGGAACAAGTGTTCACCGGTTAAATAAAAAAATAAAGGTAGGTGGTATGTTTTAGCCCGGTAATGCCCCTTAGGATTATTTTAAAGGGTAGAGTTCGAGCGGTAATGTCTTTGATAAGGATGACTAGATCTGACGCCGATGGCTAGAAGTAAACGACAATGTTGTTATGACTAAATTCCACGCGAGCAAAGCTGCGGTAGACCACTAGTGTAAAACATATTTACAAATTTCAAACCGATCTTGTTTGTATATTGTTCATGTGAATAAGCTATTATTATCTACCAGCTATAAAACATAGAAACTACTCATCGTCGTGGTAGAGATAACCAATTATTTTGTTTTATGACCCCTACAATAGTTTATGGAGATGAAAATGGAAAACAAAAACGTATAATGCTACTCTTGTATCTGATCACTTATGGATGCAGTAATGATTTTATCTTGATCAGTTAGTGTAAGACTTTGAAAGCAAAATTAATAAACAATATCTGTTAAATTAACAGAAACAGAATCGCCGATGGACATTAACCTGAAAGGAAAAATAAAAAAAACCTTCACTTTACCAATCTAAATCGGACGTTTCCAATCAACTAAAATCTTAAGTCCACAGAAAATTATACTTTTCATTGAATACGATATTACATTATAATATTGTCTATTAAAAAGTACATACATTTGGTATGTATGTACTTTTTAATAAAAGCGTGTTAATAAAATTATTGTGTGTGTGTTCTTCTAAAAATGTCTTTAAATAAGTATATCACGGTAGTATGTAATTTTTTAATAATGCACCTTTAATAGTTAATAACTTCAGAATTAAATGTATCTTTAACATACATATGTAATTCATGTTGATCGTAATAAGACAAATATTTTAAATGTTTCCGAATAAGCCTGCAATTTTTTAAATGACGGAGGTTGATACCAAGTAACAAGATTCCCTAGTATTAAGTTGATTCAATAGTATGTGACTCAGCAAATTATAGATTGCTGTTTGGGTGCCATCGGTCCAACGGAACCCAGTAATGGCACGTTATTTCTCTCGTCATAATGACGAATGCTTTAATTTTAAAGTAAAGTAGACGCCTATTATGCGAACTCATTCCTTGAGGTTTTGTGGAACCCTTCTGAGAAAAAAAATTACATCGTAAAATTATTGGAGAAAAAAAAGGATTCCAGGGCACACCAACCACGTCCCCAAATTTTAATGAGTTCGTTCAATGATATTTGTCATGCACTTTTAATTACAAAATAGCTTCGGACGTCCGCCTGAATGAGCCTTTATGAGATTAAGTAGTCGTTGTCATACATTGTCTAATTTATTTGGGTATTGAACTGTTGTTTCATGACTATGTATCCCATGACTTATTTCACTATTCCCCTTGCCACATAAACTATTTCGGCATTTCACAACCATTGACTGATTCAATAGCTCCGACACACGTGCCAAGCACAAAGAGTCATAGTTAACTGTCAAGTTTTCTTCCTATTAGATCTTCCTCACGGAACTTACTACAAGTGCCAAGGTGGTTTTAACACTACTTTTAAGTATATCATAAAAAAAGTTCATAAAAACCTATTTAATTACAAGAGAATCAATGGCGTTGAGTGAACATTTAAAACGTCTTGACTTATGCATTGATTTTACACACGTAAAATCAGATCAACACTAATATTATAAAGCGGAAGAGGCCTCTTGTTTTTTTTTATTCTTTAAACGCGCTAACCTCTAATATTAGCAGTCTGATTTTTAAAAAATGCACTTGATACATTCTTGCTACATTCATGAGAAATAGTTTAGGCTATCTAGAATAAGGATTCACTTCTCATAACATCTTAATAAAAATCTGCGAAAGCATACACCTAACTCTTATACATAACTGACATTACAGGTAGATTTATTGAACAAAATATCTAAAAAAAAACTGGTTGTCTGTAAAGTCGGTTTACGGACGATAGATTTACGTGATAACGTCATAATCATTATTTTATAGAATACAAAAAAGGAGAATTGAAAATACAAAGATAACAGACAACAGACAAGTCTATATATTTATTTTGACAGTTCCCTATTTTGGAGCCATGGAACCGCCAATGTTGTCATATGTAAAATTAATTTAATAAAATTAAAAATTAATTTAATAAAAACACTCAGGCGGAACGGGAGACTTTTTCATATGCGCTGTTCATCAATTTATAAGACGTTATCACGTCAAAATATCAGTAAAATTATCAACATCAGTTACAAATTCAACGCTCAACGCGCGTGCAAAGCGCCACGTAGTATTACTCTTTTTATTTTACTTTTTGGTAATTCACTAGATAAGTAAACAATAAACTATGGTTGTTTTGAAAGGTTCATTTGTAAATTATCTTAAAGTTAGTCTTAAAGTTGACAAAAATGCATTCATTTACATAAGTAACATAAAGAACAATGGCGAAAAATTAGGCGCGGTGAATGGAAGCATCAAGATATTACACTAAAATTAAACCTATTTAATATTTTTTCTACGTTTTATCAAAGCATCAAAATAAAAATTTACAATGGGAGAAAAAACCATTTATTTAAAAAACTTTAATTGACTAAAACCACAATTGAATAAATATCAAATTAAATATTGCCATATAAATATATTTCTTTTCATAAATAAGTCTTCTATTTTATACTCTTTTAATGTAATTACGACCAAATAAAAATATTTAAAATAAGTAGGCTAAACTTAATTCTTGTTCTGTATCCGATTTTATTTTTCTATTTCTATTATCATTTAAAAAAATAATTATTGAATTAGTTTTTTTACTACAGCAGCAGTTACAAAAATGTTATGGCAACATTAGATAAATTCTGTCAATCAAATAAAGACTTGCTTTTGGATTGCTTGCTGAATTGAATTGTTGTGCATTGCGTTTGTGCTGTGCTTGTTATCTATCGTTTACCTATATTATTACCAACCGGACAGTTTATGGACTTCGATATTTCCTTCCCGTTACGATACATACTGCTATTCTCTTTCTGGACACCGAACTTGCTTTGTGATTTGGCAGGCAAAATAAAATCACGCCACATTTCGAGGAAGCAGTATTATGTTTATATTTTAATTAATTATTACTGAGTACAAGTTGCTTAGTTTAGTTGGTCGGCGCACTCAGCACTGTAGGCTGCTGCGCACATGTAATGACATTGGTTTGGTATCAAGGATGGGCCAGATATGAACAAAATATAGGTACTAGCACCTGCAGAATTTTTAGATAATATCATGATAGAAGATTATGAAGATTAAATTAATTAATATAAAGAACCTTGTTTTATTTGTGATTACTTTCATGAGATTCCTAGCAGTATTAAAACGTCTGAGTTATATATAAACTGATAGGTGCCTACTTATTTTATTTCACAAAATGTCAAAAACTAACATTTCAACATATCAACATATGTAATCTGAAAATGTTTAAACTTTAATATCTCAAATTCTCCATTAAGAAAAACAAAAATTCTTATTGAATTGAACTCAGAAATGAATACATAATTTTTTGAAATATTTTTCATTCATAGACGTCGAAATTACATCTCAACTAAAATCTTGTATGGGAGTTCGCCATTGTTGACTACCTACAAACATAATTAAATGGTTATGGCCTAGTCAAATCAATAATAGTAATCAATTAATTAATAATTTTAATCGTCATTGTATGAAAAATACAAGTTAATTGATTGATTAAGAGTAAGTTATACTGAATTATTAAGTACTAACATAATAGTCCAACAGAATGTAGTGGGTACCAATGGTTCTAACGTCTCGAGATGTATTATTTAAAAAAAGATTTAAAAAAAATTACTATTGATAAGTACAAAGTGGAGCAAACCACAACTGCGGGCATGTGTGTCGGCTCGGCACAATGCAAATACAAGATTCAACTCACGACTTCTTAAAATAAATTAAGACGATTACTTACATTGCCCAGTTTTGTCACTACAGAAGGTACCGAAAGGTCACCAAAGTAGTAAAGTAGTGACTTCATAGCAAGTGAATACGTATTGTCCCTGTAGCTGTGGCCAGAATACTGCTACGGTATACTCTACCTACGGTAGCAACCATAGCCCAATGGCTCGCATCGATTCAATGTGATCGACAGATATAAGCAATGACGGGCTCGGTCAGTTTGTGGCTGGGTGAACGATAGTGGCATACTTTCAGTGGCACTACCGTGCTTCGGAGGGCATGTTAAGCCGCCGATCCCGGTTGTTTTCTATGGTAAAAACAGTCACTAAACCTCGTCGAATACACAACGAGGGCCAAATTTTTAAAGTAAATTAATGTTAAATTTTATCATGTCTTATTTACATAATTTTCTATAGGTTTACTAGTAGCTGTTAGTTATAAGAATTAATGAAGCAATCAGATGAATATTCTACACAATTTTCAAACTAAACATTTTGGTGATAAAAATAAGTATGTCTAACATTTGTTTTAATACGGCCACCAATGTTAACTTAAACTTCTGACCAGGAAGCTAAATCTTTATACCACTGATCTTCTGATACAGAGTTTCCTTATACGCAAACAAAAATCGAACAAATCCGATGCGAATGTATTTCTAGCAACATTTCCGCTGTATAAAATTTCAGAGCGCACTTTGATACTAAATCTGAATTGCTCAATCGTTCAGGCGGCTATAATGAAAGCGCGAAGATCTCACATTCAAATAAACCTCAATATTCAAAGCTGCAGGAAACATTCACATGGATTCCCAAAACATTTATTTTGGAATGCAATAAATACATCCATAATATCACGCCTGTATTTTCCCGAAGAGGTAGACAGATGTGTATACACTCACTTTTCACCAGTTATGTTTAGGTCCCATGTTAAAAGGTGAGCCTATTGCCATACACCGGGCACAATCCAGACTCTGAGCTTCTACCATTTCAATATAGAAAAATAGTTGTTGCCCGACCCAGGGATCGAACCCAGGACCTCTAGCTTAGCAATCGCGGTTGCAACCACTAGATCAACGAGAAAGTAATAAGCTAGACGATAAAACTAATATCATTTATGCATAACACATTCGTAAATAACAAAATAAAATAAATGAAAAGTTGAAAGAATTAGAAATATTACTGCTCTTTATTTTATTTGGATACAAAAACAAACACGCAATGTGAAGGCAACGACAACAGAAATATTAAAGCTAGTTTGTGAGCCCCATATCATCCTGCTAAATGTTAAAAATATTTTCTCTCAATATCATAAAATTATTTTACAACATACGAATAGATACTGAATACATACATACGACATAACTTTAGTTAGTCATCGGTTACATGCAACTATAGTTTAATTTTCAATAAAAACACTTCCGTTCAAAATATATCAGTCAGAAGAAATCTGTCATGCTCACTTGCCGGGACAATTCGATAATACAATAATAAAATTGTCCCACAAGTTTTGTGACAAAAAGTCATTTCGTGACAGTGATTTTTGATGTGATTTAATCTAGGCTGAGATTCTCACAGTCCAAATTGTTTTTCATCATTCCTAATTTACTCATTCATAGCGCCAATATGGGCACGACTTCACTCCCAGCAACGTATTGGCGACTCCTCTGGTCATACTCGTGTCCACAGGCGACCACTTACCATCATATGGGTGGCCTATGTAAGTTTTATATTATGTGGTTTTGTATTTTCGCACGTTATGCTTGTTCGTTAGGCTAAAATTTATTTTAAAATATCGCTTTAAATGCCCATGAATGTCAATTAAAAAAAATGAATCATACATTTATTTGTGTTCAAATACCTACTAATCCATCACTAGAATTAGGTAGTCTGGTTATACCCGAGACATATTTAGTGTGCACCGTCGAAACCTATTGTCGAAACTATTCGTTGAATCATATGGGTACCCGTCTTAACCATGTCATTTAAACCTACTATACCATTAGACGTTAGTAATCTATTTCTTTGTTATTTAGCTAATTGCAATTGGATAGGTCTGCATATAATTTTAGTCATCATAAGCATGCTAATTGCTAATTACGTTTATTATATTAAATGCTGTCATTATTGTAAAAAATCTGACTTACGTCCCATTATATTTTGATATAAGATAATTCTACCTACTCATTCAATTATTAATAATTACTTTTATGATACATACTTAAATATTTTAAACACAAAGAAATAAGATTTATTATATATTCTGTTTAATTGATTAGATGATATTACTCTAAGCTCTTACGTAATAATGTCAATTAAGCATATTATTTTAATCTTTGATTAACTGAAATAATTATAAGGAAATAATTATAGGAATGTGTTCGAATAGTTTGAAAGTAGTAGAAAATATCACAATACATTCAAAATCAGACTTTACCATAATTGTCCCACAAAAACGCCATATTTGTTCTGCTACAATTTTATTCATTGCATTTTCGCTTCTCTTCCCATGTTCCCATTACGATTCCTAACAACAGAGCTATGTATCGGAATTGCCCAGAAAATCACGATAAGTATCTCTCTTGTGTCACGACGCAATTCCGAAAGCTCCCGGTCGAGTTTTGAGTGAGGGGACGTGACCTCTGAGTCGGCTCAGACAACTCAAAGTGTGAAACGTCATGCCTGGCCAGCGGGTGGCGTGGATGTCCGAGCGAGCAGCGGTATCGGGTCTCGTCTCATTTGGCAGAACTGAATCGTTTAAATGTTCAAATGCGTACATGTGCGTATAACAAGCACTGCAATTTTTCGTTACTTCAAGGATCTTCTCCACACATGAATTTATTCTTATCGTTGTGATATTATATTATGAAATTATATTTAGAATTATAATTTTAAATATGCTAATATTATTATCATAACATAAGAATTATAATTTAAAAAAATAAAATTATAATTTTTTAAACAAAATTAAACTTTATTATTATCAAATAGCTCTAACCTCACGACGAAAAGCTCTAAACTCAATCATATTATTCAAAAGCCATTTATTTTTATATTTTTGGGGGTTAACAAAGAGTACTTATAACTTAAAAGTAAAACACCGTATACATATTTTGTATTTAATATAACTAAAGTTTGTTGTTAATTTCTTAAGTTGATAATTTCTTATGCAGGAGATACACTGTGAACTGGACAGTCGGACATCGGTATAGTGAGGTGAATCCCTTTTTCGTTATTGTTGAAAACAGAAAAATGGTATCCGACCTTGGATATAAGACGTCGATCAAACGTCACACAGAAATGCTATCTGATTTGATTCGAGACTGAACCGCGATCAGTCATTCCTTTGTTGCGCGTGATGCCTGAGTAAACAAAAAATAAAATTATAAGTTCGCTTGTACAAATTGATTGTATGACCTAAGTGTTTCTTTTGATATGTTTGATGTATTTGGATAGATTGATTGGATTGAGTCATGACTAAAATCATAATGGGAATATCAATAAAGCCTAAACATTTTTTCTGAGGCTTTGAGTTTAACCATTCTTGGATAAGAATATTTTGTGTATTTTATTGTTCAATTGAATCACCAAAATCACCAAAATTTTACGTGGTAATAAAATGAAGTAATATATGAAAACATCGACGTAGAATGCACATACGAGGCATATTGAGCGCTCGAAGACACCAGAAATATCTTAAACTTACTGCGTTTATTGACGCGTTATGATGCGAATGAAGTTTTCCATGGATATATCTTCGAGTTTATCAACTGACAGATAAAGTAACAAGCTATTGGGCAACAAAGGTAATACAGAAAGGTTTCCGTTTGATATCCGCGGTCAATTTCTTATCTTCTCTTGGGGACATGAAGATGATCGAGGGAGCCAATGGTGCGTTTAACCGTGAAATCCACAGATAAAAAACTGTAGGGCTGCAATCGAAAACTTGCTAGGATTCTGATTATGCTAATCTGATGGCACTACAATATATAAAACATTTAAACTTTGATCGCCAAGTGTATTATAATTGTAGGTAGATAATATATGTTAAAAATTAAATTAAGTTTGTAAGCCGTTTTGTGTATCTATAGATACTTAAATTAAAACTCCAATGAGTCTGCTTCTGAATATTGGATGAAAAATTGTAACCAAAGGGAAGTCAAGTAATTATTGTTTACACATAACATGAAACCTATTGACGCATTTTGACCAAATTATTACTTTATTTTAAGTAAACATTGTAGAAGTTCTTGGAAATACTAAGAATCCCTTGGGATGTGGGGTAGAAATTTGAATATTTCTTAAATTTTAATGTAATTGCGTTATATTTGGAACAAATGTTTATCGTTGAATGACTGAATATGTGGTGTAAATGAAATATGTATGTATATCGGTGTTTTGTTTGAGGAGGATGGTAACTAGGTGTAAAACAGTAAAATACTTTAAGGTTGGTGAATTTACTTCTCAAGCTTTTAATAATGATAACCTTATTAATGATAGATATTATTTATAGTAATACATACATGAAATCATTTTAAGTAGATGTTGTACAAGATTTGCATCATATTGTAATGTTTTCCTTGAACTGACAACCCTGTACAGATCTGATGTCCCCGGATATTGATAACAGATATCTCTACTAGAAATAGTTTTGGTAATGCATTACAGATAAAATGCCTTGTGGGTAGGACCTCGCAGGTTGATTCTGCGGGACGATTGTGTAAATGTCCATGTGTGAGTGTGTGTGTGTGTGCTGTGATTTCAAGGAAAGTTGGAATATTTCATCGGTCACTGATAAGGTCTTCATTGAATTGACAATCTTACACAATACGAATTTGACATAACGATCGTATGTCCATCCATGAAAACTTTTATGCAATCACCCAGACGGACCGATAACTGGTATTACCTTGTGCAAGTCGAGATTATTAATTTTTTATAAAGATGAAAATTGTACACAGACCTAATATGAAAATAATAATGAGTTACGTAAAAACCGTCTCACATACTTAGTAAAATAGTTATTCTTATTCCATGTAACTGTTCCTGTATGTCTTGGTGTACAATAAAGAGTTAATCTATCTATCTATTCAGATTTCTTTTAAAAACGTCACAAGTTACGACACAAAATCAAGTTTTCGTCTCTCTTAACTCGATATTTTGAACTCTACGACTATATACTATGTATTAAATAAGGTAGTTTAATTTTAAAGGTATGTAATTTAATTAAATCAAGTAATTTTTTAAGGTATTTGTTTTTTATATTATAAACTGAAGTAACATACTACGTGTTCGCGGCTATGAAATTGAATTAAAATCAAATGTAGTAAATATTTTGATACTTAAAGAAGATATAATTAACACCAAATAAGTAGAGATCCAATTTGTTTTTATTAGAATATTAGATTAGATAATTGATCAATGGAATGAAAAATCATGAAGAAAGCTATAGTTAATTAAAACAAACAAGCATTTGCTTACTAACTTACTGGAGCTTGTGTGATGTGATGTGCATCGTGTTGAATTGAAATTAAAAACAGCTGACTGCCGGTCATTCAAAGTATGTCACACCATATGCTATTCGACGACACTTCCAAGACTAACAAAAAATCAATAACGACTCCTCGGACCATGGCTGACAGCAGGTCAAACAAAACCATAACTAGTTTCGAATATTCCATAGAATACGCTGTAAATCTCTTTTATAGTTACCATGGCGTATCCGTGACGTTTGAAATATTACTTGGGAGCGTTTTCTACCTGAACTGGGACCATCATTATGGTCTGCAATCATTGTCGGCCATTCAAAGTCATTTCGGAGCTTTTTGTGTTGGATATTCTCAATAATATAGTGTAATATAGAGAGAATCAACGAATTTTTACAAGAGACCCCTATTTTTTGCAATGTGGTCGGAACGAGTTTTATAAAGCAATCTTGTAAAACAAATCTTGTTTTCTGATTAGTGATTGTAGACAGAAGAACAAATATAAATTAACAAGTAGTAAAACAAATTAACACTACGAAATTTCACCACCTTTTTTATAATTCTTAATTATTTGTAATTTTGTATAGTACCTACCTACTACATTCTACACAACTCTGCCTACCACTTCGCCGAAATTAAGGCGTGATGATATGTTATGTTTACTTAGGTGTTAATTAGTTTCTATAATTTCATTTAGTAAAAGGTTGGTGCAAGTTATTTTTTAAATATTTATACCTACTTAATTCTTTTTTTTAAATAGGTACATTACTAGAAGTTCAATGTGAATTTACTTAAAAAATTTAAACTTGACTAATTTAAGTACAAAGGCACCTAATACTTATATATTTTTTAATTAATTTATAAATTTCAGTAATTTACTGTCATAAATTACTTTTTAAATATGGATATCTGAAATTATAAAATTTAATTTTACTCTCTCTATTCCTAATAACAATTGTCATGTAATTGTGTAAGTACCGCATGTGTGTGAATTATAAATTCATAATAAGTAGATATTTAATGTAAACTTTCTGTAGTTCTGAAACTATGAACAAGTGTAATTTCTTTGCATGTATGTAAGGTACTATTAGGGTATTAAATAGAAAAAAATAAGTATTCTTCATAAATTATTTATTTTTAAATTATTAGCATGTTCATAAGACGACAAAATCATGACATCAACTCCAATCAAGTTTGAATACATACATTTTTGTGAAACACAATTTACAATCTGAGGTATGAACAAATTAGTTAGGAAGGGTTAGGTTTACAATATTCATTTAATATTATTTACATTTTCAACATTATTCACAGCTTAACTAATGACTAGTAAAACTATACATACATCAATAACTCATATTTCTCTAACAAATTTAATTACATTTATATACAATATATTTGGTAACAATGAGATAATATAATATACTATACCAAAATACTTATACAAGTTTTATTCAATCCCTATACTGGCAATTATCGTTAGTCTAAGCATTATGTATTTATCAGTCTTAATGGATAACAATATCCTTTATCAATTCAATCATTTACAAAATGAAAATATTACAAAGATCAACATTTTAATACACTCAACGTTATAAGGCTTTTTACTACGATACGTTTGGGACATAATTTTGTAACAATACAGTCTCTTTATAAAAAACATATTCATTAGGCTTCAAGGAACGAACTAGTTAATATTTGGCCTCAAGGATCTAACTGAACATTCTACTACGAGTATCACGACTTTTAAGGCATGGCCAACTCAAAGTAATGCCTAGTCTACACATGTGCTTGGAATGTACCGATCCATTAGGAAATATCTTCCAGAGATAACAAGCTCAAACATGTTATCTATGTACGGACGAATGGGTTTGAGGTAAGCACTCGTGTACAGAGGATCGAGGTTGTAAGTAACCTTGCTCGTCGAGCATTGAAGGGGAGTGGTGACCGGGATGTTTACGCATCGTATTAGGAGGTCTGGGTCGGCCACCATATGGCTGCTCATAATTTTGAGTGTCAATAGAAATATAACTGTGATGCGGGTTGTCACAGTCTTGAATTTGACTCGTTAATGTCGTGTTTGTCAACATTGATGTGTCGTCCTCAATGGTGATACCAACATTGGCAGTAGTTGGCGTTTGAGGAGGGATTGCATCGTATTTATACCAGTGCTCAGGCGCAGTAGGCGAGGCCGTATATCTCGAAGGATGCCGTCTGCCATTTGGACATACGCCATGGTTATAATTAATGGAGTCTTTGTTCCACTGTAAGTTTGAAATATCAGGCATGACAAACCTAATTTTTTCCCAAAACTTTTTTTCACCCCACAAAAGAACATTACAAGTCTTCAAGTAGTTTTGAAAGTCTAAATCTAAATTTAGTGCACTCACATCAGTAGTTAAGATGAATACTACCCTATGGCGCCTGATAGAAGGATGGATAGAGGTAATGACACCTTTTATAGCTGTTTTAAATGAAGCTTTGGACCATTCATTTTGTAAGAAATTAAAAGAGACAAATATTATTAATCTTTTTGATGATTCAGCGGCATTAGTTATCTGTTCTGATAAGTAATTTTCAGGGGCATGTTGCAAATCCCTATAGTGGAAACACATGGTATATCCAGAATGCTCCATTTCAGGCGCCACTACTTTGGATACAAAGTCATCATCCAGTAAACTATATACAGCATACCCGTCATATAACCTATCCCTGTCAAGTTCGCTTTCTTGTATAGACGCACTTTTGAATAGCCTGACTCCATACTTTGAGTGAGCCCATAATCTGACATTTTGTCTAAAAGAGAAAGCTAAGGCACCAAATAGTAGAATTAAAATTACACTTATTAATACTACAGCTAATAGTGGCACAAAATTTAGCTTAATTGTGCTTACTTCGTCATATTGATATGGTTGATTTTCCGTTGGAATAGTATTGTCGGTTATACTAGTACTGCGACACTTATCGGTCACGTCAAATACAGTTAAATTTGTACTTAAACCATTTTCATCTTCACAAAACACTTCAAGAGGATCTTCATAGTGTTTTTTGAACCAGTTTTGTAATGGTAAAACATTATCGCAACTGCATGTAAAAATATTACCTCGCAAATTAATGCTTTCTAAGTGTGCAATATGTGCTAACTTTTTGTCTGCATTAAGAATCTTATTGCCTTGAAGATGTATGACTCTCAAAGATGACAGATTCTCAAATGTCTTGTTCGCGACAGTCGTCAGAAGATTATCATTTAAGTAAAGCTCTCTTAAGTGCTTTGTTTGAGAGAATTCCCCTCCTGACAATTCTGTTAAATGGTTATTTTCAAGATGGAGAACATTTAATGAATGTAATCCATTGAAAGTATCATTATCTAATGTAGCAATATTGCTATTGTTCAAATATAGCTTATGCAATTTTTTCTTACCTATAAACAAATGACTACCTAGAGACGCAAAATCATTACCATCCAAATACAACTCCGTTGCATCCATAGGTATTTTCTCGGGAATATCAGTATATCCTACGTTAGAGCAATCAATAACGTTAGAGTTCCAATTACTATCGTGGAAACAAGAACAACCTTCAGGACAAGTCATTTTACAATCGCAAGCTTCGAACTCGCAACAGAAACAACTTGAAGAACAATGAGTTTCATAGGAACAAAGGAACTGTGTTTCAGGAACATCCATTAAATTAGCTTTACCTCCATACTTATTATTGACCACCTCACACGTTACAGATTCTAAATCTACAAACCTCGGATATTGCCTCATGTGATTCCAAAGGTTAATTTTTTGTAACCAAATCATATGACAGTTACATACAAATGGATTGTTGCCAATAAAGAATTTTGGCAATAATCTGTGTTTTGGAATGTGGGGTAGAGTAAACGCCGATAGCTCAATAGTTCTCAATAGATTGTCAGTGATAACTACCTTTTCCAAGTTTCTTTTTTGTATGAAGGTACCCGGATGAATGGTCTGAATTTTGTTATTATTTAAGAAAAGGACTTCTATAGAATCTGGAACCGACTTCTCGTCGATATTTTCTAAAGCGTTAAAGCTAACGTCAAGCATTCTAATGTTTTGTTGAGCATTGTGCTCATTTTCCAGTTTTGTGATGTTATTTCTATGAATATCAAGCCACTCTAGGCCCTCGGGCATATAACTGTAGTCAAAATATATAATGTTGTTATCAGAAATGTTTAACCAACCTAATGTACTTAATTTACTAAAAACACCTCGGATGTCGCTCAATCTATTGCCGTCTAATCGTATGGCTTTTAAAGTCGGATTCGATAAAAATGCATCCTGTTCAATACTCTCAATCTTATTAGAGGCGAGATTTAGAACTTGTAATGAAGGTAAGGTGCCAAAAGTGTCCTTTGGAATGTTAATAATATGGTTATCTACGAGGCGTAGTCCATACAGCTCTTCTAATCCTTCAAAAGATGTGTTACTAACTTTTGATATGTTATTTTTGCCTATATCAAGAGATTTTAAGAACCTTAATTTCTTAATACCGTCGGGGATGGTATTTAAACTATTCCCATTTAGTCCCAAGTCCTGCAAATATGTTATATTTTCAAAACATCTATCATGAATAGTTGAGATTTTATTATTATCTAAGTAAAGTTGACTTAAAACAAATAAGTTAGAGAAAATGTGTTCATTTAAAACTTTTATTCTATTATCAGATATCGAAAGCTGGTGTAAATTCTTAAGTTCCATAAAAGCACCATTACTTATTACCTCAATAGCATTATTATCCAGATTGAGGACTTGTAAATTATTTAAATCTTGGAATGACTTAGGATCTAAACGAGCAAGTGAGTTGTATGATAAATTTAAAATAATTAGCCGAATTAAGCCAGCAAATGTATCTCTATTTACCCAATCATTTGTTAATCGATTGCGCGACAAATCTAATTTCTCAAGCTGGTCAAGTCCTTCTAATAGCCCAGGAGCCAATACCGCCAGTGAGTTATTAGCTAAAGATATTTCTTTTATAACACGTGAAGACTGAAATAGTTCAGGAGGAACAGCGACTAACTTATTACCCGACAAATTCACAATTTTTAGAGAATTCAAACCTACGAATGCTCTATCACCGATCTCATTAATTAAATTATTGTGAATTTTCAAAACTTCTAATGACCTAAGACTAGATAGTCCGTTATCGGGTAGTCGTAGAATATTGTTATGAGATAAATCAAGCATTTTTAATCCTGTGTTACATGATTTACCTGGTGCAATCGGTCCCTTTCCCCAATCAGAGAAACCGATTTCGGAAATATCTTGGATTCTGTTATTTGTCAAATTTAGTGATTCTAAACTAAAAAGCGGACAAAAAACTTCGGATGGCAGCATGTAGATGTTGTTGTCTCCTAAGTCCAGTGATCTAAGCTCCATCAAACCACGAAAACTCTCAGCGTGGAACTCCATTGTCATCGCTGGCCAATCAGTGTTATAAGATCGTAGAGTCAAACTAGTTAAATCACGTAGAGGCGACAAAACAGTAGCAGGCACGTAACGTATTTTACAGAACTCAATGCGCAGGTCTTCGAGTTTACGCAACTGTCCCAAAAAGCTGCCGGTATTCATGTGTAGAGAACTTTCGAAGAAAAGAAGATCCGTGCACGTAAGCTTTAACTTGTTGATGTTGTACGCTTGCGCCGTAGTAACGTTTTTAAACAAGAAGTCTGCAGAGCCGATAGTTTTGATGTTACACGTGAGAAAGTTAGATTCACTCAACTTTGCGTCCGAATAGTCCCACTGACAGTCGGCGGGGGCAGGGGGCGCGGAACGTGCGCGCGCACCGGCCACTACGGCCAAACACATCCAAACTTTTAACGAAATCATTTCGTATAAGTTTTTGGTCATAATTTCACAATAACACAGTTCATTTGCACAAATAACACTCGAAGTGTAGTTCGAAACTTCAAAAAACTTTTCGATCGATAAAGTTTTGTTTACACCGTCGTGTTCACTTCGTTTTATAGCGTTTGTAAACAGAGGTTGCGAGAGCGCGGTAAAACTTTTGACGCAGCCATGCTCCCCTGCGGTCGGGCGGTAACTGACCTACGTAAGTTTGAACGAACGAAAGCCGCATGGGTGAAGGCAGAGGGGTGCGCGGAGCGTGGAGGGTCTCGCAGCGGTCGGGTGGGACCCGCGCTGCATCGGCTTACAACAGATGGCACGCGTGTTTTGAACACTTGAAAAATATTGTATGCAGCGTAGAAGACTTACGCCTGCGTGATTCGTTGGCTGCACCTCCTCAAGTTTCGTCTCAGCGGAGGTCGCTGTGTTACAGCATACAATATTTTACACTTATATCGAAACCAGTGTCAATCAATAATTTATATCTATAGCTACAAATAGGATAACAGTAGGTACCTACTGATATGAAATTATGAACTGAGTCGGTACTACTTGTATATACTATAAACCCACTATTTAAAATAGTAGCTGCAAACGATAAATGTCCCACTGCTGGGAACGGGTCTCCCGCACAGACACAGCTTCGGGAAGTCTAGAGCATACTCCACCACGCTACTCCAATGCGGATTGGTGGAAGGGTTAGTGGCCAACCCAGTGTCGAATGTTCTCAAGCCACCCGAAGGCCTTCGACAAAGCTTAACGACTATTTCCACCATTGAAAACAACCGTGACCGACGGCTTAACGTGCCCTCCGAAGAACTGTAGAGTCCATGAAATTTTGCCACTAGCGGTCACCCATCCACAAACCGACCGCGCCCGTCGTCGCTTAACTCTTTCGATTACATTGAATCGATACGAGCCATTGGGCTATGGACGCTACTAATTTAAAATAGTATCTACTAGTAAATAAAATAAGAATATAAACCAATCTTATTAATTTTGCCAGAATAATTTCAATTTAATGTAACGATTATTTTACATTTACAGTAAAGAAGTTTTAATAGAAGTTTGGGCATAGATTTGTAATATAATAAGTTGGACAATTAGCATACTAATTAATTACTGCCCAGTTAATTATTACATTTAAAATATTTATTTATTCGTACCTACTATTGCTGCATAGTTATTGCGTAATGTTACAAAAAATTAGTTACCTATTATTGTTTCTCCGTATCTGTAAGTAAATAAATATATCTACTAAATTCTTAACTAAAATTTTAAATTAAATTTTCGTAGGTATTCTTATCAGTCCACAGAATTCACTGTGAACTTGCAGCCAACAATTTACTTCAATACACTTGAATCGCTCTAGTGCCTAGTAGTTAAGGGTTAGAGAATATAATTTATTCTCTGTAGGGACAAAAGAGAATCTATGAGGACATACAGTATCCTACAAAACATTGAGGTTATTTCACCCACACTATCTTGGATAAACAGCCTAGATCAGCCATGTTTAAAATGATGTACAAATCTGTTTCTGCACGATATCGTCATTGCATGAGATGAAAGTCGCATAAAGATGTTTGATAGGAAGCGATAAAGATAAGAGAGTGGGTAGAGTGAGTATTGCGGGGTGGATATGTCACCATTCATCACGATTTTAGCATATAGAGTGGGATGAAGGACACTAGCTGGAGCAATGTACAAATATTTATATTTTTTTCATGTTTTCACACATATACTACTGGATCGAATTATTTCACCATTAGAAAACTGCATCTTCACTGAGTGACATAGGCTATATAATATTACTAGTTGTAAACGAAACTATTGTTATGTCTAATTCCATGCCAGCAAAGCTGCGGGGCGTCCAATAGTAAATTATATATTTTTTTTTATGGATACAAGATAGCAAACGAGCTTGTAGCACCAACCATCAGCTGCCGCCCATGACACCTGTGACTGACTTTGAACAAGACTCAATTAGGGACTGGGATGGTTAGTCCAATTAGTTAAGAGGGATAATTAGAATAATAGTCGGTCAGTTCGTTAGTGGTATGAGGACTGGGGACTGTTAGAGATAGTTGGTCCTGTTAGTTGGTGTTAGTATAAAGTTATGACATACATAATTTGTTTTTGTTAAAAAGTTTACTGTTTAAACAGTTAATCCATCCGGCTCGATACCCCAGCCGATCGGGAGCGTCATTCAACCCGGTTGCCAGCGTCTCCCACGGTAGACGCGATTCGTCGCGCGTGTCGTGGCATCCGATGGCCTGCGATTAGCCGCGGTGACTCCGAAAGACGTGTTTTTCGGCTAACTAGCGTCGTGGGCTTAGGCTCTCTTCGTTTTTTCTTTTTAGTACGATGTTAGCGGTTCCAACTGGTAATGGCCCACTACTGAGCAAGGAGGTCAACTTAATTTTTCATTGGGTAAGATAGTAAATTAACACGCAGCAGCAACTAGATCCAGCCACTCATAAAACTGTCACAAACCTTGAAGAGGGTTTCAAGGATTCAGCAGCTAGTCATTGAAAATTAAAAAAATATTTTGTCATTTTTTTGTTGCAGTTATTACATATTATTAAGTTATTTGTTCGCCATAAAAATGCTTAAATATGTATTAAATTATTATTTTAATTGAAAATTTAACGAAACCAATTTATTTAATTTGTATTGGGTTCATTTTAAATGCAACAAAAATCATTGTAAATGTATCTACCTATACAAGAAAGCTGTATGTATGTGTCTAATGTGTCTATAGTTCTTATGGTAATTCTCTATTTGTATGTGCATGTGCAATAAATAAATAAAGGCTCGGTGAGGGACTTGTCGAGTTTATCTAAATGCTATTGTGCTTATAATATTCAATTAGTTAATCCGTTCTTCAGTAGGGATATGGAGTACTTACTAATTATTATTTTATTGGCAATATTGTTAACTAGTATAATTTTCCGTAAAATTTCGAAGGTCGCTTCTGTAAAGTGTAGGTAACCGCAACTCATTTACAATTTCATTTCCATTATTCTCTCTACACACTCTATTCTGACACTTAGACTAACCAACTAGATACTCTATTATGCTTAACACGTGACACAATGAGATTTGCAGATCGTGGGTGCAATATAAACCGTGAAAATTAAAACCAACGGCATCTGGGATTTTGGATAACCGAAGTAAATTTTACATTGTCACACGTCTTTACAATACAACATTACACTTTAGTGTCTTTTGTGAACGCCATTCATACCAGTCTCTCAATTTACTCTTTGCTGTCAATCATTTCGTACTGAGCTCCGTGTCCGCCCCATCCGTTTAAATTTTATCGTATTCGTATTATTACTGCACTTCCTCTTTAGATTTACCATGATAACATGGTGGTCTCAGTTGTTGTGCGGCAGCGGATGGATGGATATGGATGCTCGTTAGCTATCTTTTATCCATAAATAATGGCTGCAAACGATTAGTGATCCACAGCAGAGCACCAGACATGCAGGGCAGTAGCCAACCCAGTGGCGAATGTTCTCAAGCCACCCGAAGGTCTTCGACAAGGGCTTAACGATTGTATTCACCATTGAAAACAACCGGGACCGACGCACAGTAGCGCCAATAAAATTTTACCACTAGCGGTCACCCATCCACAAACCGACCGCGCCCGTTGTTGCTTAACTCTGTCGATCACATTGAATCGACGCCAGCCATTGGGCTTGGAATGCTAGATTTTGCTAAGGAGGCTACATAAATATACCTACCTCTATTTGTATGATTTATTTTTATGTTTGTACAACAGATATTTAATTGCATATTCGGATACGGGATTGTGAGATTTAAGTTTAATCTTTAGGATACATAATATTATATTTTGACTATAAATAACCAAGGAATGTTTAATTTCAATAGTACAAAGAATACTTCTATGGCCGCAAGAATGTCTCCTAGGCCCGCAATAGCGTCCTTTCTAAGAAAGAGGCTATCTTCGTCTTGGTCCATTAATATTCACAGTCAATATTGAGAGTCAATATCTCACGTAGCTGAGACGACTCAATATTTACTAGTCTATAACAAACACAATATTACAACTTATCTATAATATTAGAAAACTACATAACAATGAGTTTCTCGTAGAACGAACGTCTAAAGAACACTGTTAGTGTTACTATCTTTGTCTGTGCTTCGGAGGGCACACTAAGCCGTCGGTCCCGGTTATTTCAATGGTGAAAACAATTGTTAAGCCTTGTCGAAGACCTTCGGATGGCTTGAGAACATTCGACACTGAGTTGGCCATTAACCTCTCCACTAATCCTCAATGGAGCTGCGTGGTGGAGCATGCTCTAGACCTCTCGCAGATTTGCCTACGGGGAAGACCCGTGCCCAGCAGTGCCAGCAACGCCTATGGGTTGCAGCAGTAATTCTTTGGAGGTAGAGAAAAGAGCCGGGTAAAAGTTGCTGTTGTAATTAATATTAATTTACATTTTTTCTCATTTAAATTATTCGCCCAACATAAAAATCACTACATCCAAATATCATCCATTATAAGACTAACATTATTGACTGAAAATAACGGAAATCTTGGAAACATTGGAAACTTAGGTCATTGCCAAGTGAACTATCAAACTGTAGTGAACATCTTGAACATCACTCTTTGCTACTTGTTCATTAAAGTAGTAATAAAAAGCGTAGCAATTAGTTTATTAAAAAGAAGGACGATGGATGGCAGGCAAATTTTCCTTTTAATGGAGGTGAGAAAGCAATTTATTTTATCGAAGTACTGGCTGTCGCTTAATAGGAACAATGAAATTGTTGGAAAATCGATACTGCAACGATGACTCATAGCTAGGCTACTACGACCTCAAAGTTCTAAATAAAGCTCGAAGTTACAATTATGCGGTAATTCTGTTTCTTTTCCTCAAATAATTTTTAAACTTCCCTTAAAAAAATCAACGGGTTGCGGAATTACCGGGACAAAGGTTAAAAAAAGCTAGGTTAGCTAGCTATGCTACAACCCATAGATATCTCACTGCTAGGCACGGGTTTCACCACAGATACAGCTGCGGGAGGTGTAGAGCATACTCCACCAAGCTGCTCTAATGCGGAGCGGTGGAGGTTAGTGGCCATCACAGTTTTGACTGTTTTCAAGTAACCCAAGGGTCTTCGACAAGGCCTAACGACTGTTTCCACCATTAAAAAATCCAGAACCGACATCATAAAATGATCAAGCAGGCACAAACATCCAAACGTCTTCACAAACTTTCACATTTAGGTTCTAAGAACTTATTGTAATTGCACTATTTTATCAATCTTAAAGCAGCAATACCTTATAACAACTTCAAGCTTAAGAGGAAATAATAAAATCCAGAAAATTCCAGTTAAGTAAAATATAATAAAATAATGTTAAAATATTATGCAAAAATGCATAGCTAGTTTCTCTCTAATAAATTCTACTACATATTTATAATAGTAGAAGATCTGAAATGTATTTTGAATTAGGTCACATCTTTTTCATTTAGCTGGTAAATTTATCGTTCCCAAACTTCGGTCATTTCAGTGACCGACGTAGCGAGTCGAATCGTTGTGTCCGGAAGCTTCGTAATTGAAACAGTCTACGTGAAACTTGGACAAAGCAGCAGAACTGCAGCCAAATTGAAACCAAACAATATTATTGAGAACAATCGAACCACCAAACCTTTTGACTTCATTCAAAATTAGATTCAAACAACTTTTTTTTGTCTCATTTCAAAAGAACCAGTAGTATTTAAACACTCCCGCTAAGAGAAATTACATTGCATTGTTCGAAGTTTTCCGAATCCGCAATAAATTCTTTTAGAAATTAGGAGGCCCCATAAAATGGAACGTCACCACTTAGACAAAGGAGTTCTACCGCAATTGCCAATGCCACCATAAATCCTTTTAAACAATTGATTTAAACTTGTAACAAAAATTTTAGTATGTTCTACGACTTGCGGCTGTCAACACCGCAAATAATTGTTTTATACCAAATATGTCTGGCGTAAATCATTCCCATTTGTATAAAGAATATGTTGTAAGACAGTCAACATTTTTGAACAGAGTCGTAGCTTGTATAAACATGATGCACATTTAAACAAATAAACATGTCAGTAGGGACGGTAAAATGTATTTGTTTTGAACTTTTTATTCTTACAACACATCTCATTAAAATTTACACGATTCGGAAACAAGTTTACTAATCGACTGTTTAATTTATAACGCTTATTTGTTACAACTTAACATTCTCTCCAGTGATCCATGAACGATGGATAAATTGGAAATACTGTAAAAACATGGTAAAAACGTAGCCATGTTTGTTTTGTTTGTCCTTGAACCTTTGTCTGTTGAATGGATGCGCTCGCGGTCGTGCGGTTTGAGCCATTGTTTATCTTCCGATAGATTGTGTTAAGCCGAACCAGTTTTGACCAGCAAGTGGATGGGTGAACATTTCCTTGCATCGGAGAGCTCGGCGTTGGTTTTTATTGCAAAAAAACAGTCGTTAAGCTATGACAGAACAGCCGGGCAGCCTAAGAATTTGTGACAAATTCCTGGCCTCCGTACCCTTCAATAATCCGCACAGGCGCAGTGTGGTGGAGAAGGCACCAATCCTTCTCAATTGTAGCTTACACAGGGCCTTTAAAACGAGTTATTTCTAAATGCCTATATAGGAAGCTATGAAATTAATATTCCCACTTTTGACTGCAACATGTCTTGGAGAACAGGTACTCCCAAGGCACGTTTCGAGTCAAATAACCTGCAAGAAAGGGCCCTAAACAGAAAACGCTTTGTGCTAAAAACGTCGACCCCTTATCTTCCTTAGATGGGTCGTTACCATAGACTCAAGTATATCAAGAACTTAAGGCATACTTTTTTGGTCTGACAAGAATCAATATCAAGTGAATTATATTCCTGCAAAGTTGTGATTTCCATTTAACTTGACAGTTAAACTTGATTTAAATTAGATAAAAGTAATAAAAATTATAATTATATTTATGACGTACGTAGGAGAACATAAGAATATTATGCATAAGAACTTATTATTTTGTTGACAATAAACCAGTCTCGTAACCGCGTAGTATCTTGAAAATAATAGAAATAAAGTACCTACCAACACAGTCCACGTCCATATTTTATTCCTGCTGAGCTCGAAATTTCGCGTCGCACAATCAAAATTATGCATCATCTTTATTGTGGGTTATAAACAAGGCGCACGTTATTTTTCACTTTCAAGCATTTCTCCAAATAGAATATCTATCATAGGTATTTCCATATTCGTGCCATGTCTCGCGTCTTCATGTCTATCGCTGGATCCGCTTCTGAGGCTTCGCACGAAGTCATCATTCATACGAGGAGATATCATCGTCGCTCTTCGTGGCCATGGCTCGGCTTGTTAACAATAAAAACGTTATCCGCTTCTTACACAAAATGGATCTCGGGAAATGTCCAACTTTTACCTTTATTTTAGTCCTTTTGCAATAGCCTCTGAGTAGATTAAAATACATCCTTCTTTTTCAACGGTATGTACTGAAATAGTTCTGCACTAATTTGCACAAAAATCAATTATCCTTCAATCTAGTCATAGGTACTAGAAATTCAGAAACTGTGTGCTGATTTTTGACAGTTTTAAGATTTTCTGGGAGATATGAATATAGAAAATACCTAGTGTTTATCACTAGATATATTGCATCACTTAAATACGATGAAGCATGTCATCATCATCATCACTACATATTATTATTATAAAACGAAGTGTCTTCCCGCTGTCTGTCTATCCCTATGTATTATTGGATCTTTAAAACTACGCGACGGATTTGATTAAAATAATGTACTACAGTATTGCACACCATAAAAAGTCTAAAAATAAGTCCGCGATGGTATACGAGTATGTCTATCTATTATATAACCCACATGACCATTTTTTATTCCTTTATTTTTTACGAGAAATGATGGAATTTGAGTAATACAACATTAATCCTTAAATTCATTGTGCATTTAACATAGATCAATATGGCCCTTTTCGGTATGTCATTTAAATGATTTTTTTCGAAGATATTACAGATTTAAAATGCAGGGACATAGGGTTGCGGCGGTATCAATGAGGTAGCAATGACCATCAATAAATCGCAGGGTCAAACTTTCAAAGTTCAGGCTTAGATTTGAGCGTTGAGTGTTTTTCACATGGCCAATATGTCGCTCTTTCAAGAGTACCCTCTAAAGAAAACATGTTTGTAAAAAAGCTGTGGCCGTTGTAGTATATAAAGACATTCTTTAGTATATTTAGTATCACCCGTGCGGAGCCGGGGCGGGTCACTAGTTAATAATATAGAGGAAACGGCGGCACAAATTGTCAATCAGCGAGGGCCAAGCACACGTAATTATCAAGTGCATTAGCAGCCTGCATTATGTATGCAATTCGAGCTGTAATGTAAAACCTGACCCTAGACTAATGAATGTTCAATAATGAAGCAAGTTGGCGATTCATTCATGATTAAAATTATTATAACATAACTCGTAAATATAAATAAATTAATCTGAATTCAATTCGATTCTGATTTATTGTTGTTTAAAATTAATACCTACTAAAAACTTCTTTAGTTCATTTCGCTGCGACCCATAGACGTCCCACTGCTGGGCACGGGTCTCCCCCACAGACGCAGCTGCGGGAGGTCTAGAGCATACTCCACCACGCTGCTCCAATGCGGATTGGTAGAGGGGTTAGTGGCCAACCCAGTGTCGAATGTTCTCAAGCCACCCGAAGGTCTTCGACAAGGCTTAACGATTGTTTCCACCATAGAAAACAACCGGGATCGACAGCTTTACGTGCCCTCCGAAGCACGGTAGCGTCCATGAAATTTTGCCACTAGCGGTCACCCATCCTCAAACCGACCGCGCCCGTCGTTGCTTAACTCTTTAGATCACATTGAATCGACACGAGCCATTGGACTATGGACGCTACAGTTCATTTATCGGATTTATATTCATAAATGTACCAAACAACTATACACAAGTGTAGTATTGAAAAGTCATCATTATTATCCTGAACAAAGCAATGTAGCGATTTTATCAATATACAATATGATTGACGTAGACATGGTCAAATTAATAATGCTACATTACACGTGACACGCGTAATATAGAAAATATAATAACTAGTATATTACTATGTAAAGTTTAGTAATGTGTGTAATGCGCAATATTTTATATTTCAAAGTAGGTTACTTTGAAATATAAAATATTGCGCTTAATTACCACGTGATTTTTCATTAACCGTATTGAGATCGAACTTTTTTCAGTTCAAATGAATTTTATCTTAATCTTATTAGGCTTATAATGAATATTGAAGCTCTTGTGGCCCCGCGGCTCCAGATATTATCAACCTATCGGTAGACTTAATTAAGAAACCCCAGTCTCAGTCGGAAGTCTTGAAACACATCGTGTTTCAGAGGGCACGTTAAGCCATCGGTCCCGGTTGTTTTTGAAAAAAAAAACAGTCGTCGTTAAGCCAGGAGAAGACTTCGGATGATCTCAAATCATTCGACAATCGGAAGGCCACTAACCCTGTCAAAAATCCACTGAAGTACGCTCCAGGCTTTCCTAGTTGCGCGTAGAGACGTTCCTTGTAGTAAACTCATAATGGGGTGCCAGGCAGCCTTTTCAAGCACATTTAAATTAACATTCAACTCAACTCTCTCTCAGTTTGTTTGGTTTCAAATCCAAGCGGCACACCACTGTCATTTTAAGTATTTTTCGATGAAATTGAATGTCATGTACTGTTACAGTGAAGGAAATCGGGAAGAAACCATACCAGCTCGTTTTGAGTTCTCCATAATGTTCTCGAAGGCTTTTTAAGTCTGCCAAACCGGACTAGGCGAGAATGGTGTAACATACATTCATAATTAAAGTATTCCTTCAAGAATCCTTCTTCCATCTTCCAGAATCTATTCTTCTTAATAGTGAGCAGCGATGGTGCAACCTCTATTCCGACACGAGGTTCGAGACCAACAGTGAAACATACATTCATAATTAAAGTATTCCTTCCAGAATAAGAAGAATACTGAGCAGCAAAAAGTTTTTGTTCCTGGCACCTGACCGGGCCTAGTCAATCTCCTGGGACGCGTACAATTATTCTAATCTTATTAAAATCAAGGTGCCATTGTGGTTATACTTAACATAGACATCCTTTCTAACAATTTTTATTTTTAATCTCTTATCTATTTTTATAATGCTTAGATTATTCCTATATTTCATTGTTATTTTTAAATGAATAGTGCCCAAGGCCATCGAACTCGTCTCTCAAATCCAAAAGGCACGCACCAATGACATATCTAGTTTATGGGAAATTTAAGAAATTAAGTAGATGTTGCTTGCTGTAACCTGAGAGCTTGAGAGTTTTCAATACTTCTCTTAATGGCATGTGAAGTCTGCCAATCCACATTTATGGGCTAGTGGACCTACATCCTGACATTCCTAAAGGAGACCCGTGCACAACAGTGAGGCTATGAAAGGGTTGTGGTGGACATGGGCATGCGGAGTAAAATCAATGATTCAATAAAATACCTATCTACACGTATTGGTATGAAATACTACAAATAATTGGTAGCTGGCTAGCTAGAAATTTGAGCTTGTTATAAGTTAAACTACTTTATTAGTCTTTTGTTAGTAACCATTCATTGACTTGAGCTGGAAGAATAAATTATGATTGTTTAAATTTACATTTTACCTATGTACGAGTATGTCATTCTTTCTTTAAAAATAAATTGTTTATGAATATTTGTGGCTCAACAAGGAATATCAACATTACACCAACGCGAACGCTGTGAAACACGTTACGGATAAAACTGTACATTATATTCGGACACGTCGCTTGTTAGACAAACATGGCAAGATCCCGCCGATATCTCGGAACGGGTGGGTGCGACTGCACTCGAAAAAACGTATGCATCTCAAGTTGGGCTTAAGACAGACATTGTTTAAAGCCACGATGCTTTTTAGTCGTACTCGTAGGTACGATAAAACATACAACGTGTCATCGTCCGATTTTCAGATCCTTTCGAAATGTTACGATTTTTGAATTATAAATCTTGTTTTACGATAATCAGATATTTATATCACTAATTCAAATTCAAATAAAATATTCATAATTTTGTACAGAGTAAATCTCCTGGTTCCTTATCATTGACATACTTTTATGTTTTGCACTGGCCCTTGTAACAATTACAAAGTAGAATAATATGCATCCGTGCAGTTGTACACATTTAATGATAAGCAAATTAAATTTTAGTTGTAGTTTATTCAATGTTATTTAAACGAGCAAGTCCGTTAAAATCGTGGTTTGTGTTGTTTCTGAGTCGTTGTCGCAAGGTACGAATGCCTACCTTAACAAAAGCCATGACTAATCTAACCCCATACAGCTCCGGAGACAAATTAGTGATCAGATGAGACTGCAGATTTGAAATAACAATTCGACTCCTTTAGCTATTGTTAAAATGTGGTATTTCTGAATTATTTAAGTATGGGTTAGTCAACGGACCAGTCCTTGGGTAATAATGAAGGATCGTTATCAAGTTGAATACACGGTGTACAGAAATTCTACAATACCGTCATAACCTTATCGTTTTTCAAACATTTCAAATGAAAATCTGCGAGGAGGCAATTAAATAAACAGTTTAAAATAACATCGAGACGCTAATTATACGTAGATAATCTTACCTAGATTTGGGACGTGAGAGTGTGTTTGATAGATATTATGTCCGGGCAAAAATTACAGCATACGCGGTAGTAAGTAAAATTAGTACAAATAGATTAATTTTCTGCGATAGTTTTCGATATAGAGATAAGTATCAAATTGTATTAAATTTAACAAAGTGTAATCTAATTCAGTGTACTCGTGAAGATGTGAATACTCGATAGAACCCAGTTGTATTCGCATTCAGTATTAGTTGTATTCGCTAAGACAAATTACAGATCAGATGAACAGGCAGATTTGAGCACACAAGGCGAGGCAGCTTCTGAAGTCCATTGTCATACAGTAGATCTCAAAGTATGAGTTTACTCAAAACATTGTTTGCTTTCTCGGGTTTATGTGTTTTCACATTAATACAATGCATTATTAATACACACTGCGTTTACACATTTAATCTGTTTCTTTATAATTTTTTCTTATCATGCATTGCAAATTAGTTATACAAATACACTAGTTTATTTACTGAAAAAAAGGTTCATACAGTCAAATTAACGCTTAAAAAATTCTCATATGAATTTATTACAAACTATTTGTATAAATCGCTTTGAAAGATTTCGCAATCTTTAAAAAATATATGACGTTCATTAATTGGTGTACCTACTTGGAGGTAAAACGAGATTGTTATCTCAACAAAATGATAAATCAATCGCCAAGATGAGAATTAGGTCGTATCCAATAAGTTTCAGCAACTTTAATTCTCGTCCTTTAGGACCTAATAGTCCCAATTGGTGAATGCCGAAGAGGTAGAGTACAAATAACTAAATGGAACTAGGGAGGTATCGAGTGGAATCGGGAATCTCATTTCTTCACCTTTATGTTGTGGGTAACTTTATTAACGAAGTTTTGTTTGCTTTGACCCTCATCTACTTAAGCTAATGTTTCCAATCCAACCTTTGGTTTCGTGTCATGAAATATTAATCTACTTACGAGGAATTCGTAATTCAATTTATCATTAAATTTTTATTTCTCTCTCTCTGTTCTCTGAAATAATCATCCCTATTTGAGTCTTGTTCAAAGTCAGTAAAAGTCATGGGCGGTAGGTGATTGTTCAATTCTTTATCACTGGTCGGTGTGAAAAGAAAAGTAAAACGCCTTCCAAAATTGACATTCATTGTCACAAGAAAATTAAGGAGAGTTGCGTCAACTCCCGGAAAAATATCTGGTGAATTCACGACGTTCGTGGAGTTTCCCTGCAGGCCATAACGTTTATGGTGCTGCTCCGGCCGTGCCGTGAGTCAAACAAGAGGCAGTTGTGTGCAGAACAATCCGGCGACATTGGATGTTAAGGTTGGTTGGATCTTTTCATACTGATTGTGGTACTGGATTGCTACCTACTGCCTCACATACATTTATACAGTCCACACATTAAAATCGAAGGATCGCCCCTGCGATTACCGCACAATTTTTTGTGGCCTTCGAGCCGAACGTAGAGTAGGCAATTCTTTATTATTTTATTTTATTTAATATATATTTAATTTGCACGTTGCAATGGCTTCTAAAAAGGGTCAGAAGGTTCAGGAAGTGTACGAGGAGTGCATCGCTGATGTTGAATTAAACGTTTTAATCAACAAAAAGCAAAGAATTTTCGAACAATTACAGACAATATCTGACATGTCATTAAATGTAACTGACAGCAATATTCGTGAAATGTTTCTATTGCGTGTCATGGATATAGATGAGTTACGTTCATCTTTCGAATTATGTATTTTTGATATTTATAAATGTCAGTTACAAGCTGGTGGAAAAACCATATTTCAAAGTAAAGAATTGAATAGTTTTGATGAGTTGTATTACCGTATAAAATTGATTTCTTCAAAATTACTAGCGAACGTTAAAACTGAACAAACACAGTCGTGCATCGAATCTAGACCACGTCTTCCAAAATTGGAGTTGTTTTGTTTCGATGGAAATATTGAGAATTTTAATACATTTTACGAGACATTCTGTTCGTTAGTTCATAATCAGGCTCAGATACCGAAAATAGATAAATTCCACTATTTACTTTCATGTATAAAGGGATCGGCACTAAACATAGTGAAAAGTATTCCAATATCTGCTAATAATTACGACATTGTTTGGCAAGCTTTACTCGACAGGTATCAAGATAACCGTATGTTAGTTGGGAATTATTTAGATAAAATGTTAACCTTTACACCTATTCATGAAGGAATCATCCTTTCAGTTGAATAATTTCATAGAAACCTTTGATAACTCATACAAAGCTATACAATCTCTTAATATTGAAGATTTGAATAGTTACATTCTGTGTCATATAGCATTGCGAGCCTTGGATCCATACACTCGTAGGTCATTTGAACAAAGTATCAATCAGAAGTCGATACCAAAATTCTCTGAATTGATTACTTATGTTACTAATCAAATAAAAGTGTTGGATCATTCTAGTTCTTATGGTGCTAGTACAAGCAACCAAAACATCATACAAAATAAACGTCAACCAGATGTAAGTAGGTTTACGGCGCGAACTAGGAACAGTGCACAGAAAAATTACGCGCATGCATCGTCATCAAACTCAAAAAATAATTTATCTTGTTTGCATTGCGGAGACAATCACATGATATACCGCTGTGCTCAATTTCGTAAATTGAGTGCTTCGCTACGAATCAGCCGTGCTGATGAGTTGAAGTTATGTCATAATTGTCTAAAACCTAATCACACTGCTGAACAGTGCAGGAGTGAATTTAAATGCATTATTTGTGAGCGACCACATAACCTATTGTTGCATCAGGACGTAACGAATACGTTGCTCGCTTCCTCTTATAACTCCGGTAATGCATCGGTTCCTGCAAGCGCACCCGCCCAGTCGGGAGTTCCTTCAACTGATAATAATAATAGTTATAGTACGGTGGTGTTGGGTACCGCGATTGTTTATATTTTAGATAACTTTAACGTCTATCAACCATGTCGCGTATTAATTGATTCCGGTGCACAATCCAATTTTATTTCCGCTGCCTGCTTACAACGTTTAGGTTTATCTCAACGTAAATGTCCGTTTAGCATTTGCGGATTAGCCGATGGTTTAGTTAAGAACTACGGCATGACGTCATGTAGCTTAAGGCCGCGTCACACTGATAAACCTAGTTTTAATATTGATGCTGTTATTCTTCAGAAAGTAACTTCAGATCTACCTACCATTAAAATTCCTGAGCATATAATAAAACAGTATGATAATTTATTTTTAGCTGATTCTCATTTCTATAAACAATCGCCCATTGATTTAATTTTAGGCGGTGACGTTTTTCCCCATATTTATAGTGGGAAGAAAATTATTATCGGTCCCAATATGCCAGCCGTGCTGGATAGCGTATTTGGGTATATTATAACAGGTAAACTAATTACACCGTCGACTTGTGACGTCACGGATGTGAACGTTGTAGCGTCTACAACGTTGGTGTCGTACACCACTGATGATCATTTAAATGATACTCTTAAGCGATTTTGGGAAATAGAATCCTCGCCGTGCGATGTTCCTTTAAATCCCGATGATGAAATCGCTGAAAAACTATATATTGAGAAACATTATCGTGACGAAAGTGGCCGATATGTTTCACCTATTTTATTAAAGCCAAATCACGAACCGTTAGGTAATTCGTATGACATAGCCTTTAGGAGACTCACGCATGTCGAGCGTCGACTTGCGCGCTCACCTGAGTTCAGGAAGGCTTATTCTGATTTTCTGAAGGAGTACGAGTCACTGGGACATATGGAGCTATATCGTGGTACGGAGCCGTCTAAATATTTAATACCACATCACTGTGTGTTACGGCCTTCTAGCTCTACAACACCGTTGCGTGTGGTCTTTGATGGATCACAGAAAACTAGTACTGGGGTGTCACTAAATGACAATCTTTTGACTGGCCGTAAATTACTTCCAAATATTTTATAAATTATTATTAACTTTCGTCTCTACGACATATGTTTTACGGCAGACGTGTCAAAGATGTACCGAGCCGTGCTCATCGACCCCGCTGATAGGTGTTATCAACACATATTATGGCGTGATACACCGTCAGACCCAATACAAGTTTTTGAGTTGAAAACAATTACCTACGGATTGCGTAGCGCGCCTTACACGGCTATTCGCACGCTGCTTCAACTTGCCCAAGACGAACGGTCAGACTGTAAGGCTTCCCGAGTTCTAGAGGAGGGTGTCTACGTTGATGATTTTTTGTGGTCATGCCAATCTATAGACGAAGCTTGTACCTTACAAGACGGCTTAATGAGTCTTTTGAAAAAAGGCGGGTTTGAATTGCGTAAGTGGGCTAGCAACTGTCCCGAGCTACTGACACGAATGAAATCAGAACAAATAACACAAATAAACTTTCAAGATGATACGTTATCATCATCCTTAAAGGTCCTAGGATTGACATGGTTGCCCTCATGCGACTTCTTTTCTTTTAATTATAATTTAAAAGATAATGACGGAACGAAACGTTCAGTACTTAAGCTGCTTGCTAGTATTTACGATCCGGTTGGTTTTATTTCGCCGTGTACTTTCGTTGCCAAATGTATCATGCAGGATCTTTGGAAACTGAGCCTCGGCTGGAATGACCGTTTACCATATGAATTGTTACAAAAATGGGATAAATTTATCGGTCAATTACCGATCCTTTCACAACTTCGCATTGAGCGACATCTTCTAGTGAATTCGTTTGTAAACGTGCAATTAATCGGTTTCTGTGATGCATCGTCACAAGGTTACGCAGCTTGCATATATTTTCGTAGTACTGGCAAGGATGGGAACGTCAAGGTCAAACTATTGACGAGCAAATCAAGAGTTGCTCCATTGAAGCCGTTAATGTCTATCCCTAGGCTTGAGCTTATGGCAGCCGTGCTGTTATCGAAGCTAGTTCGTTTTGTCGTACAAAATGTTAAAGATTTTAATTTACCAATAGTTGCCTTTAGCGACTCGAGTGTAGTTTTGTCGTGGCTACAGACTCCGCCATACAAGCTAAAAGTATTCGTGGCTAACCGTGTTAGCGAGATTGTTGACGTGATTCCGCCCAATTGCTGGTTTCATGTAAACAGTGAGAACAATGCAGCCGACCTTTGTTCTCGAGGCGCGCTGCCTGAACAACTTTTAGCAGTAGCGGACGAATGGTTTAGTGGCCCTGCATGGCTTGCTGGGGATCCGCGTAGTTGGCCAAGAAGTACATTAATTTTAAAAGAAAATGATATCATTCCAGAACTTAAAACTAACGTTGACACATTTAACTTTAATTCTTTCAATTTAAATAACTTTAATGATCTTGAACATTCCTTTAATAAAATTTCATCGTTTAGTAAACTTGAGCGCATAATGGCGTGGTGTCTTCGTTTTATAATTAATTTAAAATGTAAAAAATCTGATCGAACATTTGGTTCACTAATGTCTTGTGAGTTAAAGCAGGGACATGATTTAATTATAAAAGTCATTCAAAATAATTATTTTTATTCTGAAATACAAATGCTGGCAAAGGGAACTCATGTATCATCCCTTCGCAAACTATCTCCCTTTATAGACCCTGATAATTTCCTCAGGGTGGGGGGTCGAATGCAACAGTCGGATTTACCATATTTTTATCAAACTTCTGATTTTAGCCACTTGAAAAACAAATAAAAAGAACACAGGTTCAAATAAGTACCAGATTCGGCATCACCTACACCAAAAGATGGAACGTACTTACAGCATAGTAACGTTAGGTACCGACATATAGCGTAGATACCGACTACCTTACAGTTCGACGGCTGAGCAGAGTGTGTGTTATGTTGTTGGCTGCGTTTGGCTTTATATAGGCACGGTCGAGTAGTTGTCAGTAGTTGACCACTTAATGAGGGTAGTTGCTAACACGGCCTCTCCTGACAGTGCGCCGTCCTCGGCTGCACCTGGCACCTCTTCAGGAGCACAGATACGGCGAGAGTTTTACCGCCGCATTGGTCCCGTCTATTCCATGGTCTCGTCCGTACTCGCAGTACCAGTAGGACAAGCAGAAGCACCTATAGGCTCTCTATTGTAATACTTTGAATTTGTACAAGTTCACCAGGACTGCGCCTGCATCAAGTCACATGGATGACATCACACGAATATACACAACATATGGACAACTATAAAAATACAATGCATTGCGAATGATAGCATCCCGGACTACCATCAAACGCACTGCAATGCAACAATTAAAAAGGAGAGATGATGTGACAAGCCCACGTTATCTTGTCTCCACTCCGGACAAGCGTAAAATAATAACTTGAACATTTATTTATTTACGATTCTTTTATAAATCGCAAACAAATAAGACATAATGTGCACATACGTAGACGAGTCGACTCGATTTTAAAATAAATTTTACACTGAGTAGAGGCTCCACTAGTAAGCTTACTTGTAATAAATCATCGGCATAGACTCCACCATTAAGCATACCACTAGATCGTTACTCAACAGACATAGGCTCCACTATTAAGCATATCTGCTGGCAGCAGTAATGGCATAGGCTCCACTATTAAGCATACCACTAGATCGTTATTCAACAGACATAGGCTCCCCTATTAAGCATATCTGCTGGCGGCAGTAATGGCAGAGGCTCCGCTATTAAGCATACCACTAGATCGTTATTCGACAGACATAGGCTCCACTATTAAGCATATCTGCTGGCGGCAGTAATGGCATAGGCTCCACTATCAAGCATACCACTGCCGAGACTCGCCCTCGAAGAACGACGCGCAGGTCATACGCGTAGGCAGCGTACGCAAGGCAGACAACACACGCGCTCCGGGCCGCACCCGCGGCGCAAACAGCACACGCGCTCCGGGCAGCACCCGCGGAGTAGACAGCACACGCCCTACGGGCAGCACCCGCGGTGCAGACAGCACACGCCCTCGGGGCAGCACTCGTGGCGCGCAGACAGCACACGCCCTCCGGGCAGCACCCGTGGCGTATACGTGGTACGCGTCGATGGAGCACAAGCCCCCTCTCACAGCAGGTCATACGCGTGGGCAGCGTCCGCAACGCAGGGCCCACACGCGTCAAGGACACGTCTGCAGGGCACGGCCCATACGCGTCAGGAACACGTCCACAGGGCTTGTCTCATACGCGTCAGACACGCGTCTGCAGAGCTCACTTTTGCGTTGCGTGCGCAATGGAAACATTTTCTGAAACATTAGCAGAAGCGTAAACTCACTTTCAAAGAATGCGGTGCAATGCAAGGCACCCTGTATTAAGCTGCGGCCTATGTTGTTTTACCACGTGCACCACCAAGCAGTATAAACTCATATCGGTAGCTTGGTAACACTTTAGTTACGCGGTATGTAGCGGTCGAGCTTCCCAGCGGACTGAGAATGTCTAGTGCTTCAATTTTGTGCAGACTCGGCCTAACCTGACCGTGATTAATAACGCAAGCGACTGCGATGTGATCATCATGTTATGTTGTTACATGAACGCGAGTGAGCCTGTCACAACGCGAACACGTACAATTTCTACTATAGCGTGAACGTGAACGAGTTCAAATACGTCGCGAACGCGTGGCGATCGTGAACCACGCCTATGGCCTTGCCGAAATTCATTGTGACGGTTACGCCTAGCCCCAGAGCGAGGCGGCGTCCTAGCCAGCTCTTCATGTGCCATTCTTATTTGAAACCAACTGCTGTTTGCGTAGGTATCAAGGTAATAATTGTGAACAAATAAGTCTAATCCCGCGAGACCAAGTAGTTGGCGCACTTGATTCACGTTTTTCGTGAGCACGGTCTCACCTGACCCTCCAATTTGTGAAAACAAGCACTTCACAGGCTACACAATTAACACAATACAAACACAGTACTTAGTAATTCGTGAGAAACGGCTTTGTTATTTAGTTTTCCATCAATAGTGGACAAATGCGTTCTTTATCCTCACTTCTGATTTTATCAAAACTTCTGATTTTAGCCACTTGAAAAACAAATAAAAAGAACACAGGTTCAAATAAGTACCAGATTCGGCATCACCTACACCAAAAGATGGAACGTACTTACAGCATAGTAACGTTAGGTACCGACATATAGCGTAGATACCGACTACCTTACAGTTCGACGGCTGAGCAGAGTGTGTGTTATGTTGTTGGCTGCGTTTGGCTTTATATAGGCACGGTCGAGTAGTTGTCAGTAGTTGACCACTTAATGAGGGTAGTTGCTAACAATATAATATAAAACATCCGGCACTCTTACCCAAGAAGTGTCACATAACAAATTTAATAGTTGATTATTTTCATAAATTGTACATGCATGTAGGACCGCGCACCTTGCAAGGCATTTTGAATAATAAATACTGGATAATAAACGCTCGTAGTGTAATTCGTTCAGTTTTGTCGAAATGTCGGGCTTGTTTTAAATGTCGTCCATACTCCACCCAGCCTATGATGGGTACATTACCTGCAACTAGGCTTAAGGCCAATAAGGTGTTTGACCATGTTGGTTGCGATATTGGTGGTCCATTCTTTATAAAAGAAGGTATGCGGCGAAATGCAAAGGTTACTAAAGCATATTTGTGTTTATTTGTATGTTTCTCTACAAAAGCAGTGCATCTAGAAGTGCTCTCAGATTTATCTTGCGAATGTTTTCTGGCCACATTCGATCGTTTTGTGGCACGCCGCGGTCTCTGTAGTTGCTTATATTCTGATTGTGGAAAAAACTTTATTGCAGCAGCTAAACATTTAAAAACCGTTACCAATTATTTTAATTCGACTATTTCTGATGAAATCCTTTCTGGATTGTCCTCGCGAGGTGTCGATTGGCGTACCAACCCCCCTAATGCAGCTTCCATGGGTGGTCTATGGGAAGCAGGTATAAAATCAGCCAAACATCATCTCTACCGTGTAGTAGGTGATAGGTCCTTGACTTTTGAGGAGTTAAGTACTATATTTTGTAAAATTGAGGCGATTATGAACTCGCGACCATTATGCTCCCTTTCAAATAATCCTAATGAATTTGAAGTTCTAACTGCGGGTCATTTTTTAATTGGACAAAATCTATTAACTGTTCCGGAATATAATTTTGAAGATGTACAGATGAATCGATTGTCACGTTGGCAATGTATTCAAAAGGCATCACAATCATTTTGGAAGCGATGGTCAAATGATTATTTGCACACTTTACAGCAAAGAGAAAAGTGGTTCACCTCAATTCCAAATGTTAAGAAGGGTGATTTAGTGCTTCTTAAATCTAACTTAACCAAACCGTTACAGTGGCCTCTTGGCAGAATAGAAGAGGTTCACCCTGGTTTTGATAACATTGTACGTGTAGTTACTGTACGTACGCAAACCGGGGTTTATAAAAGACCGGTAAATAAAATCTGTCCATTGCCATATGCAAACTAAATATAAAATTAGGTTATTAGGTTAGGACTTAGATTAGGCTCATACACTCAACTTTTTTACTTAACACAAACAAGTTTCTTTATTTTATTTTGAATTATTTCGTAAATATTCACATAAATTATTAACACACTCATTCTTTACACACCTATACTATTAGGAAATCATCACACTGATTTCGGTGAGGGGTATGTTCAATCCTTTATCACTGGTCGGTGTGAAAAGAAAAGTAAAACGCCTTCCAAAATTGACATTCATTGTCACAAGAAAATTAAGGAGAGTTGCGTCAACTCCCGGAAAAATATCTGGTGAATTCACGACGTTCGTGGAGTTTCCCTGCAGGCCATAACGTTTATGGTGCTGCTCCGGCCGTGCCGTGAGTCAAACAAGAGGCAGTTGTGTGCAGAACAATCCGGCGACATTGGATGTTAAGGTTGGTTGGATCTTTTCATACTGATTGTGGTACTGGATTGCTACCTACTGCCTCACATACATTTATACAGTCCACACATTAAAATCGAAGGATCGCCCCTGCGATTACCGCACAGTGATGCTGCAAGCTCATTTGCTATCTAATATAGATATTATCCATAAAGTAGGTACTGATTCCGTTTCATATTATTAAAATTACTTAATGTTAAAAAAATATGTCTTATGTAAATAATAATTAAAATAATTATACTGTAAAATAATTATACCGATAAAAAATATTTTTTTTAAAAAAGCTTTTTAAAACTCGTGATCAAAGTCCATTACAAGACTTTACCACAAGTGCAAACACGACTATGATACGATATTCCATCATGAAGTTCCAGTTATATCTTCCGGCTCCATCATCAGATCAGTTCGACAGTACCATATTATTGCATTGTCATCGGAAGCTAATATGTGTGCCAAATTTCAGCTCGATAGCTTCAGTGGAAGTGGGTGAAATATTGATTGCAAGATTCCAGGACATACATGAATGAATGAATGAATACATACATACATACGAGTGAAGTTAAATAAAAGCTTTTAACAATCTCTTAGATCCCTTAATTACGTTTAAAAGTTATTAACATTAACATTAACAATTTTCCAAAACAGTAAACGTATTTTAATTGTTTATCTTGGTTACCATGCTCCCACCGATTATCCCTACTGGTAGGACCACGGTATACCAGTATTTACCTTACAATCTGAAGTGTACGTATCCTTTTAACTTTTTTGTACTCATTTGTTTGCGCTTAGTCATCGCCGTTTAATATTCAACATACCTTAAGGAGATACCGTCTGTAATCAATCAAAAATTGTGATTCGTTTCAATCAAATTGTAATCTTAATTAAGTAAGCCATAAAATTCATATTCGAACGTACCGTGTCCATAAAAAGTGGTTGGTTTAACGTAACAGAATGAACAAAAAAAGCAAAATCTAATGCATTATAATAATAGCAGTTATTAGGTTTAATAAACAGATCACGAGCGATAAAGTTTCTTGTCTAATAATAATAATGTACTCGTATATTTAAAACAACAACAACAACATACACTTTTTTATATAATTTATTTGATTCATTGACTTATTAGTAGATATTTAAGCAGTTGTGATCAAAGAACATGTCCATTAGTAATAAAAGCTTTTCATTAATAAAATAAATGTATGCACTTGTATATACTATATAAAGGAGAATTCAAATAATTTATATATGTATATGATAAGTATCTATAGTACGTTTAATTATAAATACGTAAGTTGATTGCTTTTTTATTGATACAATATAGCAAACGAGCTTGCAGCACCACCTGACTTTGAACAAGACTCAAATAGGGACTAGAATAGTTAGTTCAATTAGCTGAGAGTTAATTAGAGCATTAGTTGGTCAGTTCGTTAGTGAGTATGATGTCTGGGGACTGTTAGAGGTAGTTATTCCTGTTAGTTGGCGTTAGTCAGTAACAGTCCAGTTAGTAATTGTTAGTAAGAGTCTAGTTCCAAGTCAGTCACAGATGTGTTGTTACCCTTGAGGACTAAGAACTATCCTCTAAAGATGTGTAACCGGAATAATAGCTTACTATATCCTTACTCTATGATTTTATATGCTATTAATATAAAATCATGGTTATCAATAACATTAGTCCGACATGTCAACATCACTGTCGTCAGATCTCATTTTATGAATGAATATTTTGTATTATTATATACTGGAAATTAAAAGGTCATAATGTCTTATCGGCTTATACGAGTATGTCAATAACTTCATTCACTGAATACAGATAATAATGTTTTGAGTTTGGTATTAAAAAAAAAACCCTTTTAGTTACGAGTAAATGTTCATTCATCTGTCTGTCGACCGCAACATATCGTAGCTCAGATTTGGACTTGAAAGATGAAATTTGGCATGGGCTATTACGAAAAGTAAAAACATTTCTGTACCAACTTCTAAAGTGGTTTTAACTTTTATATTGAGTTTTATTATCATATAAAATATGGTATGGAGATAAATTATCCAGTATCATTCAAGTTATATAACGTTATTCTGATAACAGACAATTATCTTTGACAAACGACGAAATCAAATGTCTGAATGAAAGAAGCTGGACAAGTTAGTAAAATCAAATTACCTAATCTAGGACATGTCGAGCTCCCCCTCTAGAAACCTGTTTTGTCAGTGACCATTAATCTCTTGGAGACATTGAGTTAAGGAGGATGTCCTATGGCCGAGTGATTAATTTAAAGGATAGACCTTCCAACAAGGTTTCTTATATAACTTTTGATACTCATCGATAACAATATCGTTGTTAAGTAAAGATCTTAATTTGATCATTACTGAAATTTTTTATTATGCAAATGTTACGGTTATTGGTATTGTTAAGGTTAAATAATTTTAAGTAACAAAATTATTATGTTTACTGCTATCATATGTTATATTAATGTGTGTTAATTAATTAACCGTAGGTATTTGTGTAAGAGGTTGAAATATTTCCAAAAAACAAAACTGCGAGAGTTAAGTGACCTAGAATTGGTCATGTTATAACTTTACGCGATAATAGACCAGACACTTAACATTTACTTCAACAAAGGCAATACACCATTATGGAACAAACGAAAATCATCCCAACCAGACCGATCATATATCTTAATAATTGTTACATTCCTCTAATGAAGATTAGTAACAGAAGGTGTATAACCGTTGTCCCGTTGTAATTGATCGCTCCTCCAATTCAAAGGCAACAAACGATTAATGACCATTGGATGGTCAGGTCGGCACGATGGATAATATATCTAGACATGATGCTATCAATTCTCTTTCGATACTTAACTCTAACTTGTACGTACAAGAATGACACTTCGAAGTGATCAAGTGAATAACACGTTCGATTCTAAGTATGAGCACATCATTGTAACGACTTAAAGCTTATTTGCCTATTTCATATTTCTTGTCAGTTCAGGTTGGTCTGTTACAAATCATAACATCACGCCTGTATTTCCCCAAAGAGGTAGACGAATGTGTGTAGTGTACCCACTTTTCACCTGTTTTTTTAGGTTCCATGTACCTACATAATAATTGGTGAGCCTATTGGTATGGCAAAAGGTGCAATACCGTGCATAAATCCACTCTCAATTGCTCTCTTACCTCTTTAACAATTATCAACAGTTTGTAAGCACGTGGCATATTTGGTACTTAACTTACAAAAAAAAAACTACTTAATCCATCCGGAAAAGTATTTTCACATTATTCTTACTGAGTCACAAAACTTACATTTTTAAGCAAATAATCTTGTCTTGCAAAATCTATATATATAAAAGGAGAAGGTGACTGACTGACTGACTGACTGACTGACTGACTGACTGACTGACTGACTGACTGACATATCAACGCAGGGCCTAAACTATAAGGGCTAGAAACTTGAAATTTTGCACAGGGGTTCCTTTTATAACGTAGGGGAGCACTAAGAAAGGATTTTTGAAAATTCACCCCCTAAGGGGGTAAAACGGGGGTGCAAAGTTAGTATGAAACTGCCGTTTTTGATGTCATTCGAATCAAATTCAGTACCTATGAAGGTTTTTTATTGAGTTTTGAAAATAATCTCTTATGGGGGGGAAAAGGGGGTGCAAAGTTAGTAGGTATAAAAGTTTTTCGTATATACCTACATTATTTCAATGAAATTTTATATTTAGGTTAAGTTACGTCTGATACGTATTATCCTAAACTATAAGGGTTAGAATCTTGAAATTTTGCACAGGGGTTCTTTTTATAACGTAGCGGAGCACTAAGAAAGGATTTTTGAAAATTCACCCCCTAACGGGGTAAAACGGGGGTGAAAAGTTAGTATGAAACTAACTTCAAAAATGTCAAGCGGGCAACCCGATCGCGGGCAGACGTCGTTAATGGGTCGAATTCTACGCGAGCGAAGCTGCGGGGGCGTCCACTAGTAAGAACATAAAAACCTTTATAATTATGTCTATGAACTTATGAAGTCCAAATTAATGAAAGCCGTAGGTATTGATCGGCGATATTCAGCTGCGTTCGTTTTGTGATGTGAACGTTTACATAAATATTTATAGTCGAGGATCCTGTCTTATTGCAGTCGAGGAACGAGTGGATAGCGTTTCGACACGGATATCGGAATGGAAGGGGTGAGGTCCAGTCACTTACACTTAAGCACGATGGCTAAATATTTATCGGATGACTTCACGTGTGTGTGCCAAATATCCATATTGTTATTAAAAACGCTTGTCTAGTGTGGTTTACTATGGCATTACCCTTACCATAGAAGATGAGACCCGTATCAAAAGTTTTCCATGTTTTCAAGCATATCGCAATTGGCTAGTGTGGTAACATTACCATTCCGAAAATAGATCTCTGCGATCTAGATATTGAGAGGTTTGTAACGATGAGGGATTAACTATTGTTTCTATTTTTGTTTGAGCGTGCCTTATAGATACAAAGCATCCTTACAGCGATGGTATTGCACATAGTCAAGCCAGAGCTGAGTTTGGTTCGAAATTGGTCACTAATTGTCGAATTTCAATCTCCATTAACATCATCCATTGCTTCATATTAAGGCGCATGTGATTTAAATTGCAATTAATTGATGTTAGTTGACTTTGACTTTGACAAGCGGTGACAGCCCAGCGGCTATCGAACTCGCCTCTCACTCGAGCGGTCCGGGTTCAAACCCCAGTGGCACGCACCAATGACTTTTCTAAGTTATGTGCGTTTTAAGAAATTAAATGTCACTTGCTATAACGGTGAAGGACACATCGTGAGGAAACCTGCATGCCTGAGAGTTCATCATAACGTTCTCGAAGGTATGTGAAGTCTGCCAATCCGCACTTGGCCAGCGTGGTGGACTAAGGCCTAATCCCTCCCATTCTGAGAGGAGACCCGTGCCCAACAGTGGGACGTCTATGGGTCGCAGCGAGTTGACTTTGTGATTGCTTCGAATGGAACGGTCTGGCGAATAATTCGCTGCTCGTTCATTTTGTGGGTCAATACCATATCATATAGGTATGATTATAACTTGTGCTCTTTTTCTAGTTGTTTCAACTTTAAATTAATTTTACGTTCAACTCCAACTTTAAATTAATTTTACGTTCCTACTTACGTAACCTGCTGTGAATTTTGAATATTCTGTTAAACTATGAAAGTCATCACCGTAAGTTAGCTTACCAATTTAAAAGAAAATAATCAAATCAAATAATTTAAAAACATATTTATTGCAAGATAAGATCTTAGTAAAATTTATAAACGAGCTCTTATCTAAGCCCAACAAGGCGTGCAAGTAATTATCCTTGATACTTACATATAATTACATAATATTATTGTTATTAAAATTTAAATAGTCAAGTTATAAATTAAATAAAATCATTAAATTATTAAATTCATTAAGATGATTTAAAAAATGGGACAAATTAAAATTTAAACAATACGATTATATAGGTAAACATTTCTTAAATAATTTCTGTCTTGGAGAAGGTACACCGATCTAATTAGATTTCAGTCAGTGCCTAACCCATTATAACAGACAAGGAAATCTAGATAAAAGTCTACAGAAGCTAGATTAAACGCACACAGGGTGCAAGAGAAAACTTTTGCAATATTAAAAACTTAATTTACATCTAAAACGGTCCAAGCCTCTGTCCTCAACATTCCCAGACGACCCTTAAATTGCTCAGTACCTCCGCTCGTACAAACGCTAATGATTATTTTAATAAAGGCCCAGTCACACAACAAGGTTCAACTGCTACGTAGTCACATGTCCCTGTTAGCATACGAGTATTTACGGCGCGCGGCATATAGGCAGATGCCGCACATGCTCTTCCTTCGTTCGAATAGATGGCGCGTAGGGCTGTCACTATGACAGTTTACAATTAACATTAAAAAACACAAAAGTAATTTATGTGGTGTAAGACTGACATGCACAAGATTAACAGTGTAAAATATCTATTGAAGTACACATTTCAGTCTATTTTTGTAAGTCGGTTACCCGAAACCTTTGTAGGTTGTTGCAACCGAACTAGTAAATTAGTCTCATTGTGCCAGTCTTACCCCACCTCACTTAGTCTAAAGACATATGTAATGTGTTCTAAATAATCTTCTGTACGTAATGGTTATTTGAAATAACAATGAATGATTCAAGTTGGATATTTTTTATTAATTCCAACATTTTGCAATTTAAACAGTGGTTTATTAGTGGTAGTGGCCTAGCAGATAAAATTCATCCTCTCGAAAGGGTCCAAGTTCAAATCTCAGATGCACTCAGCATTCAGAAATAACTTTTCTAAGTTAGAAGGTTTGGAAGCATGTTACACGTAGTATTTATTAATTCCACACGCTTATTTAGAGGCTACTATCTAAGTCCTCAAGGGTAGCTACGCATCTTATACTGACTTATAACGAAACCCTTAATAACAATTACTAACTGGACTATTACTAACACCAGCTAACAGAACTAACAATATCACTAACAGCCCCAGTCCTCATACCACTAACGAACTGACCAATTAGTTGGTCTTCTTAACTTTCTCTGCTAACTAAGACTAACCTAGTCCCTTTTAGAGTCTTGTTCAAAGTCTGTCATAGATGTCATGGGCGGCAGCGGATCGGTGGTGCTGCAAGTTTGATTGCTATCTTAAATCCATACAATTTTTTTAAGCAATTAATTGTCACATGCTGTAATGGAGAAGAAAAAAGTCGTGATGTAACCTGTATGTTTCAGAGTTATGCTTAATTTTTTCTAAGGCACGTGACTGGTTCTCTTGTACTCCCTGAATTAACCCATTTAGTTTTAACTTTGTAATACACAGGATTATTTAAAGACAAATTTATGTCGTACACATTTAAAATAAATAATTGTTGTATAAATTGTATCAAGGTGACCATTATTCGTTATCAGATAACACTAGGCTATCGGGACATTAAATCATGACAACCACGGCATTGACTTTCGAAAATTGTCATCGAACGAATGAAGGAGATAAACGGAACAATGATTGAGGTTAAGATTAAGAAATAGTTACCTATTTAGTTGATAGGTATGGGTAATGTTGTTTATTTATCTGTGTAATTTTCTATTGTTTGTTATTTTGTATTTATGCAGTGAAGTTATGTCAGTCATAAAGAAACTCCTCACTTAAAATTAAAAAAGAATTGTTTCAAAGTTGTTGAAAGTAATTATTTATGATTATTAAAAAGTAATGATTTTTTTTTATTAAGCAGATACTGATTTCACTATGCAAATGAAATTTTGGCAGCCCTAACATTAAAATTCATATTATTACTAGCCAACAAGTACAGAGCGGACTATTGGCGATATTGATATAAATTGATTACATCTCGTCGCGACACACTCCACTATGCTCCGGCGCAAATAGGTATCTTATCAACTGCGTTCATTACATGTAATGATAGGGATCACAAGTTCGTTTCTTAAACCATCTCGTTTGATTTATGCCCTATTGGGAGAGCAACAGACACGGTTTTATGTGGGAAACACTTGTGTTGTAAAGCACTTGTGTTTATAAGCAGGGTTTTACGTGAAAGATTGGGTATTCAGTAGCTTATTAGGATTGGGGGCTCAGTTAAAATTTAAAAAAACCGACTTTAAAACTAAATGGTATTTCGTTTGTGGGCACAGGTGCCTCCCATAGTCACAGTTGAGTGAGGTCAAGAGCATATTTCACCACACTGCTCCAATGCGGATTGATTCGTTTATTTACGTAATATTTTAAGTAAGGCAGTTATGATGTTATTTCATATCAACATGAAAGTTGGCTTTAGAAGTTTGGATGTCGTTTGACATTTGATGTTTGATATTTTAATATCGTAATTTTATTTGTAACTTTTGAGTGTTAGTTTATTATTGTAGTGGAGGGCTTCGCACGAATAAACACGAAGAACACATAGTTTGCTACCCTTGTTATGCATTTTTACTACACAAGTCAAATTTTAATTTTTGAATTTTAATTAAAATTTTTAGCCTGTGGTATAAGACCATTCAAATAAAAGTAGAATCATCAAAATCCATATACAAACACCGAAGCTATAGGGCAATTATCACAACTATTACTACCCTTATTATGCTCGTTTACAACTCTCAGGCGACGAATTCTTTCATGAAATTTATTGAAGTGATCTAGTGATCACCTTCGATGTACTCGTATGTTCTAGCAAGCAAAATAAGAATACTTATTCAAAATCGGTTAGTAAACGGGGAAGTTATATATGTTTTTTTAAAGAAATCCTAGTACAAATATTTATCTGCCAAATAAATATCTGCCCGGCCGGGAGTCAAACGCGGGACCAGCTGATCCGTCACTCACCACCGCGGCACAGATTATATATTTTTAAAGACGTTGTAAATCGTTTTCAACTTATACAGGGTTAATGGTAATTCGTCGGCAATCCGTTAAATATGTACTCGAAAATGGTTGAAATATGCATAGAGGTCATAATACACTGACGGACTCATAAACTTCATCAAGGTTCAAGACACCTTTGAAATAAACATTTTAACCAAATACTCAAACTTTTAATACAAATTTAAATTGAAACCAATAGTTTGGTTCGTTAACTTCATAACAGCGTAGTATCATATCCTTAAGTGAAAATGTGCGTATACTGGAAAGGACCATTCAATTTTTTTGAACAAAAACGATAAATGTATAAAAAAATGGTTATGGGTGGTTTATTGAAAAATTGGTTCTTACAATAATAAAAAAAGTTAAAGCACAGGTTTCTTTTTCTTTTAATAAGGTGTATTGCCTCCACGTGCACTTATTACAGATTCTAAACGGTTCCGCATGGATTTGATTAGAATTATTAAACGTTCTTGCGGAATATTGTTCCATTCCTGTGAAATAGCTGTTCTTAGTGCGGCCACTGTTGTGGGCACAGGATTTCTCGCATATACAGCTTTTTTTAAACTGTCCCAAACATGCTCAATGGGATTAAGATCCGGGCTGCGAGCCGGCCAATTCAGTGTACGTATCCCAACCTCTTCGCAATATTGTTTAACTTGTGCAGCGGCGTGGGGTCGGGCATTATCTTGCATTAAACAAAAATTTTCGCCTATTAATCCCATAAAAGGTACCACGTGAGCTTCTAAAACCTCTGTTATATAGCGTTGTGCCGTCAAGCCACCTCTTCTACCGTTTTGACGAACCATGTCGATGAACACAAGTTCCGTTCGCCCGATCATCGAAATGCCGCCCCACACCATACACGAACCGCCTCCAAAAGGCACACGCTCCTCAATGCAACTTTGAGCATATCTCTCCCTACGTCGACGATAGACTCTTCTGCGACCGTCTGCACCATTTAAACAAGTCCTACACTCATCGGTGAACAATATGGACGTCCACTGCTCTTCAGTCCAATTAACATGTTCACGCGCAAATCTTAGACGAGCTTGTCTGTGAGCTGCAGACAGCTTTGGACCATTTGCTGGTCTAAAAGGGGTGATTGCCGCTTCCTTAAGCCTCCTTCTTATTGTTCGTGCACTCACGTTTACTCCACGCACTTCATTCAGCTCTGTTTTAATGTTTACTGACGTGAGGAATCGATTTCGTAGGGAAGTTGAAACAATAAATCGGTCGTCACGACGGGTGGTTGCTCGAGTTCTGCCTGTACCGGGTCTCCTTTTGAAAGCACCTGTCTCTACAAACCTTCGGTATACTCTAGAAACTGTAGACTGGTTTAAATTTAAATTTCTAGCAATCGTTCGTTGATCCAAGCCTTCCCGTACCAATGCCACAATTTGAGCGGCTTGTTCGGAAGAAGTATCCATATTTATGGTTACGAAACACTTGTTGAGTTCAAAAGACTTATAATCAATACAATTTGCAACAATAATTTAAATCGCAAATGAAAAAAAAGAAGAAAAAGAATTAATTTCAAACTTTACTCTAATAACACACGAATTTGATACTACGCATAAATTAAATTTTCCCGCTATAATTTTATCATTTACTGCAGTTCTATTTTTAAAAATTGTTTTTTTTAATGATTAATGAACAGTCTCAACATTTTCATTCAGTATAATCTAAAAAGTTTGCATACCTATAAAAATAATTGATTCGAAAGTAATCCTGACCTTTGATGCAGTTTATGAGTCCGTCAGTGTATATGGGGTCATTTGGTTGCAAATGATCTCCCCTACATACATTTAACGGATTGCGAACAAATCAGTAACCGTGTAGATTAAGCATAGACTAAAAGCGTGGGAGAAGTTTTAGAATACAACAATACAGGTGTGCCTAAGCTGTCGCAACACCTGTGAAAGACATACGATACCTTCTCGAAGCTGGCATGGCTTACATTTCAAACCAGACGCGTAATTCTAGGTACTAGTTAGTCTTTGGTTATCAGAGAGGCGTGTTTTATTCATATCAATGTAGTTTTTATTACGGAAGTGACGTATGCGATTCCATGTGGTACCACTACCACTTATTCTTACTAACTAGTTGAGTCTGTGTCAGTTTTTCCAGGAAGAGTAGTTACGACACCACGTCTTAATGAAAAAGTTTTTAATAAGCAAGCATTTAATAATTTAAGTAGCGTGGCCAGTGGTTCGCGTCGATTCAATGTGATCGGCAGAGTTAGGCAACGTTTGTGGATGGGTGACCGCTAGTGGCAAAATGTCATGGGCGCCACCGTGCTTCGGAGGGCACGTAAAGCCGTCGGTCCCGGTTGTTTTCTATGCTGGAAACAGTCGTTAAGCCTTGTCGAAGACCTTTGGTAGCTTGAGAACATTCGACACTGGGTTGGCCACTAACCTCTTCACTAATCTGCATTGGAACAACGTAGTGGAGTATGCTCTAGACCTTCCGCAGATTTTCCTATGTCTGTGTGAGACCCGTGCCCAGCAGTGGGACGTCTGTGGGTTGCAGCTTAGCTTTAATAAATTTTTAAATGTTGCGCTTGTGGTCGCGTATGCAGCTAACAATACAACGTATATGTATCGGTTTCAACCGGTAAACAGGTGGATGACCGCTTGTAACTAAATTTCTTGAGCGCTTCTGTGCTTCGGAAGGCACTTCATGCTATTCGTCCCGGTTGTTGTCATAAATCCATGTCAGAAGTCCTTAGGCGCCTTAACACTTCTGACATTCTGGTTGTCTATTGAATCCAGTCCAGATGGAGGAACGTGGTAGAGTACGCTCAAGGTCTTCATACTATTGCGAAGAGACGCGCTCAGCAACTGTGGGACTATAATAATGGCTACGATTATATTTAGAATAGGTAAAACTGGCGTGTAAATAACTTTCCTTTCAACTATGTTCAAATTTATTCAACAGAGATATTCCAAATTATTTCAACAATAGATGATCCCGAGACGAATCTTCACTATCACTATCACCCATATAAACGATTTGGAGAGAGTATTGAAAGTGAATTTAGATTTTTTCTCATATTTCCACAAAGGTTTATAACTTTCTCTAACATCAAGCGTCAGCACAGATTTTCTCGACTTTCTTATCCTCCGTCGCGGTGGTGAGTAATCCTGACTGCTAAATCGCGGGTCCCGGGTTCGAATCAGGCTTAGATAGAGAAGATTTGGCAGATAAATATTTCGTGTTCGGGTCATGGATGGGTAAAAAATTTCGTTGTTTTCTGTAGGTGTCAGTCACCTGAAATATAGGTCTAGGCCTATCGCGGGGGTGTAAGGGTGTATTATTTATTTATTTACTGAATTATAATTGCTTTTTGTTTATAGATATAAAATAGCAAACGAGCTTGCAGAAGCACCCACCTGCTGCCGCCCATGACAAATGTGACTGACTTTGAACAAGACTCAAATAGGGACTGGGATGGTTAGTCCAGTTAGCTGAGAGAGTTAATTAGAATATTGGTTGGATTAGTTGGTGTTAGTAATGGTCCAGTTAGTACTTGTTAATAAGAGTATCGTTCCAAGTCAGTCACAGATGTGTTGTTACCCTATAGGACTAAGATGGTCGTCTATAGAAGTGTAACCGGAAACCACACCTTTCCAATCGGACCACAATTTTATTAAAAACAATTACTACACGTTTAAAATGGTACTATATCCAGTGGCGGGCGGTGCTACTGCGCCAGGCGAACTCTATATGGAACAAAATTGGCTTCATATGAAACCTATTTGATTTCCTATACCTACCTAGGCTATACCATCTACCAACCACCACCTACCTTGTTCTTAAAACTCGTAACTTTGTACAACATTTTACGTACACAATGGTACTTGAATAGGCGCCCCTGCCCTTTTTTTCTCACGTCACGGGTACATCTATCAATGTTTAGCGCTTGCCAATTTGTTACTCTACAATTTATTCCCGTACAGCCCGCGTCGACTTGGAATGCTGGCAAAAAGATTTCACTACTATGAGACAGATCTTTGCTATGCGCATCACTCGATGTTCCTTTATTATACCTACCTACTTTAGTTGGAGAAATGCGATGATAGTTCAGTTAGGTATAAGTCCAAATTAAAATAGTAAACAAGTTTTGAGTAAGAACTAGTAGTGGTATGTCGTAATAAGCGCGCACCGTAAATTATTGTACTTTTTTCAAACTCCTCGTTATCTACTACTACATGAGTAACTATCGAATAACCAGTTTATATATTAATACTTATTGGTGAAATTTAAGAGTAGATGGAGAAGTATATTAATTAATTTTAATTTATTAATATTAATGTAAATAATAAGTTGTTTTAAGCGACTGTGAATTTCAAATCGTTTAAAAAATGCATCTAAAATTAATATTAATGTTCACAAATTTAATATTCTTTATCCAAATATAACTAACACACATCATTTAAATATCTCCCACCAAGCCATACTGATCAGTTCTCGATTTGGAACATTTATGCAAGATGTGTAAGGTGTAGGATTACTTACCGCAACGTCATCTCATCGTCATGTTTGAAGAGTCAAAATTATAAAAGACCATGGCTGCGTTTATATATTCATCATAATCTAGGGATCAATTTTGAAAATGCGCTTCTATGTGGACTATGGCAGAACTCTTATTCCAACACTTTCGCCAGGAAACATTGGAGTTTGTTCATCAAAAGTAATATAATAGGTATATTAATTATGTGTCTAATATTTTTGATACAAGTTTTTTCGTGTTTCGGCAAGCTATGTTGAACATGTTAAATCGGCGAAAAATATGAAAGATGCACATCAACCACAGCGGTGACAGCCCAGTGGCCATCGAACTCGCCGCTCACTCGAGCGGTCCGGGTTCAAACCCCAGCAGCACGCTGCCAATGACTTTCTAAGTTATGTGCGATATAATAATTTAACTGTCACTTGCTATAACGGTGAAGGACACATCGTGAGGAAACCTGCATGCCTAGAGTACTTCATAATGTTCTCGAAGGCATGTGAAGTCTGCCAATCCGCACTTGGCCAGCGTGGTGGACTAAGACCTAATCCCTCCCATTCTGAGAGGAGACCCGTGCCCAACAGTGGGACGTCTATGGGTCGCAGCGAACATCAACCATAACATAAAATCACACCTTTATTTCACCGAAGAGGAAGGCACCGGTGTTTTTAGGCACTCCCACGTGTCCTACAGTTTTGTTATACGTCCCAAGCAGTATTGGGAGAGTCTATTGCCATACAGCGAAAATAATTCATACTCTGTGTATCAAACAAAGCATCCATAGCTTAATGGCTCGCATCTATTCAATGTGATCAACAGAATTAAGCAACGACGGGCGCGGTCGGTTTGTGGGTGACTAGGGTGCTAGTGGCAAAATTTCTTGGGCATACCGTGCTTCGGAATGCACGTTAAGCCTTTGGTCCCGGTGGTTTTTGATGGTGAACAATAGTTAAGCCTTGTTGAAGACCTTCGGGTGGCTTGAGAACATTCGATACTGGGTTGGCAACTAACCCATCCCGCATTTGTCTGTGGGAGTGTCCCGTAGCCAGCAGTTTGACGTTTATGGGTGGCAAGGTTGCAATATAAGGTACTAACCAATAATTTTGCAAGCAAATTGTTTCAGTCACACAATTATCGCATTAATCCCACGATAGTGCCAAAGCTTTACTCCTGTGGTCATAACATGGGATCTTCGTGTCAGTTCTGATCGACCTCCGCCTTGATTTATGAGACGGGCATATAAATTGTAAGGTCATGTTGGGCATCAGTCATACAGACAGCTAGTAAAACTCGCGATAAGTCATGGGTTTGTTCAATGTAACGATCAACATCGACGGTCCTAATTTTAGACGCATGTCAATAGTGTAGAAGAAGCAATATTTGCTAGGTTTTGACTGTATTTTTATTTATAAACCGATTTATTGGCTTAGCTTATAAAATGTAATATTATTTATATCACCTGCCTATGTTCGCCCAAAATATTTGTCTAACAATATAATATGTATAACCATTTAGATATTTATATCATACCGATTACTGAGCTCCAACATAAAAAATTGTGGGTGTTAAGTTTTCCTAAATTAGGTGCTCTATAACAATACATCTACATGGGAATACGTAGATAAGTCAATTACGTTCAACATATATATAATTGTGTTCCCTACTCTGTGTCCAAATGATTATTAGATAACCGGATGAGTAAACCAAATGAAGTTTGGTTCAAATATTTTTATATTCATCGTAGATTTTTCTTTTTTATCTTGGACATTCTCACACACGGCCATCTGACCCCAAAGTAGGCGCGAGCCTGTATGGGTATCAGAGACTGATATACATACATAGATATTTTAAATACATAATTAAATAGATAGTATTAACATCCAGACGCAGAACAAACACAAGTGTTCGTCACACGAATATTTGTCCTGAGTGGAATTCGAACCCACGACCCCTGGCGCAACAGACAGGGTCACTACCGACGGGCCCAAAAACAAGATTCATACAAACATACTTCAAAAGAAACCATTAATGAACAATACAGTGTGTGTATTAATGGAATGGAGTCCCGTAGCTCCAAAGGTAATTTATAACAAACTTTGTCGCTACTAACTGATTAAGCAGCTTCCTTTCGTGGGCGATCTAATTACCGACAAACCGAGAACAACAGTATGTAATCTGAATATTTACATCGCGGCCGTGGATTTGATATACCCGTACGCCTGTTTATCTTGGACGAAAATTGACTGTGTGCAATGAATAATTTATTGTGAGCAACCCGCACTGACGTTTGCCATATTTTAATATAAATCCATCTACCATATTGTATGCAAAATGCCATTGAATGCAGTGCAAGTCGGGATCATTATTTCAATATACGGCCGCGATATTCATCACACAGACTGTGGTTGCAGCATTTTAAACAAATCATCTTTATACGGATCCCTTCGATGTGAGTTCTCGAGTACGGACTCGGGTCTGCTCTGTTGAATCGATTTTAATAATGTTCTTTTCTCTGCTTTTACCTTTTCGTATTATATTTACGAATATTTTTAATGTATATTTTTGCTTGTATTTATTTATTTATGGCATATTTTTGCGAGACGGTCGTGAATTTTTCATTGAAGTACTTCAATTGTAAATCGGAATATCATTGTTATTGTAATGGGCTACCTGCATTAAGACCTCGTTATGCTGAATTCTTGGCCAGTGACCAATTGTAAGACACTACAATGCCAATGCCCTAAGAGTTATTGATTAGAGTTGCAATATTTAACAATTGGTCTTTTTAATCATTAATTCAGGAGTGTGGTGACTTTCTGTGTTGTTTTATTGTATTTTTTTTCATGAAGTATCATTTGATTTCTGTTTTCCACCCTCAATTTGAGGACTAGACTTAACTTATATGAAAGATAAAACCTTTTATTGTTCATATAAATTTTTATTTTCACTTCGATATAAATTAAACCTATAAATTATAGTCTTCCTAAAGCTTGATAAAAAATTTCAGGTTAACCTGATTCGTTTTCGTTGAACATGCCGAATTAGCTATCGTTAGTGTAACGACCGTCCTAAATAGCTGCCACTATAAATTTCTTAATTGCCCCTCCGTCGTCGACTAGTAGAGATTCTTAGACGGTGATGCAAATGTGATGTCATTTTGTTTACATAATTTATCAAATGATAAGATAATGGCTTTCCACATAACATGTTGCGAATGAACCTGCTACGCTAAAACTAGGTTTTATGAACGTTTAAATAGATCGTCACTACTAGCAGTAGGACAATAAAAGATAGCTTTTCTGTACACAAAAACTATCTGTAGGTACAAAAAAAAATAAAGTTGTTCTTCACAAATCAATAGGTACCTAAGTAAGATTTAATTTAAAAAATCATAAATTTTAAGATGTGTGTGTGTGTAAAATGATCAAAATGATTTGACCGTATATTGAAACAACGTGGCAGAGTATTATTATCTACAGCTGTCTGTGGGGAAGACCCGTGCCCAACAGTGCGATGTCTATGAGTTGTAGCTAACCTTATATCTAAACGTATAAAATAGTATAAAAACCTTAAATACTATTTAACCTTAACTAACGACGGTAGCAGAGGCGTACAGCTTTTCTGAGTTATAGCCGGGAGAGGATGAGTAGACCTAAATGCTCGTTTGGTACCATCTTAATATATGTATATATTTCTTGTGTACTTGTGTATTGACAGTGAACTCCTCCTAAGCGGCTGGATGGATGTTGATGAAATTTTTTGTGTGTGTTCAAGGGGATTCGAGAATGGTTTAGATTCACAATTTGGTCCACTGGAAAATGTTTTTTAAACATAATTTTAGTATTACTGTATAAATTATCATTTACATGAAGTGTCGCGTCACTTTGACATTTCATATGGCAGAACAACGTTTGTGAGGTCAGCTAGGATAATCATAAAAAATTAAACATCTTTTCTACAGTCTAAATTGAAAGACATCAAGGTACGCCCGTACTAGGGTTGGTAACAAAAGGGGCCGAGCCACGTCGGATACGCAAACAACTGGGATGGAATAAAAAATCTGTTTGATTTGCAATCAATCAAACAAAGCCAGCGAGCTCCCGGCGCCCGAGCTAGCTTTGCGAGCCGCCTATTATTTAGTATTGATTTCCGAATATTCTTATTGGTTTTTCGAGCGTTATGTTAACAGAGACTTGCGACGGCATTTTAGCACTTGGTACATTTGATTGGATAGGGAATTAGCATGGCAAGTACTGTACGATATACACATTAATAGCTACTAAATGCACTCGTATTTCTATCCCAAAGCAAGTATTAATTTAGTAGATTATTATTTTTTAGAGATTTTATTAGAATTATTATCTACTTTTTCGAATTGTAAATAAGTTGGATGTTGTTACTTATTTATCAGGGGGTAGTTGTCCCTGCTCTTATACCTAGTCCTCATACCTACGAGAGCAGTTCGTTACTAACCAACTAATATTCCTATTACCAAATTTTAATTTGATTGCAAAACACGACTGTATAATATCATATTTAAATGAGTTTCTATTAAACATGTTTCACTAAGTGCATTATCTCTTCCAGTCTCTTTCTTAATCTTGTTTCAGTTTTGTCACAGTTTTCATGGAAGGAAACAAATCAGTGATTCTTCATTATCTTTCAATAACTTATATCCGTTAAAAAGTAGGTTTATTCTGTGTATTTATTTTACTAATACAATGATAATACGAAGCAATCTTCACAGGAGTTCAACTCACACTTGTCAGTTATTGAAAATAACATTCCACTGAGCATACCAAAGCAAGGTGTTATTAAGTGTTTGAACAATAAAAACAATGTACCTACTAATTTACGCCTCGAGAGAGCTGCAGACAAGAGTAGCAATTAATGGTTTATTCATGACAACTCAATTGTACGACTTGTCATGAACTTTGGAACAAGTTTTCGAGGAGATACAAAATAGATAAGTTCAATGAACTGGAGCGGTCTCGTTTCTCAATTTTGTATTTGTTATTATAATACGAATACTTCAAGTTTCAAAAACGCAAAAAGGCCTGAACAATTATTTAATGAAAGCTCAAAGCAAAGAAGCCTGGCCTTACAAACGTGACTGGGAATGTGACTCTATACTAATATTATAAAGAGGAAACATTTGTTTGTAATGTTTTCACACAAAAACTACTGGACCGATTTCAAAAATTCTTTCACCATTAGAAAGCTGCATCTTCACTGAGTGACATAGGCTATATATATGAGGCTTACTAGGTGTAAACGAAACTATTGTTATGTCTAATTCCACGCGAGCGATACTGCGGGCGTTCACTAGTTACTTCTAAAAGTGTAAAAAGATTTACAATCTTCAAAAATCATAAAAAGTATTATAAAATTATATCCATTATTGATATAAATTTGTGAAAATAAATAATTCAAAAAATAATTCTTAACTTTAATTTAGCAGCGTCAGCGTCCGCAATCGCTTACCAATCGTCTAAACCGTATGTCTCTGCACACACACTTGTAAGTAATACAATAGAGTCTTGTATAAGAATTAACTCTGAAGGCAGCCAATCAACCGGGCAATCGGTTTACTGATCAAACATAACAAAAAGCCCACACTCAATCATGACGAATCTACCGAGGTGCTAAGCCGGTGCTATCAATCATACGTGATACTTGTTCCCAAAGTTGCGATGACCAATGCACAAACGCCCATAGTAAAATCTATTCTAATACCAGGGACTACATCTATATATATAAAAGGAGAAGGTGACTGACTGACTGACTGACTGACTGACTGACTGACTGACTGACTGACATATCAACGCAGGGCCTAAACTATAAGGGTTAGAAACTTCAAATTTTGCACAGGGGTTCCTTTTATAACGTAGGGGAGCACTAAGAAAGGATTTTTGAAAATTCACCGCCTAAGGGGGTAAAAAGGGGGTGCAAAGTTAGTATGAAACTTTGATGAAATTCAGTACCTATGACGGTTTTTCATTAAAAGTTTTGAAAATCATCCCTTAACCCTTTAAGGGGGTAAAAAGGGGGTGCAAAGTTAGTATGAAACTTTGCCGTTTTTGAAGTTATTCGAATGAAATTCAGTACCTATGAAGGATTTTCATTGAAAAATTCGAAAATCATCCATTAAGGGGGTAAAAGGGGGGTGCAAAGTTAGTAGGTATAAAAGTTTTTCATATTTAACTACATTATTTAAATGAAGTCTATATATATAAAAGGAGAAGCTGACTGACTGACTGACTGACTGACTGACTTACATATCAACGCAGGGCCTAAACTATAAGGGTTAGAAACTTGAAATTTTGCACAGGGGTTCCTTTTATAACGTAGGGGAGCACTAAGAAAGGATTTTTGAAAATTCGAAATAGTCGACAAGTGGGCAACCCGAACGCGGGCAGACGTCGTTATTGGGTCTGATTCTACGCGAGCGAAGCTGCGGGCGTCCACTAGTAATACTATAAAGCGGGAGATTTTTCTGTGTTTGTTTGTTTGCTTAAACGTGACAATCTCTGGAAGTAGGAACCTACCAGTTTCGTTAAAAAATTGTTTTTGTACTAGATCTAGAATTAGGCTTCACTTCTAAACTTGCCCTAAGTATTGATATTTGTAAAGCAAGTCAGAATGAAATAAAAAAATAAAAAAATACTTATTTGAATGTGATTTTCGCCCACTTCATAACATCGAATTAATTTGAAGCTTTGCACACTTATCAAGGACCGATGACAATAAAATACACTCTTTATAATAAATTTCAAGGGACCGAGCATTTTCTTTCGTTATAAAGAGTTTTAGTTATAAGGAAAAAAGACAAAAAATAAAACAAATTTAACATATTACATTAATTTTTAATTTTATTCCTATGTAATTATTTAAAGAAAATACATTTTGGGTCGGTTATCTACAAAAGCGTGTTGTTAGTTTTTTTTAAATGTAATGTACATGTATACATGTAAGTATACTTATCTTGGATTAGGCGGACGGATGGATGGCCTTTTATCCCGTTAATACCTCTTGAACTCTGATTGAGTGAGAAACAGAGAGATAGAGAGAATTTAAAAGTCGATAGGTTCATTAAGTGAACTCAAAACTTTGAATACCGCTGATTTAGGTAGTAAGGAACTCGGTTCGTTATCCACTAGTTGGAACATAGCCAAAATTGTTATAAAGACACTCTCGTTAAGTCTTTGATTTGAAGGGACTGCTTCCATTAAGATGTTCACTCCTAATAAATTTTGAAATAATATTACATCGTTAGGAAATAAGAAATATTTTATTAATATATTAGTAGGCGTTCGTTTGATTATTTTTAAAGTAGTAATTCAAATAACGAAATATGAGGAAGTTCCTAACACCACAATTATTCTTCCTTTTTTAGACATCTTTGATATCATACAAAATCAAACGTTTCAATCCAGCATCGGTACGAGTATTTCTTAGAAATGTTATTGAATATTTATTATTAAATTGCTTTGTATTTGTATCAATTATTAATTATTTGTTGATATCTATATATATAAAAGGAGAAGGTGACTGACTGACTGACTGACTGACTGACTGACATATCAACGCAGGGCCTAAACTACAAGGGCTAGAAACTTGAAATTTTGCACAGGGGTTCCTTTTATAACGTAGGGGAGCACTAAGAAAGGATTTTTGAATATTCACCCCCTAAGGGGGTAAAACGGGGGTGCAAAGTTAGTATTAAATTTTGCCGTTTTAGAAGTCAAGTGGGCAACCCGAACGCGGGCAGACATCGTAAATGGGTCTAATTTTACGCGAGCGAAGCTGCGGGCGTCCACTATCATGTATTAATAATTAGAAATTATAATTGTAATTACTTTAAAAATATTTGCATGCTAATTTTAGCTGAATACCATGTACAGCTCGACATGTACTGTATAAGTTTTTTCAAAGCAAATAAATAAATGACTAAATGTAGTAATAGCAATTATAATAATTATCACAGAAATAATACACTATGTTAATGACATCAAAGAGAAATTGTTCATTACAAGTAATTTATTGTTGAAACCAAACTCAAAAAGAGCGAAAGAGAGTGGTCAAAGGGAATTAACAATGACTTGTTTATCATATACATGACACATTTGTGGTGGATGAATAGTGACAGTTCCACGATTAAAATATACTTAGAGGAACCAGAGGTAATGCTGACCGCAGATAAAGTGTACGTACACTGACATACTGGAGCTTTAAGCTAACTTCAATAGAAGTGTGCTGGTGAAGATTGTGTAATTATATGGATTCGTGCGTACATTTTCACCCTTACCTAGGGTTAAGATGGTGGTACTAATTATATTTTGTCCAAGTTGTGTGACTCGAAGTCTCGTTCCATTACATAATCGAGTATCGAGTATCATTTTGTTAGCGTGATTCAGAACTTGAAAATTAATTTTACTAACGCCATCTATTAACAACATTCGGATCTAAATATCTAGCAAATAACAAAACATCGATATCTTCCCATGGGGATGTTTTACCGCGGTAAAAAGTAGCCTACGTCACTCTCCACCCTCCTCACTATCTCGACATACAAAAACCATACCATATAATAGCTTCGTTGCGACGTGAAAGCCGGACAAACAAACAAACAAACAAATAAATAAATAAACAAACAAACACACTTTCGCATTTATAATATTAGTATGGATATGGATTTTATCAAAGTCAGGACTTACAAAATATTATATTGTACGTTACTATAAATGCCGAAGGAATGCGCACAAAGTCAAAGTCGAATAATTTATTTCGCTATGAAGTGATTAGACACGCTTAGCGAAAATATAGGGAGCTACGAACTACTAAAAGTAAAAGAGATAGAATGTTATTAAATTTATTAATATAAAGCAACTAATAACGTGAAATTTTATATATGATTAGCTATTGATCATTGGATGAATAGCTAATCCTACAATAATAATAACTTTATACATAATGCAATATGTATATTAGACATTAATTATTACTGTCAACCCTTCATATCAATATATATAACATATATCATATAATCATTCAATTATGAATAGCAGAATAATTTTGAAAATAAAAAATATAATAAAATAATAAGCAAATAAAGACTTTATGTTCGCGACTGGCGCTGATTGATCTCGTAACATAAGTAATTATCATACTACCTACATGTTTACGCCATGACGAATCGATAACCGTGCAAAACAAAGCCATAACCCAGTCAGTCTCCTTCCTATGTTTATGTTCCCCATCAATTTGCTATCTAATCCTGTATTCAAAACGGTAAACAAACGTCGGACGGGATTCCTCAAACGGCATCTAATTAAGGTGTCCTGATAAACTTTCAATGACTAGGCTGTCATGCTGAAACTTGAAGCATAAAATTCTTTGCCGCATGTTATCGCGTCTCCTAAGAAAGTAAAAATGTGTTTCGATAACAGGCTCGCAATTTCCACTCCTACTTGCCTTTTCAAACTACCTATATCGAACTGTTTAACCGCGTAACCTACATGCGGGAGGGTAAATAGTGGGAAAGCCTGATGACCCTACTTAGTATTTTACTACTAAGTTCTCGTAAAACTTTATCTTATTGTTTTTATATTGTCTTTATCGGATCGTTTAGTGTTCTATTTCATTGCCAAGGAATCTCTCGAGGACTCTTTCCATCTGTATTTTCAGACAATATAAAGCAGATTATAGACTAGTACATTGTAAAGAAGACTTTTGTAGAGACTCAAAGTGATAAAACAAAAAGTTATTTTGTCTAGGCATGCCGTGGTAATGTTTATGCGCACCATACTTAGCGTTGTTAGCAAAAAAATTAAATAAAAATTTTCCTTTTAAAATAAACGTGCCCAGCATTGGGACAGGGAAATAGTTTTGGTGGTGGTTGTCTAAACTGTATCCTGTTTAAGCAAAACTTGCTCCGACCAGAGTTCGCAAATATGACTCACAAACAAATTCTGTTACTAAAAACGTTTGAAAACGGTTGCGGAAACAAAAAGTTAGTTCGGAAGTTTATACACGTTAGAAAATGTCAGCTTCTGAAAATCTGATATTAAACTAAAAAAACATGTATGTACCGGAAATTAAACTAACTGTTATGTGGATTGCCGGTATGAATATCGAGATGAATTCTTGTGTCCTACTTTTTAACTGTAGACTGTAGTCCAACACTATTTGACAAAGATATCGTATGCTTTGAATTAACCTTTAATGTTCTCAATAAGGTGTTACAAAGCAGAAAAATTGCAAAGGGCTAGGGACCCATGCTTGCCGAGACCATAGATTTATCTCAGGAGTGATCTATTGTGATGATGAGGATGGCGGTGATAGTCACTAGCGAAGTCACCTCTCACTTGAGGGGCTGAGTTCAAAACTAGACACCTGTGACTTTCCCAAGTTACGTGCTTTATAATGGAAAACATCGCGATCATCGTGGTCTGCTAAGCCACACTTTTCCAGCGACAATGGCTAACCACATTCCGAAAGTATGAGAGAAAGAAAGGGTTTTGGTTGTGTGGTGGATGGGTTTGCGCGGAACCCTAAAGAGGGTGCATGGTTGTATCATTAAAGGCTTCAGCTAAACCAACAACACACGCAGATTGCCGGCCGGGATGACATCAAATCAAACAGTGCCCGCGTTTTTCATTTCTCATTAATAAAGCGATCTTCCGCAACTACGGGAAAATGGGCACAAGTAACGAGCTAGTAGCGACTTAAAAGTTAAGATTATTAAAGGATTTTTATTTACTTACTTTTATAGCTTTTATATCGTTTTTAATCGCAAATTACGTTTAACAATTAACTTAATTTATTTAATACCATTTTGACAACTTATATTTTATTTAGGTACATAAACAAATAAACAAATAAAATATTATTTTGTAATATTGAGCTGTTTATTATCGATCAATTGTAAAGCCGAACTCGATAATGGACAAATTTATTTTTGTACGTCTTTGAGAGTGAGAGGTCTGCCGGATTATGTACTCGTAACATTAAAAATTATTGGTTTTGTGAATTGATTTGTGATGAGGTGTTAATTTGTTAATGGAATTTTAAAATATCATATGTGGCGTGCGTCCTTTAAGAGGCGATTGTATTTTTTTAAGCTTATATTATTTTATCTCCTAAAAATATTACACGAATTATTTTTGACATGCTGGTATTTTTACCATGATTTCTACAACGAAAACCACAAAACGCTTTTGCCCCAATCGAAAAATAAAAATAACATGCCTCGTCATGAATCCAGCGTAAAACAATGTAACCCCCAAAGAAAAACAAACAGAATCATACTCATTCTGAAACAAAACACTACCTACCTACAAAGTCTGCCAAAATCCAAACATACGCGAAACGTGTAATGGGCCATACATTTGTGATAAAGTGATGTTTTATAAAATTATATTGAAACATACCTACGAGTCTCTTTAAAGTGAAGTGTTACAGAATTTGCATACAATTTACTCGTATGATTATCCAGAATAGTCCGAGAGCCTGAGACTGTACCAAATTATTCATAAAACATTGCCAAAAATAAGTAATGCGATCTATATTTTTATACGTTGGTTTGAACTGCAAAGATCGGAAGATTAAATACTGGTATATTTAATTGATTAACTATTGCCAATTTATTGATTCTGTTATTTTGTTTAAATTTGTATAAATATATTTTATCTATATTCTTACCATACAATCATTGCAACTGCATAAATTCATAAATTGTATAATACTCCGTGCGGCTATACAAATAAAAATACGAATTTGAGCTGCGATTTAAGTCTAGTATAAAAAGTGAGGCTTATACAAACTCAGTCGGCAGTGGTTGCGCCAATGAGACGGTCTAGGGCCGCGCTAATATTTGCCGCCGCGCATTATTACTGCACGTCCCTTGCACAATGAAGCGGGGATTACCTGCCTCAGACCAGCTGGAATGATAACGTAAAGAGTAACTATACGTTATCATTCCAGCTGGTCTGACGTAAAGACGTAACTATACATTATCCTTCCAGCAGTTCTTATGCAGCGCAAACATTATCAACAAATCGATAGTGTTAGGCCGGTTTCGGTCTGCAGTTTGAGAGGGTAATGGCAAAGGAGCTTCGAAATGCACATTAAGTTGTCGCGCGTCAGTCCCAGTGGGCTGCCTACAAGCATACGTCAATCAGGTGGAGTATGCTCCAGAAGTCCGCTCCGTTTCAGAGAAGTGACCGATACCCTTCAGTAGTCTAATATAGCAACGCTGCAAAAGCCGATCAAGAATGCACTTCTTTTTGCATGATTACTCCTTTTATGAAGTAAGGGCCAGTACCACCTGCCTAATGTGTTAAAGCAGAATATAGGCCGGTTTCAACCACCTATGGATTGAAATGGGCTTTACTTGCTTCAGACCAGGTGAATTATCAGTGATTCAGAATATGCCACTAATTCACTATTTTACTATTTTCACAATAAAGCGTATATTCCATACGTATATTACATACCTCTAGTCTTTGCTGGATTTTCACAACTTGTGCAAACTGTAACGAAACGGTGCATGTACCTGCGAATAAATGTGCCATTTGTAAAAATGAGCCATAATTAACACTTCGATAAAATAACAAAATCATTTAAAAAAACGATAAATACACGCTATCGTAGAAAACCGTAATTAAAATAATGAATAGTTTGTAACGGAATTTTTGAACGTGATTTTTGCCCTCTTCAAAACGTCGGATTAATTTGAAACCTTGCACACTTATCAAACACCGATGACAATGCAATAATTAAAAAAAAAAAGTATTTTTTTTCAAATCTCTAATACATAACAAACCTACCTATCTACCAAGGTAATAAAAGCGTATTAAAAATAATTAAGGTCTCAGTTAGACTGATTATACTTTGTATGAAGTTGTGATTGAACATAATTTTTTTTAAATAAACACACTACATCGTATGTTTTTCAGTATAAAAAGTAGTGTCTACTAAAAGTAATGGTAAAAAAGTATGGTAGACTTGTTTGGCTTTCGCAAGTGAATATGGTTCTGTCTTTATAAAAAAATAAAAGCCGCGTTGCGGGAGCTAACGTATAGATGTTGTTCTCGTATATCCCCGGAAAATACGATTAAAATGTTATTTCTGTCAGGAAAGTGTGTGGTCCCTAACACGAGCCAAGAGTATTTAAATCCGCGGTTTTGCAACGTTATACGAGTAAGCTATAAAACCACAGTGTTACTCGATTCTCGATCAGGGTCTTTATTAAAATGTACGCAGCTGCAAAACCTTGAAACAATGAACATTGCTCTCTAATCTTTGTTATTCGTAGAGATAACGTTTTTTTCTGCTCTCGTACTTTCTTACCAAGCGTTTTGCTTGTTGCGCAACAATAAAATAAGGATTAACTGAGTCCATTGTTTATGATGCAGCATCTGTCTTTCTCTAGGCAATATTATGTTTTGGGCTTAATATGAATTCTTGTTGAGTAACATTTTTTATATACATATAGGTATTTAGTTAGTTTTTGGTTCGTAAGATTCGACCAACAGATTGTGCTGAACAACCTGATTAATATATTTTAGAATACTAAGGAATTAATTCGTGCTAATACTGCTCCTTAGCTAAATAAGGACTAAAAGGCAATACCTCTTATTGTTATGATTAGAATACGAAATATGAACTTAATAAACAGTCATCATCACGTCTGAATACATAAAATATTTATTTTTTTCAACAAACATTACAGTCATAACATTTTCAAATATAGAAACATTCTTAGTATTAGCATGCTAGAAACATATTTATGCTCTGCGAGGAGAGAGCTTGGTAAACAATCATCCGATCTCGTAATAGCGCGCATTTTTATTTGTATAATTATTTAAACGTAGTACATAATTAAGGTTGCTGTGGCAAAGATAAAATATATTGAAAGTATACTAGAAACTGAATCATGTATGACTATTTTCGGCTCCGATAGCAAGACTGTCCAATTGATTCGATCACCAATTTAAAATGAGGACAAAACTGTTCTAGAACAATTTGAGATCATTTAGTTAATTTATATTTCAGTATTGAATACAATTTTAATCAGACTACAAAATGAAATTTTTAAATAAAATATGTTAGGTACTAGGATATAATTATTGGGTTCAGATGAGTTGATTATAACATATAGAGGATGGACAAGATACGCACTAAATTGAATTTAATTACTTCTGATCGACACACAAATATTTGCAAAATAATGTCTTCGCGGCAAATGTTTGATCACACAGGTTATTTTTCATTTACAAATTATGCTACTTACAAATTGCAAAATTAGGCACTCCGTACAAACTATGTTCACACGCCGGTGAGGCCTCATTTCCACTGCTCTGTTTGATCAACAATTAACCGGACCATGTTGCAGCCCGCAATGCTCATTAGGGCATTGATAATGACGTCGTTACAACGGTTTGACCGTTTAGCATAGGCGGTGCTTGTGCTTTTTGCTTTTAATTAGGCGCTTGTGCGAACGCCCTTCGATGTTTTTTTTTATATTAGCTAAGATTTTTTTTACTTACGATTAGACTAGCTTTCTCCGCGACTCCGTCCACGTGATACCTCTACTATCAAGGAATTTCTCAATTTCACGGCAAATATGCAATTTTATTGGATAAAAAGTACTACATATTTTTAACCGACTTCGAAAGAGAGAGGAAGTTCTATGTTCGATAAATTGCAAAATCTCTCTACAGAAGAATTCAGAGAGGAGTGTGTGGGGGCGAAGTATGGCCCCCACTAAAATAATAAAGTAATACTCTCAAGTTACAAATAAAATGACGATATTAAAATATCAAAAAACCGACATCAAAACTAAAAAGCCTGAAATAATTCCTTCCATAAAATTCAAATGGACGACAAACATACGCTCCAGTATTGCCCCGAAAAATATATTTATTTTATTCAGTGCGAATAGAGTGGTTATAAATTGTTAACACTGCATTAGTTTTACGATTCACATTTCCCCATACACAGTTGAAGTAACTTCATACCAAGCATATAAAATACGTTGCCTCCATAGCCCAATGGCTTGCGTCGATATAATGTGATCAGCAGAGTTAAGCTAAAATTATTGGCCGACAGTTTTTTCTTGTATTTTTTTATAAGCTGCTAAGCTGCAACCCATAGACGTCCCACTGCAGCAGTACATACGTCCTTTTTATTGTACCTACCCCATGTCGTATCCTCAGGGTAAATATTTATTTATATGTAGGTATACAAACTAATCTCGATAGCTCAATTTTATTAAATCGTCCATTACATTATGACCAGAATGCATATATTATCAAATGGATGTAGAACCAATGCTGATAGCACAGACACTCGGCTCATATCGAATTCCCTTTTTTCCCGGCAGGCGATTTCGCTTCTACAAAAAATTTCATGTCTCGCGAGTTTTGCAAGTAAAATCAGATAACTTTTGACACTTCAATTACGTAGTGATGGGCCGCCTCTAATTTTTTTCTACTCGAAAAACCGGTAAACACGTGTCACGAGCACACAGGATCACAAAGTTTTGAGAACAAAATAAAAGTTTTGGCCAAGTTCACTTCGAGTGGAAAATGTGAAAAATTTTACGCTTTCAAAAGAAATTTATGTAGAGATGTGCTGTGCTGTCTGATGTCTATCGAATCGATAAAGCATACTATCTATATATCTAGACCTAGCCAGCGGCAGTGTATCGTTTTTATACTTCACGCTTATTACTTCCCCATTAAGTTTAAACGCTGGCATTTTATTATTTTGTTGACCTCCAACACTCCTCAGTCAGTGTTTGTACGTCTTATAAAACTTTAATGAATAAAGTTCTTTGTACCCGCAATATTGTCTGCGAATTGCAAAATCGTTCGAGAGCATGAAATTAAAAAAATATCTCTATATTGTTTTTAAAGAAAGGGAAAAAACCTGAAACGGTCCGGTGACTCTACAATGGTTTCCTATAGGTATGCTAACCAGCACCACAGTGTTATCATTTTATTACTTGTGATCATTTTGCATGAAAAGCATGATTGTTTTAATCTTAAGTCCTATTCTTAGTACTAATCTTAAATCCCAACATTAAGCCACTACTTGGGGGAAGTACCTACAGGCGTGATGATATGTTATGTAATTATTTTATTCTATTAGTAACGGACGATATGAAAAAAGTATAGTTTAATTTGGGATCAGGAAAAGGAAAAAAAATATTTGAGTAACCTACATTGATTTTGCTTCTTTTTTTATAGGAAGTCTTTGAGTGCTTCAATCGATTTCTTTGATAATTATTATATGTGCAAAAAAGTGTTATGCTCTCTACTGCATAACACTTTTAACTTAACTAATCAACTGAATTTTACTGCTCTCGCAAATCGCATGCAGAAAATAGGTTTTTTTTAAAAGGATTTTTCTGTCAACCGACAGTTTTTAGTAAACAAAACTCGAATTAGATGCCTACTTCCCTTTTAATGAACAGTAATTTATGGCGCACCAATTTGTCGCGTTTATGGCCATTTTGGTTAGATTCCGGGAGTCGGGATATGTGTGGCATCGCAGAAGCATTTCAACATGTTTTCCCCTTATTTAAATTTATGCAAACCTGTTTAATTAACGTTGACCCATGCTGCAAAAAAAGGTGTCTCGTCTGTGTTATACAATGTTCTATTAGAACGTAATTTTAAAACATTTTTAATTATTTTTTGTAAAAGTTTCATTTACTACTTCTTCAGTTCCTGATTTAGGTATTTTTGTTAGGTTGTTGGGTCATAAAGTGATTATAGAAAAATGTTAACTTTAACAGTCGTGCAAAATAACATACAGTCGAATTGAGAAACTCCTCCTTTATGTTCGTAGTCGGTTGAAAACAAATAAAAACTTCTAAGACCCATTCTGCACAATTTTACCTAAGAAACATTAAAACCTGATTATTTATACAACCCTCAAATAGAGAAGAATTATGTAAATACGTACTATAAAGAGTGCTTGGTCAATTATTTAAAATTATAATAGTTCCCCAAAATCGCAAGTTACATCTCGCTACTAGTGTGAAGGCATCCTTTCCTTACTACGAGTAAGTAAAGGATGCCTTCACACTATTCCGTTCTAATTGATGGTTCAGCAGAATCGAGGATTAAAATCAAACATGTTAGAATTGATCAGAGCGACGACAAACGTTTTAATAGTGCCATTAAAATTCGTTGAAATACTTATAATGTACCGTGTTATTTATGCTCTACAGTTAATCTGTGAAAGTGAAATATTAATATAACGCCTAGTCAATTTATCACTTAATCTCGGATACGTTGATTCATTATAGTGATTCATGCATCACGCGGATTTATAACAAGTTGCAGAGTTAGGTATGTGACAAAATGAGCCATTAGTTTTTACGAAATGGTTTGTAAACAAGATCGTCCGTCAGTTGGCTGCTTCACAAGAAACTGTCGTGGATGTGGATACTGTTTTAGAAATAAAGAAAAAAGATAAACTAAGACCGCAGCAAGAGTGTCGAGCGGTTAGCGGCGAGGGACGGATTCTCAGTATTTTGTACTTCAAAATATATATGACAAAATTAAATATAACGAGGTAAAATCCTTATTAAACGGTTCGCTAAAACAATACCACCTCACTAATTTCTGAGGAATGATAAGTTTTTTAGAAGTTAAGGTTTCGCTTGGAAAGTGTATTTGCAGACAATATCTATTCAAGAGGCCGCCTCAGTTCTAAAAGTAACAAACATCTGTTACCAGCTTTGAATAGCTCATTAAATTATTGTTTGATTTCTAGCTCAACGCCTACATGCTATGTTGTTGAAATCACTTGTCACTATAATCTATCCAAACTAATTTGGTCTAAAAAACTTCGGTGTAATGCTACTTATTTGTTGTATGTGAAAGTTGTCACACCGCTTCCCGCGATCTTCTGTTTTCCACCCTCACCCATATATAAACGTTTCGAGTAACAAATGGAGTAATTGAAATTTTCACGTAGTTTTTACAACCATCTAGCTTCAAACGAGTCATTTCAGAAAGTAAGTATAACGCTTTGTTCTCGATAGTATACAGTGGTAATAGACAGGATAAAATTGGTAGCTCATTGTTAGCTATTTGAAAACCTCAAAGTGACTTTAATCTCTTACCGGACTGTATATGACGAGTCTTGTAACTAAGGGAGGAAGATCCTGAATTCTGAAACGAATTTTAAAATATTCATGTAACTGGCCACTTAATTATCCAACAACCTGCACTAGTGCCACGTATTGTGGAAAATCAACATACCTTCCTATATTGCTGTTACTCATTAGCGTCCCATCTACTACAGAACACGATAACATTTATAGGGCACCCGAAGGCCTCTGTTACGGCTTAACGAGTTCGATCTTGTGCTAACAACCGGGACCTTTCTAAGCACGGAAGCGCATAAGAAATTATCAACACTAGATGTAACTCAACCATTTGGCAAGACCTGTCTAGAACCGCGTAACCACGAGCCACGAGTAAATTTTTTGTATTAGGTAGGTATAATATTAATGTCCAGCATTGGACTATGAAAGGCTGATAGATGGATAAATAAAAATGAACTTTGGAAAAGTATTCTTTCAATTAAAAGAAACGTCTGAAACATAAAAACTAAATATTATAAGTCAAAAGCGTTATAAAATTCCCAAAGCGGGAGACAGAGGCGGACTCCTCTCTTTTCCCTCGGAAATAGACGTTGAAATATAAAAGAATGTGTAAAACAAGACTCTCTATAGTTTTATGAGCGCTCTCTGGCAACAATCGAGGCGAGAATAAATAAAGAAGGAAAATAAAAACGGAGTATATGTACCATTTAAAGTCGCTCAAGCCAAACGAATAATGAATATTACAACTGGCGTGGTGCGAACGCCAAATTGCGGGGTTGTATCGCTTGAGATGAAGCTGTAAATAGTTCGGTTAGTGTGGCTATACAAAGGATAAGAAGACGACTAAGATAGTAGATATATCGTCACATATACGCATGCGAAGCATACTGATGTCGCCTTTCTCCTCGCGTCGTCATGTATGAGTTTAAACGAAGGTTTAAACACATTGGAATTTTAACTTTTGCAGCTTGGATAGATATTGGCGGCCTTTTCATTGCCCATGGTATGAGTAAGTGATTCACCCCTGATACGCTCACTGACATGGCTCAATGGTGTTTGGCTTGGAATCAGAGGGTAGACTTATTTTTTTCTTCGTCTGCCGTATTTCACAGAACGGCTTAAAAATACGTTCAGTAAGTAGATAAACAATTTGGAATGGCACTGTAATGTGATAAAATAATATTTTTGTTGAAAATGAAAAAAATTATCGAATGAATAACTGATTTGCATGGAACGGAACTCTGAAGAAGGCCTGGGGCATCCTCCACGCTTCCGAGTGGAGTGGCGGAATGGTTCGTGGTCAAACCGATTCTTTTTTTAGCCCCTGTATCACCTACGTCACGCATTGCTTAGCGTAAGTAAAATAAAAGAAATATAATTAATTAAAAATAAAACATTGTTTTGTTGCAAAATATATTTTATTTGACCTATTCATATTCCTATAAGGTACTTGATATATATCAACATAGGAATATCAGTAATAGTTTAGTGGCTGACATTCGCTTAAAAGAGTCCAGGTCAAATCGGCACATATTTTAATTTTTGTAAGTTTTAAGAAATTAAATTTCCACTAACGTAGCGGGAAAGGAAAACTTAGAGCATGCCTTAGAGTTCTGCATAATGTTCTCAAAGCTGGCTGACAAACCGCTGACAAACCGCATTTGACCAGCATGGTAGACTATGGCCTTGAATAGGAGGGAGAGGAGAACCACGCCCAATAGTGGGACAGTGAAAGGTTTGTGGTGGTGGAATTACTACTACTACACCTAGCTCATTTATAATCTGTGACACAATCAGTGACAGTATAACGACTAATGAAAATGTTTCATTCGTGATTTGAATTAGTTAGTATCTACTTGGCAAAGTAATTAGCTTGCCATTAATAAGTTAGGAAGTTGTAACTATGAGATTAGGTAGGAACTACTGTACTATGTAAGTTACGAATAGGTACCTATATGAAGTTATAATCGGCGCCAAAGTAGTGACGGATAAATAGCAGGATAACTTTTTTTTTATGGATACAAGATATCAAACGAGCTTGCAGCACCACCCATTCGCTGCCGCCCATGACAACTGTGAGTGATTTGAATTAGATGAAAGTTAATTAGAACATTGGTTGGTCAGTTCGTTAGGAGGTACCTAATATACCTACCTAAGATAACTAATATGCCTACCTACCTCAAAACAAAATAAGGGTAACTTAAAAATTTAAAAAATTCGGGTTGATTGATTAGTTATAATTATGTCCATACCAGCTTTCCCCTTATGTCCATACCCTTATGTCCATACCACCCCCCGTGTTTGTGAATTACCTTTATTATCAAGGTATGTCTTAAAATAAAAGTATAGCTTTATCAACGGCAAGCTACACTAAAGATTACCACTAATCAAAATCTAGCTCCGAGATAGCTTTCAATCTATTAAAAATTGATCGATTGTTAAGTATCGATTAAAAATCGAACTTTTATTACGAATTTTTTGTACATTTCACAGGAACAGTGGAATTTTCCGTGATAAAATGCCTATGTCTCGAGGCCGTAGGTTTTTTTTGATAGCAGGCATTACAGGCTGGTGTCTTGATAAGTAGGTCTTTGGCATAAAGGCACATAGCTTATCAGACAATCAGACATTTTAAGCATTTATAGGAACTGAAAATGTTGTTTTTAATATTAGCTTTATGTCATATTAATATATTCTATTACGGTTTCTGTAAAAAACACTTCAAAAGGCTATATGCCTTGTGTATGCATCTGTTTTTTTTACTTGATATACTAAAGTCAAAGTGAAAATTATTTATTTGCAATATAAGGTACAGTATAGGCATTTATAAGCAGGTATTATTTTAATCCTCATATCGTAACCGATATGCAAACTTTAAAATTTAAAAATTGCATTTTTTCAACATCAAGAACGGTGAACATCATTCAGTTCAGACTAACTGCTATAACCAAGTTTATTTGAAACATTTTGAAGCGAGTACACTCAAAGTAATATTCAGTCTTCCTCTATAAAACGGCCATAAAGATGTTCCATCGAAATCAAGTATGTGAATGTTCTCATACAAGTAGACAAGTACTTCTGTGCAGTGAGAAATGGATGCTGCAAGGTTATGAAAATGTTTTCATATCTTTAAATAAGGTTTTATTATGAGTTGAAAGCGTTTGTATAAGTATGGAAGCTGAAGGGTTAAGTGTGTGAGTAAGCACTTTTATACCAAACTAAAATAAAAAGATTAACTAGAGTAGAGTCCATCTTAATTTAAAAACGGCAAAATGCCTGGATATACAGGATTCCAGGTTCCTGCGATTTTACAAGCAATTTAGTATATATAAATGCAGGAGGCATCACTGAAATTCATTGCTCATTGATCTGAGAACGAAGCACATTCTGAAAAAAATAAACTTGAAATCTTTTAATTTGTGTTACTTATACGTATTATAATGTTTGTGTAATATTCTATTAATTAATATTTTCCAAGTGTGTAATGCAAGTGGAAATGAAAGGGTGAGAATAAAAACAAATTGAAATATCACAAAACGCGTCTGGTGCAAGGAAATGTCTACTTTTTACTTACCATCTTCCAACTTTCAACCATCCATCCATCTTTCTATCAAAGTCCACTACTTCCCATAGCCCTTCAGTTCCAGTCCACCTGGTAGGTAGGTTTATCTTTCAGAATTATTATCTCCTCTCAAGGATTCTTTCCCAACGGTAATTCGTACTAATTACAACCCACATCTTCAAATTGCTCAAAAATTGCTTAAAAAATAGCTCTCAAATTTTTAATTAAATTTGTGCATGAACGTACTTTCAGAAGCCGCAATCAATAGTTACTTATCAGAGTCTGTAAACCAGAAAAGAAAATAGACCAATAGGCTCATTGTATTATCTGGGCAGAAAGTATTAGATTTGGTATGTCTGTCCATCCAATCACGACCGACGTGGAAATAACGAGATATTTATAATGAAAAAATGTTACCTTCGTACGCCTCACCGATTCCGAACCAGGAATGATATTGGACTGAATGTCATTTCATATTTAGCTATCATTCCTGATGTAAGCCGTTTCAAGGTTACTCTGCAACACGGCCCATTGCGCGTCTCTTCTCACAACTTGGACGACTTGGAATTGAAAATTGATCTGATTGTATCCGGTATATTCTAGTACAAATTTCATGTTGTGCCTGTTGTAACAAGAGGCTCACCACCCATTACGAGTACATGATTACTATGCCGGTAAAATGTGGGCGTATAACACACCTCTGCACGCATGTATATCCTTTCGCGGAAATACATGCGTGATGTTATGTTATGTTTTGTATCTTACTAAAATACCGTAATCTTATTACTTATTACGCTATAAAGTACGTCATTCGGCCTGTTAGTTATGTAAATTGGAATCAAACATTGGATTATTGGCACTACATATTTCGGCTGTTTGTTTCAATAACAGCATCCATACATCGTTAATACAATAACAGACCGTACCCGCAGGAACACTGAAATAAACATATCACTCAACTGGGATCATAATTCTGTCAAGCTTCACATATTTATTACAGACTATGCAGTTTACAACGTCTATATACGACCTTTACTACACACAAAGTAAAGTACATAATTGATTGCATCGATTGCTGCTGAAATGCATAAATAAAATTGTTTTTACTGAAATCATTCGGTTTGTTTGTTGTTATTAGAAATGGGTAATAGACTATATAAGATCTTGTTGAATAGCATCTAGATAAAAAAAAAACTGTAAAATAAATTAAATACAATTTTAGTTGCGTTGGTCTAGTCGCAAGTACGACTACTAAGCTAGAGGTCTCCTGGGTTCGAATCCTGGGTCGGGCAACAACTATTGGGTTTGTCTAACTTGAAATGCCCGGTAGCAGCTCGGAGTCTGGATTTGTCCCCGGTGCAATGTATGGCAATATGATCACCACCTATTACATGGGACCTAAACATAACTGGTACTAACTGGAATAGCCTACTACTCATCTTTTTTTATTATATAATATAGACACAAACAGACATACGGGCCACCTGATGGTAAGTGGTCACCGTCGTCTATGGACACGTGCGACACCAGGGGTATCACAGGTGTGTTGCCTGCTTTGAAGGAAACGTTTCACACTCTTTTTGAAGCGCTCCATTGAACCTTTGCCTAATGCCTTCCCCTTCGCTGAAATACAGGCGTGATGTAATTTTTACAGCCTTAATGAATGATGTGACAGCAGTGGCAGCTCAGGCTTTCGACCCTCTCACCTGAGGGGTCCGGATTCAAATCGAAGCGGTACGTATCAGTCATTTCCTTAGTTATGTGCGATTTAAGAAATAGAATGTCACCTGCTGTAACGGCTAAAGAAACTATAGTGAAGAAATCTGCAGGCTGGATATCTCGATGTTCTCGAAGAAATGTGTCAGCCAATTCGCATTTAGCTATGGTGGGCTAGTCTAACCCCTCCTATTATCTGAGCCCTACACTGAGGCAAAGAAGGACTGTGGTGTGGTGGTGATTGAATTTGAACAAGGTTCAAATACGGTTAGTCCAGTTATCTAAGGTAGGCAGATCCCCTAATCAACTAGAAGAGCTGATGATCTTAAAACGGCTAAACAGATTTTCATGAAACATGGCTAAGAACACACAGATACACAGACAGACCCGATAAACTTATAATACCCCTCTCTTTTTGCGTCGGGGGTTAAAAATAGGTTTCTTGTAAAACCTAAGTATTTTAAAAATAATAATGTATGAATGATTTCATAAAATTTTACCCACTTTTATTTCGACCCTTAACGTCAACATTCCAACTTTGTCAATCAGTCAGTAGGTACCGATCAACTCTTGCCACTCGACTTAACTTCAATAACAGAAACGAAATGCTTTCCACCCGTTAATTTTAACCGACCCGTTACTTATTACCAAGTCCCTACGTAGGAAATTCTTCCCTAACGATGACTCACACCATGGCATCTATCGTATTGGTGTGCAAACACATTTATGTTCCTTTGTTTATGACATCTCACACGGTCTTATATTACCTATTGATTACTTCACAAAGCCACGTCTTCTAATCAAGAGTTACTTTTATTTTACGTGCAGAGCGATTCAAATATCAAAAAACCGACTTCAAAAGTATAATTTCAGAAATAATAGTAATTAGTTTGTGGGCACAGGTCTCTCCCACAGAGGATCTCGTATTCTGAATTGTACCTACTTCAAAGGTACTTATTTTAAATTGAAATTTATGTAGAATCTAATCATCAAAATCCATTCACAAATCGGCTAAAGCAAACACGAAGAACACATAATTTGCTATCGTCGTTTTGCATTTATACTACTCTTGGGGGTCAAAGTAGAATATGTTTTTGAAATTTTTTTTTAATCAGAAATGAAGGGCTTTTGTCACTCAAACGATGACAGATTGAGCACAAAATTAACAAGAATTTGAGTTACAGCTTATATTATCTATAATTAGGAATATTAACCTATAAAGTTTTTTTTTGCATCGTCAGACGATGGATGGAAATGTATGTTTTTTTTTATACGACGAAGTTATTGCTCTAAATAATTAAAAAATAAAAATAAAACAAAAAAATACAAATAGTCGAACATACAAGCTTCTTTTTTCGAAGTCGATTAAAAAGGCGTAAGAAACGCCCTCCTTGAGGGTCGGCGATGCATTTGCGTTGAAATTCTTCTGTTGTTGCTCGTATTCATAGTCAACAGTGACCAATTACTAACAGGTGACCTAATCTTTGGCTATAATAATTTTTTTTAAACATGCTCCTGTATTTGAATAAGAGTTTGTGAGATATAGTCGCGCGGGTTAGGTAAGAGCTAGTTCCATATTAACGATACAGATGCGTTGTTTCTCTTTAGGACCAAGTAGTCATCGTAATTTGTGTACACACCAACACTCACACAAACACAATCACACACAGACACACTTCAGAGTAGATTTACTTCAAGTTATCCAGTTTTCATCTGAGAAAATCGTATCTGCCAGAAATCGAACTGAGGTAAGACCACTCTATTGGCACAGGCCTGGCCTTCAGATCTCTGAGGAATCATGTGATACCTCTTGTAACCAAATTGTAACAACACACGTTGCCAACATGTTTACTACACGACAGGGTTTCAATCGCGAGCCGTTCGCAAGGTGAGCTTTGTTGTTACGAATAAACAATAGACCAGCTGATCCAAATGCGGTTTCGAGACCACGATTCTATTTGCTTTTAACTAGATTTAAATAGGTCGAAGTACAAAAGGATAAGTTAATGGATCGTTTACAAGTTCGTTTGAACAGCGACCTCGTAAAGAAGTAATAGGGACTTGGTTTTGGACAAATAATGTGTAGTTAGCGGCTTCACACAGTCTTTTATCTCGTTTCATTTGTGTTAGCAACATAAAATCCACTGAAGTTTATGGACGGTTAACCTTGCATGTTGGCATTAACATCTTTTTATTCTGGTGTCTACAACACACTTTATCTGGCACGTATTTTTGCTTGCAGTATCGTAAATTATTTATCCGAGTAAGAAATAATTGAATTTTTAAGATTTTAGAATTTAATTCGGGTAGTCCGGAAATACAATACTTGTCATGCATTGGCTTTTAAGTTGGAGGCGTGTAAGTCAAGTAATCGCCACTTTTATTAGAGGGAAGAGCCCTGAGATTAGAAACAGGAAATTGTTAATAGTTAGTACCTTCATCTCAAAATATTCTCAAAGTTATTGACTATGGATTGGATGAGAACATTGATCCTTTTGGTAATCATATTAGATCTATGTGATTGGTTCGTATGATGATGATGGGTAAAATTTAACTGTCACTTAAAAATAATTATCATTTTACCAATTGCCAGATGCGCCATGTTGACATCTGCCTTCGCTCCCGAATTTAATGGTCCCCAAAGGCGCAATATACTAAACAGCGAACATGTTCCAAATTTAAAGAAGCAAATCGCTCGATACATTGGAACGGAAATAGAAGACACATGATCCCGCGCGAAGTCAAAGAAAAAACGTAAAGGAGAAACACATGACCTCATTTGTCGAGGCGACGGAATTATTTATTACGTTTGATACTTCGCGTCGGTCCGCTCTTTGTCTTTTGTAATTTTAATATTGCCAGCCTAAGTCTCTTTTAAGGGGATCTGTTGTTTTATTGCCAATCCGAAAAAGGCTTAATTTGTCGCTGAGGAATTGTGATTTATTAATGACCGTCCCAGTTGTTTCGCGATCCTTTGTAGCTACCAAAGAGGCTCAGATTTAATATTCTTTCAACGAATTGGTGCTGACAAAACTGTTTTTAATTTTCATTCATAATTCTTCAGTGCTCAGAGGTCTTGTTATCTCATCACTGAACTGCCTACATTTTATACTCTAAAGTAGGTTACAATTGGTAGTCAAATAATCCGACAATACCACAAACTCGTCGAATCTAAGCTAAAACTTTTCTCAGCTCAAGATAGCACAGAACTGTTAAGTTTCATCCTATTCGTCACATGTAGAACATTAATAATCAACACGTCCTTCCAGGAGTGATATAAATGGCAACAGAAGTGAAAGCATCGTCGACTAATGACTCTAAAGTGTAAGGCGATGATATAAACACTCGGCAGTATGACTGTCGGAATCATACGAGGGGAACAAAGTTACAGATTTTTTTCATCGATCTGGAAAAACGTTAATACCAGTTAGCTACAATAGATCTATTTCGCAGTGGCTTATGGGCATTATGGCCCACACCCCTCCCTACAAATAATAGCAAGATAAGGCTTCATAAATAATAAAAGTATTCAAAAATTAGTCTAAGTAAAGTCCTAAGTAAAAGGCTTTTTTAATTTCAGTAGCTTGGAGACACTACCAAAATTAACCTGCCGTGCTTATCTACCTTTATTTTATAGAAACACATATGTAAGCCTTTCAATTGTTATTCAATTCCTTTAACTGTTACTGTCGTATTAAGTACCTACCAGTGGACGCGACATTACAATAGTTTCGTTTACAAGGGTTTAAAGGGTGGCAACTAGATAGTTGCCACCTTTTTTTCGCTTAGAAATGCGTTTACGCATAATTATTTAGTTGCCATTTGCCACCCGGCGACTTGATCGAATTCTGTCCTTCGAACTTCATTCCATGGATTTCCATGGAATAAAAAGAACTACATATCTAATATTTTTATTCATTCAACTACATATAAAAATTAGTTGCAAATAATAACGAATTCTATACAAATTAAAGAAATAACATAAGAATTGAAACAATAAGTGCTTAACAACTAATGATAGTTCGTCACCTTACTTGAAAAAATAAATTAGCCTATTCAAAATAAAAATAGGTACTATTTTTAAACTGATGTTATTATGCAGTCCAATAAATCAATAAAAATATCGGGACCAAGGGCGATTGGTAAGCTAGAGATCCTTGGTTCGATCCCCGGTATGTCGTACTGATATCGAGAAGTTACAAGCTTATCTCTAAAATACGAGCATAATTATTTAACACATGAGACACAACAGCAAGCGAGGCTAGGACGTGGATTCACTCTTGTTAATCGAAGTAAATATTAAATCAAGAAAGTTACCTGAGAGATTATGCTCGAACAAATTTCACATCTGTTTTGTAACCTAGTAACAGCCACTTAAGAAGCAAAACATTTTATCGAAAACTGTGGTTAGGTAGGTACTTACTAAAGAGAACCATTTTGCTAAAATGCCACGAACAAAAGAAACCTCGTAACTCGATACGAGAGTTAACTGTTTGCCAACGCTTTATGTTTGGCGAAATCAAACACGAATTGAGTGGCGTTCCACAAAAATACAAGTAGTATAGAGTGGTAGTAGCGAAATTTCTGCTTACGTTACGGTTCTACTAAAGAAGAGAAGCTATAATACTATAAAAGTTTCTAAACACATACTCAAATGTGCGCGCAACTTTCGACGTAGAAATGAGAAAGTGCAACCCTTTCTTTGTCCCACCGTTGGGCATGGGCACCTCTCGTAATGGAGGGGTTAGGCCTTAGTCCACCACGTCCTGCACTAAGACAAAATAACCGTACAATAGTAGTCAGGCCGACATTAAAAGAATTTGTTTTAAGCTATTTGAAGTACTTGTAAATATTTGGTAAACTTTTCTCAGACAAGGAAAGTGGTCGCATGTCTAACGTATTTCACTCGCTACCTGAAGGGTTAATCTTATTTGGTTTCTGCTCTTATGAAATGTTAAAAGGAAAATTGACCCAGATCACAATTACAAAAAAAATGTTTTTTCAACAATATCAGTGAGGAAAACATACCTAGCGTTACTTTAATGTATATGTACTTTATAAGACTCAGTTTTATGACTAATAATGATTTGGTTGAATGCGAATTTGTATCAGAGTTTTGCCTCGAGACACGAAATATATTATCATATGTGTTACGGGAACATAAACGCAGAGATAAGGTGGTGGTCAATGTGATATTTCATCATATTGTCTTGTTGTGAAAATGGGCCACTTCTGCGGTGTAGACCATACTCCGCCACGCTGCTTCCAATGCGGCATTTTTTTCTTTATTACTAAATACGATTATAGAGGTAATATTGCTCATATTACACATTACTCCGCACTGAAGCCCATTACAATAGCCGAGCTCCATTATAGACCAGCTCCACGCACAACTATCGAATGAACACAGAGTGGCATGTACCAATCCCCGTGAATTCGATTCGCATATCGCTCCACGGAACACCTGTAATCAGAGAGAACATTCGCAGCTGGGACTGTAATGTCGTCAGCGCATATTCAGTTTATTGGTCAATCGGTTGTACCGACGCGACAACGCGCAAATGAAATTGCTTCGACAGTTCTGTTGTACTGGTATGGAAACGAGGTGGTACAGAGTAATTAAATAAGCATTTGCCAAATTAGATATTAGGTTTGCTTGCAGTGACAGGGCCTGAATCTGTAACATGCGGTGATTATTACCGCTGAAGTAATTTTGGTCGAATTATAGATTTTTAATGATTGATGATTATATTTTTAGATCTATTTTGTTTTCTAGTATACTAAAGTAAGTAATTTTTATGGGCTTTTTCTTATAATATTTACTAGGTATATTAATTAAATCACTACATGCCTATTTTGCCCATGAATAATAATGCAAAGTTAAACTGTTAAACATATTTAAATTATAAATAAAACTTTCAACAAGGTATATAATTTTCTATTTATATTAAGGTGTCATATACAATGGTATCTTACCATTTATTAGTCAGTTTCTTATGAACACGTATAATTACACTCCATAAAAAATTTTCAGTTAGGAACTATCGATCTGTTACAATTTTTTAAAATAATTTCTGGCATCGAATAAATCGAAACATCGTCGGCGTTTTCAGTTCACTTTATGACAGACAGACAGTCGTAAAACTGTTGATGGGACTGATTAGAACCACGTTGGGGAGTGCAGTGTTAACCGTGCATACGGGTTTGCTTTTAATTAGAGGAAATGTGATGGTACAAAGGATGTGGAAGCAGTCGGCCGAAAAAAGGTGACTAAAACAGCAATTCATTATACGGCATAAATATTTCAGTTCGTATCAAGTTGGTACTAAAACTCATTATCCGTAGAGAAATATGTACACTACGGAATAGGATGACTGTTGTAAGTAGGTACATATAAACAATTGGTTCAAATTAAAATGCTTATTGCGACACTTTTCAAGACTATCACCCTTGATACTATACCACATGAGATACTTTAAATTGTATTACATTAAATCTAATGATTCAAAATTATTAATAAAAAAAGTATTATTTTAAAGTAACCCTTAATAAAATTAACATATAAAGTAGAACAATGAACTTAAAACTAAAAAAACCTTTAAAATATAGGCAAGGTTCAGAAAATACTGGCAGCGCTCCAAAAAATTAAAAATTACTTTCCTACCCTTAATTATATCTTCAAATGTAACCACAATATTATGAATCTCTGAATACTCAAACCACGGCTCAAACTAAGTATACAATTTATCTAAAAGCAAGGTATGTCTGGGACCAGTATTATCCTGTCAATAATATGTTATCCTTACATCGATACGCTCACCGAATTACGTTATTAACGTCAGATACAACATGCCATTGCTTTCCGCGGAGTTGTCTTCCAACCGCGACCAGCAATCATCATTATGAGACAATCGACGAAAGGCAGATGTGTAACTGCTACATTTCATCAGTTAAATCTTTGTCAGAATAAAAACATCCTTTATGCATTTCAAAGTTTATTTTCAATCAAACTTGATAACTTGAGATAAGGTTCTGATTTGAGTAGCTACAATTCCGTAGACCGGATAGAGCGGGGTAAAACTAAACTGGCTATCTCGACGTCATTCTGTGGATACGTATATTTAGAATGTCACTTAATAACGCACAATTTTGTCGGCAATAGCATCGATTGTGTTGGTGAATTCAGATGAAAGTGCTCGGTGGAACGGAAAATTTGTCGTGGCCATTATTCGCACTAGCGCTTTGGACGATTAAATTCGATATTCGAGCGAGTTTAGGCACACGACGTGGGCACAACTGATTTTCATCACACCCGTAATGATGCAATTGTGCATCAACTTTGTAAACGGCGCGTGTTTGCCATTTTTCTCTACTCTATAAATAAAACTTCAAAACTGGGAACTGAAAAATATATTTAAACGCTAGTGTTGGTGTTTTAGCTTTGTTTTCGTGCAGAAGGTTATTTATTGCTATTAGATATGTAATTAAATCGATAAACTTTATAAGGAAATGAATATTAAGAAGAAAAAAAAATTACTAGTCTAACTACAAATTTTGCAAATACTATACAGACGGGCCTAGTAAAACAATTTATCATTTGTTCATTCATCATACATAATATTGCTCGAAGCAGCGATGTCGACGAATAAAATAATCTCTCGCTTTCCGAAGAAGATTTCCGAGTCTTAATTCGATTTGTTCCTTCACAGGATTGTAACTTAATACTTAAACACCGCAGTGGCACATCTTCAAATCGTTTTGAAGATATCACCGCCGCCTGCCACAGTGACAAGTTATTAACTGAGCAGTAGCTTTTTTTTGTATTTCTTTGATTTTGTATTGAAGTTTTTATTTTTAATCCCAATCTCGATTGTTTCAGCATCTCATTAAGTTAACTTATCTACTCGTAATTATTCAAATCAGCCTAAATAGTTAATTAGGCTTTTTTAATGATCCATCAAGTTATCTAAATATATGTAAATACATCCTAAGTGTTCTTTTTACGAATTTGGTTGATTTTAATTCATTCTATCACCATTGCAGAGTTAAAATACAAGTTAAGTAGGTACCTACCGTTAAATGCGTAGGTACATTGCATTGATCTCACTTTTCTCTCCCGTACTTGTGCCCGTACAAGATGATTGGCCGATGACCAGATTGATAGCCTACTGTCTATCGTGACATTAGGGCTAAGCTTAGTGTTAAGTAACTATTGTAAATTAGCCATAAGGCTGGTTAGGCACCCGTGTACTTTTTGTATGGGAGTTGATAGAGAGTTTTATGATATACATAATTATAATGATTTTTATTATATTTATTCATATTTGTTAATAAAAATACACGGTTGACAGCAATAACTAATGTCAATACATACATACTGCACAAGTATAATGTAAATAAATGTTATGTTGCTTTATATTAATCAATTTAGAATTAGAATAGCATTACTCGTATATCTCGTTTATTTAAGTATTTTGTAGTTACCTAGACTTTCGTTAAGCGTGTCCAATCACCTCATAGCGAAATAAATTATTTGACTTTTACTTTGACTTTGACGTACATATTTATTTAGTGGGTATCTATGTTTTTAAAGCTAGTCCAATTAATTTAATATGACAAAGGCATTTTCCCTTAAATCTTATCAGCCCGCATTGGCAAAAACAAAATGATTAGGTCAGTTACAAGGCTGGCAGTAAATAAAAAGATTACGAGAGAGACCGCGGCTTACGCTACCGTGTACCTTTTTTATCCATCAGACAATAGGCGACTTAGTCCAGCACGCTACACATTGCTCGAATCCGTAGTTATTCCCAAAACGTAAAGTAGATAAGCCTAAAAGAAAAATCCCTTTTAGATTTGTCGGTAATCTCGCTTGTCTTTGCTTTTATTGTTTCTCGCGTACGATAATGAATTAGTTGGAATTCCTCTTTTACGTTATTTGCTTAGGCCGGGGTCATTTTGTTTGTTCTCGAGTAACTGCATGAAGGGAGAATCTGTAGGGTTAGCTAAATCAATGCGGTGGGCGTTTCTGAAGGGGATTTCTAGATTTATCGACCTTTCTCATGTTACCGTGTTTTTATTTGGCTACCCGAAAAATACATTTTCTACATGCGATATTCATAAAGAGTTTCATCGAAATAATCTAATTTCACCAACACTTTGATGTGTCGAAAAGGAAAGATTTGAAGAGAGACATTTTATGTTAACATTCCTCATGATGCAAGCAGCCATTTTGATCACTCTCAGATGATTCCCGGAAACTATAACGATCTGTCTTTTGTAAAATTAGGTTGAAATTTTCGTGGATATGTTCATTCGAAGTATTAATTGGATCTATATTTTGTTCGTATCGAGTGAACAGCTTCTTACTTTGAATATTGTTGTTTAAGTTTATGTTGTACAAAAACACTAATAAGTCTAATGTCAGTAACAGTTTCTTCTACTAGGTACTTTAAATATGAAAAAAATATCACATTTAAATATCTTTAACAAGCACTTACTTAATTCGTTAACAACAGTTTTGCATTTTGAATGTTCAGATAATCGGATTACAGTCGTCTGCGGTGTACGAATGTTCCAAATTAATTGTAAGAAGATTCTCGCTGTCGACCACTAGAGTAATAATAATTCAATAAAGAGCTGAAGTCTGGTCGTCTATTTGATACGAAAGATTTGAGTCGAGTAGGCTTTAGAGCTGCTGTAGTATTTCATTATCAAGATTTAAGTACTATTCTGTGTTCGGTCAGCCCGTCACCATTGAAAAAACAAATCTCCAAAATATCACGGAATACATCGGCAAAATAATTCAACTGCGTGTAAACCTCCTGATAGGTGCTTGACGATATCCGCAAGGCGGCGGGGAGCAAGTGGATAAGAAGAGTCGAAGATCAGGCTCATTCACTCAGTGGACTAATGCGTGCTGAAGAAAAAGAGATAAGTATTTTTACTTTTATTCGAAATTTGTTACAGATATAAGCCGCCAGGGGATGGTTGGAGCTGCATGCTGTTTTTTATTGTCTTCTTATATTTGAGAACATTATGAAGAACTCTCAGGCATGCAGATTTCCTCACGACGGTGTGTCCTTCACCGTTATAGCAAGTGACATTTAATTTCTTAAATCGCACATAACTTAGAAAAGTCATTGGTGCGTGCCGCTGGGGTTTGAACCCGGACCGCTCGAGAGAGAGGCGAGTTCGATAGGCTGTCACCGCTTGGAACGCAATATTAGTCTTTAAGTTCCAATAGTGATTTTTGCTTCATATTATGCTCTCTGATACCTGGAATTATGAGATACCAGTACGTAACATGTTATGTCGAAACACGTTTATTCAACACAAAAAGTGTCGAACGAATGGGCATTGAACTCGCTTCCATTGGAAGGCGTGTCTGTTCGTTCGTTGACGTATGAGTAGATACGAGTATGTATGCTTTGCGCAGTTAAAAAAGTTTCATATGTTTGGTTTATCAACAGCTTTCATGCATAATATTTTCTTAAGACATGTGCTAGTTACATTTACGAGTAACTCTGAAATGTGGGAAATGCGTGTCTGCGTTTCAAACCCTAAAACACCGACGAGGTAGCAAGTACATCTCACCCTCATTATATTTGATAGGCATCTTCCCTACCAATATCTATAGGCTGAATCGTAAACTGGAATTTTATCTGTGTTTTGTCATTTACGATAATTAGAAAATGAGAATATTGGAGCTTGGTAATTTCCCTTCGCGTCCGAACAATTTTGTCATGTTTAATTTCATGCTGCCTCACTTCTTCGCCAATTAAGCCTGTCCCTTTGTGAAGAGGGGCACTTGCATAATTCGGTGTGTAATAGATATAACGATCAAAAAACTTGAATGGATGAAATGCCTAATGCCAAAAATATATTTTTGATTAATATTTTATTACTTGCTCAAACATGTTTTAGCAAATTATCAACATTTACAAAATTATTTAGTAAAATGTTGTTAATTTGTAAATTTTGTATGTAATTGAATGTTTGTATGTGTAATTGAATGTTAAAAATTTTGTATGTAAGTAATGTAGTAATTAAATGGTGTTAATTTGTAATTGTAGTAATTGTTGTAAATTTAGCAAATTAACACCATTTTACTAAATAATTTTGTAAAATGTTGTTAATTTGCTAACTTAATCTTTTGGTCATGTTACTGATCATGCCATGATCATCAATAGAAAATAATGTTAAATATACTATAACAGTTATATTATTATACTATGCTATGGAAGAAATACAGGCGTGATTCACTCACTCAATAACATAGTTAAATACTAGATTGTAAATTCTTACAACAGGCCATTCTGCACACCCGTTTGCAAATTCACAACAAAAAATATGTTTCATCGCACCGTTTCACTAATAAAGTTCCAACTAATTTACTGCCCGACCAGAATCTATGTTTGCTCATTATCAGCTAAATTACGGTATGATATCAGTAAAGCCTCGTTATTTACATGCAGCGGGCGCTTGGAGCTGTAATGTGAAGCTACGGCACTGTGTTGCCGTCTGCGCCAGTGGTCGAGCTTGCAAATGTGGAGGCGGCTTTATTTTAATGAATTATTCAGCTACTATTTATTAAACATAGATTTTGAAGCCAAAATGTCTATGTTATTTGTTAGTCGCAGAAAACATACACAGTAGCCAACACTTTAGTACCTACCCAACATTCGAGTGCATACTAGAGTGCGCTTGCTAGCCTGGTGGTACTATGGCCTAAGCCCTCCTGTCCCAACAGGATAACCGAGCCCAACTGTGGGAAAAAGAGTGTCGTGGTTGATAGCCTTTAAAGTGCTGGAAATAAACCTCCCTCAATTGACACCCTACGCCTGATCCTGTGCACTTTGTTGCCTGTGCCCTGGTTGTAAGACGCCCGCTATTCCTCTCCAAGTCGTGGTCTCCATTTGAGGACTTTTACAACCCCCTTAACTCTGAAAAATCACGTCGATACGTTTGTTCTGTTGTAGCAAAAAAGCAAAAAACAAATTTCGATGGTAGGTATCTATTAAAACTGAGAGATATGGAGATTTTTTTTTGTAACGAAACATTTCAAACGCCCAAATTAAGCTAAAAAATCACTTCCATACTTAGCTGCCCCTTTCTTCAACGGCTGCACCTACGTTATAAATATCATACACTGGCTTTGTTTGTGACAATATTATGTAGAGAGTAAATTATATTTTTAAAGTTAAAGCCTTAATGGCGACTTTATTTAAATAATACCATCATTTCCTCATTGTTTGCTAGCAGGTTTAAAAAAATATATATACCACAATAGTTACCTATGTATAATATTATGTCTTAAGAATTTCGTAGGAAAATAAGTTTCAGAAAGACTTCTGAAGCACAAAAGAGGCTTCGGTATTTTTCACAGCTGAGCAGCCATTTATTTGGCAGCTTAAAGTTATTGAATCAAACGTAGCCTTACAATACGGACAACTGTCGTTCCATGTTGCGATGCGATGCGAGTTGAATCAGTCTTAACAGTCTGGTTATTAGTATTTTTTATATAATGGTTATAACTACCTAGGTACTATATCTAGTGGTAATAGTCACGTTAGTACTACAATATTCCAAACTTAAGTGTATTATGTTATGCTCATCCTGTTTTTGACAGGTTCATATTATGAATACTTATAAATCAGATCCATTAATCATCAAAACGCAATTTAAATAACGCTGGAACTGTACAGCCCTTACAAAAGAATCCATCCTAACTCAAAATAACATTTCTTCGATACAAATAGAATTAATTCGCTTCGATCAGTCAGCTGACGGGTAACGAAATTATAATTATTGAATGAATGAATGATTCACCGCCTTAGACGAGATAATCGTTTAATGAAATTATTGTTTCGTCACGATCCAACATAGCTATTATACTTATGTAGGTATGGTGAGCTACTTGTATTGTTTTATTTCAGTTTAGCTTTTTCCACGGCTCCACCTGCGAATAAATCGTCTAATCGGTGCAATAAAGAATTATGGACACCTATTCTAACATTTAAGGGATGGTTTAAAATCAAAACACGAGCAGTAAACCCGGTCCATTTAACAAAATTACGTCATAAAGTTGCCACTACGTTACAGAATTAGAGTCAGCGCCATCTGTTGTCGTTGTGCCAAACAACTTAATTATGAAATACGTAAATAAATAAAAAAGATACAACGGTCGAAAAGTACCCACTAACGACTTACGTAAAAAAATTTCAAGCTCGGTTCAAATCCAAGCGGCTGGCACCAAAGTCTTTTGTACTAAATTTAAAGGTCACCTGCTGTAACAGTGCGGGGATAACATAATGAAACCTGCAAGTCTGAGAGTTCTCCTTATGTTTTTGAAGGCATGTGAAGTCTGCCAATTCGCTGTTGGCCAGCGTGGTGGACTATGATTTAACTCTTCCCATTTCAAGAGAATACCCGGGCCCAACAGTGGGACAAGGCAAGTGTTGTGGTGGTGACATATTAATCGGGCATAACACAATTTCCGCGAAACAGCCAGTATAATTTAACTTTGCTGACAAATGTTTTCCTATCGACTTCATAGCTTGCATGCATAGGTAAATGTTTCGATACGTTTCATACCGAAACGTATCGAAACTTTTACCTAACACAACGCATGTTGTTAATAAACAAAATTAATACTTTAAAATTCTACAAAAGTCGTATTAATTTGTTTTGATTTATATTTGTACATGATTTAATAATGGTAACTATCTTCAAGTATTGTCATTAATTTTAATTTTTAGATAATTATTAATATAAGTACCTACCTAGTATAAATGTAGGTAGGTAATAATTATCATCCATCACTCAAAAAATTGAGTTTAATTTGTGATGCATTCAAATCGTGCATATTTTAACTTAGTAACATAAGCTTGTCATAAAATAAAATTAAATGAAAACATTTATGATATGATAAGAAACCAGTCTGCTACTGCTAAAATAACCTTGCGCCTTTGTGCTTTTTGGTACCTACTTGTATGCGCCGGAAGCCTTCGTTTTTAACGAATGGTTACACGTTGCTAAAATATGACTAGGTACATGCGTGGTAAATACAAAACCAGGAAGGAAGGTAATAGCACAATATAGCTATCATAGTAATAGATAGGTACTCACGCAACCGCCGTTTGTAGAATTTACTTAAACTTACACACTTTTGATGGGTCCACTCAACACACATTCATTGTTCGATTTTACTTGTCCATAATAAGGGCTTGGAAAATGTTCTTCACCAGTAATCACACCGACACCACGATTAACACGATATATTAAGGAGAGAGTTATGCAGCGATGCATCCGCGCACAATCCCTCGATCACGTTAACAATTTTGACATTTTTATGCTATCTGTGCCTTCAAGTTAGCAAGGCCGCAGGGCGCGAAATTTTGAATTATGGCGCTTGGCCAATCAGCGTGCGATTTAGGAGCAGAGATTATGGAAAGGATTATAGTAAATTCAGCACATTTAAAAATAATATAAAAATTATTTGACTGGCGTCAACAGTAGGTACTTATATTACTTGACACCTTTGTATTTGGTATGGTACTTATTATGCTCCTGCATGAGCATAATAAGTTTATATTTTTTTTAGTCCAATCCATACATTTTAATGCTTAAAACAGATACGTAGCAGCGGCGCATCAAAGAACTAATAGTGCAAAGCACCTTTTTTTCTATACAATAAAGAGTCTACTTCCAAACCGATTTTTACACAACACTTGCCTTTAATGAAACCTGGTTGAGTAACAAAATAAAAGGCTTTTTTAGCGCAGTGCATGCTTTCAGCTCACATGCTCCACTGGACTTTATTTAACTGAACTAAGACCATTCTACACGGACGCAGCGGCTTTCAGGCCAATTGGCAAATCCTATCCTATTCAGACTCTTTGTGGCTTAAGCAGCAATACGCAATAGTAAAATTTAAAAAAGGTACCTCACTCTACAATAAATTGAAAAAATACAGTTTCTAAAGAATATTTACAAAGACCAGTTTCCACCAAGTCGTTATTTTTAAATAGGTCTTTACCAAAGATATTTTATACCTACATTACAAGATGGGTCTTTACAAAAAAAGCTGTTTTCTGACTAACTTGTCAACTATAAAGTAATTAAAATACACTCTGTTCTCTATTCAGTAATAATTACACTAATAAAATATGTCTGTCATGTCTGTCATATATCATTACAAATGGAAACAACAAATTTCAACGGTCTAGAAATGTACGAGCTACAGTTATCAATAATATTTTCCACTCTAAAATTCGAAATTGGAATAATAAAATCATAGCCAATGCATCAAGGAAGAAATTAATCAAATAGAAAATTGAGTAATAAGTACAAACCACACATCGATTCATTTATCACGTCGACAAATCATCGATGTGTCCGAATAGAATTCCTATTTTGACATTTAGTTCGCACAAAAGGGAAACGGGATCCTTTGTATCACCATGACGTGCATATTCGGGAGCCAGGATAACATCGGCAACTACTACGTAGGTAAACTATGCAATGACAAATCCATACTTCCATACTAATATTATAAATGTGAAAGTAACTCTGTCTGTCTGTCTGTGTCGCTTTCGCGCTAAAACTACTGATCCGATTTAAATGAAATTTGGTACACAGATAGTCTAGAGCCTGAGAAAGGACCTAAGCTACTTTTTATTTGGAAAAGGTGTTGTAAAGGGTTGAAAAGGGGATTGAAAAGTTCTATGAAAGTTTTGTCATTTTCAGAACTAGAAGCATAAAATTTATATCATAGGCTGTTGATTAGATATAAATAAATATGGCATTCAAAGTTTGTAATAATTTTGTAAGGGTGTAAAATAAACATATATTATTATGTCTAATTCCACGTGAGCGAAGCTGCGGGCGTCCACTAGTTTTCAATATTTTCTTGACGGAGAGTATTTTCATGCAAAAGTAATAAATAAACTAGAAATAATACTATAATACAAATATCCAAAATAATAGATTATTTCATAACAATCATATATATTATGACTGTCTGCCACTTCGGTTACTGCTTTTTTGTACTGATCATGTTAAAAGTGAAAAGAAGTAACATTATTCACTTATTTAAAATTATATTTTTTGGTATGTAGATTTTGCTATATATTTATTTATTCTATGTATTGTTATAGCTTATACATACAAACTATTACAAGTCGGATGATTAAAAAAAATCAAAAACTACAAAAAAAGATACAAGTAGGAAAATTAGCTAGAATTTACTATGTTAACCAACGTCAAATCGTTATATAAATTCTAAACTGAAAGGAACCTAATAATGATTTTTATATACTTAAATCACGATACCCCAATTTATATAATACTAGACAGCTATAATAGCTACTAGATACCATGGCAGGCGATTGAAGTTTGAAGAAATAATGAAATGGACATTTACCTTTATAGTCCAATTGATCGATCAAAAGCGGCATGCAGCAAGGTTAGAGTGGAGTGGTAGATCTTGAGCCAAACACATAAATCCTCTGTATAAGCATTCTACTGTTTTACCACTCCTATGACTCCGCGAAAATCTGTCAAGGACCATTTATTGCGCAGTTCACGCCTCATAAATCTTGCATGTGTGAAGGGTTGCGATAGCCAGGGTGTCGTATAGGTTTATCGTCGGAGTAATAAGGAGGCAATGGTCTTTTGTATGTCTTATACTACATAAGTTGTTTTTACTCTTTACGTTCTTAAGCCACCAACGTTGAACACTAGGTTAGCTTCATCAATACGCATTCTAGCATATTCTTCTGCAGTATGCTCTAGACTTCCCTCAGCTATGCTAAGTTTTTTGCTATTTAAAGATAACAAGCAAATGAAACTGCTTATGGGCCGATTTCACCAACGTCGTGTAAATCTTATGCCCGGAATAAGTTGTTATTTACTCGCGAGTTAGCCCATTTTACGTTTCACCAACATTTAACCTAGGGATAAATTCTCTACACTAGAGTAAAATCATACACCGCCGATTTCGGCCGAGTAAGCTGCTAATCGTAGATTAATAGTGTCACAACAGCATTATCTATAACTGATGATTATTTATTTCCTCGCCCACGGTGGTTTAAGGAAAGGGCTAATTATTTTGAAGACTATGACGACCACGATTTCGTGTTAAGATTTCGTCTATCAAAGAAGGCAGCATTTAATTTACTGGCAAAAATCGAGCATCATTTGGAGTATCCAACAGACAGGTGAGTGTTCTAAATTATATCCATTGATTAGGTATTTAACACATAATTATTGGCTTCATTAAGGTTCTATGCAACAAACAACACCCAAATGAGCATTGGTGACTATGGCGGAATGAGTGCACCAACATCACACCAAATTATCCACCAAGTCAGTACAGCAATAGCATCTCTGCACAAGGACTACGGTTTCCAGCAACATACCAGGAAATAAACATACCAGGAATAAGGCCCAGCGTAACAAGAGATGCTATCATTATTGACTATTTTCGAAGCTTATTGTAATAAAACAACTGAATTAATTATTAATATTTTTTTTAATTCGCTATAAATAAACTCCAAAAGTAATAATCTGGTTTTAATTTATTCCTGTTTCAAAATTTCCCTCTGAATATCCATTTGAATGTCAAATAATTCTTAGCTTCTTCTCTTTCTTTAGCTGCATGCTCCATTTGAATTGTGAGAGCGTTCCCTTTTATTTCATTTAACTTTTCTAGTGAAGAAGTAGAGAGCTGTGGCCGTCTTTTGGACATACATTCAAGCCGTTCTCCTGCAGTAGGCCTTTTTCCTTCTGTACTACATTGTAACAGCTTGGAAATGGGCGTTTTTAAATTTTTGGGAGTGTATCACCCCAATCCTGAAACAAGATAAATGCTCTACTATTTTTCCAACCATAATAACATTATTTTAGGATGTACTACAGTTAAAAGATGATTTGCTCCAACTATTATGTTGGAACCAACACAACTGGAACTATTCTGTCTCGCTCTCTCACCTGTGCTTACGTGTTTTGTGACGCTCCGAATATTTTACCGTGTTATAAATAGTAAAATGGATAAAATCAGTTCAGCAGACGTTAAGGAAATGTTGCAAGGTTTATTACTACCCATGGAGTTAAAAATTAACTCTCTGGTGGACATGGTGCGGGCATTAGATGAAAAAGTTGACCAGTTGCTGTTATGCAAGAGCAAGCAAAAAATCTCAACGGGCATCGAAAAAACTCAAAACCCGACGGTGACTCACGAAAGTATTCGTCAGCGGCAGCTAAGCAAGAGTGAGACATCACAAGCTGAGGTTCGACCCACGGAAGAGGAGCAAGCGAGCGCGCAGATAATGACGCGCAAGCGAGCGAGAGCTAAGGCGTCCGCGCCGGCCGACGGTCAGCGAGGAGTTACGACTGCGCACGAACACGCGGCAGATATGACAACGAAGACGTCATCGTTGCCAACCGCGCCGCCAGCCGTTACCCTTGCTCACGATCGCCCCCTGGCCGCTGCTATACCATCGACGACCCAAATGCGAAATGTCGAAACAAATGATGAGGAAAGCGAGCAATGGATTACTGTCAGACGGCGTAAACAAAAACGACAGATTGTTACTGGTACAGGCGAAGTGGATGATTTATTAACAGGGATTGAAAAAACCCGGAAGATTCATCTGTGGTCTTTAGGTACCGATACGACTGCTGAGATTGTACAAAATTACATGAATAAGAAGAAAAATAGTTATAAACCGTATACGGTCGAAAAATTACAACTTAAGCACAGCAATTACGCATCGTTCGTAGTGTCAGTGCCAGAGAGCTGTTTTTCGTTTTTTATGTCGGCAGAAAACTGGCCGCCGAACACCCGCCTGAACGAGTGGTTTCGCTACCGACGAACCTCTAGTAGGAAGGAATAATAAGCCTTCGACTAATATTAAGGCGAATGGATTATTGATTTATTATCAAAATGTTAGAGGACTACGAACGAAGACTTCGCAATTTTTATCGTTTATCGAATCATCAGGCTCAGACTTGTTCGCGATCACCGAGACCGGCTGCAACGAAGCCATGCAGAATGCGGAGCTCGTGCCGCCCGGGTACTCCGTGGTGCGCTGCGACCGCGCGGACGGCCGCAAGCAGGGCGGCGTGCTGCTGGCGGCCGCGCCGCGGTTCGAGTTGCGGCAAGTACCCGCGCCAGGCGGGGTCGATGTAGATAGTTACAATTTTGAAATGGTATGTGCGACTGTTTTTATTGGTGACCGGTTCTTGCTCGCCTGCTGTGTTGTGTATATTCCACCGCGGGCTGGGGAAAATGAGTACCTAGCAATGCTCGGGATGATTGAACAAATATGTGTCAGATATAAAAATAACGTAATTATATTAGGGGACTTCAATTTGAATTCGTGTAATAATAACAGTGTGCTTAGTTACTATGAATATTTTGTATCCTTCTGTGAACTCGTTCAGTGTAATAATGTTCCGAACTGTAGCGACCGACAGCTAGACCTGGTGCTGAGCGCGCGCGGCGGCGCCGGCGTGACGGTGGTGGCGGCCGACGAGGCGTTGCAGCCGGTGGACGCGTACCACCCGCCACTCGCCGTCGCCGTCGCCGCCTCCGCCGCCGCCGCCGCCCGCGCCGCGAGCGCGAGTAGCCACCGGGATCCATGCCAGCAACCGTTAAAGCAGTGGAACTTTAATAAAACTGACTTCCATAAATTATATAGCTCCATTTTAAAAATTGACTGGACGGATGTGTATATGACCGACGATCCTGATTTAGCTTTAAACTTATTCTATAATAAAATTAATAACGTTCTCGATAACTGTGTGCCTTTAAAACTTCACAAACCGGATAATTCTAGGTATATTTATCCTGTTTGGTATACCTCAGAAATTATCAAAGACATACAGATAAAATACAGGTTACACAAAAAATATAAAACTACTAAACGTAGCTGCGACTATGAGGAGTTTTCTCGATACAGGGCGAAGGTGAAGGCGGAGACTGCGCGCGCTCATGACCGGTATCAAGAGCGCGTCCAAAACAACCTCGCTTCGGACCCCAAAGCATTTTGGGGTTTTATAAGAGCTAAGAAGGTGAATTCAGCGCGATGTTAATTAGTGAGAGACGGGCGTACTCTTTCGGATCAGGAATGTGCGAAGGAACTGGCCCAGTTCTTTTATTCCGTGTATAGCACGGAACCGGCGCGGCTAGACGTGTCGGCAGTCAGCGAGACGGTGGGGGGTGACGCGCGCGTGCACCTGGCGCGCCTCGCTCTGGCGGACGTGTCTCGCGCGCTCGTTCGGCTATCGCCGAAGCGTTCTGTTGGGCCGGACGGAATCCCGCCTTATATCCTTCGGGATTGTCGTCTCATGCTTGAGGAGCCTCTGCTGCATGTGTTCAATATCTGCCTGGCTAATGCTATCTTTCCTGACCGGTGGAAGCTCACCCGAGTGGTGCCAGTGCCGAAGGGAAAGGGCGGGACGAAGCCGAGTGACTACAGACCGGTGGCAATCCTGAGTGCGGTGGCCAAGGTGTTTGAGTCGGCTATCCACCACGCATTGTATGCACAGGTGAGAGCCCGGTTGTCTGACGCGCAGCACGGATTTCGTCCTGGGCGGGGGACGGCGGGCAACCTGCTGCATTTGATGTCGCGGCTGGTACCGGCGGTGGATGCGGGGCGTCAGGTCGATGTTGCCTACTTCGATTTCCGGAAGGCATTCGACGCGGTTGATAATGACGTACTGCTCGCGAAGTTGGCTGGCGTGGGCTGCACGCCGCATACGCTGTCCTTCTTCGCCAGCTACTTGCGACACAGGCGTCAGTATGTTGACTGCGGCGGGTGTCTTTCGGAGCAGTACTGGACAAGATCAGGCGTCAGTCAAGGTAGTAATTTGGGACCCCTCCAATTCATCATAATGATTAATGATTTACCGGAGGTGGTTCAAGAGTCTACGTGCCTCCTATATGCTGACGACCTGAAATTAGTACGCGAAGTGGGTGACATGGCAGACCACTGTGGACTGCAAAGGGACATTGACAGCGTGGTCGAGTGGAGTCACAGGAATAGGCTACACTTCAATGCTGGAAAGTGTTCCTTGATTTCTTTCAGTCGCGCGCACGCTACTCGGCACTTTGCCTACCGCGTAGGGGACGAGCCTCTGAAGCGCGTTACAGAGGTGAGGGATCTGGGCGTTCTATTTACCTCTGATCTCAACTTTCGAGACCATATAACCGAAGTATGCAAAAAAGCGTACCGAAACCTTGGCTTCATACTAAGGCAAGCGGGAAGCTTTACCAACTTAGATGCTTTGCGTGCCTTATATGAAGCCTTGGTGAGGAGTCATTTGGAGTATAATTCGGTTATATGGGCTCCGAGCGGGATCAAGTATAAACTTATGATAGAACGCATTCAAAACAGGTTTACTAGATTCCTTTACCTTAAAATGTATGGAGTCTATCCGGGCTATCCCTTGCTGTATCCTACCTTGTTCGTTATAGGCATGGTGGGATACAGTAAGCTGGAAACACGGCGGGAAGTCGCTCTCGCCAAATACCTTCTAAGGGTATTGCGCGGTGAGCTAGACAGTCCTGCAGTTCTGGAAGAGCTAAAGCTCTCCGCGCCACCTGACAGTGTCGGGCGTAGACGGCGGCCGCCGCTGCTGGCGCTGCCCCCCGCACGCACCAACCTGCTGCGCGACGCGCCGCTCACGCGGGCGATACGGGTGCTCAACACGGCGGCATGCCATATAGATCTGTTCGGTTGCACACTGGACGAGTTCACGAGAATTTGTTGTAAATTGTGTTCGTCTTTGAAAATTTAATTGTTGACATCACCGGTAATTTGACATAATGAATCATGACATTTAATTTTATTTGACATTGTATAGAATTAATTATGTATGTACTTGTAATTTTATGAATATTTTATTATTGACTATTTATTGACGAATTATTTATTGAATTATTATTAGTATCACTGTTTGACATTGGATTATATTATAAAAAATTATGTACTTATCTAACGAATTGGTTCAGGCTGTAATGTTAGATTTAAGTTTGTGTCTATTAAATAAATAAATAAAATAAATAAATAAATGTTTTCATTCTAAAAGCAAACATACAATATTAGGTGGACAAATATCTGTTGATACTTGCTGAAAAGTGTAAATTTAACCAACAAATTATTTATTATCTATGTAGATATTGGTATGTAGATATTGGTATGTACCAATAAACAATCTTCAATGACATGTACAGCAGAAGGGGCAAGAATCAGTTGAATATTTATTTTGTACCTCAGGGCCAGCAACTGTATCTGTGACTGTAAAAACATATAACACCACTATTTTTAATACTGTTCTAAGGATTATGCAAGCCCACAGAACATGGCGTTATAAGGCAGAGTATTTTCTGTTGTGTTGGGTCTTCAATCACTGACCTTGGAGGTCCACCACCTGAAAAAATCACATTGTTTTAATTTCATCACAACTTTTAATTTATATGATATATTTTTTAATATAATATGATTACAGGAATATATAAAAAGTTGTAAAAATTATCAGGAAACAAAGAAAAATACCTGTTTGAATTAATTGCATCCTTCTAAAAGATGCTCCTTTTTTTGTAGTTTTCTATAAGTTTTCCCACTGGGCTTTCAAATTATCGGCAGTACGATGAGAAAGCATTGTCTGCGAATTATATTTGCTTGAAATTGTTATCCATTCTCCAAGCTTTTGCTTCATTGATAATCCATCCGTCCTTTTATTTTCTATCACATGAAAATGCTCAGTAACGAGATCAACCAGCAATTACTTTTATGATGCCATCCAATTAACAGATCGCTTTCGCTTTTCATTTGCCATTGTTTATAATCAACGATTTGTATAAAACAATTTTATATATCTGTTTACACGGAATAAAACTAGTTCAAAAGTTCCAAAACACAACAAAACCAAACTTTATTTTTTAAATTTTAAAGCCGCGCACGGGCACGGGATCACTCACTGTCAACTCAATTGTCAAGTTAACGTATTATCCGAACAAATAAAATAATACACAGCGCTATTGTGCAAGTATGAGCCAAACTGTCTATTTTACTTGGGTACATTATACATACATTCAATTCATTCGTTCAACGGCATAGAGTAACTATGCGAGATTATGATATCTCTATATTACCGTGGTGAAACGAAATTGAAGTTAACCATCGAATAAATCGACAGAGTACAGTTACACTGGGATAGCTATTAGCTACTCTAGTGTAATTTCAATGTTGGTGAAATCGGGCCTATGGCAACTAAGCACATTCGATTAAAGCCGTGAAATTACAACAACAAGATTGGCTGCGACACCCTTATGTATTCGATCATTATCACCTGTATTTCCTTGAAAGGATACTTTTCCCCAGTTATTTTTAGGTCCAATGTAATATGTGGCAAGCCTATCTAAACTCCGTGCTACTGCAGTAGGAGTTTCAACAACCCAATAGCAAATAAACGCTACACATTCACACCCTAGGCCCGTTTTGGTAGCGGGCATGCACAGAATACAACGCAGTGAACTTCTTTTGACAACAAATGTTTTATTGTTTCTCCTTCGATCAATACCTAATGTTCGTTTCTCGTTCACTGTCTGGGAAATAAATATCTGTCCGGCCGCGATTCGAACCCGGGACCCGTGGTTATCCAGGGTCACTCACGCCCTCGCCACGGAGTCATCATAGTAACACTTATTTATTTACCAACCCCCGCTAACTAATAGTTTGTACCTAACAAATTATATACAACCGTAGCAGGGCCAACTTATAAGAACTTTGCAATAAAGTAACGATGCCGCGATGGAAATGTTCTTGTTGTCGCTTCAGACTTGTTGGAAAGCATTCAAGCCAGTTTCGAGCACTTTGCATGTCGAGCAAAAATTTCCCGTCAATTTGACTCTAATATCGGCCTAATCATCGACGCACGTTACACAGCTGACTGGTTCGGCAATTACCCGCTCCGCTAAACAACCAGACCGTACCCACGTTTGATTACAATAACTGAACAATATGTAATTCGTCACACTTCCGTTAGAGGGCGCTGTAGATAAAGTATGTATTGTTTGTGTATTTTAGTCACCATTTTGTAAAAGAACACTACCGTAGAGCGAGAATGTTTCAATAGTTGGTAGTTAATGGACGGTGTAAAAATAAGTGACACCAAGGTAGTGCAAACGTCCTAATATTAATAAAAAATTTATATATTAAAATAAAAAAATTATAAATTAAAATAAAAAATTAATAGTTTTAATAAACTAAAAAAACACGCTTTTATAAAAAATCCAACTAAAAAAGAAGTCATGAGACCTTGAAACCTAATCGTGGTCAAAGTTCATTACAAGACTTTACCACGAGTGCAAACACGACTATGATACGATATTCCATCATGGAATGCCAGTGCCTATCTTCCGGCTTCATCATCAGACCTTGAAACCTAATCGTGGTCAAAGTTCATTACAAGACCTTACCACAAGTGCAAACACGACTATGATACGATATTCCATCATGAAGTTCCAGTTAATATCTTCAGGCTCAATCATCAGATCATTTCGACAGTACCATATTATTGTATTGTCATCAGAACTACATACAGCTGCCAATTTTCATTACGCTACGATCCTTGGAAAATGGTCATATTAGCTATCTTAGATTCCACTTTAAAGTAGCTAATATCTTCCGGCTCCATCATCAGATCAGTTCGACAGTACCATATTATTGTATGTGTTTCAGAAGTACATACAGCTGCCAATTTTCACTACGCTACGATCCTTGGAAAATGGTCAAATTAGCTATCTTAGATTCCACTTTAAAGAAGCTAATACCTTCCGGCTCCATCATCAGATCAGTTCGACAGTACCATATTAATGTATATGTTTCAGAAGTACATACAGCTTCCAATTTTCATTACGCTACGATCCTTGGAAGATGGTTAAATTAACTATCTTAGATTCCCTTACATTGTGAGTTACATACAAGTGGACCTAATATAAGCATGTTAAAAAGGTAGGTAACATAGTTACTTTCATGACTTGATCTTCACGACTAAGAAAATCCGTTTATTACTAAAAATATTAATTGCTTTACTTAACTTACCTAGGTATTTAAGAACCAAACATTATTTGACCATTCGTTCTTTCATCTTCGTAATTTATTAAAATGTAAATACGATTTTCAAGTGATGATATTTATACAGTCTTATAAAATATGTATATACCTACAGAATCAATATTCCGGTTATAAAATCCCTAAGGAACTTAATTTTGTGTTCGGGACAGTAGCTCCGGGCAAGGAAGAAAACCAACTGCCGTGAATTCCAAAAGAAAATTAATTAAAAACTTAATTTCGTAATATTGGATTTAGAATATTACCTTGTTTCTGAGATATTTCATTAATACTTGTATTTTCATTTTTTTACTTAAGTTAATCCTTCAGAATATCCTTATTTCGGCGGCAAGTTTTTATAGCGACCGTTAACGTTGTCTGATGGGAATTAAAATTTGAAGGTACAAAAATTTAATTTTTGGTCTAACATTAAAAATATACTTATCCTGTGGGATTTAAAATGTATAAAACATGGCGCTAAAACAGCAGGAATCTGGAATTTGTCAATTATTTTACTTGTTTTATGAATAACTTACTCTGTTTAACTCAATTGAGACAAATGGGAAGTCCACCATAAACTATGTTAAGTTGTAGGTACCTGACCTAACCGTGAACTTACCTACTTGCATACCTAAAACAAGCATTGCTATTGCCGCTCTTTTCATTTCGGTTCTAGCCTTTATGACTCTTCCATTTTTCAAAAAATCATACAAAATCTTTTACAAAGTTTTGCTAAAAACACATGCTTTATCACTAAAACTTTATATAACTAACCTACTAACTTTTAGTGTGACCTTTTAATTATGTGTGAAGAGTACCTAAGTGTTCTGTCATTTCGAGAACACTTACTGCAATATTTGTTTCAGTTTACATTAGATAACTGGCGTAACTTATAAAAAACTTACGTTAAGACTTGTTACAGTTCTTAAGGCAGCCTTAATGACCATCAACTTCTTCCCCAATGTGAACTGGTGAAGGATCGTGGCTTGACGCCTTTTTGTAACGAAATCAGTAATATAATAAGAATGTTTTGTACCTAAAGTCAAGAAGAAACTCGAATTGACATTTCTATCCTATTTTAATGATATAAATGTAAGCAAATGCTTTGGAAAATGATCTTTAAATACGACTTACAAAATATACGAGTAAACGTGAACGAACGAACCTTTGCACTGTTAATGTTCGAAGCTGCCGTCTTTGTAAGTCGCAAAGAAAAGGTACCAATAATGCTATAAGGATAGTTCCTTGCATTTTCAACATAAATATTCATTGAAAGAGTCGACTCGGTCAAAATAGGGAAGCGGGTACGTATACTGGTACTGAAATAATTGTAGCAAGGATCGCGGAAGTTGAGCCAGCGCTATCCCATTAAACTTTCCGTTCAAAACGCTCTTTGCAGTCGGATAATTTGCATGTGCATTGTCAAACCGTATCGGGCCTTCGGAATGGAACTGGCCAGTGGTTGAGTACGGAATAAAGTTTCCCCATTCCCGCATTTTGCATATTCCAATCGCGATATAAGGCACGCAGAAAAATTCTGTCGCAAGTCAATCGTACGGCATGCGAAGTAATTTGGCGTGCAGCTTTGAATTTTTCGCTACGATTGTGTTTCGAAAATTAAAATCTTTCTGTTGATTGCAAATGCCGGTTTTGAAAGTCAAACATAGTACGTTTGTGACTGAATCGCCTTTGAGTTTGAATGCGGGCTTTTTTTGGGGATCACTGTGGCCTAAAACTGAATTATAAACAATCAACCAGACGCTTCTGATTAAATAAGGACTACAAGAAAGAGGAGACCTAATAAGCCATAGAACAGCCAACTGAAAATAAGCAGAATTCAAATCACAATAAAATGGAACTATACAGACCTGTTACGTACGTACTCGTATCTCTCTAGTTAAAGACTTGAGTGATAAGTTTTGCCAAGTAAATAAATATCTGGGAAAAAATCTACCCAACATTAATCTATCCGTGAATCGAAAATATTGGCTATTATTAGGAATACATGCATCAAATTTTCCAGCTACTTCATAATACGATATGAGGCACTAAGCACAACGGGTGCAAAATTAAAAATTCCTTTAAAATAATTTTGTATTTTAGAATATTTTTGACGATAAGAGTTGAGTCGATAATTAAAAAACCAATAATGTACTTATATAGCTATGTAGCGTCGATGGCACAATGGCTCGCGTCTATTCAACGTGATCGAAAGAGTTAAGCAAAGTCGGGCGCGGTCGATTTGTGAAAGGGTGCTACCGTGCTTCGGAGGACAAATTAAGCCGTCGGTCCCGGTTAGTTAGGACTAGTAATAAAATATTCAGAACAAGTGTTCGTAAATACATTTTTTTTTCTTAAGTGGACAATGCAAAACGGTATACGGTGTACGGTAGTGCAAGAATTTGGTTCTACCCGCCGATTCTCTCGCGCGCCGTGAGTCGCGAGTTAGCACGAGCCGGAGATGAACGCCGTCGGTTTTCGGATCCCTGTGCCGCATCTCAGTTCAGTACAGATAAAGGTTGCGCACGCGCATTCTATCGCGCGTTCTATCTAGTGCTAATGAGCAAGAGGAGTCAAGCCAGCTGGAGGAGCGGTCGAGCATCCACCGGGTGAGCTGCACAGCAGTATTAAAGGTTGGTGAAATCCATTTTCTTGTATCTGTCGTCGGATCATAGGCCCAAATAACTGTGAAGCCCATACATACTGTCCACTTTAGTAGTATTGATCTGTATTCGTGTGTAGTAACAAAAGAAAAAGAAAGAAAAAACAATACAGTCAACTCCAAATTTTGTTAGGTTAGGTTCAGGTTTGTCTATGTTTACCTACGCAAAAAAAGGAACCCCGCTAAGCGGGGTTCCGTCGACATTTGTGACAGAGTCCGACTTGTCTGACACGAAATTACGTTAGATTAGGTTAGGTTAGGTTGGTTATAGGTTAGGTTAGACTTTTTTAATATACATATGTTAAAAAAAGTGAAAATTTTTTTTTTCAATTTTTCGATTTTTAAGCCTCGATATCTCGGAAACTAAGCGAGATATCGAAAAATTTTATTCTTTCATTTCGTTTTCTTTCGTCGAGATCTATAAGAATCCGCCTTCAGATCGTGGCGCCGTACGAAGTGTGTATGGAACGTAATAGATTTTCAAGCCTCGATATCTCGGAAACTAAGCGAGATATCGAAAAATTTTATTCTTTCATTTCGTTTCCTTTCGTCGAGATCTATAAGAATCCGCCTTCAAATAGTGGCGCCGTACGAATCGTAATCGTGCCCAAAGAAGTTAATAACTCTTGTTCTTTTGAAATATAATATTAAATCACGTGAAGCGAACCTCATTATTTTGCGAAATAAAACCATTACGAAGGGTTTTCAATAAAATGCAATACAAAGTATTAAAAAATGCGCATACAGTCAGCGAACGTGAAAAATATTTTTCCAATCAGAGCGACCTTTTGTTGGTCTTCAATAACTCAAAGTTAGGAATTTGTAATAATTACTGCCTCATCATCATCACAACACTTTCTTTGTCCAACTGTTGGGCACGGGTTTCCTCTCAGAATGGGAGGGATTAGACCTTAGTCCACCATGCTGGCCAAGTGCGGATGGGTTATTCATGTTAACTTGAAAGTTGGCCCGGTTTGGTGGCCTGTGCCCAATAGTGGGATGGCTGTGGGTAGCTAGCTAACGAATATTGATTACTTTTTAGTTCGGTAGTTTAGTAGTCTAATATTATAATTAGACTATTTGTATTTAAACTTACATTTTAATTACGTTTATATAGATAGATATTTTAATATTTAGCTGCAAAGTTATTGCTCGTATTAATCGAGTAAGTTAATAGTATATATTTTCCCCAATTCCGCTTAGTATTGTATATTTGCTCCAATACCATTAAGTACCGTGAACCGTCAAAACACCGTGATCACTGTTAGCGAATATCGATGAAAAAATAAGTTGCAGCCGAGTCAAGACCAACACTAGCGGCCCTTAAAAGGAGAAGGTGACTGACTGACTGACTGACTGACTGACATATCAACGCAGGGCCTAAACTATAAGGGCTAGAAACTTGAAATTTTGCACAGGGGTTCCTTTTATAACGCAGGGGAGCACTAAGAAAGGATTATTGAAAATTCACCTCCTATGGGGGTAAAACGGGGGTGCAAAGTTAATATGAAACTTTGCCGTTTCTCATGTTATTCGAATGAAATTCAGTACCTATGAAGGTATTTTATTGAGTTTCGAATCTCTTAAGGGGGGTAAAAAGGGGGTGCAAAGTTAGTAGGTATAAAAGTTTTTCGTATATACCTACATTATTTCAATGAAATTTTGTGTTTAGGTTATGTTACATCTAATTCCACGCGAGCGAAGCAGCGGGCGTCCACTAGTAATGGATAAGAAGTGCCTGCGAGCGCAAACAAAATGAAGAACGAGTAAGAAGCATAATTATAATTTTGAAATCTTAGCATAACTATAATTATATGTAATTTTGATTGGATTTTTACCTTTATTTGATTTATAAGTAAAATGGTAAAACATGCATTCAGTTGCTATCAGTAGTTAACCGCGGTCATTTATTATTACAAAACAATAACAGTCATGGTGTGTCGTCTATGGTTTGTAACTATGTATTTATTGTTACTTTAAGAAAGTGTTTTATGCAATTATTTTCTGGTCTGAAATATCTGGTTATATCTGGTTATCGAGATAAAATCACAACAGCAGTTTTACCTACAGTCAAATTAAAAGTAAAACAAGGTACCAGAGCCAGGTAAGGTTTACAAGTTAACGAGTAGCTAATAGTAGACTAATTGTGACGGGCCACTACGGAACCCTACTACCTACTACTACTAGTAGTACCCTTACGAGTGACCGAAATGTATGTACTTGGCCGGTTACTGCCTACAGGTTCATTCTATCTATCTATTCATCCTTACTCTATACATTGAATACTTATTTATTTATTTTTTATAACAGTAGGTACTGTAAAGCCGCGTGTGCCTAGTGCACCAGCCCAGTGGTTATCGATTTCGTCTCACTCGAGTCTGGGTGGTCTGGGTTCAAATCCAAGCGGCACGCACCAACTCGACACTATCACTGGAGATGGCCTAAACACTCGCATTCTGAGAGACCTGCGAGTAACAGTGGGACAAAAAAGAAACTTGTGGTCACTAGGATCATGGCGTCTGCTGACCTTGCGCAATATTTTTAGCGCAGGAACGAAGACGTCCATACGCACTGAGATAATCTTGATATTGAATTCTTGCGCACCTTAATGTTTTTTTTATTTTATGGATACAGGATAGCAAACGAGCTTGCAGCACCACCCATCCGCTGCCACCCATGACAACTGTGACTGACTTTGAACAAGACTCAATTAGGGACTGGGATGGTTAGTCCAATTAGTTGAGAAAGTTAATTAGAACATTAGTTGGTCAGTTCGTTAGTAGGTATGAGGACTAGGGACTAGTGTTAGTGATAGTTATTCCTGTTAGTTGGTGTTTGTAATAGTCCAGTTAGTACTTGTTAGTAGGAGTCTCGTTCTAAGTCAGTCACAGATGTGTTGCTACCCTTGAGGACTAAGATGGTCGCCTCTAAAGAAGTAATGTTAGTAGGTACTTGTATTTTGACCCTACGGAATATTTTTAGCGAGCTTAAAAGGGCACAATCGTCGAGTCGTCCATACGCACTGAGGTGTGGGCTATAAAGCAGCCGGCGCGGCACATTACCGTCTCGAGAGACGTTTTCAGTATCGTGGAATACGCGTTTAGTACAAAAGGCCCGCCCACGTGCAATGCGCTGAAAATTATGACCCTACGGTTGCTTTAGTTCGCAGAAATAACTATATTTTGAGTTCGTTTATTATAGTATTATAGTTTATATACGTAGTATTATTAAGGGTTAAAAACATTTGCTCGAAATAACAATAAATAGTTACAACCCATAGTCGTCACTTCACTGTAATTAAAAGGATTTTTACTTTATAATAATAAATGACCGCGGTAAAGTGCATCTTAATGCATATTCAAAAACTTTACATATAAATCAAATAACAATCAAAATTATAATTAGGGTTTTATTTATCTTTACATTTCTTTCTCCATTAATATTTTGACAATTATAAATACTTGTCCCCGAACTCCTCTCCTCAAAAAATATCCCCTTGTCTGCTGACATTATATTTAATTTACACCTATATGAGTAACTAGTGGACGCCCGCAGCTTCGCTCGCGTAGAATTAGACCCATTAGCGTCTAACGACTTCAAAAACGGCAAAGTTTCATACTAACTTTGCACCCCCGTTTTACCCCCTTAGGGGGTGAATTTTCAAAAATCCTTTCTTAGTGCTCCTCTACGCTATAAAAGGAACCCCTGTGCAAAATTTCAAGTTTCTAGCCCTTATAGTTTAGGCCCTGCGTTGATTTGTCAGTCAGTCAGTCAGTCAGTCAGTCAGTCAGTCAGTCAGTCACCTTCTCCTTTTATATATATATATATATAGATTAAGAAATGACAAAATGATAATATAATAAGTAATTTCTAACTATAATTACTTTATATATATCGTTATAAGTGTACTACTAGGTATATGTCAAACGTCAAATGAACTGGAACGTATTTAACGTGCTATTAGGCTGCAAATTGCTAAGCGGTGGACCCGAAAGTCCTTAGTGTTATGAAACGTAAGTACCTATGGCCAACTGAGGACCTGAAATTTAGTCTTTTAGGTGCCATTTTAACCCACCCACCAACTAGGTACGTACCATTCGCGAATGATGTAGCATCAATACCTAATCGTTCAATTATGTTATAGTTATTAGACCGTTCGGTCAATAATAACCTTATCTAGACTAATAATATAGGTATAAATGTGTCGCAGTCCACAGTTGGTTGTCAGACCGCATCACAAGCGCTAGCTAATTTTTTGCTGGCCTTTTTTGTTTTGTGAACCTCAAAAATGTATAGAAATAGTTTGATTGTTTGTTTGTTTGCAAGTGCAACAATCATTGGTGCTCGATATACTCAAGATACATCTTCACTATATACTTCAAGCCAGTCAAGATATTATGATTGTCACGATCTTAGCCAGAGGGCAACCAGTTATTCATACGATAAGCCGAGAGACAATGAAGTAAGATCTATAAGTACGGACAACGGATTAAACGACAAACAGGACATAATTACTATCAATAAAAAAAATAGACAATTCCCATGGAATGCAAATGAAAAGAGATCGAATCGAAAGAAATCGAGAAATGAACTCTCAAACATAGGTAAGTCCTGTAGGAAAAAATGCGAATTCGGGCAACGATATTTTTGATACTCCGATTGCTTTACGCTACGCTTTAAATGGTTCGGGCTGCCCAATTGGTGAGGTAAAAATTTTCGGCATGTGTAGGTACTGCTACACCTGTGTATACTTAGCATCCTCAGCATCTCTGTTGCAAATACGGAATGCATTTCCGTTGCTGAGTCTGACACCGAAACATTATAATTGATCGAAGTATTATTATAATAAAACCAGTTTATTGCAGTTTACGTGACCCATATAAAATACTAGTGGACGCCCGCCCGCAGCTTCGCTCGCGTTCACCAGCAAGCCACGGAGTCGTCGTAAAGTCATAATTGTTCAATATTAGTCAGTAAGAGAGTTAGATACAGATTTTTGTTGCTACTCTTTAGGACTAATATATCGCCTCTAAACATGTATATCTATATATATAAAAATGTTATGTTGGTTTGTGTACGCTTCAAAAACTCAAAAAGTTCTGCACCGATCGAGCTGAAATTTTAGCATGATATATAATCCGCATCAAGGATTGTTTTTATCTAATTTTTGCATCAGTCACATATCCGCGAAAAATATTGTATGGGCGGTTTTCCATTACCCAGCCCGGCACCGGCACCGACGCCAGCGCCGGCGCCGTGCCGGTGCCGGGGAAGCAAAAACGTATAAAAATGTATGGCTTGCTTTTACACTTACCGGCACCGGCGCCGGCCCGGCGTTGAGTCCCGCCGGTGCCGTCGCCGTCGCCGGGGCAGCAAGCTTCCCAGTCGTGCCGGCCCGGCAAAACTGCATGTGTGTTGTAGCCGTATGCGTGTGTGAATGCGCGGGGTGGGTAGGGGGACGAGGAGCGAAATTTTTTGAGGTCCATTTTCAACTTTTCGAATAGGTAAAGTATAATATGTTCCTTCTAGGTATCTGACTTTTAGTATTGGATGAATCCAAAATTTGATGTCTCTGCGTCAGTGTCGGCGTCGTAGATGTAAATGATATAACAAAATAGTCGACGGCTTGACGATACCATTTTGTAAAAAACAGCCTGGTAAAACGCGTTGTACTGTACCACTCACCGGCAATCGACATCCACAACCGGCGCAGTAGAAAAACGAAGCCCCGGTGCCGGCGCCGGTGGACGGTCATGCCGGTGCCGGGCCGGTGCCGGGCCGGGTAATGGAAAACCGCTCAATATCTACAAGTATTGCAAAATTAAACTTATATGACATGTATTCTTTGTTTTGTTTCTCATTTCGCAACCATTCAATCACAATATTATATATATATCATTATGTAATATATATATATCACAATATTTAATTTAAAAAAAAATTGCTATTCTTGAGGTCAAAAGGTCACACCTGACGACTTCGCCTAAATAATCGCCCTTATAAATGGTAACTTACCATTTTCGTAAATTTAAAACAGCGTTCCATCAAAAATCTGAACCGGTCGAGGAATCCCGTCAGCTTTAAATATTCCGTTCCCATAATACCGGCCGCAGAACACGTAGATATTTTACTATGCCCTAACACGACCTCCCTTTTTCAATATAAGGCTAAACCGTAAAATTTTATTTTATACCGGTTACTTTGTTCATTGAAATACTCCTCGTGTTATGCTAATATTCAAGCATCACAAAGGCATGAGACTATTGTGGACTAGGCAACAAATTTGAATAAGTATTTACAGCAAACAGGGACGAAAGCATTAACGTTGGCTTAAATTTTAAAAACGTCTCATAGAGTGTTATGTATGGGCTCTTAAAAGCGTCTCAAGATATCATTAGGCCAGAGGGAGCGAGCTCCAGGGCCAGATTAAGTCGGTTTCTGCTTTGCTTCTTAACTTAGTTTCGTAACAATGCCTCTTCTGTAGTGCGTAGTGCTGGAAATTAGGACTTTGTTAATGGGATTAAAAGTAAAGTTTAACTACTCGCAAAATGATTTTAAATGTTCTTGCCATCACGTAGTCTTTGCATTGTCACACGATGGTAATGTAGAAGTTACTTAACTGAATATCTGCTCATAGACCTTTTGTTCTACAGGGGGGAAAGTCTTCCAAAGAAGACTGATTGAGAGAGATACCAGGGTAAGTGAGATTCTTAAGTAATCAAACTCTCATACTTCATAACTAAATGTTGATGCTGTTGTATGTTCAACAGCTGTAATTAATTCAATCTGGTAAAACCAGTCCTGTTTAATAAACAACAGAAAGTAATTACCACAGCTCAACGGTGTACATTGAGCAAAACAACCGACCCAGCCAAACTATTTAGGCTATTTACGAATGGAAATCTCAACTATTCAAGATGTACGGTACGAGTACTACAGTTACTGCCTGTACTGCCTGCGCTCTTAGCACTAATCTTCGCAAACAGTGCCACTGTTTATCTTGCCTAGAAATGTCTGTCTGGAAGCATAATCCTCTATGCAGAGCTAAACTATAAAAGGCATTAAAATACCAGGCCATGTTAAGACATTTGCGCGATATCAGGCGGTAAAACTCAACGGTTTAGGCGAACGAAGGCTAGTGAATGTTACGTACCTATTTAATATTTCATAATCATGATCATGACGTTAATTATGTCTTTTATCATTGGCATGGGTCATCCATCCATCCATCCATCAGCCTTTCAGAGTCCACTGCTGGACATAGGCCTCCCTTAATCGGTGCCACTCCTCCCGATCCTGTGCCTTCTGAGTCCAGCGATTTCCCGCTGACTTTTTCAGGTCATCAGTCCATCTGGTTGGAGGGCGGCCTGTGCTCCGTTTCCCGAGCCGTGGTCTCCACTCGAGGACCTTTCTAACCCATCGGTTGTCCGTCCTACGAGCGACGTGGCCTGCCCATGGCGTGGCATGGGTATGTACGAGTATGTCATCACAAAATTTCTTAATCATGACGTTAAATAAGTCTTGTTTTATCAAATGCATGCGTATATATAACTGTCATAATAAAATTTGTCTGAGTATTCGTAAAAAAAGCTTAACATTACAAAGACAGCAATCAATATTATGAAGTCCAATTCTATTTCTGGCTGGAACACCCTCCCCAACGAATAAATTGTACCACGAAAAAATTTCAATATTACGATTGTATTGATGCACCTTATTCTCAACTAGTGGACGCCCGCAGCTTCGCTCGCGTGGAATTAGACGTAACATAACCTAAATACAAAAATTCATTGAAATAATGTAGGTATATACGAAAAACTTTTATACCTACTAACTTTGCACCCCCGTTTTACCCCCTTAGGGGATGAATTTTCAAAAATCCTTTCTTAGTGCTCCCCTACGTTATAAAAGGAACCCCTGTGCAAAATTTCAAGTTTCTAGCCCTTATAGTTTAGGCCCTGCGTTGATATGTCAGTCAGTCAGTCAGTCAGTCAGTCAGTCAGTCACGTTCTCCTTTTATATATATATAGACTGAGCTTAAGTACCACTACTTTATCGGGTCTTTAAATCATTAATAATATGTATTGTCACCCGCAGCTTCGCTCGCGTAGAATTAGACCCATTAACGACGTTTGCCCGCGTTCTGGTTGCCCACTTGACTTCAAAAACAGCAAAGTTTCATACTAACTTTGCACCCCCGTTTTACCCCCTTAGGGGGTGAATTTTCAAAAATCCTTTCTTAGTGCTCCCCTACGTTATAAAAGGAACCCCTGTGCAAAATTTCAAGTTTCTAGCCCTTATAGTTTAGGCCCTGCGTTGATATGTCAGTCAGTCAGTCAGTCAGTCAGTCAGTCAGTCAGTCAGTCAGTCAGTCAGTCAGTCAGTCACCTTCTCCTTTTATATATATAGATAGACTGAGCTTAAGTACCACTACTTTATCGGGTCTTTAAATCATTAATAATATGTATTGTCACTAGAAAATTATACCTTAATTGTTTAAATTGCAACAACATAATTTACAACTTTAGATGTCCAAAAAGTCACTAGTACTATATGAAACATTATACTATATTACTATTTGAAACATCCTAAAAACTCAGTTTATTTTGTTGCAAGCGTAGTGATTATTTTCCACTAGCTTCTCGCTTCAGGCTTGGGACAAAATAATCTACTAAAATCAGTAGGCGGTTTGAAGAATAAGTAATTTGTTACTCTTATACAAGTCTAGATGACGAAGATTTTATTGTTACAATCCCGTACGTGTGTTACAATAACCAGTGTGAAATAACAAAAGGCACAGCCCACACAAATGCCTATAAGGAGCTTATAGTAAATGCAACGCGTTTAAACAAGTGGAACTAATGCAGATTGTGGCAACCTGTTTGTGTAACAAATAGAGTGGTTTTCAATGACATTTTGCAGGATTTCAATGTTTTTGTTAGAATTAGAGATTATTAGAGGTAGATTAATTTCAGATTTACCGAAACGCTTTATTAAATTTCAGCTTTTAGTAGAAAATACTTTTGCCTGTTCATGACTATTATACTATTTTCATTATTAGGTACCAATCACGCATTGCCTTCCAAATAAAATAAAATAAAATATGTACCTACCTACCTATGCAGATTTGTGGGATATTTTCTGCAAAATATTGAGCTTTTAACTGATTTACGATGGTAACACATCCTTGCAACGATTTGAACTGTGCTTTAACTGTAGATTAAAATTTTATGATTAATATCTCATTCCTACAAAATACGTATCTGTATAACGCTCCGAATCCCTTCATTGATAAGGATAAACGATTGTTTTTACCGGGACCGACGGCTTAACGTGCTTTCCAAAGCACGGTGCATTTTGCCACTGGTCATCAATCCACAGCCCGACCGCGGCCGTCGTTGCTTAACTCGGTCGATCACATACGATTGAAGCAAGCAATTGGGCTAAGAACGCTGCAAAGCCTGCATATTGCATATAAGCAAGATATCAGTAGAAAATGAAGCCTGCAGATTTCAATTCCCAACAGCTTAGCTGTATATCGGATTTCCAATAGCTGGGGAAGTAAGAGTAAAACTTAACTCTGCGGTCGACCCTCCTACCTATAATCTGCGAGCTCAAGTTTGCAAGTTAAGTTTTTCCAACGATATTCCAAGGAACCGCAAAATGCCCGCCATTTTTTTTTTAGAAAATAAATGGTCATTTTTTAATACCGCCTCATATTTAGTAGGAATGCTATACAAACAAAATGTGCCCGAACTTTCATTACATTACGATTGTGAATCTGATGTTACCTTATACCCTATAACATTTAATCTAAGACTAAATCATTTAGTAGGTACTTATGTTGTTACCTTGTAGGTAATTCGTGTGTATCAATAAGTAGAAGTAGACGTGAAGGAATGTACTTATGTTGTTACCTTGTAGGTAATTCGTGTGTATCAATAAGTAGAAGTAGACGTGAAGGAATCGACGGAAAGAGTAGGTGGTAGGTTACTTTATAACAATCAAGATAAGTCCTCGTATGGTAAAGTCGACTATGGATAAAATGTCTGGTATGGTCCTGTATTCCAAGTATAATTCACTATTAAATACTACCTTAATCATCTCAGCAGACAATTTTGACACCATTTTTGTCGTTTTAGAACTGGAATTTTAACTAATAAAAATTTATTGACCACTTTTTCCTATGAACATTAAGAAAACAGAATATTAATTCGAAATTTGTAATTAAGTACAATGGAACCGTTCGTTACTTACCAACTAATGTTCAATTTAACCATTTAACATCCTTATTGTAAGTGGAACACCTGCGTTTTTTTTTTCATATAATTCAAAGTTCGTGCGTTTTAAAAATAATCCATGGACCAAAGGCAGTTGCAACACAACACACTATCGGGGCAGTTTAGAATATCAACAGCAAGGCTCTCCACTAGATGAGCTTGTGAAATAGCAAATCTAAATGCAAGCTCCACGTGCGGAAAATGTCTCTTGGGACTGAAACTTAGCACTGAGATGAAACCGGATGAATTCAATCCAAGTGATGAAATTATAAATTCCTGTTGCTATTGAACTATTTCTTTCCTAGGCTGACTGATAGCCATTTGCGACTGCGACCCACTGCACGGCACGTCTAATGTAACAAAATAACCTAAAAACTACATAATTTAAGTAAAACGGTTTATATATTGATTCACACATAAGCTAATCCATGTACAATTACATTACAATACAAGAAGATATAATTTATAATATGTATAAAATATACATCATAACTACCTAGTGGTCGACATTCGATCATAATTCATATTTTTTAATTAATCCAATTCCTTGCATTTCAATGTATACTTTTTATTTTTTTTAATATAGATAATATCATTATTTATTTGTGACATTGTAAATTGTATTTAATAATCACAGAATATAGAACTAAGTTATTAATAAGTGACATTTGTACACCCATCATGGGTAATGATAAGCGAAATTTAATTTTATATTTACCATCTATTGTACATATAACCTTATCATACAAATAAATTAATTGATTGATTGATTGATTAAATTTAAAATTTGTACGATAATATTGTAGGTGTATATCTATACTATCTATCTCTAAGTATAGATTTAATCTAAACCAAAGTTTAAAGTGATTGAAATACATGATTGGAAAAATAACATGACACGATCGTATCCAGGTAGCCAACTATTTTTATGTTGTGTGTCAAACCAATGGAAGTGTGTGTAATGTTTTATTTTATTAATATAATGTATTTCTATTGCACATTATATAAAAAATGTTTGCTTTCTGCACAACTTCTCCATATAAACTTTAACTATTTTTATACAATTCCGACCAAGCATAATCAAGTACATACCTACTTGATTTTTGTAAAAAGATTTTGCTTCACGTATTAATTAATATATATAATGATTTTCGTAATATGAATTGGTCTAATTAATTTAAATAAGAATTAGAAAATTGTAGGTATCGAATTATTCGACTGGCCCGTTAGCGCATTTAGGGACGGGGACCGTTGACCCTGCCTTCTGCGGCAGTGGTCGTGGGTTCGAATGCTCAGGACAATCAGTCGTATGACGAACACTTGCGTTTGTTCTGTGTCTGGATGAACATATAAATGTATGTATGTATACCTAGTTTGGGGTCAGATAGCCGTGTGTTCCTCACATGTACCTTATTAATAATGATAGCTAAATCAGACACGAAAGGAACCTAATCATCATAAAAGTGCTCGAGCAATTTCACTATGTGGTCTCGTTCGCGCTACGAGCGTGCAACTTCGCGAAGAAAACAAACTGGACTAAGTAGGCAGGAGTTGCAATTCAAGTAATTGGTGGTCCGCAACTTGAACCATAACTGAGACCATAACAGTTCCGCAGAAATTCGCTCCGAGTTACGCATTAAAATAATATCTTTAAACCGGATACCAACCAGCCCGCTAGATGGCGCTCGCCCAGTCAAAGTTGAATTCGCGCGATTAAGACTTCAGACATTACTCGGTTTCATATTTTCCAATCTTCAGCAGATAGCCTCATTTATCGCTAATGTAATTACCGGTTGGCTCATTGCTCTACTTTTATTGTTCCATCGGGAATACTCAGGTTACAAAGTTGGGATTGAGTAATGCAATATTTTCACAGCTGTATGGATTTACGAGAAATGTAGAAAATGTTCGGAGAAGCTGTTTTAACCTGGTCCATTTGATTTGTACATTTGATAAATAGGAGAACTTTTTTAATGCCCGCTTAATATTTTTTCCTAACTACGTAGGTATTTAGTTGATTTATCAAGAATCTTTTATAATTAATTAATTTAGTAAAATTTGGTTTGAGGAAAAAGCAGTGACCATTCATAATATTTAATTCCATTAAAATATGAACATACATATAGGTACCTAAAGTTCAATAAACCTGTTTGGACTTAAAAGCGAAATAATCTAAGATAATTCCTCACAATCATCACAAAGTAAAGATCGTATCAACGTGCCTGAAGCATTGCGTCTTCCCCCTACTGTGCTTGTATTTTAAATTATGCCCTGCTGTTTTGGGGAGATATGAAAGTAACGCCGCGAGGCATTCTTATGTAATCTTTGACCGGGGCACATGGGGGCATTGAAATCTCTGTGAGAGGCCAATTGCATTAAAATGCTTATAAGGGCTACGCTATAGCTGAGTTACGTAGGGGAATTTTTTGTTTGTAAATGAGATGCCTAGTTATAATTTACTTTGTGCATTTAATGAACATTTTATTTTAATTTATACGGTTTATAAGATACATAAAATGCAGGATATTATTTGGGGAAAGGTTAGCAAAGAATTTTAATGGCTATGTTAATAAATTTGGTCCATGTAATTATTTTTTAAAAAAAGATTTAGTTTGAAAACAGCGTATCAATTCGATTATCTAAATCTATATATCTATCTATATAAAAAAATCATAACCCAGCATAAAGCGAGTATTAACTTATCTAATTCATTGCTAAACAAATGAACTCCAATTTTATTGGCATACCTAATCGCGTAATCTACCAAAGATTACGTACGTGGTGGTTGTTCAATAATAAGTCCTTGATGTGGCACGTGCCAATCACGTGACTTCCCGGATTAAGTCAGGGGTCCCGGATAAATTAGCTCAACAAAATACCGGCTATCAAGCGCAATCGATGGCAGGGGCTTGTAAAGGATATAGGAATTTATTGGGGTATGTTCAGGCAGGCATAAAATCACATAAAAATACTTACCCCTATGATTTACCTACTTTCCGCTTCTCCATACGTATTTCATTAAATCCGAATACATAATATCCAAATATCAGTCCTCCATCAGTAATGACTTTTTTTTTTAATTTTACATTTAATTTTTAAACTTAAATATTTCTTAAACATTATTATTTAGGTAACTTCAGATATTGTCTGATTTCAGGTAAATATTTTACGTATGAAACGTTACTTTTCATCAAAGCTACACAACACATTTGAGATATTGAAAATTTTCTCCTCCGAAAATCTTTTAAGGAGTTTTGTTGTCGTGTCGAATTGCTGGGCCCCTAGGATTGTAACATAAGAAGGTTGTCAAACTCGAGTGTAAGGTAAATCCCTGATTGACAAAACTCGTAAATTTGTTCTACGTTTGAGGGGCGGATAAACACTAAGCAACTCTTCAGATGTCCTGTTGGTGCGAAGTTGCTTTTAATGTTGACAAACTCCGACGAAGCTTAGATTGGAGTCATTATTTGTCTGCGGAAAATAGGATGCTCTGGCTATTGTTGGTACAATTAAATCAGTACTTTATCAATTTGTTTTCCCAACAAATTCAATATTTTTCATTAAAAACAATGACAATTATTTTTTATTGTTTTCAATAAAAAAGCCCAAAAGTAATCCAAATCTGTAATATCTATTTGAAACCGTAGGATGCAAATTCACTTTTCTGGTGTTACTAAGCGGCCACCCGAAAATCAGGAGATACGTGAAGATTAAAATGCCAAAGTACGATTGCCTTCAATTCACTACAATCTTCTATTCTATCACATTTCACCATAACGGCCGATATTAATCTTCTATCGGCTTCCCACGGCTGGCAATTCTGCAGATTATCAAGTACGGCGGACGCTGGACGGACGCATCACTTCGAACCTATGCGCATTTACAGACGATAAACAAACCATCCAACGGTGCATCGCAGTCGTATCAGCGACGCATTGTTATTAACCGCCCTTTAGGCAAAAAGTGCGTTTGTTGTATTCGCTACGGTTCTTCCTACATGACCATTTTACTACTCCTTTTCGAATGGACAACAACAGCATTACCCGTAAAGAGCTCGCGTGGACGGACAACGGAGTTTAATCTGCGGCACATAACGTTTACGCGCCGTTTACGTTTTACTACGTTTCTGTGGAATTGGGAACGTTTTTGTTTAGTAGATAGGTACCCACTAAAAATCCTTTTTTCCGTTCCGAAAGTGGCAATCGCCGGTTAAGCTTAGGTTAAGTGGCTCGTGAAGAACTATTGCTTAACTGGTGTTGAAAGTCCTGTGCTGAATATAATATCTTTATAATATATATCGTATACTTAAGGATAGTAGTTATAGCTGAGATCCGTATTAATACGGGTTGTAGTGCTATTGTATATAGTAAGTGCTATTTTTTCAATATGTAACGGATCTTTTGTCTTATTACACCTACAAATTTATGTTTTGCCATGTTTTCAATAGCTCCTGTCTAAAAATCATTTAAAATCGTTTTGTACAAATATCTAAGTCTTCTGGGCCGCGGTAGTAATGCCTAGCGATCCCGTGACGTCTCACATCGTCGCTGAAGGCACCGCTGGGTTTTAGTGGGTATTATGGCAAGTCATTGCCAGTGAGTCCCACATACCTGCCCGGTATATCAGCTGTAGGAATCCACAGCGTAGACATTGCCTCGCGCCAAACATACCAATAATACATATTCTGGCTTATTAATTTTACGAAGAAATAATTTTGCAACTAAATAGTCGTAGTAAACTTTTACTGTTTGACTAACAATCGTAAACTCAGTTATGTTAAACGGCCCGTTGTCAAAGACTGTAAATGAATTTTTCTTTTCATCGAGATGCTATACAAGATTAATCCTTAATCTTACAAAATAAGATTGATTATTGTAAAACGTTCATGAAAAAGTTTTACGTATCGCTCAGACGAAAACATTGGCAAAGAGCTTTACTCGTCATAAAGGGGGAAACTTTACAAATCTTCGAATTTCTTACGCTTTTAGGGACACATAATATATTTATCTGCCCCTTGACACAAACAAATGACTGGAGTTCGTCACATGAGGGATTTCAGAACAGTGTCTCTTTTGTATTAAATATCGACTAACGACATTATGAATTTTTGGCTACATTGTAGAGCTACTCGTACTTGTACTGTTGGATCGTTGTTCTTTTAAAGACGGCAAGTGCCGCATTGGCATAAATATTTAGAGTATTAGCTAGTTCAACAATAAAAATAAAAAACTTATCATGAATGTTTTAAAAATGTACCTGTGACATTCGCATTTCAAACTAAACTCTTCAAGCGGAAGTATATGACACAGTACACTGATAATATTTCAGTCGCCAAAACGAGTGAAATCTATACACAGAACGACGAGAAATGAACGGGAGTTCTGTTTACAGTTTACTGTTCACAGTGACTCGTTTATCTGTTTCGATGACAAGAGTTGTCCACAGACCGTTCGCTCTAAAGCTAGAGCGCTCGAGCGGCCTCCCAATGCACCGGACGACAAGCGCACGTCCGTTTGAACGAATTAATGTCGTGCGGTTTTCGCCGAAAATCTTAATCACCTTTTCATGATATTCGATGAAAGTTGCGACGACCGCCCACTTCGTCTATTTTGTTACTTTACTATTTTTAAATTTTATTTTTAGTTTCTATATTCCATATTTTGTCAGTGAAATGCGTCACTCAAACGAGTGCTAGTTCGTTTCGGTACCGAACGAGTGTTTGCTAGTTTGGTACGGCTACCACGCTCCTTCGGCTCTCGCTCGCATCACGATTTCTCTGTCTAGATTTTACTTACAAATATCGTATGCATAGGAAATTTCACAAAGCTTCCATTAAAACCAATTGGATACATTCTAACACTTGGCAGAAGTTTGATTGTAGTACATATTTATATGAAGTGACTGCGAGTATAAATGAAGAGTAGGACGCGTTTATATGAAGTGAGTGTTTAGTGCGTTTATTCTCCTGTTTGTGTTTCTAAATGAGCGTCAAACGAGTAGGACGTACTGTTATTACTGTGTTAACGTACCGGAGCGTCGATTAATGCGCCATTCGTGGATATTGCGGTTTGATATGCAGATGCGATTATCTATACATGTTAATGTTTATACTGTACTTATGTTACTTTGTCATTGCGTTACATAACGTCTCGTTTTAGGCGAACTATTTCTGAATTTCTATTCCATTTAATTATAATTACACTCGCCCGCAGCTTCGCTCGCGTAGAATTAGACCCATCAACGACGTCTGCCCGCGTTCAGGTTGCCCACTTGACTTCAAAAACGGCAAAGTTTCATACTAAATTTGCACCCCCGTTTTACCCCTTAGGTGGTGAATTTTCAAAAATCCTTTCTTAGTGCTCCCCTACGTTATAAAAGGAACCCCTGTGCAAAATTTCAAGTTTCTAACCCTTATAGTTTAGGCCCTGCGTTGATATGTCAGTCAGTCAGTCAGTCAGTCAGTCACCTTCTCCTTTTATATATATAGATATAACTTAGTGGAATACTGTGTAAATCGATGAATATCGACCAAAAAAATCAACAAAAACCAAATTAAAATTTGACAAACAAATAAAATATTAAATTTTTTGATTTTGAATATTTTGATATTAAATTTTACCATAACATATATATATTTTATGGTAAATTAGGAAATAACTTTATAATATTTTCTATTTGTTATGGTTACCGTGTTTTATAGTCCAAAGTCGAGTCTTCAAACATTAAAAACCTTTCCTTCGCAAAATGGATGTGAGAATGACAAAAATAAATAGCTGATTTTAATTAAGATGACAGTGATATAAACAGTCTGATTGCGAGGTCGGCGTGTTATTTTAATGACCATCATATCGTCTACTAGTGGGTACGGCTCTCGTAAAAGTGTTATGAGTTTATTTCGAGACAGCCACGGCGTCGCCACTGACCCTGCGTGCCTACTGTTATGTGCAGAATGCAATGTTATGAAGATTGCATTTACGAGTAGGTATAACACAAGAATATTATGTTGCGCTTGATTTATAGTTTGAAGGATAAATTAAGAGTATTCTTTGAGTTTTCCTCGCAAAATAACATCTTAGGGTTTATAAATATTTATATCGAAATATTTCGAGCCTGATTAATTTTTTATAAACGTATAAGTACGTGTGGACATCTGAGAAGGCCTACAGCGCACTTGACCATACTCCTTCGGCGGATTGGCGTAGAGGTTAGTGGACACCCCTATTTACAGAGGTTTTTAGATTAATCGAAGGCCTCCTACGTGTATTTGTATTTGTTATCTTGCGATAACAATAAGGTGCAAGGAAGATTAGAGGTAAATCAATTATGCCACTATGCCATGGGTGACCGCACCCATCCTAGTGCTTTAGTTGACCACATACGCTTTCTATGATTTGTCAATATTCCAAGATCCAGATCACTTCTATAGTGTATTGTTCAAGAAAAGCTTGTCTGATACATTTATATCAAATAGTAACATGTTAATATAAGTCGTCTAACTTACAATACAAGGCATGTAGAAGCAACATTATAAATCACGTTGATTTATCACCCTTTAATTGCATTACAATTACATCGTGTGATCAAATAAAAGGAGCTAATAGACGGTGGCGCCCCCACGCGCGCGTTGTCAACATTTCACGTTAACATCAACGCCCCCTGGCGCTTGGCGTGGAAAAACTGTGACTGTCGTTTGGGAAACAGCAATTTTTCACGCCACGCAGCGATAACACTGCGGTCAGGTGTTGGAATGATTTGTTATACGCCTCCTATTTTTTTACTATGTATTCAAATTGGTTCGACATTGTCGCTTTATGAAATAATCTTACTATGTGTGACAAAATAGTGGCTTTAAAATAATGAAATGGTAAACCAGTTGGTTCAAATAATGTAATATAGCAAATAAGCTTGCATCACCCATCGGCTGTTGCGTTGCCCATGACAACTGTGACCGTAAATAAAACTCATAAAAGTAGGTATCATTCAAAGATGATTTGCCCTAGAAAAGTATAACAGATAAATTGAAGTAAAAATATAATGATTTAAACTTTGGTATTTATGATATAAGTATTTTTTTGAAAAAGACTACAAATCCAAGTCCTTAGCTGTTAAGTTTTATCTACCAAAAACTAGTTTTTGGTATATAAAAATATATATATAATATTGCATACAAATGCAACGAAATGCTGACTAAAGTGAGGTACCTAATAAAAGTTATATATTATGTTATTTTGTTTGGGAAAAAGCAACGAAGATTCACTGCAAAATATATTCTAAAGGTTACTTACGTTAGTCACTGTAACTTGACTAATAACCCCTCTGCAAGTAGGATTGTGCTGCTGATGATTGATTGCGAAGCAGTTTAGTTGGTTATATTGGTTGACAAATACCTACTGGTGGTGGTGGCTGGACAGTGAAGTTTTCAAGTTAAGTCTTCGATCGTGTATCTTAATAGAGACATAAAGAATCATGCAGAACTTGTACAAAACAAAAATTTAATAAAATTTGATCAAATGAAAGTATTTTTTTTATATTATTTTTATCTAGCCATGGTTATTTCCTACTTGTTCTAATAATAACATAATAATATGAGTAAAACAAGGATCATCAGATATTGATATTAATGGTCACGACCAGTATACCCCAAGATCGATTTCACTTACTCTAAAGTAAAAGTTCAAACTGTGCGACATCCTTTGTTCCATACATGGCGACTAGACGAGACAACATGCCCCAAGCTTCCAAGCGGTATGTTTCACGAAGCTTCATATTTCCGAAGTCCTTTATGTCTTGTTCAAGTAACTCCTAACATTGTACGTAGATATCTCGTGTCTTGAGTCTTGACTCACGTAACCTTTTGCAAGCTATCATGTTAAAGATACAATATGTAGGAGCTACTTGTTGTTCGTGAATAGTTGCGTCAGCACTTGAGGCGTTTACATCCAAGTATCTTGTGGCAATCTTGAAAAAGTTAAGTAAACTTAACCGCAGTTATATAAAGTTGGATGAGAAGGCGCAAATGAAAAATAGGTATGCGCTAACTAAACAGATGGTCACTCTCGTTATCGTCGTTACACTTTTACGGTTACAATAATAATCAGATCTGAATGATAATAATGATGTCTCAGAGCCGATTTCGAGTGCAGCTCCGCTTTTGAACTCTTCAAACTGAATAAGTTATTAGGTAGATGCAAGGCTTCTTCTTTGCAATACAATTCGATTGTATTGAGCTGGGAGTAGGCCATTGGTTATACCTATCCATGGCAAATTATGTATAGCAAAAGAAAAAACACTGAGTGAGTCATACCCACATAGACATAGACATAACTTTATTTCGTCATCTACACATGTAAAACAAATGAAATATAAATACATATATTAAAATTAACGATGGTGCTCAGCAAATGGCCGTGGCAAGTCCGCATTTACAGTACGACCCTGAACGTTGGGATGTTCATGCCAGCTGTATTGTTACCACCTTATCACCGTTTTAGTACCTATCTTAAAACTCCTATATTGAATGCAAGATACAAGATAGCAAACAAGATTGCAGTACCAACCACCGCTGCCTCTAAAGAAGTGTTACCGGAAACCACACCATTCCAACCGGACCACAATTATTTTTAAAACAATTACTACACGGTAGAAATGATACTAGGTACCGTGGCGGGCGGTGGTACTGCCCCGGGCGAACTTTATATGGAACAAAATATGATAAAACCTATTTGGTTCCGTATAGGCTATACCACCTATAAAAACAATCTATCTACAAGTATGTCGTTAGTCACGTAACAAACAATTTCATGTGGATTTTCATGTGGAGTGAAAATACGCGCAAAGTTGCTTCACGACCACTAAAACAAGTTTACAGTCGCCGTAAAAACCGCTGTCAAACATCGTTGTAGCAAAGCAAAGTGCAGTTCGTAATAAAGAAGTTGCTTACAGTCAAACGGTTGATTGTAACTATTTTAATTGGGGGAGGGGATTGTGATTAATGCCATCTGATAAGCTAAAAGCCGCGCCAACACGAACGAGAAATAAGTAATACAATGCAATAGAGTGTTTTTTATTTACCAATTGTGTTTTCTTTCATTTACGAGTACTTCGGCGTTAGCGCGAGCGTAAACCCTACCCCATAAAGCATGGACACCGTAAGTAAAATCGTTAGAAAAACGTCTAGGAAATTGTTTTTACGTGATGCTCGGACGGACACACAGACAGACATTATTTTCAAAAAACACATTTTTGAGTTCTAATTCGTTTTAATGCCCTGAATTTGAATTTTGAAAAAATGCTCAATATTAAAAAAAAGTCCTGTTCTTGTTTTATTTATTAATAAATAAATAAATAAGTGTTAAAAAAATAAGGCATTAAGAACTGAGGTTCATGACCACGAAAAACGTTTGGCACCGTTTCCGATTTTAATGCAACTACTGATAGTGTTCTGTGACTGGTTGAAATCTATTCGAAAAGTGGAGTTTTCGAATACATGTACGGATACGGCTTTTATTTGTTACAATAATTTGAATCCAGCTTTTGTAATGTTTCCGACATTAATAAAAATTAAAAATAAATTAAATATTTATCAATTAACAATATTTATAAAAGAATTTGTATTAAGATTCAAGATTTTGGTCCAGAAATTATCTTTAAATTACCTTATCTCGTCGAATTGCTTAAAAGACATTATTTCACTTTACATTTAGGTACTCAAAATAGGCTTTTGAATAAATAAATAACGTTAATGGTTATTAGAGCTTTTGACTTTTAACTCAAACATTTTTATCAGTCCATTTCAGAAAAGCTTTCAAACGATTAAAATGTGTGCTACTGTGAAAACCTTTTTATTGATTAAAATGCGCTAACGAGTAAAAGTGGTAAGAGAAATGGATGAATGGATAGATATTATTGAAATGGAAATATAAAATATCAATTGACTCTTGTTTAGTGTAACTGGTAGGTATTTAGTTCATCGGTGAATGTTGAAAAGTTTTTGAATTATATAAATTCATAGTGCTTTCCTATAAAATGTTATATTATGCTCCCTTTTTAAAACAACTTAAAACGACGAAAATCAGAGGTGGGTCTATTTTCGTCAGTTGTATTTTTTTTCGATGGGTTTTCTTGCTAAGGAACAATTAATACTGTTAGTGTTATTAGTAGTCCAAATAAAGTTAAAGAAGCGTTCAAAAATTAGTGTCACATCCGTTGATACCCTTGCTGACTAAGATCGCTTCTAGAAAAGTGTACTGGCTCACACCTCTAAAACCAGTTAAACAAGACATCATACGATGAGGTAACGACAGGAGGCGGCCTCAATGGGCAATCCGACACGCCCAATATGTATATTATTATGACCTAAATAATAAGGTACGGTAATATTTTTGCCCTTCAACCTTAGATAAGCAAACATGCCAAACGTCAACACGTCGCACGCTCGAATATTTTCATTTCGTTACCTTTAACTACTGTAACCTTACTATAACTGCTTGAAAGGTCGATATTGTTAGTTTCTGTAACAATTTAGTAATGATTTGGTACACAATAAGGTCTTTACGTGTTGCTGTGTTGTTAGCTTTAAGGGCTATCTTACTTGGAAGGCTTATGATTAACGTAACTCCCAAGCAGGTTATAAAACAAAAAAAAAAGCCTTTTATTTCATGCATTAATTTCACATTTACATTGTTAATTTTATATTTACGTAACGAACTAATTTAATTTAATAACATTTTAGATGTTTGTCATGTTATATTACAACAACATGATATTGCCTATATTATTCAGTACATATTTCCTCCCCATAATCGTATTGATGAACATATATATTTCATACTTTGCTTACGGTAGGTACACACTTCCATGCTCTCTATATAAGTCGTGTTCAATTTTTGTCGCCAATGTCATGATCGGTAACGGATGGTTGAGGCTACATTTTTATTTTCATTTAAAAAAATCTATTAAAAATCTAATATACCTAGTTGTAATAGTTTTTGGAATTAAAGAAAAACTTTATGCTAAGTTTGCAATTGTAATAATCTATTAATATTTCATAGCCATATATTTTTCTAGTAGCGTCCATAGCCCAATGGCTCGCGTCGATTCAATGTGATCGAAAGAGTTAAGCAACGACGGGCGCGGTCGGTTTGTCGGGTGACCGCTAGTGGCCAAATTTCATGCACGCTACCGTGCTTTGGAGGGCACGTAAATCCGTCGGTCCCGGTTGTTTTCAATGTTGGGAACAGTCGTTAAGCCTTGTCAAAGACCTTCGGGTGGCTTGAGAACATTCGACACTGGGTTGGCCACTAACCTCTCCTCCAATCCGCATTGGAGCAGCGTGGTGGAGTATGCTCTAGACCTCCCGCAGCTATGTCTGAGGGAGAACCGTGCCCAGCAATGGGACGTCTATGGGTCGCAGCGATTTATATCCCAAACCATTGCTATAAAACAAATGTGTTTTATGGCATGCAACTATGCCGGCACAGAATTCGAAACGGGCAAATATTTACTGATACCGTGTGAGTTGTTCGAGGAAATCCTAGATTCCATCAAATAATATTTCGCAAGAATACCGAAAATATTTTAAGCAGCATTGCCAGGTAACAAGCAGAGCTAAAGTCACGAAAGCGACGTAAATAAAGCTGGGTATAAACTTTACGATTCAATATTACAAACATGACGACTGTCTGGAATATTATTATATACCTTTAAACTAACTTTAAATTTCTTACTTCTTATTTCTCTCTATGATTTGTTAACATTCTTAGTAATATCACAGAATACTTAATAGTTGCTAATATATAAATGGGAAAGTGTGTTTGTTGATTTGTTGGTTTGTCCTTCTTCCCCGTCTCAATGGAATGATGGATTGACGTGTTATTTTCCAGAGATGTAGTGCAGGGCCTGGAGAGTAACAAAGGCTACATTTTATCCCGGAAAATTGCACGGTTCCTATGGAAACGGACCAAAACCTGTAATAATAATTCGATATATAATCGATTTTTTGTTGATTTGTTGGTTTGTCCCTTCTACTCAACGAATCGGATCATTTTAGTCCCTTTATTTTCAGTTGACTTACAGTAGCGATCCCATACCACCGGAATATAATGACGGCAATGACCTTTAGATTTGTCGCAAAGTAATCGTCCGTGAATAGCAAGATGCAAGCCTAGTAGCCTGGACACAAAAAGCGACATGCTAAGTGACCGTTGATAGCAGTCACGTATACATTACGTTGATTGTATTGCGCGCCCATACGTTCCCCTGGCAATACAGAACAATGCAATACATAATAATACTGCTTTGTATATAGAATTGAGCATGTAGCATTGTAACGTCCCAAAAAACCAGATAAGCGACTTTAATTAGCAGTACCTAATCCTTACTACAACAATGTGTTTTTTTGAAACTTAATCAAACGATATAAGACAAGAAGTTATCGATAAAAATATAAAACGTTTCTCGTATCTTTATCGATAACTTCTTGCCTTATATCCGCACATTTCGTTCAAGTTTAAAAAAAACACATTGTATAAATGGGAAAGTGTGTTTGTTGGTTTTTCATTCTTCTCCGCCTTAACGGAATGATGGACGTCGGGTTTTTTCGCATAGATATAGTGTATGAGAGTGACATAGGCTTTTTACTCCGGAAAATTGCATGGTTCCCGTGAAAATGGACAAAACACTGTACCTAATAAATAATTTTAATCGATAGTTACCTATCGATCGATCGATTTTCTCTCGGATTTTGATCTTCCGGATTACGGGTGAAGCACTAGATCTTTGGTGTAGCTTGCCGTTATAAAGGCTATACTTATTATATTTTAAAACATCCTTTGATGGTAGAGGTTATTCTGCACGTAAATCTGAGCCACAGAGAAATCCTTATTCGTGAGTTAATATTAATTTGAGTCATAGAAAACAATAATTTTTGAAGAATAATGTCAATCATTTAAAATGTCAATCTTCCTAAACATTGATCCAACTACTAAAAATACTCAGGGAATTATGGCCCCTGTGGAATTACTGCACTAATCATGATTTCACCGTATAATCAGATTGTCCATTAACTTGAATAATTAATGTCAGCGGTCATACAAGCAACGGGTAGGTAATACCTTGATACTACTTAGGGAAGATTGCAGTAAGGTTTAGGCATAAGGCCTGGCATATCCGTGTCGGTAAAGTTCTAGGAGCATCGAAAACATCACAACCAATGCACCATCGATTCTTTCCTAGAAGCTAAAAAATCTACAAAAAACTACCGCAAAATGATAATAAGTGAGATTATGAAAAACTCTCAGGCATGCAGGTTTCCTCACGATGGGTCCTTCACCATTATAGCAAGTGAAAAGTCATTGATGCGTGCCGCTGGGGTTTCAACCCGGACCGCTCGAGTGAGAGGCGAGTTCGATAGCCACTGGGCTGTCACCGCTTGAATATGCTGTAACAGAATCCTTTCCATCACTTTTTCACTGTAAATCAGAACGGAAATTTTCAGAAAGATTTTGATCATTTGTTTAATTTGTCCGCATGCGAAGCTGCAGGCAAAAGCTAGTTTTGTTTTAAGTGCATAAAATATTTTGGAAATTCAAGTTCAGTGACTTGGATTGTCACAAAACTGCAACATCGTTTATTGTTTTTAACCAGGCCTTTGGGTTTACGTGAGGAACGAAATATATCATAAAAGCATTATTCGCTTAAATCAACCAACCTCCACATGTACGTAGTTCATTTTATGTAGTAACCGTAATGCATATCTAGCTAGGTATCTACTGAGTATTAATTCCATACAAAATATGTAGTAAATTGAAAAAAAAAAATTATACATTCATAACTTGCTGGACTTCTTTGTTATTTAAATTTATAGGTAACAGTTTTCCAGACTGTAGTGCATTGAATGACGTGATTCGGTAATTATGTGAGAGAGAGGTGTGGTTCGATTCCTGGCAATAGAATACATTTATGCACACAAAAAATAAGAAAATAAACAAAATACATCCTTCACAAATTGTCCTAAAATTTAAATGAAATCACATGGAAATATCGTCCTATTAACTTAAAAATGTTCCGATTAATTGGAGCGAACTCAGCCGTGTAAACGCATCTGGGGCTCTATTTTTTAAACCGCTCGCGTGACTTAATCACTCGACAGCGACTCATTTTCTTAGTCGACGTTGGAAATTCCATGACATACATACTCCAATGGTATTAAAGACTCGATTGGCGGGGCGGGCCAAGAGATAGACTCAATAGTATGGTATTGTTTCTATTTAACAAATATGAGTCCCAGTCGAGCGATCAAGTCACACGAGCGGTTCAAAAATAGAACCCCTGGTCCATACTTTATCACCGTGCGTAATGAATAAGCTGCAAACGGCGCAATCGAATCACGACCAAATTGCGCCGTGGAAATATTATATTGTGGCCGACGTATGCCACAGAGGTTGCATGGCCACAGATGGTGCAAAACTGACTGTTAAACTGACATTGACAATTTCAAAATACAATGCTCAAGCCAAGCGATCATTGCATTCTTACACAAACACTACGCAATTTAACAAATACTACTGTTTTTCTAGCACCAGACAACTTCACGGCAATAATAACCACTATTTTAGCCTTTCCAAGATACTTGGGTTTGGATAAAAAATATTTTATTTGTTTTGCAAAGAAACTATAATTTTACATAGCAGTGATTATGAATATCAGAATTAGACATCTTCTAAAACCAAGCGGAACGCAACAAGCTCTTATAAATGTGTGTTTTAAGCATTAACATTACACTAAATAAAATTAATTCACCTATTTGGTAGATAATTTTATCTGCGACTAACATGACTTTAATAGGGATATTTTAAGTTCGGATCATTTGAAGGCCGACATTACCTATTTAAAAACTATTTAGTGTCGTGATTTCTTTACCCGCTGACTTCTGAAGGTCATCAGACCAACTAATTAAAGGGTGACCTGTGATTCGATCTCTTCCCGATTCGTTATCAACACTCAAGAACCTTTCTAACCCATCCGCTGTCAATGCTACGAGCCAACAATATAACTGGATGCTAATTGTGATATCTTATGTGTCCGGTACATAAAAATCTTCATGACATTATTGACATTTTCCGAATTAAATCTTCTTTAGTACAATGCAAAGCGTTTCGATATAAAGATAAACTGTAATTAAATTAAAATATAGACACTCACCTCCACTCACAGCTTATTCAATTACTTTATTCGGCAAGTGCTCCTTCAATTCCAACGAATAAACTAGCCGATATAGCTCTGAAATGGCTATATGGAAGTAACTCTGTTTACAGTTCTCCAAGCGGAGGATAATTAATTAAAATACCTTGATGATGTTAGCATAATGCCGGCAGATGTTTTAAACATGTTTAACTCAACTTGCTGCGCGATCATTTTCGACTGCTTTTGTTGAATCAATACGAGTATCAATACAACCTGTACCACAGGTTTTTGCAAACCTACCTCAGTTACTAAGCTCTCACAAAGTATGGTTTGAATATGTACACAACTTTAAGACTATTGTAAAAAATACTTTTGAGTGAGAGTTGATGTGAGAGCAAACAAATTAAATCTTTATCTTAATTGAAGATAATGGTCTGTCGCGTTTAGCGATATACCACAATGATATCATGATCCATAAATAATCTTAAAATTAACATTTAAACACGTAGCATCTTTCCGTCTGAAGCTAATAACTGTTGTTTACTCGCATCCAAAAAATTATTTTGCTGAATAAGAGGTCCAGGCAGAAAGCAAGATTTAAAACAGCAGCCGAAGGGTCTAGGTACCTATATAATTTGTCCACTGGTCGTTAACGTACTGCCCACGGTCATAATTTACGTTGTGCTTGTATATGTTTGTTTTACGTTTAATTAAAAGTCCACGTGATTTTTTTCTACTGTCAACATTTATTTCATCGTAAGCCACGCGTCCACTTGCCTATTTGTTGTGTTTACAGTTTTTAAATTATTTCCACGTACATCAGCCCGATGGGAACTGATATTGCACGTTCCATTGTTTTATTTTATAACGATTATCAATTCTGTGGTTTGTTTAAGTAAGCTACAATGACCAATATTGTTTTGTCAGATTATATCCCTGATTTTATGACACCGATATAATAAATATGGATTTTTATATAGTTTTTTAATGTTGACTCATGTAATGATTCTAGAAACAATTTGTCAATACCATATTCTACTTGGTAAGAAATAATGGTACATGAATGTTACTTTCGCTATCTATTCGATTTTTTAATTTCCAAGAAGTCGAGAATTTAATTTTGAGAGAATTAAACTACTTGGAAGCACAAAATTTCATTTAGTTAAATCAATCATCATTTACAGTTAAGAACACTCAAACTATTGTACTATACAATTCAAATTGTACACATTCAAAAGAGTTCAAAGTATTAATGGTGCACAACACAAAAACTCCATTTGTTTATCTGCAAACAGAAATCAAACTTCAAAACTCAACCCTTACAAACGGCACGAGTATCGCTGGGAGAATCTAGACTAGCTGCGCCTTCAAAAGTTCCTTTCATGAACTTAATGGCTTTTGAGGTAAAAGCGGTTTAAATCAACCTGATAAGGAGTGGCAATATTTTGTCATTATGACCCGTTCGTTTTACGTTCGAGTATTATAGGTTTGAATTTCTGCTGTGACTGTTGTGGTATCTTGGCCATGTTTCAAGCTGGCTCTCTGGACCTACTTTCCAAAGCAATATAAAAAAAAAATATTACAGGAACAGGTCTTCATATAGAGAAAAGTTTTCCTTAAAAAATGGATAACGGTTTCGTTTGTCTAACACTTTTACTTTGCATAACACTTACCTAATCACTAGAAAGGAACCTAAACCTATTTGATAAAATTTCTTGGCAAAGCAAACTTAAGGATTTGAAAATTCACCACATTTATCCTAGGTAAGTTAAGTCTGAGGTAACCTACCTTTTAGTTTTTGTAATAATATGTGTCGTATGTGAAGGCACTGGCACGAATGCTATAAACTTCGCTCGTCGTTACATTGCCTTGCAGGCCGTATACTTTTTATGACTTAATAGTGACCTCTTACTTGATGACGCCACCTCGCTTTATCTCTGTCTTTATTTCATCGCGTCTTAAAATCTAAACGCTTTATATTTACTTGTATACTTGTATAATTTAAGCTACAAATATGTTTGTTGAAATATCGATATCTATCTACTATATACTACTATCTACATAGCAAATTCAAATTCAAATTCAAATTCATTTATTTGCACTAAAATTGGTACAGTAAAGTTCTTAAATTTAACAAATTCAATCAATTTTAACCACTCTGTGCCATGCAAATATACATAGATGTCAAGTTAATAAGTTAATAGTATCTGTCATTAATTAATTAAGAAAAAAAAATTTAAAATATTATTATTACATTCATGTCATACAATGCAATTCGATTTTATCTAAGAGAATGATACAATTACAGTCACTTTCCACAATAAAGATTCAAATAATACATTCAAAATGATGTCATAATTTCATAACTATAAGTCAGTTTTTGTCTCTCAAAAGTTCTCTTACTGAATAGTATGATTTTTCTAGTAACCAATGTTTAAGTCTTTTTCTGAGAGGCCTATATATATGTATGCAAAACCATTCAAACGCTGCTGCCCATGGCAACAGACTCTTATATTCTTACTCGTTTAAGGTACCCACGTATATATAATCTGAACTAGTGTGACGTGACGAGAAAACGATACCATGATACTTACAAATATGAGTATTGATCAAAACGTAATCTTTAATCTTAACTTTATCTTGATATATTAAATACCAGGGTCAGGTACCTATCTACCAAAATTCTCGATAAATCCACGGTTCCTGTGGAAATTCATTGACGACAATCACACAATGTCGTCATCACTTTAAAATAAACAACCTACGGGAGATTCTGCTTTTATTAAGTCCTATTTAAGGGAGCAATATTCGTTTATCTAATCACACCAAAAAAAACAACTTATGTAAAGTTATATTCAAATATACGAATTCACGCATTGCGTAGCGTGACCCATAAACCATTCATATTATTACCTAAGATACGAAAAATACACAGGGAAATAAGGTATTTTCCTTACCATTGGAAAGGCTGAAGCGATTGCAATATCATCGCTTTATAAAACTTATTTGTACATAAGGCATAAAAATGTAGGTAACATTAAACAGTAAATGGCTTTTTTTTATTTCTTCCGATTAAAAAGTATTCTATATTATATTATAATATATTGTATATTATTCTATATTATTAGTTAGCCTAAGTCTAGATTTGTGGGTTCTAAACTGCAAATAATGTATGTTTAACAATGTAAAATGTACAAAATACATTTTTAATCGCGCATTGCTAATATCTCCCAGTGTGACAAGCTAAACGCACACATGGCGTGCGCTGTAGGGGGTGTCATAAGAACTGTCGTCGCCCGGTCAACCCGCTCATTACTTTGTTGTCCACTCGACCATAATATGATATAATTATGATACAAAAAGTTAAAGGTGGCATTCCCATCCCTGTTTTTTGAAACGATTCTGCATTAGATGATTGTTTATGTCCGTTTAGATTAATGCGCATGAAGTGTTACATTTATTTGGGTTTCTTTTAATAAATACCTATTGGTCGCTCCTGGTCGGTCTTGGGTTGGTTCCCCGGAAAGGGCAACAGCTATTGGATTTTCTATCTTGATACATACATGTTGGCAGCTTGGAGTCTGAATTTGCGGGCGGTGTATAGCAATAGGCTCCTTTTACATCGGACCTAGAGTGGTGAAACGTGGGTGTAGTATTACACCTCTGCCTATCTAAGTTATGTAATCTTATGTCATGTTATACTAGGATGAAAATTTTCTTATGTTGAGAAAATAACGAACGACAAACAATCTACATCAGTCTAGAACGCAAATTAATCTGGTGTCGGTATGTAGGTACATAGGTACATAGCGCATTCAATAAAATTGTCAACGTTTAACGAGTAACGGAGGTCTGCAACCTTTCTTTGCACAACCATACTAACTTATGGTAACTCTTTAGTTGTAACACGGGTATCCAAAACCCCTTTTATTGTTATGGCACTGGGTGTGAATATGAATATAACAAAGATGACAATGAGTAGGTATACTAGTAAAAATTTGATAGTATTATTTAAATTTAAAAACTTTTAATTTTAAATAATACTATCCGTCGTCTGTGTCTGTGTGGATGTCTTTAGATTCTTAACAAAAAAAAACTAAGTTACTTTTTGATCAAAAGTCACGACGATTATTAAATCTCCATTAATTACAACCCTCAAGGCTTGTCCTCTGTATCTTTGATCTAAAATGTAAGTGTGAATTATTCATAATTTTTTTGTAATTACTCAAGATTATGGCTACCCTCCAATGTCATTGCGTGACATATTAGCAGGCGTGATGGTGATAAAAGCTTCAGAGTCCGGATGAGCCACTAAATGAATAGTTGATAACAAACTGTAGGATACACAATACATGTATATGTCACACATTAACCTTATGAAAATATTATATTATTACGTATAGTATAGCCAGCTAAACTCTTTGCACAAAATAACAAATTAAAACCAACATGACCACTGAAATAAAATATTTAATTTTTACACATACCTGGAATTTTCGCTCGCTGCGACCCATAGACATCCCACTGTTGGGCACGGGTCTCCTCTCAGAATGGGAGGGATTAGGCCTTAGTCCACCACGCTGGCCAAGAGTCCACCACGCTGGCCAAGGGGGGGGTGGGGGCACATAAATTTACATGAATGTAAATATATGTGTATACACTTATTAATTTACATTTTGATACACATATATACCTACAGTCAGTTTAATTCTATGCAATGAGCAATAAAAGAGCCTTAACAGACATTTTGCAAAATTACTAGGGGTCCCCTAATGGGGTAAATTATAGGAAAACACTCAAATTGTAGCCGGTATCTTGGTAACAATTTTCTGTATACAAACTGAAGTAAAATAAACTGACTTTGAACATGACGAGCGGACCAATGTTTAGCCGATTAACATTGAGGTAATCAATCATTTATGTTTGCCTTTTATTAATGGGTATGAAGTAAAGTTACTTACTGCGACTTTGCTCAACAGATAGTGACAAATGTGACAATAAAGACTATGGACAATACACATAATATTTCCAATAGATAGACAATTTACTTTTACAGTAAATAGTACATTGTCTTCAATACAAAGTTGCAGCAAGCGATAAATATGTTTATCTTAATAAATTAAATCACTGCTACTACTTACTACTTACTTACTAATGGATTACTTCTATTAACCTTTGGGTAAATAAAAAAAATACTAATAAAAAAAACCATGATAAAATACCACATGAAAATATTTCATACTAATTGAAAGTTGCAAACTGAAGTTGGGAACCAACAAATCCTATTTGTTAGAGAATTTTAATTGAGCCGAAGTTCATTTCCCTGTATTGGATCCAAAAACGTAGGTACCGTTATAAAAGTTTAATTGAGTAAGCAAGTTGAATTTTAACGCGGATAAAATTCTACAAACTAAGGGAGTTAGGCGCGAACCCCGTTTAAAATTCACCCGAACGGTTCAAGCCGTACAATAATTCTATCCTTTGGAAATTTGTATTATGTTCGATTGCCACGACCCAATTTCCGCGGCGTCGAACGTAATGGAAAAATAACAGCAAACTAATTGGAACTCTCCTGGTTAAGGAGCTTGTATCACCGATGGCACAGGCCAATGAACCGATGAGCGACGACATTTACGAGAGTTATAATCAGATCATCCATCCATCCATCAGCCTATTGAGGTCCACTTTTGGACATAGGCCTCTCCTAAACGACACCAATCCGACCAGTCCTGTGCCTTCTGAATCCAGCGGATTCCTGGTGCATAATTAAAATATGCGGTAAAGACGTGAGCATGCGTTAGGTAAAATGAAATGCGATTGTCTCTTGGCATATTATGTAATAATTTAAATTTTATTTAATGCTTTATAAAGTTTTATCATCGCTCATCTTACATAGTATCACAGTAGAACGCGTCGATAAACCCTTTTCATTCGGTTTTCAAGCTACGAATATCGGGCCTCATTTAAATGGCTTGCTCCGGAGAGTCTGGTTGCACTTGAGAGAAATTATGAACAAACCAAAAATTACAGATAATAATTTGTAGTTGAATGAATTGTAAATAACTATTTAATTTTACGATACTTAGCAATAAGCGAGCGCTTTATTGTGTGGCCTGAGCCTAAGAACTATAGTCTCCTTTTAAAACAGTAATAGGTACCTATGTGATGCGCTCATTACTATCATATACATATAAATGGTATCACATATTAGTACCTACTGGTATAGAAAATATAACCGTAATGTATGAGCGCACTATCTAATTAAAATAAGTGTTTTATTCACCCTTGCTTTTCAAACCTTATATTACTTCAACTTTCTACGTATTTTATATTATCAAACTAATCACTATATATTTGATAACATGAACGCAATTCTAACATTTCGAGATTGAAAACAAAGAAACGAGCGTGCACAAAACGAATTGTGAAAGCAAAAGTAAATTAAAAACTATCTTTCAGCGCCATAAAACCTAAAGCAAAGAAGTTGGATAAAATACGTTAGCCATTTATTAATGCTGTTATCAAAAAGTCGACGTTTGACTGAGATTGCGTGCGGACGGCTCGCGAGACCTTATGAGATTTAGTCGGAAAATAAATTAAGCACGACGGAAAACTTTTCGGTAAATAAGATCTCACACGGATTAAGAAATTAATTTCTATGGTTTGGATGAGGTATTTGACATACAATTACTAGGTGTAAATGAAACTATTGTTGTCTAATTCCAGGCGAGCGAAGCTGCGGGCGTCCACTAGTAATTTAAATAAGAGTAGATGTAGGTGAGCTCATAGGGATTCACCGGGAATAAACGTAGGGAATTCTAAGCTATGAATTATTATTCATAATATAATATATAAATATTACTTTTTTCGACCCAGAAATCGAATCCAGTTAAACTATAGCTTCAATTGCAACCACTAGATCCACTAGGTACTTTAGTCTCCTTCATATTATAGGCTCACACAACCCAATCATAACTGATGAAATGTGGGTAACACACACCTCTGCCAATACCTTCGGGTAAATATCGGCGTGATATATATTATGTCATGTTCATATTACAACGGTTAATATCACGTCCATGCTTTTTACTAATTGCCGTTGTCTCAGGGTCGAATCAAACGCTCAAGTTTGTGCGTCTTAATCGCCGCCAGCCAGCTGATTACAGGCCAAACATTTCTTCGGGCGTCACTTAATGAGTTGGCTTTTGAACTTACTGAATACTTACCTACTTGCCCTTTTCCTCCGGCTCCTCAGATCTGTTCCATAGTGATACTACGTCACTCGCTATAGGTATATTTGGCTTCTTCTTTTCAACACGCTTTTCGTAGCTTGGTATGATAATGTATCTGTATCAAATTATTAAATTATAAATATTGAAAAGAGTAACTAAAGAGTTTCTTGCCGTGTTCTTCTCGGAAGCATCAACTTTGTGAATCGTTGCAAGAAACATAACTACGTTAATTAATCGTATAAAAATACCGTATAATGAAAAATAAATGAATCTGAATCTACCAATCACCATCGTCACGACTTAATTCTTATTTATCAACTTGTATTCAAACTGAACGCCGCGAGCCAATCTGCATTTGTAGTTAGTGTTTACCACAAACTGCAAATGCACTCATTTGACTATTCATTCTTAATCTCTATTCTCCACTATCTTTTTGGCAGAGCTGCCTAATCTGCAACGGACTGACTCTTTTGAATTGCATGCAGTTGCAACTCATTACTCGCCAGATATTTGCATACACAAACAACAGAGATGGTATTTATTCTCCTGCGCCGTTCCGTGTTTCTTGAAAAGCCTTTGAACTTTCCTAATAAGCGGAGTTCTTTCTTTATGAAAATAAACAGTTTTAGTTTAAGTTTCCTTTAAAGAACTTTGCAATGCATGTTCCACTGTATAAGCAACTTTTTCGTACAAATATATGACTAATTAAACTTGAACATGAATCAAATAATGTAATAATGTCATATCAGACAGTATAATGCCAAGAATATCAATCCGTACCTACTATGTATAAAAGAGGTACCTACTGAATAGTTCAAAGACTATTTGACACTAAGACAATTTTGTCGTAGAAATTATTTGATAATTAGTTCGTGAACCCTATGGGACTTAGCCAAAGCGTGACAAATTGACAATAGATGAACGCGCGCCACCATATCACTTTCTAATTAATTTACTAGTCACGTGTACAAGTGGTTGAAACCGTCGTAAAAGGTATAGGTAATTGTAAGGGTCATTCAAATTTAAATTTTCGCTCGCTCCTACAAATCCCAAGGGAGAGGGCCCGTTCGGCAAATAGGGGAGCAAGCGCTAATAAAGTAAATTAAAGATTAATAATATATTGTCTAAATATAGGTTTCCCGGGATCCACGTATGCAAATTTGTTCGAACCCCTGGTGAAATCTGATACAGCTGGGTTCAATTCAATTATGTCAATTTTTCATGACGTTGACGTTGTTTTATGATTTTACGGAGTTTTGTTGTCTTTTATTTAGTACGGGGAAATCGGGAATGTTTTAATACTTTAAGAACGAGACGGTCGATCTGGTAGACAAATGCACTGGGACTTATCGGTCGAGAAATGATTTAATTTGGTGTTTGAACCGTTTTAATAAGAATAAGAAATGTTTTATGTTAAACCAAACATAAAACATTTCTTATTCTTATACATAGGTATAACAATAGATATGTCACATACATAAGTTAAGATTGTAAATATTACTAACAAATATTATTATTAAATATTGTCACCATTAGAATTCTTCAAAAAGACCTGCGAAATTTTATATATATAGTAATAGAGGGTTGAAAATCTTACCGACATTATTCGCAGAGTTAGCAAGTTGAAGTGGCAATGGGTAGGCCACGTCGTTCGAAATACTGATAAATTGGTGGGGGTCGCCCTTCGACAAGATGAGCAGACGACTATTGTAAAATTAGAAATAAACTTATTGATTAAGGGATTTGAATAAATTTGGTACCTATACCTACATTAATAATTATTCAAATAATTATATTCCCTTTTTATTTATCTTATATCTCCTTAAAGATCCAAAAATTCATTTCATTCATTTTGTAATTGCTATCTATTTCAAAATGAATTTAAAAATATAGAACACCAATAAAATTAATATCTACCCAACCCATTCAGATATTGAAAAATGTTTCTCCACATCACGGTCTCTATTTTTAATATCTATTTTAAATGAACTGTATTGTAAATCCCTGTCTGTTGTATTTAACAATGAATAACAATATTGTTAAATGCATGTTACATACATACATTAAAAACCTATATTCATACATATCAAGCTTATAAAAGCATGTTGAAAACTACCTTATATCGTTGGATTGAACTTCAAAATAGCCTGTCTTAGAATCTGATAAGTTTTTGGTCCTCCAGTCAGTTGATGTGTTTGACCACCGGTGAACATTGCACCTGTAGAATGTTACAATCGCGCCGAAAGATTCAAAAGCCCTTCGTCGCTTTTTTACGAAAACCGAAAAGAAAAATCGGGCGACGCTATGTTAATTGACGTCGGTCTCCCATTAAAAAGAACCTTTTCTGAATGAATTATTCGAAGGCTGCTACTGGAATGAACACCGCTCGGAATGCTCCGAGCGATGGTATGCTAATAATTTGGTGTGACTTTTAAAAAATTATACATAGGTTTCAACGGTTCTCATTGCTTATCGTAACCATATAAAAAATAACACATACCGTGGCAGTCACTGGGATTATATTGCGTACCTACAAACGAGTAATTTATCAAAATTATTATAATTATTATGTCCCAAACCTGACGATTATAAAGCTTTTGTCTGATTTATTTATCTTTTCGTTCGTTACATACCTAACTATGGTATAGGTATACATATTATAAAAGAACGCAACCTTATAAACCTGACCACCCTTGAATGATATCTCCAGATAATAATATCATTTTTAGTAGTATCCAGTAGGTACCTACTATAATTCGACTTTATTGAGCAGAATTAATAACTGAACGTATTTTCTGAAAGTTATAGCGTAACAAATAAAAGAAAATTGTCATTTTTATTATTATTCGGGTATCTACCAGTCAAACATACGGGCTTCGTAATCTCCTAGAGGTATTAAGAAAGTTATACGAATCTTAAGCGAGAGAGAAACTAACTTCGTCGTGATATTAGTTCTACAAAAACTTTAAGGGCAATGATAAGTTTCACGTGTTTCATCATCCAGTGTTTGAGAGGATCGCCCTACTTTGTTTTTGTTATATTTTGATTACGGTACTGTGAACTTCTCTGGATGTATGTCATACAATATTGGTAGGCATTAAATCCTTATATATAATACATATGGCATTAATAAATCATTATTATATTATTACTAGCTGACCCAGCAAACGTTGTTTTGCCATATAGATAATTTTTAGTGAATATTTTGGGAGAACTTAATGTAAGTGTGTGGACTTCTGAATTTCGTCAAAAAATTAAAAAAAAAAAATTTGTGGTGGACTACCCTTAACATTTAGGGGGATGAAAAATAGATGTTAGCCGATTCTCAGACCTACAGAATACGCATATAAAATTTGGTAAAAATCGGTAAAGCCGTTTCGGAGGAGTACTGCAACAAACATTGTGACATGGAAATTTTATATATTAGAAAGATTACAATTATTATTGTGGATAAAATTACAACAATTTAATTTATCGTATAGGTAGTGTTAAGCAATTAGTGTAATAGAGTTTATAGCCCACTGGTTCAAACTCGGCCTAGCACCCGATAGTGTCTGGGTTTAATAAATTACAGCGATACCTACACATCAAGTTTTTTTAAATTTAAGTGTGTATTTTATGAATTTATTGAAAACTCACCTCAATAGGTTTTTATATGTTATGTAAGAGTATGTTTTTATAAATTAAATATGGTGGTGATGATACACATAATGAAATGTTACTCAAAAATCTCACATAACCTGAGGTAGGTACCTAGCTGCAAATCACTTCAAATGCCTAGCAACGTTTATTCGGAAAAATGTGATTGCAGTAGCAAGAAGTAAAGCTTGGGACCAACCCCACGCATTGCACACATTATGGCGGTCGCAACCGAACCGGAAACTCTTCGGGGAAGTTTTAATAGTTTTCCTTTATTCAATCAACATATTTTTAGTCTTGGACACTTTTCTCGTTTGCCAACAATTTGTTTCGGTTCTTTTTTTATTTTTAGTAGCGAAGTCACGACGATCCTGACAAATTTGGTCTCGAGGACGCTTTGAAAGTTTGCTTGCGCATTGATTCAGTCTATTTCAGAATGTTATATTCCTTTAGCTTTCGGAAATGTTTTCAGGCAAATCTGTTCTCTTTAAGATATTCCAACTATGTAATAAACTCTTTTTAGGATCAATTCGTCGGTACAAAGGTCAACTAGGCAAAGTGAAATTTTGGCAGTAGGTAAACTAAGTAAACTAATCTCACATAAATTAGTTAACCTTTGTAGGATTTTTACTTTTTTCAGTGATGCAGAAAAACGATATGTAATAATAACATTTATATTTTAAATGCCACAGATACAATATTTTGCCACAGTATGCGTTGTGTCAAGATATTGATGTCATGTAAAAACTGCCAAAATAACACTGGCTAGTTGACTTTTGTACCGACGATATGATCTAAGCTTAAAAATTCTGGTTCTCTGATTATATGAAATGTATAAAACGAAATATCGTAGCTATCACCATAATTACTAATAGGCTGATGAATAAGTTGAACGTCCACATGTAAAATTTTTTTGTTTTTCAGATTTTTTTTCAGTAGATTTATGGCTGAAATATTAAAACTTTCTTAACGTCACTCACATTTAACGGTAATCTTGAACGCTAATTTAACGCTCTGCTTACTGCGGATACATCTGTAGATTAGAGTGATGTTAATATGCGTGAAGGTGTCATCTCAACAAGCGTTACGTGGGAAATTGGAAGCGTGGTGGAACTAATAGATTTTTTGTGTATTTTCCTATAAATATCTTTTGAAAAAAATAATAATATATGTTAAAGCTAACCTGAACCTAACCTAACAAAACTTGAAGTTGATTATGTCGTTTTTCTTGGCGCTCTTCTCTCTCTCGTGGGAGCCTACAGCGCCCTCTACCCCCCACTTAGCACACCATAACAGGGTATAATATATATATATAATATATATATATATTGCGAATTTATAATAGGTGAACTTCATACGAATATTTTTAAAATATTAAAATAAAATAGCGCAAGAAAATTAATGAATATTAGGGGTGCCGCCTGAGCCCCTGCTAACCCCATGTATTTCTACTTAATTTTCATTTGTCAAGTTTTTGTAATAAGTAACTACATGTAGAAATATTCATATTCAAATTGAATTTAAATTTGAATATTTCATACATATCCAGCATGGTCAGCAGGTATTTTATACATTGTCTAGGTATTAGACAGATTGCTGGTAACAGACACAGTATGAAAAACCTTCTAAAAGTCTCTGGTTTCACAACAGACTAGGTTAGACTACTAACCTAACCTCTATTAGATGTTTAAAAAACATGCTATTATCATGGAGTGATCTTGCATCTATTATAAACGTCAGGCGAGGAAACTGAAAATAACTTTAATTTGATTAAAAAAAAATGTGCCAGCCTATTTCCACGACTAACAGTGACTAAAAATTGCATTGCCTTACTATAAATAATATCATTAAGCACAAATATGAAGACAAATTGGCAGACAAAATAGTGCAATTGGAATGGAATGAACTAAAAATCACCGTTCGATCGCAATCGTGACTGAAATGCCAAATGAGTAATTCTAAGATTCCCCGGATGCACGGAGAGCTAATGTGAGCGTCTAATAGCACCGCGGACATGATAGCCACGCAAAATGCAAGCGAACTGTACTAACCATCTTTTTGAACGATTTATGATGTCTTTGTTTGGCAAGAGCTGCTATGGCGAGTGCTCGCGTGAACCCAAAGATGGCAAGCCGACTTCGCCTTTCTGCATCTCTAGCATTACCACTCGCCGAAGTCTAAAGCTTCATAAGCTTCATCCACACCGACTGGATTTCTCGTGGACTACCACAATAGCTCAGTCTTTATTTTCTGCCTCGCACCAGAAAATTGTAGTATGAGCTTCATATTGAGATTCTCACGTTGGGCTCTGATATTGGGTTCTTTAATAAAGCGGCATAAAAGCTACTTACTACCCGGTGACCCGTCTGCCTGTTAAGCTAAAAATTATAAAACAAATAGTTTATCGTAATATTAAGAACAGCACATATTATTTCAACGAACCTTTCGCACTCTATAAATTAATAATCATACCTACGAGTACATAGTAAAATATTGCCACACTCATAGATATTCATACTCATAGATATTTGACGCTATTTGCAATATTTCATGGGTACTTTCGTACTTCGGAGGACACGTTAAGCCGTCGGTCATGGTTCTTTTTGATTTTAAAGCAATCGTCACTTCCACTCGCATTGGAACAGCGTATGCATACATGAAATATGCTCTAGACTAGACCTCCCTTCGCTACGGGTGTGGGAGTTACCCGTGCCCAACAGTGGGAGGTACATATATAGATAATTTCAATAAGACTTAATTTTATTACGTTACATGTGATTATCCAAAGTATTAAAAAAAACTTCTATAACAAGATTGATGAAAGCGTTGGAAGCATCTCTAACCATACGAAAAAGTTAATTAGGACAGTTCGTACAGATCACACTATTAGTTCCTTGTCATACAGACATCCTTACATTTTAAAACGCATTTATTTGAATATGATGAATGTGGGGTTTTACCATCTGTTTGGAGACTAAGCAAATAGCGGAACAGATTGTCACGAAACTAACAAATTTTGTTACAAAAACTCCGAGTTGGGAGTGAAATGATTTATAATGTTATTTCGGATACGTTTGGCATGTTTGTTCAAGACGGTAGACGGATGGTATCGAGTTACGTAAAGCCGTCGGTACCACGCGTGATTTCTAATGCATTAACTATCTCGTTTCAGAATCGTGTACCGCATTTAAAAAAGCAAGAAATAAATAGAAATGTAGCAAAGACAGTATGCATTCGTTTCTACGATACGATAAATAGAAAAATGCATTTACTCCTTTTTCAGATTTAGACAGAGACTTAGACTGGAAGACAGTAGCTTAAAGTGATACATAAATTTTAACATTAGTCGGACTACCCCGTTTGAAGACCAATTATATTTGATGTGGTCAGCTTATTACCTGTTTTGGATTAAAAAAAGGAATAATAAATTAGGTATTTGTCACCGTGCGTAGTTTTGATCTGTGGTGTATGATTACATCACAGCATGACGCTGCATCTGAATTATCAAACGATATAAGTACTTGAAATGACACTAAATTTTATTTCATAACACAAAAATGTAATTAGTTTTACATATTATGGTGAATAAAAGATTTAAAAGTACCGAGTGGACATTTTTTACCGAATGCGTTACATTTTGAAAATCTGTAATCTAGTCGACGTTGGAATATCAATATCTTTCACTGTAGATCTATATACATTTAAAAGGACATAAATGTAAGGAAGCTCAATAGAAGCCTAACCCGTATTAATATTACATGAATGGTTAGCCGGCTCTTTTCAGAAATTCGAATTCAGAACGTGTAGTTCAAGTGAAATAGTTCATGAATTTCTCTTTAAATTTTTGTGATATAATTACATCATTCTGTGATCCCTAACTTTCATCCGGTTAAAGGCTTTGCGGGAAATTTTCGTTTAAAGGTAAAAATGCAAAAGCTCGTTATTCGACCCAAATTGTGTACGTAAAGCGAACCTATCCGTAAACTTTCGGCATTTTAACGAGTACGTACCAAACGTACCAATTTTTAATCTCTGATAAATTGTCTGAGTTAATAATCAGAGAGTAATAGAATTTATTTATTTAGCAATCGATTGAGCATGAAGACTCAAAAAGGTACTTTGTACGTGTTACTTTGTTTAATTAATGAAATATCTTTGATCTTTTAATCTAAGTATTTATTACTTACGTTTTAAGAATCAATAACTTCTTAATTCATGGGCATGGAATTTCTCTAAAATCGAAACTGGCTATACTGTCTACAAAATACTAGACATCGCCAACACTACCAAAATCCTATCTTAGTCATGTTTGTTGGGCTTGGGCACTCTCGGTTAGGCCATAGCCCACCTGACCAAGTGTAGACATCACATGCCTTTATAAAAAACTAGTGGACGCCCGCAGCTTCGCTCGCGTGGAATTAGACATTCACTAACTTCAACGGCAAAGTTTCATACTAACTTTGCACCCCCGTTTTACCCCCTTAGGGGGTGAATTTTCAAAAATCCTTTCTTAGTGCTCCCCAACGTTATAAAAGGAACCCCTGTGCAAAATTTCAAGTTTCTAGCCCTTATAGTTTAGGCCCTGCGTTGATATGTCAGTCAGTCAGTCAGTCAGTCACCTTCTCCTTTTATATATATACTCGTAGATTAAATTCTTCTGAATGAAATTTCAGCTATGCTCAATTCACCACAAAAATAGTTGATTTTTAATGAAATAAAGTAATGATTGAAATTAGCTTAATTGAAATAGATGAATGAAATTAGCTACTTTATTTATTTAACCGCATTTAGCACTTAACTACAAATTACTTTGTATATCTTATTCGTATAGATTTTACCGATTGCTAGATCGCCACAATCTATCAAGATGGAGTCGTTAATAATTCTGCCGATAAACGCAGTCCAACATGTTTGCTTTATCAATTAATCACTCGGAAGATATTGAACCTAAACACTCCTAGGGCTTTCGTATTTGCATAATCATGAAGCATCGAACGCACAGCCTGACCGCTGAGAATATATGTTCTATACTAACTCGTACTTCTATAGTTATAAGGTTGAGATTTGCGCATCGAGTGATGCAATATTTCGCATTAGTTCGAAGGCGGACGACCGTTTCAGCAAATTGCTCTTCTATATGCAGAAAGCGACCAAGCCGATTTTCATTAACTGCTTAGAGATGTTCGTACGACAAAGGATGACTGGCCGCGTTGATACAGTCCATTCCGAGATTTTTTGTGTACTTAAGCAAGCAACGAACTCATTCCAATCGTGGAAAGAAGAAATACAAGTTTTGAGACTGGAGAAATTGGATTCGTCCGTTATCGTGTAGGATAATTTCGCAGTCATTGTGGCTTTTACCAAGATTCTTAGTTTTATTTTGTCTAGACTGGTAATTGAGCAAAAGCTATAATGATTTTAGGAATGTCGTAGGCAGGATTGGTTCTTGTCTCTCATAACTATGAGCTAAATTTTATTATAATTAGCTAAATAGAATTGGAAACTTTCGAACCGTTCCTTCCGAAACACAAAATCACGAAATTTATTATAATTATTTGTCCTTAAAATATTATGTATATTGTTATTTATCTAATATATGTATCTATAAAATATTATATTTTGTATTTTTTATATAAAATGAGGCAATGCTGCTAGCGTTCTAGGTATAATGCCACTAGGTCTGTTTTTGGATGACATAATATACATTTTCCTTTTTTTTGTAATTTTTTTTTTACATTCGTTTAGCGTAAGCAATCACGATCTAACAAAAAAATATTAGCATCTGCAACATTTCTCTTACAAGATGTAGGTATATAACTTTAACGAATCTGTAAAATACCTACATATGGACACTCTGCTACTGCAGCAATCTAGTGATAAGAAGTTGGTGTTAGACAGTCCGTTAAAGCGACCTCTGAAGACCCGAAATGCACTTAAACCAGTATTATGTCTAAACTTGGTCATTCGATGTTATCTTGTATTAGTGCTGAAACACTTACGGTTTTAATAAAGCAAATGTAAGTAGGTACTTTGGGTAGATAGTGGTCAATTGGAGAAGTTGAATTGAAGTTAGTTTGAAGAGCAACTGTAGACTAATTTACAAATTAGATTAATATCTTATACGAGTAACGTTTATACGGGTAAACAAATTGCCATACCAAATTTTATTTACATTTTAAAATGAAAATAAACGTAAAATTTAACTATAATGTTGTCTGACCGTTTTACTTCTACCTCATGGCTTTTAACTGTTTCTGTGTGAAAGGACATCTATGTATATAATGTTGACTATAAACGAGGAATATAATGTTTTGGAAGAAGATAGCTGTGAAAACGGGTCGTCAAAATTTAAAAGGTTATTAGTAAGATGTAAAATTTTAGTGATAAAATGTTTTAGTGTGAGTAGGATAACTTAGGTTTGTATAAACGACAGCTTTACACAAGCGATTTTACAACGTATGCGTTTAGCGATCGATAATCATGAATCGCAATAATATTATCGCGGCGATAACGCGACGATATCGTGGCATCTTGTTCGCAGCCGCATACCTACTTGTTATTTGCCACTGTATTAAAGAAAACTTGTGCTTTGAACATCGCCTACGCACAGAAATAGCTTGTGTGATAAGTCTCTTAAATTTGAATCGAAGTTAAGAAATAATTTGCTATAGATTTTTGCTTATTCAAAGTAAAGTTTATACTATCGTAGGTACTGTATGTATTTAAACTATATAAGCTGCATAAAATTTTTGCAGGGCATACCTACCAATTTGGGCTCTCACACTATGAAAATACGAGTATATAACAAACACTCAAGCTATCGAAAAACACGACAGCAGCCAGCCATCTTGGTGAAGAGCACACATTTGTCACTTTGTATTATTAAAACGAAATAAATTATGGTTACAAAAATATGTCCCCGTGCCACAGATTCGCCTATGGCCACTTTAACGGGATAATAACCCCTATGAAATTATAAGCACGAAATAACCGGTTTTATTTCTATGCACATGAATGTGACACGAGTATTTTATGTCGCACCTTTCGCACTAATTTCGGGGTTAGCACAATATGTTACCCTAAAACTAAATCATGAATGAACACGAGCGCAGTTCGAGGGGCTACGGCGCAAAATTAAATGGTGTTAAAGGATTTGCTCTTGTTTGGCACTAGAACTGGTCATTATGGGGTTATGCGTAATAAATTACGGTTATGGAGTTATGAAACAAATCTATCGTTTATTCACTATCACAGCTAATGAAAATAAATACTCGTAAATACTAAGTTTAACACAAAGCAGAAATATCTTTACATATGGGAAGGTACAGCATATTATAGGAAAAATGTCATAAAATATGTAAGATTAGCAGAACATTTTAAACGGCTAACCTTATACTCCACAATGCTGCCCCAATGCAGATTGTCTATCCCATCGCCGAATGTTCTCAAATCCCTTTTTTAAATGAGAAAACAAATTGTCCGTATACCGACAACAGTCCTGCTTTAACTTTCCACTCACCAGTTGACATAACCAAACAATCCCAAAGCCAGTTCGATGGCTAATTGCTTAAAAATTCAAATGTGAACCGCGGCAGATGCATTGGAAAGCTCTCGAAACTCTCATCCGTGTGTCACAAAAAACGCGAGAGGGACCACCAACCGAACTTGTATATCAGCTAAATCCCCGTTAATCCGGGCCTTGCGTATTATGATTGTTGGACTTAAGTTTCAGATCCACTAATACCGAACATGTGGCATGGTTGACACCATGTATAATAGATGATGATGCTGTGTGGGGTAGATTTTAAGGGTGAGTAGTTTTATCTTCAAGAGGGCAGTGGGCTAACCTAACCTAACCTAAACAGAGTATACGAGTAAATGGTAGATACGAATGTCTGAGCTGTGAAAAGAACAGAGATAAAAAGTAATATGGTTTTCAAAAAAACTAAATATCTATTCGTTCGTGTCGGTACTAACGATCACTAACGAGAAACCATGTCGTGTTCCCGTTTAAATGTAGCATGTTAGTAATTTTGTGCTGAAAATTCAGAACAGGAACATCGTAAATATTATTGCTCCGAGTACCTACCTACTTCGTTGAACATTAATTGCGCACAATACAACTATAGGACAGAAACAGGTATACAAGGGCTCCCGGTGTTTTAATAACAATTCCCTGGTTAATAACGGGTAACTGAGGGTCAATATAAAGGGAGGTCAAGATACCCTTTAAGAGGGTATATTCTTGTAAATATTGTGAAGAGTTTTGTCCTTTCTCATTCGTATATTGTTTGTTTTGCCCAAATCTCACTTTGTTGTTGCTCTCACCTGACTAAATTACCACGAGCTGATTTGAAAATCAGGATTGCTGGTCCCGTTGTGACCATCTTCAGATATTTTTGGTACTTATATAATGCTATAGAAGGAATCCAATAGCCTTAATAACTTACTTGTTTGTCACGTCAAAGTTAGCTAAATAATAAAGTCAGATAAAATGTGAAATTGCATCCATCCGAAAAACACCAAAATAGACATTACTATGCGGACAGTGTAGATCAATCTTGCATCTAGATAATCGCATTTTCCGTTTTCACTAATCTAGTTTTTAACTTGTGCTAACCCCAAACGCCTGAGTGCTTCCTTAACAAACTGAGTTAAACTTTTCCAAATCAGTCTTTTAGTTGAACGAACGAAATTTTCGCAAAAACTAGTCGTGTTTTCTGCATCACCAAACGCAGAAGTGTTATGTAAAACCTATTTATAACACATTTGCTCGTAAAGGGTCTCTTATTACACCAATTTCAATACCGTAATGTATCTCATTACAGCACTTGTGCGGTAATGTAATGTAAAAAGCACTTGTGCTGTAATGTAATGATTTCTTTTTAAAAAGGTCACGGTTTATCTAGATGGTCCGTCTAAAACGAACGATACTTTTTTCAATCTTAGCAAAGAGTTTTTATGTCAGAAAAGTGGTCAACATCTTATAAATGTAAAGTAAATGATAAAATATAAAAAATAAACAATTAATTCTTTAATTTAATTAATTTTGACAATAAATTACAATTATCTGTATCAAAAACAAAAAAAATATTAATTTACTTTATTAGTAATACTGGTTGTTTTTGTGTCTTTGCCTTAAAAAAAAAGTGCTGATGCGCGCGCATCGTTTTGTGAACAAGTAAAAATTATTCCGCGCGCTTTTTCTTTTCGTTGCATTGTTTTTATTTGAAAATGTCATCAAGTAATGATGAATTTATTAATTTATTTACTCGCAAATATGTTATAAAACGTCGTATGACACACGTGCGCTTTGATAATTACAGCCTCTGCTTTCTTGTAGCCCTCGCCTACGACTCGGGCTAGCAATATCGCCTCGGCTGTAATTTTCAACTTACCGCACTTGTATCATAATGTACTATTATGTACTATCTACTTAACCAGTACACAGTTTTAGTTTAGTTTACAGGTTTAAGCTTTTTAATTTTAAGATTTAATATTACTTGTTTTTAGCTTTTTCCTATTGCTCGTAGGTACCTAACTACTATAAAAATAACTAAAATATTTGTGTTTAAAGCAAATTATATTACCATTACCAAATGATATTACCTACCAATTCAATTATTATTTAATAATTGAATTGGTTCCTATTATGTTATACTATTTACAATCAAACGAGCATAGTAATGTTCGATTGTAATTATGTGAACGATTTAGTCGAAGTGATTGACAAGTTGTAGCAACGCCTACTCTAAAGTCTTCCACGTAATTTTTAGATCAGGTATGTTTTATTTTAAATAATTTTTTGAAATTGCCACACTGACGGCAGCCCCACTCCAAACCATACATCTGTCATGGCCGCGTTCAGTGTCTCGGTCCAGATTTCTCTCATTTAGTTTAGATCATAATATGTTTGTTTCATATTTCATGGGTGGGTTACATAATGCATTATGTGGTTCCGATACCGGGAATCGAACCCGAGCCTCCTGGGTGAGAGCCAGGTATCCTAGCCACTAGACCATATCGGATATAAGGGAGGGAGATTATTAATCACTTCGACTAAATCGTTCACATAATTACAATCGAACATTACTATGCTCGTTTGATTGTAAATTATGTTTCACGAATTAGTCGAAGTGATTGACAAGTTGTAGCTGTTTAGAGACAGATTTCAGAAATATGAAACCTATCTTATAAAGAAATAAAATACCTTGTGGTATGTTACTTTATTAACAAAGTTAACAAAAGGTAGGTAGTTTGTCCTTTTTTTTTTTTTTTTTGGTAGTAATATAATACAAAAGTGATGTAAATAACACTAGTGTAAATTGACCAATTTTGTTTTGATTTATGTTAAAAAATTTTACTACAAAAATATAAAATAATGTAATGTAGTTAATTAACTAAGTTTTCTCTTCATTATAGATCATTTCCTGCAGACAGAATCAATTGCAAATTATTTCGAATGGTTTACAATACGTATCTATGTTACAATAATTTAGCAAATATACAAGAGGAATCACTCCAGTCTGCAGTGTTTCGAATGCTATCGATACTGAGAACCAGATACGAACTGCAGCATGTCGGGTGTTGTGTCTATAACCACTGTTAAGAAATTTCTTTAATATGTAGGTACATTGATTTAATCTTTATGCTAATAATAAAATAACATATAATAATATGGAGTATGTATATAAAACGATTGTTAGTAGTACGTAAGGTATTTGTGGCAATAATAAAGGTCTATTTTCATTAAAATTATTCTATGCTGATAATCTAATAAAAAGTTGTTTAACACTTATAAAACGTTTATTAGTATTGCATAAGATACTTGTGGTACTAATAAAGGTCTCTCTTTAGGCACCGGACGTACAACAAAATATGGAAGTTTCAAAAGAGGTTGGTACCTATGTATTTGGTTTGGAGGTTATGGTTATGTCAGAAATTGTATCTACGTTTTAATAATTTCATATGGATGTTTGACGTTTTTATTAATGACAATTACCGACAATAATTCTAACAAACTTATCTAATTTAATTGTTAAGTGATTCAAGGTAAGTAAAATAGCTGGAAAATTCCTGCTATTTTTACCTATGTATCCGATGCGCTGCGACTAACGCAAACAAAGCTAATGTTTTCATAATAGTGTTCCAAATGAAACTTTATTTTTGTTTAATTTTGTAATTATAGTTTAGCTAGTTTGAAGATTTAAGTTAAATCAAATTTGTGAAAGTTAATATTGAAAGTAATATTTTTTTTATTTTTTATTTATTGTTAAGTAGAGAATAATAACCTCATATAACTATAGACATGTTTACTAAAAACAAGATTTTACAAATCCATAATGTTTGTAATTAAGTACACCAAATAAAAACCAAGGGAATCTGAGCCTTTTTATTTATATAAGAGTACCATATTATTATAACTCGCGGCAACACTAGGCAATTTGTGAAGTTTATGGGGCAGTCTGGAGAAAGATATTAATTAGACCCATAATGATAATGATAGAAAACATAGGTTGAGATGGCCAGTATGGTACATACTATCACAAGCTTTATCGTGTATCAGTTATTGCAACATTCTTAAAACTAAAGCAGAAGCTTTGTCAAATCCTCTCATTTTAAACGGAATGCACCAACAGCGGAGGCTCCAGGATGCAGGACGCATCCGGGACATGTAAGAACATTATGTAGAACATTAACATTAAGAACATTAAGTGCTGTGGTCTGCGCGTGTTAGTTATATCAGGAATGCAAAAACTGTGTTGTGTGTTCCACTATATTTTCAAACTTTTTAAGAATCATACAATCGGCCTCGGTTTCTACTCGTATATATGATGCAAATATATTTTGTGACATTTGTATTCATTGCCATACTTATCTCTCGAAAAATATTAACTACTTATTAAAATGAGGGTACTCTAGCGACCCCATTCGATTTATGCATTAAGCTGTAAAGTCGTAATAATATCATTATCTCTCGAAAAATATTAACTACTTATTAAAATGAGGGTACTGTAGCGACCCCATTCGATTTATGCATTAAGCTGTAAAGTGGTAATAATATCATTAAATTTGTATGTAACGTTAACCAATCGTAATAATGTGTGATCACACTTATAAAAATTGTTTGCAAACACTAAACTGCCTTTAGTTCCAATTCATTAATGTGTAGTGATTTTTCCTTATTCTTTCAATAACTAAAATATTGTTTGTCATTCGAGAATGAACCACGTCCATTTATTGACGCATCAAAATTTATTTTGAAAATCATAACAGCGAATTTTACTAACATTATGTTATCAATACAATAAAATACAAACACTCTTTATTTGTACACCGATAAAGAACATGTTACAACAACAAATTACAATTAGGGTATACAAAAAAGACGGCAGTTATTTAATCTCTAAAATATCAGTGTGCAAAGTTTTTGTAATAAAAATGATTTATTTATAAGAATTCAATTGGATTGCTGAGTAACAAAATAAATATGGTATTCCAACGATTTGGTGTATAACTAATAATACTGTATATGATTACTGTATACAGTATAATAACACCGTCTCTCAATTGACATTTTTGAAATATTGAATGTTTTTGTTCGTGAGATGATTAAGTACGAATGATGCTTTATGTTTTTAATTATATACATGAAACCCAGAAATTAATCTTGGTTGTAAGTAACTTTATTCGAATTTAAGTTAATTATAAATCCGAGACTTCTAGAATTTAAGCGATAAATCAGACATTCTAATAAATTGCTACAGAGATCTATTGAATATGTCATCACTGTTTAAAACAGAGGTTATATTATACAAAAAACAATAAATTAATTATGTGTATATTCCATTACTGATTTGCGTCACACATTCCAGATGTTAACGAATGGATCGAGGATACCGTTATATATATATACCGTTATAGATACTTGAATCTCAGGTATTTATATAGTAGTATAAAATGTATGAACAGTTAAAAATATATAAAATAGAAGTCTAAAGTATATCGAAGCCATAAAGTAAATTATTATTAATAATTTTGAAGCCAATAATTTTCCATTTTCAAGTGATCTACTACAATAAATTAAATATTAGATTAAATATTTAATATGAATCGTATATCACCATTCGGTTAAGACCTACTATAAATGCGCTTGATATGAACTCATTTTTAACAAGCGATCTAAAGCATTATGGTAAACAATTGCTTCTTGCTTTGATTTATAGTAAACACTTCAAAATTAAGTTTGTAAAAGAGTAGGTATTAGTGGAAAATGGTATTTCATAACCTTATATCCCATCCAGTATTACTGGATTATTGATATAAAATCCGAAGTCTGCCAGCATATCGTAAGTCATCATACCTCGTAGTCAGCAACCTGCGACAGGGTCGGCGCAGTTTAGCTGCGGCGGCGACGGCTCCAGCGGCAACGGCTCCGGCGGCGACGTCTCTGGCGGCGACGGCTCCTGGCGGTGGACAGTCCTGTTCGGCTGGCGCAGGCCCGCTGTTAAAGTCGACAGCATCGCTGCTGGCTGATAGCGCCCTACATCGTGGTTGTTGGCCTACGGCTTTCGATGTAAGGATTTTGGAGTTTAAATTGCAAAAGAGTTAGTCCGACTGTGGGTAGATTTAACATTTCTTATTTACTGTTATATTTTTCTATGATATCTCTAGGATTTAAGACTAGAACGGATATGATTAAGGCATATCTAGTATTAGTTTCGTAAAATGAGCATCGCAAAGGCGACAGGCATTTTTATTCTGAGTATAAATGAATCGGCGTGCACTAAAACGGCTAAAGCAATCCCCATTTGTTTAAATATCAACAAAGAGGCACCTTGGCCTCTGGGTCAAGGTTTGGTGGCGGCAAAAAACAATTTTTGGGTAATGTGTACTCGGATAAAATTTTATCCTTGAAAAACCTTTGGTTTATCGATTAAAAGGGTTTACCCTTTTAAAGTATAAATTGCCAGCGAGTGGCGACATCCTTATGAGTCGCAGTGACCAAATTAATTTTAAATTTCAGTACCTTCAGTATAGCAAATTTTCAACGCCTTTGGGCGTGGCCTCTGCTGGGTCGGCAGGGGCTGGCGCTGGCTGCTCCGCTGCGGCCTCCTCGACACCCGCCAGGGCCTCCTCCGGCTCGCGAGAGGCTAGCCGTCCCTGGGGACGCGGCCGCTGGCAGCACAGAGCCCGGGCCCGGGTGGGATGAATCCGTCATGGGTTCATCGTACTCATACTTGTATAAGTATGGCACATCTGCGACATATGCAGACAACACAACCAAAGAGGTTTATATAAATACCCAAAAGGGCAGTATGGCAAAACCAAAGAGGTTTATAAATAAATACCCAAAAGGGCAGCATGGACCCGCCAGGGGTTTGTCGTCATCATACTTGTATAAGTATGGAATATCTGCGACATCCGCGAACAACATTACCGGATAGTTATATAGTTATAATAATATAAAAACCCACGAGGGCTATATAAAAAACTTGTAATAAATTATTTTTAACTTTCTCCCTAAGGCGTGTGAAGACTTGAGCACGTAAACGCTGAATGAGAGAGAAATCTGGACCGAGACACTGAACGCGGCCATGACAGATGTATGGTTTGGAGTGGGGCTGCCGTCAGTGTGGCAATTTCAAAAAATTATTTAAAATAAAACATACCTGATCTAAAAATTACGTGGAAGACTTTAGAGTAGGCGTTGCTACAACTTGTCAATCACTTCGACTAATTCGTGAAACATAATTATGCTTTATCATTCGCAGAACAATGAAACGACTGACAAAAAATCGTACATAACGAGTATTTTAAATGTACAAATATAGAGCAAATAATACAAGGTTTAGAGCATACTCCACCACGCTGCTCCAATGCGGTTTTATGGAGGGGTCTACCCAGCCTCAAATTTTCTCAAATCACCTTCTTCGACACGGCTTAACGATTGTTTTCACCATTGAAAACAACAGAACCGACGGTTTAACGTGTCATCCGAAGCACGGTGGCCGCAAATGTAATTTTGCCACTAGCAGTCACAAGTTCATAAGAAGAAGGTTATCCATTACGCTGAATAATTTTTTAACATGTTATGAACGGTAACAGTAAACAATAGCTTAAAATCGTTTTTTTGCTATCGGAATATTGAATAAATATATGTGAAGCAAAAATTTGAATACCCTTTTACGAAAATCTCTTGGACGGAGGTGTATGAAAATTGGCACAATCAAAGTTTATATAGAGCTGAAGTGCAAAAATATAATATTTTTGTATAATATGCATTGCAAATGTATAAGATTAATAAAAGCACCAAAACATGTTCGACAGAGACACGGAATTAAAAGTACTAGATAAGAACGGGTACTATAAAGAGAATTTTACTGGTGCAAAACGAACAAACCCTTTCGAAGTTTGCGCTATGAAATTTATTCACCCTCGAACCATTGCAGCAGCATCAATAATAAGTGTAGGTTACATGCCCCATTTGAAGGCTTCCTGTTGATTTTGAACATAAAAGATATAATCTACCACACTGGTGTAAAATAACCGTATTTTTCTTTTGTGTTATGATTCGGAACCCACCCCTCGTAGTCCATTCAGATCTGTTCTCCGCAAGGGTATAATTTAGTGTGGTTACTTTATGCGTAATGAGCACTCATGCCCCGTAACTCTATACTTTAGCGTCGTTTCATGAACATTTTAAAGTGTGTAAACATCAATTTTCGTAGCTCCACAATAGATGAATGCTGTTGAATGGAATATCTATACACGAACTGGAGTTGCTGTTTTCTTTTTGAGATCCTATAAAAGGTGCTTGGGGCCTGAATAACATAATAAGATTCAAAATGTTACGAGCACCTGAGTTTCTGATACATACCTACATTATCATAAGCTAATTACATGGCGAATAAATAAGGAGATTTTGTTTAATCTATCGCAGTATGCAAATAGTATTGTCATCTTTTCATACCAATCTCTAGAAAGATGTTCCAGAAACCTCGTATAAGAGGCGACCATTTTCGTCCTCACGGATAGCAACACATGTGTTGTTTCTGACTTAGCACATTCAGCCTAACTAGCGCTAAAGAACCTGTCTAAATTTATCAAAATATTATTTGAACAATACCTATTAAACCATACACGATACTCAACCCATCTACATCAACTTAGAGGGAATGCAGCGTAAAGTGCAAAGCAGCGCTTTGGTTGATTATTGCGCGGAACACTCGCGACGTATTACAGCATCTTGAAATGGCTCAGATACGCTCGAGATATACTCGCACGCTGTCTATCGGCACTTAGTAATGCTAAGAAAGTATTGAGAGAGCATTTTCTTACTATTATTCATTATTCTACCTACTTTGTTCTTTTAAAATACCTATTGGTACTCGTAGATTAGTTTTTATTCGTGACGATGACTGACAAGACGAACAGTATCTCTTTCATGTTTGAATTTAGGTATTGGCAGATATAGATTTATTTCTATTTTATTCTTGGGCGTTAAATTATGTTGTTGTATGGCCCCGCAACCATAAGTAAGTTTATAGAGCATGCAATTTATCTATATAAATAATCTATATATTGTGATCACTGTAATATTGATATTTTTTTTCATTTTATGTGATAATCCGTCCCCTTTTAACGTCTCTTTAACGTCTGTCCACTGCGTTGATATCTAACGGCAGCTCCAGATGTTGGTATCAAAGTAACAATTTATCATAACATCGACATATGCAACGTCTAAATAAACACTCGCATATCTATGTAAAAAAATATACAATATAAATTATGATAGCAAACGAGTAGCCAGCATCGAGCACAGCGACAAGACTCTTAAGAGTATCGTTCTTTCATAAGAATCTTGTTCGCTATGTCGAGTGTTTATTTAGACGTTGCTTATGTCGCTCGATATCTTGATGCTTTTTAGGGCCAATTAATAATGAAGATAGTCGTCGCTTCAAAAGTGTAATCAGAGAAACTATTTTTTTAAAAACAATTATTATACGTACTAAATATTCATAACAAACACTATGAAAAGCCCTTTCTACACCATCTGCACCGGCAACGAAACGCCTTGAGAGCGGTATTAGTAATTATTACACAAAAACGTTCCCGGAATGTGTTCCCAGTGCTTCCTGTTCCTCTCGGGACGTTCACTGTGCCAATGTGTTTATTACAAGTGGCTGCGAGTCTTTGAAGCGAGCTAGACGAGATATTTATTATATTGGATGGAAGTTGAGTCGAGGATTATTTCTCGGTAACCTTATTCGGTTAAGGAATTCGTCGAAAACAATAAGTTGTGAGTTATGTCTTATACAACAGTAACTAGTAAATTACTTGGATTTCTTATTTTAGATCTGATTTGGATTTCCGGTTTTGTTTGAATAGTCTGACATATTTTTCATGGAAGGCTTTTAGATAAAATGTATATGATATAAAATTAGGTATTTTTTTTTATTTATCTGACATAGGTATGTATACAGTCAAATAGAGGAGACCCGTGCCCAACAGTGGGTCAAAGAAAGTTATTCGCCTCACGACGTCCCGCCATCTCTCTCTGTTGGCCATCATCCTGGTACATTCACTTATGGGGCCACCCAGTGCGTTCTTGATTTGGTCAGTCCATCGCATAGGTGACCGAACGCGAGGTCTTATACCGTCAACCCTGCCCTGCACAACCAGCCGTTCGATGGATCTGTGTCTAAACCTAAAATAAAATTTCCTACATTGAAACATACCTCATAAGTTATTCCCTTGAGTATTCGGTGACATTTGATACACCAATAGGAGGAACAGTTGCATAAAGACATGCATCTTAAAACGGAAACAGCACTCACTCATTGGAATGTGCGGATATTGACACATGCCGCATAAATACAAATTTATAAGTGTCTAGTGTACGAAACTGTGAACGTTTGGCACATGCTGGTACTTGAGATACAAAACCACATCTTAAACACGTTTTTTGCGAGCCCACTTTGAGTAGGTATAACATTTAACACGTGCTCGGATAAGTTAATTTTTTTATGAACAAATAAGATAAAAGCGAGTAGTTAAGTGGGGAGTGCTGACAGTGGTTATGAAGAATTAAGACTCTAACACATCTTTACCTACCTATAGATTATTTTAAGCGAGTGCTTCAGGTAGGACTTAAGAAAATGTTAAAGGAGACGATCAATTTTGGGCCAAACGATGTACCGAGGTACAAAGTATTGGTAAAAAATCCTTACATTATACTAAAACTAATGGTCGATCAATTATTTTTAGAATCCTTATAGTTAGCTTGTAATAAAATAATAAAAAATGCAACAGTTCGTACCACAAAACTCCACATAGTAGTAACCACAAACTAGGCTCGTTTGCTATCTTGTATCCATAAAAAAAATGTGTTGTCTTCACCAGCATACGCCCAACAGGGCTCACTGAAAACCAGCGTTACGGCTGAATGCCGTAGCATTATACTGAGTGTCCATCCATATGGATGGATAAAGGATGGCCTATAGCTTTTAGAAGTCCACCACTGAAAAAATGCAATGTTTACAGTTAGGAATACTTTGACATCTGTAATTCCTGTTTTCAAATAAATAAATAAGTAGTAAACCTAATCTATATCTTGTAGCTCATTCGCGATTTCAGTGCACTGGTAACTTTAATTCCGTGGTCAATCTAGTAATCATAATCAGTTAGACTTGACAGTCAACTAGGTAGGTAATTATTTTCGATTGAAAACCCAAATTCCTACTTCCAATAAATCTCTACACGAATTTATTTGGTAACTAAATTCTGAACATTGTTACAAAATATTTCTTTCGATTAAGTCTTGTCATGACAATGTTTGCTTAGCCAATAGATACGAAAGATGGCAACAACAATCACTAGCTATTCTTTTATTTCCTTTGTATTATTAAAACTTCGCGAAAACATAAAGGCTCACGCATAAGAACACACCCGCTACATATTCAACCGGGCCCGACTAAACAAACTTGGGACTCGTCTATACCGGCGTTAGTATGTTGTCTTGTTTATTAAAACCGGACGCGCCTTAGCCCGGGGCAAGGATTCAATATAATGGAATACTTCAGCGTTATTTGCTGATACATGGGAACTTACCAGATTCGCCCGGAGCGCGTATTAACGTGAGGTATGCGCTTAAATCGCGTCGACACGACAGAGGTCGCCAATTCTATGAGATTAACGCAAGGTAACTTTGTTCCCGTACCCCGTTTCTTGAACCCTATGCGCTTCAGGCTACGCCTGTTTAATATGGGACAAGTTTGGGAGCGCAACAATATGGTTACTGTACAAAAAACTCCCTTTCGAGCACACGATACAATGTAGGAAGCATTTAGAATTCAATCCTTCCTTTGTTACATAAAGGAGGATTTGAGCGAACACGGCTTAAAATTGCATGTTGTTTATTACGTATAGTAGTACTAAAACTACAAAACTTCAGTAAATCCAATGTTTTATCAGGTTTATTTCAACTACCGGTAGCTCAACTGTTTCGGGTCTTCTGCAAGATATAACCTATAAGATTAACTATTTGCGCCAAATATTGCAAATTATCAAACTATACACCCTTAAAGAATTTTGTAAGGATTGAACATTGTAAATTAATAGTCAGAGATTCTTTAGAGTATATTCGAACACCCCCAGAGCCGGTGTAATAATATTTTAAACAATTTAGCTTAAGCACAGTTTACTAAGAGCACAGTAACATCGCAAACTAAGCAACACGAACTACTACCAAGCTACTTTGAATTAGTTCTTTGACTGGCCGAACACGGTCGTGCATTGTGCCGGAACACAGTATGCAAACATACAAAGGACAAATTATGACAGTTACTAATAAGTATTCATATGTGAAACAGAACTAGCAGCGGCTGAATAATAGACACCCAACATCGGATATGCGTTGTTACAATGTTACAACGTATATCCGATGTATGTTTATAACATAACTTTGTTAAAATAGTCAGGGGGCCTGGATTCGTTTTCCTATTCGAAATTAGTAGAGATATTTTAGGTACCTATTATGTGAACGTTTTTATCACACTTCTAACGAGAGTTAAAAAAAAGTGATGTCAGTAGGTCAGTTGAAGAAGTTTTACCATGAAAAGATTTGGTCATATTCTATCTTACTATTTCAAGGTAAATTTCATAAATCGTAGCACTATATAAAGCAGTCAGTGCTACATTATGTTGTATTTGTGTGATTGAGTTACAAAAAAAAAATTGTACTTTTTACAATTTATAAAAAATTAACAAAGCCCTGATTTATAACATTACCTCAATCACTTATTTATGAAATTAGCATATCAAAAATAATTATCAACATTTACGAAAAAATGGTTGTCTGTAAAGTCGGTTTACGGACGATAGATTTACGTGATAACGTCATAATCATTATTTTATACAATACAAAAAAGGAGAATTGAAAATATAAAGATAACAGACAACAGACAAGTCTATATATGTATTTTGACAGTTCCCTATTTCGGAGCCATGGAAACGCCAATGTTGTCGTGTGTAAAATTAATTTAATAAAATTAAAAATTAATTTAATAAAAACACTCAACGGAAACGGAAGCGGAACGGGATTCTTTTTCATATGCGCTGTTCATCAATTTATAAGACGTTATCACGTCAAAACTTAAGTGAACATACAGACATAGTGATACATGCAGACCTGCAGGTAGGTATACCCAAGAACTAATAAATTTTATCGTTGTTTATCATGGAACGTTCAAGAGGTCTAATTGGGTACATATAAGTCTGCAACTAAGTTTGTGTACACAGCAATATTAATTCGATGTAGCAAGAGTAGCTCGAAATGGCCGCCGGCTCTTAAACTAGAAGGGTTCCTTATAGAAGCTTTGTGGTTCGGCCGGCTTTGATAGTCGACATCGTTGCATAATTTTGTTATGTTTTCCACAGTAGGTAAAATGTTAATACATTTTGAGCCAAAGGATCTGTTTGTGTCCCAAAAATAGTTCAGAGTGCGTGATTGCTTTTTTAACGAATCAGTACTTTTTTTGGGTACTGGGTTTAATTGGCCTAACTCACCCAGACCATTTTAAAGTTGTCGCAATTGTATTGCATCGGATCATGCTTGTTTGGCACCTCATATAAAAAATAATCTAATTCGCAAATCACAGCTACAAATCTAGACAAATAACAGGTATCCGAGATCGTCGTTCTACAGTTCGCACGCTGTGAATAATTCATCAAAGATACAGCGCCATAGATCTACAAAAAAGGCGGACACCGCTTCGTCAAACTATTACTGATGTAACTGTATCTATGTATGTACCTGTATGAACTGTACCCGTTGTAAGTCAACTCACAGGTTAAATAAGTCTTATCAGACCCATTCACAATCTACCTACTGAAAGTCTTGGTTAGGACACCCAGTATAACGCTCCGAACGTCTGCTCCGCGTATTGTTGTTGAAATAAAAACAAATGATGCCAATATTATGTATTTTTAAGCTGTCGAACCATTGTAGTTTCATAATTAAATAAGCGGGCATTGCTTAGTGTAGTTACTCGTAGATGAAATGTTAAATAAAAAAAATCCAGGGTATTACGTTTCATATTTAACAATTTATATATAACAGTAACCAAATATGGAATAGTAACCCAAATAAGGAATCTAACCTGTATTGCGGTAGGACATATGACAAAATTTCATATTAGGGGTTCGCTGCGACCCATAGACGTCCCACTGCTGGGCACGGGTCTCCCCCACAGACTATGTTGCGGGAGGTCTAGAGCATACTCCACCACGCTGCTCCAATGCGGATTGTTGGCTACTTTCCCCTATTTTCACCTTAATTCTTATTAATCGTGTGTAATTCACCCTCGTCTACAGTCACCTCGTCGTGGAATATGGCTTTATCCATTCTGAGACCCGAACCAGAACAGTGCGACAAAGAAAAGATTGTGGTGTTGCGGTGGTGGTGGCAGCCCTGTACACTCTCAACAAGTCCCTCCGTAATGACTGTGATACTTCACTTCTGAGCAAATCTTTGTTCGCCTGTTTCGTAAGTCCATGGTGTCACGCTGACAAATGAAATGTAATGAATGCGATATGAGATGAGCGCGTTCCGCCTTCGAATGACTACGGATACGGATATCTACATGTCTACGGATGTCTACTAGTACGCTCTTTGTCTACGACTCGGAATACCTGATGATATTGTTTTAGGCACCTATTTAATATTACTGAATTTATGGATATTTACTATCACATAACATTGTGGCGATAGGAATATAAAAACTCGTGCGAGTAGATATTGAAAAACGGTATATTACAGAATTTCCAAGAATTTAACGTTGAGTATATTGCTTCATTTGTACAAGTACCTACTAGTAATAATAAATAAAATATTACTAACTTATCATCTGCATACCTGCAAACGATCACAAGCAAATAATAATAAAACTCCGTATTAACGTAATTAAGTATTTCATTATATTATATTTATTTATATACCTACATTTAGGCACCTTATGTTTAGCTTTCCAAGAATAAATCATTTGGGTTACCTTACTTGAGTCCAGCCACTACACATATCTTAACTTCGAACAGAGCGGATGTTATTAAACTTCCGTCTTGTGCCATTGGCTTGTTCATTTAATAATATGAAGGTGTTCTATTTCATAGTAAATATCTTATTAAAAAGTCTAATACTTTAAAAAAATGTATTATGTGAGATCACTGTCATACACATTTTTTCAGTATTGCTGATCATGCGTTCATTATCATAATGGGCAATTAATATTGCTCATGGCCAAAATTAAATCCATACCTTGGAAATACAACTCTAGAATATTAAGTAAATCTTGAAATCTTCAGGAAAAGCAATAGCAGAAAGAGCAGACATTAGACGTTTTTCTTATTTTCACTCAACTGCGATAGGAGTCAACCCCTAGTGATATCCTTCTAGTGTAATCTCCTTGGTTGTAACAAAATATCAAGTAGGTATAAGCAATACAACTAATTATTATTCTTATTTACTTACTGTACTCGGAGTTTAAAAGAAAATTAAAATTCCAGTTATGTAAGATTATAAGGAGTTATGTATCTTCAGAGGATTTTAACATTGGACATATCGTACGGAGAACTGATTAAAAATATTTTTACTATTTCCGGGGTAGATCCTTTCCACATTCATAGCTACGAGTATGTAGAATTATTAGGGAGATAAATAAATTAATACATAAATCATTGCCGGTAACTTGTACTGTTGGAGCCAAAGGAATTATTTTTCCTACCTGCTTACCTATAAATGCTAACGTGTAACATATAACAAAGGCAATCCTCAAGGATTTCCTACTTTTGATCCCAATCGCAAGTTTCCATCAGCAGAAATAATGACGGACGGCTCCTTTGTCTGTCCAAACCGGGTTATCCGGATTCATAGAACTATTCAATAATCATTGACAGAATCCTTTCCTTTCAGCGGCCCTTTACACCTTTGTTCCAATCCTTTTGTGTATCTGTGTTAGCTTTACCTGCGGCTCCGTCCGCGTAACAGACGGTTTTCCATGAAGAATTAAGTTTCAGAATTCACCACTACCTATTATCGCTGTACCAAACAACTTTCCAATACCTAAACATTTTTCCATATCAGTTTTATGGTTTTTGCATGGCTGAGCAACATCAAAACTTCCACATTTATAATATTAGTGGGATGTTAGATGGCTAGATACCCTGAGTTCTGGGTTTGAGTCCCAGCCGGGGTCAAAATTTTTTTTGCCGAAAAAAATATGTAACTAGAATGCTCAGGAACCATGGAAGGGAGAAGTTCTGATATGGAATTGTGTTTGTAGGATTTTCTGATATACTCGTATGTAAACAATAGTTGGAGTACAACAATATTTTCCCATTCCCGAACAATACAATATTTGTAATAACAATAATATGGTAAATATCTCAAAACAATGTACGTTCACCGGACACGTCTCTTTTCTATAGAAATGTTACGGGAAAACGCTTGTTATTTAGATTAAAAATATTTTACACCAATTTCATTTTCCATGCTCAAAAGAGAGAAATCTTCTGCAAATTTTGTTTTAAATTCTAATGGCATAAACATTGAAAATTAATTTCCAGTTAATCTTTTACATTAAACTCCTTAAAGTCTACGAGTTAACAATCCTAATATTACTCTTAAAAATAGGAATAGCCGGAATACCATTTTCAAGCTAGCATGATACAAGTGTTTCTCGGATTCATCCGTCGAACAGTTAATTCATCCCCGCATCCTCATTGCATCGTATACGGCTGAATACGGTATGAATGAAGAATTACATTCCAGTTAATTAAAAACCAAATGTGCTGTTTAAGAATTCTCCTTCCATCTGTAAAGCTGAATACTCGGCCATCATTCGCTCGCCCATTCCAATGCGCAGCATCACTCCACTGTGTATGAATTTCACAAACACAAAATGGCGTTAGAAGCGAGCCTTTGGATATGAAAACGTAAATTGAACTCAATAACATATCAAAGGACTCAGAGCTCGAGATCCGTGAGCCTTCGTTCGGGCCTACAGCTTTATCCTGGAGAGCTTTAGGCAGATACAATATTTTTTCAGTTGTACCCGTTTGGACGTATTTCAATCTATTTCACTCTTTGTTCTTGCGGCTTCTTTATTCTAGATAGTTCGTATTGGAAAGGAAGAAATAAATAAACTTTGTGTCCTTAGACACACGTAAAGAAGGTTGCTGCTGATTTTATATTTTTTTTTTTCATATTAAAAAAATATATTATAAGATAGTTCTTTAAAAAAAAAACATGTTTTATGTTCAACTCTTAGTCAATTTCATTTATGTAAGTTATAAAAAATGAGTAGGGTGATATTAAAAGTTAATTGGAATTCTCATACAGCCATAATTTTATGTGATCGTGATGTTTTCGTTTCATTCGTTTCATCAACACTATAAAATAATTTTAATACCGATATCAAATCATCAGTTTATACAATGACATTATTTAATATGGATAAAAAATTCATAACTTTGTGGACTCGTGCCGTAATAAATTTGATAAGCTACAATAATTAAACAAGGGTCTGCCGTTCCGGTATTAAAACTGGTCAATTATATAAATCCGTTATTTGAAAGGCATAAAACTGAACGTGGTAATAATGAACAGGCGGTGTGCAGTAAACTATGTAGCTGTTGATATCAAGTGCGACTTATTGGTCATTAGGTCGATCGTACATAGAGTTGACAAATCGCGCGAGCGATATTGCGACCCAAAATAGCAGTAAATCAACGTGTAACGTTTTAACTTAGTAGTGCTATGTTTTGTTTGGAATTCAATCTAACGAGTATGAAATCAAAAGTAGAATATACAGGATAATATTGTATGTGAACAACAAAAGAAGCCAGTTTCAAATAGCGGTTTAATCCAGAAGATCACTTAACTAATAATGATATGATGTTTTATAGTAGGTAATATGAATTTAACCTTTTTTACGGGTAAAATCACGCTGCGACAATGTTTTATTCGATTTAAAATAAGAACAGGGAAGCGACAATTTGTGTGCGGAAGCCTTAAGCTATTATTGGGCTCTCACTAAATAATACCGGGCACTGCCATTAAACATTCTGGAATTTAATCGAGAAGGGAATTAGTAGTCAATAAAAACGCCTAAATACACTTTTAAAATATCGCCATTCACAAAGTTATTGAATATTTATTACAATAAAATATAACTGCAGTTTTTATTATTCTTGCTATGCAACGTTAAATTTAACTGTTTTTCGGTGGTTCACAAGTTAAATAGAGTTTAAAATAATTTTATACAACTTCTCTGTTCCTAAACAAATAAAATTTGATATCCTGAAAGTCTGTTACATATTTAAGAAAAGTATAGTAGTTGTTTCTCTTATTCTTTTTTCTATTTGAAAGTTGCTTCAAGCCACTTCTATCACAAGAGCAAATGGCGTGTAACATGGGAAAAATGAGAATAAAGCCAAATTAACTTGGCAGCGCGAGTGGACAGTAGCCAAACTACGCCTCAGGCCTAGAAATACGTAAACTTCCTAACCTATAAATTAGGACAGATAACTTGCTGGTACTGAATTAAGTGCTCGAAACGAACTTTTGTCCAATCTGCAGATTTAGGATGACTGTATTTGGAAGGATTTGCTAGCTTAGTTTTTCAATCTATAGCACTTGTGTTTCTTTCTTATCTTTTGTTTTCTGTTACACATCTTTGTTTTGAAATAATACTTTAGTCGCCATCTTCGATCAATAATGTACCGCCATCAATCATCGAATACATTTTATACCAACCGTGCCTGTAATGTAGGAGGACAATCTAAACAGCTTCCATTGGAAAACAAATGGAACCTGGAATGGAAAATTAAACCTAAAAAGGTTTAATTTTTATTGAATTTTTATTTTTATTGACCGGATTAACATAAAAGTCATGATAATAGGTTACTATTATTATCATCAATCAGTAACTTTTGATTTGTTTGATTATTTTCTAAATGCTAAATTTACGAATAGTTTGGAGCTTACACAACCAAAGTCATATTTTGAAATTGCGGATCATACCACAATTTCAAATATGTGTATGTCTCCCGTATATGGAAATGTCGCAGAGCCTAATGTATCTTCATAAAACTAGAGAATAACCTATGATAGTGTTAATATCCCGGGAAGCAAGACTTATTGGTCGTTTGCCGTTTGCACAGAATAAATGGGCAAGCCAGCGGAACACTACCACAGTACAATTAGAGCAGTAAGCAGTGCACACTTGGATGTGCTCGATAGGTATTGCGTGGAAATACAATCTACATTTTTCTTTCCTTGTGTTCCCACAGTAATTGAATAACATATTACAATCTTATGTATCCTTAGTAATAATCTTAAGCAGATAATGTATTAAAACTAGTACCTGCTTGTCGGGGTTATAATTATGAAACATTAATGTGTATGTATTATTTTTCTTTTTTTTTTAAATTAGGTTCCTATAGAGACTTGCATTGGATGGTTCTGAAAACCATTGGAAGTTTAGATTTCCTAGGCGTCCAATTCTGAAGAGATAATGTTGTTGGCGTACTGATTTTCTTTTACTTTGTTAGAACGTTGTTCATCAGGCTACAAGAGCCACTCTTTATTAATACTAAGGCGAAAATCGGAGATTTTATGCGAATCCGTGTCCCTGGTGTAAAATAAATGTATAATCTGAGCGGTAAGCAATGTTGTTTGTATTATTATTTGATATAATTATTTACTTATTTCTTCTGTGCAATAACTATTTCCCTCGTAAGTAATACTCAAAATTACTCAAATATTTATTGTAGAAACAATTAGAGAAATTGCATACCTACGTTAAGGGTTTTTGTAACCTCGTACTCGTACTCTTATACGATACGTTTAATTAAACGATTTAATTTCCCTGACGCAAAAAGTTGAGCAATGACGCTAAAAATATTACTTTTAATTGACTAAAGCCCCTAATCTAATTAGTAAAATCGACAGTGCTGACGATAAAGTCGAGTGACTGGCCAGCGATCCGGCTGTATAATTTTGAACAAGTTAGCGATCCAACTGTATATATAATATTGAACAAGTTTAATTAAAAAGCCCTCGTCTGAGTTCGGGTACAATTAGCGGGATCGCGCGCGAATTCCGTATCTCGCATAGCCTTTTTGAGGCTTTTGTCCTCATTGTGTGTGAATATAGACTGGTTAATATTATAATTGTATAAGTGGTAGAGCCTATATAAATCCTCTATGTAGGTTTTGTTTTAGAGGTCACCCTGGGTACCTCCGCCCGTCACGGAACAGTGCCATTTCTACCGTGTAGTCATTGTTTTGAAGCGATTGTGGTTCCGTTTGAAAGGCGTGCTTTCCTATTATATTTCTTTGGTGGTGACCATCTTGGTCCTCTAGGGTAGCAACGTATATTTGACTGAGTTAGAATGAGACTAACAAATTAGGTACTAATTGGACTATTAATAACACCGAGTCACTGTAATAGAAATAACACTAAACAATCCCTGCCCCAGACCAATTACATACCCAGTCTACCCACTAACGAACTGACCAACTAATGTTCTTATTAACTCTGTCAGCTAAGTTTGCTGTCCAGTTTAGCAGTCCAGTTGGACTAACTACCCCCATATTTGAGTCTCGTTCAAAGTCAGTCATACCTTTCATGGGGTTTGCTATCTATACATAACTATAAAATGTATAGGTAGTTAGTAGGTATTGGTAGCGCGATTTTTTATATACCTATTATAAATTGAATACTTTTCGGTTAAAATAAAAAAGATTCTTATAACAAAGTTCAAACAAAGGTTGGATGATGAGTTTATTAATTAAATAAAGCACCCCAACATATGTGGTTACATCTAAAATAATTGTAGGCATCTCAATTGAATTATTTAAATATATACAGAATAATAACCAGACGATGCAAAGCGTAAAATAATAGCATTACCAAAGGAGTTGCCAAAAGGGATTTTCACTTTGTCGTACGTGATAATCATGTGAAAAAGGCAAGTCTACTGCTGACAGAAAACAACAGCTTGCTTTTTTTTAAATTTCATTAGAGTTAATTTATTAAGATTCATTTGTGTTAAATTTACTGCAAAGCTTAACGTAAAAGTACTACCGTAGAATTAAAGTTTCGTATAATGTGTGTTTGTTTTATGCCATAGAATATTATAATAAATGGCATTCCTTTAATATATGAACACAATTGATTTGAACAATTGAAAAACTTAATCATACTATAATAATACTAGATTTCCGCGGGTGGAGCCGTACCGCGTCAAATCGTTTTACATGCTGAATTATCTCTACCGTCAATGGATTTTACAAAATGAATAATAAGTATAGCCTTTGTCTATAAAAACTGAGCGGCATGTATATAAAAAAAATATTGGTTGTCCGTAAAGTCGGTTTACGATAAAAAAAACACTCAGAAGAAGAAGGGAAAAAAGTAGGGTCTAAAGAAAACTCTAAAATAGTTACGAGTACAAACACATAAAAATGTTATCCTTCAGATTGGAATGCTCAAGAAAACTTGCAACCGAGTTTTACAAAATGCTCCACAGTTTCAATAAAGATAGTACAGAAGAGTACAGCATAGCTAAAGAAGGATACAGAAGCAATAGATTCACCATTAAGGACAACCTACACTTTTCACCTTGGCAGTGGTCTGAATCAAATTTTATCCATCTGAACAAAAAAAAAGAGATACAAACAGTAGTCATAACTATACACCAATAAGCCTACTGCTCGACTCTACACATACTATTTTCTATTATCCTAAGGATAAGTAAAAACGCTCGATAAAGAGTAGTCGTAGGTAGTAGTAGTCGACAGAACAGGCAGGATTTCGAGGTTTCCCTACAATCGTTCACAAACACACAGAACTTCAGATAGAAAAATATTCAAAGAGCTGAAAACCACTCTACGTGGACTTCATTGACTATCAAAAAGCTTTCGATACTTTGAAACTAAATGCTCAAAATATAGAGCCGGAGTAAATGGAAACTAAATGCTCAAAATATAGAGCCGGAGTACATCGATGAGATTAAAATATTTGCGGAATAAATACAGGAATTGTAGGTGGTAGAGCCTATAGGGAACCAAATAGGTTTTATATGAAACCTAATTGGTTCCATATATAGTTCGCCCTATTTCTGCCGTATGATAATTGTTTTTAAAGCAATTAGGGTCCGGTTGGAAAGGTGTGGTTTCCGGTTACACTTCTTTAGATGCGACCATCTTATCCTCAAGGGTAGCAACACATCTGTGACTAACTTAGAACGAGACTCCTACTGAAAAGTACTAACTGGACTATTACTTATACCAACTAACAGGACTAACTATCACTAACAGTCCCCAGTCCTCATACCTACTAACGAACTGACCAACTAATTTTAAAATACTTACTAAAAATTTCCGCATGTTGCAACAGAAAAAAAAATGAAATTTCAAGAAGCGCCGGGTCTTTGCGTTGAAAGCGATAAAGTTAACTCCTCGTGTTACGTTCTACGTTTATGAGCTTAATTAATTAATATTGTAACATGCTTCTATTCGTTTAAGCCAGGGCTCGCCGCCGCAGAATATGTTATCAAGTATTTATACGCTATATGTTCAATCATCAGTTCAGCTCATATTGGTTCTAAGACAGCTAATTGGATTATTGTGTGAATTAGAACAAACACTACATGATTTAGATGTTTTAAATCGATTACGGTTAATTGAGTCGTAAAATATGTTCAGCTTTGTATCTATCAATTAACTCTAAGCCGAATCTTAGTAGGTGCTTTAAGTTATTAATTGGTACTAGTAGTAATAGGTAATGCCTTATTTTGTCAGCCTGTCTGGAAGAGAATGCTCATAGCAAAAATACCTTTAGTGACACTGTTGTATATGTTTTTATGTGTACCGTTTATTGTATTGTAATTTGAAACTACATCTCCTTTTAAAAGGCAGCCCATTACAAATAGTGTATATATACTATTTATATCAATAAACAGTCAGACATACAGGATCTTGCACACTTCAGGATAGAAATCCAAAATGTATAGCAGGAAATCTAGCAGTGCGAAATCTAGACTTCAGTAATCTAGTACCGCAATTTACTACTAAATCTCTCGCTAATCCATTTCGAAATCATAAATTAAATGAAACCCGCTGTACCGTAAACACGCATTATTCGGTGCTTATGCTAATTAAGATCTTCAGCAGTAATTGCTAGCGTTCAACTTGCTTGAATGCTAACATTCTTCAGTTGCGGTGTTACTACAAAGATGTACGAAACATTGTGTTATCGGACGTCCTGATAATAATACTAAAAGGTGGTTAATAATTATTGAAAAAAAAAACGTAAAATCTCGACTGCATGAACTCAAAACTTTTGTTCAAACTTATTTATTAAATGAACTTACAAGATATTATTCATAGAACAATTTGAAAAATTAAATTTTTTTTTTAATTTGAATGATTATGTTGGAGGCATCAAATAGCATTAACTAAGATTTCTATTTTGTTATCGAATAAGCCTGCGTACATGCGTACATACATGCATACATAAATACATACATACAATCGAGTGTATGTACACTCGAAAAACATTACCCTCCTTCTGGCGCAGTCGGGTGAAAAAATTCAAACTGTGAATGTGATGATCAAGTTTTTACACAAGACACCCTTGCGTTTAACCCTTAACTGCTTTTATGAGGACTTATTAGTGACAGAGTATTCTAAAGATTTTCATAGGATATAAGCATATTTGCGCAGACGTCTCGTTGCGATCTCGAAAGCATGTGAAGTCTGCCAATCCTAACTGGCCTCCTGGCCTAACTTTAACTACCTTTCCCACCCGAGTCGAACAGTGTGACAAAGAAGTGGCTGTGGTGGCCAGATCTAAATGGAAGTGAGTAGCGGTAGCGGAAGGAAGATGTAGCTTCTGAAGTTGCGCAGACCTTACGATACATTATTTATTATTTTTACAGTTTATCAAATTTTTACCACCAAAGGCATAGAAGACCTCCAATAAAAAATGTGACAGTACCAAGGCTTTTAAGTTTTTACTTACTGTTTCAGTTTAAATACTTAGGTAGTATTTAGTTCGTGGTAATAAGCGTAGCGTACCCTATTTGTTAGTACCAAAGAGAATTGTAAGCCGCAGCAGTAAGGATTTTTAGGGAAAGCCAGTCTCAAAGTCAAATTTACCTACTTTACCTTCGTAATTACTACTTTCGTTACGTTCCTATATTTATATAACAGTATAATTGCTACATCATACTATTCACAAAATACTAACCTAACATAAATTTTAACAACAACAACTCCTAAGATCCTCCCTTTGATTGATATTTTAATATTTCCTGCAAATTACATGGATGACTAGACATGCCTACATCGGTCAAGCGTGCAAGAATATCTCGGAACATTGTTTGAACCAGCGATTTATGGCAAGCGAATCGATTATGTGTGGCAGTGAGCTATCTTCATAATCTATTAGTGGGGTAACGGACTAAGGTTCACCTCCGTCGCTAATGCATAATCAGCGTATAACATATCTACATAGCTAATAAAATATTGACTTCAAAAAAGAAGTGCATTAGGTTTCATCGTCACAAAAGTTACTTAATTGAAAATTACAATTAGGTAGGTACAACAAAACTTTGGAACAAAACTTAAATATGAAAATAAATTATTTCCGCAACATAAACAAATTAATTCGTATTTATCAAGGAGGGCGCAGCTTATCAAACTTCGATTGCATTGAATTGGATATTGAGGAAGTAAAATTTCAAACAAACACTCAATCGGAATTCAAAGAAAACCTCTTATTTTGCTAGAAAAAAAGTATTCTACTACCATGTTTCATCGCAATCCTACATATATACAAATAATGATTTTTTATTTATTCATGAATAAATAAAAAATCATTAATATTCATGAATAAAACTGCTTCGCTTTATTTATTTATTTATTATTAATTACTCGAATGTTTTGTTAAACCAACAATTTGCACTAGATTGGACGTAACTTTATTTGTGCCTTCGAATGTTTTTTGCTCATTTTAGCTCATTTAAGATCGCGATCATTAAGGACTCATTAAAATCCGAGTGAAGTCGTTATTTTGAACTTATAATTGATGATGTCTAGCTGAGAATATAATATTGTTTTACATTACACACGTACTAGTACAAATGAGCATAATAAGTAAAGACATCAAATGAACCGAAAGATTTAATTAGTTTTAAACAATCCGCATTGGAGCAGCGTGGTGGAGTATGCTCTAGACCTCCCGCAGCTCTGCGTCTGTGGGGGAGACCCGTGCCCAGCAGTGGGACGTATACGCAGCGATACATTTAGTATTATTTAAGTAAGATAAAGTTCCTATTAATGAAATTGGCGTAATAATTTGAACCCAATTATTATTATTCTGCAACCAAAGTTTTTAAAAGTGATAATAAATAAATAAATAAATAAATAAATAAATATGGACATGGGTCTAACATGGACATTATCACACATCTAAACTATTCGAGAGCCTGTGCTATGGGTGACAGAGTAGGTACTGTGTACAGATATACATACATATATATTTTAAAATACATATTTTTATTCGTTTTATATGGTTCGTCACACGAATGTTTGTCCTGAGTGGCTTTGAACCCATGACCCCTGGCGTAACAGGCAGGGTCACAGCCGATTGCGCCAACGGGCCCATCATAACATATTGATTATTGTGTTTTGGTGTATCGCCAATACGTAATGATATATTTGCACAGATTAAAACGTAAGTAATAGTAGTACCTACGTAATAATATAGTAAGTAGGTAAACATTAAATAAGTGCAAACTACCATATCAAATGTTTCTGGATTCACGGCTCTCTGTTCCCGCGACCGCACCGACAGCACGCCGCGTACCGCGAAGCAGGTGAGACGATGCTGCGGCAGCATTATCCCGACAGTGAGAAACCCAATTCGTGTTCATGAATTCTATTCTACTGAATCCCGAACACTGTACGAAATTGCATTAATATTGACGCTTTATTATAACTTTACTTACAATAGTTATAAAGATAGTATAAACTACCATATCTTATGTCTCCTACTTCAGGTCTCCCTGTGCCCGCGACCGTACAGACAGCACGCCGCGTACCGCGAAGCAGATGAGACGAAGCATTGGCAGCATTAGCCCGACTTTGAGAAACCCAATTCATGTTGATGGATTCTGCTCCTCTCAACCCCGTAGGTACGTATTTAAACTATTTATTGACACTACACTGTCATGGGCGGCAGAGGATGAGTGATGCTGCAAGCTCGTTTGCTATCTTATATCCATAAAAAAAGTGGCTAGACATTTCCATCCATTTAGGTTTCCAATCGTTAAAGGATGTCAGAGAACTTCGGGCGGCCTAAAAACTTCAGACAAACGTTTAGGCCACTAATACTTTCACCAGTTTGCACTGAAGCAGCGTGCTAGAGTGCGCACCACGCCTTCTCAATGCAGACCCGTTACCTGCAGTGGAAAGCTACACAGAGTAAGGTAACCTTAATGGACCGGCTTTAATACTAAGCAGATGTACTCGTAAGTTCGACGGCGAAAGTACCCAAATTCTATCTTGAAAAGTAGCTAAAAGAATAACATGAAATCCTGTTACACATTTTCACAAAGAGATCACGTCAAATTCTGATAGGGGCTTATGTTAAGGTTACACTAATGAATGAAAACGAATAAAAGTTCTGGACTTTTAATTGGGAGAGCTTATCAAAGCTTACTGCTAGCATTGATACGTTCATGGTTTGTTTTTTCAAAGTTTACTCATTTGGCGTTAAGCGCTAGGAAGTCGAGGAATTCGACATTTTGTTTCAAACATTTCTAAGAACATTTTTGTGTTATCTTAAATATAGTACCTATCATAGTATCAATGTTAACAGTGATATTTATTGCCTGATCAAAAGCTCATTTTAAATGTATCAATAAGTACTTTATGCATTTTAATAACATACTGATTTATAACTGACGTGATATTAGTCCGATTGATAAATTGGCATAAATGTAAAACATGCCCTTGGATCATCATCCAGTACAACTTAGCAGTCGGACAATAAACGTACAATTCATAGATAACTTATGGTGTTAAGCTAGCTAAGCTGCAACACGTTCGTTGCGCTCGTTACGTCGTAACGTTAGACTGCTCCAATGTGAATTGGTGGAGGGGTTAGTGGCCAACCCAGTGTCGAATGTTCTCTAGCCACCCGTAGGTCTTCCATAAGGCTTAACGACAGTTTCCAACTTTGAAAACAGCCGGGACCGGCGGCTTAGCGTGCCCTCCGAAGCACGGTAGCGACCAGGAAATTTTGCCACTAGCGGTCACCCATCCACTTTTTTTATTTTTAAAACTTTTTTTTATTTTCATGCACTGTCATCGGAACCAAATATGTGAGCCAAATTTCAGCTCGATAGCGTCAGTGGAAGTGGGTGAAATATTGATTGCAATATTCCAGGACATGGATGATGATGACCTACGAGTGAAGTTAAATAAATAAAAGCTTTTAAAATAGGTTTATTAATCTTAAATCTGATTAATAAATATTCTATGTTCCTGTATTACATCCACTATGAGACATTTTAATATTAATATATTATGGATGTCCCCCGAATACACAGTCGCCTCCGTGTCGAGGTGATTATTGTGTTAGTCGTAACAAGTTGCTTTCAAATCACGCGCCGGGGCGCCACTGTAATGAAACTATAAGAAGACTCACTTTGCATTAATGTCGGTGCAAGACGTTGTTAATAAGACAATTCGTAAACACGTAGCCATGCGATGAAACGATAGCTGCATCAAAGTGTCTATTCGTGTCTTATATTAAATAAATTATTATGTAAAGATGGTAACGAGTAGGAAGTTAAGTACGAGTATCTATGGGTGTACCGTTTTAATTAAAAATCAATTTCAAATCAAGTTAAAAAGCTATTACTAGTAATGAAGATAAGTCAAAAATGTTTATTTAACTCTTAATTATTATTCATTATCTATGTGTAATATTAGATGGGAGGTCAATGAATTGATGATATTTATATCCAAACTCAGATACAAATCAAACTTGGCTTAACTAAGAAAAAAACATTTCAATGACAATACTTATTATATTTTATGAAAGAATAATTAATGTACTTATTAATATATTTATTTTAATCATTAATAATTAATCCCCCCGTAATTTAATACCCAAAACTGTACTGATAATTAATATTATATCTATGAAACAGTGTCATTGACCTGCGTTTGATTGCAAATATAATATTATGATTGTCTATCATAGAAAGATATTTATTGCACTGTTAATAATTAATTAACTTTAATTAATAACCAATTGTTTGGCACTGGTCTCTCTGTCTGCAAAGAGGATAAATATCAATTAAAAGGTAATTAACACTGTTAAAGTATCCCGGAATCAATACCTGTGTTGTGCCGAGTTGACTACGTTAGTAGAATAACATTACTCTCGCTCATTGCTTAGCTTAGAACCTGAAATATCATGAAGCACTCTATGGCCGACTTAAGCAACATCGGGCGCGGTCGGTATGTGTATGGGTGACCGCTAGTGGCACTTTCGTACTTTGGAGGGCAGGTCAAGCCGTCGGTCCTGATTATTTTCAATTGTAAAACAATCTTGGGTGTCTTGGGACAGTGAACACTAGGTTGGCACTAACTCCTCTACCAATCCGCATTGGAGCAGCGTGGTGGAGTATGCTCTAGACCTCCCTCAGCTGTACCCATTATAAGCCTCCTGTTGAGCATTAGGTTTCATCTTTGAAGTGAGAAGTAAACCCTTCTTTAATGCCGAAGTGGTTAACTGCGATGATGATCTATTGTGGTATTGTCGACTTCAGCATGCATTTTAGTCACGAAGTTCTAACGAACTAAATATGGCCCAAATCATCAACATTGCAATATTAAACGTACATAAGGCTGATTCATGCACGTTTTCAAACACTAATAAGAATGTTATACTCATACATTACGTAGCCCTTCCTAACGTAAGCCATTCAATCATTACCTGCAAGGCCCGTAATTACTATTAATTCAATCGTCAATTTTGTAGCGCTCGCAGAACTTTGAACAACTAATTTACCAACTAAAAACAGGACTTCACATGTAGTAAGTAGTTAGAGATTATCAAAATTGCATTATAACAACCGCGTGGTGCTATCCGCGACATACCACTTCAAAGACTATAGCTATGGATGAGAGTTGAGAACGGTAGGAAATGAAAGAGCTTGAAGTTTGTTTCAAGCATTTTTCTGAAATAAGTTTTCATTAAAATGCTTAAAACAAAGGACAGATTCAACTTAAAATGGACAGTATAAAATTTAAGCGCACAATACAAAATGTTGTGTCTATGCCATTATCTGTTATGGAATTATATCTGGACTTAAAAATGCATTACTATCGGAAATAAGCCGCGGTTATCTGATTTCAAATTACAAGAAATGATTTAATTAATGTTTAACTTTATTGATACCTCTAAAGAGATACACAATGGGCGGACTTAATACCTTATGGGCAAAATGATATGGGCAATCAGGACAGGACAGGACAGGCGACAAGTGGTCTCAACTCAGTTTAGTTTCGGTTAAAATAAGATCCTTTATTGAAGACTTTAACCTTATCGATATAGATTTTATATGTTTTTACTTTTAATGTTAAAGACCCCTCTTCTTTAGCAACACTAAATAAATACCCACTAGTACTGTTGTAATTAACGTAAGTATTGGAACATTTTCAAAGGAATTGTGAATTATCACATCATCCATCCATCCATCCATCAGAATTTTTGGGTCGTTGCCACTCCTCCCGATCCTACATAATCATAATCATAATACTTTCCATCAATTGAGATAACTATTTACTGTGGTGTAACAATATTAACTATGTAACTATTCAGATTGGATGTTAGATACTTGGATGTTAAATATGAAAGGAATTTCTAATAATTCCTAAGACTACACGTAGGGTTATAATGAAGCGTCTGTAAGGAAGATGTCTTATGAATACTGACTACCTCCCACCCCTACGATTTAACTTGTCAACGAAATAACAAATGAACTAACCAGGCTTAACCCTTCAACATAAAATTATCACATTCATCAATTTGTATAATGATTTGGGCAAAACAAGCATACTGATAAATAGTTGCGTAGTAATGCTATTAGATGTATATAAATACTAGTGGACGCCCGCAGCTTCGCTCGCGTAGAATTAGACCCATTAACGACGTCTACCCGTCTAACGACTTCAAAAACGGCAAAGTTTCATACTAACTTTGCACCCCCGTTTTACCCCCTTAAGGTGTGAATTTTCAAAAATCCTTTCTTAGTGCTCCCCTACGTTATAAAAGGAACCCCTGTGCAAAATTTCAAGTTTCTAGCCCGTATAGTTTAGGCCCTGCGTTGATATGTCAGTCAGTCAGTCAGTCAGTCAGTCACCTTATCCTTTTATATATATAGATTACCTGAGACAAATTATTTGGCGATTTAGGTAAATTAGCAATTAAATGCCGCAATTTGTGAATTAGAATCGCCCAGTATTAAAACAATACAAAGCACTATTACGTAGCTGTGTTATACTCATAGTAACAGATCGATAATCGTCAACAATATAGAGGATCACAAAATTGAGATTTAAATCATAAGAGTATGTATCTCGTGTTTTTTTAATTTGTTATTTTATCTACGCATTATTATTTTGTGTTTTGATTTTGCATTTATTTACATACCTATTATTTATTGCTTTATTTATTTGGTAATATGTATTTTTATAATTTCATTAAATTTTAATATAATTGTTCAGTTGACATCTATGTTTGTTTGACTTCACCAGAATATCAATCAATCAATCAATCAATCAATCAATCAATCAATCAATATTTATTGCTTAAAAACTGTTTACAATACATTGAGGTGACATTCCTTATAGTAAGTAGGTACAGTTTACCCGCTTCGGGCATGCAATTTTTCTATGAAATAATAATAGTTACAATATACAATTTACAGTTAAACAATTAAACAAATAATAATAATAACAATAATTTCATCGAAATAATGTAGTACCTAATATTAACTTAATTTTAATTATACAAAATTGAATTTTTAATTATTATTGCCTCTATGGTTAATTTCATTGCATTCTTGTGTCAAATTGAAAATATTCGTTAAGGTCATAAAAAACATTATTAAATAGCCATGCTTTCAACTGCAGTTTAAACTTACGGGCATCGAGTGATTTTATTTGTAACGGTAAATGATTATATAGTTGGATACCTGAATTGAAAGCATCCTTTAGAAATATATCGATACCTCTGGGCTCAAAGGGCGTAAAGCACATTTTGGGCCAAATGGAGTTAATAATACCATCGTATTCAGTTTTTCATTCTCTATCGATTGGTATATACGAAGTTGCCAAATTCGCACAAAAATGTTCTTTACGCCCCATCTATTTTGGGCTGCTAAAACAGAATGAAACAGGAAATCGGGCTGTAAATTACATTACTGTCTTGCACAGTTAAAAATGTCCTAGGTTGTATAGGAATCCAATTGGACTCATAATTATGAGTATTATGGCGTATAACGCATTAATTCTCATTATTGTTCTTTACAACCCTTTACTACCTCAAAATAATTACAAATATTTCCTGAAGTTTAAGGTGTAAAGCACATTATTCTATAGGCTTAAAGTGAAGGAATTTATTGAATCACTACCTGCAGTGCCATCCCATTACAATAGACAAAGAACAAACAGAGTGTATCTACCTCAAGAATTAAAGAACGTGTCTAACTTATATCAGATAAATAAAAAAAGCATAAACAGTGTCCAAGACACTGTTAGAGTGAAAATATGTTTAGAAACATTTTTAATGAATATAATATTAGTTTCCACATTCCCAAAAAAGACAAAATATGTGTAACATGCACAAGAGCGGAACATAATATGGATACAATGAGTGAGAAAGATAAAGAGTTTTTTGACTATCACATAAAATAAAAAAAACATGTTAAAAAAGGTTTAAAAAACATCAAAATTTGAAGTCTTTTGTTAATGGAACTATTACATGTAGTTTTGATTTGCAAAAGGTTTTAGGCACGCCGCACGGTCAAAGTATGTAACTATACTATTCAAGAAAATATGTGGTGTATAATTTTACATTTTACGAAAGCGGCACACAGGAAGTTTACTCCTATACCTGGGGAGAGAGCGACGGTAAACGAGGAAGCAATGAAATTGCCTCTTGTCTTTGTAATTGTATGGAGTCCATCGCAATGGCCGACATAGGTACTTTGAGACCGCTCGGAAAAAACCTGCCAATACTTTCACACCAAGCACATTGAAAAATATAAAACTAAAACAGATTAGAATTACTACATTTAAAAAGAAATACGAAAACCAAATAAATGTAAAATATTCCATGGCAGAGGAAGCTGAAACTCAAAATATAACGTTAATGGAAAAGCCATCGGTCAAAGGAAAAGGCAAAGGAAAAGGAAAAAGTAAAACAAAGGACAAGTCAAGCGGAAACAAAAAGCAGGAAGCGGAAGAAGTTAAGCCACTATATGCAACTAAATTATACATAAACAAAAAAAAATACATGGATTTGACACGTCTCTGTGACAACGGAACTATACCTAAGAGATTTCATGAAGAATATAGAAAGCTTCCATGGAGCTCTAATGTTTGTCATACATTAAATGAAACTGATGAAGAAGATAAAGAAGATGAAAATAATACTGAAAAAGAAAATAATTCTTAAAATGAATAACCCAAAAATTGTTTAAAACTTTCTTGTTTGTCCTTTTATTACGTACCTATAATAAAAACTATTAAAAATAACTCTCCAATTAATTAATTTTTATTATTTTTATTTTATTATTATTTGATTGGTTATTCCCATAATCTCCATTGGGATGGGGTACCTACCCCCACCCCGTTTAACCCTTTTTATTATGAAAGTTGTACAATTTTAAATGCAAACATTGTGATTTACAACACAATTAAACATTGCTATTATCATTTACTACATAATATTATACAACTTTTTACGCTAGGTTGTATTTACTGCCAAAGTTAGTAAAGTTAGCTGTTTTTAAATGGGTTTAAAGGACATTTTGTTGTTTTTTTTGGGTAGTAAAGCAAAACTATTTTGGAAACTATTATACTTAGACTTCGTTTAATAATATTAACTTAAAATATAGGAGAATGTAAGTATTTTTCTCATAGATTGTTTTTTTATAATTATTGAGACAAAAAAGTTATAGCTAATTTTGTTTTATTTTTTTGGTTTTTTGGCTCTCCTGAAAAGTAGCTGTTTTGTGCTATACGCCCTTTGAGCCCAGAGGTATCGATATTGTTGTTAACTTTTTGCACACATAGGTCAAATTTATAATGTTCTCGTAAATTTCTGCGCAACTCTGACTTTTTAATATAATAATCCATATTTTGTTTTACAAAGACACATAATTCTAAAATGTATATATTGGTTAAGGTCAGGTATTTATTCTCCTTGAATACATTTCTAAGAGAATCGTCAGAGTGCATGTTATGAATTATACGAAGACATTTTTTTTGGAGAATAAAAGTAGATTTAGCATTTACTGAATTTCCCCAGAATATAATGCCATAGGTTAGGAGTGGATACACATGACCAAAATATGCAGTTCTAGCTGTATTAGTAGAAGTAGTCTCTACCAATATTGATAATGCATAACACCAGCTTGAAATTTTTGAGTTTATTTTGCTAACGTGGGATTTCCAATTATAATAATATAATAATTATACTCTTAAGAATTTGACATGCAATTACTTTAATTGGTTAGTGTACCGTTGGCATAAACAATAAATAAATACAACTCATAAATTGTTAAATCTAAACGATAATATATAGAACAAAATTACCCAACCATACGTTTGATATAACGTGATCTTTTGACGGTGATGCTGATGAATTCTGAACAATAACAATGAATTCTCATCTAAATTAATGACAGGCATGCTTACGGTAGATTAACGTGTTGTGTGATGTGCCTTGTCTTTGGTACGTGCAGGATATTACTCTTCCTTTAAAGTGACATGTACAAAAGATAGATTTTCAGGCGTGTTATTCAATTTTATTTACTTTCTGTAAATATTGCAGAAAACACGAAATTAATATTTATTTCGCTGCTCCTGGCATTAATAACGTCTCAACTAAGACTAGGTCATCTATAAATTTCTAGAAAAATTTGACCCCTTACAGTAGTAAAAATAAATGGGACAAAATAGGTTTCATATAAAACCTATTTGTTTCCGTAACGGCTGTACCACCTAACTAAATAGTGACTATCAAATTTAATTTTGATTATCGTACGGTGGTTATATCGATTTTTTATCATTATTTTATTAATTATAATAATGTATGTTAAACATCGTTGATTCCATGGTTTGGTTAGAATTTGTTTACTAAACATAAGTGAAGTAAAATATGTATTTTCAATACCAATGATTTGGTAGATACCATAATATGATCATGGGTAAGTTGGCAGTCCTAAAGTTTTCTTTATTTTCTATTTAAAATATCATCATTTATACGTAGTCATTTAAAGTAATTAAATTAAAGGTTAAATGAGTTATTAAAAGTTTCAACATGAACCTTTATTGAATCTCTTGGCAAAAGGTGAGTAACAAGGCTTCTGGCATTGTCAATACTTACTTTATCTTTCATGTATACTTTCATAGAAAGTATGCAAATTTTCCGAGTGAGGGACCAGTCTCACCCCTATTATTTCCTTATTTGTTTCGCTTCGAATTTCAACGAATCATTACTCCAGTGAATCTTTTGTGAACAAGACACGAGATTGTTTGATCTTTGAGTAGGTACCTACCAATATTACGAAATTCATATAAAACTCGACTATTATTGAACAAAACAAAACATAGCATTTTAATAATACACGGACGGCATGGAAACGATGTAATTGCATAACTTTTCACTCAAATATTTCCGATGTCAATTTGTAGGCTGTAGATTTGTAAATAATACTACGAGGGGCAGGGTAGCGGTGTGAATTATGTAATAATTAAAAACGAGCAAACGCATCATTTTTTTTTATATAATGATAACAAATCCAGGGAATTTGGTAGAAACTATCAACTTTTATATAACGACACGTCAACTACAAGAAATGGAATCGGCATCATCCTAGACGAATCACTTAAACAAAGAATACATTCAAAGTAACTGACGTCAAAGAAAAGTTGAGAGAAAACCGCCTGCGCTGGTACGGACACGTGATGAGACGAGATGATGACCATTATGACCAAGAAAGTGCTCACCATCGAGGAGAGCAAAAAAGGCCGAGGACGACCCCCAATGACCTGGTTGAACACCATTAAAAACGACACTATTAATGTGACTGAAAATGTGTGAAAGAGACAACCCACAACCGCACGGTGTGGCGCCGAAGTACTAAGAGGGCTGACCCCAAATGAAAATGGGAAAAAGCCAGGGAGAAGAAGAAGAAGAAGAATGGTAACAAATCAGCAAGTCGCTCGCTCGCTGCGACACATAGACGTCCCACTGTGAATTATATATATGAAACATTATGAAGTACTCTCAGGCATGCAGGTTTCCTCACGATGTGTCCTTCACCGTAATAGCAAGTGACATTTAAATTCTTAAATCGCACATAACTTAGAAAGTCATTGGTGCTGCCGCTGGGGTTTGAACCCGGACCGCTCGAATGAGAGGCGAGTTCGATAGCCACTGGGCTGTCACGCGCAATCAGAAAATATTAAGATATTATTATTAAACTCTTATTTATTTATCTAAATATGGTACATATTAAGTCATATTTATTTTGTTTGTTTAGGTACTTCGTAAAATTTAAGCTTGATGATTGAGTGGCTTGATGAGTTTGTATTCCCCTAGTCATACATCGGCTGAACCTCATTGCAAACGTCAATACTCGATTTCGTAAAATTGTCATGTAAATTCGTTGAATTTGGGCCTGTTACGCAATTAATCCACAATTACGCCATAGTATAGCGTTTAATTAAACGGACTGGTTTTGGCTCGCTTTAATTTTGTTTCGTACCAATTCTATTGAACCCAAAGGTTTGCGTATTACCATAATTCGGTTAGCAGTATCGGCTGGTATAGTTCTGATGTGATTTCCTGTTAAATTAAAATTTTAAATGATTGTTCTAGAACACACCGTACTTTTGTTTGTCCTTGCTATTGGGCACGGGTGTCCTCTTAGAAATGGGGGACTTAAATGTCATGTTTATCGTATTATATTGTTTTATTTGAATGAATTATTATATTTCAAATTTATATATTCTTGGCCTAAAATAAAGATCTATTATATTGTAAATATTGTTTAGTAACACATTGTAAAAATACGGTGATACATAAGGCATTACATAAATATTATAAGGTTCGTTAAGGTTAGTTAAGGTTAAGGCATGTGCGTACATATATTTATGTAACTTAGTTTGTTCTGTTAAGGAAAAAGAATAAGGGAAAAAAAAAAAAATATTATGTCTGTTTCTATTGTTTTTATTTTTGTTTTTTTTTTTTATTATTTTTCTTTTGTTTTCCTTTGATACTGGAAAGATAGGGGAAGGCACTATCCCTCCATAACACAGTGTAAGCTAAAATGGAGGATAGGGATCCAACTCTAAACAATGTATTTTACATTAAGAAAATAAAGATTTTTGTATTTTTTTGTATTTTTGTATTAAATCCGCCATTATATATCTCTTTAGAGGTGTCAATAAAGTTGAATAAATAAAAAAAAAAAAAAAACCTTGGGTGGATTGAAACATTGCCTAACAAAAGCCGCGGTGAACTCACCGTGATATTTGCAGATAAAAAAAAGGGCAGCAATTTTAATTTTCACTAGCCTCAAGCCAGTAAGTATTGCATTCGTTGAGATAGAGCTACAATATATATCTCTGAGGTAACATGTAACAAGCGACAGCGATTGTATTTTAATCACTTAATTATATACATACGTGTGGCTGAGCTACATATTAAATAAGTACTTCTCCTTATTACAGTAAAACTTCTTTACGCACGCTTGACTTAGGGAGTAAGCTGGCGAATGCTTGACGAGAGCGTTACGGAAATTGGATCGGCCGAAGCGCCCGGAAGTTGAGAGGGAGATATGAGTTAGTGAAGATAGAAAGAGAGAGATAGCAATCATTTATTTTCCAAAAAAAAAACCCCGGATGGATGATAGGTGTCAACTTTTGGAAAATAATTGTTTACTACAAGAAGTATTATTTATTATTATTAGAATTCTCTAGCCTCGGGATAGCCTATATAAACTAATATAGCCTGTATAACTAAATGCCCGTGTGTCTATTTGTCCGTCTATCTATATTATAAAAAAAAAACTAATATTATCGTGTTGAATTAGTATTTTGTATCTACTAAATCTAAACTAATCCCTGCTTTCTCGTTTCTTGTCTTTGATATATTTACATCAAGTCACGTTTTCCCAAAAAATTAGTCCATCCATACGGAAAGTACATTATAGGTTAACTTACACCAAAAACGGTTCCGCTCTTAACCAAAACTTGTACCGAATTAAGCGAATCAAACAATACACAACCTTAATTTATTTTTAAATCCGACACTGAGTTTATTCCAACAATTTTCTTCTTTTATGGGCTTAGCTACTCCACACCTGTTAGCTTCAGGGCGTACCCTTTGTGTTTCGCTAGGAAATACAGTTCAAATAAAATGCTTAAGCGGGTACAGAAATCAGGAAACCCTTTTTAATGCTTTGCTCGCATTTCTAAGACGAACAAAGCAAACCTTAAACCAACTAGCTAGTCATAAACATGATGTATTGCGAAAATTGTATTTTTCCATACACTCATTTCAACATGAAACAGTAATTTGTTGAATTTGACAGAAATTATAAATTAAATAATTTTATGTAGGTATACGTAATTATAACGTTGTATTATTATTCGTTTAGAAAATAATATGTTATTATACATCTCTATCCTCTTTGTTAACCCGCAGGAATCCCTGAGGCTTCTGTTTTGATTAACCATAAAATAAACCATTACACCAAATTTTTCCGCGTGTTTTAATTCAACCCTTTTTAAAATTCTAAACGAAAAAACGTGTAACCCTTTAGCTCGAGCACCTTAATTAAGTGGGAATATATCGAGTAGAGCACAAAGCATAATAAATTGTGTTTGTTTTTGCTGAAAATACATAAGTATTATTGGTAGGCACAGTTTGGTAACGTTTGCCGAACAATAAAATAATTCAATATACATAATTTCAATCGTCGTCGGATTCCGATGTCGATGACACCTACCTACTGTAGTCGATACCTAGTAACAAATTTGATCAAAAGTATTAGGGTTCATTTCGTAATGAGAGTGAGTATACAGTGATTCTCAGAGGTGAGTATACACTCGCATTATGTTATGTCTAAAGATATGTATGGGACCTAAGTCCCATTCAATTGGTGAGCCGGGCACTACTTTCCGAAGTTACTACTAGGAATTTCAAGTTAGAAAAACCCGGTAACAAATAGGGAACCCAGGAACTCTACTCACCAACGAGGCAATCATTTTCATTATGTATTTGAATATTTTTAGATTTTGTAACAATTTTCATGGTTCGCTGAAGATTTATCGGGAGCTAAGTATCAAGTCTAATAGACTTATGCAGTGAACATAATAACTCACTAGGGATTTGTAAGGTTGCAAAATGTATTATTTTGTATGCACCATATTTCGAGCACCTGTTGAATAAATAATAACTTACATTATAACAGGAAATTGGACTGTTTATTTCGCCTGTATAAATTATGATTAAACATATAAAATATGATCAAAACAATGTATTTTTATTTATGTAAGATAGCAAACGAACATGCAACCCTTTGGCTACAACCGCAATTTTTACTTTGAAGAGGACTCATAGAAGTTACAGTGTTACCATGCCTATAAAAAACAAGGCTACGTAGGATACATCAAAGCCAGCGATAGCCAGGATAAACGCCATATATTTGAAGATATATTATGAAATTAGTAAACTTGTAGTTTATATTACATTTCTGTAAAGACAATAGAATTTTAATGATAGGTAACATTTCTTGCAACACGCAGACTGCTCGCTCCACATAAATCATCTATTATTTAAATTAATTTGACTTCATGTAACTCGCTAAACGTTCCTTATTCCATTCGTTTCCTTAATTAAGCAATCTGTTTACAACGGAGCAATTAATTGGTATTTCCATTGTTCGAATCACAAGCGAATTTTAATAACCTTTCATGCTGAAAATGGTTGCGAGAATTTCGAATTTGGTATCCTGCGTTTATTATCGGCCAGTGAGGTGAAAATATTCAATCAATCAACGGTACCTATTACGATATTCGATTGATACTCTAGCAACACAGCCGACCAATTACAGTTTCAATACGCATTTAGTTACGATGGTTTAAAAATGATTGAACGAAAATTTGAAAATTGATTTTAGGCTTTAGATGCTGATTAAATTTAAATATTTAACCAAAATCGAAGATTTTTAATTTTTATAACTATCTACCTTCATATTTCAATGTAAAGAACTATGTTTTTATTACGTGCAGATAGGTATATAATTACTATAAAAATTACAAAGAAATAAATTAAAATAAGAGTTTTAATCTTGTCGTAAGGAACTTCGATACCATGAAGAAGAAGATAGACTCATGACTTGATAAGTATAAATATAATACCTCCTAAAATACTTCATAAAACAATGAAAATTGACTATTATTACTACAGATTTTTTATTATTTTATTTATTTAATTCAAAAGCTTAACATAACAAGGCTTCCTGTAGTGCTCCGTGTCACCCTTGTCATAAAGGGTACGTTAATTGGCTCGTTACCACACCAGTGCGCAGTAAACGTCCGTTCTGCCCGTGGCTAATACGTGACTGTTTACGTCACTCTCGTGTGCTCGAGACAACGTCATGTTTAACAGATTATATATAGATCGCATACACTACATCCCTTCCTTATTATAAATTTATTAATCGAGAACATTAAGATAGCAAACGAGCCCGCAGCACCACCCATTCATTTGTTAATTTAAATTTTTTTTTTTTTTCAAAGTTCTCAAACATTGCAATTGGAGAATTAAATATTTCAATCTTACTTACATATGAAATGCATACTTCTATGTATTTTCTTTCTTATATGAGTTACCTTCTGGTACTGTATACGTAACCATAATTATTTGTCTAATTAACACCCAATGTATGCTTTCAAACGTAAGATTTAGAAAAATAAGCAAAATTTTTTTCGTGTACAACTGACGTTGGGCTTATACAGGCTGATAGCGTGTACGCAAATGGTCTCGCTTATCTTTTCCGCTCTAACATATGACTATCTATGTTATTTTTCTTTCGCATTGCCAATCTATTAAGTATTATACCAGTTGATCAGATCGTCAGTAACAGTCCAGCCAGCAACCGCCAGCAAGTCGCTTCATGTCAGACATAAACACGACACGCGCCGCGTTTGGTGCGTTGGTGGCGTATTTACCTCTTGTAATATAATGAGTACTGTTTTTTGGATTAGTCATCAACGGATATCATATACTACCTCGTATAGTCGCAACTGCAGTCAATAGGAAGTACTAGGTTTCAAGTTGTGTTTTCACAAAGCCTAAGATTGTATTCGATCTTGTAAACTGGCATGTTACACCATCCGGATGTCGATACTATATATTCAAGCATGTTTTTAAAATGTCCATACATGCATATGAGACTCCGACACCCATAGCACAGGTCAGTACCCAGTTTAGGGTCCATGATTTTTATTTATTTTTTATTTAATAAAGTATCGCTTTAAAAATCCATATGTAGATCTCGTAGATTTATGAAACAACTAGAAATAAATGAGCTAGGTACCTATCTCACGACGAGTAAGTACATTCCTTACTACTACATCCATCCTTCAAAAGTGTTGGATACTCGGCGTGCCGTTTTCTATCACCATTACAATGGCCCTATCCCAATACATAAGTCACAAAAAGGTATTGAGTAAAGAAAAATATCAGTATAAAATAGACATTAATTGATACGGACATAGGCCTTTCCCAAAATGCAGGCCTCCAAAGCAATGCCTACGGAATGTGTATTAGACTTTGTATTGTGACAGCATAATCTAAGTGACCCATTAATTTACCTACTATGACATTTGCATACCACCCAGTGGTAAGAGTGAGGGACTACCTTTAATTGTAGCATCAAATTGTGCTACTTAAAATATGGAACGTACTTACAGCAAAGCAGCGTAGTTACCGACACATAGCATAGGTACCGACAACCTTTCCCTTCGACGGCTGAGCAACCATACCCTTCGTTGGCTGCGTTTGGCTTTTTATAGGCACGGTCGGGTAGTTGACCGCTTAGTGAGGGTAGATCGTGCGCCGTCCTCGGCTGCACCTTGGACTTCTTCAGGAGCATTGGTTACACCACTTTTCTTTAGTAGGTAGGCATTATCCAATCATTTGTAACCACTCGCTGTTGCAGCTGTCACCGTAGCACCGCGACCGCCTAGCGCACCTGTAACACGACGCATCAAATGCGCCCGTCCGACGATGCATCTTGTGCAGACACGGGTATTCCCATTACAAGTGCTATATCCGATCTAGGCTTACGAGTACGTACGCGGTGCCAGCATGGTATGCTCTGGCGGCGCCTCGCAGCGCAAGCGTCTCCAGGCCCAGCAAAACCTCGCCCTGCGAGAAATCACAGGAGCGGGGCGCTACGTCCGGAACGCGGTGACAGCGCGCGACAGCAGACTGGACGTGTTATGTATAACCGCGCCGACAATGGGCCCCATCCTCACCTAAGGGGGATAGCGCCGCTGCACGCGCGCAACCCTGAAGGCCGACCGCTACCTAGAGAGCTGTTGGACCTTCTTCCCCCCGACCATCTAGGGGGAATTCGCGACATACGGCTAGTCGCGTGCGCGACGATCGACTGGCTCCCACGCTCAACAGCGGGGAAGTCACCGACGGGGTTTACCCCTGGAGCAATTTCCCGGATAGAGGGGATCTCCCCTTATTCCAAATTCCCTCAGCGCAGGAGCGCCTACAGCGCAGCGCAAGAGGAGGAAAGGTGACAGACCTGTCTGGTATTCCCACTACGAATCCTGTGCAAAAGGGAAACAACCTGGTGACCATCATCTTTTCCATTGCTTAAATCTTAAAGCAACTGTAGCGTTGTCTCCTTCGAAATCTAGCTTTTCCGGAGCTGGCAATAAGTTTGTAATTTTCGTGGTAGGTAGATATGGGGGCGACGTAGAACTGAAGTAAATCTTGGTAACTACAAGTTTACAGTATATTATTGATTCATCCCCACATCTACATACAGTCAACTAGTATCATAATGCATTTACTTCCTTATACGCAATCACGTACGATTTTCAATTTAATGTAGGTTCGCACTACCTAAACACACGATCACGTACGATTTTCAATTTAATGTAGGTTCGCACTACCTAAACACACGATCACGTACGATTTTCAATTTAATGTAGGTTCGCACTACCTAAACACACGATCACGTACGATTTTCAATTTAATGTAGGTTCGCACTACCTAAACACACGATCACGTACGATTTTCAATTTAATGTAGGTTCGCACGACCTAAACACACGATCACGTACGATTTTCAATTTAATGTAGGTTCGCACGACCTAAACACACGATCACGTACGATTTTCAATTTAATGTAGGTTCGCACGACCTAAACACACGATCACGTACGATTTTCAATTTAATGTAGGTTCGCACGACCTAAACACACGATCACGTACGATTTTCAATTTAATGTAGGTTCGCACGACCTAAACACACGATCACGTACGATTTTCAATTTCATGTAGGTTCGCACTACCTAAACACACGATCACGCACGATTTACAATTTCATGTAGGTTCGTACTACCAGTTACACACGATCACGCACGATTCACAATTTCATGTAGGTTCGTACTACCAGTTACACACGATCACGCACGATTCACAATTTCATGTAGGTTCGTACTACCAGTTACACACGATCACGCACGATTCACAATTTCATGTAGGTTCGTACTACCAGTTACACACGATCACGCACGATTTACAATTTCATGTAGGTTCGTACTACCAGTTACACACGATCACGCACGATTCACAATTTCATGTAGGTTCGTACTACCAGTTACACACGATCACGCACGATTCACAATTTCATGTAGGTTCGTACTACCAGTTACACACGATCACGCACGATTCACAATTTCATGTAGGTTCGTACTACCAGTTACACACGATCACGCACGATTCACAATTTCATGTAGGTTCGTACTACCAGTTACACACGATCACGCACGATTTACAATTTCATGTAGGTTCGTACTACCAGTTACACACGATCACGCACGATTCATAATTTCATGTAGGTTCGTACTACCAGTTACACACGATCACGCACGATTCACAATTTCATGTAGGTTCGTACTACCAGTTACACACGATCACGCACGATTCACAATTTCATGTAGGTTCGTACTACCAGTTACACACGATCACGCACGATTCACAATTTCATGTAGGTTCGTACTACCAGTTACACACGATCACGCACGATTTATAGGTTCGTACTACCTAACACACGATCACGCACGATTTACAATTTCATGTAGGTTCGTACTACCAGTTACACACGATCACGCACGATTTACAATTTCATGTAGGTTCGTACTACCAGTTACACACGATCACGCACGATTCACAATTTCATGTAGGTTCGTACTACCAGTTACACACGATCACGCACGATTTATAGGTTCGTACTACCTAACACACGATCACGCACGATTTATAGGTTCGTACTACCTAACATATTCTTGCTATCTGCGAAAACTATTGATGATAGAATAAAAATTAAATAATGTACTACGACTTTGCAGACACCTCATTATTTACAAAAGTGTCGCGATACCATATATCCAACTACTGTAGTTATGCCACTATAACAACTTTTTTACATTTTAAAAGTTGATATAATTTGCTCAATATAATCAAACCACATTATTCATACCTCTGTATCAGTCCTTATCGCATTAAATGATATTTTATTAAAGACCGTTTCAATACCTGTAAAATACAAATTGTTAAAATCGGAAATTCCATTCAAAACATACCAATAACGAATTTAAAATGTCCGTCTAAGGAAAATAATGCATTTATAAAATAAAGCGGTGTGGGTGGCCCCGCGCAGCGTAGTCTCAGATATATTACTTAAAGGATGAATAGAATTGATGAATTGCTTCATATTAGCAACAAATGTTTGCAGTCGAATTAATTAATAGAAACATAGGATATGTAGGTACCCTTTATCTCGATGATCCCCGAAGAGTATCTGTATCCATGTTACATGTCACACATGTCCACAATACAGATTAAAATCTTTTCGTTTTACACCCATATGAGCAATCCTTCAGGTAGGCAATCCATTTCACACAGTACAGATTAAAATCTATACGTTTTATCCCTTTAAGAACAATCCTTCAGGTAGGTGTAAGTACCTGGTTATGAGTTTATGATACAATTTATTTATTTATGATTTTGTTATCACTGAAATAAGAGCCTATATCATCTTGTCTACTTGAAACTTATATAATAATAATATAACTTAATATAATATGCCTTGGCCAAAGGCAACGAGTTTTTTGTAGTAACTTACATAAAAAATGCTGTAAATTCAATCTATTTATAAAGCGTATTTTTTATTATGTATTGGAATGAAATACAACACAGGTAATACAACAAAGAGCCTACCTACTCTTTTTGAAATTCATAGGTATTTGTGAAATTTGTGTAACGAAAATTGTAATTATTGTGCTTGTATTATTTTCCATGGAAATAAAGGGCTATTTTATTTTTTATTTTTATAATATAATATGCATGTTCTCTGTGTAAGTTGTGCTTCCTTGTAAGTGACATTTTCACTCTGGCACACAACACCATTTAATGTAATTCGTATAATAATCTGTGAAATGTTGTTAGGATGCCTTAACTCTAATAAATAATTAAATACAAGAAATCAACCTATCTAGGTCAATACTTAGTACCGTTATGGCTTATTAAATTACCAACTTTAGTTGTAATTCATTAAAATTATTGATTACTAAAGTCATAGCCTCGAATAAATAATAGCATAACTAGTGTTGCCGCTGTTGTTCCGGTATAATATTACTCAAAACAATATAAAACCACCACACAGTTTACGGTAAATAGTTGTAATGTATTGGAAAACAATGGCGGTTACATACATGTTACGTACGGACAATTCGATTGGTCGCGCAGCGGTCCCACGAACAAGACATTCCGTGCCTAACATTGGACGGGTCTCTCACCACTCTAGATTTAGTTTAGTAATAAGTTAAAATGTAATTTTCTATTGAAGAAAATTAAATAGTTTATAGAACTTAACGTCTCGACCACCTAATTTCACCCTGCCGCCGATATGTAACTTACATACCTACACGATACATAATTCTAAGTGTTCACTGAGTGCGATGCGTTATAGTGATGAGTAGGACGCGAATCATACATGAGTTTGTAAGAGTAGCCTATTTTTTTTTTAATGAGCGCGCACAATGTCCCACTTCAAATGAGGCGAAGTGTATATTGTTCGTCGCGATATATTTGAAGTACTGACTAGAACAACTAGGAATTCGAACTCAATTTTATGAATAATAAAAACTGTAATAATTTGTTTACAATAATCTGCCGCGATACCTGCCTCCCGCACAGCAATGCCGCGACACGATGATTAGGTAATCGGGATCCTTATGGACAGAGGTATGTATATTTATTTTATGTTGATCCATCAGTAATTTAACAATCAATCATAAAGTAACAAACATCCAATGCATAAAGTTCTTAGACCATCCAATTTTATTTATGTACCTACATACTTATTCAACTTTCCTCTCTCCGTATTTCGAAAAAATATTTTTAATATTTTTAATTTACCACTAACCTTTTATTCTCGTCGCCATATGTAGTGCTCCGTGTCACCCTTGTCATAAAGGGTACGTTAATTGGCTCGTTACCACACCAGTGCGCAGTAAACGTCCGTTCTGCCCGTGGCTAATACGTGACTGTTTACGTCACTCTCGTGTGCTCGAGACAACGTCATGTTTAACAGATTATATATAGATCGCATACACTACACTTCCCCAATCCGTAAGTGAGCTTAAACATTGTTATATTGTAAACCTAAAACCTAAAACATATAGGTACATTACAAAAATTTTACTAATAGGTATCTTACAATTCTAATGTCCAATCCAGTTTATGTTAAAGAAAGGAAAAAGTCAAAGTCAATATCTTATACAAAGTCAATATCCAATTCAAAAAAATTAAAAAAACATACATTAATTCATTCATTCATATTTCAAAATATTTACTACGTTGTATAAGCCGTCCTATCATCATCAGCGACCCATCAGCCTTTCTAGGTCCACAATTTAGACATAGGTTTCCCGCTGGATTCAGGGGGCACAGGAAACGGTGCATTGGCTGCCCTCCGATGAGATTGATATTGTTGCCACTATTTTTCCTGTCAGTTTAGAGCAGTGAGCAATATTTAAATTCCATTACGAAATTCGCTGAATAGAATTTATGACGTCTGTTTTAGAAATTCCTTGAGTACGATTTTTACAAATATTTAGCGTTTATTTTAAACGCTAAGGGTAAAATTTTTCTTTTTTTGTTTAACGAAAGAGGTGCGCTGACCCATTTTCCATTTTAACTGAAAAACAATTTTTATTTTATTTTAAACAACTGACCAACATAAACTAGTTCAGGCGGCTTCGTAAGAGGTGAAAATAAAATTCTCTATTCTAGGTCTTACCTGCCAGGTCTTCAATGGTCTTTTAAAAAAAGACCATTTAAATTGATCGAAACCTTTGGAGTTTGGTTCGCTCGCTGCGACCCACAGACGTCCCACTGCTCGGCACGGGTCTCCCCCACAGACACTGCTGTGGGAGGTCTAGAGCATACTCCACCACACTGCTCCAATGCGGATTGGTGGAGGGGTTAGTGGCCAACCCAGTGTCAAATGTTCTCAAGCCACCCGAAGGTCTTCGACAAGGCTTAACGACTGTTTTAAACATTGAAAACAACCGGGACCGACGGCTTTACGTGCCCACCGAAGCACGGTAGCGTCCATGAAATTTTGCCACTAGCGGTCACCCATCCACAAACCGACCGCGCCCGTCGTTGCTTAACTCTTTCGATCACATTGAATCGACCCGAGCCATTGGGCTATGGACGGATGGAGTTTGGTTATTTTTATTTATTTCACATAGAAATCAACGCACGATCAAACAGTGCTTCATATTGAAACTAAAAAAAAAAACAGCAACAAAAAAACCTCCATGAAATCTTCAAGTACGTGGAACACGTTTCAAATACATCCATAATTTGCATACACTAAGTACGTCCTATCTAAATAGGTACCTCATACTCGACCCAATTGAATGCACGCCACCGTGCTTCGGAGGGCACGTAAAGCCGTCGGCCCCGATTGTTTTCAATGGTGAAAACAATATTCGAAAAACTTTATATTATTTAATTAATAACTGTATGTGGAATTTAAGTCGAAGCTTTAGTGGAAATTCAGTACAGTTAGAGGTTTAATGTTTATTCAAGGTAATTTTTCCGTAACGGTTTCATGTGAGTTAACCATTCCTACAGCCCAGAGCCCTTATAGTGTCCCAACAGGCCAATTTTATCTGACCTCTGTTTGCTTACATTGGACTGTATTTAGGAAATATTTGCTTATTATTAACTCCTCACTGCTATAAAAGTTTTCATACGATTCTGTTATTTTATACTTTTTATTTGGTTTCCACGTGTATTATCTATGAAGGTGTTAACAGTAGGTAGTTCCGTTCATAACATCGGAAGGTTGATGCTACTGAGTAGAACACCACAAGAAACTCAGTAGTTACTCTTTTAAAAATTTACAACTTATGAATTTTGTACAGGTACATTTGTGCTGTAGTTATAATTGAAGTTGCCTATGGTGGAGCTGGAGATTTAAACTAAGCGTTTATAGTCCTGAGGTTTCAGTTTACTTACTGAAATGAATATTTTTACTTAGAACATACCTTTTAAAACATACATAGTACCTCATTAATTCACTCTTTGGAAATGATAACCTGAAAAAATAGCAAACGGCTGGGTTGTAAAGGCGAATTTTGAAGAATACAAGCGACTACACAAATAACTAGAATCAGAAGGGCAATAATCGATCGTTGGGGTCCTATAGAAACGGCCTATTTCCAGCAGAGGTCTTTGGAAGGCTGGTAGATTGACATATTAAATCCGTCTGTAGAAGGCGATGCATGCTCAATTGCTTATTTTAAAAAAAAATCCTCTTATTTAATATTATTGTTTGTTATATCAATACTTTATAAGACGGTTCATAATGGTTAGAAAGCCCAGGTAAACCTAGAGGTTTATGGCAGATATGGCAGAGGTCTAAGATTCATTCACAAAAAATATACCAAGTACTACCTATTGTCGTCCCTGCCTTTTAAATTTCTTAGTACAATTTCACTGAATGTTGAATTAAGGCACGTAATACTAAAGTAGGCTGGTACGGTGAATATATTTTTTCCGGGGCATAACAGCGGTTGCATGTGAGCCCGCCATCCATAAAGCGGTGACCGCCCTTAATAGACTGCCGACAGCCAAATGTCATTGTTTATTTGCTTAAATGTTTGAAGCTTCAATATATTACTCAGGTGACGTATACGTGATATTATTATTCTTTAGCTTTGTGAAACATTAATGTAATCTTTGAAAGCACTGCACCTACTGCATATAAAAATACTTTGTATTAGATGCAGGAGACAGTGCATCTAATAAGACAAGTATTTTACAATAAATCATATGATAAATCGTAATACGTTGAGTAGATCGATAAGTAGTGTTATTCCAGTTTTTTAATGATGTTACTAAGAAATTATTATTAAATTCTTCAAAATTCAATTTCAAACCTATGTGACATTTCTGTTATTATAAGTATTGCTGCCCATTGTATTTACCCTGAAGAATGAGATGATCGGATCTTGTTTAGTCTTGAGAATTGATTTTGACGTGAGGTATGAGAAAATAAACATAATGGTAATGTAGTAACATTAGAAATCAACAATGGCAATTAGGTACAGAATGTTATCAACTTCAAAATGTTAATTTTACTCAGAAGAGTACGTTTAACTTAATTTTTGTACTTTTCAGCTAGGATTTTCGTATAAGCCAACCACATAAGATAATCTCAAGGGATCACGAAAGCAAAACAATGATTTCCATTACAAGTAGTCGTTAAGAACGCCAGTTACTGTAACACTGGAAAGCTTGCGTGTTAATGCTCGGTACATTTTCACCTAAACTGGACCTACTACCTACCTACTCGTTAAGCCAATTACGGTGATATACGACCATTGTGCTGATATTAAGTATTTATAAATTAGTGACTCTTTTATTAAAAACTCGAGCGATAATAATGAAGTGGAAACGAAAATACTTTGTTCTCACCATTTGGTCCTTAATTGCATTTTTTATTACTTTTTGGGGTTTTCTTCCTTTTTGTTATTTAGTGACGTTGATAACATATCAAGCAATTAATAAGGACCTTAAGGCTTTGTTCTCAGTACATATTTTTGTAATTTTTTTACGAATATGAGTATAACAATCATTCTTTGCAATCAAGTCGCAGTTTCTAAAATTTAAAAAAGGCACTAGATAAGTTATACAGTGATAATAACAGTTAGCACGGATGGCGTCCATTTAAATGGTGGTGAAATTTTCGGTTAAGTTTAGGGAGATCAAAAATAGTGTGAAAATACAAGCTGCAATGTTTATTTTGTAGGTTAGGTTAGTTATGAAGGCAAGTAAAAAGGAAGGGGAATCAGCAGCTAATTAATAGTTTACGGAGTCCCTTCAAGCCCAAAAATGTAATTAATGCCCTATTTTGAAGAATTCCTTTTGATCTTTTTTCTTCGTTTTATTGTGGGATCGTTAATAAATTTCATACCCATACCAAACAGCTCCATCACCGGCATTTCAACACACATTAATGTTTGGTTTGATTCATTGTGAGGATCAAAGTTTCCGGTCCGAGTCTACGGATAGGCGGCGCCACGGATATTAATATGTATTACACGTATGCTTAGAATTTCTTTCATCAGAACTTATTCACTAAAGACTCAGGATGCATTGCGTTGATGACTGAGTGTAATTCTAACTGGGACATAAGTTTATTTTGCAGATATGTGCTCTGGTCTTGCGTTTAAAATTATATTTACGTGTACGCGCATGTAACCGTTTAATCATTGACAGTTTTGTTTAATTTTATTTTGTTGTTTTTTTAGTATTTATTATAATTATCAATTCACACACAGGTATTATTCTATCAATATTGATGAAAAGATTGACGCTTCCTTTCTAATTCGAAAGTTTTATTTTATCTAACACATTCAACAGTCTAGTAGAGGATCCCGCTATACAAGACCTTCACCGAGATGTTTATTTAATAAAACGTATTTTATATTCAATTTAATATGTCAATAAATATAGTACATACGGGTTGGCTAACTAATTTCAGTCCAGGATATGATTAATTAATAATTTAAAAAAAAAAATTTTTAACATTTCACCGGTCTGATTATTAGACAAATTCTATACCAATCGAAAGTATGAAGCCCACAGATTATGCAAACGTTAGGTTGGCTATTCTTTTCCGGTCACAACTCTCGAGTAGCCAGGTATAAACAGGTAAATCGATCGATATCGCATTTTGCACCGGTCTGATTATTGAATTAAAATTAAATGAAATTGAAGATTATTCCATTATGAACACGGTAGTATAGGGTTGACTGCGAAAAATCAGTCCCGAATTCCAGTTGTCGAATTTTCAAAAGTGAGATATTGCTGCGAGTGAATGTGTGCGACTGAGAGGTCCCAACCAACCATCCCATGCGATAGAAGAGGACACAGCATAACAGCTGTTTAAAGTCCGCCCATAATAAAGGAAAAGTAAAACCTTTTCAGATATTTTCGAAAAATTCGACAACAACAAAATGCGATATCGATCGATTTACCTGTTTATACCTGGCTACTCGAGAGTTGTGACCGGAAAAGAATAGCCAACCTAACGTTTGCATAATCTGTGGGCTTCATACTTTCGATTGGTATAGAATTTGTGTAATAATCAAACCGGTGAAATGTTTAAAAAAAATTTTTTTTTTAATTATTAATTAATCATATCCTGGACTGAAATTAGTTAGCCAACCCATATGTACTATATTTATTGACATATTAAATTGAATATAAAATACGTTTTATTAAATAAACATCTCGGTGAAGGTCGTTGTATAGCGGGATCTTAGACTAGTCCTTTAACGTCAGAATATTGGTTAAAACGAATACGATATGTGGGTATGTGTAATTTAAGACAAATGTTGAAACCTCATAAGCCTGATCAAATGAGATTTCTACCGGTTCAAGTGATGAGCTTAGTGTCAATTTGGTAATGGTTTTATGTCATATTAGCAAGTTCACAAATATCTACTACATATCTGGCGCTCAGAAGTCAGGTAAAAAAAAGTCTTCGGCACTAATCAACTTAAAAAGATTGTTATTAAACGAATATAAATACAATTAATTTCTTGACATTATTCCAGTTAATTACCCAAGCCACATTAATTATATAAATATAGAAGTCACAGATCGTATTCTTAAGTGACAGGAACTTACTAACCGTCGATAAAGAAGTTGGCTGAAAAGCATTAATTTTTTGGGTATCACTCACGAAATCTGATACCTAAAATTATTTTCGTATCGAAGTAAGAGTAGGTACGTACTCGTACATAAATACCATACAATTTGCTACCCATTCTTTGTCACCTATGTGACAAAGATTTGTTCAAACATGGAAGGGGTTCATAGTCCACCACGCTGTCAATGGCATACTTTACATGATATAGAGATCTAAGGCATGTAGATTTTCTAACGGTGTTTTCCTGCACCGTAACATCGTGACATTTAATTTGTTATAGGCACGTAACTTGGAAAACGAAATACGTGCTGCTTGGATTTGAACCCAGACTAGTCTAAATAACTATAGACTTTGATAGCCACTGAGCTATCACCGCTTACTTGGTTACCTGGTTCGACTTAAAACCGTGATAAAACGCTAAAACGCAAGAACTTAAGTCAACATTAAAACAAGACTACATCTTTGCTGTCACGGAGTCAACAAAATTAACGTCAATCACTTTTATTAGCGGATGTGTAAAAACGGTAGCTGAGACTCCATGGGCGCGTCAAACTAAAAATTCTTAGAAAAACTACAGGTAGAATCAATCTGAACTATGCCTTCACAGCTCTACCTCTTATATCCATGGTTTTATTGAATTATTTCGCCCAATTAAAATAGCTTACCCATTCTTATGAAATCCACTTTAATAAAACAAAGAACGTTAAAAGTTCTGGCTCAAGGGTTAACTTAATTTATTAACTCGTTAATGATTCAACATTTGGTTCTTCCTTTAGAATGTTCTTTAGTAAAAATAATGTTCCAAATTTTTTTATTCTGAACCTAATCAGGTAGTACCATCCTATTTGCCTAAATCGGAAATCAGTGATAAAATTCTATAGAAGGTACGAGATGTAAACATGTATACCTATATTATTTACGTTCACATTTGCATCCATAGAGAGTGTGAATCTATTTTAAGTCAACCTTAATACCAACTAAGTCGGCAACGATAGACCTCACATGTAAATCGTAAATATTTTAAAATCGTATCTGGGCAGCGACAATCCGTTTACGTCTCTTAAATCAAGATTAAGTGCGCCCATACGGGTTATACCTCAAATCTTGTCGGTGATAAATCAATGAGTTAATAAGAAATTCACCCCGACTAATTCAATGAGACTTCAAAGATATTTAAACTAGAAATCGGTTAGTATTAAGCGTATTATTAGACTAATCATTATCTACATTCCGATTGGATTTTGAATCAATATTGGCACTATCTTTACTCTTGTATAAACGTTAAGATGATTCATTAAATGATTAATATTTGATATAACAATCACCTATCCACTGCCGCCCATAACAACTGAGACTGAGTTTGAACAAAACTCAAATAGAGACTGGGAAAATATAGTATTTTTAAGAGTAGGCCTACTGGGAGACTTTAATATCCCAGTTCCTGGACTAAGCAGTCCAGTTAGCTGAGACAGTTAATTAAAACATTAGTTGGTCGGTATGCTAGTGAGTATGAGGACTTGGGACTGTTAGTTATAATTAGTCCTGTTAGTTGGTATTAGTAATAATCCAGATATTAATATTGTTAGAAGCGTTTAGTTCCAAGTCAGTCACAGATGCGTTGCTACCCTTGAGGACTAAGACGGTCGTCTCTAAAGAAGTTTGACCGGAAACCACAACCGGACCACCATTGCTTTAAAAACAATTACAATACGGTATAAATGGTACTAGGTACCGTGGCGGGTGATGGTACTGCCCCGGGTGAACTCTATATGGAATAAAATAGGTTTCATATAAAACCTATTTTAATTCCACCTAACCACTTCCTCTTTTCATGAGTTGAAATTATTCATTTGGTTCCCAAGGTCAATGAATTTATTTGATGAGCTGAATCTGATTCTGCAACCAGGCTTGGCTCCAGACATTTAATTTCCAGTGCCCTCTTTAAATTGCACCGTTACCAGGTTTCAGAGCATAAGTAACATGTTTTTTCATTGATTTATCAGAAGACTTCCGCATGAATTAATATTACTATGTAGTTACGTAACATCAGATCTATCTCATCATTTATTCATGCATTGATGAAGCCATAATACTGCTTGCCGACACAAGTAATGAACTCATCTTATTCGAGTCGTTCCATTCTCACTTCATATTTTGATATCTGTAGTGTCACCCAATTTCGAAATACTCCATTGTATTCCAATCATTGACGACCACACGCTATGAGAATACTTACAATACAGTGGTTCATATTCAACAGGTGTAGATTATCATATGATGTTCAATAAATTGTTAAAGTCATATTTAACGGTCGGTAGTAGAAAGTTTCTTTCTAACGTACCGAGGATCGAGAGGTCCATTAAAGTTTTTGAAAATCATTATAATTACGGTTCTGAAATAGCAGAGAGACAGTGTCTACTTTTGAAATATATAATAGTAAAAATATATTCCTTCTTCGTTGAATTGGTGGACATCACACGAGAACTTTATCTACTCACGAACGATCATAACTTGTGATCCTTACTGCCTTTATAATCTATATATATAAAAGGAGAAGGTGACTGACTGACTGACTGACTGACTGACTGACTGACATATCAACGCAGGGCCTAAACTATAAGGGCTAGAAACTTGAAATTTTGCACAGGGGTTCCTTTTATAACGTAGGGGAGCACTAAGAAAGGATTTTTGAAAATTCACCCCCTAAGGGGGTAAAACGGGGGTGCGAAGTTAGTATGAAACTTTGCCGTTTTTGAAGTCAAGTGGGCAACCCGAACGCGGGCAGACGTCGTTAATGGGTCTAATTCTACGCGAGCGAAGCTGCGGGGCGTCCACTAGTATATTATAATGAAAAAGTGTTTATGTTAGTTTTTCCTTCTTCTCCTCCAGGAATGATGGATCGATGTGATTTTTTGCAATATCTGGTATAGTTTGTCCTAGACAAGACATTCATATTTTAAAACATCCCTTAGTGGTATAGGTAATAGTAAAATTCTGCACGGAAATGGATTTAACGTGGACGGAACTGCGAGTAAAGCTAGTATAGTATTAAATAATTTAAATCAAATATATATATAATCAAATAATTATCATGCTGGAAATAAACAATTATAAAAAATATATATAAATAATAAATAAAGCTTTAGGATTGTTTATCTGCTTGTGATTTGTAACAACTGTTAAATGTCTTTATTAAAATTTATAGAATACGAGTAGATTTAGAAACAAACATAATGAAATTGATACACCCATGAAATGTAATATCCAAGTTACATAATATGTATAGGAAACGCAAAACTGATATTGCCTAACGACGCATAAAAATCGATTCCATAAATATTGCTGTCGTTTATACAACTTAACAGGGTCGAGTATCTTGTAATGGATCACTTAATTTCGATTACCGACGGACGTGGGTCGAGAACAATACACACGGCTCCGGAAATTACTCGTTTTCGCTTTTTGATCGTTTTTCACTTTATTTTCGATACGAACTGGCAAGTCGACCTTAAACAAATAGTAGCTCCCAGTCTAACTTGATCCCTCGAATTGTCTTTATCAACCTTTTTTAACTCGCAATTGCAAAATGTGCGAGGAGCGGGGAGGACTGAAGTAAATTGGTTGTTATGCATTATTAACTATTAAAGGATGCCCCTTCAGACGTCAGCGTATCGCTCAAACTCGCAGCCATTATTTTAATGGCCAATCAATACATTCTCCGTAGTTACAGAACATATTTCACGCCGGTTCCTCCCAGGATAAACTAATTAAGTTTGTTTGAGCATTCGCTTTGTAAATTGTTTGGCTTGGATCATTATTAATACGATGTTTTGGGTATTCAATTTTCCCATGCGTATATCGTCTCGAGTTTGATCAGTGCGATCCCTTGACGAATTATAGAGTTATGTAGATTTAAATTTCGGATTTTTCCTTTATAAAACTATTTTTGTTTCTGTAAGTAATTCGTAATTATTTGTTTTAATCAAATATAAGTTAAATGTTTTAGGTATTTCTGAAGACAATCGATATTGCCGTTTAAGCTCTATTTAATTTAATTGTATCAAAATAACAATGTCTCAAGCCGCGAAAGTACGAGTGCTTACACCTATCCAGCGATAATATCTAAATTTTAAAGAAGTAATATTAGATCAGTTCTGAATTAAAAAAAACCCTAAATGTCATTAATTTTTGTAAGCCATAAATTATATTAATTTGGAATCGTTAACTGCACCAACACGGTATTTAACAATCTGATTTAACCAATGAATGCAATAGAGAACGAAATAAATAAATTATCTACGTTTAAAATACAAAACTGTCCCCTTGTATTATGATGAAACAAAACAAAAGCCTTGGAAGAGTTTTCGTTGAGCAAAAATTGCTAATAAGTCAATTCAAAGTCGAAAAAATTAACTTTTCTGTACCATCTCCGTTTCCCCTTAAGGATTATTCCCTGAAATTGGACACAGATGCTCTTTTAAAAATGTTTAAGTTTTCTAATAATACAAATGGACTTTCCCACTGTCGTTCCAGTAATAATATTATTATATCCCCCCTCAGTGGAACGTCACTTCTGTCAACTAGCCGAAGTTTCGCTTGGAGCGTTTTTATTTACGTATCTCACACAGAACCTGATAAATAAATTCTTTTGGTTCCCTAATAGTATTTATTTTGCAGTCCCAACTCACGATCATTTAAATTGATACTCATTTGTCGGCACAGAATGCAAAATTACAAAGTGTGTTTGACTGTAGCCGGACAATATAAGTGACTAAATACACACCGACAAGTCGTTTTTACATACAATTAAACCTGACTTTATTTGTTTCTCAATCACCCATTAGTCAATACGTTATTATTAGGTAAATGTTCGTATGTCTGGAAATATTTTTTCTTCGACACGGAACCATAACACTTCTGTTTTTTTTTTTAAATTTATTATATGCTGAATATAACATTTATTCTATATTAGTAGTATCCATTCTTACAATGTTCAGAAATATATTCATTCACAAAGACAGACTCACAACATTCCAGAGAAATTTCCATCCACGCGACACCACCGTTCGTATGAATACATTGCGTTACGCTCTGCTGAATAAAACTTGAGTTCGTAATTCCAAAACAGCACCCAAAAACTACACGATTACGATCCCTATACGCAAAGCAATAAAACACGGTATTCCGTAAAGGAAACTTTGTCGGTATTGAGTTAGCAATGTCCAGTGTAAGAGAGAAAAAAGTAAGAATCCACCATGTCTGACCATTTCCGACGGCTATTATTCTATCTCCCTCTATATCCGTTTCCGGCTGTCGCGAAAACAAAATACTGCGGACAAAACGAGACTTTGCAATGGGTACCTTGGTCATTAAAAACAATAATCTTTCTGAACAATAAGCAGATTATGGACCCACGAGTGGGTATTCAGATTTTTAATAAAACTTCTGTACCTTGATTTCGTTTTGCGGGAGTAGGTAGGTACCTATAGTTGATTCTGGTCTCGGCGGACGAAACCTTTCAACGCCAGTATAATTGCGATGAGTACTCGCAACGAGTCTTTGAATATAGTCTCAATTACTACACAAACAGTCTAAACTACTAAGATCTAAAATTAAAATACTTTGATGAAAGTCACGTGTTGTCTGTCTGGTTGGCAATCTACTGTATCTTCTGGTAACTACAAGTCCATACCCAATAAAATATTGAGACAAACACTATTTTTCAATTCTGACGCACTTTTCCGGATTGTTGGCAACAAACAACCAACTGTAAGTGATAAGTTTAGTTTGAAATTTTAAGGAATGCGCCAACTTTACTGGATCGGATCGTTTATTCATCAACCGTGTTCTACCTACATAGGGTTTATACTCATTCTTTTTATCATTTTTATATCTAACAATTTGTTGATATTATCTACTGTATCTATAATATATAATTGTAATAATTAATGTTCTTTCCTTTTTAATTATTATTATTAAGTAATTGTTAATCTTAAATATTGTAAAACAATGAAATGTTTCAGGTAGATTTTATATTATTTTCGGGGGTACAAAAACAAACTCTACTCTCGGTTAGCTATTCGATTTAATAGCCTTTCTAGAGTAAGATTAACAGCTATGGTCTTGAAAGATCCTGCATAATGTGTTCAAACCTTAAACGATGGCTCTAAAACACAATATTGACATACAGAATAATTATTTAATTCTATTTGAGTATAAAGTGGAGGTGCTTTTACCAAAAATTAGGGTGCGTAACCATAAATCACTTAAAGCCTAATAATGTATGCGGCTCATGAATTTATGGGTGAAACTTTTTTATATCACGCCACGGAATTGTCACGGAATATGCCCTGTGAAACCGTGAATATAATATTTTCTGACTAATTAATCATAAATAGGTTATCGTTGTTATGATAAAGAAAACCGTTTGACGCCTTTTAATATTATTTTATTAACGTAATATTACACATTAGGGTCGCCGAGAAGTCGAAATACGACCATATTCAATCTTGTTAGCAGGAGTAGCCCAGTTGCGGACATGTTTACCTATCTTTCTTTTTTTTCTTGCCTTCTGCGGGTTTATTCAAATCTCAGTGACAACCCTGCTTCACCTGCTACGTATAACGGGAGGGCGGGACAGCATATAAACCTTAGAGTACTTAGAGTAAATGCCTTAGAGTTCTCCATAATTTTCTCGAAGACATTATGAAGTCTGCTAATCCGCACTTGTCCGCAATCGACTAATCCAAGAGAACACCCATGCCCAGCAATGGGGCATTAAAGGGTTGTGGGAGGTTTAAATATTTGACCCTAGAAACATATTTAAGGACTACTTAGTCCGAATATACCTGATATACGTATAAGATTGACCTATTAAGAAGGCCGTCACATCAATTCGCTTATTTGACGTCTCGTAAATATGAAGTTCCCACTCATAGGAACAAGAAATCAAAGGAACAAAACTTCCTAATTGCCACATAAAACAGTCTTCACCCTTTTAATCATATCGAAAGAGTAATCTTCCGGCCGGATGGTCCAACAGCAGTCTGGTTTTGAATACACACCGTTAGTTCTTGATTATAAGGCCGAAATTCGTCTGCATACTAATCTTAATCTGTTATCGGAGACCAATTTCGAAACTTCCACGCTCTATCATATTACAAATTCGTTTTTGATTCGTGAAAATCAAATTCGGAGGTCTTAATCTTCCCCGTTTCTTGAATTATCTTTAATCTTATCACTGGGTAATGTTTCGAAAATTTCAAAGCTGAAATTTTAATATCCTTTACCGATTTGTATACACAACCATTTAGATAAATGTGCATTGACTATTATGCAGTAGGTAGGTACTATTGTACGCTCGCAGCTTTGCTTGCCTTGATTAGATAGGTATATAACAAATATTAGATATATAACAAATTTCGTTTATTCCTTTCCATGTTCCTTCTCAAGGAAATAACCGGAAAAACTCTACCCATTGAAGTTCAAATATAAGAGGTATTAAGTAGTAACTTTAGAGATAGTCACTTATATTAAGTATGAATTAATAATATTACATGAATAATAAAATCGCTATTTTTGTAGTCTTCTACAATAACTATGTAATAACCTATGGCATAGGAGTAAGACGACGCACGCGGCGGACTGGTACTTTCAAAGATTACCGCGTTCAAACAAACAAGAATAAACAAAAACCTCTTTTTTATGGGTACAAGATAGCAAACGAGCTTGCAGCACCACCCATAAGCGAATAAGAATATTTACCTCATTACCTATGAGTAGATGAATATCAATTTTCATCGTATACAAGAAAATAAAATAAGAACGACACAGTTACACCAAAATAAAAATCATTTTTAAAATAACAATATTTTAAGCAGTAAAAAACTTTAGGAATATAACGATAAATCCATGATGAGGAACGAAAGAAAGTAAACTAAATAAGGCAGTGTTTGTGAATCGAGTCCCGTACCGAGTTTATTTTCAAAGGGCCATAATCATCGAGCGGCGAACTTTATTACGCTTTACAAGGAGCCGGGCACGTAAACAGATAGCTAGGTAAGTAATGTGCAAAATGTAAACAAATTTTGTGACAACACTATATCTTGATAAAAAGCAACCGAAAAATGGTTGCAGGAACTGGTAAAAACAGCAGAAATCAGTTACCCTTTGAGGTCTTGAAGAGGTTTATGTACAACAATGGTTTTCAAAATACTGATAATTGAAGAAACTCGAAAATGTATACAGAAGGTTCCTTTTCCGGCGCTTAACATACTTACATCAGACTTGTGTTTCTCCGAAACGGTAGTAGGTAGAGGTGTGGCCTATACATAAAGGTATACACACACATAATTGCTTTGAGTACACCCACTTTTCACCAATAATGTTAAGGTCCCATGAAGTAGTGGACATATTGCCATATACCGGGCACAAATCCAGACTCTGACCTACTAATGGGAATTTCCATTATGAAAAGTCCAATAGTGTTTTGCCTGCCTCGGGGACCGAACCGATGATCTCTAGCTTGGCCGGACCTCAACAATTTGGGAAACTATTTTTGTTGTTAAGGAATAACAGTCAGTAACAGTCTTACCGCAAAACAAACAATAATAAAACTGAAATAACAATCTTGGATCATAAAAATATAAAAAACAAGTGTTGTATTTCTCCTCTAATAAGTATAAAACAATCCTCTATCTCAAAGTTCCCTGTAATAAAGCCATCTGAAGTGAAGAGGAGTAAAAAATATTAAAACAGACGATTTAACATCTCCATCCATGTGTCGAGAAATGGCTGGAGGGTGTCAAAAGATATGCAGATGTATTTTGTTACTATGCCCTTTATTTTTCTTCGAGCAAAATCTACAAAGCGCTGATATTTTATGCAAAATTATGGAGATAAAGTCATTAGCAATTTTACTTTAATTAGAAGTCACCCGGTACCAAATAAAGGCCTTTTGCGAACGCCTGGTCAGCAAAATATTATCATACCAATTTCATTATTTACAGCGGGACGAGTTTTTGAAGAATTTCCTTTCCTAAGTAAAATAGACTTCTCGCTAATAAAGTCAGCCTACTTACTTGCGAAATTTAAAAATTCCTTAAGAATTTTTCCCTTCTGTATTTAGAATTCAAACAATATTAATGAAAAATGAAATGGCAGACCATTAGTTCTGAACCTAATTAGACTAAACTTTAAAATCACAAAGGTTTAAAGAAAATCTACATAAATAAATAAATAAATAAATAAATAAATAAATAAATAAATAAATAAATAAATATCTTGGACATTCTCACACACGGCCATCTGACCCCAAAGTAGGCGCGAGCCTGTGTTATGGGTGTCAGAGACTGATATACATACATAGATATTTTTAAATACATACTTAAATAGATAATATTGACATCCAGACACAGAACAAATACGTGTTCGTCACACGAATATAGTTTGTCCTGAGTGGGATTCGAACCCACGACCTTTGGCGCAACAGACAGGGTCACTACCGATTGCGTCAACGGGCCTGTCGACATATATGAAAGTTTCGTATTAAACTTTATCTTTGAGAACCTTTCTATTGATTGTGATAATTTTTAGTTTCTATAAAAAGCTAAATTATAACCACAGTTTTTCTTAAGAATTGGATTAAATTTAAGATCATAACATCAAGGACACAGAGCTCATCCTGTTTCTAACCTGGGCCAACACTTCTCTCACGCGATCGCGCTCGTTATAATATTATTTTCGTTCGTGTCACTTGTGCTGGGGATATTTTTGGCGGCTCATTGTTATTATAGCATCCCTGAAGCATGACGGCGTCCTCTTAATTTCCAGTAATCGAGGTGCTCTTTAGTGATGGTCTGCATCTGAGTAAACATTGAATGTTATGTGATTAAGGCCTTCTACAAACTTGCAACTATTTGAAATTGATTAGATTATTGGTTAAAAAAGAAAAACAGTTGTTTACCTCTGTAATAAATGTTTTTAGTTAACCAATAATTTTATAATTTTAAGGTCCACACCATGGATCTGTAAATATCAAAGTAGTTACCCCATAGATTTTAAACTGTCGGAACTTTCAACTGGCCTTCAACATAATTTACGAGAAAATAAGATAATTCTCTACAGCGACAAAACGCCATGATGTGTAAAGCCTTATCAGAGTCAGTAGCGGGTAATCTCGACAATATATCAGAAGCATTGAGCTGTCCGGACTGGCTATCGTCAACTGGACGGAAAGTGAGTAATAATAATGGTTAAATTATTCCCATCATACCTTATTTTACGGATGTTTAAACAGATTTTGGAAATAAGACTTGCAAGACGATAAATGAAAATACTTAACTTGAATTAAAATAAAGTTAAATTAAGTAAAATATTAATATTGTCTAAAATATTGTATTAAACTGTACGTTTACACTGGGCCTAGTAACCCAGTATTTCCTCTGCAAGAGGTTCACAAATTAATCATGATAGAACACATTTCGTCATGTAAAAGAGGGGTCTAGATCAAAAGAGTTACCTATGGTATTCAGTGTTCAATGATGGCACATTTCGTCGATTGATATATCGATAGTAAAATGTTGGGAATATTCAATAGAACAACATTGTCGACGCGACAACAATAGTTAATTTTATAGCTGATAAAAAGTCATCGATATCTATAGAATAAAGTAATATTAGCTTATATATAAGCAAATACTCTCTCTGTCTCTATACTGTGTCTACATAAAACAAATAATATGGAAGATAAAAAAACAATTTTAATCTTTCTTAGCGACCCTTAAATAATTTCTCCCGTATTTTTGTTCTCGCTGGGAAAATGAAGGAATGTCCTCATATCGAGAGATTCACAGGTGAGCTAAGACAAACAGTTCTTGAATGAACTGATCCCATGAAATAACACGCGACCAGTCCACTTATATCGGATTACTTGTTTCTAATTTTACTCCAAATGTGCAATCAGTATGGAATTATTACTCAAACCAAGTATTTCTGTATGTTGTATTGGTAAAATTAACAAACTAATTCACTTTTTATTTGAATTAGGTTTGGCTATATTGAAAAAAATAAAATATGCTCTAGTGTAAATGTTTGTAAATATTATTAAATGTACCTGCCTACTTAAAAAAGTATATATGTATTTAACTACCTTTTGATTTATTTATTTCTGATTTCATCTTATATCTTCTTAGCTTGCTGTCTTTGATATTTAATTTGCTAATGTTAAAATAAAAATAAGATCATCACTAATATAATGCCTTGTGAAGTTTTTAAAATTTTATACTTTCAGTAAATAATAAGTAATTAGTCAACACTGTTTATCTCCACAACCCAGCAGGCCAATACCCTTACACAATATCCATCAGCTGGTGTCCGCAGCATGCATTTTGTCAGCGAAATGACGAGATGTTTATTCGTGTCTTTGTCGTATTTCACTTCACTAATTTGGAATTTCCTTGCCTTCGGATGAAGTAAAGCTTCATTATATCAAGGATTAAGATTAAATTTAAATTACTATTATTATATTATTAAAACATTTTTCTAAGCGCTTTTTCTGAAACTATAAAAAATTTGGCTACATCCTTATTTGATATTTATTTATTTATCTTTTCCGAATCATATACAAAAAGTAAGTACAGGGTACAAATGGCGAGCTTAATGAATAAAGCATTCTGTACCAGCCAACCATAGTACCTACCATAATATTACATACCTACTACATAATTAGATATTGACATACATTCAAAGTCATACACAATAATACACATATTCATACAAACATACTTACATAAAAATATACAGTAATAAAATACACCATATTATATGTATTTATTAACTTAACGTGTGAGATAAAAAATATTAAGCACGTTGGCCGAAGATATGCAACTGCAGCTTTTTTTTGAATGTGCCTTTTGAAGCTGGCACTCTGATATCAGCTGGAAGAGCATTCCACAAGCGGACTGCCTGAATTGAGAAAAGGTTCGATAAGAATCCAGAACTATGCGAGGATAGAGAGTAGAAAAGATTCTGAAAAGCGTAGGTGTCAATTGTGGGAATCAGATAAAAAATGAAATTCAGTTTTTAAGTAGTCATGAGTCAAAGGGTCAAAGTGAATAGAAGAAAGAAAGAGAGTATTCTGATTTGCAGACGTTCATGGATAGGAGACGATTTAAGCTTTAAACTACAGGAAGAAAATAAAACACACAGCATTGGAATCGATCCTGTGTCCAGCTGAGAGGCACTCAGATCCAGACGACACACGTCATTTTATTAGTGACGTGTGTCGTCTGGATCTAAGTGTGATGATTGAAAAGATATTCTCCTTAATTAAAAAATAAGGTTTGTACTCTAGAGTAACTTTACATACATACATAACCCAGTATTAAATACGAGAAGTACGTTGAGTTAACTCATAAACTCACACGTTTTAACGATTTCGGCCAGAAACTTCCGTTATCGAGAGTTATTTTAGTGCACTTTACGTGGACGCTTAATGAAATCGGTCATTATATAAAGTGCTGGGTATTTTCTCATTCCTGGATAAGGAAGGACGTCCTCAGTGGCTATGTTGATAGGGTTGTCAATATTTTGTGAATTAAATTTATTTTTTAAACTTTATTTTAAATTATTAACGGTAGGTATTAATAACGATGGAGTTATATTATCGGATACTGTAGTAGTTGCTGGCCGTACATATAAATTTTATAAGACTTTTAATGTTTGGATATTTATATTAAAAAGATTTAGAGCGGTATTTTAAGATTTAATTTAGTTGAGTTTTTCATAAAACTTGTAAAAGTAATAAACACATAATTGTTTTCTATTTATTTAATCCAAATGAAATTTCTCAATCTCAATTCAAGCATACTATAATACAAAATAGTATCTTCAATAATACATAGTGTTCGGTTCTTTTCTGACAACCCTATGAACGATACAATTATCGGGTGACGTATCCGTTGACTCATAACATAAGTTTGTTGTGTAAATGCGTGTGTTTAGATTAAGGCGCCTAGTGGTGCAAAATGACCTTGAGAATCGGTGCACACATTCTCACAAACGACAACAGCGCCTCTAACGGAAAACCTCAGAACTACCTTACAGAGCATACAATGACATGTCATGAGGTACTGTATTAATCGCCTGTATAACCCGCGCAGATAGAGAATAGATCTGAAAATGGCACTTAAAATACAAGCACAACACACAACACAAGCAAGGGTACTTAAAACACTGGATTGTAAAATTTGCCTTTATTATTTGTGACATTTCAGAATCAGATTATAAAAATAAAGAACAATAGGATGGGAATGGTATCAAAGGTTTTATAAACCGCTTGGTCCAGCAGTGTCCTGGTCATCTGTACCCATTACTGGTTCAATTCCCTCCATGAATTGGTTAAAATCTTCCATGGACTGGTCACTTTCACAGTCCTGGTCTTCAGAGTCGTCACTTTCATCTTCGGTGTTGCTGTTCAATTACATCACAAAATGTCAACGTTCGTAACAAAAACTTAACGAAAATAAATAACAATCAAATGTAACGCAAACAAAAACAACAATATCAACGAAAACAACAATTACTCGGAGTGCGTCAAGTAGCTTAGAAAGCGAATCCCGACTGATTATTTGTTTGCAGCTCGTACTTCACTGTGTGAGTATAGACAGCGATAGAGAGTGAGCGAGAACGCATGCGAGAGGACGCCATTTTCAAATCTATTCTCTATCTGCGCGGCTTATACGGGGAAGTGTTTCAGTAGATGGCGTTTATTTTAAGTAATAATTGACCTAACAAAAAATTTATAGGAAGGTACGACAACGTAATGAAATTAGATTTATGCAATTTTTTTAGTTACTTAAAATAATAACAAAAAAAAAGTCATAAAAAAATAAAGAAAAAATTGAAAAAGAATGGAAGTGTAACTGGAATTTGAACCCGAGTCTCTAGAGCGAGATTCTTACTCACTGCTAATGTCTATAATTTCCCCGTTATTGATATTATCTTTGGATTCTCTTTTCCTGTAATAAATACATATTATGACATATATAAATATTATTAGCTTTTTATTTCATTTGCATAAAATAATAACAAAAAAAAAGTCATAAAAAATAAAGAAAAAATTGAAAAAGATAGGAAGTGTAACTGGGATTTGAACCCGAGTCTCTGGAGCGAGATTCTTACTCGCCGCAAACTCCAATTACGCCATTTACAGCTATACGATTAGGGTTGAAAAACTGTGTACGTATCTATCTTTTTGTACTCTGCAGGATTGCAGAGAACAATGAAAATTAATAAATGTTTGACAAAATTTAAATCTTTACGTCATTCATGTGTGTGACGTTTGCTTTATATGAACACTTTTGATTTATTTCCCATGTTTATTTACAAAATAGGAGTCCGTTTACGCCCTTCTAACTTAAAAAAATACTTATAACGTTAAATTATTTATATAAATTAACCTAATGTAATAACCAATCAATAAAAGTAATGAAATAACGTTGGAATCTTGCAGAAATTTTGCGGCAGAAAGCGCGACACGCCCGTCTAGCAAGAGGCCTCAGCCGCGACTGTCGGTACACGGCGTTTACACACACATGCTCGCGAGTTATGTTCGAAAACACAGCGCAAATGAGAACAAGGGTTTTTTGGAAATTCTACAAAATGGATTTAAAAAGTGGTATAACTGATATATTGTATTTATTGTGATGAAAAATATATGTTAAATTGAAAAAAAAAACACGTATTTTAGAAGGGATTTGATTGTTTAGAAGATTATTTTAGAGGTATCTTCGTGATTTTTTTCTATCGAGTCAACATTAATGTATTATGTTTTGAAGGCCGTAGCAATCTAACATATATCCCCAAGAATACCATATATTTTTTTTATTTGATTCTCTGCAATGGTTCGTGTGATATCTTGTTTATAAAACTCGCGTTTAGCCTCTGTAGTCCTCTTAAGACATTGTTTATTGTAATGTATTGGGTCGTTACTTTGTCAACGGGCACTAACAATCTCACTTGATTAGATAGTAAACATAATAGGTTTGTCTTTAAACAAACTATTTTGATACATCTGACTATAGATTGCAAAAGTTAATGGGAATAACGACAATAAGTAAGTATGTATCTACCAATAACTTTATTTGAACTAATAACAATTTAAGCCCTCCGAAACCAAATCAACTGGATCTTTATCTCAAAAAGATTTTGATGATCTGAAAGCGAGAATTGAAATGAAGAGAAAACTACTTATGTCAAAAGCACTAATAACTCAAAGTCCCCATTTTATTGTGTTTTAATAAAAAATGATCGACAGAACAAAATTGAAATCTGTTTAATTGTAAGGCTAAAATAAAAAAGCAAAAACTGAGAGAGTTAAAATACAGACGAAATACAGACTTTAAATAGATAACCACAAGCAAAACACAAACATATTGGACTTTTCATTGTTGTTTCAGATCCAAATACTTATTACCGGCGTAGTTTCGTTTGGACCTTTTACTCACATATTCACTGGCTATAATATTAGAATGCAGAACATAATTGTTTTTATTTTCGCCGTGTGCCAGACGTATCTAAAACACGGTGGCCTGTCTAGTACAATTAGCATGCCATTTTTTTTCGATTCCTCAAGCGTACAGACGCATGCTTCTGCTAATAATAGACCACTTTCTATACACTTGGAGGTAACAAAACACAATCGATCCACAAGCAACACTGTGCTAAAAGTAGATTACGCGCGCGACTACGTTTGCTTGAACTACAAATTGGAATTTACTTGGATGACCTTAATACTGTAGATGTCTTAGAATAGAAACTATTCCTAACTAGTGGATGCCCGCAGCTTCGCTCGCGTAGAGTTAGACCCATTAACGACGTCTGCCCGCGTTCAGGTTGCTCACATGACTTCAAAAACGGCAAAGTTTCATACTTACTTTGCACCCCCGTTTTACCCCCTTAGGGGATGAAGACTGATGCAAAAATTAGATAAAAACAATCCTTGATGCGGATTATATATCATGCTAAAATTTCAGCTCGATCGGTGCAGAACTTTTTGAGTTTTTGAAGTGTACACAAACCAACATAACATTTTTATATATATAGATTTCAAATTGTCTAAGTATTAGACTGTGCTTTTGATTTTAATATCTAGTGAAGTTTCAACAGAAAATAAGTATAACTGGATTGGATACAAAAAAAACCAATTTATTTAATTCATAAAACTTAAAATCACTGCTGAACGGAATTTTGATAAATTATTATGTGATTTTACAACTGTGATGTGTGTTAATTTGTTTTATTGTAAAATCAACGATCGAGCAAGACAACATAAAAGGACAACGTCTTTTTCATTGTATAATAATAATAATAATAGGTACATCTTTACTCAGGTTACGTGACTCATAAAAAAATTAATTCATATCAATTCATATAATAACTATCACAATTACAGAAAATCCTCAAATAAATAAAATTAAAAGCTAATAATAATTACCAAATTAAACATGCGCTTTAAGTTGGATCTGTCTACTTTTTCAGGAAGAGAGAAAACTAATATTAAGTAGGTATTACCTACAGCTATAACTAATAACTAAGTTTTAGTTAGCAATACAATACAATATATATGCATACAATGAAACTACATTGTACTTTATTAAATTTATTACAATTCAACTGTATATGGAAGAATAAACAACCTCTCTTCAGTAAGTTCGATCAAAGATTTATGGTTTTTCCCAAAAACCAATCTGATCTATTCGTAAGCACCTTTTACGAATAAAATTTACGACTCTAGATTAATACCTACGTTACATCGAGTTATCTACCCAAAGCCTTAACAAGGAAATTAGGGGTCATTTTGTATAAAGTTCAAAAGCCCACCTACGGACTTGATGAACGGAATAGACGGCCACCCGCGCTTTGACTGTTGAAAAGTGTTATTAGAGACACGTTTAATACACCGCGGATTTCATAAGCGTTTGGTGCATGAATAAGGAGTGGTTTATTATTGTAAAATATATATTTAAGAAGACAAAAATCCATTTTATTAACTTTTATAAGTCTTAGGTAATAAACAAGTTCTTATTTTTTACCTAAGACTTAACAAATTAATAAAAACAAAAGAATAAATTTTCTGTTCATTACCATTCCGATTTAATGGATAAAAGTTATACGGCCTCGTTCACAATCTCTAAGTAAAGCGTTGATTACTACTAATTCCCAGGTTAACGTTAAAGTTGCGAGATTTTATTTTTATTTTCACAAACAAAAATAAAGCTTCGAGTAATAACTCACTGGTTAAGTGAATGACGTAACAAATCATACGCTACAGTCGTTTAATATTACGTCAATGTTACTCGACACAAACGTCATTGGCAGTTGTCAGTAGAATTTGATAGGTTATCAAAGAACAAAGATAAAATTACCACTCACCTTTGTGATTTAGAGAAATATCATGTTTTATAAAGTTATGCACATGGTTTACTGTGTAGTACTTTGATAGACGATATATAGCAAAAAATTATTTTTATCTAGGTCTGTAAAATAATCGGCGAGTAAGTAAATTAGTAGGTACTCGCTACGTCGTAGAATGTTCCAGTTCCTCCATCATCATGATTAGTCAAGTCATATAAATTAATTTTTTATTAATAAATTTTAAAATAATTGTTGGTGTTAGTACCTGATAAGTAATACACAGAATAAATTATGTATGTTGTTATTTTTGTCGTAAATTAGTTGTAACAAGAGCCCTATATCTGCATAAAAACATATTCTTATGCATATGAATATGAATTATTATTATTATTGATGTAAACTTTATGTTTCACTCCGAGGAGGTAATACCTACTACTATTGTACGGACCTTAGCCAAGTGCAATAGAGATCAATTATTATTATAAAGATGTTTAAAAAATTTTAACTATGCGATGCAGGTATTATATTATTATTATTATTACAATCAAGATTAAGATTTTATCGATAAGTTGATTAAAATTAAACCTATTAATAATGCAGGTTTAAAGAAACGCTTATCTTTAGATGGAGTCTTACCAAAATCATGTCATGACTGATATTGAATAAAACGGTGAAAGAAAATAAAATTTTTTTGACGAGGACATTAAAACTACTATGATTTATAAATGGTTATATTTGTTTATTTGCTCAAGTCACGCTCAAGCACTCAACTCGTAAAATCGTGATGAATTTACTGCCAAACTACCTATTAAACTAAATCATTTTGTTTTTTGTTACTCAATTATGTATTTTTTTTGTAAAGGATTAAAGTTGAAGGATCTAAAGGTTGTTAAAAGCTTTTTGTCTTTTACTAAAGACTTTACAATTTCAACAAGAAATAAAATTCAATTGGAGCATAAGTACGAATAGTTACGTATTTGGTAACATTACTTTATTTAATTAAGATTTTACGAGATAATATTTGATAAAATAATACCATGTAGCTTTGTTTTATCAAGTAAATAAGAGGCAAGTAGATTATTAAGACCTTATTACCATATTTTATTAGGTCACGTACAAATACAAAACTAAGGAAAGGGTGCGAAACCCAAAATTAATAACCTGGATAGATTTGGCTAATAGAGATAAATATTTTAAACTTTTTATATGAAACTTAAGACACATATCTATCTTATAATATTAATCTCCGCATGAATCCATAATAAGTAGTTAGAACACAATTTCTAGCTACAATGCAGCAAGCCCCGTTCTGATTTACCCCATGTAACATAAGACACGTGACTTCATACCACCGTTGGTTGCACTGATTTATAAAACGTAAGGCTATTTCTTTAACTTAAGCAAGCCTAGTCTTTGATGTATGAGCTGGAGGGTTTTAAATAGCTTATAATGAGTGAAGTTCCGCCACTTTGCTTCCGGGACATGCGTTGACTGAGTCGTGACGTAATATTGGGTTGGCAGGCTTGGAAGTTTTGATGTGGCGTATTAGCTTGCAAATATAGAACCCATACAAAATACTTATTGATCGAATGTTGTACTGGTGCAAGTTGCAAACTGAAATTTATGAGCTTGCAGTAAGTAAGAGCTATTCGAGAATAACCGACTTCACTCTACTTCAGCCGAGCGAGCTTTGTTTATTGCTCGGCTTCGCCTTTGAAAATAGGGATGCTGCGATCATTCGTAACCGAAACTATCGGATCCGAAAATAATCCAAAATGAAATAGAAATATAATAATATTTTGAAAATAAATACTCGTAGTGCTTTCTGTGTAACCGCTATGCGCAACCAATGATTTTTTATACTATAAATATGCCCCTCCATATAATTCAGTGCTACAAAATGTGCGTGCAAATGTGCAAATAAAAATAATAACATGGTGTTGTATTCGTTGCCCTGCGCTACGCTGAGTATAAAACGTGCCAATTGGCACATATTCGCTTCAATTTGAAAGCGCCTATGTCAGATCTGCTTATTTTTAACTACTTACTTCTTATATCTACCTTTGTGCGCAACACAAAGAATTTGTACTATTGCAAAGGCGTGAGGAAGTAAATATAATATACAGGGTGTGGCGTAATGAATGGATAATACGGTACCTGCGGGTAGAGGACGTTGGGGCGGTTCAGAAAAATATGATTTATGTTTAGTAAAAGTCCCTCGGTTTTCGAGATATTCGACATTTTCAAAAATTCAAAAAAGTTACTCCCTTTGCCACTCTTTTTGGTGGCAAGTCAATCTGTTTATTGGATAGTATTGCTGGTTAAATGCGCTATCGAATATTAATTGTGATTTTTGGGGCGCATGCATAGTTTTTTTTTAAACAAAGGTCTTACTCAAATTTCATGTTAAGCTTATTTTTTTCCTAAGTTTAAATCATGACTTTGTTTATGGTCACCTGAGTGCCAAATTAGAAAAAAACATGCCTGTTTCATTAAGATTCCGAAATCGTATAACTCACTGTATTTACAGCATTTATAACAAAATAAATTCCTATTAAAATATGCAATACTATCCAAAAAATCTGAATCGTAATTGCCTAGCTTTCATTTTCATTGTATCCGAATATCTCGGATATTAATTCATTTTAATGTTCATATTTACATCCAAAGCTGGTATCGTATCCCTTTCGTGTCCGAAATATCATATCCATAACAACCCCAGTCGGCATCTTGTGCTTATGAATATTGATAACGGAGTAGCTTTCCGCTTCAACTTTTTAAAACAAAGCGATGTTAATATTGGATGGTTCGACCTCTTTAGTGTTTCTTTGAAGGATGCTTCCGGTTTTCTGGGAGTATATTATCCACTTTGTTTCGAAGTTTAATGAGTTGTGGCATCGTGAATACATGTTACATGCTGGATTAATTTTAAACCGAGCCAGCCCATTGGCTATGGAACTCGCCTCATATTTGAGGTGTAGCAGTTTCAAAACGAAGTGGCACGCACCAATGATTTTTTAAAATTACTTCTATGTCAACCAATTTAACGATGAATGAAAACATGTATGCCTGAGAGTTATCCGTAATGTCAAAGTTCTCCATAATGTCGAATACTTGGCCAGCGTAGTCTATGGCCTGAATTCTTTGATTCTGAGCCCAACATTGGGACAAAAAAGGATTGTGGTGGCGGTTGTGGTGGTGTTAATAATGTGTGTGTGTAGGTATGTAGAATTTGAGAATGCAAAGAATTAAAAATAATTTGATTCTGAATTCTGAATTTAAATAATATTTTAAATAATTGTGAAAAATTAAAAAAATATAATCTAATGATGGATGTTTTCTACCTACCTTTTTTTATAAAACTTATTGTCATAAATTTTTTCATAAAATCTATTATGAAATCATGATTAACTGGTTATAGCACGCGTACTAACAGATTTTCAGCAATAACAGACATATTTGAACACAATACCCCGGCGGCCAGATGTTGTGAGGCGAGGAAATTCACAGATTCATCTGCCCACTCAGAGCTCTCTCCGAATGTATTAAAAAAATTACACTAACCTAAGAGGATACTATGAAGGAAGTCACAAAGAGTAATGTTTTTTTATTGAATGTCTTTGTAATACACAAATCCCATTCTGGCCATGCATGCCCATGCCCATCATTACATAAAGATTCATAGTAAATTTGCTATAAAAAGGTAACCAGATGGATATTTAGGGAACATGGCAAAAGTACCTACCTTAATTTAATCAAAACAAAACGATGATGATAAAACTATAACCTCGTGAATAAAATTCGATGGGGCCCGGCAGTTATTTCCAGTGTACAAATTTCACGAGCTTTTTCATGCTTCAGAGTACACGCTGAGCCGTCGGTGCTGCATGTTATAATAACCGAGGCCTTCGAGCGGCCTTCAACTTCCGATCCAGCGTGGTAGCATACCCAAGGCCTTATGAGTAGACGCCCGTGCCTAGCAGAGTGACGCTATTCTGTTGCAGCATAAACAAACTACAACAGTTCCTACAACAGTTTCAGTCCCTAAAACATTAAAATAAACAAAGATAGAAATTACCTATACCTATGTATTGCACATCCATGTAATTTGTTGTGCTTTCTTTACAACAAACGAAACATTTCCTCGTCTTTCGCGGCGCTGTGAGCGCTCCTGCGTGGGGGAATTCGGATGTAAAGATGTCCTTCCGTACATCTTTTCTTTACAGTCACATCATGTATGAACCCCTGATCGAATCTGCAACAGCAACTCAGTGATTTAACCACAACAAAATGTTTTCACCCCACACTGACAAAGTTACGCCTCTTACACTTTATCGAATAACACATCCTATAAAGTACTTTGATGCCGTTAACAAGACATCTGGATTCCGGCTGACGTTATCTACATAGATAGAACTAATCCTATCTATTGATCGCCTCATAATATATTCTGTTACAAGTGCCCTTGTTAAACTTAGTAGATATCTGAATCCCTCTTGATATATCCCGTAGCTATTTCATTTGATCTTGTTGGTCTCATCAAATATTTAAGACGTTTAAACTTGAGTGAGACGTGAAAGCAAGGCTGCATTGACTTTTAACATGACTGTATCGTTCTACGTGATGTTGGCTTTTCACGACTGTACGTAATCAGTATGATAGAATCGGAGAAAATGCGATTATTTTATATATTTTATTTAACGTAACATCATGCCTGTATTTCCGTGAAGGGTCAATCTATTCTTCATCAGTTATGATTAGGTCCCATGTGATAGGTGGTGAGCCTATTGCCATACACCGGGCACAAATCCAGACTCCGACGTGATACCGTGCATTTCAAGTTAGAAAAACCCAATAGTTGTTGCCCGACCCCGGGGATTGAACCCAGGAACTTTAGCTTAGCAGTCGCGGTTACGACCACGACCAACGATTCTTGCACGACCCGGTGGATGTGGAATAATTGAAAATTTTATTTTGTGTTTATTACATTCCCACTCATGTAATGAACGTTTGTGGCAATGTATTGTGCATTTCACTCAGACGACGGCTGTTATCTAATGAGTTTATTTATCAGATAGTTTTGCTTAATTTTGCACCCGACGCACCGACTTTTATATTACGTTACGAACTTTCTTATTACTGCCAGTTTTTCCATTGCGTGAATAAACGAACCAATAATCATTGAAGCAGCGTGGTGGAGCATATTCTAAACCAGTCTCAGCTGTAGCTACTGAAGGAACCAGTGCCCAACAGTGGGATGGGACGCCTATGGTGTAGGTAGCTAGTAAACGAATTTATTATTAATTCTTGCTTTTTAATTTTGGTTGGCTTTTTTAAAAAAAAAATTACATATTAACTTAAGCCTTCGCATGACACCAAAATATGAAAGAAAAACAATCCGTCATCTTTATCATTTTAAACAACAATTTCAAAATAACTTTACATTTTTATTTAGGAATACTAAAATATAATTTTGAAACTTTAATTGGTATTGATTCTTGACATAATAACGTTTAACCATTGATATATATGCGTTTAACCATCAGTTGTTTGCACAACGAGTAAAGTGAGAAAACGTGGTACCAATTATAAGCAACCCACAGAATGTCAACACTATTACCAGGGAGACTACCCAACAAGTTTCATAATCCCAGATCCTCAAATAGAAATCTTAAAAGGTTAAAGTGGACCTTCGGGTAAATTTGATAAGCCATTGTTAACCCGGCGGGTCATCGAGGCGGTCTTTATTATCCTAATTGCTACATTTGCATAGTGCGATCCGTGTGAGGCCCAATTAAGGACTCATCAAGGCCTCAATTATGTTTTAAAACAAATAGAGGGCCCGGACAATCTAGCCGCAAGCGCATTAAACCTGTTTTGGGTATATAAATGCCTGTACGTTATTCCATACGATTTTCTAACTCTCTTTCTAACTTTCTAACTTTTAACGATCAACTCATATTAAGTTTATCGTGTCGATATGTTTGGAAAATCGTTTACATCAAATTGGTATCCGTCAAAAACTAGTTTAGTGTTGTTAACTGAATAATGTTATCAATAAATGAATAAATCAACATGATTTTGAACAAAATATAAACAAATACAAATAAATGACAATTTTCAGTTCTAACCCATATTTATTTACACGCAAAGCGAATAGTTAAAAAAGGCTAACACATAACATGGTATCATGCGGGCCTGTTTCTGCAATTCACGAACGAAACGCTTCAAAAGTTAATAAAAGGTGCACCGAAGCAGTATTATTCAGTTACCTCATTAAAAATATCACACGGGAAATAAAAATAAGGCTGGTCGGTATAAATAACCACGACCTCCATATAAATCTTGGTTGGTAGCCGCTAGGGTTGGATAAAACATACGAGTAACACTTATGATCTAAGAAATACATCAAGTGTAGCAGCAGATTTGACGATTTAAAAGAGAAATGCTAAGCGAATGTAAACTTATTAACGGAAATGAAGTTCGTAATTATCAGGGGAAAAGTATTTTCCAATGCAACTTCAATAATGAATGCTCGGGCGTTATTAAAACAGAGCTAAATGCAACGCGATAGTACAGCAAATTTAATTTGAGCTCGTAACTTATTTGAAAACAAAAATTTGCGGTCGGAAACTTCGAGTCGCCAACCCTTACCCGTAGAGGTTGGCTACCCGCAATGAATACTCGAGTTTTCTGCCTCAACCGTGGGGTGAAAACGTACGGCAATATGGGAATAAAATCCTGGATTTAATCTCCGTACAAGTCGCCATTTAATCTTGCAGGAGATATGGCAGTGTAAATAATAGATGTATAATTCGCAATCACGTTAAATTGCATTGTGGGGGAATGTTGGACCGGAACGTCCATTTGAAGGTTATGTAAGTATGCTTTAAGCATTCTCAACGCGAGGGCTTTGCAGATTTATGCCGGCGTTTAGGTGTTAAAGCATTATAGTAGTAATTAATGGATGAACTGATTCAAAGCTGGTTTATTTAGCTAAATGAAGTGCAGCATGTTTTATTTAACAATGAATAATGCGTAAGTAAATTATTACGTTGTAGGTACGAGAGCGAAAATAGAGTCAGCAATGATCAGCCGTGTTTTATTATTTAATTAATTATTTTAGTACATAAAATATACTTAGATATACTGCCTACTCATTAAAGACAATACAGGCATAATGTTATGTTAAAAATTTGAATTTAGAATGCAAATAAAAACATATATATGTAATGAAAAAGGTACATATTTTTTATTTGTATTCCAATTTCAAAACTGTATAAAATGCAAATTGATTCAAAGAGTGGACATGGATTAAGTAATCGTTATTAATCCATGAACATTACATTAAATAAATAAGCTTGGCCCTGAAGGCCAGCGACGCGTTTGTGACTCATCTGGTGTTGTTCATGTTACCATTTGGTGTCATGTTTGTATTTTATCAAAATGCATAATTTTTTCACGTTGTTTACTATTCTTAAGCACCATGTTCAAAAAGGAAACAAACCGATTATCTCTATTTACCTCTCTTTTTACTGACTTCTGAGTTTAATTCCAGGATTCTCTTCATTAAGACAGTAAGAGCTCATTATTTAGACAAGTTAATAAGAATTCCGAAGTCGTATTTATGTCAAGGGGTGTACCCTGTTAAGCTGCTGTTAGACAGTAAGCTAACAAAACCAGATTAGACCAAAATAATTGCAAGAAAGTTACTCGTGGGTACCATCCTTTTATGGATCTGTAATAACTGAAGAGCTTGCAGCACCACCCATCCGCTGCCTCCCATGACACTGTGACTGACTTTGGACAAGATTCTAATAGGGACAAGGATGGTTAGTCCAGTTTCGGGAATATCTAAGAGACAGAGTTCGGGTATGGGGCAATGACAATAAAGCGGTGATATTATGTTTGGTGTTCCAACTGGGTCGGTGTACGGTGCTGTCTTATATCTAATGCTCATAATCCATATCCATACTTCCATACTAATATTATAAATGTGAAAGTGTGTTTGTTTATTTATTTGTTTGTTTATTTATTTGTTTGTTTGTCCGGCTTTCACGTCGCAACGAAGCTATTATATGGTATGGTTTTTGTGTGTGGAGATAGTGAGGAGGGTGGAGAGTGACGTAGGCTACTTTTTACCGCGGTAAAACATCCCCATGGGAAGATATCGATGTTTTGTTATTTGCTAGATATTTAGTTCCGGATGTTGTTAATAGATGGCGTTTATTTAGCGAAAATTTAGTTAAGTAGTTAGTATAGCAGTTAAGTAGTTAGTATCTTTTAATCGTGGAACTGTCACTATTCATCCACCAATAAATGTGTCATGTATGATAAACAACTCATTGTTAATTCCCTTTGACCACGCGGGCGGAGCCGCGGGCAAAAGCTAGTTGCTAATATTATTAAAAACTGTAGGTATTAATTGTACGCTGATGATACGTGCATTATTTATAGTGATTCTAACGAACATAATGAACAGGAAGCAGTACAACAGGATTTAGATAACTTTGTACGATGGAACCATGTTAATAGGATCATAATAAATTTAAATAAATCTAAATCAGTTATATCCCCGTATAACCTGAATAACTCTTGTAGTACTATAAAAATAATAGGTCACACATACGAATGCTTATATTATTATGACAAAATAAAATATGTTTGTCTTGAGTTAGTCAGGTATCGTGTTATAAATATCTAGGTTTGAATGTAGACACTAATTTTAACTGGACACCATGTGGACAGCGTGTGTAATAAATTAAAATAAACACTTGGAAAACTCTAATACTTAAAATTTTGTGTAGACAAAGGCATTATGTATGTACCTTGTGTATCATGCGTTGGCTTACGCTGTCATCTCATACGGGCTGCGTGCGTATGGTCTCACGTTTCATACATATTTAAAAAAAAAATTAAATTTACAATAAATATTGAAATTATTAGTTGACAAAAATGTTAATGATAAAGGACTATGAAAAGTTATTTAAGCTATGTAAAGTTCTTCTGATTGACTTAAAAATAAAAATGACTATTTTGTGTGAGCAGTCTAATAGTAGGTACAGATAATAAGCAAGTACCTAATATAAAAATTAATTCAAAACTCTGCTCATTGGTCTAGTTGTACCAAGCGTGACTGCTATGCTAGAGATCCTGGATTGATGTATCATAAAAGGTATTATTGGGTATATATATTTTCTAATAATGAACATTAATGATGATGTGGGTGTATGCTCACATCTGCCTACCCCTTCGAGTATATGTAGACGTGATCTTATGTTATATTATGCCAATGAGAATAGCCTTATCTAGAACCTGAGTCTCTGTACTGGGAGGAAGGTGAACGTTATCAAATTTTTATTTGTATTCATATTTATGTAGTATAAATTTAAAGGTTATAACGGGTTTGCTAAGATTTACTATCCCGTCTTGGTTCTAAATTTGGATATTCGTTACAAGACTCCACACTGCGTGCGTAAAAAACAACATTGAATCCATTAGGGCAGCCAATAAAAATAGATCCCGTCTATATGCTCAACCGTTGTTAAATCCAATCGTAGAAAAAATACCGAGATAGGTAAAAGATAAAAGAAAGGACTGATTGCTGTGATAAGCAAATGATTAGAGATAATTTTATGAGGTATCGGAACCTTGGAGCGTCCCTTTGATGTTTTTCAGAATAATAAAAGATGCTTTCGACGCCTTAAACAAATTTATAAGGAAACACAAATTAAGGTTCTCTTATTAACTAACAACTATTTTGTCAATTTTTTTTTTTTTTTTTATAGTATAGGACGGACAAACAGACATACGGGCCACCTGATGGTAAGTGGTCACCGTCGTCTATGGACACGTGCGACACCAGGGGTATCACAGGTGCGTTGCCTGCCTTGAAGGAGGAAGCAATCCATGACCCGAGTGCAAATATTTATCAGCGAAATAAATAACTGCTAATAAAATATATTTTTATTTGTTAATCAATTACTTTATAGGACCAAACTGGTTGAACATTGACACATCACATCATTTGAATCAGTTTAACAAAGCATATCGATGCATAAATCGAATGATGGCTATCTCGGATTATGATCGGTCGGACTGTGGGTGAAGCTACTCGAAGATAAGTGGTAATATTTGGTGTGATTTGCCGTCGATAAAAGCTATAGTACTTATTATTAATTATTATATTTTAAAACATGTCTTGATGGTAGAGGTAATTCTGAATATAAAACGTCTCGACGCGGGTGGAGCCGCGGGGAGGGGGAGCTGGTGTAGTTATTAGTTAGTAGGTATACCTTAGTGGTCTGCGTATTTCTCACGGATTGTAATAAAAATAAAATTAAATATTATCAATAATCAAACCTAAGATCTAACTTAAAAATCCCTTAAACAACATTGATAGTTTACTTTGCTTATCATAGACAAACATTTACGAAACATCAATTAAAACAGTTTTATATAAGCAAGTATTTAGATAATATAACAGTTGAATTATATCGATAGCTCACTGATTGCAAATGATTGGCTGAAATAACAATGCCTGGGGACAAATGAACGAAAATAACGATCTTTTAACATTTCCACATAAAATCATTGAAGCAGTAAAATAATTGGGTAAATAGAGACAAATTTCTTATTATAAAAAATGATAAATATACGATGATTTTCTACTACAATGTCAAAGATCGTTTTAATAATAATGTTTTTGTATTACTTTGTCGGCCGCCCTAGGATGTTATAACCGGTTAGATGAGCCTTATCCTACTTGATTTGGTACCTAAAATAATAATAACAAACTAAAATGTTTGTGACGAGGTACCTTTAAGGTCTATTATTGATGACTAATCTATATGAAAAAATAGCATATAATATATGAAAAAAACTTGAGTATGAAATAAAAGGGATGAAAAAATTTAATTTTATTTAATTATGGAAAAAATAAATAATAAATAATAAATATCTTGGACATTCTCACACACGGCCATCTGACCCCAAAGTAGGCGCGAGCCTGTGATATGGGTGTCAGAGACTGATATACATACATAGATAATTTTAAATACATACTTAAATAGATAAATTTACATCCAGACACAGAACAAATACAAGTGTTCGTCACACGAATATTTGTCCTGAGTGGGATTCGAACCCACGATACATGTAAGGTTGAAATTTTTAGAACATTCGATTCTACGCGTAGCCCAAGTAGCATTAAACTTTACTTAGGTAATTTCTAAAAATATGTTATTATATTAAACTTTATTTGCAAACAATTTTCATGTATTTAAAAGATTTCATTGTTTTCTTAATACTCCAATTAACATGCGCGGGCGCATAATACGCAAGATGGCGTCGAGTGGGAGTGGTGACTCGAGTGCTGTGTACGGATTGGTCCTCGCGGCCTCTTAAGAGGATATCACAAGCGAACAAGTCGACACTTTTTCCATACAAACGTAGTCCCCTGTTTCCTCCTAGGATAAAGAAGTTACAGAAGAGAAAAAAATACCATACGATTTATACGTACCTCTGCCATGACTGTACGTTTTGTTTTTTTTCATAATTTGATTAATATAAGAGAAAAAAAATCTTTTAAAATCAAAAAAATCGACTTTTTTTACATACATTTTCAAACATCAAGCAAACTGGTAATTACTAACATATCCCAAAAAAGCAAAACGTACGGGCATAGCTTAGACCCTGTTCTACATTTTAACTGAAAGAAATATTGAAATCGGTCTAGATTTCGAGGAGGAAACAGGGGATTACGAAAGGACGATTTTCTTAATTTTACGTAGGTAAAATCAGTTCGAGACTGCACTTCTCTCTATCGCACGCTAAGGGGCTCAGTGCGACGGCAATATTTTTGGTAAAAACCTATTCTTCAAAAGTGACGGTCGACTGATATCCTCTTAATTTACCATTATTCATGATTGACGTCACTTATAGCTTATAAACAACGTAGCAAACTTTAAAGAGTATTTTAGTTAACATCGCAGTATTTTTTTGGTGATAATAAAATATTCATGTATAGAAAAGCAATGATTGTATGTAAACAAAATTGTATTGCTTTGACTAGATACGCCACTGAAATACATTATTTGCCAATGGAATACGATTTCAGTACATAAGTGGATTTGTGTCGGTTCTTCGCAAAATACTTAGCCAATTTGAGCTCGACACGGCTGAAAGTTAGTCCCTGCCGTGGAAATGTTTATGCAGTTCCTAGAACATACTTCGCGTTTACAGTTTTCAAGTTGCAGACACGCAAACTAGGTAAGAACTGAATACCGCATACTTTCAGTAATGCATCGCTTTAGAGATATAAAACCAACGGATTGCCAGGAAGAATAAGGTAATGGCCCATAACAATTATTTTTATTAACAACACAATTTACTGGTTTATAAAGAGCAGTAATCTGAAATTATCCAATACATAAAATTTTATTACATAAAATATTCACGATCAAAATTTTTACTCAGGTGGCTATCCTAAAAATCTTACAAGGGATTTTCGCTCTACCATTCTTCATTATTAGTATTAGAATAGCATTACAAATGATGATAACTCAAAGGCAGCAGATGAACGCTTGTTACGGTTCTCCGAAAACAAGGTTTAAACCCTTCGGGCCGAATTGATAATTTACTCGTCCGAAGAGCTATCATTAAGGTCGTTGAGAATGGGATGATTGCTGGGTTCGTCCGTATATTTAGAGTTTGCTCCGGACACGTCGGCGACTTTGGTAGAAGAACAAACAATAGCTTAGCTTGTTGGGAAAGAAAATTACGATGTGATTATGACATAAGTAAAATAACAACAGGAAAGTTTCTGTTCGATTTTTTTGCAATCTCCAGGTAGTTTTTCGCTGATTTACCAATACAATGTCAACACATATTTATTTCTAACTTTATCTTACTTATAGAAGCATGTAGACAAGTTCGTTACTAGCTAATAAGTTGAAAAATGGTGACACTTTAAACTACTTAAATTTTAATTGAGATTAATACCACTGTTCATAAAAGAGCAGTATTCTTCATCCTCATAAATGTTCATAACTAAATTGGGTAAAATGTAAAAATTGGGTGCACTTCACATTTGTACCTAACCCTTTGAGGAAATAAAAGCGTGATGTTATATTATGTTAAATGTTCATAAGTTAAAAGCACTATCATTTATTTTTAAATAACCTATTTTTTATGAATACAACTGATAAAAAAGAGCAAGCGACCTTGCAGTACCACCCATCCGCTACCGCCCACGACAATTGTGACTGACTATGAGCAACACTCAATTAGGGACTGGGATGGTTAGTCCAGTTAGCTGAGAGAGTTAATTAGAACATTAGTTGGTCTGTTCGCTTTCACGCAATAACATACGCAATACGCATAAGTAGGTATGCGTATGTAAACTAATGTAATATTATTACGTTCCAATGATATTTAAAACATTGTAGTACAAAAGCTCAATTATTTTAGTAACCCATGACCCTCTGAATGCTGGCTTCAATAACGGTAATTTAAAAATAAAAATGCAACACTGTTCGTTTCGTAGAATCGCCTAGTTCGTTTCCTGCGATAACAGCACATGATTATGTTTTTATTTCTGCATAAAACCCAAGATTATTAATATTTTTACACTCTTTGTTCATCATTCTTACATTTTCTAAGAACTTAATTTAAAAAATGATAATAAAGGTAAAATAAAGTTCAAAAAACTTGTGTCAATAATATTTAATACATACCTACATTTATTAAGGAGATGTTGCTCAAATATTAGTAGCTACATCAATTTTTTGTTGTTTAAGTTCCTAAAGATTTTGTTCAATTAAAATTCAATATCCTGTTCCACACCTGGATCGTGATTCAACAATTAGTCTTGTATTATTCCCGTCACAAAGAAAACGGACAACAATGGACTACTAAGGTATAGTCACAATAAAAATATTGATCTTTTTGTAGCGTTCGATCGTTTCTGTCACTTTGTGGTTGTTCTTTTTCTTCCGGACCATATATTCTCTTGCTTTTTATTTTCAACTCTCTTTACGGTGTGATTAGGGTGTAAATTTATAAATGTTTTGATACTGGATAGGAACGAATAGTGACACAATTGTCGCAACCGCTGGTTTCCTGTAAAACGAAACGCATATCGACCCCGCATATCAAGTTACTCAGGTACCTACTACAAGGGGTTGGTTAAGTTCAACTGAGCAATACTTGAGTAGGAAATATCGGTTAGGTTAGAAAAATCATGGTGTTATAAATAAGTAGAGACTACTTACGCTTGCACACCCTCGCCGTAAGATATCATTGTGATTTGAGGGCAAAGTGTCTACTCTAAAACACGTTTTAGAGTTTACACGTAAAGTCATTTAATATCTGTGATTATCCACAGTATTGCTTCTGTTGTGTTCGTATCTTAAATTATATTACAAGTTCCTTTGTCGCGCAAATATCGTCATTATTAAGACAAAAGGTAATAAGATCTTGTTCTCTTGTGCTTGTTCTCTTATCATTTCGGCTGCTATAAGCGATCCACTGCAGGGCACATGTCCCTTCTCACAACTGAGAACGAGAGAGCCTGGAACGTATTCTAATAGGTATGCCAGGCTGCTAAAATGCGGGCGTAAACTTTCATATCGTAACTCACGGACTAGCACTATCCCATAGTTGTAAGTAAAATTTTTAATTAATTAACTAGTCCTCTATTGAGAACATTCAATCACGAATCTCGCGACAACTTGGCCGGTAATTGTTGCCTATTATTCGATTGTTACCGCACTAAATATCCATGATGTAGAACAGAAAGCTCCATTTCAAACTAGTCTTTATCTCAATTAATTTAAAGTTCATAATTAGCTTATTAAACTATACCCTGAACTTAGTTGAAAAGTTTGCCGTCGAAGCAAAACCACCGCGGTCTGAAGTGGTCTTTAAATTATGTATTTCTCGTACTCTAGCTTGACGCGGTTCTAACTTATTCATTATTCTTTATTCGAATAATTAAATTTGCTACTTCGTTGAACAATAGGTCTAGCGACTGTATTCAAAATGAAATCTAAGATATGCATGAGGACTTTCATAGACGTGTCCAGAAGGTTTCTTTTATAATAATGTAGAACAAAGGTTGATGGAATTATGGGCAAAAGGTAAAAAAAGAAATGTTCGTGCACAGAACCAGTTAACTATACAAAGACTTTGGACTTCTAGGATTGCGGGCGGCAAGAGTGGAAGCTCGATCCATCCACCAAGTGACCCCGGGAAAGAAGATTATGTGTGTGTGTGTGGCTGTACAGCGTTGTGTAGTGTTTGTCGGCTCAAAGTCGAAGAAGAACGGGGAGAGCCTGTGTTGAGTGTAGCGCTGGAGGGCACCGGCGCGTACTAAAAGAGATCCCGGAGCCCTCCTGTAGCGCCGAGGTAGGCCACTGAGCGGGTTTAGTGGGTAGTATCATTTAAAGGTTTCCCACTCGTAAAACAAATACAAGTAGTGTTTAACAAAAACTGATTATAGTAGTGTATTTAAAACATTCAGATTCAATAAATTGGGTTCACCCAAAGCATCATGCAGTTACGGGCTGAAATGATTAGATGTTCAGACAGATCGTAAATAACCCAATACAACCGTTTGACAGTAACATCGATCAATTCAATAAAACAGTGTAGACGTATGGGGACAGCACACGACTCGCATTTTAGTGAGACTTAACAATGATGCTCGTTAAGAAGCTTTAACTGAAAAGAAGTTAGATCATACGCAACATTTCACACTACTGGATTCCAACTGATTGTATCAATCGTGATCAATAGAGCTTATTAAGAAAAGTTATCAGTGCTTTAGTCTTTTTAAAAGCTTTTACTTAACTTCACTCGTATGTATTCATTCATGTATGTCCTGGAATCTTGCAATCAATATTTCACCCACTTCCACTGAAGCTATCGAGCTGACATTTGGCACACATTAGGTTCCGATGACAATGCAATAATATGGTACTGTCAAACTGATCTGATGATGGAGCCGGAAGATATTAACTGGAACTTCATGATGGAATATCGTATCATAGTCGTGTTTGCACTTGTGGTAAAGTCTTGTAATGAACTTTGACCACGATTAGGTTTCAAGGTCAAGTTATAAAAGCTTTTTAAAAAAAAATTTTTTTTACAGTATAGTTATTTTGGCAAAGCACACGTGGTCTCAATCGTTTTACAATAACATTAAATTTGAAACAAATTGATAATAAAAATCATAGAGGTACTCTTGGCTGGTACTGGGATAGGTCAATAACCTAGTTATAATAGTAATAGGTTATATATAGTAATAGGTCGTAACCTTTAGTGTAAAACCTGTTGGAAACCCAAGCCCTACTGAGTTGCAAATGAGTTAATTTGTGTTGCAAAACCTACACAGACATTATATTTTTATTTTATAAATTATTTCATTTAAACAAAAGCTCTAAAAATAATCATATAAGTTCAGTTATCACAGTTAAGTAGTTTAAAAATTATTATTATACAAATACATAATAATATAGACTACATTTATATTAATATTTTGTAATATCGCTTAGAGTTAACATTCAATTTTATTTATTGTATTATTAAGGTTTGTATTTAGGTACCTACAACATTTTTGGAAGCTTGGATTAAAGTGCATTGAATGAAATCGCACAATGTGTGTCATTCACGGTCACAAGCTTTCTTGTTCAAAACGGAAGTTGACATTGTATCGTGTTATCTAGGATCACTCTTTGTTCCTTTGTAAAACTTCCTATAACATTGCGTATAGTCTGCACTTATAATGTGACGTTTTCCTTTGAGCATGGTAAATTTAAGCGCCCATAGATCATGCCGAAAAAGTTAAGCAACATTAGAAATGCCGGAGGCAACATTTAATTCCATCATATGATATGCGCCAGGGATTAAAAACGTTTTAGACTTATCTTTTGGGAGCATGTACCTACCTATTATTTACTGTAGATGCCATTTCCATTATAATACCATTTTAGTAACGCACGCTCAACAACATAGTAAATTTTATAAATATGCGATCTAACTGGTATGTACTAATTGGTACTGATTTAAATTAGTATAAATATGTACCAATCAAGTATCAATTCTTCTTGTATGTAAACCTCGTTGATGAAATCCCGTGCTATCAAATAAAGTTGAATACAAATGCGTCGCTACTCGAGTTCGACAGTCGCCACATTATCACTTTGGTGTCCTTGTCATACACAATTACCTATTAACATAATAAATAAAACTAACCAGACTACAGTGCGCAACACGTAGCCACATATTTTCCTATTGATGACGAATAAAAAACGATAAATTAAAATCGTGCCTTAAGTTCATGGACATAAAGCTTTCAATACATTCGAACGACACCTCGTATGTATAGGTAGTTCATAACTATTCGTAGGGAGATTATGGAGCATCGATCAAGTCCTCTGTCAAAACTAATACGAACTCGGTCCCGTGAGAGATTCCCAATCCACTGGTAATTATGCGTTTCAATGCAGCAAACGTCATCCGATTAAAATTGGCAGGCAGGGGAATGATATTGAACGATGGAATCGATACACGTTCTGCATCAAACTTCACTTAATAGAATGTTGTGATAAGATCGGTTAGTAGGGTTCGACGGCATCGTGACCAATACTGGACATTCAAGTCACTTTTCAAAATGAGATGGCCAGCTGCGGATTGGCAGGGTTACACATCTTTGAAGTCAACGTGGAGAGCGTTCAGTAGGTTTTTTCACTAAAAGCTGTATAAAATACTTAATACTGAGAAAACTTGAACATTTTGTGACAAGCCCGTTGGCGCAATCGGTAGTGACCCTGCTGTTGTGCCAGGATTCGTGGTTTCGAATCCCACTCAGGACAAATATTCGTGTGACGAACACTTGTATTTGTTCTGTGTCTGGATGTTAATATTGTATGTATTTAAAAATATCTATGTATGTATATCAGCCTCTGACACCCATATCATAGGCTCGCGCCTACTTTGGGGTCAGATGGCCGTGTGTGAGAATGTCCAAGATATTTATTTATTTATTTTGAAAAGAGGTCGAAATATTGAAGATATATTATATCAATAAGCATTAAATAGGTGAATATCTCTAACCTTTACATTTACCGTAATTTTTATTTACTTTTAAACGTGGGTGGATTGGAAGATCGCGATAACAAGATATTTCTGGGAATCGAATGTACCTATGTAATATTGATAATTGTTTGCCGTTTGATATTAAGAACAAGGGAAAATTAGTTAACTTTTCTTTTGAGTCAGAGGTTTGTATTGAGTTAGAACTATGCTGCTAATAGATGAGTATATGGTGGCTCTTAACAAAGTAGACAACTTCAGCATAAATTAGAGTTATTAGTAACTTCAGTGTGTCACAAGAGAGAGAAGAGTATGTTAGAAAGTGGCGTAGTGCTCGTGGAAGGAATACTAGAGTCAATCGAACTAGGAAAAGTTTTGAAACAATTATTATCATAGGAAATTAATTTAATGACTTTTTTTATTATTTATTGTATAAATGTCACGTATTTTGTGAAAATTTTATATGTCTACCTCAAATGGATCATAAAATACAGAAATGGAAGAAAGACGTAGACAAACTACATTTTTTAAAGTTAAGTAGGTACTCCTTTTTGGAATACAAGTTACTTTTTAATATTTGTTGTTATAGCGGCCAAAGAAACACGCATTCTGTGAACTTTTCAGGTATCTGCATCGTTGTAGCGTCCAAAGCCCAATGGCTCGCGTCGATTCAATGTGATCGACAGAGTTAAGCAACAACGGGCGCGGTCGGTTTGTTTGGATGGGTGACCCCTGGTGGCGAAATTTCATCGACCCTACCGTTCTTCAGATTAAACATTATGTAAAGAGAATGTATCTCTTTTATATTTTTTATATTGTTGTCAATGTCAAGTATTTAAACATCTTTCAACTTATAGAAAAACTATCAATACATTAAATATACCTTTACTTTACGTTTTTCATTATTTCTCACAAAGTTTGTCTTGTCTTGTAATATTATAGTATAAAAACTTAATATGGTAGCAGAGCGTTGAGTTAATTAATAAAAATGCCCAAAACAACTTATAATATTGAACCACTCGGAAGTGACAACTACGACACGTGGGCTATACAAGCACAAGCAATTCTAACAAAAAACAAATTGTGGAAATATGTAACTAAACACCCAGAAAAAGGAAAAGAAGCAAGTGTCGATGATGTTGAAGGGGATGAACAGGCAAAAGCTGAATTAATTTTAATAATCTCTCCCTCGCAACTCAAGCAAATAAAAAAATGCACTACGGCTAAAGCAGTATGGGAAAAATTAAAAGAAATACACGCTAGTAAAGGTCCTGCACGCAAAGCATCTCTTCTTAAACAGCTTGTATTAGTTAAACATGAAGGAAACGATATACGTGCACATTTAAATCAGTTTATGGATATTGTTGATAAACTAGCTGATATGGAAGTCAACATTAATGATGATCTACTGACGATCATGATGTTATACAGTTTGTCTTCAGATTATGAAAACTTTCGAGTTGCAATCGAATCACGAGATACATTGCCTAAACCCGAAGAATTAAAAATTAAGATTATTGAAGAGAGTGATGCTCGTCATAACAATAATGATGACATTAAATCTGGTGAAGAAACTCATGAAGAAGAAAACGCGCTCTACGCATTTTGCAAAATATGTAAGAAAAAAGGAAGCAAAATCTTTCAGAAAAAGACGCATAAAATTTGCTCAAATTGCTGGAAGAAGAATAAAGACAACAAGTCTAGCATTGCCTCCAACTATGCTGAAGAGTGTCTTCTTACTTCTAACCGAAACAAACAAAACGATTGGGTACTGGACAGCGGCTGTACTTCACATATGACATATCAACGTGAATACATCAAAGCTATGAAGACTGTATCTAGACAACTCACCTTTGCATCAAATAATATTTCAACAGAAATTCTAGGTGAAGGTAGAGTAACACTTGTTAATAAAAGCATCAAGAAAAAGATACATCTCGAAAATACGCTTTATGTGCCCTCACTCTCAGTTAACTTACTTTCGGTGTCAAAAATGACAGAACATGGAGCTTCTGTAATGTTTGAACTAGATAAAGCTTTTGTTCACAATAAGGCAGGAGACTTACTAATGACAGCAGAAAAATCTAAAACTAGTGGTCTCTATTTTATAAAGTCGCCTAATATTGAACGCAATTATGCAGCGATATCTACATCGAACTCGACAAACACGGAGAAAAGTTCCATAACAGAATGGCACAGAAAACTTGGACACATGAATGATAAAGATTTACACATCGCTCTCAATAATGAGGCAGTGATTGGAATGAATTTCAATAAAAATGAAACTTTGTCTGATTGTGAATCATGCATACAATCAAAAATAACTAGAGTGCCATGTTCTTCTCAACGAACAACTCCTCGAACTAACGAACGTCTAGAGATTGTCCACAGTGACGTGTGTGGTCCAATCAGCACTCCGACAGAAGCTGGTAACAGATATTTCGTCACATTCATAGACGATTATAGCAGGTACGGACGTGTCTATTTCCTAAAACACAAATCTGAGGTACTAGATAAGTTCAAACAATATAAGCAGGAAATGGAGAACTTTACCGGCAGCAAAATTAAGCATTTACAAACGGATAATGGTACAGAATACGTAAATAGTATTTTTCAATCATATCTTAAAGAAAATGGAATTATGCGGCGATTATCTGCACCCTACACACCACACCAAAATGGTGTAGCTGAAAGGAAGAATCGGACACTAGTGGAGAAAGCTAGAGCTATGCTTATTGATGCAAAAGCACCAATGAAATTATGGGCAGAAGCAATTAATACTGCTAATTATCTGTCTAATAGAAGCATCAACAGCGCTATAGAAAATAAAACACCATTTGAAAAATGGGTTCTAAGAAAGCCCTGTGTCAATCATCTCCATCCTTTTGGGTCTAAAGCTTTTGTAATAAAGAAAGGCCCTAGAAGTCCTAAATTTGCTTTAAAAACAATACCTGGGATATTTGTTGGATATTCAGACACTAGCAAAGCATTCAGGATTTATGTTCCGTCCAAACGTAAATGTTTAATTTCTAAAGATGTAAAAGTTATAAAAGCAAACTTCTATTCATGCCAAACAGATAATGTTGATAATTTTACATCTAATGACAAAACCAAAAAATGAAGTTCAATCTCCAGAAGTAAACAAAGTACGAATTGTTTTTGACGATATTGAACAAGATGTTGCTGATGAAAACGTCTTTAATGAACAAGCAGACATTCAACCTGAATTGAATCGTTATAACTTAAGGGACAGACCAGCAATACAGCGACCACAACGGTATGATGACTTTGTACTGGCAGCTGTTGCTGAGATCGAAAATATTCCAAAGGTTCCATTGACTTACACACAAGCTTTGAAAAAGATTGGCCTGAGGAGAATTTCCAAATTCTAAAAAGTTCCGAGAGTGTAAAGAGAATGTATCTCTTTTATATTTTTTATATTGTTGTCAATGTCAAGTATTTAAACATCTTTCAACTTATAGAAAAACTATCAATACATTAAATATACCTTTACTTTACGTTTTTCATTATTTCTCACAAAGTTTGTCTTGTCTTGTAATATTATAGTATAAAAACTTAATACATTATGATGTCTATCTACTACCTACTTCTACTATCTATACCTACTGAGAGCCCTGTGACAGAGACACCGTCAGCGGAGGCATACTAATAGGGTTCTGTTTTTCACCCTTCGGTACAAAACCCTAATGCATGTAATCAACTTAAACATTGAGAAACGATAAATTGAACGCAGTATTAGAACTCTCCGGATGCGCTGTCACGATAATATTATGATTAACTTATGCAAATGTTGATCCACGATTCGGTCTGTTTTGATACTAACTATTCTCGGTTTGCGCGAAGTAGTTATCGAGTCATAACACGACTATTCATTAGGTCTACTGGTCTATTCAACTAAGTTTGTTTAACAACTTGGAACATGCATCGTGAATTGACACTCATTATTTCAAAGAAGTTACCTTTAAGTAGTCAGTGAAGTTACCTTTTAGTGTTAGGTAGAATTGACAAATCACTAAAGATAGAAATAGATTTGGAATGTAAAATCTCAGAAGGATATGCATACTGAGAAGCTTATCAGTTCAATTATTTAATTGTGAAAATATTGTTTGTCTTAATTAATCTCTTTGTATAGTCGTTATCACTACATAATTATGAAACAAAGTCCAGCGCCGCGTCTACAAACGTATGTACACGATATACTCAAATAATACTGAACGGACTATCATATGGTTTTCACCAGTTTAAGCAGTAAGCAGTATCCTGCTTAAACTGGTGAAAACCATATGATAGTCCGTTCAGTATTATTTGAGTCATAAATGGAAAGGTAGACACAAGCTATATAATAACCGAAGTATTTTATTTTCATAAATTATAAGGCTTAGCAAAGAAAACGTCAACTGTATGCATACGCATAAATTCTTATTAGTCAAAATGTAATGGGATTCAGTGTCCGAGCTGAAAATAAGAATCAGTTTTAATAAGCCACCCAAATAATAATGTAGGTATATTATTATTATACAGGGTTATTGGTAATTCGACGTATTCCCGTCAGGAGGTGATAGGGGTGACTATTTGTGATAATTTTAACCCCCATATGCATTATGCAAAAGTGAACCATTTTCGAGGTATCAAGCTTTTTAGCCTTTTTCAAAATAAGTCAAAAATGCAACTTCAAACATTTATTTTAAAAAAAGTATCGATTTAAATCAATTTTTTTCTTCTGATTTATAAAAACGATTAAACAATGGTTATTTAACAACGATAAAACTACAATTATCGGTCCAACTATAAAAATGCGAGACGATTAACGATATTACTTCAATATTTTTTGAGATTTTTGTCCACTAAAATGCCTTAAAAACAAAAAAAACTTATATCAAACTTGGCTTGCAGATTATTTTAAAAACATAACCGTTTTCTTAGCTTTCCAACAAGGTATAACAACTATGAACTTATTTCAAAAAAACTGAGTAAAAACGATCACAAAGGAAGCAGGCGGAAATTTGTATTCGAAATAAACTTAAGATCGTTCTTTAAAATTTCCAAAAAATTAATTAAAGACAATGCCCATTGTAAATAACACAAAAAATATAAATTTAAAATTAAATTTAGAACCAGTAAAAGTTTAGTAATAATAACAATTAATAATAAATAAGTTACAATTAAGACATTTTGTAATTTAGCCTAATTAAAGTTCTTGCTCGAAGGGACTTCCCCTATTGCGTACGCAGTCTCATTCTTTTTCTGAGGTGTAACTTAACTACCGAAGTGTTCAAATTATTCCGAATCACATTAGGTGCGTTTATAATTTTTGTGTTGAGTTCTACCGCGGATAACACAGGCGAGACGTCGTAAACTAGTGTGACTCCAGACATAGAAATAAACCGGCGTTAAGACTGGACTCGTCGTAGGCCACGGAATTGGTCCTGGTTAATACCGGAAGACCCCCAGTTCATGTTGTTAATTACAAAGAGGATATGTGCAAGAATTTATCGATGAACCAATTTAGCTCGCTCACAATTTTTTTTTACTAATGAAATGCTAGAAGACGTGCCTTTGGCTATAAGGCAAAACATGATATACTAGCAAGACGGATGTCCTGAAAATGTGATTCAGAATAATTTGACTACTACGGTGGTTAAGTAACACCTCAGAAAAAGAATGAGACTGTGTATGCAATAGGGGAAGTCCTTTTGAGCAAGAACTTTAATTGGGCTAAATTACAAAATGTCTTAATTGTTACTTATTTATTATTAATTGTTATTATTACTAAACTTTTGCTGGTTCTAAATTTAATTTTAAATTTATATTTTTTGTTTTATTTACAATGGGCATTGTCTTTAATTAATTTTTTGGAAATTTCAAAGAACGATCTTAAGTTTATTTCGAATACAAATTTCCGCCTGCTTCCTTTGTGATCGTTTTTTCTCAGTTTATTTGAAATAAGTTCATAGTTGTTATGCCTTGTTGGAAAGCTAAGAAAACGGTTATGTTTTTAAAATAATCTGCAAGCCAAGTTTGATATAAGTTTTTTTTGTTTTTAAGGCATTTTAGTGGACAAAAATATCATAAAATATTGAAGTAGTATCGTTAATCGTCTCGCATTTTTAAAGTTGGACCGATAATTGTAGTTTTATCGTTGATAAATAACCATTGTTTAATCGTTTTTATAAATCAGAAGAAAAAAATTGATTTAAATTGATACTTTTTTTTAAATAAATTTTTGAAGTTGCATTTTTGACTTATTTTGAAAAAAGCTAAAAAGCTTGATAACTCGAAAATGGTTCACTTTTGCATAATGCATATGGGGGTTAAAATTATCACAAATAGTCACCCTTATCACCTCCTAACGGGAATACGTCGAATTACCAATAACCCTGTATATAATATTATAAGTAGGTACTATATTAATATTATTATTACACAATCTAATAAGACATTTTGGATGGAATGTGAACTCTTGATTTGAGTTCACATTTCATCCATGTTATAATATCAATAGATAAATATTTCTTCCAATTAGATTAATGAATCTACCACCACAACCTTTTCTTTGTCCCACTGTTGGGCTCGGGTTTTAGAAATGCGGGCTTTCGAATGGGAGGCCATAGTCTACCATACTGACCAACTGCGTATTGGCTGACGTCACATGCTTTCGAGAACATTATGAAGAACTCTCGTGCAGGCTTTCCTCATGATATTTTCCTTCACCGTTACAGCAGCTGACATTTAATTTCTTAAATCTCACATAACATAGAAAAATCATTGTGGTATACCCCTTAGATTTGAACCCACACCCCCCGAGAGAGAGGCGAGTTCGACAGCCTCACCGCATAAAATTAATCATTGCATATTATCTCAAATTGCATATCGTTGTTTGGTTTGAACATGCCTGTGTTGTTGGTTATATATGTAACCATCAAGATTAGAACATAACATACAAGGGTAGTAACATATCTATGGCCGACTTGGAATTCTTACTAACAATTACTAACACCAATTAACAAGACTCACCGTCCCTAACTCCTGTCCTTTCCTTCCTTCTATATAAGTATTTAATACCCTATATAAGTCTTGTTCAAAGTCAGGTGGCGCTCTATGGTCGTTTGCCATCTTACAAACATACAAAAATTTATAAAACAAATATTACATGTGCGTTTTCTTATTGGAAATTACGAGAGATAGAATATGCCCTATTTCAGTCTAATAGGGAGAATAATCGCTGTAAACTTTCTGTCTAATCAGACTCGGTACATGACAGTGCACCGGTTCAAGTCCAAAATCAATTAACTGTGTAACTTTATTGAATTGTGTGCATAAATAAAATAAATAAATATCATGGACATTCTCAGCACAGCCATCTGACCCCAAACTAGATATTTTTAGATAATAGATAATATTAACATCCAGACACAAAACAAACACAGGTGTTCGTCAAACGAATGTTTGTCCCGAGTGGGATTCGAACCCACGACCCCTGGCGTAACAGGCAGGGTCACTACACAATCACTACACACTCCGTAAACAAAAGGCGCATGGTCATGTAATGTAACGGGTTTTGGAGTTATGTTTTCAAGTTAAAGTAGGTACATAACACAGTCTATTAGTAATTGTCAGTTTCTACTATTAGGTAGGTTTTATACTTTGTTTAACAAACATTAATAACAGTAATAATTATGTTAATCATTATCAATTTACGTTAGAGTGTGTGGACAACTACAAAGTCTCGGCTAATTTGGCAACTGATTTATTATATTCGGTGAAGCTTTTTTCTTATAAGACTCGGTAAAATTGAGTAATAGGTATACCTATAAATATTAAAATTAAAACATTAAATTGACTGACCGAGTTGGCGCAATCGGTAATGATCCGGCGGGGTAAACCTCAGGCCGTGGGTTCAATATCCACTCAGGACAAATATTCGTGTGACGAACACTTGTATTTGTTCAATAACTCTAATTTAAAAGTTTTAACAGAAAAATACAAATTAATTATAAAACTTATCCCAGGGACCATCTAAGAAAAATTAAAAAATAATTAATTGGATAAATAGATAGCAACTTCTGGTTATTATTTTTAATCTCTGTGCAAAATTGCTTTCCTAATTAAATCATTAAGGTTTACGCTCGGATACTAAATTAATTTGAATGAAAAACGAGATGAGTATCAAAACGTCAGTATAATTTTATTACGGTTTCAAGATTATCTTTGTACATTTTATACAAAACAATAATTTTCATTAAGACTAATAATTACAATCCAAAAATTACATTTTATTTTCAAGTTTATAATTATTAAATCTAATATCACGATTTAGCTTAATAATACAATATAGGTACTCAAGCGATACAGGTATTCTCGAAAACATTAACATTGCCAACGAATATAATCAAACACAAAATTAAATTATGTACATTTTTTCATTACACGAAAGCACATTAATACACACAGCATTTTTTTCATATTAAAAGCGTTATTTTTTAATATTTTATCATAACACAGACCAATAAAACGTACGATAACTTAACAAAAAATATTAAAATATACTTATTTCTTTTTAAAACAAATAAATTAACCATAATATAACGGAAATATTTTAATGTTAAAAGAAAATAAAGTTTTAAAACATCAATCAAATTTATTGTATTGTTCGTCATGACGTAGGTAATGTTAGATACAATGCTTTAAATGTTTTCGTAAAATATTGTCTAAAACTTTAAATTGTACAATGTAGTTAGACAAACCTGAATAGGCAATTTAGCAATATTTAATAATAAATATTTTAAGCTGCTTAGGAAATAAATATAAACCTTATCTTCTTAATCGACGTTGTGAATAGGTACAACAATTATTATCAACTTACGCTATTTGGTGTTGTTTTACAGTGTATGTTCGGTGAAATATTTTCACATCAATAAATACAATTTAAATAGTCATTTTAATATCTGAAGTGTTTACGTTATCAGACTCAACGTTTTTACGTGAACTATGTACAAAATATTGTTTCTTTAAAATATTATCTTTATTCTACTTTCATTCAAACACAGATTGCATGTGAAAATTGACAAAACTGTACCTAAGAACACTGAATGTATTTACAAAAGTTATTATTATCATTAATTTTGAATTGTGCAATGTTCAATATATATAAAGTTGACTTGAATATTGTTAGTTTATAATAAACATTTCTCACACAAAATACGTGCGCCCCTTAGCAGAGCCAGACCCTGTCAAGGAACGTGGTGCTGTTGGAGAAATATCTTCTACCCTTGAGTAAACGTGACCACTACTAGGAGACAGCCGGAGGTCATAATTAAACCGAGGACATGCCCTGTTGTCGATCGACATGTAGCTATTATTCGAATTGTTCCCTTCTCCGTACGTGTTGTTATCAGACGAAGGCGAGCTTTCATTCTGCGACCCGCCGTCCTTTTCTCTACAATATTGAAGTGAATTTGTAAAATTCTGCTTTGAGCAACTATCGTTTGATACAGGCATTGTCGTATACCTCAAAGTCGGGGTCTGACGTAAAGACTTCTTGAATACACTCTTTTCAGAGCCTTTAACCGTGATAATAGTGTCGGTGGAGTTGAGCAATAAAATTAATCGGTCCCAGAAGCGTGGATCATTCCAGGATATATTTTTAAACTTATCTAATAAAAAACAAAGCTCATCATTTATTTGATTGTTCTCTACCGTTTTTATGAATATCACCTTATTTAAATCACTACGATTTAATGTTTTTAAATAGCTATAAAACATGTTTTTGAAGTGAATATCGCAAAGATCATTACAAATAAAATTTGTCGTCAATACAATTAGAAGGCGCTTAGACAATTTAGGTGACTTTGAAAAACTATCTAATGTTAAAATATTTAATGGAGATTCATTTATGGATAGCTTTTTGGAGGACATTTTTCTAAATTCTATTTCTGATAGTATGTTATGACAAACAAAATTAGTATCTTTGGTATTGCATATCACATAGTAGTCGTACAAATGATTTGGATTGCCTTCTAGGACGTGGTCAACATTAGAACAAGACTGTTCTTTGAACAAAGGCACGCCATAATGAGTGTACAACCAATCACTGACATCATATCTGAAAGCATAAAATATAGCACCTATAAGACAAATGACGACCACAATTATAATTACGCCGCAAATTATGGCAAAATAATTGTCCGGCATAAAAACAGACTTGGAAACTATTTCATCTTTTAACACCGTTGGATCATTTCGAGATCCCATATATTCCTTACAGTGGCTTAAGACTGACGCAATTGTTATTTTAGTAGGTTTGCCTTCAGAATCCGTGCATAGCATTTTTTCTGGATCCCCTGGATCCCTTCTTAGCCATGAATCCAATTCGGCAATGCTTTTACAATCACAAGAGTATCGATTGCCTTCAATGGAAACGTGAGCTAGGCTTTTTGAAGACGATGCCAACAATTTCCACGGAAAAAAGTTCACAAGTTTATTATCATCTATTCTTAGAACTGAAAGAGATTTTAATGAGGAAAAAGTATTATTCGCAACATGCACTATAGCGTTATGGTCTAAATAAAGTTCATTTAAATTATTAAGGTGCATGAATTCGTCCCCTTTTAATTCAACCAATTTATTATTTTCTAGGTGCAAGACCCTTAACGAGTCAACCCCTTTAAATGTTTGATTATTTACCTCTTTTAATTTGGTATTATTAAGGTACAGTACCTGTAGTTTCTTCTTTCCTATAAATACATGGTTACCCAAATTAGATATATGATTGCCGTCTAAATAAATTTCTGTTGCATCCATGGGGATACGGTCGGGTACTTCTGAGTAACCGGCGTTAGAACAATCAACTACGTTCGCATTCCAAGTGATATCATGATAACATCTACAATTATTAGGACAAATCATTTCACAATCACAAGCTACAAAGTCACAGCAATGGCATAAGGCGAAACAATGACTTTCGTATGGACAGAGAAAGTCTGAAGGTGACATATCTATTATCATTTTTTTCTCCTTTGCGCGTGAATGAACCAACGAACAAAAAGCTTTATCTAAATCTAACACGCGCGGGTATTGTCGGCTGTGACTTAAATAATTGATACGTTGAATCCATTCCATTGAACAATCGCAAACAAATGGGTTTCCACTTATAAAAAACTCAGGCAAGTCACTGTCTTCGTCTATTTGATCTAACCTAAATGCGTTTATGTCAAGTTGAACTAGATTGTTATTATTTAAGGTGACCATTGAGAGCCTTTTCAACTTCGAAAATGTCCCAACTTGTATATTTTGTATATGATTGTCATTTAAGTACAATTTTTCTACCGATTTCGGGATAGACGTAACAGTTAAATGGCTTATATTATTATGGCTTAAATCTAATAACTTTATATTTACATTTGAATGTAAATCATTATTTAAAAACGTTTCTATTTGATTCATGTGTAAATCTAACCATTCCAAGCTGTCAGGAAAACTTTTGAAATCAAATGAAACAATTTTGTTTGCAGACATATTTAGCCACACTAGACTGTTGAGCGTCGTAAATATACCATCAAATGTAGTTATATCGTTGCCATCCATGCGCAACAGCTTTAAATTAATATTTTTCCGGAAACAACCCGACGCAACATGTTTTATTTTGTTAGACGCTAAATTTAAAACTTGTAGTTGGGGCAAATGTTCAAAAGTATCATCATTTAAATAAGTAACTTTGTTATCCACGAGACGTAAACCGAAAAGTTCAGTAAGACCACGAAAGTTTTCCCGGTTTAGATGAGTTATATTGTTGTTTCCTATATCCAATGACCTTAGAGACCGAAGCTTACGAATAGATGTAGGAATTGAGGATAAAAAATTATCATTCAGACTTAAATCTTCGATTGTTGTCATGTTATCAAATGCGTTATCATCTATATGTTTTACTTTATTATTATCTATGAACAATTCGTGTAAGACGTGTAAGTCATTAAATAAATGGGTGTGTATATGGAAAAGCTTATTATTTGACAAAGTAAGAGAGTGTAAATTCCTTAACTCCACGAAGGCATGTTCATCAATAGATGTAATTTCATTGTGTTCTAAATTTAGTTTTTGCAAACTATACAAATCTCGAAATATGTGTCGATCTACCTTACTTAGCCTATTGTAAGAAAGATTTAAAATTACCATTCGTAACAGTCCCACAAAAGTACCCTTATTCACCCACTGACTAGTAAGATCGTTTTGAGAAAGGTCTAGTATTTGGAGCTGCTCCAAGCCCGCAAAGAGACCAGGTGGCAAAACATTTATCGTATTGTTACTTAAGTTTATTTGTTTTAGTAATTTAGTATCTACAAAGAGTTCTGGAGGAATGTTGTTAATAAAATTACTTGATATATTTAAGATCTGCAAACTTAGTAGACCTCCAAAGGCACCGTCTTCAATGGTCGATATTGCATTATTTTGTAACAATAAATTTGTCAAGGAACGTAATTTCGACAAACTGTTATCAGTTACAACAATTAAATCATTATGGGACATATCCAGGGTTTCTAGTACTAAATTACAACTTTTAATACTAAGATTTTGTTCTCGTAAGGAATCCGAGAACCCAATAGTTTTAATATTTTGCAAGTGATTATTCGTAAGGTTCAAAGTCTTTAAACTGTACAAGGAGCAAAAAGTGTCTGTTTTAGTGCTCCAAATGTTATTATCACTAAGGTCTAGTTCGATCAACTCACTCAAACCTGAAAACGCGTGTTCATGTACCTCCATAGTCATAGCAGACCATTCACTATTGTGAGTAGTCACGTGCAAGCGTTTCAAGTCTTTGAAGTTTTCAAACGCTCGTGCTGGTATCTGACGTATCTTGCACTTGTCTATGATGAGATCTCGTAGTTTGCCGAGATTGGCGTGTCTCTCCGACTTCTTTTCCGTTTGTGCGGTGAGCGTGCTCTCGAAGAAGAGTATTTCGCTGCATTGCACGTGCAGCGATATCACGTCATCGAAGTGGGTGCGACTGATGTTCTGTAACAGGTGGTCCAAATTGCTTATCGTTCGGATCTTGCAGAAAAGAACGGTGGCCTCCGTCGTTTCCGCCTCGGAGCTGCGGTAGGCGCACTCGTGCGGCATTTCCGCCGCGACGATCCTTTCGGCGGCATAGCAGGAGAATAACACGTACACTATAATGCAATTGAATTTTTGCTCGAGTCCGTTCACGACAGTTTGTTTTATTTTCATTTTACGTTTGTATGCGAGTTGCGTGGAGGCATTGAGGTCGGCAATGCCATTTATAATGAGGCGAGATGGTTGATCGCGTCATAAATATTCACGTAGTGAGAACGACATCGCGAGTCGCGTGGCATGGTACCAGTGTTCGCGTTTGCTACGGGCGTGTGGCTCGTACGGCGGCTGCCCACCGACTGAGTGGCGCTTCGTAGCTCCGCCCTACGACGCCGACGCCCCGCCGTCCACCCGCCGTTCAAAAACTTTATCTCATAGGTATTATCCAGGGTGCATAAGCCACTGAAATATTCCCGCGTGGTCGTATCGAGTACTCATAATAAATTAACTCGCGGTACACTCACAACAAATGAAAGCTTTCAAAAATTGCTTACTTAATTTACTCTTAAACGACAAAGTAGTTCATAGATTCGTTTGATTTAGTTTACTTAAATTAAACAGTAAATAATTATTTAAGTAACTGAAGTGATAGATAAATACTGACTATCGAGACATTAGGGCTTAGCTTAGTGGGTATTATTAAATATAAATTAATCATAAGTTAGTTGTTTGTCTTATTTAGTTGTTAGTCTGTCTTAGTTAAGTTGTATTTTTTTGTGTATTTTTTCCAATGTGATAGTTTTGTTTTTAAGTCATATTATATTTATTTTATCTTTTTCTTTTCTTTTCAATATTACTTTCATTTTGATATTTGATTGACGGGTGACGGTAATAATTAATAATGTACCTACCCCATAGTAGGTATACAGTTATTATTATTGTGGGATTTGCTATTCATCCAATGATCAATAGCTAATCCTATATAGTATGTATTATTAAACGTTAGAGCGTTTTTAACTAAATAAATTATTAGCTACATTATATCAGTCAATTTAGAATAGCATTCCTACATCTCTTTTTAGTAGTTAGTCGTTACTAAACTTTCGTTAACGGGGCCCAAATACCTTAGAGCGAAATAAATAATTTGACTTTGACTTTAAATTAAAAACCAGAACCTTTTAAATATATAGCTGAAGTCTTGACCAACGTTGTAGCACTTCAGATTTAAATTTGTACTTATATTTGTTTACTCGGGAAAAAACTCTTATCGAGTGATAAATATGTAAAATCACTTAGCACATGTAGGTAATATATCGTCCTCGTCAGTAATATGTGGCGGTGGTGAAAAAACGGGCTAATGTCGTCATATCATGAACACCTGTTGTTGAAAAACTTGGTAGAACTTTTTACTCTCGCGAAAATGAGATAAAAGCAAATAGTTTTCTGGGGCACCACATGTTACTAAAGTTATAACGATTCACTCATATTACCAAGGATCGCAGTTGAGCACCTCGTTCGCTGTTAGAAAAGGTAATGAACCACTGCTAGAGTTCTTTTTTATAAGTTTATATAGAAACATGCAAAATCACGATGGGATAGTATTCCAGTGTAACATCATTGGTTGGTCAGTTGAAACTAATGTAGGTAGGTCACTAAAGCATAGACTGAAATTTCGCCCATAACGACTAGATTTGCGTTCTCCACGAAACGACTGGAATGTGTTTCTATGCATAGGAATGTAGAATTAGCTTTCTTTTTAAAAGCTTTTATTTAACTTCACTCGTATGTATTCATGTATGTCCTGGAATCTTGCAATCAATATTTCACCCACTTCCACTGAAGCTATCGAGCTGAAATTTGGCACACATATTAGGTTCCGATGACAATGCATGAAAAAAAAAAAAAGTTATAAAAGTTTTTTAAAAAAAATTTTTTTTTTCAGTTAATTTACTAAGTAAGTTTTAAAATATTAGAGGTTTTCTTGATGTGCCGTGATTAACAATTGCGGTTCGCTTATACTTTAGAATAATGTAAGAAAATACTTAAAGTTTCAAACGTACCTATGCTTTTCTTCCAATGAAAATAGTTTCACGATTTTTCTAGCCCGGTTTCGATCCCTGCTGAAGAAATTGAAATTGAAATTGGAATTGGAATTGGAATTCAACAATTTCAATCACTTTATTTGCAACTAGAGGTCCGCCCCGGCTTCGCACGGGTATTTTATATAAAAATCAAAATTATAATACACACACATAAACCCTATTTGCGTCAGGTTACTAAAAAAATAAAAATTTAACACGACTTTATTTTACATATATTATAGATTATAACAATAGTTTCGTTTACGCCTAGTAATATTATATAGCCTATGTCACTCAGTGAAGATGCAGCTTTCTAATGGTGAAAGAATTTTTGAAATCGGTCCAGTAATTTTGGCAGCGCACGCCAGAATAGCTCGCAGATGGTAGATTTTTTCCTACTTACCTACTTGACACTTATCGTCATATTTTGGACAATTCACACAATATCTTTATAAATTTTAGCCTGTGTGTTATTCTGATGTATAAGCTATATTATTGTAAAGTTTCATTAAAATCCATTCAGTACTTTTTACGTGAAAAAAAGTAACACATATCCATCCATACATACATACATACTTACAAACTTTCCCCTTTATAATATTAGTAGGATAGGATTAGTAAGGATTATACCTTATCAACAGCCTAAAATTTAAGTTTTATGCTTCTAGTTCTGAAAATGACAATACTTTCATACAACCTTTCATCTCCCTTTTCAACCCATTACAACACTTTTTTCCAATTAAAAAGTGTCTATGTCCTTTGTCAGGCTCTAGACTGTGTACCAAATTTCATTTAAATCGGTTCAGTAGTTTTGGCGTGAAAGCGAAACAGACAGACAGACAGACACTTCAAAACCAAACGTCCAATTTTAATCATTCAAAGACCAAATATTATCTACATAAACTGAAAATGTAGTCAAAAAAAAATTCAAGATAAAAAAATGGTTGTTGTGCCTCACTCGACATAGATAGGTATAGTGTGTCGCGGACTTTTTTATAGATATTTATAAGATCTACAATTAATTACAACATTTTATGGTTCTATCTTTTATAGTTTAGGCAGCGTACGCAAAATAAGTAACTTTTCTGGTTGATTTTTTACACCTTGTGTCCGAAAAACCCAAATATCTTACGGAACCCTATTTTTTTCCAAAATAAAATGTAGCCTATGTCACCCGGGGATAGTGTAGCTTTCCAACAGTGAAAGAATTTTTCAAATCGGTTCAGTAGTTTTGAAGCCTATTCGATGCAAACAAACAAACAAACAAACAAACAAACAAACAAACAAACAAACAAACAAACAAACAAACAATCAAATCTTTCCTCTTTATAATATTAGTATAGATAAGTAAGGTAGGACTTAATAGGTGTTTTTTATTATTTAGCTAGGTCGGTTTAGTATCATTGGGTTCTTCTAACTTGAAATTCCTACTAATAATCCGGATTTGCGTCCTGTCTATGGACATAAACTCAACACCTATTTTAACACAAACTACGCCTGTACCTATTTCCCAGAAGGGGTAAGTAGATGTGTGTTAACAGTTAACACCCACTTTTCACCAGTTATATTTAGATCCCATGTAATAGGTGGTAAGCTTATTGCTTTACCGGCACAAATCCAGACGCTGCTACCTACCGGGAATTTAAAGTAAGAAAAAACCAATAGTTGTAACTAGGTAGGTACCCGAAGTTTTATTAGTTTTTATTAGTAGGTACTTAGTAAACTTTAGTGTAGCTTGTTGGCAAAAGCTATAGAGGTATAATCTACATTAATATTTTAAACCATCCCATTAGGGTAATTCTGCACGGAAAATGATTTGACACAAGCGAAGCCGCGGGGAAAGTTGGTTTCACATAAATCATCATCAATATGTACCTATAACACTGGTATATACATGCAGTAATTAGGCTATATTATTATTATTCTACAAGTACTAACTGGACTATTACTAACACCAACTAACAGGACTAACTATCACTAACAGTCCCCAGTCCTCATTCTTACTAACGAACTGACCAACTAATATTCTAACTATCTCTCTCAACTAATTGGACTAACCATATCAGTCCCTAATTGAGTCTTGTTCAAAGTCAGTCACAGTTGTCATGGGCGGCAGCGGATGGGTGGTGCTGCAAGCTCGTTTCCTATCTTGTATCCATACAAACTTCTTACCTATCAGTACAAATTTAACAAGCCAATAATAGCTCATCCGATCATCTAAGTGGAGATTGTCTACAACAAACAAAAGCCTAAGGACTCTATGGGCTCTATGGACCGGATTTTCTGTGATGATTACCGAGCACTACCATTTCGACCTATAAATAATTCAATACGTCGTAAAAACTCGCCTACAACGTAATTCAAAGCTAACACGTAATTACTAAGAACCTGAACTGACTGTGAATAGGGTTACCCCACGGTTTTTCCTTCGGGGAATATCGTAGGTAAGAATATTTTATAAATATTATCCAAAAACCATTTTTTATTAAATGCATTTAATGCTTGAATACAGATTTCTATACCAAATTTAAATATCAATTATATAGATAGATCAAATTTCAATGAACAATCAAACAAAAAATAATTTGGATAGTTGAGGATAGTTTCATCTTATTATTATAAATAATGACGCCCTCATTATTAATCGTTTATCTATAAGGATTTGTTTAGAATAATGAAAACAGGTCAAGTGTGTGTCGAACTCACAACGTGGGATTCTTAAAAGTTTTTAAAGGTTACTTGTATGCCCCTTTGGAATCTTTTTTACTATTTGTTGTGATAGCGGCCACAGCTACCAATAACCGTTTAATAGATATACACGCAGCGGGGGTATATCAATAGGGTTTCGTTAGTCACACGTTGGGTACGGAACCCTGGTTGAATACTTTTTTTTTTAAAGTCATTGCAATTTTACAAACCCTTTGTTAAAGTCTTATGAATAAACTCCTGATCGGTCGTTTAACTATCGTCCCGGAATTTCAAGTCGCGTGGCAACCCTTACCATGTAAGTACGCCGGGAGAAAATTTTACGTAATAATCGGGCACATGTAATTGAGCTATGTGAGCTTGGGCAAACAAGTACACAGTAATTTGTGGTCGAGCACATCGTCTCGGACCACCCAATAGATTCTGCTTCAGGTGTTTAAGGTGAAGATTACATTTTACCTTGTTGAAGGCAGATTTCTCCCACCAACGCAACCCTTTCTTTAGGTATTTCGATGTTAGGTTTGGTCTCTTATCGGACTGGCAGTTAGGACATAGTCCACGCTGGTTAAGTATGGATTGGCAGGCTTCATATGCCTTAGAGAACAACATGGAGAACTCGTAGACATACACGTTTGCTCAATATGTTTTCCTTCGCCGTAACAGCAGCCACAAACCGCGCAATACTCAGAAAAGTCTTTCGTGCGTGCTGCTTCCTCGAGTGAGAGGCGAATTCGATAGCCACATCTACACACATCATCGTTATCTATTAAATATACGTAGTACGTACATTTAACTTACGTCAGACTCCGCACGGTTTCGTCCAACTCTGAGTTTTCTCGCAAGCCACCTGCCACAGGTGCAATCCTCTTCAGACGTAGCCTGTGATGGCCCCGTCGAATCCACCGCGAAGTTATCACCCATACATCCGTCCTTCAGCCCCATTAGATACCACTCGCCAACTGCATCACATAGTCTTGGTTACCACGTCATTCTGATAAGACGAATCAGCTACGCCTGAGAATCCATGAATGTAAACACGTACTTAATACTTACTCGTATATACGATGATTATAGGTACATGAAAAAATTCGACAAGAAAAATAATGAGTTATTAAAACACCTTATAAATGAATGGGGAAGGTTATGCTTATAAACCAAAATTACAATCCCTCGTTTGAGAAGGTTCCATTTTATGCAAATTAATGGATGCACGCACAGATTCTGAGACCACGACGTAACACGAATTCGTGTATCCACTGAGAGAATTTTTTACCATAAAACGAGAACAACTTTATGGAAAAAATTTCAGAGAAAAATATTTCAGGCGAGCCAGTGTCGTTGCATTAGTAATTTTCTTTCGAGTTTTTTAGCCGAATGGATGTGACACTTATTATTTTTGTTATTTATACGTTCTTACGCCCAAAATATTATTATAGTTTGTAGAGTTATAAAGAAAGAGAGAAAAAGTCTTTAAAAATAAGACTTAGCAAGCCAAATAAAGTCGTCTTTCCATAAGTCAATCCACTTTTTTTCTCTCCAGAAATGATTTCCCTAGAATATAGTCCTCTGTAGAATGCTGTCGTCTATCATGTTCTACACTCTCCAAATTTGAATTTGAATTCCTATATGGCCTAATACAAAACAGCTAAATTTTATATAATATCTCTATATAATCTACGTACATTTAGAACCTATATCAAGACATTACTACTGTGACATAAGTCATGTATCAAATACTAATCACAATATTAAATGTTCCAAGAAAATAAATAGAAAAAATTATAAACTAAAGAGAAAGTTATACAAGGATGTTACAAAATAATATTTAAAGTTACAAACATCCTACAAGGGAGAATTACATAAAAATTTAATAGTAAGTACATAAGATTTAGAATACATAACCAAAACTAATTAACAAGTAAAAGGACATCTATAAATACTAACTAATTTACAATTCAATTGCAGCCAAATAAATTACCATAAAATGGTAAAGAAACATATAAAGTATATATATCAATATAAGAAATAAACAAAGATAAAAATGATGAAAAGAATGAAGTAAGATGAAGAAACTGATGTGTTGAAAAAAGGTATAATAAGTTGAAATATTAAATATTACTAAAAAAATAAAATTTTACACGACTTTATTTTACATATACATATAGATTATAACAATAGTTTCGTTTACGCCTAGTAATATTATATAGCCTATGTCACTCAGTGAAGATGCAGCTTTCTAATGGTGAAAGAATTTTTGAAATCGGTCCAGTAGTTTTGGCAGCGCACGCCAGAATAGCTCCCAGATGGTAGATTTTTTCCTACTTACCTACTTGACACTTATCGTCATATTTTGGACAATTCACACAATATCTTTATAAATTTTAGCCTGTGTGTTTTTCTGATGTATAAGCTATATTATTGTAAAGTTTCATTAAAATCTATTCAGTACTTTTTACGTGAAAAAGTAACACACATCCATCCATTAGTAGGATAGGATTAGTAAGGATTATACCTTATCAACAGCCTAAAATTTAAGTTTTATGCTTCTAGTTCTGAAAATGACAATACTTTCATACAACCTTTCATCTCCCTTTTCAACCCATTACACTTTTTTCCAATTAAAAAGTGTCTATGTCCTTTGTCAGGCTCTAGACTGTGTAGTACCAAATTTCATTTAAATCGGTTCAGTAGTTTTGGCGTGAAAGCGAAACAGACAGACAGACACTTCAAAACCAAACGTCCAATTTTAATCATTCAAAGACCAAATATTATCTACATAAACTTTAAATGTTGTCCAAAAAAAATTCAAGATAAAAAAATGGTTATTGTGCCTCACTCGACATAGATAGGTATAGTGTGTCGCGGACTTTTTATAGATATTTATAAGATCTACAATTAATTAGAACATTTTATGGTTCTATGTTTTATAATTTAGGCAGCGTACGCAAAATAAGTAACTTTTCTGGTTGATTTTTTACACCTTGTGTCCGAAAAACCCAAATATCTTACGGAACCCTATTTTTTTCTAAAATAAAATTTAGCCTATGTCACCCGGCGATAGTGTACCTTTCCAACAGAGAAAGAATTTTTCAAATCGGTTCAGTAGTTTTGAAGCCTATTCGATGCAAACAAACAAACAAACAAACAAACAATCAAATCTTTCCTCTTTATAATATTAGTATAGACAAGTTAAAACACACTGACAGGTTGGTATACAAAATTTCTGATAGGTACGTTGCATTCTGATGATAATGTACCTTATTAATATGTAAATAATATAAATAACAGAACTCTTGGTACAATTCTTTTCGACATTTTTCACATTGTCATGAGTCCGGAGGTATTAGGCTACACAGTTGCGTTAAAATGTTCTCGAATTCGTGGGAAGTTAATCCGCCGGTCATACCTTACCGTTTCTATTCTAAGTAGAAAATCGTAATGTAAAGTTGCCTATAATGGTTACACATATTTACACACACACGTTTACACATTAACATTATAATGGTTTCAACATAACACACACTGTTGTTATCTTGCGGAGAAAAGAGTTTTGAGTTCACAAGTCCACATGACATAACTGTTACACCTCTTACAATATTCAGCGTTTAAAAGCGAAGTAGAATTCCGTGTGTTGTCATTTTTTGGGTATGTTACGAGACGGAAGCTGCCCCAACTTTGATACTACCACTCTTTATGTCACACCCTACTTAGGGTCCTACAAAACAGTATGCATTTTTAAATACAACGATGGTTTATAAGGAAAGTCGACGAATTTTTTCTTATAAACAGTCTTATAGAGCCAGTTTCTTGTGCCTTTCCGTAGAAGTTTTTGTAACTTTTTTAAGCCATGCTCCGAAAATATAATACGAGTACATTGCCTTAGATTTTTCTCATTATTCTAGAAAGATATATATAAGAATTGTATGTGATAGTGTTAATCGTTTCTGATGAGCAACTGTAGATTTACGCAAAATGTCACTAAGTTTATATAAAAATGTATTTTCTGTTATATCGAAAGAGTGAAAGCCAAAGACTGCCAGAGTTTTCAAGGAGATAGGTACTGCGTAAACAGTATAAATCAAGTAAATCATTGGTATATACAGCTTTTTACACATTGTTTACACAAATCTCATTAGAATGAGAAATTGAATCATGTGGAACTGAAATGACAGCCAGCGTACAAGGATCACACTTTCAACAAACCCTCGTTTTGTCTCTACGGACCAACACGAAGTACTTACTAGCCGGACATAAGACACATTTTCCCTTGGCATTGATCTTGTATCCAGAAGCTGTTTGTGTCTCAAGTTAAATAAACAGTGTGTAAATTGGTGTCGGAAGAATTCACTAAATTAATGTTTGAAGACATGAACGGAATCCACAGTCATTAGTCAAGTTCAAATGATAATCTTCGAATAACACCGATGGGTATGTCGCTTGTCTAGTTTTAATCTCCCCTTCATAGTCAATGTTGTGTGAAAGTTGCTAACGAGTCATTCAACTAACATAACATTAAATAACTTAGTGTTAGTGTTGAAATCGTATTTACAGCAATTTCCAATAAATTAATACCTAGTGAATAAATGACTAGATAGTAACCTATTACTACTGATTAGTTAGTCCAGCATATAAGCGATTTAGCGATGAGCCCTGTTAGTATCTTGGGCCAAGGTGGGTCCAATTTACACAACGTTTTACTTTTAATGATACGTCAAGTTGACATTAGTATTTTGCTTGTGTATCAAGTAGATAATTAATATTACTAACTGGTACACGCATTGGAGCAGCGTGGTGGAGTACACTCTAGACCTCCTACAGCTGTGTCTGTGGGGGAGATCCTTCCCAACAGTGGGACTTCTATGGGTTGTAGCTACTGTACACAAGTGTACGGTCGCGTGGCCACGAGCGCGTTCAGACCTAAGGATAAATAATTCTAAGCAACAAAATTTTGTATACCTACTAGGCTATTATGTATTTTGTGATACTAGTCTACTACTAAGTATCTGTAAGTACTCGTATAAGTATCTGGATGCACCATTGTACGGGTTAACTTGTTTCTAGTGCCTGTCAATAAAATTCTTAGAAGCCGGGGCTGAACCAATAAAAGTATTTTGTTCGGAAATCATAAACTCATCGATTTAAATATTATTATGCTATTAAATTATTTTAACGATCACTAGTTTTGTGCTTGTTATTGAATAATTTTGATTCTTTCATTACATTGCTTGCTGCAACCCACTGCTGGGCACAGACACTTGCACTTGCTGTGGGAGGTCTAGAGCATACTCCACCATGCTACTCCATTAAGGTTTGATGGAGGTTCATTATATTATGTATGTGTAATGTAAGAGAAAAATAAATTAATTCTATGCCTCTCTAAAGACAAAAATCAATACCTCATCACGCTTTTTTACAAGTATATCTTAGATAATTATAAAGATAAAATAAAAGTTAAAATAACTAATTAATCTTGTCGCTTTCATTAAAGATACATTCAAGGTTTCTCAACTTGATCAAAAGGACTTACAATCGATTGATACTAAAGCTGTACGCTCTCATAAGAGTCAATACCTATTCAAATCAAGACATGACTTTAGACAACACAATATTACAATGAAATCGTTACCACCACCGCCGTAGTCTTAAATTAACGACATTAAAACAAGCTTCTTCCATTCAAGATAAGACTTTTGTAAGGGGCGAATAAATTGGCTAGGATTATGCAACAACGATACAGTTTGCAGGCTCTGAATATTGAATGGAAGGTTATGTAATCGTATTTAGGAAATCATGTTTTTATATATCTATATAATAAAAATGAATCGCAAAATGTGTTGGTAAGCGCATAACTCAACAACGCCTGGACCAATTTGGCCAATTCTTTTTTTTAAATGTTCGTTGAAGTTCAAGGATGGTTTTTACGGCGAGAAAAATTTGAAAATTCATCCCCTAAGGGGGTAAAACGGGGGTGCAAAGTTAGTATGAAGCTTTGCCGTTTTTGAAGTTAGTGAATGTGTAACGCGAGCGAAGCTGCGGGCGTCCACTAGTATATAATAAATCTGAATATTATAACTGACAGTAAGTTTTTATAAAAGAAATACATTATATAAAATTGGTCAAGTACGTTATGTCGTTTTATCGCAACTCGTAAGTCACGAGATTCCAACCTAAAGGCTAGAGTTCTGTTGATTTGGAAGGTCGTACTTGTGGTACAATTCATGTTTTTAAAAATATACCTATTATAACTCATTACCAACCATCTCATTATATAACGTCACATACCATGTTGAATCAAACAGTTCTTGGTCGTTTTGAAGAGTGTCAATCACACAACATTTATTTCAAGGGTCTTAATATGATTTCATCAATTCGTTCGCACGCAATAAATTGTTTTATTCAACGAGTTGCTAAATACGCCATTATGGAGAAAAGTGAGTTACCTACGCGGCGAAATAAAGTATAACTTCCTGAAAATAATTTCCACAAAGGAAATCTTTTCGAATATTCAGCAAACATTAAGGGAAGATGCTGTACATACCTTATTCTACGGTTGCGTACTGGGTGGCTGAATTTAAAAGAGGTTGATGAAGCTGTAAATATGACCCGCGTTCTGGTCGTCGCAACCGCCATTACGGAAGAACTTGTCAAAATGGTGGAGAATCTGGCTTTAGACGAAAAGTGTAAGTGAAGAAAAGTGTCGGCAAGATGGGTTCTTGAATTTAAGCGAAAACATAGAGACGTTTGGAAGTTTCAAAGCACAATCGGAGCAAAAGCAATTCGGAGAAATTTTGCAGTTGTCACCACGTCACACCACGGATGAAACACGGGCCACCATTTTGATCCTGAAACTAAGAGATGTTTCAAGCTTCAGCGTGTCGTGGAAATGACCATCGTTTGCATCCATCAAAAAATATTGAGTTTCTGATAGCGCTAGCAATGTTACGGCCTTAGTGTTCTGGGATAGTGAAGGAATCAATAAAAATATTGATTACTTGACAAAAGGTCAGACGATTACTACTATGCAAATATAATTCCGAAAAGCAAATGTGAAGCAATTAAAGAAAACCATTGTGGAAAATTGTCGTTGGGAGTGCTGTTTCTTCACGATAACGCTCTTGCTTAGAGATAGGAAGTTGCGCTCTATGCAATCCGCTGTGCTGGCTTCAATCTCTTTAACCACCCACCATATTCTCTGGACTTAGCCCCTAGTGGTTATCACTTATATCCAAAATTAAAAGAACAAAACTTCTCAACAAAAACAAAAGTTCGAGAGCCAAGAAAATATTTTTTTTTTCGCAAAGAATAAGCAAGTTAGAAGACATTCGTTAACGTTTTTAAATTTCACGTTCATTTATTTTTTGTATTTCGTGGAATATAACTATTTTTATATCTTTAAATTTTTTACTAAATTATTCGTAAAATAGATATATTTTTTTTAATAAAAATAGCTAATAATAATGACCGATTGCCTGACTTGGCAATCAGTGTCATATTACATTAACTGATCGACATTATTGGTGTATGATATTCTTAAGGTTTTTACGAAATTGCTCTCTAACTTGAGTCACGTTCCGGCTATTAGTCTACGGTACTTATACGAAACGATCAATGGACTTTGACTTCGCCGTTTTGCTCGGAAAACATTTTATGGGCGAAGCAAGTCAGCCATGACTTCTACAGTCCAGACAGGTGGCTTGGCAGATGGTAATCCAAGTGGTTGTTCAGTTTTCTAATTCATAGACGAATAATTCAACGACTGGCCCGTTGGCGCAATCGGTAGTGACCCTGCCTGTTGCGCCAGGCTTCGTGGGTTCGAATCCCACACACATTCGTGTGACAAACACTTTTGTGAAATAGCAAAAAGGTTAGTCGACATCACAGGAGACCGAAGAGCTGGCAGCTACCTAGGACAGAGAATTAGCATAGCTATTCAAAGGGGGAACGCTGCCAGTATCTTCGGAACCTTGCCTAAAGGGACTCCTTTTAATGATATATTTTAGTAATAATTTTTTTTTTAGGTTATATTTTTAAGTTATTTTTTTTAGTTTTAAATTCATTAATTAGTAAATTTACTTTTAAGATATAGATTTAAATTTATAATAAGTCCTTATAAAACGTATTTTATATTCAATTTAATATGTCCATAAGAAATATAAATTAAGAAATATACCTTTTGTTTTTAACATGCTTTTATTAGGTTTACTTGTATGTAACTCACAATGTAAGGGAATCTAAGATAGTTAATTTATTTCTGTGTCTGGATTTATTATCTCTATAAGTATGCATTTAAAAATATTTATATGTATGTATATCAGTCTCTGACATCCATAGTACAATCTCTGCCATATTGGGGTCAGATGCCCATGTGTGAGGATGTTTGATGATATTCATTATTATAATGTTATTTTATTAAGCATCATTAATATTTTCTGAGAAAACCGTTTCCTATACGCTCAAGACAAACTGCAGAATTGACTTTGATACAAGGTCCATCCATCCATCCATCAGCCTTTCTGGGTCCACTGCTGGACGTAGGCCTCCCTCAATCGTCGCCACTCCTCCCGATCCTGCGCCCTCTGAATCCAACGGTTTCCCGCTGTCTTCTTCTTTTATCGCCCTTCTTGAAGAACAATACCACTTCGCTCTTGCGCCACGCCTCCGGGGTGATTCCACTACTGATGACGGAATCGAACAATTTCTGGAGAGCCACTAGGACGGGTTTCCCGCCCGCTCTTAGCAGCTCTGTTGTGATTCCGTCATCTCCCGGTGCCCTGTTGTTTTTTAGTTGTTTGAGAGCCCCCCTAATCTCGTACAGGCTGACGTCCGGGATATCTTCGGTGTAGTGCCGGGTTAGCTTGGCTCGCTTATCGTGAGCACCAGCTATAGCTGGGGCTTGCGAGGAGGTGTATAGTTGTCGGTAGTAATCCTCAATTTCTCTCAAAACTTCGGGCTTGGACGATACTATGGTACCGGTATTGGTCCTCAACCTCGTCATCAGGCTTTGCCCAATGATTTGATCCCGAGCGAACACTTTGGAGCCTTTGTTCCGCTCGATTGTGTTAGCGACGCGTTTGGTGTTGTATGAACGCCAATCGCGTCGCATGTTGCTCGAGATCTCTGCGTTGAGCTGCCTACATACTGCCATGGAGGTTGGCGACTGGACACATAGATCTCGTCTTTTCCCAATGAGACCGAGAGTATGTTTTGAGAGAATTTGAGGTTTACGATTAGAGGGGGTCTTGAAAAATCTAGACCCAACCTCTCGGACAACTGATACGAACCTCTCGTTCATTTCGTCCACAGAAACGCAGCTCTCCAGGTCCGCGAAACGGTTTTTCAGCTCAAGGTGAAAGTCATCGGAGCCCTGAATCTGGACAGGTGTTGGGCGGAGGATAGACTTCATCAGGCGTGACCGTTCCAGCTTAACGTTGATATTTAAGGTGCCTCTGACCATTCTGTGATCGCTACCGGTTTTGAACCTGTTGATCACGGAGACATCCTTAAATATGTGCCGTTTGTCTGCCAGAATGAAGTCTATCTCGCTTTTAGTGGAACCATCAGGGCTGATCCAAGTCCACTTGCGGTGCTCTTTCTTCTTGAAGAAAGAGTTCATCATAGAGAGGTTCTCCTTCTCCAAGAAGTCAGCAAGCATGTGGCCTCTGTGGTTCCGGCGTCCAGATCCAAAAGGCCCTACCTTCTGCTCCTCACCATTTCGCGCACTTAGCCTTGCATTGAAATCCCCCATCACAACTGTGAAATGAGTCTTTGAGGTATGTATGGCCCTACTGACGTCCTCATACAATACCTCAACCTCTTCATCGGGGTGTGTGGATGTCGGCGCGTAAACCTGTACGACCTTCAGCGAATACCGTTTCGATATTCTGAGTGTAAGGTACGCTACCCTTTCCGACACACTGCCGATGTCCACTACGTTGTTAACGAGGGACTTGTGGACGAGAAACCCGACACCACCTTGGGACTGATGTTCGCCCTCCCGGTGGAAGAACAAGTTACCAGATCCAAGGATTACCGTGTCCTCCCCCTGTCTTCGGACTTCGGATAACCCCAAGATACTCCAGTGTAACTTGTTCAATTCCTCTTCCAGCTCATATATCTTCTCATCGGCCCTCAGTGTCCTGGCGTTATATGTTGCCAGGGCCAAAGGTCGTTTAGCTATATTGGTGGCCGGGCGTCTGCCGGGGATTTTAGCACCCCTTGCCCCGCCGTTACCATGGCCGCCACCGTAGCCAGGAATAGCAGGGCCGCCGGGGACTGGGGGCCGGGGCCTTGGTTGTGCTAACATTTGAGGGGTTGTAGCCATAGTCACCGCGCTTGGCTAGTGCGAGTTGGTGACCGCAGTTAAATTAAAAGTACGCTACTGAGAGACGCTGCTGCCCATCTCTTGTACTGTTGTTGTCGCTCTTAGCACCACCCGGGAGGGACGTGTAGGGTTGCCTTGGGTTTGCTACCTACGGACGTGTGCGACAACACCCCCCCCCCCCCTACACCTGATACAAGGTATTTAGGTGGAAATATGTATCTATGACGGCATTTATAAACCCGATTCTGGTATGGGAAAAAAATTGTAATAGTGTGCTAATTAGACGTTTCAATCGCACAAAAAAATTAATTGTAAAATCGTAGGAATAAATTATTAAAGGCCGTTGAAGAATTTTCATAAACTCTACAACCACAATATTAAAAGTTCTTGGTATTTTTATGATAAATCATAAAGGTACCTACCATATATGTGTACAGTTAATATTAAATAGAATCTTTACCCATAATCAAATATTCGGTCCCAATTACAATTAAATTCAAATACGTTATCTAAATCAACACAAATACGTCAAGTTAACTAACCTAAGTTAAGTCAGTGGTTAGTGAGTAATTAAACAGTCAGCATAGAGATCGTTCAAAGGCTTTTATCTGGATCAACTCCATAACAAATCTCTCGCTAATAGAGGATATTCACCCCAATTATACGTACGCATCCCGACCCGCTTTCTGTAACAACGGTTAAGGAACTTGTTTTTTATCTGTTGAGTAACTAATACCTACTAGGAATACTAGGTAGTGGATCATAAAAATAATAATTATGTTAGTATTCTTCGTTGTCTCAACGAGACAAAGCCTATCTGGCTGTAAAACCGCAATACTAGTGTAGATTGACTTAATTTAATTTGATTACCGAATTATATTTTTTCAATTATGATCATTATATTCTACGCTGATTTTCCTTCGTTGAATAAATACATACTGAAAATATTTGCATGCAAATCCGAGAGTAATAAAACGAATGTGATATAAACAAATACGTGAAAATATTTTTAACCAAACCTCCCTCCAAAAATGTAACAACAGCAGTAAACCTATGTTTTTTTTATGGATGCAACGGAAGCCCTATTATATTTTAAGCCCATAAAATGTGTGCACCCAAGCCCTTTATATCCTATGGGTCTTAAAATAAGTTAAAACAACCTTAAATTTACATTTTTTTGTCTTTGCTGAATAGTACATTTTTTATGTTTACAGGGGCAACTTTATATCGGTCCTTTTTCCTCATTACATCTTAATATATATATTATTTCTTGTGTAGGTACGTGTGTATGGCTGGATAGATGATGATGAAATTTTTTGTGTGTGTTCAAGGGGATTGAAGAATGTTTTAGATTCACAATTTGCTCCACTGGAAAATGTATTTTAAACACGATTTTACGATTTTTGTTTTTACCCGTCGTTCACTGACGTGAAGCGTCGCGTCACTTTGACATTTCATATGGCAGAACAACGTTTGCGGAGTCAGATAGTTACTTATAAATTTTTGGCCAAACTGAGAATTATGCTATGCATGAAAAATTACGATAAATTATCAAGTTAAATACTTAGAATTTATTATTATTCTCAGTTTCTAATGTTATTATGATACACGGGCTTGTGATCGCTCGAAGTATTTATTTGATAACTAATTAGTTTGCCATAATTGCCATAGTTAGCGAAGTGCGGATTGGCGGACTTCACATGCGTTTGATAAACTCTTAGGAATGCAGTTTTCCTCACGATGTTTCCTTGGCCATGTCGGACTCCTGACGATTTCTTCCAACTCATGTAATTTACGCACTATAATTCTCTCTCTCTATAATTCTCATTTCATTTTCCGTGCAGAATAACCTCATCCATCAAGGGATGGTTTAAAATATAATAAGTGTATCCTTTATCAACGGCAAGCTACACCAATGATTACCACTAATCAAAATCTAGCTTCACCCATTGATTATGATCGGCCGGACTGAGCGATTATAATCAAAGATAGCCATTAATCGATTTTATATCGATCGATAGTTAACTATCGATCAAAAATTGAATGATCAGTATTACAGGTTTTGGGCATTCCATTGGAACTGTCCAATTTTTCGGAAAAAAATGTAGCCTATGTCACTCTCCAGGTCCTAAACTACATCTATGCACAAAATCTTGTCGATCCACCATTCCCTGTCAGAGAAAGACAAACCAACACTTTCCCATTTTTATATTAGTAATTGCTTTCTTAGTAGGAATGCTTTTGCAACAATGATTAAGGTCGTCATTTTCTACGACAGCTTTCATCAAATGTGCGATTTGCGTTGAAAAGAATAAAAAATAAGGGTGACAACGCCTGAAGCAACACTTAGGATGGCGGACCCCTGAATGGATATGTTTATGCGACAGTCTAATACACATTCATAAAGGGAACAGTCTTTAAGTTAATTGCTAAAGCAGTTATGGACGCAGACATCCATGGGGCGTTTATGTTATTGGTGTTTTTGTCGTCCCGTCGCCGGCAGTGGTGTTTGTCTATGTAGATCCCTATGGCTTATCACACGGTTGGTTTGCGCAGTTGGGCCGACCGCTATATCTGTGTGGTTGGCTATATCATAGCGATTGGTTTTGATGTAAGGACCTACAGTGTGCACTCTGCCATGATTCCTGACTCCAATGGTTTCGAACAGATTTCCATTGAATTTGACGGGGACGTATTTGAGTTTTCCGGTTGAATCAGTTCGTATAGAAAACTTCAAAAGCCTTGTATTACCTTTGTATTTTTATTATTGTTCTGTCAAATGCAGCTCATGTCTACAATTATTATGACATGCATAGGAGTATTGGCTGATACTGTTTCGAATTAATAAATTGAATTCCTAGTCGTAGTGACTATTGGTTTATCAAGAAAGAAAGATTTCGTGTTTCCTTCGTATTCAGTGTACGCAAATGGCACTTTTATACTATAAACTGTAAGATCAAAAGATAAGATGTTACATGATGACACAAAACTAAACAAAATTGAGTGCAACTTTTAAAGCGCATTTATTAACTTTTGACACTTCATATAGGTCGTATTGTTTTGTATTGTACCTTTCGATAGTAATGTTGACATTACATTAAAAATCGTTCTCCTTATACCGTCCTACCTTATACCAAGTTGTGAAAACTTGGTATAAGGCATGCACATTCAATTTATTTGTCGATTCGTAGACAAGTATTTTCATGACAATCGTTTGTAGTTTTCTGAGTATTGTTATTTCTTAGAGACTGCGTCTCTGCTGCAGAAGCAGTAATGAGTAACGTAGTTTGATGGTAACGACTTTACTAACTCGTATACTAAGTTGAAGTGTACAAGTCCGAAGATTAAGTATTGACATTATTTAAAATAGTAGCACTTGACTTCAAAAACAGCAAAGTTCCATACTAACTTTGCACCCCCGTTTTACCCCCTTAGGGGGTGAATTTTCAAAAATCCTTTCTTAATGCTCCCCTACGTTATAAAAGGAACCCCTGTGCAAAATTTCAAGTTTCTAGCCCTTATAGTTTAGGCCCTGCGTTGATATGTCAGTCAGTCAGTCAGTCAGTCAGCCAGTCAGTCAGTCAGCCAGTCAGTCAGTCAGTCAGTCAGTCACCTTCTCCTTTTATATATATAGATAACTAAAATAATTTTATGTTTTAGATTAGCTTACTTTACTTACTTTGTTCCCTGGACCTCTAAATAAATAGGTTGAATTTGATTGTTACGCCCATTAAATCAAAGAACTTACCTATGTCTTGTCTTAGTTCGCTTACAATGTCACCTGCTGTAGCGGTGAAGAGATGCGAAGAAACATTATCATAAGATAATCTGCATGATGGCTGAACTTATGACTAATTTTTAGGGTTCCGTATCCAAAGGTCAAGAACCGAAACCTATTAATCTACCTCACGTGTCCGTCTAACAGTCTTATGGCATTATCTCTTGAACGGAAATAGGTAGTACCAAACCTGCAATTTTCACAGAATGCGATTTAAATAAAGGAATAAAGTTGGATCTCAAAGGGTGTCCCCATACAAAAAAACCTTGTAACGTCGTTCTTACTGTACTAATCATCTCAATATTAACTCGCATCATTCACCCACTGTGGGTTAATGCTTGCAAACATGAACAGTGACTCTATTATCTATTCGAGGGTAAATAGTTGTCAAGATCATGAACTGCTGGGTCACTACTCCCTACATACTTCGAAACTCAAACAATTCGGGACCCAAAACTTGATAAATTAACTTTTGACAATCACACAATAACGACTTACGTATCTAGTCGTACATCTCGCGTCCGCAAAATTTAATTATGATAAACTTTAATGGGTATCTTCATGATCCATTAATGTTAAAAGATTTTTAATAAACGCACATAAATAATATAATGACTCCTAGGATTCCCTGGCTACAACCAGGGAAATCTTGTCACCTGGGTGACGTACTCACGCAGAAAGCGATTCACACGCAGAACGATTTTTTTATATAACTGTTACATTTGCTGGGAATCGAACTATAGGTACTAACTAGAGGGAAGTTCTACCGTGGTTTAAAATATTTAAATAAATAAAGAATAGCTTACAAAATCATACACCCCCTGTAGGTCTAAGCCAGTATCGCAATAAATAAATATCTGTCCCGGTCGAGATTCAAACCGGCCCGTGTCACTCACCATGCCACGGAGTCGTCAAATATATTTTGTAATATTAAATTTATATTCTCTTAATTTTAGAATTGAAAGCAATATTTTCACCGAGGGTTTTATTACATGTCTACACTTCAGTACTTTAAAAGGTGCATTTTACTTTTAAATTAAGTAAGTAATTTAATATTAACTAAACGATAAATAAATTCCTACCTGTCTGCTTACTCGTCTTACAAAGAACCCTTACAGAAAACGGTATATGATTAAATTAATTATATTTCTCAATGTTTCTTAACCCTTAAGCATCCTTTAAAAAGACTTGAAGTTTATGTTGCGATCGAGAGACTAAAAAATGAATGGCCCTACACTCGAGAGTCTCATCCGCTCCGCCAACATGAACCGAACCCTTAAACTAATACTAAGATCAAAAGCCTTGAATGCGTGTAATTAGAAATAATTATTTAATGTCACGTGCATGTTACAAATTATAGTATCTTTTTTTTAAGATGAATACGTGGGGGCCGTTTAAAATATTAACAACGAAGTTAAAGAATGGAAAAAAGGCGAAACTAGATGTAAAATGCGCTGAACTGGAGAACTATAGTATTATTATCAAATATAAACTCTCAATCAATTCAAATTGTGTAACACTGTTTTTATTTGAATATTGTCTGTCTAAAAATGTTATGTATCAGAGACACACACAAGAAAATTCGAAATTGAGTACTTAACACATTTTATAGTTAGAAAGTTTAAGAACTTTGAAAGCGAGCACCAGAGGCACTCCTTTCATAGTTATTATTAGGGCCTGGCGTAAAATAATAGAATTGGTTTCCGGACGGTGCCGCGCTGTTGTGGCGCGTTCCTTTAATTGTTTTAGATAAATTAACAGAGTAGTTTCAAAGAGTGGCATCTCTAGGGAGACGGTTAATTGTGTACAACGTGGTCTTTGTTTCTATTATCTCCGATTGATAGAGGACGCTTACGTAATTATTTTTCATTTACCAAAGCTTAACTGGTTGGTATTGTTTCTTACTTATATTTTGTTTACGTAAATTTAAATTATTTATTGTATATGTAAATAGAAAAGCCGAAGATGTTGAGAATTAATGGTAACTATTCTGGTAAGAATAAAATTGATTGGCAATACTTTTACTTTCTAATAATATTTAGATATGTACTTATATCGGATTGAGCAATGGTCACCGAGTCAAAATTCGACTCCATCGTTACGTATAGTTTTCCTAGTGACTGTTGTCACATCAACACTTAAAGGTGACGCTTACTGTGCATTTAAAATATATTTTTCATAAATAGTATTTGTCATATTATATTTAAACATTAAACATTGCCAAACATCTCCTTATTTCTCGGATCATATCAAAACCAACCTAAAAGATCAGAAAACCATTACTTCGTAATATTTTAATTAACCCAAATGCAACTCTCTTTACATTTGCATTTAATGTTTACACAGACTAGTAGTTACGAGTGTATACACTCTAAATTTGAATAGATCAGGCGGGAACAAAACTAATTTGCGAATCCTGGGAGTCGTGAAATCCGGAAAGCGGGAATGTAACGTCGTTTGGGAATTTTCTAATTACGTTTTCAAAGACACCTCGTTTGTTGAACATGTGACGTCCCAGTGAAAAAGGTCACGTCGACCAAATTGGAAATTTCAAAAGCCACTGAAGGACGTTTGAACAGATTTTGCCTTTTGATTTTCGTTACAACCAAATCCATTGTCTGTTTGTCTGGGATATACGGAGCGTGTTTCCGCACGTCCAAGCGCTTATTCTCTGTTAATTAGCATTACAAGCTGATTTTTAAATATTTTTATTAAATCTTATTATGTATATCTAGAATTCTCTATAGTTAGTAAGTTCTTCAAGTCACAACGATAAAGATCTAAAAATGTTTATTACATAGCCACATTCTTTATGTAAACGGAAAATAAGTCTCAATATTGGACCATTTATTATTTTATTTCCACTAGATTTTTACGCCAGCAATATACCTATCCTCCTTAGTATTTAAAAAATATATATATTAAAATTAGTTGAAATGTATTAGTTTCCATTATGAGAAAATAGGAAATCATAATTATTCTTCCTTATAATCTTTAAAAAATTATGAATAATCGCTGAAATTGTAATATCGAGCTATATTTAGATGAAAGTTAATAATACCATCTTGATATGATATTATTAACTTTCTTTAATCAAACTTCCGCCCCTTAATGTAATTAATAATTAGTGGAGGTAACTTCAAACGAAACATTGACATCGATATTTTATTCACACGACAAGACGATTTAATTATAAATTTCGGAACAATGTTCGTCCCTCGGAATTTTCTTCAAAACCTAATTTGGGGGAAGAGCATCTGCGTCAACCCTATTCGAAAATAATTACACTAAAGTAAGTTATGCACCCTTTAAACTGCATCAAATTTGAGCAAATAAAGTCGCGTTAAAGTATATATTAAGGAAATGAGCTAGTGATGTACCAAACTAATTTAAATTTTGGATTACACATTTTTTAAATTGTGGTATAAGTACCTACGTGTTGGATAGCTTTTTATTTATTCTTTATATTTAAATAGCTGTTCCCGTGAATTGCGTTACGTCTTAATACTTTGTCAGCTTGAATAAGGTTTATTAAGGTTATTTCTAGATCACAATAATGAAAATAATGGCACGTAAACAACTAACATAGCCTTGTGAACTGTCAATTTTTATGTAACATTTAATGCCAAATTTAAACAACAAACATCACTTTTAGCATCCATATGGAACATATTTCCGGATTAGTAATTAATATTAATTCTTTCGATGTTTTAATACTTGTTGGACTATTCGGGTCGTAGATAAATTCAGCAAATTAAAAATTCATAAGAGTCAATCTATTCTCGAGATATCATCTAAAAAGCTCATACTAAATGTATGAAAAAGTGAATTTTGTTCATAATTTTTTTTCCACCTTACGCTCCTTTCATAACATGACATCACGCCTGTATTTCCCCGAAGAGGTTGGGAGAGGTGTGTAATACACATACCTTTTACCTGTAATGCTTAGGGTCCATAGGTGAATCTATCTATATATATAAAAGGAGAAGGTGACTGACTGACTGACTGACTGACTGACTGACTGGAGCACTAAGAAAGGATTTTTGAAAATTCACCCCCTAAGGGGGTAAAACGGGGGTGCAAAGTTAGTATGAAACTTTGCCGTTTCTGAAGTTAGTGAATGTCTAATTCCACGCGAGCGAAGCTGCGGGCGTCCACTAGTTATACAATAACCGGTCATAAATACAAACTCTGAGCTACTGAGAGCTTCTAGTTTTATTAAACGATTTATTAAACAACGTTAGTAATTATATCGCTGACAAAAAAACATAATTATCGAAAAAAACTATTGTATTATATGTCGGTTACATCAACTGTATAAGTCTGCATAGTCCATCTCTAGAAAGCGCCACATGGCGAATGTATAAAGCCAATAATTCCCTATGAGTGCATTGTGCTCTGCGGCAGAGGGGAAGAAAATTATGACATTGCGCAGCGCTTTGCAACTAGGTAGGTTATTGTTATGAACTCATAATGTGGCTAACAATGAAATTGGTGATAGCAAGAGATAGAAAGTAAGAAAACTGGGCAGCTATTGGCCATTTTATCCTACAGTTGATCAAAAGCTTAATTTCCATTCTTTAGTTATCTGTTTAATCTTTTTGTTTTGTAATTATTTGTCTTTGAGTCAAGTTCGTCTGTCTAACTTCGTCTAAGGAAGCTAATATGGCGACATTCTAACGAATGTATGGCAACAACCCTAGACGTCCCAATGTTGGTCACGGGTCTCCCATACATAGACAATGCAATGAACTAAACAAATTAAGTACAATGTCGTGAATGTTTTCGTGGCCTGATGTAGGCCTCGTGGGACAAAGAAAGAGTTGTGGTGGAACGTTTTCCTGCAAGGGTGCACCTTCACTAGTCGTTGGTGACTCCTCCTGAGTTTTTATTCACTTGCTGACAGAGAACAGACGCTTGATGGTTCTAACACAAAGCAAGTAAATATGCACACCAATGCGCTTTCATAAAATACTATACTATACCCTTGCGTTTCCTCTGACGCATCCCTAGTTACAAAAATCAGTAGACGCACCGCATTATCGCAATAAATATTGCAAATACGCAAGATGAAAATGAAAGCCCACTGGTGGACACGCTTATACAATTTCATGATTGTCAATGAAAACACTCCAAGCGGCACGCGGCCCTATTGTCAATTGGTACAATTCTGCGGAAGCCATAGGGCCGTGGGTTAAAAAAATAAAGAATTTATTCACTGAACACAATTGCATCGAATAAAACGATTAGCTGCTCTATGCTCGTGAAATATCATCTATTGACCGTTGCCGTTTCGCTTTGTACCGATCCAATGGACGTCTGCGTTTTATGTGTCAGTTAAAAGGAGAAAAAATATATAGTACATCTAAACTAGACAATTTGCTCACTATTACTACTGCATTAAGTGCTACATACCTTTTATTTAGCTGTGCTTGTAATCAAATCCGAAATCTATTTGTATTATTAAATAAACATTATAAATCTTCCATAACTTGTTTATTTTTGAGCTCATTAAGTAAATATTAAAAATAGGCTAATTCGTATCTTTATATATATGTATTTTTAAATCCCTGATACGTGCCTTCGCATACTCAAGATGCACTTGCGAGGTAAATCTATCCAACCAATTACTTTCCTTTTAAGCAAATTAACAGACTTAAACCGAGGAAATTCAATCCAACCAAATCTGTATGTAAATGTATTGTAATTGCGGGCCGGATATTCCTATTACAATTTCTATGTTGATTAGCCGTGTAAGATCGAAATTTATGTTCGCATCTCCAACACTGTTACTCCAGTATAATTTTGTTTATACGTTTCGATCGTAAGGGTTGCTATTAGATCCGATAGTGTAAGTTTGTGTTTGTGTTCCCGTATTTTGGAAGTAAATACGGGTTTAATTGCATTCTGATTGTAAGCTTTGACGCAACAATTTATGTCTTATTGTTATTCTAAACATAATTGATTTCATTTAATTAAACTTCATGAGCATTGGGATAGTATGATGGGCATGTTTTTAAACATTTAAAGGGCTGTATTATATTTTCAAGTTGGTTATGTGTCATAAAACATAATACGAGTATGAACAGATTTCCATGAAATTTTGCCACCAGCGATCACCACCGCGTCCGTCGTTCCTTAACTTTGTCGATCACATTGAATCGACGCGATCCATGCTATGGACGCTACACTTTTTACGCTACCTAGTACTTACATACCTTTAACTTTCAAGTCTAAAATTCACAGCAATAAACATCGGCTATAAAGAAATATAAAATTCATGGTTAAATAACCTGTCTTGCATAATTATCAAGTGAAAATAACATAATTATCATCGTATTTTACATAACATGACTTCTAGGTCCCCCACACTAGGTCCACCATCCCCTCACCCATAGAATGGGAAATAAGTGGAAGTGAAAAACTTTAAACGTATATTTAACTCAATGCTTTAAACTATCTTCGAAGAATTAAAAACAATACGACGTATATTCAAAGCTCTCGTCTTTCGTCGGCATCGGTAAAATATTCGGTATGGTATAATCGTTGTCCCTTAAACTGGTCGCCTGTCACACTTAAAATAAATTACATCCCTCGCGCAATTTCACACCCCTTGCAGGGCAACTAATTGAACCAAAATACACTTAAATTTTCTTTGTGTCTAGTGTAATTTTAGCCTAGATAGGGTCACCCGACCCATGGACAATTTAATGCATTGCAGGATTTGGACCAATTTGCAGTTCTTTACTCTTTTCTCTTCTCTTTCTTCTTTTGTTTCTTCTCAATTATGAGAGTGACACTAGGTATATCAAAATTATGAATTTTTTTTTTCTTAAAACCTATCGAGTGCGGTAATAAAACTGACAGTGTTCACAAAAACAGTCAGAGGCATTATTCGATGCCATGTCAACCATAATAATAATTCAATTTAAAAAAAATGCTTAATTTTTCAACTTGTTTAATCTTTTCAGTTCAGTTTTTTGTTTTTATTTCTATTTTTGTTTTACGAGTGAGAATATGATATGATGAGTACGTATTACGCATCGTTTTTGAGGCAGACACACATCTATTGCCAAATTAGAATATTACTTAGTGGACTAACTAATACCATGGAGGAAAAGAGGAATCCTTGCTTATAACAGGATCAATTTTCATTAGCTATCCGTGTTCCTATTATTTTCATATCTAGTAACATCCTGTACTAACGGACATCTCACTAATTCACTTTCCTAGTCCCCTAATATTAAGTATTCTGTGGTCCAGTCTAAAGTTTATAGTAGGTTAGTAGTTATCATTCTAATTAAACTATAAAAAGCTATAAGTGTTATTTTGTGTTTTTGTCATTCAAGGACATTAATAAAATTTATCTTGTTAGAGTTGTTAGGTACATGACGACTTACTAACGACACACGTCACACCCCTATTGGTCATTCCCTCGGCGGTTGAGAAAATAAGACGGGAATAACGAGCACATTAAAATGTAAAACTCGATGAGATGGAAGTCTGAATAAATGCAAGTTGAACCTCAACACGTATGCGCGTTGATGCCCCGTTTTGTAAGCATTCTGCAAATGTGAATCTTCCAACTAGGGTTGCGAGGATTGTGTGTGCAGTTTGTCGGATAATTTACCGGTTCTCAATCATTCTAATGATTTAAACTCTGCGAATACTTTAAGTAGTCTCCAAAATTTTGATAAATATTTTTTATATTACACTTGTTGATAATTCAGAACATTCTACGTACGTAGATATATTTGGTGGCAATACCTAGTCTTTCCGCCTATCAAGATGTTCATTTTTCCCTATGCTAGGTAAAATATTTGCGTGATAACTTAAAATTCAGATAAAATCCTTAAATATCAAGATATTCAAGATATTCTAGATATTCAATGAATGTCAAAGTAAGGGTATTACAGAGTATCAAAATCTACTATTAACTGCTATAAAACATATTTTTGATAGAGTCTAGCAGTCACTTTGAGAACGCGTTATTTTTTAAAGTATTTTTTTTAATTGGTCCAGGAATGGCCACCACTCCTCTTCATCTGCAGTTAGGGGCTGGAAGAACAGTCAGCCGAGATGGCTGACTGTATTTAAGTATATTACTATATATACACAAGCATTTAAATGGTTTGCAAGCTCTTGCTATCAAATTTATACACCAAGCTCTATGGGTGGTAGCACGCTACTTACCAAATGTTAATGGTAATTTCTGTTTAATTCGATGTTGGGTTAGTATATTAGTTGCAAGGAGTCGTGTCATTAATGCATGGTTAAGGTGGACTGCATCTGATTATCCATTTGTGGTTATTAAATGGTTTCAGAATGAGTTTGAGAAGGACTGCGATACTGACTGTTAGTTACCTCTGAAAGAAAATATAAAACGTCCCAAAAATATCGCATATTTCTGAACTAATACAAAACCATTCTGAATTCACTGGTCTTTTTTACCTGTATTACAGTACTTTACTATGATATTTATTTATAAATTTATTTTATAGTGTATATAGAAATAAAATTATTTAATTTATTTATTTATTATAATTATATTAAACACACTTGTTTGCCTCTCACAATGATCGCTCGCAACGTGTCTACTGAAATACATTTCACTTTGAAATAAGTATTATAAGACTTTCGTTATTTAAGACTTTCCAATGTATTTTGTGTTTAGCTACAATAGATGTTTTAGGATGCTTACACCTCTAAAGTATTGTGTCTACAGAAATATATAAAAATTTTTTTTTTCATCCTTTAATTATACAATTCCTTTTAAATTCCAAAATAGAATGACCTTGTTTATGGATCGAAGTAACCTAACACACTAACACTACTACATTATAATATTATGTAATTTAAACGCTTGAAAACGGTTTTTCCTACGATTTTTTCCGGTCCGGTCTTGTCACTACAGTTGGCAGCACTAGTCGACCCAGATGCATAATTATGTTCATATTGTCGGTGACAATTATACGCCGCGTTATTTTCTGCAAGACGCGTCCGTTTTGGGATTTTCCGCTCACGTCTTATGGCGACGCTTGTCATACTCATAATTTATTTGGGATCTTATTACTTGCTCGGCCTTTGTGGTCAGATTATACGCAGGGGTCAAGGAACAAACTTTTATAGTGTGGAAATCCTTTACAAATCTATAAATTAGTCGATACTTTCATTATGAATTTACGAAACCATTAATCTTATTTATAAGCATGCTTAAATTACGTAATTTTTTTTTAAATTTACTTAGATATTAATTCTAAGTGCCTTCTTAATATTTGTAAAACCATCTCGACATTAAGCAACCACATAAAACTTATGAATCCCATAATATAAATTATGATTAGTTTAATTTAAACCGCCTATAATATCTTGCTTAAATTAGTACCCAATCATTAATTGAATTGCGACAGCTCTAAGCGTTGTTCCATTGAAGAAGCTAATTCCATTCATTACATTATCTGTGGTTATTGGGAAGACACTACACAGTTGCATTAACCTATTGATGCCATTGTATTGTAGCTGAGAGGCTTTAATTGAATTTAAAGGGTAATTACGGTTCACATTTCCCTGGTTGTGGGAGTCACTGGTCGCGTTTAGTTTATTTTGCACTACGCTTTAGTATGTGCTTTAGATCTTAGTTAAACTAGCATGAGTTATGATAATTACATGAATACAAAGTAGGCTAAGATAAAAATAACGCATCCTAAATCACTGGGTAAACAAACACTAGATAAATTGGAAAATTGTATTAGAAGGACTTAAATTTATTTTACATATTTATGTACTCGCATGGTAATCACAGGTACATTGGAAAGTCTTAAATATTAAGGGGTGTGTCCAATACACCAAATATACTAATAATAAATGAATAAACAGTAATAATTTAAATTATTTTATTTTACGTACTACTATAAAACGCGATTATACATCAGAACTACAAAACAACCATGTGTTATGATTACTTGTTGAAGTAACGTACTAAAGGAACACTGATTGCGTAGTTAAATTAAACAAATGATCATAATCTTTCTGAAAGAAAATTTTGTTAATAGGTACAATATAGTATTCCTCTAGTGAGTAAAATACTAAATTGGTATTATCTGTGCCAATACCCTGAATATGAAACTAAAATTTACAAATTTTAATATCACGAACACTGCATATGTAATTGTGTATGTTGTTTTAAAACGACACACAGGTACGGTTGACCAAAACATCATTTACCACTTTTTGAAACATCAATTATAATTTAAAAAAAAAGTAATCATTTGTAAGAAGTACAAAATTACATGAGGAGTTCAGTAAGGTATTATTAACAAAAACAATTATTTAAATTATAACACATATCTTATTATTATAATAAGTCATAAGGTAAGCATTACAAATAAATAGATAGAGAGGAAAACTTAAAAACATTTATACATTTACGCTAATAATAACACACACATAATGCTATTTTCCTAATAATCTAGACTGGTCTTAGAAGCTAAAATATTTTTCAAATAATCGAGTGATTGTTTCATGAAATATTATAAAATAATGTGGTATCGGTAGTTACTCGGTACGGTCATACAATTGAACTTCATTCAGAGTTGTGACCATATTTTGTGTAGACCGTACCTAGTAACTACATACACAAGCCATAGCGTGGTTCTAGATTTAATATTGCAACGCAGCTGGTGGGTTTAACCATAACACGCACACACGCACATAACTTATTACATAACACGTCGTTAACATCCTGCCATAGAGATACTGGATATGATATTGGTTACGAAAAATATTTTCTACTTTCAAATATATTCGTAGGTATGGTTGTATTGACCTATAATGTCATCGTATGTTGCCCACAGGTTTTTTTTTAATTATTGAAAATGAAGTGCAATTCAGGTGCAGCGGTCTTGCCTTCGTCCAAAAAAGGTTTATTAGCTGCTATGTCCATTCCTCATGGTCATCGCCGTATATTCAAAATTAAGATAAGATAAATAAACAGACGTAAGCGAGCTTTCAGTAATGTCATTGTAACAGCGCGGGAGCTACTGTGTACTTGACATCTGGTTCCTTACGTTAGTAAGAGTATGAAAATCTAGTGGATCGAAACAGCAGTTTTAGCCCAAATATCAAAGTCGGTCTCTCACACCAGTGTGTCTGGGTTCAAATCCAAGCGGTACAATGACTTTAAAAGATAATTATCATAATTTTGAAATTTTATTATGAGAAATTCTGCATGCCTGAGAGATCTCTATTATGTTAATTTCAAAGGATGTGTAGTCTTTTCGCTTCGACCCATAGACGTCCCACTGCTGGGCACGGGTCTCCCCCACAGACTACTGCGGGAGGTCTAGAGCATACTCCACCACGCTGCTCCAATGCGGATTGGTGGAGGGGTTAGTGGCTAACCCAGTGTCGAATGTTCTCAAGCCATGCGAAGGTCTCCGACAAGGCTTAACGACTGTTTCAAGCATTGAAAACAACCGGGACCGACGGCTTTACGTGCCCTCCGAAGCACGGCAGCGTCCATGAAATTTTGCCACTAGCGGTCACCCATCCACAAACCGACCGCGCCCGTCGTTGCTTAACTCTTTCGATCACATTGAATCGACTCGAGCCATTGGGCTATGGACGCTACGTGTAGTCTGCCAATCCGCATTTCGCGTAATCAAACCGAGTGGTTAGGGTCATCACCAGACCCGTATCCAACAGGGACGAAGACACAGTTGTGGTTGTGTGATGGTAGTCCGTCAAGTTAAGGTATTCAGAGTTAACAAGCGCTTCTAGAACAATCTGGGTTATAATCAACACAGAGCGATACAAACCGCGGCGACACCCTGGCTTTACGCCCTCGAATTGAACGCCGCCAGTAATGCGCACATGCACTGGTCTAGGCTTTAATATCTGCTGGTACTAAAGTCCATTCTTTTTTATCTTACGAAATTGGTTTCGTTAGCAACCTGTGGATGATTGTTTGTGAAAAATACTTAAATAGGGACTGATCCAGTTAGCAGAGGTAGTTAATACTTATAAACATTAGTTGGTTTGGTAGTAAGTAGGTATAAGGACTCTAGGGAACAGGGACTATTAATGACATTAATTTATGTTAGTTGGTGTTAGTAATAGTGCTGTTAGCAATCGTCTAAGTCGGTAACATTATAACGAAAATCCGATACAAAAGAAAAAAATATTTATGTCGAGTCGCAAAAAAAATAACGTCGTATTAAAAATTACGAATATTCAGCGGCATTATAATCGAAAAACGTTTAATCTTCGTATATCCTCGTATATCTTCGTATTATTGGTTAAGTAGGTTTAAACACGTATGTTTTGAACATCATGTTTAGTAGTTAAGTAATGTTAAGTACATCACGTGAAATTACAATTCTCTGGCAGTTTTATAGCACATTATTTATATATTTTTTTAAATTTGATATCCGATATTACTGAATTCACCATAATGAAATAAATTAATCGATGCATTCGGATGCACTTTGCACCACCGGCGCCTGAAATGAATGTTTTGATTAAGAACCACCGATTGCGTTGCATCAATCAAATTAATTGGCTTACAACGCGACAATAAAGGTGTATACCTACTCACTCGTGGTAAGTTGAATTTTGTAAAACATTATTTAGCATACAAAATTTAGACATTGGCTTACGCTGCTGGTTTCCTATATCAGTTCCTTGAACCCTCTGAGTATGACATATTATGGTTAAATTAATCGTCGAATAATCAGGATAGAAGGATAATCGCTAAAAACTTTAAATTGGACTGTGATCGTTTTTGTTGTCTTACCTACAAGTTTTGTTTTAGCATTGCAAAAATAAATTATTTTATATATTTGCTCTGTCTATATCTTCTTCTGTCTATAATAAATATGTATCTTCTTCTGCTTATAATGTTCGTAAGCCTGAGAGTAAATAAGGCAACAAAAATTTTTCTCTCAGTAGTGACCCTGTCTTTTGCGCCAGGGGTCGTGGGTTCGAATCCCACTCAGGACAAATATTCGTGTGACGAACACTTGTATTTGTTCTGTGTCTGGATGTTAATATTATCTATTTAAGTATGTATTTAAAAATATCTATGTATGTATATCAGTCTCTGACACCCATAACACAGTCTCGCGCCTATTTTGCGATCAGATGGCCGTGTGTGAGAATGTCCAAGATATTTATTATTTATTTTTATTGTTATGCGGCATTATTTTGGCAGTAGAAAATAGAAAGTGTCTTGGTATGCTCTTTGGCAGACAATAATTAATTAGTAAATAAATACGAGTAGGTACCTACTTACCTAGAAGAAATCGTCAGCGAATTGATGTGACTCGTGAGTTATCTCGATGGTATTTTCAGAATATCAACAATGTTCCCAGTAGATTTTAACGTAAATACGTAAAAATCTGCTATTTAACATATTTAAAAAAAAATTAAATAAGTAACAGTTTCATTTTGTATCTCTCCGTACAAAGGGAGTGATGTGACAAGTGGCTTAGTACGTCACTATGCCGAATAGCCGAGAAAAATTGCAGTTATTTAAAATGTTTTCAATAACTCCTTTTGTTTTCATTTTTGCGAGTGATGGCGTTTCGCATTGAAGGGCGTGAATGGGAATTCCGTAACTTTTCAATATTTTATCTTTGATATTTTATTTTTTACTAACGTTTTCCGGCAACTTCTATTACATGACATTTCATTTTCAAAAGGTTAAACATTATAAATGTATGGAAATTTAAAATTCTTGCCAAACGCTACCATTGCAATTCTATCTAATGTATTGATTGACCTACACAACAGCAGGTCTTTGCCACCCATTAATAACCAGTATCTCCGATTGCCTAAAGAGTTCCTCATTTAATCTTCTAAAGTATTAAAGCCAGACTTAACATAAGCAGAGTTAACAACCTGGATAAATCGCTTAAAGTCTATTGACAGCACCCTTGTTTAACTTTAGACCAGGATCATTACATATTGATCATTATATCGATCGCTGCGACCCATAGACGATCCACTGCTGGGCACGAGTCTCCCCCACAGACATAGCTGCGGGAGGTCTATACTCCACCACGCTTCTCCAATGCGGATTGGTGGAGGTGTTAGTGGCCAACCCAGTGTCAAATGTTCTCAAGCCACCCGAAGGTCTTCGACAAGGCTTAACGACTGTTTCCGCAATTGAAAACAACCGAGACCGACGGCTTTACGTGCCCTCCGAAACACGGTATTATATCGATCAGTAAATATAAAACTGAAAGATTTTAGTATTTGTATACTAAAAATCTCCACACTGCAACTTTTCACCATTACCAGCATTGCTTCTATAAAACGAATGATATTCCCGCCAAAACAGTCAGCAGTGCGAGGCATAGATACAAACGTAACCATTCCACGTATCGTCATAAAGGCTATTTTTATTGCTTACTGTTAACATAAACTTCATTCAGTTTCATCCCCTAACGTTCCTAAATGCAATCCAAACGCAGTAGAAGCAGGAATTATTCGCGCATTTACTTTCAACGATGCACTCAAGATATTTTCAAGAGTGGCGCGTAAGAGTTAAAATGCCGGATTATTTTTATTTAATAGCAGTTTAAAACGATTCCGATTCGTACAGCGAGTGTGTTTAAACCGGTCTAATCCTAACCTAGTGTTATTCGCAATACTCATAGCAAACATATATACTTTAAGCTAATCCTAGTTACTGTAAACTTGCCGTAAATTGGAGGGCTTAAGTCTTTTTCATACAATTTTGCAACAGTATTATTATGTAGTTACTGTCAGTTATTGATATGTCACAAATGCCCCATTTTGAAACTGTTTTATTTAGCTCGGTATGTATGTAACGCAATCTTTGAACATTTTGCCCACTACAAAACATCGGAATAATTTGAACTTTGCTCACTTATCACTTGTCCAACTACAAATCAAAAATTAAAAAAAATATCTACAAAAGCGTATTTTTTAGTTTTTTAAACAATGTTGTGATTAGTTGTTATTATGATAAGATGATTTGAAAATCAATTGTTTTTAGTATGAGCACAGAATGTATGAGCGGAAATGTAAATATCAGTCGCTAGATAACAGTAAACTATATTGGATATTTTTAAAATTGCAAACTGCACAAATGTTACGTTTAATAAAATATTTAGTGTGGGTTAAGAACTTAAAACCGGCACAAGTTCGTACCTGCTCCCTTATTCCAACCCATAATGCAATGCAACGAAGCTGATATTGCCAAGCAAATTAAGACTAATAGATACTCTCCCTTAACATCCCAAAAGAAACAGCAAAACCAAACAGAATATTTAAAAAGGTAGCTACGTAACCTGATTTAAAATCGCACATCAGGTAATACCCTCCGTATCAAGATAAAAAGCTTGAAGGAAGCTAAAATTATTTGCTGTAAATGGATAATTTATATGCCAATCCCGTACCTTTGACCGTCTACTCGTTTCACTTATTTCGATATTGGACCCACTAATTTTGTTTACTTATTCATTAAAAGAGATGCTTGGTAGCGAAATGTTTCTTCTATTGCATTTTTATGGAAAGCTTGGGATGTAAGCGGAATTTTAAAATATGAGATTTGGGGGTTCGTTTACTTTTGGAAGTTCCTGACCCAGATTTAGTCTACTATCTGAATTGATTGCTAATCAAGTCAAGGTGTGGTTTCCGGTTAGTTCTTTAGAGGCGTTCATCTGAGTCCTCAAGGGTAGCAACACATTTGGGAGTGACTTGGAACGAGACTCTTATTAACAATTACTATCTGGACTATTATTAACATCAACTAACAGGACTAACTATCACAGTCCCCAGTCCTCATACCTACTAAAGAACTGACCAACTAATGTTTTAATTAACTCTCTCAGCTAACTGAACTAGTCATCATAATACCTATTTAATAAGTCTTGTTCAATGTCAGTCACAGTTGTCACTGGCGGCAGCGGATGGGTGGTGCTGCAAGTCGTTTTCTAACATCTTATATCCATAAAAAAACTTGCATTGATGTTATAAATATTGAAAAGATAATGCGAAATAATTTATAATGGCCGGTAAATTTTGAATGCGAAATGGTATAAAACCGAAATATCGTAGTCAAAAAATGAAAAAACTACTAAATTAAATTGCACATTAAAATTCAATAAGTAAGCAAATAAAATGTTTTTCTGTCTGAACATTTTTGAAATATATTAAGAAAGTAATATTATGTATATGTCTTCTATCAAATACGAGTGTTTGTGCGTTCTAGTATCGAGATTCAAGCAGGCAAGCATTGCGCGCGGTAGTTGTATAACCTTCCCCCAAAAACTTTTTTTATAATTTTTGGGTGAAAAATTTAAGACGAGGTTGAATGCCTCGTTGGTCTAGCAAGCGCTAAGCTAAAGGTCCTGGGTTCGATCCCCGGGTCGTGGAACTACTATTGGGTTCTTCTAACTTGATCCTTGATCTGGATTAGAGGCCGGTGTATGACTAAAAACTCACCACCTATACTTACATGGGACCTAAACATAACTGGTGAAAAGTGAGTGTATTACACACCTCTGCCTATCCCTTTGGGGAGTTACAGGCGTGATGTTATAACAAACTAATGTTTATATTGACACCCTGTGCTGATAGGTACTTAGATGGTTTTTAGAGTACAAATATGTAGGAAAATAGGAGCAAACAAACCAAGGGATACTTTTAAAATTAAAATACAACACCTCAAATTTTAAAACCGGTCGGGCGCATTGTCTTGAGCGGAATCACTTTTTAGATCATTAGCAAGCCCCGAAAGGTGACATAGCTACCACGTAGTTTCGAACCCTTATCGACGATATTTATCTTAATTACTGAGTTAAATACGCAATTTAGATTCAAAGAAGCTCTAACGAAGCGCCTGTGATACCACCGTCGGCGCTAAATATCACCAACCAGATTCCTCTCAGACGCGATACGTGCCGATGGCTAATCGAACAAAGGAATATCACGCATCCAAATATGCTATTGTTATTAGCAAAAAAGCGAACGCAGTATTGGGGCGACACGGTCTAAGAGCGGCAACAATGCTTCGAATATCAATACACGAATTAGAATTACACCAAAGATGTGCATAACAAGAACTGGAACGTACGATTTGGCGGGGAATTGCAAAAAATACGGCGGTGTTTGTAAACGCCGGTTTCGCTTGCAGTCGATATTGGATTCTGAACTCTTTTTCAAGTAAATTTTGGAAATGGAATGTATATGCAGGCGAACAGACGGCAGCCATTTGTCTTCGCAAACGACCCGATTTGTGCGTCGGCGAATGGTAACGGATGTTGCGAGGCACGTGTCTGAGGCTGACTTATTGGCGGAATCACTTGTTAGAACTCATTGGATCTATTAGTGGATTGCATTAAACTATTAGTCAATGTCACGCGTATGTTACTTATACAATAGATATAAATGTTTCATTGATTACCTACCTGCATTCGGTTCGTTAATTAAATAGAATCGATGCAGGTCCGTGTTCTAGTATTCCTTCAATTATTCGTTGAGTTCAGCTTACGGTAATTTATAATATATTCATGGTTTCATGGAATTGGAAAACCGTTTTATATTGTGCGGATAAAGACCCTTCCTTATTAGTAGTTATTGAATTGCATGGATTGACAATCGATAAATCAAACCATAACTAGGTGTATATAGATGAATTAACAAAATTCCAACTGAAAGCGCAACACAAACCAAAGTCCGTACAAAGTTATTCAAACGTCGAGGAAGTAAAATTTCATAAACTATAAAACAAAGCAATATTCGAAGGGGCGGCCGGGAAACGGCGAAGTTTCGGGAGTAACAAATGAATAATTCAAAATGCGAATCGGCAGTCCGTCAAACCGGCCTGGGGCGTTGCATTTTGTACGTAAATCTGGTGTAATATCTAAGAATATCGTATGCAGTTCATGAACAATATCCTTCATACGATTGCGTTTAAGTCTGACGATGATGCAGGAGGTATCAATACGAATTTTCAGGGTACACGGACACGTGGTATTACTGTCGTATGTCCTAAAATTGACTAATCTTTATTACCTTGAATACCTGATCCCGACTAGATTAAATGTTTGTTTAAAATTTAGAAGTCAAGTATTTCAGTTCAAATTAGTAGTAGCACCTGCAAGCAAAAGAGGACAAACACAAGCATCAGGATATTAACAGGCTGTGGTTAAAACTATATAACTGATTTTCCACTAGAGCTTCGTATTGTCAGAGTTGTTTGGAGTTGAATGAGTTGTTTTTGGATTGTATAGCAAAAAGAAAGCATTTTTTATTCCGTCTCAATAATACCAGCGTCAGTCTTAACGCCTCGTAAATTCAACCTATTTGTTTGTTTTCAACACGAAACGTTCACGCGCTTTAGAAGGGATGAGTAGAGATTTCCTAACATGGATGGGACTTGATTAAATTTAAATTGATAATTTTTTTCTAACACAAATATTCAATGTTCATTTTACAAAATTGAAAAAAAAAATTTGTATATACGCTAATGATATAAAGTTGTGACTAATTATCCAACTTTAAAAAATATAATAGGACATGCTTAGATCCAACTTCAAGATCACAGAGATGAGATACCTCACATGCAATGATATAGGATGAAGCAAAACACATAAGTAGGTACCATGTCTTATAATGACGTTATCATTTAAAACTTACATACTTTTTTTTAACAGACTTAATATAGGTATGTACATAGATATTCCCAGTAGTTTTCAATCATTTTCGATGGGAAAGAGTGAGTTTTATGAAATTCCCTATTTCTGAGTTTTGTTTTTTCATTTTCTTATGTTGAGCATATCCATACTATGATTATTTTCAGAACAGTGCGTAAATCTTAACTTTGGCTTCGAGTATCAGGAAATAAAATTGTTTTAGTGTTGTTATACACATAGCCACGTATCGGGGATTTTTTATACTACATGCACGTGATAACATTGTATTTAACAATTTTGAATCTTAAGCAGTTTTGATACAGACTACGTTAAATGTTACAAGGAGCCAACATCGATTTGAGACTTTCTGAACGTAGCAGAATTTATATGTCTGGTGTCAAATGTTAACTGGTCTACTAGACTCACACAAGTCTAGCAAGTGCATTTAGAATATATGTAACCTAACCGCCTATGAATGTAAACAAAGTTTGTACAAGTGCCTAAGTATAGGCTAAATAGTGTAGGTGGTGTTATTGAAGAAATTAGATGTGTATGATTCAAATTTGAAACAATGGATTAAAGATGACTAGTGTCGTGAGAAATTTAACCATGACAAAGTAAAGAGTGCATAATAAATCTCACTGGTACTGGGCAAGCAATCTTCATGAAAAATCAAATAAGTGAAACAGTCGTATAATCTTTTAATCCTCATTAAAACGACCATCTGAATGGAGTGCAAGAAACTAAAGAAAAGTATTGGGATTTCATTCAAACAAAATATAACGTTTATTTATTTTTTATTTGAGGTTTCAGTCAAGCATAGTTACTTATTTGTGTTCGATTTTGAATTATTCAATTACTTTGTCGAAATGTTCTATGTACTATATACTTTGAATAATTATTTTAACGGTATATTTTGTTTGATGACTTTTAATTTAGTTCAGTTATCATATCAAACTCTTTTTTTATAAAACATGTAATAGGTAGATTTAGACATGCCTTTTTTAGTCAGTGAGTGAAAAGCTGTGCAACTTCTAACATTTTATATTCTTAGACAGAAACTAAATAACGATATGGTATTTCCGCCTAGCGATAATTACCAGCTGTTGTAAATACGACATAGATCTTGTAGGCCTGAGGGCAATCCTACTACATTTATTCGTTAGATGGATATGTCAGACTTCAACTGGTCAGAATAATAGGTAGACATTCGTAAAATGGACATCTTGCTCTCATATAAATTGTAGTTGTGCCTCCTTTGTCCTGCTCAAAGCTTCTGTCGCGAGCTTGTAAATATTTTTTTTCTTCTCTTCACGTTAAATGTTTATCACGCCTGCCTAAACTTTTCTTTTCACCAAGTGTTGACTGGTAGAAAATGCCTTTTGGCATTAAGTCCGCTCATTGTAGAAAATGCAATAAAGGTTTAATAAATAAATAAATAAATAAATGAACTTAAACTGGCAAATGAGCAAATAAATTTCATTTCAAATTTCATTTCAAATTTCAAATTTCAAATGTTAGTAGGCGATAAATACATAGCTATAATAAAATTACTTGTAATGTATATACATTTTAAATAATTCCGAAGTAGCTGCATCGAAGATGTGATAAAAAAAAGTGTATGTTTGAGTTCCATGAATGGTTTATTTGATCATTAGACCTATTAGTGATGGTGGTGTTCAAGGTTTTAATTTTTAAAGTAATTTGTAGTTGATCCAAACAAAAAAGCATCGTGCAAGCAGGATCAACGTCTCCGCTAGTTGATAAGATTTCATCACTTTGTGCACCTAAAGATGTTAATTGAAACCGTACCAATATTGGTATTGCCGCCTAAATACTCGTACTGTTTTACTATTTCTCGTACTGTCGTACTGTTTTACGTACTGTTTTACTATTTACTCGTACTGTTTTACTTAACATAACATCACGCATGTATTTCAGGCAGAGGTGTGTATACACCCTCATTTCACCAGTTATGTCTTGGTCTCAGTAACTTTTGCCATACACCAGGCACAAATACAGACTTCGACTCTGAAATACCTGACAAAAATTAATGAATTACGAGTAGATCCTGAAAATTATGAATAGGTAAATTAATAAATAGGCAATTAAATGTAAATTGAACTAACTAAACTGTAAACAAGTAACTTCATATAGCCACGGTAATAATGTGATATAACCGCCCGTACACTTCGTACCGACTACCGACTAACTGTTGATAGTTATCTTCTTTATTTATTATTGTCTATCTAAAAGCTTTCGAGCAATTTGTTGGCGTTAGGCACTTCAAGTCAGCCATTTCAGTGGTAGTTGTAATATTTTATTAGATGTCTGGCACTTAGTGGCGTACATATCTTTGTACGTTACATTTTTTCCCATTCAAATTCAAAGTGTTATTTTTAATGGAAATTTATAGTTTGTCTTTCAACAATTCCTATTCATAGTCATTTTCCCATAGTCATACCTGTGTACTGTCTTCTTTCTGAATAAACAAAGTGTTGCCAGTGTAATGGAAGTATCGCTAACAACGTGTTTGCACATAGTGTTTCTGCCAGAACAAATGCATAATAGTAAATTGGAACCAACTCTAAGTAATTGAATTCAGCTTAGAAGATTACTTTCCTAGATATAGAATCCAGACTGAGTACCTCTAGGGCAAAAAACTAAACACTAACAACATACGTGCATACAATTTTCAAACTTAGGCGGTTGTTTCGTTTTCCTGATCATTCCGCTGTATGGATATATTTCCGTCCAATATAAGGATCCATTGGAAGCATCATCTCATGAACCGATTGCCCTCTCCCGCACCCTCAGAAATAAAGCCCAAATGAATCCGTCACACTGTCACTCATCCGTTGCTTGAGTTTGATCACAGTGTTGTAAAGATTTTTATAGATCTGTCTGTCGATAAATCGATCTTGAAAAGACAATAATTTTGAAATAATTTTTGGTATAGGTATCATATACATATTATGTAATACAAAATTTTTCCGACACCAAATCTTTGATGACACTAATTTTTTGAGAGCCTGATCAATTACTATGATGCAAAAAAAAAGTAAATACCTACATCAGACATCAAGGGTTATAATAATTCAAATTTGATCACCGTGTATGACGACGGTTCTTTGTTCTGACACGTTTTGGTTTTGTGTCTACATATTTTAAACGGTTTTCTGTTTCATTTCAATAATAAATTAAATTAAGAAAGCTCTAAATTTCAATTCAAAGAAGTACATCAACGTCTCTAGATATCGATAAATTTCATCGACGATTTCAGTTTAATTGGATTAGTCAACGTCTGCTTGAAGGAACGATTCAACTAGGGTCAGTGGTCACGTTTTAAATTTCTAATTTACGGCCTTTAAATTTGTCTAATTTAAATTAAATACCGACGGTTAGACCCCCATTACTTGTATTATACTTATTGTGAATTCAGTTTATTCTTAATCTTAGATAATTCCTACCGCCACCTCCGCTACTACCTCCGCTTGTAAAATTAGCTATACGTACAACCCATAGACGTACCACTGTAATGCTGGTACGGTTATAAGATCTTGAGCAGTGGTGGGCAAACTTTTTTAATGGCGGGCCACAAAGGTTTAGAAATTCTAGAGGAGGGCCAGAATTATAGAAAAAATGCATTTTGTGTTAAAGCTTTTAATATAATTTTATAAAACATTACAGCATTAAACACAAATATTACAAAATACCTTTTACCCTAAAAATAATCTACTCGGTTTCACAATAAATTATTGATTGGGGCCTCCACTGCTTTGTTGCTCGAGGCCTCCACACCTCTAAATCCGGCCCTGCCCGTATTACGCAACACATGAACTACGCGGCTAGTTTAGCTTCACCTATAGGCTATGCATCTATTATTCTACTAAGTAGAATCTAGTAGTATAAGAATCTCTCTTTCTTCTCGACCGTCAAAACGTAATTATAACGGGCCATATACACAGAACAGTGGCCATATAATATCCATGTCGACGGACCCTTGGCGGGCCGGATTAAATACTTTCGCGGGCCGGAGTTGGCCCGTGGGCCGTAGTTTGCCCATCACTGATCTAGAGCATACTCCACCACGCTGGTGAAGGTGGTGCAACATTAGAAATAGCAGCAATATAATTTTTACTTGCATTTATAAACTATAAACAAGAATACTATAATACAATCTTCCAATTGAATTATTTCTGTTGAATACTAACACTATAGTAGTCAATGGCGCTTTATGATATAACAGGTGTATTGTGAAATATTTAATTGCTTATTATTTTATTAAAGTATTCTGAGGTATCCAAAAATTTAATATTTAATTGCTTATTTCTTATAATTACCTATATTATTATTAATTACCTATATTTATTTAAGTTTCATGTATACTAGTTAAATCAGTTACCCTAACTGTGTCCAAATAGAATACAAAAGGAAACAACGTACCATTATTTTTTATTAAGAGCAAACACAGATAACATACGACTATCGCATTAATATATTTATGGCGTCTGTCAGACAGGTAATGGGATGAAAACACCGTGGAAAATGTTTCTCTAACCTCAGTAGTAGAGAAAAACAAACAAAATACCCTTAACAAGTACCTACCAGGGGTTGTTCCCTTAGTTTCTGCATTAAATAAGAGGTTGGTAAGATGCATTGTCTTAGTCTGATAATAAATCAGATTTTCGTGCATTTATACCAACGCAACGGCATCTCGTGAAAGGAGATTTTTTTATCATAACTTCATCCGTATAATAATAATTCATTCGATTTAACTCCGGCCGGACATGTGCCCTTTGAAGCCACCAGTTCATTGCTGTCTTCTCAGGTCGTCTGGCCTGTACTCATTATCCGAGTCGTGGTCTCCATTTCTGTCAGACTATCCTTCCCTACCTTCGAACAAGACTACAATCAGTGAAGTGACATCTCCTACAGATTGCCTCGTAGATTCAAAGGAGTACATATTAGGTACCACGCTGAGTTGAAGTTTGTAGTTTGGAATACTTTAATTGCCTTCGTAAATAAATTCATAAAATGATATTAAAATCAAATGAAGGTTGACCGAATAGCGGAATATTAACTATTGAAGAAATTAGTAGGTATCCTAAGATATTTGGAAGCATAGTCACTAAGCCTTATAACTGCTCAACTGTACTTACCTAATTTTAAGCTGGTTTTTAAGCCTGGCTGGTAATAAAAACTCAAACTTGATTTTAAACACAAATTCATCCTGGATGAAAATTCTATTTACATAATAGTCTGTCACACAAATATTTGCACCCATGAAATCGAACCCTCGTCAGCACTGCGAGTATAAATCAGATGTGTTGGAATATCGCTTATCGAGAACTTTGAATAATTTCCAATTCGTATGCCGCAATAAAACAAATTGGGCTTAAATTTTACATTGAGAAAATACATGCTGAATTTTCCGAATTTGTCTCCACACATTGTCATTCCGAGCGCAACCAATACCTACATTCTTCATTACTTATCTTCATACGCATCGATACGCAACATTTATTACGGCTATACTATCACCCCCTCACTATGCGTGTAACCTAAAGAACTTAGAACTTAATGAGTAAATGATAGCGTTCAAATTGCAATGCATTGTTCTTGGATATCTGCATTTGTAAGTTGGTGTATGAAAGTCTAGAGCGTTTCTATCGCGTCAAAACAAGAGGAGGGTAAAATGTATTGCAATCGGCAATCTAAATGCCCTTTCCACAATATCTTTACTGACGCCCCTCGATATGAATAATACGGTGGCGTCAAGAGCTAGTGGCTAGGAAGTTCGAAAGTTGTAAGAAATAATAAATCGCGATACAATAAATTTTCGTTGATAAATCAAATAGATACGGATGCACATCAAATAGGTATGTCATAAAAATGTGTCTGAAAACAGTAACATAGATTAAAATAATATATTCGTATATGCAATTCGTATATACTTACATACGAATAATAATTGTCCTATCTTATGAAGTGTTACGCTGCTATAGTTTATACTTTTTGGGTAATTGCGGTTGGATGTGCAGTGTAACACTTTATCATTAAAACTTACTTATACGTAAAAAAATCATATGGGTAATTTAAATAAAGTATGCCGATTACCCAATAAACCAAATAAACGAAAATAATTTCTCAGTATCAAAAAACTGAAAAAAAGAAGGGTATAAATCCAGACCTCGAGCTACTCCTAGAAATTTCAAGTTAGAAAAACCCTTCATTAGCATAGTATTATAAAAAACAGAAATATAGAAATAGAAAAAGTTTATTTAATTTTGACAAATAACACAATACTATAATTATAGTTTACACAACATTTTAATGCTTAGGTAATTCAAACAATTAAAGTTGTCGCAGTACGAAATTTTCAAAAAGCGTGGCGGACCACTACCTCTGGTTTCAGTAGCGGGCACTGATTTCAGCAAAGTGATTGTAAAACAAGTTCTGTTATGATCGATATGTACATTTGTTGCTTTGTAACAGACCACAGAATTTATAGCCCAGTCTCAATGTTAGAGTGTACTTTTAGTAATAACACCGCCATTCATACCAATGTAAGACACGTAGGTATGGATCCAATACAAATGTAATAAAATTCCGATAATGATGATTAAAAGTTCATAAACCAATTCAAAAGCAATTGTATGATCGAGGGATATCATGTGGCATTTAATTTGTTAGGCACGGGAATCGAATTGTTTGTTTCATGGGATGATTTGTTAGAATTCATCAAGGAACCACAGATGCACATTCCTAATCGAGTCTTGAAAACCACATTCCAATCACAGTAAGAAACCTGACAGTGGCTTGGATTCAATAAGTCCAATAATTATAATTATTCAAGCTAATACCACATAACTCTATTTTTCCATGCTGTATTCTTTCCTAATACATTGCGTACTTCGAATATTACGGTATATTTAAAAGAACAGCCGCCCTAAAAAATGTGTACAGAGGAGAGCGGGGCAAGTTGGGACAGCATGGAATATATATAAAAAAAATCTTGTTTAAAAAAGTAACCACCACAGATAATTAACTACTGTTAAATTAAATAAGTACAGTACATGACATGAACTTTTAAATATGCATTTTTTAAATGATATAGGTATCTTATTGACATTTTTGCACTTAAATAAATTACAATTCGGTAAGTGCAAAAATATCACGAGAAACACCTAAAATTTGACATCAGATTTATGTAATTAGGAAAATAATAATCAAAATTACCCCGCCCTCCTTTTACAAATACTAGTATTATTTCTGTGGGGGTGACACTTAGGGGTAGGAATGCCAATGTTTTGGTTCAGCGGCGAAAAAAAATGCACGGCCCCACTGCAATATTTTAATATTAACTGTATTATGGGGTGCATGAGATGCATTCCAGGGATGATTGTAAAGAATGTAGAGATTAGCGTGGATGTGGCCGCTGGCTTATGGAGGCTTACGAGCCTGGCTTATGATATTGCTAGGTTGTAAGCATTTGTAACTTCAGAATGTTCCATGTTTAAATAGACTAACATACCTAGGGTTAGATTTTTTTTAAAACAGACATTTTAAGCGGCTTCTCTTTGATATTATTTAGTTTAACACACAGTTACCTACAGCTAAATCCCTTTTTAATTTATTTGTTAGATACTAGAACTAAGTTATTTTAATACAAACAAAAAGTTCATTCCAAAGTGTTTTGTGGTCCTCGCGTAAAGGGTCATTGATTTATCCGTGATTCATATTAAGAGCATACCGAGATGCATTTAGTCTATGATTTTACTGCGTATTGCGTGTACCACACTTTTGTACTCCATTATCATACACTTTCATATAATGTGAAAGGTTAGACATTTTAATTGACGTTGACCGAATATCTTCCCGATTGTAAAAATAGACAATGAATGAAAGCAATCCATGTTCATCTCATCCACAAATAATTTCTTTCTTCTTGCAACATATCAAAACATAAAAAACCCACCACAGGCGCACTGTGAGGGTAACATCGGTTTGCACTCGCTCATATTACCTAATATTCGGCTACCCTCTTATTAAAAAACCAAGGGCCATTTGTATATATTTATAGTGCAACAAAAGGTCCCTGTCAACAATATTGAATGGCTCATCCCTGTAGGTTAATTTCAGTAAAACATTTCATCAATAAATTGTGTCCAAAAGGAAATAGAAAGGCACTTTAAAATGCTAGGCAGTCAATTTCGGTATAGGTATTATTTCTTTTAAAGTACATTCGAAATTCTGATTTTCTTTAATCATGCAAATTGTAGGGTACCTTACTAAGCACATCAAACAGGGTTTTTACTGCACCTCTATCATCTGTTTGAATTTACTGATGTTTTGACATGGATTATATAAATACCTACGTCATTTAACATCCCTAATTACACTCATCCCTAATTTACATTTAAAATAATTTGTAAGCTAGGTAATCTGATGATATTTATGTATATAACCTAGTAGGTCTAATAAAGTAAGTAGGTCTAACCGTTCTGCCAAGAACGTATCGACTTAGAAGAAGAAGAAGAAGAAGAAAGGTCTAACATAACATTTAATCACGCCTTAAGATGAATGGATAATTTTACTATGTGAACTTATCATAACTTTCTCAATTTTAATTGGTTTTGATTTTTTTGATTTTGATTTCAGCTAAATGAAGCAACGTAAGCTAATAATTGAAATATCAGATAGTTCCTAATTTCCTACTAAGTAATAGGTTTCTCATGAGCGATAGTGAAAATTCTCTAACATTATATTATTCATGTTTAGCTCTGTCGTACCTTATATGGCTCTTATGCACATTAAATTCTTCTTAAATAACTTACGTTACCCATAATGACGTAGCCATCCAGACATTGGTACTTTATAAAGGGGAATCTCGCAAAAATGAAAATATACGGCGTGCAGGCAACGCCAGGGGAAAGTGGCTATCACGACATAAAATGTCTGGCGGCGTTTTACTGCCATGGCAGTTCGCCGCGATTATTTTATCTGCTATCTCATCTGATGTATATAAATAATACGTTTTGTTTGGGTTATACGTTCTATTTATTGTTACACGGGGTAGCCCCCGTCATGGTACCTAGTACCATTTCGTGTCTACCACACCGTGTAACAATTGTTTAGTCAGAACCTCGTTCTAAGTCGGTAACAGAAGCTAAGGTAGTCGCCTGTAGTAAAGGGTAACCGGAAACCACATCTCACCAAGGGGAACACAATTGATTAAAACTAATAAACTACACACTAATTAGCATAACATTTAGAACTTTCGATGGTCAACTTATACTGAAATCCAATAATCTATAATTTACTCTTTAACAAGTAAACATTACTTTAGCATCTAGTGTTACAGCAACAATAATAGAGATGGATGGTTTGTTAATCTGTCGCTCATAATATTCGTACATAAGTTGTATGCGCCTATGCGCATCCCAGCACAGCGGAGCGGACAATTGCCAGACGATATTTACAGGCGCGCATGACGTGTCGCGTTTATTACTTTAGCTTTACTAATTAGTCTTTTGTCACGCCTACACCACAACGGTCACTTTGTATCTTGCATCAATATATCAGTTATTTTTTGAGTTCAAGTCTTTGATTTGGATTCCATTAACGGAAATAACGGGACTTTGCCGTGATCACCGCCCAGCAGTGTAGCATCGAAAGCGTCACCTGGCAGCATTATTTCACAAGTTAAGTGTCCTGATTATCCATCCTTACTTCCTTAACATCACTAAATCCATCCATCCATCCATCCATTTTCTACAAAATAATCCATCAAATCCATAAATTCAATTGTGCAAATCACGTTATAATTTTTTTGTGAGATACCTACCTACATTTTGTTATTTCTAAAAAAGTTAATTTATTTTTGCAATTTCCGACTAGATTTGTTAAGTAAATTATTAAAACACGTAAATAACAGTAAAATCAATGAGTAACAGTTGTTTCGCGCCAGGTTTTACGCGATATTTAGCAGTTTTCGGCCGACTAATTCTAGGTTGGCGGGAACGCCGGTTGACCTTCGACCTTCTGCCTACCGGAGCGACTTTGCTGGTCTGCAGCCGGCTGCCAGCGGCTCATCGTGTACCGGGTATCACCGTGGATTGGCGTGAGTCGGAATATTTATTTATTTTATCACCTTCCAAACGTTTAGAATTGTTCTGTGATTTATTTTACCATATTTACACTTAAAATCAAATATTTATTGTTCAATTTCATGAATCCAGAGACTAAGCAAGTACTTCAAGTGAAGGCATTATTAGATTCGGGTTCTATGTCGTCATTTATTAGTAAATATCTACAAAAATTAGTAAAAATCTACAAAAAAGATTATCATTAAATACATTACCTATTTCTTTAAACCTGATTGGTATTGGTGACTGTCATGCTAACACAGTCAACGAAAGATGTGTCGTGCAGTTACAATCCCGTGAAACTATAAACAATTTTAAAATAACCCTATCCTGTTTGGTTTTAGATACACTTACAGGAAAATTACCAAAGTTAATCGAAATTAAATATTCCTTCAAATATACACTTAGCTGATCCATACTTCGACCAGCCCACCCTGACCCCCATCGATATGTTGATAGGAGCCGATATTTTTTGGGACGTCATAGGTGGTAGTCACATGTCCCTAAGTAAGGGTAACCCTAAGTTGCACAGTTCTCAGTTCGGTTGGTTAATATGTGGTCCCATAAATATGCAAAGTTCAAATACTGAAATCAGTGCTAACCATGCATTACCATTTGAGCAGGATTTGTCTAAAGAATCCCAAGTAGATAATTTTTGACCTAAATTCTGGGAGCTTGAAGAGCTACCTAAAAAACATATTCTAAGCGAAACTGAAGTTGCCTGCGAGAGCCACTTCCTAGCTAATACAGAAAGACTTAAGTCTGGTAGATCTTCAGTCAGGTTACCACTTCGTGATTCACCCGATTGCCTAGGTGAGTCCCATTCACTAGCGAAAACCGGCTGGGGCTTGGTTGGAATCCTAATAGTGATACTTAAGTTTTTATTAAATGACGAAATAAATTGGCCTACATTAAAAATAAAAATATTAGATGACTTACCTGAAATTAAATCCTCCGCTACCACGTTCACTGCATCCATATTTGAACCAATAATAAATTTTGAGCGCTTCTCCAAATTAAATAGAATAAAAAGAGCATTTGCTATTGTAAAACGTTTCATCTATAATCTTAAAAATCCTAAGGCTAAAATTAAAATAATTCCTTTAGTGATCTTTGTTGTATGGCTCAGCAAAAATCATTCTCCAAAGTATATATAAAATTTTATTTATCAAATATGGTTTAGGATCTAAATGCAACATTTCATCTTTTTCTCCTTATATGAATGAGAACAATTAGGATTGGCGGTCGAATCAATGCTTTGAATTATACTTACGAAAAGCGACATCCTATCCTACTTGATTCTTCTCACCATTTAACTAAATTATCTAACCATGCTGGACCGTTCTTTGTCTTGAATCGAAAGGGTCGTGATGCTAAATTAATCAAGTTACTTGTGTTTTTTCATTTGTTTGCGCTACGAATATCTACACTAAGAGGCAGGAATATGTATGCGCCTATGCGGATCCCAGCACAGCGGAGCGGACAATTGCCGGACGATATTTACAGGCGCGCATGACGTGTCGCGTTTATTACTTTAGCTTTAGGTACTAATTAGTCTTTTGTCACGCCTACACCACAACGGTCACTTTGTATCTTGCATCAATATATCAGTTATTTTTTGAGTTCAAGTCTTTGATTTGGATTCCATTGGGCTCCCAAAAGGCTCAAACATAAGTTTTCTGAATTCTATCAAATTTACTGTAAGTGATACCAATCTATTTGCCGGCAGAGACTAGTGTGGCTTAACATTTTCGATGTTGAAATTGAGACTAGTAGCGCGACAGGTGCTTCGCAGAATTAATATTAGGAATCAATTCACGCACTTAATGCACATTCACGTGCATATTGTTTGCTGGTTTTACTAGTATGTCCTGCCAACGATCATGCAGTGTAGTGTTGCTGAATTAGCAATGGCGCCAGCCAACGAGCCATAATGGTTAATAGGTAATGGTAATAAATAGTGTGGTGTGGATACTTCGTGGTATACCTACCATAGATATGTCTTTCTAAATGGAAACGTGCAGTTGAATAAATTGGTATTGAGATATAAATATCGACTAACTATATCAAGAGTTGTTGAATGGCTGTCGTTGAATAGGTATTTAAATATAATTTTAAGGTTCCTTTTATCATTGTTCATTTTACTTATTTTTTACTGAAGTATACCATTTGTTTTGCAGTCGGGTTTATTTTAATTATGCTACTTGTTTTTCCTATAATCGAAGTAGCTACCTGATAGCGGTGACAGCTCAGTGCCCAGTGGTTATCGAACTTGCCTCGATGGCTGAATATGGGTTTTAGTTCAAAAAGTTCGTCGTAGTTTCCAAATCAACCCACTGGGATAATCATCAGAAACGATTGGCTAAATCTGAAGATATGCAAATAATGTTATCATAAGCATTAGCAAATATTGCGATATATTCATATTACTTACAATATATTTGCGTTAACGCTAGAAAAGTTCGTATATTTGCAGTTATTCCAGCAAACTAATTATTTCAAGAAAAAAATATTACACCTTGCTTCTTTGCTTTGAAAACTGAAATGAGACTCGCGGGGGTCATCTACTGAAGCGTGACAAAGGACATTAGCATACTGCCCCAACTTCCCCTTTCAACTTTTTGGTTTTTACTACTCATTTGGTTAGATTTGTTTTATAATAATAATAACATAACATCGGCAAGATATTATGCCGATATTTTCCCGAAGGGGACATAGATGTGTTGTAGTAGAAACACCCACCAATTAAGGTATGGTTAGGTCCCATGTAATAGGTGGAGAGCCTATTGCCATACATCATAACCCTTTCTTTGTCCCACTGTTGGGCACAGGTCTCCTCTCAGAATGGAAAGGATTAGGCCTTAGTCCACCACGCTGGCCAAGTGCGGATTGGCAGACTTCACATGCCTTCGAGAACATTATGAAGAACTCTCAGGCATGCAGGTTTCCACAAGATGTGTCCTTCACCGTTATAGCAAGTGACATTTAATTTCTTAAATCGCACATAACTTAGATAAGTCATTGGTGCGTGCCGCTGGGGTTTGAACCCGGATCGCACAAGTGAGAGGCGAGTTCGATAGCCACTGGGCTGTCACCGCTTTATTGCCATACACTGGGCACAAATCCAGACCCCTAGCTGGATCCGGGTATTTCAAGTGAGAAAATCCCAATTGTTGTTGTTGTTGTGCGTTGTTGTAGCTGCTCTTATGACCACTACATCAACGAGGCAGTCGGATAAGATAATTTAGAAATTATTATTCGAAAAACATCTTCAGCAAGATTTGCCTCTTTTTTTAAAGCAACAGCTCGTTTGCTATCTTATATCCATAAAACTAAAAAAAACAACACACACGTAATAGTGAACCTTGAGCGATGGTGATTGGTCAAGCATGCTCGTTTACTATTGTGTTATAGCGTTAAAAAATCCTTATAGCTTATTGACACAAATATTACGATAAAACAGAAAAAAGCATAATCGAAAGGCAATGAGCGATCTATCAATTGACAAATTAGCCAATTCTCCCGGCTAATGCCAGGTTCCCGTGAGCTCCAACTCAAACCTTATAACGGCATCCGACTCCTATTGACTTTAATTTTCTACTCTGTTGACGTTTCCAATGATATATAATCTTCGGCAGAAATGGGGTTCCGCTTTTACAAATAACGACAGACACCCCATCAATCGTCCTTCTCTCATTTGCACTGTCCGCTGTTGAAATATTACGAGTTATCTATCGGGGAAAATCACGCCTGCAAAAACTATTTGGACGTCCGAAAACAATCTTTCACTTTGATTATTTTTCTATAGTAAATAATAGGCGGAGGTTATGAGAGTATTGTTTGACGACGGACACGGGACGCGTGCCGGCCTCGGGTTCAAATCCGTATTTTTTTAGGTCAGACGTAATAATTTGGTTTGTTTTACAGTTAGAGCATCGTTTCAGTGATTTCGGTTTGTAAGAGTTTTTCGGAAGCCCAGAGTTGAAATTGGTAACTTATTATAAAGTACTTATAAGATATTTAAGATATATTTATAAAAATGTAGTGGGCGGATGCTAAGCATCTCTCCAAGTTCGAAAACCGTGTCTACGAATGTTTAAATGTAGTCTGAATTGTCTTACTTTATAAACATACTTAATGCTTAAAAATCATTATAAAATCAGAATAGTATCAGGGTAGGATCTGTATATATTAATAATTTACAAATTATTTAATTATTTTGCGTAACGAATTCAAAATACCTCAGAAATAATTAAATTATCAGTTTTATCAGTCAGTTTTATATTATTTTACCTATTATTACCTTCACTTCAATTGCTTACTCAACGTTTTTAAGAATAATATTTATACCTTTATATGTACTTACATTTCGGATTCCTTACTCTGCTGTACGGCGTACAAATTTTAGGGTTGCCAGACACCATCAACACAGATCACTCAGGTAAGTTGTAACAAACGATTGCGGTCAACATTACGTACGCCATTAATAAGGACGTCTCTGTTGCACAGACCCACAATGCATGCCTGTGGATATTGATGTGCCCTACACCCGCCTTTTACCCTTTAACTAATGTAATAAGATTACAAAGGGGTGCAGCAGACTGCCAGAGTTGGACTCACGGAACACTTATCTCTGTTTTTCGTGGTTAGAATTGATTATCAGTGCGCCATTATAGAAAACAAAAAATATATAAAAACATAATAACATAATATAAATTCACGCCTTTATTTCCCCGAAGGGATAGGCAGAAGTGTGCCTACTAAACACTTCTCACCAGTTATGTTTTAGGTTCCATGTAATATGTGGTGAGCCGATTGCTATAATCGGGACACAAATCCAGATTCCGAGCTGCTTATTTTGAATGTAGAACGTTGAATAAAGGTCTCGTATTTAGAACTTTGAAATATTTTTTTGAAATGCGGATTGGTAGAGGGTCTAGTGGTCAAACCACAGTATGATCCCCAATGATGGCGGTGGCGATTTTAAGCCGTACTTTCGTTAAATGGACTGTGTTTACTGTTATTGATATGATTTTAAACCATCCCTTAAATGTTAGAATATATCCATCCATCCATCAGCCTTTTGAGGTCCACTGCTGGATATAAGCATCTCCTAAAAACGACACCACTCCGTTAAGTGTCGATTATTATTGCAATCTTTTTAAACACCTAAAACAACGTTGACTTATACTTACGTATTGTTGATAAAAGGAAGTCTATTTATTAGAATAATGGTTGTAATCCTAACTAAAGAGTATTACAACCACAACCCATTCTCTGTCCCACTGTTGGGCTCTTCGCCACTATAGTCCACCACGCTGGTCAAGCGCGTATTGGCAGAATTTACATACATGCCTTCGAGAGCATGTTACAACATATATAATTATTATTTTCTTAAAACGCACATAATAATACAAAAGATTTAAATTCAACATGCATTTAAGTCCGGCCCTGTCCCGCGTAACGAATCACCACTGACGTTTTCGCAAGCGTTAACTGCGGACGAGAAGGGTTGGGGCGCTATATTATAGCCATTATAGACAATCGTTTAGTCGACAAAACAAAATAAATACAACGATAGATATGCATGGATAGATAGATAGATAGATAGAGAAACTGAAACGCTGGCGATAAAACGATGCGTCACTGGGGCCTGCGTTGATAAAATTATGTTTGGTGCAGCTTTCACAATAGCAACATTCTTGTATCTAGGCATGGAAGAAGCTTTATACGGTTTGCCAAGAGAAGTGTAACGTCTGAGTAGTGCGTGCGCTTTGGTTTGAACCTTACCCCCACGAGTGAGAAGCGAGTTAGTTAGCCACTAGACTTTCACCGTTAGGTAGTAAGTCTAATACAGACTTCGAACGAATCCTAACAGCTAAAAATTATAAACTGAGCTGTTACTGACCCGTACTAACAGAATTATCTGTCACTAATATTCCTTGTCTCTTGAGTCCTCATAATCTATTAACAACCTTACCAACTAATGTTCATATTATCACCCTCTGCCAACTGGACTTATAGGTGGCGCTGCATGCTAGATTACTATCTTACATCCATAATAACGAATCCTTTTTTGATATTATTTTCACTTGGAAGAGTAGAGCTAGTAAAACAGCGCCATCTAACAAATAAACAGTAACTAGAAAGTCTGCTATCGATTTACCTTAGTAGCACACAAAATGATTTAACAAATTTACAATAGATGGCGCTGTTGAGTTACAGCACAAGTAAAATGTAGTTTGTACAGCGATTTTTCTCTCTTACTGCCGTCGGCTTTAGTTTGTTAAGACCACATACCTATATATAAATAGATAACACATCTGCCTCCATTTGTATAAAAAAGGGTTCCAAATTTTTGTGTTGGGTATTTGCCAATAGTGTACAATTCAACGGTTTTATTGGGCATCCACCATAAAGTAGGTACATACCTACAGGTTGTACATAAAACATCTAGGTACTTATTTAAATTATTTTTAAAGTTCACTTGTGTTAGATAGAACCACCGCAGTTCCTCATTTTTATAGAAAACACTTGCGTAACCACTGCACACTAAAGGTCGGACAGCACTGGGTGAAACTGCACCTTAAAGTGTTTAGTTTTCCAAGATCGATAAATTTATTTTAATTTTATTTTCTTGTTGTTTAAAAATCATAAGCGCCTACCGCTACTCACCATCTCAAGGGTAGACTGGGAGACAACGCATTCAGGCATTAAGTCCGCTCATTTTAAACTACAATAAAGCGTAAAATAAATAAATAAATATCAATACATACAGCCGTTTTCTGATCTCAGTTTTTAATGTCAACTGTTTGTTGGACACCGGCCTAGCCTACCACGGTACAGTAAGCCAATTTGTGTTGGAAGACTTCACAAGCTATCAAGTTATTTCTACATCTATTGCGTAAAATTGAAACTAAAGCAATATCAACCGACTTAGTGGTTGTAGAAGTTATCCATTTACTCACTAGATGACACTACAGAGTCACTAATGGAGATACATCTATCGCAGAAACGTAAAACTAATACCAAACTTGGTGTTCATAAAAGTTCTATCGTTTTACGAGAGATGGCATTGAAATTGTGTACATGCCTGTCTGATTTTTGATTTATTTCGAATCACTTATTTTATGGCAGTTTCATTTATATCAACATGAAAATCGGACTAGCTTCACAATATATATTATTATTATATTAGTAAACGAATCAATCCGAATTGGACCAGCGTGGTGGAGTATTTTGCTTTCGACCTCCCTCAACTGTGGCTGTGCACAACTATACCGCTATTTTTTAAACTTTCGTTTTGAAATCGAACTTTTTTCCGTTTTTTGTAAAATAGTATGTAGATGTTAATGTTAAAGTTCTATTTATTGTGCATAACAGATACATCAGCAGTTAGAGTCATCTATCGCAAAAATAAAGAACTAATACTATGTTACCTAATCATGTCCTTATAATAGTTCCATTACTGACCAGAGATGGCGCTGAATAAGTATCACTCGATGTAGATTTTTTACGCGTATTACCACAGAATACCCAATCGATAGAAAAACTTCAAACAATAATAGTATGACTTCAACCGCTTAGTTTAAATTTTAGATAAGAGAAAGCTTTTTAGTGTGGTAGATATTTGTTTGATAGAAATAAATTAATTTGATAGTAATTTTTCAAAATAATGTTTTCGTTGTTTTTATTCGTAGAATTTTATTTGCTCTGTGCTTGTACCTTACCTAGTATGTATATTATTAGTTTCTCTGGGTTTTCACACTCACAAAGCAGCGCGTAGATTTCAGGATTTCAGGACTTCTCAAAGATTACCGGCGTTGTTTTGAATATAAAATATGTACCTACCTAGGTAGGTACTCAAATTTACTTTCCATTACACAAGGCACAATCCATAGGCGTCCTACTGTTGGGCACTGGTCTCTTCCATAGCCACAGCTGAGGGAGGTTTGGAGCATACTCCATCACGCTGCTCCAATGCGAATTGGTGGAGGGGTTATTAGGCCACCCGAAAGTCTTCGACAACCGACGGCTTAACGTGCCGAAGCATGGACACAAAGTAGATATTAGGAACAGAGATTAAGCTTCTTAAGATCGTGCAAATCGGTTGCACTCCTACAAGCACGCGGGAAATCTATGTGTGGCCACTGGCCGCTTGTCGCGTACGCGGCGAGACTGGAAAAAACCGGTTGACGCTGTCACATCAAGTTGAAAATCGCAGGGTAATCGCTACGCACATTGTTGGTTTTGTTAGTTGCAAGTTTGAATATCTAATATAAAAACGTGGTATTAATAATAATGGTTGTATATTGTACTGTGTGTATGAATAATGCTAGAAAAAATAAAAATATATCATACTTTAACTATCCCAAGGAGTGCAATAGGTAAGTAAATATTTGATTATTACTTTTTCAAGTAAGTACCTTTATTTTACGGAATTATCCTTTTTTTAATAAGAAATGTGTACTACACGGTGTGTTTTTACCTTTTTATTATTATTACAAGCTTTTACTAAACATTTGTAGGTATGTGGGTGGGTTGGTACGTACTATGTGTTTTAAATTGAAGTATTGCAAGTGAGATTTGAACCACATCCAGATGTCTTATTGAACTGAAATTTTTCCTGCGTAACTTCGGTGACAGTACAATAATATGATAGATTATAACCTGACGCTGCAGCTAGGATTTGATATGCCATGTGAGTGTTTCCTGATACATTACTTGAAAATACTATATATTAGATTTAGAATTTTCCATACCATAAAAATAAATAATAAAATATTAAAAAATAAAAATTATAAAAATAAAATTATTAGAGTAAGAAATTTGTAAAGTATGTTATTTTCTATTTTCTATTCTGCATTGGTTCTTATTGTAGTATTCTTTTTATATTCTGAATAATAAAACTATTTAACAAATGATTTCTTTAATTTCTCTTAACCTGTTGTGACAACCCTACCAAAATAGGTAACAATTTTGCATGTTCTTAAGAAGCTTAGCCTCTGTACCTAATATCTACTTTGTGGCATGGAAGCTCATAAGAACATTACGTGATCTTACGGGCACGGAACTTAAGTAGTTGATCGTTTTTTATTATAAAAGTTAAATCTTATCCTAGGTTTTCAGAAGCCTAGCTACATTATAATGATATACATAGTATAACCATTAATCCCTCTTACAATCCGCTTTACAGTAACAGTTTAATGGAGGGAAATAAATACATAGGAACTTCATATGTCATAATGTTACAATATGTTTTCAATTAAATTATACACCTTACAAGTTGCAGTACTATACGGGCTCAGAATCAGAACCATTCTTATGATGTGTCTGTTTTAAAACTTACCTTTTGCTGTGTGCGGAAATAAGAAATTTAATGTCTACTGACCGCAGCGTATAAGTATGACCTATCTATACATTATAATTCATCTGTAATATGAGTGACCCCATTGACAAACTACCGTTCCTATGAAGTCCGCGCCGTATCTGTTTACTTGATTTGGATAGACCTATTGTGAGCAGCTAAGAAAATTGGCGATCATGTCCAAGAAACGTGGCGTTGGCATACATAAAATCCTATATAGGTAGGTGTAGGTCAACATATTTGTTCCCACATACAAAAAAAAGTACAGCATAGCGTATAGGGACCGGCATCAAAGTCGAGCGCTGACCTTAAATGCGCAAAAGTCAAAATTAAGATATCATCGGGGGCGGGGCGAGCGAGTTCTCCCTTTGGTTCGCTAGCCGTATGTCGCCGCACTGAAATATCATGCGCATCTATCCCTTCTGGATTTCATTCAGTGTTAGACTTTCTCGCTGCGTTCTGTAAACACACTTCCCTACCACCTAAGGAATTCGGCACCATTCTTTGGCAATCTTAATTATTTTAAGAGAGCTACCGAGCGAATTCCGGAGCGGGATGTAAACGCAAACCAACATTGCCTTTATTCTTAAAACCCCATAATCCACTTAATAGAATTCACGTGACGCACGGAGCGTTCATTCCTTCACCCAGTCCGCAGTCCCTATTTAATTAACGGCATTGTAAACAACATTAAGGTCAACCACAAAAGGCCCAGCTCCGTCTTTAGACGTGACGCTTGTTTAAGATTAACTAGACCAATATTGCGGGTACGCTTGAGAACTTATTGACTTCGGATTATTTTATTTTTCAAAAAAGAGAGAAATAATATTTTCATGGATCTAAGCTAAGCTCTCCACGCTGCTCCAATGCGGATTGCTTTGGAGCAGCGTGGTGGATTATGCTTTAGACCTCCCGTAGCTGTCTGTGAGGGAGACCCGTGCCCGACAGTGGTACCTCTATTGGTTGTAGTTTAACTAGTTCATTAGTTTACATGTAAGTTACACATTTATATAATAAAATAAAATAAAAAATAAAAAAGCCTTTAATTATTCCAATAACCAAGAAACTTATATAAATGTAGTAATAATAATATAAACTTTAAATTTAGCCTAATCTTAGATCTAAACAGTATTTAAATGTATAAATATATAATTACTGGACTCCTCTACGGGGTACAAAACCGTTTCCTTAAGGAATGCTGTAAACCACAGAGATTTTTTTTCAAAAAAAAAACCTTTCCCAGCAGCAGTTTCATCATTACAAAAAACGAGACCAGCGAAGACGATTTCGTGGTAAACCATCTACTGCATATCTAGGATATCTTCTTTCATTTGCGTTACAGCAAATCAGACGGGATTGGTGGATATACGGCTCTTTAGTGTTTCAGTCGACTGATATTCAGATTTCTTTCTTCGCATTTTTCGACGCGTATTAATCATTGATGGCGTATAGGAAGAAAGATGTATCTTGTCAGGAAACACTGTATACTAAATGTGCTATCGCGAATCAAAGTGCGGTTAGGTACATACAGATTATATTTAAACTAGGTATATACAGTAGGTACAGATAGGTATTTTGTATTCTACAATGAAACCTATTCTACTAAAGTGATGCCTCGGTAAGTTTGGCATAGTATAAAGGCAAGAAACAGCACGGAATAAATTTTGACTAATTTGCATTTCGCTGAGAAAGTGGTTCGATCTACAGACAGACGCTCCTTGGTGAATTTATTATATCTTTGTAGATGCAAATTACTAAGTTTGCTTGAAATTAAGTTGAGGATGCCTTGAGTGCCTCTTGGGTTCTGCTTTCTACAACTTGCACTTGTTCAGTATGTTCGAAATTTCAGGGTTTTACGCTGCAAAGAAACATTACCTTTATTGGTTCTCCTATATTTGGTATTGGCTTCCTGAATTCACAGAGTAGTTTGAGTACATAAAGGTTTCTTGTTCATTTAACTTACCTATTTAAACCAAGGTTTAAATTTTTTGACTACAGAACATGACACCCATAGTTTTCGACGCTGTTATAATTCTTCTAACGAAAAAAAAACTAATGCAGATAGACCTACAACTTATTTCGTCATACTCACGGGTAGCCAAGGAATGATTCCAATATTGTGTTATTATAACTTGAAATTTCCAGTAGTACGTAGTAGCTCGGAGTTTGGACTTGTGCCCAGTATATGTCAATAGGCGGGCTCTGCCTATCCTTGGGTATGTTATGTTACTTAACGCCTGCCTACCCTTCTGAGGGGTTAAATATATTATGTTAAGTTACTATACCCTGTACAAGATAGCTTGATCTTTTTGACAGATGTAAATTTTTCTTATCGACATAACTTTGCAATGACGAACATATTATTTTCTTAATTTAATGATTTTAAAAATTGTGAAAATATAAAAAAAATACATATAACACAAAAGTCCCTAAAGATTCAAGCGTTATCCGAAAATTTTAAGACTTTTTATTGCTTCAAAGTAACATTTAAATATGAACACTGAAAATAATAGACGTTTGTACAATGTTACATCGGTCCGACGGATGGGACACGAATAACAGGCAGTAACTGTTACAAATATCGATTACAAAAATTCATTATCAAAGATCATTGTTAAGTTATTGTTACGAACGGGGGTCCTTTTGGTTGGGGTTTCTTTGGCTTGTGGTTGGGGTCTCTTTAGCTGGTATAACTCTTTTTAGAAAAATAAGGTTATAAAAATTCTTATTTTAATTACGCATTCCATCGTTCCATCGACTGGCCATATAAGCCATTTATATGTCTAGTGCAATAAAGAATTTCACACACAATACACCCACACCATCTCGTCACAGTTACAAGTATTTAAAAACGTTATTTTATGGACTTCTAGATATTTTCTGTTTCCCATCACTAGTCCGTCTGTCAAAAAGATCAAGCTATGTTGTACAGGGTATAAACGCATCATTCAATTCATTATATTCATCTATTATGCATACACCACCACAACTCTTTCTTTGTCTTTGGGCACGGGTCTCCTCTCACAATGGATTAGGATTAGGCTTTAGTCCACCACGCTGGCCAAGTGCGGATTGACAGACTTCACATGCCTTCGAGAACATAATGAAGAACTTTAAGGCCGGATCCTGTATCCGGCCTTAAAGTTAGTCCATTCTTATACACACAAAAACATTTTCCAGTCATATTCATTGAAAAGACGCCATGAATGTAAATAACAATTTTCGAGCAACCAATGACTTTGAGCTAAGTGTCAAATAGATAGTTGATAAACCCGCATTCAAATGAAACTTTTCAGTGGACAAGTCCTGTGACAGATAGCATAAAATAGCGCTTTCATTCCGCGTTCGCGAAGGCAGCCATACATTTTCTCCTTTGAGACGGCTCATTTACCTTTGTTCTTCTCCATTTCTACGATAAAGGTTTGGTTTCACCGTCTGTGAGTGACTTTATTTCTTTAGAAGTCACTGAATTAAATATGACAAGGTATCGGTTTGTCGGCGGTAATACAAAATGAGTTCAATGTTTTACTCGTACGTAATTTATGATACAAGTGCGGCAAGTTGAAAATTACAGCCAAGGCGATATTGCTACAAGAAAGCAGAGGCTGTAATTATCAAAGCGCACGAATGTCATACGACGTTTCAGAATACATTAAAATTTGCGAGGAAATAAATAAAACTCGGATATTCTTATACGAATAAAAACAATACAGCGAAAATAGAAAGCGCGCGGCATAATTTTTACTTGTGCACAAATTAGCGATGCGCATCAGCGCTTTTTTTTTAAGGCAAAGGCACAAAAACAGCCAATATTACTAATAAAGTGAATTAATATTTTTTTTGTTTTTGTTACAGATAAATTATTGTAATTTATTGTCAAAATTAATAAAATTAAAGAATTAAATGTTTAGGTATTTTTTATATTTTATCTCCTGAATTGATGACCACTTTTCTGACATAAAAACTCTTTGCTAAGATTGAAAGTACCTACCGTTCGTTTTACACGGAGCATCTTGATAAACCATACGTTTTACCTTTTTAAAAAGAAACCCGTGCGTTTTACATTACAATAACGCACAAGTGCGTAATGAGATACATTACGATATTGCAATTGGTGAATTAAGAGACCCTTTACGAGCAAATGTATTACAAAAAATATTAACCATTAATAAGATCTCAAACGGAAACATGGTCTAACAACATGATAATATATGTGTAATTCAGATATTAGTTACACTGTGAACTGTGTAAATATAATTACTGTCATAAAACAGTCACATGATGAGACAGTGTTGGAATAGATGGATACCTAAAAACTGGCTTTTACATTTTCCTAGCAATCAAAGTCGGGTGAAGATGAAAGCAACGACCAGAATGGACTGACGAACGATGCGAGTGAGACTGACGGATGGATTTCTTTATAGTTAATGTTCATAAATTGAGGTCAGCTTATACAGGTAAGTATACTTACTTTTGGATTTTCACTATATATCGCACATCTACTCTCAGTATGACAAATACCATTTCGGTGTGAATAAAACGGTGAAAATTCGCGCAAAGTGATAAGGTGCTGAGTAATTTTTATAGGCGCACATTTGGCGTAACAATAATAATAACAACTCGTAACTAATTAAAAGTGGGGCGAATCCCGGGAAGAAGCTCTAGAAGCCCCGATAAGCTGGTATCGTTAGCAAAAAAGTTTTCCTATTTCTTAAATCCATACATTTTCCCGGTGGCTCGCGCGGTTTCAGTGACTTTGGCTGTCGAACTGCGGGTCCCGGATTCTAATCTCGCGTGGGCACTGTAATTAAAACAAATCCATTTCTTACCTTTCTTTACCTCCAAAGTTCGTCATCTACAGTAACATAACAGTAGAAGAGTAGTCAGGCCTCCCACTCCCTCTATTACTATGAGCGGGTCACAAAATGTTTATAAACGTAGGGAGAAAGTGAGACAGAGGAAAATATCATGGAGATGGGCAGTATCCTCCCATTGTATCACATCAGCTCACATTAGCCCAGCTCGACATAGGCTTCTTCCAAGGTGCGCCAAAGAGTCCGGTCTTCGACTGTTCTATGAATTTGTTAGTACATTGAGGCCTATGAACTAAGTTAGCTCAAAGTAATAATATGAACCTGGCATGTATTTTGAAAATCTCGTAATTAGCTCTAGGGAGCCTCGGAATATTCACTGCATCATTTTTATACCTACTGCCTTCGCTGTTGACGTTCCTGAAAGACGGCTTCTAATTAGTAAGTTGAGAGCTAAATATTACATTTACGATATGTAAATTTTACTGAAGAGTGAACAAAGTTATTTTGAACTTTGTGCCTGTATATTTAGAGAGCAGAATTTGGCTGCAAAGTTGGAAATTAAGTAACTTCCTTGTAAGACGGCACCTTTAATGCAATACGTAGTTTCTTTGTACTTATTCATATTATCTTTGCGCTACACACTTTCTGTACTCGTTTAGCATTTAAGCTCAAGCAACTGTTGATACTTCTTCTAGAAACACACAAGCTTTTTACTGCGAAGGTAACCTTTCTGTGATTTTCTTACAATTCAACATGAAAATATTGACTGCATCGTTGGTATAATTAGGTTCAAAGCATGACTCCTAAGCTTGAGGTCCTGACTTCGTACTGCAAAGTATCATTGAGTTTTTCTTATTCTTGGAATTTTCAGTAGACTTTGGATTTGTGGTCGGCGGCGTAGGGATATTTCACATGGAACCTTAAGTGTGTGATAGGGGTGTATGACATACTCATTTTTGCTGACCCGATCGAAGAAATACGGACGTGATGTCATGGTATGATCTTAGCTAATTTCGAATTCCTAGAGCGTGAGGCTCATATTATTGTACCTTCGTATTATAAAAGATTAATTTAACGACTTCCAGAGGTTCAAGCTTTCTTGGAACAACAGCGATTCAACAGAGGCACTTGGATCTTAGATCCTGGTCCGAAAGTTTAAAAGCATTTTACCATTACGTTGAATATTAAAGATTTTTTATGGTTTTCAACTTAAAGTGGCATGGTCCCTTCTGTATTTGATACCAAACTTAGCGAGGTTATCACTCTTATGATTCTTCCCTATAGTTTATTCATCAATCCATGTGTGCTCTGTTTTTTTATACATTAAGTTTACGCGAAATAATTTTAAAGAAGCTCCATCTTTTAGCTGGGTTATGTAAATAAAAAATTCTTGGCGTAATTGATAATAATAAATTAAAAGTAGAAAAAAAAATAGTTTGGTAGGAAGTTGTAAAAAAAATTAAACGTATTTTGGTGGTACATTAATTTTTGTAGACTGGTTTTGTTGCTCATTCTTACAGGATACGTAGGATATACTCAAGAACATTCGTGAATGAACATGCACGAATGTTCTGGAAGACGTCACATTTGAATTCGGAACGTACATCTATATCTTTCACGAACTTCCTGGAAGATGTCACTTTTGGCATTGGAACGTAAAATTACACAGGGCACACATTATGTACTCGTACCTACTCACATATTATATGCACACAGTATTTCCACAGCATAATGAATGCTTTCACTTTAGCGGCGTCGTAACAAAATTATCAACCTGAAATTTGCGAATATTACTACCTTTTTCTACTTGATACGTTAATCGATGAATTATATCTACAAACAAACAAAAAGGTCTGACGTTTACTTATAATGGTGCGTTGCAATTCGCAAAAAAAATGTAAACTAAATTCTGAAGATAACTTATGAGTAATATAAGTCAAAGTCAAAGTCAAAGTCGAATAATTTATTTCGCTATGAGGTGATTAGACACGCTTAACGAAAGTCTAGGTACCTAACTAAAAACTACTAACTTATCTATATAAGGCAAAGGATTAGCTATTGATCATTGAATGAATAGCTAATCCTACACAGGTGCCTAACTTGCCTTAGGATAAATTTACAATAATTACCTACCACTAAGCTAAGCTCTAAGTCACGATAGACTATCTATATGGTCATCGGCTTTAGGAAGAATTTACAATGTAAGAAATTAATGTAGGTAATGTAAGAAATCCAAGTAACCATTGACTTAAAACCTGAATTTTGGTTCTGTAATGAAGCCTGAGCCGGAATCAAATATTGAAAATAAAGAATAATAGGTAGATAGGTAGGTCTCCACCAATCCGCATTGGAGCAGCGTGGTGGAGTATGCCCTAGACCTCCCGCAGAAGTGTGTGGGGGAGACCCGTGCCCAGCAGTGGGACGTCTATGGGTCGCAGCGAGGTAGATAGATAGGTAGGTAGGTACTTACTTTTTCACTACTAAAGTTTTTATCTGGTTTAACGGTACTTCCCAGCAGGCATCCCGAAATAAGCTAACCAATTATTTATTTACAACAAACGCCCAACTTTTCCGTACCTTTCCACCTGTAGACCACGTATTTTAAATCTTGTGGCTTCTGCGTATAGTATATTTCCTGCCCAAAGAACTTTCTTAAATATTAAGGACTTAGAAATGTTTCATAAGCGTCTGGTGTATATTTTATGACTCTATTATTCTTATCTTACTGTTTCTAGGATCACGGCGTCCTGAGAGAATTTGTGATTCTTGACACAGCTATTTTACCCATATCCGCAGAATCCTTGAATATGACTCAATAACTAAACGACTACAAATAAAAGTTTTGAAAGTGTCTCATTAGCCTTAAATGGATTTTTGAGCCAATTAGACGTGGTTCGTTTCTTTTGTATACTTAGTTTTAATTGGATAAATCAATAATTATATTTAGTCATCTGGGAATTTCAAGAACTTCCTCGCGTTGGTTCATATTGTATTTTACGCGACTGCGCGAATGTTATTGGGTATTGTGTGTATCAGTTTATGTATGCATGTTTGTCCCTCTATGGCGTTCTAGAAAACAAACGCGTAAGGCGATTTTGATGATTCTTACGTCAAACGAACCACCATGTAATGTGATGTAATTAAGATTTACCGCTGCGAGAACCAGACGCCATACTGTCAAAATGAAAACAAAAGAATCCAACTATGTCAAGTGGGATATCGTTGAATAGGTCTGTGGATAGGTATTTAAAAATCCTTTTAAGGTTTCTTTTATAATTTTTCATTTATAATAACAGTTTAGGATTTATATAGTTTTATAGTTGGTTAACAACCATTCTCGCTAATTTTCATACTTATTTCATCTTATATCATTTAATTTTGTTTTACAGTTTGCTTTATCCGTAGCGCAAATAACTAACAGGTACTGAGTCAAAATATTATAAAATTTTACAGTGATAATGAGACAGGGAGACTAAAATATGAATAAGGTAATAATGAATAGGTAATAGACCCCAGCCAGGATGTTATTATTTTATGTCCCGGTTGTATTCAATGCTGGAAACAGTCGTTAAGCCTTGTCGAAGACCTTCGGGTGGCTTGAGATTAATTAATAGACTCGAGCCATGGGCTATGGACGCTACTTTAGAGAATAAGAAATAATTTTCAAGCATCTAACACATTAAGAACAACCTAATCAACGAAGTCTTGGTCTTTGAAAATAGAAACCACATTGATACAAAGTACAGGTAGCTCGCTAACCTTAGATTTCGATACGGCGACCCAGCATTCTAGTCCACACAATCACAAATTCGCCGTGCGTGGTATTTTAACAATACATACTTCCATTAAGAATAAGATAAAACATGCGATCGATTCACACATTAACATAACATACTTATTTCGAAAAATTCTCATTAAAATATTTTACCTATTACGAGGAATTCCGGGAACGTTTTCTTTTTACGGTGACTGCGTTTTGTAGACTAAAAAGTGACAATGGCAAACGACACTAATTGCGTGACTCATATGTTGAAACAATTTGAACTTTATCACACATCGTATAAAGTTTATTTCTTGCAGGGTTTCAGGGATTCGTTAAGTAGCAGAATGTACTAATAGGATTTTTTGTCGCTAAAATGACATCAGGCTGGAAAAAACTCACCTCCAAGAATACTATCTTCGTAAAGATCGGTAGTTACAAGTGGAGGCATCCAGAACAATTAAACTTATCACCGAAAGCATTCATTAATAACATTTTGGGGGCAAAAAAATGGATATTTTGTTTACATTTATTAGTGAAGTGGCGAAGGCTCATCCATCAAGAGTTGGAAGACGAATTGGGGCGAACAAAGCTAAAGCTAAAGGGCGACGGCAACATTGTTTTAGTTTAACGGCATTCGTTCTGCTGGAGATCACTTAGACTTCATCGTTATTTATTATTTTTATTAACTTGGATTGAATAAAAACAACCCTTACGTGCTACGTATTATTTTTATGTCCGTGTCAATAATGATAACTGCTTCTGTGGTCTAATGGTTGCAGGCGTGACTGCGAAAAGGTTCTGGGTTCGCACTCCGGGGTATAACAAGGAGTTATTGGATTTTAAACACGAAACTGCCAGTATTAGGTCGGAATTTGGATTTGTACCCGGTGTGAGGCAATCAATATCGGTTTGAGCTCAATGGCTATCGAACTCTCCTCTCACTCGGGGTGTGGGTTTAAATCCAAGTGGCACCAACGGCTTTAATAAGCGATTTAAGAAATGTTACAGTTAAAAAGGGTCGGTTTCAGTTACAGTTTTCTAGAAGCGTTCATTCTAGTCCTCAAGATCTGTGACAGAGTCATAGAGTCATGAGTGTCATTAAGGACCTACGAGTATAACGTGTTTCAGGGGTGGCGGTGGAATGGTGGCACTTCAAGCTCGTTTGCTATCTTGTATGCATAAAAATACTTTGCTCCAGTAACTATTAGGTATTATTAGTTCAAACCAATTATTATTAGTAGTTTGTTCATACGATACTTCCTTTTGTTTCACAGACTCGATATCATACAAAAGATCTAAGAGTTTGATTAATAAAAATTCTTACGAAGGCTGGCTTCCTTAAACTGTTTTTGGGTAGACGAGATTAATGATTATTGCATTATGAGTGGCGTTTTAGCTTTAATTATGACCTTTATTTCAGCGATAACAGAAATAAATCTAAAGAAAAAATGTAGATTAGCCCTTTGTAGTGTGTTTGGTTTGTTTTGAAATAACATTTCTTCTTGCTTTATTTTTGTTTGGTTGCCGTTTTCTTATACTACATGGAATTTTAATAATATAAAACTTATAACATAGTTATAGCGCATGTATAAAGAACGAAAAGTTTATTTTATCTTTTTTGATATCTACATATTATTATATGACGTTATGTGGGCTACTATTTTAAAGTTCTGTGATTCTATTATTAATTTAAACAAACAGTACTACAAGAATTATCCCTTTCAGTAATAATAAAATACTTAAATAATAAACAATTAAAATCAAATACTTACATAAGCATAATCATAATATGCATTGTTTGTATAATTTTTGTAAACGTTTCGGTAGAGCTTACTATCAACGCCTGCAGGTGATGCTAACTAATTAAAACATCCGTTAATAGTGTAAAACACCCCAGAACCGGATAACCAGACTCACATTTCTCGCGTATCACACTAACGTTTCATTAGAGGGCACATGCCGCGGCGGTTTTTAAAAAATGACACTTTTTGTATCACAAAAAGTGCCAAATTAACTTTTTAAAGGAAACTATCTGTTTTTAGGGCTGCCACGTGTGACACCGTGGAGTTGGCATCATGTTCTATTTCGGAGCTGACGCCACATGGTGTTTTGTTGATACGAGTAGATACTTTGTCGTCGAAAATCCCTCATCATTGGGGATGTGTATTTATATCTCCAGATGGATTGATGACGCCAACTTCGAACGCCTAACTTGACTTTAATACCCCTATGATATATTGAACGTCGTTGAAGAGATGACACATTGAAATGAATATTGTTTTTGAATTATTCCCTCTTTACTCACGCCCTTACAAATATATTAAGGTACATAAAAAAAAGTTTTTGCTGTCAAAGTGAAAAACACAAAGGGAACAGCCAAATTTGAAAATATAACGCCCCAATCTGTATTTCATTTGTCAGGCAAATGTATTCAATAGACAGAATAGGAAAAGACAAAACCGTGTTATTTTGTTTCTTTTACGAAATCCCTTGAGGAAATTCACGAAAATATCATTCTTGTTCAGAAACAGAGTACCTACAAACTTATCTACGAGGGAGTACACTCAGATAAAGTAATGGCACGTTCTAAACCTTCCCGACATTATATTCACATATGAAGATCAAAGAGCATGTTATGACACAGAGAGAAAAACTTGGGCAAGCTGAGTACGTGGCCTGCGGGTTCTTGAGTAACACCATCCTTGAGGGAGAGCTAGGCTTTGAAACAAAATGCGTTTGCATACATTAAACTATAAGAATGTTGGAGACGGCAGCGGGGGTAATACCGTTGGGTCTCTTGGGAAGTGTGTTCCGGCGATTACGCGAAAGGAATTTCCCAACTGTAAGTTGCCTTCTTGGCGAGATAGTTTGCACGTAACACTAGCCTCTTTGCGTATTTTCACAGTCAAAGCGTTCGCAGGGAACTTGAGTGAATGTTTTAAAGTATTTGAAAGGCAAATTAGGTATCGCTGTGTGAGTTTGATGTAACTGTGTAAATGTTTGAATATGTCGGAGTAATTAGTGCGCGGTTCGTAACTATCCGAATGTTATTTTCCGCAAGTGTTGTTTCGTAAATGAAAGTGGAATATAAACAGAATTAAGGACAACATTAATCCCGTTTGCAAACAAAAGGGTTCGAACAATGTATGATAGCTCGAAGGGAACACGTAGGATCTCGTACCGTGTAAAGTCCTTCGGGAAAACATAATGTGACGTTGCACGTACTCGTAAACGTGTCGAGGTATAAATTGAAAACTTTGGTTTAATTTTATGACTTGTGTATGGGTAAGGTGTAGGTAAGAGTTAATGTAATCTTACCTATTTGAGTGTCCCAAAATAGTAAAACGACGCACAAGACACGGTACAAGCTAATTAGTTAATACTTCGACAGTAAAACCAGAGATTCATAGTTTGATGGTTATTGCAATGTGGTTAGAATGTTATCTAAAAACGTAATCAGTGATACACATCAAAGTAGGTATGTAATGTTAACGTAGTATTGAAGAATGCTTCTGAAGTAGCAGCGTAGCAATATTATTAAGTCGGTTCCTCATAAAAAGCTTAATTAAGTTTTTTAATAAGCTATTGACATTAGAAATAATGCCGTCATTGGAATTGGCCTTGATTTAGATCAGTGCATTACGATATGATGTACCTATTAGTTATAGAATAACCCCTCGCAGATAGAGCATAGAGTCAGGTGTTCGGTGTTAGTATATTTAATTATCTTATTATTATTCTAGGTCTTCAAAGCACAGGAATCTTTTCAGTGCTACTGGGTACCTACTTAACTCAGATGTAAAATTTTAATCGTAAAGATTACTCACACTCTACTCTTATGATAACAGATACCCACCAACTTTTATCCAGCTCACGTATCGAACATTTAATTTCTCAAATGGTTATTAGTATACGGAGGGCGACTTTACGTAGCGTCTCATGAGCAATAACCAAACGCAATAACTACTCTCTCATAGTAGGCTCACCACGATTTATGCAGGATAATTCTAGACTACAAATGTTTTATTTTAAGACTGCGGTATTGAAGTTGGGGTTGGATGCACATGCACATCGTCTCTGAGTCATTATATAATGGTATGTTTCAACAGTTAGGCGATAATGGTGTTTTCACTCATTTGATACGTTGCCTCCGCTGTTTATATAGTCAAATGATTCTCTCCAAAAGCTTTTGCGGAAATACTCCTTAAAAATTCTCTTGGTTCTACTCTACATATTATTATATTAATGTATTTCACATTAACGTTTGGCTTAGCTGTAAGTAAAATGTTGACTGTTAATAAATAAATAAATAAATAATACGCATACAAGAGCATTAACATTGAGTCTTTCTAACTTTAAATGCTCGAAAGCAGCTCAGAGTCTGAATTTGTACTAAATTCAATGATTCGTCGCGGAAAAAGTTTAATCAAGTTAAAAATTAGTGTCAGCGCTGTAAGTATGTTGATGGTGTGCCAGACAACTTTCCAATAAACATGCAAAGCATCCCAAGGGAACATTTTTTCGGGATGAAAAGAATTCTATGTGCTCATCTTCTATGTGCCAAGTTTCATCCAAATCTGTTTTGCAGTTTTAGCGTGATTGAGTAACATCCAAACATCCAAACATTCACATTTATAATATTAGTAGGATAATACTATCCAAAGAAACTATGTATACGCTGTACCTAGATATGTATTATTATATAGTTAATAGATAGTCCTTAAAAGGCTAGGTCGTTTTAGGATTATCCGTTATTTGCCAGAAAGTTTACGGCCTTTACTGAGTCACAATGGTTATAAACTTGGCCGCGACGCAGGACAAAGGATTTCAAGCGGCCAATGAAGATGCTCATTGTTAGGGTTGAGACACTTTTGTTCAGGAAATTCATAGACATATTCGTACATTCTTATAACTTTCCGCCATATTAATCTGGTATCTGAAATAAAAAAAGCAATGCATATACCATTGAACACTTTTTCATAAATTAAATTAGTGTCATCATCATCATCACAACCCTTTCTTTGTCCCACTGTGGGGCTCGGGTCTCCTCTCAGAATGGGAGGGATTAGGCCTTAGTCCACCACGCTGGCCAAGTGCGGATTGGCAGACTTCGCATACCGTCGAGAACGTTATGAACTCTCAGGCATGCAGGTTTCCTCACTATGTGTCCTTCACCGTTATAGCAAGTGACATTTAATTTCTTAAATCGCACATTACTTAGAAAAGTCATTGGTGCGTGCCACTGGGGTTTGATTATTAGTGTAAATTTAGTTATTTTTTTAATTTGTTGGTTTTATCTACACCCCAAATAGTACATCAAACACATCACAATACAAACATCGGAAGAATTATTTTTAACAACTATCTATATCTCTATCCAAAATCATTACGCTGGAGTAACGAAGTACGCTGTGGTTTCTCGAGTACTAGCCTTTTCGTATTTCTGGTACTTCTTGAAAATTTTTGTTTAGCAGTAGTGAATATATTATTGTATTTTTTTACAAAGAGGTAGGCTCCAAGTATATACATACACGACAGGGTTAGTATTTTATGTTTTTTAAATATTGGTTTACATGTTTCATAAGGTATTCCATGAAGAGCTCTGACACATTTTTTCTGGGCTAAAAATACTCTATTGGGTTGAGTGGAGCATCCCCATACCAGCAGGTCATACCTTCGACTCGATGATAATAATATGTATCCATCATATGCCATTAACCCTACTTCAGTCTATGAAACTAAATTGAATAGACTATTTGACAAAGTAAATTTGGCTAAAAATATTATGTATGTCTTTAAAAACACATTATGTTATAAGTTACGTACTTACTAAGAGATAGGTAACTTTTTAAGTTAAAAGTTGTTTAGTGCAAAGTTTTCACCGTTCACCCAACCGAAAGTATTTAAAAACTTGGAAGTAGGAAGTTGACAGCCCTATCCGAACCAATTTAATGCTGTAAATCCACAGGGTACACTTACCTCCCTTCAAACTCATGCGATATTGCGTTTTTTTCTAAACCACAAGCGAGGGTTGGTGGGTAGGTAGGTAAGGTACCCACAGTCGTTTTATGAAGGCACGGAAACACAAAATGTTGCCGATAATCTTTTAACTTTCAAGATTGATTAAATTTTGTCATTTCGTCACACTTAGCGTCTTCGAAGCTTGTTTTATCCTTAAACGTATGCTATGTGTGTTGCTGTAGTGAACTTATTAGTTAATTGAGAAATTACTTATGCGTTGTTGAAAATGTTGGTAATATAACGTTAGACTATTTTAAAATTTGTTTGGATTTGGATGGAAATTCTGCTATGGGTGGCAACGTATTCTTGGTGCTACCTGCTCGTTTCCTATCTTATATCCATAAAAAATGTAACAACAAGAGCATATCGATAGACATCTATAGATTTTGCACAGGCAACACCAGAGGGATCGCCACCCGGCCCTAAAGAACATCTCATATATGCTTTTTTAATGACGCCGAAGTTCTGTAAGAATGTCAAAAAATTACATTATATGAACAAACAAAACTAAATGACTAATGAACTAAACTCGTGATACAGCTATTGATAATTTACGGTGTCATTTTTTTCAATAAAGTTAATGCAATTTAGTATCGACCGATAAGCCGAATGACAATGAAAGGTCCTTTAAAAAATCTTAAACACACATTGGTCTGTATGAAAGTATGATTTAATCTTCCATTGACAATATTATTCCCATGGGAATTCCCAATATGAATTCATGTAAACCCGTAGCAAATTTGAAGATTGCTCATAGATCAGATGTATCTCCCTACAGGGAGAGGTCTCCCTATGCCTAACTACTCGTCTATTGCTCACTGCCCTCCGCTTAGTTATCGAAAATAATCCCTCTTACTCACAGAAACTTCCGCAGCTGATTACTACTTGGACCTGATAAGATTCGGCTTGTATGGATAAGATTGTTAGAGAAAAAATTGTTAACGTCATTTCGATTTAAAAGTAGCTAATTACATATCAAATCAGGAATATTATAGACTAGCTTTTGCTAAAAAGTTCAGAGAAATTAAAAAAAAAGCGCCCACACAGAAAAAACACAATTTAAAAACAAACACGATACAAACATTTATCTACTAAATAAATATCTGGCCTTGCCGGGATTCAAACCCGGGACCCGCGTTTCGATAATTAGGCCAGTCTCTACCGTGCCACAAAGTCGTCAAAGGGACTCTAGGGAATCCTCTGGTTACACTCGTGTGCGTAAGGCCTAACCCAAACAGTAAGATAATGAAAGGGTTGTTTGTGTGTTTGGGTTAGTGATTGCTATCAGGTTGCCCATTTACTTATTACAAAGGCTTCAATGTTAGGCGTTCAATATTATGAGCTTGCTTTATTAAATACACATTTTAAAACTTGGGAGTCGCAAAGGATATCAGTGTTTCGTGGTCCACTAAGTTGGGTAAAAAAATAAGATTATCCACAAAACTCGAACGTGAACAATAATCTGGGGTTATTTTCGAAGTTCCGAGTTGCGGGTAGAGGAATAAAATCCAAGCGCAATCCCCACGGGATTAATATTATTTTATCGCCCACGATAAATAACGAGGGAATTCAATAGCCGAGTTGTAAGCGGAATTATAAGTTTTTTGACACAGTAGTAGAAAACTTTCTCCGGATTCAATCTTGCGAGGATTTGCTTCAATCGCTTTATATTCTGTCCCGTAGGAGTTTGACAGCGGACTCGTTACACGAGGCTCTGTCGGAGCATACTGCAAGGATCAACCTACTTATATAGAACTAATATAACCTTTTAAAGTTTAAATATAATTTACGTTGATACTCGCAGAGTTGCTTGCGTAGAAATCGACATTTGTTTTTAATTTTTTATTTAACTTTTGTTGTATTCTGCAATGGGCGGACTTAATGCCTGAGGGCACTGTCTATCAGTCGCGGCAGTTTCGTTTATAGCTCCTATCCTCCTCATGGGTATTACTGAACAAACACTATCCAGTGTCACAGATTCAGTGTCAGTAAATATCTCGTTTTTCCGTGATAAATTACATTCTTATACCATCCCAATTGTACAAGTTACATCGTAATCGGTTCTGTAGTTTTCGATTTCATTGGTGATATTGGGATAGACAGACGAACAGTTTTACTATGTGTATATATAAATTATAGTTATGGTTATCATCATTGATCCTGTCACCTCTCGTCAGGAGAGGGGTAAGGCCATGAGTTCACCACACTGGTCAAGTATGGTGTACTAAGTGTATCTTGGAGATGGTTGTAGCGATCTCTGATACATTTGCGTTTACTCATGATATTTACCTTCACTGTTACTTTATATTTTACGATGATCCACTGTCTATTCTGCTTTGCTATTTACTTTTATTTTACTACTACTTACTAGTACTATTATTATTATAATACATCATCAGAACCCTTTCTTTGCCCCACTATTGGGCACGGATATCCTCTTGAATTAGGATTAGGGCTTAGTCCACCACGCTGGCTAAATGCGGATTGGCAGACAATAATACATACATACTTTCTATTATTACAAACTCGCTTGAGCACTGTAAGTAAAACAAGTCCCTAAGCATTAAACACTGGTATCACCGCCCATTTCCATAGGAGTAGTCACAGCGACAATAAATAAAATTAAGCTAGTGCAGTATATTATTCATTCAGGAACTATGCTGACAGACCAGGTCGAATTGTCATATATCATAGACGATTTATGGCCGGTGTTTCAAATTTGGAATTGAAAAGTCATAACAGAACTGGAAATGATGAATTTCATTGCAGTAGGTATTTGAATTCCGGGCACCTATGACTTTTCTAAGTTTTATCCGTTCAATGAAATGTCGAATTGCTTTCGAGGATGAAATTTTAGCGTAAATAAAGCAAACCTTATGGTCTAATGCCCGTTTTCACCAACATCCCCTAAATTTTAAGTAACACTTATGTCAATTTAGGTGACCCTTAAGTGTAAATTCGATTTCACCAACCGTTAAGGGATACCTAAAGACTTATGTGTCACCTAAATTTTAGGGGCCCGAATATTCCTCCCTTAACCAGTCCCTAACTGTGTGACTGATCTACTTGACGTGTTAATTTGTGAAATATTATCAAAATGAGCAAAGATTTAACTGATTTCTTTGACTCACTAATCAAATCAGTAATCCTCGATTTATGACTAGACCGCGATCAAACTATATAAGTATATAAAAATAGACCTAAAAATTAAATACTAAAACTTATTAAATACTATAATAATCTACTCTAATCTAATTGTTGATTGAAAAACTCGACTAAAAAAAGTTGTTCAGCTCATTTGGAAAATAAATTGGGGCCAGGGAGCCTCCACTGCTTTGTTGCTCGAGGCCTCCACACCTCTAAATCCGACCCTGAACGTAATACGCAACACATGAACTACGCGGCTAGTTTAGCTTCACCTATAGGTTATGCATCTATTGTAAAGAATCCAGTAGTATAAGAATCTCTCTTTCTTCTCGACCGTCAAAACGTAATTATAACGGGCCATATACTATCCATGTCGATATGCCCATCACTGGTCTAACCAATCATTCAGTTACTGTGTGCTCTAAGATTTTATGCCACCGGAAGTCACTTGCAGACAATAGCTGATATAGGAGGGATCAGCATCGCTGCATGCAGCCGTATCGTAAAAAGGGTTTCGGAAGCTATTGTGACTTTACGTGACGTTTGTTAGGTGGTAGAGCCTATAGGGAACCAAATAGGTTTTATATGAAACCTAATTGGTTCCATATAGAGTTCGCCCGGGGCAGTACCACCGCCCGCCACGGTACCTAGTACCATTTCTGCCGTGTAATAATTGTTTTTAAAGCAATTATGGTCCGGTTGGAAAGGTGTGGTTTCCGGTTACACTTCTTTAGAGGGGACCATCGTAGTCCTCAAGGGTAGCAACACATCCGTGACTGACTTAGAACGAGACTCCTACTAACAAGTACTAACTGGACTAACATAAACTAACATGACTAACTTTCACTAACAGTCCCCAGTCCTCATAGCTACTAACGAACTGACCAACTAATGTTCTAATTAACTCTCTCAACTAATTGGACTAACCATTCCAGTCCCTAATAGAGTCTTGTTCAAAGTCAGTCACAGTTGTCATGGGCGGCAACGGATGGGTGGTGCTGCAAGCTCGTTTGCTATCTTGTATCCATAAAAAAAAAACGTGAAGAATTCATAGTTTCCAACCAGCGAGCAAGAACAACGCAGTGTGAAGGTTGCATTTAAAAAAAAATGCTAGTCTAGTTTTCCCAATGTATATAATCAGCAGGCAAGTACCTACATTATACTTATCATATTTATTGGCAGATAGGTTTACTAAGCCAAAAAATATTATAAACGGTAAGAAAAAAATGTTTTAGTATTCGTACAAGTGTTTTTAATTATTTTATATATCCTAGAGTAATTAAATTTAAGAAAAAGTCATGAAATATTGAAAAAAACTTAATCGGTAAAAAATCGGTAATCATACGGCTATGTTAATCCCTAAATTTTAAGTATAACCTAGTAAAGTGTCACTTAGCTTGGTGAAAACGAAAATTAAGTAAGTGTTGTTTTAGGGTATCACCTACACTAAATGGTACTTAGTAAGGGGATGACTTAAGTGTGGTTGGTGAAAACGGGCATAAGACTATTACTCAAAGAACACTTGTACCCAAGAGATGGGTTCATAATGAAAGAAGGATTGTGAATTAGGCAATTAATTACTAAATCCTAAATGACTAAAATTTCAATTTCTTTGAAAAACAACTATTTTAAGCAGAATATGACATGACATTACAGAGGTAATAATATTAGTACCACAATATTACCCCGAACAGGGGCGTGCATTAGTTCCTTGGCTCGGTAGGCCGTCACAGTTGGGTACTTCTTATTACATCATAATTGAAATTAATTTTTACCCACTACAGCAATAGTTACATAACAAAAAACTTGTCAAATAATAGTATATAATATAATAATATAGATGATGTAAAAAAAATTGGCAAACATTTTTTTTTGTAATGCTTTAGTGTTTCAACGGACACAATTCAGGCAGCAAATGTCGGCACAAAATAAAAACATTTAATTTTCTTAATTCAATTGTACAATGATGCTATCTCCCGTTTAAAAACACGCTGTATACCAACTAGTACATAAACGTTGGTAGATATCTAAATGTTAATCACACTATGTGGCATTTGTGCTGTCTTCGCCACGAATTAGTTGCGCATGGGATGGCAATGCTCTTGTTTAGCCATGCACGGTCCCCTAAATACTTGCATGTGACACAGTCACTCGCAGTGCATAGCCTAAGTGCTCCAGTGCTTTGCTGCAAAGTAATTATATAGCGCCACGTTTGGGTGGATTTACTTGGTAGAATTTCGGGGCGGAATTCGAATTACTCTTGGATTGTTCTAATATCTATTTGTTATTCGTGAAACAAATTTATCGCCAGACCTAAAAATTTGTGAAAAGATTGAATAAAGTTTCAGTTCATTGAGTTTTTGATTGATAACAAAGGAAACGAGGGTAAAGCACAACCCATCGGCTGCCCATGACAACCAGGACATACCCTGAAAATTATTCATTTTTTAAAATCCTGTTAGTCGGTCACATATCGGTACCTTGGAGGACTTTTGTGTTCCTCCTTAAGATGGTTGTTAAGTTTTCAGTGTCTAGGTCCAGGTATGTATCGCAAAAGCAGGTCATCCTTAATGGAAGAAATAATAATGTGCCGTACCGTCCACTTGCAATGTGCTTATTTTAACTCATATAGTACCTAATACGAGTATTTAAAGTCGGATAAAATATTACTTCAGGTCTCCAATTTGAAAAATGAGGGTTACCGAAAAAATTTGAAACACTCTCAAATAATGTTCCGTGAAATCCCTACAGGACAGAAGGAAATATGTGACACGATTCGTAAACGACTTTATTACGAAAAATTGGCAATTTTCACATATGCCCGTTTTATACTTGAGTGAGATTGGTCCATTACTTACGAGTTACGTTTGAAGGTGCTTTCTTTGTGAGAATTGAAACGCTTTGTTCCAATTTGGGTATCGCCATATTTTTATGTAATGTATTACGCAATACGGTATAAAAATTTTCTGTTTAGATGAGCCTTCACGACTCAACCATACTCAGAATTAGTCCAGCCTAGAGTAATAATTTAATCTTCGCTTCTTAATAATCGCAATCTTAGAGTAGGTACAACACAAGGATGGTTGGTTTTATTGTTGATCCATGAAAATGCATGAAACTGAATCCCGTTATCAGATTTGTTTATTTTTGACGTGATAACGTCTTATAAATTGATGAATGCCAACACATACGGATAATGTGACGTCATCCCGTTACGCCTTACGTACCGCCAAGAGTTAAGCCAAACGTACTGCCAAGTGTTACGCTAAGCGTATTGTATTCATTAAATTTTAGTCTGTAACCCATAGCAATAGGGCTAGTTTACTAGGGCGAAATGAGATATTAATATACTTTACACAGTACAGTTGATAGCGTGATTTAGAAAAAGGCACAGCGCCATCTAAACAAGATGGCGCTGTGCCTTTTTCGTTATGATGTTATCACGTAAGATTATCGTCCGTAAACCGACTTTACAGACAATCATACATTTTTTTTAGTATCCGTTTTTGTTGTTTTGGTTTTAGAGTATCCGTATACAGGAACATGTTTAAAGTCGCCTGGAAATTGTATTTAATATAAGTTGGATTTCTTAAATGAACGGAGGGTGTTAAACTCCTAGCTCGCAAATAACGTGCTACCAACTAAGTCTTTATGGATCACGTGTAGGTACGCCAGGCCATTAGGATACTCCAGAACGGATTAGTAAAGATGTATGACCCAGGTGGCCAACTGAAAAGAGCAACTGATACAATGATTTAGACTATTAGATAACTCTAAAACTGCTGATTACAAAGTGAGGTAGTATTTTCTGAGAATTATGCGAATGAATTCTTAAATCTAAGTATTGATTTATTTTTCGATCGAGCTTGTAAAAATCTTCAATCGCTTTCATTAAAAACCCAAAATACTATGTGGGTAGAAATGTTTTAAACATAATGATTGATTAAATAGATGTCTATATTATATTAATATAGTAATATTATATTAGATTATTATTATTAGATTATCTATAATAGTTTACTATTAAACAGCCTTTGTAGCTAGTTCACTGAACGGAGACGAAACTAATATCACATCAATAAATGATACGCTTTCACCAACCCTCTATAGTTTTCTTATTAACCTCGAGGTCTGTAATTATCCCAACTTGTAATTAATAGGCCCTTTCACAATATACTAGGTTCTCCTGTTACACAACTAATTACACTATTATCACCAATTATAACAACCGCACTGATATCAAAGCTCCTCGTCAGGATATTGTTAGTAATAATGATACCGCAAATCCGTAGCGAATTAGTTTACATGTGGTAAGTAAACGGCGTATGAACAAAGTGCTGTAGAGCAACAGTAGTACTATAGATGTAAGTATAAATTTACTAATTTAATACAGTGTTCGTAAAAAGCAGATTAGAATCCGTAACGTACTGACGAAAACTGAGCCAAAGGTGCTTAACAAAGATTTTGCTTAGTGTGTCATTCGATAACCGATGTTGTGATCTGTTGACCAGTAACACAGAGTATAGGAATATTCGTGTATGTTATGAGCGAGATAGGACAGGGAGGACAGACGTGTTATCGGTCATAAGTGATTTCAAGAATATTCGTGAACGATAATATAACCCTCTAATATTTTTAAAATAAATTCGTAGTGATCACTTACGAAACGCTTATCTATTGCAAATTGTAAAAATAAGCAGAAAATGGTTACTTTATAAAAAGTAAGTAAAATTAATAAACAGCTTGGAGTCCTGAACTGCGCAAATATGTAGTTCATTCCCCCCAGCTCGTATAAATATGACATGCACCCTCACTAAGACAAATTATTTCATTTCCCCGCCCAAAGGGACTCCATACGTGACTCGTAGCTAACATCAATTGTAACTCGGAGATGTAATATGATAAGTTATTGTAACGACGGTAATGATAACAAGTTGTTAAACTTCTGCGTTGGTTCCCTGTTCTATGGCCAATTGAGTGTGCTTGATAAGATTGAAGACTCTATGACAGTAACGTTTACGGTTAAGGAGTGGACTAATTTATTTATGCCTTCTGATTACATAACTGCTGTTAGACAGCGGGGACAGCCTCGTGACTATCGAACTCGCCTGTCACTCGAGCGATTCGGGTTCAAACCCAAGTGGCACGCACCAAAGACATTTATATACGACTAGTGGACGCCCGCAGCTTCGCTCGCGTAGAATTAGACCCATTAACAACGTCTGCCCGCGTTCGGGTTGCCCACTTGACTTCAAAAACGGCAAAGTTTCATACTAACTTTGCACCCCCGTTTTCCCCCCTTAGGGGGTGAATTTTCAAAAATCCTTTCTTAGTGCTCCCCTACGTTATAAAAGGAACCCCTGTGCAAAATTTCAAGTTTCTAACCCTTATAGTATAGGCTCTGCGTTGATATGTCAGTCAGTCAGTCAGTCAGTCAGTCACCTTCTCCTTTTATATATATAGATTTATGAAATTATCGTCACCTGCTGTAACAGTGAAGCAAACGTTGTGAAGAAACCTGCATGCCTGTAATGTTCTCAAAGGCATGTGAAGACTGCGTGGAGTAGCCGTGGCAAGGCAAAATAATAAAATATAATAGTTACAACTAACTACTTCCAAACTTACAAGGCTACTCGTATCATCTTGATTTTGATATGATACGCAATCTTGATGTAGTCTTCTTGAAATTTCGTAAAAGCAATCGAGACGTTTTCCAGGCTAAAATACGTACGTATGTTATTACAGTAAAGACTACAAGGACTAAATTAAGATAAACAGAACAGCGAAATGAGCTCAAGTAAAAAAAAAACACCGTTTATTTTATGTATTCACTGCCCGTAAAGTTGCCCACAGAAACTACGGGAGCAAAATTAAACAAAACACAGTGAGCGTATAAGAAGCCAGTCTATTTCTCACAGAGTTACGACCAAAATTCACATTACTCTCAGCACTAATAAGCTCACCTCTACATGAAATTGTTTCTCGCCAACGTACTTACCCACTTTGTCATACTCAACCTGAAAATGTCCAGGAAAATTGGGCCCGAGTTCAAGCGAGCCCATAATTAGGAACGGCTAATGTTCTGGAAAAACAATTTCATAAAACATCTCGTTGCTACGGGGTCCGTATAAAAAGAAATAAGATACTATATAAACGTCTACTTTCACGGTCGGCTTCGCCTTTACACCGCGGCGGTGCAGTTATCCCTTTGTCACAGTGACGTCGACAGGAACGTTTTGCGTGAAAGAACAATTTGCGTGAGGCGTGGACGTGGATTAAAATTGCTGGGGGGCGCTAACCCGCAATATTGCGATTCCGACGCCAAATGGATTTGTATGCTGCCTATCTTATTACAACGTAATAGAGGCTACAATTAAAAAATTCAATTACCCGCTTAAAATGTGTAGCCGCTTCACATATTTCGAATGATAGAAACGTTTTGTGGAAATACCGGCCTTCCACGCTGGAAAACTAGTACAGTCTAGTGGGTATTAATTTGTTTGAGTCGAATGTAAAATGTGCGGGATTTATCATTTGTCGCATGTTGCCAGTCATTAAACAGTTGTATTGAAATAAATTGAAAGCCATTTTAAAACAGAGATTTACGACGGTAGGATTTTGTTACGGTTACGGAAGTTGAATAACCATAATTTATTTTCATGTTAACATCATAAGCGTTAAATCGTTATACTTACCACTCTATTTATATAATTAATGACTAAAGTAGGTACAATAGTTTATCCGGCTGAAGAATAAATAACGATTTTTTTTTTAATTTGATTCGTTCATTTCTTATTCAAAGCCCATTGTTGGACATAAGTCCGTCCTAATCGACGCCAAGCCGCCCGGTAGTAATTATGCTTTCTGATTCCAACAGTTTCTCACAGTATAACATTATAGTGCTGCGTTATAGCGTCCATAGCCCAAAAGATCGAGTCGATTCAATGTGATCGACAGAGTCAAGCAACGACGGACGCGGTCGGTTTGTGGCTGTATTTCATAGGCGCTACGAGAGGGCACGTTGACCCGTCGGTCCCGATTGTTTTCAATGGTGAATATAATTCTAAAGACTTTCGAGTGAAGTTGAGAACAATCGACACTGGTTTGGCCACCAATTCGCATTGGAGTATATTCTAGTCCTCCCGCAGATTTACATGTCGAACACTAGCTAACCGGGTATGTTCGGTAATTTTTGATTCCATCGCGCACATAGTGATAGACAGACAGACAGACAGACACACAGATAAACACACAAATAATCAGACCGACTGACAATAAATAAAAATAAATATACTTGGAATCTATATCCCTTACCTACTTACCATCCCCTGATAGTTTTTTTCAAGATTTATTCAATGTATACACGCGGATTCGTTAAATTTTTTATTATTTGTATAGATTTACTGCACAGAATATTCAACCTACTTACATAATATATAAAATTACAACCTCTTTATCGATAAAGCAACATATTGCAAGTACAAAATATCCATTCTAATGTTGTAAACTGCACTCCAATTTATGCATAATAGATTCGATAAGATTATTTATATGGGTACTGTTATTGTATAGGGAATCTTCTTCTATCGCAGTGGTATTATCTCTGGAAACTTATTAAGATAAGCCGTCACGAATAAAGGCCGTTTGTCTTATTGGTCGGAATAGATAAATTAGGTTCTGGGCCATTATCGATAAAGTGATGGACAGCCCTAGATTACGCTTAATCGTGTAAATGAATTAACTGATGCATTCACTGTCTCTTTATCTTTGGTCTTTTGCTATTATATGTATTGTATGGATCGAGAGGATCATAGGTAGAGGATCATATGAATAGTGTTGAATTTGTCTCATTGAAATCTTACCTTATATTGTCTCATTGAGATCTTACCTTATTTACGTTAGACGCGCGATAATAGGTAAAGAAGTTAACTATGTCAGTTAAGGATACAATTATTTCAAAATTGAAAATATAATCACCCGATTTTAAAAGTAGAGCATATAATAATATCGTCCATAGCCAAATGCCTTGACGCGAGCAGCGTCAATCGTATGTGATCGACTGAGTTACGACGAACGACGAGCGGTTTATTGCGAGATCGCTAGCAGAAAAATTCATGGGCGTTACAGTTCTGCGGAGTGCAAGTAAAGCTGTTGGTCCCGGTTCAAGTTTCAATGGTAAAAACAGTTCCTAAGCCTTGTCGATCCCTCAATCAATCCACATTAGATCAGCATGGTAGAGTACACTCTAGATCTAACGCAACGCAACAGTGGGACGACTATGGGTCACAACGGCTACTATAAAGCTATTGTTTTCTACTATTTATTATTGAGCAAGTTACTACCTACTACTAAATAAAGGGTTCTAATAGGTTTGGTTACTAAAGTAGGTACCTACTATTCGCTGCGACCCATAGACGTCCCACTGCTGGGCACGGGTCTCCCCCACAGACACTTCTGCGGGAGGTCTAGAGCATACTCCACCACGCTGATCCAATGCGGATTGGTGGAGGGGTTAGTGGCCAACCCAGTGTCGAATGTTCTCAAGCCACCCGAAGGTCTTCGACAAGGTTTATCGACTGTTTCCAGCATTGAAAACAACCGGGACCGACGGCTTTACGTGCCCTCCGAAGCACGGTAGCGCCCATGAAATTTTTTGCCACTAGCGGTCACCCATCCACAAACCGTCCGCGCCCGTCGTTGCTTAACACTTTCGATCACATTGAATCGAGGCAAGCCATTGGGTTATGGACGCTACCTACTATTAGTAGGTTATTATTAGACGCAGTTACTATGCGGACTTAATTTAATTGTATTTAATAGCAAGATTAGGACTGAGCAACAATTGGTATTAAGCATTGCTAGTAGGTACCTACTCATGTTTGTAATTGTTAGATTACAATAGGACTAAAATGCTCGACGATAAAAAAGCATAGTGTCAGGGTCTCTCTTATTATGACAAATATTAATAGGATTCTATGAGATTTTACCATAGATTACCACACATAAGTACCTACTTTAGTTTTCCTTGATTACAGTTATAGCGATGTCAACGCCCATTACAAACAAAACTATGTAATTGAATTAGTTTCGCACGACAAGCGTTTTGTCAAACAATGCATTTTTGTCTCGAATGTTTCTCAATTATTCATTTGGCGTACAATTAAAAGTGTTTGCAGTTAAATCCGTGACTAAAGCTGAAATATACGCCCGTCACGACTCGGCTGGTAGGTACTCAGTACGACTACTCGTCGACAACTCACATACAATTACGAAAGTAATGCCGCTTTTCACTAAAACTAGGAGACAATGCTAATGCCAAAATATTAAGGAAATAGAAAATTAACGTTTCAAACTGTGCACCTAGTTAGTTCTAGTTCGATTCGGCTGTACGTAATGCCTGGGCAACTCTTAAACTGACAGATGTGACACACTCAAAAACCCTATTTTTCATCCTCACTGAAGTTCGCGCTTTCGAAACGTTTTGAGAACGATAATCTGTAGTTTTTTTTTTTTGTTTGGAATGGATATTCTTAGGTAGACGTTGCCTTGTTCGTTGTGAGTTCGCTGTAGTTGAAACGGGCATAGTAAAATTGTACTTTTGAACACAACGCTTATCAATATCAACAAAAGACACCATTAATCACTTATTATCTACGTAAATAAATATTGTGTAACAACGTCAAACAAAAACAATATTGTATTAAATGCCGGAAAAACAAAAAAAAGTAATTAAACTGCATGTCAACATTCTTATCTGGAGGTTCGTTTTATTACGTACCATTCGAAGTCCGGATTCGCCTCGCCTACCAATGAACGTCCAACATGATTCAGCCCTGCACGGGAAATAAATTACGCAAACAATTAAATATCGGCAATAATAGGGACGTGGGGTGCGACAATTTGTCTAGACCGGTCCGACGTGGCAGCCCTACTAGTTTATAAAGCATGTTCCATTTTTCAATACCGTTTCCATATTTTCAAACACGGTGGCTTTGGTTGATTTTATACTCAGTTTTCTATAAAATCTGTCGGTATATTTGTTGATCCGGAGGAATCTGGATTTACTAAAATGCTGAAAAATGACTAAAATTCTGACAAAAAAACGATGTTCATAAACGTACTGTATGCATTAAGTTTTGTAAAATTAAGTACCTATTTATGTTACTAAATCATTAAGTACTCGTCTACTTAGGACACTCTGTATCTGCAACTTTGGTGTTGTAAACCCATCGCGTAGTTAATATAATTATGAGACCGTTGTATAAACGGTACCGACTTGCTGTGATCAAGGAATTGTCTCCTTTACAGGTGTCGACAACATTTGGATCATGTTTGTATTCCACACACATACACATACACATACCTACTCGTTTTTGTTTAAACAAAACAAAATTTGTAGAACTCTGTTAATATTTTATTACTTTGAAGGGAATAGAGAATTTTTAGTGTAGATATAATTTTCTGTTTTTAAATAATTCTAATAATAATAATAATATATTTTAATGTCTTTTTATATGTAGGAGAAATAAATGGTAAAAGTATGACAGCAGGCACTCATTCAGAATTTGGCAAAAATAAAAAAGTTATTTTTTGACCTTATTCTGCGGTCAAACAAACGAATGGCATCGAAGCTTTTAATAGAAGCCTTTGAGGTTGAAGGATAATAGATATTACATTTTTGATACTCTTTTAGACGTATTTTGTGTCGTACATTTTATTAGGGTTTCGGATTATTTTTTTTACAAATAATATAATTTTAGTGGGCCTATACAATACTTACCACTTGAAAAATTGATTATACCTATTATTTAAAAATATATATTGAAGCCCTTCTTGTTAGAATTCTTTATGTAGGTCAACCAAAGGTTTACAATATATGACGCAAATTTTAACCAACAGCTTGCAATCATTGGAAAAGTTAATGGATGCTGCCCTTATACGCACAACATACGTATTCCCCCAATGTAAAATTTAATGTTAGCCGTAACTACTTATATGATTACTAGGTCCATAACTAATGTGAATGGATTATTGTATTTATAAACCTGCTTTGTGCTTATCAAAATCCGTGACTTAAAAGTTTTAATTTATTCCTTATAAGATTTAACTATTTGCCCCTAGGAGAAGACATCCATAACCGATAACAAATATACATATATAACCTGCAATTTATTTCACAGGCTGGGTCGAACCCGGTTCAGTCAGGGCCACTACCGCAACACAGAGTCGTCAAACACTTGGTTTATTAAAATTATCTTTTGGTGTGCTTTTTTGCACTTAATTTTTATTTTTATATAAACTGTGAATGACATTTTGTAGGTGGTAGGTGGTGGTAGCCTATAGAGAACCAAATAGGTTTTATATGAAACCTAATTGGTTCCATATAGAGTTCGCCCGGGGCAGTACCACCACCCTCCACGGTACCTAGTACCATTTCTGCCGTGTAGTAATTGTTTTTGAAGCAATAATGGTCCGGTTGGAAAGGTGTGGTTTCCGGTTACACTTCTTTAAAGGCGACCATCTTAGTCTTCAAGGGTAGCAACACATCTGTGAATGACTTGAGAACGAGACTCCTACTAACAAGTACTAACTGGACTATTAGTAACACCAAGTAGCAGGACTAACTATCACTAACAGTCCCCAGTCCTCATACCTACTAACGAACTAACCAAATAATGTTCTAATTAACTGTCTCAACTAATTGTGTCTTGTTCAAAGTCAGTCACAGTTGTCATGGGCGGCAGCGGATGGGTGGTTCTGCAAGCTCGTTTGCTATCTTGTATCCATAAAAAAAAATCCAAATGCTGTCCTTAATTGATAAAGGTAATTAAAATTATGAATTTGTTACATATTAGATTCACATTTTAATGTCAAACATACGAGTATAGATCCCGGTAGAGGCTTAAAGCTTGTACATAGAACATTATGTTATTTAATACGACTTTGAAGAAAGTCGATAGGACTATTCCAAAAACAGTCATATCGTAATATTAGGTAAAGTTGAATTCTCGCTGGCAAGTAATTTAGTTTGGCTCATTTCGGAAATGTATATGGACCCGTTAACATTTCGTCATCATTAAGTTAATGTGTACCAAAAGGGACATAAATGTGAAATGGAGCGTTTGCGTAATACATGTGGTAAAATACTCATACCATACTGTACAATAACATTAGAGATGGGTAAGTTATTTTGACAAAGACAGAACTCCTAAGAAGTGCAGGTTTTTATGGATTTACGGGTAAATTGATACCTTCTCATACCCGTTTGATTGTCATTAACGTTGTATCACTATTTACTAAATAAATATATACATACTTGAAAACGTATACCGACGGGTCCGTTGGCGCAATCGGTAGTGACCCTGTCTGTTGCGCCAGGGGTCGTGTGTTCGAATCCCACTCAGGACAAATATTCGTGTGACGAACACTTGTATTTGTTCTGTGTGTGGATGTTAATATTATCTATTTAAGTATGTATTAAAAAAATATCTATGTATGTATATCAGTCTCTGACACCCATATCACACTTTGAGGTGAGATGGCCGTGTGGGAAAATGTCAAAAAAAAATCTAAATTAAATTATCACTATACGAGTTAGAATTTTTGTTTACTCTCGTTTATCATTTGGATTTGTTCTGATTATGATACCAATTCTTTCTTAGGATGAAATCGTGGCAAATTTTGGGGTAAAGAAAATATTTAACAGTTATTTTGTTGGCCTTACCATGACCTCCACGAACTGTTTTGGGACATCGATATTTTCATCGTTTGATAGCGATTCGTTCTAAAAATAATCTTTTGCTTTCGGACTCGGCTTGTTATTCTAATTTCGTAGAGTTCCATGCATAGTGATATGACACACGTACCAATACCGCATTTGGACTTTATAGACCTCTGCAGACGCCTACTCCTACAAATTCAGTAACCTGATCCAGCAGTATCACATTCGTAGGACAGCGGCAGACGGTTCCGTTATTAATTGGCCTATTCCTGTAAGTAATTGCCCACTGCACCGAAACCATTACGGCGCGGTTATATAACGCGGCCTAAATGCAGCAAAGGACGGTAATTTTGTAATTGTACCACTTTGTATGCGGTATGTATGTTGTTTCGTTATCTGGTCGATATCGTTATGCTACTGTTAGAAACGATTGTGTGCAGCTGATAGAAATGTCTTCCTAAGGGTGATTTCTCTTTAGTGCATTTGAAATGAATATAAGTTTAAAAATTAACAAAGCATAAATATCTTGGTTCAAGTATAATTAATACTTGAATTAAGATATTTATGTACCTGACGGTCGAATTCCAACGACTCGGTGATCACTTATATCTCAGTAAATTGTCATACATGACCAACCCAGTGTCGAATGTTCTCAAGTAAAAAACTAACTTTTTCAACCCGTCCACTAATGCGCATTGAAGCAGCGTGGTGGAGTATGCTCCAGACCACCTGCAGCAGTGTCTGTTGGGGAGCAGTGGGACGTCTAAGGACAACCTTAAATCTAAGCTACAAAGCTTAGATACGGTGGTATAGTTGATACTGTCTCTGGCGAACTCCCGAACCTAAAAAGGTTCTTCTGTTATGGATGTTCTGGCACCCAGCTTGGAATTTAAGATAAAGCAACTAACTATCAAGACATCTACTACTACAGTGCACCTCTTAATTCATAACCTGTAGTTGCTGCGAGTCTGTACCAAGCGCTCTTTCGCCCCAGGTACTGTGCAAATGGAGCCAAAAGGCTCGAATTAAATTGATGATTCAAATTCAGTGCATTAGGGCTTTGTCGCAAATCCGCCGCGGGCGTACAACACGTGTCGTTTTGAGTGCGACAGCGCGCTGCCACCCCTGTTACCGCTTTCCAACGTTTTTGAACTTTGATGTTTTGGAAATTCTGTTGGGTCCACAATTACGGGTATACATACCTACGCTTCCACCTGCTTAATTTTAATTTTCTATCTATCTTTTAAATTCCATTGCTATCTTTTATTGTAACTATAAGTTAAACCCTCTGTTTCAGTTAACAGTAATAAATAGGTATAGGTATTCATTTGATTGCTAAATATTTACTCTCATAAGAGTTTATTGATATTGTGATGTATGATGTTGTCGGTATTTGTCGAGGCAAAACTCTGGTTTATGCAGTGACTAAGAGTGTTATTCTAAAGTAAATATAGTAGTGTCTTTGATAACCGAAATTGCGACGTATTAAATGATATGCGTCCTCGCACCCCGTCCCACGTCTGTTACAAGAGAGGGATGAGGAATTTATGCAATCCTGATCTTAGATAAAGTCCCTGTAAGGGTGCCGAAGCTTAGATAGTTGTTTTATTTTAATGCAAACCGACAACAAATAAAGAATAAATATCCCCATTTTTATTGTTGATCTGTGACGCCTGTGACGCAACGAATGCTTTGATTTAGGGAGCAATCGTAGGGGTTGTGCCGAAATTTGGTCGACATTATTTGGACTGAAATTTATATCGCCCGATGTCAGTAAACCGAGAGGCATCAAGTTTCTCCAATATTATGTAGGCCTTTGAGATGGTTTTCGAATTTTATAAATGACAGCGCAATGACAAATTTTGTCAATTGATCCTTGATATCCGTAACTGTACCCACGTACGTATAAAACGTGAAAGGATTACATTCGGTTCGATTTATGAGATTACGAATTAATATTCAGTGAGGGATTTTCGTTTTCAACTGAATCGGATTTGGTTCAGTTTAAATATAAACAACGCGCTTAATACTCTGGTTGTTTTGGTGCTTCGACGCAAGAATTTTCCCTCATGTCGCCGCGCTATTTCGATGAAATTTCGTACACGTGTTTTAAATAGATTCCAAGTTTCAGTCCCTGGCTCACTAAATCGAGTGGCTATAAAAACAATCAGTTCCGTTACTAGTCCGTAGTAAGGAAATAAGAAACAGACGGGACAGTCTTGCACCGGGGTTAGGGAAGTTCACTTTTTATGGGGCCCAGAATTTATGTTCGAGTTATATGGAGACTATCCTGCTCTTAGAATTTAAACGGCCGTTTTCGTGGAGGCTACTTACGGCGAGGCATGAGTGCGACCTCTAATAAATTGAATGAAAGTAGGATTGCTGGAGTTATTAATTTTATAGTCACGCTCATTGCGCAATTTCGCAACTCTGAATCCAATCAGTTTTTGTAGGCGTACAGTCTTTACAGTATTTTCGGGAAGGCTATTACAGGATGACCTGATTATGATAAATACAGATCGGTGATTCTCTTGCACAGCTTTAATTCAACTTTACATGGCCATGTGAGAAACTATTGGTGAGCTATTGGTAGGTAGATGTAAATATATCAGGCATAAAAATAAATATTTGGTCAAGTATTCTACTCTTTAGTGAGTATCATGAACTATTGTACAACATTCCTATATTATTTATCTAAAATGTTAGTCTTTAACAATAAAGGCAGGGTGTATCTGCGAGCATCTAGCCAAAAGATTGCACGACTGATGCAATGCGCGTCATTTTGACCCCGCCTTGTACGTAATGCTGGGGCATGGGATATTATATTTCGTGAATGATTTCGTTTAAGGATTAACTGGCATAACGGTTAAGTGTCGGGATCACCTACGATATGATCCAGTTTCAAATCTCAAACGGATCTGAATCAAGAACCGATCTTTTATGGTAGTGATCTCTATGCACCTATTTTTTGTAGATTATTGCCTAACGAACAAGCTAACGGGCCACTTGATGATAAGTAGTCACTCTCACCTATTAACTCGAGCCACACCAGATGATCGTTAATGCGTATCTGACCCTGAAGGAGAGCTCTTTTTACTAAGAGAGAGAGGTTTTTCATGAATTACTCTTTTGAAGAACCCCATGTCATAGCTCACTGTAAAAACCTCAGAAGGAAGCTTTAGGTATATCTCGCATGCCTTGTAGCAGTAACCACAAAACCTGCCTGTTACATTCTTTTATTCATGAGTTTTCAACCCTCTCTTCATTCATTTCATTCATCTAGCGACATACCCCACGCCAGAGGCGATCACGAGGTCCACTAATGCAAAACCCAGTTGTGCATTTTTCAAATGTCTAATAGAGAAATTCGATTTAAACTTGCCCAGGGGCGGCCTTAATGTGCCTTATTTTTTAATGTTGCCTAAAATTGTGTTCAGCCGGCGTAAATGCGATGTTTGAGTTGTGGTGACGTTTATTTTGATTGCTTTTTATCGTCATGGCGATACTGCAAACCAATAAAACATATCGTGGGGTGGAAAAGTTACTGCATGTCGTTCTATTTAATATTTTTATTTTAGTATTTTCGATGGACACAGCCATTTCCTACTCCTGGAATTTGGACAATAAATTCTCCATCGCACTGGAGCAGCGTGGATGACTAATCTCCAACTCTTATCCATTACGACCCAAGCTTGAAATAAATTGTTAATGACTTCTAACTAAGTTTTCAGTAACCGCGTGTAGGTATATACCTACCTACACCTTGAGGCTGTCTTGTTCTTGAAACTGTTCTTGTTTTTTTTAATTCATATTTTCCAGTATATTGTTCACTTTTTAAATTGACGTTCCAAATGGTGATCTCAACGCTAATATACACTAATTAAGTATCCTGGTGCTCGACATCTCCCTATTTTCGCCTTTTTGAAACGTTAAAAGCAAGAAGAATTTAATATTAGCTTACATGAAGTTTAAAATTTTAGGACATGCCATTGAGTATATTTAGCACACACAATCTGAGCACGAAAAATACATGGGGTCCATAAAAATACATTTAAAATTTTTCTTTATATTCAATTCTATAAACAATTAAGGCACTGTCTGAGAATATTTATAGTTTTTATTCACCCACAACCATTTGTCGAATCGTCGTGCGTCTATATATTATTTTGTTTTTTTTTTGTACTTGCAGTATTGTTTGTGGATATGTGCTGAGAAATATTCAACTATCGTTCCTTTTTCTCTATCCTTTCTATTACCTATCTAATACATAATTTGTCTACAATAATTAATTATAGTAAAACTAGCTGACCCCACAAACGTTTTTCTGCCATATGAAATGTCAAAGTGACGCGACACTTCATGTACCTAAGTGATAATTTATACAAAAATATAAAACATTTTCCAGTGGACCAAATAGTGAATCTAATTCTAAACCATTCTCGAATCCCCTTGAACACACACAAAAAATTTCATCAACATCTATCCTGCCGTTTAGGAGGAGTTTACTTCTTATATATTCTTACTAGCTGACCCGGCAAACGTTGTTTTGCCATATAAATAATTTTTACTGAATATTTTGGGAGAACTTAATGTAAGTGTGTGGACTACAACTACCACTACCAATACCACTACACCTACTACTACCACTACCCCTACCACTTACACTACCCCTACCACTACCCCTACCACTACCCCTACCACTACTCCTACCACTACCCCTACCTCTACCACTACCCCTACCCCTACCATTACCAATACCACTACCCCTACCCCTACCACTAACACTACACCTACCACTACCCCTACCACTACCCCTACCACTACCCCTACCACTACCCCTACCTCTACCACTACCCCTACCCCTACCACTACCATTACCATTACCACTACCACTACCCCTACCACTACCCCTACCACTACCACTACCCCTACCACTACACCTACCACTAACACTACCCCTACCACTACTACTACCCCTACATCTACCCCTACCACTACCTATCACGCACCGGCGCCATCTACTTAAAATATTGGTTTGTAGTACATGCTATGTATCAGAGATGGCGCTGTATGTGAAAAAAGATTTTTCCCGCTTTTCTGTTGAAATTTTTCCTGAATTTTCTTTGCTATAAACCTCACCGAGCCCGAGACCTTTCCAACGAATGCAAAACCGTGGAAATCGGTTCGTGCGTTCTGGAGTTATAGCGTCAGGAAGGAAAACCCGACTTATTTTTATATAGTAGATTACATAGCTGTCATTATACGTCAATTACATAGCTGTCATTTGCGTTTTGTTATTCCGAGTCTGATTCTTTTTTGTTATACCACGTTTTATAGTGACTGACGTTTCATGTCAAGTCACACGGGAACGCTGTCGAACGGGATAAAAAGTATCCTATGTCCGTCTCCTGGCTCTAAGCTACCTCCCTACCAATTTTCAGCCAAATCTGTTCTGCCGTTCTTGAGTTATAAGTGGTGTAACTAACACGACTTTCTTTTATATATATAGATATTTCTTACTTATTCTTATATTTCTTGTGTACACACGTACACAAGAAATATATATATTAAGATAGACTGTACGGTAACAGTAAATAAATACCTCATCCAAACTGTTTACATCTACGACGCATCTTCGCCCCTGTCAGGACCCCAACTCTTAACTCCAGAAACATCCCGAGTCTTAACGGAATGTATGTAAATTGGTACATGTAATAAATTGCATATATTTATCTGGTAATGGCCACGAAACGAGGGGTGCGTCTGTGTTCAATTGCATAGCGTATGAGCACCCTTGAAGATCAGAACTTGGTTTGTCTCATCACTATTTCTGTCGGGCTGGTAGTAACTACAAAGTAAACTAAAGTTCTTAGCCAATTTTATATAGTTCGGCTTATTGCAATCCCATACGCGGTGAGGCTTCAACCCCCAATATAAGGAATACTTATTTGTAGAAAACGTTAACCAGCTTTATTTGTATTTTTTTAAATGCATTTTTACTTATCGCAGAAGACCCTTTTAAAACAGAATAGTTACAATCAATTTTACAGGTCAAAACATGAACATATAAAATACGTATCTAATGTTAAAAAGTATATGACGAAATTATATTAACTAATGCATTATGAAGGTGTCTCATAAAACTCATGTGAGTTTATGAGACACCTTCTTATTTGTAAGTTTACCTGTATAACTTTTTTAAATATTAATAAATAAATAAATAGAAATAAAAATAGATTATGTATTAAGCTCGCCATTTGTTCCATTTTATTTTTATAAATGGTACATGCAGTAAAGATTAAACAAATGAATAAATAAATAGCCTCATTTTTAAGAAATTTAAAAACCTTTTACAGTTTCTCTTAGTTTCCTTGCTATTCCCATGATTAAAATATTGACCCTCAGCACACTGGTTTGGGTCAGATAACTAATCTCGATATGCAATCAAAACATCTATCAGATTTATTTTTATTATGCACAAAACTAACCCGTTTACGATATGCGGGTACGCTCAAAGCAAAGCTTGTTCACAATCTGCAGTCATCATCAGAAGGGGAACCGACTGGTCAAGCTCGTATTGTAAAGTAAAATGGCAATTGTCATGTTCAGTCGAAAGCAAATGTATTAAAATAAAAGTACCAACTTAAAATTGCTTTATACCTATTGATCATAATATAACATCACGCCAGTACTTCCCGGAAGCGGTAGGCAGAGGTGTGTATAGTGTAATACTATACACATAAATTAGTGATGTTTATATCTCATGTGACAGGTGGTGAGTCTATGCCATACACCGGGCATAAATTCGAATTAGCAGGATAATATTAGAGTTCAAATATAAATATATTTTTAAGACATTTATGTATGTTGAAATCTGTATTAAGTATGCATGTATTTTCAAATTTTTCACGATATTTACATAATGCATGTCCTACAAATACAGGTGTGAAAAACGTCAGATTAAATTTGAATGAGCAAATATTGAAGACTCTGGAAATTGATATTGGGCCTATATGAAAGTGCCGTCGAATAGTACAAAAAGAAATATGGAACTATTAGATGAAACAGGATTTTCTCCCTTTAGCAACACCAATTTGGTTTGCGACACGTCAATAATAGTAAAAGGGGCTCCATGATCTTTGTCTCCCTTTTTAAAGGTTTGACAAAGTTGATTTGATCACAAAATTTGTTAAAGCGGAGTGCAAAGTGACAAAAGAACATTTTTATTAATATAATCAGTACCTATTATTAATGAAACTCTTATTACCTATTATTAATGAACTACTTCGGAAATCGACCAGCACCCTTTCTTTGTACCACTCTAGGGCTCGGATCTCCTCTCAGAATGATGTGAGAATTGGCAGACTACACTTGCCTTCGAAAACATGATGGTGAACTCTCAGGAATGCAGGAGTCCTTATGCTCTTTTCTCACGATTTCACCGTTACAACAGGTGAAATTATATTTCATAAATCGTTCAAAACTTAGCTTGCTACTTGGATTTGAACCCACAACCTTTCGAGTGAGAGGCGAGTTCGATAGCGACTGGGCTGTCACCACTGTTACCGGTGTAACATTTTTTTTACTCGCTTTACCTATATATACGTAAAGTTTAGTACCCTAAATTTGTTCATCTAGCAGCTTACTTCATAGACTAACACTGAAATATTTGCGAGCACAGTTGAGAGACAGAGTTCTTGACAAAAATAAATGTTATTAGACTGTCGTTTCTTTATCTTCTTTAATTTGGACTAAACACAGAAAACAGGGGTTGGTGTGATGACAGTTAAATAACAGCTTTTATAAAGCCATCGTTCGAAAGGAAGAACCACGGAAGCGGGTCGGCACGCTCCCATTCATGCCGTAGACGGTAATAATAATGATCCGTGTTCCGGTCGGTGCTCTGAATGTTCCTATCGGAAACGTTTCGCCATTGATTTTTCCGCAAATAATATAGTGTCTCCGAATTCGTTTCATTCTGTTTCATTGTTTCCTACTCCCCATTCACCCCTGGATGTCGCACGGTTTTGAGTGCATTAGATTCGCTCAAATTCGTCCGCCGCTGTCGGTTTCCTGGACGTCGGTCGACACGTGACTCCAAATAAAAGAGTTCACGCCTGATCGACTCGTCAGATATGTGAATGGAATTGCCCGTATTGTATAATATTATATTAGGGAGCCACACTTATTTAGTCAGTGAAAGAAATAACGTGGGCATTGATTGTCCTAATAATATGTTACTATCAAATTTTGTCGTGCATGTGATGGTAAATTCGCTAATGTAATTTCTTTACTGACAGACTAAACAATATTAGATGCAATAGTCTAGTCAGCCAGTGCATCTAAGCGTTTATTCAAAATATGGCTGGTTGAAAAATATTCCAATATGGCTAGCGAAAGAAAATGATCGATATTTATCAAAGGCAAATGGCGGTGGAAGGTTGTGCTGAATGCACTTTTTCCTCGTCATAAAGCAAACAGGATACAACAAGTAGGTTTCAGTGAGCGAAAAAGATAGTTTGTTAATATTAGAATCTGTCAAATACCTACTGACGCGAAACTGCAAAACATCTATAGTATACTAGCTGACCCGGCAAACGTTGTTTTGCCATATTGAAATTTTTCCTGAATATTTTTTTAATATATATATAAATAATTTCTTTGCTATAAACCTCACGGAGCCCAAGACCTTTCCAACGAATGCAAAACCGTGGAAATCGGTTCGTGCGTTCTGGAGTTATAGCGTCAGGAAGGAAAACCCGACTTATTTTTATATAGTAGACTAGCTGACCCGGCAAAGGTTGTTTTGCCATATAAATAATTTTTGGTGAATATTTTGGGAGAACTTAATGTAAGTGTGAGGACTACCACTAGGTACCACTACCAATACCACTACCACTACTACTACTACTACTACCACTACCACTACCACTACCACTACCACTACCATACTACTACTACAGGTACAAAACCTACGAATCCATACAAATATTATCCTTCTTTTTAGTCAAAGACTCATCAAACATTCTTTATTCTAATTCATACATTATCGAATTTATATAGACAAACGACACGACAACTGTCGTTAATGATTTATTGGAATTTACATGATATTTAAATCGACAAGTACACTTAATCAACTTTGACGGTTCATGCAAATCTGTTTCGGCCTTTTTTTTATCTTGAGCTCTTTCATTGTCCGTAATGTGATTAGGTGAGGGCTCGATACGACCTTCTTTCGGGAGGGTGCTAAATAAGATGCGACGTTTTCCGCCTTAGGCACCTTTGATAGTACTTTTTAAAGCTGTGTCAGGAATTCGGAACCTCTCTTTTATTGGTCGACATTATGATAATTGCATTAAGGGCCGTCCGCTGTCGATACTTCGTCTCCCGAATTTGTTCTGTTGTTACGGTAAGACGTTTGCCTCTTGAATATTGATCAGCTCATTTGCGAAAATCGCACCTATTGTCTACGTGACAGGTTTCCCCTCGAACTCACCCGCGCTAAGTTACTACGGATCAAATTAAATTATACGAAATTTAAAATATGTTCACGTAATTGTCTTTTTGTCAAATAAAGCGTGGGGTGATTTTGGAATTCGGTCGGTAATTAACGACGCATTATTAAATATATAGCTTTACGAATTAAGTGAATTAATAAACAAATATTAAAAAAATATTTGCAGAAAACTGTACTACTGTAGGTACTGGTAATCTGAGCTTGTTAGTAATAAAACGATTAACTACTAATATATCTCTCTATCATTAGCACAATCCTTGTTAAACCCACTGCTGAGCACTGTAGATATTAGTTAGGTTCCTTGAGAGAAGGTAGGTGTTCAGCATTATCTCTCAATAGATAGTTGGTTTAAATAGGTACCTAAAAATATAGAGATTTTTGGGACTTCTTCTTATTTCGTATGCATGAACTTATTTCCTAAATTTATTTGACCATCAATTCCGTTTGAACCGGATAGAAAATTAAAATACAATTTGTCGAAGCGTGCTGATCCAATTGTAACAGCTATGAAAACGACGTTCAAATTAAATTCCGTTTGCTTGTTCGCTGCTATGGCTCTAACGTTTTTCATTCGCGGAATAAACAGATTTTGTTTATTTAAATCGTTTAAAAATCTCGGTGGAGTATTTTTAGAATTTTTCAATTTTTAACAGGTACCCTCGCATACGGTTCAGTTCGGAATAATATTGAAATCTAGCTAAAAATAAAATGTGAATGTAGATGGATGTGCCAGTTTGTTTGGTATGCTTCATTCGTAACAATTTTATTCGTACTCGTTAGACACCGAGTTGTTTTTTCCAGGGTTGAAATTTTTTTTAAGGCTGCTGACTACAAAGAGCTACTTACTATCTTCATTTTTGCATACAAACTTTCATACCATCAGCTATGGGATTGTTCTTTGATGAAATAGCCTCCTATCGGATTAATTACCAGTAACTATGTATATTTTATTGTGTGTAATGGACACTTTGAAGAACAACACAGTCAAATATAATTTCAATTGTATCCACACGAAAAAATATAAGTCTGATCCTTTTTACGACTCGTTAAGCCCCTGTTTGTGTAAACTTGCGCGGGCACGGACTAGCATCTTCTCGAAATTGGACAAAAACGCTAAAAGGGCTCCTCGATCCCTTTTAAAGCGCTATTTTCTTTTTATATCCAATGAACCGCGAAAATGTGGGCGAGTATAGGCTCGGATTGAGTTAGCGCCATATTGGAGCTGTTGTGAGCGATGAAGCAGAGATTGCATTGCATACTCGTAAGTGGCAATCTCTAAACTTTTTTAAGAATTTATGATAGCGAAGAATCATGCAGAACCACTCATCCACTGCCACTCATGACAACTTTGACAGACCTTAAACAAGACTCATAAGTGAGTCATTGAGTCATAAGAGTCTCATTTGAATTCGGTCTACTACTACTATGGTACTACTCGTAAAATTGACTTAGATGGTCGACAATACGACAGTGTGAACGAATACACCGTTCCAGTAGGAACAAAATTGATTAAATCAATATTTATTAGGTATACAATGCAGAAATGCTTCCCTACCCGAATGTACGCTAAACAGAGGTTTCATAAAATTTTGGTTCGGTTTGGTTTGGTTTTAAGGTTTTGGTAAAAGGTACTTTGGTTGGTTAGGTTGATGGATTCAAGATTGTGTTGTTTTTAATTTTATTTCATCATTTATTTATACCTCTAAAATAAAGATATGTTTAGGGTAAGTCTAAATTAATGTTAAATTAAATTAATTTCTTTTTTCATTTGAAAACCTGAATAATTAGAATATAATAAATGAATTAGATATAAAAATTAAATCTGATTCACAGATAATGCCATGACGCGTATGAATATTATTTACGTTTCAAAGAAAAATCAAGTAAGTACCTTCTCAGCAAACACTTATAATAAAGTCTAGTGTTATCTCAGTTAGTTTTCTTGCAGACTTGAAGTAGAACTTGAAAGATCACAGACAAGTCTGTTATTGCCGCGAAAGTTTATGTTTTGTCTAGCTATGGCGGGCAAACGAAAACACGAGGGAGAGATTTCCTTTTGATTTAATACTAAAGTTTTGATAAGACAAATACGCAGTTAATAAGTTAACCAACGCTATTTACTTTTCGCAGGCAAGCCAGTAAGAATGTTGGCATAAAAGAAGCGACTTCCAATTTAAAAGGCGACGCGAACTTATTATTCCTGATTCCTACCTATTTTCCTCAACAAGAGAAACTAATCTAAAGAAAATTTTCGAGTCCCTGTGAAGAAAATAAGCTTATAAGGAAGCGCAGTTTGCTCGTACGAATACCGCCTAGGAATAGCGGCAACAAACTTTAAATTAAAGTTTTTCAGGAAAATAAGATTTTTCCCATTCTCATTCAGTTCCGCGTCGGGTTAATAATTAAGTTTCGGTAGCAAATAACTCGAGTTCAATTTTATTCGCTGGCAGTGACGTGCCTTAAATGGTTCTAAACTGGTAACTCAATTTTAATTTGACTTCACAGCACGAAGTTGTTCTGAATCAAATTATTCAGAGTAGTTTTATACAACTTGTAGCCTTTTTGCAACATTAATAATACCATAATACTTACATTTAATTTCGATGACGAAGCTTTACATTAAATACTCTTTATATCGGTTATAATCGTTTTCAATCAATCTTTATTGCGAGAATAGCGATCCACTTAGGTACTTACTGCTGATAACCATACAACGCCGTTCAATAAATAAAATCAAGCAGCATTTTACATGCTCTTTTTGAACGAACTTAGTTCGTCTAATAAAGTGCAAACAACTTCTGCAGCTTCCTTGGACAACTTTCTTTTGATATTATTTATGTATAGTTTCTTGCCAACTTCAGAGTACGTACTTCGAAAATGTACACGTTTAGTGAGCGGTATGAAGTTTATGCTTATAATAGGCATTGAAACTACGAGTATTTATGGTGAAATGTCTGAATACCTTACAAATTTAGGTAGGTATGCCATAAGCCTTACCTGACTTAGCAGCTCTAGAAGGTGAAATTAATAGTACCTACTCAGTACCTACTTAAAATAGCAAGCCTGCATCGTCAAATCGAAGTCCTCGGTATTATCGAACTACCTAGAAATATTTAATACAATACTGTCCACTGTTGGGCACTAGTCTCCCACGGACACATTAGAGGCGACCATCTTAGTCCTCATGATAGCAACACATATGTGACTGACTTAGAACGAGACTCTTACTAACAATTACTAACTGGACTATTACAAACACCAACTAACAGGACTAGTCTGAATCTTGTTCAAAGTCAGTCACAGTTGTCATGGGCGGCAGCGGATGGGTGGTGCTGCAAGCTCATTTGCTATTTTACATTCATTAAAAAAACAGCTGTGGTTTGGCTAGAACCTAGAATATATATACTATAAAAATGGTTAAAAAGCAAGCTTTTAACTGCTTATCTTGTCAGAAAAGTTAGTAAAAAGGATGACGAAATCAGATCGACTGATGTCGAATGAATCTAACACACAAAGTAAATAAAAAACGTAAACATGTACTATATACGCCTAGATGTGGCATATAAAAATTTAATTAAGTACAAATTACAGTTGATATTTATTGACTTCTAAATTAATTAAAACATAAATATTAGAGTAACGTAGATTTTAATCATATCTAAAAACGAAAAATGACGAGGATCAAAGGACCTTTCAATAAAAAATACCACCATAGAACATGTTCCGATTCGCAAAGCAGATAGGTACGTTTGATAGCACTCCAATAGGAAACCGAATAAAAGTAACGCAGAACTCGAACTGAATCATGCCCATAGAAGTTATACACGTCATAACTAATAGAGCAAATGCGCATATCGCACTTTTCATGCACCGTTGAATGCTATCGGTCGGTAATACATATCCCCGCAGTAGCGGTTCCCAACTTTTGTGCGAGAAAAGTCGTGCCAGACGTTACCCAGTCAGTAAAACTATATTATGACTGGCCCGTTGGCGCAAACCCTGCTTTCTTTGGTTCGACTTCCACTCAGGGCAAATATTCTTGTGATCTATCTCATCTATCTATCTAATCTAAAACGAATATATTTATATATTTAAAAATATTAATGTGTGTTGATCAGAGACTGATTATGTCTCTGATACCCGTAGTAGGAACTACCCGTGTAGTTTAGGTTATATTTTTTTATATATTTTCATACTTTTATCTAAGTAGACTTTTAAGATTAAAATAAACTTTACTTTATATCAGAGAGTTAAGTTGTACAGTTACTGTAATCCTGTAAGTTGAATACCTCTGTCGTATTGCAACATTCTGATACCGTACATTAACTTAATGGATTGGCTATTTTGTGTTACTGCGCAATTTCTATAAATCATTGTGAATATTTTATGTATGCAAAAGGTATGTATTCAATAATAAATATACCTCAAAAATAATAAATAAATAGCTGTTCTCGGTATTTCGCTTCGTGACCAAATAAGGAATGAAATTAAGTCCGAAGACGAACAAAGATCATCGACATGGTTCGCAGCGTTTGTAAGTTTAAGTGGCAATGGGCAGGCCACGTCGTTCGAAGGACTGATAAACGGTGGGTAAGAAAAGTCCTCGAATGGACTACGACTTGGAAAAAGGAATACAGGTTGTGCTTCGACAAGGTGGACAGATGACCTGAAGAAGATGGTGGTAAATCGATGGATTCTGAAAGTACAAGACCGGTCGGAGTCTTAGACCAGAAAAACACCAGTCTTTTAGGAGAGGCTTAAAATTTCAATGTTATAATAAATATAAAAGTAATGTTTGTTAAATATATAATAATTAACTACATATATTATAACACTAGTGGACGCCCGCAGCTTCGCTCGCGTGGGATTAGACATAACAAAAGTTTCGTTTACACCTAGTAATATTATTAAGCCTATGTCACTCAGCGAAGATGCAGCTTTCTAATGGTGAAAGAATTTTTGAAATCAGCCCAGTAGTTTTTGTGTGAAAACATTATAAACAAATGTTTCCTCTTTATAATATTAGTATACGCTGCAACCCATAGACGTCCCACTGCTGGGTACGGGTCTCCTCCACAGACAAATCTGCGGGAGGTCTAGAGCATACTCCACCACGCTGCCCCAATGCGGATTGGTGATATTAGTATAGATAAAGATAAATAAAATCTCGAGTAACAAATTTTCGATCCAAAAGATGTATTCAGAAAATCGTCCAACAACCCAGTTGTAAACAATAAGTGCTAATTTATAAATACAAAGAGAATTGGGAAGTAGATAAAACGTATCCGAAGTTCTCGTTATTTGTAATTTGGCTTATAGTTGTCCTTTGTGTAATCATTCAGCGATATCTCTTCGGGATTTCTAAGGCAACTTTTTGTATTGTTGACAAGTGGTTCGTTACTTTATTTGTGAGGAACAAATATAATTGGGGAGGAAGTATCTCAATTTATTACATTGTTTGAATGAAAGAATACTATATCATACATATAATATACATAGATACGTAAATAATACTAAGATGATAATATTAATATATATTTAAAAGGAAATATTTGAATATTAAATTAAGAGATTTCTAATTTTTCATGTATTGCGTATTATTGCTCTTAATGTAAAGACACAAAGAACAAAGTGCACAAGCAATAAAATGTTCTAATAAAATAAACGCTTACCTACCCACCACGCCCCCCAGTATGTAGATATGTCTTTACGTCTGCGAAATAAATATCTGCCTTGCCCGGGATTCAAACCCGGGACCGTGCTCAGATCAATGGAATTCAAGATTAGTGTTTCAGTTTGTTAGTTTTTGATTCCATCGCGCACATAGGGACAGACGGACAATAAGTTTAAAAAAATGTTCTCGAAATCTGTACTATGTCTGTACTGTGTACCTACTTCGCTTGCGTGGATTTGATATTTGTCAAACGTTTCGTTTGTAGTTCCTGTCATTTTCAAGGAAATAACCGGAAAAACTCTACCCATTGAAGTTTAAATAGAAGAGGTATTAACTTAAATTAGACGTGAGGCAGCCGGTAACTTCAACTAGGATTTCACGAATAAAATACCTAACGTTGTTTCTAACTTACGTTTACACGTATTATACAAACTTGTTTTAAATAAGCAAATTGATAAGGATATCATAAAAAAATTGGTAGACATTACACGTGTTGAGTTATATTGAAACTGTCTCCAGGGAAATTATGGAAATAGATGCGAAACATACTAAATAGCTGTGTCTTCATATATCATGTTATCAATATGACGTTGGCACAGAATTTAATAAAATGTTACAGGGCTGGCAAATATTTTCTTTATCGACAAAATCTTTTGGGCATTCACATAGTTGGGTTATTTGATCTATTCTATTAATTTTCGTAGAACTTAGTGACATTCTGACGAAACCAGATATTTTATAATTTAAGGTCACAAGCACAAGGAATAAACGAGAGGAGTTAAATTGCGTTTTCTTCTGTTTTTCTGCCACCAGCATCACAGGACTTCTTTTTGTTTTTCGAGTGGGAACGACGCCGGATTCTGTGGGGGATTTCCACCCACTAAAACCCCCTTGGTCGCCTTCCTTGTCGAGGGCTCCGGTATCTCTGTTATACGCGCCGGTGCCCCCCAGCGCTGTGCCCATGACAGGCTCTTCTCGGATGAGAAGTCTCATTCGTCATCCACCTACAACGTTGTGCAGCACACACAACGTCTCGAACCAGAATAGCAACACAGGCCCAGGCCTGCGGCTGGTGTGTGTGTTTAGCGTTAATTTTTTTAGTTACTTGTTTCTTTTATTTCGTTGTTCTCTGACACTTGTGACACATGTCACCTGACACAAAATAATGGAAAGAATCGTAATGGAAGAAATAAAAATAACTAGTTGAGGGTAAAACCTCATACGCTATGTACACATGTGTCAGAGTGCCCGTAATTGGGTTTCACTCAGCGCAATATCGCGGCACAGGCTAAGGCGCTGATTTTCTGTGATCCCATTCAGTGTTTACGGACAACAGTGAAAATGCGTATTTGACGTTTTTAGCCTTTATTTCTTATTTTGTTTCTTAAACGATGCAGTATATGAAATTCATGGCTCAAGCAATTTAGCAGTAGCGTGTAGCTTACTGCTGTAGTTTTTACAAAGCGATGTGCATTATTGAAACCTTGCATAAAAGTTCCTACCTACTCAATCTTTATACCCTCACAAAAATAAAGTTTACTTTTAGGTCAAGCAACTGCTTGAAATGCTCAGCTTTAGTGCCGTTGGACCTCTCAACGGCTTTAGGTACAACCTACTAAATGCGATAGTAAAGTGCATAAGACGCCTTAGGTTTACTTAAATAATATATAGAAACTAATTTATTTAGAGTTTAACTTTTATTTTATCAAAAATAACTGTTTCCATACTAATCAGGGAATTCTTAAGCTCTTACTTAACTGTAGTTTATTACTTTTGAATCATAACACGCTCACGTCCATGTAACACGCTACTACTATATACCTACTATTCGCATTCCAACACGACCACAATTTCTGGGGTAATTATTGTTTGAAGGAATAATTTTGTATTTTATATGCTAATGATAATAGAATAAATAATAATTGATTTAAAACACGATCTAAGTATGAAAAACGATCAAGTAGGTATTAGGCTTAATTTATAAAATAGGTCTAAAAACACTTATGTGATAAAACGCAATGGTGTTTACGTACCCATAAAAATTCAAACTACTATTTCTTGTAGAGTAATCTCAATCTATCAACTAGATTAATGTATTTTAATTTTATTGAATAATATAACTAACATGTTTCATAAATACTACTACATCTACCATACTATGTATAATACAAAACTGTTTGCAACGAGCCTTCAGTAAGCGTTCGTACCGCTGCTGGATATAAATTTAGGCCCAACAGCGCATAAGGCACGCTCTGGTTTATCCCCCTGAAATATGCCGGGAATACGGCTCTTAAAAGAGATTGAAACTTTGCATTCAGGACTCCATTATCTGGTGGTTAGCTTGGTTCGAAGCCAATCTAATATTTCAGAGTAAGCTTTTGTCTGGCTTTTATGCCTGATAATCTCAGTTGGTTAATAATGTTTTTCGTAATATTACAACCTGATAGGTAATTAATCGATATTGATATCCGAAATGTGATTATGGTTCTATAAATTGATTATGAATCGTTAAATATTAGATTTTAAAATCATATTATATAAATTGAAATGCCGAGTTCAATTTCAAATGTTACGCATTAAAATTAAATATGAAGAGCGGGAGTTGATTGATAAAACAGTAGGCCACAGAGGTCTCTATTATGTATCCAAACACGATATCTACGAGGCAATGAAAAATGATAGCATGCGATAAAATATCTACTTTTACGTAGGTATATTAACCAATGCAAAATTATTGGATGTAAACACCTTAAAGTAAACCTGGGTATGGTAAACGATAACGAACTTAACCTTCTCATACAATATTAGAGGATTTTTCTAATTATTACAAGGCAAATGGCAAAGACGGACCGCTGCTCCGTGCTTCCGTGCTTCGGAGGCAAATATATTTAATTTTCGGAGGCAACGTTAAGCCTCCATTGTTTTCAAAAGTAATAACAATCGTTAAGCCATATTGAAGACCTTCAGATGGCTTGAGCACATTCGACACTGGGCTAACCCACTAACCCCTCCATCAATCCGCATTGCAGCAGCATGCTCTAGACCTCACGCAGATGTGGCCATGGGGAAGAGCCGTGCCCAGTAGGGGACGTCTATGGGATGTAGCCAAAGGGAAAAGCAATTAATGTGTTTTACTGTAAGAACTTTTTTCAGCTACCAAGTTTCAGATTTCTTTTGCGTGCTGATGTAATCAGGTTTTTTTACAAAATTTCAGGCTCCAATTTCCAGGGACACGCAATGTCACATAAAATTAGCCTTCCGTGACTACTTAAATGCTTTACTTTGTACTATTTTGAGTGCCTTTATTCGGAGCAGGCATTTTCAGATAGGAGGAAACTACCAGTGAAAATGAAGAATGGAATGCTCATCTTACAGACCAGATTTAAATACTGTTAGGTCACTACTACACCTGGTACGGATACGGTAGTTTTGACGTAATGTGTTAAGTAGGTTTTGCCTTTTAGAATGAATAATTTAATTTTATATTTTATTTATTTTTATGTACTCAGATATTAAATATATATACTATATGTAACTCTAAGTTCGAGCTATCTAAATATAACAGAAAGAAGAAGCTGAATAGAATGCCATGTAACGTAGAACGTAGGCGAAAAGAAAACCTTTATTACGAAAATTGATAACCGGCCGTTCTGCGAAGTTGTATAAAAGAACCAACAAATCGTGGTACGCAATTTCCTAACAGTATTTACCTGAGTAATAACTTTATCCAACTTTTAAGGAATTCGTCCGACTGCTTACGACTAACGAATAGCGAGCGAAAAGGTTCAGAGCGAAAAGTGTCAGTATTGCTATAAATGATAAAGCCTCATATAAATCAGAGTGACTCGTATGTCAGTCTCATATAAAGCAGAGATACTAATCTCTAAGTGGTACGACAGTGACCTTTGTTGTACTGCTTACGTTGCCAAGAAGATGTCCTGGAACGAGAATCTTGTGCAAATCTGTACTTTTAGTTCTTGGAACTGTTTTTTTTTTTGTATTTTATCTGAGCCGCTGTGTGGATGAGTGTCAAGGCCAATATTCCCCTAAATAACACCGCAATTAAAGTCGCATAATGACAACAGTGTATGTACACGACTTAAATTCTCTTTGCTACTTATTTAGAAGTGTGACTGACCAAAACCAGTACAATTCCTTCTCACTCGACTTCAATTCACTCCTAAATAGCTGTTCTTTTCTCATTGGCGGTGAAACAACCCGACACGACCCGTAAGCATGTAATGAAAGCCGGAGTGAAGTTTGCTGGAACTATTCGGCGAGAGTAAAACTGAATCACGTTAATGCTTAAGAGTAGACCTACAGTTGTATGTATTTAATTTAAATATACCGTCTACTTTGTACATTACTTAGAGAGGATTAGGAGTAGGAGTAGATACGAGTAAAACGATATAGGGCTGTGTTATCTTTCAAATATTTTTTTGTGGTTCTGGAGATTTAGACTTATCCCCTTCGCTGTAACCCATAGACGTCCAACTGCTACGCACGGGTCTCCCCCTTATTCATAACAAATTAATATGCCTATCAGAGATGTCTAGTGTTTTGTCCCTTATTTTCAAATTCTAAATATAGTTTTAATAAAGAAAACAAAGCACATTTTTTTTAATAAGTTTTTTTTAATAAATAATGCTCAGTATACAGAAGCAAAGGCAGATAGAGTATTCCTAAAGAACGACGTGAAACCACATACTCGTAGCAGATATGTGTTGAGTGACGTCTAGCATTGACTGTGTAGGGACACGCTCATATTTGTGTGTACCTACTGTTGGTAGGATTATCTTTGGTGTAGTTTGCGGTCGAAAAAGGCTATACTAGCCAACTATTACTACTTAAGTACACTAATTTATATATATATATAGTATATAGTCAATGACCGTTCAGCAGGATCTCGTGTTTTAAATCAGCAGGTACCTTCCTATGTATAAAAATCTCTTTTTTACAGTCACAGATAGGCGGAACTTTTCCAATCAGAAACGGGGAGGAATTTAAATATAAATTGGTGTTTTCAAACGCAAGGTCCAACTAAAAGCGGTCAGTGATATGAAATAGCATATGTTCACACTAACCTATATAACATTTAATTTTTATATTTGTGTTTAAAAATCATTGTTGACAACCCAGTAGTCATAGAACCTGCCTCTCACTCGAGGGGATGTGAGTTCAAATCTAATCGGCGCGAACCAATGACTTTTGTATGTTGGGTAAATCACATTACATTATATAACATCCCGCCTGCAATTCCCCGTAGAGGTAGGCAGAGGTATAAATCCAATTTTCACCAGTTATGTTTGTGGATCCATGTTAAAGGTGGTGAGCTTATTGCTATACACGGGGCACAGATCCAGACTCCGAGCTGCTATCGGGCATTTCAAGTTAGACAAACCCAATAGTTGCTGCCCGACGCTGGGATCGAACACAGGACGACCAGGGTTACGACCACTAGACCAACGATGAAGTCGTTAGCTTATAAACAGCTAGAATATTAAAACATATTCCAAGCTAATATGTGTATAAAATGGAATGATTATCCATACAAAACATTTATGATTTTGTAGTATTCTTATTCACTACACGCAAAATACCGATGCCATTAATATTAAAAAAATATCAGAGAATAATGTAAAATTGTTCATGATATCATCGCTGAAATTTCCGTGACAATAGTCCTGGAAACTTTCACCGGATCCAGTTGCGCTCTTCTGGAAAATGCCCCGTTGTCTAGAAAGCGAAGACCATAAAAACTGCTAAAGTAGGTCAACTGAAAACTAATGAATAAGCACGGTTTTAAAACTGCATCGATAACAAATTCTTGAAAGTTCTTGTATTAAACATGTAGGTACGTGAGTAACTTACTTTTACTACGATAACATTAACATCAGGTCCCTCTGATTGTAACCATCCATCCATCCATCAGCCTTTAAAGGTCAATGGCCACTCCCAAACAACACTCACACTCCGATCGCCACCACCAGCCTATCGCTACTAGTAGTTAATATTTTAGTAAAAATTTGATTCCAATTAATTAACTGGTTATTATTAAAACAATACTGGTTGCCCTAACATCCCGGGTTAATTGCTTTCCACTTCTCAATCCGCAACAGTTCTTCTTAAATTTACACAGCTAGAAAAGTTATATTAAAAAGGAATTTGCGTTCTATGGAAACGAGAACATTGTTCCGGAAAATAGCCTCGTGTCGAAATCAGTGACGATAAAAACTTTCCGAAACCGGGTCAACTGCACCGCCAAGTTAAATTTACTTAAATGAATGAGCGGGGAATAAAGAGCATTAAAAACCTACTTGGAACGCCTCCAAGTAGCGTCGATTTTGGTTAAAGAGACGCCCGTAAATTAGTATTTAATGAACTCTCGTTAAAAGGAAGACAGAGAGAGAGGGCGGATGTATGCATGCCCGGTATATTGGTGACAAGATTTTGTATTTCAATCCTGTGTTTCAGTTCGCGCTTGATAAGCGTACACAGCACAATGCCCCGCATCGATTATATGTGATCGACAGAGTTAAGCAACGACGGGCGCGGTTTGTGGATGAGGCCCATGATGACACCAGCGATCACGTGGAACTCATCTGTGAATGAACGAGACTCCTACATTAAATAACAGGACTCAATATAACTGAATGAATTGACCAAATAAGGTTCAAATTAACATCCTCTGGTATTAACCCAATCCATATTTGAGTCAGTTGTTTAGAATTTTGTTATAGTTTTTATTTCTTTTAGTTTGTACTCAAGGGCGGCAGTGGATGGTTGGTGCTCCATACTTTTTTGCTATGTATTCATTAATAAAGAGGCCAACCTTAGACGTTGAGGACCTGTGGCTAATCTTGTGCGGGACAATTTACTGCCAATTACTAACTGGACTATTACCGGACTAAAAATTACTAAAGGTGCACATACTAACAAGTGCTGACTTATTGGGTGCTAAAATGCCCGGTGATTTTATACTTGTTCGAACTTTGTTGTTGTTGTTGTTATTCTTAGCTATTGTGTAACCATCCCAGTTCCTGTGAGTCTTGTACAGAGCCTGTCATAGTTGTCATGGACGGCAATGCTCATACATGCCGTGCACTAGAATTCCGTGATGTGTGTGCCGACAACACAAAACATATTCACTTATTAAACAATGTTCTTTCAATAACAAGAAATTTAATTACTGTAAATCTTTATCTCCACTCTTTCCGAGTAGATTTATTTAGATTCTCGTTACTGTAAATGCGAGAAACAAGAATAAAAGGAAACAACACAAGCGTAGAATTTCATATGGTAAGACTCATCACGTCGACAAATCGCACACGTCTAGTAACAGACTCGGCGTATATGTACCGAGGCTCCAGGGAAATAATTGTTCGCGCCTGATTGCAGCCTTCGCCTTATGAAATTTTTCGTATGTTGGGTTATGTGAATTTATAAAATTAAAGAAACAACCTCCTGGGGATTTCTGATAATATTACCCGCTTCAATTACATACTTTGACATGTCATTAGCTCCTTTGTTATTTCTACGAACAAAAATGGAATCGAACCCTTTTTCTGGGACATAGACAGTAATGGACATACTTGCTCACTGGTACACCATCATATGACGCCCGTGTTTCATGACACACATACTTGCCATGTTCAAATACTATAGTAGGCCCAAGTTTATCTAAAAGTTAAGAAATGTTCGAGTTTGAAGGTGAATTTAATTTTCAGATAAGTACGTACGTTTCATAATTCATACGTTCGAAATCAAACTTAAATATGTCATGTCAGCTCGTTATTGGAAATCTATTACATGGAGATCGCAATAAAGCTATAAACGTTATGTACTCAGCACCAAATCTACTTGCAGTATTACTTGGATAGATTGGATAATAACCACAATCAGTGATGTTACAAATTGTTCCTCTAGGCTTGCGCTGTCCGACTTTGATGTATTACACTCCGACATTTTGCAAGGACAGAGTTAGGTGTCGTTTCCTAGATTTTATTGTCAAATTGTCAACATAGATTGATCTACGAGGAACTATCTGGTGATTTGTATTCTACTCTAGGCGGTTCAGTTGTGTGTTGAATTAAGACGCAGTCAAATTATATTACGACTCCGCGGTGCAATATTCTAACTTAGGTCGATAGGTTGTGGTACAAATCCCAGCGTCATGTACAAATTACTTTTGTGATGGTTCTTACTCATCGCTACAATTTATGAAACTCTGTACAGGCGTTTCAAGGTTATCAGCTCTTTTAGCTGCTACAGGGATATTAGACACATAATGGGTATCAACTACAGTAATTTAAGAAGTTATCTATCAGAATTATAGTCTACGAGTAATTAAAAATGAATGAAATAAGAATAAAAATAAAAGTAAACCCCGAGTTAGTTGTTCTTTTTTTTGTCGGGAGGTAGGTACTTATTTAGTCTTTTTTAGTCACCTAAATTATGAAATTCGTAATATGTACTAACTTAATATTCTGTACAATAACACCACTCCAATGAACCCACATCGCCATTGAATTTCAGCGTCTTACGCTGAAATATTCTCAAACGTTACGATTGCAGTTCAATTCAATTGATCGGGGAGAATCAATTGAAGAATGCATCCCAATTCCGTAAAGGGGAAGAATTGAATTATTTATTGCATAGTTTCCTTCCAAGGCAACCGGCGTGAGTTCTTCTATACCTGAGCGTCTTTTCAAAGTTGCAACAAGACACTTTAATTTCCCCGGGGTTGGTACCCCGGGTTGCGAGCGTAGCTCATAATTCATGCCGAGTTAACATTTTGTCAGTTTATATTTGTTGCTCAGAAACGCATGCTTCCAGGGAACTTCGGTGCCGTTTCGAGAAAGCATTTCTGTGCTTCCGTAATTAAACGCCTATGCGAAGTTAGAGTGCATCTTTGTGAATTCAGATTTATTGTGAATATTCCTAACTAATTTCAGTCCAGTTTGGACTTTGCCAACTCAGTCATAAACTCAGTTGCTTTTATATTATGAAAAACAATACATACCTACTATTCTGTTTTACGTGTCCCGAAACTTGTGATTTAGTTCTGGTAGGTACCTAGTCAAAGTAAACATTCTTATTTTGTTTCAATAATTATTTAATATCATATAGCGTTTTATATACCTACACAAGCTATTTGACGAACTATTCCGCACCAAAAGTCGCCTCGAACTTTACTAAACGGGAGTAATTCACAAACATCAGGCATTCGCTAATATTTGCACAGGTAAATTAGTGTACTCAAGCTGCATCGCTAGCGTAGGATGAGTATTTGGCCCCTAAATTTTAATGATTTGCTTTGACCCCTATGCGTTGGTTTACTTGGTTTGCCCGTTATTTATTGATGCTGCTAATCAGACAAATGGCTAATCCATTAAGTACACAGTCCAGTGGAACTATAATTAAGCAACGTGTCACGCGCACTTACATAAATAGATCCATAATGGAAATGTCACTCAAGTGCTACGAATACGGAATTACAAGGATCTGTAGACAATATTGTGACAGTTACGAAATCTGATCGACGCCACTGGGATATCGGTACCTACTCGTACATAGTAAAGGTAGGTATCTAATTGTTTATTGATAGGTTTTTACCCGACTGCGCGACACAAGAAGGGTATAATGTTTATCAGCCTATGTATGTATGTGTGATCCTCTATGGCGTACCTACTAGAGACCAGACGCGTAATACGATTTTGATGATTCTTACGTCAATTGATTTGTCTTAACCACAGAACAGATAAAGGAGGTTAGAATGGAAATGTGGGCGTGACAGGCGCGCCAACAAGTATGATTAAACAATCATACTTCAACCGAAATCACGCGTGCATACTTTTAATTGCTTTCGGACTGCGGTGGAGCGAAGAGCTGCACGAAAAATATACATTGCCGGTAAAGTACGCAAGTAATCCACGTGAACACATAGTTCGTGCGCAATGTATTCTGTCCTACAGAATGCGATGACGTCACGATGTTCTGTCGAGTTCGTTCGCAGCGAGATAGAGTTGTGAAAGTATAAGATAAATTTTTCGATAAGCCTTGATCTTGAGTATGTAATTAAAGTAGTTTCAGGTGTAAATACTTAATTTCAAGGAGTAGGAGTAGGTGTTATATTATGTATTTATTTTAGGTTTCCAAAGGATCCTAATAACCAGCATTGGATAAATGTAACGGGTAGAAAATTTGGATCCCTAAAAAACAATGTACCACTTTGGAACAACTTTACTCGATTTTGCGCAACTTTGTCGGTGTAGTGAATGCGCCGGATCAGTCACGCGCTAGCGGTGAGCGAATACGGACGTGGACCAGACGCATTACCTACTTCACCTATTGAGTGATCAAAGGCGTGTTTTATTTACTATAATAATACCCAAACACTACAGTCGGAACTCAATTATTTAGCAACATTAGTTATCATCAGATTGTATTATATTCTACTGAGAAGCATATTACAGACTTTACCAAAGCTATTAAAGAAAAATAATTTAAATATAAGATTGCATTAATTTATTGTAAAAAATTCGAATACAAAAGAGTCCCCATCTTTGCTCTGCACAAGTACATTCGTCGCGCAACTGTATATATTAAAACTGTACCTGTGTATTTATTTAAGTACGTACACTCACTCTGAAACTTTTTAATAAAATAAATAATTATAATGTAATTTTTCATGTGAAGATAATAAAAAAAATGCATGTTAATAAGATGTATGGAACAGGCGTAACACCTAAAGGAAGCAAAACTCAAGTTGCATATGTTTTCAGTGTTACTTTTAAAAGAGTAATTTATGTGGATGTAGCATTATAGGTATGTACCTACATAACTCTAAACAAGTTTCAAAATATATTTATCGATAAATATGTTTACATCTCTAGTTGGGTTACCAGTAAATAACATATAAAATTGCACGATCAATTTTCTCAAATATGCAGTAAATTTTGTTTCTTAACTTTTATTTATTAATTTTACCGCCGTTAGGCATCTTTTGGCTCATTAAAGGTTAAATAAATAAATAAATAATACAGTAAAATAAAATATACTCTATTTTACTAATCTTGTAGTGGTTCAGTACCTACCGGTTACCTTACCTCCGAATACCTCCGAATACCTCAAGAATACCTCACACGGATACCTCATACCTTCGAACCAGTTACCAGTTACCTACTTTGTTAATATGAAACATACGCGGTCGTCAAAATAGTGTTTTAAATAGTGTAGTATGTATGAAAGAAAATGTAAATATAAATAGGTGATTTTACAAATAAATTATTCATTCGACAATCGGACAGATCACGAGTTTCATTATTAATCCTATGAAGAACCTCTAAAATCTTATTATTGCACGAAATTTGTGCAAAACACTTACTGGCAACATAAAGTGTCGACAAGGTCAAAACTTGCACAATTCTACAACTTGACGCGAGCAAAAAGTATCCTTATTGATTTGATCCTAAGGCTAGTTTTTAAAAGTTGCGATTCTCGTGCAATTTGACCAATGGCTAATGAATATTTTATGTAAAGGTAATAATAACTTGTATCTAAGTGTGGGTAACTGGCGACAGTGGTTCTGATTCAAAACTGACTCGATGGCCTTTCTAACCTCCTTTATCTGTTCTGTGGTCTTAACCATGCGAGTGTCACTAAATGACGACGACGAATAACGATTTTAAGTTGGTTAACAACCATTCTCGCTAATTTTCCTACTTAAATCTTTTGTTTTGCAGTCGGGTATTTAGTTATTTTTTAAATTATGCAACTTGTGTAAAGTTGGGATTGTTATTAGCTAAACTAAAAATTTTAACAGATAACGTAGGTACTATGTAACAGTTTGTATTAGGTATTCTCGGAAATTACTGACTCGGTCAATATATAATACTGGTCTGTATTAAAACGTTTCCAGATGTTAATAGGCGCTGTAAATAGGTGCCTCTGGAAATAAATCCTCAATAAACCAAATTAAATATTGGGGACGTGAAAACTAATAAAAATACGAAATTTCAGCGTGCAGACAAAGGGTTGAAATTGCCGGATTCGCTAATTAATAAATCAGGACTTGTCTGGGCAAACACATTCACTGCCTGATTTCCTGAATTCACTGTTTGAGTTCCTGATTTATGAAATCCATTACTTATAATAATTACTTCTATTCTCCTTGCTCACGTCGCTTTCCTGACTTATCTGTGTTTATACAGCTGCCTTTTATATAGATGGATCGGATATACAATGGTAACTTGAACAAGTCAATTAATAAATTGAGAATCGTCTACGCAAATGCTCACTGCTTGATTAGACAAATTCTGTTTGATTTCTGATCTCCAATCAAGGGTTAGATTTGCACTACTCGATTGGTTTGTGGTAACTAAATCAATATACTCCTATTTCTCATTCTTCGTCTTCGATATATATTCTATCTGGATAACTAATCTATCGATGATTTTCATGTTTAGTATTGACTTCACATAAGAGCCATGAAAACAAAATCACACCGACTAAAAAAGCAGACCCAACAATTACATAAAAACTACGGCATGTACTGAGCTATAAAAGTGCTGAGATTGTTCTAGAAAATAAAGTACAGATGGTTTAAGCTTGGTATAATGACACCCTCTATTAAACTGCACGGTCTGACTGCACCACCTAGCTCATAAAAGTGACACCAAGACCATAAACTTGACGTAATTCAACGCCAAATGAGATTTTCTCCACTAAAACATACACATTGTTCATAATAATAAAACTTAAATATCACTCGGAAAAAGATTTTGCTCCAACTCTAGTAGATTCTTGGGACTTTTAACAAAATATATTTGTGTCAGTAAATGGAGCGTGTTAATGAGTACAGAAACTTTTGACACAAACCTTTTTATACAACTTGAGTAATTAAACTAGATTTGGACTGGATTTCGATTTAATTTTGATCACCTTTATTTGAAAATAATTGCGAAGCTGAAGCCTGAGGTCCTGGATTCGATTCCCAGGTTAGGTTACCTTATTACGTGAGAAGAGGGCAACATAGTACAGTGACGCGCTACTCGTTAGTTTCCAAAGTAGAATAGGTAATTAGATAGTAACTGTAAGTCAGTAACGAGTCGTCCACTGAAGCGTCATTGATATACATATATGTGTATTGAATTTTGTTCTATAATCAGAGGCAGGGCTGGTCAAAATCGGTAGTAAAATTAGGAGATAGAAAAAAAATATTAAATTGTTTGGTGTTTCCATCGCTCAAATTAACGTTCCCGAGTCGGGCCCAGCGGTCCTTTCAAATATCAATTATGTCTCGACCTTGTCTTCAGAGCGATTAATTAATTAGGGGAACCGCTTAGACCCAAAGGCCTGTGTCTATCGTAATTGATCTAGAAACTGAGTGACGTGGGGAGGTCGGTGTATGTTATGAGTATTTTGGAATCACTAATTTAGGCTTCTCAATTAGTTCTTACCTGTCTGATGGCTGGCCTATACATCATTTATTTATGACTAGCTTTTACCCGCGGCTCCGCCCGCGTGGTCAAAGAGAATTAACAATGAATTGTTTATCATACTAACGCGGAGAGCACATATAAGTACGATTTTTTTTCCAAATGGGTGTGATTTTTTCTTTTGAAGTGTTTCCAGCCATACACGGCTTGGGACACAGAACAGAGCACTATTTTAATACGCTACTGTAGACGATACTATATGTCTTATTAGTTGCCTATGACTCGAAGACTTAATTAATTTACAGTATCATTTGTTACAAAATTCAGAACTTGCAAATGAATTTTACTAACGCCATCTATTAACAACATCCGGAACTAAATATCTAGCAAATAACAAAACATCGATATCTTCCCATGGGGATGTTTTACCGCGGTAAAAAGTAGCCTACGTCACTCTCCACCCTCCTCACTATCTCCACACACAAAAACCATACCATATAATAGCTTCGTTGCGACGTGAAAGCCGGACAAACAAACAAACACTCTCAGAAATTTCTGAAGGAAATAAGCAGTACCTTTGTACACCTCTTTCTTTTTAAATTGTTTTTTTTTACTATTCTCTGTATGTACATGAAAAATAAAATAAATAAATAAATAAATAAACACACTTTCACATTTATAATATTAGTATGGATGCTACTGCTCAGCTGAGTTGTTGTCAACGATCCTATGTCTATTTATTAGCAGTATTTTTTTTCTAAATTAAATTTAAATTGTTTTGCCGCTAAAACGAACAAGCCGTTCTGGTTACATGCAAGACATAATATAAATTTAACTTTATTTAACTATCTAACAACTAATTTGACTAGTCCGACAGTGGATCTAGTATAGTGTACACATTCCAATAAAACATGAAATAAATCATCAAAGCATCAATTTGACAGCAATTGTTAAGACTTCACAGGGTCTTCTTGGATACATCATACATTGTACTGATCAGTTAAAATAAGCATGTGGAATTTTACTGTTTAAAACGCCCACGATTTACAAAGGATTCAACCACTCGAGATATCGAAGACCTAACTACATGCATATAACCAATTATATTCATAACGACTAATTAATTGGGGGTTGGCTTTTATTACGTCCTTTTTGGATATGCGCCACGAAACCGTCTGACACGGATACTGTCACCGAGAGGGACCCAATACAGGATGTGTTGCAAAACAAATTACAATGCGATGTGACATGTGATAAGGGCAGCTGGTCGTTGTCACAGAGACAATACTAATATGAGAAAACCACGTAGCATAGCACGCATAGTATTCTAGGTACTTAATATCGATTTCAACTAATTTCACGATAGCTACCCTGACTGCCGAACCGGAGGTACTAGGTTCGAACCTCGGCCAGGGCAGATACCTACTCGTATTTAGTTCAATGATACAGTCAGGCCGGCTACAGTTTACTTCATATCAACACGAAAGTTGGCCTGACCCTAGACCTTGGTATGAGAACATTCGACACTTGGTTTTTCCCACTAATTGGGCCACTAAATCGTCCGCATTGGAACAGCGTGGTGAAATATGCTCTAGACCAGTGTTTCCCAACCTTTTTTAGGCCATGCCCCACCTTAACATTTCTAAAATGTTTATGCCCCCATGCATAATTTTTAACCTCGTGAATCCCCGACGAAGTTTACTCGACGACTCTAATTACCCAGTTGATATTTTGGTAACGTCAAACGAAATTATACTTAATAATTATTTAGGTACAGTATTTTTTTAAGAATTTGCCTTTTTGTTAAATTTGTCATCGATATCTAGCGTTGCATTTAAATAACCCAAAGCGAAAGGGTTAAAGTCGTGTCGAGTCCATTTTTAAATTTCCCCCCTTAATTATCAAATGGCCCCAAGTTGGGAAACACTGCTCTAGACCGTCTCCTCTATCCCGTGCCCAATAGCGAGACGTCCATGGGTTGTAGCTATTATGTAGTAGGTAATTTTAAAGTGTTACGTTTGATTTGGGTTGTAAAGAGTAGGAGCCTGAAAAATAAAACACTCGGTTATTATCAACACTCAAAGGAGTCAATGGCACAGCAATTTCGTTTTAAAATTAAGCTCGCTACGATTGCACTGTCCAATTAACAATTGAAATCGAAGAAAGTAACATTGAACGAAATGAAATAATCGCGGAGCAAAATCTTTTAACGCAGTTCTATCTTGGGAGAGACCGCTCAAAGTCAAACGTATCCAATATAATATTGAAAACTTTTTGCAAGCGCCGTATTTTATATATGATGAATTGAGCTCTAAGCGGGACTGAAAATATGTAATTGGTTTGGATTATAAGCGTTGGCGTTTTGCAATTTCATGCAAATTGTCTGGTAATTATGTAAATTGTTTTCGAATATAAGTAGAAGAAATTGATGTATCATACTCTAAACGTTATATAAATATTAAATTGAAAATATTATTGATATGAAGAGGATGAATAGAAAAAGGTAACTAAATTATTAACTAAAAAGAATCTAAACCATTCTCGAATCGAACACACAAAAAATTTCATAAACATCTATCCAGCCGTTTATGAGAAGTTCACTGTCATACACACGTACACAAGAAATATATATAATATATATTAAGATTTATATATTTATACAACAACTCTTAAAATATATACAACATCTCTATCTTTATATTTTTTACTAGCTTTTACCCGCGGCTCCGCCCGCGTGGTCAAAGGGAATTAACAATGAGTTGTTTATCATACATGACAACGCCATCTATTAACAACATCCAGAACTAAATATCTAGCAAATAACAAAACATCGATATCTTCCCATGAGGATGTTTTACCGCGGTAAAAAGTAGCCTACGTCACTCTCCACCCTCCTCACTATCTCCACACACAAAAACCATCCATATAATAGCTTCGTTGCGACGTGAAAGCCGGACAAACAAACACATTTTTACATTTATAATATTAAGTATGGATTTCGAAAACGTTATCTAACGCAAATTAATTTAACATGGTGATAGTAGATTTTTTATACGCTCGAAGTGTATGTCTTGGGCATGTTTCTAGTGAGAGTGGCAGGGCGAAAAGAAACATCTGAACCTGATCTGATCCATCAAATACAGCTCTGAAAAATCAAAGACTGAAAAGTTTTTATTTGGATGTCACGACGTAACTCTCAAGGGCTCAATAGATCTTAATCACGCCGAAATTACATTAATACTTCGGCTCGAAGATCTAAACTAGACATTTTTCAGGTTTGTTAGGGTTTTGTTACATGATAGATCGATAATATATTATTATAGATATCTATCGTGATTTGTTTCAATTACTGCCTTTACTCAGCTACTTTTCCATATTTTTTGTAGTTTTTAAGTTTGATTAGATTTCGACTAACTCATTTAAAATCAAATCTATAATGGCACATATTTATTAGATTAGATACTCTCGTTTAGTATTTAGTTGAATTTAGTTGAAACATATTATCTCAGCATTTACCTACTCAGTAACCGACACGAAATTGATCAATTTGTGACTTCATTGGAAGAGACGTGACGAGCCCTTCGGAGTGATTAGTGCATTGTGACAAAATTGCACCTTTTCCCCTCATGTAACGCACACACACCACACTCGACGTCCTTTGCAAGCGTAGTGTAAATGACAGGATAATAAGCTCACACCCCATTGAAATTGGTATTATCACTGTTATATTTCTGAAATAGGATATTATCGGCCCCTGTTACAGATTTGTAAATAAATCCTGCTTTCACCCACGCAGATTTATTATAAGTATGAATTCGTGACCACATATTTTCTTTATTTCAATAAGTTTTTGAAGTACCTTAAATATATGATTGGAACAGTATGTATTTCACTGTTTTATCACAGTTATACTAAGTATTAGCACAGAATAGTTATGTTATATTTGATTCATCAGCAAAATTTTTCCATGAGTGAGATGTCCTTGATATTAATTAATTTATTTATTTATAATTTTAATATTATAAAGTAGTAGATGCAGTGTTTACGAATAATTTCGTGAATAGGGTTGCGGGTGGAGGACACATATAGAACAACACAATTTAACATCCATGACCTGAGTACGAAATTTATCTGTGAAATAAATATGCCTGGGATTTAATCCCAGGACCCATCTCAATTAAGCATCTTCCGAGTTAAGGATATCAAGAACAATACATTTATGAAGAAAATATAAGATACAAACTTTCATGTAGGACCACCCATCCGCTGCCCATGTAAACTGTGACAGACTTTGAACAAATCTCATAAGAGTCTCGTTCTTAGATGATAGTACTCGTATAATATACAGTAAAGCACAGTAGGTCAGCCAATTTTCCTTATAAACTATGAAAGAGAATTGATTTTAAGCTATTTCAGTGAAAAAACTCAAGAAAAATAGTTCTCATGGCCTAAATATTATTAGAAATTATATATTACTACGATCTACATACTATATAAATGATCACATTGAAGAGAATCACATAGCTCCCGTAAAGTATACGCCGAAAGAAATGTTGACTTTATCTTGAAGTCGATTTAATAAAATGCTCCACTACCATTTTCTTCTAGGGAATATTCCGATAAGTTTCGATAAAGGCTTCGAAGGCGCGGGTTCTGATTTCCTTTCATTTCCTTTTAGGAAACTTAAATAGAACTGAGACTTCCCTGACGACGGGGCACCGAATCAATTATTTGTGTTACGAAACTTTTCTCCGATTTGCTCCGTATAATAGTGCTACTTTTTCTTATCTGTCGTTAATATATTGGTACATAAGGTATTAACGTTATGTACGAATATATTTATTGACTATCTATTGATCTTCCTATAAGTATTCCTTCCTCAGGAAGGAGTTTATTAAATTAAGATTTGAATTTACTGTTTCAGAAGTATATGCTGCCAATAGATTCAACTTACTTCATGGCTCAGCGACCCTGGTTTAAAAATCCTATTTTGAAAACAAAAGATTGGAAAATCTTAAGAAATAAACCAGAGTATTCTCCAACTAAATGTCTTTGTCAAAGCACGACTGACGCAAACTACAATACAAAAGATTAAAACGTAGACAACAGCTCTGTTATAATATTGGTATTTTATTTTCTTGGAATCAAAGACAAAGACATGGTTCAACTGCATAGCTCTTTCTTAATTCCCTTTGAAGATATATATTCTAACATAATAATGTTCTGTTACTTATAAGATTTGAAGCTCGTATTTAATAAAAACAAGAATAGTTTTTTACAATAATTACTAGTATTAAAAGGCTATTTAAGAAATTAAATGTCACTTGCTTTAACGATGAAGGACATATCTGAGGAAACCTGTTTGCCTGAGAGTTCTTCATAATGTTCTCGAGGGCATGTGAAGTCTGCCAATCTCCACTTTGCCAGTGGGGTGGACTAAGGCCTAATCCCTCCCATTCTGAGAGGAGACCCGTGCCCAACAAAGAAAGGGTTGTGATGATGATGAAAGGCTATTCAGGTTACACTTTTTAGATGCTACCATATTTGTTCTCAAGTGAAGCAACACGTCTGCGGCTGACAATTACTAACTGGACTACTTATAACAACAGGACTAACAGTCACTAACAAACCCTTCCCCAGTCCTCATATCTACTTACAAACATGTTCATTCATATTAACTGCGCTAACTGGACTAGTCACGTCAGTCAGTCCCTATTTCAGTCTTGAGCAGTCTGTGGCAGTTGTCATGAGCGGCAGCGGAACAGTCAACAGACATTAGAAGTAGCTTTGTAGATAAAAATAGAAACGGAGACATAGGCCTGAGACTTATAACAATCCTCGTTTGAACCGCGAGGTTAAAATGGATATAACACTTAACTGAAAGTCCTTTGTAAATACTGAGCGCGCTACATAGGTTTTCAAAACATTTTATTGTTTGAGGATCGTGCTTTCGCGAACAACGTTTTGCGCTGAGAGCGTGCGATTCAGACCAGAGTAGAGATTACTGGCTGGATCTTAATGGACGAGGAAATTAATGAATTAAACGTTTGTTTCATTACGTAATGCATTCATAATTTTATAACACATTTGCTCGTAAAGGGTCTCTTATTCCACCAATTTCAATATCGTAATGTATCTCATTACGCACTTGTGCGGTAATGTAATGTAAAACGCACGGTTTTTTTTAATAAGGTAAAACGCACGGTTTATTTAGATACTCCGTCTAAAACGAACGGTGCTTTTTTCAATCTTAGCAGAGTTTTTATGTCAGAAAAGTGGTCAACATTTTATGAATAAAATTAACTTTGGGAGATAAAATATAAAAAATAACATTTAATTCTTTAATTTAATTAATTTTGACAATAATTTATCACAAATGGTCACATTTGAAAATTGTGTGTCAAAATATGAACCAGAAACCACATAACTGAAAGTGCTGAAAATCGTTTGCTGGAATATATTTTAACAAGAAAAGAACTCTCAACTGACGTCAAAAATGTGGTAGAGAAGTTCGCGAGTGCCTCGTCAGCAAATTATAGTCTAACTTGTGTATTGCCGTGGAGACACAACTTCGGAGCGTAAAGCTAAACTTCTCGCGATACAAACTTATGACTTTCATTACATTTTATCTTTGGGACTTGACTTTCTTGATTAAAAATTATTGACTGTCTCAGTTGTGCGGCTTTCGAGAGATCAAAATTAAGTCGTTAGTGAAGTAGTTTTGCTGCATTTTACTGACAAATAAACTTGATGAAGACGGCTGTTTCCTCCTTACTTTACTCCGTACTTTAGATACCATTGATCTTTCATGTCACAGTGTCTTATTGGCATATACCCCTTTGTCTAAATAATAATGTGGTATTTTGATCTAGGATAACCTAAACATCTTTGGTCTTCTCATTCACGTTCTCTCGAGCCTTCCCTTTCTTTCAGTTTAATATCATCTTGTAAGTAATAGATTTGGTAGTGCTCGACCTATTTATAGCTTAACGTAAAATACATAAAAAATCAAAAAACGATCGAGAAGCGAATCAAGAAGCGAGTTCAATGCACTTAATGTATCTTAGTTCATTTCAGAAGCCCGCCCTGAGTTTGCTGAGTAACTTACATAACGATATTATGTTGAAATATACCTTACTAACTAACGTCTTGTCTGAACTCTACGATGCAAACTTTCTGGAATACTCCTGCTAGCCCATTAGACAGTAAAGGTATTGTAACAGACTCTGAAAAAGACTTTTAAACGCCACCCTATTAAAATGTTCTGTTATAAAGGAGGCAGATGCTATACAAAACGTACCTAGTCAATTTTAAGGAATAACCTACTCTTCAAATTCTCGAAGGCTGAGGATGTCTGACAATCTGCATTTCACCATAGTAGTAGACTTATTGCCTTACCCTTAATCTCTGAAAAAATTCGACCATTGTGAGTTGTGAAAAAATATTTTACCAAGTAGGTAATGTGTCCAATAAACGGTTTCCACTCGAGTTCACAATGGTCTCCGTCACCATTATTCCGACATACTTGACATTTTAATTGTTTAAAAACCACACCATACATACGTTATTTCAGTGAACATTGCTGTCAGGATACAGCCAATACACATATCGGTAGCGACTGTCATCTAATCGTGAAGAAGATGGTGGTTTAAAGTGCCCTATGAAGCACAAAAATACATAAGATATTCTCGCCCCTAGTGGTCAGCTCAGACCTGTGCTTCTAAGTTGAAATGGATTCTTATTCAAATAAGACTAAAGAATATCAAAATGTAATATATTTAGGTCTACTACTTCAGTGTAGTAGTCATGTGCTCTTTACCAACTCTATTGACAAAGTAGCTCCGTAGCTTTTGGCAACGATGTTTTTGGCAGTGCCTGAATAGCTTTCGGTCGAAAATATTGTTTAAATTTCATACTGCAGCCTGGACGTCATCAAATTTAATTTGGAGCAACTACTCCCAACACATAGATCTTTACATCAAACCTATTCTATGATATTCATTGCCAGGGCGTAGTCAAATCTCCACCCTGTTTTCTGCTAACAAACTTAATTACGAAACCATTAAAAGATATAAATTGAGGTTAGTCTTAGCAGCATGACCCTACTCATAAAGGTCCCGGAATATGTTGTATGTGGGGAAAAGGGACAAATTTATGTACCTCGGACACAAAAACCAACCGTCGCGTCCAATGATATACTTGCCAAGCATGGAGTTAGACATCTGCGTGAATACGGTTTATTTATTAGGAAAGTTACTTGCTGCGGGCTAACATTTAGCAGGAATATTACTTATTAATCAAGACTTTGTTAGGACGAATATGGAATGTTTGATATTATTAATTATTCTATGTAAATTCAAGGCAATGACATCAAAAATACCTTTTCTGTTGCGTAACACTTACCTACTCGTCCTGTAACTTTTAGTTGATGTCGCGGTCGACTATGGCACGGGATTCTTCAAAAAGGTGCTTAAAACGATCATCTCAACAGGGTTACTATGTATGTGACAGCACTTACTACAATTAGGATACCCTTCTGTAAGCTTGTCAGGCTATAATAATTGAAATCCATACATTAAAAAACCCTATAAACCTGTCAAATAATTAATAGTATACTAGTGCTCAAAATTAGTCGCTAATAAAAAAAACTAAACAAAGAAGAAAAACTTAAGTTAATTCTTTATAGCTTCATTGCCTAAAATGTCAAATTAAACAAACCACCTCTAGTCTTAACGACGTAGGTACGTCGGATTTTACAACAAATCGTTATGGGTTAACCCATTCAATGGTTGTTTAATGTGACAAAACTTACAGCCTAATAGATTACGTCGGGCCTAATATATTGAGAGCTTAACCCAGCAGGAGACATCTTCTTGTAACTAGCATCTGCCCGTAGTTATACGTGCGTGTTTTTACCGGACTGCGTTAGAAGGTCTAAGGAGGGTCAGTAAATACTAAACGGCTTGATGGACGCTTTAGAGACGTTGTTAGATTCGTCTTAATTGTGAGTGTGACACTGGATATATCAAAAAATGAAAGTTTGCCGAACATGGCCGATTTTTGGCGCCAATATTTGAAGATATACATATAATAATATATGTCTTGAAAAATTTTGTTTTCTCAAACCAATCGAGTATCAATACCCATCGAGTATCTATAAAAAAAGGGTTTCATTAAGAACTTGCAAAAATTATAAATTTATTTACTACGAAAACAAACAAAAAAATAATTTATTAATATTATTGAAGAAAGAAACGTCTACGTAAACGGAATAATTATACCGTTAAAAAATATTTTTTAAAAAGCTTTTAAATTTTTTTTTCATGCATTGTCATCGGAACCAAATATGTGTGCCAAATTTCAGCTGGATAGCTTCAGTGGAAGTGGGTGAAATATTGATTGCAAGATTCCAGGACATACTTACATACTTGCATACGAGTGAAGTTAAATAAAAGCTTTTAAAAAATACAGTAACTTTGTTTGACATTATCTTCTTGTAAAGATTTAATATTTAATTAATAGACTTTTAATAATAATAAAACAAAAAGACGGACAGATCTTTCCTTTATATACTACAGAGAGAGTGGAAAAAACTTCCATTGATATTCCAAGCACGGCACATAATAGTCAATTTGGGATCCCATCTCGTTTTTTACAAACGAAACAATGACGTGAAGTCAAAATACCCGTCCAAAATCATAAGATTTTATATGACTTTTATTAAACATCACAAACACCCTGGGATGGCAATGAAACAGCGAGAAACATGAAATTATAGCCGTGTTTCGCGTTCATTAGCATCCATGTATAGAACAAATTGGTCTTTTAAAACGAATGTTTGATTGTATCTTCTAATACGTAACCATAAGTATTTTATTTAAGGCTGTAGATTTTAAAACCTACAATTTATCAGTACTACTGCATTTAGAATATCGAAATATTTCGTAAATAATCATGAGCATTTTATCAAAATGAAGTATTTGATATTTTAAACTTTACCTACATTTTGTTATTTTAACCTATGATTTCGAATAATGATGAAACTGTGTATGTATACTTAAGATTTATTGATATCTACATCATGAAACACAAATTCAATATTATGTAGTAAGTAGGTAGGGGAGACCGGGGCCACAATTAACAAAAAATATATTTTTAGTTGTAGCATAGGAATTATTCAACATTTAGACTTGATTTTAGGATACATGATGCTTCAATAATACAGGTATTATTTAATTATTTCAAAACAAACATAATAGAAACGATGCCGTAGATAGAACGCTTTTTCTTAAAGATGGCAGTTGTTAATTGTTACCTCACATTTGGGGCTAGAATTAACAGGTGTGGGGCAGGTATTAACAGAAGGGGTAAAAATTAACATTCTTCGCTGCGACCCATAGACGTCCCACTGCTGGGCACGGGTCATTCCCACAGACATTGCTGCGGGAGGTCTAGAGCATACTCCACCACGCTGCCCAATGCGGATTGGCAGAGGGGTTAGTGGCCAACCCAGTGTCGAATGTTTTTCTCGACTGTTTCCAGAATTGATAACAACTGGGACCGACGGCTTTACGTGCCCTCCGAAGGACGGTAGCGTGAAATTTTACCACTAGCGGTCACCCATCCACAAACCGACCGCGCCCGTCGTTGCTTAACTCTTTCGATTACATTGAATCGACGCAAGCTATGGGCTATAGGCTATTAGGCTATGGATGCTATGCTTGCTTTCTTTAATATCCTTTTTTTTTCACTTTTTCTACTTTCTCGTCTTTATTAATATTTCCTTTAGCCTTTCCTTTACCCTTTCCCTTATTTTTTTTGTTCTCTTTGTTCTGATTTTTTGTTGTCATTTTTCTCTTGTTCATATCTCTACTATTACGTTCTTCTTCTAGAGAATTTTTTTCCAGAGTATCAGTGACAATAGCTGACTTTTAGCGCGTTTTCTATTAGACGTGGTGGAGCTTTTGGCAGAGGTCTTATGATTTCAACTGCAAAATCACTAGCACTTGTCTTCGGTCCAGCTACTGGTTCATTAGATATTTGCGATATTACTTCATCACGCTTATATCTAAATTAGGCACATTGTCTTAAACTTCAGGGTTTTCTAAATTCAGTGACAGATCATCAATATCAACATCATTATCAACAGAGGGTTCAGAGACTAATGACTGTTTTTTATCGCTGGGGTTTGGGCGGTCCGTGAAAAAGATGGCGCAAAATCAGATTCGTTATATCGTCGTTTTTTCGTTTATAAGTTCTCATGCTGTAGTAAAAAAAATAGTTTAAAATAATCATTCCAAACATTCAGGTAACCTGTTAATACTTGCCCCCAAATCCGGGGTAGGTATTAATACGTAAATACTTGCCCCTCTGATGTGTTAATTATAGCCCCAAAGGTACATTTTAATATTTAAATAACGTAATAAAATATTGGTCAATAGTTATGTCAAATATTAAACGTATATATAGATAGATATATATAGATTTAGATTTAGATATTATAGATATTGTAGTGCTCAGTGTCACCCTTGTCATAAAGGGTACGTTAATTGGCTCGTTACCACACCAGTGCCCAGTAAACGTCCGTTCTCGCCCGTGGCTAATACGTGACCGTTTACGTCACTCCCGTGTGCTCGAGACAACGTCATGTTTAACAGATTATATATAGATCGCATACACTACATCCCTTCCTTATTATAATTTTATTAATCGAGAACATTAAGATAGCAAACGAGCCCGCAGCACCACCCATTCATTTGTTAATTTAATTTTTTATTTTTTTTCAAAGTTCTCAAACATTGCAATTGGAGAATTAAATATTTCAATCTTACTTACATATGAAATGCATACTTCTATGTATTTTCTTTCTTATATGAGTTACCTTCTGGTACTGTATCGTAACCATAATTATTTGTCTAATTAACACCAAATGTACGCTTTCAAACGTAAGATTTAGAAAAATAAGCAAAATTTGTTTCGTGTACAACTGACGTTGGGCTTATACAGGCTGATAGCGTGTACGCAAATGGTCTCGCTTATCTTTTTCGCTCTAACATATGAGTATCTATGTTATTTTTCTTTCGCATTGCCAATCTATTAAGTATTATACCAGTTGATCAGATCGTTAGTAACAGTCCAGCCAGCAACCGTCAGCAAGTCGCTTCATGTCAGACATAAACACGACACGCGCCGCGTTTGGTGCGTTGGTGGCGTATTTACTTCTTGTAATATAATGAGTACTGTACAAGTACAAGTACAAGTACAAGTACACGTACAAGTACAATTAGGTACAAGTACAAGTACAAGTAGGTACAAGTACAAGTACAAGTACAAGTACAAGTACAAGTACAAGTACAAGTACAAGTACAAGTACAAGTACAAGTACAAGTACACGTACAAGTACAATTAGGTACAAGTACAAGTAGGTACAAGTACAAGTACAAGTACAAGTACAAGTACAAGTACAAGTACAAGTACAAGTACAAGTACAAGTACAAGTACAAGTACAAGTACAAGTACAAGTACAAGTACAAGTACAAGTACAAGTACAAGTACAATTAGGTACAAGTACAAGTACAAGTACAAGATGTAGATGTAGATATAGATATACTCATATCAGTATTTCATTCGTCTTTCCAGGAGGCGAGATTTGTGGGAAAGAATTTACAGAGCACTACATGTTTCAATGTTAACTGGATTATCGATAGCTTTCCCAAACTTGAATCGGTGGATGAGTTTACATACATTTTGGACTTTGCCAAAAGCAGAACAGCCGTTACTTGTTACATAGCTGGGCCATTGCAATATAAAACCAACAAATTAAAATTGATCTCAGCTTACATCTGGAGCAGGAAATTTAAACTGTATTGCCTCCTTTCTTCTTCAATTATCCTTAACTAGAAACATCCATTCATATCAATTACGACCAGTGTTTAATTTGGGTAAATACCAATTTTATGGCCACTATCTCTACTTGTGGTCGAGTTAAAGTAAAGGGTCGAAAGGGTTAGAAATTTTATAAGTTGGTGTTCGTTTTAAATGAACGCCCTCGTGACCTTATGATGAAAATTGATTGATTCTGCTTTAGTATGTTAGGTACAGTTTCATTTATTGAAGTAAAACTTCTTTAAGCACGCTTGACTTGGGGGGTAAACTGGTGAATGCTTGACCAGAGCGTTACGAAAATTGCATGCGAGGCGACCGGAAGTTGAGAATGAGATATAAGTTAATGAAGATAGATAGAGAGAGATAGCAATCATTTATATTTCACCTATCATCCATTAATTTAATGTCTTAATTTTTATGCCTGGATGGATGGATAGCTGTCACATTTGGAAAATAAATTATTTCTATGTACAAGAAGCGTTTATTTATACATTTCTTATCCAAAATATGATTGATGATAAACTATTATCATCAATCATATTTTGGATTGATCTATCAATAGATAATTATGCCAGTTTCGGATGTAATTAAAATTGCACGGAGAGAAAAGGTGTCATAGCTAAATACTGGTTTTCATAAATCTTACATCAGTAGATGATGGTAATGATAATTATTAGGAACATTTTTTGAGCTAAATAAATTAATATAAACACAAAACTTAAAATCTAATAATAACTACTAGGAGTTAGAAAAACCTATTAATACCTACCATGCCCGACCTGGGGATCTAACCCACGACCTCTAACTAAGCAGTCGTTTCATAAATACGATGTAAAATTTGTACATGTATTCAAAAATATAAAAAAGTAACATACTTTTATAACGCATTATCATGCCAAGATCCAATATAAGAATCAACATGACGCGTCTTCTTAACACTATCGAATGTCCCATCGAGGCTGAATAAATTGCCTTTTAAAATACGGACGCACCGATATTATTGACAATAAGTTCGAATGTATATCAATAAGGGTTTCGCCCACCTCATCAACATAATATGTATTTACACAAAGGCGAGGAATGCAAGGATGTTAGTAGTATGGTGGATGCGATAGCGTCGCACCGAGTCATCGATGAGTGCCTTTGATACCGATCGCTAAGAAAAAGGTCGTCCGACCCAGCTGAGAAAACCATTCCCGTTTTACGCTTACTTACATCATAATTCAATGAATAATCAACCCTAAAACTACGAGCATAGAGGTTATATGTTGTGTTGACCAAATGTCGAGTTACGAGTATGTCGTGGAACAAGCTTATTTCATTTAAAATCACTGGAGACTCATTCCATTTCTACTAGTTTTTTTTGTTCAGTTCTCGCATCAAATTGGATCCATGTAAATTGCTGTTTATGCAATTGAATTTAACATGCCAATGGGATAATTAGATTATTGAATAGTAAAGCGTATGTTTTGACACACTTAAGCAATAGGAAATAGTTGAGTAAGATTATAAAAAGTAAGTCTAAGAATGAAAAAAAGTAAATCTAAGAATAGCTTTGAATAAATATTATTATTATTTAAAATAATATAATATTTATAATTAAATTAAATAATTAATACCTTTACTAATAATAATTGTAATTCTAACGGTGAACGCGGGTTTTATTGCTGATTTACTATTCTACCTTTGTCCCACTGTTGGGCTCGGGGCTCGAGGAGCAGCAGTTAGGCAATACATACATACCGGATCAGTAGACTTCACATGATTTCGATTACATTATGAATTAGCATGCAGGATTCCTCGTGATAGTCATACTACACCACGCTGGCCAAGTGCGAATCGGTACTTGGTCAGCGTTGGCAAGATTAAAAAGGCATGCAGGTTTCCTCATGTTTTCCATTCGCCGTTACAACAGGTTAAATTTCATAAATCGCACATTAATTGGAAAATTTATTTGTTTTGTTGCATACGGTTTAAAGTGTAGCGTCCATAGCCCAATGGTTCGCATCGAATCAATGTGATCGAGATGTTAAGCAACGACGGGCGCGGTCGGTTTGTGGATGGGTGACCGCTAGTGGCAAAATTTCATGGACGCTACCGTGCTTCGGAGGGCACGTAAAGCCGTCGGTCCCGGTTGTTTTCAATGCTGCAAACAGTCGTTAAGCCTTGTCGAAGACCTTCGGGTGGCTTGAAAACATTCGACACTGGGTTGGCCACTAACCCCTCCACCAATCCGCATTGGAGCAGCGTGGTGGAGTATGCTCTAGACCTCCCGCAGAAGTGTCTGTGGGGGAGATCCGTGCCCAGCAATGGGACGTCAATGGGTCGCAGCGATACGGTTTAAATCTGTACTCTCGAGCCAGATAGCTCGAGAGCTCCAGGAATTTCACTTCTTCATTAGTACTACACTCATACATTTTTACAAATGTGTACAAACCAACATTAAATCTTTACCGACAAAAAAAACTACTTTTAAGAAAGTCATACTATTGACACTTCAATTGGTGTTCATAAGCGTCTTTCATGTCATTGGATATGGTAAGCCGCTTATACGATAAGTACTTTACCGCGACACCTTTATACACCGTAGGAGGAAAATAGATGTATTAATATAATTTTCTGACCACAAAAGGACCACTTACACGAGATAATAAAGTATATCCGTCAAACCTGGGTTCAATGTCCGATAACGTCAGATGTGTCAATTATGTTTCTTATGGGTTCCAATTTTTCTAGCTTGTGGCAAACACAAATGTAACAATTTGTTACATTTGTGTTTGGAATTGCTTGCTTTTAATATTAATTAATATCCCTTTTACAATTTTTACAGAATACCTAACAATTGTTTTAAGACTGTCTCGTTGTTCCAGTGGTCACAAGCGAGACTGCTGAGCTAAAGATCCTCGGTTCGATTCCAATGTCCTCGACGGGTGGTGCTGCAAGATCGTTTGCGATCCCCGCTCCCAGTTTCTGCTGCTATCAAAGTAACATTTTATTTTATTTTATTTTATTTTATAGACACAAACGATTAATTTTAAATTAATAATTAATTTATTTAAATGACAAAAGTGAGTTATTAAAATAAAATATGAAGGTTCCAGTGACACTACAGATTACTGATGCGGTTCCTTTACTATATTGTGACATACATTTTCCGAAGATGATCATGAAGTTGATAATTACTAATAGCCAAGTAGATATATTTTATTCGACCAATTAGTGAAATTACGGAAACGTGACCGAAAGAAAGTTTGTTCCTTCATTCAATGGACTAGACTTGGGTACCTAATGGAAACGGGGAGAAACTAACAATTAGGCAATTAGTGTGGAATGGTCGCCAAATAATTGGATAATATTGATAAAATTAAGATAAGTATAGCATTAGGAGGCGGTAATGTACTTTGTATTCAGCAGGACAACAGCTACAGAATTCAAAGAAACGGCGCCCAATTATTGTTTTTCTGTGGTCGAGTGTAATGTTTAGGTTATAAAGAGAATTCAGGCAAAATAAGAAACTTAATACTTATTAAATAATTATTTTGTGTGCCGCTTGTTTTGATTCCAATAATAATAATATTTGATGAAGATTGAAAACAGTGTTACCGAGAAAAAATCGCTAACACTGTTTTCAAACAAAAATCGCTAACAGCACGTAACCAAAATAGTAAACACACTTCACTAACCAATCCTTATCTAATAATTACTTTCGCACATAATCATCGTGACATGACTTGCCCGTTGGCGCAATTGGTAGTGACGCTGCCAGTGGCGCCAGGGGTCATGGGTTCTAATTCCACTCAAGACAAATATTCATTAGATGAACACTGTGTTTCTCTGTGTCTGGGCTAGATGATAACTATATATATCGATATTATAATTATGTATTTAAAAATAACTATGTATCTGAAACCCATCATAGTACAGGCACTGCCTAGTTTGGGGTCAGATGACTGTGTGTGAGGATGTCAATTATGTTTATTTATATATTATATATACATAAAAGCTAAGTACCGAATACACAGAAGCTAGTACCCCAATAATCGTTATCGTACAGATAAGAATGTAATTGCCTCGGCAACGTCTTGCTAACTGCCTTGATCGTGCCGTTTAATTGCCCTGTTTTAACAACTACTGGGAACTAATGTGTGCTCTTGAATTCTACACGGAATCAATAATATTTTCTTTACTTTTGGGACTATTATCGTTCTTAACAGACATCATAACATTTCTCATTATATATTTCTGAAAAACTACATGTCAAGAAGTAGATATTTATAGGATTTAAAAAGAAAGTTCCTAAAAATAATTTGTTGCCGTCGCAAGATATTCCTAAAGGCAAATATAACAAAATATAATGTTTAATCCACCTTACGAACGCATCAAAGCAAATCAAAGTGCTTTGGAAGCATCTGTTTCATGTTCAAGCGTGACAAACAGACATTGGACATTAATATTTTCACACAACTTTTTATACTTCCGTTAAAAAAACGGGTCGCGTCATATTAAATTTAAATTACTTACTATCGCACTTCCCATCGCATATCGTTACGGTTTTGAATAATTTATGTGCTGAATAAATAAAGGTGTGGTTCTGTGTCCCACCTTATATACTCGTATGACGGCTCAAAAGATACGCCCATGTATTCCGGCATTCCGTTTCACGAAAGGATGTCCATTCAAGTGAACATAATTTATCCGTGTTTTAACATATCGTTTAGGTAATAAAATATTAATGCAGTTTTTGACTCGTTTAAATATTTTTCAATTGTTGTGTTTCATACAAGAGCTGTCGCAAGAATCAGTTGGATTGTTATACGATAATCAATTTTACATAAGAATAAGCTTACCTGCGTGAGCTTAGCCTATTATTTAAGCTACTCTTACCTACGCTAGCGTGGTTGAAAATACATATTATGTATATGATATATTATGTACTACACCCCACTTGCTTTGACCCAAAAATAAATCCATTTACCACTACGCGATCAATTTCGTAATATAACACCTAAACACATTCTATCGAATTCATAAGGTTTCAGAAACAAGTGACGAGCGCCGCCAAGCGAAACAACGTGTCTTATCAAAAACGAGACAACTATTAGCGATGATTGAGCGACTTGTTCTGTGAAATGGACAAAACACTGAAATAATTGTTTGATTTTCAATCTATAATTAACTATCGATCGATTTTTAATCGAATGATGGCTATCTCGGATGACGATCGGCCGAATTGCGGGTAAAGCTAGATATTAATAAGTAGTTTTCTTTGTTGTAGCTTGCCGTTTATAAAGGCTTTACTTATTATATTTTAAAACATCGCTTGATAGTAGAAGTGATTCAGGACCAAAACGACTTAACTTATTTATTTGCTAGCTCTACGTTTTCCTGCCATCAGTGAAACCATACTCTTATTATCGCTGACATTTTTTGATTTTTAGGCGAAAAAAATATCGGTTACAGCGGAAATAAAGTTAAGTGATGTGGAAACTGTCTTTGCTGAGACATTGGAATCCATTAAGGTGTAAAGTGACTCGCTGTGACGTAGGCCACCTTCCTGACGTTTATGACGTCATTAGTTTTTAGTAGAATCCACGAGTTTATCGCAGGGCTTCAGAAATTGGATTATTCAACCGAACTTATGTGCGATGACGATAAACCACATAATTAAGTTTTATATATTTTGCATTCCTAAAATAGGTAAGAGTAAGCGTACCTAGATTTGTTACAACTTAATTAACCTTATTCTGGAAAAAAATGACTCCATATTACGAGTATGATTGGATTTGATCTTTTTTGAATGAATTTTGTTTGCATTTAAAAATGGTGATATTATTATATTTGAATTTACCACAGTATTTGATATGGAAAAAATAAAAATATATTTTTGAAGGGGTTACTCATCTAGTTCTTATACATTTACATACTAAAAAAGCTAGTAATTTAAATAATAAATAATTAAATGAATTAATCATATGAATTACAACTGTAGATATTGTTTGATTTGATACACTTTTAATAAAATAAAAAGCATTCTAACAATCATAAAGATTCTCATTCATCTAACTGTACTAAGGAACAAGCTGATGTAGCCCTATCAGTGGTGCTTGTATTTATTTCCAATTAACAAATGATAAGATTCATTTCTATTCCATTATGATACTATCTCATCATCATCAGCCTTTAGAGGTCCACTGCTGGACATACCTAGGCCTCTCTTAAACGTCGCCACTCCAACCGGTCCTGTGCCTTCTGAATCCAGCGGTTTCCCGCTGCCTTTTCCAGATCGTCCGTCCAACCTATCGAAGGGCGGCCTGTGAACCTTTTTCTAAGTCGAGATCTCCATTCGAGGACTTTTCTCCCCCACCGGTTATCAGCCCTGCGAAAGACGTGGCCTACCCATTGCCACTTCAACGTAGTGAAGGAAGTAATACCAGATTCCAGGAGATGGGCATCAGCATCTCTCCGTGATATTCAACTGCGGTCACCAACACGCATTGACCGAGCGTAGTGACTATCGGCCACACCTCCTCAAAAAATCATACTATCTAACAAATGAAAATGAATTATTAAGCCTTATATAAATTTCAGGCCTGTGGTGTCTCCTTGATTTGGAGCAAAATGGAATGAAGCTTATTTAAAGTAGTAAAGTTTCCAGATGGCATATATTCGTACCTACGACTATGTTGCTAACATTTTATAACGTTTTTATTATTTTTCGACTTAAGTTATTTCTGTTATTCGATACAATCTCTCGTAGGTGATTGTATCTGTCACCGGACATTATTAAATAAAATAATCATTATTTCTTCATAAAATATTATTATATTCTCCTATCGGACTATCACTCCCCATTTAAAAAAAATCATACTAAAAATCTTGGTAACTCTCTTATTTAACATCTATAACACATTTGTATTTGTCCGTACTTAACCAAATTTTTTAATTGTAACTATTTGGTTCACAAAAATCTACAGTCACGTGATAGGTACGTGTATAGGATCAGTAACAAGTAAAGAGGGTGAATAATTATTCAGTCATAGCTTTTAATAGGATGATTTTTCATAGCATTTATTCATAGCATTCTTCATAGCATTTACATTCATGCCCTGATGTTGATGTATTTAGGGATATTATATTTTCCACTTAACAAATTATGAAATACTTTAATTAAGGGAATACATAGTTGAATGGGTAGAACTACGACATAGTCACACAAACACAAAGCGTAAAGAGCCAGACTGTGTGTGTCATTTGCTTGGTGTACCTATATACCTGATGAAGGTAGACAGAAGTTTGTCATGATCCATTTACTACAGTGACATTCTATGTCAAATAGGCACCTATAACAGTCCCTATAGAATTAACATAGGTACCAATAATCACAAATCAACCTTCTGAGAACAGCTTCTAAGATTTTTAGTACAATAATATAATAAGACTAGGAAGGGACAGGTTATTAATGAGATGAGGAGGTGCCTGGAGGAAGAACGAACCTGAGTTTAGAAACAAATATTTTCCAATTTTGAACATTGTTCCTTTCCACAATGATTCCAATCAATTATTTTGTGACTGAAACTAATATTATAAATCAAAATTTCAAAGATATTATTCCTTTATTTTGTCATTTTGTACATGGCCCACGGATACTGGCGAAATTGTATCGTGAAAAATTTTACGATGTTTTCTCTTATCCAGTACGAGAATTATTTTGATTAAACCCACAGATAACAAACACGCAATATTGCTTGTTTTTGTGTTGTCTCACATAAACTTTTTTACCGAACGCTAAAGATGGAATTTAATCAAGTTTATTGGGCGTAAATCATCGAACCTAGCTGATTAGTACAGGACGTACCTACAAACTCACTAACCGACGTCCGATATTCATTGAGTAACAAATGGATATTCGATAAATGGGTACCATAAAAAGCTATCACCTGTCTCCTTTTCTTAGAGGCGGCGCGTTCTGTGGTTCGTAATTAATAAAAATAAAAACTGGCGAGTGAAGGCCTAAAATGCATTTAATTCTTGATAAGGGTAACAAATTGGATAAAGATAGCACGGCTCGGAGACAGCGAGATCGTAAGTGCATTGCCGTGATAACTCATGTGTGAGTCCGTAAGGATAGCGTGGATGTGCCACAGACAATCATTAAAGTTATACAAGGTTATTTTTAAATTGAAATAGTAAACATGTATTTGTTAGTAACATTATATTTTGAAGGCGGCTCCCTAGAAAAATGAAACCAAAGACCGCACCTTTTCAACCACATTTAGCCTTTTTATCGTTCCTATCTTCCTCCATAACATTGTAATGTACTACATACTTCTATGCCTAAATGCTTACCTATTAATTCAATTGATGTTTAAAATAAAGATTGTTTTGCTATAGGTAGTAATTTTCCTGAAAAGTAAAAGACAAGTCTTTTAACGAAAACTGACAAATGGGATGTTTATTGTGCTGATAATAAATTTATTGAGATTGTAAATGAACGCAGTCAAAATTTATATTATGACTAGCAACACTGTTGTAAAAAGTTCAGTTGTCAAGAAATAAAAACATGGAAGGTCGGATTATGAGTTTTATTATATTAGTTAAAGTCCCCTTCAATTTAGTCTGATGTTGTAGTAGTGATAATAATAACGGAGAAGGTAAATAACCCAAAAAGCCTCTTCATATGGCGACCGTGGACAGTGCACAAATGGAGCAAAAGCAACTCAGACTGCGAGCCGCATGGCGGACGCAATTCACTAAAAACTTAAACAAGCTTCAAGAAAAAGGCGTGGATAGGAAAATAATATATGACAACCTAAAGAATATCCACGAAAAACTTGATAAGGCAAATGCGGAGGTCCAATCCTTAATATTGGAAAGACCAGACTTCCAACAGACTATGATTGAAACGGATTTAGAAGAAGCAGAAAAATACACGATAAAATGGCTGACAATAAAGACCGAGTTCAATCAATGTAATTCATCATCGGAAGTGAAAAATGTAAATCTAAAACAAATAAATCTACCGAAAATCGATATCCCGAAATTCAACGGAGAATTAAATAACTGGTTACCTTTCTGGAGTCAATTTAAAAAAATTCATGAGAGTGACATAGATGAGGAAGATAAATTCATTTATCTAGTTCAGTCAGTTTCCGTGGACTCCGAAGCTAAGTCTTTAGTAAACAGTTATCCCATTTCTAAAGAAAATTATACAAAATGCATTGAACATCTACAATCCAGATATGGGCGGGAAGATTTACAAATTCAGCTGTATGTTAGGGAGCTATTAGCCCTAGTACTTCAAAAGGCGACCGGTGATGGAATTGAATTGGCTGTTCTGTACGATAAATTAAGTGCCCACTTACGAGCTTTGGAAACATTGGGTGTAACGAAGAAGCACGCTGCATTTTTACTTCCACTAGTGGAATCTTCTCTTCCTCAAGAAATTTTGAAGACATGGCAGAGAGCCAAAAGCAATACTAATATTGAAGAAGAGTTGACTAACTTATTAAAATTTTTACAAAAAGAAGTAGAAAACGAACAGCGAGTGAAGATGGCCAACACATTTACCGAAAACCAGTCAAAAAATGTATATAAGGAAATTCCAACAGCAAGCTGCCTAGCCACAACAGTAAGAGAAGAAAAGAAGAATGTGTGCTTGTGGTGTGAAAAAGAAAATCATAGCAGTATTGAATGTTATAAGCTACAAAAGTTGTCGGTGGATCAACGAAAAGACATAATAGTTAAATAGAAAGCATGCACCATCTGTCTGAAAAAAGGCCATTTTTGGAAAAACTGCAGAGCCTCAGTCAGGTGCTTGATATGTACCAAACGACATTCTACAGTGATATGTACTGCGTCACAAGCAATCAAACCAGAACAGAATTATGAACAACCACCGCCTGAAAAGAAAACCACTGCAGCAACATCTTCTACTCAAGGTACTACACTTCTGCAAACTGTGATGGTAGAAATACAACATAAAGAGAAGAAAATAAAAGTAAGAGCTCTTTTTGACAGTGGATCCCAGAAAACTTACATAAAACAAGATATCATAGAAGAATTACAGATACCAGTGGTGAAAGAAGAATCACTTACCCACAACCTCTTCGGTGGACTACAGACAGCATCGCAAGTACACAAGCTATATGACATAACTGTACGAAGCCTGGATGGATCCTTCAAATTGGACATGGAAGCGCTGGGAAGATCTTGTGTTTGTACTAATGTTCCTAGATTTAACTCTAAAGATGTTATCATCTCTAACATGCTAAAGTCACACAATATATCTCTGACTGACAAAGGTGATAATACTGATATAGGTTTGCTAATAGGGGCAGATTTCTTAGGTCTTCTGATGACTGGCACAATAATCGAACTTCAGAATGGACTGGTGGCAATCAAAACCAAATTTGGCTGGACACTACAAGGAAAACAAGTAGGTGTTTTTAATAATACAACAGTTGCTATGTTCTGCTCTGAGTTGACAGGTTACTGGAATTTGGAGACATTGGGTATCCAGGATCCTGCGGAGACAAAATCCAAGGCTGCTGTTGCAGAGGAGGTGCTGGCGTCATTCAATGAGAATGTGAAGATTAATGAAGAAAACAGGTATGAGGTTCAGCTTCCTTTTAAAGTAGGCCAAGAAGATTTACTACCTAATTATGAAAGGGCAAAACAGAGGCTTGACTCGACTACTCGAAAGCTAGTATCAGGAGGTAAATTCAAAGAGTATCATGAAGTTCTCAAAGAATGGCACAAGATAGGTATCATAGAAAAAGTGCCATCACCACTGCTAGATCATGATACTGGACATTACCTACCACATAGGGCAGTAATTAAAGAGTCTAGCTTGACCAGCTCATTAAGACCAGTATTTGACGCTTCAGCTAAAGATAAAAATGGACTGTGTCTTAATGCTTGCTTAGAAAAAGGTACCAATTTAATTGATCTCATCCCCAATTTATTAATAGGTTTCAGAACAGGGGCAATTGGTATCACAGCTGATATTCAAAAGGCATTTTTACAAATCAGCATTTCCCCAACTGATAGAGACTACTTAAAAATTTTATGGTGGGAAAATGAAGACTGTAATGATATTATTGTTTACAGACATTGTAGGCTAGTATTTGGACTGACATGCAGCCCATTTCTACTGTCAGCCACGCTTATACATTACCTGAACAGCATAACAGGAAAACATCAGCAGTCGGCACAACTTCTGAAAAAATCATGGTATGTAGATAATTGTTTAACAAGTTTAGATACAGAAGAAGAGACAAGAAAATTCATAAAAGAGTCTAAACACATAATGAATGAGGCGAAATTCAATCTACGCATGTGGGTGACATCTCAGCTGAAAATAAATGAAACAGGTAAAGACATAGTACCGGTGTTAGGTCTTAGTTGGGATACCAATTCTGATCAGCTGTACTGCAGCGCCGTGGAAAATGTACCTGTCTCTGAGGATATAAAACAGCTCTCCAAGAGAGATTTATTGTCACTAACACAAAAGGTTTTCGACCCCATTGGATTCACGTCACCAGTAATGTTGATACCAAAACTCATTTTACAAGAAACATGGAAAAATAATATGTCCTGGGATTCTATCCTTGATTCAAATTTAATGAAAAAATTCCATGAGTGGTATCAAACATTTCATTATTTAAAAGACTGTAAGATTCCAAGGAGGTTGACAGAGGATACAATTAAGGAGTGTGAAGTTAGCTTACATTTATTTTGTGATGCAAGCAAGGATGGGTATGCTGCAGGTGTGTTACTTCGTGCTGAAAAAGATAAAAAGGTGACTACACAATTAATTTCAGCCAAGTCACGGGTCACACCCCCTAAAAAGATAAGTATACCCAGACTAGAGTTATTAGCTGCATTAATAGGCGCGAGGCTGCTCACACAGGCTAGAGAAAATCTCAATTTAAAAAACTGTTCTGAATATTGTTGGACAGATTCAGCTGTTACTCTGTGTTGGATCAAACGAGAACTACCCTTGAACACATTTGTAGGAAACAGAATAAAAGAAATTAGACAACACACTAATACAAACAATTGGCGACATATTCCAGGTGAACACAACTGGGCGGACTTGGCATCCAGAGGCTGTAACGCGAAGACCCTACTCGAGACCCGCTGGTGGGAAGGACCGGCGTGGCTGCGCCTGGAGCCACAGCAGTGGCCACAATCAGACTTCACAGTTGATGAGCTGCAAGTTCATCTGGAAACAAAAAAGGTCGTGAGTAATGCACAAGTATGTTGCAATGGAAGTCTAATAAATTAAATACAATATTTCTCAAAATATACAAAAATAATTAGAATGGTTGCGTGGATGTTAAGGTTTATTCATAATGCAATGCATTCACAAAATAAGAAGAAAGGAGAAATAACTTATACAGAGTATAATAATGCAGAGAAAACTGTGATTAAATTAATACAAACTGAAAGCAGTGAAATAAATAAGAAAAGAAGTGAGCATTTAACACAATTTTTAGATAGTGAAGGATTATTAAGAATTAAAACTAAACTTACCTTATCAGATTTTCCAGAGACAACTAAAACACCCTATTTGTTGTGGGCTAATAACCCTATTGTGACAGCAATGGTGAGACAGCGTCACGAACAGCTCCAACATGTAGGATCAAATCAACTCATAGTAGACTTACGAGCGAGATTCTGGATCATCGGCATACGTCGATTGGTGAAGTCAGTAATAGCTATATGTGTTATTTGTAAACGTTATAGAGCGAAAGCTACACTAGCGCCAACAGCACCACTACCACCAGAACGCACCAACTGCTCTGCGCCCTTTCAGACCACAGGGGTCGACCTAGCAGGTCCTTTGTTTCTGCGTAACAACGAAAAGTGCTGGATTGTAATTTATACGTGTGCAGTTTATCGCGCCGTACATTTGGAGTTAACCAGGTCACTTTCTACGGAGGCTTTTATCATGACATTGCGTCGATTTGTAGCACGAAGAGGCCGTCCGGATTTAATTATGTCAGATCAAGGAACTAATTTCTGTGGTACTAAAAATTTAATTTTTTCTCTAGATTGGGAGGAGGTTCAGCGTGACTCCACCATTCGACGCATATCCTGGAAGATGAACGTACCAACGGCAGCTTGGTGGGGAGGCTATTGGGAACGCCTTATAAGGATCATGAAAGATCTTCTAAGGCGTATATTAGGTAAATCGTCAGTATCATATGAGGAGCTTGTTACTCTATTATGTGAATGTGAAGCTATAATGAACAGCCGTCCACTTACATACATTAATGAGGATAAAAATAATAGTTTAGAACCACTCACCCCGGCACATTTCATACAACCCTCATGTAATACTGAAATGACAGATTTTGATAAAATAGACAAAGAAAGCTTAAATAGAAGACTTAAATATTTACAAGAACTCAAGGAACAATTCAGAATTAGATTCAAAAATGAATATCTTACTCTATTAGTCCAGAAAGGAAAAGAATTAAAGGATAGTATAAACAAAGGGGATATAGTGTTGATAGAAACAGAGGAGAAACGTATAAAATGGCCTTTGGGCATTGTTTTAGATCTGTTCACAGGTAGAGACGGAATCGACCGCACAGCCAGGGTAAAGACGGCCACCGGCACGAAAGTCCGTCCAGTACAAAGACTTTATAAACTGGAAGTGTCCAGTTTTACAGGTGACAATATTCCTATAAGTCAAACTCCGATTTCTTCACCTCTGGAGGAGAATTCTTCTGAAGTCATTCTAAGTCCTCAGAAATCTCTAGCTCCCGAATGTACTAAAAGTCGTAGAGGTAGAACTATCAAAATGCCAAGTAGATATGATATCTACACATGATTTTCGTTTATTTTACAATATATCTTTCCAAGTCGAGGTATATGTGTGACATTTAACTTATACTTAATGATAGTGATATTTTCATAAAATTGATTTGTATGTTTTAGTAAGGCTAATGTCTGATTAATATATCAGCCACTAAGATAGTAGTAATAAGAATTATTGTTAACTATGTTTTTGACTAAGATGATAACAAATTGTCTATTTCATTTTGTTTTTAAATTGTTATAATATTGATGTGTGTAATTGCCATATCGCGCCATCTCTTGTCGAATAGATTAAACTGTCTAATAGGTTTGTATAACGCCATCTATGGAGAAGAAGCGTTACTGCTAGATTTGTATACTACTATATTTACATACAATGTAATAATTTTGAAATGTTTCATCTTTTTTGGCGTTGGAGGATGTAAATGAACGCAGTCAAAATTTATATTATGACTAGCAACACTGTTGTAAAAAGTTCAGTTGTCAAGAAATAAAAACATGGAAGGTCGGATTATGAGTTTTATTATATTAGTTAAAGTCCCCTTCAATTTAGTCTGATGTTGTAGTAGTGATAATAATAACGGAGAAGGTAAATAACCCAAAAAACCTCTTCAGAGATGTTAAGACAGAGTTAAGTATTAAAGTAGCATATAGATAAGTATCGACCTCTGAATGATTCAATTTTAAGTTAATGCAGGGATAATAAATCAAGACTAAATTAAAATATTTCTGATCAATACTATCCTTTAATTCGTCCTTCGGGTCCAACTGGGCGTCGTCGTATCAATGATGTTTGTAATCTGGAAATGTCAAACGTATTTAATTTGAATATCATCTCTAATCTCATTTCTTACTTTGAATTTATCGATGAAGTGCCTATCGAAAGGATAAGGGGTATCTACATAGTATTGTATTGTGGGAATTAAATGCCTCTTTGTGAGGTCATTTCTTACCGATGTTACTTGGTTGGACTAAAATTTAAAATGTTTACAATGTAAAATAAGCTTGTCAAGTGCCATTTAATCATGATTGATGACGCGAAACGACCATTATAGTACAATTCTGAATACAACAAACGAATAAAATTGTTAAAACATTTTCACTCGATTCTCAACACATTACTTTTCCTAAATGACCTTTACTTTTATCAAGTAATCTCCGTACCTATATCATGCGATAAGTATGTGAGAGACCAAGAAAACGTACGAACAAGATTTTATCCGCATATCGCACACAAAAGGCGGTACGCAGTATGTGAATAGGAGCGATACATCAAGGCACTAAGAAGTTCGATAGCACACTTAGTTGTTCCGAGATCCATCTGCCACTAATACTAATGCCCCTTTGTGTAGTCCGGGAGTGTCGTGATACGAATCTGTATTCTGGCCATCGCGGCCGTTCAATCATCCCGCGTGATGTATGCTGTTCTAGGCTTAGGAAGGCTTTGATGCCATTTTGATAATTTTGTCGGAGAATTTTACTTAATGAATGTGTGATTTGAAATCAAGTATGTTGCATGGTTTGAAATAGCATATAAAAATGTCAGTTGATACAAGTTTCTAAAAAAATTGTATTATTTCCTACATATTTGATAATACGAGTATTTACAAAGGTTTTTATTATATTTGGTCATTTTATACTGTTGCATTAAATTACTTCAGGTAACCGATAAATTAAAATTTCGACATGTTGAATTAAATTGTACCAAAGTTACGTACTATTCTAGTGTATTCTGTGTCACAGTATAATTTTATTACTTTGGACCTTAACCAAATCTCAATCGTCGTAAATACTCTCCTACAATCTACCTTCCTTTAGAGCGGGAAATAGTATCTCTACATTTATCACTTACTTAAACACGCAACTTCATAAATAAACACTTAAATAATTTGAATATCAACAATATTTCCATGACTGAAAAAACACGATGTCAGCTGAATTAGTTACAATGTTTATGACGGATAAAATATTGGTCTCTGATAACAATTTTGTATTCCATAAACAGGTTGTTTCGAGGGCCGAATCTGTTTTATTGTCATATGTCACGAAATCAGCTCATAAAAACTGTTAGTGCCATGAATTTTCCAGATGTTTTTGTTGATTTGCATAATATCAGGAGGTACTTGTCAACTTGATTCATATCGTAAAAAGATTCTACTATGGAACACCATGTGTGAGTTAAAATAAAATCCATGCTATGGAATTAATAAATACAGCGAATCGTATCTTTAAATCCATGGGTGCTGCATGTTGAAATGGCTTTGTAGCATCCCGATTAGAACTGAAAACGTTGCATTCCAATTTTAAAAATAGTGCGATTAGTTAATAAAGTGCGTCTAGTTAATAAAAACATGAGCAGAAATAGATTCAATATTTAATGAGAAAAGAACAATATGTCATAAATATACCATTGTAATAAATTTTCTGTTTATTAATACTGCTTTTCTGCACTTACTCGTATATCCTTTAAAACTAGCCGAGTTGCACATTTCTCGTCACTATTTTCGAAATTGACATACAAATGCTTATGATTTTATATTCTCACTCTTTTACAGAATTCAGGACACAGAAGCTCAATCAGCTTATTTAAACGTCATTAATGAATATGTCGTCTATATCTTTATGATTCGTGATGTTTTCATAATTATCAAATTACGTAGCTAACGATGCTGAATTAATTTATTTGTGTATATTAAATAGAAGATAAACAAATATCACAGGTGACAGTTTTTAGTCAAAAATTTTGTAATACCAACAAAATACTTTGGTCGAACTATCATATATCTATTTTTACCGAAATATGATACCTATTTTTTTTCTGCAGGCAAAACCCTATATGTACTATTTGTATCGTTGGATACTAACATAAATTAAATACCTGTAAATCATTTAAAACTTTGAGCCTTTTATAAAATGATGGGGTGTATCGTTGACCGTGTACAAACCATAATTCCTCCCTACACACGTGAAATTTAATGCGCAGGTACTCATATCAACGCAAAAACGAGCTGCGGCACTACGGTGACCACATAATTTGTGGATAAATTAGACTACACTTTAATAGGTTCAAGTGAAGTAATTAATTATCAGGATAGATAACGAAGAATGCACTGAACTATTATGATTTACAATTTTTTTGCATTACTTAGATCTCCTTTTTAGTCCGTTACTGTGTCATATTAAAAATAATTTGTCTTAGTTATTATGGATGGCAACGGATGGGTGTTGCTGCATGTTCGTATGATATATAAATAAAAAAGAGAATATACTTACCTTCTTTAACTGTGAATGTAGGTTTTAAAGAAAAAAACCAAAGAAATTTATAAAGTTACTTTTTATTCCATTTGATTTAAACTTGTTACAAATATGTATTAAAGTCTAAAATCATGGTAATATTACCCCGAGTTGCTTTTACAATTAATGTGTGGGAGTCCCCTATACGGGGCTTAATGAGCGTTACCTGTCCGCGTTTCATATTTGTAAATAAGATTTTTGAGTAATTACAACGTTTGCCGTCTGATTAATACGGTTGAAGCAATGACGTAAAACGTCCCTTTTTAATTTGTAAAGGACACACCGTTTGCGTCGAGTATATTTTTAATGCGTTTAGTCATGATGTATACCGTTTTCACTTTCGCACTTGTACAATGGGTGGAAAATAATTATCTTAGTAATGGTAGAATTCTTTTTCGAATATTTACGTGTTAAAGGGGTCACGCAACATCCTAAAATCTACCAAAAATGTATATAGATCCTCTAAACCATAAGTTGTGGTAGTTTCGTACAAGTCAAAGCATTTGTTTGATCATATTTGATTAAATTGACTATATGGTTAGATAATTTGTCTTTAAAAAAAATCGGGTTAAATGGAACACTAAGCACATTTTATGCCACTTAAAACATTAAAGGTGAAAGCCACCCGTCAAGTTAACAATTCGAAGTTATAGAAGTGTCAAAAAAAGCATCACAGACTATATATTTTGGAACAATGTGAACATTTGGCACTGGGTTGGTTTTGACCTCTCAGTTCTGGCTGGGAGATCTGTGCCCAACAGTAGGACGTCAATACGTTGTAGCCATAGATTAAAGGATAAATGAAAATATTATTCTTGGTTATATTACGCCATAATCTTGACTTTAGGTAATCAAATTCCTACATAATTTCAAAATAAGGTATCAGGATGGCATTATGTCTGAACTGTAAGATTGCCTTGCGGAATTATTCCAACACCTTTACATGAACGCCCACGCGATTGATTCGAAGCGCATCCCACGCCAGCGAATAAATCATAAATCAAACAGGCAATCACTAACGAACACTGTTCAAATAGTAAAAACCAGTTACTCAAATAAAAATGCATCGCGCAACAGCCGAGACCACACCACAATTCAATGAAAATACCATTAATTTAATGCAGAACGCTAAATAGTATGCCTTTTCAATAGCAATTTCATATACTGTACGTAGAAATCACACACTTGTAGACTTAAGATTTCCTTATTTTGCTAAAGTCAATACGATCTTGTCAAAACGGTCGTGGTCATCATGATTGTGTTCATACTTCACGCACAGATATAGACTTTCGACTTCCATCTGATTGTAAAATATTAGATAGATTTTACAATCAGATGTTGCAAGCAATATACAATAAACCAAAAACCGTGCTTAGGAGGGTACGTAAAGCCGTCGGTCCCGGTTGTTTTCAATGGTGGAAACAGTCGTTAAGCCTTGTCGAAGATCTTCGGGTGGCTTGAGAACATTTGACAATGGGTTGGCTACTAACCCCTCCACCAATCCGCATTGGAGCAACGTGGTGGAGTATGCTCTAGACCTCAATCTGTGTCTGTGCCGTGCCCAGCAGTGGGACGTCTATGGGTTGCAGCTATCGGTTTGTAGATTTAAATATGTGCTAATCTAAGATCTGCGATAAGTTAAAATAAGTTTATAATTCCTATTACAACTTAAATTATGCAAATATATTTTTTATAGATTTAAGATAGCAATCGAGCTTGTAGCACCACCGATCCGCTGCCAACCATGACAACTATGACTGATTTTGAACAAGACTCTAATAGGGATTTTTGGTCTTTATTGGTTAGCCCAGTTAGTCGAGAGAGTTAATGAGAACATTAGTTGTGGGTATTAGTTAGTGGGTATGAGGACTGGAGCAGGGACTGTTAGTAATAGTAGGTACTAGTCCTGCCAGCTGGTGTTACTAAATAGTCCAGTTAGTTATTGTTAGTAAGTCTCGTTCAAAATCAGTCACAGATGTGTTGCTTGACTATGATGGTTGCCTCTAAAGAAGTGTAACCGTAAACCACACCTTTCCGACCGGACCAAAATTGCTTCAAAAACAATGACAACACGCTAGAAATGGTACTAGGTACCGTCCGAGGCGAACACTAAATGCAACCAAATAGGTTTCATATAAAAACTATTTAACTCCATATAGGTTCCAACACCTAAAATGTAAGACATCATAATTTTAGTTAACAAAATAATAAAAAATAACAATGGTTTATCGATATTCAAACCAAACGCGACAGATTTGTTGCAAGGTGAGTATTTTAGTTTTAGTCAATTCCGATGCCAGCTTGCGTCCTTTGTTCCACATATCCACGTGCTTGTTCACTCGGAAAAAACGTGATAAACACACCTAGTTTTGTTTTTCCACCAAAAATAGTACAGGATTTTTACGCTACCACGAGTTGGATATTTCGTTTATTGCTTTTATTTCAACCTCCAAAATAAACTGTTTATATATTTACTGGTGTAATTGATTTAAGTCGTTACGTCGTAACGCTATGAGAAGATACATTAGCGTAGGTACAATGATTTTACGTTGACAACAATGGGTTTTCGTACAACCTGCAAATATTTTCAGTCTTGGGTAGTATTTCAACGCGCCCATGGTACGAATGTTGCAATTAGTTCACACTATATGTCGATCGGGAATCTGCATATTTATTGGCGCAGGTTTGTAACGTATTCTGATGAAAAACCCAACGAAATGCTGCTGAATTTTCATCAGCTACCCACAAATTTCAACATTCAATATGCACCCCATTTTTGCATACCTCATTTTCGCAATTTAAAATCAAAACAATTAAATACACTGGGTTTAGGTGCCTAGAGGAGGGTGAATACTTTTACCTTCGAGTGTGCAATAAATATTACAAATTCTTATCAATAAAAATCTTACATTACATTTATAGCCATAAAGTCCAAAATGGGATAGCGTCGGGATTGGTTTGCTGCAATTCACGTGAATTATGATCTGATGATATTTGAGTAAGATGGGATTTTCGTATAGGAAAATGACTCTTATATTATTCTGATAATAATCAAACTTGAATGAGGAAGTAAGAGGGCTTCTCTTGCAAAGTTAATGGTTATTTCGGTTGCATCTGGTGGATGGAGCGTGTTGATAATTTGGCGTTTAATGAAGCGAGCTCGCCTCGTCTCCGGCGGAAGATGGTGGAAAAATGCTAGCGATGAATGCAAATTCTCCTCGTGATTGTGTGTTTCATTGTCTCGTTTATGAAGCGAGAGCAATAATACAGTCCATCTATGATTTTCCGTTCCGCTGAGGTGGATGAAAGGCAAAAGCGTGCCTTTTATTTTCCTATTTTAAAAATTGTGACTGGAAATAATAGGTGTCTGGATTTAACGGTTTTGATCTCTTTTTCATTATTGAGTTTTTAAAAGTTCGTTGAATTTCATTAACCATATTTGAGACTATACTTGAGACTTTATCAGCCGATCGTTAGTGTTAAGCTGCACCAGTTCTGGCCAGAAATTGGATTGGTTACCCCTAGTGGCATAAGCCTGGACGATACATTTGGAAGTTTGAAATAATATTAAAATCGGGTTGCCCACTAACGCCTCCACAAATCCGCACTGGAACACGCTCTAAAAAGAAGTCCTCCTTAGTTCGTGCCACCTGGGTGCCCTGTAATGTGCTGCGTATGGGTTGTAGCTATACTGGGTTTGCCTTTAATGTAGATGTGTAGGTTGTAGCAAGACTTTATCACGATTTTAAATGCAATGTTAGAAATAAAAGTGGTCTCTTAATATTGGCTGCTAACTGGTATGGTTGAAGTAGATAATAGCGTGCCAAAGAATATTTCTCTACTGCAGACGCCAGGGTATATAGTATGTACTCGAAAATAGGTCTTTTCAGTTCTTGTCATGTAATGTTTATAATTGTATGTAAGTTATGAAAAATGGAAAATGATCAGTGGGGACAATTAATTCGCATAAACCGCAAAATTTGAAGCGATCGAATTATTTGTCAAACAATTATACTAATCTTCTTTGGTGAATTTAGGTGCACTGGATGGACTTCGCAATTACCTAATGTTCATCAGTTTATTATTTCCAACGAGGATTTACCTCTTTTTTAATTGAGAAATCAATGATTGTAGGTTTCACGTAGTTTACCATGTCATCTAGTAAATTACAATTTATCACCCTCTTAGATGTGATAGAGTCATTGCGTAGAATTGCAAACATCTTTCATTTAATAAAAAGACAAATATGAAGATAAATGGATTGTCTTGGACTACGGGCGCAATAATATTGGCACACACTACGATCGCTCATCCACATAATATGTACCCAATATCTCCGCGGCGCAAGATATTTTCCACAATATTTTATTTATTGTGCGATTATGGATGTGTTTCACATTTTACCGAGTCACGTCGATAAGGGTTTGACAATACAAAGGGTGACGGTCTAAATGGACTTTTGCAGTTATCGAGGTATCCAAGAAGAAGGAATTATCAGTTAATAGATTTAGAGTGACAGAGTTTAAAAATACATTTGATATAAAATGGAGAAAAGAGAAACTTATGTGTAGTTAAACATCATATCTGGAATAAAATAAAATATAATAAATAACTTGTTTTTGACATTAGTCGCCTAAATCACAGTATTCTCTAATTGTTTTCAATGCTACATAACAAGTACCAACGTTGGTGATTTGTTTTCATCTGTGAGGTGTGAACATATTGATATTATATTATCACATATATGGACTGCAAGAAAGTTGAGGTTTAATTGGCTTTTTCCTTACGTTTGCCTTTACAACGAAGGTAACTTAAATATCAATAGTTACACCCAATAGTTGTTAAGCCCGAAACTTGTTAGGATTCAGGAGTAAAAAAAGAATATATATTATCTAGACTACGTAAGATTGGACAAGATGATCACTACAAAATTGGTATCACCCATCGATATCAAAACACACTCACTTTTTAAAGTTTTTGGCACCATCATAATATTTGTTCTCATTATAATGATAGGTACCTACCTAACATCATAAATAACTAACTTTTATATTTACGGTTTACCAGGATTACTTACATTCTAATATATAAACTACTAATCTATTAACGCATATGAATTTGTATCAAATGTATCAGAACTAATGGATAATTAAATAAAATATAGAATGGTATGTAGTCTACATACTTTAGTTAAATGTAAATAAACTATATTAAAAAAAGTTTGGAATTTTCATAAAAAATGCGAAGAAACTTTTTCCCCAACCTAATATAAACTACTAATCTATTAACGCATATGAATTTGTATCAAATGTATCAGAACTAATGGATAATTAAATAAAATATAGAATGGTATGTAGTCGTTTGAAAGATCTTTACGGAACCTACATTGTGCGTAAGCCGACACACACACAGTTGGTTTTTTAATTGTAATGTAGATTAGCTATTATCTGATAGAAGCAGTGTGAGCATTTGTAATAATGACATATTTATTTCTCCGTTTGACAGCTGTGGGCGGTTTAAAGATAACGAAGGCTTCTAATTCGATTCACAATCCAGCAATTTTATAATACGACTAGTGGATGCGCGCAGCTTCGCTTTAGGGATGCATTACATGTTTGTACCAAGTTTCATTAAAATTGATTCGGTAGTTTTTTATTCTATCGTGCACAAAAGTACAGTTATTGTCTATCTGACAGACAATAAACTTGAAAAAAAATTTTTTTTTCGTAATATGTGTCGATTAGTTGCCATTCCCTGATAGTTTTTGACGTGATAACGTCTTATAAATCGACAAAAACAACAACAAAATCTCCAATACATACGAAAAATCATCATACCCTTACGCCATTCGTATCGCCAAGTGTTACGCCAAGGGTATTAATTGAATTTTAGTCTGTAACTAGGACTAGAGCGAATCGTTTACATTAATTGTAGTAGGTACATGAAAATTACACTATCCTAAATACATTCACATTTACGTATTAAACAAGGAGTTTGGACAGCGTCATTCAGAATACAATTTTGTAGCGCCATCTAGTGAATCAGTTCAGTAGTAACAATCGAGCGACTGATTTACCCACATTAACGTTTTCTAAATATATCTAGTGAGCCAAGCGTATTTATTCAATTAAGTCTGTAACCTGTAGTATAGTATAGTTTTACTAGAAAGTATTTTACTTTAGATAGAAGCAAGACCGCGAGCAACAGCTAGTTTTAAAGTAAAATACGTTATTAATATAAAGGTGTTGTACCATTTAAGTTTTTGTAAGAGTTTTTATTACACCGGCCACTTAGTGGGCTGTGGGTCTTTTTTGTTTTAGGAGATAACTAGCTGTTAAAAGGGTGGTGAGGTAAAGATTGAACACGAAGGCTATCGCTCGATTAAATCATACCAATACACCAAATGCTCTTTTGTAATAGGTTGCTGGTTGAGCAAAAAATGGGGTTAGAATTAAATAAAAGTTATAAACTGCGCTTGTTCCAATAGATTACAACAAATAGTGTCGTATGGTAACTAAAAATAACAAAGATATACTAAAATAAGTATTACAATTATTTTAAAAGTAGCACTCTCTAATGTTATTCAAATTACCTAAATGTATTTTAAGTACAATGATATTTTGCAATCCGTAAAAATAAAAATCGCCAATTTAACCTAGTTGGTTAACGTAACCTAACTAAATCCAAAATTATACCATTTTATATAATTGAATAATAATTATTCTTTACGTGTTAAATGTTTTATTTAACTATCATAATCATGATTATTAACGCTCATCGTGATATTGTCACAGTTTTAGATTCAATCTACGAAGAGCTTTCAAGGCGGTTCCAATAAACTCAAGTCATTCCGCAAACATTAGGATTGCCCGTTCCAAACTGCGATACACGAGACGATCAGAAAAACTGCATTTCACGTATTTAATAACGCCGTCAATGCACACCCCGCACAAGAAATCTATTAACGTCAAAACGACCGTTTTAGCAATTCATCAAGTGTACAACCCTTGTAAACGAAAAACGTTTTTCATCTACCAAGCTAACTGTTCAATTTTTCGGCCTAAATCTTTTAGGGCTATTTTTGTAGCGGTATTCAATCAGAAATATGACCGGTTTAATATTTTATCAGCATAGTGAAAAGGTAACCTACCCATTTTAGATTTCACATTTCACCATGGTGTCATAGAAGAATGATATAGGAAACGTATATATAGTATGTATACATGCTTTTGTGAATAAAAATAATATAATATTTACTAGAACAGAATGATAGAATATTCAATATTGGCAAAACAAGGAAGACCTTTTTTTAATGATGTATTTTGACAGCGAAATATTACCACCAACTTCACAGTCCACTTGGATAGACTACGTGCATTTATTTTAGTTCGGAGTCTACATGAGTCCAACTGTTTCCATCTAAGTCTTCAAAGTGGACTACATGACTAGCCATTGAAAATCATTGTTCTCTCCAATGTCACCACACTGGAGTCGCATGGTAGAGGCAGTTGTTATGATTTGTATCCAATTCATAGGAGGTACGTACGTATTCATTAGAATATTTATCAGTAGGTACCTGTCCATAACTGAACACTGTGTTTCGAAACAATCTAAATAATTGTAATGTTTTGAATCAACTGACATCTTTTAACAACAGTAACTCTTTTGAGAGAAATGACACTTGAATCTTAATAAAGGCTGTGTTAAATCAACTGGTTGATATCTCGGCGTCGACAACATCGCGAATAATTTGTCGCTTTATGAATTGCGTAATGCAAGAGGAACGCTCTATGAATATCAGCAATCTTAAACATTTTATTTCTCTCTATTTTTTATGTTCTCTGTATTCTATACCTACAACATGACTTCAATAAGAACTAGGTAAGATTAAAGAAAATACTCTTTAGCAGAACTCTAAACGTATGAAATTTATGTTAATACGAATACGTTTATTATACTCGTATGTATGTACCAATAGGCAATCTATAGATGTCTGTTGGGCACGGGTCTGTACCACAGCCAGAGCTACGGCGGTCCATCCATAAACTGACCCGTTGTTACTTAAATCGGCGATCATATATGATCAACGCGAGCCATTGGACTATTAACGCATCTTAACAAACAGTACCTAATGTTTATTGTTTTCGGAAGATTTTATGCAAGTCTTACCTTTATTCTAGAAAAAAAGATTTTGTGTGGTTTTGCCAGAACGGTTCTGATCCCCTGGCTTGCTGCTAGGCGTTTAATGGGTACAAATCATTGTGAATTGCACTCTTATTATTAAGATGATCAATTTTGATTGGACTCTGTCATATATTTCGAGCGCCAGAGCTAGCTAATTGCTTGCATAATTCATGTAAATTATATAGATTAAAGATTAAGTCCGCCCATTGTATATCTCTTTAGACGTGTCAATAAAGTTGAATAAAATAAAATAAATAAATATATAGTCCTTTCCCTTCAACCAGGGTTGGGCTGGTAGAAAACGCCATAAGGCATTAAGTCCGCCCACTGTATCTCTTTAGAGGTGCTAATAAAATTGTTTAAACATAAATAAGTAGGTAGGGTTAACGTAGGTAGGTAGGTAGAGGTAGTAGCACACTACCTCCACCTAAAGTATCAAGATCCATTTCTGCATTGCGTTCTGTGTATATCGTGAGGGTTTTGTCAGCAATCAGCTTGTCTCCACCTGCGTTAAATCTTTTTCCGTGCAGTCTACTACTACCTCTAACATAAAGGGAATGTTTAGATTATTATTAGAAGCGTATCTTTATTGACGGATAATTAAGGTTTTGTATAATCAAACGATTATCACAATTCCATTTTATTTCATGGGAACCATGTAACTTTTCGGGTTAAAAAACCTCTGTCACTCTAGCTACACCATAGGTATATTACATCTATGCAAAAAGTCTAATAGATTCATAATTACGTTGAGGAGGAGAAGAAGGACAAACCAAAGGATAGGGTTGTATTGCAGTTTAAAAATCACTTATATAGAAGCTACTTAGTCTTCAAGGGTGCCAAAGCACCTTTGATTGCTTTTTTACGACACTCATATTAGATCTTGTGTATCGAAATTCTCATGCGTGGCAGCTATGTGGCTGCATGGATAATAATATATTTACATGCCAGGTAGAACATAATAGCATTGATAGTATTTTAAACTTTAACTTATCTTTACACAAAATCCAGAATCTGAGTTTAGAGAAGAGCGTTGAAATGAAAGTAAGTACATAATGAAGATCCGTTAAAATATGTTTAATAATTCCAACAGTTTTTTTGCTACACAGTCAATCCTCATCGAGGCTCCAATAATATTATGGACGTCAGATTTTATGCTTGATAAAAAGGTTCTTGCGACCCACCCAATCAATCGCTGCTTTTAATGGACTGTATTTAGAGAACTAATGGCATTTTCATAGAATAAACAACACAGAGTGGTTACAAATTAAGAGGTAAATTTCTCAATCAAAACAGTTTTGTTACTAAAACTTGAATTCAATTATTTGATATTAGAGAATCCTGTTAGAGGTCATTTTGTTTAGAATGGATTTTTGCTGTATGGTCGTACATACCTATACAGCGTTATCGAGTAGGTAAAGAATTAACTCCTTCATGTGTGTGGTTGCACCCACACACATGAAGGATTGCTATTGCTATTGAGGCTATTGTTTTATGTGTATTCATTGATTTGTGACGCAGCGGTAGAACAAAACGTTTCGACGTAGTTATTGTGACTGTTTTTATGTCAAATATTTGCAATTAAAATTTGTCGTAAGTATATCAGAGTTGGACTGAGAACATTAGTCTAGTTAGAAAGTAAAATTAAAAAATATCAGATAATATCATAACGTTTGTTATTTTCTATCATTTTAATTTTTTATTTATTATTTATACGCTACAAAAAAGTACAACAAAAGTGGAACTAATGCTAAAAGCATTCTCTGCCAGTAAAGTTAAGGGAGTGACGAACAGGGACAAAAGCATGTTATCAATACATATTTGAAAAACAAACATTATAATTTGACAGGCCCGTTGGCGCAATCGGTAGTGACCCTGTCTGTTGCGCCAAAGGTCGTGGGTTCGAATCCCACTCAGGACAAATATTCGTGTGACGAACACTTGTATTTGTTCTGTGTCTGGATGTCAATATTATCTATTTAAGTATGTATTTAAAAATATCTATGTATGTATATCAGTCTCTGACACCCATAACACAGGCTCGCGCCTACTTTGGGGTCAGATGGCCTTGTGTGAAAAAAAAAACATATATATAAAATGGATAGAAGAGGTTATCCATAGTAATATTATAAATGTGAAAGTGTGTTTGTTTGTTTGTCCGGCTTTCACGTCGCAACGAAGCTATTATATGGTATGGTTTTTGTGTGTGGAGATAGTGAGGAGGGTGGAGAGTGACGTAGGCTACCGCTACCGCGGTAAAACATCCCCATGGGAAAATATCGATGTTTTGTTATTTGCTAGATATTTAGTTCCAGATGTTGTTAATAGATGGCGTTGTCATGTATGATAAACAACTCATTGTTAATTCCCTTAGACCACGCGGGCGGAGCCGCGGGTAAAAGCTAGTATTATATGTATATATTAATATACATACACATAACATATGACCATTTAAAACCATAAATACATATACATAATTTAAACTAATGTAATAGAAATGTCTAATCAACTTTTCTTCCGATTCTTAGATAATTTTAAATTTCCGAACATAAAATTAATAGCCAGACTATTTATGGGCGATGCCAAGCTCGATATTCCGCGGGCACTTTGCCAGTACTGTGTTTTGGTCACTTAATTATGGTAAGTTAATGCTCCTTGTGCTCCTTGTTTTCGAATTTACTGCTCCAGTTAGGTAAGTATTTACTAAAGAATATTCTAAGTGGCAATTGCGTTACTTGGTCGGGTTTGCTTGTGTCAAATCTTCCGGTTGTTTTACTGCTTTTCTAAGTTTTGAAGTCGTTAAGTTGTGTTTTTCATAGAATCAGCAGATCTGATTAAGTTAAACAATGGTCAACCTGATCCAGAATACACGGGTTGTATTATATTATATACACTTCTGACGGAGGGTAATTAAGGCTTTACCTAACAGTAATATCGTGAGGAAACCTGCACGCCTGAGAGCAACCTGCAAGTCTGCCAATCCACAGTAGGCCTGCGTGGTGGACGATGACCTAACACCTCCCATTCTGAAAGGAGACCCGAGACAATAAAATTCAATTTTGGTGTCTTTTTTGTGTACTGTAGTTTTAATCATACAACTGAGATAAGATTCATGAATAGGCATAAAACGCGTCCATCGCAGGTACTACTTCTATGTGTTGCTTCACTAAACGAAGAATCGAGTAGGTATCTGATCAGCTTAAATCGAATCACCTTTGGGTTTGATTGAAGGCTGGTCACTGAGTCGACACTATTAGACGCACAAATTAATTAGATCTCTTCCAACATCTATTATGGGCATGTTCTTACTACGAACCTACATTTAAATTCATGAAGTTCGAATGTAATCCTACTGCGCAATTGTACATAGATGTAACTGTGATAATGACACTCGCCTAATTAGTTTTTTGTCGCACAGCGGTACTTGGATGGTTGGGTTTGGTCGAGGTTTCAGTAGCACATGTCAATTAATATTATGCAGAGTTGTACTACAGTAGTATCTTGTTTTATAAGAAAATATTGTGTGACGGATTAATAATAAATAATTTTAGAAAGTACAGACATTGTTTAATAACGATTACTAAATAAGTAGGAAACGATTTTGGATGCTTCGTTTAAAGAGGAACATATTTATGTTAAGTGCCTGCTTACATAGGTAGGTAGGTACTAAATTATGTTGCTGATAAAGAGATTGTTCTGATTTTTTTTTCCTTGGTTTCTTTGGTATAAGGAGTACCGACTTGACTTGATCCAAATGAGAGACACGAGTCATAACGGTTAAAACTTCTAATAGTTACCATCAGATTTATGTTTTATTGGTTAAAAATATCATTGAACGGTTTATAAATCGTGACACAGAAGTATGCGAACAATTAGTTATCATCATAATCCGGTATTTAACAAAATATGTATCGACTCTTTAATTCCATAATTAATAGCACACGGTCATTTTTTACAGAACGATAATTTATTATGATTCCCACATTCCCAATATCGCATTCGGAATAAGATATAAATTTGTTGTCAACGATTTCTTACTATCGACTGAGTTCGTGTAATTTTTCAATTAATTGAATTTATATTATGTTGATTCATGGTCAAGAAAGCTGTAGGGAGTCCGTACGGCTACAGCTCTCATACCAACGTACGCTACCTTTTGGATATTCCAGTATAAATAAGTGGCAATCAAATATAAAGGTTATTTTAATATGCAGTAAACTTCAAATCAATTTCTTTTTGAGCAATAAAGGCTTATTTTAGTGGTGTTCAGTGAATCATTGTGAGTACGTTATTCTGGTAGGGCCATATGATTTGTCACTGGAAGTAGGCAATTCCCAGCAAGAGATGCTGTAAATCATTTGACTTGACACCCTTATGATTCCAGTTATGTATAATTCGTCGAAAAATTGTATTACATCGCGTAAGAAATACTTTTTAGGGTTCCATGTAGCAAGTATTTTTAAACGTTCTCCGTTACCATTATCGCCAATGGAGCCAGGAATAGCAGGGTTTAGTCGTACTGTCATAATTGTGGGTTAGCCTTAGTAACTGCTCTTGGCTAGTGCGAGTTGGTGACCGCAGTAGGTTATAGTATAGTATTGAGAGACGCTGCTGCCATCTCTTGTACGTTGTCGCTCTTGACACCATCCGGGGGGGACATGTAGGTAGGGGTCATGTATACCTTGGGTCTGTTTCCTAAGGACATGAGCAACCAAGCCCCCAATATAGATATACATCGTAACATCAAACTAAGTACGGAACCTACAATGTAGGTGCGCCCTCATTTGAATCTTTTTTAATATTTATAAAGCTTTCAAGGAGTTTAATACCAGACGTTGCCATAAAGTTTTTAGACTTCTGAGGTTCTCTTCAAATGTTAGCGTATACTGACCTAGTAAAATACTCGTAACTTCACCTTATTTTTCCTCGTACTTCTACTTTTTTCGATAAAAATGGTTGTACCTATTGCATAGTTTATGACAAAAAATACTAGAAAAAATACTAAAAATCAAATTCAAACTAAACATATTTAAATAATTATATATATTACAGGTATACAGGTAAGTAGGTACATATACAAAGAAAAACTAATCCATGAAATATTTGCTCTACATCTTGCGTCGGGTATAGTGACTAGGGATGTTGCGGATCCACTTTTTTCCACATCCGCGGATGCGGATGCGGATGCGGATTTTAAGAGGCTCACATCCGCGGATGCGGATGCGTATGCGGATGTGTTTAAAAAAACTTAAGTGTTGGGTTGGTAGGGTAAAAAAAAATACAGTATTATTTACCCTTTTTTATTAAATAATAAAGTAATGAATGAACTACTAATTAATTATTTTAGTAATTAAATTTAAATATTGGAGCATTAATTGAATTTAATGAAAAGTAGAATGGCCGCCTTTTCGGACTCCAGTCTGTTTCGCAAGGGTTCGTATATTAATCCTGCGCTACTAAATAACTGTTCACTTGGAACACTGGCAGCTGGCTGGTGGAGCTGATTGGTCAATCAGCACGTGCGGTCGACACGCGCCACTCGCCGGGCCCTCCTTTCTTTCTTGTCGCGACCTGCTACACATCCGCATCCGCATCAGCTTCGCATCGATTTATACGGATGCGGATGCAGATGCGGATGTCAAAATCGATGCGGATGTTCCGCATGTGCGGATGCGGATGCGAATATTCGCAACATCCCTAATAGTGACTACGGACTATGTCGTAGTACTGTGTCATAGTACCTACTATGACGTGGAATTGTAGGTATTTTTGCGTTTTGTTGCGGACATTTGGCTCGGACATAATTTAGCGCGGACCATACGTCCATAATAATAATAAGTAAGTCAATGACACAACACAATTTACAAAATTCCTAATATAAATAAGAGAGTTTATCTGCAAAATAATTATCTGCACAGCCCGGATCCAAACCCGGTACCCGCGGCACTCAGCACTGACCTTTGAAGCATCTGAGAATGCCATCGAACACAAATTTAATATTCAAATTTAATTCCAATTCAAATATATTTTAGAGAACTTTTATAAAAAATTTGAACGTCAAAACCTATTCTTAAACGTTGTCGTTCAAAACGACTTAGCAACCGGTACATGCCAACATAACGAATCTATAAACAATCAATTAGCGCGGAAACACTTAATAAAACAATATAAAAGCACAGTACACAACCTTTCCCATAAAAGGTATTCTTCGGATCCCTATCGCGAATGGTATCCGATATCTCGGAACCAAAACATGACCGATACATTTTGTCAAAACATTCTGAGAGCACAAAGAAACGGATAGTGTTCTTGTAAACATTTTCCCTCCGTTAATATGTAACTGATACAATACGTGCTCGTCTCGTCTATATTACAAGGAAGGTCGTATACATACCTATCCATACCAATAAGACCAAAATTTTAATTTGCATCCTTTTTCCGCTTCTCATACTCTGGGAATCAACTGTGAAATTACGTATGTATGAAACAAGCTTTACTAGAAATTTTATTATAATTCATAAGTTTTAAGACGCGCGGTTCTCAAAAATTGAATATTATAAAAATCTATTTAGCACAATGATTTTATACATAAACTATAAAAATATTTTGTTTCTAATTTTACCTATATAAAAATATATTTATGTATCTTGTTTCTCAGAAAAATATTTGCATTCATATCATGGATGTTAAATTGTGATGTTTTCTGTGTGTCCATCATCAGCAAAACACATCTACAACTACAAACTACCATGGGGTATGAGTGTGTAAGCGTTTATTTTTTTTTATTAAACATAGAGTGTGCGCCTATTAGGGGCGCTAGAGTCTACCATTTACTGGAACAAGCGAGTTCCTGTGTAATAAGTTCAAGAAATCGCTTAGCAAAACCATTCGCTTCAGCTCAAAGGCTTTACAACGCAAATTGCACGTGAAATTCAATACTCAATGCTTACGTAACGCAAAAATCCACGCCTCGTAGCGATTATTGCTTTTCTTAAATTTCGACATGGTCTCCTTAACATATATAGGTTGATGTGAAAGGACCTGACTCACGAGGAAGAACTTAAAATGCTCGTGTCGTGGATGAGGTATGCTTGTTTCCGGTGTTTCCTTCACTGATTAAGCAGGTAGTGCAGAATATAGCTGGGTAGCTCCTGTCTGTTGTAAGAGACGCCCAAAAAGGCGTTTCTAGGGATGCGGGAGCGACTCCAGAAATTATGACGCTGTGACCACGCGCCGTTGTAGATCGGTGTTGACGTTTTCTCTCGGACATAATCTGTTCCTAGAGGAGCAAGGGCACATCGCTGGAGGGTACCGTCGCATTCTAACAAAGATCCCGGTGCTGATATCCAAGCGCTGAGAAGGCTATAATAAATGAAAATCACACATACCAATTCATCGCAACCATGATGTCCTTTAACAAAACCTTTAAAAGCTTTCCCACTCGTAAAACAAAAACAAAAAAAACAGAAAACCAACGGTAGGTTAGGATTTAAACTGGGTCTGCAGTTTAGAGGTCAAAATGTTCAATATCAATAATATTATCGATTACAATAAATGCCCATCTCTAGTTGTTACAGCTCCTAAAGCCAAGTTACTCCGCATCATGACACACAGCATCGTTTGTGCCTTTGTTGTTTGTGCACCAGTGTGACAAACAGGAGATAATTTCTCGCGTCGTTTAGCTGGAGTAATTACAAGCACACTAGGCTTAAACAACTGGAGGGGTGTTGGCGTCGACGGAATGACATGTGTAAACAGCCTATTATGAAGTGTTTGTTTTCAGTGAATATACCTCCAGGATATCGAGATTTTACTTTGTAACATTCACCCTAATGTTAGGTTTAATATTAACAGTGATATTATTACTATAGAAGTGTGGCATAGAGGCTGTAATTTTTTAATTAAACTGCGTACAATAAAATAAAATAATGTTGTTTTTACTTTCATTTTAATTTGAATTGATACTCCCAAAATATACCATTTACAATGTTGATTTGAACAAAAATCGATCTTTTCTATATATACATAAAATATACAATACACCATAGAGCCATAAAACGGGCTTTAACGTATGAAGAAAGTCGGAGCAGGGACAACACGAGTGTCTTAAACATCTATGTATCAGACAGCGATCCGGTAGGCGTTTTCGAGTGTTTACTCTATCTTTGTAAGCAAGCCTCCTCCGAGTAAATACTTTGGTCGATATTGACACAGTATTCATTTACCGTCCACTGAATATGAGTGAGTGAATGAGTTGAGTGTATCTATTGTCCAAGGATAAGTGATGAGTAGTCGTGAACAAACATTAAATTAATGGTGTTTTAAAAATCATATGGGAATGTGATTGAAAATTTATGTTGATGATATCAATATCGATTGATTCATTAGTTTTACACTTTCATGTCCATGAAGTCATAACAATCAAATCAAAACAATTACCTGTTAACTATAGTTACAGGTAACACTGTGAATGTGTTAAAATTCAGTGATATAAAAAATTTTTACGAACATTCACGAACCTAACTAAATTTATATTAAAAAAACATCAAAATAAAAAGATGAAGAAGAAAGACAGAAATTGAAAAAGTCGTATTGTGTGAAATAGAAAACAAATTGAGATATCTTTAGAAAATCACATGGCGGAAATAAAATTAATTTATCGATGACTTATTCAACGCGGACGACTGTGTTCGCGATGGATGACAATTACGAACTCGCAAAATTACATTCACAGTCATTATGCTTTTTGCAGTACGCAAATAAAGTTCAATTTGACACTACAGGGCGAACGAAGGTAACTTTGTTAGCATACACTGAAGTGACAGACCTTAATAGGAATTTAACAAATACATAGCTAAACATTTTGTAATTCGAGGAAAGTCTTCAATAGGTAGTTTACTTTACAAAAGATTGCCGTCATCATTTGTTAGAGCTCTCATCCCGATGTCAACATCTGCCCTTTTTTACCTGACCATCTTGAAATAGATATTTGTTCAACTAGCCAGAAAATCAGTGGCATTGTGTTTTTATAAGAAAGGTGGTAATAAGTTTGTTATGATAATGGTATTTGCTACGGTCGAGTTGTGCACATTGCGTATTTTGACGTTGCATCTTCAGATTTGTTCAAATGTCTTTTCCGTTCGCTGTTTGAAATGAAATCTTCGAAAGTCGGTGTTTAAGGTAAGGCGAATCAGGCCTTAAACATCAAGGCCTGATTCGCATCAATTCGCACTGATTTTGTACCAAGATATTGTTTCTGCATGGATTCGCAGCATTCGCAGTTTTGTTTTATAACTTGATTTTACGTTATAAATTATGCCAAAGAGCTAAAGAATATTCACTAAACTCATGTATATATAAATGATGGTAACATATATTAGGCGTTTTTCCTTTGTTTTTGTTTTCAGTATGAAATCATACTTATAAATATAAGACACGTCGTTTACTAACACACTGCGCAGACCACACAACGTTAGCCTTATGATAGACTAAAATTTAATGATAGACATAAATGTAAGCCAGAATTCGAGTCCAACAGAAAAAATTGAATTCTTTCATTATATGCCACAAGGTCTGTTTCTGGACGACATATTTATTTTGTGATTACTTATTTTTAAATTTTATTTTGTTTAGTTTTAGGTTATTCTTTATCAATTGCTTAACTCAACTTTATACGTACCTACGTACAAATTTCGTTATTCCGAGACAACGGCGGAAAAATGCTTATCTTATCTATAATAGGATCTTAACTTAAAGTCTACCGCGACTGTAATTAGAAAGAGTAGCCAAGCGCATTATTTTAGTGGAATAACAATAAAGGGAAGGTTATAACACTTATAACTGTGCCAATAAATACAGTTGGTGTTGCAATATCTGTCGGATGCAGCGAGTGCCCATTTGCATAGGAAGTAACGTTAACACGTTGAAACCGCCTCTGTTGGAATTTAATATAGTATAAAAAATAAAAATAAAGATACAGATACACATAAGATAGCCCTTTCTTAATCGTGTTTCCTTAAGGTACATGAGATTAAGTCCCGAATTTTTTTGATGCTTGGTTATGAGAATTTTTGTTTGGCAATAATAATACTTATTGAAGAATAGTGATATGTCAATTAGTTAGATTATGTTTAATACATCTATCTATCTCTACATCTACATACCTATCTACATTCAGTCCTAGATAGCAGAAATATACATTTTATGGTGTACTAAGTATCTGAGTTTAAAGTAACCATTAAGATTTTTATAGTTATACCATAGAGGAAGGACAAATAATGTATTCAACTACACTATACACCATAAACTCCATCAAAATGAGTTCAGTAGATCGACATCTCATGAGACAGTACGAAAATACGAATGTAAGTTCCTAGAACATCCCGTGAATATCTGTTTTATGTCCACGATCGTTTGTTTTGAACCGGGAAAATAGCCGGTCACGAGTACGGTTTAGTGAAATATGAAAATGTTTACAAATCGCTCTGTTATTTAAGAAGTAGCGAGATAGTTTTGTTTGTATTTCAGATGTAGCCACGTTACAACTTGACAAAATATTCGTTTGCTTTAAGAATATTTCTCTGAGACTACCTCAATAAACCGAAATAAAAATGCTTTATTTTCTAATTATGTATGTGGTGTGTGTACCACGAAAGACAGGAGGTGTGTACCACTAGAATCAGTAATGTAATATCTTAGATTATTTATATATAATCTAAGTGTAATATAAATAAAAATAAATAGTACCTACCAAAGTACCTACCAAATTACTCAAAAGCCATGAACGAGTAGTAAGTAGTATGATAGCAAGGAAAGTAAATAAGAAAAAATAATGTTTCACTCAACTAGTTAATGAGCCAAATAAAGAGATCAGACTGTTTAAATGCATTTTTCCTTTTTTTAAATCATTTTATCCATTAGACATTACAGAAAAAGTAAAAAATTCTAAGTAAAAACAAAGAGTTTTTAGAGAATAAAATATACATCTAAACAACAATTTATTTTGCCTGCGACGACGTTTGATAAGTTTTCTTTTTCATGCAGGTGTTCTTTTTAATATACGGGCAGCATTTTTTAGGTTTATGCTTCTGAGAATTTATTAGATAACTAAGCGGTGACGCTACCGAAAGCTGTGAAAGTAGCTAAAATAAAACGAGCCGAGCTGGGCGCGCTGTCTGATCTTCTTGACTTCTTCACAGCGCGAGCGTAAGCAGTATAACTTAGTAAAATATGTCATTACTATTGTTATTAGGTACCTATAAGGAATACAGTTGCTCCCTGCTGTTACTGTTAGTGACAATAAGTCCTGTTTGTAAGTGTTAGTAATAGTCCAGTAAGGTAGTACCTAAATCTCGTGACAGCCCAGTTGCTATCTAATTTGCCTGTCACTTGAGGAGTTGTGGGTTTGAATACATGTGATATGCGATTTCAGAAATCACTGGCTTTACGGTCAAGGAAAACACCACTCCTCTCCATGTTTTCCATAATGTTCTCGAAGACATGTGGACTATATAATGCCTCCTATTCCGAGAGGAGACCAGACGCCAACAGTGGTATAATACTTGGTTGGTAGTTCAATGATGAGAAATTGTGTTTTTATTTAGTCTCAAAATTATATAGGTATCTTAACATAAAATACAATAGTGTTTAACACTTATACTGAACCCACGTATAACACAAGATTAAAACGCTTAGCTATTAGAGGAATTGTGTCTTTTAATAACTAATTAATAGTTTAAAAAAACTAAAAAAACACACTTTTATAAAAAATCCAACTAAAAAAGAAATCATGAGACCTTGAAACCTAATCGTGGTCAAAGTTCATTACAAGACTTTACCACAAGTGCAAACACGACTATGATACGATATTCCATCACGGAATGCCAGTGCCAATCTTCCGGCTTCATCATCAGACCTTGAAACCTAATCGTGGTCAAAGTTCATTACAAGACCTTACCACAAGTGCAAACACGACTATGATACGATATTCCATCACGGAATGCCAGTGCCAATCTTCCGGCTTCATCATCAGACCTTGAAACCTAATCGTGGTCAAAGTTCATTACAAGACTTTACCACAAGTGCAAACACGACTATGATACGATATTCCATCACGGAATGCCAGTGCCAATCTTCCGGCTTCATCATCAGACCTTGAAACCTAATCGTGGTCAAAGTTCATTACAAGACCTTACCACAAGTGCAAACACGACTATGATACCTTATTCCATCATGAAGTTCCAGTTAATATCTTCCGGCTCCATCATCAGATCAGCTCGACAGTACCATATTATTGAATACATTTCAGAAGTACATACAGCTGCCAATTTTCATTACGCTACTATCCTTGGAAGATGGTTAAATTAGCTCTCAAAGTTTCCACTTTAAAGTAGCTAATATCTTCCGGCTCCATCATCAGATCAGCTCGACAGTAACATATTATTGAATACATTTCAGAAGTACATACAGCTGCCAATTTTCATTACGCTACGATCCTTGGAAGATGGTTAAATTAGCTCTCAAAGTTTCCACTTTAAAGTAGCTAATATCTTCCGGCTCCATCATCAGATCAGCTCGACAGTACCATATTATTGAATACATTTCAGAAGTACATACAGCTGCCAATTTTCATTACGCTACGATCCTTGGAAGATGGTTAAATTAGCTCTCAAAGTTTCCACTTTAAAGTAGCTAATATCTTCCGGCTCCATCATCAGATCAGCTCGACAGTACCATATTATTGAATACATTTCAGAAGTACATACAGCTGCCAATTTTCATTACGCTACGATCCTTGGAAGATGGTTAAATTAGCTCTCAAAGATTCCCTTACATTGTGAGTTACATACAAGTGGACCTAATAAAAGTGTGTTAATAAAATAGGTTTACAAAGTGACTGCTAAATAGCTCAAAGACATAATCTCAGAGGGTGAGGAGGGGCGAGGTTCCTCTGAGATATGAATACTTACTTTCTCTTCTCATAAAATAGCTCCAAAATATAATTTGATACGGTTGACAGCAGTAAAGTACTAAGTACAGTACACGGAGAACGACTTTGTGGCAAATTAGATATGGGTTTCGGGTTCGAATCGTAGCAGAGATTTCGTAGAATAATTTGTCACTGCGGTTATCAATATATGCGTTGTTTTTTGCGTGTATATAGCGATTCGCAGTGCCAAAGTGTAAAAATAATTTAATTTAAGTTTGTTTTGTTACTAACAAACAATGTCAAGCGGTGATCCTCCAGTGTAGCCACTGTGGCCTCGTACTCGAACGTTCCGGGTTTAAATCCAATCGACACGCACCAATGACTTTTCTTAGTTATGTGTGATTTAAGAAATTTTATTTGACTTACTGTAAAGGAAACATCGTAAGGAAATCTGCATGCCTGAGAGTTCACCATAATGTTCTCTTAAGCATGTTTATGTGATGGACTAAGGTCATTTCTCTCATTCTGGGAGGAGGTACGTGACCGACAGTGGGATAATGAAAGGGTTGTGAGACTTGTGAGTTTCAATGATAAATGTAGTAAGTAACTAGGTCTCTTTTTTTTTCTAACAAACGGACAAAATTTAACATTAACATTTTCTTTGTCCCTACTTTGTCCAAATATACTGAACTAAACCATCTGATTCTTTAAATTCCTTAAAAAGAGCTTTAAATCGCATGTTTTAGTTATTATTGAAAACTTATATTAAGTAGGTACGCTGGTAGATAATTATGTGATTAAAGTTGAAAATAACTTGACTTATCTTTGAATTTTATTGCTTGATAGTTACCTACAAGATAAATAGGACGCTGAGCGAGGACTTGGTAACAATAATTTAAGAAATATTTTATGCCATAATAAAAATTGTTTAGTAATATGTACGCTTGTAAAAACAATACCGAATAATAGTCTCCTAACAATTTATGTTTTTGATTTCTTATGCAATAGATGCTGCGGAATTCTCATTATCATTCAGTCGTACAAATAAAAGGAAAGAAAGAAATGGAAAAATTCCAACAACGAAGTGAAACTTGACACAATTTTACAGAAATGCAGTCTTTTCTGAATCATCCCCCGCCGTAATTGTCATTTCAATGCTTAGGAAACCTGCAGTGCACGGACTCCGTTTATTTAGCACTAAAAACTTTTACAAATAAAAACTTTTACAAATAAATGCTGAGAGGATGGAAGCCAAACCATTATGGTGCTTTACGTCGTATTTAGATGAATTTAATGACGTCATCTTTTATAGTTTCGTTGTATTGTTATATCGTCTGAAGGGAACGACCTAAAATTTACCCGGTGTGTTCAAGTACAGTGCAGTATTTACCTAAGTATGTAGTTTAAAATTAATTATGCGGACTCCATATTATGGCATCATGACTTGACGATTTACTTAGCGTGGTTTCATGTAATATCGGTTTATATTAGGATAGGACCATGCTGTATAGCTTTGAACAATTCGGGTAATAGTAGTAGCTACTAAAAAAAATCATAACCTATTATATGTATTTAAATTTATGCACAGTACCTAGTGTCTGAACTGTGAGAACTTATATTGGTTAAGATCATAAACACTAAATCAATTTAGGTATTTATAATTTTTTAGGATTTTTATTTATTTGCCTCGTTTTGTCGTTCTCGATATAGTATTTCTGGTCTTCGGTCAAAGTGTGTCCATACCGCCCGCAACATAGGGAATCGTAGTGCAGGGGGATGAACCTTGAAACGTTTATTTATTTAAATCAGTTTATTTTCCTGGTGAATGTATTTATTTTATTAATGATTAAAATTTTAAACCAAATGGTCTTTTTTAAGCAATGTGTAGCCTTACTTTTTACTCTTTAAAAAAAACTTAACTTAAATTAAATTCCAACTAAATATAACTTCTATGAAATGAATTCCGAAAGGTTATCGGACTTTTATGCCAAATCGTTTTGAATGAACTATAGTATGTTCCTACACCTTGGTGTAACATTTTAACTTGATATTTGATTGATTTGATATGCTTTCGCGAACTTTATCTTAGAACTTTTCAAAGGAAAGGGGAACAATTCCGTCATACATGCACTTGCGTAACTTTAACCATTGACGCAGCGCACGCCATGGAATGTCTAAAAAGGAATAATTTTATTGACTCCGCTCCTATTTGTCTTAGCTTGAAGTTATACATATAGCCTAAAGCCTTGCTCGATAACTGGACAATCCAACACATACCTAACTAAGTTTTCAATTCATATCGGTAGTTCCCGACATTAGCGCGTTCAATTAAACAAACAAACCCTTCAGCTTTCTAATATTGTAGTACTTAGTATAGATTAACCAAATACATAGGTACTTACGCTGGATTTCAATAACATATCTACAGATAGATTTGGCTATCGGAGATAGAAATTCGACACATTTTATATGGGACTTATGTCAAATTTCTATCTCCGATAGCCAAATATATCTGTAGATTTTTTTTTTTTTATTTATTTAAGGTTATTGAAATCCAACGTTAGAATATAATGTATGTTTTGTTTTGATGACATAATAAACAAAAGATCACACTATCACATTAATAATAATAGTTTTATGATTTAAGACATTTGAATTCCTCTTTCAAAGGTATCTGTGAGTATCGACAAAAATACCAAAACAACGTGTGATTGCGTCCTGAGAATCACGAGCGGAACGTGTTACAAAAGTCGTGTGGCCTTTTATGACGAGTCTATTCCGCGATGAGCACAAACTGTAGGCTAAAGTGGACCTTCTCAAAGTCTTTATAGAGTGCTGTCTCTTAAAATATAGGCCAAAGGTCCGTGTGCCCCGCTGGGCCGGTGTAGGTGGTTATCTCGACATCAGATTGAGATAGCGTAGAGGTCAAGTTTGGCACGCGAGCGAATACATGCGATTTATTGTGGATACCACGTTTTGGAGATGTTGCCTTTTGGCGGATTCACGTATCGGTGGAGCGTGCGAATGTTTTAATAATCGCTGCATAAATATAAAAGAATGCAAAGAAACGAAAGGTCATTTACAAGCAGTCACGCCGCGACATCCTGTCTAAATGAAACTATCAGATAGAACTTTACTATTCGTTGTGTCCACATCAAAACCAAAGTACAACGATGTTAATTTTGAAGACTTAGTTATTCATACTTATAATATAAGTAATTCTTAAAAATTGCAAAGGAATGTAGGTACCTAATGTGTTTAGTGAATTCCTCCAACGCAAAGCAACTTAACTATAGTCAAAACTCACCAGTTTTATTCAATTAGAAACCAAACAGCATGATTTATAAGTATTTATTTGTCTGTTTTTTTCATACTTTGAGTACGTGGTATGTTTGATGCGTTTAATGTTATAATTTCATTGAGCAATTTCCACAAATATAATGTCCTTTGCTGTCATCAAACAATGCTATTTTGCGGACAGGGCCGTTTTATTTGCGGGTGGCCTGCATTCATGCACATTCGTCCTTTGTATACTCGCAAAATAGATTCGTCACCATTGTAGCAACCCCGCGGGATATAGGATATATATATCTAGTGATAGCCAACCGTAAAGTCTTCACTAAACGACAGTTCTCATCGGTTTTCTGACAATTGTTGCCTCTATAGGTAGTGATTCGGTTAAACTGTTCCAATGCGGAAAAGGACAAATGCTGAGTTACCGTTATCCGGAGTTTTTTATCGTATTTGGAACTAAGGAAAAGGATATAAAAGGCAGTTTCAAGCTGATGATAACTTTAACGTCTCCTAAACTACTAACCAACTATGCCTTCCAGCTAGGGTTGCCAAAATGTTTTCGACTAAATATATTATTTATCAAAATAAACTATGTAGGTATACATATTAAAATATACAGGGTTATTGGTAATTCGACGTATTCCCATTAGGAAGTGATAGGGGTGACTATTTGTGATAATTTTAACCCCCATATGCATTATGCAAAAGTGAACCATTTTCGAGTTATCAAGCTTTTCAGCTTTTTTCAGAATAGGTCAGAAATGCAACATCAAAAATTTATTTAAAAAAAAGTATCAATTAAAATCAATTTGTTTCTTTTGATTTATAAAAACGATTAAACAATGGTTATTTATCAACATTAAAACTACAATTATCGGTCCAACTTTAAAAATGCGAGACGATTAACGATATTACTTCAATATTTTTTGAGATATTTGTCCACTAAAATGCCTTAAAAACAAAAAAAAACTTATATCAAACTTGGCTTGCAGATTATTTTAAAAACATAACCGTTTTCTTAGCTTTCCAAAAAGGCGTAACAACTATGAACTTATTTTAAAAAAAAACCGGAGAAAAACCGATCACAAAGGAAGCAGGCGGAAATTTGTATTCGAACTAAACTTATGGTCGTTCTTTAAAATTTCAAAAAAAATAATTAAAAACAATGCTGAATGTAAATAAAACAAAAAATATTAATTAAAAATTTAATTTAGTACCAGTAAAAGTTTAGTAACAATAACAATTAATAATAAGTAACAATTAAGACATTTTGTAATTTAGCCTAATTAAAGTTCTTACTCGACTTCCCCTATTGCGTACGCAAAGTCTCATTCTTTTTCTGAGGTGTAACTTAACTACTGAAGTAGTCAAATTATTTCGAATCACATTAGCTGCGTTTATAATTTTTGTTTTGAGTTCTACCGCGGATGACACAGGCGAGACGTCGTAAACTAAGGATTTCATGTGAACGCATAGACATAGAAATCAACACACAGACATAGAAATCAACCGGCGTTAAGACCGGACTCCTCGTAGGCCATGGAATGGGTCCTCGCCCTATCCAACGATTAGGAAAATAGCTATCAAGTCATCGCCTAATTGACACCAAAATGTGTGACATCCGTCTTGCTAGTATATCATGTTTTGCCTTATAGCCAAAGGCAAGTTTTCAAGCATTTCATTTGTTAAAAAAAATTCGTAAGCGAGCAAAATTGGTTCATCGATAAATTCTTGCACATATCTATCTTTGTAATTAATAACATGGACTGGTAGTTTTCCGGCATTAACCAGGACCAAGTCCGTGACCTACGAGGAGTCCGGTCTTAACGCCGGTTGATTTCTATTTCTCGTATTGTCTCACAATAGGGGAAGTCCGTTCCGTCCGTCCTTATTTCGGAATTACCCGGAGCAAGAACTTTAATTAGGCAAAATTACAAAATGTCTTAATTCTTATGTATTATTAATTGTTATTATTACTAAAGGAGAATGATCAAGAAAGTATGAGAAGCGGTCTAGTGGTTGCGGCAATTCCAAATGACTTTTTGGATATTATTTAATATACAAATTATTAATTCCAACCGATTTTTTTTTCAGAAACACAGGGGTTATTTCAGTTCCAAATCATAACATAATAGGTTGATAGCAAGTCTTAAGAGAAATAAGACGCAATGAGTGCTATGACAATTATGGCATTTGCTCTTCGTAGTTCGTCACGTGACACGTCACACACGGCTGTTATACCGAAATGTTGCCAGCTATTGATAGTCGCATATCGATTAATTTTGCCTGAAGCGTTTAACTTTTTGTCATTTTAAGTGTTTGACTTTTTGCGTTTTTGACCTTAAGACCTTAATCCATGTTATTTATCTATAATTCTATATTTATATATTTGTAATATCATCTGTAATTCTGATATCCATAACATCCATGCTTAAGCTATTTACTTCGGAGTAAGATTAATGTTTGTGATTTTATACGATATAAAAAAATTGGTACCCAATCAGGACTGGTGGCGCCCTCATTTACCTATTTTTTCTTTTTAGTCACACTGTGATTCTAAAAAAGTTCCATATAACGATTTCTCGGCTGCAATGAGAAATTAATTGTTGTAAAAAAACCAAATGTTTTTAAAGAGTAAATGAGTATTTGAGAGAAAACTGTTTTTTTTTACTTTTTCATTTCGTTTTTTGTGCAGCCAAGATTTTCAAGTTTTTTACTACAGTTTCTATTGTAAATCGATAAAAAATCGATATCAATCGTTATATCTAATTCATGGCTAATGACTATGGCAACACTTTTAACACTGTTGAAAATCCGGAAATGAATTGTGAACAGTTTATTGTCATAATAATTTTGAAAAAGAATCTCCTATGCAAAACAGCCGCTCCAAAGGCTGTATCGCTCCGAAATTAAAAAGAAAATTTTCTATATAATTTTGACCTTGACGCTTGAGACAATCGTATACGAAAATTGATCATTCTCCTTTTACTGGTTATTTATACTTTTTGTTTTATTTACATTGGGCAGTTTTTAATTAATTTTTTGAAAATTTTAAAGATAGAACTTAAGTTTAGTTCGAATACAAATTTCCGCCTGCTTCCTTTGTGATCGTCATTTTTCAGTTTTTTTGAGAATAAGTTCATAGTTGTTATGCCTTGTTGGAAAGCTAAGAAAACGGTTATGTTTTTAAAACAATCTGCAAGCCAAGTTTGATATAATATTTTTTTGTTTTTAAGGCATTTTAGTGGACAAAAATCTCAAAAAATATTGAAGTAATATCGTTAATCGTCTCGCATTTTTAAAGTTGGACCGATAATTGTAGTTTTAATGTTGATAAATAACCATTGTTTCATCGTTTTTATAAATCAGAAGAAAAAAATAGATTTTAATTGATACTTTTTTTTAAATAAATTTTTGATGTTGAATTTCTGACTTATTTTGAATAAATCTGAAAAGCTTGATAACTCGAAAATGGTTCACTTTTGCATTATGCATATAGGGGTTAAAAATATCACAAATAGTCACCCCTATCACCTCCTAACGGGAATACGTCGAATTACCAATAACCCTGTATAGCTAGTACACAAAAAGGCATATTTCTGTTAATCATTTATTTTTATAGAATAGAACAGAATAGAATAGAATAAATTTTTGTACAATTTATGTATATTTTTTGCACATCTTGAATTAGTTTTAGACTAAATAAAGTAGGTATTTACCTAAATAAACTATTAAAATATACCTAAAGGTACACAAAAAAGCCATAAACATATCTGTTAATCATTTATTATTATACAAACTATATTTATTATTGTGATGTAATATTTTATGTTACAATACGGTTGGCAACCCTACTTCTAGTGTAAGCATTATCATGAGTGTGAGTATGGCTCGATACCTGGTAAATATTATTGTGATTTATATTTTTAACTTACTACATGCCCTTGTGTTTTTTTATTAGTTGTTCAAGATTATCGTCTGCACTGTAATAAGACAGAAGTGAACTTTTTCTGTACATTGGTTATTTTTTCAAAATTCAGTGGCATTATAATAACGAGTTAGTGTAGTAGATACTCGTGTGAGTAAGAACTCAAATGTGTTTTTTTGAAAATATTGTCTATTTGTCTGTCCGGGCATCACGTGACAAATACTTAATGTACGGATTTGGATTTCGTACCTTAGTAAAGATGTATTGTCACTCCAGGTTAGGTTTAATGTTACTTAAATTCCCGAAAAATATTGAGGTAAACGGTATGAAAGTTTGTATGGATTTTTTGTTAAATCTTATCTGATTAATTTTAAATTTGCAATAAACGTTCCTTACATAAATTAATAGAATACGTGTATACCAGATTTTCAAGAAAGAATACGATGGCAGAGGCTTTCCTTCTTATTTGTATGAATAAAATAAAATAAAACAGTAAATGTTCGTGACTAATCCACTCGTATATTCTACTAAAAGGCTGTTGTTTCGAATAACGAGCTAAGCTACATTTTCACGGGTACATTGTTAGCTGAAGAAATATTATAATTCACGAACAATACTACCCCGCGGCACGTCGGCTGGATTCAATATAGTTGTATCGATTCGATTCTCAGCATAAAAACGTAACTTGCAGGACCCACTGGCTGTCCACAATCGCAATGAGGCAAAGGAATCTCCCGTGTTCCTTTCGTTCCTAGAGCCTTTGTCCGAGAAATGTTTTTACCCACAGGCTTGAACCGCGGCTGTGTCTGTGCTGAGAAGAGGTTTTCTATTTTCTTAAAAGTTATTACATAGTTATAAAAATAATACAAATATGTTTATTAAAACAAATATATTCACTCAATACTTCGTCAGCGTTAATTAGGTTTTTTATAGTTATTTATGTACCAAACTTCATGAAATTTATGTCAACACGCAAACAACAAACATTAAACCATTACTAGGAAGCATACTCGTATATCCGGGCGAGTTGTTACTAGTGATTCTTCCGATGTTTTAATATTTGTTGTACTATTCGGGGCGTAGATAACTCCAAAAAAACATAAGAATTGGTCAAACTCTTGGGATATCATCTAAAAAGCATACTGAATGAAAAAGTGAATTTTGTTCATATTTTTTTCCATTTAGTTTTCAGGTGTTTAATTAGCAAATTAGTTTAATAGCTATTCTGCTATTCAGATGGCAGATGATTCTATCAATTCTAAGATCATAAAAATCCGTCCAGCCATTCTTCAATGTGACTAAAGACGAGTGGACTTGTGCAATTTGGTGTGGCAGTTTGTTTAGATTTATTGAATTTAAAATTATTTACTGACGGATGCAAAGATTGAGGGGCTCTGCCGTATAATTATGTCCCACAGTGCGATCTCAGTATCCGCTTCCAAATAGAAGAAGTGTGGTACTGTACTGTGGAAGTGGAGCTATCGATTTTTGCGGCTCTATCGTATGCAGCGTCCTTAAATCAAGAGAGAATGGTGACATTGAAAGATTCAAAAATTCCTATAGCCTACAAGATCCTGGATAGTATTGTTGGGTTAACGGCCAATTCTAAATCCATCATGCTGCAGTGGATACCGTCGCACCGTGGGATTGAAAACAATGAGAGATCAGAGTAGAGTTTCATCAAGAGTAACCGCCAGCTGTGGTCGAAGCATTCAGCCACAATTTGGGGATTACTATGTATTTTTAAAATTATTATGTACCTATGTTATTTAGATTGTATAGTGTGGCCAGATTTTATAATGGTGAAAAAATTATCATCCGTGATTAAGCCAACACATAAAAAAATAAAAAATAAACGCCTACGTTAATTTATAGTAAACCATTTTCTACTAAATATAATACGCTAAATGGTTAAAAATCAAAAACATTTTTAACTGAAAAATGTTTTCAATGAACAGACACAATAAGTGATACCTTGCATTATACAGATAATACAGAATGTAAGTCACGAATACCATGTACTGTCTTACTGAATAAGGACGGAGTTCCGTAAGCTTATTGGTGTTCGCTTTCGGTTCTCACTTACATCTCTATCATGCGCATATCAATGGCATGTTTTGCAAATGCGGAGGCAAGGATGAAAAGATTTCACAGTAAATAGTGCCGCTGAATAGAAATCTGAACATAATATTTAGTAGCATTACTGCAATGTCTACGTCTGTATACGTCTGTTGATTTAATTTGAAATAACTGATATGTTGTTTAATTATTTTATTTTTATTTTATTTTTATTTATTTGGGAAACAAACAATGCAAACAAACTAATAAGCAACGTATAAATCGATTTTTGTTTAATTATTGCATGCAGACATGAAAATATATGCATAAAAATATGTAGTTTAAGTGGCGATCTTATCTCCAAAGATCTATTTCTACCTGATATGCATTAAAATCAAAATTTTAAAATGTAGTATGTACCTAACATTGCTTACATCATAATTATAACTATACATAAAAATAATTACACCTTTAAGAAAATAGGACAAGTATGTTTGCGCTACATAGGTATTAACAAAACATATTTAGAGCCATTAAGTATAAACATCTCCAGCGAATAGTCTACCCAGGCCGGGGATCGAATCCAGGATCGGAAAATCGGCAGACAACATGCAACGGAATGCTTAGTTGCATACCTACTAATTTACTATATAGGTATAACTATATAATAACCGTTTCTAACTGCTTAACACATACGGTACGTTTCAGTGACTTTTCCCAAAAAATATGAAAAGATTTTTGCGTTATAGATTATAGATTACAGTTACAATATAACGCAGTAGAATTCTAACTGCTTAACACATACGGTACGTTTCAGTGACTTTTCCCAAAAAATATGAAAAGATTTTTGCGTTATAGATTATAGATTACAGTTACAATATAACGCAGTAGAATTACTAATAATTATTAAATAAGGTAGGGATGTCTGACAAACATTTTCTTGGATTGGCGAAGGGCTATTAGTCACGGCCCCTAAGTTTAATTTCACCGATACGACTAGACATTCGTATGCAAAATATTTTCGTACCTACTATGCGAATTTTATAAGGAGTTAATTGTAGGCTTACGAAAAGTAAAAATTGAATGAAATCTTTTACACACATTCTATCGCCGGGAAAAATTAGAATTTGAGTGGTACGGGCCACTCGTTAGATAAGTGATTTATAGTGCGCGAGTGATTGTCAAAAATAAATATACCTACTCGTAACTTGAAATTCGTAGACGCTTTGGTGATTTTCGTATGCTAGTGATAATCAAAAAGGAGAATGTTCCTATACCACTCGAGCACATCAAAAATTAAACACGATCGAAACTTAAATCGATCGTGTTTACTTTTTATAATGAATCTTGCGATAACAAGCGGGACCACTTCTTCAAAGCAGGAACATGACTCACTTTATTTGGTTATGTTCCAACTACTCGCTTAAGACTAGGTTTACTCCACATTGACTACTAGCACGTTCATAATGTCATTGATGATAGAGGCTTTTGGATTTGAATATCATTATATCTTTAGGGAGTCAGAAAATACTGCTAGATACTTTTAATTTTTAATAGTAAAATATTACAAAAAATATTGCTTACGTAAACAACACATACACCGAATAAATATCGAAATAAGGGAACGTAATTTCGTTTCCGTTTTTACGCAGTAAAATATGAATCCGCAGAGCACAACGAAAAATAATAGCCACATTATTTACTCATGTTGACTTGCGAATTTGCGCCGACTATAAATGAGTCTTTCTGGTGCATACGTTGTGAAGATGATCGTATAAACAAGCGGTGCTGCGGACGAAAGCCGGATATCCATTACAATGCAAATTTTCTCCCTTCGTCACAATGAACGAGTTACCTGGCCGTTGTCCTAACTTTTTGCTTAGTTCCAAACCCAAATTGAGCTGCCGACCGACTTTGGTCGACGTCAACTTGTATCCGCCCTAACTGCTGGACTAACTAAATATAGATAGTATCTCACCCGATAAACGTAGTTTTGTACGTGTATTGATAAATTGAAATTGAATTTAAGCCAGCACTATCTAGGGCAGAAACCTGAATAATAATGTTTTCGTGACGCGAAGTATTCTGAACTGTGACGCGAATCAATCGAATTTTCGTTCACGTCAAACAATATTCATTGGAGATTCCATTGAGCGAATAATGTACCGTTCGCAAATAAATATTGCGCGTCGAACGATCAAACAATTAACTTGATTATTTTCACGGCGAATCGATAAAGCGGGTCGTTTCACGAAGCGGAGTGGGTACATCAAACATCAATAATGGTAGGATGGGAGGCGAAATTTAATGCGTCGTTATGTCGCTGACCGGTCGTCAAACAATGATCAATATTGACTAAACTCTTAATAAACCCTAATGGACGCTGCGGTAACGACCAAACAGGAGCACTGTGGTGCTTTTAAAAATGAAAATGGTATTAAAACTTCTGATTAATCGATGGACATAACGGGACAGGAAAAATATTTTTACGCATCGTTAGTTGGATGATGTAGTCTTGTAGAGTGCGGCTTATGCCTCTATTACATTAATGCATATAAGCATCGTTAAATCTATTAAACTAGGATCCATTAGATGAGACACTATATCAGCAAAATATACTACCGACACGAAGTCTAATATTGCCACCGTAGTAACATTGTAGCGTCCATAGCCCAATAGCTCGCGTCGATTCAATGTGATCGAAAAAGTTAAGCAACGATGTGCGCGGTCGGTTTGTGGATGGTGACCGCTAGTGGCAAATTTCATGGATTTTTTCAATGGTGGAGACAGTCGTTAAGCCTTGTCGGAGACCTTCGTGTATCTTAAAAACATTCGACACTGGGTTGGCCAATTGGAGCAGCGTGGTGCAGTATGCTCTAGACCTGCAGCTGTGTCTGTAGGGGAGATCCGTGCCCTGCTATGAGATGCTAATGGTTGAAACTTGTAAGTCTTGCAACCAATAGCATTACCAACCTTGCAATAGGTATGTAAATCCTGCAATTTCCTGTCGACATCATCCGAACTTTTGATAAAGTTTATTTAATAAGATGCTGGAACGCATAATATCGTTTTGATCGTGCTATCGAAGCTTGTTTAAGTGTAAACTGCTGTTCTTTTGTGATAAAATGTCACATTTACATAATTTAGCATGACATTAAAAAAATAAAGAGTTTTATAGTATGTCTTTGGTATCGATAAGGCGTATGTATACGTTTTATTTATGGAAATGGTCATACATTTAATTTGACACGACAAATACTGTGAGTTAGAAATTCCACGGGCCGAGTATGAATGTAATGACAATATTTGTTACATAAATGTATTTAAGTACATTTCATTTACTTATCTTTTTTACCCGTGATGGAACAGATGATGTGCTGACAAAACAGTTTGTTTTATGAACCTTATTGACTTAAATTTCCTCCAGGACATTTTTACCATTATTAAAGACTATCGCTGCTATTTGAACTATTTATATTGTATAAGGACTGGAAGATTTCAAACAGCAAATAATCATTCTTCTTAGAACCATATGTTATAAATTATTCGAATAATAATTCTTATACTATGTTTGATTCTTGTGGAAACAGTATATAATTATGTAGGTACATACTACATCTATACTATACAATAACAATTCCAAAACAAGGCATATCATCTTGATCATTATGTTAACAAGAGTGTTAAATATAGAAACAAGTTCCTTATTGAAATTTAGATTTTGCTGAATTAATTCTTTTTATTTTTAAGAGACCAGTAGTAGAGACCAGACTATTATTTTATTATGTCTGTTTATTGATGTGTTTTTTTTGTGTCTTTTAAAAACGTGTCGATGAAGGGAATAAAAATAAATGTATGTGTTATATACCTTGTACTCGTATTTTATTAAAATATGGTGCCCCCGGCAAACGATTTTAATAGCCTTTGGATAATCAGGGTATAAATATTTATAAACGAAAAAAGGCACACATCATGTGAATGCACTTTTTTCATAGCCGGGTCTCAAAGGAAATCGTGTTCAATTGTTAATATCTCCCACATACGTATGTCAAGAACTTCTTCGTTCAATTTTAAATTCAGCTCTTTTCACATAAGGTTCAATTTGAATTGCTAATGTAGTTTCTGACGTCGTATTCAAAGTTAGTTTGGCGAAGTGTGAATAATCATTGGAGTACTTTGCAACTTCAGTAATAAGGAACTTATCCTACTGTTAGCGAGTAGGAAGTTAATATTAAACTTTAACTTCTTAATGCGTCGTACTTGTACGGCGTGCTTGAACAAAATTAGAAGGTACATCGTAAAAGAGACTAGGTACAAGGAACATTTCTTTACGTCCTAATAAAGTAAGTACTAATAATAAACCTGTACCGACAGAGATACAGCAGCGACAACCAGTGGCTATCAACCTTGCCTATCATTCGGTCTGGATTCAAATCCAAGTGGCATGCACCAATTACTCTTGAAATGAAAGTTATGTGCGATTTATGAAATTAAATGTCACCTGCTGTAACAGCAAAGGATAAATGCAAGCCTGAGAGTTCTCCATAATGTAATGGCTATGTTAGGCATATGAATTTTGCCAAACTGCACTTGGCCAGCGTGGCAGACAAAGGCTTAAACCTTCTTATTCTGAGAGGATATCTGAGTTCAACAGCGGGATAAAGAGGGGTTGAAGTTTCCACCTACTTAATATTCATAAACCTTAAGTAAGTTATTAATAATATATTTTTAGTTATATAGTAAGTTAGCAAGTGATAAGACAAGTTCCTAAAGCAATGCGAATGATTTCACACTAAGCTAGTTAAGTATAAGAGGAATACACTTCCTTTGAGCATTTTTTATTGAAGTTTCACTCATAATAAAGCAATATCTTGAGGGACTTGTCTTAACAGATCGGATTTGAATATTACAAGCGAGATTATTGCGATTTAAGTCAACTGCGGAGGATATTAGAATGGAGGAAAAGGGTGAATAAGATTCTATTAAGAATCGCGTTTCCAAAATTACTTCTGTCATCTCAAACCTATCAGTTGTAATTTAAATTTCAGTCGATTTTTTGTTTTCCAAGAACAATTCATTAACATTTCATTACAGCCGTGTATCTGAACTAAATTAGTGGACATTAAACCTAAACAATAAAAATCCAAATAAATTAAACTGACGTCGAATAACAAGTTACTTTAGCTCTTGACTTTGACGAGAGCCGTATTGAAGTTGTAAAACATTTTATTACAGAAAAAAGGACAGTCAAGCGAGAGCTACTCTGTTATCTTAAGCAAATGATTCGGGGCAAGTAGGTACCTACGTATGAAAAAGACAATCATATGAGATTTTATTGCAAGTGTGACGTCATGGTAACAGTTGTATATAATCATTTTAAAAATTATCGTTAGTCAATCGAATGGAACTTCTAAGGTAAAACAAGTTAGTTATTTTTATAGAAGATTAAAAGTTATACACAAACTACTAAGGGCTAACCAGTAAGACGCAGGCGATAATTATTGGTAGCAGATATGTACGGAGCAAAATTAATTTCTCAGCACTGCCTTCACTTACATTAAATGGCTCGACTATAACTCTCAGCGAAAGTGTAAAAAACCTCGGTGTGATCATGGACGCGAATCTAAACTGGAATGCTCAAATAAGTGAAGTCAGCAGAAAAATATTCCATTCTTTCCATTCCTTGAAGTGTCTCCAAAATTTTCTTCCACGCAAAACAAAAATATCGCTCGCTCAAACCCTAATCTTGCCAATCCTTGATTATGCCGATGCTTGTTATCTAGATGCCACCGGGGAGCAATTAGTCAAACTTGAGCGTCTGCAAAATCTCTGTATCCGCTTTATTTTCGGTATCCGTAAATATGACCACGTCTCTCAATTTCGCAGGGATCTCAAGTGGCTCCCAATCCGCTTCCGTAGGAACACGAGGATGCTATGCCTGCTACACAATATTCTCCATAATCCTAGTTATCCATCATACCTTCGTGAGCGTTTTTCTCCTGCTCGACCTCCCCCTGCACCTTGTCGTTCCCACCTTAAATCCCTTCTTAAATACCCACCACACAAAACCTCTTATTACAACAAATCGTTTTCCGCTCACGCAGTATTCCTGTGGAATTCATTGCCACCTCACATTCGAGATTGTAAAACTTTGGCTGCTTTTAAGAAACGAGTTAAGGAACACTACCTCTCCTTAACTTAACTACGAGTATTTAGCTATCACCACCTATCTATATTTTAGATATTATATTATTCTTATAGTATGTATGTATATTAATTATTATTATAGCATATAGTTTGTGTATGTGTATTTTATAATGATATTTAATTTGTATATAGATGGTTTTATTGTATATATTTAAATATATATATGTATATAGAAATATAATTATATGTACATATTTATGTATTTTATAATTTACTTATAGAATGTAGAATGTGGTGTACATACATCTGCCATCTATTTGCACGTCTCCATTCACAGGGCTGCTGGAAGAAATTTCTACAGGAAATAAGCAGTTCCTTTGTGCATAATTTCATGTAATATTGTGTTTTGTATGTCTTATCGTGTATGTGCATAAATAAAAAAAAAAAAGGGCGTTCAAGGGTAACATTATTTTGTAAATGGTAGCAGCAATTTGAACGGTATACAGGCAATAGTTTCACTGAAGTCCCGTGAATCAATTTCAAGTAGAATACTACACAGGAATCTTGCAGATTGATCCTGATTTGTATTATGGTCGGTTCCAAAGAGTTATTGCTCTTATGCTGACGTTTATTACGCCACTATCGTATCTGCAGTCATTCTGAATTAAATATTTAATTAAAACTTGTTCCTTGTTGAATATATTGGCCTCATTTATGGCACTCCAAATCTTGTCGGAAATTTTACGTCTAAAGTCTTTAAATGCTATTTAAATTAATTGAGGTCCCATACCTTACGCTTGACAGACCTCTTTAATTTACGTTGCCGTAAAATACAGTAATGAAGTGAATTTTAACCTGCAATCAAATTTTGTTGATTTGAACAGTCATTTTATCGCTAGGTGATTAACTACTCCGGCTTAATTGAATCCTTAAGGAAAAAGTTAAGATAATTATTAAAATTATATTATACTAGTGGACGCCCGCAGCTTCGCTCGCGTGGAATTAGACATAATAATATATGTTTATTTTACACCCTTACAACATTTTTACAAACTTTGAATGCCATATTTATTTATATCTAATCAACAGCCTATAATATAAATTTTATGCTTCTAGTTCTGAAAATGACAAAACTTTCATAGAAACTTTCAACCCCCTTTTCAACCCCTTAAAACACTTTTTTCCAAATAAAAACTAGCCTATGTCCTTTGTCAGGCTCTAGCTAGAATATGTATCTGTGTACCAAATTTCATTTAAATCGGTTCAGTAGTTTTGGCGTGAAAGCGACACAGACAGACAGACAGAGTTACTTTCGCATTTATAATATTAGTATGGATTATTATGTATACTGTTTATTGTTTGTTCTGATTTGGTCCCGGGCTTGAAATCGAAGCTTATAAGATCAAGCAAGAAGGTCCTGGCTTTCATATTTCTTTACATGGCTAGTTGGCCTACGTTGTTGGGTCAAAAAAAATCCACATATAAAATGAACATAACAACTGATATAATCATGTTAATTTTCTCTTAAAGCTTAAACTTTGTTTGCTTATCTTTTAACTAATGACCTACGAGATAAAAAAAACTATTTTATTACAAATAGTTAAAAGAGCGTCAGCTGCCGTTTAAAGCCGCAAAAAAGCTTTTAATATCTATCTTACTTATCTACAAGATCGCAATAAATTTTAGCAAAGGAGCCGCAAATTTTGACGGAGGTTTCGTTAACCTTCGTCGGGCATGCTCTTGAAAGGCCCAGACAATAAAACAATAAATGGAACTAACACAACAAAGGCAAAAGTATAAATCAGTTGAGACTAATTTTATGGAGCTTGTTCGATCACGAACTAGAAACGAGTATATTTTGAGAGAAATCTTGAATATTTATTGCTTCCTTGCCCTGACATGACATAAACTTATAATTTCCCTTTTTTAAAATTTACACTAAGCAATTGGTCTTCGTTTATATTCCCTTCTCCTTAACCTTCAATAATCCGTATTGAATAACAAAAAAAAACAACACAACCATATATAAGATAATGCTTCTCTTGGTAGGCATTTCAATTTTCCCTTGTAAACATTTTACTGCAACAACAATAAAAGCATATATTAAACAATAGATAGTATAAAGGAAATTAAAAAGATAATTAATTTCATTACATACACACACATCCTATTTAGTAGTTCAAAAAGCCTAAATGTCTACCAAATCGTTGTTCAATCATCGGTCTCAGATTAATAAAAGATCTCATTGCTCTGAGATCATCACTGAAGAAAAATACCTGTTATCAAAGCCATCTTATATAGCCTGCAGTGGTGTAGGTATCACTCAGAAAAAGTAGTTGACGTTTGCTGTTAAAGAGAATTTATTGTTCGATGACGCCAACAAACTCTCTTTCTCGACGGAATAAAACAATCAAAGATATAATATACCTACAATTGAGTATATATGAGAATTTTAAATTCTAGTGTGAATATTAAGGATTCTGGGTTCGTTAGTATTGTAGTCCCTGCATCAGTCATTCTACGCTGATAGACTTCTTGTCAAAATGATCCCTTAGCAACGAGCCCTGGTAATAGCGCGTTCAAATATCATTACATAAATTCCCTTTTCATTGGTCGCTGGCAGAAAGTAGATATCTACTTTGTGTCGCTGGTACTAACTACATCGACGATACATATTTTCATTTCATATTTAAGTAATTTCCTTGCAATAGCAAATTTATTATAAGTACTTTAAAATTTAAGATACAATTCCTGTCTTTCGTTACAAAATAAATATTACTGTATTAAATATACAAAGTTAATCATAAATATTAACACAGTTCAGTGTTTGTAAAAATTACATAATTATATTGCAGCATTATATGCGATACCAAAACAGTAAGTTTTCGGTAATTAAGACCAAAAACGCCACATAACAGTGATGTGAAGTTAATATTCCTTTTGTAATTATTATGTCTGTATCTGTTATAATATATAAGCAGTCCCAATCTGAGCATACTCGTGATTGTGGTGTATAGTAGATACAAATACTTCTACAAAGACGTTTCCTCTCCTCAACGTAGTATAAAGGCCATTGTTTGCGTCAAACATCTAAGTTGGCAGACGTCTAGGTTCATGCCGTTTAATCGTGTCTGTCAAAGTTACGAGATTAGTTAGCAAGTATTTGCATTCATCAAACGTGTTATGTCGGTCATTATTATATCGCTCTGATAATTCATTATGTAATGAGTTTTCTCAATTGTCTTTATATTAATTAAAAGTTGCATGTTTGGTTCTAACGTAAGATTAGGTTTCTGACACGTTAAAACACTTTAACAGTGGGTAAGGTGCAAATACAGCTTTTTTAACAGCTATTAAATATACTTATTGCTAAGGCCCCAAGGGGTTCGTCAGTTGTCTGTACTTCAATTAATCTTGATGGGAGGTAATCATTTTTTTCGCAGTCACTGCCTAATTACCATCCGTTTAGTTCGTTTAGACATTTCGATTGTAACTCATTCATTGTTTTATTCTTGTACCTACATGCATCGTTTGTTTTTACAACGTCCCACTCAGATGGTTTCAATATAACATGTTTAATTAATTCTTAATGTTGTCCAAGACAAATTACTTCTCTTACTTCTTCGAACTCACATAAATTGCCCTATATTAAACTATAGCTGTTAGTGCGTTTCAACAGTCATCTCTACGTCTTATTTATAGTGAACATTAATCACGGAACAAGCCGAACCGATTTTAATTAAAGTATATGATTATAGAAGCAATTAAAGTCCACTGGATAAAAGTTTTCATACAAAACATTGTTTCCCGTGTTTTGGATGATGCGTGTTAGACCGGCTGAGGGGGCTCCCGCTGTTTCAATTATATCACTGACAATGCTTCAAATGCCTGACCAGTCGGTACCAAAACACGACGCGGTTAGTCGGCACTGTTGGGCGATTAAGTAGTTTTGAATCTTGATTGTACGATAAGACACATAGTGCTCGTATTCGTTTCGAATAAATTGCATTTCTTTATACGTTGATCCAGATATAGTTAGTTGATCTAAATTTTAAGCCAGATGTTAATGCCTAATTAACATCACTTCTCAAAGTAGAAAAAAATTAGAAGTAGAGAAAAATTACTTTTAATAAGATCGAAGATACGTCAAAGTGATATCGTCGCACCCTTGCTTGGCTGTCTATGCTGCGAGTTTTCATTGTCAAAAATGGGCATTCAGCATTTGCACGATAATGTTTTCTATTATTATTGAATGTATTTTTAATGCATATTACTTAAAAATGTTAGCTTTCTGCACTGTTTCAAAAAGAAACTTTAACTGTATCTACCAAATTTAATAGACGACTCACATCAAATACTCGCATATAGAGTCTACATAATTTTCGTAAAAAGAGGTCCATAGGTTTTTTTTCACGTATTAATATATTGATACCTAATGTCCTATTTTGTGGATTTACTAGTAGAGTAGCTTAGAACATAAACAGTCGTTCTCAAACAGTCAGAACAACGGGACAACCGACAAGGCTCATAAAACGTCATTAGGGGCGATCGCACCGTGTCTTCTCAAGCATTCGAGACGAATTTTATCAATTTCACCGGACACGGCGGCTGTAAACCATTTGGAAGTAAATAACGCATAGGTTTCACAACCAGAATGGCCAATTGTCCTAGATTAACGAACCATATCATTACGGCTAATGAATCGGCCACTGCGATCTTATCTACCCATCAATGTCAGTCTAAAATCTATTATAGACGGCTAGTACACAATGTGTGTGTGCAACTACACGAATAATATTATAATGAGTGAACTCGGAACAAAACCGTTAAACGGTGAGTGGAGCTTCGTATATCCTTTTGAAAGGCACTTTGATCCACTAAAAGCAATATATTACATATCAATGGAAGCAAACAATCCCTTGAGGCACCTAGAACTAACTACGTGTAGGTATGTTTTTTTAAAAGATTTGTAGGAAAATATGCTACTAGCACATAGTAAATTTGAATAAAAATAATAATGTGTACGAATGTTTGTTTACTATGCATAAGTAAGTAGGTCTTAGTAGAAGGCAAATCAAAAGTAGGTCTTCGCTTTTAAAATTTCACAAATTTTCAAGACTTCATTTTACTTCAAAATTCCAAAATCATTACTTAATTCAAATGCCAGCATATAGCTTGTATTTCCTGCAGAATATCAAACGTGAAGGCTTTTGAAATATATGCAGCAGTATCCGTTCCTCTTTCATTCCTATTGGCTTTGGCGCAGAATTCTACTGCAAAAACTCATTTTGCTGCATCTAATATTTAACTTTAGAATGTTCCAAGTTTAATAAATATTCTAGTAGATTGAAATATTTAATGTTATTCTCGTGAAAGGTACCAGTGTATGTAACATAGAATGTTAATTACTTCACGTATTTAAATGTATGTATATGTATCTTAAAATTTCGAGTGATGGTTCTTGGTTATACGTAATAATTTACATTAAAATTAAAGCATTGTTGGAAAGTTTCAGCCACAAACGGACAAAGATAGGTACTCCTATATTAAGCCCAAAAATAAACTACATAATTGTGAATTAAATATTGGAGTCCAGTTATTAGTTTAATTTTTTTTAAAGACTGTTTTATAATAGATATAGGTACCTACGATGTAGTTAAGTAGAGTCGAGCGGTCGAATTTTGATCGTCTTTATTCTTTCATCTTCTTTAATATAGGTACAAATCATCAATAAAAATAGTACCTACCTACATCACTCAAGAATTATTAGATATGTATTTCATACTAAGATAATTCTACGTTTCTACACTACATGTACATACATAATTTAATACCTACATGGGTATTTCTTTCCAAACTTCATAATCATCCTTGTGGGCTTTAAAGAGGTACAAAGTTTCACTAACGTAGGTACTTAGCGTGCACAGCGCTGTGGATAGGCCGACGTCGTGTGCCCATGTAGATGGTGGATAAGGGCAAGAGTGTAAACGCAGCCAGGAGGGCCCCGGCCCATTGTCCACTGTCACTAGTACCACTATCGATGAACCAGATAAGATAGTTGATGATGGCATTGGTATTTAAAGAATTTGTCCACTTTAATGGGGCTTAGTCATATTGAAAGAAAATATTGTTAAAAAAACCTCCTCCTTTTTCAAAATCGGTTATAAAGGGTTAACTTTACTCCAAGGATGTGTGAATTACTCTCGAAAACGAAACGACAGCCCTTTTTAAATTGCATCATCACCACATTACAATAGAGCTTAATAATATTGAAAAAAAGCTTTTTAAGCTTTTTAAATGGAAACTTTTTTTAATCCTTTTAAGTAAAGTAATAATTAGGTTTAAGCTTTTTTAATAATATGTAATTTTTTTTTTAAATAAAATCACTTTCAAACCTTCATTCGGAATCGCTGTTTACAAATCCATATATTCCTCCAGAACATACTTAGTAGTTTGAGGTAGAAAGAAGGTAGTTTCATCAAAGCTCATTTTTTATTAAAACCGCTACTCTGATGCTTTCTCTTGTTTAAGGCGATTTATGCACGGCGGCTTTACAAAAACTTTAATGCACCTGTTCAGTCTACTTTACACTGCTAAGCTTAGATAATACGCTACTAGTTTTTTTTTAATATTGACAGATTACAAATAGATTACGATCCGATATACAAAATTGATTTGAATAGGTGGTCTTCTGTGTCAAAATTATCTACGTATGTACCTTTTTCAAAACAACTAATTTTTTGTCCAAAAAAATTACCGTATCTCTTACTTAGTACGCAATAGATTGAGTGTGTCATAACGATACTAAAACAAAATAGAACCGACTTGAACTGAACAAAAGGAATTAATGATAATTTATATTATAGGTACTCGTACGTATGTCTTTGTTAGTTAGATATTAATATCGTTACTAATAAACTTATTTAAAATTGATCACAGATGCGTTGTTACCTTAGAGAACGTACGTCGCTTGTTGTACGTTTACGAGTTTTGATACCCATACTGACGTTCAATATTTTGAAAATAAAACCATTGTGATTGTCTTGTGTTCTTTTATTTTCTTAGTTTTAACTTGTGCAAGAATAAGCATAAATATACAGTAAGCTCAAAGCTCGGGATAATATCTATTTGTGTTTTCTCTTATTTACTTTTTAACGAAGCCTGAAGTTAGTTGATAAAATGTATTCCACTTCCATTTCTTTAATTAAGTAACTAAATTGGTTTTGCCAGTCCTATATAATTAGATCTTTGATTAAGCCTGTGTAAGGATGTAAGGATAGTTTTAGCTAATAAGCTAAGGAACTTATGATCTTAGGAGCAGCGACTGTTAGTGATATTAGTAATTAATATTAAAGTATTATATTAGTCTTTAAGAGATTGTTAGTATGAGTTTCCAAAGAAACCCAGTTGTAATGTGTGTGTATGTGTGATAACAACTGGGTCATAATAGCTTTAAAAGCACGGCTACTTATTCTTAATACATTTATATCCATATCAATTAATAGTTTGTTATCTACACTAACCGTTTACTCTCTCCTATCCACGCGTCTACTCCTGTTCATATTTTGACATCACAAACTATTTTCTACATTCGAACGGACGGCGCCAAGATGATTCCGATTAATCTCATTGGTATAATCTCGTGGATATCGTATGACAAAGAATGGACTGTTTATTACGAAATAACGATCTATCGGCTGCTATTCGGATAGGCACCCGAAAATAAAACGATCCCTGACCAGACGTATAAAATATCAGAAAAAATTAGATTAGAATCATTGGGTGGATATTTTTATGTGGAGGAAACGAGACGACGACGTTTAAAGGTTAACGATTCCTATCAATTAAGGTTGTTTTTTATGAGCAGTCGACAGGTTGGGACCCCCGGTGGGCAAGGATTTCGCACCTGTCCCTGTCGGCTTTATTTTACCTAGAGCGGTGTCGAAAAGAGAATACAGGTGCAACTTTGTCTTTTACAATGACTATGATTTCGAATACTTTTGAACACTACCGCTATATTCTAATGGTACGTCACTTGTCTTGCTAGGTAAGAGTCTACGAGAATATTCTTGGTACATATCTCTTTAGGTTTCTAAGGTCCACCTTAATTAGGTCGTTATCGTCTACTGTCGTGCTGCTATAAACTAATAGTCCATCCTCAAATGTATGGGAGAGTGTGTATGAATGAGCCAGGTTTTGAAGGAGCCAATGACATTTTTACTACTTACCGATATTCTACAATAGATTTATTTTACTATTTATATGGCAACACTGAATAGCTGTCACCCACAGAAATTTGACAGTGATATTAAAACAAATGGCGTCGTTGTACGTAGTCCATAGCCCAAAGACACACGCGGATTCTATGTGATCGACAGAGTTAAGCATCGACGGGAGCGGTCGGTTTGTGGATAGGTGCCCGCCAGTGGCAAAAATTCATGGGCGCTACCGGGCTTTGGAGGGTACGATAAGCTGTCGGTCCTGGTTATTTTCAATGGTGAAAACTTCAAGCCTTGTCGAAGATCTTCGGGTGGCTTGAGAACATTCGACACTGTGTTGACCACTAACCCCTCCATCTATCCGCATAGTGCATTTTTCGGGAAAAATCTTCCTTTAAAACTAGGAAGAGGTCACCGTAGTCGCTCAAAGTATAAACAAAATGGTTTGGTATAATGTTTAAGATATGATAATTTTAATAGAAAGTGCCAGTATCCAACTGGGAGAGGGCGGAACAAATAGCTTACAGATACTGTGGCGAGGACAAAAAATCAATGCATTCGATAACACCGATGGTAAAGATGCTAAAATATAATTACATATAAAACTGACTGACTCGCGTCCTGTTAGGCAATAAATTTATAAATTTATTGCCTAACAGGACGCGAGTCAGTCCATGATAAGTGATCAACCGAGTTAAGCATCGTCGGGCGCGGAGGGTATGTGGCAAAATTTCATGAGCGTTATCGTGATTCGGCGCGCACGTTAAGCCATTGACTCTGGTTGTTTTCAACTTTAAAAACAATTGGACCTTGTGAATTAAGATCTCAGGGTGGCTTTAGAACTTTCGACACTGGGTTGGCGTGGTGCGTATGCTCAACCGGGCATATATTATGGGACAGCTGAACGGCAGGTTCCGGGTTCGAATCCAGCGAATCCGCCACCTACAACACACGCGAAGTCCTTGAGTGTTTAGTGTGGGTGTGTATAGTGTGTTTATAAGTTACAAGTACATACATAATGTGGTAATAGGTCAAAGAACTAGTAAGAAATGTAACATTTAAATGACCTGAATAATGGCTGCCAAGAGCAGATTGGATCCACGGATGACTTAATTTAAGTAAACACTTCGGTTTAATGAAGACACTAAACAAGAGGCTTAGACGTTATATTTTCATTTAGATTGTGATAATTGTGTTTGCACAGCGACACCGAATGCACGCAAAAGAAACAAATGTTGGTGAACATAAATTAATTAAAATGTGTAATTGAATCATAGTGAATTAAAAAGGAATGTAGATAACGAAATTAAATATCGTATGGACGTCTGAAAAATATAAAGTAATCTGAAGTTGCCTACTTCAGATTAAGCGTCTTAAGCGTTTGCTACCTCTAGGTACTTAATTTACCTATCAACTTACCTATTTATAAATCGGTTAGAAAAGCATTAATAGCAAATACGGTATTAAGGTATTAAAAAGATACATAATAATTATAGTCGCTGCGACCATAATTATAGTAATCAAATGAAAATACCTACCTATTGTTAGACAGCTCGCAGAATTGTTTTCTTCCCCTTTAGAAACATAAAAACGACTGTTATTGGTTTTATATTTAAGTAAGTTTCTCGTATAATAATTTGTTTCATCGAAATATTTGGCTCTATAACAAAATTAAACATCTACGAGGTTTACCCAAAGATTTCGAATATTAAGCGACCGCAAGCATCCCATAACTTCGCAAAGAATGCAAGATATTGGAAAACCCATACATTCTTCAGCTAAATCCTTAATAATGGACCTATCAGATTGAATAAGGCTCTTAACATTCTAAGTATTTTAGTAAGTTAATTGCAGTAAGAATTTTTGTTTTGATTTTAAGTTGCATTAAAAAGCAAAAAGACTTATTAAGAAGTTAAGGCGGGCCCGGCCATTTAATTTCCTATTTAATCAATAACCATCCCAACCCATCCATCACGCAAGTATAATTTACAATGACAACCAATTGTGGATTAGCATACTTACTACCACGTTTTTGAGAATATAATTGAGACGTATTGAGGCCCTTTTCAAGATGTTTTCAGTGCCGGTAGGGTAGATGAATATTTTTTTTTTAAACATTTCCACCTTATGTTGTCTGCTGTCCTTAGAATAATCTGCTGTCATCATCCTTATCTAATTATTATCATGTCTCCTTGGTAAGTTTACAAGCATTCCGGTTGTAAACGGCCAGCTACAATTCTGGAGTTATAATTTAAGCGCCAATGAACGTAAAAGTTTTATTTAGGAAGGAATTTGTTTTACGGCATTATTCTTTTAATGGCTTTGTTGCTAGACCCACGGGCACAGTTTAAAAGGGAAACATTCGTATTGCTGCAATGGGACGTATTAAATTTTGTGAAGCGGCGAACTTCCCGAGCTAACATCAGTACGGTACTTTGGCCATCTTCAACATTCATTTGTTAAATTGTTAAATAAACAACAACAATAAATAGTATTTTACGTTCCTTGCTGAGGTTCCTTGATAACCCTTTTATTGTTGTATTCCAAGATAACGAAAGCGTTATACTAAATGGAGAGTAACAGATATTTTGATCAAATGAAGATGTTCAAAGAACATTAGGTAGTGAATAAGTAGCTACGTCGTCGTAGAATCGACGAGTATAGAGAATAAGATATGCTCGAATGTAGACAACTTATCAGAAAAACTACAGGCGTACAATAAGTAGATGAAATCAAATCAGAATTATTCACTCTGAAATTAGATCAAACAATGACCTAAATAAAACTAACTATGAGGACCAAGGATAAGGAAATGGTGATAATATGAGCATGCTATTTTGCAAAAATTGAAGATGATGGACAGAACGACGAAATACCGACGGTTTTTGCTCTAAGCCGATCATACGTCAACACATTACATCACAGCATGAAAAGATTCTATTTGGAAAGCCGCTGAGATAAAAATTTAGTATCTAATCCTCAATAGCCTAGCCCATCTTAGCTTCAAACTGCTAACAAAAATGTGTACCATGCTTTGATATAAGAGAACAAATAGTTCAGTTTTATTACTGTAAATGAGTTTCCATAGGGTAAAACAAATTGCACAAAATTGAATTTAAAATTTAGGTACGTTACTAAGATTTCTAAGTAGATATGAATGCACATAACTTGCAAAGTCTAAACGAAAAGAAATGCTGTTGCCAACTAATTAATATAGGTACAAAATTAAAATACAAACAAAAAATCATAACATGTGTTTTTTCATAGAAAAACAATATAATTCCTAGAAAATATTTTATTTCACTTTCAAATTGTATATATATTATACATATTTTTTTTTTAATTTATTTATTTCCACAAAAAAGGTTCAAACTTAAAATATGAATATGGTCGAATTTGTATACATAAATATTAAAAATCAAAAGCTACAAAAATTGATACTTAAGCTCAATTTCAGTGTTCAAAACAGCATGGTGGGGGAAGCTCCATAATTTCAGTTATGAAAAGTGACCCGTGTCCTGAAGTGGGTTACTAAAGGCTTGTTGTTGCAGCCACTAATAGTTGGTCTAGCTAGTCATTAGACCATACCATCACTAACTAGAGTAGTATAATAATATTTAATGATGTATATAGTATTTAATGATCACGAGGAATATTTTATATCTTGTGTACAACCAGCCTTATTTCATAAGAATACGTTTTATCTGAGCAATCTCTGCCTTAATATTCTACATGTGTTGTTTTCAGCAGCGAAGAAAAATTAGGACACTCTGCATGCTTTCGTAACATATATTTTATAACAATGAATCGTAACATTTCATCCGAATACGTTAAAAGTAAATATATTTCTCCAGTTTACTTTAGTTGTAGATTGGTGACTCAAATTCAAAACAAAACACAAAAAGGCAGTATTTATTTAACCTAACATAACATCTCGCTTGTATTTGCCCGAAAGGCTAGGTAACCGTGTATACCTACTACACCTACTTTACAATCTTTCTGTTCAAGTTCCATGTAGTGGTGAGTTGTTGCAACAAATTCAAAATCTGAGTTACTATTGGAAATTTTAAGGTAGAAAAGCCAAATAATACTCGACCAAGGGATCCCACCCAGGGTCTCCTTAGCAACCGCACATGCGGCTACTAGACCATCCAGATAGTATTTATTTTACAGGACTTATTATAGTCCCTACACAAGTCTTCATACCTATTATCTAACTCTTGGTACTTTAAATACTGATTTCGAAGCATAATTTTACTATGAAAATTTACAGTGAGAATATATTCTTACCTACTGGCCAAAATGGGCATAGTTATTTATACCTAGTAGATTGGTCAACTTGCCCCAAATCCGGACCGTATCTGCCAAAGCCGTGTCGGTCCGTAGTTCTGGAGCGGTAAAATTAGTGCATAAATCCTAAACAAGATTTAGACCACGCTGGCGATTCTAGCAGGTTCTGCATTGGGATTTTCCCATTTCACCTGATTGTAATGCTTTCGAAGTAAGTAAATGCTTACTTATCTTCCATCATGTTTTTGTTAAATACGCCGATTATCTGTAAAATGTACTAAGGAACATAACATTTCATTCGATTTTAATATTATTAGATATACGAAACTTTTCGTAATCGGCACATGATTTTATCTAATTGTAATCATGCGAATAAAAATAATAAATAATCGTGTCATGTGACATGAAATGTTTAATTTATATAATAATTATTTTGTTTTTATTTGCGGTGGTTTCCTCATAAATAAGTTGTTATAGTTATCACGTTGGACCAATACGTACGAGTTGATGACCACCGTTTATGTACGAAAAATATACAATGACTGGTTATCCTATAAGTAATTGCTAAAATGGGTTTATTCCTATAGTCTTGTCTCCCTTTTAAACCTGGATGAAAAGCGTGAATTACCAACTATTAAAAACGTCTATGGGTCGCAGTGACTGATTGATTGATTGAAACATGACGTTCTTTCTTCAGTTTTTTTGAAGTTGAATTCGTATGAATCCTGACGAAATTTTATCAGGACTTCTGTGAGTAGTAAATTCAGAATTTTAAATGTAAAGATATTCAACTACGAGAAGTTGTTTGACCCCTTTCTGCACTGGTCCAATGTAAGCGGCAGATTTATCAAAGGTACAGACACAAGTTTTAATGAACTGCCATGCGCCGCCAACCTTTAGGCCAAAACTAGACTTTAGGACATATAATATAGCCTAGAAACATTCTGAAATGTGTTACCTAAAGGTATGTTATTAAACATTTTAATTTTGTAAAGAATACGAATATTTTCACAATCGGTACACACGGTTTTACCTAAAATCATTCGTATCATGTTGTCAATGTTGTTTTAAGTTTCAAAATCTCATAAAATTGATGAAACTAACAATATTGAAAATGAAAGTAAATGAAATATTTTTTTGTTGTTGTTTTGAACCTGTTTGTTGATAATTATATTGCTTAGAATAGTTAAATGAAATGTATTAAAATATATAACGGAGATATAAGCATAAATTCAGAATATTCATATAGTTTTGTAGTTGAATAATTTTGTGTGCTAGCTTCTCAGTACCAGATATAGAATTAACTTCGTGGACGTTTCACTGAATGGACAGAGATGACCGCATTTCAACAGCCTCCGAAAATAGCCTTCTGTTTGTTTTAATCAAACATCAATTTATTAATAGTACTTAAAATTAAGTCAGTTACAAGAATTTATTTACGAAGTACCTAGTCAGTGTGTTGAATGAGAATATTAGGTAAGTACCTACATTCTCACTCAGCATTCATGAATCATATCGAATGTTTTGTACTATATCCATTCATCCATCCATCAGCCTGTTAGGGTCTACAGCTGGTCATAGACCTAAACAACAACACTTCGAGCGATCCTGAGCCCACTGAATCGAACGGTCCTAACCTAATATAGAAAAAATTAAATACTTAACATAATACCATGCATTTTCACGAAGGGGTATGTAGATGTGTATCACTCGCTTTTTATGCGGTGAGCCTATTCCCATACTCTAGAGAAAAATCCAGATTCAGTGCTTGTTACTAGGAATTTCAAATAAGTATAAATATACGAGTACATGTTTTTGTTCCTAGTCGTCAAGGAAGCCTTATTTTTTTATTGAGTATCGATGTGATTTTTGCTCTTTACAATAGAAACGTCCATGCGATTTCTGAAAACGCGATTCCTCCCGTTATAGTGTGCTTTTACCAAACTTTTTTATGCTCCCATTTGTATTGCGAAATACCAACCGAAAAGCTCCATTCTGGCTCGTTAGCCATCGCTTTTTATGGTCTATAGCGCTTTAAAATAAATTGTTGTACCAATATGTTAGTCAACCAAAAGGTTTTAAGGAAAATATAAGTATACTTTATTATGGATTACATTGTTTGGACTTCTGGTCTTTTGTCTAAAAACTATTTCGCTCATTTATTACCTACTCTCCGTTTAGTCAGGCAGCTGATTCAAATCGTTTTCATCTCAATCACGTTAGTTAAAACATTTTATCTGAACGTTAAGGTGGTTGCATACGCAACATGATAAATATTTCGATTAATGGCGCAAAAAATTACAGCGACCAACTCAGAAGGTACTTATGTGTGGGTCACACAGTAATATAAAATAGTCTACGATACTGGTGACATAAGTTTCTCTGTATCATTATATCTGCACAGTTTATAGTAGCTTGCTACGCGCGGTCGATAGCTTTGCGCCTTGCAAAAATAGCCAACCGTATCGCAATGTACCTAATATTTTTCATACATCGCATGCTTTGTGATTAAACAGCTATGAGGAGGACTATTTCACCGGACATAAACATTCCTTACCATTCAACTAATCCTAAAATACTCACTGTTCCAGTAGTGGTTCAACAAGCGATGATCCATTCGGTTCAAACGTTGCGTATGCCTCGACCTTTACAGGGATGTCACGTGCATCTGATTCGACCGTCCGTCGCCGGCTCGTAAATCACTCGGACAGTGTACGTATCGAAATGTCCCAGCGCTTTGCGTCTGTACTATCTCTATTTGCATTTTAAGGGTTGGGTGTTGTTGTCAATTTATCAGATTTCAGCACCCACTTGAGTGTTACACATAGTAGTATTATACATAAAAATATATCGCGTGATTAATTCATGTCTGAATTTACTGTGGGAGTACAATATATGTTTTGTAAAATTGTATTTTTCTCGTTTTTTTTTCTGTTCCCGATCTTTCTGATTATGAGATAAGTCCTTGTAATTGATAAGAAACTATTATGTATAATACACTACTAACGCAGTTTCATTAACCTGTCAGATAAGCCTTTCCGGAAAATCGTTGCGCGTTTAGGTACCTATAGTATCTATGAGAAGTTGAGTTATCTTGAATTGACACGTGTCAACATTAATTAATACGAGCTATGATAAAATGGCTTATGTATATTAATAGCCATTAGGTTAAGCGATATTACCAATATATCAAAGGCCGAAAAACAGTTCATGAATATTAATAAGAAGTAAATTAATTGACAGTGCATGCTCGCTTAAACGGGTTGTAAATAATGTTGAGTTTGAAGTAAATTGTAATATTATAATTATTTACTGACTAAAATAATGAATAATTAATAAGATGTGTGATTCACTAAGATTTTTATGTGATTGAATGAACACGGAGCGACGTCTACGCACAGCAGGGATATAATTTTAACTCATATATAAGTAACTGTAAGACATAGCTCAGATAAAACCTAACATGAATATCAAAACTGTGGCATAATTCTTGTTAAGTCAATAGTGATATCGTTTACTGAGCTAGTGTTTCGATGTCAAATTTTGATGTCCAGTTTCGATGTCAAGTTTCGATGGCAAGTTTCGATGTCAAGTTTCGATGTAAAGTTTCGATGTCAAGTTTCAATGTCAAGTTTCGATTATATGAACGAAACAATATACTGAGCTCGTATTTTTTATTAGCTTAGCTAAGCAACAACCTACAGACGTTTCACTTTTAGGCACAGGTCTCTCCCACAGTTACCTAAAGCTGCAGGAGGGCTAAAGTTTCCTCCACCACGCTGCTCCAAGGCAGGTAGCAAACATAGTGTTGAATGTTATCAAGCCACCCGACGGCTTAACGTGCCCTCTAAAGCACGGAGCGACGACCAATCAAAATTTACCTACCGCCCCAAACGTAGCTTCCCGACTTGGTCGATCTTGTACGTATTCATCGACGCAAGCCATTAGACAATGAAAGTTTCGTATTTTTTTATATTGTAACCTAACCCAGTGTTGTTCCTTCGGTTCCTTCAACCAAAACATCCAAGGCCTTCGGCAGCTAAATCACGTATATAATCACACCCATCCATGAGGAAAATAACTTGCCTGCCACACCTTATACATATTTTAGTTCCATATCCGTTAATTATAATGTAAAATAATATATTCGTAGACCAGCAGCACGTTTCTCATTTCAGCGTTATATTTGAGTTTTTACAAGGCGTGCCTCTTGTATAATTACTCGTATCTACGAGGGTCGCAAGATGTCTCATGCTTTAGCGAGCGTCACCATGCTTATCCTTACTAATATATACATGGGAGTGTATTTGTTGGTTTGTCCTTCTCCGCCGAAATGGAATGTTCGATCGTCGTGATTTTTGCATAGATGTAGTGTACTTTTTATTCCAGGAAATCGCACGGTATCCGTGGAACCGGTTAAAAACCTGCAATCACCATTCGATTTTTAATCTTATTTCTTACCACTATGACAAACCTAATGACAAATAAAACATGTTTTTTGTTTGGTATTCAAGATATTTATGTTTTGCACAGATGTTTGTATTAAATGGCCAGAAGAGTGACGGAGAACACTGGCTGGTGGCTGTAGGGAAGACCTGTACAGACCAGTGGGATATCTATAGGTTGTGGCTATGTTATAATTAATCGGCTTTTGACAAGTTTATACTGAATTGTATTAGGAATACTAAAAAAAAAAAACAATTAGGTGCCACGATCATGTTTAACTTTAATACATTCGTAGGTGGATTTATTAAATGTATAGATACAAATTAATCGAAGTTTACTCGGCCAGGCATTGAACTTTGAATTTATTACTTTTGTCTTTTTGTATTTTTTTTCTATGGAATCAAATAGAATCGATCAAATCGAAAATATGGTTCGAAATACAATTTAAGCACAAAGGATTTAAATCGATAGCTCTCAGACGGTGAATACCCAATACTAAAATGTTCTTGTTACGTTACAGTAGGCTTAAAAAAATTGCACGCTTGATTTTCATACAGGTGGAGGTAGATCTATGCGTTATCTATTTAGATATAGGTTCTGTGATCAAAACAATAACGTCTCGATGCCTATGTGATCAATAAAGTAACAACCTAAGCGATCAATAAACTCCGCTGTCATTGGAATGTTATACGAACTCCTCCCGTTCCAGAAGAAAATTAATTAACAATACGACTTAAACAAGAAGTAACAAATGGGGAAACAATCGTTCAGTCCTTAAGTGGTCATTTAGTAAAATAAGGAGCATCGTTCAATGGAAATACATTTACTAAAAAGCACTAAAAAAATGAACACAAGTATTTTAAAATTTTTACCTTGTAAAAATTCACCGCAGATGGGATTCCAAACCAGGATCTTCCAATCGGTAGGAGGAGCGCTCTAGCCAACTGAGCTCCCGCGTTTCGATCCACCAGCAGCAAATCTATCTGTCTGTCTGTCTCCTTCTAAGGGATTCAGTGCATGTTTGTACCAACTGTTTTTTTTTTCAAGATTAATTTAATCTACAGATGCGGGCTCGTTAGAGTTTTATTATATATCTAGAATTTAGGAATTATATTTTTAAATTTATCATATTTTAATTGGTAAAAATCGGGTAGATAACCTGAAATAAAGCCTCTCCTAGTTCAGGTATTAGATTCAGACGGCTATAAGTATTATAAGATGTTCTAAATTCTATTTTATATTTCTAGTGTATTATACACAGGTGAATGATTAGGAAAGGTCATTTAATATAAGTCATCTAATTTTAACAGGTCTTTCTAATATAATTTAAATAGATCTCAAATTAATTTATAACACTTACCTAAATTCATATTTCACTCTATCATGGACGAAGCCTTAACCACTTTGTCAACATTTAAATCACATTAAAATTTGGTTTTGTTTTATCTGAATAAAGTTTATGTTGTTGTCAGGCTTTTAAACTTTGGCTAATTTAATTCAGAACGTCCTTCAAACGGATCAAGAACCTCAGGAACGCTTACTATGGAAAGGTTTTAAAATTAATTAGCTTTGGATCTTGTACAGCAGCAGCTTACTGTTCAATTAGGGAAATGAGTTTGGTAATTTATGTTCGGCAAGCCCCGTAAATAAAATATTGCCTATCCATACACCTAATAACGTTGTGATAAATTACCGTCTATTGAAGTTATAAGGGTGCGAATCCATGTTGGCGGCTGGCAAAAATCTGCTAAAGTCACTTTCAAATGACGACGACTCTGTGGCGCAATGTTGAGTCGTCGTCATTTGAAACCAATTGCCAAGCTGTGGGTCCTGCCCGATCGCTGGTTCGATCCTCGGTTGGGGCAGATAGTTTATTCGAAGATAAATATTTGTAGGTATTCGGGTCATTTTAAATTGTGTCTACCACCCGCAACAAATGGCCTACCGTAGGGTGTGTTTCCGCTGAGTATATTTCCTAAGTTTATTTTATATATGTATTTCCCGCAGCAGTGTCTGTGGGGGAGACCCGTGCCCAGTGATTTATTTATTTATTTATTTATTTATTTCATTTGTCATTAAGTACAGGTAATAGGATGGTAACAAAGAATGTAATGAACCTATGTACTTAGCCACTGAGTGGCATACAAATATTTACAAGAAGTTATATAATTATCATTTGATCAATTTACTTATACTAATGTCAATTTATAATTTGTCAATACGTCTATTTGTCGCAGCGATAAGTATATTTTAATAATACTTATTATAATATTATTAATATTTTAATAATCAATTCACTAATAACAAGGATTCAGGCTTTTGTCAAACAGATGAATATAGTTACAAAAAAAATAGGTCAATGCAATCACTAGATATCTATTATTTTTCACAATAATATAAACTTATTATAATTATGGTCGAAACAGAGTTTTATGTTGATTTTAGCGAAAGAAATAACAATGTTAGGTACTAAAATAATGAGAACCTCTATGTCAAGTGGGTCTTTACTACCTAAAAGCTTAAACTAACTAATATTCCTAAAACTTGTATGGTCAGTTATATCTACAGCAAAAATATGTTTCCCAATTAGGAGAAAAGGCTAAGAAAAGTAGGAAAGAAATGATGAACAAGTCAATTACACGTGATGTCTATCCCTCGGCATTCAGGATAATTGATTTACAGCCGCTGACGAGACTTTTTTCGATAACTGAGCGAAAAGAACAGTTAATTTAGTGATTAATACTTTTCCTCTGCCAGCACTTTCTGAATATACTTGTAGCTGTAGTATTTTCTTGTTCGGATATTGTGTTGATGTCTATTACAGTATCGAGGTCTCGGAAATACTCCTATATTATATCTGATTCGAATAAAAATAGGAAGGAAACGATGCTATGTAAATAGCTCCACTAGATGGGTGGCAGCAGGCCTATGACATAGGTAATCGTAGCTAAACACTAGACAGACCGCCGATAGGACGACACACTGACAGAACTTATTTTCGAGTATTTGTATAGCAGATACAATAAGAATTAGGGCCTACATCTTAAGCGTTCCGTAGTCAACAAGGAACCCTTTAGTTATGGTATCGCCACGTTCGTCCGTCCTGCTGTCTGCCTAGTCAGAAACTCTTTGTACTAGAAAGCAATTTTAATTGTAGTGTTATTTGACATGGGTAAACAAATATATTAATCATGCCGACAAAATGGTAAATTAAAATCTTGAAAAATATTTTTATAAGTAAAGTGGGGATGATTTTTTCTATCATCTACCTTGGCGTGGGGTGTCGTTGGATAGGTATTAAATATTGTGCGTGTATGAAAACCTGTTAACGTGTCTTTTGCTGAACACTTTGATCTTTAATCATTTTTAAGTCTTACCGCTGTTTGTTGCCTGAAACACGACTGGCCGGGTTTTTTAAATTTTATACGGGTCATTCCTTTAGACAACCTCATAATGTACAGATTGATAGTAATTGCAGGAATTCAGTCTTTAAAATCAATCAGGAAATGAGTAGAAAATTTTGGCCACCCCAACTAATAGAGCTGACGGCCGACATGACTTTCGGAACGAAGAAAATGAAATGCTTAGAGTAGGCTAAAAAGTGTTTCGTTATATTCATAGCTTTTCATTACCTACCCATATTAGAAAATTATAATTGTTTGAAAAGTTAATCAACAATAGCAAACTTTACTTTTGTAAACGTAAGAAATAAAATAAAATAAAAATAAATTTGAGTGAACCATAATTTTATAGCGAACAGTAAATATCAAATTGGTTAAAAGAAGTATGAAGACTGTTAATTACAAAGTAGGATATGAAATTAGTTATACCCAAAGACATCATATTAAATGATAAAACACACAGCTTGATAATTACCTCAATTCATCATAATTATTTGAGAGTTGTAGCCGTAATCACCCCATTTATATCGCCAGTGCGAGACTTTAGTTAGGATTGCTACAATGTAGGTACAACCAAGAGGCGTATATGCTTTAAACCTGTCTTGGAATTTTATTCTTACGATACTTTTTGGAAGGGAAGGGGTGTACTTTATGTTACTTAAGTGCAACTGAAGCAATATTACCTGTAATATCGATATTTTACCAGCAGTAGGTAACTAGCCTACCAAGACTACCAACAGTAACATCAAAATTGCAAACAAACTATTATTAGCATAAATTAACGAACTGAATCTGTATCCTAATTCCTCGGTACCAATACTATCGCTGGGGGAACATCAGAGGAAATCTACATGTCATAATATTTTCAAACGCGTGTAAAATTTGCTGAAACGCAATGGGCCAGCGTAATGGGCTATAATCTTCTCAATCTGAGGATTGCGTGCTTAGAAATGGGCCAAATAGTAAATATATTCACCGTTGCAAACCTACCATTCTACATTACTTTATGCAAAATAAACCAAAACAAATTTACCATTATAGGAATCCACTCCATACCTGCCAACTCCCCAAGCCGCCGTTAAAGTTAACACAACAGCCGGTGATAAACGATTGACTCAATGACTTGAAAAAGTATCGCCCCAAAACGACCATCCCACTTCGACTAACGACGTCTATTATCTACTGACGAATATCGCTACCGACCTCTCCCTCATTTGGTACGATTTATTTGGACGTATTGCTGAATTTCATTTATAAATGGTATAACAGTAGACATGATAACAAAAAATCTACGGTTGCATAATCCAAAAGGGTAGACAGAGGTGTGTAATATACTATTTGCAACAGTTATATATAGGTCTTATTAAATACACCTGACACAAATTATGGTGTAGAAGTAGGTACCTACTGGAAATTTCAAATTAGAAGAACTCAATAATGCTTTGTACGAAATGGCGGCGATCGAACCCATGACCTTCTTTTATGGATGTATGATAGCAAACGAGCTTGCCGCACTACCCAGTCGCTAGCGCCCATGACAACTGTGACTGACTTTGAACAAGAGTAACAGGGACTAGGATGAATAGTCCAATTAGCACAGATCGTTAATAAGAACATTATTAGTCAGTTCGTTAGTGGGCACGACTGGGGCAGGGACTGTAAGTGATAGTTAGTCCTGCTGGTTGGTGTTAGTAATAGTCCAGTTAGTAATTATTAGTAAGAGTCTCGTTGTCAGTCATAGAATCGTTGTTACCTACTCCTGAGGACTAAGATGGTCGCCTCTAAAGAAGTGTAACCTCTTTTCAACCGGACCACAATGCTTAAAAAACAACTAGCTAAGCTGCTTTGCTTGCTATCTCTAGACCGATGAGACGTGTGTTTGTTGTACCATATTTAGGTATAATAAAGCGTTTAATAAATAAATAAATAAATAAATCTTACAACCACGTGCAATGTACGAATTATTAAAGAATATTTGACGATTGTATTTGCCTCAAATTAGTTACCTTTTCATTTTTATCATAGGAAAATTAATTTGATGTAGACTTTATTTAATCAATGTTATTTATAATTAAAATTTCCACGAAAAGATAACAACAACAATTACAGTTTCAAATATAGAAAGCTTTCTTTCGAATTCTTAGTAACGAATAAGATAAAGTTTCAGTCGAATCAACACTGAACTCATAAAACGGGGAATAGTGTTGAATAAATTGCCGAGATCGTCTGAAGGACATAAACTTGAGAACGAATGAAGAATGGAGATTACTTCCCAGGCGTAGAAATCAATCAATTACCTTAAACTGACGGGAGCGACCTCGTCTATATCAATTGTGTGCTCTATCAGAAGTGTAGTGCCGGTTACAGACGAACGGATATAGGCTGAAGTCCATTCCAGGTCCCAGGTAGATGCGACCGTCTTTGTATTAGGTACTGGTCATTGAAGAAAAGCTAAAAAGAAAAAGAAAAATCACCTGTTTTACAGAATTTTAGGTGATTAACCCACACAAATGATGTATCTAGTGTCGACTAGTTCATATGCGTTTATCTTAAGTAATTGACCGGGTAAGCAACGCCGCGCGGTCGGTTTGTGGATGGATGTGTGGTTTCTGGTTACACTTCTTTAGAGACGACCATCAGTCCTCAAGGTTGGCAACACATCTGTGACTGACGTGAACAAGACTCTTACTAACAATTACTAACTGGACTATTACTTACACCAACTAACAGGACTAACTATCACTTACATTACAGTCCCCAGTCCTCATACCCACTAACGAACTGATCAACTAATGTTCTAATTATCTCTCACAGTTAGCTGGACTAACCATCCCAGTTCCTATTTGAAATTTGTTTGGCCACGCTACGTCACAGATGACTAAATACGAGTAGTTATTTCGTAAGCCACTTGTATAGTATTGTCACAGAATAATAGTACAAGTATTGTTGCTTGTGTGTGAACGAAGCCTTACAAGGGTGTTGCGAAATAAATAAATCACAAGGGCGCTATTTATATTTAGCTCTGTGGTTCCCTTTTTCCGTATTATAAAAATATTTTTGGTATACTAGCAGTCAATTAATATAAAATTAATTGTGAGATATTTCCTAATACGATTAAACCTCTCTTTTTTTTTCTAGCTGCTAAATGAGTGAATGCACTCTGCTTGATTTATTCAGGATGTAGACAGGTATATGGGACTCGCTGAAAATCAGAATACCCACTTAAACCCAGCGGCACCATCAGCGCATAAGATGAAGCGCCATGGGATCGCTTGCGCATTGCTACCGTGTTGCCTCAGCGCGTTGGATCATGTCTTGGCGGACCAGTTTTCGGAACCTTTCAACCTCTCCTATCATTGGCAACTTACCCACAGATCGGAGATCAGATCGGAAGCAATTCAATCTTGATAGAATCTCTGCCTAAAGTTCCCTCGGATAGTCACTAGCAAGCAGTGTTACAGCCGTCCTAAAAAAAGACGTTTAATGTACAATAAAAAACTTTTTAAATGAATAGGAATTTACCGTACATCCCCCATCTATATATATAAAAGGAGAAGGTGACTGACTGACTGGCTGACTGACTGACTGACTGACTGACATATCAACGCAGGGCCTAAACTATAAGGGTTAAAAACATGAAATTTTGCACAGGGGTTCCTTTTATAACGTAGGGGAGCACTAAGAAAGGATTTTTGAAAATTCACCCCCTAAGGGGGTAAAACGGGGGTGCAAAGTTAGTATGAAACTTTACCGTTTTTGAAGTCAAGTGGGCAACCCGAACGCGGGCAGACGTCGTTAATGGGTCTAATTCTACGCGAGCGAAGCTGCGGGCGTCCACTAGTAGTTAATAGGCCTACTGAACCGTTGTACTATCAGTGAACTACTGGTACCACTGTAAAGTAGGTCTACTAGTAGTACCACGCTTAATAACGCTTTATATTTGCAATATAATACAATAAAAATCTGTTTTGTTTGACCCAAAAGACTTTTATGATTTAACCATAGTGTAAAGATAAGGTATAGCGGTGCAGTTTAATATTTTTCTTGACGAGAAAAGTTATATTTCAACAAAATGTTTTTGTGAACTTTTCCAATTCTCAAAGGGGGCCGCTGTGATTACAGTAGTAATTAATATAAATTTTTAAGTTTCGTGCCAGCCACGTGTGACTGTTCTACAATGTGTGAAACATTCGCACGCACTGGTTTGTGCCCTTTGTCGGCATTTGGGTGTCATAGATTAGGTATGTTGTTGCAGAAGTACTTTTTCGTTTCTCCAATAAGAAATCAAGATGATAAATACATTTTTCTAAGGCTTGCTGAGATTTATCATAGCAAAATCGTTTATTGCAAATATAAAAAAAAAATTACTTTAATATTTTATCTCGTAAGAGCTGGTTTTTATCATGTAAAATTGAATCTCGATTTAGTACCTATTGACCATACAAATTGTACTGTGTTTTTACTAAAACATTTTTGATACAGTTTTAGCGTTTACCTAGTAGTTAATGTTATAACAAAGATTTTTTATTTTTTTCGTCCCACTTTAGTAGTCTTAAAGTAAATCTTAGATAAATAATTCGTACTTTGAACGTAATTTAGCTGAAGTATTAAAAAGCACAAAAATAAAAATAAAATGCCATAAATAAGTGCACGCGGCATACTTACTGCTAATTATTTCATACTTAGCGATTAAATGTAGATTTTAATAATGGCAAGAAAATAAAAGATTTTCAAACAAGGCTACGCGCTATAAATTATAATCTGTGGTGAACAAAAACTAGCTGACACATGCACATCAGTCATTTGCGTGACACGGTTGCTTAGTGACAAAAACATGTGCTGGGGGCCGGCCACAGAAAAACTGAAGGACAGCCTGCCCCGAACTGATTGCAGACAAAGCCGAAATGACATGATGGACGTCATAATTTTATCAATGGCGGGCTACCCTCATTAGTGAATAATCTTTTCGCGAGAATGTTTTTTCAACTGACGAAGATTCTGATCGAATGTCTGCCATGGTTCCCGAGTACCTACTTTTGTACTACAAGATTGAGAGAGAGATAGAGAGAAGAGATTGTAGAGAAATATCATTCTGTATCGAGGATTGTTAGCGATAAAACTACTTACTCGTATAATTAATTTAAAAAAACAAACAAAAAGAACATACAGGCTTCGTTACAACGTGGATCCTTAAATGTAGGTACACAGTATTAAAGTCCCGAACAGAGTCATAACAATGTTTTTACACTTTGTCGTAAAACGCTGTGTGAATGTCACTGTTCTTTTTATGAACAACCCTGTCACCATATGGCGCAGGAGACAATGTTAGAGAGACAAAGCGACAGAAAACAAGAGTAGCGAGATAATAATCGAAGTCAGCTGGAGAGTTGGAGATGACTAATTATCCCTTTGAAAGTTTTTCCTTTGTTTTATAGCCCTCCCAAAATGCTGTTTTGTGTGATATCTGATTGTTACTTTACGCCGCAATAACTTCTTTTGCTTTTATTAAATATTTCTTTATCATTAGTCCGCCACATACAATAATCTACTTAATTACGAGTATATATGTCTGGATTTTTTTTTAAATATATATAGGGGTTTTTTAAACAATTTCACAATGAGAGATAAATAATAAAACCTTAAACTAAAACAAAGAATTATTTAAAAATAAATATTTACAAAATAAATATGTATCTACTTAATTAGTGCTTTTACAGTTACATCTATCTACAGTCATGAGCATCATGAATATACATTATACATACACATCACTCGTAATAGTTCAATTTATTCAGTTAATTTACCGGTATCCAAAATGAAGTTTAATAAAATTGCATTTCACCGTACGTGCACAAACATATATTTCTTACACTTGTTTTTTTTTTTTTTTTATGGATAAAAGATAGCAAACGAGCTTGCAGCACCACCCATCCGCTGCCGCCCATGACAACTGTGACTGACTTTGAACAAGACTCAATTAGGGACTGGGATGGTTAGTCCAATTAGTTGAGAGAGTTAATTAGAACATTAGTTGGTCAGTTCGTTAGTAGGTATGAGGACTGAGGACTGTTAGTGATAGTTAGTCCTGTTAGTTGGTGTTAGTAATAGTCCAGTTAGTACTTGTTAGTAGGAGTCTCGTTCTAAGTCAGTCACAGATGTGTTGCTACCCTTGAGGACTAAGATGGTCGCCTCTAAAGAAGTGTAACCGGAATCCACACCTTTCCAACCGGACCACAATTGCTTTAAAAACAATTATTACACGGCAGAAATGGTACTAGGTACCGTGGCGGGCGGTGGTACTGCCCCGGGCGAACTCTATATGGAACCAATTAGCTTTCATATAAAACCTATTTGGTTCCCTATAGGCTCTACCACCTACCAAATTATGGTTTATGGTATCTTCATTCAAAAGACGTAACGAGCTAGCCCTGGGCTAATACGTGGAACGAGGAAATAAGAGTTAAAAAAGCAGAAGTCGTCTAAAAACACTCCAGTAATCTCCGTCTGGTTCGCAACCCACAGTTGGTTTAGCGAAGAGCAAGAATGGCTTTAAAATGTAATTTACGTTTGAATCTCGTTCTTTTTATTTTGAATTAAAGAAGATGAAATTGACGCTGATTTTGATGTTTTCTAGAATACAATCTAAGGATTACATATATATACATATCCATTTTATTTTAAATACTGTTTTAATAAGGTATTCTAACAATGGCATCCATTTGCAAAATTATTTAAAGTTTATTACAAAACTAGCTGTTCCCGCGAACTCCAACACATCAAAAAATCGTAAGAATCGATAAATCCACTCTCGAGATATCATCAAATTCATAATTTTCTTTTCCATTCATTTCTCAGAAGTTTTACTAGCTATTCTGCTATTCGGAATTCAGACGAATCAAACAAATCTAAGATCATAAATGTCCGTCCAGCCGATTTTGAGTTATATCTGTCGTAACTAACCCGACATTGTTTTGTATAACATACAAGATTGGTTGTTGGATGTTTCAACATTATTATTTTGTAATAGATATAACTTCAAATGAAATTCAATGAAACTGCTGAAATCAAGAAATGTTTAACAAACGAATAAAGTAATATTTATGTAACGTATACCTATATTAAAAGAAAATGTGTTTGTTTATTCATCACGCCTACACCACAGCCTAAACCACAATATACAAATATAAATACTTAGTAGGTATATGTAAAAAGAAAAGTTAATTTAGAATTTAGAAAGTAGTCGACAGAGTTGAGGGATATCGCTTGCGGCAAGACCGATCCTTTCAATTTACCCAAGAATCCTTGATCCCACTAATCGGAATATTATGTTCTTCGTGTTACCGGATAGATATCGAAATTTAAATTGAATACCGCTTTGTTTCCTTGCTTTATTTACAATCTGGATCAAAGTTTTGGGGTCTGCTATGATTGGATCATAAACCTTGTTCTTGTTTTAGTTTAACAATCAAATTATAACATACGAGTTTCGGTATGACTGAGTGATCTATGTTAACATAATTTCATCCTAGTTTACTGTGCCGCTATTGGGAATGTGTCCTAGTGGAATGAAATAGCCCTTTACGATGAACAAGTGCGCTTTAGCAGAAGTCTCTCTCTTCTCTCTTCAGCCCACATTAGTCCACTGTTGGACATAGGCCTCTCCCAAGGCACGCCACTGAGCCCGATCTTCGGCTCTCCTCATCCACTTGCTCCTCGCCGCCTTGCGCAGATCGTCGCGCCACCTAGCAGGAGGTCGTCCCACACTACGTTTGCCTATTCGCGGTCTCCACTACAGAACTATTAGCAGAAGTCACGTGCCTTCAAGAATACTATGGATAACGCTCAGGCATGCAAGTAATCTAACGATGGTTTCCTTTCTATTACATTAAGTGTGAAAACGTACATAACTTACATCAGGCTTTGTTGCGTGCAGCTGGCATTACAACCCTTACCTCCTTTCCCGTGCCGTTTTCTTAGTTCATTCACCTACAAGTGCTGCGGTGGTGGAATCATATAGAAAATTCACGATATCTATGACGGGGTATAATATTGTATAACATCGAGATAAATATTTGGCCGATTGGGATTCGAACTCGGGCCCAAGTTGGTCAGTCCGGGTCACTGACCACCGCGCCACGAAATTTAGCAAAAAATTACTTATGAAATTAATTCAATCGGTTGCTGCTAAGTAAGTCTGCAACGAACCATTTTTTTAATTATTTTAAAAGCTGTTATTTAACTTCGCTGCGACCCATAGACGTCCCACTGCTGGGCACGGGTCTCCCCCACAGACACTGCTGCGGGAGGTCTAGAGCATACTCCACCACGCTGCTCCAATGCGGATTGGTGGAGGGGTTAGTGGCCAACCCAATGTCGAATGTTCTCAAGCCACCCGAAGGTCTTCGACAAGGCTTAACGATTGTTTCCAGCATTGAAAACAACCGGGACCGACGGCTTTACGTGCCCTCCGAAGCACGGTAGCGTCCATGAAATTTTTGCCACTAGCGGTCACCCATCCACAAACCGACCGCGGCCGTCGTTGCTTAACTCTTTCGATCACATTGAATCGAAACGAGCCACTGGGCTATGGACGCTACTATTTAACTTCACTCGTATGTATTTATTCATTCATGTAAGTCTGTATGTCCTGGAATCTTGCAATCAATATTTCTCCCACTTCCACTAAAGCTATCGAGCTGAAATTTGGCCCACATATTTGGTTCCGATGACAATGCATGTAAATAAAAAAAAGTTTTAAAAAGTTTTTTAAAAAAAAAAAAAATTAACGGTATAATTATTATTACTACGGAACACACAGTATAAGTATTTTGTCCAACTAAATTTATATGCCAGATAAATATTTTCCATTGGGCTGGTAGTTTTACCCTACCTGCGAGTAATAATGATGCATTTAGTTTGCAGGAAAAGTATTACATACACAGGACCATTGCTGGATGGTCTAAGTTCCAAGCCCACCCCACACAGACAGAATGTTTAACTATTTATATAGACTCCCGTTGCGTAAACATTGAAGGCACGAACCTAATTACGTCAGTAATAAATATTCGCTAGCGATAAACTTGGGGAATAATTTAAGATCGTGTAAATGTTTAATTTCGCCACGGATTCGGAATTCGGGAGCGAATCTTATTCTATATATCATTTTCGTGTTAAAGATTACCAACACAACACCCAATAGTTACTTCGTACAATAAGAGTACATAGCTACTCGTACAATATATCTTCTATCGGTCGCAGTAGCTCATAGACTGAAAATATACCCCTCCATCCAACTAATAATAACACAATAAGTGGCAGTTTTAATGAGTGCGATCGATTAAGTAGACATTTGAGTCTGTTTATTATAAGTTTTTATTTGTTTGTGGAAGTTTTTTTAAAATTTATTAATCCTTTATCACTATTCAGTCACTTGTGTAACTAAAAAAACTGGCTGTAAACTGTTACACAAATACTGTAGGTACATATATTAAGTTTATGTCCTTTAATACCAAAATGATATTCTTGGTTGGAGTTAAAAATGTTACGCGGACACCTACCCTACCTTAAAGGGTAAGTCAAAGATCAGGTAGGTTCGTAAATAAGAATGTTCATTGCTCTGTGGTGAAAACACACGAATCTCCTAAAATCAAGAGGGACTATACAGGCATAGTACCTTACCAACATCTACCAAAACTTTTCCTTTAAATCTTCACAACATATTATTAACTCCATTGTTCCAGTTCCCTGTGTGCCCTGTTCTAGATTTCGAAACAAGATATTATATCAAAACGTCACGCACGTATCAAGCCCCAACACTGCGTTAGGGAGAGTGGAAAGTTAGATCAAACTTGGATAATCACTTCTGCGTGTAATTAAGTAAACCGTGTTCAAGTAACCACGGACTGTGACTTGGCAAACTGGAGAATATAGAACGTATTCTGAAGCCAATGAGGTTAACTGTACGCTAGAGGCGACACAAAAACCACCAAAGCCAGCTAACGAAGAAGGAAACTTGTATAAGAAAAGTTCAATATTTTCCATTGAACAGCCTTGTCGAAACCTTCGGGTGGCTTAAGAACATTCGACTCTGGGTTGGCCACTAACCCCTCCACCAATCCGCATTGAAGCCGTGATAGAGTATGCTCTATACCTCCCGCAGCTGAGTCTGTGGGGGAGACCCATGTCGAGCAGTGGGACGTATGTGGGTCGCAGCGAATAAAAGACATTTAATATTAAGGGGACTTCAGCCGACCGTCACTTTTGAAGAATAGGTTTTTACCAAAAATATTGCTGTCGCGCTGAGCCCAACCTTACCCCTTAGCGTGCGATAGAGAGAAGTGCATTCTCGAACTGATTTTACCTACGTAAAATTAAGAAAATCGTCCTTTCGTAATCCCCTGTTTCCTCCTAGAAATCTAGACCGATTTCAATATTTCTTTCAGTTAAAATGTAGAACAGGGTCTAAGCTATGCCCGTACGTTTTGCTTTTTTGGGATATATTAGTAATTACGAGTTTTCTTGATGTTTGAAAATGTATGTAAAAAAGTCGATTTTTTTTATTTTAAATGATTTTTTTTCTCTTCTATTAATCAAATTATGAAAAAAAACAAAACGTACAGGCATGGCAGAGGTACGTATAAATCGTATGGTATTTTTTTTTCTTCTGTTACTTCTTTATCCTACGAGGAAACAGGGGACTACGTTTGTATGGAAAAAGTGTCGACTTGTTCGCTTGTGATATCCTCTTAAGCCCATATTATAAACGTTAAAAGCGCACCGTCATCATTAATTGTGAGGATACCCTCATGGCTGAGAGCGATTGTCTTGACGTACGAGTACTTATACGCTAAATTTTGAACAAAATATTGCACAATATTGTTTGACTGACTGTGGTCAGTGCAATATTTTGAAGTGTCATACGGTCATACCATTCTAGTTTATGAAGCAAAATTTGTAGACATTCTCAAGATTATTGATCGAAGTTCTCAAGACATAAAATTTTATGTATAAACTTGTGAGCTTATAATATCTACTAGAATATATTTTTGCACTTTTTTGAACAGCCTTATGCAATATGAGAGTCTCGGAAAAGAACTCATTCGTTAAACAAACGTATGAACCATTAAAGCAAAGGAAAACTGCCCGAAGCGATTTACCTGCTCGCTCTATTCAGCGGACATGAATTTCTCGGAAACCAGATTGGTCCTGGTAAAAATTTAAATTTGTGAATAACCACTTAAAAAATACACAGTTCATACTTTTGTACCAATGCCGAAAATGTATTTGTTACTCGCTAACATTTTTCGATCCACTGCCGATACTCGTATATCTTCACATAAAGAACTGTGAGCTTATGTTCTGCGCCATCTGCTCAGTGTGAGGATAAGTGACTTACCCGATTCACGGAAGTATTTAGGCCCGCGAAGACTTCCAACAAATCTACTAGCCTTTACTAGGTCGGATTGCTTACATGTTAAGCAATCCGACCTAGTAAAGGCCACATTAAAACAGAACCGCTCAAGAGCTGAAGCTACTCATAGATAATTTCCAATCTGTTGTTAATAACAGAAGGTGCACCACTGTGAGCGCTTCAATACTCACATATTAAACGTAATATAACTGGTTAGTAATATTAAAGCGACCGTTAGATTGACTGCTGAACTTCGTCCCTTCGATTCGAACCGCTAATCGTTCATGATAAATTGCTTAAAGGGATAGGCGCGTCGTCTTCGTAATCTATGTGATCGCTGGTTCATAGCCCTAACCCAACTAAGCTATTAAGATTATATTTTAATACGCATTTCTAAACAAAATTATCAACGAATTTCCGTGTTTCAACTCTTCTCTTCAATTAATTATGTTAACATACATTTCCGTGTTATCGTAATGAGTGCTATCCAACTCAAAAGTTTCGCACAACACTGGTATAGAGTTCCACAATTTCAGATGAAACAAACGAATGGTATGTATTCCAAATTCTAAACTTGATCCAACCGTTACTTCACTGCTGGATATGTAACAAACTTCAACAAAACACGTTCTTGATATTAAATACAAGTTAAATAAAGACAGTTTGCTCAAGTATTGTTGGCTCACGTGGTTCTTATAAGAGAAACAAGTATAATTTCAACAATCTCTAAGGAAATTAATTTAATAAATTAGTTCAGAAACAACAATATGAAAGTTTTGCTTTATAGCTCATGCCAAAAGAATTTTAGGCATTCATTATCATATTTTTCTTTGTTTCTGTGCCTGTGGCGAATCTAGTGAACACGTGAATAGCTGTGGCTGAAGTTTAATTTAAACTTTTTCAATAAAAGTAATATTCGATAATAATATATTATTTGAAATATTCTCTGAAACAAATAAACTTTTACCTCAAAACTCAAAACAGCCTATCTAGGCATTTGACATATTTAAATATAAAGTTAGTATTTATATAGATTTATATAGATGTCTAAATTAAGTGTACACAGTAGTAAAACTTTACAGTGCATTACATATAAAATATTAAAATAAGCATTTTTTTCTAATCTCATACTCTTTTTAAAATTAAAAAAAAAAACAACTTTCTTTCCTTATTCTTCAAATAACTCTTCAGGTTACCCTTAATTCGATTCCCGACATTATAAACCTATAAAATTACTTAACCACAACTGATAAAAATGCATGTACTTGAAACCGAATAAAGAACGTTTGGATAAGCTAGTCTTTACTACATTACGAATGCGTTCGAGATTAAATTCAGCTCTTGTCATGCGATAACGCGGCCGGACCACACATTTATCGCATACTCCTCTAATTAAATCCCTTTATAAAGGTAGGGCCGGTGGAGAATAATTCAGGTATAGCGAGATAAAGATTAATGGGCTCTTGTCAAATAATTTACGGTGTTGATACTGGGCTCGGCCACGTCTGTTATGCTCGATCCGCACTTGGCCAGCGTGGTGGACCTTATCCCTCCCATTGTGAAAGGAGACCCGTGCCCAACAGTGAGACAAAAAAAAAGGGTTGTGATGATGATGATGATGAGGCATAGGTCTTGTCAGGTCAGCTACTGCTTATAAGTGCTTCATAATAATGACCCATTTATTTGCCAAGCTGGGTGTTAATCAACAAACTAAGATTACTAGGCACACGATATAAATGTATACTTGTCCCACAGTTTCTCTGTAACCGGTGCTTTCGCATCTTTTGTTTGTAATTAGGGGTAAACACATTAGCTTCTGTTTGCATAACTGCCGTCTCGCTTCCCGGACTTGTTTGATCTAAGATGTAATATCCACACAACGTTGCGGGAAAACAGGTTATTGGATTCGCTTACAATGGTACCCTACTGGCTACTCGTTACTGCGTCAGAATACCTTAATTACATTATAAGCAACTAGCTTTCCCCGCGGTTCCGCCTGTCAAATCGTTTTAAGTGCAGAATTACCTCTACTAAGTATCCAGGGATGTTTAAATACATGTTCATAATCCGAGATAGCCATCAATTGATTGTTAATCATCGATTTAAAATTGAACGATTTACTTCAGTGTTTTTGTTCAATTCACTGGAACCGTGCAATGTTCAAATATGAAAAGTATCCTATGGCTCTCTAGCCGTAAATATCTATGCAAAAATCACTTCGATAGATCATTCCTTTGAGGAGGTGAAGAAGGACTTACGAGTACCTACAGAGCTTTTGTTTCTCTGTAGGTAATTTTCATCAATTCTTCAATAAAATAATATATAAACAGAACTTAAACTTACAACGTAAACTTACATATTTGCCCATGACGACTGAACTTATAGTCCTGCAGCCCTCTCCTATTCTTTTTAGTGATTAATAACAGGCTGAATTTTCGTGAGCAGGTTCGGTTCGACGAGACGCCCAAGTTCTTCTTCTGACAATTCCCGGTAGAGGTAGCTAATGTAGTGCGCAGGTATAGAACATGTCGATTTGATGGGGTGTAGAAATTGTCTGAATAACCGCATGGTTTTTTTTTTATATTGAGGTAATTGGACGGTAAACTCCGAAAAACAATTGTCCTACAAATCGGATGGTTTGACTGGAGCGTCCTACACTCCGAATATGTTCAAATAACGAGATCATCAAATTTATTGATAACAAGCTGATTTTTTGTATGAAGCTTGATAAATATTTGTACAATCAAATGGTCACACAGTCCTACAAATGTAGTGGTACGATTTCCCAGTCCTACGTTTAGAAGTTGTCCCTTCTACGGAAAGACTTTTTTCATTAATAACAACTGAATTTTAATTTTTTCCTATCGGGAATAAAGTGTAGAACACAATTTTATCACTGTCCTACGTAAAAAACGGTATGTATTTCCAGAAATAAATATATTTTGTTCAATACTCATTCAACGCATTTCTTGTAGTTTGGAGTTTGGAGTACACAAAAACCTTCAGAAAGATGTGGTAAAATCTCGAAACACATATTAAAATAATAACATATATTTAGATAATACAAATATTTATATTAAAAGAAGTTCATATTATATTCGACAAGTATGTAACACCAAGATGTTGTGGTCTAATGACGGGAAAAACTGAAACTAAATTATGACAAGAGCTACGTCTATGAGGTGTCCGATGAAAGGAAAATAAAAAAAGTCATTGACAACAATCTCACTTAGGTTTAGGTACTATCACGAAGAAGCCGACACTAAAATTGTGATTATTGCGACGTAGATTACCTATGATGATGTTGAAGACGAAACTGATGAAGCGTCAACATCGGAATCCGACGACGATTGAATTTATGTATATTGAATTATTTTTATAATTGTATTTCTGAATTAAATAAAACGAAATAATGTTATTTTCAATATTTTTGTAGGACTAGCGGTACATACCTATTTTTTTGTAGGACATTGTTTGATGTAGGCAAAGAATGCAGTAACTCACCTTATTTTATTTTTGTCCTACAGTTATCCATGAAAAAAGTCTTACCGTAGAAGGGACAACTTCTAAACGTAGGACTGGGAAATCGTACCACTACATTTGTAGGACTGTGTGACCATTTGATTGTACAAATATTTATCAAGCTTCATACAAAAAATCAGCTTGTTATCAATAAATTTGATGATCTCGTTATTTGAACATATTCGGAGTGTAGGACGCTCCAGTCAAGCCATCCGATTTGTAGGACAATTGTTTTTCGGAGTTTACCGTCCAATTACCTCAATATAAAAAAAAACCATGCGGTTATTCAGACAATTTCTACACCCCATCAAATCGACATGTTCTATACCTGCGCACTACATTAGCTACCTCTACCGGGAATTGTCAGAAGAAGAACTTGGGCGTCTCGTCGAACCGAACCTGCTCACGAAAATTCAGCCTGTTATTAATCACTAAAAAGAATAGGAGAGGGCTGCAGGACTATTAACCTCGGTGTCTCTGAAATGAAACTTTTTAAGAATTCTGAGAACACAGACTAGACACTCTTCAGGGTACGTTAAACGTGATGCTAGGAGACGCTTTACCACAATTTATATACAAACCGGTGTTTACTTTTTAGCTTATTTTTTCTTGTAGCTAGGGAAAAACTGTATGATGAAATTTCATAGAATAAAACAGAAAAAATTAACATATTTCATGATGAAATTTCATAGAAAGAAATTTTTGTCAGGACGTGATCTAAATTGTGTCAATATTTAATAAGCACACAACTAACTTTTCCTCTAGTGGTCCCGGGATTCTTTAGTAAAATTATAACCTCATGGTGTAATCCAGGAATTGCCAGTAGCGTTTTTCTGTATGTCATAATTATAATACCTCCTGCGATCCATCTATCTACTAACCAATGAAAATGTTACCACTGCATAACATTTTAGACCAAAACCACCAGATTCACGGACGAACGATGTATTGAGAACCTGATATGATGAACCTGAAATAAGTGATGAAATCAATTCTTTTTCTTCAAAAAAGAATTAAACAGTACATAGATTACCTTCAAGAATATTATTGGTGCATTTCTTACAATTACAATTCAAACATATACTCGTTAGTACAAAGAATGAAAGAGGCTTAGACTGCGGTCACATCATTAGCAACGCCAGACTCGCAGCAGGAAAAATGCGACTTAAACTACGATAACCCATTTCGCCAGATATTTTCTCATAAAACTTTTAAATGCTGTGACGCAAAGGGTTCTGGAAACTCCTTAAGCTCCTTAATTGCGGAAAATGTGGTCAGTGAATGAAAGACTTCCATGTTAAATAAAAACTTTATGAACAGCCGTCTTAACTTCAATTTAACTTGTTCATTTCTTTGAAAGATTATATTTATCTTACGAAAATTATAACTTGTTCGATAGATTTATTGGGTGTCTGAATGTTTTATTTCGCTGACTTCTTATAGTTTATGTAAGGACAACATTCATTTTATAGAATTTATTATGATAGGGATATAGGGTTATTAATACAAATTGAAACGGATAAATTATATTAAATTTTAATAAGAATTACATTAAATCATACATAAAGAATAATTTTTCAATAATGTATGGCTAGTAACAATTAAATTGCATCTTAGTTTTCACGGGAGAAAATGTAATTCTTACCTGAGAAGCAGTTAAAATACGTGCTATTCAAAGTCATCCGACCTAAACAGGATCTCTTAAACTAAAGTTTCCTTGCTCAGGCGGGTAACGCGAGAAAGTTTAAAATTTGCGGCTTCTATGATGTTCCCAGTTTATAAACAGTAAAGCTTGGCTTTACCTAGAGTACAGGCTTCATAACTGCTAACTAAATAGCTTTTAGATAACCACTTATTGTGCGACAAACGAGTATGTTGAACGATAATTTCCTCTAGTTTGAACGGTTTGCTCCTACAAAATTTTCAGTAGGTACATTCTGATTATTGATTAAACTAGAAATAGGTAGGTATACCCCTACTGAGGATTTGAGTATATGGTGCAGAAGAAGAAAAGGAAAGAGAATTAAATTAAAATGGTTCTTTGTGTCTTTGAATTTATATATTGAGCAAAATAAAAGGAAAAGACTCCTTGGAAGGGCCGGTTATCCTAAATACTAATGGTAAGTGTATATATCTGTAATTTTACGAGTTGGGTAAGATTTTCTCGCAAAATATGTTCCTTTTACTTTAATGTAAGCGGTTTCTCTATTAAGAAAAATAAAGATCGAAGGTAGAAGTGGTTTTCGCTGTCATTACAGCTCATTTACTTGAAAAGCTTTCGTAAGAGAAATGTTCACTACCCGCAACCTCTTAGATGTCATTATCTTGAGTTCACCTGAAAAATTCTCTTAAACGACCCGTGCATGCTTGGATGGGAAGACTTAGGCATCTCCCGCACTAGCATGCGAGATTCAAACTCATGTTAAGAACTTTATCTTTCCAGTTTTAGGTAAGGGTGAAGTACAATTGGATGAAAAATCGTTTACCTCAAATTTTTTTACTGAATCATGAAACAATACTTAAAACTTATAATATTTGTACTCATATGTACCTATCATCATTCTAAGAATGGTTTGTAGAAACACAATCACGTTATTACTTCATTACAGATTAATATAAAAATAGAGAGAAAAACTAAGCTACAAACCATAGTCATCCCACTAAAGATCTAGTCTCTCCCGCAGCTAAAGCTGTGGGAGGTCTAGAGCATATTCCTGTACACTTGCTCCAATTAGTTAATGACAATCCCAGTGTTTAACGTTCCAAAGCAAACCGAAGGTCTTCGATAAGGCTTACCGACCATTTGACGATTGAAAACAACAACCTGCAGATTAGCATGCCTTCCGTTTAGCCAAATTTTGGTACTAGCAGTGACTGTCGCGATGCGCCTGAAGTTGCTTAACTCGGTCGATCACGTAATTTGGACGTGACCCTTAGGGCTATTATAACAATAGCATAAAACTAATAGATTAGAAAAAATACTACTAATGTGGCACACTAAAATTAAGAAATATATTTTTTTTAATTGTAGATATAATACCTACCATACTACAAGTATGCTTCTTGCCTTTAATTTACTACTTGCCCCAACTTATCTTAAGTAGATTCAATATAGTTTATTTCAGGTTCAAAGTAGTGCCAGTTACTGTGTAATGTGCCCTTAGATGTTTCTACATTCTGAAACTACAGCCATCACTGTAAAAGCGTAAGGAAAACGCATTTCCTTTGCGACTAAAGCTTTCTGTTGCTGAACACTTTGATCTTAGTCTTAACGACACTATTGCACTTTGACTTTGTCTTTTGAGCGCTGTATTATATGTATTACTTGAAATAATTGATCATTATTTAAAGTAAAACATTTGTAATGGTAATGGTTTGCAAGTCCTTTGTCTTGATGTACAAAATCTAATATATAAAATTCTCGTGTCGCGGTTTAACCACAAACTGGTTTAAACTCCTCCGAAACTGCTTGACCGATTCTTATGAAATTTTGTGTGTATATTCACTAGGTCTGAGAATAGGTCGTAAAGTATTTTTCACCCTCCTACCCACATCCCCCATTTATTAAACGCGATTTTAGTATTTTTGCATGAACAACATCCAAATAAATTAACCGTCGCTCATTGACGTGAAGTCATTTAAATGAAGTGTCGCGTCACTTTGAAATTTAATATGGCAGAACAACGTTTGCGGGGTCAGCTAGTAATAATTTATTTTTGTACGAAACTAAACGATTTTTGTGTCTTGATAATTTTGTATGATAGTACCTATATTTTCTTTGTATGGAGACGATCTGGAGCATTATTAAACGGGGAAAATCTCTGTATAAGAGCTTACTTAGAAGTGTACAACTCTAGTGTCTGCAGTTTGTGTTTTATGGAAGAAAGGTGCGCGTGAAAGAGTGCGTGAAAGATTATACGATATAATATAATCGCTGACAGCCGGCTCGAAGGCTTGCCGGTTTGAAGGTATTCGCGCTCAATCACTCGCGCTTATCAGAATATGAGACCGGTGTGTCTAGTATACCCTTACCTTTTATTAGCCTTCATCAAATTCAATTATTTTTTCATCAGATTTAATTAAGTAACAGTTTAGGTTTAAAAAAAATAACTCTTATGTTAATAGTAGGTACTAGATAGATAATAAAGACGTTTATTTAAGTTAGAGTTGTTTTGCGCGTATTAATTGCCTTTTTAATAGAATGGTTACAAGAAAATGGTTTTCCCTTCGATCTATTACATCTGAATCCACAGATAAAGATTATATCAGCTGAGTCAAGTGCACTAGAAGCGCAGGAAGTGAATGCTCACAAGCGATAAAAAATGTATAAACTAAAAATACATAGATGTGTTTGGGATAATGCAGTCACGCTTCTGTTAAGTCAATCACGAACGAATGAAAATTGTTACTCGCGCCATTCTGAGTGGTCACTCGCATTCTTACGCGAAACGCGTGTTTAACTACGTGATTGCGTTTGTGGGTATGGGAATCTATAATTTAATTAGAATGATTGCAAAGGGCGACACAAAGTCTTCATCAAAAATTCAGCGGACAAATGAAGCGGTGACAGCCCAGCGGCTATCGAACTCGCCTCTCATTCGAGCGGTCCGGGTTCAAACCCCAGTGGCACGCACCAATGACTTTTCTAAGTTATGTGCGTTTTAAGAAATTAAATGTCACTTGCTATAACGGTGAAGGACACATCGTGAGGAAACCTGCATGCCTGAGAGTTCATCATAACGTTCTCGAAGGTATGTGAAGTCTGCCAATCCGCACTTGGCCAGCGTGGTGGACTAAGGCCTAATCCCTCCCATTCTGAGAGGAGACCCGTGCCCAACAGTGGGACGTCTATGGGTCGCAGCGAAGAAATGTCACGTTAGTGCAGACATTACTTAATTGATCTTCTGATTCAATACGATTCACCACGAGTCACGATCGATGTATGTACTACGAGATTTCCTTAATTACTCCGCAATAAATTCGTCTACCTTACTACGTGTTTCATACAGTCCATACGAAGCCCCTATATTGGTCCTTCGAGCCGGATATTGAGGAGATAAACGCTATTACAATCAACCTATATAGTCTTATTTTGCGTACAACATTACATACACTTAATTGTAAGTAATCTATATAAATTACAGTTTAAGATGTTTTGCCCATACAGTTCTATCTTATTTCATTATCTAGTTGTTCTCATGTTTGAGTCCCTTGGCTTCAAGCCCATATTAGCTCTGGGACGGCAGCCAACATCTTGTATTGTAGGCCTTGTGTAACATTGGGGGTGATCATAAAGCAAGCCTTAAATTAATTGCAAATGGGACATTGCAATGTCAGTTTGTCAATGGAGTGACAGTCAATGGAAGTCTACAGTAGATACAGTATTCAGATCAACCCCTTTATAAATCTGTATTAAGAGGGATCGAAATAGGCCATGTCTCATCAGTAAGCATAATATGCCACAATTCAATTCACAGACGATATTTAGTAGCATCCTTTTTCATTTTTTGCAACCGATGTTTACCTGTAATTGATTACATTCAATGTTTCATAGCCATATGTAGTTAGTAAGATATGAATGTATTTATCGTTGGTAAACTAGTAAATAAATAAATAAAAATAGAAAAAACTACACGAATCATTCAGGTGACGATGATGTGTAGGTACTATGATGTGTACTATCCCTATAAAATGAAAATTTCACGAACAAAGACAAAGACGTCACAGTGATCATCATCGGCACATTTTACAACGTTTTTAGCTGTAATTTAGTAACACTAAACAATTATTATCGTAAACAGAGCTCAGATTTTGGATTTACGAAGTGCGTCTGTTTAGTGTTAACGACTTTTGGCAATGTTTCACAGTTCAGGATTCGTTCCATTATCAAAAAAATATTTATACTAAGACCATAGTATGATAATAAATATCACATGATAGCTTAGCTGCAACCCATAGACGTACCACTGCTGGGCACGGGTCTCCCGCACAGACAAACCTGCGGGAGGTCTAGAGCATACTCCACCACCATGCTCCAATTTAAATTGGTGGAGGGTTAGTGGCCAACGCGTCATATGTTCTCAAGCCACCCGAAGATCTTCGACAACGCTTAACGATTATTTTCACCATTGAAAAAATCCGACGGCTAAACGTGCCCTCCGAAGCACGGTAGCGCCCATGAAATTTGGCCACTAACAGTCACCCATCCTTCAACCCAGCTACAAACCAACTATCGATAACATTGAATCTACGCTATTTGGGTATTTTGTTTTATTTTATTTTAAGTAGGTAACTACTTACCTAAGTTTGGTAAAGTAACAGTTGTTGCTATCCCTTCTTCGGGTGAGCGAAATGATGCAAAACATGGTTAATCCTTTTGTGATTTCCAATTATAGTTAGGTATATATGTCTTATATTCTCATCCAGGCGGAACTCAAGCCGCATGAGGTGCGGCGGTGCGCGCGCCAGCCGCTCGCGCCAGCGCCGCTGCAGGTCTTCTACTGTCTGCACTACCGCTGGACGGTCTTGCTCGTTTACCAGCTGCCATGAACCAAGAAGGTATGTTATATCGATGTGAATCTATTGAAGCGATCGGGTGTAAGACGTATTGTCATAAGGCAGAAGCATTATTATTGGGATTTTGGAGATATTTTTACTAAGGGAAGACCCAGAGAAGTAATCATTTCTTTTACCGTTTTCCATCTCTAGTATCTATCAACAGACTAGGTCAATGGGACCGAATTATTGTATAGTCATCGGCACTTGACACGTGCAAATTTTCAAGTCATTCTGACGCCTTTGCGAAAGAATCCGTTAAATAAATACATGTATATGTATGTATTTAACATACATACTTACATACATAGGTACATAAGTTAAGTGCGATTTAAGACTTAAAATGTCCTCTACAGTAACAGTGAAGGAAAACATCGTTAGAAAACCTTCGCCAGAGATTCACCCTAGTGTTCTGCAATAAAAGCTTGTTAAAACTCAATCGCTCTAAAGGAATTGGACACAATGGAACTAAACGCAACACATACGGTAACATCTAAACAATAAACAAACTGTTTCCTACAGCAATGAAACTCTCCCGTTCACTGAAACATCTGACCTCAAACACATTAAGTTTTGCAATGGTCTATTAATATAATAACGGATTCAGTTATTATTCCTCTAACTTTAACAAAATATGCACGGTGAATTTCCATTTCACTTTCAATAAAACATCGGACAAGTACGGGTGTTTCAGTCCCGTCCAGATTAAGGTATATTTTAACTAATAAACCGATTTCGTAATAATGTTTGAGATTATGGCTAGTATGGTATATTAAACCTTTTTATCTCATTTAATAGTGAGGATACGAGTACATTTTAAAGGGTGAAGTAATAAAGATTAGCCGGTAAGGACACGATATACATAATATATTGTTATGAAAGACCCTTATCCTTCAAAGGTGAATTCTACGAAAATGAATCTATTAAGGTTAAACATCCGTTTATTTACATTTTAGAAATTGGGTTGGCCAAGTTTTGATAAGCTACTCGTACAAGTATCCTTGGCTCCTGTTCCTATCTTCTGGTACGGATTGATAAGACATTCTTAGCCAAAATTAGTGTCGACATTTCAAAAGCTTGATAAGATAAGATCTTCAATACAAAGACCAACTAGACTTAATGAAAAATCTAACGATATAATTAATGAGTCACGATAAAAACCGGTAACTTACCTGTGGTCCCACCGACCGCTTCAATGACTTAGGTACTCGTAATGTGAACAACACCACCAACAGCCTAACCCATCCCATTCTGAGAGGATACGTTCCTAACGGTGAATGTGGTAGTGGGTAAGGACTTGGTACAATAGTTAGGTACTTACTTATTAGTCATTATAATTTTAATATTTTTAATCAATCACATTCCTCCTCATACAATGTAAGCGGTCTGGGAGATGTTTTATTTTCAGGAACCCCCTAACTTGCCATTCATATTATCTCCTTTATCTGTTCTGTGCATATTATAATACCACACCTGTATTTCGCCGGAAGGGGAACCCTTTTCACCAGTTATGTTACCCATGTAATATGTGGTGAGTCTATTGCCATATGCTGGACACAAATCCAGAACTTGAGCTTTTACTGAAAATTCCAAATTACATAATAATTGTACGACCCGTGGATTGAACCCTAAACCTCTATCTAAGCAGTCGCGCGCTAGACATTAGACCAACGCAGACACAACTGTCACATTCAATCAATCATAAAAATAAGTATAGTTTAAGGACGAGCCAAACGATTAGTGTTTCGCATCAAAAGTTTGATACTCAGATTCAAGATGGCGACAGGTGTTTTTAACGGCCATTCGGAGATTTTAGCGTCGAAAGATTCGCCATTAATCTCGTTTGGACGCGAATAGAAGTGGCAAAGCAAACAGAACGTTACAAAATCTTTTATTGCATGCTCTTAAATCTCGGATATGTACTCAGGCTGACACATGTGGCCTTGGGAATGAGAAGTATTCAAGAAATGTTTTTTGAATGTTTATTAATTTGGTAGGAGCCACGGTCTAAATACTAATAATTAATAAATAATTCTTTCTAATATACTATTCCTCTTGCTGTTTAATACTGCATCATCAGTTTTTCTATTATGTTTAGTAGTAGAGAATTCATTAAGCATCAAGCTCGCTATTTGCTCCGCATCTTTTTTTAATGTGGTTAAATAAAGATTAAAAAAATTGGGTAGGTACCTATGTAACAGGAAGTTACATACAAAAATAGGAATTTTTGACAATTATATTGTAAGCTTTGGCTCCCCTCCGACTGTAGGTACCTTATATTTTATGAAGAGTACAGTGGGGAACTACTAGATTAACAAATCATGAACTCGCGTAACTCTGAGCCACAAAACCTATAACCAATAAATAACATCATAGCAACACTAACACCACACAAACATGAATCGCCAATTACAGAATGCCATACATATTACAGCCCAACTAAACCACTCCTCTCAATTACTCCCACCATACCGGTACAACATATGCTGAACCAGTCTGTACGGCGGTAGTTTACACTTTTTGTATTTACTTAACACCTCGTCAATACTTTTTGATCGTGACGAGTTACCCCACGTCGCGATTCTCCTTTTTCACCCGAAGGCGGTTGAATTATTTCTGGCTTAACACGTTTAACCGAGTTGCGATGTATGACTGACATTATGGAATCAGCACATCAACGAACCATTCTCGAGAGAGAGTTTCTTAGCAATTTAATTTCCGAAATCGTACGTACTCCGACAGGCCCGTTGGCGCAATCGGTAGTGACCCTGTCTGTTGCGTCCAGGGGTCGTGGGTTCGAATCCCACTCAGAACAAATATTCATGTGATGAGCACTTGTATTTGTTCCGAGTCTGGATGTTATTATTATCTATTTATGTGTGTATTTAAAAATATCTATGTATGTATATCCGTCTCTGACACCCATATCACAGGCTCGCGTCTACTTTGGGGTCAGGTGGCCGTGTGTAAGAATGTCCAAGATATTTATTTATTTATTTATTTATTTATTTATTTACTCGTAAAAGCTGAGAATTGTATAATCTCTGAATTAACGCTGGTATAGTGGTCGTAACCGCGACTGATAAGGTAAAAGTTCTGGGTGCTATCCCTGGGTCGGGTACAGCTACTCGGTTTTTCTAATTTGAAATGCCCGGTAGCAGCTCGGAGTCTGGATTTGAGCCCTATGTATGGATCACCACCTATTACATGGGACCTACATATAACTGGTGAATAGTGGGTGTACCTACTACGCACCTCTGCTTACACCTTCGGGGAAATAAAAGCGTGATGTTATGTTATGCTAATGCTACAAAATATAATCCATATTCTATGGACGCTGGACGATCAGTGAACGAAGAAGTGAATTTTGTATACAGAGACAAGAGGTACATTCAACTTATTTTTCCTTTTGAAAATATTTTTATATCAGAAATTGTTTGCCCGTAAATTTTTTATTGTGTTGTTAGAAGCTTGTATTAAACAACATATCCAAATTAATTTTTCAGCAGAATTGCTTTTTAAACTGATTAATCTCTTCATAAATACGCGAGACGGTTATTTGATAATAATTTTGATTTATTTTCCTTAGTTACTCATTAAATTATTAAAAACATTGTACACAAAACAGTAATAGAAAAAAATAAGTAAGCAAAGTGCAATTAAGTGTGTTATTAATAAACGCCCGTCGACGCCCGCAGCTTCGCTCGCGTGGAATTAGACATAACAATACTTAACGTTGCACCCTCCTTTTACCCCCTTAAGGGATGAATTTCGAAACTTTCAATGAAAACCCTTCATACTGAATTTCATTTGAATAACTTCAAAAACGGCCAAGTTTCATACTAACATTGCACCCCCGTTTTACCCGTATAGTTTGGGCCCTGCGTTGATATGTCAGTAGGAAGTCAGTCAGCTTCTCCTTTTATATATAATATAGATATCATGTAGTAAGCCGATGACAGGAAAATTGATATTAAAAAGACCATAGACAAAATTTGTTTTGATAACGGCTGGCAATATTGGATGTCTGTCGTCTAGTTGATCCATGGTCTGTAAGAATCCTGGTTTCAAAGTTAACTACTGTACTCGAGTAGCGTTTGTAAACATACCTATCAGCCACTTTAAGCATTTCTGTTTGATCTCCCGCAAAAAGTTACAGCTACCGCGGAATGTTCCGAAACTATTCGCTAAAAGGGTTTGTTAACACGCCATCGGCTCGTATGTACAAAAACCTCCTCTCAGCATTCTAGTGGTTGTTCAAATGTATGTGATTCGTGTTTGCTTGCGAACGCCGCTAACTTTCCGCTTGGTTTGAATGTGGTTTGGTTCGGCGACATGAACGGGTCGCGACACGACGCGACGACGACTTCGACGCGTGTTATGCAAAAATAACACTGTGCTAGACCCGGAAGGCTATTACGAAGAAAGCCCAGCAAGGCGTCGAGTCCCATCTTAATGTTTAGGTTCAAATTTTAGACTCAAAGAAAGCAGTCGCTGCGACCCACTGCTGGGCACCGGTCTCCCACACAGACAGTGCTGCGGGAGGTCTAGAGCATACTCCACCACGCTGCTCCAATGCGGATTGATGGAGGGGTTAGTGGCTAACCCAGTGTCGAATGTTCTCAAGACACCCGAAGGTTCTTACTTCTTTTTCTTCTCTCAAAGAAAGCAGTAGGTACGTGCAATTTTTGTGGTTACGATTTAGGTCTACTAGGATAATTACAACACCTTATCTCACCTTTAACACGGAGCCACAAAAAAATATATATTTACTTGAATACCAAACATACTTTTACCAGACCACAGACGTATAATGACATGAACCAGACCATCTATCTACCATTTCTCTAATACTCGACAACAATGGATTATAAATCAAGTATGTATTTTCATTTTTTTCATGGCCTTGCAGTCCTAGTTCTGTCAGACAGTCGTCATTTCTGTACAATATTTAACACATCATTGGCATGAGAACGGTAATAGTGGCATGAGTGAGTAAAGCTGTCGGTAAAGTAATACTTTTGATTTGAATATAACATCCAATTACATATCAAATAAGTTGATTTTTACGTTAGTGGATTTAGACCTAGTTGCAATGTCGTTGCTTTTACGTCTCGCACACTGTTAAGCACCGACTAACAAGCCGGCAACGGTAGTTCAAAGCGCAGTGCCTTCGAAAAACTTCTCGAGGAATTTCTTAAAATTTCGCGCCTCGGGCCCCTCGTGTCGTTAGCGTTCCGCAAAAAATCGTCGAACAAATAAGGAGAATTTTAATAAAACCTGCCGATGCGAATCGAAACAATCACACTTCGGCGTCCATTGTAAGGGCGACAGAATGACAAACATCTGAACAATAGCTGTTCTCTATATTGCCTTGTGTTTGTTGGTAACCGGCGAACAAAGAAATCGAATAAGCAGCTACCGTTGGTAATAAAAGTTACTGGTATTGATTTATGTTTAAAAATTTTAAGATTTGAAGCTAAATCCCCGCTAACGGCTAATTTATTGAGTGGCATTGAGAGATTTGCTAATATTTTACTGTATGCCATTAAGTATGCTATGCTATTTTATAGAAACTATCATGTTTGGACTACAACTGACATTTTATCTCATCAACATAATATTATCTAATAACCGTTTGCTGAACCCAGTTTCCGAGCTTACTACGATACCCAGCCAGGGGCAGATATTTAGGAGCTAGATAAATATTGGACCTGGGTTTTTAGGTGTGAATTTATTATGTAATTTTATGTGCCAACATATGGAGTGCTAGTGCAGTACTGGGATGTGAGTGTATTGTAGTATGTCTGTCGGGTATCCTGATAACCTACCTTCTATCCTGATATCTACCTATGCTACGTATCACTTATTTCTGCAATTACAACATGTAGGTATGAGCTTCCATCCTCTATCATAATGTCGATGTCCAAAAAGATCGATACTACAGGGTTTAAGATCAAACTATACGTCTATGAGCTGGGTAATTTGTCAAATTATCAATAAGCCATTATCGATGTATTGTGATTTACTCTGCTTCGAGGCCATTCATATTGGTGTGGCATTGTTTCGGGTGTCAAGATATTCATCAATCACAGTTCACAGTTAGCTCGTGAATGGGCGAGGTAACTACGAGTATGTGCTATGGGATAATAATATTTAGGTTGTTATGCGTTACTAATCCGTTCTCAATTTGGTACATACCAGTCCACTATTTTATTGTGCTAAACTCCATGTAGACACACTCTAAACTTAACACTCTGCTAACTGCTCTGCTGCTGCTCTCTGCTCGTTAGTGATACTGCCTGTTACGCCAGGGGTCGTGGGTATAAATCCGACTCAGGACAACAATTTGTGTGTTCGTCACGTTCGTGTGTAGGATAGCATTTAGAAAAAAAAATCCATTCAATCGTCATCTCTTAAAGAGCTGATAGTATTTCTGGCAGGAGACGATTGCTTAAATCGCACATCATTTACAAAATGAGGTGTGCTGAGTGTAAGCACAGGTATCTGAACCCTGCACTTTAAAAACATGAGGACGATATTTTTACATTAAAACCAAATTCCTCTCAAACAAAGCAAATTAACATCCGAATTATACATTCAAATGGAGAGTTGCCACCGGTTAGAAATGATCAATCAGATACGACGTTATCTTGGTGATTTTTCCACATTTTATTGACACAGGTTATAGCGAGCGGAAAGGCAACTATTCGAGAAATGATATCTATTCAAATCTCAAAAGTTCATGTCAGCTATATGTTACTGTCGAGTCTAACGCATTTGTTGATAATAATAATTACAGTGGGATTCCAAATACATTGCTTTAATTATAACTGATATCGATCGGTATTTGTATTAGGTACCGTTTTTATGGTGAATCACATTTGGGGACCGTTGAAATAGTCGAAAGTTTCTAAATTATTCACCGGTAGCAGTAAATGAACCTCCTATTGTGTAGCGTATCACTCCGTCATAGCTAAGAATGTGATAAGTATATTATGGATTGTGTTATAGTTTAAAGTAGCAAGCAGATCTGATCTTCGCATCCTCATTAAAGAGACATGCAAAAATGAATACTATAATTAATATATATTATAATTTATAGACTATATATATAGTAGCATATATATTTATAGACATGTAACATAGTAGATTACCCAAAAGAACGTGGATTCTTACACCAAATCAAAAGTTTTAATTTAGTACCTTATTTTGTATTACGTGTAGTACCTATTCCGATTTGGCTTAACCCGAGAGTACAAAAAATATAAATGACAAATTTATAAAGTACAAAGATGTTCCAATTAATAATCTCATTTCCATTAGTTATAATATTGATAAAGATTACAATTATATTGAGAAGATTTATTATTTTTTGATTGTATTCGAGAGCACTTATTAAAAAGTAGGTACATTGCCGGATCTTCGAAGCTAAGAGGCTTTATTAAACAAATTAAGAGAACCTTTCAAGACTTCATAACTTCTCATAATTGGAGCGCAAACATTTGCAAATTTGTGACTTGAGGCCTATAACTCATGGAGGTAAAAACATGTGGAGTGAAAATTATCACAAAAAATGGTCAATCGTTGGTAGTTATAAATGTGATAAAACGTACCTCTTGTTGTTGGTAACTGTTGTAAGCGATAGGCGATAAACTTCAAGGCGATAAACGACCAAAATTCATCAATAGATATATACTAAGATAGTGGACGCCCGCAGCTTCGCTCGCGTGGAATTAGACGTAACATAACCTAAATACAAAATTTCATTGAAATAATGTAGGTATAATAATATACGAAAAACTTTTATACCTACTAACTTTGCACCCCCCTTTTACCCCCCCCCCCCCCCTTAAGAGATTTGATTTTCGAAACTCAATAAAAAACCTTCATAGGTACTGAATTTGATTCGACATCAAAAACGGCAAATTTTCATACTAACTTTCTTAGTGCTCCCCTACGTTATAAAAGGAACCCCTGTGCAAAATTTCAAGTTTCTAGCCCTTATAGTTTAGGCCCTGCGTTGATATGTCAGTCAGTCAGTCAGTCAGTCAGTCAGTCAGTCAGTCAGTCAGTCACCTTCTCCTTTTATATATATAGATACTAATCACAGCGTTACCAAATTAATTTAACTCAAATCTAGTGAAGGATTCTCATTCATTCATTCTCACTTGCTTTGATTTATCCGGTCCTAAGTGTGTTTAACATCATGAATATTAAACGACTTTAAAATGATATATTTTAATAAAACAGCTTACATATGATGCGAAGCTGACAACGCACGGTGCTACGAGTATTTCTAATAACATGGTCAGAGTTCGCCCGTTTGTATTTTAACTTCTCTTTTGCTAGTCTACAGAGGCACAAAGTAGACATTAGGAATGTCTACTTTGTGACAGAGGCACCAATCCCTAAATGTACACGTAAAATGCAGGTATTCGTTGATACAGGGACTGATTTAAATATAGGCTAAATTGCGAAGATACATCTTTTAATATTTCAGGGCTAAAATTAAATTGGGCTGGGCGGCTGGTTGTTTATTTATTAATACGTATAAGGGTTGACGCAAGCATAGTTCGTAATTTAAAATTGCTATTTATGCCTTTGGCTCCAACAATAGCGCAATTTTAAAAATATTGCAATATAGGTATGCCAAAATTTTTCAATAAAAACTTATTTATCTTAGTTTTATTAGGTACAATCATCAAAAATCATGTAAGTAGTTCATACGAGTACATCTCAAAATAATACAACATTATTACAATATTTTAGTAAGGAGTAAAATAAAGGAGCGAGAAAAAACATATTTGATGGTGTTTGTACCTATGCACCACGCGACTGAATGAATAAAAAATTCTGTCGTCCTATATTTATATCGTGGTTTTTAAAATCTATGGCAACCCTGGCAGCACAGGGGCTCGTTAGTGGAACACTTTTTATGCGTGAGCGTCCTCTAGGACGCACGTGCCCTCGCTTTTGGTTCAATTCAATGAATAATGTACTGCCGTAAATAAAATTCTTCGCATAAAACTATCATTTTCATATTCCATATTTCATACCGCAACCTAGACGATATTCCGAAACGGTAAAGTATAAAAAGCACGCTGTACATTTTCACGTCGGTTGGTAATGAATAAGAATCTCACGTGTTACGTGTTTTGAGTTCATAAAGACAAATCGATGCAAATTACTTAGTTTTGCTAACGTCAACCCAAGTTTTTAATTTTCTTTTATAGAACAGTTTCAGCGTTGAAGGAACAATTTGCGGCGTGTGAATGGGAACTTATAAATTACTCACGTGTGATATTTTTTATGCGAGACCATAACTCGGTCGAATAATCCAAAGCTCAGTCGTGTGTACAGCTTGAACTCGATAGATAAGGCTTTACGAGGGTGCTATGTCCTATAATTTTCTCCTTCCAAAAGCGGTGCGGGAACGTTTATCCACCAAACAAAACGTAGTTGAGCACCGTGTGTTTGCCCTTGGCTAAATGGTATCTCGTTTACGCCAACACGATTGCAAATTTGAAATCCTTTCAAGTCCTCGATACGAAGCGCTAAGCGCGTATTAAACACACAATTTGCTACGTGTTGAAAGAAACGCGGCGAGAGCCCGAAGGCATCTCAAACTAGCGTGCCTTCTGCGTCGAGTCTGCTCGAATACCGATCATTACCATTTATCCGTTCGCCTTTGAAACACTGTTATTATAATCCAGTAAGAGCGCAATGATCGCGTCTACTTCGATATGTGATTACGTGGCTTTTTGTTCGCTTTGGAGAAGTTTGTTTTTTACACCAGAATAAGATTGATGGTTGCCCTTGAACAATTTTTGGAATGGAGATTTTTTGAATGTCAGAATTATGAATAACAATGTTAAAAAAAGTTTAAAAGGTAATAGTCAAATTCAGGCGCCCTATAAAAATAGGAATCTTTGCTTTAAAATTGGGCATTAGTATAATATATTGGTACACATATAGGTACATAACATATTTTAATAGCGATTGCAGAAAAAATATCAACAAGTAAATTAAGTATTCTTATAAAGCCTTTTGTTCAAACGACCTAAATAAAATGCAGTTGAGATGTCTGGAGCCATAAAACTGTTCATTTTAATGGCAAAATTCGCTTAGCGGATATTTTAAGGACTCCCGGGTATTTATAAGACGAACCATATATTTTGGAACTGCCAAGAAAGCCCATTCTCGCATAGCAAACGCAGGCTACTAGATCATTAAAAAGATATATGCGATCATTACCTACGGGGACATTCAGAATATTAAGTTAATACCAACCTAATAGTAACCCATTGTAGTAATTTGTTTGTGATAATATTTGGAGCATGGCGTAAGATTAATTAATTCAAATGGGAGTTACTCTGTATACACTGAAAGCTAAACTTTATCACAAATGTTATTATAATATTAGTTGTTCACGGCGGCCCAAATTTGATGAATTAACGACTGAAGGTTTCTGAAAATGTACAATTACAATCACAAATTTAACAAAATCGATATAGTTAGTTGTATCAGGCGTTACTTTGCGGAAATCCATATGTATACTTCCATGCATATAGCACCTCCCTCCCTCCCACATGAGAAAGTACATGTACATTTATGAATGAAAATATACACCAACATACCAACAACCACCAACACGTGCTTCGCCCCCTAACGGAGCATCCGGGTAATCCGATTCTACGAAGGTTTGTGGCAAATTTGCCACACATTTCACATTTTTTGTTGTAAATTTTTATTAATATAACGCAATCACAGTGAAATCAAAATTTAAAAATAGAACTAGGTATAAAATTTAATTATTTCATTTTCTTACATCAATGATTGAATCTTAATGTTCAAGGGTTTATCGTTGGGTCGATGGTTTTAAGCAACCCGATATTCACATATTAACTGGCTATAACTTTCAAAAAGAAAAAGATCTGTATAGTTCAAGGTTCGAGTGTAGGGGTGGCTAATATTTCTACTGGCGTGACGCCAGGTCTAATGACAGGGATGTGGGCAGGCGGCCAGGTTAAAGGAAGTAGACATTTTCATGTCAGCAATTCCTTGATATAACAGGCCAATGGGAATCTTGGATGGAACACGTACGTTATCGTAGTTCCTTTTATTTCTACATTCAATATTTATTTAAAGTTCGCTTTAATATTATGTAAGTAGAGATTATTTTTGAACAGAAGTTGTACTTTTAGTGAGTACTGTACTGTCCCTGTTGATTCATATAAAAGTAATTAACAGATATCTTTTTTATAGCTGTTCTTTAAGAACAAGCAGACGGTCTACCAGGTGGTAAGCGGTCATAGTCGCCTATGGACAAGGGCCACACTAGAGTAGTTTCAAAATTAAATGGACGGCTTAAAACAAATACTAAGAATGTAATATGCATAGCTCAAATAATGTTAAGTACGTACCTATGCGTTTACTTCAACCGGTAGGTATAAGCCTGCGTAGGCCGTCAACATAAAATGTATGAAACACTTAAATCATATTGTGAATCCCTATTCGCAAATTCTTAAATACAACACATTAAACAATTCAGGCGACAAGTCCTTACAAAACTCTATCCTTTAATTTCCTAAATATTTTTTTTGTTTATAACTTGAAACCTACGCTCTTTGGAGGAATACTGACGTGATATTATTTTATTTATTTTTAATACAGAAAACTTAAGTAAAAAGTTTCTCAAGCAAACTGTATATAAAAGACATCGGGAGGTTGTTTTTTTCTGACATAAAAATATTTAAAAAAGCTACTCTCTAGAGCAGACTCGCAATATCCGCTACGAGTCCAGTGGGAAGGAATTATATAAAAAGAAAACAAGAAACTGCTTTAGTTTATAAACTGAGATAGAAGAATTTAAAATGCTTTAAAAATATCTTTGTTATATTCTATGTTCCGAGTACAACCAATTTTACACGAAAGATTAGGACCTCGAAATTTTTTCGGGCACACCTTAAAATGTTAAATATAGGATAATCAGAAATGTGAAATGAAAAACGAAAGAAATTTTAATTTTTTTGACAAAAAAACCAGTGTACATAACTTTAGCACAAGAAATAACGATAAATTGATTGTACTTAGCTCTAGACTAAGTAAAATATCAAAATCTTTTATGGGGAACTGTGTTCGCTTCTACAATAAAATACCCGGAAATATTACTTCTCTCATTCTTCTCTTCCATTTCCGTTAAAATATCGGTTGTGTTCCTATGAAAGCCAGTGGTTCCATATAAGGCCAATCAAAAAATTTGACGGTTGGCCTTGCTAGGGTACGTTTACTAGGAACTAACTAACTAGGAACATTTACGAATAATGAAAATATGAACACTTCGTTTTCAGTTATAAATACGTACCGAGAATGTTGAAACATTGTTTTATGTATATTATTTCATTATTTAAGGATTATTCAACTTTTTAACTAAGGCTGAATAGAGATTCTTCTAAAATTATTATAATACAGATATATCATTAAATTTCTTGTATGAAAAGGGTATGTCTATAAATATTACTTTAAGAATAAGTCTATAATTGAACAGATGATTAAGTTTTACATGCATCATTTCAGATTAGGTCAAAACCTTGAAAAAGAGGTAAGTACATGGGATGAAGAGAGTTTAAGACGTGCCATGGAAGCAGTACAACTTAGTATGTAGTGTATATTATTTTATTAATATTAAAAAGGTTTTCATAGATGATAATTGTTAGTTTGGCCTTCTTAGGAACATTTTGGCCTTACAAAGAACAGACCCTAAGAAGGCCAAAAAATTTTTTACAATTTCACTGTAAAACGCATTGGCAACTTATTTGCTATCGATATAATAACTCATTACTATGTTTTTTTAATAATTTCTATTAATTTAGCTTAGTTACACGATGGTGGTCAAGGAATGTTCGTTGAGTTTTTTAAAGAAGATTAAAATATGATAAGCATTTAATTTTTCGTTTATATGAAAGAGCTTTTCATGTAGTTTTAGTAAAAGCGGATATTTTGATTATTTTAATTCTAGTTCAAAGTTACACAACGGATTTATAATATTGGCCTTGCATGGAGCCCTGTTCCTTGCAAGGCCGTTTGGAAGAGCTTTACAAAAGTTAAGTTTAACAATAAATTACATCTAGAATAAAAAAAAGTAATTTATATGTTAAACAATAAAACAAAGTGTTAATTAATAATTTGTTTCATTCATTTATCCAGTAAATGAACAAATAATAACTGTTTATTCGTTAGAGTGGGCTTCCATGGTCCACCCACCTTATGATATGAAATTCAGTTGTTCTTTAAATGAGCACAACATAATAAATACAATTCACATTATTTTTCACACATACAAACATTCGCCGGTTGAAGTAAACGTTCTGTGTCTGGATGTTAACTATCTATTTAAGTATGTCTTTATTCTATTTGTATATATTATCTATTTATGTATATCAGTCTCTGGCACCGCACTACAGAGTCGCGCCTAGTTTGGGGTCAGGTGGCTGTATGTGGGAATGAATTATGATGATATTTATGATTATGATTCAATAAAATAAAGTTTAAATTTTTTCACAACTTTTATGTTCTTTTTACCCGACTGCGCGACGCAAAGAAGAGTATTATTTTATCAGTCTATGTATCTATGTTTGTTTGTTCCTCTATGGCGTTCAAACGACTAAACGCGTAAGGTCATTTTGATGATTTTTACGTTAAACGATTCGTCTTACGAGTGTCATTAAATACATTACAGTAAGTAAGATTCACCACGGCAACAATCAGATGCCGTATTAACAAAAAGAAAACAAAAAATTCGACAAACTATAAAAAGTGAGGTTGGATTGTTGAACAGGTGATTAAAATAATTTTAATGTTCTCTTTAATTTTAAATAACAATTTAGGATATTAACGATTTAATGTTGGTTAACTCTCACTTCTCTTAATTCTTACTAATTTTCCTACTTAAATCACTTGTATTGCAGTCGGAATTCAAATTTTTTTAAATTGCAATTTGTAAATATTAATTGGGAAGCTATATATATTACTATATATTTGGGTAGTTACAAGGTAAAAACAATTAATTGAAGTAAGTTTCATTAATCAGATGATGGAAATATTTAAGAATAATGTGGAATAAAAATAATGTCAGATTCTAGACCGGATGGAATCATCAAGAGTATCATGGATCACAAAGACAAAGGTCCCAGTCTAATTGCATTTCACGGTACAAGATGGATCCTTTGAAGAATACCGTCCAATAGATATGGAAAGACAGCTAGCCAGTGATCTGGAATATGTGAGATTGTGAGATATTCCTGAAGCTTCCTTTAGTAACGCGTTCATTAATATTTTATCGCTTATACATATCGCATACATAGGTATCATTTGCTACGAACACAAAAGCTTTTCATGGATGGATTGATGGTTTTCTTACAGAGAATAATGTTTTTATTATATTTATTAGCAACTTACTAACATTCACCCAGAGTTGACTCGTATTAAATGCCATTAAGCTTTGTGCCCATTAAATTAATTAAGGTTTGCTGCATACAAAATAATATAATAATTCTCAAGTTTTTATATAAACAATAGTCAAGAGTGCTTGCCAATTACATGCATGAATGGAATGCGTTTATATTAACTTTTATAGTTAGTGAAAATGATTTAATCTTAATTGTACTTATTTATTTATTTAACTTATAGATTTAGTACTCTATATCTATTATTTAAATATACCTACATAACGATACAACATTTTTTTTCAGATTCAGATTCATTTATTTTTCATTATATGGTATTTTGTATACGCTTAATGAACGTCAAAACTTTTTTTATCTACCGCCGGTTCACAAAGTTGATGCTACCGAGAAGAACACGGCAAGAAACTCGTAGTTACTCTTTTCAGAATTTACAATTTTTATAATTTGATCACATTACTTTATTATTGAACAAGTGGAGCTGGAGATACATCGCACCAAGCATTTCTATCGTTGTAGTAGTCATTAATTTTATAGAAAGCTTTATTAAGAAGGTTTTGTTTAATGTGAGATTTAAATTTATTCTCTGAGAGAAGTAATATTTCCGGGTATTTTATTGTAGAAGCGAACACAGTTCCCCATAAAAGATTTTGATATTTTACTTAGTCTAGAGCTAAGTACAATCAATTTATCGTTATTTCTTGTGCTAAAGTTATGTACACTGGTTTTTTTGTCAAAAAAATTAAAATTTCTTTCGTTTTTCATTTCACATTTCTGATTATCCTATATTTAACATTTTAAGGTGTGCCCGAAAAAATTTCGAGGTCCTAATCTTTCGTGTAAAATTGGTTGTACTCGGAACATAGAATATAACAAAGATATTTTTAAAGCATTTTAAATTCTTCTATCTCAGTTTATAAACTAAAGCAGTTTCTTGTTTTCTTTTTATATAATTCCTTCCCACTGGACTCGTAGCGGATATTGCGAGTCTGCTCTAGAGAGTAGCTTTTTTAAATATTTTTCTGACATAAAAATATTTAGAATAAAAATATTTTATATTAGAAATTTTAATTTTTTTGACAAAAAAACCAGTGTACATAACTTTAGCACAAGAAATAACGATAAATTGATTGTACTTAGCTCTAGACTAAGTAAAATATCAAAATCTTTTATGGGGAACTGTGTTCGCTTCTACAATAAAATACCCGGAAATATTACTTCTCTCAGAGAATAAATTTAAATCTCACATTAAACAAAACCTTCTTAATAAAGCTTTCTATAAAATTAATGACTACTACAACGATAGAAATGCTTGGTGCGATGTATCTCCAGCTCCACTTGTTCAATAATAAAGTAATGTGATCAAATTATAAAAATTGTAAATTCTGAAAAGAGTAACTACGAGTTTCTTGCCGTGTTCTTCTCGGTAGCATCAACTTTGTGAACCGGCGGTAGATAAAAAAAGTTTTGACGTTCATTAAGCGTATACAAAATACCATATAATGAAAAATAAATGAATCTGAATCTGAAAAAAAATGTTGTATCGTTATGTAGGTATATTTAAATAATAGATATAGAGTACTAAATCTATAAGTTAAATAAATAAATAAGTACAATTAAGATTAAATCATTTTCACTAACTATAAAAGTTAATATAAACGCATTCCATTCATGCATGTAATTGGCAAGCACTCTTGACTATTGTTTATATAAAAACTTGAGAATTATTATATTATTTTGTATGCAGCAAACCTTAATTAATTTAATGGGCACAAAGCTTAATGGCATTTAATACGAGTCAACTCTGGGTGAATGTTAGTAAGTTGCTAATAAATATAATAAAAACATTATTCTCTGTAAGAAAACCATCAATCCATCCATGAAAAGCTTTTGTGTTCGTAGCAAATGATACCTATGTATGCGATATGTATAAGCGATAAAATATTAATGAACGCGTTACTAAAGGAAGCTTCAGGAATATCTCACAATCTCACATATTCCAGATCACTGGCTAGCTGTCTTTCCATATCTATTGGACGGTATTCTTCAAAGGATCCATCTTGTACCGTGAAATGCAATTAGACTGGGACCTTTGTCTTTGTGATCCATGATACTCTTGATGATTCCATCCGGTCTAGAATCTGACATTATTTTTATTCCACATTATTCTTAAATATTTCCATCATCTGATTAATGAAACTTACTTCAATTAATTGTTTTTACCTTGTAACTACCCAAATATATAGTAATATATATAGCTTCCCAATTAATATTTACAAATTGCAATTAAAAAAAATTTGAATTCCGACTGCAATACAAGTGATTTAAGTAGGAAAATTAGTAAGAATTAAGAGAAGTGAGAGTTAACCAACATTAAATCGTTAATATCCTAAATTGTTATTTAAAATTAAAGAGAACATTAAAATTATTTTAATCACCTGTTCAACAATCCAACCTCACTTTTTATAGTTTGTCGAATTTTTTGTTTTCTTTTTGTTAATACGGCATCTGATTGTTGCCGTGGTGAATCTTACTTACTGTAATGTATTTAATGACACTCGTAAGACGAATCGTTTAACGTAAAAATCATCAAAATGACCTTACGCGTTTAGTCGTTTGAACGCCATAGAGGAACAAACAAACATAGATACATAGACTGATAAAATAATACTCTTCTTTGCGTCGCGCAGTCGGGTAAAAAGAACATAAAAGTTGTGAAAAAATTTAAACTTTATTTTATTGAATCATAATCATAAATATCATCATAATTCATTCCCACATACAGCCACCTGACCCCAAACTAGGCGCGACTCTGTAGTGCGGTGCCAGAGACTGATATACATAAATAGATAATATATACAAATAGAATAAAGACATACTTAAATAGATAGTTAACATCCAGACACAGAACGTTTACTTCAACCGGCGAATGTTTGTATGTGTGAAAAATAATGTGAATTGTATTTATTATGTTGTGCTCATTTAAATAACAACTGAATTTCATATCATAAGGTGGGTGGACCATGGAAGCCCACTCTAACGAATAAACAGTTATTATTTGTTCATTTACTGGATAAATGAATGAAACAAATTATTAATTAACACTTTGTTTTATTGTTTAACATATAAATTACTTTTTTTTATTCTAGATGTAATTTATTGTTAAACTTAACTTTTGTAAAGCTCTTCCAAACGGCCTTGCAAGGAACAGGGCTCCATGCAAGGCCAATATTATAAATCCGTTGTGTAACTTTGAACTAGAATTAAAATAATCAAAATATCCGCTTTTACTAAAACTACATGAAAAGCTCTTTCATATAAACGAAAAATTAAATGCTTATCATATTTTAATCTTCTTTAAAAAACTCAACGAACATTCCTTGACCACCATCGTGTAACTAAGCTAAATTAATAGAAATTATTAAAAAAACATAGTAATGAGTTATTATATCGATAGCAAATAAGTTGCCAATGCGTTTTACAGTGAAATTGTAAAAAATTTTTTGGCCTTCTTAGGGTCTGTTCTTTGTAAGGCCAAAATGTTCCTAAGAAGGCCAAACTAACAATTATCATCTATGAAAACCTTTTTAATATTAATAAAATAATATACACTACATACTAAGTTGTACTGCTTCCATGGCACGTCTTAAACTCTCTTCATCCCATGTACTTACCTCTTTTTCAAGGTTTTGACCTAATCTGAAATGATGCATGTAAAACTTAATCATCTGTTCAATTATAGACTTATTCTTAAAGTAATATTTATAGACATACCCTTTTCATACAAGAAATTTAATGATATATCTGTATTATAATAATTTTAGAAGAATCTCTATTCAGCCTTAGTTAAAAAGTTGAATAATCCTTAAATAATGAAATAATATACATAAAACAATGTTTCAACATTCTCGGTACGTATTTATAACTGAAAACGAAGTGTTCATATTTTCATTATTCGTAAATGTTCCTAGTTAGTTAGTTCCTAGTAAACGTACCCTAGCAAGGCCAACCGTCAAATTTTTTGATTGGCCTTATATGGAACCACTGGCTTTCATAGGAACACAACCGATATTTTAACGGAAATGGAAGCAAAATTTTTTTTTTTCTTTAATAGTTTAATAAAACCTTATATAACAACTTACAGTAAAAAGAATAGGATAATAATAGGTTACTCACATAAAAACTTACCTTTTGCTGAGCGCGCGAATTACAATTTTAACGTCGACGATCGAAGTTTACGAAGCAAGGGCCCGTATTGACAAAATAGTGACGCGAGCGACTTGTCGCCGCGTCTGGGTCCTAAGTTCCATCAAAGCTTTGTATGAGTGAAAGGAATTTGTCATCAAATGACGATAACTATGACTTTTTTATAGATGGCCTTCAAAGGAGCATGGCCTTCCATGGTCCACCCACCTTAGATTAAATAGCAATTCATTCGCTTCTCACTCCACACAACAACCGCTCAGAATAGCACACTTATCTTACTTTATTAAGAATGTATAAGAGAAAAAAAAATTGTAGTGTTGTTAAATTGCTTAAGAAAGATCGGCTAAAAAATATAGCCGTCGATGAAGTTAGCTGACTGCTTAATTTTTTTAATTTCGGCAAAGGATTATAAAATGATTTGTTATTGCAAAGGGACGTGTAACAAAAATAATATATGGAATTATGTATTGGTCTGTTTATACATCCTCGTGGAACGTGATTGCTCTCGTCATCTGCATGCACGTAGCACGGTTGGTTCCGTCCACATAAAGTGAAATTGGTACTGAAAATACACAAAAAACATGTTTATTTTCAAAGGCAAAATATTGTTTATTTTGAAAACGTTTACTTTTTAGAATGCAAGCTGCGTACTTTTTACCAATTGTGCAATTTTCGTCAGTTGTTATATTTTGTCCATTTGTCTCGCACACATTGCAAAATAGGTCGATGCCAACCAGAACTACTTCTGAGCGATCGATGTCATATTTCCCATGATCAATGTTTTTATACTCGTTACTTTCGTCATGGTGGTGGTCTAATGGTTTGTCAGGACATAGTGGACATTTATATACATGTGTTTTTTTCAAAAGGCTTGGCAATTTACATCCTCGTCTTACATAATTTGCATGAATTTCAGTGAAACATTTTTCTTGCCCTCTGCATTTTGTAGTGTCAACCCTGGAATTCCAAATAATATTATACAGAATATCTATGACAATACAAAAAATACTTTTTTGCGCAAGAAAAAACAAGTACCATCACAGCTATTGGTAATCAATTATTAGTACTTACACTTTAGCATTGTAACAATTATCCTCCTGATTAGAGCTTCCATTTGCATAACATGTAAAACAAGTAATTATATCTCTGTATGGTGCTAACCCAAATTTCTTATCACCTGTTATCAACATCTATAGGTTTAATGTCTTGGTCATGATTTTATATACTTAGGTATATAAATTATAAGTGTATTATGTATCGCTGCGACCCATAGACGTCCCACTGCTGGGCACGGGTCTCCCCCACAGACACTTCTGCGGGAGGTCTAGAGCATACTCCACCACGCTGCTCCAATGCGGATTGGTGGAGGGGTTAGTGGCCAACCCAGTGTCGAATGTTCTCAAGCCACCCGAAGATCTTCGACAAGGCTTAACGACTGTTAAAGCATTGAAAACAACCGGGACCGACGGCTTTACGTGCCCTCCGAAGCACGGTAGCGTCCATGAAATTTTGCCACTAGCGGTCACCCATCCACAAACCGACCGTGCCCGTCGTTGCTTAACTCTTTCGATCACATTGAATCGAAGCAAGCCATTGGGCTATGGACGTATTATGTATATGGTATATATATTAGGTTACCTATACCTGTTTCCACTAACACCATCAACAAATTAGTAATAAGCTGTGAGCTTTGTCCAATTTTATCCTGCTACTTACCAATAATTGGGCCCTCGGTTCTGAAGAAAAATGTGTGTAATAAAAGTAATTTAAAGAGGATATTTTTCATTTCCAATAATTTGACACATTTATGTAATAAATTGACGTCGAGAATAAATTGGACATTATTTTTTTATTTCAACACAGAGAATTAATAAGAAGATAGCGTATGACTTAAACATACCTACTAGAAAGTGTATTCTCTTTACGGACGCATATGAATGGCGCATAAGATTCTCTTATGACCCAAGAAGTTAGATATAATCATTACCAATTTGACTCTGCTGAGGACAGTTACCTAATTGTATTTTTTCCCTGAAGCCCGTATAGTTTTTATAATTAACTATTTAGTCAAATTTTAACAGAACTTACTTTTATGTTCTACGCGATTGAATTTAAAAAATTAGATTCAATCAAAATAATAACAGTACCCAGAAATTTTACCAACTACTTGAACTACAACGCTGGAATACCGAAATCCATTATCTGAATTGGAAAATTGAACACCGCTTATAATCGTAATCAAATTATGCCAGTTTATCTCATAAATAATTTTGGGGTAATATTATTTATAAGTACCCTTCATAGACGAAATTGTTACCTAGTCGACCTGGAAGTGGAACACAAATAGTGGGAAAAAATATTTTTCGTCCCTATCTCTTCATACTAATAATTGCGTATTATCATTAACTATTTATGAGTTGTTAGTTGTACCTAGCGACAGTAGGTAGCGTCCATAGCCCAATCACTCGCGTCGATCATTTATGTGATATTTAAGGTATTAAATATGTAAAGTTGGTTAACAACCATCTTCGCAAATTTTCCACGATGTATTATTTATTTTACAGTAGGGGTAATTGTTTTTTTTTTTTCTTTAATTTTAGAGCTTTTTGAATGTTCAGATTCATTTTGAACTGCAGTTTATACTTGCGCTGGCTTTTTAGTTAAAAGTGCCAAAAACGTAATAAGCATTTAGTATATAATTATCGTTACAATTTATAATTTAAAATTCTTTAAAACTTTTCACTTTGTAAAATTAACAAGTGAAATTATCTTCACTGACATTTTTCTGGTCATCACTCAACAGTTTGATTCCTTCGATTTACAAATGCTGGCTATGTTTTGCTGTAACTTAGGTTTGTAACAAACTATTAAATGGTTCAAAGAAACACTGCGTTGTTTAACAATTAAGCGAGAACTAATTTCGAGTCAAGTTATTTGTTTCAGCAAACGATTTATTGTTCTCTTCAGGGAGAAACTTCACAAGTAAGTATCCGCTTTCCGATATAATTCTACTTAATTTAACTTCACTGGATTCTTTAAGAGTGAGCGTAATGATGAAATTTTGTTTTTGAGTGTTTAATGAAATTACGAAAGCATCATAACAATTTGAAAATTTGTTTTGGAATGTTGTTCGTTCGAAATAATCTTAAAAATAAAAAAAAGTTAATTCTGCACACTCACCGCCCGCGGTATGCATACTACAAATCAACACTATTTAACATTCATGACCCGAGTAGAAATATTTCTTGATAGATATGCCGATTGATAGAAATAATATTCCTTTGAAACCTTTGAAAAGGCCTTGGAGACTTGGACTCTCAGGCCGGCAAGTGACTTTTTTTTAAATGCAGATCAGAAAAGTCGTAAGTACGTGCCGCCGATTTGAATCCGTATCCTCTATATCCTAGGTATTAACCAAATATTTTGGGTAGTCCAAAAACTACATCAAAATTAATTGGTATCATTGGTTCCTCGCATAAACGTATATACCTAGGTCTACCCAACACTGGCTGGTTATTGTAGGGTTAGGTGTAAGACCTTAAGGTAAGTAACCCTAAATGTATATCACAAATATGTATATGAATGGTATCTACCAGTGCAGTGGGGCATGGACACAATTTAAATGTAGGCAGTCAAGGCCGAGTAATGACTTCTGAAAATAATAGGTATATTTACGTTCCGATCGACTCAAGCGGCAGCGCTGTTTAATTTTCATCCATCGGCCTTCCATTGTTTTCCTACAAAGCCTCAAAGCAAAGGCTTGTAAATCTTCATCCGTTATTTAACGTCGCATAAAATCAGTGACCGGTTCAAGCAACCGTGCATCCTTCAGCCCGCCAGAGTAGCTTACATCCTTTTTTATCCATTTTCCATCCATTGTACAGTGTTTTTATTACATGTAATTTAATACATTTACTGAATCATCGTGGACAATGCACTGCAGTTTATGGTTTCATTTAAAAACTGTAGGCCGTTTTGCATGCGTAAGTGCTTATCGAGTTATTTGTGGCGTCCAACCCGTTATTTTTGACACCGCCAGCGGTAATTTTCTCGGCAGTTTTGTTTGGTGATTTCATAATCATCGATGCCGTTTTTTATATGAGTAGAATAGCAAACGAATGAGTGCCGTCTACAGCATGTGTGACAAACTTAGCAGACTGTAGATAGGGTATAAGGGACTGGATAACCGTACACTTAATTATACCATTTCAATACATCAACATTGCACCCAATATTGAGGTCGGATAGTAGGAGTTATCCCTTGCTGGTCATAGGTACGTAGATATCCTAGCAGTATTCCAGTTAAAAAATGTGTCTGAGGAAGAAAAAAAGCAAAGTTTTGTATATATACGAGTACCCACTAGTACATATAACATAATAGACTCGCGTCTAAACTTAAAAAAAATTGTGAGCCGTCACGGGACGCCTGGCAGATGTGAAACATTGAAATTATTTTGTTCAAGTAATATGCACAAAAGTACAGATTATGACAGGAACTAAAACATATAAGAAAAAAAAAAAATATTTAATTACCTATTATATTTTATTAATAAAATAATTTCCGACCGTCATTTCTTGGAACTGTATAGTATATATATTCCATATTCGCCACGCTCGCCACGCTCGCCACGCTCGCCTCGCCAAAAATTTGGTTTGCCCTCCGCCTAAAGATGTTTCACATCAATAAAAAAAATTGTATAGTTAAAATAATAATCTCGATTTTATTTTATTTTATTGAAGAAAGGATGAAGTTACCAGTTGAGTTTGTCTTTTTCTTTTTTTGTGTCAAAAAAAAAATTCTATAGAAAATTAATTTTGTAATAAAAAAAATCTTATGATTTTTTTTTGTTCCGTTCGCTGAAAGTCATAACGTAAGCCTTTTCCACCCATTAAATTTTCAATAAGGCCGGATTTTAATTCTAATCCGTGGTTTTTTAAACAGCGACCCCATTTTTTCCAGGGGTCAAAATGTCCGAGTAAGATACGAGTATGAATTACGAATTGAGGGTTCTGTATATAAGATACTAAGAAATACGGCGGAACTAAGATTTTCTTAAATTTAAATAATAATTTTACTATATTATATATAACTAAATTGTTACCTAAAGGGTCTTAACAGTTTCTTATTTCTCAAGTTCTAGTAAATTTTGATTTAGGTTTTGACTAAGAAATTTTTTGATCTACAGTTCAGCCGTGCGCCAACGTTTATTATCAAAATAGCATTGATTCGTTTCTAATGTTGTATTAAAAATCTTGAAATCGTCGGTATTGGTACGGTAGGTAGCTGATTACAAATATATCAGCTCTAGATGAGATTGTAACTCAGTGAAACTACAGACGTGATAGGAAGTATACCAACTTTTAAAGTCTTTGGTCATTGCAAAACAGAACTAAATTGTCAAGTATATTTGTAATAACAGTTCAGAGTTTAACCTGCTAATTCCATTGGACAATGAAGTCTGTGCAGAAGGATTTATGTTTCCGGCGATGGAACCCTAAAACCGTAAATCCTCTTTTACGGTCGGGGTTTTAAAATTAAGCTTTTTGTAATGAAGTGTCTACTTAGTCTTGTTTTTGTTTAGTCACTAGATTTGTAACAACCGAGTTTCTTCGAGCGCCTAGTGTATAATATTATGTTTAGTGCATATCTACAACATAATTGGACATTGCCAAATAAGAATTAGAAAAATACTGAATGGCAACTGAGAATTACATTCTGCTCTGCAATCTGCTAGTTCAAGCAGCAAAAATATTGTTTACATCGGACTGGTATTTCCAAATGTTAGAGTTTAAAAAAGAAATTCCCGCTTTATAATATTAGTTATAGGGATATTATGAATCAATTTGATCTAGGTATGCAGTTATGCAATTACTCTAGTTAGAACATAATCTCTTTGATGATCGAAATTAATATGTGGAATACCAGGGCCGATTACCTATCCCTATATTACTCGTATGATGAATGTATGAAGTTATGAAACTACTAGCAGTAAAACGAATGAACATAGACAAGGGAAAGCAATAAGTCAAGATAGCCACACATTAGTCACAGATGTGAGCACCCAATTTTTACTAACAATTAGTAACTGAACTACTTCTCACACTAACTTAGGAGTAACTGTCACCAACAGTCCCTGCTTCTAAAAATCCTCATATCTACTATCGAACTAACGTTAGTGCGTTATAATACGCTCTGCTAACTGGACTAACCTATCCAGTATTTTTTGTCTATCACAGTTGGCGGCAGTGTCCGATAATGACGCATGTGCGTTTGCTATTTTAAATGCCATAAAAATAGTTTGGAAGAACTTAATCCCTATACATTGATTAAGTGCCTACTCGTAGGCCCAGGACTAGTGTGCTTACCCGTTTTCCGAATAGTTCTGTGTATGATTTCTAGCTTGGTCAAATACTATGCATAATGTCAAAGATAGATTTTTTACCAGGTACTTTCACTTATTTTAAAACTTAAAATGTACAGCAAAGGTGGTTAAGATACAACCCATAGACGTGCCACTGCTGGGCACGTGTCCCCCACAAACATAATATTCCATCTTCATAAATTAAAGCAACATCAAAATTAATGGCGAATCACCAGCAACTATTACTTGATCATCGTCCAATTATCTAAGCGAGCTCTTGAATTCCTAATTAATTCGATGCGTACACTATCGTGCCTACATAACTCGAAATAGATACTGATTGTAGATATGTATCGACCGAAACGGATTGATTATCCCACTGTTGGATACTCCTCTCAAAATGGAAGGGGTAAGGCCCTAGTCACTGGCCAACTGTTGATTGGCAGACTTCACATGACTTCAATACCATGACGGAGAATTCTCAGGCGTGCAGGTTTCACGATGTATTCATTCACTGTAATAGTGAAGTGGTATAAATAATTTAAAAAAGGTCAACAGTTCGTGTCACTGGGATTTGAATCTGAGCCCTCTCGAATGGGAAGCCAAATTATACAATACAATACAAATACTCTATATTGTACCTACACTACAGTAAAACAATAAATGACATTCTATAAAACACAAACGAGTACCAGTGGTGGCCAATATTATAAAAAATAATAGTTAAATTAATAGCTTTTAAACACCACTTATGATATTTAGTTCATATTCTTCATATGATTCTTATTAGCTTACCTATTCAAGCACCTTACCTTACATATTCATGATGGAGCCACTTGCTAGCAAACACTTTATATTCAACGTGTCCGCTAACTCCTGCCTCGGTTCTGGCGGAGAAAGTTTACCGGCTGCAAATTGGTAGCCATGATAATCTGAGAACCTCATAATGTTTTGGGACCCTAAAAACCAGTCAATAATATCCAAAATATCAAGCTACCTCTTCTAATCAAAGATCATTATCTGCTCATTCATCTGGACAGTCACGCGAGTATGACGTAGTAAATTCCGAAGCCAGTGAGTGACCAGTGAACTCGGATATCGCCACTGTAGGGCCCCGGCTCGGATAGAGTTACTGCGTCAACGCGGGATTCAAGCACGGAATTACTTCAAGAATGTTCTCTTTTTTTGTTTTAAAACTTGGGAGGGATCAGCGTGTGGATTATAGTGTAGTAAGATTCAATTTATGTAGGTAATCTTTTTTTTCATTTTTGGTAAGTTTGGTGTGTAAGATAAAAATTGATTAAGTATGCTTATGTGGAGATACATAGATTAAAACTTGAGAGGAATTGTATGATAATTATTAATTTATTTCATGTTGTAAATAAAGTTTTTTTTATGATAAAAATACATATAATGCAGAAATAATTAGGTATTTGCTAAACAACAAAATTATACTATTAATAAAAAATAAAAAAATCTGATTCTTCCTAGCAATCTCATAAGATTGGATTCTACAAAAGGAAACAGCATTATTTTAACAGCAAACATTGACTCGCTGACTCTTCCAACGATACTTAAAAATGGTTTTTTTTTCTCCGACAATGGTCCGCCATGTAATCTGATCCCATGGCCAGCCACACTCCAGTGGCTCGCAGCCTGTTCCACTCGTTTCCCATGTCTCGACACACGTACTTACATTTAAACATTGTTCTATCTTTGATGACTGATTGCTCAGCGTAGTGCATTATGTTAATAAAACGAATTTCTACACACGACTAGAACGGTGATAGCTCTGTGGTTAAAGATGTACCTAGGTATCTACTGCCCTAGCTAGAACAGTTAAGGCAAAAACATTCACAGATATTCAAGTTTGTCCTCAACGTGAATATATAAAAGCTCGTCTAGTGTTCGGGAAGGCATGTGCGAATGATGGACATGGTTGTTAATGCAAATTCGGACTTTCCGAGAGAAAATGAAAGGATTGAAACGATAAATGGTACTCTGACTTTGAATATGTTTTCTTATGTTTGTGGATCTAAAAGTTTAAACACTCGTAATCTTGTATGTTTGGGCTGTTTAAGTACAAATATTTATCCGCGAAATTATCTACTCCAACCGAAAGTCGCCATCTACAAAAATCTATATTTCACAAAGAGAGAAAATTACTTGCATCGCATTTAAGAATAGGGACCAACGCTTGTGACCTTTACATACGATATTCAACCGTTATAGAGATAATTGAAATGATAAGTTCCATTTCAATTGTAAATTGATTTGTCGTTCATTCCAAGACACCTAAATTGTAAATGTCAAAGCGGGCCTTTAAAATTACAAAGGCAAAGTCAACAAGTGCAATGCTCTGAGCCAGAGAGCTAATTGTCTTTCGATTGCACCTCTACAATTAACCGCATCAAGGCAGCCTCTCCGGAATTGGCAATCAGTTAATGATTGTGCTTCCAGTGGTTGTTCACAGGGCCAGTGATTGTTTCGTGCGTGTATGATTAGAATAGGAACTACCCTGAATAATGGCCGTGCTTAGAATAAATAAATAAAAGCTTGCAAACTCACACCCCGTAATAGGATTTCCTATATTTCGTATACCACTCGTTGAAAACAAAACAGATTGAATCATATTAATGTCTATAATATGGCTAATCAACATGGCTGATTGGGGAATGAGAGGCAACGGAATCTCTAGAATTAATTAGCTACAACACATGGGCGTTCTACTCTTGGGCACAGGTCTCCCACACAGACACAGCTGGAGGGGAGACCTGCTGACCTCCACACAGGGAGCATACTCCACCACGCTGCTCCAATGCGAATTTATACCAGTGGGTAAAGGAAATTAATTTTTATTTCCCGTTTTTCCCCGCTTGTAAGAGTCCACTTCGGTGGTAATAGTTAATAGTTAAGCTAAGCAGAAACCTATTAGCAGCCCACTGCTGGGCATGGGTCTCTTCTCACAATTGAGAAGGACTCAATCTATTGTGTCAAAGGATTTAGTGGCCAGCCTGATAGTCTGTAAATGCAAGTTTTTATATTCCTATAAGGTCTCTAACGTGACTTATAGACTACTTTATCTTACGATAAAACCGAGGGCATCGGAGGTTTCGAAAAATTATGCCACTAGTAGACTAGTAGTCACTTGCTGCCTGAACTAGTGTCATCTGACAAATAACATGCAAAGGTATCTAGGTAACCTAGTATTAAATATATCACCTATTTTTAATGCATATTATATAAAACCTGTGCCAATTTTCAGACACCTCCCTATCCACGTAATTTTCTTATAAAGAGATACAAAATTTTTGCTACGCGTATGAATTTTATGACGATCAGAATGTATACTTGTCTTTGTATATTTTATAAAAGAATCCTTGTTTTAAATGTTGATTTTTACTGAAAATTATAATTGCTAGCATCTTACGCAATCACAAAATGCGGACTGCAGCTGCAGACGGCTAATTGCAGAGGTACAATCAGTGAGACAATTAGTGAAGCCGCGCGTTTGATTGCGTGAGATTGGCTCGGCTGAAGCTATTGGGAATTCTTTGTGGATTATGCGCTGGGTATATTGATCTTTATCATTTTATGGTTGCTAATAAAAGAGTTAAAAATATAATTAAACTGTGTCATTTTGGCATAATATCATCAGTACCTACCTATACATCGCTGCGACCCATATACGTCCCACTGCCTGGGCACGGGTCTCCCCCACAGACACTGCTTAGGGAGGTCTAGAGCATACTCCACCACGCTGCTCCAATGCGGATTGGTGGAGGGGTTAGTGGCCAACCCAGTGTCGAATGTGGCGAAGGTCTTCGACAAGGCTTAACGACTGTTTCCAGCATTGAAAACAACCGGGACCGACGGCTTTACGTGCTCTCCGAAGCACGATAACGTTCATGAATTTTTGCCACTAGCGGTCACCCATCCACAAACCGACCGCGCCCTTCGTTGCTTAACTCTTTCGATCACATTGAATCGACGCGAGTCATTGGGCTATGGACGCTACGTACGTATACATACCTATGAGTATTTCCCGCTACAGCAAGTATAATTTTTAATTATAAGAATATACATAATTGCGAAGTTATTTAGGTAAGGATGAATACATGCCGTGAGCGATGTAGCGTCCATAGCCGAATGGCTCGCGTCTATTCAATGTAATTGACAATGTTAAGCAACGACGGGCGCCATCGATTTGTGGATGGGTGACCGCTAGTGGCAAAAATATCATGAGCGGTACCGTGCTTCTCAGAGCACGTTTAGCCGTCGGTCCCGGTTGTTTTCAATTGTGAAAACTATCGCTAAGCCTTGTCGAAGAACTTCGGGTGGCTTGAGAACATGCGATACTGGGTTGGCCATTGACCCCTCCACTAATCCGCATTCGCACATCTACTAAACTACAGTTTTTTTATCCTATGCAATTCGGCAATTCTCGTGGGTCCACGGTTAATTTCGATTTACCGTTGTCCCACTGCACTGAATATACCTAGATAAACGGCATAATGAGTTTCGTTATGTGCGATTTATGAAATTAAATGTTATCTGCTGTAACGATGAAGGAAACATCGTGAGGAAACCTGCATGCCTGAGAATTCTCTATTATGTTCTCAAAGGCATGTGAAGTCTGCCAATCAGCACATGGTCAACGTGGTGGACGAAGGCCTCACCCCTCCCATTCCGAGAGGAGACCCGTGCCCAACAGTGGGACAGTAAATAAATAAATATTATGGACATCTCAAACACATCTGATTAATTAGTTATTTAAAATGAACTTCTATTTGGTGATAATAGCTGCCTAAATCGCTAACATAATGAGGATTGTAGATTTTCAAAAGGGTCAAGGACCACCATCCACCGCAGACAAAAATTTAATTATTCTCAGTCACTAATTTGAACGCCACAATAGCATTCGCTCCCGGCCGACCGAAGCTCGAAATACTTCGTTGCAAAATTAATGAAATCAGACACTAGGGATTGAACTTAGTATAAATGTGAAATTCTGCTGATTTCATCTTAAAGGGTTCAATGACATTTATCCATTTTATTTTTTGCGCCTGGTGGAAGAAAATAACGACACCAGATGGATTTTGTAAGGATCATTACTGTAAAGGAAAATTACTTCGAAAAGTTTTAACTTACTGTTTAGTCTACACCTTCTAGAGGAACACACATAATTATTATGAATTCTTTCCAGTGTTACGGCATTGGAAGTCAGTATTCCGAATAAATATAGGTAGTCGACAAGCCTTATCGGAAGTCTTCCGACAGGGCTTCCAAAATGATTGCACTATGAATTATGTTTAAAGGTTCTTTATGATCTGATTGTTCAATACAGCCTTAATAATAGCCCATTACCTAATCAAGTACCAATTCGCGAAACAAACCGATTGATTACATATGGATCCAATCTATACGGAGCGGGCAACCACGGTGACCCTTTTCATTCATTAATTAATCCGAAATACGCGGAAACCTTAGACCGATTACTCACGTGGAAGCGTCAATCGCTCTCGTACTGATGTCAATTACCCACAGTTCCAACCAACGAAACTAACGAATACTACTGGGTCGGCTTCTATGAATTACGGCAGTCGATTACATCAATGTCATTAATGTAATTAAAGTCTTAATTAGATGGCGCCGTATGATCATGACGACTTATTAACTCACAACTAAGCATATATCTCATCTAAAAGTTAGAAAAAAAAATGGCAAGAAGTACTCGTATTGGAGGACTTTACTTAGGTTACCTTATAAAAAAATCTTGTGCAATTTTGTTTTCTTGCACTGAGTGAATTGTTTTATGGAACAATTTTCAAAAAAACTGACGATGACACTATACTAGGATTTGTCGGTTCTCAAACCTACAAATAGTTTTAGAAAATATCAAATTACGTAGATATTTATATATTCACAGAAAAGTAAATTTCATGCTTTTTTAGACTGTGCTTTTCGCTTACAGCTGTATCTACCAGGAGCCTGTTACCTGTATTTTTTCTATATGGAAAAAACTGATTTCAATCTATAACACAAATGTAGGTTACTAACAAAAATATTTCACCGAATATACTCGTAACTCTTGTATAGTCCATATTATTATGATTGTTGATATAACAAGCTTCATAAAACCCAATCTAAATACGATAATGCGCCAACTTTTCTATTAGTAAACCGTCGAAGCTCCACGCCTATATTGTATTCGGTCCAGCCGACGATACCGCACAATAAGCGGTTTCATTTAATCCACGAGCGAATATTGCTTACTATACAACTAGCATCATAATAGATACTATGAATCTGAATAAGCCTAGCTTACACTGATGAATTTGTTATCTTTTGCACAATTTAAGTTATATTATATTATATCACAAGCTACCTGTGACTTGGCGATAGCCCCGTTGGTCTAGTCGCTAGCGCCAATGATAAGTTCCTGAGGTCCTGGGTTGAATCCCCGCGGCGGATAAAATACTATTGGTTTTATTTAATTCCACGTTAAGTGGGTGAACTACACACCTTTGAGGAAATACCGGCGTAATGTTGTGTTATGTCTAACTTAAAATTCCATATAGGATGATAACCCACTATATAGGATTTAAACATAAACTACTGAAAAGTACCTGTTATGATAATGCTGATGTGACTTGGCAACAACGTGTGCTAACGTTGCTCGATTGAAATAAAAAAATGCATGGAATATATTTCTAATAATGTAAACTGATTGATTGGTTTCTAATTTCTATAAAATCTTTGTGCATGGCCTATCATAAAGGTTCAGTTCAGGTCGACATAGAGCATTAGAGAAACAAAGCAGAGAGATGCGGCTTTACAGAATCACCGCCTACTGCATGCAGACGCGATTATCGTAAAAAATAATGGCTGCATGAGCATAATGCACTTGTTTTATTTCCACAAGGTTCCGGTAATAAGGCGGCAAAATAATTTAAATATAGTACTAGTTCAACTTCTGTTATATACGTTGTTATTTAGAATGGGAATATAACTCTTGATCATTTTAGGTATAAATATAACAACACGACTGTATTTTACCGAAGAAGTAGACAGACGTATGTAGCACACCAACATTTCTCCTGATTTATAACATGTTATCACGTCAAAAGAAAGTGTTTTTCAATAAAAAAACACATGTTTAATAGTTTTTATCAACGGAAACCAGTGATTACCTTTAATCAAAATCTAGCTTGATTGCGGATCCGGCAACTGTTTTGAATTTTCTTCGGGATATTGTTTTGGATGATCTGGAACTCTGGATCATCACATAGTCTGAATTCAATTATCTCTTAGTCTGAGTCAAAGGCTGCCAATAATTATCTACTGGACACGGTAGATAATTAAAGAACGCATAAAGGGTTCATGTGAAGTAGGTAAAAAATAGACGATTGAGACTGGATACTAATCTGTGTCTTTGTAATGTACAAAGCGGAATTAACATTGGTGCTTTAGGTGCATTGTGTGGGTAAATCACAATGTGACTGCCTGGAAATACGTTGTGGGACTTGCAAGTATTTTCTCAGTAAACATTAAATATTTTAAGCAAAATAATTAAAACGTGTGTGTGTCGACCCGTGTTAGGAACCAGAGTTCGACATCCACAACCAGGGCAGCAGTTTATATGGCAGATAAATGTTTGTTTCCTGGTCTACATAACATTTATTTTATCTAGTATTGACACGGAATGCTAGTGCGTTTTTATTTAAAAAATGTGAAGATATTAAATCAGTGTCATATTATAGATGACTAGCGTTTTTTGCAAATAAAATAAATATACATGGTGTAAGATATATAATAAATGTAGGTATGTTTTATTTTGTAGCACACACACTAATTCATGAACTATGTAATTATTATAATTATAAATAATAAATAAAATTATTATAATTATATTATATTATTTATAATTTATGTCTATGATTTCACTTAAATTAGGTACATAAAAATAGACGAAACCAAAAGTATACATTCCATAGTTAAACATTACTGTGTTGTTTACACGTTCGAGACGGTCTCGTGCAAGTGCGTCGGGCAAAGCCCCTGGGCTCGCATCAATTTGTGCGGCTACCACAGATTGACTGTCAGGATAGTCGCTAAGCCATGATAAAAGGGCAGGATTCGCTGCTTAGCAAAAATGTTAAAATACAAGGCAAAATTACGTGATAGGTAGTCGTTAAGCCACGGAAAACTACATAAAGTAACTGTTATCTAATAGTTATTAATTTCGAATATGTTGCAATTGGCAAAAATGTGAAAAACAATGAAACTAATAATTATGTCACGTTATAAACTGTTTATCTTAAATGGAAATAAGAGTAGCATGGTTTAATATCCATTAAAGCTTAATTTGGGCAAACATAAAAAATAACTGACAACCGGCAAATGCGAGTCGGGCACGTACCATTTTGTTGTGATATATACCTATCAGGTATTATTTGCATTCAAGTGATCCCTGATAGACATACAGACAGCCTAACAGCAGATCCATTTAGTGCTTCGTGTGTCACCCTTGGATACGGTACCCTAAAAACATTGAAAATAATGTCATAATAACTAAGTAACTCGTTTTATTTAGTGTTCATTTACATAATTAACTCTTAAGAAGAGACAATATTTTTTATTAATCTTGCTGTAACGATAATCTTCAGGAATAATCAAAATCCAAGTTGTGATTAAAAAGGATCAATATGGAAATAAAACTAGGTACCTAATCCAGATGTCGTCGAATGAGAGACCAAGTTAGTTAGCCACAGGGTTATTTTACTAATAAATAACCACATAAAAACCACAACATACTCGTAGTTTGTCCCCACGTAGAAATTTATGAACGCTAATATGAAAAGGAATTTGCTTGCCACTGTCTTTGTGGCTCTCGGATAAGGAGGAACCGAACGCGACAGCGGCAATAAAAGCAAACTAGAAAATAAGGTAAACAAGCAAAGGCTGTATTACGCCGGCCCGATGTGTTTTATAGCCACTGACGGATGGTAGATTGGTGAGAGGTGATAAAACAACATAGCGGCTATATTAGCGTTGAAATAGCGCAGGAAATATTACACGCTATAATTTAATATTATAATGATTGTATAATATTATTATGTTTTTCATTTACGATACTGAGGATTTTTATATGAGGAAGAATATAAAATAATCCACGCGAAAAGGCGCGTTAACATGTCTGTCAAAACTCCTAGCTGTTATGGGCGAGAGTCATTCGCAAAAACAACTTAAAGTCATATATGTAACTTAGTAAGTTTCTAAATAATGTAAACGTGAGTGTAATTTTTTCACGATGAAGTAAAAACTTACATAGTTACCTATTGTTATTAATAATATTATTGTTTTTATTTTTACCTGGGTTTATAGTCACTATAGAACCATCATCATCTATCATTATAATTACAATCGATAAATCGCACAGAAACAGCTACGCCACAGCTAACCTTAACAATTTGCTTGCATTTATTTCCTTATTTATACACTAGTATTCCTTCTTTACTCGTTATACGTAACTCACGTACACATAATACTACAATGAGGCATACAAATTATCGCTTGAGCCGACGTCTGCTGCTTTTAAAAATAAAAGTACCAAATACTTATTCATTCTTGAATTAGATTGCTACCTTGCTACTGTGGGATTAAGTTCATTTTTGAACTGCACGGGGTAGATTTATATGATCTTTTTGCATGGTTCAGGGTCAGTGGTCGGCGAATAACTCGCTAAGACATGATCATGACTGGTGGGCTTATACTCCACACCTCGTTACGTGTTAACAGGCACATTCGCTCACGACGCGATGTTTATCCGGCGAACTTCAAAATACTGCGCGAGCGCAGCTCTTTCGAGATGATGTAATGAGACCTACGTGACAGGATAACTCGATCGATTTTGGGTGATTTATTGCCAGGTTAAAGTATTTGGTACAAAACGAACGATTTGGTATGAACTGGTAACGAGTTTGGTATTAAATTTTGTGTAAATTTTGTAAATTGCAAGGTAAAAGTTTCAAGCACTCCCGAGTGTGCGTAGTTTATAAGGACTTCAGATTGAAATAAGTTGTTCGCACAAAATTTTGATTACAAATCTGTAGAGACGACCGTCTTAGTCCTCAAAAAGTGAAGCAAGGCATCCGTGACTGAATCAGTACGAGACTATTACTAATAATTACTAACACCAACCAACAAGACTTATTAATATCACTAAAGCGACTTCCCCAGCTAGCTGCCCCAAACACTCGACGAACCGTCTTTATGTTTGAGTCTTGTTCAAAGTCTGTCACAGTTGTCATGGGCGGCAGCGGATGGGTGCATGCTTGATTGCTATCTTACATCTATAAAAATATTCACTAATTTTCATTTTACATTGTAAAGTCCAAACCGCAACCCTTTCTTTGTCCCACTTTTGGGCACGGGTCTCCTCTCGTATTGGAAGGGGTTATGCCTTAGTCGATCACGCTGGCCAAGTGCGGATTGGCAGACTTCATATCCCTTCGAGAACGTTATGGAGAACTCTCAGGCATGCAGGTTTCCTCACGATGTTTCCTTAACCGTTGCAGCAGAAGACATTTAATCTCTTAAATCACACACAACTTACAAAAGTCATTGGTGGGTGACGCTTGGATTTGAACCTGGATTAGAGGCGAGTTCGATAGCCACTGGGCTGTCTAAACAGGTACATGAAAAGAAATGATTTTAACAAATGTTTTAAGTCTGGAACAAAACTAGGTTAGAAGCGGGCGTGGTAATGTTTTGTGAACACGTCGATCAAATGTCAATCTTGCGTCCAACTACGAACCGCGTTACCGTTTTAATCATTCCTCAAACTGATACGTTGACGTAACGCCGGCCTATGCTATAATTGTATTGTATTGTTGTGATTACTGCCCGTTATTCCGTTCGGCGAAGCATAACTGATGGATGAGTTAATGCGGCGACAATTTACTTGGCTATACAATAATTTATTAGTTGATAAAGGTTTTTAGGTAAGGTTTATTGCCGATTGGTGAACGTTAGTTAAGATGAAAGGAGCATGTCGCTTGTTTCGACCAAATAGCGCTTCGAAGATAGTGGAAATCGCTATTTTGATGACGTTCCCTAAATTGGCATTTACGAGTAGCTCGGTTTCCTCCGTTGTGGACATAACTGTGGTGATAGGAAAAAGAAATACGAGCTTTGAGCGTCTGTAAAATTATTTAATAATATATTACTTAGAGAATTATATTTGAACTAGTGGACGCCCGCAGCTTCGCTCGCGTAGAATTAGACCCATTAACGACGTCTGCCCGCGTTCGGGTTGCCCACTTGACTTCAAAAACGGCAAAGTTTCATACTAACTTTGCATCCCCGTTTTACCCCCTTAGGGGATGAATTTTCAAAAATCTTTCTTAGTGCTCCCCTACGTTATAAAGGAACCCCTGTGCAAAATTTCAAGTTTCTAACCCTTATAGTTTAGGCTCTGCGTTGATATGTCAGTCAGTCAGTCAGTCTGTCAGTCAGTCAGTCAGTCAGTCAGTCAGTCAGCTTCTCCTTTTATATATATAGATAACTAACTCTGGAGACGACTTGAACCCTTCACCATTCATGAACTAGCCAGAAGCAATTTAAGGGTTCTGTAGGGTGTTGACTCTACTATTCTACAACGACAACAACTAGCACAGTTCCTCGAAAAGACGGAAATCCTAAAGATATTTTGCAATTATCAATCATTCAACTACCGACCGAGACTGATGTTGCTTAACATTCCGACCGGTTAATAATCACATTTACTGCACGACAATTGTTTGTTTGGTTATAAATGTTGTTTTAACTAAGCAAGCAAGTAATAAAACTACAAGCATAATAATCCTACTCTAAATTTATGTAGCAGCGTATGAATATGAATATTAGTAATAATTAATATTACACACGTCCATATTTCTCCAATTGTGTTGACAGAAATGTTTAATACACTCATATTTCAGCAGTCATTTTAGGCCCTATATAGCTAATATGTGTTGAGTCTATTTACACCTGGCGAAAATTCAAATTTCGACTTACTACTAGGTATTAAAATTTCAAGTAAGATTAAATCAGACTAAGTGTGAATCGGGCTTGCACATGTAGGATTCTGTACCACCAAGAAATATGAACTGTAATTATTTGGTCAATGATAAGATAGATTACAGCTTTTTGTAGAAAAACCACATTTTTTAATGTTACTTGTACTTTATAGATCCCTTTGGGATCTAGGTAACTTTTTTTTTGTTCCGTTTGTCACCCTTTGTGTACGAAACCCTAATACACAATACTTTGTCGGACCCGGAGATCTAACCCAGGACCAATTATAGGTCCTGGGTTAGATCTCCGGGTCCCGACTTACTTACTTTTACATACTTTACTTTTTAAATTATTGTTGTAAACTTTGTTTTGCAATGTCAAATTTTTCCCACATCCAAAATATCACATCGATTGCCATGAATGTGTTAGAGTTTATTTCGTGAACTCGATAAATTATCTCTGCTCACGCTCCCGTGTATACGAGTTAGGGGAAATACCGGACATTGTAATATACGAGTACGATCAAAGTAACCCAGATTGAAGTAGAACGCCAATGACGTTTGGTGGATGAAAATGTAATGTAATACAAGATAAAATCTTGATTAATATTTTATAAGGTTACATATTGATCAAAAAATTCTAAGAGAACATTGATACCTGATGATAGCGGTGAGAGCCAGTGGCTGTAACTTGGGTTTTTACTCGAAAGGGTCCGGGTTTAATTCCAAGCGGCAAACCTCGTGTATTTAAGGAATTAAATTTCACTTGCATGTATTGAAAGAAACATTGCGAAGCATGGCTAAGATTTCTCCATAATGTTCTTGAACGTGAAGTCTGCCAAATCGTACTTGGCAAGCGTGGTACACTATGGCCTTAATCAACATTTCAAATTTCAAATTCTCATGATAATAGGAAGTAGTTCTAATTTAGCTTCAAATATGTGACCCACACATACTTGTAAAAAATGTTAGGTAACGGTACTTGTAGGTACCTACTATTATGTATTCTGTGGTAACGGTAACATAATATTATTATCGCCTTATCTTTAACGATTAAAAAATATTTTAATGTGACTAGTAAATGTACTACCTCTATGTAGGAATTAATCAATTAGTACACGGAAAATAGATTAATTTAAATAAGGAAACAAATTATCCATTTCTCAGATTAAAAAGAAACACTGCGATATATCAATTTATGAAAAAAATATTATTCCAAACGCACAATAGGGTATTGGTGTTCAATTAACTGAAAAAAATATTGTAAAACAACCACATTTTGAAATGCCCATGCGAAAGTTAATATGTATTACAATCTCATAAGAAATTTTATAGAGAAAATTCATACAGCAACTACGGGCATACGAGATATCAATCTCCAATAACTCGCTAACTACATACGGGAGATGATAAACGCTTCTTTAAGTTTCTCAGCCGAAGTGTAATTTTACTGTTCTATAAACGATGGATAAGATTACGAGTTTATACCTCATTTACTCGTCCTGCATGAAGAGGCTTTTTGTACTATTTTTCATCTCCTGGTAACTTATGGGTATTATTATTTCATAGTAAGTAAAAAATGTGGTTTATAACGATATTAAAATACAAAAAACCGACTTCCAAACAAAATTAAAAAATAATGGTAAGTCGTCTGTGAGCACAACTTGTGCCCAGAAACAAATACAGCCTCAGTTGAGGTCAAGACCACATTTCACCACGCTGGATTGCAGAGCATTGGTTCGTTCATTCACGTGATAGTTTTCAGTCAGTCTGGCAGGTTTCATATTTACCATTATTTCTTACCTTTTAGTTTTGAAGTGGGTAATTGATATTTTACTATCGTTATTTATTTGTAACTTTTGAGTGTTCTTTTTTTAATTTAGTCCCCCGCAACCGTCTTTACCTTTCACTTATATTCTATACGTGTCATGTAGACAGGTAAACACAAAATTTGTCTTTATTCTGAACTGTTACAACTTTTAGCATAAGTTCAATAAATGAAATTTATAAAGAATCTCTTCTGTGATAATTTTAAGGCGTTACAAGCATGGTGGTAGAATTTGTTCTTGAATATTCTAGAGTACCTACATTGTAATCAGATTTTTCAAATAAGAGAAGAATTATCAAAATCCAAACGAAAACACACAAACGCCACATTTACCACACAACTATTACAAACATTACTTTTACTTTATTATGCTTGTTTACTACTTAAGCATATAGTTTTCATTGAAATTTTAATGGACCACTTTCAAAGTACATATTATGTTCTACCAAATATTACGAAAATCATCAAAATCGCTTGATGAACGACATTATTGCTGAACATACATAAAAAAAATATAAGACATAAACCTATTTCCGACTTAAATCACACGTGAGTAAGCCGGTAACTTCAACTATGACTATAGACACTCACGAATCGTTCAGTAATAAAAAAAGTCAGTTAATAAAGTGTACATACAAGTTAATCCTAGTACAAAATTATTGTAAAGCTTGTTTAGGTCTGTTTTCTATCATCGATAAATATAGGTAATGATAAATATAATGTACACATTACATTTAGGTATTTCATAAAATGTTGATTGTGATCCTTCAAATTATTTTTCCATCAGAGCTTGTTATTTATCGTCTTGTGGAAAGTCCCTAGGCTCTCATTATAATGTTCGAATAATGAACAAAATCCATAGGTCTATATCTGCGTATAAAATAATATAGTATATCTGCTTAAGCCCTTATTAGGGCTTAAGCAGAATCATCCCCCAATTAAGAGCGAAATATTCTAAAAAAAAGGTCTTTCAATTTATCAAGTAGGTACTAGTGATTTAGAAAATGTAATTTTCTGGAATTTCGTGCTTAATTTTAGGACTGTTAGGTTATAAGGTCGTCCATGTTAAAACTTACCTGACCTAGTTACCACCCAAGTTGAGTGGCAACTAGTCATCACTTGGTGGATGCGTAAACGCATATCTAAGAGAAATAAAAGGAAGACAAATAATTGACCTTAATATGAGCAACGCCAAAATATATTTTTTTCTCCAATACTGAATAATTTAACTGGGCACGTACTCGTTTGTAGGTGTATATACAAAAAAATATTTATCTATAAAATATTTTTTTATTTTGCGAACACAATGTGTTGGATACTCTTTTGTGAAACGTGATAATAGATTTAAAATATAAAAGGGCTTTTTTGTCGAAATGAGCACAGACGGGTTCATTAATTTCAGCTACACACGTGGTAAACGATGAGAAAATTACTATGTTAAAGCTCCAGGGTTCGATAGGGTCGAGTAAAGTATTATTGGGTTTTTCTGACTTGAAAGTCGCTCTGTATCCGAGCGGACTCCGAGCTAGTTTTAATTTGTGCCTAGTGTATGCCAATAAGCTCACCATCACATCGATCCTAAAATACTTGCAAACAGTATATTATAATGTATATTACACATGTACCACCTTCGCCTACCCCTTCAGTGCAGTACAGGCGTGATATCACGTTATGTAATAAAACGGAACTCCCCGTGAAATTCCCATTTGTTGTATTGTAAATTTCAATTCATACACACATATTTAAAGTACTGGCCGTGTTGCTTACTTCCACAAAGTCGCGAAACTGTGAAGCAGATTATCAGCTAAGTCTAAAGTTTAAAACCGGCTAATATGGGAGACGACGAAGTTATCTTTAGAGGAGAGTAACTAAATGTGGGCTAGTGCTTTAATATGGGCTAGTAGCAATTCTCGAAAACCTTTAATCGAAAGACGCAACAAACGACGATCGTCTATCGCAATCATTCGCCCTAACATCGCACTCACTCATTCTTGTCACTCTCACACGAGTTGTCGCCAGTATCGGCCATACTTGTCTTGCTGCTGTCGAAAAACTTTCTGCGGTACGTATCAATGTGTTATTTAATTAAAGAAAATTAGGTCTAAATACTGTAACTATGTATTTTATTGCAGAATATAAGTTTAATTTTATGATTTTCGGTCAATTTATTGCTTGCTATATATGATTCGTAAAGTACACTATCAAGTTGATTTTAGTAAAGAATTTCGAATATGGGCTATGACTATGGTCCTGAATATGGGCTAGCCCATATTTAGGTATTATTATTTTAGGTGGTGGGTTGTGGGGTTCTAAAGGTACTTATCTGGACATGAACCAACATATGACTGTGAACCTTCGTCTTCCGGAATTGATCGCAGTAGTCTAGGTCTAGTATCTCCTTAAGTCCCGTGCCAAAAAAAGTCAGAAATTATCTAATAGAGGTAGAAAAGCTGTTGTGGCCTCGGTTATAATTTCGTCTCCATATAAAATTCACCTTATTGAAACAAATAAGAAAAAATTGAAAAAGAAAATAAAACAAAAGATAAGAAACCCAAGCAAAAGAAAAGAACTATAAATAGAAATAAGAAAGCCAAGATAGGGACGAAAGTGAAGGTGAAGAAGATACCCAATTTGATTCACATGGTGAACCAGATGCCCTTATAGGAAGAGAGGTTCCTGGCACTGCCGATACAGCGTGTATGTTTTGTCAGGAACTTTTTTCCGAAAACGCAACAGAAGAACTGTGGGTCAGATGTTTAATGTGTAAGCTCTGTGCACATAATGACTGTGCTCGGCCAAAGTTTGACACCTGGATATGTGGTTTTTGTAAGTAAATTATGTGATTTCTTCCATTTACCAAAGTAATTTGATATCTTATAAGATAAATATTTATAAATGTTATTTTTGTACAAGATATTATAAGTTTTTATTTGTAGCCTATATTTGAGTACTGGTTCCATATTTAGCGTCTTTTTTGATATTTTGTTTAATGCTCAATTTAATAATACATAATAATACTAAGAACCTAAGATTGTTACTGAGCTCTTTAAAAATGTATGTGTGATTATTTTGACGTCAATAAATGTTTAATTATTTAATAGTTTTTTATTTTTGAGACAAAAACAAAATGGTAGCCCATATTTGGTTACTCTCCTCTATAATTATGAGAATACGACAATATATTATTATGTCAGGCTCCTAATAATCCCACGCGTACATTTCACGTAGGTTTATTAGAAACAGCTTAACAAACTGAATTTTTGAAGTACTCGTACCTACTTCTGAAGTAAGTCTTTACTTTTAGGTAAAGTAAATTGTTTTTTAGCGTTACAATTTTATTTATAGGTATTACAATTTTTAATACAATTGCTAATACATTATTCACCTACATTTCCGCTAGGCACATTCGATTAACCAATGACAAGAGCGATAAGCCTTATTTACGCAAGGAAAAATATGCAGATCGTTAGTATTTAGTGAATTTCCTGCTATCCCAGTAACATTACACCAACACCGTTTAAACAAGATACGGCAGAGGCCAAAGAACATCGAGCTTGAAATATTGCAGTGGCGGCGCCCGCTGTGCATTTTCTATGCTTGTGCAATTCAATGGCCCCAATGTAAAATACGATAACTGGAAAAATCATATTTTCCGAAGAGAGTTCAAAAGGCAACATATTATTTTATTTACCATCGAAGTTATTATTAATTTGTTTTTCAAAGTGGTTCGAATACTACTACTTTTTTTAAATTACAATGATATCTTAAGATTTCCAAAGAATACAATATTATTTATCGAAACTTTAATTCTGTTTCATAATTTGTACAAAATTCGGAGGATTATTTCCTTAATTTCCAAGCACATGTTTCGACATAATATTTCAATCATGACAACTTGCATGTGTATTTGTATTCACTAGATCCTTTCCCAAAATAACGTTTTCATTTTTAATACGCCGTGCCGCCAAATAAGTTATACAGACAATGAAAGCTTTAATCCTAAAATACTATAAAACTTGAGTTGGTTTACTGTAAGTATGGGCCTTCAAAGTAGAAGGTTGATCTAGAGAGTTGGTTCCGGTGGAAACATAAGGTTAAGGTCACTGTAAACTTTGTTACGAGCGGTGATAGGGTGATAGTAGGTACATCTGTCAAGGTAACTTACCTACATTTTGCCCTCTCTGATTTATTATTATTGTACTAAATCCCATGTGTAATCTATTCTAATATTAAGATTTAGGCTTCACTTCTCAGCTTGCCCTAAATATTAATATTTGTTAAGCAACCGACTGGGTAAAAAAAAGGAAGTCGTAAGTGCAAGCGCTTCTAAAGATCCTTAAACCGCGTGCGCCGTCTTACTGATTCATCATAGGTACTCAATCTAAATAAATGTCCGCGTTAGCATATACCTAACTCAAATATATAAATCACATTAAGGTATTTATTGATGAAAAATTATGCAAATTCAAACAGTGATGTATGAGCAGGTTTATGCCGCATGGCATATTAAACCTTACGAACGAAAGTTACTTCGTCATCTAAAAAAATTATGAAGATTAACTTTGTTTTTTATACTGAGGGTGGATTTGACCAAACGAGGATAAATTTTATCCTTAGAATAAGGCGCCATATGATCTAATCGGATCTATAGTTATAATGTATAATCGCACGGTACTAAATAACTTTTTTTGCAAGCATATCAATTTAAATTATCCTGTAAATTTTTAAATCTGACGATGATTCCTATCCTTTTTGTATTGTTTTATGCGTATTTTATGTTAACTATATTTATTTAAGAAGATGATTTTCATATTATGTATAGGTCCTAAAATGTTTATTAATTCAATGCTTATTAATTATTAACTCAACACAGAACTCTATCGCTTCTGTATTGAGTTATTTACTATCATACAGTTGTTATACAGTTACGGAGAAAGCCGGTATTCCATAATACAGATTAGAAATGAATTCAAATACTTTTAATGTGCCTACGAGAGAGCCTAATAAAATATGACACGATTAACGTCCATTACGATTTCAATAATGATAACACAGATAGTTTTATAGTTTTAAGCATTAGTTTTGATAGTATCAAACAAAACTGAGGACTCTAAAACATAAAGCTACGACGTATTTAGGTAGATATCTAATATTAAAAAGACCAGAAATTATCTATATTATCGTTTTTAATTATGGAGTACATCGGGATTTTAAAGCCAGTGTCGCACTGCTATCTAATACCTATGGTGTTATTTGAGGGTAGTATTGAAACGAGCTAAAGGTGTCAAAAAACCGAATAATGACTACTGAATACTTAGTTGGTGACAGACTGTGGGCGATATTAAAGATATTAAAAACGGTGACTAGAAAATACAAATTTTGGTAAGCTATTCAAAAGGATCAGTATAATAATCCCAAAGCGAACAATATACTATTTTATTGACAATTTGACAACTCACATTATATTCAAAATGTTGCATATGCTTTTACTTCAACAATGCTGCGTTATATTGATAAGGTGATTTAAATATTATGTAGGGCAATGAACTAATTATACTAAAAAACTAAGCTAATATAATATAACCTACCTTCGTTACAAATGGCGACGGAACACACTTTGCCCCCTTTTTAACTCTTTTTTAACTTTATGCGGCATCTATGGCGCCCCCTACCGTTAAATATCTCCTCGATAGCTCTCTTGCAAGTCCAACCAAACCTTGTTAATATTTTTTGGATTCATCCTAAATATTATCATGTGTGAACAAGGTGTTATTATATTATTGTTTAGTAATAAATGCTAATAATTTTAATTATATCTAACTGTATATTATGCATTATATATATAAATATATATATTAAACTCTATAAGCTATGTATTATGATAAGTATCAATGATAAAACTAAAACATTTTTTTTGTTGCACCCACCACAACCTCTTATTACCACCATCGGTTTGCGGACCTAATGCCAATAGGCATTAAGTCGCCGTTTATAAATATTATAATAAAGTGTAAATAGCAAAATTATGTAGGTCTGATCTAGTTCGTAGTATTGCATGTGCAAATCACTAATTGCTAAACTGAATTAAGGAATTACAGAAATGGAAGTGCCAGTAATTCAACGCTATGTTTAACGATCGGAACGGAACGTTTGTGTATTGATTCGAAATTGTTAAGGCCTGTTATTGTTTTATGACATATTTGCTTTGATATTGTTTGAAAGCAATATCCCGATTTAATTACAGCTCCTACTGGCTATAACCCATTACATTTCCATAGTAGAGGCCTATATTTCAAAAGTTGTTGCTGTTGTTATGTTTTTCGTGTAATCGAGTTCGCCATTTTGAATTTTGAACACTTCGCAATGCACTCAGACTGTTTACATTGGAACAGCTGCCAACTGTTTTTATTACTAAACAGTAACATTTTAACGGCTAAATAGATAACAAAACTATATGAGCATCAAGAACATTATCTTTTTTAAGTCTAGTTTTCAAGAATAATAAAGATTCAGTTCAGTAGGATATTCTTAATCTGGCCGGCCCAGAATATAAGATAATAATGAGAAATGTACGTTTTTTTCTGTTACTTTATTCAAGGAAGTACGTGAGAGGAAAACGGAGATTTTTAAAATGTGTCAGTATAATTTTGAATAACACCAAAAAAATCTCTTCTGACGATGCAAGACATTGCTTGGGAATCCTCTGGATTAAGATGGCTCAAGATCGAGAGGAGTGGCGTCAAATTTAGGGCGGTCTATGTCCGTCTGTAGCTCTGAGGACTAATGCATGGATAAGATTTCTATGAATACAGGGTTCAATACAATCTAATGATACTATCAATATTTTAAACAAAAACATTCTGTTTATAGGAATAGCTTTTTTACGCACCTTTATCGTCACATCGCGGTATCAAATATTATACAGTGCCCACAGCCAACGTTAACGTTCCAACATCCATTTATCACTCCGAGAATCGATCTTGATAAGGCACTAATTAAAGAATCAAACGATCATTCGGCAAGCAGAAGGTGATACGGCGGCTTGAAACCGATACTTGCGCAAGAGTCGATGCGACACTGTTTATAACTCTTGAGTTCGACACGACTGCGACTATCGTGTCTTCTATAGGGTGTCTTTGGAATAATGTAGAATGGGAAAGATGACAGTAGCCATTGCAACATTTTTAAAACAATTTACATTATATTAGGTATGTATTAAGTTATCCAAATAATACATGAACTAAAAAGTTGACGCAATTACCACCAGGGCCGTCTGCTTGTTCTTTAGGTATATAATTTTAAAAAGGTAAACACGACACACAGTAAATATTAAATTAAAAAAATATATATATCATGGACATTCTCACACTACGGTCATCTGACCCCAAACTAGGCAAGTGCATAATATGGGCGTCAGAGACTGATATACATGCATAAATATTTTTAAATACATACTTATATAGATAATATTAAGAACCAGACACAGAACAAACAGAAGTGTTCGTCACACGAATGTTTGTCCTCAGTGGTATTCGAACCCACGACCCTGGCGCAACAGCAGGTTTAACTACCGATTGCGCCAACGGGCACGTCCTTGAGCTATTGCTACCTGTGACTTCTTATATCAATAAATAAATTTTTCATACTACATAATCGTCGCTGCTAAATGTCTAAAATGCCTTAAATGAATCGATTCGGATTACCTTTTATAATTAGCCTCCTCAAAATAGAGCTTGCGTTTTCATCGAAAAGTTCTTTTATCCGAACCTTTTGTCTGACCTCACACTACGAGTAGGTACAGTATGGTCTGCGGAGTTGTATCATTTCTTAATTAAACTTATATACAAAATTACTTTCAACGGATGAATTGAAAATGATGAGAATGGTTTTGTACTTTTAATTATATTTAAGAATAATAACACCGGTATTAAAATAGTTTAGGTAATGAAAGTAGGTGACGACTAATTGAAAAGCAGAATTGTTGATTTGAAGGTACAAATTGTTTTGATTCTAGAATGAATTGATGAAAGAAGAGTTGAAATCACTAAAGTTATTAACCTAATAAACTTGATAATTTTAAGTTACTAGTCGAAATTATTATTTGATTAACTGAACATGACTATGCTTTTGCTTGACATAGGGAGCTTTTTAAAACAATCTACATAGTTCTCTAAAAGTAAATTTGTTTAGTTTGTGTATGACTATAAAATATTTAAGACACGTTTTAACAAAATAGCAGCCACTTCGTTTGTTTGTACGATATCTTCTCGTCTGGGAACTATTCGCTGTGACCCATAGACGTCCCACTGCTGGGCAAGGGTCTCCCACACAGACGCAGCTGCGGAAGGTTTAGACCATACTCCACCACGCTGCACCAATGCGGATTGGTGGAGGGGTTAGTGGCCAACCCAGTGTCGAATGTTCTCATGCCACCCGAAGGTCTTCGACAAGGCTTAGCGACTGTTTCCAACATTGAAAACAACCGGGACCGACGGCTTTACGTGCCCTCCGAAGCACGGTAGCGTCCATGAAATTTTGCCACTAGCGGTCACCCATCCACAAACCGACCGCGCCCGTCGTTGCTTAACTCTTTCGATTACATTGAATCGACCCGAGCCATTGGGCTATGGACGCTACAACTATTAAATCCCGCAAAATTTGAAACCGAAATGTGAACAAGGCCTACGATTATAATAGTTTTAATTTTGCTTGCGGACGGAAAACTAACGTTCTGCCGACGCCGACGGCTACAGCTGTGCCTTGACGTCATTATTAAACGCTTTTCACGAACAGGTGTTGATGATAACTAGGGAGAACGTTATTAATTAACACTTGCAGCTCCTTATATGAGCAGCGATAGTTAAATATAGCTGTATTAATTACTGACTGCAAATTAAGGCTGTCGGTAGTTTCATAAAATTATTTTAAGGCTTTCTTAATGGAGTTTTGCTAACTAATTTCAAAATGTTATATGAATCTTTTTGTATTGACGAGTCGGGATCAATTAATTTGTTCTATACTAATTTTAGTGTTGATGAAATAATTCTAAAAATATACACATTAAAAAATATTATTACTACACTATAAAGTATACCTAAGTATGATCCATTCTCACACATCTCACATCTCATTCATATTTGATCAGTCAGATCACAATGAAAGTGTGTTGAATGTTTCTATAATTATCATTTACCTAAATGTGAGGGATAATGTCATATTCTACCTCACTGAACAAGAGCGTACCTATTGAGCGTACGACTGAATTCACATGCTTTCAAGAACATTGTCATGAATAGGAAGCAGATTTCCTCACTGTCTTTTTCTTCACCAATAAAGCAGGTCACATGTAAATGCATAAATCGCTCACTACTTAAAACTTTCATTGTTGAGTGACGATTAGATTTGAACCTGGAGCCCTCGAATGAGGGGCTAGTTGGACAACCACTGTCACCGCATCGGTGGTTCAATGGTAGAATTGATCACATTTTCTTCTCAAATGATGTCTTAAGTATACCAGCCCGTTAGTTTCGTAAATATTATAAACATAAACAGTATTATCTAAACTAGTAGCTGATAGTATCAAATTAGATATCTTGATCGGCTGCCACTTCAAAAGTTGACAAATTTAACTTTGATGCATTCTAACAGAGTTAATTGATGTGATATTATCTTTGTTAAAGTTGGAATGATATAGTACTTACGTAGCAATATGTACCTACTTGTGGTAACAAAATATCATGTCGATGGTAGTATCTAAAGTGATTGATAATTCGGCTTTCTTAGGGAAAAGTCCAATTATCAAATTCCAGTCAATTAGGTAGGTACTTCTTTTCTCAAAGTGTGCCGAGTAATTTTTCTTTGCTACTAATTATTTGTTATTTGGTTCAAAAATTGAATGTAACACATAAGATAATTGTATAAAAAATACAAGGACATGTGTGGCCATAGTGAATAAATTTATTCACAGCCTTACAGCTTCAGCTTAAGCTTAACATATATAAATATCGAAAGATATCGGTACAATGTTGACACCCGATCGCCAATTGACAACAGTTTGATATGCCATCTATAGAATGCAAGTCTTACCTATTACTTTATTAAAAAAGTCATAATTTCAAGAAGGAATACTTTATCCAGTTTGGCATTTTAGTTGTTCCAAAACTGCTCCGTAAATTGGATTAATTTTATTTGTGATAGACTCAAAATTGAATAGATTTTCTGGAATAAGATTTTGAATATTAATATCCCAAGTTGTCAAAATTTAGATAGTGGTTGAGCTAGTTTTAACTTACCTACTTGTAATTTCTCATTTCAATATCTGTCGGAGAACTTTCAGCTGGAGTTGCAAAATTGATTTGTGTGCCTAGAACCCAGTGTATCAGTGAACGAAATGAACACCAGGATCGTAATAGAGGTCGGGTCAAAGTTCTACAAGACCCCAGAGGTAGATCTCAAATTCTCTCAGAACATAGCCTCAGTCTTATGGGGAAAAGACGGGAGCTATGAGTCCAGTCTGCAGCCCCAACGTTTACGTATGATCACTAACCAAGGACTAACGACTTTCTATCTAAGTATATAAACTAGTATTTGACTTTGCTACCTTATTTCATCTAATTACCCCCTCGATCACCACACATTAACATTTACATACTTTATTTTACTTTTTAACATCCAACTAAAACAATGACATTAATGTGAAGCGTTGACACAAGTTTCAAGGAAACATATCTGACTGAGAAACTCAGTAATAAGAACAGAAATAATGCCAGTGAGTTAGCACCTCGGCTGACAATGGGCCCTCTAACAGGCCGTACCTAGTACCCCTAATGATCCAAGCTCAAATATCAAGATGTATTTAATTGGGTTTCGTTACGTCGAAGTCGCAGGGTGTTTGCAGGTGTCTGCCGCACGGAATATAGATTGTTTGTGATTTATGTGAATTTTTACGGTTATAAAGGGACTGGATGAGGCACAGAATTAGTATTTATTCTGGTAAATTCTGTTCAATTGGATGTTCACCTGATAATTATGAGACCCAGTGGCTATGTGGGTAACTTCATCTTACTCGAAATCGGTTGGAAAATCACGACTTTAATCAAGTTATTTGCATCTGTAGGTGCAATTAAATGTCTGATCTGCTGCAACGCCGAAGAAAGTATTGTGAGGAAACATGCATTTCTAATATTTCCTAACGCTAGGTTAATGCTATGTATGACATTAATCAGTCAGTAGTTACACGTTACTATGATAAGATAGCAATCAATTAGTACTAAGTAATACATGCTATAAATGGGTTATAAGCAAAACCTAAAAAAAATTCAACTATTTAACACTTCCAGCTCCGAGTAAATGTCTACGTTAAAACCTGGAATGGGTACATCGCCGCTAAAGATCGGTACGACGTGGGAGGCTAGCCTTAAGGGGTATCGTTCATAGCCTGCCATCCATCCGTATCGGCTGAGGAGTTATGTTTAATAGATGGCGCTGGTGATTGACTGCGCCTAATATAGGAAAGGCGGTGATAACAGATTGACTATTAACGTCCTTGATAGACAAGTTTCTACGATTTCGAACTTGTGGTATATATATAAAGTATAGGCACGCTATATAACATATTTCTAGTCATAAAGGATAGATTTTTATATTTTAGATTTTTCAACATCCAATCAACTTACATACATAAATGCAACTGTACCTAGTGAATATCTAGGCCTATAAAAAACTGGCAAACATTTCGTAACGTTTAAAGAATCGAAACGAGTTCGCTAAATTTTTACCCATAAAACACATTATAAAATATATACTCTGATGCGCAGGCTTAATTGTACCTAACAAGTAGGGGTGCGCCTTAGGGTATAAGTGTTCGCTGCGACCCCTCTGCTGGGCACGGGTAGGTACCTACATGTTAGTACAAAAATTACTTTAATCTATTTTTGGTTGAAAGAAGCACAAAGAAAACACCAAACATAATTTTATATGAAACATAAGTAAAAATAATAATAATGATGGATTTATTTCAAATTCAGTTAACCCGCCGTGCAAAAAATGCCTTAAACACGTATTACATCCAAAGTAAGAGCCTCTTCAATTACAATTTTACAAACTATAATAAAAAAACTGATTTCTTCAACGAAATCAAATGCAAGTAAAAAACAAAAGTAACTTCAGAGCAAACTATAAACAGCGCGGATGTCGTGTCCTGTCAATAAATAAAAATGGCGTCCGTAGCTTATTACCTTATACGCCCAACGGGCACCCTTGTCGCAGGCATGGTACCTAAATCAGCTGCCAGTGCACCTGTAGAAACGTCGATTATGCAAATGCGCGCTCTTTCAACTAAATACCGCGCTTCGGTGTTGCGCGGGAGTCACTTTACTCTTTTATTTTTCCATTCAAAGTTCATTACGCATAAAATCGGTTTGGGACGCCGCCGCTTTAGGTGGCAGTTGGTGAGGTATCGTGATTTTTTAGTTTGTGTGTCGTATAAATCTCTCGAGGGGAAATGTTACGACGTACAATCTGATACCTTAATCAACTCGCCACAGCAATCGCTTCTATAATTCAAGTTAATATATTCAAAATATTAGAGCCCAAACACCACAGTGTAAATAAATGTTTGAGAAAGGGTCACTGTGATAATAATTGTTTATATTTATTTATGGTGTAATAAGAGTTGAGGTTGCCTGGGTTTCATTAGTTTTTCCCATTAAATTATAAAACCACCAATGGGGGCTTGACGATAACCGAAAATTACACACTTTGAGAAAAGGTCGGACCGCTAAGCCCCTGCAGAGCACTAAGTTAGCAGATAGAGCAAATTTCATCCCGTCCTAACAAAATATTGGTCCATAAAAATGCAAATACTGGTAATTAAGTATTTAATGAAGGTTGATGCAAGACAAACCGTGAAGTCTAATCAACTAATTAATTAATTATTACACAATTCATTACGCACAGTGGCCGCAAATATTTTATCGTAATTTATATTCATGATACTCCAAACCCTTTGTTTAATGTGTCAATTGTCATATTGGAAATATTTAACTGCATAAAATTGTCCTCCAGCTTTTAAAAGTATTACAATTCAAAGTTTTTCAAAATTACATTTTAATATTTTATGGTAAACGTTCCTTGAGATTACTATTTGTTCAGAAATTAGATATCATGATTTTTTTCCTACGAAATACCATTTTCATTTTCATTAAGCTTATTAATATGAATTAATAATAGGTATAGTTAGGTAATGTTTAAATTTTAAAAGTCCAATTATGTTATCTAAGTATTATTTATGGAGTAGGTAGTAATACATTATCTCATCTACCTCTGTCGCATTCATAAGAATTACTTAATAGATTATCACTAAACAGTTCTAACGTTGTAATTAATGTATAAGGATTCGTGACACAATCTATTGTCACGGTGTATAAAAAAGGTACCTACTTTCATGAAAGCCTAGATAGCTGTCACATAAAATAGCAAGGCAATTTTCTAGATACTTAGTTGACCAATTGATTTGGGACTGGCTGACATTGTGCCTTTTGCTGAATGTGTCCAATTTACCAAGCTCTGCCTAGATATATACGAATGCCTGTCTATATTCTTGAAGGTAAACGTTAATAAGATAGGTACTATCATTGAGGAAGGACCATGTAGTCCATGGTACTATATAACAAGAAAAATAAGAAAAAGAAAGAGAAAGAAAGAACTTTTTTAAGTTTGAACATAACGCGGAGAATTAATTTTTCAAATAGATTTGGAACCTATAAAATGTGTTCTAAGTATTTAGAGTTCGCCTAAGTCTTTACCATCGCCACCCAAGGAACTATTCCACTGCTGGGCACGGGTCTCCCCCACAGACACAGCTGCGGAAGGTCTTACTATAAACATAGCTAAAGTGGTAGCAAAACCTGGACGATCAGTAGGTATAATTTTTATAGAAAGAATATTTAAAACTTTATAACTTTGTTTTATTTATATTGCTAATAGACATCCTGTTTATTTGGTATACAAATACAATCGCGGAGATACCATACCATACCATAGCGACTAGTTATTAGGTCATCCTAATAACTAGTAGCGGAACTAAAACTTGACACATTGATATGATTCTGTAACGCTGCAATAAAAAAGCTGGACAAACCCGCTATAATAATACATAATTTTGCTACCACAATAAATTCCATTATACAGTGTCGTTAGCTTGCCCCCATAAAAAGCTAATGTTCACAATGAGGACAGCTAAAAATACTGAGAGCGATAAAACTACGTTGACTTACAACATATGTGATTGTGTCTTGACAAAATATAACCTTTTTGAATGCAAATTACATTTAGTGCGTATTTAATAGCGCAATTAATCAAGGAACTGCTAACTAATTGGCTGGAGGCAGTAAATAGATTGCACGGATAGAGGTTTTGTATAAAGGTAATGTACTTACTCGTAATTTACGCTTGTTACTCAGGACTAATGTGACGTGTTATTGTTTCAACTCGATTTTTAATAGATTTAATATTAGGCTACTTTATTTTATTTATTTATTTAGATATAGAAAACATGAAGAAGTTTTTCAATTCGAAGAATATCAAATCGTACAGAGAATAAAATCTTTCACGATATTACGCTACGATACGCTCGCATCAGTTGGTATTACGTTAGCAGTTTTAATGGGAAGAGTTAAATAAGGCCAAATTTACGCTTAAACCAGCACGTTTCCACACCCCATTCAGAATACAAACAACAGAGATGAAGTCTTCATACGGCTACAAATCCACGCGTTATTGCGTCCATAGAGGCACTCAACTTGTGTTTAATAATCTCCACTCAACTGCAGTGCGAACGTACCTACGTAGGCTGCATAGACATTCACATTAAATGGACTATCTGAGATTGTGGTAAGTTTTAGTCATTTTCATTTCCATATAAAGTCTTTCACATCGGTTCTTAGATAGTTCCGTACCCATAGGGTACAAAATGGAACCCTTTTAATCTGCCTTACGTGTCCGTCTGTCCGTCATACACTATTAAGGCTCTATCTCCTGAACGGAAATAGGTAGAAACCTGAAAATATCGCAGAATGCGATTTACTGTGGCCGCTATCAAAACCAATAATAATAAAAAAGTTGGATCGAAAATAAAACTTGTTTTAAAGGATTTTTTGTATGGGGACCCCAAAAAACACGGCTGTATAAGGCTGTACCTATTATTGTGACGTTTCAAAATGAAGTACAGAGATAGTCGCACAATACTGCCGTGTATTGTGTGAGCTGTGTTATTGCGTACAGGAACCCAGGAAAGCAGCCAACTTTAATGAACCACTGGGGTTCATTAAACAAGTTCCTCGTGGGCTCAGTGTGCAGTTTGTTGATATTGCTTAATATTGTAAGTTGGTTACTTCCATATGAATTTAGTTGCGAACGAAACAAGGTTGTTTGTGTTTTTAAATATAACTGGAAATAAAACATGGTTTTATTATAATAAAGATTAAATAATTAGTTTAATAAACAATTAAGTTTTATTTAAAAATATCTATGTATGTATATCAGTCTCTGACACCCATAGTACGTAGAGACTCGCAACCAGTTTTGGATCAGATGACCGTGTGTTGATATTATAATATAATTGTGTATTATATTTACTATACATCCATCACCATTTCGAAGTCTATCAAACACGCCACTCCGACCATTTCTGTACCTTCCATCTTCATGGAAGCCTCCGTTTAAAAATGTCTAAAAACAAAATGTTTTCAATAGTAAGTCATTAATCTTTATTACATGAAACAAAATCACTCCTTGTTTCAACAAAACAACCAGTTAACGACTGTTAAACAAATTATGATTCAGAACAATACATCAATCAAAACCAGGACAAGTTAAAAAGATGTTAACAACTCTTTTATTATCACAAATATCTCGCTGTTTATAAAACAGGTGCTTATAAATTTTATTTTGTATTACTTATCCTACCATAGACAAAGAGTAGGTATGTTAACAGTTATTATTATATTGATCGACAAGTTTGGAAAATTATGTCGCTAACGATATAATCATTACTTGAATCGATACACAAGCAAGAATTTGTCCGCAATAGTTACGTATAAGCTAATCTTTGTACACTTCGAATAAAGAAAATATTAAAATTATTTTAAAATGTATAAATCAGGACTATTTTATTTTGTGACAATGGTATCTCTAGTTTTAATTCGGAATTTTTCTTATTAAATAAATAAGGACGAGAAAATCAACGCGATGTATGCATAACATAGTACATAACAAAACAACACTACATTTTTCTGTAGTTAAATATTATCTAGTCTTCAATAATGTATTTTAACTTAGTATATTTTTAATTTTTCTTTCCCTAAGCCATACAATTTCACTAATATTATATTAATTACGTATTGGGTTAATATCACCGAGTATAAAGTTACTCGATTATTGTAGTACAAGAACTTTATTATGTTACATTCTTCTGTTACTAATATGATGTAAACGAATGCATATGGATTGCTTCCATATTATTAAATTGTTACAAAATGTATTGCAGGTCATCAGTTACAGAGTATGTATTTAGATTTGGATCGTATGCAAGTCGTAAAGCGACGTTTTAGAACAAATTAATCAAATACGAAACCGTTGTTGTTGGGGGCCCTTCCGCCGAATTTGATTCTAAATGATATCTGATTGTTGGAACGGGATATGGGGTGGACGTGAACTTGATGGCTGTCGGCATGAAGGAGTTTTTGAAAGTCGTTGCGGAACAAAAAACAAAGAGGCGTAAGTTATGCATCGCTGACGGCCCCTACCACAATGTACCTACGCCTATTAGGTGTACTGAATTTATGTACCTACCTTAAGTTTTACGAATCAAGTCTCCCTTTCGTTTCCGACCACTTTTTTATATTGGAATGAATAGAGACAAAGAAAAGTCTTACCTAGTAAGCACCAAAAGAGGCAAGCTGTTTTTTTAAGCTAGTTATATCGTTTGCAATAAACACGTTTTATAAGAAATTCTGATACACACTCGTAGTTTTACTGGTACTTTAATTTACGCACGCCGTAGGCAAGAAATAATTAAAGATTTAAAATTTCAGACGTTTACCTACGTAACATTTTTAAACCTACTAGTAATTAATAGGTACAAGAAGATTTTTAAAATAATCTTCAACGTACACAACAATATTTTTTAAATTAGATTATTAATTTCCTTTTTTGATCCTTGATTATTCAAGCAGCAGAGAGGTGCCGTCTTATAATTAGTAGGAACATTTACAAGGGCAGGTAACTTTATAATTTCCATAACGAAATTGTCATATTTTCTTTTGAGCTTAGTTAGTCTAATGTAATAAGCGTGAGATGCCAGTGCGGGTTAAGTCCGGAATTTTTATAAGGACATTAAATTCAGGGGGAATGAAGAGCATCTCAATTTTGAGTAGATAATTACAATACGATACGAATTAAGCTTGGATATGTCTGTAGGCTGTCGCAAACCACTTTATGTAGTTAAGTCAATCAACGAGTCTTTTGTCACTTTCCTTCTAACAAAGGAAAAGCCTTTACGAATCCTGGAGTGAGTAATTAAAAATTAACGGTTTTATTTAGAGTTGAACCTTCCAATGTCTCAAATCATTTTAATTTAGCAGTGTTTTTGTAAAGCCCTGGTCACATTAGCGGGATCAAAGTAGTGTTTGGGACAGTGTATACACAGTACACACACACGGATCTTAGATAAATGCTGAACTTTATTAGATACTTAGCGCTTAATGCATAGTAGGTATGCATAGTAGTATTAGTCCTAAATAGACTGCGAAAGAATGAATGAGCAGACTGAATGAACAGTTTTTAAAAACACTATTATTGCCTCGGTAGATAATTTGTGGCTATGTTCATGATATAACTCATTATTTATTATTGTTTTTTATAACTTATAAAAATAGCATTACAGATTTTCAATGCATTAGTTATACATACTTATTACGTCAGACCCTTTCCGGGAAATGAGAAAATTACATTAAATAAAATACATTTAAACTTTTAAGAATTGTGTAAATCCATTGTGTAATTAATGTACCTATGTCATTAAAAAAAATTAAATGTCAAATTTAACTGTCGGATGTCAATGTCGACTGTCAAATGTCATGAAACGGACACATGTTTTGGAGATTCTTTATTGTAAATTTAGACGAATCCAATTTATACTGCTATAGCTACTCTCTATTTCTCGCTGGTGTGGAAGCAGCATAAGTGAATAGGTTCGCTATAATGAATTAAACGTAATACGAGTTAGCGACGATTCCGAATAAGCTCAAAAAGCCTTTGAAAGTTGCATGAACAATACTTACGTAATTGATTTAATTTTAACTTTTGTTTTATTGTATGGAGCTGTCCCTACATTTTGCTATGGAGTAATTTGTACAACAAAAAATATTACGTCACCACAAAATTCAGGTTGATTTCTACGAAGAAGAAAAATATTATAATAGATACATTATTATATTTTTAGGTAATTAATATATAGTAATTACCTAAAAAATATATCAAATCACATTGCATCTGAAATGCCTTATTGGCTGTTAAGTAAACTGTTTGTAGACTGATTGATTTGTTAAAAACATCTTCTAACTTTTTTTTGTTTATTACTTTATTCTTTTATTTTTAAGCGTATGAAAATACCTAAATGATTTTGAACATTGACAATGTAAACCATTGATATATATTGATGTTAACATTGTTTTAAATTTTGAAGAATATTGGCGTTTCATGGCGTTTACCTAAACAATTTTTGCTGAACATGTTTTGGTTAATAATGATTAAAGAATATGTTAGCTTAGTCGTATTAAAAAAAAAATTAAACCTGACAACCTTATTTCTGATGTACCAATATTAATGAACTTGTGGACGCCCGCAGCTTCGCTCGCGTAGAATTAGACCCATTAACGACGTCTGCCCGCGTTCGGGTTGCCAATTGACTTCAAAAACGGAAAAGTTTAATACTAACTTTGCACCCCCGTTTTACCCCCTTAGGGGATGAATTTTCAAAAATCCTTTCTTAGTGCTCCCCTACGTTATAAATGGAACCCCTGTACAAAATTTCAAGTTTCTAACCCTTATAGTTTAGGCCCTGCGTTGATATGTCAGTCAGTCAGTCAGTCACCTTCTCCTTTTTTATCTTATATATAAAATTTCCGTGTCACAATGTTTGTTGCAGTACTCCTCCGAAACGGCTTTACCGATTTTTATCAAATTTTATATGCGTATTCAGTAGGTCTGAGAATCGACTAACATCTATTTTTCATCACCCTAAATGTTAAGGGTAGTCCATCTCTAATTTTTTTTTTAAATTTTTAGACAAATTTATATTTTTGTATTTTTTTATGATACAACATTAGAAAATACATACAAACCTGAATTTTCAACTCTCTACGATCAACCCCTATTTTTCCATCGCGATTTTTATTTTTAATAATTTTGATTGGCAAAACAACGTTTGCCGGTTCAGCTAGTATGTATATAGATGTAGGTACCTATGTAGGTCGTTCTGCTACATTCTATCTAGTTTCTTATATCCACAAAAGAAAAACCTTTAAAGTGTTGGTAGGTACTTTCTCGGCCATACTATGCGTTGCGTTAAATTAAATGTCACTTGCTATAACGGTGAAGGACACATCGTGAGGAAACTCTAATTCACGTGTATGTGGTGTGTTCAACTTTTATAACCACGTAAGTCTGTAAACAAAATTGTATACCTACGCAATCATAAAAACGGAATTTCACCGAGTTTTATGTAATTCTAGGCGCGTCCTCTTACTTGTGCAATATGTCAAGAATAGCCCGTAATTGTCCAACTGCTGCTTTGTTCCTATTGTTAAGGATGTCACAAATAATAATAATTGTCTAGCATATCTGCTTAGTTCAAGACAACAATTGTAGTATTAACGGTAGGTACACCAACTCATTTGAAGGTGTTGAGTTTAAAAACAAAACTTTTCAGAATTTTTATAGAAAGCACTTTCATAATGACATAACACAATATTAATAAATCACGTCGGGGTCACCAATTTAATGTATTAATTTATTGTATTTATATTAATTATTTGTTGAAGGTTGCACAATAGAAACTCCGGTGAAAATACATATAAGTATATTGATCTCTTTACACTAGCACTAGCGTTCGTCATGACGATGTGGGAACGACTGGCGTGACAGTCGTTTTGCTTACACAAGCATAATGTTTATGTAGGATTCCCTACAACTGCAGTCAAACATACTTACAATAAATATTTATTTAAAATGGATGCAAATTCCTTAAAAAATTTATATAGGTACCTCCCTAGTAAATAGTGGTAGGTATATCAAATACAATAACCGCGATGCTCAGCCCTAGCACACGTGGTAATTGTCTCGGTGACAAAACGGCTGCCCAAAACTCTAGAGAACTGTCGGCTATAAAAATCACATGCTAGCCCCCGGCTTATTACTGCTATAACAATTTAAGGAACCCGAAAGGGTGGCAGAATTTTGTTGAAAACTTTTGTTTTTGTCTCAGTCTTCCGAATTGTTTTATAAACAATGTTTACAGCAGTAACTTTATGGTCCACTTGTTTTATCTCGCGTCGACAAAGCGACACTATTGTCGAAAATGCTCCGTTCCAACAATTTGTGTTATAAAAGTTATGAAAACGACACGCGGTGTTCGTTCCGTTTTACGAAAAATATGTGTTCATAGAGTGCATTACGCACAACACTTTTGCTCTTGTTTCCTAGATACTGGGACAATATATTTTGTCAGACATTGTTTTGCAATATGATATTTGAAAGTGAAATCGGCCCATTGAGAATACGGATTGTTTCCGCTTTTGTTTCAAATGCTGAATTTTATTGTTTTACTTTTACTTGTTTGTTGTCAAAATGTATCTTAGTGTTCGGGACAATGAAAGTGTAATAAAATGTAGTTCTAAAGTTCTCATGTTTAAAAACTTTCACTTATAATATCAAGTATTTTTACAACAATAATGACGAATAAACGGGCCTGATGGTAAGTGATCACCGTCGCCAGGGGCATCAGATGTGCGTTGCCGGTCTTGAAGGATGTGATTTACAATCTTCTTGAAGCGCTCCATGTATTTAATAGGATTCCTATTTCGAACACAGACACGAGACAATAATCTTTCAATGCAGCTATTGTAGGTACGGATTGGCAGACTGCACAAAATTATTTTCAAACTACAGCAGCAATTATTTTAATTAGAATCATGGACTTCTCGAATTGTCCAAACCGTTAAAATAGTTGAAATTCAATTATAAAACTCATTCGTGCGTGCCGCTTGGATTTGAATCCAATAACCTGTATTTATTTTATTACATGTAATTAAGTCCTTACAAAAAGTCCATCGCAACATGCTTCTGTTGCCTTCTATTGCCTGTATCGGAAATCAAGTAAATGATACGAGCACAAAGCCTCGACATGTTACCATGCTATTCTAATATTGATAAATTATTGCCTGTGTTCTAATCAATTCCGTTGACGAACAACATGTCAATCTTGACAAGGGATGCTTAGCCTAAATCACGGTTAGGATAATATTCTGGACGCCCGTATCGGAAATCGATTACGTTGCATAATCGAGCTTGGAATTCCAAGCCTTGTGTACCTACGTGCACTGTGATCTGTTTGGCTGTTTACTAACAATACATTAATGATAGTAATATACGAGTATGACAATACCTTGCAAGCCAATTAAACACAAAGTCAAGCATTCACTGACTAATATTCTCTTAGGCATTTAGGTTTTCTTAATGATGTATCCTTGACCTTTACAGGAGGTGATAATTATTTAATTTCTTACACGGCACATAAATTACAAAAGTCATCGGCGCGTGCCAATTGCATTTGAACCCGGGCCCCTCGAGTGAGAGTGATTTAGATCGCCACATAACTGACCACAATGAACAGGATCATTATTTAATATTTGCCTTAAAAATTATTGGGTGCGTTTGGGCGAGTTTCAAGCAGATAGAAGTCCATATTTATTTTACGTAATGTCGGAGTCTAAAACATGAAGAGATGGTTTAAAATATTACCTTTCAGTGTAATGCATGAAAGGGAATAACTTGTATTTTATATGTAAGAAATAAATAACTGAAGAATACATATATTACACATAATACTAAAGTAACACGACGACGCAGAGATCGGAAGTGTCGTTCGTGACTGACATTTGCCCTGTATATTTTACTTGGTGTTCCAACCGGCGCCGAAGTCCGAGAATGAAATCACTGGTATTCCAAAGTTTCACTACCTTTCATTGTTTTGTGCAGCTAAGCACGTTGTGCATAATTTATATCACAGTTGATGTATGAGAATGTGCCTGTTTTGCGGTAAAACTTAAAATACGTTTTGATTGTATTTAGACACCATGCAGAGTTCAACGATTCAACGTTCTTATCTATCACTATTGATAAAGTTCATATGTGTCTATATAGCCTTGTCTTTTAAATTCTGATAGTGAACAATAGATCAAAATTAATTTGACCAATTTTGGAGGTCTCCGAAACTGTCTCCTATTTCACAAGGTATACCCAAAAATAATTTCGATATACCTAAATAACAGAAATGCTAAAATAATGAATCAGAATATTCAAAAACCTTTACCTGTTACCTACCTACGAGTTGTACGAGTGTTGATGCCTGTACTATGTCTGAGATACAATAAATCTATAGTATTACATCATTAGTTTATGTAGCGCCTAATTGCGCTAGCACCAGTGTGTACCTATACAGATACCTACTACACATACCAAATAGATTGATCTCCAATGTGAACCAGATCCTATAATTACTTGTAAGTCTTGTTTTGCTTTAAAACTAGAATGAATACATAAGTCGATGTTGATTTCAACAGAGTGACTTTAAAATTAACATAGGTAGTAAGCAGTTTCCTGAGTAACCATAATATATAAGAATTTGCTCAAAGCAATAAGACAGCCTTTTGCAAAACTTCTTTTCTTTAATGTGTTCTCTTCTGTTATTTTTTCTGGTGCAATAAATTATATTGTATTGTATTGTATTGTATATGGAGTGGTACTCACATATAATAATGTTGTTATGAACGGAATATAGCTACTATGCATGTTGTAAGCATATCACAATATAATGATATACGAATAGGTAACTAGTCTCATAGTAAGTCATTCTTGAGAACAGTGTTAAGGAATTGCACCGACAATCAGACCAAACACAGAAGCTTAAGTAGCAATGGCGGTAATTTCAAACGATAAAAATGTATTACGTTTAATAAAAGCTAATTATTATTAAGGGTCTATTCCAAAACATTCACTCCGTCCCCGTACCTTCAATTTACAAATTACGGTCATATCTAAGCCGTAAGGTTCGTTACCAATGTTACTCAAAGTGTAGTCAAAAAAGACATTCGGAAATAATTGTGAACATTAAATTATTTCAGATCTTTCCAAGACATGTCCGTGTGTACGATTTAATTTACCTATTCAGTAATCTTAGAAATGAGTAAATAATAAATATTTTTAATAAATTTATAATTCAATTGTACGAGTATATTGGTAAATAATGAAGGGTATTTACTGAAGAAGGTGAGGAGAAAATTTGAGAAAATCGTTTAATATATTGATAGATATTAAATTAATATATGGATTGAAAGGATGTTATATATTTAGTAAGACATAAGTACATTATCGAGTTGAAACTATGAAGCATGTATAGATGTATTGTTAATTAATTTAAAGACAATGCTATAAAGTTTGACAATCTTAGGTTTAGTATGTTGTTAGTTGGTAATGTCGGTACAATAATGTTTGTACGACGCCAAGACGGTTAATGATAAAAGCTTCAACCAAGTTAAGAAATATTTATAGACAGTGAGGTATTTTATCATGTTAACAAGTACTTGAGTGAACTATCTATATAATCGACAGTATTATAAAATTTGATCGTATTAATAAGTACATTAAGAACAAAGAGTACCAAATCGTATTAATTGGATTCGTTTTCAGTAGTCTATGAGGTAGGCCTATGGGATTTAAATGCTTCAAATATTTATGTTATGCATTTTCTGCAAGATTTTAGCATAGCATCTTATTAAAAAAATCTATTTACATTAATTGTAAAGATTTAAAAAATAACAGTTTCTAATCTATTCGTTATAGCAATGACTATAACCACGGCTATAACTAAGAGATTAGAAACTGTTATTTTTAAAACCTTTACATAGAATGTTCATAGATTTTTTACATTCATTGTGACTATAATCATTGTATTGTAGTAGTCTTAGCTTATTTCGGATATCAGATCCTTGGCTACTGCAATAACATTACTCGAAACACTGCCTACTACTGCTTGTTATTCCAGTCGTAAAAATGTTTGCAAGCAGCTGCTCCAAAAGTATCTTGGCATCCAGTCCCAAATTATATGATGAGACCAGGCTTGTTAGTTCCAAATAGCGCGCCCTGGACGAATGACCCCGGTACAGCTAGCAAGACAAAATATTGTACTTGATCGAATTAATAAAATACAATAAAGATGTTATTAATGATATTAGAAGGTTAGTGTTTAAAATATGTTGTTACAATAATCAAGTCAAACAATCTCATTTAAATTAATGTTTGTGAGTTTTTTATACAATAATTTTAGGAGTTACTTCCAATATCGTTGATGGTATTATTTATAATATAAAATAAATAATGTAAATCATAATCTCACATCTATAGATGTGATATATATATCGAGTCAAACGCTTAAATTCAAGAAAAAATGTGATAGCAACCTTAACAGCATTTTAAATATTTTACTTACGTAAAACGTACGTATTTTACTTACTTTATTTCCCATAAGATTTTTGTACAAAATACATACTAATACAATCAAAAAACAGAATAAATATGAATATTTTACAATTTCATAATCTCCTACAAAATATATTTCATTGCGTTGGTGTCTGTACTCGGTATATAAACACATATTATTACAAAAACTCGATACAGTCCATGCTTGCCCTTATAAATTAAGGGACGGTCGAGCAAAGTGGGATCCAATTAAGAAATTTATAGTTATAACGAGCTGTAAAACAATAAATTCGATCTACAATGGGCTTCACCGCGGACTATCAATTATATGGAAATAATGGCACCTACGTATTTTATGTAACGGATGTTTTATTATATCTACTTTTTTAATAATATGAGCCGTCCAATTCAATTTGGTTGCCTTTTCTGTGAGTCTTCTTGTGAAAGGGGTCGATGGTAGAATGCGTTATCATTCGAATACAGATAAATTATTACGTCATATCTTGATGTCGAGATTGAATATTAGTTGTACGAGTAACCTTACTATCGTATTACCATTGCAAGGCATCGATCTTTTTTCTCGAGGTGTTAATGTAATCAATCTTATGAAAATTTTAGGGCGCTCATATAGTACCTAAGGTACTTCTGACAAGGCTTGTTCACTGTTGTTAGTGTACTCATGTTATGTAATTTAATAACAGATCGATTCTAAATAGTTTAACAATTTTTGAATGGTCCACGCCAGACACCGTAGCTACGTAGCTATTGCATCGTCTGTTTAACCTAAAATATAGACCTAACAGACATACATTGTCTGGTTGTCCGTCTATATTATAAAAAAAAAAAACAGAACTTCTTAGCAGCAATTTAGTTTAATTATTATTTTTGGGTTTTAATTTTCTGACGTGTATATTATGAATTTTTTTTTTCATGACAGCTAATCATTTTCGTTCGCAGCAACTAAACAATTACTCAGATATCTTATTTGAATTAGATTTAAATATAAAATGTGTAAAGTTAACATAATTATCTTAAAAAAACTATGACTTTGACTTCATTTTCTTAAGCTTATTTTAGTTCCCCTTTTCACTGAAAGTATTGTAAGACTCTACAAATGGTAGTGGAATGAAGCGATCTTCATTAACTTAATAATTAGTTTTTAAATTTATTCAAGACCATTATTATTCGTTCCAATAGTTTCCATATTTTTTTTTTAATAATCTTTCAACTTATGATAAAGATACTTTACAGTTATACTCAGTTACATTAAAAGCTTTGTAATTCTACATTTGTACTCGTACAATCAAATAAGAACAACAAAAATCCTTACTAATAAATATGTAAATGGGTATGTGTGTTTGTTGGTTTGTCCTTTTTCTCCGCCAATAACTGCGTAGAGAAGACCTTAGAAATTCTAAAAAACTATACCTGCCTAATTTACGCACTTTTATCCCGAAAAGTTTTAGTCATTGGGACAGGGAATTTGGGAACCATAGAAGTAATACATCCTGGCGTAGGTATATCCTAGGATCATGTCGGGACCAAACTGGTGAGTTTTGTCAGTCAGAGTTACTGCAAATACCAATACGCTGCCCACTCATCCGAAATAGTGCGAATACAACATTTAAAGTTATTACAAACCATTTGTTGGAAACTTTACTGTGTTGTTTATCAATTTGTTATGAATAAAGTGGATAGACTTTACTACGTCTAGTCCATAAATTTTCTCTAATTTATATCCGAAAACATAATAAGAGGAAAATCTTATTCACAACACTACATCCTTGTGTCCGGTCCCCCCTGGGTTATTTATAGCTTAGAGTCTAGCGTCAAGCGTCTATAAAAGTAAATAAAGCTCATGAAATTGCTATAAATCCTCTACAAAGAAAGGCGATATACTGTCCAGTAACTCCGTAAAGACGTTCGCTGGTAAGCCACGGAACATAGAGGCGGTTTGAGTTATAAGCGGTGTTACAATGGCGTAAGTCATACTAAATGTTTTCATAAATTATGCACTATTGATTTGTGACTGTTGAGGTGAAGAAAATGGTAGTATAATGATACTTGTGATAATGCTGCAATATCGCGTGTGAGAATTCAAAGAGATATGTGTTTTGCATACAGCTTAGATAAAAATAATGTGTTGTAAAAATACAGGTATTGATAACATAAATAGATAAACAGGCGTGTGAACATAGCTACTGATGTAGGTAAATGCAAGGTTAAGTAAAGCTTGTTATTAAACTATTATTTGATTTACTTTTAATTTACTCTTTACGTTACAGAAACTGTTAGGCAGGTTATTCGCAATGAAAGGTGGAATATACTGAGACTATTTATTACTAAATAGATTAATTACAATTATACACGGAATACGGAATAATGAGGCGCGTATACACAGGTCAAGCGGAGAGCTAAGAGAGAGACGGCACGGGCACAGACTACAGAGTCAATCAGCTGCACAGACTATGTAATGAATGTAGAATGGGTATGCAATTCTATAATCCAACACCCTCCTCTGAATGTAGACCCATTCTGCTCGTGAAGGCTTCATGTTTGTGACGTTGCAGGCCTTTTGTGAGGACATCAGCAATCATGTCTTCAGTCTTCTTGTAATGCACCCTTATTTGATTGCTAAGGATCTTCTCCCTCATAAAGTGGTAACGGACATCAATGTGTTTGCTTCTGTCATGGTATATGTCATTACCTGAAAGACTAATAGCGCTTTGATTATCACAATACAGGATGAGAGAGGTACCTGAAAGATTTGAAAACATATCTTCTTGCAGCTGCTTAAGCCACATAGCCTCTTGAATGGCTGAAGCCAATGACATATATTCGGCTTCTGTGCTGGATAAGGCAACAGTTTGTTGCTTTTTAGAACACCAGCTTATAGCTGCACCCTGAAAAATAAATATATATCCAGTGTAGGACCGTCTGTCTTCAGAGTCACTAGCCCAGTCTGCATCACAATATCCAACAATGCCACTATTGTCAGCTTTGAATACAAGTTTCTTATTGACTGTTCCTTTCAGGTATCTTAAAACCCGCTTTAGTGCAACCCAATGATCATTGGTAGGTGAATTGTTGAAACGACTGAGTGTGTTCACTATATAGGTAATATCAGGCCTTGTTCCATGCGATAAATATAATAAACAACCAATAACTTCTTGGTAGGGAATGTTTCTTAAAATCTCATTTTCATTTACTGCTTTTATAAACTTCACATTGGAATCAACTGGTGTAGTAACTTCCTTGGCAAGGCCGGTTTCGGCGTACAGTTATATAATTAGGGCTAGACTGTATGGTTTCTTCAGGTACATATGTTGTATCACTAGTTTCTTCATATATATCTGAGTCTGTGCTTAGTTCATTCATCTGAGGAGAACTTAAACAGGTCTCTGACGTATCTGTAATATTTATAGCAGTAGCAGGGCTATTTGAAACAATTCCTACATCAGATAAAGACTCAGCAGTGCAAACTTCGTTATTTTCAAGATCTGTATTTGTTGGATACGATGGTAAGTAAACTTCTTTCATATTTTGTACACACATATTACTTTGTTGGTTACTTTTAGATAGAGTTTTACATTCTATGTTTTCATTATTTATGCCTACTATATTTTTCTTTACAGAATCCTCAATAAATATTACATCTCTGCTCATTGTAACATGTTTAGTTTTAGGATCTATAAAACGATAACCTTTTGTACAGTTACTGTAACCAATAAATATTAGCTTACGTGATTTCGGATCTAGTTTTCGTCGACTTTCTTTAGGAATGTGTACCATTGCTTGACAACCAAATACTTTCATATGTGACAAATCCGGTTTCTCTCCAGTCCATATTTCTTCTGGTGTTTTGTATGACAAAGCACGTGTAGGACTGCGGTTCACAATGTATGCTGCAGTTACCACTGCCTCTGCCCAGAAGTTGATCTGTAATTCAGCATTGAATAGCATGCATTTAGCACGTTCAATTAAAGTTCTATTCATTCTCTCGCTGAGACCGTTTTGCTCTGGAGTATATGGATTTGAGGTTTGATGGAGTATACCATTCTTTTTTAAAAAATTATTGAAAGTGTGGTTAACATATTCCTTGCCATTATCACTGCGTAGTATTTTTATTCTTTTGTCGAGTGTATTTTCTACCAAATTTTTAAATTCAATAAATTTCTCAAAGACTTCTGATTTATTTTTAATTGTGTAAGCATGTACTTTGCGTGAAAAATCATCTGTAAATGTAACAAAGTACCTTGCACCACCAATTGATGCATTTTGCATTGGTCCACATACATCACTGTGTACAATTTCAAGTAGATCTCTTGCTCTGGATCCTTCTTCGGGGAAGGCAGCTCTAGTTTGCTTTGCTTCCATGCATGAAATACATTGCATTTTATTATTATTTTTAGATAATTTTACACCTGATGTACAATTTGGAATTTTATTTACATCCTGGAAATTAGGTGGCCCATCCTCTGGTGCCACAGGTAAATATCATCCATTCCACTCATAGCTGACATGGCCACTGTGTCATCCATTGTGTTTAAAATGTATGTATCATTTTTTGAAATTGCTCTAGCAACTTCTTCTCCGCTTGGGTTAAATATTTGACACCCATTTTGATCAAATTCTATTTTACATCCACTCTTTATAATTTTACTAACAGACAATAGGTTTGTGGACAGATCCGGAATATATAAAACATTTCTCACCTGTATGGTTCCATTAGAACCTCCCACAGTGTTAAGTATAGGTACGGTTACCGTTCCACAGCTCAGAACTGATAATACCTTATCATCTGCCAATCTTATTGTCTTTACAGGTGGTGCGGTCTCGTCTTGTAGCCAATCCCGGTGCATCGTCATGTGCATGGAGGCACCCGAGTCGAGATACCATTTTGTGGAGTCATTCGCAGTCATTGCTGAAAAGGCTGCGAGAAAGCTTTTATTATTATCTTTATTTTTTCTATGCCAACAATTTTTACTGAGATGTCCATGTTTGTTGCAGTTAAAACATCTTGGACCTTTTGACTTCGGAGGTGGCTGACCTTTCTTATGAGAATTTTTAGAACTTGTATAAAATGCACTAATTTCTGAACCTGTACTTTTAATTTCTTGTAATAATTTTGTTTTAATTAGATCAGCATTTATTTCTATACCGGAGTTCTCTATACCCATAATCATAGGTTTGTATATGTCGGGCAAACCTGCTAACATCAATGTGCCAAGCCACTCATCATTAATATTGAATTTGATAGATCTTAATTTGTGCGCCGTACTCATTATTTTATTTATGTAGTCTTCAATACCGTTGCAAGATTCAAGGCTTGTATTTATTAGGTCTTTAAGAAGACCTACACGCCTTGTTAACCCAGAGTCTTGAAATGCTTTGGTAAGGCTGTCCCATACTTGTTTGGCTGTTTTGCAATCCTGAATATGAACATAGATTTGTGGGTCTAATAACAATATTAACTTAGACTTAGCTTTATTATCCATCTTCTCATCGGTTACTGCGTCACTTTCCAAGTATTTCGTCAGCTCTTCATAATCGAATAAAGCTTTCACGGCAAAACTCCATGTGGTCCAGTTCTCTCTACCTCTCAATTTTTCAATGGAAATGTTATTATTACTCATGTTGGGCTGAAAAAGCTGAAAGAAATGCCTACGAAAGAAAAAATTTTTTCGCGACCGCGTGGCCAGAGGTTATAAAATTTTATACTTTTACGAAAACTGATATTCCACTAAAATATATCTGGGCCCATAACCTGTTAGGCAGGTTATTCGCAATGAAAGGTGGAATATACTGAGACTATTTATTACTAAATAGATTAATTACAATTATACACGGAATACGGAATAATGAGGCGCGTATACACAGGTCAAGCGGAGAGCCAAGAGAGAGACGGCACGGGCACAGACTACAGAGTCAATCAGCTGCACAGACTATGTAATGAATGTAGAATGGGTATGCAATTCTATAATCCAACAGAAACTATAAAAGATACATATAAAATGTATGATAAATGTTGTAAATCCTGACTTCAAGATTTTTATATAATACTTTATCATACGGTATCAAGATGAATGTTTGTATGAAATGATTACTGCCACGTCTTAACCACTGCGAGCGAATCCACTATATAAATACCTAATATAATATTCTCAACTTAACACATTGTTAGTATGTATAACATTTAATTATATATTTAGCTTAACGTCTTACATTACTTAATTATCCATAGGGCGCCTAAAATAAGTGCGCCTTGAAAATCATCAACGTACCATTAACCTTTGATAAGCGGTTAAACAAAAATATCCCAAATAATTTACACGAACATCGCTAAAATTACCGAGTAGGAGTTTACTCCGTAAAAAACGACCTCAAATAATGACTTGACACTTCCTGACGGCAGAAATCACACGTTTAAAGTTGAAATTAAGAGTCTCGGTTCTCCTTACGTCGGAATGACTAACAACCGTTAACAAGGTAGTATTATAAGGATGTGAGGGATGATGCCATATATTTATATAATTTACACATATTATATGAAAAAAAAATATAAATGAATTATACGTAACTAACGCACACACTAACACACTCAAAAATATAAATAGAGAACTGAAATTAAATAGTGATCATTGTCAATAATTTCACAAAACAGAGCATAATCATTTTAGAATTTTTGCTTTGTTAAATTTAATTACATGAAAAATGTCACATAAAACAATTATTGATATTGTTCACATTGAAAAAAACATGAAAATATTGCATTTTAATGCATGGTCACAGGCCAGGTACCTACTAAAAAAAGGTAAGTAAAATTTAGTAAGTGAGAAGAAGAGAGAATTTTAGTAATTTTTATTCTAAGAAAACAAAGAACACTCAAATAAATACCGCATGTTTTCTTGAAAAGTGAAAATAATAGTTTCAATAGTTTCAAGTTCCGTATCGAGTATCAACTACCGGCTATCATTAAAACCAATTATTAAGCGCACAAAGACAAGCTTGAAGCTACGATATGTTTCAACATTTTTATTAATAAAAAAATTACATCGATGAATTTCATCGATGCCGGCCCTTCACTACACTGTTTGGGCAGGTGGCGAAACACACAGACAAAAGGCGGTTCGTACTCGTATCATTATGTTGTCTTGTTACCGCGCGGCGGCGCTGGTGCATCTTGTCCGAGGCGCGATATTTCAAAGGGCGTAATTACTGAATACCAATAGAGTATCGCCCTATAACGAAAACTTGCTTGACACGAAAATGGATACCTCGTTAATGTTAAATAGACGCCGGCTAGATAGGCTATTATGAACCTTGTTTTTATGGCAACATGAATTGTATTAGCCAGCTCATTACTACGGTGTTGACGAACCGACGAAGACTGGCTAAAGCATTAAGCAATAAGATCAATTAAATTCAGGCATTTACAAGCGTATCATACCAGAACAAAATTAATATATCAAAACAGAAATCAACTGTAAAAAGAGCATTGTAAAGTTAGGAATTAATAAATTTTTATTAAATAATAAAGCTAGTAATTAATAAAGTTAAATAAATAAAGTGGATTTTTAACACGTTTTTATTAATTTGGTACGTATGTGTATGTATGTAACGGAATCTTTGAACGTGATTTTCGCCCACTTCAAAACGCCAGATTAATTTTATACTTTGCACACATAACAAGGACCGATGACAATGCAAAATAATAAAAATATAAAAAAACCTTACTTTAGTTATCATCAAAAGCCTGTTTTTTTAGTTATGTAAATTGATAATTACTGACTTCACTCATGTTACCCGCGAATCCAGATTCTCAGAACCTCCTAAGTCGTAAGGAACTCTGAGCCTCCACAGGCTGGATAATAATGGTAATATGTTGAAACCAACCAATTAAAATGCATCAAGCAATAGTGTTACGAAACATTAGTACTATCCACCTTCCTTCTACAGCTGAATAACTATTAAAGTACAATCATTCTCAACCCATGGCATCTCATATCTCACTTGCGCTCAGATGCTAGCAGTGTAGTTGGACTGGATCACAAAAAAAGTCTAATTAATGACACAGAAACGAGCACAGCTTTCGTTTCGATGAACTCATCAATGTACAACTCGGGAGATTATCACGTTAGTGTATGATAATTACCAAGTAGAGGTTCACCTTATGGGCGTTCACAAATACATCATTTGTGTTTAAGATGTTACAGGGAATTGCTACACAACGGCGCAAGTTAATCGTCTTGAACTGTTAATTTGGTAGATCTGTTATCCATAATAGATGTTCGTGAGATTTCTTCAACGCCGTTGTTTGTTTACGTTCATTCTGTATTTATTTGTCCGAACCATAGATGGTATGGTTATCGCGCTTGTAGAAAGAGGTATTTGATGATGACCATCAAGAGAGATAACATAAGTGAAATTCCTTTAGCATTTCACTGGATACATAGTAGGAATTATATTGCTTAATATTAGTGATATATCCAATGATTAATTAAAATAGACAAACATTCTGGTGTTAACTACTAAAACGATCCTAATCAAATACAATTAAATCAGAAGAATTTCCATCTTCCGCTTAGTGTCAAGAGAAAAGTTATTAAAAAATCTTTATTTAACATAATCTTCAGTTATCAAGGTTAGATTTTGCTGGGAATAAATCTGCTTTTTTCATAAACACCCCTAAAATAATTATAAACTATGATTGTTCCTGCATGGCGAATGGTTGATCGGCAAAAACATAATATCTATAGAAATGCAAATAAACTCAATAACACAGTTATTATTATGCAAGAAACCAAACCCTAATACACCGAACACGTTTCAAAGCACCCCGTTATTAGAACCGCACAAGGACTTTGTGTATTAATCCAAATATAATTATATCCGTGCACCGAACTCTTCCATTACGGGTATAGACGTCTGTGAGAATGCAATTAAGCGGAGGTATCTACGTAGCTTGTTAGATTATGGCATGCGTAATTTTGTATTACCATTGGATTCTCAATGTTTAATCTTCAGTGGGTTTGAGTGAAAAATCGTGAAAATTTCGATTGATGATAATTGCCTATTTTCCCGTGGTACCGTTGGGTCAGTCCCGGAGCGGTCCACCGTTGAGACTGGCGGTTTTCGGCCAGAAGCCATACAGGAACACATACATAACACTTATGAATAAAATTACGGTATTATTTTCTGGTTTAGAATGTCGGTTACCAATTTTGTAGAACTTGTTTAGTTAATGTTGGCAATTCAACACAATTATACATACAGTGTCATATACACTGGATAATTGTGTTGAATTGTTATATTATGTTATAACTATAATTTTATTATCTGTATACGTACATGATGTCAGGAAACTAAACGTACCTAACGGTGCATAAAAATATTGCCGTACTCGATCGTTAAAGTTGCAGTTTAAAGTTATAAAAAGTTAACCAACTGACAATTTTATATGGCTTTTAATAATCGGCCCTCAGACAAATAGTAGAGCTCTTTCAACTTTGCTTACGTATGCCCCGAGTTGGCAGTCGGAATTATGAATTGCGTACGAGTATTTTAATTTACTTGTGGCCTGAAATTCCCTCGCATTATGGTTTGACAGTTTTATATGAAACTAGCTTTACCCGCGGCTCCGTCCGGGTTAAATCGTTTTTAAGTCGGGATTAATCGCATTAAGGTTCGGCCACACCACCAAGGCTATTTTCAATGACAATTTACACTTGAGCCATTGGGCTATGGACGCTACGTAAAAACAAATATTACACGGTAAAAATGGTACAAGGTACCGTAGCGGCAGTGGTACTGCCCCGGGCGAACTGTATAAGGAATCAAATAGGTTTCATATGAAACTTGTCTTATTGTAAATAGGTACATATATTGTACATTGGCTACTACGAGTACAAGGCATAGGGTACGTTCATAATCGTTAATCCCACGAGAATATATCAATCAGACTGATATGAACTCGTATATTTTGACACTCATAGTTTATGCATTAACAATAAAAATATTGTAATGATACAATTCGACTCGTTCAAGAAAAATTCATCTTTAATTTGTGTCTTAATTTATAACGATATACAAAAAGCTTTTTTTAAATTGGGTATTCGGTTGCTTGTTCATTATTATAATATTGTATAACAAATGCAGCATTCATAGCCCATGACTCGCTTCGATCGTATGTGATCTACCGAATTAAGCAACAACGGGAGCGGTCGATTCGTGGATGGGTAACCGCTTGTGGCAAAATTTCATGGGCGGCACCGTGCTCCGTCGGTCTCCGCAGCTTTCAATGGTAAAAATACAAGATTTTTTATATTTATAAAATAGTAAAACCAGTATCCCATATAATAAACGTTAATTTTGAAAATAGAATCTTTATTTATTCATCAAGCGTCCTATGATTAGCAAACGGGCATGCAGCATCCACCCACTGCTGCTCATAAGTATGTATTTTAAGGGCTATTTGTGAAAAATAACGTACATGATTAAAAGTTTCTGAAGTGTAAATCAAGTATGCTCAAATCTCCAGGAAGTGTGCAACGCTTATAAATTACACCTGAGTCGTTGCACGTCTCCCTATCTTGTGCACGTGAAACTCATAACACTCATGAACTGATTACGTGTGAATTACACTTTGCACTCTAGTAGTTACAAACTAAGTGTAAGTATTTGACAACATCTTTTCACTTGCCACCAGAAGCCACAAGCAGTTTTCGTAAATCGAGTGTCAAATTTATTTACGGTCTGTTAAATGCTCTTTTTCAATTATTCTTACTAAAAGGTTAGTCATACGTTTAATGTTTATGTTCAGTGACAATTCCGTTGCAAGGTGGCTAGTAACCTTGACTTTAATAAAACGACGGGTCCCGGGTTCGAATCCCGGCCGGAGTAGATATTACTTTTGCAGATAAACATTTGTACTCGGGTCATAGATGTTAAATGGAGTTGTTTTCTGTGATTCCTTCACCTGCAAATAGGGCCTAGTATTTTTAGGATTAGAGAATTATGAATTGTTATCTCCATGTTAAGTAACCTTAAAGAATTAGAATTTAGATTTACTTAATAAATCCGTAGACGAACAAAGTTCACCGACATAGTTCGCAGGGTTAGCAAGTTGAAGTGGCAATGAGCAGGCCTCGTCGTTCGAAGTACTAATAACAGGTGGGAAAGAAATGTCTTTGGATGGACGATTCGGAAAAAGGAGCACAGGGGGTCTAGACAAGTGGCAAAACGCTAGTAGAATAGAAATAGAATAGATTAACAAATGTATGGGATTGACATTCGCTTACGACTAATTAGTCGATAGGCCCCCAGGTCGCCCTTCGACAAGCTGGACAGACGACCTTAAGAAGACGATGGAAACCGCTGGTTTCAGAAGGCACAGGACCGGTCGGAGTGGTGTCGTTTAGGAGATGCCTATATCTAGCAGTTGACCTCAAAAGGCTGATGGATGTATAGATGTATCCAACATCTATCCAGACATCCAGAATAATTTATTAAAAACAATATATCTTTCAGAATATATGTGAAAGTATTAATGGAATCCGCAATTTTTTACCGTAAGTAAATCATATTGAGGTAGCCTGTAAAAGTGCCCAAAAGCCAAAATCAATTAAAATTTTATATCGAATGCAAGCGAAGCTTATTGGTTCTCATGAAAAAATGCGCTTTCATTATTTTCGCCAATTTTAATTTTATGATTGTCATGCCGAGTGTTGGTCGTAATTTTGCGAATTTTTTATTGGCTTTCATTCGAAAATAATTTAACGCACTTTGATGCATTATATATTAATTTTAATGTTGTTAAAACCATCTTTAAAAGGTGCCAAATAGACGCAGTAAGTTAACGTTTTAATTCTCTATGAAATAATTCGCTTCCATTATTTTCATCATTTAAGCATGGACTTAATAATATTTTATAATGATTTCATCAGCTTTACACAGCTTTACACCGTTGAAAATAATCGGGTCAACGTGCTCTCCGGAGCACGGAGCGCCATCACTGTCACCCATACACAAACCAACCGCGCCCGTCTTTGCTTAACTCTGTCGATCACATTGAATAGACGCGAGCCCTTGGGCTATAGACCTATAAATTACTACTTAATTTACAGCAATTTAATCCTGATGTTAATTCAATTAATAATACAGAACTGTTGGTTTCAGTTTGGACACATTGTTTGCTGCAATTCTAATTGTCTCACGTGCGGTCCAGTCTATTAACACCGATTAATTAAAAATTATGCATGTACATCTGTGGCTTCCAAAATAGTGTTTAGGGTGTGAATAAAGGGACAGTTTTATAATGACCCTCCAAATCGTTCGCTACAACCCCTTCACAGTCTTGTTGAATATTGTGTGATTAAGTAAAATGTACCTACCCTAGAATCCTTGCAAGCCTTTACTCCTATTTATTAAGAATCCCAAATTCTTTACGTATTACAAACTTTTCCGTCTTTAATTTCGTACAAAAATTTTGAGTATTCACTCCTTTGTCTGAAACCCTCATTCCTCCACTCAAGGCCGAGTCAACTCTATTGAGGAAAAAAATGAAGGAAAATAAAAGGCAAATTAAAAACCGAGACTAGCGTCCGAGCCATTCGGACGCGTATAAAAGTGTTTAATTAAACTGTTGTTATTGATGGGGTCGCCGCGAGATGGCGCTTAATCAACAGCTGTAGCTTGTACCACTCTCCTTTCGACTTTATTTTTAATTCCACTTAATTACAAGAGTAACGACGTCCTGGCCTAAGCTCTCTAGTTTTATAACCCACGTGCAGAGCAAATTACAGAGCTACTCAAAAGTTATGTATAACGTACAATAAAGGTTGTATTGCGGCTCAGTGATGACTTTTGTTAATGACGATGAGTCTCACAAGGTTAAAAATTAAAAGCCTTATAATCAATACAGCCTGAAATATTATGTCTTAGCTTACAACAGAAAACCTTACATATAATAGCAACACTAAAGTTATCAAGGAAAGGGGTGGTCCTCATATTATGCAAAATACAAGCAGGAGCTCTCGTTACAATATGACTTGTATTCATAGTAACTTTAAGAACACCCACAATAATGTATGAATACCAGCCATAATGTAACTTGAGCAGCCGCTAATCAAAGACGTAAACGGGAATTTACTGTGTGCACTGTGCCTTGCCAAGTTTATTGTGCAGTTGTATGACGGCAGCAATTACTCAACTCTCGCATAAACTCGGTATTACCCTTAAGATTTGTTTTGTAGTTACAATACGGGCAAACTACTTGCCGCTGGCTCGATATTATGAAACGATACATTGTAGATTTTTACTAGCACATTCTAAGTTGAAATTAAATTACATAAAGGATCAAAATGCTCAGGTGGTTCGATAGATACTATACTTAGAGTTCCGCCGTGTCAGTACCACTGTATACCACACTACCTAGTAACATTTTCGTAGTAGTATTTTAGACGTAGCGTCCATAGCCCAATGGCTCGCTTCGATTCAATGCGATCGAAAGAGTTAAGCAACGACGGGCGCGGTCGGTTTGTGGATGGGTGACCGCTAGTGGCAAAATTTCATGGACGCTACCGTGCTTCGGAGGGCACGTAAAGCTGTCGGTCCCGGTTGTTTTCAATGCTGGAAACAGTCGTTAAGCCTTGTCGAAGACCTTCGGGTGGCTTGAGAACATTCGACACTGGGTTGGCCACTAACCCCTCCACCAATCCGCATTGGAGCAGCGTGGTGGAGTATGCTCTAGACCTCCCGCAGAAGTGTCTATGGGGGAGACCCGTGCCCAGCAGTGGGACGTCTTGGGTCGCAGCGAACTCATTGTTTCCAAATGGGAAAGGTTTGATTTCCGGTTACACTTCTCTACAGTTCGCCCGGGGTATGCCACCACCCGCCATGGTACCTAGTACCACTTCTAAAATATAATCATTATACTCGTATTTCAATTGTGTTCTTTTTGGAAAGGTTTTGTTTTTCGGTTACATTTCTCTAGAGGGTAATATTTTAGAGGACTAAAACACAGAGGTTAGCAACACATCGGTCACTGATTAGAACGAGACACTTTCTAACAATTACTAACTGGACATATTACAAGCAGCGGCTAACTGTCCCTAATACTGCTGTTTGAACAGAACTTTAAACACACGACGACAGCGGATGGGTGGTGAGTGATGGTGGTATGCTCGTTTGTGCGTAATAAAGTTGCAATATAATTAAGTGAATAATTAGAAATATGTATTTAGAAAGTTCATTATGTAGAACTATCGCACGCCTTGCGTTGTCTTACGTATACGGTTAGCCCGGAGCAGTAGCTTCCACTTTTGATATTTATGACAAGTTTCAAAAAGGATTGTACAAATTTAAGAGACAGAGTTACGGTTTAGGTTTTAGAAAAACCAACAGACGGACGGACACTGCGAAACTATTAAGAGAAAGGGGTCCTTGATGACTATGGTAAACCAGGGTAGTGATAATTCACTTATCCACAGCAAGACTGTTGGTCTCATTCACAAAAACTCGGCTCGCCCAGCTATATTAAAATACTGCTTATAAAATTTTAAATGAAGTGAAAATTGTTATATCCATAAGTTTGGCTATTACAAAAAGTTTCAGGCAAGGATTGTTAACTCGCGCAGAACTGGGGATTAAAACGTTAAGAAATTCGTCAAGAAATGTAAAAGGATAAAGTTAACAGTTTTAATTTTGAAGTTTTCCGTTTCAACTGCGCCAGAAACGTTTAATTTCCGGTGGTGGAATGATCACAAGAAACTAAGCCTGGCTTAAACACTGGGCCTTTCTGTCCACTTTTGTAAATATAATGCCCGGAGTTTAAACTAAAGCATTTGTGCTTCATAAATATCGGGAAATGTTCGGGGAAATGTCCGGATAACATTTTTGATATTTTTTGTACAAAGTAGAACTTTGTTAAAAAAAAAAATTTAACAAATTCTATTTATGTTTAAAACTATTTCAATCTTTGTCTGTGATTTCAATTATTTGTCCTGAAAAAATAAGTAGTTCAGTACTACCTATAATTTGGGTTTGTAACACTTGTAATTAAAAAAATATAAAAAACGAAAAACAGTCACTCACTCAATCACTCACAAATTTGTAGGAGACATCACTAAGAATAAATTTTGCGAAAATGATAAAGGCAATATTTGTAAACAATATTATTATAATTATGCCTGAGAGTTCTCGAAGGCATGTGAATTCTGCCAATCCACACTTTGCCAGTGTGGTGACACTAAGGCCTAATCCCTCCTGCTGATTCTGAGAGGAGACCCGAGTCCAACAGTGGGACAAAAAGGAAAGGGTTGTGCTGATGAAGCATTTAATAGTCAGCATATATCACGTCTTTTCATTTTTTCATTCCATATAATCATAAGTACTCGACTGTGCAATCGCGGATGAAGCCAGTTTGCAAGAATTCTACAAGACCTATTCAGATTTAGTTTGTGAGAAGAAAAAACAAAATTACAGTCAATTTGTTGCGATATCCTTATGGTGAAGCAATCCTCTTATATGTGGAGTTATGGTGAGATTGAGGGAGCGTACTAGGCTATCGGCCTTTAACCACTGTTCTGATACAAAAGAAGTAGCGATAAAATGCTTTTTCGTCTTTTTTATCCCATAAGATGTATTTTTTAAACTGGACCAGTGTCCAGCTTTATTTCGGGGAAAATTATTGAAACATAAACTAAAGTAGTTTTTGCGTGTCATTATTAAGATTGAGACAAGCATAGTTTAAATTGGATACCTATTTTAAATCCAATTACCCAATATCCACTTACTTGCAATACTACTAGCGGTTTTAATAGAAGAAATGAGGATACGTGGTGAAAACTTTACACAGTAATGTTTCTTTCTAAGCCACGTTTATTTATAGAATATTTAATAAATAAATAATAGTGCATCGCATATTGCCCTTAATACAACAGGTAACTAACAAACCTAATAACTATCTCGGTAGGAGGAGAAGTTTTTCGCTTTGCCTGCGTCGAAATTGGCCGTAGGTTTTACCTAAATAAGGTGGTTATTCCATATAATACAACGCGGATTGCGTAGCTTTACTCGTACCGATGCCAGACGGGAAGGGAGGGATCGTCTAATTATTTTTTTCTAACAAACATTACGGTTTTATTCCATTTGGTATTTTTTATTACTTTTAGATTAATTTTAGTTACATCTCACAAGTAAACAATGCTTGTAACGTTACAAATAATGAACATGATTGGTTGATGAATCTATTGCGAATGCTGCAGTGGGGACCCATAACATCCGTACTAATATTATAAATGTGAAAGTGTATTTGTTTGTTTGTCCGGCTTTCACGTCGCAACGAAGCTATTATATGGTATGGTTTTTGTGTATGGAGATAGTGAGGAGGGTGGAAAGTGACGTAGGCTACTTTTTACCGCGGTAAAACATCCCCATGGGAAAATATCGATGTTTTGTTATTTGCTAGATATTTAGTTCCAGATGTTGTTAATCGATGGCGTTAGTAAAATTCATTAGCAAGTTCTGAATTTTGCTAACAAATGATACCTACCTACTGTAAATTAATTAAGTCATAGGCAACTAATAAGACATATAGTATCGTCTACAGTAGCGTATTAAAATAGTGCTCTGTTCTGTGTCCCAAGCCGTGTATGGCTGGAAACACTTTAAAAGAAAAAATCACACCCATTTGGAAAACAAATTACACTTAAATATGCTCTCCGCGTTAGTATTGCCTGTACACGTAAGCAGGATCGGTGGATCCTGCATCAATCTTCACCAGCACACTTCTATTGAAGTTAGCTTAAAGCTCCAGTATGTCAGTGTACGTACACTTTATCTGCGGTCAGCATTACCTCTGGTTCCTCTAAGTGTCTTTTAATCGTGGAACTGTCACTATTCATCCACCACATATGTGTCATGTATTTTCAAACAACAATTCATGCTTAATTATCTTTGACCACGCGGGCGGAGCCGCGGGTAAAAGCTAGTCGGATTATAAATAGGAAGTATAGGAACATTCTAAGGCTTGAGTCTTTAATATGTGTGCAGCCTTTTCTTTTCATACTGTACATTTTCATTGTCGGGTAGTAGGTATTTTAGAAAAATTCTATTTTATGTACGATTCGTATCGTGTATAATAATATATCTACTGCTGTTCTAAATATTATTGCCTAAAGGGCTTTTCGAAACCCTCACCGTTTTCTTTCGTTGGCTTCGAGTTTTATGAGTTTTTATGGCACCATCTGCACGCTACACTAAACTTATGTAGTCGATTTCATCAATATCTACTCAGTGATTTCTGCACGAGCGGTTTAGATGAAACTCCGAATATAGCGAGGTTTTACGTCTTCGTATCTTTTCTCGACAATTCTATGACATTGAATTAAGTAAATTTACTATGAAACGGCAAACCAAATGCAACTCAGCTTAGTAACGTAGGTCTCTCTCTCTCGTAAGTCTTTGAAGTTATCGATTTATTCGATATTTATTACTAAGCAGTACGGATACGGATATATAATGAATTCATGATTGAACGTAGCGTTCCTATATATAAAAAAAAAACACTGAACATTTTAAACTATACTGGTCTTCGTCAGCTGTTCCATGGATTTTCAGCCGAGTCTAGTCTTAATGCTAGTCTTTATACAATTGATTTGGTAACCGCGAATCAGTTGGTATCAATAGTACCTAACTACCAAAATACATTACCTACTCGTAAATTTTAAATATCTAGTAAGAAGACTCTAATGGCAGTCTGCCTCTCACTCGAGGGGCCTAGATCCAAGCGGCACGCACTGATTATTTTTTAAAGTTTGAGAAATTAATTTCATCTGATGAAACGATCAAAGAAAACATTGTGAGGAAACTGCATGCCTGAGAATTCACGAAAATGCTCATTCTGGTGAATTCTCAGGTATGCAGAAGAGAAAAGAAGAATCTTCTCTCTTCTCTCGAGAATCTTTTCTCTCATTTCTCATGAATAAACATTCTTCGAGAGCTCGAAGGCATGTGATGTTTGTCTTGCACTTGGCCAGCGTGATGGAATAAGCCCTAATGTCTTTCATTCCGAAAGAAGGTGCGAGCCCAACAATGAAACAAATAAGGGGTTGTGGGCTTTTGATGTGTTATAATTACCTTCCAAGACCCATGTTATGCGTCTTATCTACCGAGCACCCTTTGATTGTTTTAGTTAAGCCAGCGACCTCGAGTAGAATGCGTCCAAGACAGCGTAACTACGAAATTAACACTAGATTAAACCCCAACTCAGACACACCACTTTCTGAAAATGTTATGTTTTGTTTTTGTAACTATAGGTGACCGTTTTTATATTTAAAAAAAAGGCTTTATATTGTGTGATAGGCTGATAGCGTTGTATAAAGATTCTTATGGTAAGTAATAAAGTTTTACCACAGTAAAATAAACATTATACAAGCTGTGAAGTGGTTTTCACTAAACGTTGATTTACTTTTTTTTTAAGTTTTAAATGTTTACTTTAAAGTAAGTAGACCCTTCTTATTGATGAATCCTTTCTTTCTTCTGCATAACAAAGGTAGGTTAAAGTTTCGCAATGTTCAAGATATGGTAAGTCTGAGGTAAGCCTTACGGCTAACATACTGCTTAGTGCATGGATGCGGGGTAACACGAGACGCCGGCAGACAATGCTGCCTCCCTTATTGCATAGGTCTTAAATTGTAGTGCGGTTTCAATGCAAGTGCCTTTGACGTTAAATTATTGTCGCCTTGCAACTTAACACTGCCCATGTTAGAAGTTGTACACGTGTGCGCTTGCCTTTAGGTCTATTCGATGCGTGTATTGAGCTGGTGTGATATACAACTCTGTTGTTAGAAAACAAAGCGTTAAGAAAACTGATTTATTAAAGATATACCTATACTCGTATTACTACTATATTTGACTCAACGTACATAACATATTTCTGCAGAATTTTTAAAAACACTACCAACGTGTATTTGTCTACCACTGCCGTAATATATATATTTTTTTGTTTCGAGTTCGTTTAAACCCATTTGGTGCTTGCCTTTATGTTGTAGACTACTGCAGTTGCATGCGCCCACTAATATTTATGATACCAGCAGCCCATTCCGGTCTTGCTTGACATTTTGCAGATTCTTTAATCTCATAAATTTTCCTCGAATTTATTGAATGAGTTTTAACCTTTTTTTTAAAATAATTGATAGTGCTGTATAAAAATGCTTTATATTGATATGATGATGAAAATGTTTCTCATTACTATACCTACCATATTTTTGGGTCTGAAGAAAGAAGAAAGAACAGTAAAGAACAATCAATCAACATCATAACTGAAATAATAACTTTCTAACAAGAAAACAAAAGATTCACCTACTCTGGTCAGATTTAGATTCATTTATTTTCATTATTGCATTTGTCTAAGCTTAGGTTGTACGTTGAACGTCATTAGCAATAAGTGCATTTTTCATAGATCTAGGTAATGAAAACTCGATAGTAACTTTTCAAAATTTACAATTTGATATATGATCATTGGGTCCTTTCTATGTAAGTATGTTCGACTTCCACGATACTGGGAATCTTACTGCCGTAAATATGTATTCAATGTTAAGAGGAAGAAACAATAAATGCGAAATTTTGTATTTGGTTCCCGTATTAAAATGATAACAAGATCATAAATGAGAACTCATAGGTATTTATTTATTTAATTTAATTAAAAAGGTACAAGACAAATAATTGAAGATACGAGTATGTCTTTATATGTGTAGGTCCTATCTTACTAGTTCGCTCTTGTTTTTCCTTACCGTGCTATATCTATGCAGTAGTACCAGTGCCAGCTTGTTAGATAGTGTTGCTAACGAGAAACCTCTATACAGAGCTCTGCGACCGAGCTTGTCTTGTTTAAGCATTCTCTTAGTATGCGCCCCTAAATGGGATAGTCCATTTCATTCTATAGCACCACAATGCTCTTATTATAAGAATATGTAGGTCCCAATTTACATATTGGTATCATTAAAATATTGCGCTGTTTTGATCGCGCTGTTTCCATATTCCTTTGCGCAACTGCATTTTATAATAGGAATTAATTTGCAAGGTTGTCCTGAAAACACCAGTTATACGACGTCAAGCTTGTTTTTGTATTTGTGTGAAATTAGTACCTAGGCATTGCTTCTCCTCAGTCGCAGTAACATCAGTTGTCATTGGTTCAAATACTTGCTATAAATATATATGGGTAAGTGTGTTTGTTGGTTTGTCCTGCTTATTATTCTTAACGGAATCATAGATTGACCGATGTGGTATAGGTAGTATACGGTAAAGTAACTTGCTACTTTTATCCCGGAATAATTAATAGTTCTAGTGGAATGGATAAAACACTAATCTTCAATCGATTTTTAACTACCTATTAATTCTAAATAGATTGATCGATAAAATCTAAATCTTGATCGGATTCTGACCGGCGGAACTGCGCGTTAAGCCAAATTTTGATAAGTGGTAATCTTTAGTGAAGCGGTAAAAGTCCAGTGGCTATCGAACTCGCCTCTCACTCGAGCGGTCCGGGTTCGAACCCCAGCGGCACGCACCAATAACTTTTCTAAGTTATGTGCGATGTAAGAAATTAAATGTCACTTGCTATAACGGTGAAGGACACATCGTGAGGGAACCTGCATACCTGAGATATTTTTTTCTCGATTTTCGTTATGTTCTCGAAGACATAATTAATATGAAGTCTGCCAATCCGCACTTGGCCAGCGTGCTGGACTAAGGCCTAATTCCCTCTTGATTTTCTGAGAAGACCGTGCTCAACAGTGGGACAAAGAAAGGGTTATGATGATGATGAATCTTTAGTGTAGCTTCGTTGTTCGAATTTGAGGCTATACTTACCTACATTTTTATTTTAAACAATCCCGTAATGGCAAAGGTAGTAGTAAAGTTTTACATTAAACATTTAAGTAGATAAGATTATAATGATTGTCATAATTAAACGTAGGTATCAAATTTTTGGATGTTATTCTATTAAATTTTCCGACACAACAAAATAACATTAAGTTCTCCATGTATTGTACAATGTACATAGAGAGCCCGTTATGACCATCGAATTTATTTGTTCGCACATTAGAAGAGAAATTTGAACTATATGAAAGTGCAAAGGCCAGCTATTATTGGCAGGTTTGTACCGAAACCCGTGTTCTGCTGTTTCGGCATATGATTTAAGTTTATTATGGCAATCATGGTAACGGCGAGAGAGTAAGTAAGTATAGTAGTAGGTACTACATAGAACAGATAGACCAGGAGCGTAACGTTAATATTATTATAACGTAAACGAAGTTAAAGAAGCAATCTATATCTATCTATACTATATATAAAAATGGATCGCTGTTCATTTGTCTCGTTAAAACTCGAAAACTGCCGAACCGATTTGAATACTTTGTGGTTGGTTTTGTTCGATTTATTGTAGCGAAAGTTTAAAAATAAATAAAGAAATTCCTAAGTAAAACCTAAAAAAAATATTATAACGAGGAAATGTCAATGGGGTAAATAAATTCGCTTAAGCCGCAAAATTTGAAACGATTGAAGTATGTCCTGGAATCTTGCAATCAATATTTCACCCACTTCCACTGAAGCTATCGAGCAGAAATTTGGCACACATATTAGGTCCCGATGACAATGCATGAAAATAAAATAAAAGTTATAAAAGCTTTTTAAAAAAAAAAAAATTTAACGGCATAATTCTTATTTTACTTGATAAATCAATTATTATAGGTGACACGTAGTTCATCGAGTCATCTAATTAGTAAATATGATAGGTATGTTGATTGTATGGATTTGAATATTCCAATCGTTTTATCTGTCAACTATGTTAAACAGTTAAAAAAATTATGCCTTTGAACATAACATAATATACAATCACTTTTTATGTAAACATTTTTTGATGATGTAGGTATAGTATCAACTTACAAGCCATTGTGGTTTACTTATCAGAATTAGTTTGATAATTATTCGTAATTTTAAGGCAAGAATTTAAATTTAAATTTATTTTAAAACCGTTTTTGGTCTGGAGACATTATTGCTAACAATAGGTAGTTAACGTACCTTATTTATAGGCATTTAACTCCCGGTCTAAACTCTCAGTTATTATATTATAACGATGGTAGTAACAATTTATTCGGATCACAAGCTCAAATCGGTCTTAACAACAGGATTCACGATAATATATATTGAGTAAGATTTACCTTTGAACATTTAGGTTTGAAATGTTAGTAATGAATTAATGATCTTCAGTATCAAAATTAAATCAAATCCTGATATAATTTATGTATCGATATAAATAATATATTATTTACCATCTAGGTAACAACCAACAGCTTGGTAAATTTATATATATAAAAGGAGAAGGTGACTGACTGACTGACTGACTGACTAACTGACTGACTGACTGACTAACTGACTGACTGACATATCAACGCAGGGCCTAAACTATAAGGGTTAGACACTTGAAATTTTGCACAGGGGTTCCTTTTATAACGTAGGGGAGCACTAAGAAAGGATTTTTGAAAATTCATCCCCTAGGGGGGTAAAACGGGGTGCAAAGTTAGTATGACACTTTGCCGTTTTTGAAGTTAGTGAATGTCTAATTCCACGCGAGCAAAGCTGCGGGCGTCCACTAGTATTTTAATTACTAAACAATTTGCTACTTATGTATTTACCAAAAGCAAATATTTAATGAACTAACAAATTAGGTACAGCACAAATTAACTCAGAAATCGAATTATATCTAATGTCAAGCAACTTCAATGTTAGTGATGATCAAAATTACCAGACACGATCATTAAACTGATTACCTATTGTAAATAAATTGAAATATACAAGTACTGTCATTTTAAAAGCTTTTACTTAACTTCACTCGTATGTATTCATTCATGTATGTATGTCCTGGAATCTTGCAATCAATATTTCACCCACTTCCACTGAAGCTATCGATCTGACATTTGGCACACATATTAGGTTCCGATGACAATGCAATAATATGGTACTGTCAAACTGATCTGATGATGGAGCCGGAAGATATTAATTGGAACTTCATGATGGAATATCGTATCATAGTCGTGTTTGCACTTGTGGTAAAGTCTTGTAATGAACTTTGATCACGAGTTTTAAAAAGCTTTTTTAAAAAAAATATTTTTTAACGGTATAATTATTACAGATAGGTCTATCTGTAAAATGTGGGTGCTTTTGTTCATTGATACAATCAATTATACCCTTTTTTATTATTCTGCTAAATATGTGTTATTAAACAAATTAATAATACTAATCCCACATCATCTACACATCACTCGTTATTGTTATAATCGCAACAATCGGTTTAACCTAACAATGCGTGCAATTTAATCAAAAACCCTTCGCTGCGACCCATAGACGTCCCACTGCTGGGCACGGGTCTCCCCCACAGACACTTCTGCGGGAGGTCTAGAGCATACTCCACCACGCTGCTCCAATGCGGATTGGAGGGGTTAGTGGCCAACCCAGTGTCGAATGTTCTTAAGCCACCCGAAGGTCTTCGACAAGGCTTAACGACTATTTCCAGCATTGAAAACAACCGGGACCGACGGCTTTACGTGCCCTCCGAAGCACGGTAGCGTCCATGAAATTTGGCACTAGCGGTCACCCATCCACAAACCAACCGCGCCCGTCGTTGCTTAACTCTTTCGATCACATTGAATCGAAGCGAGCCATTGAGCTATGGACGCTACAACAACCCTTAATAATGATAATTTGCGGCTAGTCAACAAATTGTAAACCCTTATTTGCGAATTCGTTTTAATTATTTCAAAAACCGAGCTAACCGTACAGAATCGATACGATAATCGGCGACACATGTAGGGTCGACCGCAAACGAATTAACTAATCGATTAGTGTCCATTCTGATTCAAAACCAACCACATTTTGGTATTCATTAAAGCATATTGGACAATAAACTCGTACCATGTAGATAATAAGATAGATTTTGACCTTAATTACGAGTATTAATCGAAAAAATCCTGTTCAACCCATACAATAATAATGTAATTATGTAGGTAGGTACCTACTAGTGGTCGCGGAGTGGTCGTAATTCGGTTACATTATCAAGATGTTATTGTCAAATCCCTTATTCATAGAGTTTTGCCACTTTTGTACATACCGAACCAAGCACTCGTTCTGTACTAGAAGGTCAAGTGTCACATTTGAGAGACGCATTAATTTTGTATTTATAGTAAGAGCGGTCCTGGTTCAAATCCAAGCGACACACACCAATATTTTTTCTAAGTTTATTTAGTATGTGCGATTTAAGAACTTAAATGTCACTTGCTGTAATAATGTAATAAATTCTCCATAATGCCAATCCACACTTGGCCAGCGTGGGGAACTAAGGCATAACCCCTCCAACAGTGGGACAATGAAAGGATTGCGATGGTGGTGGATTTATATTGACAAATATTGAACAGATTATAATACATAATATTGAAAAATAAAATTTTAAAAACGTATCTTCCCTGCGGCAATGACAGCATAGGTACCTCTAGACTTCAAAGCAAATTGGGGCGAAATCCACAACAAATTAGTTGAACACAACAAAATAATTTAAATTAATGGATGCGCATTCTTACGACTACGCTAGACATTAGGTATTTGCTTCAGGCACAGATAACATAATTGTGTTGCAATTAAGACGACAAACAAAAAATACTTCGTTAAAATGTAAAAACGTGTAAAGACATGTAAATTGAAAATTTTCGTGTGTTTATCTGTTATGTGTTTACATTATCCTCCCCTTTCCCATATTTAGTTTTTAGTATAAAATAATCGTTCACCTAACTGGTCACTACCATGCTTTGATGATAGTAAAAATACTAGTCAACTCAAGCTATGGTATTTTTTTTTAATGTCATGTACAAGAAATTCTTACTAGAAATGACAAAATTGCAAAGTCTGTAAGTCTAGAAGTTCTTGAGTAAAAATGGATCAAAATTGAGTCGAAATGGTTTGTATGAAGATACACACTACCGTCGGCGTCGCCTGAACTTGTCTTTGACCCACAGACATCCCACGTCCGCGAGATACTTAGCACTTCACGAGAGATCACGTGGTATCTTGGCGTGAATGTCATGTGTCAGTCAAGTTGGGGAAATAATGCGGTAAAGGAGACTACGGCTGAATATTATAGTGTAAACTGTGGGTGTCAGGTATTAACATGACAACATGAACCATTTCTAGTAAATAAATAATTAAATAATAAATACCATGGATATTCAGATATTCACTCACGACCATCTGACTCCAAATTAGGCGCAAGTCTGTACTTTGGGTGCCAGAGACTGATATACATACCTACATTGTAGGCGACGCGTTACGTACTCACACATTCTTAGGTATATATTTTGTTTTGTACTACTTATCATATTGTCGGTACTTGCTTGTAGTTTATATTTTTGTGTTTATTATTTTTGCTCGTTACATGTCGGGTACTTTTTCATTTGTCAGTTGGCGATTAAAACTTTTGCAACGACGACGCGTTTAATTTCTGTGTGTTCTTTACAATCAAATTGGTCTTCGAGCCAAATCTATACCGGCTAATAATGTACAAAACACCACTTAATCGTGTTTTAACGCGTCGGCAACGCGAAAAACTGATGGATCAAATGGAATCCACATCACTGCAGTTGACCTCTACCCACCTTGGCTTGGCAACGGCTCCGGCGCGCGACGCCCATTCCAACATCACTACGTCGCAGCTGGACACAGTCAAGACAGAGGTCAAGAATACGTCACCTCCAGCACCGGGTCAAAGCTGTCGCTCCGTGCGCAGCGCGGCGACGTCGGGCGGAACAAAGAAATCCACCGCGTCGTCACTGGCGAGACGGAAGCAGCTGGAACTAGAGGCCGCCGAAGCAAGGGCCAAAATTCAGCTGGACTTAATTAATAAGCGGCTGGAACTGGATTTAGCACTGGCGGAAGCTGAACGTGATGAGGAGAGCGAGTGCAGCGAGCAACAGGTTCAAAAGAGTGTCGAGAAGTGGCTAGATGAAAGCGAACGAAGATGTGACGTTGCCCGCGAGGACCCAGTCGGACCGGCCGCGGCCGCTCCGGCGCGCGCCCCCGCGCCGTACGCCCGCGAGGCGCCCCACGACTCCATCGAACACCTCGCCCTGACCTTGCGAGACATGATGGAGCACTCGTCGACGCAACGTGAGGATCGTCTGCTGAGCCGGCTCGCCACGCCTCGGGACCTACCAGTGTTCAGTGGTGACAGTGTCAAGTGGTTGCACTTTAAGTGTGCGTACGAGGAATCTACGCGGGTTTGTAACTTTAGTGAGTCAGAAAACCTGTGGCGATTACGTCGGGCGCTGCGAGGAGACGCCGCAGAGGCGGTGACGGACCTGCTTATAGGTAACACCCCACCCGCAACCGTAATGGAAGCACTCGAAATCAGGTTTGGCAGAGCTGATCTGATTATCACTAACATTACAAACCAATTGAAAAGGCTACCCCCGTTGCATTCAAATTACCAACACGATTTAATAAATTTTTCAGTTAAAATAAATAATTCTATTGCTACAATTCGGGCATTAAATCAAAATGATTATTTACGGAGCCCGGAACTCGCGACAGCAATTTTAACTAAATTGCCCAATACATTGTTGGGGAAATGGACCGACTATGCATATGACAAGATACTAGAGGGCCAGTCCAAACTAGAAGTACTAGCTAGTTTTTTAAAACAAGAAGCTAAAATGTTGTCAGTCGTCGGAGTAACCGTGCAGAATGAACAAAGGAGAATAAGTGATTCTATGGATAAGCACGGTACTGATAAAAAAATATTAAAGCGACCGGTATTTGCAATCGCACAAGTGTCAGAGGATAAATGTTTATACTGTCGTAAATCACATCACACATTACCGGAGTGTAGAATGTTTAGACGAGCAATGCGAAGAGATAAGTGGCGGTTTGTAAAAAGTGCTGGCCTGTGTTTTTGTTGCCTACTGTCACGGCACGACAAGGAGACGTGCCCGGCGCCGGCCTGCGACATAGACGAGTGCGGGCTGCCCCATCACCGGCTGCTGCACTGGGCGGCCAGGCCCGCGGAGCCAGCGACGGCGCCGCCGGCCGCCGAGGAGACGGAACACGCTTCTACAACGTCGACGCAGTCCACAGTGGCGCACGTCACCAGCAGTACACGGGAACAGGCGGCTGAAGTTCTGCTCAAAGTGATAGCAGTGAAACTACAGGGGCCAAACGGATTAGTGAGTGCACACGCGCTGCTGGACGACGCCGCCACGGTATCGATGATCGACTCGGAGCTGGCGGACTGCCTGGGTCTCGCCGGTCAGCAGTCCAAGGCGATAAAATTCATCGATCCGTTCGGTCATGAGGTATTACAGTCGGACGCCCCTAAGGTCAGTGCGCTTATATCTAACTCTAAAAACAAACAAAGTGATTCGTATAACATTGTGTTGCGTAAAGTGTCTCAGTTGAATTTGCCCGTGCAGGACCTATCCATAGTTAATAGTATTACCTGTCAACATTTACTGAGTGTAAAAGAATGTGTGTGTAAGGATCGCGTCAGGCCGCGTTTACTTATAGGCCAGGATAATTACCACCTTATAGCGCCTCTAGAAATAATACCGGGAAATAATATAGAACCGTATGCAACACGATGTCGATTAGGATGGTCCATTCATGGCTATTGTGGTCGCACTCACTCCCACCCTGATGAACAGATTCATACTCTGTCACATGGTGATAACTTAAACCGGTCACCTAGTATCGAACAACCGAATGAACTTCCGAACTGGGACATTACGACGTCCCGCGACGCGCGTCGCCCTATTATTTCCGACGGAAGTTAGTGCTGACTAGTTTCAGTCAGCACTGGGGGGTGGTATTGTAGGCGACGCGTTACGTACTCACACATTCTTAGGTATATATTTTGTTTTGTACTACTTATCATATTGTCGGTACTTGCTTGTAAATTATATTTTTGTGTTTATTATTTTTGCTCGTTACATGTCGGGTACTTTTTCATTTGTCAGTTGGCGATTAAAACTTTTGCAACGACGACGCGTTTAATTTCTGTGTGTTCTTTACATACATAGATCTTTTTAAATATACTTAAATAGATAATATTGACATCCAGACACAGAACAAACACAAGTGTTCGTCACACGAATATTTGTCCTGAGTGGGATTCGAACCCACGACCCCTGGCGCAACAGGTAGGGTCACTACCGATTGCGGTAACGGGCCCGTCAATGACTAGTAACTTCTGACCCCATTCAAACTCAAAAACAGGATGTTATAAGTACTCAAATACATATACGCATTGGTATTGCATCGAAAGGTTTACGTATAAACAGCAAGGCTTTTACCACTTAAGCAACTCGAATCATGGCTTTTGTTCTATCAATCGCTTTGTCGCATATCGTTAACTCTTGTTTAGTAGATCAACTTATTAAGGCGCTCGTCTCGAAACGGAGTTACAAATTAAGGCTGACGTTTCAATTACATTCTGCTACTATTGTCTTCACGGAGTCTTTCTATCAAACAAAATAAATATACAAATGAATAAACAAAATGTAGGTAAATAAGAATTGTTCAATGGTGTAAAGGGTTTTTTGGAATTGGATTTACCTACCAAACAATTTGCTTACTTGAAGACAATTTGAAACTTGATAGGCAGGTACATAGACAGAATTAAAACAAATTTATTCCTGAAAATGTATAAATTGTTTTCATTGAATGCGCATAATCTGAGCAAGGTTGTGTGTTAAGACCCAGGTTGTTAAGATCCAGGTTGGAAGATATGAATGAAGTTTGACCATTGACTAAACTAATGACTTTAAATTTAAATGAAATGTTTAACTGCAGTAGTAAGCAGTAGAACTTCTTCCATGTTCTACTTGCTGCATTTCATTCTTTTGCTGTTTTCACTCTTAATATCAAAACTAGTGGACGCCCGCAGCTTCACTCGCGTAGAATTAGACGCATTAACGACGTCTGCCCGCGTTCGGGTTGCCCACTTGACTTCAAAAACCGCAAAGTTTCATACTAAGTTTGCACCCCCGTTTTACCCCCTTAGGGGATGAATTTTCAAAAATCCTTTCTTAATGCTCCCCACCGTTATAAAAGGAATCCCTGTGCAAAATTTCAAGTTTCTAACCCTTATAGTTTAGGCCCTGCGTTGATATGTCAGTCAGTCAGTCAGCTTCTCCTTTTATATACAACTAGTGGACGCCCGCAGCTTCGCTCGCGTAGAATTAGACCCATTAACGACGTCTACCCGTCTAACGACTTCAATAACGGCAAATTTTCATACTAACTTTGCACCCCCGTTTTACCCCCTTAGGGGGTGAATTTTCAAAAATCCTTTCTTAGTGCTCCCCTACGTTATAAAAGGAAACCCTGTGCAAAATTTCAAGTTTCTAGCCCTTATAGTTTAGGCCCTGCGTTGATATGTCAGTCAGTCAGTCAGTCAGTCAGTCAGTCAGTCACCTTCTCCTTTTATATATATAGATGTAGATATAGATTTACCATTGCATTAAAAAAAATGTTTGCATATATTTAAGCAATTTATAAAACAAACTGTTTTACACAGTGTTTTATTAAACAAACTGAAGGAATAACGAACCGTGCTCGCAAATAGTATGAATATTTTATGACAAATATTTTTGCTACCTTTTATTTTGTCCATATTACATACGTATTGTTTGATATTGTAGAATAGTAATTTAATATTAATTTATTTTTTTATTAATATATTCAAAGGTTTTTACACGCGACAAACACTAATAAAATGCTCATAACTTATTAATTATTACACATTTCAACATTCGGAATTTAATCATTCAAAAAATTAAAAAACATCGAGAATGATGAATATGATTTGAAGATATCACCTTAATTTGAGAAAAAAATTACTTGTCAGTCGAAATGGACTAAACAATCCACTAGATTCGTTTCACTCCGAGACGTCCGAATAACAAATGATCCGAAAATGCTCAAAACTAAAACTAAAGCGTGTTTCACGTGTGATACCAGAAGTGCTGGGCAAGACGTATTTATTTATTGAAAAGTAAATAATATAAGCAATCTTACTAATATAATATTATAAATGTGAATGTTTGTAAGTTTGGATGTTTGGATATTTGTTATTAAAAATCACGCAAAAACTACAAAATGGTTTTGGATGAAACATGGCACATAGGTAGTCTACCGTCTAACTAGAACCTAGATTATAGGATACTATTCATCCCGAAAATATGTTCCTTTGGGCTTTTCACATTTATTGGAGTGCTGTCTGGCACACCGTCAACAGATGGCACTGAATGTAATTGTTAAACTTGATTAAACTTTTTTCGCGGGTGAAGCTGCGGGCAAAAGCTAGTCTCTATTATCCTATAAGAAATAATTATTGTTCCTTATGTAATAAATATCTACAGTAAGTAGTTACCGAAATATTTAACGCAAAGCTTAATAAAAAAAAAACACCGCCTTTGGTGCCTTTTTGTCAATCCCAATTAATTTTAGTAGTAGTTGTAGTAATTTTGGCTTAGCTTTAGAATATACATCACCATAGATTGTATTAGTAGGTACGTCATTCACAGCTAGAACTCAATCACATGTGAGACGGACATTTTACCCTTATCCTACATAAGTGAACACTAAGATTTTCAAGATCATCTTTCTTTTTCTCTTCCTTTTAAATATTCTACAATGTGGACTACTCTTTATACCAAGCATCTTATTATAATACTATCATCAATTTAGCAAGGTATAATTTGATCATTATAATGATCTTAATCGCACTAGAAATTATTTTATTGTTATATTTATTATTTCTTGTAACGAGTACCTACTACGAGTTTTAATGGTGCCTTGCTAATACTATAGAAAATTTAATTATTAACTCAAAAACTGCGTATTTTTTGCTAAAGGCTTTATTAGCTGTATTTAAATAACAAATCATCATCAAACATCAATAGCATTTCAATATATGTATATATAACTAGCTGACCCGGCAAACGTTGTTTTGCCATATAAATAATTTTTACTGAATATTTTGGGAGAACTTCATGTAAGTGTGTGGACTACAACTACCACTACCAATACCACTACCACTACTACTACCACTACCCCTACCACTAACACTACCCCTACCACTAACACTACCCCTACCACTACCACTACTCCTACCCCTACCACTACCCCTACCATTACCCCTACCACTACCCCTACCACTACCACTACCAATACCACTACCACTACCATTACCACTACCCCTACCCCTACCACTAAAACTACCCCTACCACTACCCCTACCCCTACCACTACCCCTACCACTACCCCTACCACTATCACTATCCCTACCACTACCCCTACCTACTTAAAATATTGGTTTGTAGTACATGCTATGTATCAGAGATGGCGCTGTATGTGAAAAAAGATTTTCCCGCTTTTCTGTTGAAATTTTTCCTGAATTTTCTTTGTTATAAACCTCACGGAGCCCAAGACCTTTCCAACGAATGCAAAACCGTGGAAATCGGTTCGTGCGTTCTGGAGTTATAGCGTCAGGAAGGAAAACCCGACTTATTTTTATATAGTAGAAGAATAATATTAGAATTAATATTGTTAATATACAAAATAATATGTTGTAGTAGAACCTAATAAATATTATTTTTACTTCCACTCTATACTATTAATGCAGTTAAGAAAAAAGTGTCTGAGGAAGTCAATAAAACGAATGAGTGCCTGAGTTTGAATAATCTAGAACATGAACTGATCTGGAAGCTGTCCAAATTTGAATAAAGTAGGACTTATATAATGAGGGGCTTTGGCAAAAGTCCTTAAAGTCCAAGATTAGGGGTCATTCTGAATGTAGGTTTAAATTTATACTGGACATGCTCACATACTTTATTATTTACTTTGCTAGCTAGATTCAGGTTGATATTTTGTATATAATCAGTTTTATTAACATCTTAAACGAAAGAACTTCGATTTTTAATCGATACTTAACTATATTTCAATTTTCAATGGCTATCTCTGTCTGTAGCTCTCCATTCCAACTCCATTTTCAAACATTTGTTAGCACAGAACCGTTGCAGAGAGAACTAAATAAATCGAAAACGTTAGACATTGTCTCAATTTCAACGGTATGCATGTTTACTGTTTAAAAAAGGTAAAAGAGAGTACTATAAATTCGTCGGCGATGTCGGGCCGGCCGGTGCCCGATGACACTGCTATACTGTGATTAATTGTCGCAACGATTGAAACTTCCAAGCCCCCCACTGGTATCGAAATGGAATATTGTGAGCCATTGCCACGCCGCCAATAGGACCTTTTAATATCGGGCCTCTAGAAACTAATTTATGTTTGCTACTCACATACAGTTAGCTCATCGTCGATGTCAACGATTCTTGAAAAAGTAGATCGATGATTGAACTTAAAGCAAAAACATGCGCTTTTCATTCGATATTGCGTAATATAAGGTATTCAATTTTTTACCTTCTCAATTAGAAAAACAGAAGCCACAGTAATTCGCATTTAAAATAAAGACATAATCGGAATAAACAAGACGTAATTTGCACATCCAAAAGGAAGTTTACGATGTTACATCTTTTTAAACTCCAACCAACGTTGTATCTTATCGAATAAAATATTTAATGTCTTCTCAAACATCCCGTATCGGCGCCTTTATATTGTTTATGGTACAGGTGGGTATAAATTAGTTCACTTTAACAGAAACCCGCTCTTTAGGGGTCCTCGTACAGAACAGGTTCAATCAGTTAATTTGTTTCATTTTTTTCCTTTTTTATTGTGCATTGTCGAATGAGTTGGAGAGTCCTTGACTCAACGAGGTGTAACTAAATGGTCAAATTTGTAACGAATCGATGTCCGGCTATTCGTTGATCGTGATCTTTGAAGTTTCCATACACCTGCTTCGGTTATCAAGCAAATCTCTAATTAAGTAATTGTTGCTTTTTATGGGCTTGAACGCAATATCTATTTGAGAACAAAGGTGGCGGCGTTACTATTGTTATAAATACATTCTCGTTAGCTGCCAAAGCATCCATGTTACAGAACTTATTTGTGAGTAGCTACAAAGTACTGGTGGAAGCGACTCTCCGGATCGTGTTGCCGGTCAAATTTCATCTTACCTAAATCGGTAACGAATGGATGTTAAGAGGAAATTGTATTTTAATTATCATTCACATAAATGGTACCTACAGCGATATAGAAGACACGATAACCACCGGTAGGCCGCTTACCGTGTTATGTGTGGAGTTATCAAATAATCGACCCTATTGATGTATAGCCTACTGTCTGGCCATGATTTATAATGGCTTCCGTCTAGGACATCATTCCTCTACGATGATTTTCAATCACATCCGACGGTTCGTTAGCGCGTTATCGGTGATCGATGTTAAGAAGTTGATTGGAATGGAGAGGGCATTTAGAAATAAATAAACAGCGTTTAATTACGATGATTTACTGACTGAACATTTTTTTGAGTGTCTCCTATATGTATCTCCGTGAGATTCATTCACTATATAGATTTAAGATTAATTCCTGACTGTGAACTTCCTTAAATCCATTCCAGAGGATACATTTAATCAACTTAAAAAGCAATATCCAATAGTTCCAATAAAAGTGCAAAGCATCACAATGGTATCTTACTATATATCTACTATCTGGATGAAAAGTATCATATTATGTGCTATATAATATTGGTTATCGTCTATTTATTTGCCAAGTTTCATCGAAATCCGTTTGTATTTTTTGCGTAATTGAGCAATAAACATCCAAACATCCAAATATCCAAACATCGAAAAAAACCAAACATCCAAGCTCACAAACTTTTCCATTTTTAATATTAGTCGGATTTTATTTTTGTTTTCGTCTAATATCCTAATTTCTGAATACCTATACATGGCCTTACTTTGTTTTCAATGACGTTATATTTTACTATAAAATAATTTTACAGTACAATATACCTAAGTGAGTGTTATGTAGTTTAAGTGAGTGTCATGTACGCACTTAAAAGTAATCGATCTCTTTATGCCGCATCCAATCCCTCCTACTTAGAATATTCGAAGCAATTGTTACCGTTGGCAACATCAACAAGTAGTACAAACACATATAAATAAATTGAGATGAGCATTCTGTTGGCTGGCAGCTCGATTCATCAGTAATTCACGTTACATTATCAATCAACCGAACTATGATTGATGAAACATATTCCTCGGTAGCCAGATAACTTGTCTGCTTTGAACTTAATTAAGACCTCTAGGACCTAGCTCGGTAAGTGGATAGTTGGATGGATATTTTGCGTTGATTCGAGAAAGAGGGTCGTAAAATGGGATTATACTGGGATGGAAATGGTTCCTGTTTATAGCTCACTTACGTGTAAAACTGCAGTTTTTGTTACAAACTTTGGTTATTAGAGACATAAAAGGTTTAGGCAAAAAGTAAAATTTTTATAGCTTTCTTGTTTTAACATTGAACTCCATATACCTATCTGGGTGTGACTATATTTACTAGTCATAAAAGTCATAGGTGATGGTGTAAAGTGTAGCTGCATGCTGCAGTATGCTATTTTTCTCACATAAAAAATATGAAATAGGTACTTCTTCATCTTGAGAGGAGACCCATGCCCAATGGCAATTTGTGATGATGGCTTCTGGAAATAATGGTGTAGCATAGCCAATAGCATATCAACTATCATAGACGATCACCTAGGCACAGTAAATGCATCAGTAGGTATCTACATAATAAAAAAAGTCGTCACACTATTTTGTAACTACTCCGTAGTTCGGTGAGTGTTCAAGTTCTAATTCCAAGGTTTGATTCCCGGCCGTAGCAGAACCGACAGGTATTAGTAGGCACCTACATTTCCAGGTTAACGTACCTACGAGTGTTTGCTACTCCCAAACCATAAAAAACTACTGTTAATTTGTGCCGATAGGCTCTCCATTTCCGTTTCAATCAAACCAACAAAAACGTGATTCGATTCGAACCATCGACTATTGTAGCGATGTATCGTATATTCAGGATTGGTATTCCAATTCTTCACTGGCTTTCCTGGTATTACATAATAGGAAATACTATTGAGTGTAACCAAGCCTAGAACCAAACATTTAAATATAAAAACGAAAACAAAATGTTGTATGACAATTTGTATAACAAAAAACAAAATGTTTTATAATATGAAGTCTAAAGTCCTATTATGTATAACATTATATGTAATATAAAGAAGAGAAGAATGCAGTCTTCTTAAAAAAAATCTAGGATTTTACCATTCAACTTCTCTAGTCACATAATAACATCACGCTTGTATTTCTGTGAAGGGGTAAGCAGACCCGTTAAAGCCTATTGGCATATTGCACATTACCAGGCACAAATCCAGACTTCGAGCTGGTACCGGGCAAGTTAGGAAAACTCAATAGTTATTGTCCAACCCGGGGATCGAACCCAGGAGTAGCGTAGCAGTCGCGATTACGACCACTATACCAACGGCAGTCCAAAGTTACGCACAAAGTAATTGTCGTACAGATAGTTTGTGAACGAAATAGTTCACACAATTCAATGGTTCAACTCGAAGCCGCAATAAGAAACAGTTACACGCAACACTAGGGTCGTGTAGACACGAACTTGTTGCGGTCAAAAGTCTCCATGCGGTCCTCGCTAGCGTCAACTGCATTCGTATTCACCCAATACTATCCGTTGGTAATTATAAACTTTGCTGCTGTACGTATCTATATATGTATGTATATTATGAAATTATATTGCTGTCATTAAGTTTTGACATGATTCTGCATAAAAACGTAGGCAAATAGGGTTTTGTAATATTCAAACCACAAACATTAATTTAGATTTTAGATAATCATTTTAGGCTCTACTTTAAGTAGATTATCAAGTTAGTTATTTTTAAAGTACAAATTGTGATAAACTCATCGATTTAGATATAAGAATAACATACTCGTAATACTATAATTACACCGATGAAGTTTAACCAATTTTAAACTATCAAATAGGTACTAAAAAAATTCCGTGTACACACACGTGTAAAAATTTTAGGTGACCTGATATGCATTTTCTGTGTCTTCACCAAAAAAAAATTCTTAGTAATTTTTGAATACACACAAAACAATATTATACACTTATATATTGTTAGTGTCTGTTGGTTGATTGGCGTTGTTATAACGCTGTAATGTTCAAATATCTGCTTTCATTCTGGGAATAAATTAGTTTAACCATTCGACTTTGGTTAACCAAATAAGGTTCAGAGCGAGAAAATGATAGTTAATCAAAACATCATGTAAAGGTTACAACAGGAGCCACAACAAGCAACACTAACGAAGTTAGGAATTGCGGGTAACGTCTCCCCCATGCGGGTCTCGTGTCTGCGGAACTAAGACGCGAACTTGTTGCGGTCAACACTCCACTCCCTAGCTCCAACCGCATACTGTGTTTGCTCACTGTCCAGAAACTTTAATAGAAAATATACAGATATCTCTCTGCTATAGGATATGCGTATGCCGCTTATTATATTGAATGCCTATGTTTATATCTATCCCGAGTAAAACGCAATTGATAAATGGCTATTCAATAGGAATGTCATTTATATCATATCATTATGTATATGCATAACTCAGAAATATCACCCAACAGCCTTTTATAGTCCACTGTTTGACATAAGAAATAGACTTGAGAATTAACTTGGACGTTCAACTTGAATAAACAGATAATATTAGCTAGATTTTTTTTTTTGAAATTGTAATAATTCAAACAATGTCAACAGAATAGTTATGTAAATTAAACTAAAATTTTTCAAACTAATTTTCTTTTATGATAATCAAGAATTTTAGGAATAGTAGCTAAACTACATTTTATTATAATACTTATCTGAAATAATTAAAGATGAGGTAAATAAATCTCAGCCCAAAACAATATTAATATCAAAGCCGTAACAAAAGCAGCCTGAAAAGTTTAGGAGTATATTATAAAACTTATACAAGTTATTTGATAATATGATCAAATATGTTTGTTATCTCACTGATTGACTGTAAATAATATTATAATGTTTTTCTATTATATTCTACCAAAGGTATTTTTTAAATAACAATGAACCCGTGGTTTGAATTTGTGTAATAGTAATTAAAATTCAATTTAACCAGTCTAGAGGACTTTTAAGACAACAACTCGCTTTTATTCTGAGTAAAGTTTCTATATGCCGTTGTTATTTTCCATCAGTTTAGGAGCTTACCTACTATATTAAAGATTCTTACAATGAGATACTTTATCTTATTTCCATAATTTATTCATTATTTTTATTTTTATTGTCCATACTAATATTATAAATGTGAAAGTGTGTTTGTTTGTTTGTCCGGCTTTCACGTCGCAACGAAGCTATTATATGGTATGGTTTTTGTGTGTGGAGATAGTGAGGAGGGTGGAGAGTGACGTAGGCTACTTTTTACCGCGGTAAAACATCCCCATGGGAAGATATCGATGTTTTGTTATTTGCTAGATATTTAGTTCCGGATGTTGTTAACAGATGGCATTGTTAATTCCCTTTTCCCACGCGGGCGGAGCCGCGGGTAAAAGCTAGTTATAAATAATCTGCTCTATGACCTCAGCAGATTGCGGACATTATTTTTCATAATAACAGATATCATCTTAAAGAATGCCTAAGAGATTTTAAACACCTTCAGATTTATAATTAAAAAAAATATTTATCAAAAAAAAGAAATAGAGGAAAAACATTTTTTATCACATAAATAATGTACCTAAAGGCAGAAATTATTCTTCTTTCTTTACAACTTATCTTATTCTATGCAGGGTAATATGCATAAAATCTGTACATTACATCTTCGAAGTAAGCGGTAGAGTTAAGCCTTACAACTTATTTAACACTTAAAATGCCATTGTTGTCTCGTAATGCTAATTTAATCTTGTCGGCCCCTGAAGTACCGTGCTTTGTATCTTGCTTGATCTCTTTAGCGAAAGATTGACTCCTTTCACTTTACGTACCTGTAAACTGTTTCGTTGGTGGCCTCTGGTGCAGTAGGTGTCCTCACATAAAAAGGAAACGTGTTAATACTATGGGTAAGGTTGATTGGCAGATTTCAAACGACTTTTTCTTTTTCTACGATTTTTTTTCGACAATTTTTTCTTATAATAACTGTGAAAATAATAAAAATTGAGAATGTTATCGTAGGTAGGTAGGTGACATTTTTTTACTTCGGTATGTAATTAATAAACAAAACTTAGTTGCTTTACATTCATACTAAGAATATTATTAACAAAACAATTGCTGATCTAGAGAAAACCCTAAGGGTAATCTTCAAGTTGTTTATTACTCAAACTAAAATTATGATATTCAGTTATTACAAACTCATTACCATATTTTTAATAAATACGAGACTCCAGACTAGAAAACCAGTTACAAATTTTGTTAAATTTCATTTATGTGGAATTTTAAATAAATAAATACAAATTCTTGACAGGTTTGTAAAACGTTTTAATATCATGAACCAAGTATTTTGTTTATTTAAAATATCATTTCATTTAAAAATCCTTCAAAGTACATTTTGTAGGCTACTCAAGTCTTTAATGTAGAGTCCATAGCCCAATGGCTCGCGTCGATTCAATGTGATCGGCAGAGTTAAGCATCGATGGGCGCGATCGTTTTGTGGATGGATGACCGCTATTGGCAAAATTTCATGGACACTACCGTGCTTCGGAGGGCACGTTAATTCGTCGGTCTCGGTTGTTTGCAATGGTGTAAATAGTCCCTAACACTTGATACCTTCGGGTGGCTTGAAAATAAGTGGCTTGCGGTTGGCCGCTAACCCCTCCACCAATCCGCATTGGAGCAGCGTGGTAGAGAAAGCTCTAGACCTCCCGCTGTGTCTGTGCGGGAGATCCGTGCCCAGCAGTGGGACGTGTAGGTATAGGTCGCAGTCTTATTTGAGTTCATCCTTATATTATGGTTGTTTTATCCTTCGTTTCCTGCTCAACAGAATGATGAATCAATTGGATTTTTGCATATCAATCTTGATTATGATTAGACTAGTGGACGCCCGCAGCTTCGCTCGCGTAGAATTAGACCCATTAATGACGTCTGCGCGCGTTCGGGTTGCCCACTTGACTTCAAAAACGGCAAAGTTTCATACTTACTTTGCACCCCCGTTTTACCCCCTTTAGGAGGTGAATTTTCAATAATCCTTTCTTAGTGCTCCCCTACGTTATAAAAGGAACCCTTGTGCAAAATTTCAAGTTTCTAACCCTTATAGTTTAGGCCCTGCGTTGATATGTCAGTCAGTCAGTCAGTCAGTCAGTCAGTCAGTCACCTTCTCCTTTTATATATATAGATTTGGTGAGTCGTCGTCATTGAATTCACAATTTCTTGGTCTTAGACATGTATTTTTGCAATCGCATACTTTTAAATCAAATGAAATTATTCAACAAAAAAAATGTGATTAACCAAACGCAAATGAAATATGAATGCCCACATATTCTTACATACGACTGCCTTTACTCATAGTTCACTATTTTAATTAGCTGCAAAACATGCTCGCACAACGCGTTTGCTGTCAGCATGGTCATTATTCACCCATAACGATTAGAAAATTACTTGAAGGTTCCATTCAACTAGTAAATTTCGATAAATCGTTTAGTGACTGAGAGAAATTCGATATATGGCGTTAAACAAGCCCAGTGCCCCGCTGTGCTTGGTATAATTTGCTTCGGCCAGACGAAGGGTTAAGGTTGGCGCTCAATCCTATTAAGTCCTCTTCCCATATACCGATAATTTTAAAAAGTGCTATCATTCAGTAAATATTTTAACTGTACCTTATCAATATTATGTATTTATGAAAATATTATGTATGTTCGCAAAGATCATAACTTTTTTTAAATAAATTTATAAATTATAATAAAGATAAATTAATTGTACCTAGTTCTAAACTAACTAAAATATCAAAATCTTTTATAGGGATCCGTGTTCGCTTCTACAGTAAAATACCTGATAATACATATTACTTGTCTCTCAGAAAATGAATTAATGTGAACAAAAAACCTCCATAATAAAGCATTCTTTAAATAAATGATTACATAAACGATAGAAATCCTAGGTGCGAAGTATCTCCACTTTAAGTTTAAAAATAATGTACCCGTATCAAATTGAAAGTTTTGAAAAGAGTAACTACGAATTTCTTGCCGTGTTTTTCTTGGTAGCATCAACCTTGTGAACCGGCGGTAGGTAAAAAATATAATTACGCTATTTAAGCGTATACAAACCGTATGATGAAAAATAAATAAATCTGAATCTTAGAAAAGAGGTTCTGGTATTTCTTCATAGTGTATTTCTGGACAGGTATTATGTACAAGTAACTTAAAGTATATGAATATCCATAGAATATTTATAATCAATAGTAATTAATAGTCCGTGATACTGATACATAGAACAATTATTAAAAACTTTGGTTAAAATATAAAAGAGCAGAATTTTTAAAAGAAAATAATAATTATTAATGTAAGACCCCACAGTGTGACTCCGCCTTAACACATCACAGCGGCTCGTTGAAAAGGACCGTGTGCCTATTAGTATCGAGTTAGATCGGAGGCTAAATAATTGCCTCGTCTTGCTTAGTTTAGAGGACTGCGCTTACCTTCTTACTTTTTATGTTCTGTATATAAAGATAAGTTAAATGTATATTTATTTCCTTCTCATTAAGTTCTAGTTTAGAATAACATGAATTAATATCGTCACGTAATAGTAAAAAAAGACAGCAATATTTACCGACTTTATCTATAGCGAATTAACTCTCTTTTGTACCTAGCTAGAAATCAATTAACTCATATTCGTCATACACGAACAAAATTAGAACACACTTATTTAAAACAATTAAATAAAAGCTTTTAAAATAGATCACAACAAATAGTTCTGAGCTTTGTCGTCCACAAATCTATCGTTGACAGTCGTTTCATCAAAAAAAGATCTGCACAGTCGAAAACAGTTTCATAATTGGCACAAAAGATGGCATAACGCAAAAAAGAGCATTCGAACCAAATAGCGTTTTATCTTTTTTGAGATTAATATATTGTTCGTTATTTTTTATTCACAGCTTGGTTGTGAGCGACTTGTTTTTTATCTGTTTCATAGTAGATATTGCTGGGATGTTAAGTGAAGAAAGCCATAGAGATTGTTCACAGAATTAATTTTCTATGGTTTCTTTCAGGTATGTTATAGTCCTTTAACACTAGAGGTCTTATTTTAAACAAATAAACCTATTATGGATTTCTAGTTGTCTTGTTCTTATAGAATTCAGTAGTACGTAGGTAATATTATAACAAATAAATATATCAATTAAATCTTCACATAGTCACTGTCGATATGTTTGTTAATACCACTTCATATTTTCCGTACTTAAGATAAGAACAGAAGAACTTATAATTTTTTGTATAGGCACCATTAATTTTTAGTGAAGCCTGTGTCTTCATAAATATAATTAATATTATTAATATTAATAAGTATTCATATATTTTAAGGGTTACCAATGAACGCAATTACAAATTTCCAATAAATTGTAAAGTATATATCGACTCCATACCATGACTTGTCATTTAAACGAGGGTTTTTTAAATTATGAACAACGCCTATAGTGATAATGTCGGCTACCTGAGCGTGGGTGCCTTCTAGACACCGCTGGTGAAATATTGCAGCCCAACCCCTGTCACATGTCTTCGAAATAAAAAAATTAAAGACTCCACGACAAGGATGGCAAGAGGTAGGTTCAACAAGAAAAAGGGAGGTGGATATATAAAATAGCATAAGAAAGACGCATTCTTAATTGCTTTGATTAGATTTCAAGGATATTAATTTAGTGATTCACGCATTCTGTCGGGGTTCATATTTTCTGATTTTGTACGGTGACGGTGTTTTGAAATAAGGAATTTTATGCTGACTGCCATGTTTACCCTTCGGCGGTTTGACCATTGTGCGTTAAACCCCATTGAATATTATAGGTAGGTAACCGTGACTGTCAACACATTGGATTGGTAAAAAACTAAGAAGGAAGTAATCCGCATTTCCTATAGGAAGTTGAGCTTTTTGTAATATATTTATAAGCTAGATTTATTATGACCTTTTAGTTTTTTTCATTTTGTACAATAAGGTCTTTTGAGAAATGGCTATCCACAAAATACCTAAATCGAACTAATTTGAACATCGAGCATGAAACACGTCACTTCCTTTTTCTTGTAAATGAAAATGAAATAACATCCTGTTCGGGTTTAACTGCAACTGTTCACTAATTTCTATGCCTATACATCTAAAAACTTGTATTCAAATCAATCTTTTAATTCAATTGTTATTATTTGATTAAAAAGTCTTTGATTTTACTTATATCCAGCATTTTAAATAAATCACTCAACATATTGATGTCTCACGCTGTTAAACAGTTAATTTAAAAACGATTTGTATAATATTTCTAATGGAAATATATGTTGTTTTATCTAACACGGACTATATGGTATCTACAACTTTACATACTAAAACGTGATTTCTATGCTAACAAGAATTTGCGTGTTATCGCCGTCGTCTAGTACTTAATCGCTGCCGTCGTATCTCTGTCTAAGAAAACACTTGGGGTGAATATTTTATACATTTTATTACTTATGCTTGCTTAAAATTTTTAAAGATTGTTATTTATGTTCGAAAGCATAAGTTTTTGAACTTGTTTAATGTAGAGGTCACCAATAAAGAAACTTTTAAGATAAGAAGCCCACTTTTATATTAATACGCAAATAGAAAGATTAATTCATTTAATTAACAATAAAACTGTTTATTACCTTGGACAAGTTCACGTATTTCTTGACGTATCCACTTTTAGATAAAATAAAAAATATTGTATTTTTTTAAATTAAAACTAAAAGATGAATAAAAACCAATCTGTTTAGGTGGAATATGCCATTTCATTGTGGTTATTGATTTTCATCAGGAAAATATGAATGAGTGTAATTTTTAATATTATCCTTATAATTAAGACATTTCTTTTGTATTGAAGAATATGATACAGATAAAAATAGAAAAATATACCCCGTTTAACTATGTTATGAGGACCTAAGCCTATACCTACATGCTAATTTTAAGTTTAATCCACCCACCTACATGATACAATCAATGATCGGTTATCTAGTACCTACCACTTGAAGTATCCATTTACAGTTTATTACTGTAGTCGGTTTTAAGTATACACTTTTATTTGTTTCTAACGTTACGTAAAAAGCAATTAATTTAAATTAATATTTAAAATAAATCATGTAGAGCTTTTCGTAGAAACCATAATTTTGTGACTGTCTAAGTACTATTAATCAAATTAAGGATCAAAGGCAGATAAGAAGGAAAATTGATAAAAATATTCATCTACTTGTTTATCCCTGCATTGGGACTCTTTGTCTCGCACGAACATCTACAGTACCTACAGGACATTACAAAATAATTAGTACGCAAATTATTTTTTAATAATTGTGGTGCGGGGAATGTGTCTATCACTGCTATTACGAGTATACCTTTGCAGTATATTATTACTATAGTACATTCTTAGTGGCGTACTCAATCACTTAAAATATATAACCAGCCATCAAATCAATTAATAACAAAACAATTATTAATAATAATAAATGGATCAAATTGTAAATTCTTTACAAACTCTACAGGCCTGATCGATTCTTTCCAGTCATTAAAATTTGATTGCCAGGAATTATTTTACCATCGTTCCGGCCCACGCACCGATCTTGTGGCTACAGATGATTTTACATTACCTTTCAAAGTTGGTAAAATATTTTGTACTGTTTGTCTGCCTACACAATATCCTACAATTACATACATATTTATCTCAGTTTTAAACTATAATATAATAAAAAATCGATATGCATTCATAGGTCCTAACCTAATTAAATATATCATCATCGGCATCCTTAGGTACACACGGTCATCTGACCCCAAAGTAGGCAGAAACTGTAATATTAATTTTGTTATAATTTTTTTTGTATTTCTTTTAATGGCAAATAAAACATTTGAATTTGAATATGGGTGTCAGAGACTGGGTACATACGAGTACATACTAGACATTTTTAAACACATACTTAAATAGATAATTTACATCCAGAAACACAAGTGTTCGTCACACGAATCCTGAGTGAGATTCGAACCCACGACCCCTGGCGTAACGGGCAGGGACACTACCGATTGCGCCAACGGGCCACTCGGAACATATTTCATATACAATGAGACTATCAATGTGACTAGCTTGTGCATGGCAGCAAAGGCTTTAGGCTACAGTTGTCGTTTCAACGAAAATCAATTTGCTTGCAACAATAATTTTCCAATATCTTTTTTACGTTCAATTTTTGTAAAATTAGCCTTCAAATGTTGCAAAGAGATGACCCTACGGCAATATAAGCGAAAACGATTGATCATTACTCATTTTGCGAGCTGACAGATTTTGATGTGGAAACGCTTCGTCCTAATATCTTTAACACGCTCCCTAAAGCATCTCCTGTTCGATGACGTAATGTAACTTATTTTTGTAGGTACCTAGATTATTTTCATGTTTTTGCAGTTTGCGTTTGTGCTATATAAGTATTCAATTCTTATCTTGATGAAAATAATGATGTCCTTACCATCTTCTTCTGTCTTCATCTGTCTTCTGTACTTATGACTACAAAAAACAACATCAAATTATGTCCACATGATTGGATTCCCAATAATGAGATTAATTAATCCTACTTATACCTAGGTATTCGGTTAATTGTTATTAATGGTCATCGGTCATACCAATTTTTAATTCAGAAACAAGCTGTTAATACCTCTTCCTGAATATTATGACTTGTGAAATACCTACGGCCGGAAATGACATTAACAGAAAATTAAAAAATAAGTTGTAAAAAATGTCAACCCATTTTAAGTTACGCCTTCGATTATCCTGATGAACGACATAGTGTTGTGACATGAGCAAGTTAGTGTTATGATAATATCTCCATATGGTTTATTCATTCTAATGGAAACTGACTAAATTTGTATAATTTTAATAGCAGTACAACATTAAGTAAATACAGCGTCGTCATAACTCACAGGCAACAAAAGCATCTACATAAATATTCATAACAAAAATGTCATTTTTGGAATTGTGGCATATTTATAATCTATCGAGCTATAAATCTATTGTATTAGTAATGTTATAGACGTAAATTCACGGAGAAATATTTTATTATAATTTCGGACATAAAGGCTTTAGGCTACAGACTATAACACTTCTATCTTAGAATCGAACAGGTAGTATTAGAATAACTCGAGAAATCATAGCTAATACTGCAAGAGCTGATTGGAACGTCTGCAGCATGAGCGGACAAATATAAAAATGGGAAAATTAAGTGACGCTAGTCATTGTCTTATGTTCGTACATAATGATGTTTATTTTATTTTACGTGACTCAATTTTGATAATGAAATTAAAAAAAATTAAAAAAAACACGCGTTTTTACACACCTACAATGTAGATTCCGTGCAAGTGTGCAAAATTTCAAATAAATCCGACGTTTTGAAGTGGGCAAAAATTACTTTCTAAGATTCCGTTACATACATATCTATGTAGATATTCACGCCTTTTTAATGTATACGCTTTTATTAGCTAGGTATGTACATAAATACATGTACATACATACCTAGCTAATAACAGCGTAGGTATACGTTAAAAAGGCGTGACTCAAAAAATAATAATGCATAATTATTATTATCATAAATATCATTTATATCACAACATATTCACTAGAGCCTTGATTTTATTTTGCCATGAAGTAATTTTTGTTTTCAAAAAAGAATAAAGCCCGATCACATAGCTATAATAACGACTGACATCACCACCACAACTCTTTTTTCGTCCCACTCCCCCACTGCTGGGCAGAATTCGCGATCCTTCGAGAAAATTATGGTGAACTCTCAGCCTCGCAAGCGCGCCAAATTACCGACAGACATCAAGATCTCATAACCGTGAAATAAAAAAACATTGATGGACAATTAATACATATACTAATAAAATATTTATGAATTATTATCACATTACAGTCAAATTGGAGATCACGACTCAGAAAACCGAGCACAGGCCTGATGACCTGATGGTGGATAGAGGACAGATCGACAGTCAAATTCGTGAAGTGGGAAGGTACTAATAATAACGTCTAACACAACAATGATTTCCGGAATCTACATCGTGAAATCTCAGCTCTCAGGGCTTGTATCTGTAACTTCATACGACGAACAGAAACTTAAAAAATATTATATTTTTGCTATATTTATACAAATATTATAATATACATGTCGCCGCGATAGCTATTCTACATACCTCCTGCATTCTACGTACCATGATTTGATTATTATTATTATGATAAATCATGTGTAAAATCAATCTTAATTACAATAATTCTTATGACACACTGGTAATTTGTAAATGTCATAATTGTGCAAACTTCCGGTAGGCTTAAATGCTATTTGTCGCCGCGATTACTATTACCTACTATGATTTAATTATTATTATAATAAATCAAGTGTAAAAACTAAATTACAATAATTATTATAACACACTGATAATTTGTAGATGTCATAATTGTACAAACTTAATTAAGCCTAACTTCCGTTAGGCTTAATTAACGTGTTTTAAAATTTAGTTTTTATAGAAAAATAACATCGTTAATTTACGATAGTGATTTGTAATAATTAAACGATTTATAAAAACGTTTGATGATTTTATAGCCATCTGTTAGTTTTCTTAATGCATTGCATCCGACCGGTAGAACGAGTGACGTAAGGCTCAGCCTATATAAAGGCAAACATTTCGATATGGGACTCACTTTGCATCGGCGCTTCTAATCGAGAGCAACTTCGTAAGTGCTATTCATCGAACATTGTTTTTAAATAAATAATGTTGCTATGCTTGCAGGATTACTTTATAAAACGTTATTATAAAATTATGATAATAAACTCGAGGTTGTTATGAATAAGTGACTCTCGAATATGTTCTCGTTACTACTTTTATTTGTAATTCAAGTAAATTAAAATATGTAATTAGATGACGTCTTTATCAATAAATACTGTGGAAAATATTGAAAAGAGTTACTACCGAGTTTCTTGCCGTGTTCTTCTCGGTAGCATCAACTTTGTGAACCGGCGGTAGATAAACAAATAACAATAAATGAATCGTAAACTGAATTCTGCATATTTCATTAATACGACACTCATTGGTCTGGAATAGCCAAAGACAAGAGAATACTTATTCTCTTGTGATAATAGACTTCTACTATTATTGTTTTCCTTTATTACCTGCAGTAAATTGCTAAATATTGTAAAGGCTTTCAACTTAAACAAACATACATCATGACATCTTTTATAATTTCTTCTTGACAGTAATTCAATTTATAAATACACAAACATTCTTTCTGATAACTTCTATTATGCTAATATCTTTATTATTATCGCTCTTATATGAAGGCTGTATGCGACATCAGAAGTGGGATACCTACTTACAGCTACTGTCGGACTTCAGTTATGTTTCAGGTCCGTCCACCAGTACCAGATTCTTCGTATCACCATGACGGTTGTTCAAGCAACTAAGCATTTTCGGTCGGTTTAAGGTGATAACCGACTGCAATGCGCCCAAAGCCTCTAGGCATAAAAATGACCTATTACCTCGCATTCATAGGTGGTGGGCTTATTTACAAAACTCTGAATTTGACATAGTCAGGAAAGGCGAGCGGATACAGCATGCGGACTACCTAAGCAGAAACCCAGATCCATTGTCGGTCAACGTAATCACCAACAATATGGATTGGAAACTGATCGTCGTACTAAATTTTTTTTTTTTAGTGGAGCCTCACTAATACCTTCCATAACGCTCTAAAGTATCCAGGCTGGGAGAAGACCCTTTCAAAGATAAGGGAAACCTATTTTGATAAAACTAGCACCACTGTAAGGGACTTCATGGACAACTGTTTCATACGCCGAACGTCTACGCAAACATCCGGAGCTACCCAGGTTCAACTGCATCCTAATTGCTTAACCTACAATTCTATTCGAGGTAATACACAGTGGCGGCGCCATGCTTCCATGGCTGACCATGTTTATGAGTTATGACTTGCCCATGAGTACTTGGGGCTCGTTTGGGCGGTACCATTTTCTTGCCTGTTGAGTGCAACAGTTGCCAAGAAATAAATGACTTGCATCGTCTGAACAACACGTCACATTCTTGCTAGTAGAGCAAGCAAGAGGCAAGTTTTCCATTCAAAACTGTTCTTGGTTTAAACAGCACATACAATTATTTCTTATGCAGATTTTGCATTCAACTGGATTTCGGTTTTCATTTGCATTTTTTATTTATTTTATTTTATTGGTAATATCTTTCGGTCCGAAACCTTCTACTCCGAATTCCTGCTCAAATGCTGCCAGTACAGCATTACGGGCATCGCGATTTTTGTAGTTCGGGTTTTCAGTATCCGATAAACACAATAAATAAAGCTATAAATTTCTATAAACTCGATTACGTCAGCAGATCCGAATTTTAATACTTTGAGTCATTTTGAAATCAAATAACTTTCTTCTCCAACCATCAAAAATTGAATGAAATGTTTGCAAACGCAAATGTGTGCAATACTTGAATCAACCCGCCCGTAAATGGTACAGGGACATACAAGTCTGTGTTTAGACACGTCAGGACTTGACAGGCAATAATCTCCTAAACATAATTGTACTGGTGTAAACAAAAGACACTGGCAATTATTTCTTATCAAGATTTGCGTGCAATAGTTGCGTTCAATTTTACAATTTCAATCTGTGTGTAAACAGTTGCTTACGGTTCTTGAGTGCAATTGTTGAGCTTCATTAATTGCATTCAATTATTGATCTTGAGCGTGCGGGGGAGTGGTGTCGTCTAAATGAGCCTTTATCCGAATTAAAAAAAAAAAAAAATTTTTATGTTGTTCCGACATTACGGATAGATACGAGCTGCAGATAGAGGTGGTGATTATTACAATAACACATTACTTAATGCGATATTTAAACGCAATGAACAACACTGCTTTTGATATTTGAAAGATCCTGTCATCCTGTTATTAAACCAGCAACGGCGCGCGCGTCGTTCGTGTCGTGCGTGCGTTCTTGCCTGTTATCCGGTTGTTGAAACTGAAACAGCGCGCGCGTCGTGTCACGCCGTCGTGTGATACTGGATTGAAATTATAACTCTGACAGTCCTAAGCCTGTGAAAAGTATGAAGGATAACAGTTTACAATAACAGTTGTTGTAAAATAACACAAAAGTGTTACTCATTATTTGAAAATAGCCGTTATGCCCGCCTCCGGCTGCAGAGAGCGAGAATACATGTTCACAAAACTTTGACATCCATGACCTGAGTACAAAATATCTGTCCACAATGGGCACGGGTCTCTTCACCTTCACTTGGAGTGAGACAGTCCACTCCACTATCTTATCCAAAACATCTCACATGAATGAACTCTGTTCCATACAATAGTGACATCTATATAGTGAAAAATACTATTAGTCCGAATACCTATCGACTGCGTTTATACCATTCTAGTAAAGACACACAGATGGCGTAACAGGTGACGAATATTTAAAACAAAATAAAAATACGAATAATTTACAATTACACTTTCTCTCTACTGCTAATATGACATCATAACAAACTTCAAACATTGTTACACTGAAACCACCAATACATATTGAGCTAACTTGGATGCAAACTTATACCTGATACAAATATTTTACCTTTTGCTCCAAGTTAGTACTGGAATAATTTTCAAATCCTCTCACTGAACAATAGTCTCCATCATAGCACTAAAATGTCACATTTTCAATTATACGTTCACTTTCACATTTAAGAAGCTACAAAAATTTAATTAAGCAAACTTTTAGGTTCGTTATGCGTGTCCAATCACTTTATACCGAAATAAATTATTTGACATTGACAACTTTGACTATGAAAAGTTTTGACATTGGTTGGCGTTTGCGCAGCGTGGGCTTGCCATGTCTTACGACTAGATTTATCCCGTAATTTTTCAAATAAATAGTATGGCCTTATAGAACTTTGAAATCCAAGATAAACTATGTGTCCAATATGTACCACTAATAAGATTTTAAAACTTCTGAATACATATTTACTAACAAATCTAAATGTACCTACCGTACTTAGAATCTTATCATGTTTAGTACGGGTGAATGAAAATATATTTATGCTTAACCATTTAGATTGTGCTTTCCGGGTTATTTTAAAATAAAAACGCAAATTACATCAAGATAAATTATATTTATTGTCCTTGTTGTGTACCAACAAACTGCCCGACATTTTTAAAATTTTACCCTAAAAATAGACAGCGCATTTACACTCTGGCAATCAAAATCAAGGGTTCTATACGAAGTTTTCGGTCATGACGTTCTGAGTACGTTAAACAGATGTATATGCCTACCTATTTACATCTTTTCACCAACGCCCATGGTTGACTGGTAGACAATGCCATTAGGCATTAAGTCCGCCATATTGTAATACACAATAAAAGGTTAAATAAATAAATATGCTGATGCTAGGCCTATATGTATATAGGCTGCGAACCCGAACTTCGTAGCTTGGGGTTTGCGCTGCCGCTAGTTAAAGGTTGCGCGCGATTGCGCGACGCGTTGGGCTGTGAGCCGCGCGGTTTATAGGTGATGAATCATTGATGTAATTCTTTTGCCTTTAGTAACGTTACTAAGTGGGTTTGGTGTTAGGCATTCCTGTTTTTTTTTTTTCTCTATGGTGAATACACATGGCCATAACCGGCAAATTGGGATCACCCAATGAACAGAAATCTGTCGGTGACGGTGGATACATACACTAAGTATATGCTACTGCGCTACACTAATAATCTGTCGGTGACGGTGGATACATACGCTAAGTATATGCTACTGCGCTACACTAATAAAAATCAAGCTGACCACTTCAACTTATTCGGAAATCCGAGGCAATTGTTGTCGCAAAGGGCGGTCGAGAATTCCTAGATTGATTTCTAAGCATTGGAACGTCACGTACAGCAAATAATAACACAAATATCTGCGAAAGATAAAGTAAGATTTGACCAAGGCAGGGCAAAAATTCAATGATTTCAGCGAGGAGTCTTCGTTCTGATTAAAAACAATCCCAGAAATCAGACTTCCTTCGATTTAATATTCTGCGTTCCTTACGAAGTTCACAGCGTGCTTCATAATGACTGCTACCTTGTCAAGAAGGTAGTAGGATATCACGGAAAGCCTCGTAAGGTCGCACATGATCAATTACGGCGCGCCCCACAACCGGGAAGTAGTGTTACTACAGCGGCCGTGTCGCCTCCAGTTGACCAACAAGCTGGGCTTTCCAACGTATCACGTATAAATCAACAGGCCGGTCGGCCAACGTCGCAACGCAGGATTTACCACCAACTGATGACATATCACAATGATAATGCATCAATTGTTTCTAACCTTCATACCCTTACTTATGTTTGTTAAACACGCTACGACGACATTGACAACGCCTTATTGACACGTGGAGTGTTCAATAAGCCACAAACATTAAGATTTTATTGACACGTGGAGTGTACAATAAATCACAAATACTAAATATGCTATTGACACGTGGAGTGTTCAATAAGCCACAAACATTAAGATTTTATTGACACGTGGAGTGTACAATAAATCACAAATACTAAATATGCTATTGACACGTGGAGTGTTCAATAAGCCACAAATACTAAGATGTTATTGACACGTGGAGTGTTCAATAAGTACTTAAAGATCCTATCCTGAAAGAATAAAAGTCCCCTGTGTACCACGGCGTAAAGGACCGCCCAGAGCACAGCATCAACCTACCTAATAATCCTTAGGACCTCTGTTTTTACAGCATCAACCTTTCACTCACCCATCCTACCCTTATTAATGTTAGTGCAACATGGAAATGAAACAATAACTAATGCTGTAGTCACGCGTGTGAGCAGGTCGAATTACCACTAATATTAAGCTAAGTGGTTCACAACGTATGCACTAATAACAGAACAGTTGGGATTTCCCCTAATTCCGAATTCCCTCAACGCAAAAGCGCCCACGGCGCCGCGGAAGAGGAGGAAAGGTCTGTCTGTCTGTCAGAACAGAACATAACATAATTATATTGTTGATTTATTTACAGAGAAGCGATGCTGAGCACGCATCGCATGTCAGTATGGCCGTGTCGCCGCGATAGCTATTCTACATACCTCCTGCATTCTACGTACCATGATTTGATTATTATTATTATGATAAATCATGTGTAAAATCAATCTTAATTACAATAATTCTTATGACACACTGGTAATTTGTAAATGTCATAATTGTGCAAACTTCCGGTAGGCTTAAATGCTATTTGTCGCCGCGATTACTATTACCTACTATGATTTAATTATTATTATAATAAATCAAGTGTAAAAACTAAATTACAATAATTATTATAACACACTGATAATTTGTAGATGTCATAATTGTACAAACTTAATTAAGCCTAACTTCCGTTAGGCTTAATTAACGTGTTTTAAAATTTAGTTTTTATAGAAAAATAACATCGTTAATTTACGATAGTGATTTGTAATAATTAAACGATTTATAAAAACGTTTGATGATTTTATAGCCATCTGTTAGTTTTCTTAATGCATTGCATCCGACCGGTAGAACGAGTGACGTAAGGCTCAGCCTATATAAAGGCAAACATTTCGATATGGGACTCACTTTGCATCGGCGCTTCTAATCGAGAGCAACTTCGTAAGTGCTATTCATCGAACATTGTTTTTAAATAAATAATGTTGCTATGCTTGCAGGATTACTTTATAAAACGTTATTATAAAATTATGATAATAAACTCGAGGTTGTTATGAATAAGTGACTCTCGAATATGTTCTCGTTACTACTTTTATTTGTAATTCAAGTAAATTAAAATATGTAATTAGATGACGTCTTTATCAATAAATACTGTGGAAAATATTGAAAAGAGTTACTACCGAGTTTCTTGCCGTGTTCTTCTCGGTAGCATCAACTTTGTGAACCGGCGGTAGATAAACAAATAACAATAAATGAATCGTAAACTGAATTCTGCATATTTCATTAATACGACACTCATTGGTCTGGAATAGCCAAAGACAAGAGAATACTTATTCTCTTGTGATAATAGACTTCTACTATTATTGTTTTCCTTTATTACCTGCAGTAAATTGCTAAATATTGTAAAGGCTTTCAACTTAAACAAACATACATCATGACATCTTTTATAATTTCTTCTTGACAGTAATTCAATTTATAAATACACAAACATTCTTTCTGATAACTTCTATTATGCTAATATCTTTATTATTATCGCTCTTATATGAAGGCTGTATGCGACATACATAATATTATTTATTTATTTTATTAATTTATATTTATTTCGCCACAAAAAATATGTTCCACAAGATATACATTATCATGATATACTTAAACGATGTCAATATTTTTTAATAAACCATACCTACACCACGATCAAAAATCACCGTTTTTCTAATTTGCCTTGTGTCTGTGAGTAGAAAGATTCCAAAATTTTTATCTTTTCATAGTCAACTTAGCTAAAAGGATTAAAATGATACCTTCCATCTAACAGACAGTGTGGTCCACGGAGCGTGAACCGACCCTTTGTTACCTTAAGCCCTTAATACTTTTATTCCATAGTTGCTTTTTAATTTCGCCATTTGGAACATAAAAGGGTGATTTTTAATCTCGCCTTCCTTGAGATTTCCTCACTTTTTAAGCGGTACGTTTCTTTTGTTGTTATTCACGGCCGTACAGTACGCATCTGGCTGTAAATTCATTTCGATTTCTATAAAAACTTAATGGAAGTAAAGAGATTTAGCAGACTTTAGTTAAACCCTTTTAAAAATGTTTTTGTCGCCAAATCTGTCTGTTACTTTTTTGGTTTAGAAATAACATTTATTTAACACCTTCAATACATTCTTATTCATTTCTAAAATTGGATACTGATTTAAAAAATAATCCCAATCAGTCATTTTATTGGTAATCCTATGAACGGCAAGCTAGCTTTACTAGCGCCATCTATTGCTCAGATTAATTTAAGTTTTTGTTTGTCAAACTTTGTTACCTACATTTTTCTATACTTAGGTCTATACTAAACTTAAACTATACACGATTATATTGCTTTACATGTTTTGCATAACAACGGTATTTTTACACAAATCTGGTAAAATGAGAGCGTACCATACATTCATTGGTTTGAAAAATATATTGACATTTATAACCTATGTTATGTAAGAAATTGAAATATGTACATTAATTAATTACTATTGTCCATAGCTCAATAGCTCACGTCGATTCAATGTGAGCGAAAGAGTTAAGCAACGACGGACGCGGTCGGCTTGTGGATGGGTGACCGCTAGTGGCAAAATTTCATGGACGCTACCGTGCTTCGGAGGGCACGTAAAGCCGTCGGTCCCGGTTGTTTTCAATGCTAGAATCAGTTGTTAAGCCTTGTCGAAGACCTCCGGGTGGCTTGAGAACATTCGACACTGGGTTGGCCAATAACCCCCTCCACCAATCCGCATTGGAGCAGCGTGGAGTATGTTCTAGACCTCCCGCAGAGATTTGTGGCCAAAAGTTCTTTGAAAAAAAAGTCATAGACAACTAGTCAGAGCCTGTGTAAGTACTATTTACTGTGTTAAAAGTTGCACTGCACGTCTATCGGTTGTTACTTAGGTTATACGCACTATCTTTAAAACACAGCTTACTTTATACCGTAATTTTTGTTAAAAAAATAAGACAGAGATAAAAGTAAAATTTAAAAATTTTAAGTAACCCCCGACGAACAATAAACAAAAAAGTAAAAAAATATAATTTAATCTCGGCCTTTTAACTTCAATATAATAAGCTTTATATATTTTTAGGATGAGAACCGCCGTTTTGGGCCCGTACTAGTATCGTTATACCTATGTAAATATGTATAACTAATTATACTTCTTCACTTGGCCTCTAAAATTTTCGAATCCTCAAAAAGACATTTTTTTCCGAGACATTCTTAGCTCATATAATGCGGAAGGCTTCTTCTCTCAAGTAACCAGTCAAGTGAACAGATTTGATACGGCTTAATATCGATGATGCCAACCTTCTTTCACTAAATATTTCTTGGCTTCCATGACTGGTAATGAGAAATTCCCACACATCCGCACACATTCCACTTTAGGAACAGAAGGTAGGTTATTTAATATCAACCATGTGATCGTAAAAAAACCTTCTTAAGAAAAATAAATTGAAATGTATCGGAACAATCTAGGTACCTAGAATATATTTATACCTTTAAAAATATGCGAAATTTGGCACGCTGGGTCTGTTTCCACTCGATAATTTTTATATTTCTATTTGTAAATTGTAAAAATACCTAATAATTGTCATTTCACCTTGGTAAATAGATGAGCTAATTATTATTAATTATTTAGTCCTTAATAAGCTATTCAACACTTGTCATGATTAAAGTAATTTTCCTACATAAATTACTTACTTAACCCCTATAAATTAACAACATACAACAGTGATCAAACTATACTACATAAAATTAATAATCAAATTCAGCCTGCGAAAATGAAATGAAAAGTTTATTGAAACGACAAAGCAGCTGACACGTTCATTCAAGCCCTTAGGTTTTTGGATACGCACAGCCGATCTCTTAAAGCTCCGTAAAAAATAATTTATTGTTATAACTCGTCGTGAACATTCGCCACCGCTCGGCTCATCTTACCCCGCACCCTCCACCTCTCTACGGAACGTACACTCAACACGACTGCAATGCCTCTACAAGCATTCAGTTGACTTGCCGCAGAGTCGAGGCACGGTCGCGCCACTCGACGTTTCGAACGGACGAATGTTTCAGTGATCGCACGTTAATCACGTCGCGTTTTAAAAACAACTTACGATTTCAACAATATAATACAAGTTACGACTATTTTATAAGTGAATATCAACGTTAATTTACTTTTAGTGAATAATAAGTGACTGTTTATAAAATGTTTCGGAAAGTGTGAACTGTTACGGGGAAGATCTGTTTTCGTTTTGAACGAAACATTAGACTGCCTGAAAAATATATCATCATGTGCATCATTTATATCCCAAGGACTATCATTTGTTAAATTGACCGGCATAAAGTTCTAAATTGATGGATACTTCACATCCGGCCGGGGGAAGCAACACACGAATGCCGACGGAAAAAACATGACACTGAGCTTTCCGTGTCTTGTTTTCCTTCTTCCTTGATATTTGATTTTTATCATAATGGCTGTTCCACTCGCACATTCAAGGAATCTACGGTTTGGACAAATCTTGTTTTGGTTTGTTCTTGGACTGAACGTGGCTAATCAGAGTTCGTTACCCCTAAAATACGAAGCTCCTGATGATTGCCAATGGTGGCTGAAAGGTCCCAATGATGCTCATGAAGTATCGCTCACATGTAAACTTCGTACAATTAACAGTGAGTTTGATACGACGAACTTCAGCGTGATTCCATCTGAGCACACAACCTCTCTGCGGATAGAGTGCAATGAAGAAATGATGTACAAAAGCTCATTAGATGACCGAAGCTTTGCTCATTTAGTTAAACTACGTGAACTTGTTTTGGATAACTGTAAAATTGGAAGATGGCCGCCTGGCGTACTCTCCGGATTGAGAGACCTCCGAAATTTAACGATCCGAACGAAAAACACTGAGTGGGCCGCTATGAGTTTAGAGATAGCATCGGAAAGCTTTACGGCTGTTCGACAGTTGGAAAAGTTGGACCTCAGTTTTAACAACATTTGGTCTTTCCCTGAAAACTTGTTTTGCCCTTTGACTAATTTAGTATATTTAAACGTATCATCCAATAGACTTCAAGATGTGAGTGACTTAGGTTTCCGAGAAAGGGCAATACATCAAGCATTAATTAGTGAACAAGATGGCCCAGTACCTTCATCGGCATCGCTATCTCATTCTACATGCTCACTAGATATAGAGGTCCTTGATGCATCTAGTAATCACTTTGTGCTTATGCCTGAAAATGGTTTCATGGCACTTCGAAGGCTTAAAGAGCTCCATATACACGATAATGAAATCTCTATGGTAGCCGACAAAGCCCTTTCGGGCTTAAAGCAACTACAAATAATAGATTTGTCCAATAACAAAATTGTGGCCCTTCCACAAGATTTATTCAGAGATAGCAGACCTGTTATCAAAGAAATATATCTTCAAAATAATTCTATAAGCGTACTTTCACCAAGTTTATTCGCTAACTTAGATCAATTGTTGGCTTTGGATTTATCTAATAATCATCTTACTAGCACATGGATAAATGAAAATACATTCGCTGGACTTATACGGATGGTATTGTTAAACTTATCTAACAATAGATTGACAAAACTTGACCCTAGAATTTTTAAAGATCTCTACACGCTGCAAATTTTAAACGTGCAACACAATATGTTGGAAAGTATTGCCGCTGATACATTTGCACCGATGAACAATTTGCATACATTAATACTATCGTACAATAAAATATCCCACGTAGATGCCTATGCCTTAAATGGTTTATACGTACTGTCTTTACTATCTATAGACAATAATCATCTCGAGGAACTCCACCCTGAAGCATTCCGAAATACGTCGTCGCTGCAGGATTTGAATTTAAATGGAAATCGTTTGAAGAAAGTGCCTATAGCGCTAAGAAATATGCGATTACTGAGGACTCTTGATCTTGGAGAAAACCAGATAACATCATTAGAAGAACCTGGGTTTGTTGGTTTGCATAATGTTTATGGCTTACGTCTTATCGGAAACAAAATAGAGAATATCAGCAAAGACGTACTTTCTGATTTGCCCACTCTGCAAATTTTGAATTTAGCCCGAAATAAACTCAGGAACATCGATATGAACGCCTTTGAAACATTAACCAATTTACAAGCTATTAGATTAGACGCAAACCAACTCACAGATGTCCAAGGCCTCTTCGTAAATATACCGTCTCTATTGTGGTTAAACGTGTCAGATAACCAAATAGAATGGTTTGATTACTCTGTTATTCCCGCGGGACTTCAATGGCTAGATCTTCATAGCAACAACATCAAAGAACTGGGAAATAACTACCGACTCGACAAAGAACTGCGATTACAAACATTGGACGCAAGTTTTAACAAAATGACAAAAATATCTACATATTCTATTCCCAGCAGTGTCGAGCTTCTGTTCTTGAATGATAATCAAATTACCCAAGTTGAAGCTCAAACTTTTGTTGGAAAAACCAATTTAACGAGAGTCGATTTGTATGCAAATCAGATAACTAGCATGGATCTCAATGCGCTTCGTCTAACTCCGGTCGATCCAGGGCGGCCCCTTCCCGAATTCTATATTGGTGGAAATCCCTTTCATTGTGACTGTACAATGGAGTGGTTACAACGAATCAACAAACTTGATCACCTTAGGCAACACCCAAGGGTGATGGACCTAGAAAGTATTTACTGCAAGTTATTGTATAACCGTGAAAGGACCTATGTTCCACTTATCGAAGCGGAATCATCTCAGTTTTTGTGTACATATAAGACCCACTGTTTTACGTTGTGTCATTGTTGTGATTTCGACGCGTGTGATTGTGAAATGACGTGTCCATCAAACTGTACGTGTTATCATGACCAACCGTGGTCAGCTAATATTGTGGACTGTTCTGCGGCAGGGTACTCTGAGATACCTAACACTATACCTATGGACGCTACTGAACTATATTTAGACGGTAATAATTTCGGTGGTTTAACGAGTCACGCTTTTATCGGCCGAAAAAACTTAAAAATATTGTATGCTAATAATTCTTACATAGATGCATTGTATAATAATACATTTAGTGGACTAAAACGCTTAACAGTGTTGCATTTAGAAAAGAACAATATAAAAGAGTTACTAGGTTTTGAACTGTCTCCTCTAGAAAATTTGCGCGAATTGCATCTACAAGACAATAAAATACATTACATCGACAATCGAACTTTTATGGAGTTAAGACATTTGGAAGTATTGCGCTTAGAAGGGAATCGCATTTATAGCTTTGCTGTGTGGCAATTCACGATGAATCCGTATTTGGTCGAGATAAGCCTCTCTCGCAATCCATGGTCATGCGATTGTCAATACATGCACAAATTCCGAAGCTGGTTCAAAAATAATCTTGGCAAAGTTGAAGATTCGGATAAAATCACGTGTATATTTGATAACGTAACGAACGCGGTGGGACCGCACATGGCCGATTTTAACTCCACGACTTGTACGAGTCACGTCGGTGGAAGCTCATCTATAATTGAGAACCAAGTTATAAATGATTATCTTCCGTTATTGCTGATATCGCTCTGTGTGTTTGTAATAAGCTCCGCCTTAATATGCGGCATATTTTACTGGCGACGTGAGCTACGAGTCTGGGTTTATTACCATTGCGGGTTCAGACTATGTTACAAAAATACCGCTTTCGACGACGAGGCCGATAAAGATAGGCTATTTGACGCCTACATAAGTTACAGCGTTAAAGATGAGGCGTTCGTCGCTCAGATGTTAGCGCCCGGACTAGAATCGTCCGACCCAAGTTTTAGACTTTGCTTACACTACCGGGACTTTAATGCTTCGGCGTACGTAGCCGACACAATAGTTGAAGCCGTGGAATCTTCGAAGCGAACAATCATAGTGTTATCTAAAAACTTTATAAATAACGAGTGGTGTCGGTTCGAATTTAAAACGGCTCTACATGAAGTTTTGAAAGAGAGACGAAGAAGACTGATAATAATATTGCTGGGCGAGCTCCCCAACCGGGATATGGATCCAGAGTTGAGATTGTGTTTGAAAGCGAATACGTGCATAGAGTGGGGTGATAGGCAGTTCTGGCAGAAACTGAGGTTTGCGATGCCGGATTTGAGGAAGTGTCAATATCATCGTTCCACTGTGAATATTTACGCGTCGGTGTCGCCGGTGGGGGCCGGGCGGGCGCCCGCGCCGCCCCCTCCGCCGCCGCCGGGCAAGCTGCCGCCGCTGTTGGCCGACGGCTTGGCCGAACGGCTCGGCGTCGCCGGCGTGCACGCACGCGACTCGCACCCCCACCGAATGCCGCCGCATGCGCAACTCTGGGCGTAGCGTATGCTCCAACGCAGGTAATTTACTGCAACGCAAAAGCGTATTAGTCCAACAAAGTGATAATTATTTTTAAGATTTTTGTTGCATATTTTGTTAATAGGATTTATCGAAACTGCATTTATTTGTATATTGTGGATTGTTTTCCTATTTTCTGCGATACTATTTATAGGTGTCTCAAATAGGTTTGTACATATTTAATTTAAAAGGTTACTAAGAATATTATAGTTTTTAAAAACTAAAACAGACACCCTTCTAAAGTTAATTTAATATTTGACAGCTTTATTTATTAGAACTTTATTTTATTGTTACATTAATTTGATTGATCAACTTGTACAACTGTGTATCAATTTCAAATTAACAAATAGGCTTTTACAATTTTAAAAGCTAATGTAAGGGTGTTCGAATAGATTGCTTAAAATATTACAACGCCAAAGTTTAAAACTTACAAACTCATGTACAGATGCATTTATTTTCAAATGATTACTAAATTTATATCTTAAGAAAGGTTGTAAATATTATGATTTAATTTTTGTATATATTTGTAAATATGAAAATAATATGAAAAGAAAGCGAAATATACACATTTCAAAATTTATTTTTTGTTTCATTTCTTTTATTCACTTTTGATTCGTTTATTTTGTTTGTTTATTTAATTACGTACATAACTATATTGCACCCATAGATATGCCGTATATTAAATTAAAATTCTTTGATTACACCATTCTAAAATAGGTATGCACAGAAAAGCCGAATCTAATAAATTAGCAATTAAATTATATTTTAACATAAACTAAATTTTGTTATTTTTGATTAATAGGTACATAGATACAATTTTAATCGTGATACGATCTTGTTTAAAGTCTTCAAATTTAAAGCGAAGGTATTAAACTAATACCTACCATAATATATTTGTAGTTAGTGTAACTACATGATTAAATTGAAGTAATCTTCTTCGCCAAATACTACCAATTAAAACTATGCCTACCCAAGTTTATAATGGAACGTCGTCACTCATCAAACTTGATACAAATGTAATGGTTTTCTAAAGTACGATCAGAATTTAAATCTACGTTTCAAACAAGTTCGCTGAACTAAGGCAGAAAACTTTCTTCAACATGCTAAAAAGGTAATTACAAAGACAAATTTACTTAGGTACTTAGGACGAGCGGCAAAGGATGTTTAATTATTTAAGAATATTTTGAGACGAAATAACTTCGAAAAAGGTGGGATATAGGCCAAGGGAATCTTAATTTAGGTATCGCTTTTTACTTAGCTAGTTAAAATCTAGATTATCTTCTCACCATATATGGTAGCGTGGAATGGCTTACTAAAACTTACTCATTCTAAATCATCTTGGGATGATAATCGAATAAACAAGTCAACTGTCCCACTGTTGGGCACGAGTCTCCTCTCGGAATGAAAGTACTAAATCCTTAGCCTATGCAAGCCAAATGCGTACCTATTAGTAGACTTCGCATGCCTTTCAGAACATTATGGAGAATTTTGTGGCAAGAGGGTTTTCTGACTACTTTTTTTTTCACTATCATAATGTGACATTTAATTTCTATAATCGCACGTACTCGTAATTAAGAAAAGACACAATACATAATAATAATACATACCACTGGAATTTGAACCCGGACCCTGTAGAAAGAGAGGTTGAATTCAGCCACTTGGCTATCATTATCACCACTGTTTTTCAGATAGTAAATTTAAATTTTAAACATCGTGAAGTTTCGTAGTGTATCAAGGTAAGAAGTAGGTACCTACTTATTCATTGGATTTGTAAATAGAAATCATTTCAAGTTATTAACGTTATTAAAGGCATCTTTTAAAATCTCTCTTGGAACGACTACTCTGAAACGATAAGCTCCGATTTTTTACTTGGGAAAAAATACTAGATGTCGTGGCGTTAATAATTAATTAGGTAACTGTAATACGCGCCATTTTTTTTTCTGTGTAACTTTTCTTCTGTCCACGGCTCTAGAAACAATAGAAAATTTTAGAGGAATTCGATGATTTTTACACTACTTCTTATATCTGAGTATTAATTATTAAAATGGAACATTAGGCTCGAGATAAATAATTTAACGGATTATTTATCGAGCGTTGAAATTTTTTACGAATTTTGTCATGATGTAGCATTTAATTTAAACCAAGGTTACATCATATTTATAATAAATCTATGCTAATTATATTGTGATAATATTGACATTTAGGGGTGTCAGTTGGTACGTAAGTCTCGCTAATATCATGGATGAAAACGATATGCCCTCATTGTTATTGTCTCGGGCGGTTCTAAATCCTATAATTTAAGCTGAATTTGAAGACGTGGTTCATTATATCGATAAGCCTTCGCCCTCGAGTGTTCAAGGCCGGTTGTCTTAGGATAGTAATCCCTACTTTGTCCCCTGACCCAGTTACGAGCAAAACATTACAGATGCTCGAGAGAATAATCGTACGTACGCTGAATAGAAAATGGAGAAAGTCACATTTAAAGCAATAGGTATTGCTGTAATGACCATTCATGTGTCTGCTAATACCTAGTAGGTATTAAGTAGGTAAGGTGTGCTATTACTAATAATAGGTATGGAATGGGTTGTAGGGATATTTTTATTTTTATTTTGGGCAAGCTCACCGGCAGACAGTACTTACAACACATCACGCATTGGGCTATGAACGCTTCATAAATTGAGAACAAGTAGGTACATGTCTACCTATATAATTGAGCCTATGAAAATAGTGATCTAATGAAGATAACTAACCTGATGTAAACTCAGTATAGGCTTGCTCTGTTCATCACTAAGGCGAAGAACTAGAAGAGCCTCTGTGAGAAAAATTTAAGCATAGCAACATTGAAAATAAACCATATTTCATAAACAAAAACAAAATAATGTTCTTTATAGAACCGCACCATATATCCACAATTTTCTTGCCATCAAAAAGGTACTAGCGATATAACCGGTTTGATCCACATCTACTTATACAACGGCTAGGTGTATCCACTCATGAACTCATGAAAGTGCTATCATCTCGATGCGGACGAATCAAAACGAAATCAGCATCGGTTATTTTTGGCTTTCGCACCCTTATCAAAACGACAGCCAGCGACGGGTCAGCATAGAAATAATGGGAAAACTTGTTTTTACGAGCCCGAAGCGAGAAAGGCGGACTGCGTGTCACATCATTTTATCAGATACCGTATATTTATGTCTCTCGTGTGAATAAATGTAGATAACATTATAGATTGGTCAATGGCTTAGCTATGGACATTTTCACTGTTTACACTTTCGTGTTTTCGTAGTAGGTTTAGCTTTTCGTGGTTTTGCTTCATTTGCATCTTGAAGCGACTTACTTGACTTTATACGGACTAATCTTCTGAAGTAAGTATCTTTTCTACTGTGATAAGTATTCTGTGACTTTGATTAAATTAGTTGCGATTCTAAGTATTCATAGTAAATGTAGGTAGATTTTGAGTACATAAAATGAAATAGGAATCAAGGGTCTAATGAAAATAAGACTAAGACGAGGAATACTAGGAAAAACTAGATAGCTTAAGATTTATCAGAGTGAACGGATGCCAAAGAATAGGTACATTTCTTTGGAAGCTTCTGATATTAGAAAATAGTTATCTATCTACTATGAAGGCCAATCACCAACGGTGGACATGTAAAGATTGACCAAAGATGGGTCATTAAGTATGTTCCTATAAGAAGTTGATCTCAATAGAATACAATAGATTAATTTAATATTTAATAATTTAATTAAATTATTTTTCTCATTATACTACACACACACTACATTATACCTATATAAAAGAACAATCTTAAAACTAAACATAAAATAAAACGGTGCTGCACAACAAACAAAATAGGCTGACACTCAGCATATGCTGTATAGGCTCTTCATGAGCCAACAGCGCTGATTTTCAGTCCCACCCTGGGTCACGCAGTTCGGGTAATGGAAACTGTGACTACATTAAGAGTGACGTGCCTGTTTTTACTAAAAACAAAATAAAAGGTCCACGAAGATTATTAACGTACAAGGTAAGTAGGTACCTACTTATAATTAATTAATTGATAAATCAAGTTCGTATTTTATAATATTTAAGCTTTGAAATATACATATTATTTTGTAAATTTAGATAGGTGTACTCTAATTTACCAACTATCAAATTGCACAGAAGTACATACATATTATATAAAAATTAATGAGGTATAACACACGAAATTAAATGAACCTATTCATAGAAACATGGACAAGTAATTTTGAGCAGAACTTTCAAACCAGCTAGGAATGAATAGATGGTCACGTGAAACCATTGATGTTATTTCGAGTGGTTAAATCAAAGACAAACCTATTGTAGAAAATGTGCTATCACTATAACTGTGGGAAGTCAGCACGAGGAATGACCGACAGAGTTTCCTTAAGTCACCTGAAGGAGCTTTAACAAGGCCATACCTGTCCTACCCATCTAGCGATGCCAAACAGATTCTTGAACTTGTATTTAAACTTGTGATTTGTTTTTCAATTTGAAATAAACTTCTAAATCACTTGAGGTATCTTAATGTAAAGTGATTTATAATTACATATTTTAAATTATTGGCTAGTAAATTAAATCATAATCGTTACATCATAAAAATTTATACATGTAAGCATTTGTTTTTTCGGAATGTTATTCGTCATCATAACATAAAATCGCACCACTAATACCCCAAAGGGGTAGACAGAGATATGTATTCCAGCCGCTTTTACCCACCAGTTATTTAATATATAGGTACCTTGTAATGCGCCCATTGCCATACACCGGCCACAAATCCAGACTCTGAACTGCTACTGGGCATTTCAAGTTCAAATAACCCAATAGTTGTTGTCCGACCCGGGGATAGAACCCAAGACTTCTAGGTAACAATCAAAAATAGTTTCTAAATACGTTTCATTCTTGTAAAAAAATCAATAACGCAAAACTGTTTATGATGAAAAGTTTGTAGGTAATTACTATTACTATAATTTTATGCATTGCACTTGAGTTTATTCATACTTGATTTAGCCCAACTGGCATACACTCAACCTAACGAGCTAATTCCCATCATATCAAATGCATGAATAACTGCTTAGCAATAAGGTCATAAGTCTTGTAATTCTATATCGTCTATTCTATAACGTCTGGTCTGGGTCTGGAACCCGGAAGAATTCATGAGAATTTTGCATTGCCGGCGCGCTGTGACCTAGGGTTTTAGGTTCTTAAGAATATTTAAGTTGAATGTGGTCAAATTAGGGTATCTTCTCTTCGCTATTATTTATATATAGTAGTTTACTACTATTATTCATAATAGTAGTAGTAATAATAGTCCTTCTTACATATTTAAGGACGAATCATAATTTCGCGGCAGCCTTTAAATTTTACGTTATTGCAGCTACAAAGTTATAATGAAAACTTAATACCTACATACTTTTATTTTTGTAAAAAACATTAACATTATTGAATATTTATGCACCACCACCACAACCGTTAGTTGGTCCCACTGTTGGGTACGACCACCACTCGGAAGGGGTTCGCTCATAAGTAACAAGCGCTATGGGATAATGGAATTAGTTTTATAATTTAACTCAGTTTATTGTTGTAAAGGGGCAGTATCTGGAATAAAATGTATTTATGTACGCAACAGGGTATTTTAACTGATATTATAAGGCCGCAAATATGTCCCGGAATTTGTAATTTAGAAAGGGTTGAATATTCGATTTAGTACAATCTATGAAACTCCAGAATAGTTTTGCCATATGTAAGTAATTACAATTGTTGTATTTGTTCATACTAAGACTGTATCTTAAATTAAGAAAGATGAGCATGAGAATAAATGACGATTTAATCTAAAATCACTGACAACAAGGTACCTAGAAACTCGATCAGTATCAATTTAATTACTTCTTACTTTATACTGTGTAAATTCAAATTCAAATAATTTATTTCGCTATGAGGTGATTACACACGCTTAACGAAAGTTTAGGTAACTACAAACTACTTAAAGAGAAGAGATATAATGCTATTCTAAACTGATTAAATAATTAATAAAATTATTAAATAAGGATATTAAAATAAGGGATTGAAATTGATTTCGTTAAATTACTCAAAAACCACTGAACACTGATGATTTAAAAAAGTACTTTCATCACATATTTTTGGGTAGGTATTACTTAACTATAATGTAATTATTTATTTAGTTTATTTACATAATAATCAAACATCATTTAGTATATATACCTACTATACGTAGAGGATCCCTTGAAGTAGGTACCTACTTGCTTACCTAATTATGGAGTTTTACAAAGTGTTTTAGGGGAAATAAAAAAAAATTCAATCTTGAGGTTCTAAACCCTAAAGCATTCGTAGGTACTCGAGTAGCGTAAATTCTTAAAACATAGTAGTAGAGGATTCGTAGCACACGAAGCGGAAATGTGACTTAGTAGAGCTGAACTTAGGAAAAACTAATTTAAAGGGATTTAACTCGGAAGCTCGCTCACTACACTGGTCCTCGCAATCTAATAGAAGCGACTGTTTAAATATGTTCCGGCGCCCAACATTTAATTACTACACAGTAGCGGCGACATTGCATTGCAAATATGAGTTTTTGGTTTTATTTTTGATCTTCAAAATCTACTTCCACCACAACCCTTTCTGTGCCCCGCTGTTGGGCACGGGTCTCCTCTCAGAATGGGAGGGATTAGGCCTTAGTCCACCACGCTGGCCAAGTGCTGATTGACAGATTTCACATGCCTTCGAGAACATAATGAAGAACTCTCAGGCATGCAGGTTTCCTCACGATGTGTCCTTCACCGTTACAGCAAGTGACGTTTAATTTCTTAAATCGCACATAACTTAGAAAAGTCATTGGTGCGTGCCGCTGGGGTTTGAACCCGGGCCGCTCGAGTGAGAGGCGAGTTCGATAGTCACTGGGCTGCCACCGCAAAATCTACTTACCTATAAAATATTAAGCTAGTTCTTCTATCAGGTTTGTTTAAAGAACTATGTGGTAGTTTTATCATGATAACTTTTTTATTGCCTTGGAAATGGGAGAGTTAAGACCCTATGGTCTATAACACCACGGCCAAGTGAGAATTGGTAGACTTCATTCTTACTTCTTTAGATGAATGATATGCAGAGATCTCAAGCATGCAGGTTTCCTATGTTCGTAACGTTCTGGAACCTAATATGTTTAGTGAGAGTGACTATCAAATTAGAAATAGGTATTACTGTGATCTTAGTAGGAATAGTACCTATAATCTAATTATTTACTCCTAGAATATAACTTTAGTACAAGTTTTCTATAGTGGGCATTTGTTGATGTTAACTATAATCGAATCTGTGGCAGGTGAGTGTGTTACAGTTATGGGTATAAGAATAATAATACATAGTTAAATAATTGTTAAATATACCTAGTAATTGTTAGCTATATACCTACAACTTTTTATTAGTATTATCAAAACTAGGTTTATTGGTAAGTTATGATCAGTGTCTCTGGTCTGACATGTTTAAAAAAAGCAAGAAAATCTTAATACGTTATTAATTCAAAATAGGAACAGCTCAATATGTTAAAAGTGTCAACAGCCAAACAGCTGGTGTCTTTAAAAGATGTCATATTAGATAATAACAAATAATTACACGAGGCACTGATAAAGTGCCTCATTTAAAAACGTTTCGCACGTATCTAAATCGCATAAACAGTCTAAATATCTCCAACGATTTTCAGTTTATATTGCTAATAAATTATGTTAATGAAATGCCTGTTATTAAATTCAATGCTTGTTATTTAATTAGAAAGACACAACATGCCATCCATTTATTTGTGACTATCGAAAACGGCTCTTACTCGAACGGTCCAAGTTCAAATACAAGACTACGAGTTTTCTATTAAGTGCGATAAAAAAAAATTGTCACCTGCTATAACGGAACATCGTGCGGAAACCCACATGAAATTTCTTCATAATATTCTCAAAGGCATGTGAAGTCTACCAGCCTTAGCCAGCGAGGTAGACTAAGGTCTACCCCCCCTCCTCCCCCTTTTTCCGAGAGAGGACTCGTTTCCAACAGCGGGACACTGACAAGGTTCGTGAATTTTAGATTCTATCATTAACTAAACAGGGAAAATATATCACCGCAGTTTACATTTAGATTGTTAACGTTTGCAATAAAATTTACTTTCTTAAGCCTGTACGGCAATCCCACAAAAATCCGTTTAACTCAGTTATTCTGGGAAAACCGAACCGCTTAATTGTTTTGTGGAAATCAATCACGCATCGAACAGAAGACTAACAAAACAAAAATAGACGATCCTAAGAATTGTGAAAAAGAAAATCAGTTATATAAAGACACGTTTCATATAATAATACATAAGAGTATGTAAAAATATGTGTATATAAATCATTCAATAGCACACTGAGCGACTTTAAGCTTATACACCAACCCTAATTAGTGTCCACGTTTATGCTCCATGGGTCATTACTGGTGATACGTACATATTGAAAAATTTTAGTCTTCAAGCTTTGCGGTACCTATTGGCGACGAGAATATGTTATGTAGCTTCCCAAATGCTGCCCACATCAACTAAATCCTACTCGGTATCGGCTTCTTTCTCGAAGCAGTTTTTACCCAGCTGAATGACTTGGTCGACATTAGCTTACTGTCTTATTATTTCGAGAATTGAATCAAAATGAACAAGTTACTAAAATATTAAAATTTTGTCAATGTGGGTTCGTAATATGATTGTTTTACACATACAAATAAATTCGTCAAATATTTTACTAAAACAAAATTTTTAAGTTAGTTTATCTAACTCCTTTTTGTAGCATAAATGTCATAGAATCTCGATGAATGTACTTAAAGCTCTATTAATGGTAGTTGTATAATTATGTTAGTTTACATGCTCAGAACGGTAGACTTCACAAAGAAGCCATCTGCTGTAAATGCCATATGGTACGACAAAAGACGCATGCGCAATTTAATAGCATCCTAGTCTCAAAGCCTCTGATGAATACCGTCGTTTAAATACAAACACAACATGAAAAAATTCATATTGTCATCTGATAATCCTTTACGTACTCTAGAGATGTCACCGAAAGAGATCAGCTTTCGTCTAGGCAACGGTATTGGGTTTGCGTAACTCAATACAAAATGTTTTTCCTTGCAACCATCAATTCAAATAATACTCTATTGACATCGCAATATGGTAGGAATCGGGCCACATCACAATTGGAATTCCAGCCACAGACCGCAAAACAAGGACAATCGAGGACAAAAGCAGCACGGATAATGTCCCATCCCTTAATCACATGCACCGTTGCTCTCGAAAATATTTAGTAAATCTAAAAGAGAATCATTGAAACGCATTTATTTCTTCACAATTCTATTTCGGTCCACACTAATTTACTTACGCATTTACAACCGGCTAGCTTCGTTTCCTCAAGTCCAACTTGTTGAAATGTAAAAATTTCGACCCAGACTATAAATGTCAATAGTTGCATTTTAAATAGGCTTACCAACAAATAATGTTGTAAAGTTGTTAGGAACGAGAACGCTTGGAAACAATTTAAGAAATTAGTTCAGTTTTGTCTTTCATAGATTTTGTGTAAAATGTAGTTTTTCATTTGACCTGAACATTCCAAAGAAAGCGCGCGCTGCTGTTATGTATGGGAATTTTTCGGTTCTCCCGAAATAGACAGATGACTGTCATTATGGTTTAATTCTTATTGCCTGGTAGTTCGAATAGTGTTACTTGTGGACGCTCGCATCTTCGCTTGCGTAGATTAGACATATATTAGACATATAAGAAAATTATAGTACCTGTCTTTCTCAATGAAATAACTGGAAAAACTCTACCCATTGAAATTCAAATAGAAGAGGTATCAACGGAAAACAAGTCCATCTATCCATCCATCTAAACCAAGCCTAGAATACATACATCTAAGTTACATACTCTAAAAATAAACCTATATTTTGAAAACCTATAAGAGACAAACAATTGATTAAAATAAATTCTGCCTAGTTGGTTAGTGATCTAGTGGTAGCAGTAAGACGGCTCACGCGGTTTAAGGATTTTTAGGAGCCATGCTCTTCAGACTTGTTTAACAAATATTGATATGTCATTCAATTAAATAGGGCAATTCTAGATAGCTTAAACTAAAATATTTTTTTAATGAGACTGGTATTTCCAGAGATTTGCGCGATTAAACAAAGAAAAGAACAAAAAAAAGACACAAAAAATCTCCCGCTTTATAATATTATAGATATACATAATATAATAACACGCTTTCATTAGCTTGGTATGTATGTAACGGAATCTTTGAACGTGATTTTCATCCCCACTTAAACGTCGGATTAATTTGAAACTTTGCACAGTTATCAAGGACTGAGGACAATGCATTGTCCTACTTAATTAAACAAAAACTACATTTCTTTTCATTGGTTATTTTAGAATTCTATCCTACAGTTAGAGTATTTTAAGTAGGTAGGTTACCTATGTTTCGAAATGTTTCGGCGTCTATATAATTTTGGACAATTCTAGACAATGGACATTTACGAGTACCTAGATATAAAATTAGAACAGTGTTAAATAAACAACAACGGATATTTTAAATTAAATTAACAAACTCTCTTAAAACTACAGATTAATTACAGCAAACTCTGAGTAAGACCTTACAAATTGTTTTTCAAATTTATAAGTTACTAAGAGTTTTCAAGACAAGTCCAGGTTAACTTAAAGTTTAAGCGTATTATTTATAATATAATGAAGACTCTTATTTTAGGTAAGAGGTTGATCAGCGCACATAGAAAACCAACCAATTTAACATATATGACGAGATGAATATCTGCCCTAGCCGGGGCTTGAACCCTAGACCTGCAGTTTGACAGTCAGGGTCAATCGTAGGTCTGGCGTTGTGCGCAACAGCGTAGTCGTCGTGTAGAATTCGCTGCGACCCATAGACGTCCCACTGCTGGGCACGGGTCTCCCCCACAGACGCAGCTGCGGGAGGTCTAGAGCATACTCCACCACGCTGCTCCAATGCGGATTGGTGGAGGGGTTAGTGGCCAACCCAGTGTCGAATATTCTCAAGCCACCCGAAGGCTTAACGACTGTTTCCAACATTGAAAACAACCGGGACCGATGGCTTTACGTGCGCTCCGAAGCACGGTAGCGTCCATGAAATTTTGCCACTAGCGGTCACCCATCCACAAACCGACCGCGCCCGTCGTTGCTTAACTCTTTCGATCACATTGAATCGACCCGAGCCATTGGGCTATGGACGCTACGTGTAGAATTAGTCCCATACAAAGGCTGTCTATAATTGACAATCAAACTTGATATACAGCTTCTGTGAAACTAACGCGATAGTTGGATGAAATATACCCGCTTGTGATCTCGAGGGAGGGAAAATCGTTTTGTTATGACTTGCGAATCCACGAACGGAGGAATGGTATTAGAAATCAGAATTATAAATATGTATATATGTTTCTACATTCACATAATGTAAATAAGTACCCAGGTAACAATTAACAATAAGTACCCAGGTAGCAACTAATAAAATGTATCGAGGTTTCATTTCATTCATTTCATTATTCATTGTTATTATTAAATACTAATTTGAAGTTCGAAAAAGTAGATATTTGGGTTTTTCTGGCATGAAATGCTCAGTAGTAGCACGGAATACCTGATGTATGGCAAATTAGATACCTAAATGGGATCAATAACATACCTTGTACTTTCCACCTACTTCTACTCACACATACCTCTGCCTATCCCTTCAGGGAAAGTCAAGCGTTTTGTAATTTTATTATTCATGTGCTGATCTTGCATTCAATGTTTAAAATAAATTTACATTGCATATCGAATGTTATTCAAATATTTAATTATAATTAGTCAGTCTTTGTTTAAAACAGTACAAGAAACATCATTGAGAGCGTTTTTCCACTTGTTAACAAAGGTTTTTGCCATTAAATATTGAGGATACCGTCATAATTTACAATGAGACTGTTCCGCTTAAGCTTGGGGTTGTGAATTTTTAATCAAAAGCTACCCTCTCCTGTATTGTTACGGGATATAGTGCGTACATTTCTACGCCAGTTGTTTTCATAAATTGTGTTTTGATTTAATTGTAAAAGCATATTCGTTGCAGGTTATTCAAATATAAATATTTCGTACCAAATGTTATACACATTTGGTGGAACCTGGAATAGATCCTAATTAAAGAAAAAAAATCGTTTCAGAATAAGTTTATGAGTTTTCTTACTTGTACACGTATGTACTAGAATAAAATAGATAAAGAAGGAAGAATAATTAAATAGTAGTTACCTCATTCTTTCTTTTAAATAATGAGCTTGTTTTTATTCAAATCCAGTTTGGATTGGATTTGTGGCCGGCTTATTAACATATATACATACATAATTATACATAAGTGATGTCAAGTGGGAGTACCTACTAGAAACCTCTGCTCTCGGAGTGATGTTAGGTCATGTAATTCGTCACTGAGTTTCTGAAGTATGTATGACCTAGTAATGCCCGGTTAAAATTAAATATCAGTTGATATTTGGATATTTAATAGCTCTTAAATAATGTTGTCCTATCAAAATATTATATGGAATATAAGTGAACATCATCTTGTGCCAAGGCGCTGACATCTGCCTGTTCATTAGGCTGAAGAGACCGAAATTAAAAAACTGCCCGTAGCTGACAAAAGTTCATTAATTTTAGTTTGTCATACGCTACTAATTTGTAAAACTTAATGCGTGATACTAATGGCCCAGTTTCCGGCAACATATCACAGAAATATCAAATCTCTTTGAGTCTGCTAGTTGATATTGACGCTGTGAACATATTTATGTGTCAGTTTACAACAATAATTGCTGGGAGAACTCATCAACACGAAGTTAAGATCGTTACATTATATTTATAGCCAAAAGTTTAACAATTTACATGTGTAGGTAGTCTCCGTGAAGATATTTCGAATATTTAATTTCAGTGTTTTATATTTTAAAATGTATTGTTATGTTGGATAAATATTAAGTATTAGATACAAGAAGCAAATTTTATTAAGTACTACGTAATAATAATATCATTACTTATGTAAAGTCTTAGTTAAGTACGAATTCAAGAGTTAAAGTGCTAACATAAAAGTGTTGTTAGAGCCACCGTTATAATAGTATGATATTCTCTTCCTACCAAAGCGTTAACAATATTTACTGCCTTAGCTAAATACACCTGGTATCTTAACGTGTCAAGTAAATTTCGTTGTGATCATAAATACGAAGATACTTGTATTTCCTTTCCTTCTAACGCCCGAGGTCAAATTTAATTATCATGTAGACGATGAATATCTATGAGTTCTTGAACGCCTACAGTAAAGTATAAATCAAGTATCCATTCGGCCACGTCAACTCATATTTTAGCAGCGCGCTTAAACAATGGTTAAAATAATGGTGTCGATGCTCAAAAATAATTATTTAGAACCGTTTTAAATAAATCAACGCTTAGAATTAGAGACTACTATTATGCTTGATTTAGATGACAGGTCATTTGTTGAGTCCCATTATAGGTTCAGGTTTATCTCAAGTTTGGACTGACCAACGAGTCCAACACTTTGATATAAAGATTTTTGGAAAAAGATTAATAATTTTTCATTAATGTTTGTTTCGGAAAATATTCATTGTTAATTCATTGGTTGGAGTTGGAAAAGAGAAGTTCATCTACGAAGTTATCTGTTCATCATTAACGGCCCATTTCAAGGACGTACGTACTTACGTACCTTGTAACAGCGAAGGTCTGAGTAATATTCGCTACCTTGACTATGTGCGAATTATTAAAGGGATTGGCATCACGACTATAAACATGACGAGCCGACAACATAGAATTGCTCAAGCAATATATTATCCCTCTTCATTTGTTTGCCTGCTGGGCACGAGTCTCCTCTCGGAATTGCTCGGGGCTCGGCCATAGTAAGCCACGCTGCCCATATGCAAATTGTTAGACTCTACGGATATTATGGAGAAGTGAGAACCCTTAGGATTTCTCACAATGTATTCCTTCACTGTAACAACAGTAAGTGGCATTAATATGGTGGCATAACTTTTAATATTCGTGTTTTGAATATTAAAAATGATGCCAAAAGCGTTTAAAATGTGCGAATGCCATGAAACTAATGAACAGAATAAAAAGTGAACAGGCGAGGGATGATACTTATTGCTCAAAGTTCATTATATTTAGTAGAAAATAATAAAAAGAGAATTAGTAAAACTTTGTTTCAAGACTCACAAAAAGGGGAAACTATCAACTTCAACTTTTTTATTGCTCCAATAGAGAATGGTAATTAAGGGACTATGAGTTGATCCTTGCTTCTTCTTGTGAGTTTCGTTTACCATAAAGACGGGGGAATGTTCTTGTAATTCAGAGATAAAGTTATGGGAAAATATAGGTGCTGGATGGGTATTTCGAAACTTTTGCAACCAATCTCGACGGTGAACGAACCGTAACGGACTGTGTGACGTTTTATATTCACAAGTCTGGTACGTATTCGTCACGATTGCGGTCGAAGACGTCTTTAAAACGTAATGATGCTTGATGGATCGTGCTAGTGCCAGCCCGTCATTTTATTCCCTTTTCTACACTACGACATGATGTGGCGCGATTCGAAGAGCGTGGTCTTCACTGCTTGAATAAGTTTAATAACGGGAGCTTTTGACAAATTACGTCTCGTTTAAATTTTGCTTCACCGGTTTCATTGGAATTAAGTTTAGATGTAGGTATGTATATTTCAAAGCGCAAGAACGATTTTGGTTATGAAGAAAAATTCATTGAAGCACTCATCGTCTATGGCTCACGTCAATCATTCGTGAACGACTGAGTTCAGCAATGTTGGGCGCGGTCGGTATGCGGATAAGAAACCGCTAGAGGCAATATTTCAGGGGCGCTACCGTGCTTTGGAGGGCACGTAGGTCCCGGATTTTTTCAAATGTATATGAATCGTTTAGTTTTGTCAAATACCTTCGGGTGGCTTAAGATACCTATGATTGATTAACCGTTTTTATGTCGATTGACGTATTTACATATTTATTTGAAAAATGGGTTTATTATACACCTCTGCTACACATTATACAATAATACGTCAACCCTACACTTCTCTACTTCGCCTACCCCTTCGGGGAAATACTGGCATGATGTTATGTTATATATTTCAACATTCTCCACCACATTCGTATTCTTTTTGGGTCATTTATTATTGTTCAATTAAAAATTTTGTTTTTGCCCACATTCAATTTGGACACGCGTATAAAATTACATCGTTAATTAAGTCCAGTTTTTCCGGCTTTATTACTCCCGCTTCATTGTATAGGATTTACGTCCGGAGAAGGCTTCTAATGTGATTAAAACGGCTGAGAGTAATAATAAACATTTTATTGGGGCATTACATACGCCGTGTGCTGGTCCATACAAAACTACTGGGTTATGGTCGAAACATCACTATGCTCCTAATCAACTTTGTTTTATTGTAACACGCTAAGGAGATCAGACATTAGACGGGGTTAGTTAATGGGATTTATTTGTGGAGATCCGCTGACTGTCGGAGTTAGGATTCAGTTTATGTTGGTACTTACAGTTTAAAGTCACGTGTAAAGTGAGAATGTGTGGTCAGACCTTTGACAAATTTATGTCAGTAAAAATATGCACCAATATTTTCTGGATGGTAGTAGGTCGTAAGTAAATTACGTTGACGTTGTGACAAGAGCATCGATCGTAAATCATCATCATCATCACAACCCTTTCTTTCTCGATCGTAAATGTATCTAATAAAATCGTAACATATCTATATAGAGGGGTAAAGCGAAGATATAAATTAAATTTTTCATCTTCCTTAGTCATGACCAGCTCACATTCGAATAGGACTAAAACTAGTCTATGGGACATAATTCGGAATTACTCAAGTTAACATGCATTCGCATACAAAAATCCTGTACCATACCGAGATTTAATTAATATCAAGATAATATTCCTGTTAATTAAAAATGTCTGTCAATTAAACCCTGCATAGATTTTTATTATTTAATTGGAACAAAATTATGTGTATATAAATGAATAAAGCATTTCTTGTTATTTCATTTGTCTTAAAAAAAAAACATATATTTTATAACTAGTAAAAATATACCAAATGCGATTTAACATTTTTAATTTGGTTGTATTTCGTCAAAATGGCCCCATAAGACCTTTCAAACAATGGATACGACTCTGCTTCTTCGCAGAGCCGACACACAATAGTTTACAGTTAGTTATTTATGACAGGTTGACGGTGAGCGAAATTGAACCAATTTGCATAAAAGAGTTGCAGAAACAAAACGAAATAAGGGAAAGTTAATAACAATCATTGTTCGGATTCACGAAAGACAATCCTATTTAGGGCGGCTTTTGGGAAGATTGCTGCATTCATGTTTATCGTTGTGACTCATCTAAAATCCATCTCCATTATTTTAACAACTATGACGTAAGCCTATAAAAATTCTTTATTATCCCTTGAAAGTATAAAATGGGTTATTTATATTTTTATTATTAGTTACTTTAAATATCTTTGTGGGAGAGCTCTCTTTGTGCTCGGTTAGGTACATGCGCAGCAAACAACATACACGTTTTTCACACACATCTTCTTTCTAGTTTCTCTTCTAGAGACCTTAATCTTACGTCAGGCTGCTCCAATATGGACTGGAGTACTCTATGTATATTCGGAACTTTTTAGGCCAACTAAACGCCTTCGATACAGCATTACATATGTTAGAAACGTCTGTTAAAACGAAAAGGACGGTAATATTTTATGAAACGTACAAACCTAACATTAAACTTCTCGAGTAAATAGGTCAAAACCACTGATAGTACCTACCTACCTACTCTACAGCCTCATAACTACATGCCTTAAGATGTGAATTTAACAAGCAACATTAGGTAATACATATTTACATATGATTCGTTTTTCTCAAAATAAAAAATAATGAAGCATAGAATAAAATAAAGCAATGTCAAAACATTACTTTATTTAGATAGATACATTTACATTTGTAACTAGTCAAAGTCGCTTTCCCAATCGGGAATTAGTTACATACTAAAGTAAGTAATATCTGTATACCATTAACTTCTCTGTGATGTCGTCTCGTTATAAGTAAGAAAAACTGAGAATTGGGAACAAAAATTGAACATTCTTAGAAGCTGGATCTCACTTTTGTTTTTGAAGAACAAAAATTAGTTTTGGGCGAAACGGGCACCCGTTGTCCTAGTTCACTTTCGCTGATACGTCGAAAGATCGCTCATAAAAGACATAAAAGGAACTTTCCTGGGTCTCCGATATTAATATTTATTGCTCCCAATGTATACGAAACACTTTCCTTAGCGAGTTATAAATAGTTTTATACAGGCCACCCGTTAAATGGTAACAAGGGAGTTTTATGATGGCAATCGGCTCAATATAAGGCGCAATTTTTGAATTTTATAACTCTCAGTTTATTTTTGTTCCTGATAAACTGTCCATATTATTTTAATTATAAAATTTTTGTTGGCATTATCATCAGAAAAATGAAAACAAAGTTTGTTTCATTCGACATTACCTAAGCGTGTTATGAGCATGTTAATTGTTTGGTAGGTAATTTTGTAAATTAAATATCATGCTGTTATAAGTATTACTAAAGTAGGTTCCCAAGGCAAAAAGCTTACAAAAGATCACATTTTCCGAACCTCTAATGGAAGGACATTATCCGAAAATCGTTTTTGTGCGAATAAAATTTACTGGGAAAATTTTGGTGAAGCGTACCAGGACTTATCTTTATGTACACTTTTACGTATTTCGCTGCAAAATGTTATCGGCCAACAGTTAAATGGGGCTTTTAATGTGACGGTCTTTTTCTGCTTTATTACTCCAAAGCACATCAAATAATTTCGATGAATTATGGGATCTCTACCGCTCTCTCGTCGTATAAAAGAAATAGTTAAATCCTGTTATCATGACGATAAATTGAGTAATAGTAGATTTATCGTGACATGCGTTATTGACTCCGTAAAAGGCGTACCCAATCTTTACTCCTCGATTTTTTTAAATTGACCAATTTATCATAATATTAATTTGTTTTTATGGAATCTAAAATAAAAAGTGCTATAATGAGCACCTAGCTGCACATTATAGCACTTTTAGGTCACACAAAATCATTTGAATTAATTTTTCTATTATTTCTTCTCTATTTCGTTCTTATTTATGTAAAAAAACCACATACATACTTATTTTATGACGTATCAACGTACTACTTACGTGATTGAACTTGTGTAGATAAGTAACTTTTAACTTTTCAAAATACTAGATAAATATTCTCAACGCAGTGCATGTGTGTATATTATGTGAAATTAAAAAATAAATTTAAAGTAAGTAGATGATAATCAAATACCAATAAATATAGGCAAATGAATCAAACATAAGTTGATATATCGAATAGCAGACACAAGCATACTTTATCTAACTAAATTGCGTGGCGTTTCTCACAAAAATCGCTAAGGCAATTTGTTTAAATTACTTTCCTATGCTAATCTGCCCCGTGTTGCGAATACATTCTTTACGAAAAAAGAAGCGTCGCTCGAGCGAGATCGCCGAATCGCCTTGTTCGCCTCAAATGATGCATGTTGTGGAAGTAGGATCTTATAAAGAAAAACAAGATACTGCAAGCTATTACACGGTTTACGTCGTAAATAATCGTCTTAGTGCGGTAAATAAATAAGCGTATAGTGGCTGTTCGTGCGAGCGTTCGTATCTGATCAAGAGTCCGAGACGCAACGAAACTCGGGAAAGTGCTGTTTAATGCGAGATAGGGAGTAACGTAGGAGGAGCGTTAGTTCTGCCGCGTATTAATAGATAATGAGTGCGGATATACATGGCTTTGGTATAAGAGAGATGTTACGGTCTCTGTATAGACTTCGGCGACTTTATACTGTTATCAGCTAAGATTAATCTGGAATGTACCTAAGTGGGAGCCTAGGATTGCGATATTACGACGGTAAATTAAGCTGTAAAACATTAGGAATTCAACAACGCTCAACACTGCATAACTTAGTAGGTAGGTCATGAGTGTTCTCGCATCTATACAAATCGAATTGGGAAAAATTCTGAAATAAGCTTACATTTTATGCTTTCCTAACTCCTGCGTCGTACGTCCTATTATTTATGGTATTGTGATCGTAATTGCAATATTCAGTATTTTACAGTCACAAGCACCACTGGGATTTGAGTGATGATTGACAATCACAAGTAAGCTAACGGTAAGAAAAACATGCAGACTGAGAGTTATCGAAGGCATTTGAAGTGTGCTAATCCGCACAAGGCCAGCATGGTGTATGTACTATTTGCCTAACCCCTTCCAATTCAATAGTAGTCCCGTCCCCAACTGTGGGACAAAAAAGGGTTGTGATGGTGGTGCCAGAGTCAATGAGTGGTTGCTATATCATTGAACTGAGATTTTTTCTAGCCGCAGATTGTAGTCGCTTGTTATGTGGAACGTGTGGAACGTGTGTAACGTGGAAATTTGTATTAGAAACGTGGAAATTTGTATAGTTGCAAGTTTGTTGCTCAATATGATACTTTCGTTCAATGAGACCTAGTTTATTGCTACCTACTTATTTGATTTTAAAACATCCCTTGAACGTTAAAATTGTTATCGATAATTATTTATTGAAAACCAGCGTAGCCGCGGGAAAAGCTAATAATAAAATATATCTTGTTTTCGAATCTAATTATTTACTGCTATTTACAATTTTAAGATAGCTGACAACTTCTGAAAGGTCAAACTGAAAGTTAGCCGATTATAAAGCACTCCGAGATTGAGTTTTGAACGTTTGCGCCTAAGCAGGAACTTGATTCCTCGATACTTTCCGTGTAGCGAGAAAGTCTCGGGGCAAAATATTTCAACTGAAACTTACTAGGACAGGAACTGAACAACTTCTGAAGTCTTATCCCGATGTTTGGATTCGCTCCAAATAGATTGTTTTTGGAGCGAAAGATACAGACATTGCAAAAAGATGGAATATATTTTACTAGAATACCTATTATAGAAAATTAATGCTCACTCATAGTTTTAATTGATGATTTTTCTGTATCACAGATATATTATAATGTCACACGCAAACTACCACTCGATCGAGAAGATAATTGTTTTGCGAAATTGAGGGCAATACTCGTTTAATTCTTTAATTGTTGTGTAATTAACAAGCATAATTAGCAAGCTAAGAAATGAGGGTTCCTCTAATAATAAGAAGGCGAATAAAAAGGCCATTACTTGAATCCCAAACCTCTAAAACAAAACCGTGTTATCTTAAAATGTGTTTATGTTAAATACCTTCATTATAACACCACATTTTTATTCTAACGCTTATTAGAAAAATACTTACGAGTACGTACCTACATACATTCCACATCTAGGACATGTTGGTCCAAGTCAGTGTATCAAAACTAATTAGCCGGGCTAAGCTCCAACCTATTTCCGCGCTGACACAAAATACTGTGATCATAAACAAACAGAACTTCGAAAAATAATCAATCAATGTCGGCCAAGTGTCATGGAACGTTTTCAATTACAAAGTGGACGGTTTGCGCCGGTGTTTTGTGCCTTCGATCGTGATGAACCATCTTGTTCTTGTAATGAAAGATGGACACCCACGTAATACACATTAGTGTTTTGTATCTAGTGTAGGTAGGCAAGCTCAACCTTTTGCGCATGTTATGAAAAGCTCATTAGCGTCACCATCATGGTTATCCTAATAGTTTAAATAAATTATCTTAGATTAGGTATGAATCCAGTATATTGAGGTTAAGTACATATATTTTGTTTGAAGAAAATATGCCGCTGAAACTGAATGAATTAATGAATTTTAATTAGTGTGAAAATGTCACGAGAGAAAATTTATTCATTATCTACTTGATCACGAGATCACATACGTAGATCCTTCTAAGATACATAATTTTTTTTTTTTTTATGGATACAGGATAGCAAACGAGCTTGCAGCACCACCCATCCGCTGCCACCCATGACAACTGTGACTGACTTTGAACAAGACTCAATTAGGGACTGGGATGGTTAGTCCAATTAGTTGAGAGAGTTAATTAGAACATTAGTTGGTCAGTTCGTTAGTAGGTATGAGGACTAGGGACTGTTAGTGATAGTTAGTCTGGTTAGAGTTGGTGTTAGTAATAGTCCAGTTAGTACTTGTTAGTAGGAGTCTCGTTCTAAGTCAGTCACAGATGTGTTGCTACCCTAAAGGACTAAGATGGTCGCCTCTAAAGAAGTGTAACCGGAATCCACACACTACACATAAACTTATCAGGCAAGATAATTTCAATCAAGAGCCATCTTTGTCAAGAGCGACGTCTAGACTTCGTTTTAATTAATGACCGTGATTTGAGTTTTGACGTCTGCATACTATTATATAGTACAACATTTATTATCTAGTGAAAATGTTTGGGACCTCTGTATTTTGACATAGTAGATTTAAATTATTGACTTTAAAATTGCCCAAACAGTTCGGATTTGTTTTACATTGCGTGTTTAGAGGGCACTTATTGGTCATAGATCAATCAACACACAGCAATGGCATGCTAACTTAACGAAAATGTTGCATCATTGGACTTCGAGAGCACTTAAACAAACATGCGTTGGCGGACAGGTATATAAACCTAATCATAACTATGATTGGCCCATCAATACGAGTTACATGAGAATGCGCAGAATAATAATTAGCGATGTTATAAATTGAAAAGCATTAAGTTGATTGGAATTCGTGCGGTGAGAGTTCTCAACCAGTTAGCATTTGAATAAATCGATTAATACAATGGTCATAATTATTATTACGATTAAATCTTCGATGCTACCAGCAGGTTTTATTATCTGGACGAGAGGTACAAATGCACATGCGGCTTTTAAATACGTGCCTGTGGCATGGACACTAGACAAAGAGGTTCATAAAGAAAACCCTGTTAACTGACTTAGTAGTTATTAAAGTGTTGTATCGTGATATTATTTTATTTTATTTAAATAGATAAACAATTTTTTTTTATACCGCGTCCACCTGTGTCTTGCTGCTTTAATACAATGTTCTCTGAGATTTGAATGAGTATAGTATACTCCACCACGCTGCTCTAATGCGGATTGGTACATTCGTCTAACTAACCTTTCAGATTAAAAAAATCCTAAGAATCTATAGGTACAGAAACACTGCTACAGTGCAATGAAGAATACATCGTTTGATACCCTTATTATGTATTTCTACTACTCTTAGTGATGGATTTTTTCTTGAATTTATAAAAGACCTACTCTGTAATGAGACTTTTAAAATAAAAACGTTAATAGAAATTATCAATATTGGTTATATTGGTTTATGTTATAGAAGTTATCGTTGTTCATATTTAAATCGAACATAGAAACTCCTCCTTTTTCGAAGTCGGTAAATTAACTAGCTTACATTCGCTTGCTACAGAAATGTGATACAACAAACTTTAAAATGAATTTTCGATGAGTAATAAATCCTTCGAACATGAAATTCGGCACGTATACACGTCAAGATTGTATTTTCAGTAGTTTGTCATTGAACAAGCTTACATCACGATATACCTCTATACCTAAATAATCTTAATTTTATGATTTTTTTTCAAGTACATAAATACGAGTATAACACGGTCAAAATATTGCTGCACCTCGCCGAAATGCATTTTCTATCATATAATCATGTACATTTATTGTGAAAACTTTATTTCAATTACGCTTTTATCGACACCAGGTGCACAGATATTGTGACCGGGCTATAATTGCAATAATTGCTTAAACCAATCATCTTAAAGGTGAGTCAGCGTTTTCAGAATTATTAATTTGTATGATAATAATAACTTTCAAATCTGTAAACAATAAATTCACAAATCTAAATGCGTATCTGATATTACCACCAGTAAGCATTTGAAAGAGATCCTAAAACTTTTCGAGCGATTACGATAAGAAAGTCATTTAGATTAACATAACTGAACTTCAATCAAAATAAACGCCGTGCCAAAAATCTGCTCTCAATTCTAAGTTCAAATCTTTACAAGCATTTTTCGAGCAAGAGATCTAATCTCGTGCTAAGATTGAGTGAGCGGCAATGCATCACCTAGCTTCCGTTGCACCGATCTGATTCCTTTGCACGACCCTTACTGACCCCTTTATTTATCAACTAAAAGTATCACTAAAGTAGGGAGTATTTATTCTGAGTCTATAGGGAAGGTGGTTTAAGAGTGTATCAAGCCACTTGTGATATATTTTTTCGCTGCAACCCATAGACGTCCCACTGCTGGGCAGAGCAGGTCTAGAGCATACTCCAGTACTTCGGAGGGCACGTAAACCGGTCCCGGTTGTTTTCAATGCTGGAAACAGTCGGCCTTATCGAAGACCTTATGAGAACATTCGACACTAGGTTGGCCACTAACCCCTCCACCAATCCGCATTGGCAGCGTGGTGTGATATATACTATCCCTCAATCAGGATTTAACTTAGAAACTGTTAGTGTTTTTTTATTTTCGTTAGATACTTATTAAAATGACAAAGTTTTGTTTTAGTATTGTTATTATTTTTGTAACAGTTTTCATCCATCTAGGTTACATTGCTCAAAGCGTTGACTCACCCAAACCCTAGATGACATGAACAAATTAACTTGTACACCACATCACCACAATCTTCGCATAGCAACATAGCATAGCAACCACCGCTACAGCAGGTGACATTTAATTTTCAAAACGTAACTTAGACAAGTTGCATGGTAAAAATAAAGTACGGAAAACAAATGATATACGATGTAGGAAGATTAGCCAGAATGGTTCATAACCATCTATAAATCTTTATATATCCTAAACTGTTAGTCCAAATGAAATAAGATAAAAGTACCATACAATAATTTTTTAAATACCTATTCAACGGTGTGTAGGTACCCCACATGATTAGTTGATCGATTTTTTTATTTTCAATTATGGCGTCTGGTTGTCGCTGAGGTGAATTTTGGTAACCGTTATGTCTTTCTTTAACTCGCTAAGATAAGACGAATTTTTACGTAAGAATCATCAAAATGGCCTTACGCGTTTGGTCTCTAGAATGCCGTAGAAGAACAAACATACATCTATATTATATACTACAACTAGTGGACGCCCGCAGCTTCGCTCGCGTAGAATTAGACCCATCAACGACGTCTGCCCGCGTTCCGGTTGCCCACTTGACTTCAAAAACGGCAAAGTTTCATACTAAATTTGCACCCCCGTTTTACCCCCTTAGGGGATGAATTTTCAAAAATCCTTTCTTAGTGCTCCCCTACGTTATAAAAGGAACCCCTGTGCAAAATTTCAAGTTTCTAACCCTTATAGTTTAGGCCCTGCGTTGATATGTCAGTCAGTCAGTCAGTCAGTCAGTCAGTCAGTCAGTCAGTCACCTTCTCCTTTTATATATATAGATGTAACTATAAGTGTTAGAAACTTGAAATTTTGCACAGGGGTTCCTTTTATAAGCAAGGGGAGCTTAGAAAGGATCCCCTAAGGGGGTGCAAAGTTAGTATGAAACTTTGCCGTTTTTTAAGTTAGTGAATGTCTAATGTCCACGCGAGCGAAGCTGCGGGCGTCCACTAGTACATTATAAACCTTATTTGAGTCGTGCAGTCGGATAAAAAGTCATAGGTGGGAGCCGCTTGTATTTGAACCCAGACCCTCTCCAGTGAGAGCTCGGGTTTGATAGTGACAGGCTATCACCGCTGTTAACATCGTCAATGTCGAATTTGGAAGTAGGTACCTAGTCCGACCACGAGCGTTCTAATATTAAATATATTATAGAAATTTTAAATAGAACATTTTTGTGAGCAAAATGTTGCCATAATAAAATCCTGTTTTGTGCGTCTCGGCAAGCCTTGTCATGTAATCTCGGATCTCGCGACTCACTGAACGCCGATGCGTCTTTAGGGCTTCCGCGCGGCGTCTGTTTAAAATTTACCGACATCGTTCACGTGAATACGCCAGTTACTTACACTCCAGAGTCAACTTTAAGTTGAAGACAAGACAGGGATTATTAACAGGCAATTTTTAGAACAAAGGCAATTCCTTCGTCATTATTTACGCTGTACAACTGTACAAGATGTAGCATAAATGTTTTCATGGTTATTTTAAATTAGGTACATTTACAGATCAGTTCATAATGCAGTTCTACTTATATTTATTAAATAATTTTCCAGGGTCTATGTTTCCATTTAGAAACCTATTAGATGTCACTTAGCTTTGGTTATGGTTCGTGCAGGGCGCTCCATTAACGGATGGTAACTTATGTGTGCTTATGTTATGAGTTTCAGCTTGAGTCTTTCGACGTAGATAAAAAACATAAAATAATAAATAAATAATAAATAAATAATAAATAAATATCTTGGACATTCTCACACACGGCCATCTGACCCCAAAGTAGGCGCGAGCCTGTGTTATGGGTGTCAGAGACTGATATACATACATAGATATTTTTAAATACATACTTAAATAGATAATATTGACATCCAGACACAGAACAAATACAAGTGTTCGTCACACGAATATTTGTCCTGAGTGGGATTCGAACCCACGACCTTTGGCGCAACAGACAGGGTCACTACCGATTGCGCCAACGGGCCTGTCATACAAAAATATTCGTAAGAAATAAGATTCCTGGAGCTAAGCTAAGATTTCTATGTGAATTTAAATTATTATTTTTTAAGTTTATTATTGCCATTATTGTCTATAATGACTACATGTAACGATTGAATAAATAAACACAACATACCTACACCACACATCTATGGGTAATTCTTAGCAAACACGTAAAAGAAAATAATAGATAATTTAGATAACAAGAAAAAGCAATTCCAAGTCTGCCGTTACCGAATAAATGTTGAATATTTCCTTTGCATTCGGTATTCTCTTTCAACTCTGATAAGAAAAAGGATTCATTTTGTATGGCTGTTTGTTCACTTGATACTTCAGACGACTTGAGTTGTTTAGATCCTATCATAGGGTAGGATATGGATAGGCATATCGTATTTAATATTAAATATACTGTTCATTAAACTGAGTTAACCAGATTTTTCATGGATATAGATACCAAACGGGCATGCAGCACTACCCGCAATAATTACATTGCATTAATTGTTGCCGCCTCATTAGTTTCACCTACTGTCTCGTTGGTCTAGTGATCACAAGTGCGACTTCTGAACTGAGGGTCCTTGGTTCGATTCCCTGGTCGGGGAATTAAAAAAAAAATTGAAAGTAGTAGTAAAGTATCAGAGTATGAAATCAGCGTGCCCGGTGTATAGCAATAAGCTGAATAAATTAATACGGATAGATTTGGCTATCGAAGATAGGACATAAACTCCATATAAAACAAGTTGATTATAGCAAATCCACCCGTAGATAGGTTATTAATTTCCAACTTAGGTATATGGCACCAAAATAATACTAATAACAACTCTACTACGACACTCACTACTACACCTCTTCGGGGAATTGCAGATATTGTAAAAAGTATTTAAAAAAATCTTTATTGTTTAATTTTTTATTACACGATGGTTAATAAAATAAAAGTATATAAATGATAATTTATATTTTTATCACTTTGATGATAATAATAAAATACATATATAAGTACGTAGTTTTTAGTCCTTATTCCAGGTAGTTATTCTTTTATGTTTTGGTGTGCAATAAAGAGTTAATAAATAAATAAATAATACATATGTATTATAATTATTTATTCTTATTGGATACTCAAACTCCAGATAGGGTCTTAAAAGGACAAAAAAAAAAAAAACAATTTCCGTGTGTGGAATAATTTGAAACTTATTACAAAAGCATATTAAAGTCTGGCCAGTATGAAACAATATCTTTGCGTCCACGTTTCCCAGTTACTTTTTAATAGAATTTCGCGCATATACTGCGTTGATGTGCTCATACTGCTCTTGCGTTGGCATCGTGGGAGCCCTGCACCGCGCCTGGCTAAACTCCTTCACTCCGCATCGTATCTCGTGATGATGAAAGTCAGTCACGTACATGTGTGCATCATCAACAACCTGACACAACATTGCCATGCCGAACAATGCACGCTTGGCTCTTAAAGTGTGTTCCAAAGCCAAAATTCAATTAAATATATATGTCAAACGAGTAATGCCCTGAGGCAGACTCAGTGTGGCTATATGGAAAGGTTTTATGTTTCCGCTATAAGCGCACAAGCTAAGCCATTACAGTTGCCAGCAGCAATTGGCAACTCGACCGATATTAAAACACACCATTTGGCAGCAATCGCCCCTCGCAATGTAGGGTGACACGTAACTTAATATAAACTTTTCTCCTTGTCAACACCATTGAGCTGAAGGATGCGCTCGCTGAATTGCCATTGGCAAACGTTTAATGCTTGTATACATATACTAGTATTATTAAATAAAATGTTTATAGTGTTTTTAAATAATTTAAGACAACTCCGAGCTTGTAGGATACCTTGTTTGCTTCCACTACTGATAACTGTGGAAAATTGTGAACAGCCTTCATTTAAGGACTGGGAGAATCAGTCTAGTTAATAAAAGATGTACTCGTAAAAGGAACATTATCTGGTTAGTTCATTAGTTGGTATAGACTATTGGGGGGAAGGACTGTTACTGATATATAGAGTCAGATTCCCTGCTTCGGCCCGGTTGTTTTCATTGTTTTCAACGATGGAAAATGTCGTTATGCCTTCTCGAAGACCTTCGACACTGGGTTGGCCACCTTTCCCTCCCGCAGCTGTCGCTAGGGGGAGACCCGTGCCCAACAAGCGTTTCGTACCAATGACTTTTCTAAGTTGAGTACGATTTATGAAATTAAATGTCACCCGCTGAATAGCTGAAAACTGTTTGAGATAGTTGAGAGTGGAAAACTTAAAGGCACACGAAGTCTGTCAAACCACTGTAGGCCAACGTGTTAAACTAAATTCTTACCCCTTCTACCATTCCAAGAGGAGCGTACACATCAGTGGGACAATGAAAGGGTTGTGGTGGTGTGCGGTGGTGGAAGCTATAACATTTTATTTGGAAATTCAATCTACGATTTATATCTATTGAAACGACCAATGCGGAGTGCGGCTCTTTGTGAACCACCAGAGTCCTACGCGACTCTATTTCATATAATCGCTCGATCAAACGAAACGATAGTTAAGTTAGCGAACCATTTTATATCGACCGCTCTAAGGCTAAAGCTCTAAATTCTACCTACTATAATCTTCCGTCAGTGCGTTACTCTATCGAACACTTCGCAGTTTTCTTTATAACCGTTTATAAAATAAAATAATAATTAAGTACTCTGTAAGTTTTTTAATCTTTGGGTTCATACCTTTATAAAATAATTAATAAATACTAATATCCATACTCACACTCACACCCCCACGGTTACCCTAGGCCTGAGTAACGCTCAGAAAACAACACATTTTAACATTCATGACCTAGTAAAAAATATCTATAACTAGTAAACCTATTTACCTAATATACCTATTAAAAAGTATTTACTTTTGGCCCGTTCGGTGGCCGATTGATTCTAACCCGGGTTTTATCGCTCATGTTAAGTCACCGCGTTATGGTATCGTTAATCGTATCTACTCTGAACAATCCGTTGACCAATCATTAGGAATCATAAAGATTTTCTTTACCAAATATACTAAAAAAGAACGGCCGAGTTATTTCTGGATTTTTTTTTATTTTTATACGATTTTCCCGTTAATAACGGATCCAATGAAATAAACCTGTCTTAATCGGCGCCAGAGAAATTTGTTTAACCTATACTTATATTATAAGATCCAAGAATATCGGTTCCCAAAGAGGGTAGGAAAACTCCATCTTTTTAATGCCGAATAAGGTAGGTATATTATATCATTAAACGAAAAATCTTGCAATTACATTTAGTACAAGCAATAAAGAATACCAAACGAATATTATGCCTATGTAGTCATTGAATATGAAAACAATAACAATGAGTGATTTCTTATTAACCTGTAGATATATAACTATAACTAGAGGCACAGTTAATAAATTATTACATACTGAAAGAGGATTTTATATTTTTGAACTGTCCCCCTGTAAATTAGCAGTTTCTCGCTGTCTTATATTTTTATTTGAATTTTTCCCGATATCAATAACGAATTCTACCTTATGTATAAACTTATGGTCCAAGAGCTGGCATCAATTTTTCGGTGGGTATTTGAGGCAAGCTGAAAACTTGTCCAACGCCTCTCCTATTATACCCCAACACGGAACTGCAGACCTGGCTGGTGAGTAGCGGGACAAAATCAACCCCTATATAAATTAAAAAAAAAAAATGATTTCCAAACATATACTTATTTGAGGCAATATGTAATTTTTACAAGTTGTAGTCCAATGTTTACAGAATATAAAAAAAAATGGATTTTTTTTTTAAATTTATATAGGTTTTGATTTTGCCCCGCTACTCACCAGCCAGGTCTGCAGTTCCGTGTTGGGGTATAATAGGAGAGGCGTTGGACAAGTTTTCAGCTTGCCTCAAATACCTACTACCGAAAAATTGGTGCCAGCTCTCCGGCTATTACCAGCATATTTCTTTTGATAAATAATAGTTGTTATATTTATAGTGAACCGTAGGCCGTAAAAAATCGAAAAGGTCTTTATAAGAAATGATAATGGTGGTTCACAATATAATTCTAGTCTAAGGTATGATATTTAATAAAAAACCGATATGTATATTCCAAAAGTCTGGTTACTTGTGTATATTTTTTCTCATTCATGTCACGTCTGTGGATTGATAGGTACTTAGGATGGATGAGCCTCCATAGACATTTAGTGACATTTAGCTACATTAGCATTGAATATCCCAGAGGTAGCCTCATTTTAAACAGATAAGCAAATGAATTGGAAGGCATTTGTGATCCCATCTCCCGCATTATTTAGAACACGATGACATGCTTTGAAATGAAGGTGAATACTGATATTACTGATATACGAGTATACCCTTTCAGGAGCTACATATTTGATATTTTGTGATGGCTTTTTTTGTAGTGACAAAATGTAGGTTGTTGAAAATCGTAGTAAAAGGTAACAATATCTAATGATAAGTAACCTTGTTTAGTTTCTGGCGATACAATAATGATAAATTAACAGGATACAATTAAAATACCTAACTAAAGAGTTTTAGTTAAATAGTAAAATCTAAACCAACGTTCAGTCAGGCCGGCAGTTTATTTGATATCAAGATGAAAGTTAGCCTGACTTCAAAATATTGATAAACGAATCAATAAACTAATCCCTCCCATTCTGAGAGGAGACCCGAGCCCAACAGTGGGACAAAAAAAGGGTTGTGATGAAACGAATCAATCCGCATTGGAGCAGTGTGGTGGAGTATGCTCTCGACCCTCCTCAACCGTGGGAGGAACCTATGCCCATAAACGAATTCCTCTTATTTCAGACATTATAGTTTAGAAGTCGGTTTTGGATATTTATATATCGTTTACTCGTCTAATAGGAGGGTTCGGGGTACAAAGGGAAGTAGTGAAATTAGCTTGAAATCTGGTAAAATACATTTGCAAGCCAATATTAGCCAGGTATAATTTACATCTGTATAAACACAGCCATACATTACCAATTACGGCTGTCTAATAACATCGTTAGAGCGGATTTCTCGACACTAATTAAATGTCTTAAGGTAGGGGTTGGGATTGTTAAATATTTTGGCAATTAAGCCTCCAGTTTCACTGAAGTCCACGGAGTGAAAAATTAATTAAAATTTAAGCCTATAGTGCCTTTTGAGTCCCTACGCAGTCGCAGGATAAAAGGGCCGCAGCACATATTTCAGTGAGCAGCTAAAGATCATCCGCACTAGATAATTTGAATGAGCTTATGCGGTATGCACGTGTTAAATTGTAATCCAAATGATTTCTTAAAATATAAATGATTTCTGAAATTATGTTTCATTAACTAACTGTAAAGTAAACTGTAATTTAGTATTTTACTGTAGGTGTTAAAGGAAAACTATTAAGACTGTTATTCCAGATTAATTAGTATTGTATTAATAAAATATGCAGATTCAATAGTGATTCATTTATTAATATATTTCATCTTTTTATCTACCGCTGGTTCACAAAGTTATTGCTACCGAGAAGAACACAGCAAGAAACTCGGTAGGACCTCTTTTCAACATTAACAATTAGTTAAGCTTATTGACAACAAAATGGTTAAACAAATATACCTACTGAAACATTAATTAATTCTTTAGTTAGGTTATACATACACAGTCAGGTTTTAGGTTGTTCAACACAACAAACTGGATTAATCATTTATAATATATTAAATAATATATTCAACAATTACTGTTTCTGAAATTCCACAAAGATCTAAAACAACAAAGTACATTGTACTAAATACAATTTTAATAAACCATACTTAACTTTGTCGTCGATACCATTTACTTCACACAATTACACAATTTAAGTACTTTAAACCTTTATAGTACTTTAGACTTTAGACTGGATTATGTATGTACTCAGAGGCAGCGAGACGTCCTCCTTTTAACACTTTTTCAACTTGCGAATACCCTGCATAACCATGGGCAGCCTTTATATACCCTCTTTTTGCCACGCCTCTTCATATAGCCTCACTTCCGTGTACCATTTCCTATTTATAATGGATTGCTTTCACACAATCCTACAATATCAGAAACGCTTTAAACTACATTTTAATACTATTAAATGTTATTTTATATAATATAATGTACTTATATTATAGCTTTTTAAACATAAATGCTGCTACTCAATTCAATACAAGTTCTCTTATCAAAACTAAACGACCAGATCATAAGAAAACAGTTCTCAACTATTTTATTAAAAACAGTTTGAATTTAATTTGACTATAATAACATTGATTGTGATTGTAAGCAATATTATGTATTTATAATATTACTTACAACGTTCCAAACACAATCCACTACTCAAATCAATACAATTTTCAGTAAATAAATATAACATAAATAATGAACCATTTTATAATAAATACACAGGTTTAAATTAATCTTAGATATTGACATCTGACCTTATGTAATACCAACATTACATATAATATCATTACATTAACAATCTCATACTTGAATATCAACTACCAACATCAATACATGTTCTTTTAAATCAATGTAACGATAAAGAAATAAGTTAAATGATTACTAAAATATGGAATTATCTCTCAATTTACTTTAAAATTATTAGCATCTCACACGGCCATTCTGATAATTCACTTCGTTCTCGAAGTGTTATTAGTCATGGTCTCCTGTTATTTTTAATCATGAATCAATATATAAAGAGGTAGATGATAAATCTAAAATAAAAATAAAATATTAGTTCAAATGTTATGTGATTATGTGAATAACCATGTGATCAATCCCATTACGTGCTGTCTCGTAATGTCCAGATTGATTACCAGACCGAAAACACAGCATCCAAAAACCTCTTTTACTACTTAGTCATGACCATCAATATAGTGTTATTAGTCATGGTCTCCTGTTATTTTTAATCATGAATCAAGGTGGTAGAGCCTATAGGGAACCAAATAGGTTTTATATGAAAGCTAATTGGTTCCATATAGAGTTCGCCCGGGGCAGTACCACCGCCCGCCACGGTACCTAGTACCATTTCTGCCGTGTAATAATTGTTTTTAAAGCAATTGTGGTCCGGTTGGAAAGGTGTGGATTCCGGTTACACTTCTTTAGAGGCGACCATCTTAGTCCTCAAGGGTAGCAACACATCTGTGACTGACTTAGAACGAGACTCCTACTAACAAGTACTAACTGGACTATTACTAACACCAACTAACAGGGCTAACTATTACTAACAGTCCCCAGTCCTCATACCTACTAACGAACTGACCAACTAATGTTCTAATTAACTTTCTTAACTAATTGGACTAACCATCCAAGTCCCTAATTGAGTCTTGTTCAAAGTCAGTCACAGTTGTCATGGGCGGCAGCGGATGGGTGGTGCTGCAAGCTCGTTTGCTATCCTGTATCCATAAAAAAAAAAAAAAAATATATATAAAGAGGTAGATGATAAATCTAAAATAAAAATAAAATATTAGTTCAAATGTTATGTGATTATGTGAATAACCATGTGATCAATCCCATTACGTGCTGTCTCGTAATGTCCAGATTGATTACCAGACCGAAAACACAGCATCCAAAAACCTCTTTTACTACTTAGTCATGACCATCAATATAGTGTTATTAGTCATGGTCTCCTGTTATTTTTAATCATGAATCAATATATAAAGAGGTAGATGATAAATCTAAAATAAAAATAAAATATTAGTTCAAATGTTATGTGATTATGTGAATAACCATGTGATCAATCCCATTACGTGCTGTCTCGTAATGTCCAGATTGATTACCAGACCGAAAACACAGCATCCAAAAACCTCTTTTACTACTTAGTCATGACCATCAATATCATCACACATTTACTTATCAGGTCTGTTCGTCGGGCTGTCGCGTCAATCCCATTACGTGCTGCTTCGCAATGTCTAGATTGAACACCAGGCCGGAACCGCAGCATATTTATACTATGGCTTTTCGTCATCAATTCAACATTTTGACCCATCAACTTATCATCTCACACGGACCAGTTGGTTAGTATAAAAACAACTCTGAAATAAATTACATATCATATTAAATTATTACTCAATCTGTGAAGGACCCACTATCTTTTAATTGAAATCTTTAATTATTTCTCTTGTCTAATTGGGTATGCTACTGAACTCCTTAACGTCTGGGATAGATTTTATGTGTCCAAGGGGACTCGAGAATGGCTCAGATTCACAATTTAGACCACCGGCAAATGTTTTTCAAACACATTCAGCATTTTTTTATTAACAATATCCAAATTTTCCTTTCAAACCGTCGTTCATTGACGCGAAGTCACTCACATTAAGTGATGAAGTGTCGCATCACTTTGACATTTCATATGTCACCACAACATTTGTGGGGTTAGCTAATATATTTATAAATATAAAAATGTTATGTTGGTTTGTGTACGCTTCAAAAACTCAAAAAGTTCTGCATCGATCGAGCTGAAATTTTAGCATGAATTAATAATCCGCATCAAGGATTGTTTTTATGTAATTTTTGCATCAGTCACATATCCGCGAAGAATATTGTATATCCACAAGTATTGCAAAATTAAACTTATACGACATGTATTCTTGGTTTTGTTTCTCATTTCGCAACCATTCAATCACAATGTGCCACAGCGAAGCGTGGCAGGGTACAGCTAGTATATTTATAAATTACAATACGCTTTAATGGTGAGCGAATTTATGAGACGCTAGTTCCTCAACCAACCAACAAGAAATTTCAATTGAAATATAGTTCCATCCATGAAAATACATAAACACAATCGGGAGGAATTATTTGTCGTGTATCTATCAACATCCATGAAAATACATAAACACAATCGGGAGGAATTATTTGTCGTGTATCTATCCACTACTCAATTACTTGCTCAGTGGCTCAAACAAACATCCAAAACTCGCTCGGCCAATCTGACTTTTTTTTTTTTTTTTTTTAGTTTATACACTACCTACACAGTGTGGTCCGTGCCTACACTGCTATTTAAGTCACCCACTCGGAGGACACGAATTAAAAATGAGTGTAAGTTTACTGAGCCAGTACAATGTTCCATTTCAAATGAGGCGAGGTGTCATAATGTTCGTCGTGAATGTCGCGATACATTTGAAGTAGTAACTAAAATGACTTGATGCTTGTATTGCCCTACCTTACAATGTGTGATTGATTACACCTTTTTAAATAAATCTTGGTAGGTACTCTAGTAAAAATATTATAGGAACTTGTATCTATCACTAAACGTCCAAGTTTATGCGTATTACGCGACATTTAATTAAATTTATTATCTGGATCTGATAATTGTACAAAAACTTTTTTTTTTTTTTTTTTGTTTAATAACGTCAGTCTGTTTGAAAAACAAAAAATTTGAATCAGTACAGCAGTACATTTGTAAGTAATATATACTGTATATAATACAGTAGTACAATTGTAGTTGTACAGTAGTAAAACGTAACGCGACAAAAATTTGAAGTAGTACTACTTATTAAAATTTCGAACCGCTCTCAAATTACTACGCCATGTCCGGGTCAAATGTAATGCTTCTTGTATGTCCTGCTCAACACTACTCAGATACATAACATTTTTGGAGCAATCTCAAAAATAATGTTTTTATTTATTTACTTATTCACAGACACTCAAACGCACATTTTACGCAAATATGTACAAAACTGTTTATTTCCAAAGCTAATCTGTTCCAGCAGTCAGACAAACAAATGACAGAACCATACCAAAATTGACAAGTAATGTGATCATACATACAAATGATGTAAAGTTTTTATGTATTCATTTTGATATTATACTGGAGTTTAATGTATACTTTTGCAAAATTATTTGTAGATACCTACTTTCAAAAACTTATGCACAAAGAAAAAAAAAAAAATCTTCTAAGGAAGATCCCTTAGAGATCAACTGAGCACAGCTCTCACACAAGACTGACTGGTGAAGTTAACAGCTAAATGACCAGGAGAAGTGACATTGTCTAACCCTATCCCAGTGTCCAGCAGTGAACTTCCAAAAGCTGATGGATGAACGGCTCTCTCACAAGACTGATTGGTGAAGTTAGCAGCTAAATGACCAGGAGAAGTGACATTGTCTAATCCTATCCTAGGTCATAAAATTAGTAACAAGATTACATTTTCTTACTGAAACAATTAGTAATTCAATCATATAAAACAAATCATCACCGCGATGAATACCCCTCTTTAAAATGAATCCACGACTAATTGCACTACATATTTACCAAGATTCAAAATATCAGAATTTTAGGAGGTAACAGGGGCATAACCTCCCCATTTACCCTCTATTGCCAATATCAAAATATCAGAATTTCAGGAGGTAACAGGAGCATACTTATCTTTAAATGGAAAAATAAATGTAGGTAGTCGTCTGGTTGCATAAAATAAAAAGTCATAGTAGGGCCTTTGAGTTCCAGCTAATGAAGGTAGTGGTCAACCTTCTTTTACCAACTTCTATTAAGTTATTAGCTCGGTGTTGTGACTTCAACTCTCTGCACAAGTAGCTTGTTGCCATCATTAGACTTTAATGGTGCTGAATTCTTTGTACAGTCTCAATCAGTCAGTGATCAAATCTAGAACTTGTACAAAAATGTATTAGTGTGAGCAAACCAGGTAATTTATCCACCACTTCTGATGTTAAATTGTAATCCAAATGATTTCTTAAAATATAAATGATTTCTGAAATTATGTTTCATTAACTAACTGTAAAGTAAACTGTAATTTAGTATTTTACTGTAGGTGTTAAAGGAAAACTATTAAGACTGTTATTCCAGATTAATTAGTATTGTATTAATAAAATATGCAGATTCAATAGTGATTCATATATTTCATCTTTTTATCTACCGCTGGTTCACAAAGTTATTGCTACCGAGAAGAACACAGCAAGAAACTCGGTAGGACCTCTTTTCAACATTAACAATTAGTTAAGCTTATTGACAACAAAATGGTTAAACAAATATACCTACTGAAACATTAATTAATTCTTTAGTTAGGTTATACATACACAGTCAGGTTTTAGGTTGTTCAACACAACAAACTGGATTAATCATTTATAATATATTAAATAATATATTCAACAATTACTGTTTCTGAAATTCCACAAAGATCTAAAACAACAAAGTACATTGTACTAAATAAAATTTTAATAAACCATACTTAACTTTGTCGTCGATACCATTTACTTCACACAATTACACAATTTAAGTACTTTAAACCTTTATAGTACTTTAGACTTTAGACTGGATTATGTATGTACTCAGAGGCAGCGAGACGTCCTCCTTTTAACACTTTTTCAACTTGCGAATACCCTGCATAACCATGGGCAGCCTTTATATACCCTCTTTTTGCCACGCCTCTTCATATAGCCTCACTTCCGTGTACCATTTCCTATTTATAATGGATTGCTTTCACACAATCCTACAATATCAGAAACGCTTTAAACTACATTTTAATACTATTAAATGTTATTTTATATAATATAATGTACTTATATTATAGCTTTTTAAACATAAATGCTGCTACTCAATTCAATACAAGTTCTCTTATCAAAACTAAACGACCAGATCATAAGAAAACAGTTCTCAACTATTTTATTAAAAACAGTTTGAATTTAATTTGACTATAATAACATTGATTGTGATTGTAAGCAATATTATGTATTTATAATATTACTTACAACGTTCCAAACACAATCCACTACTCAAATCAATACAATTTTCAGTAAATAAATATAACATAAATAATGAACCATTTTATAATAAATACACAGGTTTAAATTAATCTTAGATATTGACATCTGACCTTATGTAATACCAACATTACATATAATATCATTACATTAACAATCTCATACTTGAATATCAACTACCAACATCAATACATGTTCTTTTAAATCAATGTAACGATAAAGAAATAAGTTAAATGATTACTAAAATATGGAATTATCTCTCAATTTACTTTAAAATTATTAGCATCTCACACACGCAACATGTTAAAATTAAATTACGACGAGAGTTCGCAACGGAAGCCTATGAACATTTTCATTAATTAGTTTCATTATGCTAACTTCTGGTATAGGATGGGGTGGATATCATTTGACTTGCTGCGTGATCGCGACCGCGTTTCGTACCTACGTAACGTACCTACTCATAATATTGCATGAGGTTGAGGGTAGATGGAATATTTAAATTAAAAATTAAAAATAGCATAACTGTTTGACAAGAAGGTAGCCTGTATCTCATTATATTAGTATTTCACACCATTTATGGATTAAGTTCACCAAACTTAAACGTTTCAGTGTCAATTCTTAAACTCAAAGTTATTTTTATAGTTTTTTTTATATTAATATAGCATTAATTATTAGTTTTAAATTCTGGTCTTAAACCACATTGTTATCGTGCAATATTCTTATGCAAGCTGTAACTACCTGTAAGTGAAATTATATGTATTTATAAACTTAAGGCTAAATCATAGTTATATCATAATATACACATATAATTTTGTTGGTGGTTCATATAATAAATAAATAAATAAATTTACTCTGAAGTTAGCTAGCAAGGACGTTGAAATGCTACTATTTCAACGTCCTTGTTAGCTAGATACTTTGTTACAAGGCTGTTATATGGCTGTTATAAGGCTGATATATATATATATTTCAATCTCTTTCTTTTGTATTTTTCGTACGAGTGATCGCCATAAAGTTCTCAAAGGCATGAGCATTCAATAAACTCACAAACGTACCTACATCAAATTCTTAGTATGCTCAGTAGCAAAACGATGCTATTTTGTGATGATTACATATGATTTTCATTAATTAAGTACCTAACTAACCTTATTAACCTTAACATCATAACATACCTTAAAAAGTTATTGTTTGAAAATTAATCGAGACTTCTTTGTTCCACTAATGATCATTTACATTGAAATTCAATAGGTCGGTAATTTAAACAAAATTTTTCTTGAGTTGTCTTATTTGGTAAGCAATCATGGCACAAAATTCTATTGGCAGTATTCTAAGGCAGAACAGTATGTAAAACATCAATTTTGTTCTTGCAAATAAATTATGATTATGATGATTATGATTATGATTATTGAAACATCATTTATTGATATTCTGTTACCCTTTTTATTTTATGATAATTTAAAATTTTTGAGTAGAAGATCTACTTTGTCTAAGTCCCAAAAAATGGAGTATACTTTCTTATGTTTCACTACAACGTAACGCGCTCTGTTTATCACAGGGACAATAATTGCATTCAAAATCAAAGATGCCCAGAGATAGGGCCAGGTATTTTCACTAATTAAGGCCCGACATGCGCCGAGCAACAATTAAGAGGAGCGATTGTTGATAAGCTCGCATCGAGCTATCAAGCGGTCAGAAAGATTGCGTTCAGAATAAGATTGCGCTTAGTTAAGCAGGTTAAGCTTGTGCCTCACACCTTATTAAGGTAAGGACTGCTATCGACGCGTTTTCCTCACCCGGTGCGTTATCATAGATGGTCTGGACCTTATGTGGAAGATGTATTTAAAATTTTTGCTAAGTAAATTTGTGATTTTAATTAACAATACGCAAATTAGTGAACATAAGGTTGAATGATTTTTAACATTTATGTTTTCAATGTTATTAAGATTATGTACTATTAAAAGTCTTGTAAGTGTGAAAACCTTGTTAAACCCATACACCATCACACCTCAACATATAAAATGTACTCTGTGACCTCAACGAGGAATGAGATGTAAATCCATAGTCTACCATGCTGGCTGACATATTGCCTTGACAGACGTCACGTACATTCCTCACGACGTTTTCCTTTTAACTTTACATTTAATTCCTTCAAACGTTCCGTTTATTGAAGCGTGCCGATAGGATTTGAACCCAGATTGAGTGAGAAGCGTGTCAATAGCCACTGGGCTATCATTATAAACAAAATTCACTATCCTCAAAATAAAATTTCATTACAAATTCTCGTTCAGCGATGTTAGACATTATCATAAAGTATTCTGGTTCAAAAATTAAAAGGACTTAATGACTGCGAAGAGTCCTTCTCGTTTTAAAATGTCTGAGCGGCGATGCAAGTCGGAGCAAAACGTTCGCTGAAGATGATATTTACATTGGATGGATGCATTAACGGTAAATTGAGTCAGCGTAGAATGGAAAAATTCTGAAATCTACATCGCAGAAACATGGTAGAAAGATGTTTGCAGGAATAATATTACTGTATTAACTGAACTTAATTTAGAAAGTAATATAAAAGTAAAAGTAAGATATTCGGTTGATAAAAATCTATATATATCTAAATAATCTTAATTACTAGTTGATACACAGACGCGCCTACGTACAATTTAGAAAGTACCAGCATTTACCGCGGTTCTGCCCGTGTCGAATCGTTTTACAATTGTAGAATTACATAAATCGACCAGGGATATTTTAAAATATAATACGTATAATACACCAAAGATTACCTTAATTATATTAATTAAGATTATATTAATTAAAATCAAGCACAAGCAGTACGGCAGATCATTATCCGAGATAACCATCAATCGATTAAAAATCGATCGATAGTTAACTATCGATTAAAACTTGAATTATTTCAGTCCATTTCACCTTGCATTTTTCCAGGATAAAAATTATTCTATGTCACTTTTAGCCGTATTCTTCAACTATTACTTCGATAAATCGTTCAGTTAAGAAGGAAAAGAAGAACAAACCAACAAACAACAACAATAACAAATCGATTAAAAATTGTATAATTTTAGGTTACAGGTTTTATCAATTTTCACAGGAACCGTGGAATTATCTGAGATAAAAGTAGCATATGTCACTCTCTAGGCCCTACTACCCCCCCTACTAAATGAATAGCAAATAGAAATATCCGGATAAACTTCCGAAAAGCGCATACCGCCGATAGATCTGAAATTTGGTATAATAACGTATTTTGACCTCCTAATCACGAATATCATAACGAAAATTGGCGCAAACGCCATTTTGAATCGTCACCTTTTCCTGAATTGAGTTTCTATAGCGGAAATAGCTACAAATACAAAATGGCGTTTGCGCCAATTTTCGTTATGATATTCGTGATTAGGAGGTCAAAATACGTTATTATACCAAATTTCAGATCGATCGGTGGTATGCGCTTTTCGGAAGTACACCCAAATATCCTAACGAAGTACATAACATAAAATACTGAAAACCAGTAGTCGTGGTTGGATTCAGGGTTGTTGCGAATATCAGCATCAGCATCAGCATCAGCTGATTATCAGCATTGGTTTCAACATCAGCATCAGCATCAGCATCCGCATTAATCGATGCTGATTTTATTGCTGATATTCCAGTCGTGACATGACCGTTGAAGGCGGGGCTTAGCTATGACGGCGTGGGTTTTTGACCAATTAAAGGTCGTAAATTGTCAGTCGTTCTTCGAGCGAACTTCACTTATTCGTTCGAATCGAATGTTAGTAAACGTACACAAATTTGGCTCATTTTAACGCATTTTTTCACATTATTAATATAATTTCCCTTTTATTTAAAATGCCTAAGGTAAAGTCACCTACCTAATTCCGCGGTATTTTCACGATAACTAGAAAGAACATAAAATATTAAGCATTTATATTTCCTTTCTGTTGTAATTAATAGTTTTATCCAAAGTATTAGTTATCTTATTTTTGAAATATGTTCACTGTTTCACAATAAAAGTTGATTAAAAATGTAAAATTAAATAAAAACGAGAAAAAGTGCGAAGCGCCTAATTCCGAGGTAAAAATCCTAATTCCGAGGCATTTGGGTCCTAATTCCGAGTGTACAAAATACAAAGGAAAAGGTGGGTGAGAATGATGTTCAAAAGTCAATCTATCTATAAAAATCTATTTATTTCAGTCTGTTCTTTGTGATGATTAATGAAATGGTCACGGTTTTTAATTGTAAATATAATCTAATTCCGAGTACTAAAAAGTAATACATTTTTTCATATTAAATAAATAACTCAAAATTGATTGCATTAGATCAGATCTAAAATCTTAAGAACGTAATCATAAAACTGCTTTCGAAATTTGAAAAATATGTGACATCTATGAAATCATTTTTCCGTGGTATGCCTCGGTAATTAGGAACTACCTAAAATATTTGGAATCTAATGCCGCGGTATTTTAAAATCTCATTTTCTCCTCAATTAGTAAATAAAATACTCAAATGATAAGTATTTTCAATACAAAATATATCTCTTCAAATATTTCAACCAAAACAAACACTCGCACAGTGTAAAACTACAATGTAAAACACTATTTAGAAAATGGTATAATTCACGTGCGTAAGGTCCAAATGTATGAAGCAAGCAATCGAGTCGGCTGCTTGCGAAAAACTTATCGTTTATTTTAAAATGTTCTCATACTAAAGCAATTTTTTGCATATACAAATATGAAGAGATAAATTATTTATTGAATAATGTTAGTTGCAAGCAAAATGAACTTGTAGTTTGGCCGAAAACACGGATTTTGTAAATACCTCGGAATATGGTGCCACTTTTGGAACCCCGCGGAATTAGGTGACTTTTTACCTTAATAAAATTATCACTTTTACCAACAACTTCATAGTTTCAATTTCATGTTTCAATAAAATCAGCATCAGCATCAGCATCAGCTGATATTAATTTTAAAAATCAGCATCAGCATCAGCATCAGCTGATATTGAAAAAACCTACATCAGCAACAACCCTGGTTGGATTATCAATCGCGTCAGAAGCTGAGAAGATGCTGACATTTTTATCTACCCACTGCTACAAGCTGCAAGGTAACATTTATGCTTATTATTATTTTTTAATTATTCAAAATAAAAGTAATTACAATATAAAACTACATAAAAATTAATGTTCGTAGTTTCATGTTTTAATTTTGTTGTATTTTATTTTTTAACCAATTAGTAAAATATTTTTCTATATATTTATATTTTCTAAAATTGAATTAGTTGGATAATTTAAACTGATGAACAAGATAGATAGACATACTCGTAGTTCAAACCGGTCCCGTGCAATGTCAAATCAATTTGATCAATTGGAAAATTATAGTCGCTTCATAATACACAGGACGGAACCCAATGAATGAACTAAAGTAGGTAACTTAGGTATATCGTGAAAAATGAATACATCTTTGGTTGCAGTCTGCAGTAGGTACCTACTTGCAATCGAGGAAAACTGAAACTAACGTGAACCTGACCGACGACTGATCGCGGTTCCCGGGTTCGAATCCAGGCCGGTGAAGATATTTATTTCGCAAATATTTGTGCTCGGGTCATGGATGTTAAATTGTGTTATTTTCTGTGTGTGTCCACTTGCAACACCTAAGCCTACGTTTGGGTAAGGGGCACCACCTAAGCCTACGTTTGGGTAAGGGGCACATTTATTAATTTATTTCATTTATCATTAAATTGAGACAAAGCTAGATAGAGTAATAACATGTTTGCCAACTAAAATTGTGCAGCGGTTTATGACGGGTCCGTTGGCGCATTCGGTAGTGACCCTGCCGGTTACGCCAGGGGTCGTGGGTTCGAATCCCACTCAGGACAAACATTCGTGAGACGAACACTTGTGTTTTTTCTGTGTCTGGATATTAATACATATTATCTATTTAAGTATGTATTTAAAAATATCTATGTATGTAATTGTATATCAATTAGTCTCTGATACCCATAGTACAGGCTCGCATCTAGTTTGGGGTCAAATGGCCGTTTATTTAGATATTTATTGTATTATATTTGTATCAGTCAGTGATTAATCGAATTGTTGTTAGAAACCTTAGGAACATAGAAAATATTTTCAAACTTATATGTATTACTACTCATTATCGTCGTTGGTATACGATGTGTAATTACCAAGAACCTCGGTAACTGTAGGTATGCTTAGAACAAAGAACTAAAATGAAAACTCATTGTACAATAGGTACGCTACAATAATGAAGAATCTGGAAAATGTAGGTCAAAGGATAATAAGTAGCTACTTGCACAAAATAAATCGATGTATGTACATGGTTCCATTATTTTATAGACATGAATGGAATTACTTACTCCTATTGAATGAATTACTCCTAAATTATGACTGGATAAACCTATGTTTGATTAATTTAAAATTTATTTATTTACTATAATTAAAACGGTAACAACCAATTACATTAATTTAAGTCACCACAGTTATACTTTTCGCTCACTAAACTTCAAGCATGCAGACAATATTACCGACCATTCATCCGCAATCAAAATCGCCCTCAGGGTATGCATCCAGACGGTACGAGCCGAGCGTGCGGCAAACAGTCTATGTTTGCGGCTCCGAAAGAACTATCTGGCGTAAAAATCGACACAGCCCATCACTCAGATCTGGTGCATTTATGCAACCGCGAAATATTTTGCAGTAGGTACATGAGGTAATTTTCTATTCTATTGAACAATGATCTGTATATATAAATAAAAAAAGAGGTCTGACTCAGTGACATCAACAGCCTTGACCTAGAAGATGAATTGTTCACAGGTGTTGGAGACAATAATTTTTCTAAATTCAATCCTTAAGGGGGTAAAAAGGGGGTCGAAAATTAGTATGGAATACAAATCTATTGTTATAATATAATTAGATATTATCTAATTCCATGCAAGCAAAGCTGCTGGCGTCCACTATAAATTGTATTTATTCAAGGTTCTGTTATTTTCATAAGTTGGATAGTATCAGGCTTTGAATCACACAAGATATAACTCCAGAAAGAAATAATATAAGAGGTGTTAGTTGTAGCTGTAATTACACTTAGACATATTCTAGATGTCTAAGTGTAATTACATTTAGTACGAACTCTTTTAACTAATTCCCTTTATGTACTAACATAACTCGTTAACAAAGTAGGTATATTATACATTATTAACGTAACAGTATGTATCGTATTCAAATTGTATAAATATTTTTAATCAAAACCGCAAAGAAACGACTGTAATCAAAGTTTTTTTGCTTCAAAACCATAAGCACTATCATAAATAAGGGGTTTTACCTGCAATTTTCAGCCCTCGTTTTCTTAAAAGGATATCAAGCAGTTAAGGGCCAGAGTCAACCCTTTCTCATAGCGGGTAAGTTAAACGAAAATGTCGTCGGTTAATGCTATTTAGCTCTCTCGGTAATCGTAACACAAACAATGAAGAGGGAAATAATGTCCAATTCCGGTCGACAAATTAGGCGACCTTTTTCCAGGCGAGTATTTAAAACAAAAAACTTTTTTGGGAGCGGCCGCTTGGTAGGATTTCGTAATGGCGTTGTTTGTACTGTAAAGTTATAATAAGACTAACAGAGCGCTATCTACATATATTTATATATGTAATTGGATAACATTATAAATGAATATGAGTATAACGTCTCTAAAATACGTTATAAGATTGACCTACACGAATTCAAAGTAATGTTTAACTTCTATAGTGACTCTTAATTGTTTTTGCCTGTGTTTAATAAAGCTTAATGGTTGAACACGTAGAAAATATTGTTTAAAATCAGATCATGCGTAAAGAGGACAACATTTCTAAGAGTTTTGTTCTGAGTATCCGTTGTTAATTTTCCCTGAAACTGGAGAAATGTTAGTGGTACAATATTTTTGAAGACTCGTCACACGTCGAGCGAAAGGGTTAGTCAAATCACGAAGACAGTGAAAATTCTGTATGTCTTCGCACTTTTGAGTAAACCCGTGCTCGTGAGTCGCTATTAAAAATTAAAAATGAATGTTTTTATTTCATTATAAGGTGGTTGAACACACTCAACGATGGTTTGAAGTGATACTCTGATTACCTAAAGAACTCGATTCCTTAACAAGTGTGGTAACAGGAAGCTCCCGCATTTTATTCTCCACTCGACTGACTTAAAAGATATGAGTCTTTAATAGCCGGAGATCTTAATTGTGCTTGCGCATACCATTCGGGTCGATTCTCTTGGGAAGGAAATAGCGCTGGGTAATTAATGGGTGTACATATTGCGTTTTGTAATTATTTATGTATTTGTACCCAAATATCTCATATCTAAATCTGTGTTTTATTTAATAGATTTGCCAGTTCCTAGTGGCAATATATGTCTGCATATGTTTTCCAAATATAGCACGTTTTTTTTTTATATAGTTTTTATTATATTTAACAAATTTTTACTTTCGCTTTATTAAGTCCACCTATTGAATTTATTGAAGAAATTTTCAATACTTACAGTGTAAATATCAATAAATCACAGTGTCGAAATTGAAAGCATTAAAAATCATTGATACATTCAAGGCAATATCCAATAGGCCTTTATTGTCGAAAAGTGAGGGCCCGAATTCGTTTTTCAGATATTAATTCCAAACAATCGTAAAACTTATTTTCATGGTGGCCCTAAAAAGTTATGGGTCCTTTCACAGGAAAATATACTTTCTATGAAGTGTCTATTATTCGCTTTGTCCACAACTGAAATCCGAATTGGTAATACAATAAAGGAATTGGTACAAATTTTGTGTGGGGACACTTTATTGAATCATAAACACAATAAACCAGTACCTACTTACTATTATGAGTAAAATATAATAATTTTAGAATATTCAATGACTTTCGTCGCCAATACATAGAAATCATCAAACATGTTCACCGAACACTAAACAATGTTTGTATTGTATTGTATTATCATTTAAAAAAGTCAAATATGTTTTATGCATCATGAAACATTTTTAACTTAATTTTTAAACATTAAATTTGTATGGTATACCAAGATGTGGAAAAGAGTGGTTTCTGTTGCAATGGTAGCCATTGCAACATTTTATTATAATTGCTTTTATCTAGTCCCGGAAGTAAGATGACTATCGAGGACTTACCGGAACATCTAAAAGTCCATTGGTAAAGTTATTTTTAAAAGCTTTTATTTAACTTCACTCGTATGTATCTTGTATGTATGTCCTGGAATCTTGCAATAAATATTTCACCCACTTCCACTGAAGCTATCGAGCTGAAATTTGGCACACGTATTAGGTTCCGATGACAATGCATGAAAATAAAAAAAAAGTTAAAAAAAAATACCGGTTTTACCGGTATAATTTTGAAAGTCAGATGTGTTTTCTATTATTTTTACGTGAAAAAGGAATAGTGCTTCAGTTAATACATCTTTTGCACGTGGATAACACAGCCATTTTAAATGAAATGTAGAGACCGATACTGGGACATCATAACTACAAAAAGAATTGGTTTCGTGTCTACTAATCTTGACGACTCCATAGTACGGTAGTCAGTAGTCAGTGACCAACACTGCCAAGCTGTGGCACCAGGTTTGATTTTCGACCGAAGCTGATTTTCTTGTGTATGTTCGGCACCTGCAACACGAAATAAACGTTATACTCGTCGTCTACATATCGATCTTATCTTGTCTATTATGTGATGTTAGGAATAACCTAAGTTAAAAAGGTTTGGAAATATGTCTGCATTACTTCTTGTAGTAAATTAACACTTATTAAATAACTCTGACCAATGTTGTATACACAAAAAAGTTAAATTATTATAAAATATTTTTTTTAAAAAGCTTTATATAATTTAATTTTAATTTTTTTTCGTGCATTGTGATCGGTACCAAATAAGTGTGAAAAAATTTCAGCTTGATAGCCGCAGTGGAAGTGGGTGAAATATTGATTGCAAGATTCCAGGACATACATATATACATACATACATACATACGAGTGAAGTTAAATAAAAGCTTTTAATAAATTAGCATACAGCTTGGGTCATAGAATAAAGTTTGCAATACAGGGTTAGCTGGTGGAAAATGCCATCAGGCATTAATAATAAATAATAATAATAAAAATTCTTTATTCAAGTACCAATGACTCATTCTTGTTAGTAAAATACATGATTGACTTATGACCTATGTTAGTATTTAAAACCTAAAAAACTTAACTCTAAAACTATGCAGTGATGCAGTCAACGCTGCGCCATTCCACTGGACACAGCGCAGCAATGACTGACATACCTGCAGTCTAGCCTGCTGGCAATCATCCTGAGGATGCTGTTGGGACTGCCCCGCAGTCTGCGCACCAGGGATCCACATCTTTTGCGCATTGTGGCATAAAAACAGTCGACTCGCGCCGCTCGCCCTTTGTACATTTCACTTTTGTAAGGTGTCGATAATGTTTTTTGAATTAAATAAAAATAGAAATATTATGACGCTGATTTTTAGCGAGTTAGAGGGTCGAAGTTGCAGCAATTAGTACAAGCTTAATTGCCGTCAGCCGCGTTGCTCGTTACTTCACCCCTACGGGCAAAAGAGCCGACTCCTAAATGATATATGAAATTTTAACAGTCAGTACGTTAATAGTAATTGATACAATATTCGAATAAACTCGATCCCTTACCAACCTATCGGAGCTTTTTAATGGAGATAAAAAATAATTCGATATTTTTTCCCGCGCACGCCTATAATGATCGCGTGAGGTTTTATAATGTGAGTTTGTGATGTTTTTTTTTCACCATAACACTCGTAACAAGTCGACAACGAGCCGAATCGAGAATAAACCATTCCAAGGTTGATGAAACGAGATAATGATTATTGCTCACGTTTCGATTCTACTGGTTTGTTACGCAACATGGTATTGTTTAAGTGTGTAACGCAGCTCGTTAGCGGTCTAATTTATATTATGTAATCTTGAGCTATCCCAAAGCACTGGAGCTGTTGAAATATGGAATTCGAAAGAAGGTAACTTAAAAACTTGGACTGATTTTTGATGTTTTGTTTTAAGCACGAAAGCACTGAATAAATGTTTGCTTATTAGCCCAATCGTGATAGTACATTCAAGAATGCATAGTTACATTAGCTCTAAAGTGAAATGACCATAACCTAATAACATTGAGACCTTCTGCAATTACTTAATACAATAATGTACAAACAAATTGCAAACAAGTATGATGGGTAAACTAGCCACGACGAGCTAAAATTCATAAAAAAATCATGAAACGCGCGTTAATGTGTTAAAGCAGCTTGTGAAGTTGTAAGCGTGGTAATGTTCAGAACATATATAAAGTATGTATGTATAATAACAATATACCTACCTAAATATTTACTACATACAATACCGATATACATGAACAAATGCTATAGTCTCTGATATAGATAGACCCCATCATCAAGGCCCAAGGCCAAGAGCATATTGGCAGATTTTATATCCATAATCAATCCATGATGTAATAAAATAAAATAATCAGTATCTTATAGAAAACTCTCAGGCATGCAGGCTTTCTCGTGATGGTTTCTCTCAGCTGCTGTAACGATAACAGGTAATATTTTCTTTAACACGTATCTTGGAAGAGTCATTGGTGCGTACCACTAGGAGCCAGCTCCACTCGCTCGAGTCAGAGTTCGATATCCTCTGGGCTCTATCGAAAAAATCGAAGTAGAATGGGTGCATACCTATTACTTATTCTATTAGTACTTATTCTGTGTACATTTTTAGTACTTCTGGGAAAAAACACGTAGCTGCCTCTTGAACCGCACGTCATTGAATTACGCGAATTAACCCTGTGGCATGAAACCTAAATGAATACTTACATACAGCGTCACAATAGAGATTATGTACTGCCATAGAGTTAGACGACGTTGTAACCAGTCCAGTGGAACGCCTGCTCTTTGGGGAAACTTTACGAGCAAAGGGAATTGGTCAATTCTATTTGACCTATAAACATCGTTTTCCATCAAGTTGCAAGTGCTTGCCTAACTTTACGATGCAAGTCAAATAGTTCGCTACACCCAATATACATCAACGCTGAAAGGATTTTGACGGCACATGCGGTGAGATAGAGTAGTTTTTGTAATAATATAGCAACGTCGCAGAACTTTGATAGGTGGTAGGTAGGTCTGTAATATTTACTTTGATCTATGGAGGTCAGATACTTAGAACTTACTTACACTTCTAAGCATATCGGATGTTTACAAGTAAAGTAAGGTGAAGAAAAAGTGAATGTCATTTTCCACGTATACCTGTATCCGCCCATATTAGTACTGACGGGATAGTAATGACGAGTGGGATGCCACGCCATATTACTTTAATCGTCATCAACATCAGTAGCGTCGGTAAAATAAGTTTATAGTATGATTTACTTATTTTATTAATATATTGTAGTTTGATTTATTTAATTGAATAACTACTCATAGTTGAAGTTGAATAACTACTTGTATTGCTAAGTTATTATTCTCTATTCCAGTACACGTAATACAATAACATACTAACAATTCACCTATACATTTTAAAACTAATGTAGGTATTATTATTTGCTAAATTTGAAGTTTGTAAGTGTTTAAACTCAATGTATGTATGTACGTCGAAAGTTTGATTAAGATAAAAACATACTCCGTCTGTTTTTAATTCCTCTTTCTAGCATTTAATAAATGATTAACTCTTTAGCCTTTTTTTATGCAAATAATAAACAGTAATCACTGCCGCAGAATGTAATTTCATTCAGTTTGAATTATGAATTGAATAATATATGCTGTTGTTATAATCCTAAAAGACCAAATAATATAATTATGGTGTATTATGAAATTAATATACTCTAGTAACGTTTAAATTTATTTAAATCCATTTAACTACCTATTTTGATATACTATGAGTTGATATTTTAATGAATTAAACTTAACTTAAGTACCTTATGTGTCATCTTACTTGTATGTCTATTAAATATTTTTTTTAATTAATTTAATGTAGGTAAGTAGGTACTATACCAATTGATTTTATAAAAATATTATTACGTTTCTTTCTGAATTTGCCTACAGTACCTATTTGAGCCAAGTCCGCGTCAAATGTTACGACGTATGATTGCATTACATAAGTCATCATCATCATCATATTTTTTGACTTCGTAAGGGCCAATCTAAATTAGGGTTAACTGTAAATAAAAAATGATACCTATGTCTAAAATGTTGCATGCAAAAATAAATTACCCGCTAGAAACAGAATTGTGGACATAGTGTAAAAAGGTTGATACTAATAGAAATCTTGTACTTTTCGGTTCGTCCGCAGCTTTGCTCGCGGTAAAACCAAACAAACGTACAAGAGCCGCCTATAAACCAAATCGCAGTCAGATTCATTCAGGGTTAACGTATTTGTATGTTCAAAGATTTTATATTTACCCTGGGATAGAGTTATTTCGGGATAATGGAGTATCCTGGTTAGCATATTATTAGTGTATCCATAATGTGTATCTAGATATCCTGTGTTATAATTGCACGTGGTTTGTCTGTTTGTCAAGTTTAATCTAAATAATATGAACGGGTATTAAGTCAGAAAACAGAATCAACTGTACAGGGCTCTAGGGAACATAATATTTCAGGAATACTTATACCATGCCTATTTATCCTTTTAACAAGTTTCATTTAAATCCATTCAGTGGGTTTTGCTAAACTTTCACATTTATACTATTAGTAGGATATGATTACTTACATTACAATCAGCACTTAATGAAAAAATCAATTGAAATAATGCAATAGAAATATGTAGATGTGGCAACCCCTGTTTTTTATTATTTACACACGAAAAACAGAACTTTCTCGATTTGATAAATGTCCGTTTGCTGCCATAACTCAAAAGTAATCTGTGGAACAGGAAAAATACGTTGACACATTGGCGCAATAACTTTCCTTCGATACGGAACCTTTTGATGTTTGCCGTGTTACACTTGACCTGTTACGTTCTTTCAATTTATGTTATTTATATGACAGATGGTTTTACTAACGTTCAAGTATTTTCTGACTGTATTAGTGGCTATCGAAGACCGCGACCGTAGACGTCCCACTGCTGGGCACGGGTCTCCCCCTGCTGCGGGAGGTCTAGAGCATACTCCACCACGCAGCTCCAATGCTGATTGCCCACCAGGGTTAGTGACCAACCCAGTGTTAAATGTTGTCAAGCCACCCGAAGGTCTTCGACTAGGCTTAACGACTGTTTCCACCATTGAAAACAATCGGGACCCACGGTTTAACGTACCCTCCGAAGTACGATAGCGTCAATGAAATGTTGCCACTAGCGGTCACCCATCCACGAACCGACCGTCGTCGCTTAACTCTTTCGCTCACATTGAATTGACGGGAGCCACTGGGGGCTATGGACGCTACCTAACGAAGTAATGTAGAAGAAAGCGAAGCTAGATATTTATGCATCGTAAAATGTAAAAAAAGAAGTACAAAAGTAAACCCTATAGTTGTATCACTATTCATTCTACAACTGATATCAATTTTCATAACATTAAAAAAATTAACTTTATATTTCTTATACGTGTTCTCATAAGGACCTATTGTGATATATGTCGATGGGATGATTTATTGTTGAGCCAACACACTCAATTTTTTACTCGCCGCTAATCGATTTAGCTGTCAGTGACCGGAACTGCAAAAACAGTGCATTCACACATTCTGTTCAGAACACAATGATATACAACCGCACTACGCGCTAGGGATGCCTCACGGCTGAGGTATTATACGAGTATGCACCCTTACATCGTAAAAATGTCAGGAGACAATAAGATATCCATCATTCAACAGACGAGGTTCAGTACAGCACTAGTGATTCGACGTGAAATAATATTGCTGTGTTGACCTACTTCGAGAGATTTGCATTCAGGCGGGCCTGCTCCGTAATTTATCATAGTAGGAGCACGCAACAAAAAAATATATTCGTATAGGTTGGTACGAGCAACACAAATACATAGTACAAACAAGCCTCGATGATAAAACGCGGACGGTTTATCTTTTGTTTTTGGTCTTCCGAGTAGCCTACAAGCGTAATACGCTCCAATAAATTTAGTAAACATTGTACTTTTGCAAAAAACTTAGCGAGATATTAATTTTGAAGTCTCATTGTAGCGTAACGTTGCAGGGTCCTTACTTTTGGCCGAAAAATTGTTTATCGTTAATGCTTGTGTGATTCGTTGTGTTTGTTGCTGTGAGTAATACCTACTACCATAGTGTAGCAACTATTATGGAAAATAAAACAGCGATGCTCCGGCCCGTGTTGACATCCCGATTACCACTGCGCACCAAACTTGGCATATACAAGTGCTATATCCGATCTAGGCTTACGTACGCGGCGCCAGCATGGTATGCTCTGGCGGCGGCCACGCAGCGCAAGCGTCTTCAGGCCCAGCAAAACCTCGCCCTGCGAGAAATCACAGGAGCGGGGCGCTACGTCCGGAACGCGGTGATAGCGCGCGACTGCAGGCTGGAGTCGCTGGATGAGTTTGTGATCCGGTTGGCGCGTGTTATGTATAACCGCGCCGTCAATGGGCCACATCCTCATCTAAGGGGGATAGCGCCGCTGCACGCGCGCCCCCCCGAAGGCCGACCGCTCCCTAGAGAGCTGTTGGACCTTCTTCCCCCCGACCATCTGGGGGGAATTAGCGACTAATGGCTAGTGGGACCGCGCGCGCGTACCGCGTGCGCGACGATCGACTGGCTCCCACGCTCAACAGCGGGGAAGTCACCGACGGGGTTTACCCCTGGAGCAATTGCCCGGATAGAGGGGATCTCCCCTAATTCCGAATTCCCTCAGCGCAGGAGCGCCTACAGCGCCGCGTGAGAGGAGGAAAGGTCTGTCTGTCTGTCTGTCTGGAAAATAAAACAGACAGACGGACAGAACACAAATATCTGTTAAAATCATGAGCATTTTTTTTAAACAGCAAAATATGCACGTGAACTATTCTGATATAATAATAAACAAACAAAGTTATATCCAAATTCTTTCTTATCATATTAGTCGTATCTATATCATTATACTCTGGAATGAAATATAGGTATGATTTGAAATCTGGCACTTTTAAAACGTTTGTTATTATCATATTAACATCCACCACAAATAATAATTGTCTCACTATTACACACGGTTCTCATTTCAGCATTTAAGGGGTTAGACCTTAGTCCACCACCTTGGAAAATATTATGAAGAACAATGAAGAACTCACAGGCACGCAGGTTTCCTTCACCATGACAGCAGGTGACATTTAATGTCATAAATCGCAAATAACTAAGAAAACTCATATCATACACGCATCATACACGCATACAATTTAATATAGATCGATTTTAGAATTGAATTTCTGATTCCATGGAATGGTCTAATAATATGGGTCAATAACAACAAATAACTAAACACTGTTAATCAATTCAATACATGCACCAGGTTTCTGTAATAATTGACTAATCGTCAGTCATCAAATACATATTTAAATTCCAATTTTACGATTCGTATAACTAATTCGAATATTCCACATGTTATTATGTAAATCAGTTTGAAATAAATGTACCATGTTGATTTCATTCATCACAGAATCAAATTTCGGCATCAAGTTGTTTGATCAATTAACATAATTGTGATGAAATTATCATACTTGGCTGCAACCACCTGCATTTTATAAGAGGCCCACTACTGGGCACCGGTATTTTCTCGTAATAAAGAAACTAGCTCAGATTCACTTGGACAAAGTCGCAGGTAAATGATTTTTGAGTATATATAAGATATATTATATAATTATATAAGACATAAATTAAGACATTCTCAACATACATGTACGAGTACATCCAATTTCACACTCAATAATGTTAGTGCAAGCTAGTGCAAGTTACAATTTTAAACTTCAATTTAAATGTCAATAGCTCAAACTATGAAATGATTGCCTTTATAATATTCGTAGTAGTAGTAGTTACGCATGTAACATTTTCACATTCACACATAAAGATTAAATCTTAATTTTATGCTCTCATTTGAAGCTTAAGTTGGTTCAGCAAGCAAAGTCAATATTTACGACGTTCGAGAATACTAATAAATTAAAAAGTAACAATGGCCGGCATCCATTTTGAACGAGCGCATACAATAAATAATGTATAAAGTATCTTTTTAATAATTAATAATGAAATGATTACTAATAAAATTATACGGCCTGACAATATTACTGTTTTGTGCATGCAATTCAAAATAATATTTCTTACTGTACCCATTGTTTATTCGATCACGATTGAATTTAAGTCTGAAGAATTTAATAATTGGAAAATTTGTTCTAAGGTTAGGAGAAAAACAATGCGGTATGATAGAGGACACCTTCCCTGAGGCACTGACGTTAATATAGTGTTGTCTGTTACATTTTATTTGACAATGGACGAGTTAATATAAGCGATAAGCGAAGTTTATAAAGAATTTAAGTTACAACTTTATTTATAGGGCCAACTATTTGAATAATCTGGTTGAATTTGTTAATATAAAAAATATGTTCATTGTTCATACATATTTAATAATATTAATCAGTAAAATTTTTAAACCAATGTCGTAATGTTTTACAGTACCTACCCAGTCTTTATTATTTTTTCGTGTAAAATTATAATGTGATTATTTTGCGATTAAACAGACATTTTGACTGACAGACATGCCAACCATTGGCAATCCTAAGTAACAGGCCTATAAGTAGATGCTTAGCCTAATCGGATGCTGTAATTAATCTCGTACCTACTGGCCACGAGATACCAAATTCTATTTACCCTACAAAAAATATATTAAAGGTAGCTAACTTTTACGTAACTCGCGTCGTTGACACTTTAGGTTTGAATTTTTTATTTAATTTAGTTTTGCATGTAACGTGAAACTTACTTTTAATTTATTTTTTCAAATTAAGGAGACCTTACTATATAGTTTAAATAAATTAATCAATAACACGTATTAAAATGCGAATGAATGTTGGTTTCTCTGTAATAAAAAATTGCGCGGAAAAATATGTAGGAAGGTACCTACCGATAGAAAGCTATATAAGTAGGTCACCTTTTATCCCGGAAAAATATTCCATTTCCTCGGGAATCCATTAAGTCTTCGTAGATTGATCGTTGATCTTAAAATAAGATGTACAAATACAGTGATAATTAGTTATCTTTATGTAAATCGGTCGATGATAAAAGATTAGGTTCATAATAAGGTATGTATAATACATATAATAAGGATAGTAAGGAATTTCTATTATTTGAAGAATATAATTTCCTGTAACTACTAAGTAGATAGTGTACCTACTAAGTTACTTGTAAATTTGAGTTTAATTTCTTACTTTATTTTGATATAATATGTATATGAGCTATAAACGTAATACTACTGATGAGGTTTTAGCTTTATTATGAAGTTTTATTTTAAACATTGAATTAAATGATTCAGCGATAATATAATAAATTATCTAAAATAAAAATAATGTACCTACAGTAGGAAAGCGTAGGCGAAACCGGGACCTGACGAGTAAAGTATAAACATCAGATAGTCCAAGTAGACAAGTTATTATTACAAGTTGTTACGTGCCGCTAGTGGGAGAAATTCTTCAATAATTGCTAGAATACTGTTGAATCAGATAAACTAGTTGTCTCAACACGATATTCTATGATCTGTTTATGAACACTGATTGTGCATTATTTGTGTGAAATAAGCCTTATTTATAAATGATAATAAATACCGATTGTCACTCAAATTTATTATTATTGGCGATTGATTAATCAGTTCCAAAGAATATTTACTACGACGAGCGAGAAAATCATTAGAACAAACCAAGTATTTTGTCGGTCTTGTATCCAGAAATAGCTTATCAGAATGGAATATATTTTTAATAGAATTTTGTGCAGCACCAATAAATCTTGATAAGTCTTAAATTGTACATGGATAGCTGGAAAGTTACAACACAACCATAGGAAACTCATACGACTTGAATAGTAGAATTAGACAAGTAAAACAATACCTACGAGAGAGCCTGCAGAGGTCTAAGTTCTAACGCTATCCGGCTCCCTGATCTGAACGATACAATCAGCCTCACGTAACGCCGGGGCCATTTTCTGACTCCTAGCTAAAGAAACTGCAATATTTACTATAGTATAAATGTGTGTGCAAGCTTTCTTCGCTGCAACAAATAAGGGATACAATGTTTCCTCGTGTTTATCTAATTTTGAAAAGGTAATAGTAACAACAATATTAAATAATTAGTTTTTGTTTCTTAAATACATAAATTCAGTGTAAAAGTGTAAAAGTTATACTTACCATGGTGATAAAAGCAGTTAAGAAAGACAAATCTGTTTTTCATTTAATTGAACTAGAGCTACATCCCATAGACGTCCCACGTCCGTGGGCACGGGTTTCTCTCACAGCCACAGAAGGCTTATAGCATACTCCGCCATGCTGTTCCAATGGGGATTGGTGGAACCCTCCACCAATAGTGGCCAACCCTGGGCCAAATGTTCTCAAGCCATCCGAAGGTATTCGACAAGGCTTATTCAAAAAATGTGGTTTTATCGATAAACCCGTCAAGGTAGTGACTGACACTGAACCACTAAGCTAGAGAGCTAAGAGTTAAGAGTAAATGAGACACTTTAATCCTGACGTAATATTATTATACTAGCAACTAAGGCTACCTATATTTCCTAAGACCTTATTATCCAACAGACAGGAATATCTAAAATTATTGAGTCAGAAAATCTAACGAAAACTGTGCAAATATCAAAGCTGCGAAGCGAGGAAACATTCTCTATACCGAGTGGTAAATTTATAACGTGCGAATCTATGAGCTTTAGTTTCAACTACGAGTATTTGCGCAGTTAGGTTTAGTGAACAATCTTACTTATACATGAAATTGTTCTATCGCTGCGACCCATAGACGTCCCACTGCTGGGCACGGGTCTCCCCCACAGACGCAGCTGCGGGAGGTCTAGAGCATACTCCACCACGCTGCTCCAATGCGGATTGGTGGAGGGGTTAGTGGCCAACCCAGTATCGAATGTTCTCAAGCCACCCGAAGGTCTTCGACAATGCTGAACGACTGTTTCCACCATTGAAAACAACCGGGACCGACGGCTTTACGTGCCCTCCGAAGCACGGTAGCGTCCATGAAATTTTTGCCACTAGTTAATTTATTTTAATAAACATATCTTTCAGGTTGGAATTAAGGACTTCAAACTTAGGCATAAAATCTTAATTCGTACAAACAAAAAATTTAATTTTAAGTTTGATATTGCAAGTAAAGCCTTCATACGGCTTCCCGCGATCGACGAATGTGCTGATTATCACGGACGGCAAACGACGGCCGGTCGGCCGCACCGCTAGGAACTTACTTGCGCTTTTATAGATATATAAAAAAGCCCCAGCAAGTTCCTAGCGGTGTATAAGCGTAGCGTGTATGTGTAGCGGTATATAATATAATCTCATCATCTGCGTCCATCTCCGATATCACCCACAGTGGGAAGAACAAAATGACCCATAATTATTATAACTAGCAAAAGCGAAACTAAATGAGTCGACTTATTAGTTTTGAATTTTCAATGTCAATGCACCTGTTTTGTGTATAATTCCTCTGAACACTATTGTGTTTGTTCGCCGCTGTCGGGTGATATACGCATTAATCGTTTGGTTTATAAGTATCCACTATCCACGACACACCATGAATTTGCCTCTATATTGTTCTTGTTCTGGAACAAGAACGGAATGGCAGATTTATTCAGGACTCGCTTCATAATGTTACGATTTCATTGTCACGAAAGTGTTCCGCCGACAAAGCAATAAATAGTGATAAAGTGATATATCTTGTTTGACACAAAGTTTATAGATTTTTGAAGAAAAAAAACTTAATGGAAACATTTACATGGTCTTATTTAAGTTCATACCTTATACTTTGCATTATTATGCAATATGTTAGTTTTAATTAATTGGTTTTTAGCATTCTTTCAATAATTATATTTGTAACCAACTTCAAACAGGTTTATTTATTTATTTATTATTTATCAAAACCAATATATGTATAAACCATTTAACATGAAATTATGTACAAGGTTATTCATTCCTCTGTATCATTTTCCACATTTTATTCCTTAACATTTCTCATATTAATTTATTTCAAACATATTTTACCGAGCGGGGTTTTCTATATGCTGAAGATATATTTTGTTAGTGTGTTATTTTATAACTGTTTATGCATATAATTCCAACAAAGACCTTAATACGTTTGATAGCAAGGAGCTTTTCGTGATTTAATTGAACAGATCCTGTAAGCTGTCAAATGAACTCAGAAAATGCAACTAAGCTGAAAATCAACAGACACCTTTTAACACTAAACATCAAAGTACTGGATACGGCACTGCACGTACAACCAACAAATTAATACACAAAAGTTGAGCCAGCTCAGCTAAAAATACGAGAATCAAAGGGGCTGGAACGAGTGTACGAAGATCATTCTATTTATGTTAATGTCACGGGCGTGAGGAAGCGTTTAAATCCAGTCATTAATTATTGTCACGGCTAAGACAAAATAGATAATACATTCTCTATTTGTTACCCTCTGTATACCCTGTAAAGAGCAGGACGAAAGAAATAACAAGGAAATAAGTAGAGCTCAAGACGAACAGACTGATGACGGAGGAGAGGAAAAAAAAACGTGTCCTTTAAAATTAAGGATTGATGCTTGAGGGCATTAGGTCCAAATGAGTTTTCGAGAACAAACTAACGCACATACGAGTAATAATAGAATGGAACGCACATTAAATATCATTTTGTCAACATTAGAAATTTATGAGTCATATGCGAAGGGAATATAATATATGGCGGGTATTTACAGACTTTTATGATGCTCCAGATTATACGTGATCTTGTTTATGCTTCCGCTTATTATAAATAGTCAAATCGTTATTGTTTCAGTTTCTTAGTCACTTTTAAAGCTATATTATACAGGGTGTCCCAAGAAATAGTGTCAAGCGGAAGTCTAGGGATAGAGCACCCGAATCACCCCCATGTATGTTCCGCAACTTTCGTAGTTTTCGAGTTATGATTTTTTTTGTGTTTTTTTTGAAACCTTGCTTTATTTGACATTATTGGTCACAGAGGCATAAATTGTTGAGATAAAAGCTTGATTTTTTTTCTGGAATAGGTGAACAGTAATTGCAGGTACAAAAACAATTGTGGGCCCATATGCTACTATTAAGCCATAAAAAAATGTAAATTTTAAAATTAAAGATCTCTTTTAGGGCGATTTAAAAAAAAACTTAATGTAAAAATGTTTCCTAAGTCTTTTTCAAAAACTTCGTAATTTCATCAGCTATTTGCCATGTAAATTTGATAGAGCTATCTCTTCGGCTTCATCCTTGAAAGAATGTTTTAAGCACAGCAAGTCGAAAAACTTAGTTAAGAGATCGGGCTAAATAAAACTAACAAATAATTATCATTGATTGTTTATTATTAAATTACAAAATGTCGCCCTTCCTGCTCAATGCCAATTCTACATTGCCTTAAAAAATCTTTATCTTTTTTTTAATACGATTTTGTGGACAGACGAATCTCATTTTAAACGTTTACTACTTGATAAGCATTATCTATGGATAAATTTCCCTCAAAGAGAGCCATTGAAAAACTGTTTTGGGAGAATTTGTGAAATTCATACCGAGCGATATGTAAATGAGTCTATCTCTTCAATACCGAATGCATGTTCGCTTGATCAATTTGCATCGAGAATCGTTCTTCAATTCGCACAGGCAAAAAATCCAATGAACGTCGTTAATTTTCAACGTACCTTGAAGTAGAAATACTGTTCGTAGATTAAAGTACAGTTTTCGTAACCAACTAGAGATAGATAGAGATAGAAAAGTAATATTCATTTTTCAATTTATAAATCCTGTAATTAAGAGTTTATTATACCTATTCTGAATGGAATTTCTAGTTTATACTTCTTATAAATCTCTACTTGCAGCTCTAATAAGGCAATAAATTTTAAGAAATCAAGTAAATGAAATAAAAAGCATGTGCATAATGGTAAATCAATGAAAGCTTCCCCGCGTCCCTCGTTGGCGCAATCGGTAGTGACCACAGAACAGATACCTCCTTTATCTGTTCTGTGGTAGTGACCCTACCTGTTGGTAGGGGTCGTGGGTGCGAATCCCACTCAGGACAAATATTCGTGTGACGTACACTTGTATTTGTTCTGGATGTCAATATTATCAATTTAAATATGTATTTAAAAATATCTATGTATGTATTTAAGTCTCTGGCACCCATTACAGGTTCGCGCCTAATTTTGGGTCAGATGGCCGTGTGTGAATTCGTCCATGGTATTAATGTATTTAAAATGAACATGAGCAAGGACCATGTTCATATTCTTATTATTTCATTTTATTATTTTTACATAAAATTATTTGTAAACCTACGTGATTGTACCTAACATATTTCATATTTGTTATGTGTGCGTTTCAATGAGAAATATGAATGAAACAAGTTTAATTTTAAGAACGTATGCCTTTAAAAACATCCGTCAATATTTTGTAATAACGGTCATTTCATAAAAATAATTTACCGAGTAACAACGTCGGATAGTACCTCCTATTAGCTGTTAACTCCTAAACTAACTAAAGTAAAATAAAGCATATAATTTTTCTCAAAAACCTACAAAATATTACCGATCTTAATGATATGAATAAATTTTCAAGATTAGAGGTCTTGTATTAAAAAAGTTATGTCAAAAAACTATACAAATTATCTGAAATGGCTGCCCTGTAAAGTTTGAGAAAACGCAGATCCGTCTCTGTTCTACGATTATGACGAACTAAATTGCTCACTCCTGATAAAATAATTTTATAAAACATATTTATATATTTTTATACAAGGTAACAATATTAATACAAGTTAATTCCTCGTGGCCAATAACTTACTGACATAGCTGAAGACGATGTGTCGTTATATGAGAGTCGATTACTTACCAAATTGATTTGGTTGAACTTTCATTACCGAAAACTATTAATACTTGCTCCAAAAGTGATCGTTAAATTCATATACGTATAAAACTTTAGAAGATATTGGTGCTTGTTACAAACTACGACCAATTAAAATAAATTTATAACACCAAGTTATCATCAGGTCCGAATAGAAATTTAAAATGCCTTATTATACCAAGACATCGTTTTAAAACCGGTCTTCGTATTGTATTTAATAAGCCACTTGAAAACAGAAGGTAATCTATACGTGTTCTATAAAGTTTTGTATGTGCATTAACCACGTAATCAACTGATATTTTTAAAACCGCAACAGGCCCGTTGGCGCAATCGGTAGTGACCCTGTCTGTTGCGCCAAAGGTCGTGGGTTCGAATCCCACTCAGGACAAATATTCGTGTGACGAACACTGGTATTTGTTCTGTGTCTGGATGTCAATATTATCTATTTAAGTATGTATTTAAAAATATCTATGTATGTATATCAGTCTCTGACACCCATAACACAGGCTCGCGCCTACTTTGGGGTCAGATGGCCGTGTGTGAGAATGTCCAAAGATATTTTATTTATTTATAAACCGAGAACTTTAACAATTATGGGATTTTTTTTACAATACTGTTGAAATACTCGCTTACGGTCTTTTTAATCATTTTAAAAATAAAAAATATTGCTCTCGTTTCATATATTGGGCTTGGAGCCTATGCGATGCAATGTCAATATACCTACGAGTAAGGTTTATTTTATGTAGCAATATTATTTAATTTAATGTTTGTCTTTGGAAGTTCTGCATTTAAATTAATAATACATTTCAATTGTATTAAAAAAATAACGATTTTATATTATCTTAAAATTTATAGAGGAACTAGTCTGTGGTGATACCCTTCAAATAAAAGAAGAACATTAAAATCCATACAACACAAACACCGACGATACAGGGCAATTAACACAACTATTTCTAACATTGCTACTATTATTATGCTTGTTTACTAAGTTTTACCAAAAGTCGAACATAGAACCTCCTTTTATTTTCGAATTCGGTTAAAAAGTTGACAACATTTCTTATAAAAATTTTAAAATAATAATAATTAAGATTTTCACGTTACTTAACTCTTAAAAATATAATTAATCATTAGGTATGTTTCAGAAGTTCCTTTTTCGCAACAAAAATTTTTTACGATAGAAAATCAATCGAGTCGATCCAAGTGAACCGTATAGCTGCAGGTTATATTAAAACAGTTAAATCAAAGCTAAGCTCATTTCCTAACGACAACGGCGAAAGAAAATTGGTGTAATTATGACACTAACCAGATTATACCGAAAACACATTAGGCCGACATCATACAGTGATTAACCGTGGAACGAATGAAACAAAAAGACAAGACGCGCTTACTTACCGAGTCGGCAAGATCGCAATAAATCTTCCCACTACAGTCATACAATCGTACAGTCCCTATAGACAAGTGTTATAATTAAGTTAAAATCAAATTATAACACGGTCACGTAATAAATATAGACGTACCTAGTAAAGATGCAGGAACAACTTTTACGAGTTTTGTTTTGAGATACGCCTGAATGTTTTCTAAAGCTTACCTACCAGTTTTAGGAGTAATTCCGACATAGTGAAGTAATTGATTCTTTTTTTTATGCATTTATTAAAGTTTATTAACAACAACATATCAGGGGTGTAGGGAAATAATTAACTAATACATTGATAACACTAGGGTTAACACAATGTGCAACTGCAATGTGTTCAGGAATGTAAAGTAAAATTAATTAAAATTGTAAGCAAATCCTCCGTAAAGTTATTTTTACAACTGTACCGTACACACCGCGAACCTACAGTGAACCGTGGCCGAATACAGATGGTGCTGTAGTGCGGGCGGTTAGCAAAAGAAATAATAAAAACAAAAACATTTCTGAGCGATTCATAATGCAGCCTGTACTCGAACTCGCATCTGCTGTTTTTGTAAACGGTACAGAAAAGTCGGCTAATTAACATCAGCTACCACATACAGATGATCTTGATGAATTAATAATTTGTGGATATAACAAGTAGAGAAATTAGCTGAAACTACGAAAAAAAATATTCTATAAATTTGGAGTCCACTCTGCTTTTTCATCAATAGAATTAATGTTGTAGTTAATTAAACATTAAACAATTCTGATACTTTAACTGTATAAATGTGTTCTAGATTTTAAACGTAAAATCGCAATCACAGACTCTTTGTCCTTGTACTAGCTCCCTTAGTATTCAAAAAGCCCCTAGAGTGTCGCTTTTGTAAGTGGTCCAATAAGGAGAAGATAGACCGTGGTACGCTTTGAATAAATTATTTCCTCTCTGAGCTAAGTGGTCAATGAAATATAATAGATGACATATCTCTTTGTATCCGGAATGAAGTACTGGTTTCCAGGCCAATATTATTATTCAAGACACTGGAACTATCTTTGAAGATGGTTATCCATTAGTTCATATTAGACGCCTCTTAGTTAATACGCTCGTTGTTCGTTTGATGACCAATGAATATTCTATTTCTGATAATCCTTTTTTTCTTCACCTTATATAAACTGTAAGTAATAACTTTATTCTTTGCAGTTAACTTATAACTCAGTAGAAAAAAATCTATTAAAATATTTGAGCTGAATTCTAAATCTTATTAGAGTGTTTATTGCTTAATGTTAACTCATTTCCCCTTATCATATCATAATCAATTTATTTTGAGAACAACGTCACTTACGTTACGTTAGTACTGGTACTAATATAACATCTGGATGTTATCATCATACATCAACATTAAATAATGTCGTAAGCCTTGTTGGCTTTCGACTAGCGGGTTGAGTGCTAAACTAATCTGTAGGTACTCATTCTGATTAGGGCATGCTATATGATGATAGCTTCAGGCATCAGCTATTCAATTCATTGTTAATTGTGTCAAATCAATACAAATAGACAAATACCTGTAATAATCGTTCGATTTTTAATCGAAAGTGAACTATTGATCAATATTTAATCGATTGATGGCTTTTTCGGATTATGATCGGTCGAACTACGGGTGAATCTAGATTTAGATAAGTGGAAATCTTTGGTGTAGCTTTCCGTTGTTATCAACGCCTTTATAGGCTTGACTTATTTTATCTTAAAATATACCTGGATGGTAGAGATAATCCTGCACGTTGGACGATTTGACGCGGACAGGGCCGTGGGAAAAGCTAGTTATAAAATAATTCGTTAAATTTCTTGATGTAGTTAAATCCATTCTGATGTGATTTTCTCAAGATATTTCAGCGCGCATATTTCCATCCTCCACTCCATCTCCTCGACATTCTTATTAAGGTGCTCCCTTTATTTTATTGCCAACGTCATCGAGGTCCAATGATTTATGGATTCGCATTCCAAACTTGAACGAACGTCGGAACCCTCAAATTTTTTGCGATCGCGGTAAGCTTGTGTGCATTTAACGCTGATTAAACTGTAAAATTACGGACGAAACGTCGTCTGACAGATGTGGCTCTGAATAATAAAATTATACACACGCGTGTGTTGTACAGATTTCTGTAGTCGGCACGGTGTCGCTCCTTTGTTGGTAGCGAATCCACTTACAATACAAAGAGGACAGTAGATCTTTGGCAAATTGTAAAATATACCCTTAATTATTGCATTGGTGAGCGGCCGACCGTTATGATTTTTTATCCAAAAGGTATAAGGTAAAGAGGCGGTACTTGAGGCTTATGAAAACATGCTACAATGTACGAGGTTTCATTGACGTGCTCTATTGTAGTGGGTGTCTATAAATATTCGGCATTTACTTTTGGTACAAGATACTTCACGATACTTTACACGTGTATTTTAATTTATTTGTATTTTTTTCGTCGCATGTAAGGTATAATTTAAAACAAATTTAATTTAGCAAAATTGTTACACACCATGTCTTTGTTATTTTCTATGTTGAAATTAACTCATATGATTTTCATTCGAATTGTTTAATCAGTAAATTCGTATTATTACACAACAGTAAAATCAGAATGGCTACAAAGGACGTATAAAATTAGTCCGAAGGTGGTCCCAAATTTGAACCTATCACAAAAAGCGATACAATATTATCAATAAAATATTTTTGTAGCACACCTATTCTTCTCAACCCTAAGTAGTTAATATTATAAAATATTGGCCGGCTATCGAAGAGAACAAGGGTATTGAGTTTTTTGTATGAAAGCTTTTATTTTTTTGATGGATTTTTCAAATTTTTATGAATGGCAACTCCGCCCTTTTCGCGCTCAAGGGCCGATTGTTATGTCAGCGCAACACCTGGACGCAAATGCGCGCGTATACCTATAACGGTTTTAAAGTGAGTTTTAATTATCGGTCAAAATAAATAATAATTATTCAATCTTTAGCGACTGTTGAATCTTAATGACTGTGATTGCATAAGTAAGGTAACAATTATTTTATGGATGAATAGTCTGTGAATAAAACTTATATATGACTCGGCAAACATAAATTGTCTATTATGTAGAATTTAGTTGACTATACTAAAATATTACCAGTGAGACCGATGCTCTTATTCTGAGAATTCATTTGTGATTGATAAGCTACGCGTAGTAACCAATGCAAATTTAGTGGATTAGTTCCTTTCTAATTTAATTTAAATGAAATTAAGGTGCTTCAGGTTTCATAATTTGAAAAACAGAGCTGGTTTATTTAAGTAACAATCATTCAACTTTTTACAAAGCATTAATAAAAAGTATTTTTCAATGTTCATTACATTGAGCACTTGATAACTAAGCACTCGATGGCTCGTAAGATCTGCTATTTATGTATGAATTAAAGAAAACTTTAAACGTGAGGGTAAAATGTTTTATGATAAATTGAGTGAGAATAGCCTCTAAATATAAAATACATACGAATATTTAACACTTTTGAAAGCAGAATGGATATGATGAGTTTGATTTGGGAATAGCACTCTGCTCTGATACATCGATCAATTGCTTTAAATTAACGTTTGAATTTGCTACGGTATAATGACCCCCCAAATAAGTCAAAATTTTAAAATAATTTGTAGTATAACAATAAATTCCGAGAAAAATATTAATAATGTTTAAACACATTGCTATTCCATTATAACATTTAATTATGTATTTAGGTAGAAACAGATGATAAAAAATTGTGATAAAAATAATGAAACCAGACAGTAAATAAGCTTTATATTAAAGTTAACAACGAATAAATACACCATATATTATCTAGTATCAACTATCAACTGAATTTATGAATTTTTTAATCAGGTAGGTATGTATTTGTAGGGCTGTCGTTGTTATTCCATCTCGGAGAAGATACAAGACCTAAGCAATCTAACTAAATTATCCGTAGTTACCTTATTCTATATTATTTACTAATCTTGCGGTGACAGCCTAGTGGCTATCGAACTCGCCTCTCTCTCGAGTGGTCCGGGTTCAAACACAAACGGTTATAAGACACTTGCTGTAACGCTGAAGGAACCATCTTGAGGAAACCTGCAAGTTCTATTATTGAAATAATATTAATTGATCGAATTTTTGGTATCGGAGGAAGTCGACTCATATATTTCAGTGTGGATCGTGCCTTATAAACTAAATGTTCTGTTGCATCGTAAAAATAAGCGTCATCGCTCGCCTAAATACTCCATGATAATGTTTTCCTCGTCCCAAACTGAATTATTAATTATCATCGTTCTGTTTTACATAATTTTCTTATTAGGCACGAGTTAAATTATTACTAGGGCTCTGTTTTAGCGGCATCATAAATATTCGTAGAACGTTGGGTTGATATGTTTTTAATTAAATCGTGGTTCGTCGGAATAAGTAAATTCCACAGTAGTTGATTGGACTCTCTCACATCACTATTTTATGTATTTTATTTATACGTTCAGAAGTGGTGCACGCTGTGCGTGTAATCAATTTAGTCGTCAAATCAAGTTCAAATTAATTTGGACGATGTATCGTTTTATGCGAGAATTGACCGCTATTTTGCATTATAGTTAACAACTTGTCTTTTACAATGAACATGGGCAGCGACAAGATGATGGAATATTTTGATATTGGTTGCTATTTGGCTATGTAGTCAATACCTACTTCTCACACTATGTTCGTTTTAACAACTTTAATATCGTTTGTAACGAACGATACGATAATATTATGCACTAACTCTTATTAGTAAAGACATATAATTTCTAGTAACATAAAAATAACACTGACCTTTCAGTTCCTACTAGGTCTGTTCCGCTTTTGTCTCTTATGTCAGAGGTGCAACGGGTAGCTGTATATTTGTTTGCTATTCTATCATATGTACTTATTATACGAGCGGTGGCCTGAAGAAAACATTGGGAAACCTTTGGAATCATATTGTACAGGAACTAAAGGGTTGGTATTGATCAATTAAAGTAGCTCTATATCCAGCAGTTGACTACGAAATTGGGATTGGATTTATATTATGTATCCATCAGCTCTAAAACTCTTCAGGCAAGTCTTCCGTCCAGAACGATTTGAAACAGCCCAGTCTTAACACCCTCTATTACGCATAGAAACCAGTCTCCTAATAGTTATTAGCTTATCTAAAGTAAGTCCAGTTAGTCGATTAGTATAAATAGACGGGGATTAATTTTAATTGCTTTGCAGATAAGCTTATCCAAATCATGATTAATTTTTATTACCTTCTCAAAAACTGCGATAGGCGACTGCTTGTGTAAGTGACGCCATTTCTATTACCTTTTTACTTTTGGATTTTTCGTTATGTAAACAGAATTGTTTGTGAAAGTATAAAAGCAGTTATATTACAAGTTTTAGGTATTTCTTGAATTGGTATAAAGATAAGAATCACATTAAGTGTGAACGTCAAATCGTAAAACAGAATGTTATCACTTTTTCTACCGTCTGAAACTAATATTGTTGCTTGTTATATTTAAAGCGAAGTGTCATCTTAGACGTATCAGCATTGATTGAATAGGAACATAATATACATAGTAAAATAAGAAAGGTAGCGTCCATGAAATTTTTGCCACTAGCGGTCACCAATTCACAAACCGACCGCGTCCGTTGTTGCTTAACTCTGTCGATCACATAGAGTCGACACGAGCCTGTAGTCTATAGACGCTATCTATTAGGCTATAGACGCTACAATTTTATTATCTTTATTTATTTTAATTCATCAACTCTGCAATAAAAAAAACCACTAGTACCTAGTAGGTACGTACCTACTGTAACGGTTAATTTTATTATACGATATTATATACCTGCCACAGGTATGCAAAATACATCCTGACCCCTATTGAAGTACATTATAATCATATTTGTTACAGTCCGCCGGTGATCTTGAAGGCAATCGCACACATTAGCCTAAGCCAGTGTCGCTCAAACTTTTACGAGGACCATATTCCTCATCTACTTTTTATGTGAGCAATTAAAAAAAGCGAAGACAATCGTTTTAATTTAGTCGGCGACATGACGAAAAATACTGTTATTAAAAAAGCTACTTAAATATAACAACCCTGGTTGTGCTACCTAAATAAATATTGAAACTACGCTTTTTCAAATAACTTTATTTTTTGGTTAAAACGATAGCTTTAATTTCGTTATATTAGATTAAAATTTCTCTCGGTAATTGAAGACCATATTTAGTGCTTTATATAATTTTAACAACAATTTAATAGTTTATGTACAGTGAGAAATAGAAAGGTTTGTACAAGCCTGGTTTCCCGTTATTTTTTGCCAAAAATATTGAGAACTGCTAGTTGGTCTAATATCAAAGGGTAGGAAAACGCATGAATCACGTAGACTCATTACGTCATACTTAGCTTTATGCAGCACGAATTGACCCCAGGCAATAGCAGATACGAGCAGCCGCATCCCAAATATAGTATTCAGGTACGCCCCATCACGTCAGCGTAAGGCTATTTTGTCGTGCACGTAATGTGTCAAAGTTATTTGCGCTGGCATAATTTACACGGAAACGGTTCACGCTGTTATCGACTTAATAGCGTTGCTGGTAGGCGGTTTACTTGGTGCAACTATACCGCTATTTTAGGTTAATAGCCACTGACCGACAAATAATAGCATTAAATATTTTTATATTTTAATTTCGATGACAATACTACCTACTCGTTCAAGTGACAAAGAGAAAGCCACTATAATCATTTTTTGTTTTTTGTTTTTGATGCCCCATGCCACAAATTGCACAATATATACCACTATGGTAACTAAAAGTTGAACTTGATCATGGAGTTATTGAAGAATATTTGAAAATCTAGCAGAACACTTCTTGGATATTATTATCAGCGCTGGAAGGCATTCTCACAGAGTTTGCGTAGTCTTCCTCGTGCACTGATGAAGGTCACTAAGGGGGTTTTAGTGGTTGGCTACGATGTTTGGTAGCTTTGAAATGATTCATAACATAATGTAATTTTACGCCTGTATTTCCCCGAATTAGATACCAAGTAGTAGCGTCCATAGCCCAATGGCTCGCGTCGATTCAATGTAATCGAAAGAGTTAAGCAACGACGGGCGCGGTCTGTTTGTGGATGGGTGACCGCTAGTGGCAAAATTTCATGGACGCTACCGTGCTTCGGAGTGCACGTAAAGCCGTCGGTCCCGGTTGGAGCAGCGTGGTGGAGTATGCTCTAGACCTCCCGCAGCATAGTCTGTGGGGGAGACCCGTGCCCAGCAGTGGGACGTCTATGGGTCGCAGCGAGATACCATGTAATAAATGAGCCTATTTTTATACATCGAGCAAAAGTCCAGACTCCGAGCTGCTACCAGGCATTTCAAAAACCCCAATAGTTGTATCCCGACTCGAGAATCAAACCCAGTTAACCCCTCTAGCTTTGCTTTCGCGTTTGCGACTACTAGACCATAGAGGCATCGTAAAGAGGAGAGATCTGAAGTCGTCCCTTCTAAGGATTTTGTTTGCGACCTGGTTAACATTAAACTTATCAAGGCAATGCAGTATCATCATTTCTAACCTAACGTACACTCGTAGCTACGAGCCCAATAAAAATCTCAACAAAACACTATCCGTCCTGTATAGCTTTAATCAGTGAAGCTGTTTGATTAATTCTGAAATGCCTGATGATTAATAAATGGGTCAGAGTTATTAATTTTCTATCAGACATTGATATGAAAATTACGCTGATTTAATATTCATTGTATGGGTTCGTTCTACATTCATTTTGAGCGCTCGAATACAAAGTACATACAGTAATTGATAGATATTTTATATGACGAGATAGTAAACGAGCATGACAATAGTGGTAGTTTTAATGAAAGTAGAATATTATACAAAAAAAAATGATACATACAGCTCCAAACATTCGTTGCCATGACAACTATGACAGACCTTGGATAAGCCTCACAAGAGCAATATTCAAAGCTGGTCAGTAATGGATAGTGCTGCAAGCTCATTTGCTATTTTAAATCGAATGTGCTAGTGTGTTTGTTGCTTTATTGGTTTGTCCTTCTCAGCTTCAACGGAATGATGAATCGCATTGATTTTTTGCATAGTTTAGTTAGAGGTTCCATTGAGGCTCCGTGGAGGCTGATATCTCCTGTTCTAAAAACCAACCAATAGGCTCATCATCATGCTGCGGCATGTAGCCGCAGCGCTGATAATCAGTAGTGCCTATTAAAAATACGGTTCACCGTGCACTACAAATGTTAAATACATTTGTAGTGCATGTAGTTAATTTACAAAATGATTTATTCCCAAACAAAACCCGACCCGATTACGCACTCCCAGGTCACTGAACAAGCTCGAACAGCAAGATTTGTAGTTGAGGGCTAAATCCAGCCAATTCTCACACCGATAAGGTCCGCTCATATCGAATTTCACGAAAAAAATATGGGTAACATTTTATGAAGTGCGCTCTTCTGTAATGAGATAGGATACGGGCAATTTTGGCCATTGTTGTGGATAAACGGACGTAAAATCAGGAAATTATAGGCGCTACTTTAGTGGTTTCCTCGTCGCTTTCGGGCACTTGTTTACGTGATCGGTTTGTAGTAATAATGTGAATAAATGAATAAATGAATGAATAAGTTCGTATTTCACTTGAATTTTGGTTTTGAGGTGTGATGTGTGTTCATCACTTGAAGTAGATTTTTTCTGAGACGTTAACATCGTATAACCCATTTCAGATGAGATTGTTCAGTAAAGCCACAGTTAGATCGAGGTTAATTATCGTATGTTAATGAAACAATAATGTTTTTAAAAACGATTTCCTGAATAATTCACCAGTTATTATTAAAATATCTCAGATAATATCATGTGTGGCAATGCATTAGAATGTTAAAATTTATGCGACGCTTTAGTTATATATTTTTTCTTTCATGGGATTTCACTATTTCAGTCTAGTATTATTTTAAACAACAAAATCTTTCTTATTCCACTTTTTATCTCCCCTAATTATTCTAATCTGTAACAAATATGTTCCCAATAATCTACTGTTTTATTTTTATCTTTCAACACATGGGTCGTGAGCAAGTTTAAATCAGTTTTACTGTCGCCTAATCCTCTAATAAATCTGGACAGACAGACGACGTGATCCTGTTAGTTCTTTGTGAACTTAAAGAATAAAAGTCGCCTCCCTTTGTGTCGTCGCTTTGTGAAATTAAATCTTTAAATAAACTATGGACATTTATAATAATTACTTGCTACCACTCACAGATCTGTCAAAAGAGTTGATACTATTTTTTACAACATAAGAGAAAAGGTTTTGCTATTACTTACACAATGTGAAGGACCCTTCTCAATAAAGTATGACGCACTATAAAAGGGCCCTTCAGCCTATCTTAATACCTTCTGCATATCCTTTCTATTGCGGAAGTGAATTAGTGATCAAAGATACCAAGATAGATACAAAGCTGTTTATGCACTGCAATTAACAATCTACAACTTTAATTTTATCCAATTTAATTCTAAAATAATCATCAGTTGGTAACTTCGTCGTAACGTTATCAAAGAATTTCAGGTGTTCTCAAAATTTCCATCCATACAGAGGGTTGGCCATAAACTCCTCCGATCCGCACAGGAGTAGTTTGATGGAGTACGCTCTAAACCTTCTCAGTAGGTACCTAATGAGAAGCGACTCGTGCCCTGTAGGCCGCTAATGCGTTGTATTGCAAAGCAGCTTAGTAGCAGACCAGCCTAAGTTGATATTATTTAACAAATTAAAGGAAATTACGCTTTTTAATATAGGTGGTATCCAACTACAGATAACCAGGTGTTTTTAAACATAACTTTTACATAGACAGTGTTGTTGCTGACATTAAAATTATCAACCCATAAATAAATTAACAAGTAACCACATAAAATATCTCGCAATCGAAAACAACGTGTTAGTTCGATAACCTCAACAATGTTAGATACAACTCTGCTGATCTTCGGCGACCCTTTCATCTCGTGCCCGGTCGAGTCATTAGATGTCATAGTGTAAGTATCTGCAGACAAACCAAGTTGTACACTTATAACAAACGTTTGGTGCTACTTCAAAAATATATCGAAACTAGCTTGTACCCGCGGCTCCGCCCGCGTGGTCAAAGGGAATTTAACAACCAAACAACAATTTATCCAGCGCGAATTCAAAATTCAATTCAATTTATTAGTTGCCTATGACATAATTAATATATACATGTATGTAAATGAATGTTACTAACGCCATCTATTAACGATATCTTCCCATGGGAATGTTTTACCGGGGTAAAAAGTAGCCTACGTCACTCTCCACCCTCCTCACTATCTCCACACACAAAAACCATACCATATAATAGCTTCGTTGCGACGTGAAAGCCGGACAAACAAACAAATAAATAAATAAACAAACAAACACACTTTCACATTTATTATATTAGTATGGATACCCAGACCAGCCAGTGACATCCTCAGCGTTGATGTGAGATGCCATCGGATCACTTGCGCATTACTAACGTGACGCCTCGGCGCGTGCTTTTGGATCCTGCAAAATATTTTATGTATGAGGGAGAAGGCAAGCATAGCGCAGTGCGCACAACTTGGCCATTTCTTTCCAGCATCGCATTGTGATTAGCACCTCTATACCAGTTCTCAAGTTTAAAGCAATATTAATCATTGTCCTTCTGGTCTAATGTTTGATCATTGAAGTTATCAGCCAACGAGAATGCCTCGCACACGCAATACACCAAAATTTGTTCCGGCTACGTACAAAGTCATCTCGGATCTTACAATAAAATCAAAAGTCCAAGAATTCGTGGCGACAAATAAATGCATTATAATCGTCCTTTGTGCTTATTAATTCATATTACACGGCCGCTTAGACCTCTTGACGCAATGACAAAAGATACTCTCCGAACGACCACAAAAGTCAATGGATCGGAGCGAACTGAATATAATAAATTACTATGGTTATCCTCTAAGAAGTTGGTACGTATATACGTGAGGTTTTTGTTCCCTTTTCTTCTCTCGACCGCGTTTATTTGTGTACAGGGACAATTTATCTTGCGATACGAGTCGCGTATGAATGGACGAGCTTACGGTAACGAAATGGGACTGATGCCGAGACATGTGTGGTAGAAAATGTGTCACGTTTGAATTTCGTATCAATAGGTAAATGGTAGATTTCGAAAATATCTTGCACAATCCATCCAGTAATTTATTCTTTCTGTCAGTTTTTCTTAAAGCTACTAATTAGATAGGCAGCATTAACTGATTATAACCGCATTAAATATGCCAAAAACTTAGGACGAGGGTGGTCTCAGCTATGGGCCATTGATGAAATCGCAATATGTAAGGCCTTTTGCACATGACTTTTCTAAATTTATCTGCAATTAAAAAAAAAGTGATGTGTAATGTCCATAGCATTGGTTGAGTCTAAGTATAGGATGGCTCGAGTCGATTCCATGAGATCATCAGAGCTAAGCAATCAGGGGCCAGATCTGCATAGCAGCAGCTTGGTAGAGTATGCTCTAGACTCTAGACCATCCGCAGCTGTGTCTGTAGGGCCTGTGCTCAACAGTGGAACAGGTTGTAGCTAAAAATTTTCATAAAAGCGTATGAAATCTGCCAATACACACTTTGCCATAGTGGCTCTTAATCTTTCATTTTGAAAGGGAAAATTTGGTTGTGATGCCTTCGCCGCTACACGAATCATCATGTAATTCATGTATTATATTATATGCCAATCTCTCAATGTCAATAAATGTTTTCTGAATTGGGTAATCTCTTTTGTTCCAGGTAAAAATCGCGCAAAGCTAAACCTTTTGGAAAATCGTCTGCTATAATATATTCTCAAGCGAATATTCCTTCTGAATCAGAATATCATTTGTCTGTCGTAAATTGATAAGAAAATTCCATTCTTAGAAAGAATAGATTCCTTCAATCACTACAGACATTTCGAAAAGATGGTAAGCATGTACTGAATAACTTTACTTGGAATAAGCTTCAAGAAGTGCATTCACGTACGACGATAATATCTGTCATACAGCAACATGACTGATTTATACACGAACGTAGGAGTACAGCGACATTACGATATAAAAATGTCAAATATCCGACTTCAAAACTTGAAAGCTTTAAGTACCAATCCGCATTGGACCAGCTTGGTGGAGTATTCTTTAGGACTTCCTTAGCTGTGGGACATTTGCCCAACTGTGGATAGCTATGGATTTTACGTAGGTACGTAGAAAAGTAATGTATTACCATTTATTTCTTACTTATGTTTTGAATGTGTTTTTTTTATATTTCAATATCGTTATTTTATTTAAAACTAGTGGACGCCCGCAGCTTCGCTCGCGTTACACATTCACTAACTTCAAAAACGGCAAAGCTTCATACTAACTTTGCACCCCCGTTTTACCCCCTTAGGGGATGAATTTTCAAATTTTTCTCGCCGTAAAAACCATCCTTGAACTTCAACGAACATTTTAAAAAAAGAATTGGCCAAATTGGTCCAGGCGTTGTTGAGTTATGCGCTTACCAACACATTTTGCGATTCATTTTTATTATATAGATTCTTAAGTGTTATTTTTTTTAATTTGTGGGGGGCTTCGAACCTTGACATCTTCCTTTCATTCCGCTGTAGAGCGATAAACACAAAAAATTTTCCCTAATTTAGGATTTCTACAAATCTTACTGGTGGATTTTTTTAAATTAAAAAGGACCTACACTGTCTTATGACCTTTCAAATAAAAAATCAGCCGTCACTTTAACTATAAAATTTGAACAGTTACCTAGATTTCACCAGGATTCCATCATCAGATCCTCACCTGATGACAATGGGATCATCCGATCAAAACAAAAGAAGAAGACTTAAGAAATCTCAAGAGAATCTTGTCTCAATGGTTGTTTCATGCTCAATATCATAGCAATCGAGCAGATGGATTGGTGTTCATATTATATGAGCGCGCTTTAAAAATGGAATTTTATATTTCGTTTGCTCTTTTGAATAAAACAAGATTATGAATTTGTCTTATGCCCAGTTTATATCACAGCCATATGTAGTGTTATGAGCGTATAATATTTCAGAGTTTTATCCTGAGCTTGGGTGGGTTTGTCAGAACCTCATAAATTCTTTTAGAGGAATTTAATGCAAATTTCTATGCATATTCCCAATGGCTTCGTAAAATAGCTTTTAACAAAATGTTTAGTTTAAAAATTACAACATGTAACAGATGTACGATGCAGGAGAACACAGAAACTTGTACATGCTTCTATGAGTGTAAGACACTGTAAGACGATGTAGGTTATTAATTATTATCAAAAAAAAAAAACATTGTACCAAAAAAAATTACAATGTTACCCTCACGTAACAAAATAATTTGATTAGGTAGGTATTCCAGGTTTTGTTTAGTGGTATAAGTTAATATGCTTTCACACATTATACTACCTACCTAGCTATTAATTATCAAAATTATAACCACTGCTTTCATGTAAATGCATATTTGACTAATTATATAAGTAACTTCTTATAGATTGTGTGAAATGTACTTGCTATATATATGTATATTTAAGGGTACCCTTATAATGGGGAATACCTTTGTAACCTTTTACTAAAAATATTTACATTACCTATTTGAATTTACATACATTTTTTCTTTTACTTCGTGCATTATCAAATGGTCTACATATTATAACCCAGTTTGCATTGTGGCTGATATACATTCTACGAGTATTGAAGAACCCATTTACTAGGTTTACTTAAACTTGGCAAGAACTAAGTGCTGGCGCAGTTAACTAAGTTGAGTGCACTAGTTCATAATAAACTTCTGACTTATTCTACTGAGATACTCTAAGCGATATGCGATTGTTTAGCTTCGGTTTACTAGATAACTCCAAAAAAGGAGATTTAAGTGTTTCCCTTAGTAGTTATTCAAAACCTAAAAAATGAATATTTAGAGCGTCAATTCAACCTGGTCAAGATAAGCGGACGTCACATACATTTGAGAACATTTTGGATAGCTCTCGGGCATGCATGATTCAAAAATACGAGCTTAAGGTCGCGGGAATAAAAAAAAATCGTGATTCAAGACCGCCGTAAAATTTTTTTAAATAACAAACATTGCTTTGGCTATCGCTGCCTCTTACTCACTGTTAGTAAGGCATCTACCGAGCAAACATTGTTCTTGAATAGACTTTATTTTATTAGTAAGACAAAAGCTTTCATTTAGGTCGTCGCAATTACTTTTAGAAATCCAATACTTTTACAATATTAATCATTAGCTCGAAAAGTATGTTTAATATTGTGAAAACATGAGCTGTCTGTGCTTCATTCACTATCAAATATTTAGCTCATAAGAATCTCGATCAAAATGGTCACAGATGCTTTGATATACCTGAGGACTATGATGGTATCGTCTCGAAAAACGTACTTTATTAGATACCACATTTTTAACACTGGAGCACAATTACTTAAAAACAATGGTTTTACTATGGTAGGCGGTTATACACGGAGCGGCATCAAAGTCTAGCACAGACATTGAATGCGTAGAAGTCGAAATTAAGGTATCGTCTGGCATGGGGAAAGCGGATTGTCAGTCATTAGCCGCTGATTAGTTCGATAGCCGTATTATGTCCCCGAACGCAATTATATTCAAATTGCCGGTCGAAGGCAAAGCTTCACTAAAAAATTGTCTCAAATTTCACTTTAGATAGTCATTCTGCAACCTCATATTCAATAAGAAAAAAATTTAACAGCCATGTATGTGTCATATTCCATACATACCTCTTTTTGTCTCTCGCTTTAATTGAACAATAGGTTGTATTTGTCAGCGTCTAAGAATACGTTGAAACAGGTACTCATTGTGTTTGTTCGTGTTACATTTCGTATTCAAAAATTATGCGTTCACATTTTCGAATATGGAACATGGAATGGTTTTCAAGCGTCCCCATTCCAGCTCTTTAGACACATCCGTATCTTATTTATTCATGTTTTCAAACTACTTTTTTATGCTTTTCTATTGAGGATAGGCGTTAATGTTTTAAATCTGTTCCATTGGGTTAAAAAATCACTTTCAATGAATATACTACTAATTTTTCATCAGCTAACCGTCTACTAACTAATGAAATTCGTCTCTTGATTCTTGCCTTGAACCATTCTTGTATATTCTCAAATATTGATCATTTCAGTTACTTCCTGACCAGTCGGTGCTAAAATAAAACAGAGAAATACTGGTTACATCATTTTTTTATCGCTGTTTTGTTAATTTTTTCATTTAATTTTTGAAAAAAAAAAGAACAAAAAAACCCGACCGCATAAACTCAAAAAAACTGAAAAGTCGATCAAGTTGAAAAATTAAACATTTTTTATAAATTTGAATTATCATGGTTGACAGTGTTCACAATCTTAGTCAGGGGCATCATTCGATTTTTTGGTTGTAGTAAATAAATTTATAATTATGAATTAGTATTACAACGTCCGCTGTTATTATTACCTTCAAAATAGATAAAAAAAATTGTCTTCCTAATGTTCGAAATCACGGTACCTACATAAAAATCTCTATCGAAAAATACCTACGTATGTAACGTAAGTACCTAAATAATTAACTCTTGTAATTTATCAGACAGTTGGTTGCGCTTGGAACGACGCGTCTAACACATAATTTTCGTCTCGGAACAATAAAACTGACCTATTTATTGCCTCAGCTCATCTGATAAGCCAAAAATTTAAGGCCATTAACAGTTGCCACGATAACACGTTTATTTATTGCATCCAACGCTCTTTATAGCCAAAACTGTTTTTAATTTGATAAAGTATTTGTTGTTTTCGGGCCGGAAAATTAGCTGTTGTTTTTAAATCTTAACATATTTTTGAATAACCACTACATATATGTATTATATTATACATAATTATTATGATATTTTAAAGCAAAGCCGCAGTTGAGAGCTGTAGACGGCGGAGTAAGGCAATGACAAGGCGGTTTGTAACTTTGCAAACGGTTTATTTTTCTAAAGGTACAAAGTACAAGTGCGGTAGCAAAATTGATAGCGGCGCGCGCGTGGTGTCTTAGGAGGCGATCGTGCGACTAATTAACCGGCGGTCATCGACCCGCCGTGCGGCCGCGGGCTAGCCCCCGCCGCTGCGCCTTCGGCCCCCGCGCGCCCCCCTCCGCTCGCCGATGAAACGCGTCGTTAACACGCCCCACCCCAGTGCTGCTTAGCAGCACTCTTCTGCCATCGGAATTCTGGCAATATGTGAATGGTCTTTGGTGATGCGCCATTCTGGCTTCCGGTAAGTCTCCGATTCTCGGTACCTCTGGTTTGCATTTCTTCAATCTACAGCGCATGCATCTTGAAACGACACTCTTTACCGTCGGACGTAATCTTATAATCCAATACTTCTGTTTCAGATTATTCACCACCAGTTCTTGGTTTCCATGCGCGGCCAGCACGTGGTAATGTCTGATAATTAGTCTGGTGATGTAGTCTCCTCCATCTAAAATTACAGGTCTTTTTATTTCAGGTGCCACGTCAGCGGCGTCGTCAATTCTTCCAGCAGCACGAAGGACGCCGTGTTCATCGAGGTACGGCGACAGGGTAAGTAGTTTACTGGTGCTAGGTATGCTTTGCTTATTTTTTAATATTTTTATTTCAGGTCCAAATGATTGATATTGAGCCTTCTCCAGACCAGAGTCTTCATAATTGTAAGTAAATTTAATATCTTTAAATTTTTTGTTTACTGCTTTGATTCCTTTGTGTATAAATGCAATAACTATGTTGGTTGTTCTCAGTAGACGCAGCCAGGAAGAAAAACGCGTTGGTTCCGGCACAGGTAAGTTGTTTTGGTCTATTTGTATAGTAATTACCCATTCTAATGTATTTTCATCTATAGTTGGGCGGATGACGTCGAGAGGCCACTCGTCTTCGTCGTTAGCGTTAACAATGCATGTCACACATACGCGGCCATCGCTATTTTCCCAGCGCCAGTAAGCCACCGCGCAGAATGCTTTAGTTGACGCGTCGCAAAATATATGTATTTGTAGGTTCTTATAACAGCTGTGAGTCTCGTTCCCGCTAGTGACATGCGTAGGCGCAGAACCGGTTTGTAATGTTTCCAGCGAACACGGCGTAGCAGATGGAATGGACGCCGCGGTTACTACGCTGCGTAGCGGTTTCGTAGCTATCGGCGTAGCACGCTCCCGTTTGTGCGAGGGAAACAGTGGCTCAGTTGTAGGTGCTGGCGAGTCCGTCTCGCTCGCTCTGGTCGTAGCCGATGCAAAGTATCTTGGGAAGCGTATATTCTTGTTTGGATTCCCCAAATCAAATTGTGGTAAGTTCAATTCTTCGGCGTAGTAGTTATCTAATAGATGCTGTACTCGTTCTTCGTATTTTGCAGCGTAATCTTTGCTCTTCTGCATTTTTATTTTTACCCCTTGCAGCCTGGCCAGGGCGTGGCCGTACGAATCGGGCATTACACAATTCACTTCCTTCCAGGGCAAGCCGACGTGCCACTTGCCATCAACGAGACTGGATGTGGCTTCCAGGTAGTTCCAGGCCCGTTGGTCCTCAGAGTTCTGGCGGGGCTTCGCAGAAGAGACCCCCATCGCATCGATTGAGAAAGAGCGCCGTACTTCTTCGTGAAGGTCATTTAAATTTCCAGCAGCCTCGTCATCGGTAATGCACAACGTGGAGTGGTAAGTAGATGATGATGCCATCACTCGTCCATGCAGGCTCCACCCCAGCGGTGTACGGGTCGCGCACGGCTCGTGAGGGTTGCCGGCCACCGTCTCCAAAGGTAACATCAAATGGTAATTGTCCTGTCCTATTAGTATTTCAGGTTTTAGGCGCCCGGTACAAAGTTCATCGCGGAGTCCCCTCAGGTAAGTATAATTATCGTAACTAACATTAGGTAGGTTTTGTACAGGTAAGTCTAGTTCATTAATACTTCGCGCACTGATAGTGTATATAGTTCCGTATGTATTGGATAAATGTAAGTATGAAATAATGTTTAGAAAAATTGTACTTTAAGAAATATTTAAAAGTATTACCCACTTTACTTTACATCTAATAATTTATAATTTAAACGTATAAGTATGAAAATGATGAGGTAAATAAAGAAAAATACCAAATTTCTAAAAAAATATTTCTAAGCTCTCAACTGCGGCTTTGCTTTAAAATATTTGACATCGTAAATATCAGATATACCAAAATTTCAATTTCCATCAATTAATATGAATTTAAAAGAGTTATATTATTTTTTAGATAGAGTATTTTAATGGTGGTCGTTGTGTTTATACAAGAAGGTAGCAAACGAATACAGCGATACGAATACTTGCTAAGCTAGTTTAAATTGTTTGTATTTAATTGTTTTACTTTTAGAGATGGACTGCAAATCTCAATTTTTTTTATAAAGAAACAATAAATTTTTACCGTCTTGTTTTATAAACAATTAAGTCGGTAAAAAGTATCTTTTCGTATCTGATTAACTCACAACTCGTAGGACATTAGCGTTAGAACAGATGACGTGTCCAAACATTAATCAAAGACAATCACACGATAAGGACTTACCGGAATTCAGCTTACATGGTGGTTGTGAGATATTGTTATAAAATGATATAATATCAGGTTTCTTATTACCATAAACATGACAACTCAATTTCGGTTGGACATATTATTATTTAAATGAAGAGAACCCTGCGTGTATAAGTCTTGGTAACTACCAATATGTTGATTTCCAAATATTATTTGAGTTCATTGAGTCAATCTACAATTTGAACCTTCCTCATTACATATAAGGTAGGGTAGTAACGGCTTGTAGCGTCCATAGCCCAATGGCTCACGTCGATTCAATTTGATCGAATGAGTTAAGCAACGACGAGTGCGGTCGGTTTGTGGATGGGTGACCGCTAGTGGCAAAATTTCATGGGCGCTACCGTGCTTCGGAGGGCACGTAAAGCCGTCGGTCCCGGTTGTTTACAATGTTGGAAACAGTCGTTAAGCCTTGTCGAAGACCTTCGGGTGGCTTGAGAACATTCGACACTGGGTTGGCCACTAACCCCTCCACCAATCCGCATTGGAGCAGCGTGGTGGAGTATGCTCTAGACCTCCCGCAGCAGTGTCTGTGGGGGAGACCCGTGCCCAGCAGTGGGACGTCTATGGGTCGCAGCGAGTAACGGCTTCTACTACCCTTTTTAATCAAAAATCATTAAATATTGTTCTTTATATGTGTTTCAAAAACAAGTTTTATGGGTTATTGATTTGGACTGCGGTGCGAAGAGGAGGTCAAATATGATACAAGAAAGTCACACATAATACTTATTTATCTTTTCCTGAATGCGTTGAACTGTTTCACTTTTATTATGTATTAAATACAAGATAGTGTATGTACCTACAGCTACATAAAAATAGTCATAAAAGACAATGAAATGTCCACTGTGATGGTAAATAAAATAAAATGTAGTAAAGTCTACAAAATTCATCAAATAACTTTTGACTTAAGTACATGGTTTATGAATAGTATTAAGTATACATACGAGCACAGTAGTGGGATACAGTAAAACTTGTAATACGGCAGTGGCACATTGAGCGATCCGTATCACATACTCCTAGTGGAAATACTATATTGTGCTTCACAAATTAGGTGATCTTGGGATGCATTATTGTAGTTGATTGTGTCTGATATATGATGATGATCATACCATAAATACTGATCATACGAAAAATGACCGTTGGCGCAATCAGTAGTGACCATGTTACCTGTCGTAACAGGTCGTGGGTTCGAATCCCACTCCGGACACACATTAGTGTGACGAACACTGTTTTCCTGTGTCTGGGTGTTATTAATATAATCTATTTAAGTATGAATTTCAAAATATCTATGTATGTATATCTGTCTCTGACACCCATACCTATGTACGGGCTTTTTTGTGCTAGTAGTTTTGAGTTAGATGGCTGTGTGTGATGTCGTAATTCCACGCAGATTCGCTCGCGTGGAATTAGACATAGTAATAGTTTCGTTTACACCTAGTAGTATATAGCCTATGTCACTCAGTGAATATGCAGCATTCTAATTAAGAATTTTTGAAATTGATCCAGTAGTTTTTGCGTGAAAAGATTACAAACAAAACTTTACTCTTTATAATATTAGTATAGACAACACCTAGTCCGTTTCATGACATGAAAACACTTTCCTCAGTGCCAGTGATTAAAAAAACACAGTAAACAGTGTCAGATATATCCGACACAACTGTCAGGTATACCGGATAGAGTGTAAATAGGTGCCGTAACAGCTCGCGCAAGTCCGGATTAAGTGGGAACGGCGGTGCCGAGTCATCCGGTGTACATTTGTCAAGTACATTAGACAGTATGACGTACTTCGATTCCGTGACATGCTTGTAATGACTCGCGAGTTAAGCCTGCTGAACACGTTACGAAAAATCGTTAGGATTGGACGGTAGAGTTCAAACTGCCACGATAAATCGACATGTGTGTATGAGAAAAACTGACCAGTTTGTCTGATTTTAATAAACTGTACATTTGAACGGAGCAGTATGAAATTTTGGATAGATAAATCGGTATCGAAGCTGTATCTCAAGGAATGAATAATTGTACAGTTTTCTAGTAACGTGTGTGGGCAATACGAAAACTGTGCAGTTTAAACTGTACCGTACGATCGTAATGATTTTTCGTAAGGTGTGTAGCAGGCATTACTCGTTCGATATAAATTTTAACTGAGGTAATAGGTACACAGGATTCCCGTAGCCGTGGTCGGATCAGTCACCTTTATCGACTGACAATACTAACTCGTAAATACTAATCCAGGCAGTAAGTATTGATTGTAAGTTTTTAACTATCCAAACATAGGACAAGACGTCTTATGTATGTATGTAAGTTGTAAGACTCACGGGTAAGGTACACAAGACTTGTCGTACACAAGACTTGTCTTACACAACACAAGTCTTGTGTCTCGTACATACACATTTTAATAATAAAAGGGAGTTATTCTTATAGGTAGCGATAGTTGTTATGATAAAGAAACATATTTCAGTAATTCTACCCTATCGTGAAAAGTGAGTTTGGTGGTTTTTCCTCCATCCATGCACCAAAAGGACAACTTTGAGCGACGTAAAGTAATTACAAATAAAAAAAAAATTGCTTGAATAAGGACTAAGACAAACTAAACTAAATAAACAGCTGAAGTAGGTATAAATGAATTAAAGTAAGAATGCCAGACTGTAGAGCATAATCTGTAGTAGGTAAGTTCTTCCAAGTCATTCCAATCTTTGCGGTAGGTCGGTCATTCAAGCTTACATCCGCTCAAATTGGCTTGACTAACACAGCCATCTGATTGAACTTATTAAAAACAAAAGATAGCATCTATAAGTAGCACACACTAACAGAATTTAGAAGGCATGCATGCGTTACAAAACATACATTGAATAAGACTGCGCGTATCACATATGCTAATTATTTTATTAAACCTTTATTGCATTATCTACAATGTTAACTTCAGCCCCGCCATATGAACTCAGCCCCGCCATATGAATTAGTTGTACCTATGTACTTATTTGGCATGTTTTCCAAACACAAAAAGTGCAGTAGATTCCTCAGTGTAGCAAAGTTGGCGGCTGGACTTATTATTGAGCGGTATTACCAGATAACTACTGGACCGCTTTACTTTAATAAAGTGTCAACAAAGAAACATTTAATGCACATTATTTGACTTGTTACATTCATTCCTGTAAAGCTAATATCAAATGAAATATTTACAAAAAATAACATTTTGAAAAATGACATATAATGTTGATGACAGTATATACATACTTGTATTGGGTTATATCATACACTAAAGATTACATCTTACTGAGAACATTGTGACCCCAATAGCGGTGTGGACAATTATTTTTTTAGTGGACGATTAGTAGGTATGTATACCTCCTACATTTTCAATATTTGCATAAAAACCCCCCTTTTGAAAGTAGACTTTGTCATCCTCAACTCACGAATCATTGTGTCAGTTAATTTTAAATGTAAGCACGATCTGTAATTTAATTAAATTACAAATAGGTACCCCCACAAAGCGGTGATTTCCCAAAATGTAATGGTAGATTAGGATCCTTTTTCCCAAATGGATGAACAAGGAATCACAATTACACGCCGATTGCTACCGGTTACGCTTTTAAAATATCTTAAGCTAAAGACAAACTCATTTCCCTTTCTTGTCTATGATGCCGAAACCATAGCTAATAGGATTATAATATTCATTTCAGCATGTGCTGCGTGTATCTATAACAAACCATGTAAACTATATGTTATTAAAATTTACTGTACATTTTCACATCGTTTAAAGATTGTATACCAAAATAATCCATCCATTCCTTTCTTTTCTTCCTTCATCCACACACGGAGAAGCGTGATGTTAAGAACTTCCTCCAACAGTAACTTTATTCTCTCCGCCGCAATTCTCTTCACCGCATATTAGCAGACTCGATCAATCCGCTACTCAGGACCGTATATCTCTCCTACGTACCAGTTTTTTGCCTTTGTTTTCACGCAACAGCCACACATTACATCTCCGCGGCCGGTTCCACACCGACTTCACTCATTTATCGCATTAAATAAAATGTAATGGGAGGAGCCATCAAGCAAGCCACCGACCTTGTCTTTATACATCAGTAGGAATAAGACGGCAATACGCGCACCGTTCCGTCACATAAATAAAGCGAACGGGCGAGATTGGGTCTATTATTTTAAAGTTCGCTAGGATAGAAAAATGGGGGCCGATTGAAGGCTTCCCCTCATTAATAAGCTATTAGATTACGCGATGTCGCCCGACCGATTGGTAGGCCATAGGGAATCCCAATAAACGCTGCCCCCCTTCCACATCGATGGCTGTTCGAGATTCTAAAGAAGCCCCGCTTTGAACGCCCGAAACAAAACGGGCGCTCGAAAAAGACCCCGCTCTAATTCTCTTTACGATCTCCGATTTCAATTGCTCCTTCAGATATTTGAATGTAGGGAGGGACAAAGTTTTGTCACGTAGGGTCGCCGGCAAAAGTGTATAGAACTAAGCACACATATAATGCGGGCTTGGGTCTCATAGGTACCCCATTAACGAGAGTGCCCGACAGCCAAGGGCGATATCAAATCCAAAGATCAAATCGAACAAAAAGTTTAGAAGTTTAAAAAATAAGTATGTTCTGTAGCTCCTACACAACCCGGCTAGTTTTATTAGTTGCCCTGTTATTAAACATTTGAAATGAATGCGTTTTCTATAACTAACTTTTTACCAGTCGAATTTTTTCCTTCTTAATACTGACTCTAAACCCTTTGATGTACGCACAAAAGTGACTACAATGATTTTTTGTCACCAACTCTGCGTGTGTGATTGCTGGATAACATGTATGTCCCCTTGTGCAGTAGTTTTTGATAAAGATATTTTTTGTGAGCCCATTATTATGATACCATTGTGCAAAGGTTTAAGTCGGATAAGATCTTTGGTGTAGCCCGAGGACTCACTGGATGTTTTATTTATAAAAATATCTTAGCTTTTTACCGTGTTAAAAACGTGAAGCCAAATGAATGTCAATGTTATCTTTCACACGAGAATAAAAAGGTATCAACGATCATATCGTATATCAAAGAATAAGTCATAACAGTTAAGAGTATGTCCATAGTAATAAGAATTTAAGAGGAAAAGAGAAGCTTTTGGTATAATTGAGTTCCAATTCGTTGATTCAATATGGTAGACGTCAAATCTAATTCGAATCACGTACCTACCCTTAAAACAATTTTAATAAACTTCCGTAGTAGTTAATAAAAAATAAAATATATAAAAAATATTGCAATGGAGCCTACCCGTGGTGAAATAAGCTACTCGTAAGTTAAAACTAACAATTAATTATAAGGATTAAGTTATAAAAGTATTGTTTAACTAAAATTCATGTTATAAAGGAACGCTAAATGTCATTGAGAACGTCGAAATGTAGGCACGCTAAGTTCTTGGAAACGTGCAAATCTCTATACATATCTATCACTATGTATGACAATAATCTAAGAATCCTTACTAATACATATAGAAATGAGAAAGTGTGTTCGTTGGTTGTTATTGTTTTTTTGCGTAGATTGTACCTTACCTATACGGCCTGAAGAGTAACATATGCTACTTTTATCCCGAAAATTGCACGCTGCCTGTGAAATGAACGAAACAGTGTAATAATCGTTCAATTTTTATCGGTTATTGACTATCTACCAATTTTTAATCAATTGATCGAGTAAATCTTAATCTTGAGAAGATTCTTATCGGCAGAACTGCGGGTAAATCTCAGCTTTGATGTTGCGTGATTAATGCTAATCTAATCTTTGCTGTCGCTTGCCGTCGAAAAATATAGGAAATACTTTTTATACTTATAACCATCCCTTAAAATGATATAGGTAGTATTAACTTCTGCACGTAAACATAAACGTTTAACGCAGACAGAGCCGCGGGTGTAGCTAGATTTTAAATATTTAAACAGTTACAAAACACAATTTATTTTGTTAATATATTTTGTGCATATTTACAGATCTTGCTAAAGTTTGAAAGCTAGTGATTGTCGGAACAATGGCGAGACGAGACATTTTCAGGTATTATTTAAAAGCTACCAAAGCTTTGCCATTTGTCAAGGGTTTGAGATGATACCGATCTTATTCAATGCCACTCAAATAACTGTCTAGTTTCAATTGTAAATATTTTATTGTTTATTAAAAATACATAATTACAAGCTACTAGTTTATATTATAACTAGTCATGGATAGAAAGTTTTACGTTGCAAAAACAAATTAAAAGTTCTTTTATTATTGCTGTATAGTGTACGAACATCCGTATATTAATTTTTAAGACTAGCCCGAACAAACATATTTTGTCGAATTTGATTTGATTTATATTATGATGACGAACCCATCTTTACGTCTAAATGTTAGGCGCTTTGTAGATATATATTGCAAAGATATTGTTAGGAGAAAAATTCTATAACCTATTAATTACTTCAAGAATTAAGTACCAACTAATGTACCTACCTACCTATTCAAATCTCTTATTCATGAGAAAGCTCTAGAACTTTTGTATCCGATTACACGAAGACTCGAGAATCTCGAGATACTGGTTGATTGTTTGTCGCGCCGCCGTTCGCCTTGTTTACACACTCCGACTAATGTTTTCTCCTTTAGTGGTCTGAGTCTCGAATTTCTACGGTGACTTGGAAGGAAAGTAAGAAGGTACACAAATGATTGCCTGCAACCCATTAGCTGCACTGTCATAAAAAACCTCGATTAGTATGAAAAATTGAAATACATTAAGGTATAAATTGTTTAATTTTCCAATAAAAGGAACAAAATTTTATTACTTTTAAGATGGTAATTTATCAGACGCGGCCTATCGTAAAAATGAGGTAAATTTCAATTTTGCTTGACTTACAACGCACATAAATCCTTTTTACTTTTATTAGGCTCGTGTCATAACATTGATCTTCTCCTGTTTTGTTTTTTCTCTGCACGAGTACCTATGACACAAACATTTTATTGAAAACCGATGTTATAGGCACCATAAAATTTGGTATTCGTAAAAGCGTCTTAGATAAACATGAAACATCGCGTTCACCCATGATTTTGGATGTAATAAATTTTATAGACCAATTTTCTCGCTATAATTTAAAAGTTATTTTTATAAACGCTGATGTCTTATTAGTTGATGATGCTACGTTATTTGAGAATATGTTTAAAAGATGTAACTAGCGTATCATTGATACAATAAATTCTGGCGATAATACTTGGAACTAATAGATTAGCGTGCCCCCCAAAGCACAGAAGCGCTCAGAAATTCTCTACTCAACTACCATTCGTTGTTTAAGTTAATCATTACACACACATCAACTTACATATTTCGATTTATGTTTCATAGGGACATACTCGTATAGCGTGAACGACATGAGACTCTGAGTTCCATTTATTGTTCGCCAGGGGTTAGTGAATACCTTCACCTAATAACATTTATACCGTGTAATAATTGTTTTTAAAAATGTGGTCCGGTTGGAAAGGTGTGGTTTCCGGTTACACTTCTTTAAAGGCGAACATCTTAGTTCTCAAGGGCAAACTAATCTGTGACTGACTTAGAACGAGAGTCTTACTAATAATTACTAACTGGACTAATTACTAACACCAGCTAACATGACTAACAGCTTCCTCATACTCACTAACGAACTGACCACCTAATGTTCTCATTAACTCTCCTGCTAACTGAACTAACTAATATTCTAGTCCATATTAGAGTCTCATTCAAATTAGAGTCCCTATTAGAGTGTCATGGGCGGCAGCGGATCGGTGGTCTGAAATACATTAAAAAAATTGTTTTGGCTCACGTCACATTGTCTTAATAAGTCAATGGAGATGAGGTATTGAAATATAATAAAATATGACGCTTACACGCTCACACACTCATGCCCCTGTGGTATGCTTAGGCCTGTCTTGTAGGTAGCAGATACATAGAAAACAATACAATTTAACATCCATGCCTCAAGTACAAATATTTATTTATCAGCGAAATAAAATATTCCCCTGCCCAGGATTCAAACCCGGGACTCGCGTTTCGGCGGTCAGGGTGTCTTCATTAGCAAATGCTTTTAGAAGAGTAAGAAGTTATCTTTTACTGATGCATTTCTGAAACCATTTGTTTCCAGGTGAACTCTCACATGAATGGGTTCTTAATTTATTTAACCCGGTTCGTTTTCAATCTATATTATGATAGCTATGAGCTTGTTACGTATTCGGATGCATTTCCGAGAACATCCTTGCGTCAATGGTTGGCTAAATTTCTGGCAACAGCTGAGTCTCTAGATTGTACAAAATTTAATCCACATTGCACTGCAGTATTGAGTTTCCTTTTCGCCCGACTGAAAGTGTTTTTTGTAAACTGTCCCACACTGTCGCGTAAGCTTCCTTTTAGATCGAATTACAGGGTAGCCTCGGTTGCGTTTGAAATTTAGATATTCAGGTGCCTTTTATGAACAATAGTACCTAGGTCGATATACATAACAATTTTTTTTAAGTACCAACCCTATAGGTGGTATTGAGCGGGTGAAAGTTTTCGGTAAATATTGGCTGCGATACTTATGTTTGTGTATTACTTATGCTCAACATTGTTATTGTATATAGGATCCTCCTTGACGTGTCCGTCAACGGTGGACTAAACTACTAGCTGTGTGCATGTGAGCGAGTGACTCGCAAATCCAAATTTGGTTTTAAACGTCCCGTTGCAGGGCGCACAGTACAGTTGGCCCAATGATTAAGGTGACAGTAACCAATTTTCAACAAAAATATTATACATAGATAGTAAAATAGTCAATATAAACTCTAAATAGGAGCAGTACTTTTTAATTTAATTTGTTATATAAATATTATTACGTGAAACCAAATTACTTACACGGATTTGGAACTCCATTAGGAATTGGCAAAAACCAACACTTCATAATGAACCGACAGCTCCTACTGGAGTTAGCGGTCGCCCAAACAAACATGATATAAATCAAATGAACGCCAAATTAACTTTCTGTTGAAAAGCCGGATAGGATCGCAGCTGTAGGTAAAACAACTGATGCATCTAAAAACAATATTTGCTTTGCAATATACAATAAAAGATGGTAAATACAGACAGCAATTACTGCACCGGTAACATATTTGTTTAGGACTGAGAAATTGAAGTGTTTTCGAGCGTGCCAAGACATTTTGTTCGTGGTATTTCGAAGGCAAGACAAGCAGCGGTTGTAACCAGGGTGACCATGATATAAAGTTTTCACAAATACAGTAGATTTCAAAATTATTTTATATCTAATTATTTTACAAATACGGAAATTATTTGGTTTCATAGACAGTCTTAAAATCCAACACCTGAAACGTTTGGAAACATTAATCTGTCAGGATTTTTTCTGCCTGAGCCTGACCATACGAGTACTATCGGCCAAATCTGAAACCACTGCTGATACCCAAACATCAAACAATCACTGACCAACGCAGATTAGTCAGAGAACAGATTAGTAAATCGAGACACTTATTTTATCCAAATAATAAAAGACATATTTTTGTCAAGGAACATACGTAGTTTAACAAAAATATGCCTTTGTCTGTTCATTATTCATTGATAATATACCTATTAATATTTTACAATAATGTCATTAAATGGAATAATATTAAATTATCGAGAAATTCCACATTCCTCCAACTGCTTGGTATATATCCTCGTGTAAGTGCGGGTATCTTACCTACTGTTCGACTGTGTAAATAATACCCGGAGAGACAATAATGAGTCGGAACAATCGTAAGGTAGATATAATGTGTTTGATTTATTGAGCTCTACCAGCGTTTCTAGATTAATATCAACACGGTGTTCGTATGATTCATTGTTTTAAATTTGATATACGTTCATTTCAATATCTGTTGTTCTATTTTTTGGATTGTTTTCATACACACGTCTGATAGACACTGTCGTTGACCGATTGATTCAATATTCGTATTATATGTCGTTTCATTTTTTATGTGTCAATGATCTACTCAGTTGATCACTCTGATTTCAATATTGAGTCGCTGCCACCCCAGAGTTTTTAGGTATCCATAACGCGCCCACTGATTTTTACAATACCAATTATTTTATTTAAGTGTTAATTATAGTTTAGTTTAATCTATGAACTTATCATAAAAAAATAGCGTAGCAACCATAAAGTTATAATGTAATTGTTGTCAGTAACGAGCGTAAATTTTTTGGTTTCATGTACTTTGACAACGCTTTTATTTGATCAATTGTTCTCATTAGGTAGGTACTTAAATTATCACTATGAATGTGCCATATATTTCACAAGTGCTCTAAATAACAATTACCTTCATTTCATTTGACAATGATTCATGAAAGTATGACTACAGTGCAATGACAGACATGAAGATCGTTTATTCAAATTAGTCAACACCAAATTCTAATTGGTAAGGCGAGGAATGGCTTGTAAAAATATTTTTCGTAACGGTTATGAGTTGTGAGTTTGTAACCGTAACAATGTTGTAACAGTTGCATTTGTTCTATTTCACCATCACCAATATGTAACATTTATTTTATTTTATTGTGTGCAAATTCTATCTGTTCAGTTCTCTGCCGAACCGCACTGAAGCTATGTGTATCACTATTGTGGTGTGATATTGTAATATCACTTACGTAATCCACCGTTCGTACTATTTCATTGTACATGGTAATGTACAATGAAATGTACAATAAATTTAGGAACATAACAGTTTAAATTTAAATTGTTAGCAAAGTTAGAAGATATGTGTTTTAACGAAAACTAAGTTTTGTTCTCGGAAACAGTCGCCTGAGGCATCGTACTCGCAAACACTCGTTTGATACTCATTTCAATGCGATTCCGAGATTTTCATTTTATCCTGAGGAAAATCAAGTTTGCGCCTCTTCATCCCACAATTCGCATCTGTGTGAAATAGCTCGATAGTACTGAGCAGACGAGACAACAGATTGAACCATCTCCGTCGTTGCTAAAAGATCGTAAGTGCGACAGAATATGAGAATATTCATGGTAGTGTCAGACAAGAATATGTTTTAATACAGAGACGTAAGGTCTGATTCCATATATCCTTATTCATAATGTATATAAAATGCAATCAGTGACTACCTACTTTGATAGTCGCCAGATGTTGCGGCTCACAAATTTCAACAAACTAAAACCTCCGTTTCGAGTTAAGGGTTGTTTTCCTACAGTACATATAAATATATGCATGGAAGGCAAGGAAAGTCTTAACGGAAATCACTAAATAAATATATATATGGCTAATGCTCAAATAATAAAAATTTTGTTTTTCAAAAGCCATGGGCGGCACAAGTAGGTAATCAGCTAATGTTGAAATTAAAAAGCTTAGAACATTTTATTTGGCATTTACTCGTACTTTATAAAGCGGGTTTTATACGAACTTTAATTTGGAACTAGCTGAAACTCTTTCATAAGCCAGCATATGAATGAAATATTTTTCTCTCATTTTCTGCGAGTTTGGCAGTATGGAGTGAATTTATTATTACCTCTGGTATTCACGAAATATGTAGGTATACCGTGATTGTATATTTTTTGTGCTAAGCCACGTTACTGCACGTTTTGATTAATTATTTGGAATTCTCAACTATGGGCAATATTTAAAGTAAAGATAACTTTTTGTAGCTATGTATTTGGAATAAGCCATTAAACGACAATAAGGAGTGAATATTATGTATAAACATTTGGCTAAATTTCTTAGTAGATTCATTGCGAGTTAAGGATTAGGTACTGCATACTGCATATTGGATTGTTTCGTAAAATAATTTAGTATTTCGATGGGAACCAAATAAAAGTGCTTATAATGATTTTAATTGACAAAGGATTAATAATAATTATGTCACTCAATTACAGTTCATCTTTTTTCTAATTTTCTATGAGTAAATTACTCCAATATTCTGTTGAACATGTCCCTTTGTCATTGAACCAACTATTGTAGCACGACAAAACCGCCCGACCCACCAATTACAACGTATTGTCAAAAAACTATCTCGGAGACATTTTGAACATGTCATTCATACACGAGTTCAATACCGTACTCGATTTACTGTTTAAAGCGCAAACTCTATTCAATTTTCACCTTTATTTATAGTGTGTTACGAAAAACGGGACCGAAATCTAGACATTTTGTCGCGGAATCCAAAACTTTTGTGTGTTCGTCCTTTTGGCTGTCACATATCCTCTCCATTGTGATTTTTATTTCAATGCCCTCTATCGCTTTTCAACATCATTTTTTAGCAAAGAGTTCACATCCACATACACCTGCTTCTAGTATTTTGTTTTAAATATTCCAAAAGTTAGAAGGTACCGTATATTCGACGCACTAAGTTCTGGACTACCCTGACTGCATAAAAATGTATATCTTTGATATTTTAACTTATTCATAGGTACCACCTATGTCTCAGTAGGTCTCCCATAAAAATACGAAGTCAACCATAAATTCATATTGATCTAATTAAACCTTCCATTTACAAACAAAACGATTATACATCAATGTGTTATTGAAGATAAGCAAAAACACACTGCGTTTGCATTATACACAACACGCAATTATAAACAAACGTCATGTTACTTATAATCTTCTAATCCCGAGCTTACATCTGATTTGGCTCTGCGCTGATTACCTAATCTGTTTGTTACTCTACACGATTATCCTGTTTGATCATACGACACAGATTTAGTAGCTCACCTACATAGGCGGGGTAGAAATTATGTCCTACTGCTTCAGTCAATGTTAGACTAGTATCTAGTTTGATTTGTGCAAAAAGTTGAGTACAATCTATCCATCAATATCTACATAATGTATAGGCTAGGTATTTTACATTTTACAACTCGATTAATTGTTTAAGTGAAAAGGTCTCATTTTCAATAATAACCTCTTGATTAGCATTTCTAATAATTTTGTTTGTCCTGTTAAACCATTCGACGTATGGACTTTATTATACGTTTGCCCTGACTAATTTATGCAAATGATAAGACCGCAAATTATAACTTAGTAGACCCTCAAGTTATGAGAACGAACCCATATTTCATTATGATAATTTGCTAATTATAAGATGTTTAACATTTCACTGTGTCTTTCTTCCAAAAAAGACAGCTTGCAAACTGATGTCTTATTTATCTCTCTCACTCTTAAGAATAATGAATTCTTTAGTTCTTCGAAAATAATAGCGTGTCTATAATTTGGTTATGTTATATATGTGTGTATTAAAAGAAAATGTAGCTAAACTCAAAAATATTTTGCTTATATTGCAAATACAAAGTCAACACCTTCGAATCAGACATTGAGGAATGGATCCCCAAAATTCGCCTCATTTGAATATAATAAAACCCGTCCCTTCCGAATCTTGTTTTATCTTATGTCCTTCTCAATGTCCATGTCGGAAGCCCGATCATTTATAAACGTCGTATTTATTTCTATACAATGGCCGCTACTCGGTTCACATCGGACCCCTCACTAATTAAAAAAAGACGGACGAATGAGACCAGCGATTTTTATCGCCTGCCGAATCGTATGCCTAAAGATACCGCGTAGGCGTTCACTGCATACCTCCCACTCACACGTATTACCAGAGCAATAAACTATCTTCCTCACTGCTCTACCGTATTCCTTTATTCATTAAATCAGCTTGTAATTGTTTATAATTATAATTCATTAAATTTGGGAAAAGCCGCTGCCGCATCTCCGTTTTGATACTACGAAATAATGGCTGTGTGAGAACTTGATATTTTATCTCTCTGATTCGACCAATCTCAGATCAAATATTGTGTGTTGTTGATTACAACAATTCAGTTGATATTCAACCTTAACTGTTGAAGTTCTGAAGTGGATTTTGTTTAGACATTTTATCAAGAAAAAATGGTAAAGAAGCCGAAGGAAAACGTCGTAAATCGAAATCAAGAATTTCGTGTTGACAGTGTTTTTGTATGAACCTTACTGGTTTCGTGCCGATAACGCTTTATACTGTCTTAATTATTGTTATGGCTGTCTTCAAGATTAATCTTGTGATGGCGTGATAATTATCATAATTGTTATTCATTTCTAAGAACCTTTCCGGTCTGTTAGAAGCCATAAATTGTTTTGTCACTTGAGTTGGTACCGAGAAAGTTCTTAAAGTTAATAATATGTATCTGTAAATATTAAAGGAGGAATACTTATATTTTTGATTATGTACTCGTTTCGTGATAAAAAATATGTATATACATACATAATAATATTAAGAAGTGTCCAACGTACGTCCTGAAAAAGTAATTTTAGGTTATGCTTCTTATTGCAGGTGAAATATTTTGGTGGTATTATGATACTCTGGCTCCGGCTCCTATGTTTGAGCTCCCGCGATCAGAGCAATACCAGGTTATGTGGAATATTCATCCGTTATAACCCCCTCGATGGCCTTCCTCAGCACTTGTGGAGGAACTCTGGGAACAGTACCTGCAACGCAACGGTGACCTTTAGCTTGAAACTCGTAATAGACTCTGGCCTGGGAAGAATGCAGACTACCTAGTTTATAATATAGAGCTACTACATCTAAATTGCTACATCTAAATCTTTAGGTCGGCGTCTTTGAAATTCGCTTAGCCTTCTAACACTTGCGGTCCAGGCGTTTTATACGAATAAATTACCCGTAACAGCAGCGACGTACAAGGATCGATGACCGTATGAATATTTATTGACTAATAACTTATCATGCACAAGCTCAGTAGACCAGGGATCGCTCAAAGCGCTCCAAAGGGCACTGAGGATCCTATAAGGGTTGCCACATACAAAATTGGGGTCAGCATTAATAAGATAGGATCAAACGCGTATAAGAAAGTATTCCAAGGTTAAATATGATACCGTCTTGATTTTACGCCTTAAGTTAATTTTTTTTTGACTTACGGAATTTATGTAGGTATGGCGGATGTTGTGTGGTAGGTATATTTGCAAATCATAGCAAGTTTAATAATATAAACGTAAAAAACTATCAACACTAAACTCGAACAACGAATATTGACGATAATCGACATCGACACCCAATACGATAAGAGTCTTGCGTTATTACGAATATTGTCTTTTATTTGAAACGTTATTTAAATTGTTCCTATATTATTTTTTTGTCATTTATTCGATCTTAAAGTGACCCATAAAGGCGACATCTCATGGGTAAGCCCTTAAATATCATCAACCTAATAACATGCGAGTTCATTAATATGCATATCACAGGATGGCTGTTGTAAGCTCAGTATCGGAGGAGAGTAATTTTAGACAGAAACTTCATAACTAATTCAGTCTAAGATCGAAATATGGTTTATTACGCCGACGTTTCAGAGGTATAGGCCCTCTTAATTTATACGATGTTTGAACTCCATGTTGTGAATAACGTTTCCATAATAATACGTTAATAGCAATATCTAATTAAATGTAATATTTGGTAGATAAACATGGTAGTCCGTGTTATGTCACAACTGTGCTACATTTAACTTAATACTAAGATGATTTTTAAGATAGAAGTACTTTAAATCCTTGTAAGGTATAACAGAGTAACTGATGACTATAAAAACTATGATATAATAATATATACGTACCGTACATTATTTTCCAATTATCTTACTTACTATAAGCTTTTCTACGTTATCTGTTAGAATGTATATTGAGTTATGTTTTTAACGCAGCCTAGACGTGATTAAATATGACAAGAGGAAAGTGGATACCTATTCATGTATTTTTATAAAGCACGTAGAATCCTATAACCCATTTTTGTGAGCAACTGCCATGTCCGGTCTTTATATTGTGAAAAATGATTTTTTGATTGGTCCGGCAGTAATGACCAGTCAAATGAAACAATATACAAAAAGAGTTGCTACAATAACATTTTGTAGGTTCCTATATTCATTGTAATTATTTTCGTCCTATCTGAATTTTATTTTTTTTATAATATTAAATATGATTTCCGTATATACTGTACGAGTAGAGTAGGTACTTATGCTTTAAGTCTTCTTAGTTTTGAAAAGAGCCCGCCCCATTTTTCAAATAGTATTTATCACCCATTTTTCATTTAGCAAATAGTTTTATTATATTGATCATATTAAAATAATAGTATTAGTTATAAAAAAATGCAGAGTACAGAATAATATTGCGTACATTCCTCTCTTCCCTTCGAATTGTTCTTCTTCTGCTAACTACTTAATTATAATAACTATGAATACGTTAAAAATGTAAAAAAAAACAAATATGATAATGAATCAACAGCTCTGTGTATGTCCGTGCTGAAGAACTTTGGGTCACCACAACAAGTATAACGTCCCACTGACGGGACCGTACACATGTTATTGACCCTGTCCTATTGTTATAGCCATATGGCAACCGGCATGATCTCGTGCCCACACAAAATTACAAAATTTTTCCAATACGCCGCAAATCTTTTGAAAGATGCTGTTGTGTTTTGAAATTAGACATTTTTTTGATGCAAAACCAATTAGATTTTTGTTCCTTTTTCACGTGTTCGTGAAGAAGCAAAGTTTCAGAAATTATTTTGTATTAAATATTGTCATGCCAATAAATTATTTTGTATTATTGTTTTGAATATGGTCATGCCAAAAAATAAATGTATTATAATACGTACATACTTTTATAGATGTGTCCGTCACACGAATGTTTGTCCTGAGTGAGATTGGAACACACGACCCCCGGTGCAGAAGGTAGGGTCACTACCGATTGCGCCAACGGTTCAGTCAATGCATATTTATTTTAACACAGCATTTTTTTTATATAACTTAGACGTTCCTATAAACCCAAAGTGTACCTACTAATACCTGCCTACCTACTTTTTCCTAATAAAAAGCAGCTTTCCTCACAACGTTATGTGACATTTCATTTCTAATACCCAAAAATACATAATCGTAGCACCCTACAATTTTCTAAATACCGAAAGTCTCCAACATTATGTTGACCGTTTGGTTCTCAAAAACTGACTTTATAATGATGCGAAATTATGTCCGATACAAGAGCCACGTATTATCATCGGATAGACAAGGGTGAACGTGATAAAAACAGATCTCCTAACACGTAATTACGTAATTGTGCGCCCTTGCCGCCTCGGGTGCATCACGAATATGGGCTAACCAGGCACCGAAAAATAAAATTACTATTGACCGACATAACATGGATACGTCTAGTGTATCAAATTTAAAAAAAAAGATATAGTATTCACTGCGTTGCTTCTAGAATTGCTATACTCCAATATGTATCTATATTAGATATCGAAAAGACCAAGCTAGTTAACTAAATAAATATTCCTCACGTATCTACGTGAGGAATATTTATTTAGTTAACCAGTTAACCAGTTAGTTATTTATGCACCCATATCTATGGGTGCATCAAATTCTTGATACCATATTCGGTATGTTATACATCATCTGTCATTGGACTAGTCTTCTTATTTTAGAACAATCCATTCCATCCAATATTTGTATGTAAATGTTTAACGAATTCTTGATTATTGAATTTTGCTAAGAAATATTTTTAAATGTCAAATAGCTATACCCGCGGCTCCACTCGCGTTGAATCGTTTTCTGTGCAGAATTATAGAACTTCACCTTTACAATTAAGGGATGCTATAACACATTTTCAACGGCAAACTACAACAAAGACACACAATCTAGCTTTACCTGTAGTACGGCCAAAATATTGATTAGGTAATCGATTGAAAATTCATCTAGAGTCAATTTAAACTCGTATGATTATTAGAGTTTTTGTCCATTCTATGGAAACCGTGCAATTTTCCAGGATCAAAAGTAGCCTGTGTCACTTTCCGGACTGCAAAATACATCTAAGCACAAAATCACACCATCAAACCAACAAACACACTTTCCCATTCATAATGAATAAGGATAAGTATTTATTGATCTACAACAATAATTAATGCTATTGTGTCTAGTCAATAGTAGCAACAAATGCTACAAACATCAATATTTTACAGTAAGTCTTATCAATATTATTCTCACGGCCAGGCGTAAGATAAAGAAAGGGCCGAGCGAGCTTAATAAGGCGGTGGAAGTAAATTCTGTACCGGAATTGTTAATAACTGTACGTTGTGGTTGAGGTCCGATGCAGGCGCCAACGAATCCCTTTTAATTTGATGCTTGAGCAGGAAAGAAAATGTTAACAAGACAACGTCTAATTATAGGCCTTAAAACAAACAAACTTGGAATGTTATGTCAGATTACAGCGCCATATTTTACTTGTTTTATAATTTGTGGTGATGAAAATTAATTAAACCCAAATAGATAAACAGTATTACGAAAACATCTTCAGGGCTTTTTGTTAGAAATTAAATTTGGTATATTAGTTGTAGTAGTATATATGTAGTTGTATTTAATCCCAGTTATACCACCACAACTCTTTCACTGGACCACTGTTGGGCACGGGTCTGCTCGCGAAATGCGAGCCAAAAATAAAGGTTATGCCATAGGATGATGTATGCATGTTTACTCACGATGATTTATTTCTTTTACGGTTACAGCAGGTGACGTTTATTTTCATAAAACGTAGATACATAATTTTTGAACCCAGGCCTCTCGAGTGAGCGATGAGTTTGCTAGCCACTGCTAGTTCAGAGAACATAAAAATAAAATGTTGAAAGAATACCTAGAACCGCAACACAGAAACAAGAGTTCATTTAGCAGATCGTTCGCAATTGAAACAATAAGTGTTAGTCGGACTGGCTTGATGAAAGATTTTTAATAAAAGCTATAAGTTCGAGGACTGAGATCCTTTTAGGTTGCAATAACTTCCGCAATATTGGTTCGCCGTGGCGCATGTCTGGCATTAGTTATGAAACTAATAATAAGTTAGCTTCTTATAAAAAGATGTAGGTATGAACATTCGCATCAATCAAACATCATTAGACACAATCACACAGATACTAGAAGCGGTTTCGTATATATCGTTACATATATTTCACACCCACCGCTGCAACCCTTTCATCATCCCACTGTTGGGCGTGGGTCTCTCTCTGGAGGTTAGGCCTGAGTCCACCACACTGGCAGTGCAGATTGCACGATCACATGCTTTCGGGAACATTAAGTGAACTCTTGTTTCCTCCCGATGTTTCCTTTACCGTTCGCTGCGACCCATTGACGTCCCACTGCTGGGCACGGGTCTCCCCCACAGACGCGCTGCGGGAGGTCTAGAGCATACTCCACCACGCTGCTCCAATGCGGATTGGTGGAGGGGTTAGTGGCCAACCCAGTGTCGAATGTTCTCAAGCCACCCGAAGGTCTTCGACAAGGCTTAACGACTGTTTTCACCATTGAAAACAACCGGGACCGACGGCTTTACGTGCCCTCCGAAGCACTGTAGCGCCCATGAAATTTTTGCCACTAGCGGTCACCCATCCACAAACCGACCGCGCCCGTCGTTGCTTAACTCTTTCGATCACATTGAATCGACCCGAGCCATTGGGCTATGGACGCTACGTTACATTACATTAATATTAAAATAATGATTTTTGTAATAACATGTTAGATACGTTGCGCATTTAATTTAGAATAAAATAACCCTGAACAAATAATAAAGTAAAAATTATTATTAAAATAAATATTTTAGATGACATCACAGATTTAATCAATCGCGGCAAACGAGCAAACGAGAAGGGCGTTCTACGATCTACTTCAAACACACACTGTACAAGCAAAGCCATCTCAACTCTTCTAGCTCTATCAACAAAAAAAAGCCTGAAGTAATGAAATGAAATGGATTTAATTTAAATAAGGTAAACAAAGTTTTTGTGGTAATGTAACTTTTATATTAACACTTGAACTTGAAATAAATGGATACAAACTTAAGCACCTAGAACCAAGCCCGGAGCTAACCAGTTAAATATCTTCAATAACTCAGACATATTCCTCGTAGGTGCCGTTTTACTAACTACCTGTCACTGTACGCGCTCTTCGAAATAAACGACAGCTATAAATTAATGAAGATAATACCATCAGCTGTTAATACCTGACACGGACTGTTGGAAGTTAGTTGAGTTCAAGAATCTTCCAATAATTCAAGCAATTCCATCGCAATTCCCTCAACATAAATCGCAGTCATCTCTAAAGTATAAATGTCCTGGTTTAATTTACCGCCAAAGATACAATTGCAAATTGTCCGACCGGCTACGTAACCGTTGTTTATCTTTAATCACCCTTTACTTTTTCCCCTCTTACACCCTTGCCAAACGGGTGACCCAGGATTAGAACCTAAATTATGGGCGAGGTCCGGGAAAAATGCGGTGCGTGAAATACAACACCGTGTTTGCATAATTAAATAACGCAGCAACCGCAGATACGAATATATTGTTGATGAGCTGACGAGCATTCGTTTCAGGAGTACCTACCTACGCAATATATTTTATTTGATAAATAGCATTAAAAATTCTATTCACGGAGGCCTGCTCAAAATATATTTTGTAAAGCGATAAAATAATAATGGTGTAGTTAAAAAATGAGAATTAATTTTTTTTAACGGATTTATTACGCGGCAAACATAACTAAGATATATGTGCTAGTATGAAGTGTATAGGTAGTGACACATTTTTTTTAAAGTTTCGTACATGACGTCTATTTTCACCAAAACGTGGTATCATCAGCTTCACAAGTCTATCACATTGATTACACTTTTCGTTCAAAAGAACTAGTGAAAGGAAAAACTCCTTTCACTTTCGTCTTTACAATATTCAATGTTCTGTTGTACCGTAAAATTACATTCCCAGACCAACCAATGCACGAGACAGGAGCATATTAGCAAGCAACATAACATTAAAGTCTGCACCACTCGTTATTTCACACCGCCAGTATAACGATCTGATAATTTCAGCAGTGATTTCGCGCTAATGTATGCAAGCGTACCGATAGGAGAGAGCATTGTAATACCATTTGAATCGAGCATTAATTACAGCCATAATGTTGGTGCTTAAGTTGATTGACCGTTCATGAGTGCTTCGGGAAACGCTCGAGAATTCGTAGCAAACAGACTGTGTGCTCTGGAATTAGTGTAATTACCGATTATTCGATGTTTTAATGTATACCTTCTCGTAGAATTTCAAAGTAATATTGGGGTTTTGTGGACTAAGGCTACATGGGACACAAACATCACTGGTGATGAGTGGGTTTTACTGTGGTATTACTACACACCATGGCGTACCGCTTCGGGTTAACACAGGCGTGATGCTATATTATGTTTTAGAATTTATTTAGTTTGTTAGTCCAAGATACGAGTTTTTTTTTAACTCTATAAGTAAGGAGAAGTAGCTGTGGCTGTGTCTTTCCATTTGATAACATTGAATTTGTCTTTACAGGTATAAAACTACTTGCTTGCATCATACCCAAAAACGTTCATTCGTTTACTTAAAAACATGTTTTATATATACAGGGTTATTGGTAATTCGACGTATTCCCGTTAGGAGGTGATAAGGGTGACTATTTGTGATAATTTTAACCCCCATATGCATTATGCAAAAGTGAACCATTTCCGAGTTATCAAGCTTTTCAGCTTTTTTCAAAATAGGTCAGAAATGCAACATCAAAAATTTATTTAAAAAAAAGTATCATTTAAAATCTTTTTTTTTCTTCTGATTTATAAAAACGATTAAACAATGGTTACTTATCGACATTAAAACTACAATTATCGGTCCAACTTTAAAAATGCGAGACGATTAACGATATTACTTCAATATTTTTTGAGACTTTTGTCCACTAAAATGCCTTAAAAACAAAAAAAACTTATATGAAACTTGGCTTGCAGATTATTTTAAAAACATAACCGTTTTCTTAGCTTTCCAACAAGGCATAACAACTATGAACTTATTTAAAAAAAACTGAGAAAAACCGATCACAAAGGAAGCAAGCGGAAATTTGTATTCAAACTAAACTTTAGGTCGTTCTTTAAAATTTCAAAAAAATTAATTAAAAACAATGCCCAGTGTAAATAAAACAAAAAATATAAATATAAAATTAAATTTAGAACCAGTAAGAGTTTAGTAATAATAACAATTAATAATAAGTAACAATTATGACATTTTGTGATTTAGCCTAATTAAAGTTCTTGCTCGAAGGGACTTCCCCTATTGCGTACGCAGTCTCATTATTTTTCTGAGGAGTAACTTAACTACCGAAGTAGTCAAATTATTCTGCATTATGTGCAATATGTTCAAGAATTTATCGATGAACCAATTTTGCTCGCTTACGAATTTTTTTAACAAATGAAATGCTTGAAGACGTGCCTTTGGCTATAAGGCAAAACATGATATAAGTACTAGCAAGACCTCCTGTCCTGCAAATGTGATTCGGAATAATTTGAATACTTCGGTAGTTAAGTTACACTTCAGAAAAAGAATGAGACTGCGTACGCAATAGGGGAAGTCCCTTCGAGCAAGAACTTTAATTAGGCTAAATTACAAAATGTCTTAATTGTTACTTATTATTAAAATTGTTATTATTAGTAAACTTTTACTGGTTCTAAATTTAATTTTAAACTTATATTTTTTGTTTTATTTACACTGGGCATTGTTTTTAATTAATTTTTTTGAAATTTTAAAGAACGACCTAAAGTTTAGTTTGAATACAAATTTCCGCTTGCTTCCTTTGTGATCGGTTTTTCTCAGTTTTTTTAAAATAAGTTCATAGTTGTTATGCCTTGTTGGAAAGCTAAGAAAACGGTTATGTTTTTAAAATAATCTGCAGGCCAAGTTTCATATAAGTTTTTTTTGTTTTTAAGGCATTTTAGTGGACAAAAATCTCAAAAAATATTGAAGTAATATCGTTAATCGTCTCGCATTTTTAAAGTTGGACCGATAATTGTAGTTTTAATGTTGATAAATAACCATTGTTTAATCGTTTTTATAAATCAGAAGAAAAAAAAAGATTTTAATTGATACTTTTTTTTAAATAAATTTTTGATGTTGCATTTCTGACTTATTTTGAAAAAAGCTGAAAAGCTTGATAACTCGAAAACGGTTCACTTTTGCATAATGCATATGGGGGTTAAAATTATCACAAATAGTCACCCTTATCACCTGCTAACGGGAATACGTCGAATTACCAATAACCCTGTATATACTTTTTTTTATTAACATTAACGAACACGCCTCTCACTCGAGCGGTCCGGGTTCAAACCCAAGCGGCACGCACCAATGACTTTTCTAAGTTTTGTGAGATTTTATTAATTAAATGTCACTTGCTGTAACGGTGGAGGACACGTCGTGAGGAAACCTGCGTGCCTGAAAGTTCTCCATAATGTTCTCGAAAGCATGTGAAGTCTGCCAATCCGCACTTGGCCAGCGTGGTGGACTTAGGCCTAATCCCTCCCCATTCTGAGAGGAGACCCAACAGTGGGAAAAAGAACCCAATTTAAAATTTACAAATTTTTGGAATTGGAAAAATAATTTAGGTACCTAATAGCAATATTCCTAACTAAGACTCAGATAAATTTGTTTTATAATTACATATTTATTATTATAAATAATATTATATTATAACAAATTATATGATCACAGAGTACACATTAAATCGTCTGATGTTCAAGTTAATAGGAGGTTCTTAACCAAAGTAACAATGGTATGCGGGTCGACATAATTTGGGTACCTATATCTTCTATCTAGCGATGTTTCATGAGCTGTAGTTGTGGGCGTATTTGGCCCTATTTGTATGTAAGAGGGTTCTCTGGGAAGCCAATATCTCCTTAGAGTTATGGACGAAGACACCCCGAGGTAAACGGAATTATGCGGTAGCACGCAGTCTGTAGGCTTCTTTAACCCTAACTCATGATTTCGCTTATCTGGTGGCGCGATCGCGAAATTTAAATGCGATTTGGGTCCTAAAACGTTTAGCTTGTGTAGACAGGAATATAAAAGACAGGCTCATGTAGACATGAATTGAGAAGGATTGACGGATCTTTCTGGGGCTTAGAATTGTTTGAGTAGGTAAGCATTTAATTCTCCGGAGCGTTATAATGTAAATTACAATCAGCCTCAATTCCGCACATCATGCGTATATCGGGTTACGTAATTATATCAAGTAAGTAATGAGATCTCTGGATCCTTTGAATCCGTTCTCGAAGTAGTAGCTAAACTGAAACTATTTTAGATTATAGTCAGGGAGTATGTGTACAAATAGAATAAAAATAAACAAATTTAAATTCAAATGTTATAAATGCTTACCCAGTTTATCGAAACAAAGAATAATAAAACTGAACGTCTACCGACGTCGACGATTTTAATATGAACACAAAAGCTATATACATGGTGTATGTACACCGTCAAATATTAGATAACCTGCACTAACGTTATGGAATACTCCCATGCACTGGCATTAGCACCCCTTGCTTTTTACCGCGGTATAAACTTTAATGGCAATTGTGGCGTGCTATAAAACTGTAATGAATTCATTGAAAAATTCAATCGTCAGTCGGCTGGTTATTATTTAATTTTTACCCGTATTAACTAACAATTCCATAGATTATGTTCCGAATCTATGCAGAAGGGTTACATTAAAATTCTAACATTACTTTATTTCATTATTATTTATTATGCATTACCTAGGTACGAGTATATGCATTTTATCCAGTGTGACCTCAACATCCGCAGAGTTCAAATACCAAATAAAATCTATACTAGTTTTACCTGGTGCTCACTATAACCTGTTTAATCTCAATATCAATCAGTAAAGCGCTCATAACTGCATGACTTGTACACTGATTATAAATTTATACATGAGCGTAAAATAATGTTTGCAGTAAGTATTCTTATGAACAAACTATAGATTCAGTTTTCTAAAGCAAAATTTTCTCATTACAAATTTTACCTAAATAAAACTACTATGTATGTAAGCTGCACGCATTTTGTACTATAGATAATTAGTCTTTGACGCCGCCATACGAACCCACGATTATGCGGTCGAATATCTCTTTTGTTGTGAGTATAATTATTATTATGCCAATGTAGGAAGTCCAGGCTCAGTATAAACATTAATTCAAATTGCAGACTATTTAGTATTGTGACAATTTACGTTGGATTCAATTGATAAAAATAAGTTGGTTTAAAAAAAGAAACACAAATTATCTAAAATCCTTTATTTATTTATTACTAGCTTTTGCCAGCGTACTATTAAGTAGTACTTTTACCCGCGGCTCCGCCCGCGTGGGAAAAGGGAATTAACAATGCCATCTATTAACAACATCCGGAACTAAATATCTAACAAATAACAAAACATCGATATCTTCCCATGAGAATGTTTTACCACGGTAAAAAGTAGCCTACGTCACTCTCCACCCTCCTCACTATCTCCACACACAAAAACCATACCATATAATAGCTTCGTTGCGACGTGAAAGCCGGACAAACAAACAAACACACTTTCACATTTATAATATTAGTATGGATTGTGTGCCGCAGCTTCGCCCGCGAAATAATTAAACAAACGGTCATAACCTTACTGAAAGATTTTTTTTCTATTCTACACATAAAACGTGATGGAAATTATTCCCAAGGGTTTGCAGGGGCGGAGCCCACAGAAAAAAAAGTGGAGCGTTAAATATACATTCCTGGGGAACATGTTTCCGAAATTAAAAGTATGCCTTGTATTTATTGCGGATATCGTCTGCTCCTATGCTAAGTTGGATCATAAATCCTCTCATGATCATTTGTTACAGTTTAATCAAGTTGAGAATTAGAGTCAGCGCCATCTATTGGCACAGTTCTAAACAGCTTAATAATAAACGGGCATCCCAAGAGAACATTTCCAGGATGGTAAATATCCTATGTACCTACTAATCTAGATTATCATCTATTTATGTGTCAAGTTTCATCCAAATCCGTTTTATAGTTTTTTGCGTGATTAAGTAACAAATAAAACATCAAAACATCCAAACTTACAAACATTCACATTTATAATATTAGTAAAATACCTACTTATTCCTTTAATTATGACGTATTAGGTATTTGAGATGATGAACACCGATGAACAAAAATATACTCAGACTCATAAATAACTTACTTTTCATTAGAAATCCCAGCGGATCTCTGGTATCCACAGAGGACAACGTCAAGCATCGATAACTGATGAGTTCAGACTATAAATAAAAAATAAATCTCACTTTACGTGACTGCAACATCGAAACGATTTTATGGCGGGTGATTTGACCTGTCGTTCGTGGTTCAACAGTTGTGGCGAACATTCGGTTCATTGATATATGTCAAATTATGTCGAATAGGCAGGGGTAAAAAATTAACAATGACTATAAGTAGTGATACTAAAGAATGCAGTCATATTAAATAAGAAGATATAGAAAATGTGTAAAAATTATATAAAAATAAGCGGACGAATTATGATTGAGTTTCAAATACGGGTTATAAACAAAATACAAAAAACATTTAAAACAATTTTGCATTATGGTACGGTCTCAGTTATTAAATGAAGTATTAAAATGTTCTGTTATAGCAAGTGACATTTAAGAAATTAAATTTCACTTGCTATAACGGTGAAGGACACATCGTGAGGAAACCTGCATGCCTGAGAGTTCATCATAATGTTCTCGAAGGCATGTGACATCTGCCACTTCGCATTTGACAGGCGTGGTGGACTAAGGCCTAATCCCTCCCATTCTAAGAGGAGACTCATGCATCATCCCATCATAATCTTCACAACCCTTTCTTTGTCCCACTGTTGGACAAAGAAAGGGTTGTGATGTTTATGATGTTTATGATGATGATGATGAAAATGTTCTTTTTATTGTCGAATAAAAAAGTCATCTTCAAATTCTGGAAAATAAAAGGAAATTAAATTTTTTATTAGTATAAAATATTGTAATATTCTGATATCATTTTCATATCCGTCCTGCATTGGGTCAGTCGATATACGCGGCACTTAGCCTTTTGACAATCCCTAAATGATGCCATTATAGCACACGGGCACCGGGAGTATCAATGGTAGCGATAGATTAGAGTGGATAATTCAGATTTAGTTTTACTATATTTAAACACAAAAACGAAATGCTTATTGCATTCGATTTTTTTTTTGTTAAAGTTCATACATATATTTTATGATTCATTTAAAAATGGAAGATTGCCTGTGTAAGCATTTGAAGTCATTGGCTTAAAATCAGAAATATGTATTGAAGACAATACACATTTTTGAATTCAAACCTTAAAAGTACCTATATAAGTCTAGCGAAACTGCCCTACATAATTAATTAAAAAGATAATTAGAGAGTCACAAAGGAAATCCTATCCATAATACACGTTGGTAAAATCATGATACCGAAACGACATAAAAGCATTTGTATGACACATAAAATGAAATTGTTAATGAAATGATTAACGCTAAATTGGGTCACGGTAATTTCTGTGGTTATAACCGCACACAAAAGAGCTTATAAATTTGCATCGGGAGATTTTATTTATTGGAATTATATAATGTGCGTTTTTAATAATATTATTCCATTGACTGCCTCGTTTGTCTAGTGGTCGTAAACGCGTCTGCTAAGCTAGAGATTCTGGGTTCAAGCCTCGGGTTGGGCAACATCTGTTGGGTTTTTCTTACTTGAAATGCCCGGAAGTATCTCGGAGTCTGGATTTGTATGGCAATAGGATCACTACCTATTACATGGGATCTAAACATAACTGGAGAAAAGTAGGTGTATACACACCTCCGCCAAGTGGTCATGTTTCAAATGAAAATAATGGATTGTTTTGATTAAATCTTAAACCTTTTAAACAATTAATTTGGACTTTAATTCACCTTACACCTACATTTGCTTTTTGTTTATTATGCTATGAAGGGATATTTTTATACATAGAAAAAGGCTTAAAGTTTTATGGTTTTATTTCGAGATAGTAGATCATAAAAAAATATGTTCTTTTAAAACGTTATCGCGAAAACAAGATTGCTAGGTAGGTACTTAAATTTTTAGCCAAATATGTCAGATTTCGTTGTTTTTATTACAAAGGCATAAAGTTTTATAGCTTTTTCTCTACTAAAATAAATACCTAGAATTTATTTAGTTTAAAAGGTTGAAAATAGGAGGATAACAGTTTCATTACCCCAAGCTACGTTTTTCTTCGTTATAAAATCGTAAAATATCGACACATACTTAGCGAATACTTGGTTCAGATTAGCTCACTAGCACAATAAGATTAGTGCAATCGATAATACAAACTCTAATTACCATAAACTCTGAAATACGAAACAATATTTGCACAACCGGCACGCTCTCACAACAAACCGGGGGTTGTAACGAAACGCTCTTAACATTAGAGCAAATAAGGATCGGAATTAGCTAGTATATTTTATCATTATTATAAATATATTTAAAGTAAGGTTCGGGGCTACTAGTCACAGTTAAGCTTAAGCCGGTTACGTCCCTCTCTATTTTCTGATGGAGATTTATGTCATGGGATCAAAAGTTTCCAACCGCGCACGCTATGAAGCCCACAAAGTCATACGTAGTATACGAGTATGTTTCGGGGTAAAGCGCTCGCTTGCAAATTTGTTTTCGAAATATCATCATATTTTATGGTCAATTATATGTCAGTTCTAATAAATAAATCGCTGGTAATAATTGTCACATTTTGGAGCAAATAATAAAAATATGTGTAATATAAGCGGCGTAGTGGCCGTAACTTTCCGTAAGTGCTGAGAGGTAATTCATTTTCTCATTAAAGGTTTAATTTTAATGATACGCGGTGCGGCCGTGTGACTTTACGAGTAGCAATTTATGACGCTATGAAGTGTCGTGCGCGACTGTACTTTATGCGAACATACGTTTAGACGTATAACGTGTGCGGCAGTTATCGTCAAAATGTTATAATTTAAGTGAGAGGGTTGAAATATAAATCGCACAATCTCAATTTCCTTCCCAGGCGTTGGCGAAATTCATGTTTCACACAAAAATTGCGCGTCATGTACAACTGCTTACTTAACGGATATTCGGTTTTTTATCAAAGCAAGGCGTAATATCGGCAATATCCCCACATATTTACTCTTCGCTAGTCCTATTTATTTACTATGGAGCGTTGTTTAATGATTGGGGTGGCTTTGATTCTGATGAATTAAAGCGACACATCGGACCAGCGTCGCGCTACACGCCATTAGTCTGGTTCGGTATTGTATTGTAAGGGCTTCAATTCACCAACAACGTGTTTTTTCATCACATCTGTACAAAGTGATCCAAGTACACGTTATATTAGTATTCATAGAAGGGCGCAATCACGATTGTTATTAGGTATCGGAGTGAATAATTACAAATATGAAGGCGAGGCAGGCAGGAAATATTCGAAGGCGAAAACATTGAGTAGATCAGATATCTATATATATAAAAGGAGAAGGTGACTGACTGACTGACTGACTGACTGACTGACTGACTGACTGACTGACTGACTGACTTACTGACATATCAACGCAGGGCCTAAACTATAAGGGCTAGAAACTTGAAATTTTGCACAGGGGTTCCTTTTATAACGTAGGGGAGCACTAAGAAAGGATTTTTGAAAATTCACCCCCTAAGGGGGTAAAACGGGGGTGCAAAGTTAGTATGAAACTTTGCCGTTTTTGAAGTTAGTGAATGTCTAAACCCACCCGAGCGAAGCTGCGAGCGTCCACTAGTTCTTTCATAAAACCATGCATTTTTATAAACTTACTAGTGGACGCCCGCAGCTTCGCTCGCGCAGAATTAGACCCATTAACGACGTCTTCCCGCGTTCGGGTTGCCCACTTAACTTCAAAAACGGCAAAGTTTCATACTAACTTCTCACCCCCATTTTACCCCCTTAGGGGATGAATTTTCAAAAATCCTTTCTTAGTGCTCCCCTACGTTATAAAAGGAACCCATGTGCAAAATTTCAAGTTTCTAACCCTTATAGTTTAGGCCCTGCGTTGATATGTCAGTCGGTCAGTCAGTCAGTCAGTCAGTCAGTCAGTCAGTCAGTCAGTCAGTCAGTCAGTCACCTTCTCCTTTTATATATATAGATGTAACAGTATAATGACTAAACTCTTATATCTTTAAAGATGCTGTCACCTCCAAAAGGGATTAAGTTCCAATTTTAAGTTTTAACCGACGCTGGCGACTATCAAATATCATAAGTAGATCACATCATACTTGAACAACCTTCGAATCAGATCTTTTCAAGTCAGCCTTATGTTATTTAAATCAGTTATTATAATCGATTTAATTTGTCCAATATTTCCGATTTCCAACAATTTGCTTTCATTATTACAACATCAAACGTTGGTTATATAATAATATTTCCGCAGAGCATTAAAGACGAAACGTTCTCTTATAATTCACAGATCACAGTTATTTAGCACTTTGTTTATTTTTGAGAACGAACTTTTAATATAGCTCGCATTTCAACCCGTCAAAACTTGAGGCTTGCTTACTAAATTAGTTTCTGAAAATAACGTGGTGCCATGCCACTGGAATCTTATTTTTAAAATAAAAAAAAAATTTAATAAGACAGAACGCGGTAAGAAACTCGATTGATTTTATTCTTTTTCTTTTTGGAGTAGGTACCTAATATATAAAATAATGTCCTTCATTTTCTTAATTTATTGCAGCCTGAATGACTATTCCCGTCAAAGAAGATTATTTTAATGATACAGTAATAATTTATTCAGTAGCAAATATCAGTAATAATAATAATAGGGAAGAAAGGCTAAAAACGAACAGTTACATGGCCTTAATATTTAAAAACTAGGTACCAAAAACAAGGAAGAGTTGTTTTGATTTTAATAAAAAATACTTAATTTTTTTTTTATTTAAGCTCTTGTTACTATGCTCTAAAACCAGGTAATACTACAATTTAAAAGGAGTGATTAAGAATTATTAATATTATATTTTGAATGCTCTTTATAAATTTCATCAGAAATGTCCGTGGAGTTTCTCAAAGTCAGTTCGCGTTTCATTTTACGATAATTTGATGTGACCACGTGCCGTCTTGTTAAGATAAGTTTGCTATGGAGATTCATGTTTTTAATCTCGCTATCCCTAGAGCGTGACCTAGAAATGTTAAATTGTGTTTAGATGAATGTGTTTTATCCTGTTCACGTATAAAATGATAACAAGTGGTGCTTGCCTTCCCTCGACATTGTAGTAGGAATAAACGCTTCGCATTAAAAATAATAATGATTTTATTGTAATTTCTTTCTTTCGCCATACACATACCCATAGACGTCTCACTGCTGGGCACGGGTCTCCCCCACAGACACTGCTGCGGGAGGTCTAGAGCATACTTGACCACGCTGCTCCAATACGGATTGGTGGAGGGGTTAGTGGCCAACCCAGTGTCGAATGTTCTCAAGCCACCCGAAGGTCTTCGACAAGGCTTAACTACTGTTTCCAGCATTGAAAACAACTGGGACCGACGGCTTTACGTGCCCCTCCGAAAGCACGGTAGCGCCCATGAAATTTTGCCACTAGCGGTCACCCATCCACAAACCGACCGCGCCCGTCGTTACTTAACTCTTTCGATCACATTGAATCGACGCGAGCTATTGGGCTATGGACGCTACAATTTCTTTCTTTAGCTTCACTTTTTTTTTTGCTTTTTCAGCATCCCTTGAAACTTAAAATGACACTTTAAACGTAAGCAATAAGTTTTTGATTCCAAATAGACTTCCAAGTGTGCCTCATACATGACGAAATTTCGGAACAATGAAAGAAAACACGATAATTATTTGTCTACTTATTTCAGTGATAAAAATTATAAAAGATATTAAAAAAATATTCCTTCTATTCAATTACTGATTTTGTTGTTGTTGTTGTTGTGATCAAAGCCAAGACCTCTAACTTAGCAGTTATTATCAGTTCACGAACGAATTAATTTATTCGTATATCAATTCAGTACTTAACGAAAATAATCAACAACGCTTATTGCTCCGCTTAGTCAATGATGTTACTTACTTAGCACCAACTAGTAAAGACAGTCTTTGAACGGCTTATAAATTTATTTCGTCCCGTGACAAGGCCGCGTCGCAATGTTATGATTCAGCCGTAATCTGCAAAACGACGTTGTCGAGTCCACCACATTTATTGAGCTCTCTAAATTTTGTAAGTTACGCCGTCGTAAATAACTTATGAAGCGACAGTGGAAACGGGTCGACGGAGCGGCATAACTCACCAGTATAGCTAGTTATGGTACAATAAATTTATTAGGTCAGTTAACTTGAATTTGTGGCATTACGTGCACTATGAAGTAATTGTCTAAGTTTGTACTGCAGATGAGAATGAACTGTGATGGAAATGAATACAAGTTGCGGGCCGTGTCCTGGTGTTATTCTTAGTTTATGGAAATTTCCCTATTTATTCTCAAGTTTTATTCTGTAACACGTTCTTTTTGTTTTTCCCAAAAATGTTTCAAACAAAAGGGGCCTTAGTCAAAATTTATTATCTTAGTTCAATTATAAGTTTATAAATCATCAGAATGGTAACTTGAGTCGCGAATTTTTACTGTTGCCTAATTTCGATTTAATGATTAATCGCAGGTTGTTTGTAATTTGTAGAAAAGAGAACCGATAGTCAGCTCAAATATTCTATGACCATACAATATCTAAACTTATAGAATAGCGAAGCTATTAAATAAGTTTAGATATTGACATAAAATACATTGACTAAGAAATACATAGGATACATACTTATTGTGAAACAGGTAATGGCTCATGAAAGGTGCGATGAACCAGAATGCTTAGTAATTAATCAATTAAGCTAAGCTAAGTATTGTCTAGGAGTTGCATTGTACATACATATATATATATATGATGTCGGGTAAAACCGGGATAAATGCCCTACGTTTTGAATGTAAGTTAAACTTAGAACTATTTAGTAACCGTAAATAATTCCTACGAATACCTATAGCTAGTTTATTTTTTTATCTTTTATCGTTAAAAGTTTCGTTTATAGTTCCTGTCCTTCTCATGTAAATAATCGGGAAAACACTATGTACCCATTGAATAACGGAACAAAAAATTCCATGTCTCTTGAATTAATGTGTTATTACATTATTGTGTAAAAAGTATATATGTAAAGTCAAGTCGGTCATCAATAAACCGCAACTGGTAGGTTATATTCGAAAGTAAAAACACAAATGATTAACACATTAATTAGTGACACTGAACGAAGCTGTCCTGTGTGTACACCGATGTAAACAATCGAGTTGTTGACAGTGCTGTCTGTGTTTACGCGTACAGCGGAATGTACTCGTAATTGCTGTAGTTGTATAGATTTTGATGTATACTTACGATGAACAATGTCCTTATCAGAACACACTACGAACCATTGGCATTGGGCTATCTGAATATTCTGAATCCACAGATTCTCGATAAGTAAGCAAATGAAAAAGCAGTTTGTTAGCATATAATAAATTTACAGTTAAAAACTGCAATAGAAAAGCAATATATAATAACATGCATGCACATTTAACAATAGAAACAAAGGTTTTAAATTTCAAGCACGACGATGAAAAAGTACAAACATCATAAAGTTTATAAATGGAAGCAAACAAGAGGTAGTTTCAATAATCGAGTCGAAACGAGCACCTAGTACTGCATAGATTGTATCGCAATAATTGTCGTTATACACGGCAGTTTGCATGAAATAATGCTTAATTTCAATTCCGTGTGCATTACGTAATATGTTAACTTGTATGGAGCGTTGCCAATAAACTTTGATACAGATCGTAGCGGGCCACACAGCACGGAAGGGTGCATCAATGATTTTCGTATCGATTATGCTAATTTTATTATTGAAATTCCATTCGTCACGCTCGATGTTTAGTTTCCCCTTTGGCGTTGCCGAAAATACGGAAATAAAACTTCTTTATGCTCCTGTTACGGATAAAGTTGGGGACTTCACTAAAGTTGTACAATACGATATAGTACTGATAGACGGAAGGATATATAGAAGGAATGAATTCGCAAGGAACGGTTACTACTAACTTTGAACAGATTTTAAATGGTGTTATAACTTATCCAGGTCTTCAGAATCTTGGTACAGTACTGTAGGACAGTATTAGTTTGTCTGTAAATTTGATAGTTGTTGATCAAGTTAGAGGATGAATCTCTCTATCTTGTTGCAGAATGAAAAGCAAAACCAGTTAATCAACAAAAATTCTCATTTATATCTAATATTTCACACAAACCGTTACATTACTTAATCGCAGACTACTCTCAGAGTTACAATGCAATAGTCTCATGTTGGTTCCATCACCGGTGGTCTTATAACCATATCGGTGTCTTAAAACATACAATTTTATCAATTATTATGAACAAAAGACGGACCTTTTAACTAGGCTAAAAATTACGACCTCAAAACGCATTTAGATTTAATACGTAGGTAAGTATCTAATAACGTGATGAAGCGCCCAAAATGTTTCTAAGATTTGAATGCATTCTATTTTAGAAAGCATAATAATATTCCGAAACTTTTAAAACCTGTACTATCTGATTACATTTTCATATGAGCATCACATTACAACGAAGGCTTGGCTTTCATCGTCAATTTTTTGTTGCGTTTAATTACCTCTTTGTGGCAACGAATAGGTAACTCTACTTAACAAATTGCTATAGATTAAGGTATAGTAGCCGCGTTGTGGTCTCTCATCGAAGCTAACGCTGGCATGATGATGATGAATTTACATTCTATGTCACGGGCCAACCGCCGGCATCGTACATTTAAACGGTGCGTGTATTCTGCTCCTTAATCTGCGCCCCATTAACAGGCACCATTAATCATAGTTTTAATAACAATTTAACCCCAACTAGATTAATATATCTTCATCTATTCACGTGCTCGGAACGGCGGGTCGAACTTATCGAGCTTTATCATTCAAATTTCACCGAACAAGACTCATACGAAATCGTGGCCGCAACAAATGCGGCCATTCTTTTTGTCACAGTCCCGCAGCCAGTAATGAATTCGAGAGCAACTGTTACAAATGTAGAACTCTGCTTTTGTTGTTTACCCATTGTGTACAATTAAACGTGGAAAGATGTAATAATCTCAAATGTCTCTTTGTACTTTTTAACGCGCCAGACACATGCAGGGTCATAATAAATAATAAGTCGCGTTGTCGGTGCCAACATTTATGTCCTACAATGAATTGAATGTCAGGTTTAAACGTAGGGTTGTACATATTAAGTTGAGCGTGTGCTGTGTGCAACGATCGCTAAAATTCGGGGTGTACCATTATTTATTATGCTATAATATTTTGTTGCAGTCCACCGTTAATGGCGCTTTTTACTTATTATTTTTTATTAACGGCCAAAATGGTTCATTATATCGCATTGAGGGGGTTGTGACTCGTTTTATTTGTTTATGATTCTCACGGACTGCAATATCTAACATTACAGCAGCTATTCAATACAATAGACGTATATTAAAAACAATTTAATTAAAAACATTAAAAAGTCCTGTAAAATATTAGTAGGTACATAATATTTTACAGGACTGTTGCTATTGAATTTCATTTGATAATTTTCTGCAGCATACTTTATTATCCATTAGTTAGTCCATTCGTAATTTATTATAAACTCATTTTCGTCCGTTCAACTATGTTGATTCCAAAACCAATATACTATTCCTAAGCAATTTGAAGTTTGTTCATAGCACCGTCACAAACACAAATAATGCAACGCATGCTAATCATAAGTCTAAAATTACCAAATAGAACAGCGAGGGGAATCAGAATCGTAGAATGTTAATCGCCAAATTCCTCCTGGGGCCAAGCCCTAAATTATTGGTTTGCCCTGAAGCAACAGCGACACGTAACATGTAACTTTATTCGCTAATAAGCCGTGTCAACTATTGTCGAATAAACTTAATAATATGGCCAGTAATTCCCGCGTTTGGAAAACGATTTCGCCATATGGCTTCGATTCAATTGACCCAGCAGCAGCACTACCCAGCAGGACTTCCTTTGTACATTTATATTGCTTTCAACCTAGGAAATGGAATGCCGGTTATTGATTTTGGATTGGGACCTTTAGGTGTTTATGTAACTAATTTTTCTTTGATCTTTTATAGATGAAATGTTAAGCTTCGTGTAATTCTTTAACAAAATATTTATTAATTTTGCATCCACAATTGAATACAAAAAATACAAAAAAAATCCGATGCCAAGACAAACATTAATAATAATAGATAAATGAATATCATGGACATCTCACACACGGTCATCTGACTCCAAACTAGGCAGAGCTCGTAGGTACTATGGGTGTCAGATACTAATACATACATAGATAATTTTATACTTAGATATTAATATCCTGAATGAACAAACACATGTATTCGTCACACGAATGATTGTTTTGAGTGGGATTCCAAGACACAAACGACCCATTGTTATACATATACATATTTATATTATATATATTCATATTAATAAATATTTCAGATAAAAAAATATTTCAGACAATTAAAGTATGCATACGTATCTATTTAATTTTCTTAAATATGTAGGTAACATTTAAAATTAACCAATATAGTCCAAAAAATAAATTCCAGTGACACCAACATTACTAACAATACAGCGTTGGTTTCATAATAACAATGATACAATAGATTATGTATGCTTACAAAACAATACAATGTGTGCGTATAAGACCATAAGCGCTAGTGCGGCTGCGGTGCGGTATACTGCGAACCCTCGCGTTTCATTAATACGTTTCCGCATATCACGCACTGTGTCATTTCCTTTCTAGGGATGTGCATGCGTTTATCGATATTATACTAATATTGAGTTTAATAAAAAAAAACTTTCATTTATCTTTCATAGTAAAGTGTTTCTTTCCTTAGTATTCATTTAACAATCTATAAACAGTATTATTAAATAAAAAAGGTATGCCGTCTTTATTTTTATAATTATATTAATAATCATTACAATTTTGTCTAAGTGTAATCAATATATTTTCAATAGATTAGTAACCAAGCCACGCGTATTTTCACTGTCTGTCGAAGTGCCTAACTAAGTCTTCTACTGCCAGTCGGAACTTCTAATTTAAAGCATTGATTTGGATATCCATATAATTTATCCTCAAGCCTTTATTAATAATGCAACTGTATCTTTTCAAGTTCACTTACAACACAACTCTAGCAGTGTAACCACATCAGATGGTATTTGCAGATTCAATCAAATGTATGGAATGTAATAATATTTGCATAAAACATGACCAAATAGTCGGTTATATATTAACATAAAGGAGTACCTTTAAAAAAATTCTTGGAAATAATAGGAATCTATTGACTATTAAAATACTCGCGAACTACCCGTTCGTTCAGTAGCTGGAGGTTAGGAGTTAAAAAATTCCTCAAACGGAGAAGACAGGACAGAAACAGAAAGCAGTATGACAATGAAAGCTTTTGAAAAAACAATAAGTAATTTCATGTGTAATGTCGATATACAATTTAATTTTTGGATATTTGTTATAGACAAAAAAATTTTAATCACAAGTTCACTGTGTTAAGTAGTTATTGAAAATGTTAAGCCCAAGTTGTTTCAATCCTTAGGGATTTTTATTCGTAAAAATACTGGAATCTTTGTCAAATACTAATCCACTGTGTGTTTAAATAATATGAGCTGTAAAAATCTCTGTCACCGTGTAAGCAAATCAAATCTAGCCTAATATCAGCATACGTTTTCCGGACACATCAAAATTCCAATTTCGCAAACAGTCTGGCTTCTAACGTGTTGCCATAGAGACCGGTTACGCCCAAACAATATTATCATCCCTACATCGGCCGGGTCAATGGGTAATACGGGGGTTGATTGGCTAGCAACTGCCGACTTTACAATGTATTTATCTATTCACCAAATTGGTTGTTATACAGATTTCGGGAATTGTTTAAAGTTCGGTTCCCATGCAGTTTGATTACAGTAGGCTCGGAGCCTACTAGGGTAACCATGTTTACTTAAGAGTTTTGATCAAAATTATAGGTCAATGTTTTCCATCAAGTTGCAAGTTGAGTTAAATATTAAATATTGATGTTTATAATAACTGGCAGCAAACTTTTAGCAGCAAAGATTAACTTGCAGGGCAATGTCTCTTTACAACTTTTAAACTAAATCGGTCTAAAGCAGAGTACCAATTTAAAAAAGTTAAGTTAGCCAATTTTAACGACTCGTAGAGCTGACTCTTTTGGAAATTGTAGTTCTCACACTTGTGTGTATCATTTAGTAATAATCGCTGCGACCCATAGACGTCTCACTGCTGGGCACGGGTCTCTCCCACAGACACCAGTGCGGGAGGTCTAGAGCATACTCCACCACGTTGCTCCAATGCGTATTGGTGGAGGAGTTAGTGGCTAACCCATCCACAAACCGACCCCCCCCCCCTTCGCTGCTTTACACTTTCGATCACATTGAATCGACGCGAGCCATTGGGCTATGGGCGCTACTTTAATATTAATAATAAGTACTTAATGTCAGTTTCATATGTATCTTATTGATACACAAACAATGCATAGTGCATAGATCTTGCGACCAATTGATGGTATAATACTTCGGGCAAATTTAGCCGTGCGTCTGAGATGCCACTATAGTCCGCCTTTTCTTACGTGTCCAATGAAGTCATCACTTTAACAAAGTCTAAATTTGTCATACATATTTTGTAATAAGGCATTCGCTGCGACCCATAGACGTCACACTGCTGGCACGGGTCTCCCCCACCGAAGCAGCTGCGGGAGGTCTAGAGCATACTCCACCACGCTGCTCCAATGCGGATTGGTAGAGAATAAGGCATATTTTATACGAATATTATGTCAAATTAAAATCTATCTTTTTATCCTGAATTATCTCAATGCCGGCATGGTTTAGCCATAATTTTAACTAGTTCGCTTAAGTATGAGGTTCCTTACGTGTCGCGTGAGGGCTGTCTGAGGAGTGTTATTATGTTTATGAGGCTTGTTTGTTTAGATGTTTATTATAATTATAATTTGAAACCCATTTAAACAACTATTAAACTTACGACTTACTTTTAAATGAAAGGAAGTGAGTAACTTAAGTTTTTATCATATCGTTACATAACTTTCAACAAAAACAGTAATATAATAAACAATAATAAATTATTAGTAAGTATATATTTCATAAAATAATTAACAAGAATAATTACCTTCAAACTCGTATCATAGTACAATAGTGTATCATGGAGTGGTATCGTAATACAGACATCCATATTGACGACTAGTCTGGATAATTAAGAAGTATCACGTAAATATCAATTATCTCTTTACTTATTATTATTATTTTACTACAAGCAAATTACGTATCACGTAGCGGAACCCTAACGAAGAGCGCTGACACCGTCGATATAGTTTGTAGAACACTAATATGCAATTCAGCAACGTATTTGGTCTACTTTTGCAGTTCAACATTGACGCAGATCACGAAGAATGCTGATGCCGCCACACCAGTTTTTGATCTAAACATATTTGTCCTAATTATGTAATTCATCAATCGCGATGTCTCTTGATACTATAAATACACTACTATTCGAGTAGGGAAGCATTCTTTATCCAACATCGATAGGAATCGCTTAGGCTAATTATTAAGTTCAAATTGTAATTTATTTTAATTAAATTAGTTTTTAAAGTAATTTTGGTTTTCCTGGAACCTCCGGCCGCAGCAAACGTAATTGGCGCAGTCGGTAGGATAATTCGCGGGCCGGTTCACGATAGCTAGGGACCCACAATTCGGAAACCACGTCGTGAGTCGCCTGGGAGGCTGTCCAGCCCCGTCGTCGAGTTATCCAGAACCTACGGACCTGCTGCAGACAACCGGAAGAGCATCCAGACATTGAAGCATCCAGAAGGCCAGAAATGAAAACCCTGTAAGTGCACTTGAATTGTTCTCGTGTTGCTTCCCGTTACTCCTGTAATTTTCCAACATTTTCCACCCTAGATCGGATAGGGCCCAGGGGTCTGAATTCCGTCAGACTCACTGGGATATCGATAGTAATAGGAATATAGATTTAGAGTTACTTAATCAGTCAGATATTAGTTTAGAGTGTTTAGAGTCACATACGATGGCACACGACCCGGACACTATTTTTAAGGCACTCCGCCTTGTCCCGGATTTTGATGGCAATCCAAATGTGCTAACTAGGTTTATAAGTATATGCGATCAATTAGCTGCTAAGTATCTAAGTACGGAAAAAGGTTCCGAATTTTCTAATTGTTGCGTATTGAACGGAATACTTAATAAAATAACAGGGACTGCCGCTTGTACTTTAAATTCAAATGGAATTCCTGACAGTTGGGCAGGTATTCGTAAAACTTTAATTAATAATTTTTCTGACCAACGTGATGAAATAACTTTATACAATGACCTCTCCTTAGCCACTCAAGGTAATAAATCTCCCCAAGACTTCTATGAACACTGCCAGACCCTATTTAGTACACTTATGACTTATGTGACTTTACACGAGACCGTACCTACTACTGTTACTGCAAAACGCGACTTGTATAAAAGGGTTACCATGCAGGCATTTGTTCGTGGCCTTAAAGAACCCCTTGGGTCACGTATACGTTGCATGCGCCCCGATACTATCGAGAAGGCTCTCGAGTACGTTCAGGAGGAGCTGAACGTACTGTACTTACAGCAACGTAACGAACCACAAAAGAATATAGCGACCCCCAAGGTACCCCATCATCCACCATCCATAGTCCCACAGCGACCCCATGTTCCTACATCCAACTGGCCGGTACCAATAGGGCACCAACCCATGAGGCCTCCGCCTCAGCCATTTAAATTTAACGAGGCTATACAGCATAACCGCATGCCCACGCACACCCAAAGAGTATTCGGTGCACCGCCCCCGAACTATAATCCCCGCAGTAATGTATTTAGATTACCACCTCGCCACAATCCACCTCAAGGCCAGAACCCCCAGCCTATGAGCGGTGTACAGAGATTTACTCCTAAACCGCTTCCTCCTATGACGTCAGGTCATGATTGGAGAAGGTCAGGAAACCCTCCTCCAAGTAATTATTTTAAAACTCGCGAAATGAATGTTAATGAATGTGCTGCGTACGACGAATCATATTACCGCCCATATGACTATTACCAAGAACCGACCTACTTTTACAATGACAATACCTACTACACTACTAACTATGCCCCTGACTATGCTTATGACACCGCGTATTATATATCTGACGACTATCCTTTACGTAAAGAAGTTACGCCTCACGTAGGAGACAATAGCGAAGATCAGGATTTTCAGGTGGATTACACAAAAACCAGGATAGAATTAAACCTGCAAACACAAAGGCAACTACCGTACATACAGATAAATAACCCTCCATTAAAATTTTTAATAGATACCGGTGCCAATCAATCCTTTATTAACCCCGAAGCTGTTGCGAAGTATTTCGGTCATTTTCCCCTTAATTACGACCCGTTTGAGGTAACAAACGTACATGCAACCAGTAGAAATAATTATTCTATAACATTACCATGCTTTGCTGAATTTAATGACCCAGATAATATAAAATTATTCTTGTACCGTTTCCATGACTATTTCGACGGGCTTATAGGTTTAGATTTGTTAGGTAAATGGGAAGCCCGTATAGATCTGAAGGAGAGACAGCTATTCACACACTCAGCGTCGAATCCTATTAAAATGTACAACTCGCGTAATGTTAATTTATATGAAGATATTATACCTGCCGGAACTTCGAAAGCTATCCGCGTACCCATTAATACAACCGACGGCGATGTATTCATTGGAGAACAAATAATATGTAATTGCATTATACATGAATGTATTACCACCGTTATTAATCAGCGCGGTTACATTGAAGTCGAGAACCCAACACCTAACGACATAATATTCTCTCTCGATCGGCCGGCACACGCGGAGTTATTTAATACCGAGTGCATACGCACTGATCAGCTATATTCGCGCGCGCAAAACGTAGTGTCGCGGTTGCGATTAGAACATTTAAACGAAGAGGAAAAGGTTAACCTTACCACCCTTTGCTCTCGTTACGCCGACGTATTTTATATTGAAGGCGAACCTTTAACGTTCACTAACAAAATAAAACACCGCATTAGGACCAAGGATGAAGTTCCTGTGTATAGTAAAAACTATAGGTATCCATTTGTTCACCGACAAGAGGTGAGGGATCAGATTACGAAAATGCTAGAACAGGGTATAATAAGACCATCCGACTCTGCATGGAGTTCACCAATTTGGGTCGTACCCAAAAAATTAGACTCATCCGGCAAACAAAAATGGCGTCTTGTGGTTGATTTTCGTAAACTCAACGAGAAGACGATAGATGACAGATACCCTATCCCCAACATAAGTGACGTCCTCGACAAGCTAGGGAGGTGTCAGTACTTTACTACTCTAGATCTGACGAACGGCTTTTACCAAGTAGAAATGGATCCCCAGGACATTTCTAAGACCGCTTTTAACGTAGAGCACGGCCATTTTGAGTTCCTTAGAATGCCAGTAGGGTTGAAGAATTCGCCCAGCACCTTCCAGCGTGTAATGGACAACGTCCTCAGAGGTCTACAGAACGATATATGTTTAGTATATCTAGATGATATAATCGTTTTCAGCACTTCACTCCAAGAGCATATGATCAACCTAGAGAAAGTATTTCAGAGACTTCGAGAGTCCAACTTTAAGATCCAGATGGACAAGTCTGAGTTTCTTAAGCGTGAAACAGCTTACCTCGGTCATCTCATTAGCAAAGATGGTGTAAAGCCAAATCCAGATAAAATATCAGCAATAGAAAAATATCCTATTCCTAAAACACCAAAGGAAATTAAACAGTTTCTAGGACTTCTCGGTTACTACCGAAAATTCATTCCAGACTTCGCTCGTATTACTAAGCCCTTGACCCAATGTCTCAAGAAAGGAAGAAAAATTACTCTTGATACTGAATACGTTAACTGTTTCGAAAAATGTAAAACACTTCTAACTAACGATCCTATCTTACAGTACCCAGATTTTTCTAAAGAGTTCAATCTAACAACAGATGCTTCTAACGTAGCCATAGGAGCCATACTATCGCAAGGTCCAATAGGCTCGGACAAACCCGTCTGTTACGCCTCTCGCACACTCAATGAGAGTGAGATAAATTACAGCACGATCGAGAAGGAACTCCTCGCCATAGTATGGGCAACTAAGTATTTTAGACCGTATCTTTTTGGTAGAAAATTTAAGGTTATAAGTGATCATAAACCGTTACAGTGGATAATGAACTTAAAGGAGTCTAATTCCCGTCTTACACGTTGGAGGCTGAAACTAAGTGAATACGATTTCACAGTTCTGTATAAGAAAGGCAAAAGTAATGCGAATGCAGACGCTCTCTCGCGAATAGAATTATATAATGAGGATACTAATACTTTAATTAAAAAGACCGACGAAATAAGTTCCTTATTAGGAAACCCGACTGAATGTTTGCGTACCCGAATTGACTCTTCGACCGAAACCGTACATACCAGCAATGAAAATCAAATATTAGAAATCCCTATCACAGACGAGCCCCTCAACCGACAGAAAACAGCACCCCGTTACACTCAAGACACTGTTCTCGCCAACTTACCTATACATATCTATACTTCTAAGAAACGCAGACCCGTTGACAAATCACGACTGAAACGTAGCCATAAAACTGCTAATTTGTTACAGGATCCCACTAACCTTATAGCCAATCCAGGCTAAAAGAGGTCTTGTACATGGTTTAGTCATAAAAAGTATAACCGGCAATCTCGAATAGAACGATGCTGTAAAATACAATGATAGATATAGAAATATTAAATGAGCTTAAGATTATGTACCCAATTTAGAATGTAGTGTATATTATGATAGTTTAAAACCTGGTTCATATTATTATATTAAGAACTCCAAATTTCCAATAAACTCTAGAAATAATTTCGAACTGTAAAAAAATATGTGTAGCACCAAAGAAAGATAACCAAGCCCTCATCCCTCCCTCTCCTTTCATAGCAACTTACGAGAAATTATTCGTGTACATAGAGACAGAATGTCCGAAGTTGAATAACTGGTATTTCTGCGATGAAGAATAACCCTTCAGGTCCGTATCAAAAGTGACTACATCCAAGAAGTAATCACAAATCAAGCACTGAAGGAGTCCTGTCAACTTACTACAGTTACATTGAAAAGAGAAGCGATGGAGAAACTCGTTGACCAACACTACGTACTCTCCTTTCCACATCAAACGAGAGTACAACTCGCTACTTCTACCAATTGGAGGTATGGTGATCGTCGTCTTCGCGTTACGAAGATACAATCCCTGGACCCGCTGCATGAAGGAAAAGGATTACAGCCAGCGACCGAAGGAGTCAACCCCAAGGAAAGGAAAAAAAGAGAAAGCTGAACAGATGCCGGCAACATTTTCTCTTGACATTCTAAAATAGTTGCCGTTCTCGGGGTGGAGGAATTACGTATCACGTAGCGGAACCCTAACGAAGAGCGCTGACACCGTCGATATAGTTTGTAGAACACTAATATGCAATTCAGCAACGTATTTGGTCTACTTTTGCAGTTCAACATTGACGCAGATCACGAAGAATGCTGATGCCGCCACACCAGTTTTTGATCTAAACATATTTGTCCTAATTATGTAATTCATCAATCGCGATGTCTCTTGATACTATAAATACACTACTATTCGAGTAGGGAAGCATTCTTTATCCAACATCGATAGGAATCGCTTAGGCTAATTATTAAGTTCAAATTGTAATTTATTTTAATTAAATTAGTTTTTAAAGTAATTTTGGTTTTCCTGGAACCTCCGGCCGCAGCAAACGTAATTAGCATGTAACATTTTACTATTTATTGTTCTAACCATTGTGATAAGATAAAGCTACGACCCATAGATATCACTATTGGGCACGGGTCTCTCTCAGTCACAGCTGCTCCAATGCGGATTGGTAGAGGGGTTAGTTGCAAACTCAGTTTCGAATATTATCAAGCCACCGCAAGGTCCTTGAAAAGTTTATAATCTTAAACAACTGGGACCGACGCCTTAACGTGCCCTGCGAAGCACAGAAGCGCCCACGAAATTTACTACTAGCAATTATGAGTAGGTACCTAAGACTTAACAAAATTATACCGTTAAATTTTTTTATTTTTAAAAAAGCTTTTTAAAACTTTTTTTTTTATTTTCATTCATTGTCATCGGAACCAAATATGTGTGCCAAATTTCAGCTCGATAGCTTCAGTGGAAGTGGGTGAAATATTGATTGCAAGATTCCAGGACATACATACAAGATACATACGAGTGAAGTTAAATAAAAGCTTTTAAAATAATAACTATTAGTGGTAAATAACCGTGATTTGAGTTAAGTGTGAAGTTACCTTAACTTACAAAAAGTCTATAAAAGTCGAGATGAAGTTTATGGCTTATACACGTGAACGCATGATATGAGAATGTCTATAGCGGGGAATACTAATTAGTATCTTGAGACCACCAAAGTTGTATTTTCGTTTCCGTCATCCTTTCAAAAGAATTTAATTTTTTAACATCCGGACGGCCTAAGTGTGAAGATACTTTCGAGAGAGTGTGAAATTACTGAATCTTCTTTACATTACTTTCACACTGCGATAGGTGGTAGAATCTGTATGCGGGTTGTCCTGAATACCTTCTGTCTATTTTACAGGAATTGATTACTGGTAAGGGGCAGATTGTATTAGATGTGTTGGAGGACTTAGGAGGTTTATGAGTTGCATGTGTACCAGTCTCTTGGTCCAGTACTATTTAATTTACATGTCTGTTACCGAATATCCTGGAAAGTAAATTCCTGCAGATTTGTATTAATAATGAGCGTAGATAAATACCATCTTCGATACTTAAGCAATAAAATCCATGATTTATTCATCCTTAGTCATTTCGGAATCTGCATAATTAAACCTGACCCATCTCTCATCCGAAAATTGTGTCGTTATCGGACCAAATTTCGAAATAACAATTTTCTCTATTCCAGTGCTCACCGCAATTCGGATCCGTAATTGCAATTTCTCAGTCACATGGGCGAAATGGCCGGAAATAAAATACGTTTCATCATTCCGTCTGTTACATTTAAATTATTTCAACTATTCTGCAGTATTCTAATGCAATAACTATGTTTCACGTCCCTTCTTTTTAAATTCTCACCGCCACTCCATAGATCGTTTTATTCTACACTGATGTGAATAAAAAAACTTTATCTGAGAATACAGGCGCCGACGTCGCTAATACGTTATAGAGTTTTAATGATTATAAGCCCTCAGAAACGTGCATTCAGTATAATTATCGATTTGTCAGGCTATGACCAATTAAATTTTTATGGAAATAAATGAAATTACCTCAACGATTGACCACTTTTTCATTCTTTGAAAGATTTCGTGTTTGAAGGAGAACAAGTATTTCAATTAAACATTTTACTTACTACGCTTGTGTGAGCTTTGTTCTTTGATTAAGTATCATTCCTTCAATTAATTACTCTTACCTATTATGAACTGAACCAGCTGAACCTGGACAGAAAAGCTGATTGTGGTCAGTCACATGGAAGGAAAGAGAAGAAGAAGGAGTTTACTGACCCGATGGACCGACTCTATGAAACAGGCGTGTTTTACGCATCCATTCAACCTTCAGAAAACAGAGAAACCTTCAGGATATTAGTGGGAAGAATATGATGATGATGGGAGGTTCGTGGCCACTGAGGAAGCCGGTAGTGGCAGGAAGCCGGTCTAGTTCCACAGCCATCATTATCATCATCATCATTATATTATCATCATCATTTAAGGTTTAGTGTTAACTAAAATCTTTAGTGTTGAAAGCACTTAAATTCGATACAAATGAAAATAACGAAAAAATACTGCGAGATGACCAGCACAATTACGAGATGACTCCATCCCGATATTCAATATTTACATGCACGAAACAAGTTCCTTACTGTCAATATTAGGTGTTCCATACAAATGAATACGTTCTGGCACAATGGAGCTTCCATTTTGACCGCTGTCTGTGTTTGCCTTGACAATTCTCGCAGCCACCGAAGAAGGTGGTAGGAAGGCATATCCTTAGTTGTCTAAGACGTGTTTTTTTTTGCTTTTTGTACGCCTCGTTTACTCCTGTGTTAGCATTCAAATAGGATAAGTCTTATAATATGTACGTATTTAATGAACGAAGATATTGTTATGTTTCTTAGAATAAAAACATTGAAATACATTTACTACAAAGCGACTTAGATATTCGAAGTGAATTAAAATTATTTTCATGGAATTAACACAATTAAAACATTTTACAATATTATTTGGATTCGAATTAAATTTACTTATTTCGAAAATGGTCGTTTGTTATTTTTGAGGAAGCCACAGGATTGCGTAACTGGGTTGATTTGAAACTAACACATTTGTAAATAAACCTTAAATTTGATGAGTACATCATTCCTATTCTCTGTTATATTTGAGTAAACATAGATGTAAGCCTTCGATGTAAGCCATAAATATTCACGCAAGCGTTAATTCGGAATGATAAGTTGGTAACCGATCTTGTTGGAAGTATGTAAAGCAGGTGCCGAGTAAAACTTGTCGATACAACTTACAATAAGGTTGCCGCTGTTATATAATTTTATAAAATGAAGATACGAAGATTTAAATTCAGTCTTAAACAAATCTAAAAAAATAGTTTACCGTGAGCAACGTCGAATTACGTTGTTGTGGCATTTGTACGTTATCGTTGTTTCGTATCGTACTCCTACGTACATAAACAACAGTAGTATAGTGGTATAATAGGATAACTAATATCCATGGAAATATAACAGCGATGTTGCCCTATTGTTAATTAACAAGCAATTATTTCGATAGTCATAATAGCCAAAATCGTTGAAAATCGTATAGATTACTACTTAGTATTGTGTTTATTAAATTAGTATCTGGGGCAGTACCACCGCCGGCCATAGAACCATTTCTACAATAATCATTGTTTTTAAAGCAATTGTGGTCCAGTTGGAAAGGTGTGGTTTCCGGTTACACTTTTCTTTAGAGATTGCGACCGACTTTGCTTAACTCGATCAATCACTTACGATCCGTTTGACTATGATCTCTTCGACTTTAGGCAAAGACATAATTGGTAGCAATGTTTAACATTGCCAACCCTGCTTGCATATTTTGTCAGTTGTCAGGCTACATTTCAAAACGCTTTCAATTTGCAATTCCAATAAATTATTACAAAGTTTCCCTAGTTACGACTAGGTTAGAGCCGTAATAGACACAACCAGGGATCGCTAACTTCTGTATTAACTTATAAGGAATTATTCAAGACAGTTTTGAAACTCAGATTTATGTATTTACATCAAAATTACCTTACTCTCTAATCGTAAAAGTTAATATAATTATTTTCACTTTGGTAAAAGTATTCCAGCAATGTGGTGTAGGCTGTTTTGTGGAAAATAGGAGACTGACAAGGCCACCTGAAAGCCATCGAAAATGGTTGGATAAGTTAATAATGTTTCTTATCCAAGTATGTAATATGTACCCCTAGTACGAGTATAACTGGGACCGACGGCTTTACGTCCTCTACTAATCTTTTTTTATCCGCACTGGAACTGTATGGTTGACTCTAGACCTTACGGAGTCTCTTCTTAATTTTGAGAAGAGACTTCTTAGACATAAAATAAGATTAATAGAGCACTATAAAACTTGCAGCATCTTCCCAATTCAGATAACATAAATAAAATTCTAAATGGGAATTCGACAAATAACGATCACCCCTCAGAGCAATGAGACCTTTATATTATCACTCGCTCGATTCGACAAAAGGTAATGATGATGATGTTAATGTAACCACATTTTAGCGAATAAATAATAATATTTATTCGCTAAAATGTGGTTACATGTTTAGGATGGTCAGTTAGTCAATGCCTCACGTTTGCCATTTCTTATGGCATGCAAAATTAATTACATTTATTTATTTTAAGCTTAATTTACAATGTAATGGTCATGAATTAATAATTGAATAATAACAATAGTCAACTAAGATAATATAAAAAATATTTAAATTACTAATATTTATGTACTGTTTTAAATTATTCTAAAATTTATTATCTAAAAATTCATCTAAACTCTAAAACCATTTGAGGAGTAGCTACTTACTACTACTACTTATGCAATTGTTTTTAAAAGAGCGTCAAAGCGCGTTAGCGTAACATGACTTATCTGTGATCTATAAGAAACTGCCAAGAAGTGGACCTTATAAAAGGGTGGATGTTCTAAGACAACTTTATACCTATTAACAAGATAAGATGGAGGTAAATAAATCTATATAAAGATCCTACTTTAAAACCACGGCGTATTTATATAAAGATATAAATGTATATAAGTTACATTAACACTCAACCATTGTATTGTTAATACCGTGCGACAAGGCGACGACAATTTTCGACTGAATGTTAATTACACGAGTTCTGAATGCTAAATTACTTAATTCCGAAATTACGGCTCTCCGCAAAGCATTAACATTTAATTGCTTTTGATAACTGAAGCGACTTTTTTGATGCGGCGTTTCATGATGCCGCGTGCTCCTCTGTAATTAATTAAAGTGGGACTCGGGCAAATTAATGAATATTTTTTATATACTAAGTACCTACCTTGATGCTGACTGACGATGTTATCGCTTTGGCACTATCGTAACTTCGGTTCTACATAAAGTATTCCATACATATTCCATACATACATATTCCATAGGTATATCTTTTTCACTAATTAAGCTTAGGTTCCATATGACTATGTGATTTGTGTGTGAACTGTGATGACGTGAACCTATCGTCCATGCCTTGTCCATGCGTATGAAATACTTCATGTGCCTACATGAGCGTATGCAGTCAGAAGGAGATGGAGCTATTAATTTGAACAGGGAGTTACCTGTTCAAATTAAATAGTTTTCTAGCGTACGAGTATAAAGTTAATATTCCTCACTGGTCCTCAACTAAGGAACTATCACTCATCTCGGCCCGTTATTATTGCGAAAAATATTAGAAATTTCATCCGGGTCGTTCGAAGTGGCCGGATTAATTCACGAGACACTTATTTAAAATTGAATTACCCTGGTAGTGCGAGACGCCGCTACAAATCTCGTTATGTTGTAGTGCGCTTGGGCCTTTGATTTTAGTCATGTTGAACTACCTACCGCACCAGAAAGCAACTATAGGCAGAAGGCAATTTCATGTTATGAACGAAGTTTAGCCAATATTTTGTAAAAGCTTGAGTTATGAATTTTTACATCGTATCGCATTGATATAGTATATTTAACTCAGTGTCGTATGCGTATCATGGTCGAATTACGCCAAAAGTCTGAAATAAGGACTTTTGTCATACTTAGGAAAGCTTAGGTACAAATAAATTTCTTTGCATACCTACATATTATTTTATTATACGTATTATATAATTTATATATCCTGTATTCCGTATGTATGTATGTATGTACGTATATCCGTATATATCTCATGTCGATTTATTTTATACTAGTGGACGCCCGCAGCTTCGCTCGCGTATAATTAGACCCATTAACGACGTCTGCCCGCGTTCGGGTTGCCCACTTGACTTCAAAAACGGCAAAGTTTCATACTAACTTTGCACACTAAGTTTCATACTAACTTTGCACCCCCGTTTTATCCCCTTAGGGGATGAATTGTCATAAATCCTTTCTTAGTACTCCCCTACGTTATAAAAGGAACCCCTGTGCAAAATTTCAAGTTTCTAACCCTTGTAGTTATGGCCCTGCGTTGATATGTCAGTCAGTCAATCAGTCAGTCAGTCAGTCAGTCAGTCAGTCAGTCAGCTTCTCCTTTTATATAGAAGAAGATATTCAGACAATTATCTTTTAAATAGAATAATATAGTAGCCCAGTCCCTTCAGATACGTTCATTATTTGCTATCTTACCTTTCGGATGACTCTACAGCTCTGTATAAAGTGTATCAATAGCATTGACCCTTACTTGGTAGGACTAATACAACCTGTGAACACAACACACATCATTACTGTTTGTTCAAATGCTCGTAGCGTGGGCGGCACTTGAGGGTGTGAGCTTTTCGAGTGTGACCACAAACTTCGTAACTTAAAACTGTATTTAGAGTTCCTTGGTGTAAGTATTCTTCTTCGTTTCTTGGACAAAGTCCAAGAATCGTCAGGATTGATGGACCATAGAAATTGAAGTAGGTAGGTACCAATAGAAGCATGATCCTGTTCTATCTCATGGCATTATAAGAACGTTGTAGTGAGTAAAATTTATCACAAGATTGAATGTAATTTTAGTTCTAATGGTTGTAATTACCCGGTCAAATTCGGTAGCAATTTACTTGAAAAACATAGAATAATAAAAAATAATAATATTATCACCGGTTGTTACCGTTCTAGAATGAAAATTATTCAATATTTTGAATCAACCTCTTCACAAAAAAGATTAATTTCCTCTAAACGGTTTCATGAAATTACTATCAATATTATTTCACAGGATCATTTCTGCCATAAATTAAAAAAAAAACATGCAAGCAATCGAATCAGCTCATCACTAACCACTCGCCGCGCCCCAGAAAGCATCCATGGTGTTGACATAGCGACATCTCTTAATGAGCTGGGAATTTATTCGTATCCATTCGAATATGGGTTACACGAAACGGTATCAAGTTTTGATCTGAAAATAGCATGTTTCAATTTAAACGAAAACATAAAAAGCGATTGGGTCTACTTTACGAATAAATATTAATTGGGAGTGACAGTTCCATATTTTTTCTTATCAGTAACTTATCTTACTTACTAGAGCTTCTTGGGTTCTACGAAAATTTAGGGATGCGTGTCTAATAATACTGTCCTCAATCTGAGAAAACTGAGAAAACTAAATCACGTGGCATAAATAAGGCCCGTGCTAGGGTGTGAAGTATCCAAAGTACCTAAAACGTCGCAGTAAGCCTTGCCATTTTCACGAACTCAATTCATATTTAGTATAGTCTCAATCCAAAAATGACATCAGAGTTAGTAAGTAATGTGAAATACACACATCTAATTTATAACAATAATGTTCGATGCATTATCTTCACAGAAGGGAATGATCACTAAATATTCCATCCATCCATCCATCAGCCCTTTGGGGTCCACTGCTGGACATAGGCCTCCCTCAATCGTCGCCACTCCTCCCGATCCCGCGCCCTCTGAATCCAATGGTTTCCCGCTATCTTCTTCAGGTTGTCAGTCCACCTCGTCGGGGGGCGGCCAACACTTCGTTTTCCGAGACGCGGTCTCCACTCGAGGACTTTTATTACTACACTACACTAAATATTATGCTTCATAATTTATTCTCTTTAAAACATACAATTAAAAAATAAATACCGTCCGAAACTTTCAAGTTTTTATTGAAAATAGAACGTTTCAATTTAGCGGGGCGAAAACCTCGAAATATTGATGTGTTAAGTGCCTCTAAATGGCTTCCCGAATGGACAGCCGCGTGTTCCCAGCGTAATACGAGTAGCTCCAGTTCCAATCCCCATTCGGTAGTTTCATTGGATCTAATTCAGACCATTTCCACGCTGCATTTTCCGTACTCGCGCACAACTGCAACTGGATTCTTTTCACATGTTCAAATACTGTGTGAGCTATCTAGAATCTGTTTATGATTTCATATACCTATTAAGGATGATGAAACTGTGTAAATTTCTAGAATATTAGGGGGATTTTTATTAATGGACTTTTGCTGGATGCTCATACAGACCTTAACGGCGTCACCGTTTGTTTGCGTGATTTCATACCAACTTAGTTACACTGCTAGTTAACAGACTCTTTTAGGTATAGGTTAGTGATTTTAACTGTACTTACTAACTAACTAGCAACTTCGGATTTTATGAGGAATGTTTTGTTCAATGTCGATAATGATTTACAAGTTGTATGTCTATAAATTATTTATTTGCAGACGAACAAAAGAATTGTTTTCTAATTGCGTAACAAACTCTCAATAAATCCACTTGCACAAGTTTAAATACAACGAAGAGGAGGATTTGAGATAACAGCGGTAATTTATACTAGTTCGTTTAATACCTCGGTTTATTAGTTTGCAATTTTTCTTCGGAACGGGAAAACGATGGTACTTAATTAAAAAGTGAAATTGAAAATGGTCGTCGTTTGATAAATGTCTCCAGGATAATATTCTACTTAGCTGTACAGCAGTGTCTATCTGACTCTAATAATTTCAAGGACTTAATTTTTTTTGTTTTTTTTTTATTAATAAAAAAGTAAGCTAAAATCACCTGAAGGAAAACATCGAAAGAAAACTTATATACCAAAGAGGGTATGTAGGTTGTCTCACAGCATACTCTGCCAGTCCGTACTTGATGGACTAAGGACTGACCCCTCCCAGTACGAGAGGAGACGCGAGACCAACAGTGAGTTAAAGAAAGGATCGTGGTGATGATACCTGCCCATGTTTCATCTATTTAAGCTAACCAACATTGTTGATAGGAACTATTATCGGACAAATAAATCAGCGATCTGTACGCGGAAGTTCCCGTTTTATTACTTTTGTAACGTCTAAATTGAATATGGGGCATTCAGAACGCCAGATGCTTTTCGGCTGCAGTATTGACCAGTGGACTTAATTACCTTTACCGATCTATGAGGCTACCAACATTGAATTTATTTTTAGTTGACTTACTGAATCTATTAATTTACTTGCGTTGGTCAGGGATTTGAGATGCATTGTTTGCCAGGTTCGAATCCTGGCTAATAAAGCCAGGTTTATCTATAAATTTTTTACTTCAGAGATTGTGTTTGCCAGACCTATCCTAGTAATGGTTTAGGTGTCATTTTTGATCTTATCTCGAAGTCTTATCCACTCATCAAACGAACATCTCGAAGTGATGTTCGATCATTTAATATTTTATTTTTCTTTTTAATCGGTAGGTACTATTCAAAACCAGCGCTGTTACCTAACCTAACCGTTCGTATTCTGTGCTAGAATAACGATAAATGATGAATAGTGATGGTAGAACCATATCATTAAATAGAACCAGTATTTTTTTGTGTTTCTGGAGAAACTTTACTTGATAACCGTAAGGTCAACCGGGCACGCGAAGAAAGAGAAGTTACTAGAAGTTCAAGATCTTATGCAACACTTATTTAGTAGTCGAACTTCGTAATATCTAAGCTAAAAGCTAAAATAGCATTATATTATTGACGTAAATTTAACCTAACCTTATTCTGTCCTACAACCTCTTCCACTCAACAGCCATGGTTATAAACACATAACTCGTCCTTAATCCGAGCTTAACTGAGCGTATTTACGCTGACATTGATTTTCCCCTACTTTCGTGAACATAGCCCATTAACCAAAGCGCCCGTTGGAAATCTTACGATATCCGGCGTTTATGTTATAATCAACAAGGGTTGCCATATATTTGAAATATGTAAACCTAGAAGGCAAATTACTAATTTTAATTTTTTCCTAAGATTTTTTTTAATAAGCTAGTAATGTAGCCCATGCTACATCTCTGACGGAGATTTTATATCAAACAAATATTTTGTATAAAAACTAGTCTTACATCATCAATTTTACTAACTAAGGTTGAATAAAAATTATATCTTGGTATTTCTGATGTGAGTTTATTCAAGTATCTACACCACACGCCACAGTCACACTTTAGAGAGCCTAGAGAATACTCCATCAGTATGCTATGGCCACTAACCCAATATGCTAGCATAGCGTATTGGGTTAGTGGCTAATCCTGTTTCATTGTATGTCCTGCTATATTTGCTTCACATGGAAATACTATTTCTGACCAAGAACTGTTTAATCTTACCACGAATTAACAACATTTTGGTACGTCGCAAAGCCCTTTGAAATAGCTTTGGAAATTCTGTGCAGCGTTATGCTGTTAAACGAGGAAAACCGATTTAGCTTAACGCTCCCCGAGTATAGGTACTTAAGATTCCACTAAATTCCAATATAAAGGGTGGATTATGAACTCGGAAAGTTTCGTATATTATTATGATATCAGAAGTCGGGGTCACCAATATGGAGTTAGAGTAAAACACGTTGTCACTTGTTTAACACACCGGAGTTTACTGTAATAGTAGCACGAACCGAAATAACAATATTTTGCAAAAGTAACCTGGCGCATCCACATTCAGCCAAGCAGTCATTCGTTCCTGATCGCGGCGCGGCGGCTGCGCTTTGGCTCTGGTGCGTTAATGGATACCTTTAACTAAAGTTCATCTGCTAACTGGACTAAACATCCCAGTTCCTATATGAGCCTTTTTCAATGTCTGTCACAGTTGTCAGTCAGTCGAGGTATGGCAACACTTGCTTGCCCAGAGTCTTACGAACAACGTCCTCGAAGCGAAGTCACCTTTCACCACGATAATGAATCATCCTCACATTCCACTAAGGTGACGGAAACCTATTTGAAGGTTTCAAATGTCCAATAACGCATCCGCCATGCCGGTGCATGGCGGATGCGTATTCAACCGTGACCTCGTATTCTTCGACTTCTTTTTGTTCGAAGAAGCCTCTAAAGAAGACTTTTCCAACTGTCTTGTACAATGGTTCTAGCGGATGCAAGAATGAATAATTTGTGAGGGCATACACATTGAAAAACAAATTACTCTTATAATTAGTGGTAGTTAGTATTATCTGGTCTTATTTAACGGAATCCAGAAACTTTCAGTATGACCTTAGTTTAAGTTGTGTTTAATTATAACCTTTAACCTTCGTACATGGATAGACAACCCTATCGAAATATCATGTGGTAAAAAATATGAACAAAACCATAATACTGCTCTTTCTTCTTTCCAGTGCGTCTTCGGAACGTTCTGCGTACACCTGGCTCCCCGACACGCGCATTGAGTTCTGCTCGCCGTACAGCCGGCAGCGCTCCAACTCAACTGTGTACGAGAGCGACTGATGGTGTCACTCCTTCGATCAACTCGAAGAAGCCTTGCTGTAAACGCGGACACTTAGTGACAAAAGTGGTTATAGTGAAACGAACAACATTATCCTTATTCCCTTGTAATTCATCCTTATCTACTCTTTGAATCTCTCTCACTGTATATAACTGATCGAATGTTATTTCCTTTCAATATTTAATTATAAGAATTTTACATAGCTGTTTCAATTGACCTTAGCATGAATCCACTGAATTTAAGCTATCGAATGGTTTTATAAATTGAAACAACTTATGTAACTAACCTAGTGTAATGTTTATATCTAAGTGTTAAGCTTTTTATAAAAGTCGAATTCAAATGGTGTGCTGTTGACAAGTTACTAGAATCATTATTGTAATAATTGCCACAAAATAAAGACATTCTATAATTTTTATTAATTATGTATGACCTTAAATTATATTTACGTAAGTAAGTCCAACAAAATCACTTACATCATAAAAATCAATACCATACATTTTGAATGAAGATAAGCCGGCAGACAGTTTATAATCTTAACTTATGAGAAAAAGCGTGTTAAGACCATTTTCGGAATCTTCAAAGCGGAAAACATTTTTGCTCGTAAATTCGCTAATATTCTCGCATTCACTCCAAGCCAAGAGCGTCAAACTTCGCCTTGGTTACCGAAAATGAATATTTATGACAAACAACGAGTAATGTGCCATTTATGTAGAAAGTTAGATCGTATTCCTTCTAGGACTTATCGAACGGAATTGTATCACCGCAACTTCCAGTTTTCCGGTGAACTGGTTATCTTCATTAGTCGAATTATCTATTACCTGTTTCATCTTTTTTTTTATTTTAACTAAAAATTTGACTAAACAACTAAACGGAGGGAAGGACCTACCTAGAACGGTACCAATTGTAAAAGTGATCGCGGTCAAACAATAGTTTTCCAATGAATCCAACAATGATTGATGATGATTGAATGACTGATGTTTGTGGAAATCAACACCTTTTTATTCACAGCATATTTCTTAAACGAATTTAATTTGGAGGCATACATTTTTCAGTAATCTTATTATTCATACTACTATACTACCTATATATACTACCTAAAATGTTTAATATACGTATAAATAAGACAAGGATTATGAAAACTGTAAGATATGACACCAGATTTGATTGAATTTGTAAATTTAGCTAGGTATTTGCAATTGAGATTCGCTGTGATTTTTAGTTTTATGTTATTATTCACATGAAATGTTTTGAAATATCTGTCGCAATACATTTGCGTGCAAATTGTTACATATTAAACTTACGATTAGATTAAGTAATTGTAATTAAGATAGGATATATTTTTATAATGTAGTTCGCCCAAGGTTTCAAGACACACGATCCATTATAATGTATATTCAATGTAATTATACAAAGTAATCTTATTTAGATTGTAAAACTTAAATGTAAGCAATTCGCTTTATGGCCTTAAGCGCACTGCAGTCAAGATGATAAGATATTGAACTAACGTAAGCTGGGAAATACAATGATCAAGAACGTTTAGTATAATAATGAAAATTTTGGAGAATTTCCCTTTTCCTAGATTTACTCGCATCCTATGCAACTGCAGTGTGGAACAGGGTTAGGTAATTTGATTCCTTAAAGCAATTGTTTTATAGTTAAATGCAATCAAAACGGAATTGGTATATTAGAGACTGTATCTTAGTGATCACCAGATTTATTGCATTCACTGAATCTTGTACAAAGTAGTTACATTATTGTTTTTAACAGTATTTGGCAGTTGACGTCCATACTTCCTAATATGCTAGAGTTAGTACCTGTTTATATGTACTATGTTATGATTAATTACCAATTATATCAGACACTTATTGATTTATTAAGCAGCGCATAAAATTATTCATAATATATTGTAAATTTGCACTTAATATAACATTGTTATCATTCCACCGTCATTATTAAATCACAAATGAATATGAAAAGTACAATGAAGAATGAAAAATATTAATATACGTTAAACAAAATATAAAGACGACAAAAAATTTTGCTCAAATGATTGGTATCGGGTTCCAATTATTATAAGCATTGTCTGCTCTCATTCTTAAACCTTTGTATATTAAGTCACTATACGTATCTTACATAATAACTATGTATAATTTACTCCCTTTTCCACTTATCCTTCATTTATAATTGATGTTTTACTATTGAGATCCTGTATCCACAAAATATTTTGTATTATTTTCAATAAAGTCATAATATTTAAAATATTATGTGTGTTTATTATTATATATAGCATTAATTCAAAATATGAGCATAGAGTAGCAGTAGATGAACATAAACAATAACAATTCAATGTTACATTAGTTTCAATGGAACTCAACTAGGTGTTCCAAATTCAAGTTTTTTTAAATGGGCATAAGATAATGTTAATATGATAATGATAAATGCTTATATAGATAAGCAAGTTCTTCATATAATAATAATAAAAAATAAAAAACTGTAACTATGTATATGAACTTATTAAATAGTTAAAGTACTCAAAAAGCACAAACAGCTCGACAATTCGCATCACAGAACAGATAACTAGTAGTAGTACTACTATTAAGTATTCTGTGGTAGAACGCAAAATTGAGCTGATTCACAGCTCCAGCTTACTTAAGTGTGCCATATGCAGCTCAAGAATGTTTGCTGAGTTACCCATGTCTTTTACTGTATTTACAACAATTCGTCCCTTACTAACAAGGTTTGGATCCTAAATAAGATAAAAAAAGGACCCTCATATTAATTAACCTCAGCAGGTGAGCGCGCGTTGTGAGAGCGCGCACATTCGGAATCATGACAAATCTGAATCGACCAGATTAACTTCCTCCACATTCCAATTTATTCCTTTAATAAAGCTCATTAATCTTCCTCGTTTAACTAGACTTATAGACACGGATCGTTTTCTAACAGTGAACTGTGTAATTCGATGGCCGTCACATCTTACCGGCATCTCGTTGCGCCAAGCTCAATCACTGCTCTGTGCCGCTAATTGGAACACGGATTTTTTGTGACTCGGCACCATAGAAGTCGCAAGTTTGGAACGAATCAACATACGTGTCTCGTATTACAGAAGCTTCGATTCGATAGCATTGGACGAGTTTATGCAACATGAGCTGTTGGTATATTCGAATGACATCTACAAATTGAGATACATCACAATATGATTATACAATAAATCAAAACAAATCAATGATCAAACCGATCAAACGATGAATAAGTATAGACACTTACGAATCATTTCATATTAAATCAAATGTATTTGCGGAATAAGGTTAAGTTAGTTGTTATAAATGTAGGTCAAAAGTATGTGTGCTTATTATTAGATACCTATTTAAGGCATGCAAAATATTTAATCCATTTAAGGATTAAACATGCATAACCTAAAAAATATGTTTACATTAAAATCAAATTAGACCTCAGTAATAAGTTGCATAAATTAAAAAAATATCGACTGCAAAACAAATTACTTATACAAGTATAAAAAATTGCATGTTTGGTTGTTAACCCACTTTAAATCATTACAAAGCCTAATAGTCTAAGATCCCGCTATACAACGACCTTCACCGAGATGTTTATTTAATAAAACGTATTTTATATTCAATTTAATATGTCAATAAATATATTACATATGGGTTGGCTAACTAATTTCAGTCCAGGATATTATTAATTAATAATTTAAAAATAATTTTTTTTTAAACATTTCACCGGTTTGATTATTAGACAAATTCTATACCAATCGAAAGTATGAAGCCCACAGATTATGCAAACGTTAGGTTGACTATTCTTTTCCGGTCACAACTCTCGAGTAGCCAGGTATAAACAGGTAAATCGATCGATATCGCATTTTGCACCGGTCTGATTATTGAATTAAAATTAAATGAAATTGAAGATTATTCCATTATGAACACGGTGATATAGGGTTGGCTGCGAAAAATCAGTCTCGAATTTAATTCGATTCGATTTACCTGTTTATACCTGGCTACTCGAGAGTTGTGACCGGAAAAGAATAGTCAACCTAACGTTTGCATAATCTGTAGGCTTCATACTTTCGATTGGTATAGAATTTGTCTAATAATCAAACCGGTGAAATGTTTAAAAAAAAATTATTTTTAAAATATTAATTAATCATATCCTGGACTGAAATTAGTTAGCCAACCCATATGCAATATATTTGTTGACATATTAAATTGAATATAAAATACGTTTTATTAAATAAACATCTCGGTGAAGGTCGTTGTATAGCGGGATCCTCTACTATAACTCTTATTTGAAATGAAAAATGATAAAAAGAAACTAAACATTATTTTTAAATACCTATTCAACGTCTGGACGTCGCTGTGGTGAATCTTAGTTACTGTCATATCGTATAGTGACACTCGCATGGTTAAGACAAATCGTTTGACGATCATCAAAATCGCCTTACGTGTTTGGTCTCTAGAACGCCGTAGAGGAACAAACATACACACATATTATTATACTAATAAACACAAACAATTTTATTTTCTTTACTAGCGCACTCTCGCATGCACCGTTTCAATCGTAAGCGTCATGGTCACGAAGCGTATTGAAAAGTTCCACCTGAGTTTATTTGAGTTATTCGATTTCATCGGAAATCCGCGGGGGCATTAGTGCTTCGGATTTTGTTTGACAACTTCAAACAGGTTATCGAGTTGCGAGGGACGTAACGTAGATCCGCTCAGTCGTCATCAGCACGTGAATAATAAATGGTATGTTACTAGCGGACCACTCACTCCATTCATCCTAACCAACCAGGTTAGGAAATAAAAACACATACACTCCCACACACCTCTGATAGTCCTAGGCCTGTATTGTGGGAGGCGAACAAATACAGAAAACACAATTTAAGATCAATGACCGGAGCACAAAACATATTTATCTACTAAATATTTGCGTCGCCCAGGATTCGAACCCACAATCCGCGGTTCGCCGGTCACTATCATTCACCATCGCTCGACGGATACGTTGAAATCTTATTCGATATTTTTTCATCGTAATCCGCTCGCAGACTTGTAAGTTTACCGTCGTAAAGGACTTGTTTATAATAAACTACTGAATGTTTGCCTAGAATGGGACTAGATCTGTTTAATAGCATTACTGAAAGTTTTAGGCTTAACAGATGACGAGGGTATGGGTTAGGTCAACCTTTATTGGAGACTAAAACCCACTGCTTATATTTTATGTAGGTTATTGTACCTACATTAAAGTACAAAAACTTTACTAATACTGCGAATTGTTTTTATATGGCATTGTTTGTGTTTATTTAAATTATATGACGTTCTAGGAGCATTAACGACAACCTTTTTACAATGGATAATTAACATGATTACTTTTGGCATGTTTCTCTAAGTCTCTGAACTGGCTTCATTAATAAGGTCCTACACGGTATTTACTACAGAATATTGAAAGAGAACAAGTTTTTAATTCGATGTTTTATACATTAATCCACTGCCAGGAGAAAGCGAATTCAAATAGCGGTTTCAAAATTAAAGAACCATAAAACAACAAAATTTAAAAACTTCCCCCTTTACCTTATGGGCTTAACCCACACAAATAATAATAACCCATACTTTCAAATTGTGATCGCACTGCCACCCAATTACATCGTTACCTTACATAACAATTCTCCGTGTAAACATCCCTCTTGTTACCTGACCATAAATTAGCTTTACTTGCTCATTAACGTAGGCCGCCTGCTGCGTTTAACAGTAGCATGCTAGATATTTGATCGATCGGACCTACCGGCGTTACGGACGTTAGAATTCAATTCTCACGCCAAAGTCAATAACGTGAACATTTTGTAAACAAATCCCGACAATAGACAACTATTTAGTTAGGGAGACCAAAAGATAGAAAAGTTTCTCAGGACGGCGATGCTGTAGTACGGCGATTTTGAAATATGTAATGAATAAGCATCCTAAATATTTTTTTATTCATTTATTTTACCAGGTTTTTTAATTTGTTCACTCAAACCAATTTTAATTTTTTAGTAAATTTTGAAATAAATATTTTCGAAAATAAGGGTGCAAAATTAATGAAACGTTATTTTTTATTTCACGTGTTACAAATTTTCAAATGTTGTTAATTGATACTCGACACTACATAATAGACGAAAATCGTCTAAATAAAGTCATTATCAAAGTCATATCCTGGTTTAGCGGTAAAATTTGGCAGTCCTAACGTAGATTTACGTTTCACAATATCATTGAAGCAAGCGATTCTCGAACGCATTGCCATCAACATTCGGTTGCTACTGATTAGAATGTATTAATATTAAAATTTCTAGCCACCGCAGCGCGAGCGTGTTGACTTTGCCTTTGTAAACACTAATACGAAATTCAAAAACGGGAACCAGTTAAGATGAAACAGTGAATATGTTAATTTCCTTGAGTACACTACTGCACATCCGTAGTCGTGATTGAGAGCCTTCGGATCAGCTATTACGTTCACTATTACGTTCAATTGAGGTTGCATCTGTACTTTTAGCTGGGAATAAACTTAACAAAGGTAGATAATAAACGCAAACTACCCAAGTAAAAAATATTAATTTTTAGGTAGGTCTCAGATATTTCGTGAATACTGCTAAAAATATATTTTAATAAGGTTGAAATAATTTTCGGATTTATAGTGGTTGTAAATTAGCGGTTAAGACATCTTAAAGTGAAGTAGGTAGTATTAGTAGTAGTAAGTAGAAATAACAGAAAGGATCACCATTTTACAAACGCACATGTATTTTACATAATTCATACCTACTCGTAAATCGACAAACCAAAGTCTTGTGGTCTTATGCGCGAATGTTAGGATTCCTGGGTTCGATTTCGGGTAAAGTATGTAAGTATCATCGAATTTCAAATTCACAGTACTATTGAGGTTAGATATGCAATAGATAGTTTTAAGTTAGTTGCAAGTAATATACATCAGCGTAATATTAAGCTAAGCCGGATTTCGAGTCTGTAAATCTTGAGTGAAGTCTCAATTAATCAACCCACCATTTTAAACATTATTTCGTTAATATTTTCCCCTGCCGAATTAAATCTGCTGTCTTTGATAAATGGATTAGGCATATTCAGAAAAGAATTAGTTATAAATTTATTACATTATGGGCAGCAAAACACCAACTCCAGTTCCGATTTAGGATAAACATGTACGGAAAAACATTATTTCTCTTATAAACGACTAAGAAGCACCGCAAATCTTGCTTATGCACTCGGATTACGTCGCATAAGACGTTAATCCACTTTTTATGTCGGCTACAGTATGCCTGCGTATCGTTTGTGATACTTATGAGATTTTAAGTGACTCTACTAAGTTCTCCGACCGCCGGCGAATAAACGATAAACGAACAAAATATACGAATAAATATAGAATACCAATCAACGTATTATATACGTTAGTGAAATTTTATGGTAATTAGTACGGTAGTTAGGTACTCGTGCCTACAGAAAAAAAGTTAGTTAAATCTACATTGCAACAACCCATGAAAAAACCATATAATTGTGTACATTACTATGATGCATTACACATAGGATAAAATGCACATGTAACAATGAAAATATAGAAGAAGAAGAAGAAGAAGAAGAAGAATATAATTTATTTTGCTTAAAACACAGTATGGTAGGTACAGAATATTATTAAATAACAATAGGTGTAGGTAATTTCAGTTTTAAAGCAAAATACTCCATTTGACTACCGCCAACTCATGTTTAATCTCTACCCGAGGTTAATTTGACTATAAGACGATCTATGGCATACATTTTTTTGCCATTTTCCCGTCAAACTTCTATATAATATAATATTATTATAATAATTTTAGCTATAATAATTTTAGCTAGACTTATAAGTCGGATTCATTTTATTTAATTTAATTTCATTGGACATAACCGAGAGCATTGATTTATTACAGCAGTCTTCGCCACACTTTCAAACTCGGTGGACGCGAGTGACAAATTTATCGTACGACATTATTTTTGGTTTTATTTACGTAAAGGGTTTTACTATTTCATACGTGCCTCGGCGAAAAGTCAGAGCATAAAGTGGGATTTAATTTCTACTTTTAAATTCAAACTATAAAAATACTCTTCATTTTGGATATGAATCACATGGGTTATTTTTAATGTTTACACAGCCGAATTGGAGCATTATATTTTTTTTTGAATAATTAATACACCACAGCCGAGCGAACTATATTCTACTCAGTTTTATCATAGTACATAGAAGTCGCTGATAATCTTCAACACTTTACCAGTATCTAAGAAGAGGACATTTTACTGAACTAAAGTAGATACATGTCCTGACTCTATACAAACAGTGCAGCAGTGCAACAAATCCGACTTGTATCATGGCTATAAGAAACTTAACAACGTTTCAATGCCCAATTAATATGCATTCTGTAACCTAACAATGATGAGTGAAATAAGCTTGCTAACAAACTCTCTTGAACGGCAACCTTAAAAGGGTGGGGTCTTACAAATAACGCTAGCAACTTAAACTTCATACCATTGCCACCTGATATTGGTTAGAGCCGCTTTTACGATGTATTCAAAAACTAAATAATCAAAGAATAAATCACTTATGCAGATAATGCGCTAATGTCATTATACAAAATCATTGTTCGATTAAAACGCTTGGCAGAAAAATGAATGAATGAGGAATCTACGTTATTTTTCATTATAATCTTACCAAAAGTTCTTTGTTTTTACTAATTTAATGTTTAAGTAAATACATGATAAAACATACTATAGTCAACCGTTTCGGTTCAAAACAAGGTAAATCTGGTTGACGGTAGAGCCTATAGGGAACCAAATTGGTTTTATATAAATCTGTTTTGTTTCATTTAGAGTCCGCCCGGGGCAGTACCACCGCCCACCACGTTACCTCATGGGCGGCAGCGGATGGTTGGTACTGCATGATCGTTTACTAACTTATATCCATTAAACAATGGGAAATGTTATAAATATAAACACCTTGGTCACGAGTTAAAAAATTTTGATGTTTAAAAATTGACTAGACTATTGTGACAAATAAAAAATGAACACATGTTTCGCCTTCAACCGAGCGAATGTATAGTAGGATCAGGAGAGTAGCGACGATCGAGGGAGGCCTAAGTCCAGTAGTAGAGCTTATAAGGCTGATGGAATAGAACTCTACATTCGCGAAGATATTGCGTTGTGATCTTGCAACTATCTAGTTTCTAGATATTTTACAATATACCGAGTGCTCTTACTCTGTTTTAATATTTGTATAAAAAGTAAACATTCGGTAAATATTAAATTGGCCGCGATACCCACGTAACCAGAGCTCGGAGAACGCTACAATGTTTTAATGTTAACGCCCACAACACATTGTATGTTAAGCTACACCGCCGCGTATTGTAACTCATTCGGCTACATGGCTAGGGACGGACCAATTTTAGTAGAAGCTGACCAATTATGGATCAGGAAAAGGATTTAAAAACATTAAAAAATTGTGTGGGTTTGACAAGTTGATCGACGACACATTATTTCTGAATTTTTAATGCACTGAAGCATAACCAATACTTTTATTAATAAACTATTGGATGTGAACTTCGTTTGCGTGGATTAAATACTCGTATAGTAAAAGTTTTGTTTATTAATCTTCTCTGTCTCTCAATCTGTCCTTCTCAAGAAAATTACCGGAAAAGCTCTGCCCATTGAAGCTGAAAACGTAGTTTTCATTAATTTGTCATTGCATTCCTGCTGTTTAAACCGTCAAAATAAAAAGCATCAAGCACATCTTCGGAAGCAAACTCTATAAAATATCTTGGTTTTACGCAATGTGCGCTCGCGTCCATACAAATTATAACTATAGGTATCTAGCATTTTTTGCAATCCCAAAATATAATATAATAAAGTTATATAGAATGTAAACTCCTTTGACCCATACCGAACGTCGTAGTCGGTTGCTCGAACGTTCTAAACTGCGACACTTTCATAACACTATTAAAATTGATATCGACACGACAAAGGCAGCCACCTCCAAAGGGAGTCAAAGTTCGAGACCAACTATTTGTTAGCTAACAAACCTTGATATACAGAGTACGACAGATTAAGGGTGACATACTTATACAACGGGGACGTTGGAACGCTGTTTGATTTGGTTCAATGAAATAAGGTGTGTAATGTAGACAAAGACCACGTTGAAGATATGCAGGTATTGATGGAGTGTGTTCGGAGCGCAGCATTGCGGCAGACATGGTTTTTAAATAATTGTAATCCACATGTCGGCTTCCCGAATAGCATTGTTCCCGAACCTTTTAAGTTGAGATTTTTTGTTTGTTTGTTGACATAACGGGACGGTGGTCGCTCAGCGACAAAGTTCTTCTAAATAAATAAAAAAAGTAACTACCCGAAACTGACTCATGAAACGATTGATGAGAGTTCAAGAAGCGAACGAAGTATGTAAGGAACGTAGCGTTGTTGTTGAAGTTTTAGAACTTATTATTATCATAAAATAAAACAATTACTTTCCAACTACTTTAGAGGTCGAGCTTCATACGAGTTGTGAAAGAGGTTAAACCCTTGAAAGCCTACAATTGATTGACAGAACTCAGATCACGCAACAATTGCCTCCCAACGACAAGAAGCGGGTTGTAAACGAACGAACTTTGCCACAGAACAATAAACAGTTTCCAAATTTGATCGAATTGAACAGTCGCACGTTTTCCTAATTGTTTGATTCCAATAGTTTGTTCGTAGAATTTAGTTTATATTGAACATAACATAACGTCACGCCTGTATTTTCCCGAAGGGGTAGGCAGAGGCGTATTTGATATAAAAAATCTAGTTTTTTTCTTTATTTTATGTTTTTGTTGGGTTTTCGCGTAGCATAAATGTATGTAGTATAAATGAACTGAGATTTTTTTTTTCACAACAGATGAAAGAGACAACATCATTGTTGTCTCATATCATATGAGGACAAACCTTACGGACCTACTAAAATCCGTATGGTTTGTTCTCATGTCATTGTTAAAAGCACAGTTATAGTGGGAATCCCAAAGAAGACATTACTCTTTCAGAACATGGTTTCTGTCTTATACATAGTTGTCACCTATCCGAGCCACCTTGATATCGCCTCGGCGACACATGAATACACGGATGTAACACGTTAGCCCGAACTGTTCGCATGTAAAATAATGTACCCGATGGCCATAATATATAGCAATTGAATCAGCTTTGAATGTAGCGACCGGCTCGGATAAGTCAGCTTTGCCTTATACGTTTAGCGCAAGCGCTATTAGTGAATATCGTAAACATACTGGGTTTGTCACTTATCGCGGGCGAATGCCCAACTTGAAATTTATCCTTGATATAATTAGATTCTACGTTTTATAAAGAGCCTTAGGTATATGCAAATATGTTCTTACCATTTTTTTTCCAAATCTAGCCAAAGGCTAATAGCAATTTAGTCATGACATAGCAAAGATTCGTATTACGTATTAAAGATTCGTACTTCTCCTGTTTTTGAAATTTTTTGGACATGACATGTAATATAGTATACCTACTAACTAACGTCATATTTATTATGTTACTAAAGATGGCTTAGAATCTGCCACCAGTGCTACAACAACATTAACCTAGTGGTAGGCCTGTGCTTAAGTATACAAAGTGAACAGTTATTTTGGTGATGATGACATTAACACTTTAACTGCCCAAGAAATTAGAATAATCGAATAACAATAGCCTGTATATGTAGCGTCCATAGCCCAATGGCTCGAGTCGATTCAATGTGATCGAAAGAGTTAATCAACGACGGGCACGGTCGGTTTGTGGATGGGTGACCGCTCGTGGCAAAATTTCATGGACGCTACCGTGCTTCGGAGGGCACGTAAAGCCGTCGGTCCCGGTTGTTTTCAATGGTGGAAACAGTCGTTAAGCCTTGTCGAAGACCTTCGGGTGGCTTAAGAACATTCAACACTGGGTTGGCCACTAACCCCTCCACCAATCCGCATTGGAGCAGCGTGGTGGAGTATGCTCTAGACCTCCCGCAGCAGTGTCTGTGGGGGAGACCCGTTCCCAGCAGTGGGACGTCTATGGGTCGCAGCGTAATAGCCTGTATATTTTGTACACGGACAGTCAATGTGTTAACTTACACTCAATTTTTTGAAGAACTTTTCAAGGAATCATTCTTAAAAAGTAACCAGTGATGAAAATATCGTTAGGTAACTTATGATGTTTGATAGTAATCCATAACGTTCAAGCTGTAGACAGAATCATACACTGTCGCCTTCTTCGTTTTGATAGGAGATCCGTGCTCAACACATCATGTAACCTACAACCCAGACGTCCCACTGCTGGGCACAGGCCTCACCCACAGACACTGCTGCGCATTTGCTGATCAATATTGAGATGGGACAATTCTACTGGAACTACTCGTACTTATACTGGAAAGACACAAAGAATAGTCTCAGTTGTGGCCTAGATTTGTGCGCTTACAACCTTTAGCGAGATCTTTTGTCACAATACGCCCGCAGGGCGGTTGAGAACTTGATGCTCCTTCTTCGGTTATTGTCCTGCCTTTAAACTTCGCTTGCGTTCTTATACGCGTTTGTGAAGATTTTCAGACTTGATGTCTACGTCGGTACTCAGCAATCCTCCTTGTATTATAATACTCCTTATCCTTTATCCCTCCTTGCGGATGATCATAAAAATATATTTGCTAACTAGTTGGAAAGCTATCATGCAATTAAGATAAAGCAATACTATCATCCATCTAGTATAATAATTTTTGCGCATGCATATCTATCTAGATAGACACCAAACCTTATATATAGGTATAGATATAGATAGATAAGATAGATATTGTCGAAAGATTTTATATTTCAGTTATATATAAATCCACGGACTACATAAAGAAAAAAAATTCATGCATCTACAATTAATAAGGAAAACTAAGCATCCCTTAGATATTCGTACCATCATATTAACATTTATCCCTTTTACTCAACTATGTATTTTTAATTTTCTATACATACCTACCTCTCGAACCTTTTGTCAGATAAACCTTCTTAAAGATATTAAGCATTTACTCAACTATTTTCAATAAGCAACTCCTACCCTTTGGGGGCGTACGGATCACCCGTGACGAAGCTGATTTCATATAACACGATATCAAATGTCAGACCCATACCATGGCCCAATGAATTTTATCCACAACGCCCATTCTTAGTCACATACCAAATGTTTTTTGCCACATCTTACTATTTGCAGCGAATATGTCTGATCGTGCAAATGTGTTTTTGCATGGTAAGATCATGATTTGACTAACGCTATTGTTTGGATCGAGGGGGCGTTAAACGCAATCAAACGAGCGTAGTAAGAGTGTGTAGTAATACTTAACGTCTACGATTCGATATAGGTACGATCGATTTACGATACGATACCGGAACGACAGCTGATATTTTTTTCAACTTTTACATACAGTTAATTACTAGCTGTAGTTTTTACCGTAAATTATATAAAACACATTTATCACACATTTTTTCACATATTTTTGTGTCACTAACAATACTCCTTAATAATCCTGCCAGCCGATGGACTCGTTTGCTTCGTACATTTCTTGATCATTGAAATGTTCATCATCCATATTTGTAAAAAGAACGTGAAAATAATATGTGAGTGAATCATAAAGCGGTGACAGCTCGAGCGGTCCTGGTTCAAACACAAGCGGAACGCACCAATGACTTTTCTAAATTATGTGCGATTTAAGAAATTACATTTCACTCGCTGTAACTGTGAAGGACACAACGTGCGGAAACCTCAAAGCTTGGGAGTTCTTCATAATGTTCTCGAAGGCATGTGAAGTCTGTCAATCCGCACTTGGACAACGTGGTGGACTCGACCTAATCCCTCCCATTCTGAGAGGAGACCCGTGCCCAACTGTGGGACAAAGAAAGGGTTGTGGAGGTGGTGGTCGAATCATTATGCACACCAATCATTGATATCAAAAAGACAAACTTTGAATATGACCATGTATGGTATCTCGACTAAACGATCGTATGTCGAATCTAGTCGTGACCAGATGCCGCACAGTCTAAACGTCCCCTTTAAGGCGTGTCTGAGAAACGTGCTGGTAAAATAACTGTATTCAAATTAAATAAGTACCTTCCTCAGTGCTTGTTAGCGGCTTGCGATCAATCGCTTTGAGGCGCGCTGATTAGGCTGATCGGGCGTTTGGCGAACCATCTTTACGATTTCAAAGGATAAGGCTGGTAGGTGATATTAGAGGTATCAGCCTTTCGCAACTCTAACGATTCCGACGATTCCGGGAATTCTGGTGCGACGAAGATTTCAATTACAATTTTGTTTGAGAGGACTGATGATATTTTATCAGAAGATCAAAGTTGATGCTTAAAATTTCTGAATATTATGTCATAGTATCCTTATGTATATATGGCAGTTCATGAAAGTTGCAATGAAGCTTAGAAAATCGATTTCAAATAGTATTTACATACGGCACCTTCTACTTAGTAAATGTACTTTAATTCACGTACGTACCTTTGCTGTAATGCCGATCCATACTATTCCATAGACAACCAACAGTTTACGGGAAATGAATCGCATATCACAAAAAAATTCAAATAAAGAGCCCACTGTATTGCATTTCACAGAAGTAAAAAGAAGAAAGAAAGAAAATCTTTATTATGTGTGAAACAAAGGTACATTCAAATAATAATAATAAATATAAAGAAAGAAAAATAAACCAAACATGAAAAAAGGACAAACAAGGACTCCTCTCAGCCTGTGCCGTGGTACTGGGAGAGAGCCACTGGTTTTCAGAGTAGCCCTTTTTTATAGTTATTAACTACTACTTTCTTAGCGCAGCGCTTCCATAAGTAAATCTGAGTTTACGACCCTTCCCTTCTAGTATAAACATTGAAAGGAAATAATAAACACGCTAAATTGTGCAAACATTCCCTCTACGTACGAGTACGTTCCCTAACAAAGGTCCTACAAAAAGTACGGAGAGCATAAACAAACGCTCTTTCTATGGGTACGAACATCAAATAGTTTTAGATTAACATCCCCTCTCGTTTGTTTACGGTTTCCTCAGGACGTCCCCTAATAAATTTTAATATGCTCTTTTTATGTATGGACAGTAACTATAAGTAAACATTTATCAGCAGCATACTTGCAGTTGAAATTAATGACGATGGATATAGGTAATGGTACCCATAAAAATCTGAAGCGGTTATAGCACCGCGTCGCACAGGCTCATAGACGTGAGCCTGTGCCATATACACATATGATCAACCGAGTGATTAGTGACAGCTAGTGGCAAAATTCCCTGGGCGCTTCTGTGCTTCCGAGAGTACATTAAGCTGTCGGTCCCGGTTGTTTTCAAGAGAAAAAAATAAACGACAAACATCGTCGAAGACATGAACATGGTGAACATTCACCACAGGTTTAGCCACTATCACCAAATTAATAAATTAGCAATGAAAATGGTTTCGCACAGGGTGTCATTTACACTCCAAGCGAGTTGACAAAGTAGATCCTTATGTTATTCCGTACTATGTGGATATAAGTGTATCCGTTATATGTGTAATGTAATTTTTTCTTCATTGCACGTCCCTTTTGACGTGGAATGGAAATATATATACAATAATAGAGGTATAGTAGTACATAAAGTTTTACACAGAAAACGATTTAACGAGCGCGGCTTAAGATACTAATAAAATAAAATAAAGCTATCTCATATAAATTATTTTATAACATACTAATGTCAACAGTTTCATTCAAGCTTCCAAAAACCCATTTAAAAATATGTCTTTGTCGATAAGTAGCTACTTATACAAATAACTTAATCTTTCTCCGGAGGTATAACGGCTTTACACTAAATAGTGTTACTAAACCTCACTAAACGACGGCTCAGAACCATCTAATCTAATGTTCTAATGATGCTATACGTTTTCTCACCATAAAGTAATATAAAGTTGACAATATTTAATTTTAAAACGACTTATTATTGGATGCTTAACGGGACAATATGTTTTACCATAGAGTTTTAGATTACTATTGCTATATTTAACTTTGATAAATACATTTAATTTTATCTGGAGTAAATAATTGTAAAATTTACCATCTCGTCATCACAATGTTTGAATAGGATTGAATTACAAATATCAGAATTTAGTTGGTTTTCTTTTCATTAATGAGATAAGAGATCCAATATTGTTCCGGATAAGTCGGTTTCCACAGTCACAGTCAGACCTCAATATATCTCGTACTTTATTGTATCGGTAAGCTTACCTTACTTAATCTCACCATGCATGTCTTAAGGCGGTGTAAATATACAACAACAACGCATCATTGGTAACGTTTAGGAGCAATTCCGACCAATAAAGCAGAATACGTGGGTTGATAACACGACCAGTATAAAATGATCTCCTCATCTTGTCAGCTTTGGCTTTCACTCGCCAACTTTAATAGACGCGCCAAGGATGTGAAGATCTACAATAAATTGTCGTATCGTAACTGAAGCGATAGAGCTGCGAATACTAGAATAGGAGGTGGGTGTTATTATTGTATAGGTAGGTACTTATTCTCAGTAAATTGTAGTAGTATATATATGACAGTTCGTGTAAGTTATTTTATAATACGTACGAACAAAAAATGTAATCACTACTAAATCTAATAACAAGAAATAAAAATACAGACGTAATATTTATATACATAAAAAAATTAAATAAAGCAAGCAGGTTTTCAGTTATCGCTAGATTCACATAGGTAGTTAAATTCATTTCTAGATGTAATTGTTTTGTCACTAAATCTGTTGCATTTTCTCCAACGCCAATTTAGGAAGCAAAGATACATTTAATAGAGACAAACATAAAATTCAGGCTCATAAAGGACTCGCTCCAAGTCCACATAACAATTGTGAACAAGTACATTAAAAAAATCTTATTAAATCTTTTTAAAAAGAATAGTGTCTAAACTGTATATACTTACCTTTATTTACACTCTTTTTTTAAATTATTAAGAAAATAAAATATTAAAGTAAAATAAAAAAACAGTAGTTAAGTAATCGCCTGGATGTTTTTACGAGGTTTAATTTCCGCAACGGGTCGCTCGATGTCGCGTCAATGCGTCGCAAGACTGATGCGCGTGACGAGCGGCAGCTCGCTTTGAAGTTGAGATCCCAATGGAAAAGCACCTAAGACAAGTTTTACAGAAAATTATAAATGTATCGTATTTCATGTTTCCTTGTTTTAGACGCATCATATTACTATGGTAAAATTCAACCTAACTAAATTATATTATAACCAAGTAGGTTTTATATGAAACCTATTTTCGGTCAGGTATTTTAAGGCGGCAGCGGATGGATAGTGCTGCAAGCATGTGTGCTACCTTATACCCTTAAAAAAAGGTGTTATATTTAGATATAAAAATGCTTAAAATTAAATTTTATCTGAGAACTTAATTTAAATTATTAAATATGTTTATTTACTTTAATAAACGTTAATTAAATTACGTTACAAGACCGCACTAGCTGACCTTGATCTGTCCAAAGAAAAAAAAAACAACAAATCAACACTCTTTTATTTCTACGAAAGGTAGAGGTGTGTGTACACTCGAATTTCACCTGTTATGATAAGGTCCCATGTAAGGTGGTGAGCCTATTGCCATACTCCGGTCACGAATCCAGACTCCGAGAAATTACTACGCATTTCAAGTTAGCAAAACCCAATAAGACTTTCCCCGACCTGAGTATCAGTCGTGGTTGCGACCACTAGACCAAGGAGGCACAAAACAACAACAGTTTGAACAAGTGAATTGAAAACTATTTAAGTGAATATAGTATACAATATTCATGAACTAAAAGGTAACACATAAACTAAAGTGGATTCTTAGACAATCATAAAGAATGACATTTGACTGCTTTCATTCCATTTCAGTTAAAATAAAAACGTCATTTCATCTTAGATCGCCTTTCACGACCATCCTCTCTGTAATGTAATGTCTTTAATCGTTAACTCAATGGAAGTAAAATCAAAATAAGGCACTTGACATACCGATTAACAACAACGATTGATTGAACAGAAGTTTAAACCTTTTTTAGTTAAAAATAACATAAAAGAACAAAATCATAATTATTTTATTAATTAGATTCAAAATCACTATTCTATATAAAAGCCAAAAATATGGAAACTATAACTATCAAAACTTTTTGAAATTCTAGGCAGTCATAAAGAAAGGGTACAATTAAATCATATTCACTACTACAAGAGTATCCAACTAAACGAGGGATAACTAAATCATATTTAATCTTCATGCATACTTTACGACAGCAGAGAAAGTTGCTCAGACATCTAAGACTATTTCTTACTTTTAATAGCCCTCAAGGTACAGCGTTCACGATTTTATTCTTTTTCAATAACCATTATAACAGTGAAAAGGAAGTTATAGACTATTATTGTCCCATTGGGGCGAAAAACTCTCATTAATGCCAAACGCTGTTGACACCTGTCCCGTTATTTTGTTTGAAAACTTGGATGTTTTCGGAAAATGTAGCTCAATAAGTATGTTTTATTTTAACATGAAAACGAATTATCCAGTCTGATAGCTTATTTATATGTATTTATACAAAAATGAATCGGATTTACTTATTCCCAATGATTTTGTTGTGTTGCGTTGTGTTTGTTGCCATGCGCGACGCAGAATAAACAAAAAGCGTACCAATAGGCCAATTCGAGGCTTCACTTTTGCAGCACATATGGCAGATCTGCTTCTATTTTACTACTTCTTATATCTATGCTTATACCTTTACTTATTATTTTTGTTTACTAGACGCTTTATTGAACGAAAGGGGAAATAAAAATATTTTATTAACAATAATAAAAGACCTTTTCGGTGGTCTTTACTGAATTTTACATTTTATTCATTTTTTATTTTTATAGTACAAGTTAATGAATATGAATATATGTATAAACATATATTCATATTCATTAACTAAGTACAAAACTACATTATTATAAGTTGAGCATTAATTACCAATTATGTCATCCTTATTTTTAATAAGGTGAGCCCAGGCCCCTTATTAGTTTTCTTTATCAAGGCCAATATTAAAAATAAAAACCATAAAATATTGACTTACCACACTTTGTATTGCACAGTTAAGTTGAAGGTTTTGTGTCTTATTTGTTTTTACACTCGAATATAGTTTTTGCGCCATCGTTGGCTAAGGCTAAGAGCAAGCAGAAATGCGAGTTGTACGTGTAGTGCACGTCGGCATGCAACTGCCTTGTTGCCAAAGAATGTCCGAAATGAAGGTAGGTCTTAGAGTAAAGATTATTACAGAGGGTTAAATACGTAAAGGGCTTTCAGAAAATTAAAAATATTGTAGGCAGGGTGTGTGGGCAATTATGCCCATAAGCCACTGCTGCTAAAGAGATCTATTGTAGCTATATTATAATAACTAGCGGACGCCCGCAGCTTCGCTTGCGTGGAATTATACATATTTAATAGATTCTTCTTAACGCGTTAACTTTAGCTCCATAAATTTGTAATGAATCCGTAAATGTGTTATCCCGGCCCGGTAGACAGTTTCGAATCCGATACTTTAAACTCTGAGTAGGATATCGCCAATAATATTAAAATTAATAATAATAATTAGCCCGCAGGGCAGCTTGTGGCGAGCTGTTGGGGAGTAGCGACCCCACGGACCCGAGTTCCCCGGAGACTCCCGCAGGAGTCTCGCCTCTGGCTTGCCTTAATCAGCCGCCCAGAGTGGGGCGTTAGAGCTATATGCTCGTAGGGTGGAAGTGAAACTTGCGTAAGTCGCGAGTTGGTAGAGTGGGTAAAACCACCTCATTTAAAGCGCGGTACACCTCTCTACACCCTGAGCCACTCGCGAACATGTTGCCGCCTTTGCCGTCCAGCGTGTCGGCATGTTTGGGTAGCCCATACAGTGAGTGGCGAGTCATCACCTGCCGCTTTTTAGGTTTGTAACGATCTGAATGGCAGGTGTCATAGTTCTCCATAACCCATGTATCAGTCCCTCTAAATCCACCACAATAGACCCAATATAGTTTCCATTCCTTTGCAATAGTTCCTGTACATCTGGCGGGGCCCACCTTCGGGTGTACCAATTGATGGTGCAGTCGATCGAGGGTGGTATCCGCCACGTGTGCTACATCACAACTCATTAAAATGTCTCGAAGGGGCCTCTACGTGTTGGACCTGTGTCCCCACGCAAGCCTTCCAAATTACCGGGTCCACATCTGGACCCGTGAAATTTAAAGAGATACAATTAATTAATAATAATAATTAATTAATAATAATTAACTTCAAAAACGGCAAAGTTTCATACTAACTTTGCACCCCCTTTTACCCCTACTAACTTTGCACCCCTCATTTACCCCCTTAAGGGATGATTTTCGAAACTTTCAATGAAAAACCTTCATATGTACTGAACTTCAAAAACGGCAAAGTTTCATACTAACTTTGCACCCCCTTTTTACCCCTACTAACTTTGCTCCCCCCTTTTACCCCCTTAAGGGAAGATTTTCGAAACTTTCAATGAAAAACCTTCATAGGTCAATTTCATTCGAATAACTTCAAAAACGGCAAAGTTTCATACTAACTTTGCACCCCCTTTTTACCCCTACTAACGTTGAACCCCCCTTTTACCCCCTTAAGGGATGATTTTCGAAACTTTCAATGAAAAACCTTCATAAGTACTGAATTTCATTCGAATAACTTCAAAAACGGCAAAGTTTCATACTAACTTTGCACCCCCTTTTTACCCCCTTAGGGGGTGAATTTTCAAAAATCCTTTCTTAGTGCTCCCCTACGTTATAAAAGGAACCCCTGTGCAAAATTTCAAGTTTCTAGCCCTTATAGTTTAGGCCCTGCGTTGATATGTCAGTCAGTCAGTCAGTCAGTCAGTCAGTCAGTCAGTCAGTCAGTCAGTCAGTCAGTCAGTCACCTTATCCTTTTATATATATAGATTAAAAAGTATATATGTATAGCATTAAAAAGTATACGTAAACTTTTTCTTATCTTTTGCGAACCCAATCGTATTTAAATTGGTTTAAGCATTTCAGGGAAAACTTTATGCATATTTACTAACTATTACCGAACCTTATTAATATAATGGTTAATACATAAACCATAAGATTCAAATTCCACGTGAGTGAGTTTTTCTTTGTTTATCTAATTACCTATGTAGTTGACAACAGTAATTATATATCTAGGTACTATTCTTAAATAGGCATTATACATGTAGCCTCCATATTAGCTGCTCTGTAAGACTTTGGATCATTGCAAGATGGTTCACCTGTCAGAGAAGTGTAATGCAATAATTGAGGGAAAAACATACTAAAATATTGTCTAATTATATTTGGACGGTAGCCGCTCACGAACGACAAAAACCTCACAAAAATTTATAGATTGACAGCTTTTGCGTCCACGTTAATTTTGTTGCAATTCACTTCTTATCTCTGTTTCTAGAGACTGTAACTTTTATCAAGCCCTAACTCTGAAGGGATTTGGGTTCGCATGTCGGCCCAAGTATTTTGCTTTAATTAGTTTGAAGTTTTTAATTCGCACTTAAAGAATAAAAATAAAAAGATATTCAGTATATTCAAATCAATAAAATAAATAGATATTCTAAATGGCATTGAATAGAAATGTAACTATGCAACTTTTTTATTTTTTTATATTTCACAAACTTTTTCTAGTGGAAACTGATGTGTGCGTGATATTTTTATAGAAAACAAAAATTAAATTTAATAAGAATTATTTAAATACACTTTTCAGTTTGTATGGGAGATTAGATTATTTTAATATATAAACGATTAATTTTTATGTTTTGACCTTTTTGTAACAAAGAAAGACCTAATTAAATGTTTTCTGATAATCACACACCAAGGTATTATGGTAATTATACTATACTACTTAATAATTAATACTATTATAATAATTATACACACCAAGTATTATGTATTGTCATATGCCAATAAGAATTAAGTCTGGTAATGGTGTATTTTCTAAAACTTCATTTTACATTACATTTTATTTACACTTAATGAAGACATGTATGCTCAAAACATCGAAATGATTAATTCGAATCTGTGCACACTTAGGTATCAAGGACCGATGACAATGCAATAATTTAAATAGTTCGTTTCAGTATTCGGATAACGATCTTCAGGATTAGCAAATTTCGGTTATCTACAAAAGCGTGTTTTTACAGTTTTTTTAAGCGATGTTGTTATTTCATGTAACCACAAGCGAGCGCGCGTTTCGATAATTTCTAAAAAAAGGTTACCAAAGCACATAATTCTACGTGTAGCTGGAATTTATACGTGACCGGTGACGTACAGCACTAAGGCACAAATCACATTGATTTATTCTTTAGCGCATACATTACGGTTTTCTAAAACACATACGTTTACAGTTTTACGATATATAAATTTCATCAATACAATAACGTTATTGATTTTGGATGGTTTTACCGCGGACTATATTACTGTTTTACTATGATAACTGAAGTTGCAAACACGGCCAGCGTATAAAAAATCTTTGACTACAGTTATACTGAATGTATTTTTTTAGTATTTATTTAATTGATCCCCAAACATACAGTGCACCATTCCGTCAGATATAGAAAGGAAGTGTAACAGTTTATTACGAGTAGTAAGTAAAGTGGCCAAACAATGCTAAAAAACATTCTCCGAATTCGTATTTATTGATTAATTTCATAATTGTTAGTGGCTAAATTTTTAAAGGCTAAAAAAATATCTAAATTCCTAACACTTGTTATTTAAATGTTAATTTAGTCAACGCTGACAAAATAAGATACCTCTAATAAAGAAGTCCTTTAAAACTGTATTGTCTTTTAATAATACTTGAAATAAAATTTGTCAGCCTTCTTCTACCAAAAAAGGGCAGAATGTCGCTGATCGTTTCGTTCAGCTAACACAGTTTTTGATGTTATTACTGCTTCGTATCGACCCCTACCACGACGAATAATTATATAATTCTCGTGAAAAAGCACGTACGATGTATGTTTTTTAAAAGCTTTTACTTAACTTCACTCGTATGTATTCATTCATTCATGTATGTCCTGGAATCTTGCAATCAATATTTCACCCACTTCCACTGAAGCTATCGAGCTGACATTTGGCACACATATTAGGTTCCGATGACAATGCAATAATATGGTACTGTCAAACTGATCTGATGATGGAGCCGGAAGATATTAACTGGAACTTCATGATGGAATATCGTATCATAGTCGTGTTTGCACTTGTGGTAAAGTCTTGTAATGAACTTTGACCACGATTAGGTTTCAAGGTCAAGTTATAAAAGCTTTTTAAAAAAAAATTTTTTTTTACAGTAGTTATTATATTTATCCCTGAATATGTATGTAGAGTTCTACATGTATACTCTAACCTACATTTAGAAAGCTGAAAATATACTCAATATGCATTAAAAATAAATTAAATTAATAAAAGAAAACATTACACATTTTATCTTTGGTTTGACACACAACATATTTAATAGTAAGCTAAGTGAATTTGGTGGCATATTTGTCACATATTACTTTGAACTTGGTTTGGATTATGTCTATGATTATTGAGATACCTTAATAAGGTTCAAACTTGAAATTAAATTTGAATTAAAATATGAATTATGGTCGAATTACTAGCTAAAAACCTGGCCTTAAAATATTTTTCTAGAATCGAATAGAGTGACACGCCGTGTTCTCAACGGGGTAGGCAGAGACTATCTTATATTTTTTAAACTGAACTTATTGGAAAATAGTAGTGGCAGTAAATGGCAAGTCTCCAGACAAGGAGGTCAACAGCGTCCTTTGATCCTCTCACCTGCGCCCTCGAGTGCCCGGTCTTTGCGGACTAGACACTTCAGCGTACTTAGCCCGACCTTACAATGTTTACTTTTGTGGTTCCCGATACATACTGAGCTTTGTTGCTTTACTTTGATATTGCTTGGCTTGATAAGCTTATCTGCGAACTGGATCTTCAAATAATGGGCTTGATAAGTGTTTTAACATTTATAAATCATCAAATTTTTTCGTTGATTAGTCTGACTTGGCACACCCACTTGAATCCAAGTGTTACACAGCCTATGATAATTCTAGGTAACATGCATTTTTAACATGCTATGCTATGTAACCTTCCGAAAACGTGAAAAAAACATGCATAGCATGCATGCCTATTTCTCGAAGGCAATTGAAATTTATCTATTTGTACTGAACAAGCATAGCTTAAGATACTCCTACTGTGCACATAGGTATCTACACTTTGAAATCGTTAATGCATAAAAAGCATCCCAGTCAAGCACTATTTAATTACCTGCTGGCTTACATTGATATTCAAACTCAATTTTCATCTGCTTTATAAAAGGTTTTATATTAAAAAACTTGCAATCAAAATAATATTTTTATTTACATTTTTGTATAAAGCCGGACCTTCATAAATATGATGTAGGGTTATAATATGAACACTTTCAGAACGAAGAATAGCTGGAGTATGTTTTAAATAAACGTGACTTCACAATCCACGCTGCAGCCTAAGGCTGCCGTACAATATTTACGTCGTATGCTTCTTTTTATACAAGGAGACATGTTTTTGTCAAATATTTGTGAATCTTTTGAATGAGTTACCGATAAAAAAGGGGTGTTTGTATTTTGTGGGTCCAGTCCCGATTTGAATGATAATAGTGTTTGAAATTTATTTGGTCGTAAAACGGGAGTGTTACCCGCCAGGATTATGACAAAGGCGGTTTTATCGCGGCCCGAGTGGCAGTAAATTGTGCTTCGCCTGTCAATGTTCCGTGCGTCCCGGCTGAGTTGGGAAGCTTATTTGCGTAGTTGTTGTGCCAAGACGTTATCCTTCCGAGTCGAATTAATTTTGTTATTCGGATGCCTACTTCTATGATCATCATCGCTATTGATTTTATTATTTTGGTGCAGAGCTTAAACGCCTCTGCTAACTGGACTAACCATTCCAGTGCCTATACGAGTTGTGCGGCAGCGGATGGGTGGTGCTGCTGGCTCGTTTGCTATCTTATATCCATCAGTATCGGTCATGAGCGAATGAGCGGTTATTTTCATCATAACCCATATGATGAAAATAACTTTAATGTTAAGTATATCTAAATATTGGTAATGTTACTAAGGAGTATCGTGATTCATAATAACTGTTACAACAATAACGTTGTTTTTTATTACAACCACATCTACAAGCAGCATTAAATTTTAGGCCAAACTACGTAGGTATCTCTTGAACAACCATACTATTAAGGGTTATCTTCCATATAACATTAAAGAATACATCTCGTAACGCTACAAGATGTTCAAAATGGCGAACAATAAGCAATTTGAGTCGGCGTAAAAGTGGCCGTTGTTGTCCTAATTTAGTACAATCATTATGCATATTGCATGCCTCACTTGCCTCTATTTCTCGATAAACACGGCTCGTTTTCCGCCGAGTTTTCCCTTTTCCCGCTTTTTATTATTAAGGACCCGCATTTACCTGCGGATGTAAATTCTCCCCGTACATTCGCGCACAAAAGGTAACAGTACCGATTAATTTGGTTATTTCTATAATTTCTTCTTGGAAATACGCACTTGAAAGTAGCAACAGCAAAATTATGTTATACGTTCATCATAATTTTCATATCGTTAATTTATTATGGCTGTGCTAACAAGCACTATTAAAGACAAGTTAATGACGTGTATAACTTTTATTTTTTACTTTAATTTATAATAAGTAAAAGCTTCAGAAGCGAAGATAATCGTTACTCGATAAAATGGCAGGAAATAATTTTGTAAAAGAAATACTTTTAAATGCATTGCTTCTGATTGTACTAAAGTCGAACAAAGCCGTGGCATCGCTCACAATATTGTCTTGGTAATGGGCAAGACGTTTCGCCATATCCCAAATCCCACTGAAATAAAATTAGCCTCGGGGTAATAAATTCAAATCACGGCTCACCTTAATTTTAGCCTCCTTTTCACCAGGCGATATTCTCAAAGGAATCCGTAATTCGGTTACACTTATTGCTGGCGTAACTACTGTTATCTGCTGTGTTGCCTTCGCATCCTTCCAGTTACGGTTGAAAATTGTTCAGAGTAATGAAATTACTGGGATAGATTCGATTGATTCTTCGATTAACTATATGGGCTTACCGAGAGAGAGGTGATTACTCGTGGGCTCCTCAAACCGCAAGAAGAACTCCTTGGATTGAATTTATGATTCGACTTCCTGCAAAGGACGTACCTACTTTGTGTATCAACTGGATACTATCGGGGTTGTTTGCAATTTAATTTGAAGGCATTACGTGCAAGCAAGTAAAGATCAGTGCTACGTTTTTAACGTCCAATTCTACTTTGCTAATTTACAAATTTCATTGATCTTTTATATTATGATCGATATTTTATATTATATATGTACATATAATTATTTATCATGTAAGCGTCCGTCGTTACATACAAATTAATCAGCTACATTAGTTTCCTAAAAGCCCATCCCAAACTTTCACCTTTGCCGCCATTATTCAACCTTTCACCTTAATCTGGGATCTACGCATCATTAATTCATATCAGAAGCAAACTACTTAGTCGGTTACTGGTAAGCTTGCGCTATCCGCGTAAGATGCATTGATCATTCCAAGTTTCGCGTGTTTGTTCTGCCCAACTCTACCCAGTCCTCGTTATTGTTCCCATCGTATGTTAGCTGTAAGTTACCGCAAGATCATAAATAGATCTTCGGTTAAGTTTCCTTGGCTTAACTTATGAATATTAGAAATTAAGCCTAAACTTATGAAACTTTGAATACAGCCGGTAATAAAATACTTTTAATTTCGTAAATGTCTGAAACCTCGACAGGGACTACACGAAACCCACAGTAAAATAGATTAAGATGAAAAAAGTAAGACGAATTGACTGCGTGAAGGAAAATCTGCAAGGGACAGAGACAAATGGAAGAAGACTACGCAACTGAGAATGGGTTGTGCGTGATAGAAAGTCGGTAAGTTCGTATTGACTATTTCCCGACATGACTTGCGAGAAAATAGCCTATACGAAAAATCCATCTATCATCGCCTCTGTAGTACTAGTAATAAAACTGTGCAATTTATCTTAGTTTAGTATCTGACAAATTTTTTATTTATTTATTTAAGTTTATGTTATACCTTTTAGTATACAAAGGGCTTACTAGTGAGATACGATATTTTCTACCGGTTCACCCTCTTTAATTACGTGTTTTATTAATTTGTTAAACGTTTTTGATTTGGTCAACACAAAGGCTTTAGCCCCGATCCTCCTACATTCTGAAATACTAATTTGTTTTACTTCACTTATCACTTTCCGCCTTGTAACGAAATTGAAGTGTTCTAGAGCTGAAATAAACTAAAATTAAATGCGAGGAACTTGATCCTACTTTTTTTCTTAATATGACATGACTTTTATAGTTGTTAAAAAGTAAGCAGGGAAGTAACGATGTCAGTGGTGAGGCAAAAGTGTAGACGAGGATATGGATTTCCTCTGTAAGATTTCGTATATGTGCAGTACACGAGGGATGGTCAACACGTGACAAGCATGATAAATTAGGAGTTCGGGATCATGCCTCCGGGGACTGCCTTTGGCTAGAGGAATAATTTGAGGAAAAACCTATCAACCCTACTGTAAAACACAAAGAATAAAACACCTTACGTCTTTCTAAACTGAGAGGATATTCCAATAACAACAACCGATGTTACAACGTTACAAAAGTAGAAGCAACTACGAATTAGTATTGCAAAAAGCAAGTATACGAGGAACATTGTCATGAATGAAAATTGACTCTTTTCGTGGAGTCCTAAGGTTTACAATAGAGCGTGCCAATTGGTCTGCAGTTCGCGAAAAATGTTACCAAGTCGACAGAAAGCAAAGAAGTAGAATTCAAAACACAGAAGTCAAAGACGGCTGAACTTTAAGCAAGGAATATATTTGGTAGCCGGCTCTTAGTGTAATAGTGGAATAAATCATGAGATTTTTCCAGATTCTTGACTTAAACCTCTTTCAAGAACAAGTGCGCGATATTTTTGTCCGAAGAATTTCTACTTGTTAGGGATTCTGCACATGTATTGACACTGAATCGATTTTGATCAGGCCGTAAAATGTACAAGAACCACGCTTTGAGTTACGAGGTTACTATATTAATGAGGCGGAGCGTTTTTTTTATGATAGCAAACTTCTTATTGATTAACCTTTGAATAAAGGGATTTAATCTGGCAGAATCGTAAGTACTACTTGACGAATATTAATCGATAGTTAATTTTTGATTACAAAGCGAATTATTGTATCAGTTTTGTCTATTTAACGAGAACCATGCGATTTTCTGAGATAAAAAAAAGTTTTGCATAGGAGAGGCCAACAGAGAAATAAAGGATGACTGATTAATTTTACACACCAGTAATATTTTATCAACTAGTACTATTTATTTTAGGTAAACATTTTATTAACTACGTATCAACATAAACATTTTCATTACAAGTTTTACAGTGTTTGTTACGCGTATACAGAAATAAATTGCTGTGATAAAAATAACTTATACTAATAAAAATATCCGACAGCTATTACGAGTTTTATAGAGGATCCTGAAGCCATTCGCTCAAATAAAATAAACTTAAGGATCATTGTTGTACTCGTTGACTATCCTCGTGTGCTATCTTCCAAACTGTTTGCTTAGGTGTGTCTCGTTAAAATTCAACCTCATAAACTCTTGGATAGTGGTAGAAACTGTACACTGTTTGTCTAGAGCGATATCAACGCAAGTTTTAGTTGCTTCGAAAGAAAAGATTATCAATAATTAATTAATGAATTAATAAACGCTACACACTCAAGGTATGACCAGGCCTGTGTTGCGGTTAGTGGACACACACAAAAGTCCAACAACACATTATAACGTCCATGACCCGAGTATACCTATTTATTAGTATATTATCTAATGATTTATTTAAAAATAAATCAGAGACTTATGTAAAAGTACTCCAATACTTGCATAATGCAATAAATCAAATTTTCAATGAATCCTAATTGCGGATCACTTTTGGTCATTCGCGTCATTAGGAGCAAAGACCCTATCGATTTTCCTTGATTTTTAAGGGTTCGTCTCGAACCCTTTGAAATTGACCCGCATCGTGCAAAAATATCTTAGCATTCAATGGCGTCACATCCGGTGTCCTTCCGTATACCTCATCGAACCATAGTATAAAAAAATCAGTATACCTGGATTGATATATAACTTTTAATGTGACTGATTCCACTATGGTTAGTGCCCTGACGGGCGAACATTCTGAAGTTTAAATCTCGGGTGTCATATTTAATTGAAAGTTAGTGAAGATTAGTCCTGTTAATGTTAGTAATACTTAGTCCAGTTATTTTAGCTTAGTTTTATTACATATATAGTATGAGTTTCATTCCGTGTAGATCACTTATGCGTTGCTACTCTTGAGGATTTAAATGGACGTCTCTTGAAAAATTTTCAATGACAACTACACGTTATTATACGGCATAAATGGATGTGGCGGCGATACTTCATCCATTCTCACATAAACCTGTCCAAAACGATACCACTCAGACTGGTCCTGTACCTTCTGAATCCAGCAGTTCTAAGCCGACTTCCTCAGGTCGTCTGTCAACTTGATAACTGTCATGTTGGAGGTTTAGCCGATAGTCACCACGCTTAATTAGTACGTGTTGGTGATCGCTGACGCACTGAAATAATATTTGGACTGATAATGGATTGTATTGATCAATAATTATGAATCGATTATTGACTATTACAGGTTATGATCGGCTGAACTGTGGGTGCTAGATTTTAAACAGATAAAAGTTTCAACCATTTAACAAACTCTTGATTGTAGTGTCTTACTGACCACCTTGTTCTGTACTCACCGTGAATTATGCCCACTTTGTGCCAAATAAACCGTTCCCTCCCTTCCCGATATTGGAAACAATGGCTTTGACTCACAATTTTTCTCAACGACAGCCGGATATCGCTGGGATTATTCGTTCCTTTGATTTGAGGCTAAACGTGATATTGTTCCAAATGAGACCTCTTCGTTAGAAGTGTTATATTCTCGTTATTTTGTATCAAATAATGACGTTATTTTCCTAAATATGAAACCAAAGAATATATTCATTATTTTGATATAGTAGAAAATTTCGTAAAACGACAAAGCAATTGTTATGATTTACATTAGTGTAGGGCAGCCATTTTTTTTGGCGTTATAAAATCCCGAAGCGAGTATTATACCCCTGGACCAAGTTGCATCTATAGCCCAATGGTTCGCATCGAATCTATGTATTTGACAGAGTTAAGCAACGATGGGCGCAGTCGTTTTGTCGATACGTAACAGTTAAAAACTGCGGGAGGTCTAGAGCATACCTACTCCAACAAGCCAATGTGGATTGGTGGAGGGCTTAGTGGCCAACCCAGTGACGAATGTTTTCAAGCGACGCGAAGATCTTTGGCTTAACGATTGTTTTCACCATTGAAAACATCTAGGACCGATGGCTTAGCGTGCTCTCCGAAGTACGGTAGCGCCCATGAAATTTTGCCACTAGCGGTCACTCATCCACAAACCGAGCGCTCGTCGTTGCTTAACTCTGTCGATTACATTGGATCGATGCGAGCCTTTGGGCTATGGACGCAATTCAGGCATGAAGATGGCATTAAATTCGGATATAACATAGAAATTGCTTCCTTCATGCGTTGATGCGTGCCCCTTGAATTTTAACCCGGACCGCTCGAGTGAAAGGCGAGTTCGATAGCCACTAGACTGTCAATGCAGTCTTCCCGTGAATAGGCACGGCCAAAGCACAGTAGTCTTCAGTCAGCTTAATCTTTCTGCGAATGCGCATCAATTTTTACCGCTCAATTGAACAATGGCAGTAAGGGATCTAAAATTAGACAAAAGCGGTATTAATACGGAAGCCATTAAATTGAGATAAGCGCCATAGCAGATTGAGCGCCCTACGGGTGGTATTAGCTAAGTCCTGATAAGTGAGGGAGTTCGCCGCGCAGAGTTAAGTAAGGATAGACTGTTGTAATGATCGAGTAGTATGTAAGCAATGTTTATGGTGGTCAGTTAGCGAATTCATCATTAGGTGCGTACTTTGTTTACATAGAATGTATATTCTGGTTTGTTGATACATATTTTAATATCGTTATTTTATTTATAAATTTTGTAGAGGGCTTCGCCCATGCACTCCTCTTAACATTCCTCATTCCGCTGTAGACAGATTTTCCTGTATTTACAACTAGTGGATGCCCGCAGCTTCGCTCGCGTAGAATTGGACCCATGAACGACATCCGCCCGCGTTCGAGTTGCCCACTTGACTTCAAAAACGGCAAAATTTTCATACTAACTTTGCACCCCCGTTTTACCCCCTTAGGGGGTGAATTTTCAAAAATCCTTTCTTAGTGCTCCCCTTCGTTATAAAAGGGACCCCTGTGCAAAATTTCAAGTTTCTAGCCCTTATAGTTTAGGCCCTGCGTTGATATGTCAGTCAGTCAGTCAGTCAGTCAGTCACCTTCTCCTTTTATATACATATATAGATTGTAACTACTTCAAGGGTTATTTTTTTAAATGAAATTTACACAGAATATATTCCGTGATAAGACCTTTCAAATAAAAAGGAATCATCAAAATCCATACACAAATACGGCTACAGCACAATAAACACGATGAACACATAGTTTGCCACCCTTGTTTGGAAATTAAATATTTTGACAGTAGGTACTTTTTAATCATAGACTTTTTCTTTCAAATTTGAAATATTTTATTAAGACGAAGAATTTATGCTATTTTCTTCAATTTCGAAATTCAAGTGGATCATGTCCGATATAATTGAATCTTATATACTCTTGTCCTGGTTTTGTCTGTTTAGTTTGTCGCGGTTTGTACCCAAAATTCAGCGACAAGTGGCAGCGATTGGAGAGATTACATGCTATTTTATATTCTCCTTACATTAGATAAAACGATTTTAGATACTGTAGTAACAACAAATGTCAACAAAATAAATATAAGCAGACCTCGTACCATACTAAGAATATTGAATAATGCTCCATGTCTACAAAGACTACAAACTGCCTACAAAGTACAAATACCAACACTTGAAATCTATTCTTTCTTATATAACTTACGCCAGCCACTGAATTGAATGCTATTAAATTGAAGTGATGTTCAAACACGGAGCTTAAATAATTCATTCCTAACTTAGAGAAGCCTGATGCATGAATGCAGGAGAAAATTCGTTCGTGACTACGTAAAGATTTGCTATAATCCCTTGGAGAATTCACGGGTTTGAAAGAGGGATACCTACGATCTTCGCCCTTGTTTGATTGAATTCGTTAGGGTTTTAAGACAGCGTTCAAATCCCCCTGGGCAAAATCCGAGGATGAACGTCGCTTGTGATTGACCCTTATATTCTAGTTCCTATATAGCTGGGTAGGTAAGTATACAAACCTAAGTCGGTAAGTATACAATATTTAAGATTCTCTGACATAAGGCTAAATCTTGAAAGCTTTTGTACAAAGAAAAGTGCCTAATGAAGTTTGTACTGGTTCTCAAGGCCTTTTTACAAGCTCGTTTACGACAAACAACTGTCGTAAGTACCACCACCATACCACTTTTCCTAACTTGCAATAAAATACAAAAGTTGACATGTTTTTTGAGAAATGGGGAAGCGTTTATTAGCACATTCACAACACCCTTCGCCCATGTCTTTACAGACGGTGAGCACTTCCAACCATACCGTCAGTTGGTGCATTTCTTTGTCCTGTTTTATTTAATTTAATCGACATTGCCAGCAAACGAGCATGTATTTATCCGCTACCACCCACGGCAGCCGTGAGATACAAGAACAATACTGTTACATAAAAAATACAATTCTAATTATGTCACTTACAACTGCCATCCCTTTGTATTATAATACAATCCGCAAAAACAACCCTCAAAGCCGTAATACCATGCACTAGCATCGCACTTGACAGTTTTAATCTGGCAAGGTGTGGGGTCGAATGTCAACAAATCGGACATGTGGGTGCGGTGCGATTCACGGTGCGACTACACGTGGCATACTAATGGAAGATCAACCCTTTGTTTATCATGGTTTGATTTTGTATGGATATAACTAGTAGGTACTAACTCTAACTGTACTATTAGTTATTCAGATAGTTTTAATTATATTATGTTTAAATTTACTAGAAGCACTTGTATTAGGTATATTACTTGAATGTACTTGTATTATAACACGATAGTTAAAACGTAAAAGTTGAATATAAATGTATCTACAGGTATATGTAACCAAATAAAACAAACCTATTGTTTGAAGTAAGATCTACTCTTGAATTATTATTTTTAAAATGTTAATAATGTGATTTCCAAACGGCCAAATGCTTTAAAACTCACCACTCTTTCTTTGTCCCACTATTAGGCTTGTAGCACTTATCCTTCACCGTTAAAACTGGTGACATTTTAATTTCATATAACAAAGAACAAAGAAAATCATTAGAAAGTCATGCGTGCGTGCAGCTTGTATTTGAACTGCGCTAGGTTCACCTAATATTTATATTCCTATACCTAATTACAATTATACAGTCTACTTGGAATATTTGCAATGCCCGCATGTTAACTGCACCCCCAAATTATCCGGTCTGCGAAGCACTTTGAGGATTATTTGAACACCATGTCTGTGCCGACTCGGCCGAGGCGAAACTACAAAACAAAAAGAAAAGGAAATCAACTTTGCCAGCGTAGGCTATTAGTATGTTCAATTCTTCTTATTACAAGGATTTCTAGTAACCGCTTAATCGATTAAGAAATGAGTTAAAACCTTGTTGAATTTTTAATAAAAAGTTAAATTGAAATAAATAAACGCTAACACAATCGCACTATTAGGACTGCACTACACTAATACTATACAAAAACAAATCTAAAATTTGGAATGTAGATATGAATGATGTAGGAAGTAGAGACCTGTAGGTAGGCTGAACGTACCTACCTACCTATCTAGTCTACGTGGAATTCGAATCAGAAATTAATTTCCACTAATTATGAAAGGTTCATTAGGCGCTTTTGGCAAATGTTTGCTCGGCGTTTTTGGGGGGATAAAATAAGCGTCAATTTTCATCAACATTTAGCATGGCATCCATATTGAAATGAGTGTAGACGAGGCAAACACGAGCTCTGTCGTGATTCGCAAACATACGAGCAGCTAATCATATTTATTCAATATGCACATTATCTACCGCATTCCATTTTAATATCACGTTTACAAATGATTAAACTATTGGCTCATACAGATTATTTTATCATTTATGAATTGGTTGGTAGTAATTTCCGAATATCTAGGTACTTACTGTATAATCCTAAAAAGTACGAATTCCTAATGAAAATAAATAGTTTACTTACAAACTGGGACATAAACGATACAAAACTTTTTTACAACGTTTTAAGTATCCTACAGGCTCCTCTAATCCAGTACATAATAATTGATGATTTCAAGGAGCTTACAATTTTTATAAATTATTTTTTTTTGTAAAATTAATCTCTCTCGTTTTCAAATTGTTGGTATGTTACGAATAAAAAAAATTAAACAGGCGGGGACAACCTTATACAAATTCAATATTTTTTTCCTATAAATTGTGAGGAAACAACTGTTATTTATTATCTTACATTACATTTACTTATTATCTTACAACTGTTGTCTACCTGAATTATGAATCGTTTTAATTTATTTTTATATCATTTAAATATCGTTTCTCAAGTAACTTATTTAATAAATTTACTGGCAGAATTCACTTGACGTATTCCAGAAAATTTACAGCTTTCTCAGGAGTAGGTATATTTCATTAAAGGTAAATTTTTATTTAAACAAAATTTAGAGCTACTACAGCAAAAATCAGTCTTACTACTGATACGAGTCTACCACTGAGTATATAGTTTCTAAAAGTATATTTTTATTTCTCTATTTACAATTTTTATGTAAATGTAAGATATAAAAATAATGTGGAATATTTAGAAAAATATTTTTCGTCAGTACGCTGTTTGTAATGTAATGTTTCCGGCAAAACACTGGGAGGTAATATTAGAGCCTTGTGTATTTCGTCGAAAGCCCTTGAAATTGCAAGAATAAATTGTATTTTGTAAATTAGATCCCGCCTGAACATTACTATGGTAGGTACCTACCGACCTTTCGCGTCGTTACTCCAAAGGTGAGGTATTAGGATAATATTATTACAGAGAATGGACGTGAAGATGTCAAAGTATTCGTGAGTAAATCATATACCTAAATGAATAATAGTATTGAGGTCGTATAATCTGAGAAGCATCGTCTAGTCTGGGATCTAGCCGTAAGTCAGAGTTAGTCGCCGCAGTCTATTGATTGGAAAAAAAACAGCACGATACCTCAACTAAATTTTAAGTAATTTGTGGGCATGATGGATGACAAATACAATTTAATGTATATCACTGACTCACGTATGTAGAACAGCCTGATAATGCGGAATATTATCAGGCTGTTGCAGGCGTTGCCGTTAAGTAATTACTTAAGTAAGTAGGCTTCTTTTAACTGTCCAAAGATATCTGCTGTAAACCTACTGTAAACCTAAAAATGTACCTGTTAAAAAGAAGCCTACTTACAATTACTTAGCGGTAACACCTGCATCCCATTAGAGATCCACTGCAGGGCAAGTCACAGATAAAAATTCCAAGGATATGTGACTTTCCAAGAAAGGCTCCGAAAAGGGTTAACCCCAATAAAAGCATAAACTTTTTAATTAATAGTACCTACACGAAAATAAACCACAAAGTATTGGTGCTAATTGGAAATGGCCAGATTCCTGCTGCAATAGTTTATGTTTTTGTTTATTAAAAATTGTGTGCTAGGTGTAGGAGTAATGATTCAGATTTTTTTTACATGTTCAATTTGAAATGTGACACTGGCAATGCTATCGAGCCTTTCGTGCACTGCGATTGGTATGCATCAGTGCTTTTAGTGAAAGCCGTGTATATACTGGCTGTCTTTTTTTCATTACACCGTTACTGAAATAGACTAAGAGCATGCGATCGTTACTATCTTAAGAAAAATGGCACATAAATTCAAAAAAACTGCTAGTTTAATTCCCTTCTCCCGTCAGTCCATCCGGGCCATTCCGGGCGCCCGACAGTCTCACAGTTCAAACAGACTGACTACCATTGTTTACCGCGGACCTTTTGTCAAGATTTCCCATGGGGCCATCTTGTGGACAGCCGCCTCACTTTCCGGGTCTGGCAGAGGGACATGCAAATTATCATCTCTGTCCGAGAACTAAGGATTTGATTAAGTTTCTCTTGTTTCCTTGGCACATTATCAAAGTTAGAAGTTTTCATAACTATGCAATTGCGTAATTTTGGTATATATAGGTGCTTCTTTGTTCGAAAGACTAATTTTATAAGTAGGTATTCTAACTAACATCTAATCTTTTGTTATGTAATTTGCTATAACATTAAATATTGTGTTCCGGGGTCTCCGTGACGTCACTCCCGTGGATCCTGGGGAAGATCACGCTGGTTGTCGGACAGCCATGATAATACTAAGCAGCATCCCATTTCTGGTTTAGCTCAGTAATGGCTCATACATGATACATATTTACAAAATGTATCTATGTAGTAACTTATTCAATTCGTTTAATCCTCAATCAAAAAGTGTTATAAATATCATTAAAACCATTCAACCTGTTTTCATCCGAGCACATAATATAGCCAAATGTTAATTTTAAACATAAATACTAGTATACATACATATAAATAAAACAAAGTAATAGACAAACTATACTTATCTGAACCTACCTTATCCTACCTACCTATCTATCATTCATAAGAGTATTGTCGAAGCAATATTCCCATATCGCTGGACCAGATTTTATAATAATCTGAAATAATTAAGCCTTTTGATACAAACCTGTCTTACGTCTGTCACAACACCGAACATTGAAGCATTTTAATTTTAATGTAATTTTAAGTAACTTCCAAAGAACTAGCATACCTACAAAGAGCATCTCGTTCAAAGGTAGTTTTATTACAGGCTTCCGTTGCCATTAAACTATTCGCTATTCCCATTAAGTCGCTATATCGATTTGAGTTTAATTCATTTAATCGTTGGAGTTGGAACTATTGGCAATTATTCCGTGGCGGCTAGATGTGGCTCGCGCATCGCACATTCCAGTACGGTTCAACTGCAGGTAATGGTTGGTAATAGCAGAGTTGACGGGAACAATTAGCGTATTAGGTACATTAATGACGATTCCCTGGATCTAGCAAGTTGATACAAGCAATGCATGTGACTGGAATGGGCACGCTTGCTAGCTTTTGGCCCATATTTTTTTATTTAAGTAAAACAACAAATTACCTAATTCTCATACACTTTCAACTATTACCGATACCTCATAAAGGACAATGTCTTTTATAGTAGAAAATTAAAAAAAAAAAACTAAATTTAATAGTATACGTCAATTGGTCAGTGTAAAATTTAACAAACTACTATATTATATTTAACAAACTATATTTAACAAATATTTAGCTGAATCGCGAAGATCTACCCGTTAGGTAGCTTTACTGCTAGTGGGCAATTTATGAAGCGCTGGACACTCACACTTGTAGCGTTGGTAGACCTTAGACCTGTGTTGAGGTTGGCGGACTCAAAATACAACATAACATCCATGACCCCAGTTCAAATATTTATCTACAAAGTTTACTGTATTTTAAACTGACGAATAAATGAATAAAATAGATTTCTACCCCGGTTGGGATTCGAACCCGGAACCCGCGGTTCGGCACCCAGGGTCACTCACCAAGACACTACCTACAATATCGTCGAAATGTGTCCGCTTCAGTAGTTTTGAACACATTAATCATGAACGTTGCTGGCATACCTACATTTATCAAACTAACTGTATGTAAGTGTGTAAAAAAGATCTGATTATAATTATAATTTTAATTGCAATCTATTCTGAAGTTACTTCCAGTACGTACTCGTACCATATTATCTGTGGCAGTCGAAGGGTGGTTATTAGTTTAACAACTGCGATCAGTCTGTCATTATTAACATGCTTTCTCGATTCCGTTTTTGCTGGCGGCTTAACTTTAAAGATATAAATATTTTGCCTTAATTACCTACTCAGATAGAACTGAATTGAGTTTCAAAAGTGTGAAGGCATTTAACATTTTTCATAAACACATTAATTTAAAATTGATTAAAAGTTTAAGTTCGTCAAAAATTATATAAGTTTTCCCATAAACTAAAACTAGTTACCGACGAACAGTTCTTTATTGCTAACAAACAGTACGAATATCACAGTATAAATCACGAAAATATAATGTGCAGTACCTATCCTAAAACATTGATAAGATAAATACTCTGTAAAAATCAATTTTTCGTTTGTAAACATAACAACAATAAACTTGTTACACGGAAGAAAGGCTTTGCAATTCAAGAATATTGTAGGTCTATAACTTATAGGTATTATCAAAAATAATTTTACTTATAGATATAAATTCCTCAGTTCTCTGTCCTCAATGATAGCAATGCATCTGGAACCTACTCAGAACGTAACTTTTAGTTACTACAATCACTTACTAATAGGAATATCAAACTTTAATCTTCACGCGAAACGTGTAAGCGAGTTATGTCATTTCCCGCCCTTTGGTTTCGATGACTCACTAAAGCATTTCTCATTACCGCACACTCGGATAGGATGATACGGCATTTTTGAAAACAGCATATAAGTGTGGTTCTGAAAGGTGTGAAATTCAGCTTTGATCAAGACGTGACTTGCTCATTGAAAACGCGTCTTCATCCGATGGCGATCGGCCGCATTCGTGCACCGTCCGCATTTTTAAATGAGCACTAAATATCTACCCAACGGGCAAGTCGTACGTGTGGATTTCCAATTGAATCAAAAGCAGTAACTAAATAACTGCAAGAAACGTTTATAATGCCGGAAACAAGCTGAAAATACGATGACGGTGACTCTCCACCACCCTTTCAGTCCAGTCAGTGTTAGGAAGGGTCATATAGGAATGGAAGGCGTTAGGCCAAACCACCCTGGTTTAGTCAGAATTTACATAATATTACTAAATATGTAAGTTTCCTCACGATGTAGCCTTCACCATCAGAGCAGGTGAACTTCTTAAATGTTCTATAGCAATATTCTATAATATCTCGAGAGCTTCCGTGCTTCGTTCACGTTAAGTCAACGGTCCCAGTTGTTGTCGTGGGACCTTTATCCTCCTCTTGAATACCTTCTCAGCCGCAAAATCATTAGGCGGAAAAAATTTATGATAATATTATAAAAATAAGCTAAATCAACTTTTATCTTAGACAGTTCAGTACAAAATCGAATAGATAAAATGTGCAAGGCTATTATGGCCAAGAGTCTACCCTGCGAGCTTATTTTACTATTTTTTGGCGTCTCTTGAAATCGCAAAGGAATAGACAATTCTAGGAATTTGTTTATCTTTGCCACCAGGTTAAGCCTTTTTTTACTGTCTTGTTACCGCCAGCGATCCTCTCGAAGCTCTGTCAGTGATACTTTATTGCGATTTGTTTAAACAGAGAATAATTAAAGCCGAGAATGAATGACTCGGCGCTTTTTATCCGGATTTTTTCTCTTTTATTGTGCTTTTTTTTAGTACGACCACCATTTTATGAGAAGACAATGGCTTCCCTTGTGAACTAGTTAAAGTAGCTTATTAACGAACTTTCTCGATTAATTATTACGTGATCAAGCAGTGGTATCTTTTTTTGATTATAATTTTAATATGGGCCAGGAATACGAAAGCTTTCAATATCAGATGTAATAAAAGTACGTAATTTGCTGAGTTAAAAAATTATCCTTCAGCGTCAAATGAAATGATTTTATGTAAATAATTAAAAAGTTGAAAGTCAGACGTCCGTAATATGCGAATTTGGACCTCGACAGGAGATAGTTAGCACTCGGTTAACACTGATTCACAGCCCCTGCTTGTTCGCATGCTACACCGAGAATAAAAGTAATAAACAAGGCTTTATTGATATAATTGACCATTCAAGCCGGTAGCTGGTTGCACTGGACAGGTTCCCACCCACAGTACGTCCAATTAAGAGTACACTATTTTTAATTTGACACAACCCGGTAAAGCCTGTGCGGCAATCAGAATGAATTTATTCACGGCCATTGACGGTTTAAATTTTCGGTCGGAATTTTGTGGAATTTCACTGCAGCTCCTAAAATAGCGGTTTTTCCAATTTGGAAATAAACGCAAATAAAAAGATAACGAGTGACGCAAAAAAGTGATAAATTAAATGAGATAATGTTTCGATTCGATTTATTTTAGAGTAATTACTGTATTTTGTACAGAATGTTTATTTGCGTTAAAAATAGTGATCGTGCTGAAAAACTAAAATAACAAATAATATCTACGTATAGGTATGTTTCCATCTTCGATGACGGAACAACATCTTTTCCAAATCAAGGTTTTCTAGCCATCCGAAGGTGTTGTTCGACATGGCTTAACGATTGTTTGTACCATTGAAAATAACTGGGACCGACGGCTTAACGTGCCCGGTACCGTCCAAGAAATTTTACCTAACATTGTCGATCGCATGTAGATAGTTAATATCGGGCAATACACCTGGTAAACGTACTTTAACGGGTTGATAATTGCGAAAGCAAGAAGGCTTACTACGTGCTTGTCTATTGCTCCATCGAATCTTACGGCATTGATAAAGATCTCGCCGACTATGATATTTGCTATAATTTTAAACTAATTGGAACTGGTATTCCGTTTTATTTACCAATTAATTATTGAGTATCCAAGGAACGTATTCTTTTAACAAATAAATCGAGATAGTATCGATTAATTTTAAATTAATGAAACAATAACACAGGGGCACGTTGTAAGTGGTCAATTAAAGAGTTAAATACGAATTTAAGACCATGGTCATTGTAATTCACGTCAAAGTATTATTAATTAGGGTTGCCGATTGGAGTAAATAGCAATTATTTAGTTTTTATGATATTGGCTGAGAGTGATTAAAAGTAATATACTTGAATCTCAACGCGGATTAACTTTAGTTACTGTTCATAGGATAGTAAAAGTTTCTGTATGTGTACATAATTAAAATGTGTATTAAATAAATACAAATGGAAAAACAAATTAACTATTGACAAAAAATCTTTTATGTGCGAATACCGATATGAACTTATTGTTTTTTAACGTTATAAATTGGTAAGATTTTTTTAAATATTAGGTTGGGGAAAAAGTTTCTTCGCATTTTTTATGAAAATTCCAAACTTTTTTTAATATAGTTTATTTACATTTAACTAAAGTATGTAGGTACCATTTTGTTCGATAACTTTTTGCCATCTTGTAGGTAGGGACATGATCCCATTCCTATAGAAATTTTGGGACTTCTGATCAATATACCGCGACAAGTGGTTTTGGCAGTCCTCTCGTGATGTTAACCTGACACTGCCTAAAGAATTCTGAAGAGACCGAAACAGGTGGAAATCTGAAGGTGCAAGGTCAGGACTATACGGCGGATGCATTAACACCTCCCAGCCAAACTCTCTTAATTTTTGGTGAGTGGCTAAAGATGTGTGAGGTCTAGCGTTATCATGAAAAACCACACCCCTTCTGTTGATTAATTCCGGCCGCTTTCTCTCAACTTCTTGCTTTAATCTCATTAGTTGTTCGCAATAGAGTTCAGAATCGATGGTCCTGCCTGGTGGTAACAGCTCATAATGAATAATGCCCTTCCAATCCCACCACACACACAGCATCACCTTGTTGCGAGTTAACCCGGGTTTCGCCACAGCCTGTGAAGCCTGACCGGCCTTTGACCACGACCTTTTTCGCACGTTCTTGTCGTACGTAATCCACTTTTCATCACCAGTTATCAGCTTCTTCAAAAATGGTTCGGTTTCATAACGTCGTAATAAAGAATCACAAATGAGTACACGGTTCATTAGGTTTCTTTCAGTGAGCTCGTGAGGTACCCAAATATTGAGCTTTTTTGTGTACCCAGTTTTTTTCAAATGCGCCAAAACTGTTTTGTGGTCAATTCCCAGTTCTTCAGCTACGTCGTAACTACTGACATGCCCATCTTGCTCCAGTTTTTCAAAAATGGCATCCATTTTATCCGTAATTGGGCGACCAGAGCGACGTGCATCTTTGACATTAAAATTTCCGGATTGAAAACGCTTAAACCAAATTTGTGCTACTCTCACAGACACTGCACTAGGTCCATAAACGTCACAAATTTTTTTCGCGGCTTGCGTTGCATTTTTACCTTTTTTGTGGTAAAATTTTAAAATGTATCGAATTTCTTCATTATATTCACTCATCTTGGCGGTACGAAAAACAAAGGAAAATCACACATTTTCCTAATGTGAATTTGGAATTATGTTCTCTTTAATTTAAACTTTCAATGATACCAAAACCAGCCAGATACAAATAGTATAGCCAAAGAGTTTTTATTACAAGTTCCTACATACTATAATGCGAAAAGACTTTTTCCCCAACCTATTATGTCTGTGGTAGGTAGGTACTACCGAGTTGTAAAGTAGCTTTCCACTAAAATTGCATCCGAATATTATGTGTAAATATGTACTCGTATGATATTATGGTAATGGTAATTCCTATTACTCAGTTACTTAGTCCAGAACTAAAACATTACGAGGGTTCGAACATAATAAATATTAAATATTTTAACTAACGAATATAATAAAACGTTCCGTTTAAAATCCAGAGTGGCGTTTCGATATTCAATGATTAAGCTGGTAATATTAAAATTAATTGGGAACCCTATTAAGAGGCTAAGGTTCGTTCTTCTTACGCATATTATAAGATACGCAACGACATCTACCTAGAGATGTGCGTTTAATTGTGGCCTGGAGTGTACTACACAGCGCAATGTAAGCACTGCACTGGAAGGATCACAGACTTGGCTAAATAATGGTGAAATAGACTACGTTACTCGTTTAAGGCCCATTACATCATCATGAGAGCAACCTTTTCATAAGCACACTTTGGTAATTATTTTATTTTATTAGGAAAGTGATTATTGTATGTCAATTAAAACCATAATAAGTGCTCTCGCATGAAAAAATAAGGATGGATAAAATACGGTGCCTAGATGAATATCATCCTTCTCACTACTTCTTGGTATATCACATGTCACTCGCCAAGTGGGCAGATTAGTTATATGGTTATTATCACAAAACATGTAAAAGTAATAAGAAACATAACTTTTGTTTGATAAACGCGGTACGGTATGGTGTTCCAAATAATAACAGATATGATAATAATAATAAGATATGAAACTGCAAGCTTAAGATACTTACCTATTTTGTTTTGTATCATGTCGTTATGTCGCTTCTGATCCAACTTTATCCCCGTATAAATTAAATCTGCGTAAGACAACGCACATTCATTAATCCTGGCGCGGTAGATTCCAATCTAGCGCATTCGCTTGCCAGCGGTTCACAGGGAACCACAAACTGCTTTTAATAAATAACCTTTATTACGTTTTATATCTAAATTACAGCCCATCACTGGTCAATTACTAGGCCACTGGTAACGATTGTAACAACCAAGGGCTGGTGGTTTTTACTGAATAAACAAAATCTAAATTCGGTGACATAGTCACGCCAAGTTTATTACTGCTTACTCTTTCTGCTTATTCTAAGAAGAAAGTAACTGCACGCTTGTATTTCTCCAAAAGGGTAGGCAGAGGTGTGTACACCCACTTTTCATCAGTTATGCTTAGGTCCAATGTAATATGTCAGGTGGTCAGCCATACACCGGGGACAAATACAGACTCCGAACTGCTACCGGGCATTTCAAGTTAGAAAAACCCAATAAGGTGGGTGGACCATGGAAGGCCACTAACGAATAAACAGTTATTATTAGTTCATTTACTGGATAAATTAATGAAACAAGTTATTAATTAACACTTTGTTTTATTGTTTAACATATAAATTATTATTTTTTATTCTAGATGTAATCACTATTTGTTAAACTTAACTTTTGTAAAGCTGCAAGGCCAATATTATAAATCCGTTGTGCAACTTTAAACTAGAATTAAAATAATCAAAATATCCGCTTTTACTAAAACTACATGAAAAGCTCTTTCATATAAACGAAAAATTAAATGCTTATCATATTTATATCTTCTTTAAAAAACTCAACGAACATTCCTTGACCACCATCGTGTAACTAAGCATATATTAATAGAAATTATTAAAAAAATATAGTATAATGAGTTATTATATCGATAACAAATAAGTTGCCAATGCGTTTTACAGTGAAATTGTAATATTTTTTTTGGCCTTCTTAGGGGTCTGTTCTTTGTAAGGCCAAAATGTTCCTAAGAAGGCCAAACTAACAATTATCATCTATGAAAACCTTTTTAATATTAAATAAAATAATATACACTACATACTAAGTTGTACTGCTTCCATGGCACGTCTTAAACTCTCTTCATCCCATGTACTTACCTCTTTTTCAAGGTTTTGACCTGACATTCTTGAAATCTGAAATTATGCATGTAAAACTTAATCATCTGTTCAATTATAGACTTATTCTTAAAGTAATATTTATAGACATACTCTTTTCATAAAAGAAATTTAATGATATATCTGTAATATAATAATTTTAGAAGAATCTCTATTCAGCCTTAGTTAAAAAGTTGAATAATCCTTATAAATAATGAAATTATAGAACAAGATCAATAGAACATCCTACACATCTATAGCAAATGTATCCATGCGATATAGACCTGCAGATCCTGAGGCAGTAGAAAAGCTAATAAAATCTTTAAACACTAATAAAGCGCCGGGTGCAGACAAAATAAGAGCTATGGACATAAAAACTATATGTGGTAAAATTAAAACTGTTATTACTCAGCTGATTAATTCGTGTGTAACTACTGGTAGATATCCACCATTGCTAAAGACTGGCATTGTAAGACCAATTCACAAAAAAGGCAGTCGAATAGAGTACGACAATTATAGACCCATAACTATTTTACCTACTATTGATAAAATAGTAGAAAAATATATAAGCACACAAATACACCAATTTTACGATAAAAATAAAATTTTGACAGACAAACAATACGGTTTTCAGCCTCATAAAAATACCACACAACTGCTATCCAGGTTCACTGACAGCATGTATAAACATATAGACAATAAAGAGCATGTTTTTGTCGTATTCATTGATTATAGTAAGGCATTCGACACTCTAAGACACGACTTACTCCTACAAAGCCTTAATAATAGTGGAGTCAGGGGAAATTTATTAAAGTGGTGCGAAAACTATCTGATGGATAGATCGTATAGAGTAAGGGTTAGCAACGCTGACAGTTTCACAGTGCAAGTAACGGAAGGCACAGCTCAAGGCTCAGTTTTAGGGCCTTTGCACTTTCTCACCTACGTGAATAGCTTGTCTAATATTATTGAGCACTGTGAAATCTACCAATTTGCTGATGACACCTGCCTGGTGGCTGCTGGACGTAGACCCGAAGAAGCTCTTACTAAGCTCCAATATGATTTCGATATATTATCCAAATGGTCACACGACTTAGGACTAATACTCAACGCAAGTAAAACAAAACTTATGTATATTAGCACGAGCCACAATAGAAGTACCATTAAACCTTTAATCATAGCACATAACCACCAATGCCTTCACCTGAACAAAATATATACTACGCAATCTTCTTGTAATTGTGACTCGATCGAACTAGTTAACAAACACACATACCTAGGTTTGGTTATAGACGACCGATTAAATTGGAAACAACACATAAACTATGTAAGTGATAGATTAAGAGCTATCCTAGCTAAATTTTCGCTAATAAAGAACAAAATTCCGTATAAAACACTTTTAATGTTATACAAATTTTTGGCAGAATCTATAATATCATATGGACTTACAAGCTATGGGAGAACTTTTAAAACTCACCTTGACAAAATTTTTTCACTTCAGTTGCGCATTTTAAAAGAAATTGTACCATATAATACAAAAATAACACTCAAGGAAGACTACCGAAAATTATTTGCATTTTGTGAAATTATACCCATCCATGAAAAAATCGAACTCACATTGTTAAAAGAACACTACTTTAACGAAAACCTAAAAAAAGCTCATATAATACATTCAAGCCGGAGATCAGATAATACTAGATTTCAACTTCCTAAATATAATAATCTATATGGCAAAAAAAGACTGAATTACATCATACCTTACCTAATAAACCAACTACCTAAAACGATTCGTGAAGCACTAACGCATAAAAACATAAAATTCAAGCTAAAACAATACTATCTTGAACTAATTAAAAACAAATATATGTAATACATTACCTACTATAACAAAAAAATATACGAGTATATATCATAACAAAGATCATAAAATAGTCATCCTGTACGTGAACCGAGAATACAGTTCTTAACTGCTTTTGTGTTCATTATGTCATTCATAGGTAGACTGATGTTATTAATATCAAACTACCTACATTTCTTCCTTAATATTATTCAACTTTTTTTTTTTTTTATAGCACCTACATTATATTAATCATAATGTCAGTTAAATTTAGCATTATTTGAATATTATCTGATATTACATTTAAGTAGGGTTAAAAATAAACCTTTTGTCGACGGCACAGGGTGTACAGAAAAACTCATGTGAGTTTATGAGACACCTTCTAATTTGTAAGTTTACCTGTATAACTTTTTTAAATATTAATAAATAAATAAAAATAAATAATAATAAATAATATACATAAAACATTGTTTCAACATTCTCGGTACGTATTTATAACTGAAAACTAAGTGTTCATATTTTCATTATTTGTAAATGTTCCTAGTTAGTTAGTTCCTAGTAAACGTACCCTAGCAAGGCCAACCGTCAAATTTTTTGATTGGCCTTATATGGAACCACTGGCTTTCATAGGAACACAACCGATATTTTAACGGAAATGGAAGCAAAATTATTTCTTTTTTCTTTAATAGTTTAATAAAACCTTATATAACAACTTACTGTAAAAAGAATAGGATAATAATAGGTTACTCACATAAAAACTTACCTTTTGCTGAGCGCGCGAATTACAATTTTAACGTCGACGATCGAAGTTTACGAAGCGAGGGCCCGTGTTGACAAAATAGTGACGCGAGCGACTTGTCGCCGCGTCTGGGTCCTAAGTTCCATCAAAGCTTTGTATGAGTGTAAGGAATTTGTCATCAAATGACGATAACTATGACTTTTTTATAGATGGCCTTCAAAGGAGCATGGCCTTCCATGGTCCACCCACCTTAGTTGTTGTCCGATCCGGGCATCAAACCAGGTCAACCCAAGGCACGCTTGCGGTCACTAGAACAACGAGGCACTAATCTATTATTTTTAGCGAAATCTATGTATATAAAAGGAGAAGCTGACTGACTGACTGACTAACTAACTGACTGACTGACTGACTGACTGACATATCAACGCAGGGCCTAAACTATAAGGGTTAGAAACTTGAAATTTTGCAAAGGGGTTCCTTTTATAACGTAGGGGAGCACTAAGAAAGGATTTTTGAAAATTCACCCCTTAAGGGGGTAAAACGGAGGTGCAAAGTTAGTATGAAACTTTGCCTGTTTTGAAGTTATTCGAATGAAATTCAGCAGTTCGAAAATCATCCCTTAAGGGGGTAAAAGGGGGGTGCAAAGTTAACTATTGTTATGTCTAATTCCTCGCGAGCGAAGCTGCGGGCGTCCACTAGTACCAATATAATTAATTAAGTGTGGATTGTAAATTTTCATAATGCCTTCTAGAACATTATGAAGAACTGACAGGCATTTAAGTTTTCTCATTCATGATAATATCATAAACTTAATATTATCTGCCATCACCGCTGAGATGACACTTAATTTCTACGCACATACCTACCTACTCATAACTTAAAAAAGTCACTGATGCGAGCTCCGCTTGGATATGAACCCGGACCATCTCAAAGGCGAGTTTGATACGTTGCCATCCCAACAGTAGGTTAAATCATTGCAAAGTCGACTCCATAGCTTCCTTACTCTACCCATCTCTGATTAGATATTAATGGGTTTGTCAATACTGTGATGTAATTATTATAAATGTTCTCAGATGCAAGATTAAACGTTGTTATTATCCTTACGTACGAGCACAGTGTAGAAACCCATAGTAAATGTACCTATCTCAAGGAACTTATTGGTGTACCGAAGAGTTTCCTCTTAATTACTACGTACCTACGTAACTTTTTGATTTATGTACTGAGCATACAGGCGGGAGGATGTTGAAGTAAGTGTATCCGATAAATGAGACCACATTATCCGGTTTATAAAGAAGTACATGCGTTATGTGAATATAAAATGTTTTGATACAATTTGTTCATTTATCGATAGCTTTATTATGAACCAACTCCTGTGAATAAAATTGCAGTTAGTCATAAACAGATAGAAGGAAGTCCCTTTACAAATTACTTAAGAAATCGCTAGGTGTACAAGTTAACCCTGCGGAAGTTCCGATAGCCGAGTCCTGAGCAGATAACGGTCCCCTCAAAGGCCTCCGAGGAAAAGCCCCGCTACACGCGCGCCACCGGACTAGCATTTTCGCAACACAACCAACCGCGTGTTCACCAACACGTGAGAACTGCCCGCGTTGAAAGTCGGAAAAGGGTTGACAGTCTTTGATATCCGTAAACCCATAGAAAGCCTGCAGAAGGCAGCGGCATACGAATTACGAAGTTATACTTAGACTCGCACTTGACCGGATTTTGCTAAACATTCCACCGTAGAAGCAGCTATATGACTTGATAACAATCAATGTTTGTTTGATACATCGTATTTTATGAGTTGCCATACCGTTCATCATAAGCATAATAATAATAAGCATTTACCCTGGAACATAATAATCCCTTGGATTTACTTAAATTTTCAATAATTATCAAAAAAGCAATATTACTCATGTTATAGCTTTTTACCTAACCATGTGTAATTACAACTAAACTATTAATAGCCTACTATAAGTTTCCATTATATTTTTCTATTATATACTCGTATGATACCGGCCAAACCCGATTTCAGGACAAACTAGTTTTGCCTAGGTTAGCATAAACTAAACTATAAGCCGAACTAACATAAACTATAAACGAAACTCAAAATATTAGATTAGCCATCAACGAAGCTGCAGGCAGCTTAACACTATCGTTCGGAATTTTTAAGGATATGTATATGGTAGGTAGTAAACGAACACGCACCATCACCTAGACCATCAGACGCCCCTAAAAATTGTACTGGAAACCACATCTTTCTAGCCTGAACACAATTGCTAAAACTTATATGCATAAAAATAATTTGATACACCATTGAATTATAATGTACTGCGTACTAGAACAGACAGCACGAACAAAATCAGTGTGCCGCAGGATGCAATGCGGGTCGCACAGAAAGGGGAATAAAAGACATAGATGAAACAACACAGAGGGGACAGTGTTTATATTCTGACTATTGCGTTGTTTTAAGCAAGTGGTTATACTCATAATACTCATCGATTGAGTGTTATTCCTTTGCACTTCTTTCGTATTCCTTGAATTGAGATTTCAAGTCTGACGCGCTCAAGACTTTACAGGCAACTAAGTGAAGTTTTGTGATATCGCCGCAATTTAGGGGAGTTTTGGTTTCAGAAAAGGTCCATGTACATCTTATTCAAAACCTTTTATCCAATCCGCTTTTCTCTTATCACTCATGCGCATTCTCAAGGACTTCCACGCTTCTGAATTATGGATACTTTCTCGGCAACCTGTTGAGGAACATCGTTCGTCGTAGGTTTGCCTTGATTTATATTAAGCACAGTTTCCCGTAAACAAATATTAATGAAGACCCCGACAAACCATTTATCACAGGACGGACAAGGTAGGTATGTTAAATAAATCCTTAGCCAGAATCGAAATCATCGGATACCCGATTTTAAGATATCCGAAACATAGACCAAATCCGCATGAATTTACTAGGTAAGATTTATTTTAAATCGCTACAAGTTAATCCTAATAATATTTCGAACATTTAAAATAGGTACGCTAGGTACGGAACGTATGTGTAAATAATACGTAGGTATCTGTCGATTACATAATTCAACGTAGATAATCTGAAATGACATCCCTAACGAGGTTGATGTACCCAGTATTTACTGTCCTTGACTACGTATTAATCGAATCGGCTTATAATTAACGGTTCGTTAGCAGTAATGACTGGACTGGCGCGCAATATTTCAGCCTTAGATAAACAAGATGAAATTCGAGTAACTTTTTTATTGAAATCACTGCGGCTGACGACATGGCAATTTCCTGTGCAGATGTAGCGTTTATTAATTGTTTATACTAACCCCTGAAGGTTTATTTACGGTTAGGTATTAATACTTCAAATTGAATTATAAATCTAACGTAGCGAACAAATTTTTTTCAATATCTTTATTTAAAAACGGACGGACGTGGCGAGAAACTCGTCTCAACTGCAAATCTATTGCTAGTTCAAACAATTGTGGGTACCAATCTAGTATATAAAATTCTCGTTCACAGTGTTTGTAACAAAACTCCTCCGAAACGGCTTTACCGAGTGTTACGCACTGCCAAATAGCAAGAAGCATTATCTACCTACTTTAATTACTAGTTTTATTAATTTAATATTTTATTGACTGTGTGTTAATGAACTCATTGACACACATCTAATGAAAAAAATTAAAAAAAACAAAATCAAAAAAAATATCAAATTAAATTCACAAAAAAATATTTATGTGGTAAAACAACGTTTGCCGGGTCAGCTAGTATATTGCTTATCTAGAACCCATAGGCATGGTTCTCACACAGCCTCTGGCCTCTCTCACAGCCACAGCTGCAAAATAGTCTCTCGATATACTCGTCGCCTTAGGCCCAATAAAGTTTAGTAAATACCAATAAGTATTAGTGGTGAAATGTTTATTTTTTTAATTTATTTTTGATGGGCTCTCATCCTTAATTGATTAAGTTGATGATAACATTGATGTTGTCTTGAACACAAATTTGCGTACAAGGCTGCGTGAATCTGCTTGTTCTCGTATTATTGCCCTCGATCAACCTCAGCCAATACGTCAAACGACCCATTAGTCAACGATGACCGGTCCAAATCCCGCCTAATTACTATCTTATAAAAGTGCTCAGTGCCCATTACCGTGCGATGTTTTGACGTTGAAGACTTATTAGCAGAAATATGAGTAAGGCATAATTATAATTACTATATATTTTTTGATGGTTGAAACTGTACCGGTTTTCCCGATGCCAAAACTATATGCTGTGTAGCGTGCTTCTATATTATTATTTTTAAGAAAGTTTTTCTTTTAACTCCAGGTTCCACAAAAACCTTAGTCTACTACCCAGAGAACACAAAAATCTTACAGCTTTGTCAAATTTCCGCAATGCTATTTGATATCCCGGTTGACATAGTAACCGAATAAAGTTATGATTAGCTATTCATCCAATGATCAATTGCTAATCCATTTAACGTTAGAGTGTTTTTAATTACCTAAATAAATCAGTAAATTAAGAAAAGAATAAAAAAAAATTTTTGTAGTTTCCTAGACTTTCGTTAAGTGTGCCCAACTGTCAAATCACCTCACAGCGAAATAAATGATTTGACTTTGTCTATAAATATTTATTAGGTATGTAATTATGCATAAATAAACAATCGTTCATTGATTCTTGTATTTTGTAATTATTTTCATGTAATTCAACGTAAATGTAGGGAAGAGTTTATAGCGCTACGGCCTCGATCGTACATGATCGACCGAGAAGCATCAACTCGCGGCTCTCTAAATATTTCATTTCCGCTTCCGTGCTTTAGAGGGCACGTTAAGCCGTCGGTCCCAGTTGTTTTGAATTGTTAAACAATCGGTAAGCATTGCCGAAGTCCTTCGGGTGGCTTGAACATTCGATACATGGTTGACCACCACCCTTCCACCAATTCCCATAGGAGCTGTGTATCCTGTAGACCTCCCTCAGCTGTGACTATGGGAATGACCGATCCTCAACATTGGGACACATAAGGGTTATAGCAAGCACTCAAGTTTAACGAATACACTTAGAAATAGATATGTTATATCTACGAAAATATGCAAACGAGCTTGGAGCCCCACCCATCCGCTGCCGCCCATGAGAAATGTGACTGACTTTGAACAAGACTCGATTAGGGACTGGGATGATTAGTCCAATTAGTTAAGAGAGTTAATTAGAACATTAGTTGGTCAATTTGTTAGTAGGTATGAGGACTGGGGACTGTTAGTGATAGTTAGTCCTGTTAGTTGGTGTTAGTAATAGTCCAGTTAGTATTTGTCAGTAGGAGTCTCCTTCCAAATCAGTCACAGATGTGTTGCTACTCTTGAGGACTAAGATGGTCGCCTCTAAAGAAGTGTAACCGGAAACCACAACTTTCCAACCGGACCATAATTGCTTTAAAAACAATTATTACACGGCAGAAATGGTACCAGGTACCGTGGCGGGCGGTGGTACTGCCCCGGGTGAACTCTATATGGAACCAATAAGTTTTCATATAAAACAATACTTTGGGGATGTCAAGAAATTCTCTGCTTAAACTCAAGTTAAGATTACCGCCAATAAATATGTTGCGTACTTGTCGAACTCCAAAGGTACCAGAGCAAGACTATTAAGCTTTAATTCAGTAACAATTGATCGGTCGTCTGGAAAGTTCTACAACTAAACACGTAACTTGCGGCCTGCCGACGTACTAATATTGTGCCAAACCCACTTTGATAACTTCGCTAATATTACCAACGACTAAGCTTCTAAACGTCTGAGACGCTAGGCGTCAAGGTGATGATAATATTTAGTTTGGAAAAGCTTATAAGCTAGATCGAAATTCGCTTTTGTAGTTCAGTAAACAACGATTGAACTTCAATTACGTAATTTCAATTTAGTTGCGGTATAGAATAACCAGTCCCAATAGCCCAATGGCTCGCGTGGATTCAATGTGATCGAAAGTGTTAAGCAACAACAGGCGCGGTCGGTTTGTCGGATGGGTGACCGCTAGATGCAAAATTTCATGGAAGCTACCGTGCTTCGGAGGGCACGTAAAGCCGTCGGTCGATGTTTTCAATGTTGGAAGCAGTCGTTAAGCCTTGTCGAAGACCTTCGGGTGGCTTGAGAACATTCGACACTGGGTTGGCCACTAACCCCTCCACCAATCCGCATTGGAGCAGCGTGGTGGAGTATGCTCTAGACCTCCCGCAGAAATGTCTGTGGGGGAGACCCGTGCCCAGCAGTGGGATTTCTATGGGTCGCAACGCAAATAACCACAAAGTGGTCATAAAATCATTGTGACTATAATCGATAATTACTTGCATACTCATAGTTAGACTACTTATACTACTAGACTACTTTTTTACCGGTGCGTTCCGAGGCTGCCGAGAAGGACTTAGTAAGTAGGAATCTCAATTTTTGATTTATTTTTTCAAAACCAAGCATAGGTTACAATAGGTATTTAATGCTTGGATGTGGAGTTTTGTGTTACTCATATTGAAAATCTGCTTACGTGGAGTGAGCATTTTACCCTATACCTTTACTCGTAGTTATAAGTAAGTTATGGTAAGGTTTGTTTGCAACAGTTAGACTGGTCTAGTGGTCGTAACCGCGACTGCTAAGCTAGAGGTCCCAGGCTCAATCCCCGGGTCAGGCAACAACTATTGTGTTTTTCTAACTTGAGATACCCGGTAGCAGCTCGGAATCTCGAGTTTTTGCCTGATGTATGGCAGTAGGCTCACCACCTATTACGGACGGAATAACTGGTGAAAAGTGGGTGTATACACACCCACTTACCCATGGTGATGTTATGTTATGTATGTTAGAACTACGAGTATGTCGTTCACATGAAAATTCACCCAACAATATATGCCCTAGTCTCTATATGTATGGGATCAAAATAATGCCAGATAAGGCCAAGATTTTTCCTCAATTCAAGTGTCTTATTTCAATCACCAACAGGCGAACGTAGAGGCCTTTAAGAAAAAACTCCTTGTTTCTCAAGAATCCGAAACTCACGCATTGGTATTATATGTGCGCCATATATCTTGCTTGCTCCATTTTTCTCCGATGTACAGTATTCGTGCAGTGATTTCTACGGTACAGTTCGCCCTGTTGGGTGTATGCAAAGCTTTTTTAATAAGAGTTTGGGCTCGGTTATATCTTCCCTTCGTCTCGTGGAAATGTCAGCAATCTGTGGCAAAATCCTACTTTATTGTTATTGTGCCGCATTTATTTGAGGCTCAACCGAAGGAGATATAAACCTGGGAATCGGTTGGGAGTAAATAAAGACGCTGGTCGGGACGCAGGAATCCTTTTGTGAGCGGGTGGATAGCCGAGATAACAATTATTGGTGTTTTGTAGTTCGACCACAAAAAATAAGATCGTCGATGGTGAATAAAGTTCGCAAAGCAAATCGAATTCATTTTGCTTGTCTTCTCTATAGGTACTGGTTTACTCCTGCAAGTTTATGCAACATGAACTAATTACTCATTATGCTGTTAGCAAAGGATAATAATATTATAGGTATCCAGTACATACCATACCTGTCTGACAGTATAGTACCTATCTTTTATCTGTTCTGTGGTACCTATGAAGGCTCGTGTCAATCGTACGTGTTAAGCAAATTTGGGAGCAGTCTCTATGTACAAGGGTGACTGCTCTTGGCAAAATTTCATAGGTCTTTACCGGCTTCGGTAGTATCAGTTGTTTTGAATTTAAAAACAATCGTTAAGCCTTGTCGAAAACCTTTGGAGGAGCTAGACTAATCCGCATTGGAGCAGCGTGGTAGAGTATGCTCATGAACTGAAACGCTTAGATTGTAGCTTAGGTAGGAAGTAGGTGGTTAGGTAGATATATGTAGAATTTTTCTACCATTTTCCATAAATTATACCTACTTACATAATTGTCATAATATTAATAGATAATATTGTGTTATTTTATATACGAGTAAACCCTGCTTGAGCCTGAGCACTGAGCGCTGGTGCGTTTGTTTATACGTTCTAACAAGTAACATGATTCTATTTTACTTTTTAAAACACAGTTTTAATGCCTACTTCTGCTCTAAGAAGGCTTAGAAGTTTAATAGCTTAGAGTAATAAATTTAATAAAAAATGTATGACCTTTTAAAAACCAAGAAACCATTCTATTTGCGGTAGAGTGCATACACTTACATAAAATCAGTGCTTGTTAAATCTAACAGCAGCCTATGAAAGGGGTGAAACGCACAAACCCTAGTTCATTGAATGTCAATTACTTGTCATGCTGTCAGTGGGGTGCGAGAGGTGAGTGACCTAAAATCGCATGGTGTTATGGGGTACACCTGGCCAGAATGCCAGCAACCCTTCGACTATCAATGGACAGTCAGGCATGCTATTTGCAAAAGTTCAAATGTTCACAAATACTCGTAACTTCAAATATTTTTTTATAGAAATAAGTGTCTACTTAAGTAAGTAGACACTTATTTCTATAAAAAAATAGATTTAGGTAAAAGATTAAACAAATTACGCTGCGACCCATAGACATCCCACTGCTGGGCACGGGTCTCCCCCACAGACACTTCTGCGGGAGGTCTAGAGCGTACTCCACCACGCTGCTCCAATGCGGATTGGTGGAGGGGTTAGTGGCCAACCCAGTGTCGAATGTTCTCAAGCCACCCGAAGGTCTTCGACAAGGCTTAACGACTGTTTCCAGGATTGAAAACAACCGGGACCGACGGCTTTACGTGCCCTCCGAAGCACGGTAGCGTCCATGAAATTTTGCCACTAGCGGTCACCCATCCATAAACCGACCGCGCCCGTCGTTGCTTAACTCTTTCGATCACATTGAATCGAAGCGAGCCATTGGGCTATGGACGCTACATTAAAGTTTATAAACAAATTAGATCTCATTGAAAAGCATTAATTGCTTCCAAATTATTTATATTTTACTGTAAATTAAACAAATTTAACTATGGAAACCTAATAGCTTCAAGATAATTAATCTTAGAAGCTTTTAGGATCAAAAAGGGAAAATTCACACCTAACTGTCATATCATTTAAAAAAGATAAAGAATCCCCTGAAGAAGCCAGCGATTTTTAAAGTTAGCATCTAATTAAATCAGAGCTCAAAGCAGTCACCATCTCCCGAGGACCTTCGATCTTTCATGTTTTAATCCAATTTTCCTTTTTTAAGCCCGTAATGAAAACACGGATAAGTCGACTCGAAAATCGCACGCAAAAGACATCAAAGCAGCACCGAAAGATGAAAAAGTACTTAATATTTTTAAAAGTAAAGAAGGCGTAATTGAATTCAGTGATCCTTCCTTAAGGAGGACTGCAAACATTATCATACATATTAAATTAATCTTGAGCCTAAGAAAATACAAAAATAATGTCTGAATTCGTATTTTCAGACAGCGAATAGACCCGTTTGGTAGCATACTCGTAGTTAGGGACACCTGACGTCCTGACACGAATGAGTCGGTACGAAGCTTGCGTCTATGAATACGAAATTTAATTGAAAAACTGGTACGGGTAAACCGCATATTTTTGGGATGGAATGAAGGATCAATCTTTTGATGTCATTTTCATCAATGTATTTATGTTATGCCATCTGATCTGTTACTAACATCTTATAAACATTAATGTACTGAGTAGAAACCATTTAGGAAACCAATTAATTGATATTCTAAATAAAAAATCAAGATTAAGTTTATAAATTTATAAAATCCTATTCAGCTGATTTACAATAGCATACAATAACATTTCTACTAAGTTCTTATCTAGCTAACTTAATTAATTCTTATTTTTCATTTTTATTTCCCTGCATTCCAGATACTAATTAATAAAGAAGGCTTCAATTATTACAATTTTAAACTGTTTTAGTTTTGTTTTGTTAACTGGTAGTATATACATATTTTTATACTAGTGGACGCCCGCATGTTCGCTCGCATGGAATTAGACATTCACTAACTTCAAAAACGACAAAGTTTCATACTAACTTTGCACCGCCGTCTTACCCCCCTAGGGGGTGAATTTTCAAAAATCCTTTCTTAGTGCTCCCCTACGTATATAATATATAAGGTATAAAAGGAACCCCTGTGCAAAATTTCAAGTTTCTAACCCTTATAGTTTAGGCCCTGCGTTGATATGTCAGTCAGTCACCTTCTCCTTTTAAATATATAGATACTTTACTTACTTACTTTTGATAGATACTTGCTTTAAAAGTACCTACCGACACGTAAATTTGTATACAGTGGTTATTCTAATTCCAGATTTTTCTTATTCCTATCATAGTATCATTGGAATATACGAGAGTGGCCTGTTCGATTAATTCGGGGGTATTCGATAGTGCTTATTGGATAGTGGGTAGACTACTAACCCCTCCAACAATCCGCATGGGAGTAGTGCGGTGGATCATGCTCTAGACCTCCTTTAGCTGTGGTGAGACAGGACAGAGCCCAACATTGAGACGCCTAATAGTAGTAGCAGCATCGAAAACAAAGCAGTAAAATGACATAGTTGTGTGTGTGAGTTAATAAGGTACAGTATTTTAATTTAATTTTAATCGTGGTTAACGCTAGTCAGAGATAGGTTGCTAGGCTTGAAAACGAAGATTGTCACCTTAATGTAGGTATGTCATTACATATTGATACGCTTTAGTAATTATTACCAAAAGAAAACAAAAGAAAGTCAAAATCTCCTAATCATAATGAAATACGACGACCCTACTCAACTTACACTCAGTGCTACTCGTCAGTCTCACAGTGAGAAGCTTGGAATTTGTAATTTAAATTTTATCTCTAAAGTGAGCAACTGACGAATTATAAAAAATTAAATTCTAGTAAAAAGCACCTCACATTTTATACCGTTCACCCGCTCTCCAGACGTGAACGAGTGCCGATGTTCACTGCAAGATTTTCCCTAACATAAGAGCCTAACAAAGTTATAAAGCAGTACTGAATGTGACATAACAATATGGTGTGAGTTATTTAATAAAATAAAAATAAAATTACAAAACGAATATATTAAAGAAACAGCTTTTAAGATTCTATATTTTTTTTGGATAATATTATAATATGCAGTAAATAAAATTAAAAAAATAAATAAAAATTATAATATTTAATAGTATTTAATAAATCCGAATTGGAGCAGCGTGGTGGAGTATACCTACTCTAGACCTCCCACAGCTGTGTCTGTGGGGAGACCCGAGCGAACATTACATTACAGCCCACTTTACAGAAAAAACATAAGTGGTAGGTCAAAAACTATTTCATATTTCTGGACGCTCGCAGCTTCACTCGCATAAAATAAGAAATAGGTACATAGTGGCCATCCTCCTCAAACCGAAGCGAACGATGCTGCTGTCATCCAATAGTAGATAATATACGAGTATATGGTAAATAATCATTGATTTATAAATAGGTTTTTTCATTTCTTTAACATAGGTAGATTTTAGAAATCTACTCGTAAATACATTTATGAAAAATTTGTTAAAATTAAATATGAATATTTTTAACAACAACACAATTTAATATTATGAACCTTTCATAAAAATGTAAGTAGGCAGAAATAATATTCGAGAAAGGCTCATCCAGGCTTGCTCTTACCGTAGCTTAGCACGAAAGATTTTCATATTCAATTACAAATAGACGAGTGCGTCTCGAGTGTACCTTTGACGTCCCGAGCTTAAAGGATATTAGGTGCTCATCACCAGGACAAGTTAGGAAGGGCAGTAATACCTCAGTCATGGTTTAACTAATATTATCATGTAACTTTAAGGGAATGTAAGTAGGTTAGTAGACACTTATATGCCAAATCTACAAGGGTCCTGATAGCTATTATTTATTTATTAAACTTTATTGAAACTTCTAACGAGATACACAGTGGGCTGAATCAATGCCTTTTGGCAATACTATTTGTTCAACATCATCTAACAGTTTAATTAATAGCTCCAAATCGCTGTTCGTAACAGTTCTTACCCTAGGTACTAGGGAAGTAACCAATCATAACATTGTACCCATTTAAACCTTCTGTAATTAGTATTTTTCAAAGTTTGTCACAGTTGTCATGGGAGGCAGCGGCATGCAGCACCCATGCATGCTCGTTTATATAAGTAGGTAAGTGTTTACATATCTACCGAAGTTGTCTCACAATAGAAATCTCATCGATTAGCATTTCTTCAAATAGGTAGTCAAATAATGTTTTTCGTATTGAATTGGTAATTAATTACAAACATATTTATAACAAGTACGAGTTCTAGATTAGATCTAGAGTTTACATATAAGACAGGTGGTTTCCATTTGTTGGAGTAATAAGGAACGTACCTACACATCTCACCCTACAAAGACTAAATACTGAACTAATCTCATACGTGGAGCCATCCTGATTGGTTATTTGTATGCAAAGTCTATTTAGACACCATCAACACCATCTTGTCCTATTTCCCTAGCAAAGGATGGTAGCTATTGTTACCGACGCTTCAAAGTGGATGCCAACCCTCTGGCACGGCAATGTAGTAGGTACCTACAAATGAAATTAATTCCAACGACATTTCTGCTTTGATAACAATAAAGTGCTGTTGAAATGCCTTGATAAGATGCTTGCATGACTTATATAAGGCGAGCTTACATGTATCTAATTAAGGTTTTATTGGTAAGAGATTTAGAATTCACCTGCTTCAGGCGTTCCAACACGCCGTAGAAGTACCGAACTACATAACACTCGTTCGGTACCTACTACAAGGTCGAGTTGTACTCGTACGTTTAAGGTTCATCTTATCAATTTTTTTTTACAAAATAGGTACACACAATTTAGTTAAGACTGTTGAAAAAATTATCAGTAAGTTTCCATATTTCCATGGATGCAATTATGTATTTCAAATACAATTTAAGGCACAGCACCTATATTATCTAAGGCCTGCGTATTACACCGCTAATAAGTCGTAGCTCGTACATACATACTTATGCATACAATGAAATTGTGGTACTGGGCTTAAAGCAAATATTTTTGCAATTACCGAACTATAATATCTATTTAGCTTAGATATTTATAGAGTCAGCATTCCACGCGCGCAACGCTCTGAAGATCAAACAAATAACTTGCAAGGGGGATGTTCAGCCATTATGTGCACATAGGGAAGGCAAAATGCAAGCTTTGAATCCCCTCAATGTTTTATATAATTAGCTTAAGCGCTTTAACCATGGGGCGATGATATTTGAATAGAATTTTTCAAATCTCTAATGAATGTTTAGATTGGACATACAAATTTCATCGCTACGTGTTTGAATTTAGATTGCGTTGTATTCAAGGGTTGTTATTAAACAGGTTCTTTGATATGTCTCAGTAAATTGTGTCCGAATAAATAGTTACTTATTTCTACTTAGTAGTAATATTGTACATGCCAGATATAGACTAGTAAGTTAAGTATGATATTCCTCTATATCACCTACCTTTTTTTTCTACTCCCTCCGAGGGGGAAGTCTTTGAAAGATTCTCGACCACTCTGGGGGAAAAGGCCGGGGTATGTGAGATTTCTTCTCACTAAACCCCCTCGGCAGCCTTCTAGCACATCTAGGGAGACTCCGGGATCTCTTACGGAACGCACCGGTGCCTCCCTTGCGCAAAGCCCTTGGCTCATCTTAGGGCTAAGCCCTGAACCTCGCCTCTACTTTTATTAATGTACTTCAGCAGGTACCTACCTATCTGCAATTTATCAAAATCAACATGAAAATTATAATCTCAATGAGCCAAGTCAATAACAAGAGCATAAAAAACTTTGTTAGGTGGTTTAAGTAAATAATTACTTATGGTACTTACTCACATACATACTTATTTGTATTATTGGTACGTTAAAGTTACTTCCTCTTTCTAATAATATAATTTGTATCTCAGGTCAGAACATCGTTGGGAGTCCGTTTGTTACCTGTGTCCAATCCTTTAATCCATTTTCCGTGGCATGCATTGAGGTGAGACCCAGATTAAGATAACAACGTCATTTGTATTTTTTTTCGATCTGTCAACGAAATGTCATATTAACAAATCCGATTGGCAAAAATAATACCGAGATGCGGCAGCTGAATGTAAATTAAGGAATTTCTTATGAATGGATGTATAAAGGGTTCCATTTGTGTCGGCGTTAATTTTTTTGGCAGCCATTGTTGTAAAATTGGAATTAAAGTTTCAAAACGATCGCATTTTGTTCGGACGGGTCTCAAAAGAGCGCCTGTCATTCAACTGCTGTCATTTGGTGCAACATTTGGGTTCATGCGGAAAGGAAGGGTTGACAGCGTTTTTAGCTACTTTTGTGGTATGAAATAAATAGATAAGTTAGGCGTACTAAAAATATATTAGGTAGATATCTACCTAACATATTTATTAGTAACTACCAACGCTCTATAGAGCAGTGGAGAGTGACACTGACTTCCGAACTGCCAATTTTGTAGATAAATATCGGGTCATTGATGTGTTTACTACTGTTTACTGTGTGTGACCGCAGCACAGGCTTATGTTAAAAAAAAACAGCAAAATAATATACTCACTGCGTTACAAGGTACAACGTTCCTATTTCTGTAAGATAATCAACATAAAGATAAAGGACAGCCAAGTAAAATTTATAATTTATAATTTTTCAAAAACTGATGAGCCTGCTCCACGATAAAGTTTAAAAAATAATTCTACGAACTTGCCATAAAATTCATGTAGGCGCTTCCTGATATTGGTTAGATTAATGAAATCGTACCTAGTGTTTCTCCGTAGCGTATTAACATATTGTTATATTCATCCATCCATCCACATATTACTATATACACATATATTACTTTCATTTAAAAAAGTTGTTTCACACGGTCAAAATCATGTGTACCTACCTAACAGTTTGACTAACGTACCTACTTTCCTACTGAAATTCTTAAGTATATTCTAGCCTCATTTGCTTACATTTATTTTGCAAAACGCGAGCTTGCTGCACCGTGCTAGAACTGCAAAGTTGAAAGGAATAAAAATAAAAGTCGATTTTCACAAATCTAGTTGCGAAACTTAGTAGGTACCTAGCAACAACTTCATATATAATTTTTGCGGTAAATCTGTCCCAGGCGCATGATCAATTCATAATCTCGAAACATGTTCTAATATTAAACTGAAATAAGTTTTTGTAGATAAGGTATAGGTATGTATACTGTAGCGACGAAGCATCTTTATTGATTTCAGTTAAGATTTTATTTTTCGCTAAAATTAGAAAAGGATTCTTATTAAACAAAAGACGTCCTACCACTGGTCACTGGCTCCTACCACTGGTCATGGGCCTCTTACAGACACGGCCTTCTTACGGCCTTCTCAGACAGCAATCTAGAGCACATTACGCCACGCATCTATCTCCAATGGGGATTGGTGGAGAAGTTAATGTCGAATGTTCTCAAGCCTGCCGAATGTGTTCGACAAGGCTTAATTGATTGATTGTTTTACTTTTAAATGAAAATAACCGATGGCATAACAAGCCCGATGGAAGGAAGCGCCTACGAAATCTCGCCAGTAGCACTGGATCAGCGAATTCACATACCGCGCCCTCAAATGTTCGGAGACACTCGTAGTGTGATTCTGGGTGCATCCAACAGCGAGAATTGGTTGTAGCTTAACACACGGCGTTCGGATTCGTTTTGGACCACAGAAAGATTGAAAGTGATTCAAAATGTTTGTGAATGACCCACGGTCTTGGGTCATACATTAAAAACAAATGCTTGCACTATGAGAATAGTTTATATGTTTAAAATAATATATTCTCACTAAAAAGCGGACGCAATCTCAAAGAGAATGTCTGATTCTTAAAAACAAAAGTACTCGTAGAAAGCGTTTCGTTAGCATTTCAGCGTATGTAATAGTGAATTTTGCTTTCTTTAGCTCGATATATTCGATTTTTGAATGGAAGCAGAAATAGAAAGCATAATACCTAAAAAAATTAATATACATATACAATGTTTGAAAGTAGGTAGGTACAATAAAACTTATTGAAACAATGTGATGTGGCGGGCATCAGCAATCAACGTTTTAATTTGATACTAAACATAACGTACATGTTATTTTGATACAATACTATTGATTACAAATAATGTCAATAAATTAATAGTTAACTAAAGAGAGATCTCTGTGGGCAAATAAAAATTACACATGCCAACCTCAAATTATTATGGCACTGGTTCATTTTAATTCTGTTAATTTTATGACAGCTGTAATGTGCAGATCCCATGTGTCACATCGTAGACCCAATTTGGGAGCAATTTACTCTGTATTTAAATTCGGTTTTATGAGTCGTAAAACACTAAACGAAACGAAAATTATGTCACGCGACATGAACTGCAATTAGAGTAAGTAAACAAGAACTGGAGCGGAGAAATTACGAAAGAGCTTCAATTAAAGGGTATATTTTGTCTTATGTTGTATAATTAAATGTCGTTAAAAATAGAGTATGTTTAGAAAGGAGTAGCTTAACAAGTACGTCTTATCATATTATGTATTAAAAAATTCTATAAGAAAAATCGTACATCCTCTTAAAAAATTTTTGCAAAATAAACAGTGCTTAATAAATCCCTATAATTGAGTAACTAACTTACTAATGTGCATTGTGCACATACATAAATTAAATAATTTAGTTCCACATGTCACTGATTTTCTAACGAAGATATTTTTTATAAAAACGCTTCTTCAAATACTCGTTTATCTTCACAGGTTTCCAAGTCTTTTTCTCGACCTCAGTCAACCAGTTTTTCATTGTGTTCAAGCTTTTAGCTTCCTCCACTGGCGTAGGAAATCTTGTCCTCATCAATAGCCCTTGTAACGCTTGAAACAAAAAAGACAAAAGGGACATAGACACCACTATATTGATCGGGTCGAACCCTATAGAATGGTGGTGGTATGTCGGTACTGCGAAGTTAGCATTCCCGCTCACGCCATACCCCGTAGTCGCGTAGTGGCTATTGAAGCTTCTTGAATTAGAAACTAGATCAATCGATGTGTCACCTTGCATGCGGTTTTTCGTTACAGGAGCTTCGATTTGATGTTCCTCGTTGGAAAAATTCCTTTCAATGTTGTTGTGGCCTTGGTGGGTGACTGCGATTGAATTCCGATTTATATTTCGGATTTTATTTAGAACTGATTGCGCGTTTGTCTGAACTTTCTTCAAGATAATCATTATCTTCGCGCTCTGATCTTTTATCATTTTCGTAACGAATTCCTTAAAGTTTTGCATTGAGACCGCCGTCGGAGCGTGGTCACTCTCCACTTTGGATTTCACTGTAGAGAGTAGTAGAATAATTATGAAAACGATAATTGAAAGTAGCGACATAGCTACAGATTTTCTGGTAAAAGATTTAACAATCATGTAGATTCGAACTGGTGGCCAAACGCGAAATGGGTTAGATTTTGTGTGAATGCACTTATATTAGAGGCATTCGAGGTTCGTTGGGTGTAGTAATAAGTTTTCACTGCGAGCGGCTGTTAAAATATCATCGTTATTGCTTGACATTTGACCTAGCTAATCACATGCAGCACAATGTGCTCTTGTGTCAGGCATTGCAAAGTAAAAGTTTTTAATATCTATTGTGCTGACATTATCATTTTCTAATTTCTTATTTTCCATTTTTTTCGCGTAGTAGGTACCTACCTATTTACGAGGTGGCAAGTTTGTCTTCACGAAAAAAGTGTGTCTGTAAAGCTAATAAGTACAAGGCTAACACTAGCAAAGCAACAAACGTACTTATAGTGGGGTAACTGGGCTGTGAGCTCGAATCCAAGGGGCATCAATGAATTTTCTTAGGCGCTGAATCTAAATGTCACTTACTGTAACGGTGTAGGAAAATATCGTAAGAAAACCTGCATGACTGAGAGTTCTCCGTAATGTTCTCGAAAGCATTCATATGCTGTTATCTGATAACGTGCACTTGGCCAGCGCGGTGGACTATGATCTAAGCCCTCAGTAAGTCATAGCCCGATCATGTTGTTGTTCAAATTTAGGTACGTTACAGAAAAAAATCGTTTCAGCCCATTCAATTATTGAGTAGGTACTACGTACTAGTCCTACTAGTACATACTGCCATTGGGCATTGGTGCCATTGGGCTCGCATCGATTCAATGTGATCGAAAGAGTTAAGCAACAACGGGCGCCCGTTGGAGTCCGCGTCCGCTCCAATTGGGGCAGCGTGGTGGAGTATTCTCTAGACCTCCCGCAGATTCGTCTGTGGGGGAGACCAGTGCCCAGCATTGGGGCGATGGGTTTCAACTTTTTTGCTTATCGTACTTATAACGTAATAACGTAACGTATCTCTATGTTTTCAGCCTGTTTTTTTTTTTAGTGTGGAGTGACATGCAGTTTAGGAATGTCGAGACGCAGGTTTAGGAATGTCTTCTATCAAATTTAGAAAATGAGTGTGGTACCTACCATGGCACGACTCAACTCTGTCTGAAGACTTGAATGGGAAAACAATGATAAGACTGACTAAGAATAGAATAATATTAGAGAATATTTTATTTTGTATCCAAATGCTATAACACAATGCATTAAAGGCACTGGGACTGGCACTGGGAGCGAGGGACCTGTTACCATTTTACAGAAACCTTCCGAACCGGACAAAAGGAGTCCCGTCCTGCCATTCTCTGGTATTGTATGAAAATACATTAAAAATACGAGGCACGGAAGTTGGAGACTATGGGATCTTATTAAAAAAAAAAAGTTATATAGCATAATACCGGGACCACCAGCAGTTGCTGTTCTTTATTTAAAAAGCTATTAATGTTTGTGCCATCAAGAAGAAAAACTCAAAACTATTTACATGAGCATGGTAGTGAACCAGTAGCTGGTTCCGAAGTTTGCCAAGAGATGACAACAGTTGGAAACGTACGCGCACTATAGTCAACGCCATCTACTAGGGACACATGGAATTATGTTCTACTTAGAAATCCTTACTCGTTCTCTACCATCGAAGTGAACAAAACCAGGTGGGGTTTTGTATACTTCGAGGTTCCCAAATGAAGATTTCATAAAAGCTTTTGTTTGTATGTTGTTAAGTGCCAAATAGCAAAGAACTAGTAGAGAACTAAATTGTTTATATTAAGTAAAGTAGTCAGTAGTTGGTTCCGAAGTGCGCCACGAGATGGTGAACATTGGGAACGTATGCGCACCATAGTTAGCGCCATCTACTGGTGAAATATAAAATTAAGTTCTTCTTTGCAATACTGCCTTGTTCTTTATTATCATGCTAGATGGCGTTGTTTGTAATATAAATATGTAAGATCAGATCTCAAAAAATCGGGTTCCTTATAAAAATCTAAACTGGTTTATCATAATAAAATGCTATAAATTAATTCACTTTTTAATGCGCTCCATTACATCCAGTAAGAACGGTGGTACGTAACCTAGAACTCCTTTACAATATCGAAATGGGAGCATTATTTCGCCAAGAATCTATCTATCTAATAATTCTCGTCCGATTTATGGTAAGAAATCAGTTCATCAAAAGAAAATGTTCGGTACCAACGAGATATTATACTTATTAATATATAAGTACTTTACATTTACTTAAAATGTATTCAGTCATATTATTATCGTAATAAGCTTCACCTAGGTACTAATTTACTATACCTACTAGTTTTAAGGGTCAACATGTCGAATCGGAAGCCTACAATTAGCGGACAGTTCTTAAAGCAAACAATGTCGTTATCTTGATGCATAATTAGATACCAAAAGGGCGGAAGGGCCGGCTCAAGTCAAAGTGGGAAGTGGGAACAGAAAATAGAATACCCTTTATTAATACCTCGTTTGTCCAACTCCGTACGCAGCTATTTTTCTGACGCAACGGGTTAATTGTAACGAGTGATAATTAAGACAGCGGCTGCTATGGAGTAGACATACCTAAATAAATATTTAATAACAAAATTTAAGAAATATTATTAAGGGCCCACCTTGTGAGTACCCGCCACGTGTGCCATATTACAACTCATTACTCTAAGTACCGTCCATAGCCCAATGGCTCGCATCGATTCAATTCAATGTGATCGAAAGAGTTAAGCAACGACGGGCGCGGTCGGTTTGTGGATGGGCAGTGGGCTACGCTGCTCCAATGCGAAGCGGAGTGGAGGGGTTAGTGGTCAGCCCAGTGTCGAATATTCTCAAGCCAACTGAAGGTCTTTGATAAGGCTTAACAACTGTTTTCACCATTAAAATAAAATCTACTCCAAGCTATCTTGTTCCCGTGTCCACGGCCAGTTAACACTATGAAAAAAATGTAACGCATAAAAATGCTTCATTAAGACAAGCTTTATCTCAGTTCTTAATCAATGGGCGTGGGCTAGTTAAATCTAAGTAATCGAAAGATAAAAGGGCGTCGTAACTACAAAAATATCGTAGTAAAATGAGCTTTAAAATTTGTGAACACAAGGTTTGATTTACGATAATTCTACTTCTCATGATCCTTTACTGGCTATCAAACAAAATTGCAGCCTAAGCAAACTACAGTCTTATTATAACGACAGTAGATTTATTGGTACGTCCTAACGCAATTAATTCAGAATTAAGATGTCGGAATATTTTAAGCCTTCCACTGCCAGCTATAAGGTGCCTCATTTACATATTGAGGTGGGAATAAATGGCAGAAGTAAGACATTAAAAAAAACTCTAAAAGCATAGATCACCAGTAATTGACGGTTCAACTGTAGTGTCAGCTCGCAACGTAACAAATTTAATTTTCCGATAAAAGTAGTTAGTATACACATACATACTACATATATGTATATTGTGGTTATACTACATAGATATTGTAGTTCCGTAGTTGCACCATAAGTTAAGTTCAAAGTTCTGTTTGTCTAACAATGCAAAACTAACATTTGGTATTAAATTTATTTAGGTATTTCCTTATTTGAATTTTTGTAAAACCTTGAAGGTTACAAAGGGCACACATATTGCCATAAGGCATTTTCTTCCAGTTAGCCCCGGGTGTTGGTTAGAATACTATGGCAGGTAAACAAAATAGAAGTAAAAAATAATATAGGTACCTAATATGTAGGTAATAAAAAAATCGCGTACACTACATAATACACATAATAGGTACGTGTATGCGCCGGAAGCCTTCGTTTTTAACGAATGGTTACACGTTGATAAAATTTGAGTAAATACGTGGTAAATACAAAAAAAAAAGAGGAAGGAATGTTATACGTGTACATCTACACGAGTACCGCCGTTGTAGAATTTTACTTAAACTTAAACACTTTTGTAGTAGCGTCCATTCCATAGCCCAATGGCTTTAAAAGAAAAAAGAAAGAAAGAAGAAAGAGTTAAGCAAAGTACAAAAATGTAGTAGGTATTTCGTTCGGTTTGTGGATGGGTGACCGCTAGTGGCAAAATTTCATGGACGCTACCGAGCTTCGGAGGGCACGTAAAGTCGTCGGTCCCGGTTGTTTTCATCGGTGGAAACAGTCGTTAAGCCTTGTCGAAGACCTTCGGGTGGCTTGAGAACATTCGACATTGGTTAACCCCTCCACCAATCCGCATTGGAGCAGCGTGGTGGAGTATGCTCTAGACCTCCCGCAGCAGTGTTTGTGGTGGAGACCCGTGCCCAGCAGTGGGACGTCTATAGATTGTAGCGAACACTAGTAAATTATACGTTTTGTAACTTAATTCGAATTCTGAATAGGTTTGGTGATTTCTTTAAGAAATCACTCTAGAATCAGAAACTACCTACATACCTACTCGTAACTGTGCTCTTAGCTACATAAATTTTATCGCTTGTGCAGACAGGAAGTATCAGTATTTAGAGTAGGTATTGGCCGGTAGAAACATAAATTGGTTTTTTGGAATCTTCTGTCAGGTACAAGGTACATTTAGATCGTTAAACTTCGCGTTCCGTAATAGGTTTTAAGATAACATCACTGTAACTGCCCGTTTTCAATTTGCCGGTAGCGTAGTTGAGAAATAATTAAAAATGCAATTAAAAAGCAACATAAATTCGTCAGTCCCGCCCCGCTGTATGCACAGACATAAATGAACATGCTGTATTGTTTTAAACGGATGTCTCAGACCAATGTTGGTCTGAGACGGATGTATAACAATTTCTTTTCAAAAATAAATACAGCCGGTATCGTGCTTTACAATATATTTATCCGTAATAAAATAATTTAAAAAATAAGAACTATAAGTAGATTCATAGACAAACTATGGAAGTTGACAGACCGTTAACAATCACCAGGTAACTTTACTATTTAATAATTGTAAGTTAAATTAAACGTTGGAGGCAAGCGTGGCTGCTAAGCTAGAGGTTTTATCTTCGATCCCCGGGTGGCGCAGTATTATTGGGTTGTTCTAATTTGTAATTCCCATGAGTCCGGGTGGATGACAATAAGTTCACCGAAGACACCAAATGATAAAAAATGATAATACCTTGAACTTACACTTCTATATACTTTCAGCAAAATAAAGGCGTGATGTTTTGTTGAGTTGTAACTTAGGCCAGTTTATCTTGCTCGCAATATAGGTATAGGCACTGTTTTAGGTGGACTTTTGGTGTTGCGGACCGCAAGAGTGTGAGCTCGAACCGTCCATCCAGTGACCCCAGGAAGAATACGCTGTATCCAGTGACCCCAGGAAGAAGACGATTTATCCTATGACCCCAAGAAGAAGACGCTTTATCCTGTGACCCCAGGAAGAAGACGCTGTATCCTGTGACCCCAGGAAGAAGACGCTGTATCCTGTGACCTTAGGAAGAAGACGCTGTGTGGCTGCACGACGTTGTAGAAGGGTGTTGAAGTTTGCACGTCTCGGCCCGGTTCGTGAGAAGCCATCAAAGATCCCAGCGCTTGTGGGATTCCAGAGATCCTACAAGGAAGGCCACCGAGGGAGTTTTGGTGGGATGAAATTCCACAAACCCGGCATGGCTACCACGATAGGGTACCTTTAAGTTTTACTTAAGGCCAATGCTTAAGGCTTTTAAAATCTTTTGAAAATCCGACTCAACATATGATTGCAATCCAGTATTTTTTGGTACAATAACATCCATTTATCGTCATTGACAGTCGCATTTAAAATGTCATCTATAAAATCTGTGAGAGCGACAAATTACTCAGGCGGATGCGTCTTGTATCTCGTACGGTCTCGCGTTATAAAACCACAGGTGCTTAATGAAGAGACAGGTGTCTCGTCTGTTTGTATAGCAGAGCCTAGTTCAATTAATCGACTATGTGTCGAGATGATGTTTTCGCTGTGGAACTAGCGCCCTACATTGTTACAACTCGGCTCTTAAGGCCAGTCGGATTTGTTGCTTGTACCCAATGTCTTTTTCAACGAAACGACATCATTCTAATTACAGTCGACATGCCAGTTTAATGAGTATGACCTGTTACTATTCGACTATACTAGATTGGGATGACGGTTTGTTTGGGACAACATAATGAGAAAATAGTTTGCTTTACAAACTAGTCTCAAAATACTTCAAAAATAAAATTAAACTGTTGCTGTAAGGAGTAAGGTCACATAAATTAAAATGCCAAATTTGACAAAAAATATTTATTCATTCCAATTGAGTTGTCTTACAAATATGTCGTTAATACTATTTAAATTAGTACAGAAATTAATACCATGAGAATTCCTTTCCGAGCAAATGGTATCATCAAACATTTGTCAAGGAAATGTTGGAATATTTCCTTATATTATAAGATCAATTATTATTATTATTATTCACATTCCCGTTTACAAATTTTATGACTTTCAAAAACTTATAATTTTATAATGATTGGTCTTAATTTAGTATAATCATGTTAGAAGTAGGTTATGAGTTTTCTCGATACAAAAAATCCAAGTAATTTGGCCTATTATTATAGTTGCTACATTGCTATATCAATAAGTAGTATCTAATATGATTTTTATAATTAAATGAAGTATCTTTAAACAAGAACATGAACATAGAAATGAAACAAAACTTATATGTACTACAAATAAAGAAAAGGACTCCTATATAACTAACTAAACTATAATAAAAAATTAAACTACAAGCAGTCACGTCACATCCCCACGTTATACCACACTGTTAATAATAATATGTTTTATAATATCTATTTCATTTTCATTTATACTATATAAGACTTTTTTTGTAGCGCTTGAAGCGCTAGTACAAACTATTTAGCAGTCTAAATGAAAATGCATTGCTTAGACTTCTATCAATTATACGTTTATGCAAGTGAAGATGTGGAATATACTTTTTTCTCTAAGTGTTGCTATACGAACACGAACTGAACGAAATGTCAAAATAACACGCTGCTGGCAGATATAACGATTTTACAATTTTTTTTACAAACAAGGGCATATGCAACTGCATTGTGGGGTGGACCCCTTGTGCTGATCGTTGATCTGCGGTAGCAGTAAAAGAAGTTACGGAAGAGAATACGGAACGAGGAATAAGGCAAACTGCTTGCATTTGCTCATGTGGGGATGTGGGGATGTGTACCTACTTAATTGTGGTCTAAGACAGTGATAATATTATGTCGTTCGCGGCGAAATTTACCCCGTCGCGTCGTCCTGTGCAGGGCCTACAGGACAAGCCACACCGCGAACTGGCGGGCTGGCGATCTTCGCTGGTGGCTCAGAATTAATTAAAAAAAAAAAAAAAACAGAAATCGCAAACACGCCGGGAGTAGTTTGATATTTCGATACTCACTTGTACGCGAAATAATGGAAAATGATTCCTTAATTTTATCTATACAGGGTGTTAGGGTATTTATAGAAAATCCTTGGCTCGCTTGCTCTATCCATAATTCTGAAGACCACCACGAATGTAGTTTATTCTTAAATGCATTAAATCAGGAGAAATTAATAATTTAATGTTTTCCGAAGAAAACTCGAAAAATGAGTTACAACATTTTGCTTGCAGCCCGCGAACTCACTACTACGCGCGCGGCGTCGCGGCTATTTCAAAGGCGCCGCCCGCCAGTTGTAAACTTTTATTAAATGGAAGCTTATGTTCGATTCATTCATCAGAACATTTGCGGCTTAGTGCCACAGTGTTACAAGTTATATTTTTGAGAAAATAAATCGTGTTTTATTTTGTATGGGAAATAAAACTTCCTTTTAAAAATAAACTAAATTCGTGGTGGTCTTCATTATTATATTACGGATAGAACAAGCGAGCGAAGGTTTTTTCTTTAAATACCCTAACACCCTGTATAACTACATTTCGCAATATAGTTTCGAAGTTAGGCGTTAAACGAAAAATAAATGAATCTGAATCTGAGCTACGTCAGCGACTCTAAACTATGTGAACGAAACATCCAACGATCTCCCACCCTCTCGCTCACCCACGTAGTTTACGGTATGAGCCTACACCGAGCTCGCCTCGCTTCGCTCCGCCCGCCGGCTCGGCCGCCCGGCCGCTCGCGGTGTGGCCCGCGGTCAAGCGTGTCCCGCGGCGGCGGCGGCGGCGGCGGCGGCGGCGGCGGCGGCGGCGACGGAGGCGTTGGTGACGGGCGGCAGCGGCACCAGCATGTCGGCCAGGCGGCCCGCCTCGCGCAGCCCCGACAGGAACGCGCCGTGCACCGTCGCCGGGTAGTTGCGCATCGTGTGCTCGCCTGCCGACAACGGTAAATCTATCTATACTAATATTATAAAGAGGAAAGATTTGATTGTTTGTTTGTTTGCATCGAATAGGCTTCAAAACTACTGAACCGATTTGAAAAATTCTTTCACTGTTGGAAAGCTACACTATCCCCGGGTGTCATAGGCTAAATTTTATTTTGGAAAAAAATAGGGTTCCGTAAGATATTTGGGTTTTTCGGACACAAGGTGTAAAAAATCAACCAGAAAAGTTACTTATTTTGCGTACGCTGCCTAAACTATAAAATACTAGCTTTTACCCGCGGCTCCGCCCGCGTGGGAATAGGGAATTAACAATGCCATCTATTAACAACATCCGGAACTAAATATCTAGAAAATAACAAAACATCGATATCTTCCCATGGGGATGTTTTACCGCGGTAAAAAGTAGCCTACGTCACTCTCCACCCTCCTCACTATCTCCACACACAAAAACCATACCATATAATAGCTTCGTTGCGACGTGAAAGCCGGACAAACAAACAAACACACTTTCCCATTTATAATCTATATATATAAAAGGAGAAGGTGACTGACTGACTGACTGACTGACTGACTGACATATCAACGCAGGGCCTAAACTATAAGGGCTAGAAACTTGAAATTTTGCACAGGGGTTCCTTTTATAACGTAGAGGAGCACTAAGAAAGGATTTTTGAAAATTCACCCCCTAGGGGGGTAAAACGAGGGTGCAAAGTTAGTATGAAACTATGCCGTTTTTGAAGTGAGTGATTGTCTAATTCCACGCGAGCGAAGCTGCGGGCGTCCACTAGTAAATAATAATAGGTGCTAATGGTCGTCGAGTGGTAGAAATTAGAAGTAAGACATTCATTGTTATTTTTTAAAGTTTGAATTGTATTAAGTTACCTCTATAATTAATGACAATCCAAACCTATTTTAAAAGCAGTGCGTATATTACATGTGAATTAATACAGTCTCACTGGTTTTGTTTTTTATGTAATTTTGATCTTATTGTTATCCAAATTTTGTCAAATTAAATACCACTGTAGTAAAGTTATAGAGAATACATATAATACACTACAAAAATACTTAAGTGCACATCAAAGTAGAAAATGTAAAATCAGAGTAAACGATTGACATTCTTATAGCTTGGAAGATCTCTTCCAGACAACCATCACTATTAAAATTATTAGAAAAGCCTTACTAAAATCAATATGAACGTCCTATAACCAGCTTACGCCTAGTAACTGTTCCTCGGGCGAGTATTAATTTTATGGAGGATAAAATAACCAACGAACAACTTCCGTAATTGATCCACAGAATAATGATAATATATGGGTATCTGACCAGGTTATTGCATGTGCTAAAACTATTTATGGCTTATAATTATAACTATTATATGTATCTACACCGTGAGTTTATATTCAACGTTTGATTATAATGTTGCAAACAATTGGTTCATTCAAATTTTAACAGTATGTAAGTTAATAAAAATATCAGTAATATTACTTTATTAAGGTAATGCCTTACCTCAATAAAGTTACAGGGAAATATTTTTATGAGTGAGTTCAAGTATAAGTACTAAATTTGTAGTAAGGTAAACATCGTTTGGATTAGTAGTAGTATAGTTCATAAATTTATTTATTGCTGTTTTTATTTAGGTATGTAATGTAGGTGACCTTCGAACTTATTTCTCACTCGAGCGGGTCTGGGCTCAAATTCAAGCGGCCCGCATTAATGACTTTAGTAAGTTATGAACTTTTTGAGAAATTTACTGCCACCGGTTGTGTAGGTAAACGAAAACATCGCGAGGAAACCTGCAGGTCGGGGAAATGTTCATAATCTTCCCGAATGTGAAGCCTGCCAATCCGCACTCGGCCATCGTGGTTGACTATGGCCTAACACATTTCGTTCAGAAAGGTGACACATGCCCAACGGTTGGTTAAAGAAGGGTGGTGGTATCTTATCTTAAAGGTGAATAATGCTCTCGCGACACTGCCCACTTGACAGCTCACCACTACCACCACCACAACCCTTTCACTGTCCTACTCTTGGGCACGGGATTGGGAGGGGCTTAGTCCTTAGTCCAGCACTGGATAACTTAGTACGGATTGGCTTCTTTTTAGCTTCGCTTTTTTACATCCACTTAGAAAATCTGACGCGCTCGATTATTATTATTTCTTTTCATTTTTTAACCCTTACGTACCACCACCCGCACCATGCAAACGATCAGATTAACATACGTACAGTATTAAAAATACGTAGGACGTTGATGCTATCAATATCTAACGCGCTCGAGTATGCCCATGCAACGGTATTTTGAACTATTTTGTTACATATTCGAAAATCTATAGCCGCCACAGATGAAAAGGTATAAATTATTTAATATTTTTTTCTTATTATTATCTAAGCTTTCAACCCAATAGGTCTCTATGACGCTCGAGTAAATCCCCATTTAGCGTCGTGGGCTCCCCTACAATTAGATAACATTATGGAGAACTGTTAGGAATGCAGGTTTCCTCGAATGCTTCACCGCTACTGCAGGTGATAAATCATTTTCGGTTCATAAATCGAACACACTGCAACAATAGTGCTGTAGGGAACTCACCAGCAAAGAACAGTCTCTTGTCACCAGATTCGTCGGCCACCGGCGCCGCGAGAAGGTCGTAGTCGGTGCCGGAGGAGCCTACCGCTACGAAACTGTACGAGCCGCGGGCGAAGGGATCTGCGCGCCACCTATAGGATATAAATATGTATTAATTTAGTTATATTAAATACTAGTGGACGCCCGCAGCTTCGCTCGCGTTACACATTCACTAACTTCAAAAACGGCAAAGCTTCATACTAACTTTGCACCCCCGTTTTACCCCCTTAGGGGATGAATTTTCAAATTTTTCTCGCCGTAAAAACCATCCTTGAACTTCAACGAACATTTTAAAAAAAGAATTGGCCAAATCGGTCCAGGCGTTGTTGAGTTATGCGCTTACCAACACATTTTGCGATTCATTTTTATTATATAGATTAGTTTAGCTATTAGTTACCACACCATAAAATAATATATAACACCTTGTAAAATGACATGTATTCAAAGCAAATAAATAAATAAATACATAATTATAAATTGTATTAAATGCATTCTCCCAGCCCAGTGGCTACCGAACTCGCTTCTCACTTGAGCGGTCCGGGTTCAAATCCAAGCGGCACATACCAATGACTTTTCTAAGTATTGTGGGATTTAAGAGATTAAATGTCACCTGCTGCAACGGTGAAGGAAACATCGTGATGATACCTGCATGCCTGAGCGTACCTACTCCATATAGTTCACATCCCATCGAGAACTTTATAGAGACTGCACATTCCTACCCAAAAGTACTGTAAGGCTGTTCCCACAATATTATGCAAACTGTACATAAGTTTCACCACGAGAAAGGTTTAGGTATTTACATTTTTAAGGTTTTGTGGAAATGGTTAAATAATTACGATAATTTTTTATCGATAGAGTCAATTATATATTTTTGTCGAAAGAGTCAAGTCGCTTATGAACATGTTCAGCAGTGTCTGATTGATGGACGGATTGTCACTTATACCACTTATACTACAAGTTACTGCTAACTGAGTGCAATATGCTATTTTTAAGGCGGGCTAAGTCGGACAATAGCTAGTATATTATATTGTAGCGCCTACAATGTTCAGGGGAACATGGTTTGTTCAGTCTGTCAGACATGGTCCGGACTTTATCTGTCATTTGGTCTTCCTAATAGAATCTTTTAAAATGAAAAATAAATAGGTAACAGACCAGTAGGTAACACAGACCTTGTGATGCAAACTCACAATAACAGCATACGACACGTCACATTGTTCAAGCGCACAACCACATTGTACGACACGACCACGACGCGTTGCATTTCCATTGCAGACGTGCGCTCACATCGTTTGTTGCAACGTTCAATTATAATGACGTCTTTTGTTCGAAACTGTGCCGGTGGTTCAGGCTTTTAACTTTCAAGGCAGCGTGTAACAACGCACGGGATCCTTGAACGTATAAGGACCTACGTACCGTAATGGGGTGCTTGCGTGCATAAAAATACGAAAGCTTTTTGGCGGATAAGTTTAAGTGGTTCGAAAGTGGGACGCTTGGAAACTGTGTCGGTATCGCTTTCATGGGAACAACAGGCGTAAATGGGTAATATAGTTAAATAGGTTTCGAGAACGAGCAAGGATCTACATAACTTAATGTGGATTTTCGGCGAAAATAGTTTTGAAACTAAATATCAAATTATATTCACAAACGTAGAGTTCGCGTCGATGTATAAAGTGTTACTAACTCATTTCACAATAATAAGTGTATGACACACTTAGCCAATTGTTTCCTACGGTTTAGGAAACCAAAGGATATAGCGTGAGAAAAGTTAAGTTGATTAGATTCAGCTTTCGAGGTAGAAAACGTATGAGCTGATGATAGCACTTGTAGTAGTAGTATTGTGTTGTGTTCGTACTACTACTACTACTGCTACTACTGCCTAACAAGGCACTACAATTATTAGTATGTATTTTATTATTTTTAAGATATTAAAATGCTACATTTTAATGTAATTTTTGATGCATCAATCTACTGTCTTAGTTTCGTAAGGTAAAACTTTGCTAAGATTTCGTTTTGACTTAATTAAATTAGATATTTTGTTTGCATAATATCTTGATGCCAATAGACTGCGGATTATCATTGAAGTGCAGTGAGAAAATCAAAAGGGAAAGGAAAGGAGCTAACTGGATCTTAACTTAAACAGAGATTTATTCGACAAGATAAATTCTTTATCTTACTGCTTTAATTAAAGAGGTATTTAATCAGTCGGCCAAAACTCACAAGCGGAGTGGCATACCATGTCGAATTAAATAGATAAAATTAAGAGATAATATTGTGGCAATATATCACTGGTTAACGCTTTCAATCTGTAGGTACAGTTAGCATACTATCTATGTAGGAACAGTTATGTTTGTTAATGTTTTTTTATGCTAGGGGAGAGGGGGGCACCTTTGAACACTTTTTAGTTATTAAATTATATTTCTCATATGGTGGTATATATCAGGATGTATTATATTTTATAAATAGATATGGGGTTTATACTAAATAATAAAAATGATATTTATTTATTTTGAACCATCAAACTAACGCAATTTACATTTTATTACAAACCTTATTTTGTTAAAATCTGCCCCATCTGCGGGGCACTATTGAAACCCCTAGGGGCAGTATTGAAAAACCAGGATAAAATAAAAACCACGTAACTTAGAATATAATCAACACTATATTTAAGTTATTTACATCTTATATTATCATTGAAAACAGACATTTATACCTACACTAGTTATTACTTAAATAAATTGTATAAAACTGTAAACAGTCTGGGGCAGTCTTGAACAAGATTAAACTAACTTATTAATAACTTAGACAACACTTGTGTGTTGTCTAAGTTATTAATATTATATTATATATGTATTATATGTATATATTATATTATTTATTTATTATTTATTATTTATATTTATTTATTATTTATTATATATTTAGTTATAGTATTGTTACAGCTCTTTCGGCATCGTCTTCATTCACAGCATTTTCTTTTTTCTTTTTGTAATTTCTTACCATGATGACTGAAACAAGAAACCATTTAAAAATTAAAAAATCTCACGATGGGTGCGTATTTACTTGGTTAGGTACCCATAAGGGCACTTTATTCAAAAGTGCCCCAGCAATTTTTTTCAAATCTGCCCCAACACCACCTTGCATAAATAAACATCTCTGGACAAAAAACTTACTTGAGTTCAAATTAATTTTCATTTGTAATACTCGGGATATAATAAAAACAACGCAATAAAATAATAACAACTTGAAAATAACACTTACCTTGTCAGTAATTTCCTTACGTATAAAAAAAAAATTCTTTACTCAGGACTTCGTAAACAAACCGGCCAATGATTTTCAAAATGACACTGATATTGGCGTTAGTTTGGATCTGACAGATGTGTAGGATGGTTTTACCAGTATTAAAATGGTTTCAGAGGTTAGGAATGTTATAGGATCCGTTCATAAAACAGATAATTCAAAACTGCCTCTGTTCTAAACTGCCTCCCTCTCCCCTACTTACAAATCTTATAATACAATACTTTGCAATGAAGGAAACTAAGAAAATTGAATTTACAGAAAGTTAATATTTACTTTTCCAATTTACATCTAGTTAGAACTGAATAAACACATGTCTCTTTAGCTGTCTTGGACTTTGGACTACAGCGGACAGATTTAAAATAATATTTGTGTGTACTCGTAATGCTTTCGCCTACGGTGTTCGAATACATGATGATTTAAGTATTAATACGCAAGGCGAAAGAAAACAACGACGGGTTTTTGCATTACCTGTGTTCCATTCTGAGTGCTCTCTACGTAAGGCTGTGCAAATATTCATACATCCTGAACTGCAAATAGCACCCAAGATGTGCGATATTTTAAGCTCCAGTTTTCGTGAGCGTACGTCGTTAAAGTTTCAGTATGGTTTCTACCGCCTCACACAAATATCACTCCTTAACATGTGCTAGGTATCCGATTGCGTTTATAAGATGGCAAATGCAGAGATAAGTAAGTATACCGATGAGTGAGTGTTTCGGCAAACGAGAATAGCAATGTAAACGTGTTCACTTTGGGTATCAAATTTTTTTTTATTGCTTTGGTATTTAATCGAATGCGGAGATCACTAGAACAGGGTTGCGCCCGGTCAACGGTCAAAGTCCGGGCTGTGGCCGATCAAGTACCGTCAAGTATAATTCCTGTTCTCGTTCACTTCAAGTACTTATTCTCTGGTAGGTACCTAGTACCTTATTCTACGGTAGGTATCCCGCTTCACACAATCATACGATGTGCTTGGAGAAGAGATCGAAGAATATAATCCCCTCCAAGACAATAGTAGGACAAAAATGACAGTGCCACAAATTAGATTGGCAGTGCGCTAATATAATACTAAGAACTACTGAAAAATCGATTTTAACGAGGTATATCTATATATGCATATTCGCTGCGACCCCTAGAGGTCCCACTGCTAGGCATGGGTCTCCCCCACAGACGCAACTGCGGGAGGTCTAGAAGCACGGTAACGTCCATGAAATTTTGCCACTACCGGTCACCCATCTACAAACCGACCGCGCCCGTCGTTACTTAACTCTTTCGATCACATTGAATCGACGTGAGCCATTGGGCTATGGGCGCTACATACTCATAATTATATAAAGATATACCTACATATTCATAGACATATTCAGCCATGAATGATTTGAAAAACGCTTACTGTGTGCAGTTCTTTTGAACACAGTTCACATGATTGCACTAAAAAGCAAAATCGTCCGAATGAATTACGCGGACAACAGATAAATGCTGTATCAAGAGCAGAATAAAACTTTAATCGTTGATCACATTTTCATACAATTCTCGTGCCCTGTAGCCCGCAGCCGAGCGCAAACAATGTTGCAAATCTGATAATTTGCAAGCCTTTGTTTCATTTGAAAGATCTTTTCCTAACAATCGAGTAACCTAAACAAAAACAAAAGTATATCTGTGATGCCCTTCCTATCTCTGGGTTAACAATGTTAAGGTAAAAATTTTAAATAACTTTTAATTAATTTCTCATATTAAACTTGCTTTAGTATTTTCTTGATTAATTTAGAACTGATTTATTTTGATTATTTTGATGACCATAGGAACAATACCTAACCGTTCTTTTATACACTATATATCTACTCTGTGCTATAACTACCGGGCGAAGTAAATAGCTCTATACAAATACAAATATGCTTTATTGTACACCACGAGAATAAAAAACATTTAAAAAGAAACAATGTAATGGTGGTGCCCAAAAAATAAAGCTCTATGTGCTCTTGTAGTACAAAAGGCGGGCATAATGCTAAAAGCATTATCTACCAGTCAACCTTCAGGACCAAGCAGATATGTGCAAAGGCGGTAGAAAAGTAAATTAAACCAAACAACACCAAAATATGTTAAAATTTAATTAAATAAAGTGAAAAAGAAATTAAAAAAATTAAATTAAATATTAATATTATAATATGTATATTTAAATAAATACATAATTATTTAAAAACACAAATGCAATAAATAAATTATTTAAAAACACAAATGCAATAAATAAAATAATGCAATAATTAAAAATAAAATAAATATAAGAACTGAAAATTTGTTCAAAAATACTGAAAAATAAAAATCAATTGTTTGAAAGTACTTAACGTAAGGATCTCAATCATTCATCCCTTTTTAAGTTCTACTCGTACTTCAAGATGTTCGAGAGTTAAATTTTCTAACGTCACTCCGACTTCCTGAATATTTCTGCTAACCCAACTATTATTTAGGCATTTAGGCTATTCTAATACAGAAGCGCAAAAATAAAACATTTTAAACTGCAGTGTGTATGCAGGTATTTTAATCTGTGAACGATTCGAGCTGCCGTGACTTACTTATCAAACAACATTCATTTTATTAGGAGTGCATTTTATATTTTGGCGAAGGCGTTGCGCATTGCAGTATTTTTTGGCTGATATTTCTTTGCTTTAGTTAATCTAATCAATATGTACTCGAGAAAAAACTGAATGATCGATTGGACTTTAGTCATATTTTAATCTGCTAATGTTGCATCGGTAATAAGGCTAAAATAAATTAATAAATTAATATAAAAAAAATTTGAAAAACATTCTTTTTTAAATGCACGTAAAAACCAAAAATTAAATTATGCATCGTTCAAGTTGTCCCTATTTGAAGGCTGAAGTGTGCTGAAACTATGTGCTTTTAATTATAATATTTGATTGTAAAAGCGTGGGGCGCTGGAACAGGAAAGACTGTATAATTTGCTTTATTTTTATTATAAAGCCTTTTGTACCTTCTGATTACCAGAGGAGACCCGTTCACAGTAACAGTCAGTTACTTGTATAGGCTACTTATATAAGGTCTGCTTAGTTACCTAGTAACCACACACTCCTTCGGCTGAGGCACGGCCGCATGTCCGAAGATGCTCTTCAGCACGGCGATGCAGCGGCCAACGATGACGTCATCGGTGACGTTCTCCATCACGGCAGCCGCCTCGCCCGCAACTAACGCGAGGAGGACCGGCGCGTTGTACAGGTTCCAGAAGAGGAACAGCTCGCCTGATAGAAAAAAAGACATACATATAACATATGTAGTTAAAGCTCGCTGCCGTATTCAGTGACGCTGAAAAGGTCAGAAGGGCCAACAGTATTTGTCCATTCGAAAGAAATAGATTTCATGTGTCAGTTTATCCACCAAAAAATATGAAACAACAAATAATAATACACAAAATATCATATCACTGCTTGAATAAAAAAATTACTCTCAAAAAGACGTATTTGAATCTATAAGCTTTAATAGGTACATATGCGCAGTTACATAATAATGTTTTGTTTTCATAATGTTGATAAGTGAAAAACATTATTTTATATTATGAATTGTATACAACCAATCTTGTTAACATTTAGAATAAGATAGAATACGATAGATTAGTAAGTATAATTAGACGTAATTTGTAATTCGAGTTGAGATTAATCTTTAAATGCATGTAAACTAAAGAGAGTACTACTGTACAACTTAATTAAGGTATATTGTTCTGAGTTTCCTACTGGAGTTGAACTTCTAATTAGGTATGTTGTGTTAAGGAATGAATTACTTCGGATCTGAAAAAAATAAAATTGTATATTATTCATAATATCTACAACATTTTTCAATGTTTCATTGTTTAAGCTATCCCGAATATTTGAATTGAATTGGCAGTATCGTTATTTCTCACTCGTTATTAGTATTTTTATCACCACTAGTGTTTAAAAATCGAATGCTAGTTCCGATTGATACTTAATTATGATTACAAGGTTTATAAGGAATACAAAAGTATCGTTAATCAATTTGTTTCCTTTACCAATAGATTTTGTTTTTCTATTCATACAAATAACTTAACAAGATGTCTTTTTTAACAACCACTGAATTAAAATGATAGATATATGAATATATTTTAGCGTTATTGGAACACTCAATTATGTATTCTATGGTACGGCTGTTATGGTCATGCTTGAAGAACGTGTAGAATACGAAGTAGTCCGTTCAAAACGCAACGTTCAATCGATTTTAGTTTCGATCAGCCACTCAAATGTTCCACTCTCGGCTACGCAACTCGACAACATCCCTAGTCCTAATAAAGTTAACCGAACACACAACAAAGCCAGTCAAGGAGGTGTACCAAAGCATAACGTAAAAAATACGCCTGTCTTGACTCGTTCCGGTGATTTATCGCGAGTCCTCCCCCTCGGGTACCTCAGTAGCGTTAAATTATTCAGATTTTAATTCGTTATCGCACTGGCCACCATCGTTTCTTCGTTTCACGCTGGTTGCTCGTTTGTCGCACCGCTGTTGTTGGTGGGCGATTGTCGAGTTTGGTGCTAGCAACGACAATCAGCCACAGACGGTACGGTAGCGGTGACAGCTAAGTGTGTCTAACTCGCCTCTCACTCGCGCGTTCCGGGTTCTAATCCAAGCAGCACGCACCATTGAATTTTCAAAATTTTCTTATGTTCGATTTAAGAAATTAAATGTTACCTACTGTAACAGTTGAGTAAACATAGCTCGTAAGGAAATCTGCAAACCTAAGAGTGGGGTCTGCCAATCCGCACTTTTCGAGAGTGCCCAACAGTGGGTCAAAACAAAAGGGTTCTGGTGGTGGACGACAACCATGCTGCTCAAAGAGCCTGCGAGAATTCTAAATCCATGCTAGCGACCTCGAGAGCCATCTTGATATATATGATGGCCAGTGGCTATCAAACTCGTGATACTGAGTTCAAATCCATGGGGCACTTACTTATGAATTTTAAGTTATGTGCTTTATGTAATTTAAATGTCACCTTCTGTTACAGTGAAGGATAACATCGGAGGAAGCTGCATGCCCATGTGTTCTCCATTGTGTTTTTGAAGGCATGTGAAGTCTGCCAGTCTATTTGGAAAGCCTGGTGACTTACGCCGTCCCAAGAAGAGTATTTGGACAACAGATTTACTCCTTTAGAGAATTATAGGCCCACGCCGGCTGACATCGTGTAAAGTCGCTTTTGATGTATTCACATTTCCGAATTACTTACTCGATAATCGCTAATCCGCTACAGTAAGACATGCTCACTTAGCAATGGGAAATAATTTACGACTCGTCCTATCCTCGGTACGGTGTAGAATCTACTTGTGGATGGGATTCGGTTAATTTAGAGGCCTCGAAATCGTATTAAATATTGAAGACAACAAACCCCGAATGCTCCAGTCGACATATCAGATTTGAGGTAGATTTGTTTGTTTGTGTTTGTTACCAAGAGATTCTAATCTACGATCTTTATCTTAAAAGCGGTAGATATGTTCGGTCTAATTTCTTATTTAGGCCAGTTATGTGTTTTTGTTAAAGAGTGTTTAGTTTTATTGGTTAGTTGATAGGTATGGAATATCATCGCGCCGATCTCAACTGCTGAATTGGAATTGAATGACTATCGGTTTAAGTAGTCATTGTACGAAAGACCGTCGCCTTACTTACCGGCAAAGTTAACAGGCCGCCGACGCTTAAGTTGCGCGGGGCTGATATAGCATGGCAAACCAAAGTTAAATACCTGGGGTGCTATATTGATCGCTCGCTGCGCATGCTCCCCATGCTGGACCACTGTATCCAGCAGGGACGAGCCGCACGGGCGATGCTCCGACCTGTATTGCACTCTAGGTTACCACTTCGTACAAAACTGCGGATTTATAAATGCTATGTCCGCTCCAGGCTCACTTATGCGTCCCCGGCATGGTACGCACTTCTTTCAAGGTCATCGCGCGCCCGGCTACAGGCGCAACAAAACATCAGTCTGAGGGTTATCACCCAGGCCGGCCGCTACGTCAGGAACGACGTCATCGCGCGCGACCTTAAGGTCCCATCGTTGGAGAAATTTGTGGGGGACCTGGCCCGGCGCATGTTCGCGAGAGCCGACAACGGCCCCCACAAAGGACTCCACGGTATTGCGCCGTTGCACGCTCGTCCACCTGAAGGGCGGCCGCTCCCTCGGGAGCTCATTAGACCCGTGACCCCCGACCATCTGGGGGTCGAGAGTGAACCCACAGACTGATTTTCGCATAGACGACAAGAAGCTCGCAGTGTTGTTGCTGGCAAGCAACAACACGGTTTATTCCCAGCGGATCGCCCAACGGCGTAGACCGTGTGTGTTATTAAACACAAAAACACCGTGTCCATTGGCACGGGAGAACAGCCCGGGTAGAGAGGTCCGTCCTAGAGTCCCGAAGTCCCTTAGCCGAAAGGCAAGGAAGTCCCCACATTCATTGTAGTCATTGTACGCTTAATGTTCGTTAATCATAACGATTTTTGAGATTATTTATAACAATCTGTAGGCCTATTATGAACTTTTAAAAAACCATTTAAGTTCCAGGCAATTCAATTATCGGGCTTAAACTGAATGGCTCTATTTCGTATTATGAGGTACCTACTTCTGGACGGCTTTTGGCTGGATAGTTTGTCTCTGGATGGTTTTGTGTCAACAAGCGAAACGTTCAAAAACGTCATTTTAATACTGAAAAAAGACGGGCTTAGGTATGACGAACATATTTATCTACTATACATTTTCCTTTCTTCCTGTGTTGTTTCTAATGCTTATTCCTGTTTTGAGTGTGTACATAAATGATTAAATAAATACATAAATAAAATATTGGTTTTCACTATCATTATTTTCCTATAATGATGATTTAGGAAGTCAGTAATTAAGGTGAATCAAAATGTTCTCAAGCCATCCGAAGGTCTTCGACAAGGCTTCCAGCATTGAAAACAACCGGGACCGACGGCTTTACGTGACCTCCGAAGCACGGTAGCGTCCATGAAATTTTGCCACTAGCGGTCACCCATCCACAAACCGACCGCACCCTTCGTTGCTTAACTCTTTCGATCACATTGAATCGACGCGAGCCATTGGGCTATGGACGCTACAGTGCTACATGCTCGTTTGTTATAAGTAGGTACGTATGCGTGCTGCATTTTAGAATATCGTGGGCACAGTGAGGTTAACTAAAAAACTGTAGCTCCCGGGAACGATCCCCGCGCAGAGGCAGGTGTTTATTTGACATTATAAATTTGTACTCAGGTCATGTGCGCTAAATTCTGTTGTTTCCCATGATAACAAGCCACAGAAGGTTTGGAAAGTTTAAGCGTTTATTATTTATTATAAAGGGAAGGTATCACATTTTTTGACTTTTATTTAATTTAAGATATGTACATCCAATCCAACCGTATCACGTTGAACGTCAACAAACGTATGGTTTTAATTTGAAATCAGTTTAAATTAAGACAAGGCTTAACATTTATTATATTATTATTTATTTACGCAACTTAATTGATAATCGATAGGTATACAATAGGCGGACTTAATGCCTTATAGCAATTTCTAACAGTCATCAAACCTTGGTTGAGTTGGGAAATGTTGCTCTAGGTGGAAAAAGAAAAAAATTAAAATTAAAATTAATACATTAAAATTACTAACTAAATTGCATACATACAAAAAAAAACAAATTGTGATATTTTATTACCTCTGCTGGCAGTTGTAGTGCCGACGTGTCCGAAGAGGTTAGCACTCGGATCCCAAAAGATTCTCTCGAAGCAAAGCACAACTTTGTTCAGATTCCCGTAGCCCAAGCGCTTGATGGCTGCGATCTATAACGATATTAAAATATCAAAACATTTATATTATTGTTCTAAAATTGGGAGTGACTGCTCATTAATATGTGATCTCCAATTGTATTTTTGTATTTTATTAAGTTTTTGATTTAAATATTTAAAACGAACCATAAAAAAACAGGAACAAACAAATTCCGTGATAAAACTTAAACCGATTAATTGCAAAACTTTGTTCATTGAGCCATTTACGATTCTATCTGAGCAATCTTCTAAGAATCCATAAAAGATGAAGTTTAGTACAAACCTTCCAATCGGGTAATGGTGGATCAAACTTGACGAAGTTCTGTTGGTTTTGCCCGTTGTTCGCGACCGCCACTTTGAGCACGCCCAACGGTAGAGTGCACAGAACTACATCACCTGAAATTGTTTATGTGGTTAGCTGGGTCGACTACAATTATTTGGCAGCTTCATACAAAATCAGTCCGAAATTTAATTCGTCATTATTCTCCACCTATTTTTTTACGCCTTACGACTAAGCAGAAACCCTTCTGCTTAGTCGTTACCTCGTCGGTGACCCACCTGGTAGTATGTGATCACTGCGGTCTATGGACACAAGCTCAGAAGTGAGCTGATGATACCTTTATGGAAACAAGCAAAACCAATGCGATCGCCAATGCGTTTTTGGACCTGAAGGAGAGCTGTATTTGCAGCCCATGCCCCACAGTTAAAACCTCAGAAGGAAAATAATTCCACAATTTGTACGTGCGACGCTGATAGGAACAACTGAACCGTGTTATGCTTAGATTAAAGATCTCCGTCTTATGGTTACTCGGTTTCTAGTAGCAGGTAAGTCTCTATGGTTCTTTAGCTGGGAGCGTGGATCCGTAGACACATTTAATTTTCTTTTGCCTTCTAGAATCGGCCAACATTACACACACATACACATTAGACACATTTAATTTTCTTTTGCCTTCTAGAATCGGCCAATCAATGACAAGACGTCGGCATATACAGATCACAATCTGCTACCTACATAATAATATGTCATTAACCACGTTGTTGGTACAAACAAACCACCATTACCGTGATTACTGTCACCAACTAATTACTGACCGCACCCAACTTAGCGTTCATAAAAAAATTATTGTTCAATTGTTTTTCATCTACCGCTGATCAATTGGCAATATAGTATGTCTTTTTGTCTAGTTTTCAGTACCATTAATTTAAGGATAAGCAGAGATCCCATCAGATATTTACAGCTGAACTAACGTAGCGCTAAATAAAACAAAACGGAGGCAATCAGCGTGAAAGCCAAAGCCTAACCTTAACTGAAGCCTCGTTCGCCCTCAATGGGCTAAATAAAGGGCTTTTTACGTTAATTGCCAGCAAGAGCAGACCATGCGAGTATTTTCGCGGGTGAATAAAAACATTTTCAGCGGCAACGAAGCGGGAAGGTAAATTGTTGGAAGTATTTCTTCTAAAATTTTCACTTCATTAATATTTAATTGTTATCGACTTCCAACTTAAAATTGAATTTGGTAAGATGTTTTGTTACATTAAATAATGAAGGCCATTATCTGATGGCTGATAATATTTTTATTTGTGGTTAATTTTAATTCATTCTCCGTTTATAATATCCACATCAACCCTGTTTTTGTTCCACAGTTGGGCTCATCTCTCCTCTCGGAAGTGGAGCCAAGTTGACGATCCGCGTCAGAATTGTCATGCCTTCGAGAATTCGATAATCGAATATTCATTATAGATAACTTTTAGGCATGCAGGTTTTCTGAAGATGTTTTCCTTCACCGTTACAGCAGGTGACATTCAAATTCTTAAATCGCACATAACTTCAAAAAATCATTGGTGTGTGCCGTTTACATTTGAACCCACACCACCTCGAGCGAGGCGACATCGATAGTAACGTCACCGTTGTTACGATATATGAATTGATGTTTGTTTTCCTTTATTTATTTATTAAACCTTTATTGTATTTCTATAATGAGCAATTTATCTTCTGATATAATACTTAATTGCCAAAGGATAAGGATCAGGATAAGGACAAACAGAAATACATGACTGCAAAACGGTAGTTCAGGTATTTCTTTTGTTTCTATTGCTATCAATATGTAATAAAAACATAATATTGTTGAGACACCTCACTGATATTATGTTTTTGTTGAAAAAATTACATTATATCAGTTTAAGTAGAAGCTAGCTTGAAGTGTCAGTTAATTACTTACATAGAAGAAAAAAAATCCACAGATGCGAACTTTTTTTATTTTTTAAAATTTAAACACTGTTACAATTGAATCAATCATTGGTAAGCGTGTACACAAAAAAAAACCTGGTAGCATGTTAGTTTTTTGTGCGTCGGGTTAAAAATGAACGTCTATTAAACTCAAATGAATTGAATCCATCAACACGTCTCAATAATTTTACTGACTCATATTATCAAAAGATGAAATACCTCTATATCTAGTTTCAATTTGACGATAGTCCATGGCCGGAGCTTTTCGGAGCCTTCGCGCTTGTACGAGTATGCTGAGTGAAAATCGTTTTACATCTTACGAGGCCCTTCAAATGGCTATAACATTGGGTAATTTTAAAATATTTGAAAAGAGAGCAGAAAAATCCTTCAAGGCAGCGACTGTGCTATTACTTTGGTGTTCAAGCGTGGACATAAACTTCGCTTTTTACCTTCCTTCATAAGCAAAAACTGCTTCCTCAGAAACTTTTTTTGCGTCTTATCGATAAAACTCTTGAGTAACCCAGACCTGTAGACCTCAACGTTCTCCATTTTTATTCAAATACTCGTCATGTGTGCATATTCGGGCTTGTCTAGTGCGGCCTATTTATTTTCATATTAAGAAGAGATCGTTTCTGATAATTATGATTGAGAAAAGTATTGTAAAAAACAGCCATAAGAAATCCTCAAGGCACTGACTCTATTATGACTCATATCCATTGACGACGCGTCGGTGGCCGTCATATTTCGCGCCTAGCATTTACCAATTCCTGCAAAAAAAAAGATAGAGCATCTCGTATGCGAGCTATAAAATACTAGACGCTAGCACCGCCTCTTTATCATTTAACTGCCTCTTCCACAATAGACCCCGCCTGTATGCAAATGCGCGATCGCCTCAGGCTAGGCCGGCGCGGCGGGGGCAGCGGGGGCCGCGGGGGCCGCGGGGGGCGACCGGGTCAACAGAGGCCCGGCAGTATTTTTACGCCTCGTCAAAGTAAAATTAACGCGTTAGAATTGCAAATCACTCCGCGACAAAGAAACGACAAGGAGCCGCCGCCGGCGGTGTTGTGGATTTTTCTCATAACGCCCATTAATGTGTCGGCGGTCGCTTTGTTTTCCTTCGCCCCAGACGCTTCCAATATTACGGGCACATGAATCTGATTTTTCTATTTGGCGCTGGGGGAGATAGGCTTTCAGCGTATTGCTCGGAAACGCGCTGGAAGGAATACATTAGGCAGCTGAACCCCGGAATCGTCTATGTTCAATATAACGACTACTAATGAGTTGTGAGTCCCCGATTCGATACTCTTCGGAACTAATGTTTGAGAAAAATATTGCATTCGAATGTAAGGCGTTAAATAAAGTAGTTCAGAATTAAGTATTCGGCTACAATAAAGAAAACCCGCTACATACTTAGCCCAAGCCTTAGCTCCGTAATATTAGGCAACTAGATTGTTCACTAAGCCATCAAGTTTAAGCTAGGATTACCCTTCAGTTAGGTCATTATTGAATGACGGGTTGGATAGAAAACAAAATAAATAACACCAAAGTGGAATATCCTTTAAGGGATTATCCCTAAAAAGCGGGCGAACCATATGGACACCTACAACGAACATAACATGTATTCATATATTTTCAAAGGGGATGTTAATCGCACTCACACCTACCTAAATCGTTTGAGTTTTGTACAGTTTTTGCGTTTGAGTGTGAGATTAATATATTATTCGCAGCCGGAAGAGAAACATGGGTATGTGACACATAAACGTTTGTTATAAGACTTATAGGTCGTTATTAGTGATGGCGAGTTTAAATTATAAGCTAGAATAAGCGCTGAGACTAGGTGGTGGCCTCTCACATACGGTTTATGTGGGATTGGCACCATACACATCCCACTGCTGGGCACAGGTTTCTTCCACAGATCTGTGTGAAGTCTGCCAATCCGCATTTCGCCAGCGTGTTGGAGTACGGCTTATCCCATTCTGAGAGGAGACTCGTGCCCAACAGTGGGACAATGAAAGGGTTGTGTTGGCAGGAAGGTGATACCGTAGTCGATAAGCATGGTATTCTCACGCTGTAAATGTTATTTTACTAGTAGACATAATGTCGATTTCTTTTTTGAATAAATATGCCTAAATGTCTACTGTATCGAATGTATTATTTTCGGTTATAATAGACATTAAGGACTTATTAAATGTCTACTGAAACGACTACCACAGAAGTCCAAGTTAGACAACGCAAAAATTGGAAATTAGATACTAGACGTTGCTTAATATGATTGATTTACCTTTAAAAGTCTGCGTCTGACTGGGTGCGCGAGGATTGACCGCCTTCACGGTGACCCCGGGGCCGGCGTACGAGATCTCCGTCACGGCCGTCCCGAGCCTGATGTCTAGGCCGTCGGACAGAGCGACGGGCACGCAGGAGTATCCGTTTCGAACTGGAACAAACAATTTATATGACATATTTTTTGACATTATTTATTTAATCATAATCTGATACATCTTCAACATATCTGATGGCTGAGGACCGGCTCCTTGCCACTAGCAGATTCCGCAGTAGCCATGGATCTTCTTCGTGTGAGGTTTGAATTGATGTTCGTTGAGACACGTGATGGAGTATGGATAAGCGGTGGCGTATGTGCGTTTAATACATGACACAATACTCGAGTTTACAAGTGTATTGTGTGATGTATAAAATGAGCTTAAACGCTAGTCTGAGAGCGCACTAATTGTTTAAATTAATATATCACCAGCTGCAATTATTTTAGTTTTAATAGACGTCTGATGATGCGTCTACAAATTGTATGGGGCCACTATTTTTCACTACCTTTCACTTCACTTATTTTATTTACTACCTCCCGATTTATAATTTCGCCTGGCGATAGATAGTAATAAATGTTAACTGAAATGTTTATGTTTCATTTTTACTATTTGTATACCTACTTACAATTAAATTGTTACAAAATTAACTTCTGAAAATGTTTTGTATATGAATACCAAAAATCATATCAGTGAAATACAAATTTTAAAATCTATGTTGATACTATAATTAGTATAGTATGGCATTAAGAATATGTCTTTAATATCAGTCAGAATAAAATAAACCAATACCCAGCGAGCAGTCACACACGTCACACAACAATAGTTGGAATTTGAGATAAGTTCTTTAATTTGACCCAATTCTATCATGATGGATTTAAATTCAATTATCGGGAGTACTTGTGTGATGTATTGGGGCCATATTACCGAAATCGTACATGAATGAGATCAGCGTACAATCGACCAACGAATTAATTGATGCAGCAATTCGAAATAGTAGGGGCCGCCAGTGTCATTATTTTGTGACGACAGCTATTTATCAGATAAACTGCGTAATTTCCGAGGACTTATAGACTATTTTAGGCTGCATACAATTATCGACCCACTGCATGGTATAGGTCATCGTAACAACCTCCGGCCACTTTAACACGTTACTTTAGTGCCGATAGGTAAACACGTTAAGCAGTAACTATAACTATTAACCTGGAAGTTTATAGACTACCTTCGAACTTCGAGCGGGACCGATGATCAAATCTTACCCGTTACCGTGAATCAAGAAGCTCTCAAGAAAAATTCAGTGTGAAGAGAGTTTTTCTCGAGAGATGAGATTTAACGGTCATTTATCCCACTGACGACCGCAGAGGTTTGACCAATCCAATTTTTTACGATTGAAATTCTTCACGCAATTGTGGCCCCTTTTCCGAATTAGATCACAGAAAAAACATAGTACCTAAAAGTGGACAGCGGAAAGAAAAATCGTTTCAAAGTCTATCTGTACTTTGACCAAGGTAGTCAGAATACAGATACTATGAAAGTGTGAGCTTTTTAACTCGTTCCGGCGTCCAACCCACAATTCAGCGGTTGGGTAGAATTCTGAAATTCACGCTTTGAAAACCGCAAGCGACCTAGTTCAAAAATATTTCTGTGTAAAAGAATTCTTTTCACATTAACTTTAATATTTCCTAAAACGTATGCTATACATTTTAGGCGATTTCCTAGAACAAGATAACTGGCACAGGCATCTCTCCATATTAGTAACTACAGGCAAACATTTTTGAAAATTGCAACGTTAATCCGAAACATGAGCAGTATTACTGCGTAATACCACAGAATACATAATAGTACAAGTGGTAATACCTTATTTACCGCTTACCGTTTTTAATAAAGATTTTTTAAACAGGAAATCCACACAATTGTTATTGTTAATTTAATTGTTTTAATTTTAAAATCGAGTGAATTTTCTGTCCAGCCTAAACACTACAGTTGTACTGTCGCAAATAAAGTATTCTATTCTATTTTATAAGTTAGGGGAGTAGGGGGGAATGAGAGTCAGTGGGTAATGCGGGTCAGTTTAAAATAAACAAAACAGAACGCAGCACAGAATATGGCTATGTGACACGGGGCCCCCCTCCGCACCTCCACCGCACATGCGAACACGACGGACAACTAGTGGCGCTCGTGTCATTGGCAGAGAGACAAGTATCACGAGAGAGAATTTGGTATAATACTATCGAAATTTTGATTGAAAAAGTAAGTATTTACTACAGTTTGTTTTATGGTTAAGGTTATTTTAAGTTATTGTATCGTAATTGAACTTAGAGATAGTGATTCGTGTGATATGAATTTGTAATGTTTTTTGAGTTGAATTTTGAATCATAATCGAAAACTGTCATTGGGGTAATGAGAGTCAGGTGACCCATAACCCGCACTATCTTGTAGTATGAACTATATTTGTAAAATGTTTTTATTCATTTCAGATGCCAAGTAACTGGAAAGGAAAGATGTCTATAGCATGTTGGAGTGGTAGTGACTTGCTGGCGGTGTATGATATGCCTTGAAGATGGAAAGTCGAGAGAGGTCTGGTACCGCTGCCGGATGGTGATGATCCAAGTCGGTATTATTGTGATTTTTGTCATAAATAAGTAGTTATAATATAATATAAACTTTATTGATTGTTAGACGTTTATAATTTGTTGATTTTTTGTTTAGAAGTTTTGTCTCGGATTACTCCAAGGATTGACTCCCATTACCCGCATATGTGGGTAACTAGAGTCAAAATTTGTTTTTTGTTTTTTAATTTTTGTAGCGTGTTTGATGACGATAGCCAAAAATTACCAAAGCTACTCGATCCCTCATTAGTTTAAGATTTATAATTAAAATAGGCAAAATAAAAGACTGATTATTTGTGACTTAAACAATGTGTTTTTCTTAAGTGACTCCCATTTCCCCCATCTCCCCTAGTTCTAACTAAAACATATAGTGCACTTAATGTATACGGTCTAATACATTGTTCAATAAGGCTTATAACGACGTTTTCACCGTTTATTATCGTTTAATAACTCAAAGTGACTTATGCCCGGTTTCTGAGGTACAGTCTGACGGCAGTTTATCTATTCATTAGCGCTATCGGTTCGATAACTTTCAAATTGTGTTTCTGAACAACCCAATGTAAGATAAACTCCGTTTATAGTTAGATTAACTTAACTGACGAAATATGGTAGTTTACCGGTTCGTTAACTTTATTTGACGTTTTTATGACAAATTACAAAAACTTTTAACGTATTATTGCCTAAGTACGTGTTAAATAGTATTGAATTTTAGTCTAGAAATCCCGGTGAAACATTTAACAGTTATTCGTAGGACATAACAATAGATCAATACGAGTTCTATTATGGACATCGAAATATCGAAATAAATTATTTTACTTTGACTTTTGACTTTGTCAAAAGTGACTGACAATTTCGGTTCTAAACATTAGAATTGTAGATATTGTTCACATTTGACTATGATGCACAGATGCTAATAAATACCAAATTACAATATTTGGTAAATAAAACAAGGTGTTACTACATATTGACTATGGAAAAAATATTTCTTACAAATAAGACTATTCCTAGGGTACAAACTACAATGAATATCTATTTTAAACTTGATCTTTTGAAGAGACCCATCTAGTGGCAGTTTAAGGTTATCGGATTCATAGTTAATGGAAGGCTCTTCGCGTGTTCAGAAACCCAGTGACAGTTAACCGACATATATCTTACGTTTAACTTTATTGATTCAATAGCTGTTGATAATATAACTGAAGACTTCAGAAACCGGCCATTAATCCGCACCGAGTGTTATTCTCGAGTTATTTCTTATAGAGCTGCGTAATTTCAGAGCGGTGATAGATTAAATTCATTTAGAAAATATTGTTGTATCTTTTAGTTCAATCTATGTATTTAGTTTGAATGTACATATTATTATGTAGCTGCAAGATGCAACCCAAATTTATCACTGCATAGCATGGATCGCTCCGTACAATTAAGGGGAACTAGATATCATCATCACACCACAACCCTTTCTTTGTCCCACTTTTGGGCACGGTTCTTCTCTCAGAATGCGAGGGATTGGGCCTTAGTCCACCATACTGGCCATGTGCGGATTGGCAGACTTCACATTCCTTCGAGAACATTATGAAAAACTCTCAGGCATGCAGGTTTCTTCATGGTGTTGGTGTCCTTCACCGTTACAGCAAGTTTTTAATTTATTAAATCGCACATAATTTAGAAAAGTCATTGGAGCGTGCCGCTTGGGTTTGAACCCGGACCGCTCGAGTGAGGGGTGAGTTCGATAGCCACTGGGCTATCGCCGCTTATCATCATCACACTGTTCTAATGCGGATTCGTATAGAGGTCGGTCAACGGTACGAGATTCGAAAGATACTCAAAGGCTTCCCATAAGGTTTAACGACTCACGACGACCTGATCACAACAATTGGGTTCCGACGTACGGAAGTACATATACGGGAGAATACTTTTATGAAGTTAATTGTTTTGCAATGTTTGCTTTGTTTACAAAATGTTCCTGATATATATTCGTGCCCCATAACACTCTAATATGCAATGTAGGTACGAGTGCAAAGTTCATAAATGTTACACTGTTTAACTGAACTGACTAAAGTTGGAATGTCTACACAAAGCGCTTTCAACTTTTTGGATGCGTCCTAGAGGGAAGCATCTGGGCGGTGCAATGTACTGTATAATTATATAAAAATAGCTTAGTACCTATAGAAGCTCTGTATTATGAGAGAAGATATTAACATGAACAAGGATATAGGGTGGTTAGATAAATGTTTTACACGCACGAGTATCAATATATAATATCTAAATAATATTCTAAAATATCGGAAACCCCGGAAACCCTCAAAACATCGCATAGGACCAAAAATCGAGAAAAGAATACAATAATAAATATAATAATAAATCGAGAATAGAAATACAAATTTTAAATCATAATACAACTCAAAATCTAGGCTAGAAGTTTCTTACTCTCACTACACACGCACTATATCTACACTACACTACACCTACCATCGCAGCAACGCATCGGCAATAGCCACCGCAGGGTAGGAGTCAAAACTCAAAGACATCGATAACACTTCGCTCACGCTTATATGTTATAAGAGTGAGTAATTTAAAAGAGTAGAACTAATACTCGGATTGAAATACATAGCACAAACATCTAAGTGTGGATAAAAAAGTGGACAAATACACGAGCAGCAGCTAGACTGCTGGTGTTTCCCGTCAAATGTGCCAACAGCGTCAGAGTGAGCACGTCCTGATACAAATGCATCGAAATCTAGGGATATTCAACTTTAGCAATTCCGTGCTTGCAACATTGTTCTGTTTTGGTATATCGGCGTGGCTTGCTGTCGCTAGTACATGCAACTAATATCCAGAAACTCTTGCTGTTAATGTTACCACACATAAGGGACAGATGTTGAACTCAATGAAATTCGCGCTTTACCACGTCGATATGAACGGACACCTCTCATTCTCGATTTAAGCTAAAAGTCACCTGCGTAATAAATTATGTTGAATGGTTTACATTGTTTCTCTTGTGTATTATGATAAATTTTTGCGTGTAAATATCCTTTTCGAATTACAACCTATGCGTAATTTTTAAAGCGCCGCCGCCGGAATCTTAAAAACACAATACGTGGCAAAAATTAAAACGTACGTATCACCACGTTTATATTTATTTATTTAATCTTTCAAAAATCAGGTTTTCTTAACTTTAATTTAATAATAACTTTATACTACGCACACTTATTATAACTGTCAACCGTGTATTATTATCAAATATGAATAAATATTATACATATATCGCTTAGCCAAATGGGAGATCTTGGTCTCAGCTAATATGTATTGAAGCTCAAAAGACACACCTAAACGTACATTCTATATCATAAGGTAACATTAACATAAAAAAAAATAAACATAAATAATACTTTGAAAGCAATTTGATAACAAAAGCCATTCCAAAGTGCTCAAATGAAAAAAAATTGTACAGTACCGGTCAGTATTATTCGTTTTCCATTTTTGTTCAATCTAGTTGACTCAAAATTGGCCATAGGCGCGCCGTATAAGCCGAAATATTCAGAATCCGCAGACTTTTCATATAACAGAAATGGTTTCAAGACTGGATGAGGCTAAAATTGACATTAACAGAAATACATGAGCGAGCTCTTGCTAGCTCTCAATAGTGCCTTGCCGCATACTGAAAGTACGAAACCCTTGGTCGTGGTTATCTTTTTCTACGAGGAACAAGACAGAAAAAAGACAATTATCTTTGTCTCTTCTCCTACTACTGAGAAAGCTCGGTACATACGAAGTATCTGCATATGTATCCAATATAGAGTAAGTATAAAATGAATCGTGAGGAAACCTGCATGCTTGAGAGTTTTTCATAATGTTCTCGAAGTGAAGTCTGCCAATCTGCACTTGGCCAGTGAGGTGGACTAAGGCCTAATCCCTACCATTCTGAGAAGAGACCCGTGCCCAACAGTGTGACAAAGAAAGTGTTGTAATGATGATGATGAAACAATGAATTGAAGATAAGCTTTGACGTATTATTCTTTTAGTCGGATCTGAGCGATTAAAAGAATAATTATTAAATATTATTTTTTTAATTTTTTAGCGTATACACCTGTGTCACATTAATCAATTTTGATAAACTTCACTCTATTCGTATTATCAGATTATTATAATATATAACCGATTGAATTACAAAAATATTCCATCACTCCATTTTCCAAGTCTACAAAGTAGCAACCGTATTGGAGAATATTGGATCATCTAGTCTCATCTCTAGGTCCACACACGCAGCACAACTATCCAATGCACGCAAGTGCAAAGCGGTCGGGCCATCTGCGCCTTCCGCAGGAATTCCTCGCACTTTTGGGCCGCTCCAGCCATTCCGGCTTTGTGGCCCCATACGGCATTCTTGCTTTATGCACTAAGCGGGCAATATTGGCACCAAAATCACTTTTCTATTCCCCTCCTCGTTGATTTAGATGGATGGCGTAGAACTATTTTATATGTGTAATTGTACTTTTTTTTAAATAGTTTTTTTCTTATACAATTTGCTGTTACGGGTTTTTCAATATAACTACTTGAAGTTAATATAATAAGGAAATTAAATATTATCTAAGTTTTGATACAATAGCGGTACCAACCAACCGAGATACCTTAAATTTCTGCCTGACCGTCCAGAATTTTTAAATGTATCTACATTTTACTTTATATTTTACCGTCCTATATAATACTGGATACAGTTATTAACACAGAACAGATAAAGGAGGATAGAATGGAAATGTGGGCGTGACAGGCGCGCCAACAAGTATGATTAAACAATCATACTTCAACTGAAATCACGCGTGCATACTTTTAGTCGCTTTCGGACTGCGGTGGTGCGAAGAGCTGCACGAAAAATATACATTGCCGGTAAAGTACGCAAGTAATCCACGTGAACACATAGTTCGTGCGCAATGTATTCTGTCCTACAGAATGCGATGACGTCACGATGTTCTGTCGAGTTCGTTCGTAGCGAGATAGTGTTGTGAAAGTATAAGATAAATTTTTCGATAAGTCTTGATCTTGAGTACGTAATTAAAGTAGTTTCAGGTGTAAATACTTAATTTCAAGGAGTAGGTGTAGTACTAAATAAGTAATTTAGTACTAATTTATATTATGTATTTATTTTAGGTTTCCAAAGGATCCTAATAACCAGCATTGGATAAATGTAACGGGTAGAAAATTTGGATCCCTAAAAAACAATGTACCACTTTGGAACAACTGTACTCGATTTTGCGCAACTTTGTCGGAACTCAATTATTTAGCAACATTAGTTATCATCAGATTGTATTATATTCTACTGAGAAGCATATTACAGACTTTACCAAAGCTATTAAAGAAAAATAATTTAAATATAAGATTGCATTAATTTATTGTAAAAAATTCGATCTTTGCTTTGCACAAGTACATTCGTCGCGCAACTGTATATATTAAAACTGTACCTGTGTATTTATTTAAGTACGTACACTCACTCTGAAACTTTTTAATAAAATAAATAATTATAATGTAATTTTTCATGTGAAGATAATAAAATAAATGCATGTTAATAAGATGATGGAACAGGCGCAACACCTAAAGGAAGCAAAACTCAAGTTGCATATGTTTTCAGTGTTACTTTTAAAAGAGTCATTTATGCGGATGTAGCATTATAGGTACCTACATAACTCTAAACAAGTTTCAAAATATATTTATCGATAAATATGTTTACATCTCTAGTTGGGTTACCAGTAAATAACATATAAAATTGCACGATCAATTTTCTCAAATATGCAGTAAATTTTGTTTCTTAACTTTTATTTATTAATTTCACCGCCGTTAGGCATCTTTTGGCTCAATAAAGGTTAAATAAATAAATAAATAATACAGTAAAATAAAATATACTCTATTTTACTAATCTTGTAGTGGTTCAGTACCTACCAGTTACCTTACCTCCGAATACCTCCAAATACGTCAAGAATACCTCACACGGATACCTCATACCTTCGAACCAGTTACCTACGTTGTTAATATGAAACATATACGCGGTCGTCAAAATAGTGTTTTAAATAGTGTAGTATGTATGAAAGAAAATGTAAATATAAATAGGTGATTTTACAAATAAATTATTCATTCGACAATCGGACAGATCACGAGTTTCATTATGAATCCTATGAAGAACCTCTAAAATCTTATTATTGCACGAAATTTGTGCAAAACACTTACTGGCAACATTAAGTGTCGACAAGGTCAAAACTTGCACAATTCTACAGCTTGACGCGAGCAAAAAGTATCCTTATTGATTTGATGCTAAGGTTAGTTTTTAAAAGTTGCGATTCTCGTGCAATTTGACCAATGGCTGATGAATATTTTATGTAAAGGTAATAATAACGTGTATCTAAGTGTGGGTAACTGGCGACAGTGGTTTTGTTTCAAAACTGACTCGATGGCCTTTCTAACCTCCTTTATCTGTTCTGTGGTTATTAAAGTAACTTATTCAGCCAGGATTGATTAATCCGATAGGGGATTTTTCTAACAGCAATTCAGTTTTCAGTCATACCTAATAATAATATAGGTATGACTGAAATCAAAATTTATAAAAGTTAAACACGGCACAATAAATTTAGCAATAGAGTAGGTACATCTTATATTTTAATTTATAACTGTTAAATTAAATTTGAGAAAATTAAAGGGCCATTAACGCGACTGAGGGAAAAATACGCCGCAATTTGTTACCTAAAGAACACTAAATTAAGCATAATTTGAATAATTTTACGTGACGGTGAGCACAAATAGCTGTAATTAAGGTGTGATTTGCGATCTTGGTTAATACTGAAATAACAAAGGATGAAGATAAACTCAATGAGAACGTTAATACAGAGTAATGATTACTATAAGAAACTATTTCGTCCTCCGCAGTACTGCCCTGATCATATTTCAGCAGAAACTGAACCGAATTGAAGAAAATTTAGTAAAAATAATAGGTAATAATACCAATTAAATTGGACATTTTATTACAAGCATTTTCAGATTTAATTATCTGTGGATTGGCGCACAATTCAAAATTCAAATAAATTTTATTCGAATGCCGTGTTGTAATTTCAAATTCAGTCAATTACTTTTAGACAGTTTTTTGTTTTTGTGAAATTGTGGTAGTTTTTGGGACATGGATAAAATGAAAATTCGTACAATTTTCGAATATGAGTTTCGACGTGGGAATACTGCTGCGTAAACAACACGATACATTAACGATGTGTACGGGGGCCTAACACAGCTTGCATAAACGTGGTCGATTATTGGTTTAATTGCTTTAAATCTGTAATAAATTTTGAATTGAAGAAAGAGCCTCGCGATCGGCCGGTAACCATTGTGGACAACGACGACTTGAAGGGGATAGTAAAAGCGGATCCAACTCAACATGCCTTCGAGAACATTATGGAAAATTCCCAGACATGCAGGTTTCTTCTCAATATTTCCTTTACCGTTACAGCAGGTAATTTCTTAAATAGAACATAACTCAGAAAAGTCACTGGTAGCTGGTGCTGGTAGCCTCTTTTTTGAACCCGGAACGTTCGGTGTCAGAAGCGAGTTTGATAGCCTCTTATTTCGATGTTTTTTATTGTAAGTTTTTTTCGCATTTTGTTCAACAACATTATAAGTATTACTTTTGTGCATTTATCTTTATTTTAACACTGCTTAACCAACAAAATAATTTAACTAAACGGTTAGCAAAACCTTTCACGAAGTGAATCAAATAGAATTAAATAGACTCGATAAACTGAAACAACAAACGACTCTACGACAGGCGAATGAGATATTAACAATTGAATTGATAAATAAAACAATTGCGTTCCCCTCGCAGTCAGCTCCAGCACTAATTATTCAAACAGATCGTAATAAACAATTTAAATATTAAAATGTAATCATACATGTTCGGCCATCAGATTTTTCACTGAAATGTCAGTCGGGTGAGTGACGGGTTCTCCCCTTAGGATAGCATATCCCATATTGAAAATAGCTAGATGTTACTTTTCAAATCGTGCGCTAATTTGATGTCTATCCGGGTTTCTGAAAAGCTCTAACCCTATCGGTCATAGGTCTTACATACAGCAGCGACCTTAAGAAACTCCCTGTCATACTCAAATTGTATGTTTTCAAATATGATTATTTGAAGATGGTATATTTACATACAAATATGTATATAGGTATGTATAGGCTTACATACAAATATAGAGTATACAATAATAGTGTTGCCCGCGTCTTCGCCCGCGTTAAAAATAGCTTATGGCACTCGATTTTATATATTGTGGTCTACCTATCCATTCTTGGCAATAAAAATCTATCCATCAATCAGATTCTGCTGTACATAGCTCCCAAGCGGCTTGACTATTTTCGCCATTTTTAAAAGGCCTTAACAAATTATACACCTAAAACTTCGTCATGAATCACTATGCCCATTGGTGAACACCGCATGAAATATCGAAATGGACTACATTTAAACAAAAAAACCTTCCGTATAATACTTACGAGTATATGCTGAACAAGCATATCTTCACAATGTATAATTCGACCATTACGTGGACGTTATTACTGCAGCAGCGATCAAATCCTACGATTTGTCACTTAATAACAGGCGGTCTGTTTTACGAGTCGCTCTGACTCCGTAATAAATTTCCCGTTTCACAAAAACGAACTAGGTCTAAAATTTTATTGTAAGATTTTATTGTCAACTTTATCAAATGAGACTACATTGAAACACCAGCGGAACAGCGTCGTAAATTCGACCGCATTATTCGACAATTTTAATAGCTTCTAGAATAATACCATTATAATGAAATGTTTTTGGAACATTAATTAATTTATTTAGTATCATATAATTATTTTTTTATACTATTATGCATACGGGCCCACTTGATGGTAATATTTATTATTTATTGTCTAATTTATTTTTTCTTATGTAAACTACTAGGTGGTGAGTTACCGACGAGCTAAATTAGTCTTTATCAGTATTTATGCAGGCCGCATTATGTGTTACATAAGTGATACCTAAGGGTCGCTTGGTGCATAACATAATAAAATCGTTGCGACTCATTTCTGGAAAGACTATACACACTCGCTTTTGTTACTTGTGAGGATGAAGTGTTCCGATGATCTGACTAGAAGTCTAAACCATTGTAATAGTATATGATACATTACCATTGTCCAACTATCCTACCTGTGATGATTTGATTAACTCATTCGACGATTATTAATTATTAACGAGAATTATCTTGAGTAGTCAACGAGTTAAGTGGAATGTCAATCCATATCTAAATGCGCTTCATTACAAATGCATCGCAGCAGCGGCATTTCAATCATAATGTCATATTAATTAATTTTCGTCACATTTAAAGATCTTAATGTCATGCGTCAAATTTAAATGAGGTACCTATATAACAATTATCACTAATTAGGATTATGGATAACAATAGCTGGAGTATTTTTTTTTTTTTTATGGAGTAGGAGAGTAGTCTTGACTTGACTGCAATAACAGGAGCCTCTCAACTGTTTCTAGTGACGAGCGGAGTGAACTACCATTTTTTTTGGACATAAGATAGCAAACGAGCTCGCAGCACCACCCATCCTATGCCGCCCATGACAACTGTAACAGACATTGAGGAAGACTCAAATAGGGACTGGGATGGTTAGTCCAGTTAGCTGAGTTCATTAGAACCTTGGTTGTTCATTTCGTTAGTACAGGTACGAGGACTGCGGACTGTAAGTGATTGTTAGTCCTGTTAGTTGGTGTTAGAAATAGTCCAGTTAGTAATTGTTATTAAAAGTCCCGAACCAAGTCCTAATGGTCGCCTCTAAAGAAGTGTAACCGACCACAATTGCTTTAAAAACAATTATAACACGGTTGAAATGGTACAAGGTTACGTGGCAGGCGGTGGAACTGCCCCGGGCGAAAGCTATATGGAACAAAAGGAACAAAATATTATAACTATTTGGTTCCTATAAAGGCCTATACACCTATACACCTAAAAACAATCCTCAGATATGATCTATTCTGAAATACGAATAATATAATGATTAATAAAATTGTAACAATAATTAGCGTGTGCGCGTTAAGCTAATCGAGTGGTACTTGACGAGGGTCGGGCGAGGTCGCGCGCGCCGCCGCGCGGGAAGCCCAACTTGGCCCATTATTCGGACAGACGCGCTTCGACGCCTTTTAGCCCTTTGACGTGGAAAGGCCCATTAGCATTGAACGGCTGGTTGATCTCCTCCGTTAATTACTAACCTCCAATTTAACTACCGCCCCACCTCGCTCGCTCGCGGCCAATAGAAAAAATGCCCTCCCATTAATTACGATTGTACACAATTAAGAATGGATTTTTACTCCGATAAAACTCGAACAAACAATAAAACTGTGATACAATAAATTTTTAGACATGTTGAATTAATCATTACAATTAAACATTAATCAGCGTCGACGGGCATCCCAAGGCAAAAGATATTCAAATGAAGAGCAGGCTCCATTCGCGACAAGGATGAGACTCGAAATCAAGGCACGGCGGAATCGCCGAATAAAACTGTTGATTACGTACCGCGCCAAGTTACGCTCCGTCAATTGGAATTTTATTTACTCTTTCGTTCGAAAAACAAATATGATGGCTTTTAATTTATCAGCGAGTCCGTTGGTATCCGATCAACCGATTATTTTTTATTATACGTGCCAGTACGAAACTGGCAGTCCTTCGAATTCGTGACGCATGTTTTATTTGGCCCCTTTTAGAAGGTGGGTTGTTTTGTGTCGACGACAGTACGTACATAGGCTAATGGAGATGTCGTATCTGTCATATCAAGAAATATCGTTCGACAGTTTTTTTCGATCGCATGTGGTATTTGATGTTCAGATTAAGTGCATGTTACAAGGGTGAGGATAAGTTCAGTGCGCGGCGAGTGGGTGGCTCCGCCGAGACGCGGTTGCAAGCCCATCATTTACCAACCCACATTAACGAGCTTGCAACAATGTGTGTTTAATTATGACTTTATACGTCTCACCCGTCTTGAAGGTTATGTTAAAAACCAAAGTCATATCCGTCATGTGTTCAGCCTTTTAGTACCCACTGTCATGTTCATATCAAAAGGATAAGAACGTACATTTGCAATTAAGCGATTAAGACGGATTTAGACGCCTGGTGATAAAGTCGATATTATGAAATGCATGATGCATTACGAGATTTAAAATAAAGATTTTGGTCGAAAATAAATATAATATAATTTTTTGTATTTATACGCCTTATTATGATATGATTTCAACTATCGAATCTCTTCTATTTACACTAAGTATTAATAGTTACGTATACTTTACGTACCTACTTTCATGCAGTATAGGTACATATTAGTAACATTACTATAGCAACCTAATTATGTTTCAGACAGGAGAAATTAATATGACAGGGAGAGGTAATTACGGTTTCTTTGGGTTTTCATTCAACTTTTCATAGCAACAAACATTGATAATGAAGTGTAAAAAATATAGACAGCAACTTTTGGTCATTAATTTGTGCCCAGTATTTCTCTCTCCATTACAACAGAATTTCTATTCCTGCAATATAAAGCTAGAGTTGTTTCTCTCCTTACAAGAACTTGAGAAGTGTTTTAAGACTCAAAAAGACGAATTTACCTACTTACTTGTACATTATTGTATATTCTTGATTCTAAATCGTTGGACAACCAACAGAACAACAACAACAGAAACAGACATCTAATTGCAGGCGCACACAATCGGCGGCACCAAACACTGCTTCAGACATAGGTACACACTAGACATCAAAAATAACGAGGCCGCTAGCAAATACATGTCTTGCACTTGAACATTTTCCGTAGGGGTCACCTCAGCATAACCAAGTAAAGTAGGTACAAAGTAAGTCAGATATTTATTCCCAATTTTTGTCAATCATTTTTAAAACGAGTATGCCATTGATGCCTGCAACGACTCTGCGGGCGATGACAATTTGAATTTGGAATACACATAAAATCTTTTGCCTTGCCGCGCCGTTGTGTCCTGTCAGTGTGCGCTGGCCATAAGCAACGCGGCGTGCTGTAATCGCTACCGAGCAAAAAACACGGCTTAGGATTCCAGTCGAATGCACCTTGTCCGCGATATACCTTCGTCAACTTACGCAAAATCGATGACTGCCTACCTTATGATTAGGGATGTCTTGGGAGTTCTATTAACGCTATTGGTTTAGGTATTTTTAACACGCTTTTATTAGCTGGGAATGTATGCAGGTATGTACGAGTATGTACGTAAAGGAATCTAAGAACATGATTTTAGCCCACTTCAAAACGTCGGATTAATTTGAAACTTTGAACGCTTATCAAGGACCCATGACAATGCAATAGATCATTTGAATTAAAAAAATATATATACATTTTAGTTCGGTTTTATACAAAAGCGTGTCTTTTAGTTTATTTTAAAATTCTTATTAAAACACATATCCGAAAGATAAATTATTGTTTCGGATATTTTAAGAAGTCGGAGTTCGTTCGAAAATCTGTGATCGATCATATTTTATCACCTTTACTTTAGGATTTAACACCAACCATGCGTTATCTATCTATACTATAATAAATCTGAAGAGCAACATTTTCTGTACATTGAATTTTTTTTCAAAATTTCAATTCAGGGGTATTATAATAACGCTTTAGAACTCCGAAATGTGATTTTTGAAAATATTGTCTGTCTGTCTGTCTGTCTGTCTGTCTGTCCGAGCATCACAAGAAAACCCGTGGATGGATTAGGATGTTACTTGGTAAAGTTATTACTCATAGTCCTGGTTAACATATAGGCTATTTTTATTCCCAGAAAATAAAGAGGTTCCCATGGGATATATATCGAAAGTTTGTATGGATTTTTTTTTAAATCTCAACTAATTCATTTCAAATTTGCAACAAACATTTTTTACAAAAATTAAAAGAATACGTGTTTACCAGTTTTTTTGTTTAATGTAAAGAAAAGAAAAAAAACACGAAATAATGTAAATATTTTCAATTTTACAAAACACGCTCTCGGAATAATCGTAGGTGTTTTCGTATCGTATTTGATTATAATTAGATGAAGATATTATTTTCTCCAAAACAAATTCAGCATTTACTAATTTTCACCCTAGAAATGGTAAAAAAAGGAGTTATGTAATGAGTAAGGTTTGCACGGATTCTATACAGTCCTCACGTGAAAATGAAAATCTATCAACTGATTGATAAAAAATGTTCGTATGTTTAATTAATTAGTTAGTAAGTCTAATAAAATAAATTTACCAATCCATCCATACTAATATTATAAATGTGAAAATGTGTTTGTTTATTTATTTATTTGTTTGTTTGTCCGGCTTTCACGTCGCAACGAAGCTATTATATGGTATGGTTTATGTGTGTGGAGATAGTGAGGAGGGTAGAGAGTGACGTAGGCTACTTTTTACCCCGGTAAAACATTCCCATGGGAAGATATCGATGTTTTGTTCCCTTTGACCACGCGGGCGAAGCCGCGGGTACAGGCTAGTTATACATATAATACGAGGATATTTAAGTAGGTACTAATAGGTTAGATACTCTACCACCTCCAGGACTAGGAACCTACTACATACTTGGAAAAAAAAAATTATTTAATTGAAATCCAAAGTAAACTGTATAACTTATACTCATTCGAGCCCATTTCATTCAATGTGACACCCCTTATTCGAGATATCAGATAATAAAAGCACCGCACGCCCACGTCTCCGAGCAATTTATCGTATCAAGTAGATGTGATGATATTTAATTGCACAGTTAAATGCACAAAGAAATTGAACCACAACTACATAACTTATGATATTTCCTTGCACCTGTAAGAAAGAATAATTCATTTTATCTTGCTTGATACCTATCTCAGAAAATTCAAAAATGTATTATCAATTATAATCAGAACAGTACAGGGATGGAGACGTGTATCTTAGCTATTTGAAAGCTACACTAAATAGCTTAGCAGGAACACACAAGTGCATAAAACAAAAAGCAGTTTACTGTGAAGGGTTCCGCGGCGGATATTCCGCGCGTCAATTTTCACCATCAGAAGTATGTCTCAAGAACACTTCTGATATAAAATTCTCCTGACGTAGAGCTTGTATCTGCTTGGGCCTGCTTGTGGTTGCTGCGTAGATTGTTGCGACTACTTAGATAGGTTGCTATAGGTAGATTCCGATATGAAATTGATGATGATGATTCCGGTGTAAGAAATACTACGAGTATATTCCTGGAACCTAGTTGGGTTTTCACTGTTTAATTTGCAATATAGACGTCCCCGTGATATCGAGTGTGAACTGTATAAGCTCGCCGGTTCTTCTAACAACAGTCCTGGATTACTTACTCGTTTGTCATGTTTGCTTCTCTCATGCCCCGAAATCCTATACGACGTCGTAGCTTTATCAATTTGACCAATCCCGCATTGGAATTTCTAATTACAACACTATTATATTGGCGCCGTCAATGTTGTTTACTTAATTGGTTTACCTTCCACATGACCATAAACTAATTAGCTCAATATCCATGCCATATGAGGCTCCAACAACGATAATAAACCTCAGTATTAATCAATTTGTGTTGAAATATTACGTTGCGTGAATCGGATGGTTATAGCTTCCAAAGGGATTCAACACAAATTTTATTTCTTCCGCAATTAACGTGTCTAGATTTCTTTTGATATAACTAAATCTATATAACTGTATTGTTATTAATTAACATGATCCACTACATAAATTTTCAAATTCTTATTATTTGTTGTATTTATACAATTAATATACATACTCGTTTATTATAATACTAAAATCGCGTTTAAAAAATGAGAGATAAAAAAATAATAAGTCATGCTTTTTTATTATTTTTCGCAGCACCGGGGAAAGAAAAATGGACACACTCCTGTGTCGTGATTTAGAAAAAATATCGTTCAGCTAGCAAACAGAGTTAATAAGGACATAAGTTGACCAGATCGTTAGTTGATATGAGGACAGAGTCAGGGAGTGTTATTGATAGTATTAGACATGTTAGTTGGTGTTAGTCCAGCACGTAATTGTTGGCAAGTCTCATTCAAAGTTATTATTTAGCTTGCTACCCTATTAGTACCTTGCCTATTTAGTTGCTACCCTAGAAAACTAAGACGGTCGCCTCTAAAGATGTGTAAACTTTTAACAATAATAATTTAAAAAAAAAAACAGATGATAAAAAATCCAATTGCAGTGTGAACGTTTCAAATATCCGCAACAAAACCTATCCGATATGTATCCCTGTATACATATAAGTATATGTGGAAATATATACAGTGTACACCAACTTGTATACTACCTACCTTCATGTTTTTTTCCGTTTCATTGCACACGAAACACAAAAGGAAGAGGTTGAAGGGATTGAAAGATGCCGAAATCAGATCGATGTATCGCGCGGACATCTTCATCGTGTGTCAGTCAGGGAACAAAAAGGTTTTGCCTTGTAAATCAGCGCGTCGCAAGGCTCGCAAGTGGCTGTCGTTCTGGCAATATTGCAAGAACTCCAGTCCTGCTGTTGAACCTTTTAACCCGACTGCGCGATGCAAAGAAGGATATTTTGTTTAACAGTCAGAATATTCGATGTACTCGTATGTTTGTTCCTCTATGGCGTTCTAGAGGCTAAACGAGTCATGCGATTTTGATAATTCCTACGTCTAACGATTAGTTTATGGCATTGTGAGTGTAGACATAACAGTAACCAAGATTCACCACAGCCAAAACCAGACGCCATATTGTCAGAAGGATAACAAATTGAATAAGTATTTAATAATTATTTAAAATAACAGTTTTGGATAAATACTTAACGATTTAAAGTTGGTTAGCAACCATTCTCACAATTTTTTCATTTTATATATGTAGTTTGTTTTGTATGTGTTTATCTTTTCTTTTTTAATTATGCAACTTTTTAATAGAACTATTTGCCAACCATATTTATTAATATCCCTGTTTTACTCCACTTCACCTTTTGTGTAGTAAAAGTAAGTAGATTAGTCCAATAATTGATCAATAAATCTGCGTTGTGTTTACGAATTAAGACTCAATCATTCGATTGATTCGCAGCACTGCCGGCTGGACCGAAAGGCTGCAAACAAATCGGCATGACGCAGCGAATCCCCGACAATGACAATGGAATGCAAGTAGGTACACAAATCCACGTTTGAATGATGTGTGTTGATTCGACAATCAAATTGTTCAGCACTTTTTGTCGGCATGGCAAAACATTGACTATAACAATCCTTATTTAACCAGTGTAGTGTATTTTATAATATCGTGTATTAAAGTATACCGCATAAAGGTATTTACATCGATGCTATTTTACTAGTCAATGTTTTTTTGTTTCGCTAACAAAAACCGTAGGTAGTAAGCTAGCCATTAGTGAATTTACATATTCGTGTTATTACTTCTATGTATCCGTGGTAGGTAACTCTGTATGTATATTTAAAGCATTGAATTAAGGTGCAGATGAAATGGTTGTAGGTGAATAGCTCATTAGACCAGAATAAAGAATGTTCTTCCTTGGCGATCAATTGAGTCTGATACTATTAAAATTGATATTTTAATGATAATAATATGATATGAATAAATTATCATCTATCTTAGAAGCCCAAAAACAGAAAGCCATATAATAATCCAATACTATTTTGAAGTGTTTCCATGAACACATTAGAATGCTTCATAATTCCACGTAAACAGTTCTGTTATTCGTTCTTCAAACATTTATACCATTTCCTAGGACCTTTCGGTTAAATTTGATTACGAGGAATTCATGGATAAAATAATACTGTAGCGCTAATTTAGTTGGGGCGTAATTTAAATGAGGCATTACATAGCTGCCATCAAGTAAATGTTAAGATCTTGCCCCTTTGAAAATGGGGTCGACCGCTCCCTCTCTTGAGACTTTTATACCCCCGCCCGGCGTGCTAGACGTTTGTAAGTAAGGAACTAAGCCATTACTAGAATAATAATTACATTACGAGGTCTCTACGAAACGGAATATGAATGTGAAATAATCTTTCGCCTTCTCGTAACAACGCTTAAGATGGTTCGTTTATCTGGAGCACGTTTTATTATGTTATTATGTTACCTACGTAACATTTTCATAAACGAGTATAACTGAGATCACGTGGTTCTCTTCTAAGGAGCGGGACTAAAAGAACCACAAGCGCAATTTTTATCAGAAAGTGTAAAAATGCCAATACTACTCGTAGATAATAATTGGCACTACCACGGTACCCTCACATTGAAAATGAAGATCCCGTTTCTCTCACGAATGATAGCAGTATCATAATCAAAACACTCACTAAAAGTAGGTAAAATAGGTGTTCCAAGAATGCACCCTGTAGAATGCCGGTCAGAACGTGTCAAGGCAACAAAACCGAATAAATCCAAAAACGACATTAATATGTCATAGTTTGGTTTAATTAGGCATAAATATGTCCTACAGTAGGACAGCATTATTGCTTACGACAACCATGTAGCCGGTTGCTTTATGATGTCCATAAATAAAACCAACAAAGTGAATGGCAAATGCGGAGGGTAATGAAATAATGGCTGAAGAGCCAGCTCCGTGGGGGACTGACAGGGGATACGCCATCTTGCGTCTCCGTCTATTATTACAAATTAATGTGTGTTAGAATCTGAAATAAGTATACATGTTGTGGTAACACAAAGATATTTTATAACAGCTAAATGGGAATTACCAAGGTAGGTAAACAGGATAAACATCCAATATTAAATTTCTATAATGTTTTAAGTCTAAGCAAAAAATTGTCATGGCATTATGATATAGAATATAATTAAGTACACGATTCCAATAACTTTCTAATTACGAACATAATCTTAAAAACCTCCTACCACTTGATTGCGAATTGCGAGTTACCATTCTACCAAGTAAAATGTGTTGTTGTAAGGACCGTACTACTTCCTTAGTAGTATGTAGTAGGCCGCTATAAGGGGATATAATCATGTTGTCAGACGTATCGTTAAATTAATAATAATATAAATTAATTATAAATAAAATCAATTTCCTTTGACAGTTATAACGCTCATTTAAAATAGGCAGAAATGCAGCGTTATGTTTCATATATATGTCTTGTGCGACAGTAAAATTGAAGCGACTGCGACTGACAGGCGATTCAATGATAGAACTCCGGCGGCTCGTGGAAATGTTGCGTTTATATGTCGTAAATCAGAAGGCTTATCGGGTGTACCCGGCCGCCGCGCGACCGTTGGTCCTGCGGCCCACGAAATATGCCAGCGACCAATATTCGCTAGGCTACAAAACGTAGGTAAAGCTATGTCGCGTGCGATATCCAAATATTTATTTACAAACAAATAATTATGGAATATAGTTCTTATGATTTTAGGTAAATATTATTGGTGCCTTTTGCATTACAGAAAGTGAATTAGGTGTCATAAGTCCCTCGGAAGCTTCATTTCTAATTTTCAATACAAAAAAGTATCCACATCTTTATTATTATTAATTATCTTATCGTATGTTTACGTATCTCACAGCGATTTATAATTGACATTAATAACGTCTCAGTACAACATCGCCCAAGACTAAAACCCACTCATCAGGCTTCTGTATACAAAATAATATAGTTGTTTCACTCGACTCAATTCACGTACAAGGAGTTAGTAGAAGTAGGGCTGGGCAGCGTGTTGTAATTGCAATATCAACATATTTAAATACACAAAAAAATGGTATTAACTTCGTTGTGCTTTGTGTCATAACTTTGTAGAATCTTAAATCGCAATCGTTTCAGGCGTCAATATGACACCAAACGCGGATTTACGACCGTCTATTAGTCAAACAATATCTCGCCGCGTCATCCGACCAGATAGGATGGCTGATAGTCGCCATCTACACGTACTTGTACAACTAGTATATACTTTGGACAGTTTCTTGCAAGAACAACTTTTACCACGAATTAGTTTTTCTAGTATTCCATAACATATGCCGTAAAAGCATTGCAGTTTGAAAATTTTCTCTGTCACCATTTGATTTAATGATGATGTTGTTGTACGCACAGATTCGAAAATGCAATTTAAAAAGTAAACTCAGCGCAAGCTTTGTACCATCAAGAAATTGTTTATAGCCAAAACGTATCCATAGTGTCGTTGGACTCCCGTTGGAGAATAAGTCCGTAAGCTGAGAAAGGAAGTGGGTCAGGAGGCTTACAAGACTTTTCACTAACAGGGTAACAATAGATGATAAAAGTAAAAGGTTGTAATAAAAGCAGTACAAACCTAGTTGGGCTTTTACTATACTGTGTAGTATAAGCATATATTTGTATCTTAAATACATAGGTTATAGTATAGTTAACAACACCAACCTACCAATACATTTTCAATACAAATACAACCAATGCCTATAGTAGGCATCGACTCAATTTGCGAGTTCATAAAATCCACGTAAGTATAATTTTAATTTTAATTGGTCAATCGTAAATTTCATAATTTGGTCAAGTAGTTAACGGGAGTTTTACAACAACGTAATGAGTGGATATTAAAACGGACACGGATAAAAGGTAACACCACCGGTGTAAAACGAATATGTACATTCATTATACCAGAACTAACAATTATTGAAATAAGTATAGGTAATAAATACCTACTTCTATTAAAATAATACTATCAATGGACATTAAACATTTCTGATGATCTTTCATTATACATTTTTAATGGTTTTATTTTGATTTGATTATTCTCTTTGCCTGTTTAATACTTATATCTGGTCAAATTTCTAACATACTCGTATTTTATACATTCTGGTTACATGTGATCATGTAACTAGTACTAGATCTCATCTCAATTAGTTGACTGGTCTATAATGAAATCTATAGTCTGGCAATATACAATAAAGGGTAGTGTCCGCGGAGACTGGGAAGAGTTTGACTGACAGGCGGCCGAAGACAATGGTAGATACGGGCGCCAGCCGTGGACCGGCCATGCGCTGTTTGTATGTAAATGTGCGAACAGCCCCGACTAGCGGAAGTTTTGCACTTGCAGCTGAGTCCCCTTGGAACTCAACGGATTATGGTAGTAAACCATCAATCGATTTAATATACGTACCTATATTTCAGGTATGTTGGTCATGGCCTATCTACTCGTATACGTACCGGCATCAAAGTTCAAATCTCAACTTGAATGCGTAAAAGTAAAAATTAATGTATTATCTGGCGAGCGGGTTGTTAGATGTAATCGCCGATTGGTTCGCCAGCCGTATTATGTCCCCCGCACTGATACCCGATGCGCAGCTTTCCCCTCCGGAATCCGGATTTCGTTCAGAGATGATCTTACGTGCCACGAGGAATACTACACCCTACGTCACATCACATATAAGTCACATTAAATATGACGCATTGACGATATAATAATATGCTGCAGAGTATATATAACTTCTAGTGAGAGTTAGCTTGGGGCGATGCTACCGGCTGCTAAAGTATCAAGTACCAAACTACCGTGTACTAATTATTTTTAAAGCAATTTTTTTCGAAGGCGACCATCGCAGTCCTCATTCATGGCTAGCAACACATTTGTGACAACTTTAGGAAAAAACTATTAAGTCTCGTTCTGGATCTAAAACGCCATGTCATGTGCGGCAGTGATTGGTTTTTACTGTATGCTCTTTCGCTATCTCCAATTTAATTAAAATTATACATAATGATAAAATTCATGCTAAAACGTTTACACAGTGCTGATGATAATAATACCTTATTTGACAGTGAAGAGAAAGTGATGAGTATGATAAAATTTACCGCGCTAAGGAGTTTAATCACTTAAGAACCTATAATCAAAAACCTTGAAGGGTATAACAAGAAAACAACAAGCCTTCAAGGAAAACAAACAAGCAATAATTCCCAGACAAAGCAGGCAAGTAAACAAGCAGTTTCGGTAAGAGTACGTAAAATTATGACATGTATCACGGCTTAGCAGGTTTGGCGTTAATTTATCGTTTTGGCATCTTCACTGATCCGCGAAGCCAGTAATTAATTGGCAGTTGAACGGTGTGGCAAGTACGAGTTCTCAAGATGGGCATTACTTCGTATGTGTAACATGGAAACCGGTCGCTCCCTATAGGGTTTTGCGATTACACTTACGTACGCTGGGCGAAGGGCGCTAGATCTGTCGATCGCAGACCGGCTCAGATTGATAACTTCAGGGATACAAAAGAGACGCTCACTGAATAATATCGATTCAAGCTGTGATATGATGTGTCGTGAATGTATCGAGAGCTTCCTCGATATTTATTGGCTCCAGACCTAGCAAGCAGTAATAGCAATATTTAGGACTATCTTTCCAGAATATTGCTCAATGCATTTTCTAAATTTTCGGCTTTTAATCCATATGATGCACTAAAGTCCGCTGAAAAATTCTTTAGCATACCTACGACGACAGTGCGATCTTAGAAATACACTGTTTTGGCGGATATGATGGATCACGACTCGGATGGTGAATTTTACACCTTTTTCTTGCATACGTAATTGTTGTTGTTTCACAGCGAAACTTACAGAATCTGGAATTCTGTAAAAAAAAATTGTTTTTATTTTTAAAATGATACTAGCTACAATGACATGTCATTGTTAGCTGATGAAGACAAAAGCAAACAAATTTGACAAATTTCGTTTTGGAACGCACCTCAATAATAATAATTATAATTCGTGTAAATAAGGTTTTGATATAATATAATTGGAATAAGAAACGCATGGAAAAGTAAACCTCATTTACAGTGCCAGCCTTTGGAATTCTTTGAACCTGATTAAAGTAAATGACCGTGTTTACGTCTGAACTACCCACTTCATATTTACCATGGCACTGCACTTCACTCGTATATTACGTTTGCTAGTTACGTAACATTACCGTCGTATAAACGACGACGTATTGGGAGTAATATAATAAGCTTAGATACAATTCATTGTTATTTTCTTGTACAACTCAGTATAGTCAGTATCTCAGTAGAGTAGTTTCGCTGGGAGCTTACGGCGAGGCATAAAGGCGGGCGGGAGTAAATCAGGTGGTTAATAGCTTACATTTTACAATTTGCCCCTGACGTAAATGTCTCGCTCGAAAGCACTCTTGAAGTACCGTAACCAGTTTTCATAACTTAACAATTTAATGTCAACCAATGTAAACCTTAAACGAGCAAAATTGAAAATGGAAGTTGATTATTAATGAAATTATTTAGTGTTGTGAGTAACTCTCTTCAGTATGATAATCAATATTACAATAGTTACCTATAATTGTATTTTTACGTTATGATATTGAATGGGACGCAGTTAAGTTGATCACATGGTATTGGTACACTGGCGATATCACTTCACTTTCTGCCACCAAATACGTATTCTACGTACCTACCTACCTTTTTTTTTTAACGAGGGGGAAATCTTCGAAAGATGCCCGACCGCTGGGGGGAGGCCGGGGTATGTGAGATTTTTACTCACTAAAACCCCCTCGGCAGCCTTCCTGCGCATATAGTGAGGCTCCGGGATCTCCTAGGGAACGCACCGGTGCCTCACTTGCGCTTCGCCCAAAAGGCTCTTCTCATGGGAGTATTCCCCATCCTTCACCGCAGGTAGGCCAGTTTACGGTACCACCTGCCCTCTTCTCTCAGTCGTACAAACGACCAGGGCCCCCACCCTGATCAATTTGCGACTCCTTAGTCCCATTGCCCGGGACTATGGACGAGACGTACGAGGCTGATGGTTACCACCGCCCCGTCGCCTACGTGTGGGGTCTGCCCTCTCTCGATCCCGTTCTGCAGCCTCTTTGTGCACCATCACGGTTTCGCAATAGGATACCTACCTACTAATGCAGTGCAATGCAGAATAGATCAGTGGAAAAACGCATTTCAAAGTTGTTCAGGCTCCAAAGCGTACAGTAGGGTTGTTTTAACCAAGGTTTAGAATTGTGTAAATCGGCGTTTAAATTACTAATCAGAATAAGAGTCCGAGAAACCGGTCAAGGTATGTTATCAAGAGATAAATAAGGAGTTTTGCACGCATAACTGCAATATTTCTGTACTCCTCTACTATAAAAAAAAAGAAGAAATTATAAATCTGGTTTCATAAAAGCAGTGGAAATCGTAAATTCAGCAACAGATGTTTACGACCGAGGTATTTCACTGAACCGAGCGGAACTCCAACGAGAGTTGTGTACAGCCTGTGTCAACCAATTATAATCTTCTAAGTAAATATACGGGGAGGTATCTCAATATGACTTTATTACAAGTCACGTAGAAATATCTCCTAAAATCCTAAAAGCGACTTCGTCCGCGTGAATGTCGAATTTAAGAAAATAGCGTTCAGGCCTATCTTGAATATCCCTATCCCTATGAATATCGGAATCCCGGAATCTCGCAATATCGGAAACTCGGAGATAAACTCCGATATTACAAATCCGATATCGAGTGATCCAATATCGTTCCCTATTATTTTTTAGTTGACCGAATGACCGCAAGGTCTTATTAATAAAAAAAGAAATAAACAAACAGGGCAAGCTAAATAAAACCGTTTAAAAATAATAAACCTATTTTAGATATACAGTGTTCTGTCTTCTTTATTCAAACTCAATTCAGATTTGACATTAAGCTCCTGGCCGCTCTTAAATGTTTGAATTTCGAATATTATTTTTTTAAACACATGAAACTCAATCATTGATTTTTTTTAAATTGGTGAGAAATTGCGTGTCAATTATTTTTAAACACAAGTTGAAGTTCGTCGTCAAGATAGTTATATATTATTTGTATGTTACTAGTGCTCGTACGCGAAAAATATTGTATTAATGGACACGAAAGCATGTGACAGAAATGTAACCTCCCACTGGTATATTTTGCTTCTCCCGTAATTTTTAATTGTTTTCCTAAATGAATATGATGTCTATTCGGTAAAATGGATTAGATAAAAATCCTCTTTTAAAAAACTGGAACACAACAGCCTTTATCAGTGTAAGTATCGATTTTACTCTCGATTAAGTTATTCAGATACTTGTTATAATATTCTACCCTCGAAGTATCAAGAGTCTTGAGATTCACTATGATTAGGCGCTTAGCACACCACTCATCATGGAACTTAGCTTCGCTTGCACGATCTTCTGATTAAGGTGACCTACTACAGAAATTAAAGTAAGCAAAAATATATTATATTACAACTAGAGGACGCCCGCAGCTTTGCTCGCGTGGTGATAGACATTGCGGCAGTTTCGTATATAGTTCCCACTTATTTTAATCATAGACATTACTGGACAAACTCTACATAGTGACATCTTAAGGAATCTTCCTTATTTTCAGGGTATGTTAACCCGCATAAAATTACATACAAAACGTAAATGTGCAACGTCGCAACCCTGGACAATCATAACTTCTCTTTACTTTAGTCAGAAATGTCATCCACTTTTTAAACCCTTTGTAGACTGAATATACAAAATTGCTGAATGTATACTGGAGATACAACATATTTTTGTATCAATATTCTTTATTCCAAGTCAAAAACACACTACTTTTACCCAGAAGCGTGCATTGACAAATTGAAAATATCTGCAGTAACTTTTTTCATTTGCATGTGACACATTAGAAAACACGTATTCGCATAGTTATATAAAAAGTTATAAGTTTAGAATAAATCACCTAAAGTTGAATAAAAATATTTTTAAGTTTCAACATGTTAATATGAATGCATTGAATTTTCGAGAAAATATTCAAAGTACAGAAAAAGCATCCTTATAATGTATCTTTATATAGACGTGAACGAAAAATTTGGATCTTTTTGTCAACTTATATTTATCTATATATTTATTTATTTAAACATACGAGTATATCTATAATTAGCCATTTTTAGATCTATCTAATTTTCTTGATGAATGCAAGAAAAACGTAGTTTTTATATTGTATTCCCACTAGATATTATTATATGTGGACGAGGCAACAAGCGGCGTGAGTGGAAAAATCGTGCAATTTTCCGGATGCCGTTATAGCTAATACGGCCTTCGGAGGCGGTGGTCGATTAATCTCTGTCGACCGCGATGAGCTCTAACTGCTCGATATAAGGAACCAATCGACCGGGAACCCCGATGCTTCATACAATATCCTCATTAGTTTGCCGTAAAGCGATATGATAGACTGGCGATAAAGATCAGTGTAATTTGGTCGGGACATACGTGACGGGCTTCTTTCAATAGGGAATCTGCACATGACGTAACCGTTACATTGTATTGACAGAACTAGCCCACTATAGAACTTATACCGTTGTAGGTACCTTCTTTAATGTAACATATTTAAGTCTACTTATCCCTACTACACAATAAAAACAATCTTATGAGTAAACAATGTCACTTAGTGCCATATCTCATTAGGATGCCATGGTCACCGGCAGTGCTTCCATGGCTACCCTTGGCGTCCGTAAGCCATTTTAATTTTTTTTTTTAAATTCAACACGACGCACTTGGAAACTTCGACACGAAGACGCGCGAATAGTATCGCAGCTGGCGGCCGAATGAGATAGCAGTCGATTCATTCGCATTATTTCGCATTTATTTTGTTGGCGTCGACGCCAAGCCGTCGCTAAGAGAGGTAGGGTTAGGTACGTTTGTAATACAATTCTACACGTTTTGACTGGCGGCGCTGCCGGCATCGCAACCATTGCATCCTAATGAAATATGGTCCTTAAGAGAAAATTGAACTTGACTGTGTCATCATATTTACGCGCAATATGAAATTTCCGATATCGCATAAACACAAGAAATCCAGTGAACACTGTACTCTGACGCCTAGCCGATCCAATACGGGCCACAAAAACGTAACACAACCGAGCACGTTTCGATGCAAATAAGATCGTTTATGCGAGGCGCCTACAATAGTCATTACCACGTTTCAATTCGCCGAGAATTGCGTTGGTCTAAACAGCTAAATGGTGTAAAACGAAACCTACACGGCCGTACGGCCGGTGCGGGATATGTTGAACATGTGGAATATTCATGACTCGCCCAGTAAACGGTGCAGCGAAACGATTCAATAGCAATACCCAACTAGCGTTTTGCATCTGGTTGGGGGCTATAAAGAAATCAGCGACGTGAACGATTGCAAAGTATGCCAGGCGAATCGATTCGATAGGTAACATGAAACGTTTGCTCTTAATGTGCAAAACGCAGGTTCCATCGAGCGGTATACGCAGGTGCCCATTCCCAGAGGCATTAAGTTATTAGCTAGATGTCGGTTTCGATACACGCTCGGACACTGTACCGAACATTTCACTCTTCAATTTGAATTCAATGGACGAAATTAGAGAACGTTCACGCGGTACGGACGCCGGACTTGTTCGATAAAGTACCCACATTATGTGACAGAAGATTTTCTTAACAGTACGTTTAGCTAGATTTCCTCTCGGACTCTTGTTCACTTAAACTGTACACCTATTCTCCGTGACAACTGGAACGGTTTGTGTCTTACGATGGGAATTTATACTACCATTTTTGTTATTTAAATTAAGTAGTATAATGATTTGTACATACACACCAAGTCAAAGGGTCTATTACAAGATCTAAGAAATAAAGTCGCAAAACATGACGACTTAAAATTTTGCGTAGAAGCATAATATACTTCATATTACTTATATTAATACGGAGATATTAAATCTTCGTATTGCCATATTACACTAAGACACATATTTCATAGGCTTCATAAGGTAAAGCAACCTGTAAGAAGTTCAGTTTCGACTTTGCGCCCGTACTAAAACGGACAATGCAAACATACGTGAAGTAATAAAATTAAATATCTGTCTCTAAATTTCATTACTTACCATAAAAACTCGGACTTATCAGAAAATAATCAGGAGCGCTATATTTTATCAAAAGTAATTGTTGAAGCTTCCAATAAATACGAGTTTAATTGGAGCAGCATAATACCGCGGTGCGCTGATTGTCGCGTCGGTCCGCGCGTAAATCTGCGAACAGTTGATTAGCGTAATTGAGGTCATTAATCGGAGTGGTCGCGACGACAGGCGTATCGTGTTTAATTAACTAACGAATGGACGCATATTGAATTATCTTAATGTAGATGCGTCGGTCGGGTCGGTGCGCTCGGGAGTGGGGCCACACCTTTATCGGTTTTTGGGTCACAGTTTGTTTTTGTTAAAAAATAGCATTATTAGACCAGTCTCGATAGCTTTTAAAACAAAAAAAAAATAATAGTAGAAAATAACCTATTAGAAAAGGAGGAGAGTATTATAAACATTAAAGGAAAAATAAATTCCGGGAGATCTGAGGTAGGGAACGGGAAGGGGGGGGTGTTTAAGGGGAAAAAACGGTTTATGTCGATTTCCGGCAAAACTAAAAGTCCTATGGAAAAAAGTCAAATGGCAAAGTTGTAGATAGTAAAAAGATCTAAAACTTTTGTATTTACACTTTTTTCACATAACCTCAAAATGTATGTGAAAAGTTAAAAAAACCAAGTTTTTGGTTTTTTATTTTTATCTTTTACAAATAATTTTTCTTTTTCACGAAATTTGGTGAAAACTTACCTTTTAATGTCCCAAATACGCTGTAATTTATTTGATTAGAAATATTTATTTTTTCAACCTTATTTTGAATTAATATCGAAAAAGAACCCTAATTTTCAATCGAAAATTCACCCGTCAAAATATCAGCTTTTTTCAAAAAGTTGGTATGCTTTCTGTTCATTAAAACCTCTACTTTCCGATGGTGAAAAAAAAAATATATCTTACCATAGTAAATCTTCTCAGAAAATGCAATATTTAATTACTTCGTTTCCTTCCTTTGCTTTTTTTTGTCTTACACATATACATTTTTTACATCATTATTCACTTTTTATAGATTTTTAATATATTATAAATCTATATAAAGTGTATAGTGATGTAAAAAATGTATATGTGTAAGACAAAAAAAAGCAAAGGAAGGAAAAGAAGTAATTAAAGATTGCATTTTCTGAGAAGATTTACTATGGTAAGATATATTTTTTTTTCACCATCGGAAAGTAGAGGTTTTAACGAACAGAAAGCATACCAACTTTTTGAAAAAAGCTGATATTTTGACGGGTGAATTTTCGATTGAAAATTAGGGTTCTTTTTCGATATTAATTCAAAATAAGGTTGAAAAAATAAATATTTCTAATCAAATAAATTACAGCGTATTTGGGACATTAAAAGGTAAGTTTTCACCAAATTTCGTGAAAAAGAAAAATTATTTGTAAAAGATAAAAATAAAAAACCAAAAACTTGGTTTTTTGAACTTTTCACATACATTTTGAGGTTATGTGAAAAAAGTGTAAATACAAAAGTTTTAGATCTTTTTACTATCTACAACTTTGCCATTTGACTTTTTTCCATAGGACTTTTAGTTTTGCCGGAAATCGACATAAACCGTTTCTTCCCCTTAAACACCCCCCCCCTTCCCGTTCCCTACCTCAGATCGCCCGGAATTTATTTTTCCTTTAATGTTTATAATATTCTCCTCCTTTTCTAATAGGTTATATTCTACTATTATTTTTTTTCACTTTTTATTATTTTTAAAGGCTTCTGCACTGGTCTATATATGGATTATGCATGCATGATTTGAATGAGAAAGAAAGCTTATAGTAAAAAAACAGACTAATTAGATCGATAAGTAATCATAGATTTTACTACAATTACTCTTTAAAAATGCATGCTATAATCCCACACAACCTTAGAAAATATAATCATAGCATCATTAATTACATAACGTCTCGTTTGGTTTGAAGTGATAGGATTGAGATGCTGCTCTGGTCATGTCCTCCTTACTATTGACAGTGTTGCAAAAAAAAACCTAACATAGTACAAAGAAGAGTTACAAAAATATGACGGTGCGCGACAGAGTTGAGACGCCACTGTAAATATTGTAACACGTGGACCGGAGAGGTATTTGAGGGTCCCTGGGACCCATTTTATTGAGTCGCAAACTCAACAAATTATCGCTCACTCTGGTTGGTTGGGATCCAGGAAAAACTATTTCTCTATGTTATTTGTTTTTTTTTTTACAGATACCTTGAGCAATCTGTTATAAAATCTGACTGACAACTAAAATATTTGATTGGTTCGTCAAGAGGTCCATGCTATAAAAGCTATTAACATAACAGGAATTTTAAGTTTAAAATAATAAATGCTTTTATTTATAAAAGTCTCATTGCTCTGAGGTTATATGGGTAAGTTAAGCCCGCATTTGTTTATTTTATAATTTTACTTGTAAGCGAAATCTCTCCATCCAGTAATTGACGATCCCAAATCCCTTAAGCATAATTATATCATTTATATCCCTCTAATCAGCACCAACTTAAAACTATCCCACAAAACGAGGATCCCCTAATACGGCAGACCGTCAACGCGTTATCGCGCGTGTACAACTAAACAAACATCAGTTTGTGGCGCACAGCCCTTGTTTATCGTTTACCACAACGCACAACTGAATCTCTTAATCCTAAATAAATATCGGCGGGCGAACGGTGCGTAGGTACCTACTCACCTATAAATTTTCTATCTCTCGCGTGGCACGGGGCCGTGGAAAAGCTCCTACCATTCGAGATACAATGTGAAACGGTAAACAAACGATTAAATCGCCCAGTCGCCGGCAATAATATAAACAACTGACTAAACCGGGCCAGCGGCACAAAAGGAGACATTAGTTAGGGCCAGTCTTCGCTGCGTACCAAACCGATAATGGTAGGAAGTGATAGCGGGAATCTGGTACACTATGCACGAATGTTGGAAATGAACGGGGTTGATTGCAGCGCGCCCGCTCCGTCCGCTGCGTTATGTCTATTGTTTTTCTTATCAGTCACACGCCTTAGTTCGATGAGGCCTTACAGTAAAATTGAAAATTAATCCCATAAGTTTTAATACCGCAGTAGTGTACAGAGAGTGCACCACGTAACACGATAGCGCATAGTTACGGTAATTGTGGATATCTCTGATAAAGCATAGTGCATGCCAAGGATAAAATTTTCACCTTGTGTAAGGCTAATATAAATTTTTCAAGTGCTTGCTTAGAACTCTGAGGAGTAGGTACGAAAATGTAAAATTAAAGAAAAGGCTGAGGGCTGCTCTCAGAGGGCTTATCTCTTTTACGATTTAAAGTGGAGGAGTGTATAAGCACGATGCGTCCTCGAGTTTGCGAAGTGGGCGTTATAATTAGAAGGCGAAATGCGCAGCCACGCGTCCTGAACGATAATCATCAGAATATTTCACAAGCGTCGAGCGTTTTAATTGTATGCTGCTGAAAATCATAAACATCCAAAGAGGGAGGTATAGAGCATACTCAACAAGGCCTTTTTTTTTTTTTTTTGTTTAACGAGTGGGAAACCTTGAAAAGGTACCCGGACGTCGTGGGAGCGACGCCGGGTTATGTGGGACTTTCACCCACTAAAACCCACTCGGTGGCCTACTCCGGCGCTACAGGAGGGCTCCGGGATCTCTTGTAGAACGCGCCGGTGCCCTCCAGCGCTGCGCCCAAGACGGGCTCTTCCCGGTTTCACAACGCTGTGCAGCCACAAACAGCGTCGTCTTTCCCGGGGTCACATCGATGGACGGTTCGAGCTCCCCCTCTCACCGCCCGCAACCCCAGAAGTCCCCTTTTAGTCGCCTTTTACGACAGGCAGGAGCTACCGTAGCACTATTCTGGTCCCGAGCCTAACGATTGTTTCCACCATTTAAAACAACCGGGACCGACGGCTTAACGTGCCATACGAAGCACGGTAGCGCCAGTGAAATTTTGCCTCTAACGGTCAGCAATCCACAAACTAACCGCATCTTTGCTTAACTTTATCGATCACATTGAGTCGACGCGACCCACTGGTCTATGGACGCTACAAAGCGCTTTTATTTGTTTACAGGGATAGTATTCATAACATTTTCATGATAATACAATCCGTACGGGTTACGGTTATCAAGTGTATATCCCTAAGGTATCTCGAAGAAGGAACACGGTTAAAATTACTGCTGTTCCTTAAAATTTGTTTATTGTACTTGTTAACATTAAATGCTCTTTAATAGAAACCGTTTAGAGATACCTTAAACGACGGCAACAACAATAGGTTTCACCTCCCCCATTCATCCCTCTGAATGATTATTATCTCCCTTTCCATGTCTCTAACTTTAACATATTTACAATAAGCAATACCTTAACAGATATTTATTTTGCTAGCCTACCACTATTTTATCAGGCGAAATCAGTCTCAAGTAAACAGCTTCTTCTTACGTCTTACGCCAGACCAGTACATACAAAGCTATCGCATCGCGCACTCCCTGATTTCCGCGACCACTCGACACCCATCCGGCAACTTCTAGTAGACGCTCCTCGTTATTATAGAGACGACGGATGATTAATTTATTAGCTCGCTCACGGAAAGCGCTAAAATAAACATCATATTAAAACTTGGGCCTCAACTTTATTACAACTTATTTTACGCAACCCGGCAAGGTTACCTTCGAGCCGACTAATTTGAATATTTTGATGATTTACAACACGTGTTTTAATAAGTGTGTTAGATATCACGATGTTTTCACGACTTATCAAAGTTTTTTTAAATAAATGGTTACTATTAATACTTTGCTTTACGAGGGTACAAGTACTTCAAATTATTTTATAAAAAATCTTAGAGATAGCGAGACGGCATGCTAAATAATCCAAAAACAGTTATTGGATCGTTTTGAAGATTTTCAAGTTTCGCCGAAGTCAAAGGAGAATACAAACCAAGTGGCATTTAAAAACGTGGTCCATAACACGTGAGGCATTAGAAAAATAAGTCGGACGGACTTTCAGAACGCTCTATTAAGTGTCAAAGGTGCCGCGACCGATCTCGGCGCACATCAGACGCTTCTACCGATGCGGTACTATGCAAAACAAACAGTGTGATCAGTAGCGATCATTTTAGTGAACAAAAATCCCGTGGAGCTGTCTTTTTGCTGGCGCCGCCGTGCTGGCATTGGACATGTTAAATCAATTAGATATAGCAGTCACGTCATATCGCTGCTCACCAGACCGACGGCGCAATGCCTACCGAATGGAATGGGGCGATTTTAAAGCACAGATTTAACTACAGGATGTAAACAAGTAAGTTTGTGTGTGTATGAATCCGTGATATGGAAACTATATGTACGAGGATGATGTTGTCGTATGGTGACTGATAGTCCGTCGAAATATCTTGAGCGCTTGGGCGCTTCAAAGTCTTCGGACGGTCTCGAAACTAGGACAGTTTCCGTATCATGACAGGTCTACCAGCTGAGAGGAGATTGTATACTATTGTGACGTATTGCAGCCTCGAATACAAGGTACACAAGAAATTACTAAAAATTATCAGGAGACTCGTTTTAAAATATAACACAAAAAGCAAAGAAAAACAGCACATTCGCTAAATAGCGCAAGAGGAAAAGAGTAGTGATGGGATACGGGCTGATAATCCCGGCAGACGTCACGGGACGTCCGGGGGCCGCGCGGCGCTATTCGATGTGATCCCACCGAAAATCGCGCCGCACACGTTAGACCATTGCTATTCATTTATGGTAGTATTGCTTGTTGTACTACAGGCAATACTTTTATACCTTCTTGTTCACAAGGCTCGATGTCACCTACTTTATTTACACTTGATTCTTGAAGAAAAAAATAGTACCTACTTACGATATTATTTAGAAACCTATATTTACTTGTTGATGTCGTTACTTAAAATTTTGGAACTTTTCAAAATATCCTTTTAAATATATATTTTTTGTGCGACAGATCAATCTCCTCTGAAAAACTGAAAATGTTTAATTTGCAACTGAGTCCAACGTGTGCTTACAACCTTAAATCCCGATACCCCCGATCCCGGCAAGATTATCGGCGTTGATTCGCCGGGACAATACACTTCTACCCGTTTGTTGCTTGTCCTGCACTGACAACTTTTATATCGAAGCCGGAATCATTTCTTTAAGAATGAACAAAAGAACTCTCAATTGGTGAAAAGAACTTACTTTGCTGTGGCGTAAAAGGATTCCTTTTATTGTTGGAACAACAAAACGAAGCAATGTACTCTAGCAACGTTGATTAAAATCGCAACGACATTATCTCATTTGTAGAGTCGCTTCATACACTTGATCAGATTTTGCTTTTAAAAATATCAACAAAGTTTACCAGCAGTTCAAGTGGCGGAAAAGGTTTCATAAAAGGAATGTCAGATTCAGCTTTTTGTTATTCGCTTCACATATAATGCAATTTAAACTATAAGAGATACGAGCAAAAATTCAGGCAACACAGTTTAAGAATGGATTATAAGACCTAAATATATTCTGTAGCGACAAAATTACAAAGCATCTCACAAAAGCTTCAACAAAACATTATTGTGTGCCTCGGTTTGTTACAAATTTCGCAAAAACAAGCATCTCATGAAGCCAAGTCACTCCAGGAATCTGTTTACTTAATATTCAACTAAATTCCGCTTTTTAGTGTCGACAATAAATGTCGCCTGGCCGCGACAAAACCGCGCGAATGCGAGTTCTGTCTTAAGCAATAGGGGGTGTATTATTAAATTGGGCTATAAAGTTTGCCACCTATCCACCTTGTACCAAATTCGCTGTTCTGACGTGTTGCAGTTTCCTTCCTTGTCTCGCCTTCTATTTTTGGTATAATGTTTCTCTTTTCGTGTTAGACGAGACAAGTGCGGTTATTTGCAAACAATGGCTTGTCTTCAGCCGTGTCGGTCCCCACTTCTCTCTATACACCAAAATCTCCGAAGATATGTCGTCAAATTAAACACCGATCGAATTTCACGCATTCACACAACTGTAAATCTGTTTTCAGATTAACATTTTCAGTTTTTTTTTTTTTTAAATATAGCTACATGTCATTAGCTGTTGGATGGAATAAAAATGGACGAAAAAAAATGGACGTTAATAGTATTTAGAATATTTGATTGCTAATTCTAGTAAGTAAAAAAAACAACTTGCGAATGAATTCATATGGGTGGTTATTTAGTTGATTACATTGTATCATAGTCAGTCAGCATTTTTTCGCCCGCTTTCGTATTTAATTCAACTTGAAATTTTATATGCTAGTTTATTTTCATTATTTATCACTTTCAGCAGCATTTTACTATTTTCTGTGATTTATTCTTTATCACCAGTTAAGTTATGTAATGTTTCGCGAATATCTATATAATTTCGCACCTTGGCATAGTATTCAAGTATATACTATTAAGAGTCGCAATGTTTTTTATTATTCGCCCGATATAAATCAATAATAATATCCGATTCATGAATATCATGTAATAATATTCCATTCATGAATATGTCGCAGCTTATAGGTAGGTCGACTTCGGATAGTCTTAAAATAACAGATCCAATTAATTGAGTTATAATAAATTGGTAATCAATTGTATTCAATAATTACTACTTATTCACTGCATACTTAATATCTGCTGTGTTTAAAGCTTTATCGGCTTAACAAGTAAGTATTACCGTAAATAAATATACATTTATGTAAGTGTCCAATTTATATACAGGCGGCGTAGATTGTAATTTGGTGACCCGAGCAATCGGTCAACGTTCTTGTAAAACATGTCGCGTGGCGAAAGATACTCGCATATTGATTCGCACAGCGGAATAGGAGCCGTGTTCTGCGTTTGTGCCGCATGCCATTGCTCGACGGCTACCCTATTAAGGCGCTTGTCTTATTGGCTAAAGTTAGGTTTACTACTAATAAAATGTTTTTTGCTAAATTAAATTGGCACAGTTAAGATCACGTAAGTTTTGATAGCAGACACATTATATTTTATATTCAGTACTTACAAATAAATAAAGAATCCGTACGTTAGCGGTACGGTAGCGGCGTTACAGAATCAAGGATATTTATTACATTTTACGTATTCTCGCTAAGATATATTGTAAGTATACAGACCATTGTGCCTTTCAATCTAATATTGGAGCAAATATAACAAAAAAATTAGCATTAAGTACTTGTAATATTGCGTATCAACAGAAGGTAACTATTTAGTGTGGTTTACTATGTCTGTATCCTTAAGATACACCTTAAAATTACTGCAATAGAAACTATAACTTCTATATGCCACTCCTGAAAGCTAAGTAGCGAATCAGGCGGACTTGTCTGACTGCTTATGAATGAGCGCAAGTAAGCTACGAGTTTTGAATATATTGTGGGATTGCATAAACCTATGGAGAGTTTCCGAATATAACAGTTGAACGTGAACTGTATCTTACCACGGAACTTAGATTAAGTTCATATACAATGTTTCCTTGTGAAAATTGATTGCCAGTAGGTAATGCCAAGAACTAATAATAAATATCATAAATATAAATATCATGGGCATTCTCACACACGGCCATCTGACTCCAAACTAGACGCGAGTAATATGAGTGTTTGAGACTGATATACATACATAGATATTTTTAAATACATATTTAAACAGATAATATTAACATTCAGACACAGAACAAACACAAGTGTTCGTCACACGAATGTTTGTCCAGAGTGGCATTCGAACCCACGACCCCTAGCGTAACAGGCAGGGTCAGTACCGATTGTGCCATTTACGTAGAACTGAACTGGGTTAGTCACAATAACAAAACTTTAATGCGTCTGAAATTGTAGAATGAATTCAAACATAGAAAAGGCATTGCTTTACCTAGCTAATATCGCTATGTTATCGTAGCATGATATGACTAGCCTTATGAGATTCGTCTTTTAAGGACCGAGAACGAGGTACCTATTGTTAAATTCTCTACGTGTCCTATTGTGGTGTGAACCATAATTTTCAACGCGAGCTTAACTTTACTACAAGTCGCGCAAGGTTCAAGCAACGGTGGTTTTCAAATAGTCTTACCAATATAGGTATATAGGTAGTTAAACTTTTTTGAAACGGATACACATAGGACCTTTCCTAATGGACCCAAACATTTTTTTTTTACTCCCTCGGCAGCGTTCTAGCACATCTAGGGAGGTTCCGGGATCATCTACGGAAGGCACCGGTGCCTCCCTTGCGTAAAGCTGAACCTCGCCGAGTATGGACCCAAACCTACTATCATACACCTTACTGTCATAAGATAAAGATCAGACCTCACTCAGAATTTGGCTGTGTTGTAGTGCTGTATCAACTATGAGGTATGTAACATATTTTCTTCTCTCCTTTTGCTATGGGTATGGGTATATTAGGTTAAGAGTTTAAAAATAACTAGGCGCCGTTGCTCGCGCAAAGGTATGTTTATATAGGTTCCTACATTATTACTACTCTTCCTCTACGAGCAATCCTCACGTGCAAGTATTTTTAAATCACGTACTCTTTGCGTTTTGAGTTTTATTAATCAACGTATAGCTCAGATATTTTAAACTTGTAAAACCAAGTGTTTAATTAATACAGTAACTCTACAACCAACACAAAACATGACCACCCAAGTTAATTTTATTAATGAGGGTTCTTATTCGTAGCTTAAGCTAATTTTAAGCGCACAAAATATCCTTTCTAACTTGGATTACTTAGTACCGGCCTATTTGCCTTTAATAAGCTTCTTGTACACCTTAGATATTCATACCCTTTATATTCACCGCAAGCAGGCACCTTAGATTTATATAGGGGGAAAATCCCCTGTTGTTATAGCAACATCAAGTTAATCCGCCGTATTTCAAACAGTTCGCTCCGAATAAACCAAGGCTAAAGAGTCGAATCTCCTAGTAAGGTTGAGATTAAGGAGTAAAATAGGTATTTGATATGTACGTAGTTTATTTCCAGTTTAGTTTAGTTATTAAGTCAGTAAATAAAGCAATGGAACAATGTAAAGAACAGACGAACAGTCTAGCAACAACAATGTTAGAAAAAGATGATAATTTTATTTTTACGTTACGAAAATAAATAAAGTGTATTTTCCCTTTATGGTCACCGATATTAAATGGTCACCGAAACTAACGAAAAGGGTGTAAAATCCACAAATTAACTAATAAATATTTTGGATCAGGTAGTTTAAAAAAAAAACAAATACCTACCTATACGAATTCATGTCAGAAATAAAAGAAAAACCTGGCAATATGCATCGAATTTACGCTTTAGTTCACTTCAATTAAAATATTAAAATTCAACAAGAGCTCTACAACTTCATGGATGTATTATTTTTAACTACACTACTGCGTCAAAATTGCACCCGTTATTTCATAAAACGATAAATTTTTAACGAACTCACAGTGTGCTGCGGAATTGCTCAATTCAATTAGAGTCACACGGTAAGTTATTGATAAACAATAGGTATTCTCGTTCCCAGTTAAAAAAAAATATTATTTATTTTTCAGACTGACGATGTCTTGACTTCCTATAAGGAAATGTTGACAAAACTTACACAATCACATGCTGTTGTTGCTGTGGTTGTGTAATCGCTTGAGCTGACGTCGTATACGTCTACTGCATATTTTAAAACATAGCGTGATATTTAGTAAGAACACGTAAAAAAAATCTGAATTACTTGTTTAAAAAATAGTTTGGTTTGAGTAAACCTACTGCGAACGTGCCATATTTCGCCCACCCACTTATTTCAGGTAGTATATGAGAGCAGCAACGAGTCTGCAATAAACATAGTCTGAAACATGAAAAAGTCTTTCTCTTAGTCATATTTTATGGGATCTCTTCAAAAACAGATAATTATGCTTCCAGTACCAATATTGTTACTGTTCCAGAGTTGATACCTACCTACATGCATAGTGTCTTAATATGCTAGATAAAATTTGTATTGTATACGCATAATTCATTCAAGATCGAACTTCACATTTTAGGTTCGTCTGACCATTAGTTTTATCTTGCAGCTGCAGCGCCCCTTCGAAAACTAATTGGCATGTACCTTTCACTTGCTTAATCTTTTTGTACGGGATCATACATTTCCCTGTAACTCCCGATCTTCTTCCCCACTATCACCACCCCGAACTCCGGCGATCTAATCACGGCCACGATCAGAGTCGCTCATTAACGAGATTTATGGATGAAACGTAGACTTTCCGACGACGTCGGCCGTTCGTGCAGCCCCGACACCTTATTTACGGCGGTCAGATTGGCGAGATACTGCATTTGGTGGTGGTTTAGGTTTGAGTTTTGAACGAAAAACTGGCTATTCTTAATAATAATTATATCTAGGTGGTAGCTCTCTATACAGCTTGCGCTAAACGCTCCAATGGTAGACACCATTATGATGAAAAATTAAAAAACAAAAACATTGGTATAAATCGAGTATACCTATGGTATTATCAATGAGGATTATTTTGAAATTATGTAAGTTAACAAAGGCAAGAGCACGGTAGCGCCAGTGAAATTTTGCCTCTAACGGTCAGCAATCCACAAACTAACCGCATCTTTGCTTAACTTTATCGATCACATTGAGTCGACGCGACCCACTGGTCTATGGACGCTACAAAGCGCTTTTATTTGTTTACAGGGATAGTATTCATAACATTTTCATGATAATACAATCCGTACGGGTTACGGTTATCAAGTGTATATCCCTAAGGTATCTCGAAGAAGGAACACGGTTAAAATTACTGCTGTTCCTTAAAATTTGTTTATTGTACTTGTTAACATTAAATGCTCTTTAATAGAAACCGTTTAGAGATACCTTAAACGACGGCAACAACAATAGGTTTCACCTCCCCCATTCATCCCTCTGAATGATTATTATCTCCCTTTCCATGTCTCTAACTTTAACATATTTACAATAAGCAATACCTTAACAGATATTTATTTTGCTAGCCTACCACTATTTTATCAGGCGAAATCAGTCTCAAGTAAACAGCTTCTTCTTACGTCTTACGCCAGACCAGTACATACAAAGCTATCGCATCGCGCACTCCCTGATTTCCGCGACCACTCGACACCCATCCGGCAACTTCTAGTAGACGCTCCTCGTTATTATAGAGACGACGGATGATTAATTTATTAGCTCGCTCACGGAAAGCGCTAAAATAAACATCATATTAAAACTTGGGCCTCAACTTTATTACAACTTATTTTACGCAACCCGGCAAGGTTACCTTCGAGCCGACTAATTTGAATATTTTGATGATTTACAACACGTGTTTTAATAAGTGTGTTAGATATCACGATGTTTTCACGACTTATCAAAGTTTTTTTAAATAAATGGTTACTATTAATACTTTGCTTTACGAGGGTACAAGTACTTCAAATTATTTTATAAAAAATCTTAGAGATAGCGAGACGGCATGCTAAATAATCCAAAAACAGTTATTGGATCGTTTTGAAGATTTTCAAGTTTCGCCGAAGTCAAAGGAGAATACAAACCAAGTGGCATTTAAAAACGTGGTCCATAACACGTGAGGCATTAGAAAAATAAGTCGGACGGACTTTCAGAACGCTCTATTAAGTGTCAAAGGTGCCGCGACCGATCTCGGCGCACATCAGACGCTTCTACCGATGCGGTACTATGCAAAACAAACAGTGTGATCAGTAGCGATCATTTTAGTGAACAAAAATCCCGTGGAGCTGTCTTTTTGCTGGCGCCGCCGTGCTGGCATTGGACATGTTAAATCAATTAGATATAGCAGTCACGTCATATCGCTGCTCACCAGACCGACGGCGCAATGCCTACCGAATGGAATGGGGCGATTTTAAAGCACAGATTTAACTACAGGATGTAAACAAGTAAGTTTGTGTGTGTATGAATCCGTGATATGGAAACTATATGTACGAGGATGATGTTGTCGTATGGTGACTGATAGTCCGTCGAAATATCTTGAGCGCTTGGGCGCTTCAAAGTCTTCGGACGGTCTCGAAACTAGGACAGTTTCCGTATCATGACAGGTCTACCAGCTGAGAGGAGATTGTATACTATTGTGACGTATTGCAGCCTCGAATACAAGGTACACAAGAAATTACTAAAAATTATCAGGAGACTCGTTTTAAAATATAACACAAAAAGCAAAGAAAAACAGCACATTCGCTAAATAGCGCAAGAGGAAAAGAGTAGTGATGGGATACGGGCTGATAATCCCGGCAGACGTCACGGGACGTCCGGGGGCCGCGCGGCGCTATTCGATGTGATCCCACCGAAAATCGCGCCGCACACGTTAGACCATTGCTATTCATTTATGGTAGTATTGCTTGTTGTACTACAGGCAATACTTTTATACCTTCTTGTTCACAAGGCTCGATGTCACCTACTTTATTTACACTTGATTCTTGAAGAAAAAAATAGTACCTACTTACGATATTATTTAGAAACCTATATTTACTTGTTGATGTCGTTACTTAAAATTTTGGAACTTTTCAAAATATCCTTTTAAATATATATTTTTTGTGCGACAGATCAATCTCCTCTGAAAAACTGAAAATGTTTAATTTGCAACTGAGTCCAACGTGTGCTTACAACCTTAAATCCCGATACCCCCGATCCCGGCAAGATTATCGGCGTTGATTCGCCGGGACAATACACTTCTACCCGTTTGTTGCTTGTCCTGCACTGACAACTTTTATATCGAAGCCGGAATCATTTCTTTAAGAATGAACAAAAGAACTCTCAATTGGTGAAAAGAACTTACTTTGCTGTGGCGTAAAAGGATTCCTTTTATTGTTGGAACAACAAAACGAAGCAATGTACTCTAGCAACGTTGATTAAAATCGCAACGACATTATCTCATTTGTAGAGTCGCTTCATACACTTGATCAGATTTTGCTTTTAAAAATATCAACAAAGTTTACCAGCAGTTCAAGTGGCGGAAAAGGTTTCATAAAAGGAATGTCAGATTCAGCTTTTTGTTATTCGCTTCACATATAATGCAATTTAAACTATAAGAGATACGAGCAAAAATTCAGGCAACACAGTTTAAGAATGGATTATAAGACCTAAATATATTCTGTAGCGACAAAATTACAAAGCATCTCACAAAAGCTTCAACAAAACATTATTGTGTGCCTCGGTTTGTTACAAATTTCGCAAAAACAAGCATCTCATGAAGCCAAGTCACTCCAGGAATCTGTTTACTTAATATTCAACTAAATTCCGCTTTTTAGTGTCGACAATAAATGTCGCCTGGCCGCGACAAAACCGCGCGAATGCGAGTTCTGTCTTAAGCAATAGGGGGTGTATTATTAAATTGGGCTATAAAGTTTGCCACCTATCCACCTTGTACCAAATTCGCTGTTCTGACGTGTTGCAGTTTCCTTCCTTGTCTCGCCTTCTATTTTTGGTATAATGTTTCTCTTTTCGTGTTAGACGAGACAAGTGCGGTTATTTGCAAACAATGGCTTGTCTTCAGCCGTGTCGGTCCCCACTTCTCTCTATACACCAAAATCTCCGAAGATATGTCGTCAAATTAAACACCGATCGAATTTCACGCATTCACACAACTGTAAATCTGTTTTCAGATTAACATTTTCAGTTTTTTTTTTTTTTAAATATAGCTACATGTCATTAGCTGTTGGATGGAATAAAAATGGACGAAAAAAAATGGACGTTAATAGTATTTAGAATATTTGATTGCTAATTCTAGTAAGTAAAAAAAACAACTTGCGAATGAATTCATATGGGTGGTTATTTAGTTGATTACATTGTATCATAGTCAGTCAGCATTTTTTCGCCCGCTTTCGTATTTAATTCAACTTGAAATTTTATATGCTAGTTTATTTTCATTATTTATCACTTTCAGCAGCATTTTACTATTTTCTGTGATTTATTCTTTATCACCAGTTAAGTTATGTAATGTTTCGCGAATATCTATATAATTTCGCACCTTGGCATAGTATTCAAGTATATACTATTAAGAGTCGCAATGTTTTTTATTATTCGCCCGATATAAATCAATAATAATATCCGATTCATGAATATCATGTAATAATATTCCATTCATGAATATGTCGCAGCTTATAGGTAGGTCGACTTCGGATAGTCTTAAAATAACAGATCCAATTAATTGAGTTATAATAAATTGGTAATCAATTGTATTCAATAATTACTACTTATTCACTGCATACTTAATATCTGCTGTGTTTAAAGCTTTATCGGCTTAACAAGTAAGTATTACCGTAAATAAATATACATTTATGTAAGTGTCCAATTTATATACAGGCGGCGTAGATTGTAATTTGGTGACCCGAGCAATCGGTCAACGTTCTTGTAAAACATGTCGCGTGGCGAAAGATACTCGCATATTGATTCGCACAGCGGAATAGGAGCCGTGTTCTGCGTTTGTGCCGCATGCCATTGCTCGACGGCTACCCTATTAAGGCGCTTGTCTTATTGGCTAAAGTTAGGTTTACTACTAATAAAATGTTTTTTGCTAAATTAAATTGGCACAGTTAAGATCACGTAAGTTTTGATAGCAGACACATTATATTTTATATTCAGTACTTACAAATAAATAAAGAATCCGTACGTTAGCGGTACGGTAGCGGCGTTACAGAATCAAGGATATTTATTACATTTTACGTATTCTCGCTAAGATATATTGTAAGTATACAGACCATTGTGCCTTTCAATCTAATATTGGAGCAAATATAACAAAAAAATTAGCATTAAGTACTTGTAATATTGCGTATCAACAGAAGGTAACTATTTAGTGTGGTTTACTATGTCTGTATCCTTAAGATACACCTTAAAATTACTGCAATAGAAACTATAACTTCTATATGCCACTCCTGAAAGCTAAGTAGCGAATCAGGCGGACTTGTCTGACTGCTTATGAATGAGCGCAAGTAAGCTACGAGTTTTGAATATATTGTGGGATTGCATAAACCTATGGAGAGTTTCCGAATATAACAGTTGAACGTGAACTGTATCTTACCACGGAACTTAGATTAAGTTCATATACAATGTTTCCTTGTGAAAATTGATTGCCAGTAGGTAATGCCAAGAACTAATAATAAATATCATAAATATAAATATCATGGGCATTCTCACACACGGCCATCTGACTCCAAACTAGACGCGAGTAATATGAGTGTTTGAGACTGATATACATACATAGATATTTTTAAATACATATTTAAACAGATAATATTAACATTCAGACACAGAACAAACACAAGTGTTCGTCACACGAATGTTTGTCCAGAGTGGCATTCGAACCCACGACCCCTAGCGTAACAGGCAGGGTCAGTACCGATTGTGCCATTTACGTAGAACTGAACTGGGTTAGTCACAATAACAAAACTTTAATGCGTCTGAAATTGTAGAATGAATTCAAACATAGAAAAGGCATTGCTTTACCTAGCTAATATCGCTATGTTATCGTAGCATGATATGACTAGCCTTATGAGATTCGTCTTTTAAGGACCGAGAACGAGGTACCTATTGTTAAATTCTCTACGTGTCCTATTGTGGTGTGAACCATAATTTTCAACGCGAGCTTAACTTTACTACAAGTCGCGCAAGGTTCAAGCAACGGTGGTTTTCAAATAGTCTTACCAATATAGGTATATAGGTAGTTAAACTTTTTTGAAACGGATACACATAGGACCTTTCCTAATGGACCCAAACATTTTTTTTTTACTCCCTCGGCAGCGTTCTAGCACATCTAGGGAGGTTCCGGGATCATCTACGGAAGGCACCGGTGCCTCCCTTGCGTAAAGCTGAACCTCGCCGAGTATGGACCCAAACCTACTATCATACACCTTACTGTCATAAGATAAAGATCAGACCTCACTCAGAATTTGGCTGTGTTGTAGTGCTGTATCAACTATGAGGTATGTAACATATTTTCTTCTCTCCTTTTGCTATGGGTATGGGTATATTAGGTTAAGAGTTTAAAAATAACTAGGCGCCGTTGCTCGCGCAAAGGTATGTTTATATAGGTTCCTACATTATTACTACTCTTCCTCTACGAGCAATCCTCACGTGCAAGTATTTTTAAATCACGTACTCTTTGCGTTTTGAGTTTTATTAATCAACGTATAGCTCAGATATTTTAAACTTGTAAAACCAAGTGTTTAATTAATACAGTAACTCTACAACCAACACAAAACATGACCACCCAAGTTAATTTTATTAATGAGGGTTCTTATTCGTAGCTTAAGCTAATTTTAAGCGCACAAAATATCCTTTCTAACTTGGATTACTTAGTACCGGCCTATTTGCCTTTAATAAGCTTCTTGTACACCTTAGATATTCATACCCTTTATATTCACCGCAAGCAGGCACCTTAGATTTATATAGGGGGAAAATCCCCTGTTGTTATAGCAACATCAAGTTAATCCGCCGTATTTCAAACAGTTCGCTCCGAATAAACCAAGGCTAAAGAGTCGAATCTCCTAGTAAGGTTGAGATTAAGGAGTAAAATAGGTATTTGATATGTACGTAGTTTATTTCCAGTTTAGTTTAGTTATTAAGTCAGTAAATAAAGCAATGGAACAATGTAAAGAACAGACGAACAGTCTAGCAACAACAATGTTAGAAAAAGATGATAATTTTATTTTTACGTTACGAAAATAAATAAAGTGTATTTTCCCTTTATGGTCACCGATATTAAATGGTCACCGAAACTAACGAAAAGGGTGTAAAATCCACAAATTAACTAATAAATATTTTGGATCAGGTAGTTTAAAAAAAAAACAAATACCTACCTATACGAATTCATGTCAGAAATAAAAGAAAAACCTGGCAATATGCATCGAATTTACGCTTTAGTTCACTTCAATTAAAATATTAAAATTCAACAAGAGCTCTACAACTTCATGGATGTATTATTTTTAACTACACTACTGCGTCAAAATTGCACCCGTTATTTCATAAAACGATAAATTTTTAACGAACTCACAGTGTGCTGCGGAATTGCTCAATTCAATTAGAGTCACACGGTAAGTTATTGATAAACAATAGGTATTCTCGTTCCCAGTTAAAAAAAAATATTATTTATTTTTCAGACTGACGATGTCTTGACTTCCTATAAGGAAATGTTGACAAAACTTACACAATCACATGCTGTTGTTGCTGTGGTTGTGTAATCGCTTGAGCTGACGTCGTATACGTCTACTGCATATTTTAAAACATAGCGTGATATTTAGTAAGAACACGTAAAAAAAATCTGAATTACTTGTTTAAAAAATAGTTTGGTTTGAGTAAACCTACTGCGAACGTGCCATATTTCGCCCACCCACTTATTTCAGGTAGTATATGAGAGCAGCAACGAGTCTGCAATAAACATAGTCTGAAACATGAAAAAGTCTTTCTCTTAGTCATATTTTATGGGATCTCTTCAAAAACAGATAATTATGCTTCCAGTACCAATATTGTTACTGTTCCAGAGTTGATACCTACCTACATGCATAGTGTCTTAATATGCTAGATAAAATTTGTATTGTATACGCATAATTCATTCAAGATCGAACTTCACATTTTAGGTTCGTCTGACCATTAGTTTTATCTTGCAGCTGCAGCGCCCCTTCGAAAACTAATTGGCATGTACCTTTCACTTGCTTAATCTTTTTGTACGGGATCATACATTTCCCTGTAACTCCCGATCTTCTTCCCCACTATCACCACCCCGAACTCCGGCGATCTAATCACGGCCACGATCAGAGTCGCTCATTAACGAGATTTATGGATGAAACGTAGACTTTCCGACGACGTCGGCCGTTCGTGCAGCCCCGACACCTTATTTACGGCGGTCAGATTGGCGAGATACTGCATTTGGTGGTGGTTTAGGTTTGAGTTTTGAACGAAAAACTGGCTATTCTTAATAATAATTATATCTAGGTGGTAGCTCTCTATACAGCTTGCGCTAAACGCTCCAATGGTAGACACCATTATGATGAAAAATTAAAAAACAAAAACATTGGTATAAATCGAGTATACCTATGGTATTATCAATGAGGATTATTTTGAAATTATGTAAGTTAACAAAGGCAAGAGCAGACCGTGTTTCCGATAAGAAACCACGCACTGCAGTAAACATTTCACCTTAATTATTACACTGATACAAGTGATACACATTTTAATTCGAAACTGATATTGGGGAACTTATGGATGTTGAGGAAGGGATAAAATAATCTGCGGCGAACGTGAGATTGGTGGAAGCGGGTCCGTATAGCAGCATATCGGAGCGTTCGCGGAGTTCGTGCGAACCCTCGCGAAAAGCTGGCGTATCGACTCGCCCGTAATCCGATAATAATGAATAGAAAATAGTACTCCATGCTCCAGTTGAAAGTTTACCGGCCAACTGGAGGCACGAGCATTTTATCGCGAGGCATAATTCGGCCTCGCCGTCACGCTCTGTCCCGCTTGCCTTTATCGAACTACTCGATAGCTCCCCCGGGAATTCGCAACAACTCTTCGGCACAATCAGAAATCAACTATAAGTGCGCTATAAAAATAAAGGATGTGTACGTAAGATACACGCTCACATAAATATTTCAGAGCAGCATGTTGTTGTTTAGCATGAAACTGTTTCAAGATCGTAAAAACATATTATTATATTGTACTCATATCTTCTCGGGAATTAATTATGACTGAAATATACATATAGGTGTGTAGGTACTCTTACTCACGGTGAATACTTTTACGAGTGTGTGCTATGAAATTAACTCTAGCGATGGACAAACTAAGCAGCTCGACTCTTTTACGACACAATTAATAAACAATTCACTTTAGCATGCTGGAATTGAAAGTTTTATACGGAACATATTTTGGCGTAAAATTACGGCAGGGCACCGAGCAGGCAGAATATAAAATATTGAGTTACGACCTCTAAATATTTTAAGACTAAAAACAACTATGTATTTACCTTTTTGTAGTAGGTACCTAATGTATTTACGGTCATGAGAAAATTGTCTGAGATTTCTTCATAACGGATTTTGAGAATTAGTATTTCAATAATCCACACTAGGTCAAACTATGTTACCCTTCGCCCTTCTCTTTCCATCACCTTTCTATCTTCTTATTGAGTGACCAAAGCTAGGACAGAGAATTAGTTTACATAAGATTTACAGGAGCGCATTAAAACATGAGCAGCGAAATAATTCTAAACACGGAATCAACCCGTGAATTTGGAAATCCAACCGTAAACCGAGCGGAACAAAACAATATATTGGCTTGCTTTGTTCACATACCTACCCAATTCCAAGTTCGGCAGATGCAACTTTCTGGGTATCTCATCTAATACTTCAGTTCTATTGCGGTTTAATACGGAATGAAGTCGGTACCAGTACGATACAAACTTTACACTCCGATCACGTATTTAAGTTTGAAATTCGAAAACGTAAATTCAGCGTCTGAATATAAAAATTCAAGGGGCGATGTGTGCAACTGAAAGGGTGACTGCGGGTAGACGCGGCTCAAACGTAGTAGTTGCTGCTAAGAGGTTTATCAGATTTAAGGCTTTACAAACATTACGTTAGGAATACACTTTTATTTCATGCATATAACATCGAGCTAGTGGAATTAACAGTTCATTCTGCTTTTCAAATTACACAAAATTATACATAACGAGTACACGAATTACACTGTCATTATTTCATCATATTTTATACATTTATGTTTTAAGTAGTATCAATTTATATTCACAAACTGTAGCAAATATCCCATGTATTTTGATAATATGTGTAGAACTATCACATACTTCAGCAGAAAAGGGGTAAAAATGGTGCACGGAAAGCAAAACCCCCCAGTAAAAAAAAAAGTGTGCGCGTGTAACCTTTACGCGCGATTGAATTAAAACTGTAAAAGTTATTGTTATTGTTATTTTTATTATTTATTATGTAACCTAGATATTCAAAATAAAACAGCAACCGCACCGTAAATAGGTTCTACCACCAAAAAGTGTCAGAACTTTTAATATTATTTTTTTCCGCCTTTCCTCCCCCTTTCGCAACACGCGATAAGGAACTTCGTTCCAAAAGTAAAAAGTACTCGTTTGATTAAAATAAATTAATAGTTTAAAAATAAGCGTCAAAAATCTGAGTTACTCCCTAGTTGCGCCTAAAGAAGTTTTACTTCAAAAACAAAAGCCATAATTAGCTTGCATCATAATGTTTTGATTAGGGTAAAGGCTTTTTATAATTTTCGATAAGAAATAAAAACCTTCAAATTTAACGCAACGTGGTTATAAAACCGCTTGTCTTGTGAAAAGCTCTTATAGCCCACGTCCCCGCTCGCTGTCACCTACCCGCCGATTTGCAGAAAATTGACATCTCACACCGCCGATAGAAATCTCAACTCTATCGAGAAACTTTAGCTGTGTTTATTGGGAGACGCCAGTTGCCTTGCCACTCGTTCCACGCTTGTCATTAATGTTACTTTGAAATTTGTCGCGTTTACTCAACTTCTATGTGCTTTCAGAAATCTTAGTTCTTCTTTCAGTTACTGTCGATTTATTCTAGTTACTATTATGTCAACTTTAATAATATTCAATGGTTTTATGCATTTTTGTAGAGCTGGGTTTTTTTACTGTTGGAAACAGTAAATATGTAATAATTCTTCCTATATTTTCTCGCCTTTCAAAGTTTATGCATATATTCACCACTTCGTCTTTTTTAGGTCATGAGATATGGACATGGTGCAACAGTACATTTTTATATGTTTCCAACTTTTCCTGAGCAAGAAATACTTAGAATGCACAGGATTGGTCGAAATAACTAAACAAGTAACTACAAAACATAACAAAAATTTCAGAGGTCTACGTTTTCCCGTTCAAGACATAGCATTAATTTTTTTTATGATGCTTCCTAAGCGTCAAAAATATTATTTATGCATTTTGGCTTGTGTCATAGCTGCTACAGAATACTTTTACTATATATACTTTTATTACGAATAGGTTAATAGAAGTTGTGACTCAACCTTTATACTTAACATCCAAATAAACGACTACCACTATAATTAGTAAGGGAATCCATGATGCATCGATCGAAACGATCATTTAGTTTTTGAGCACCAACCAAAGCCGTCGCTATTCGTCTCGCGCAAGAACTCCAATGGTAGCGCGTAAAAACATTAAACTCATTATTACCAAACAGTCGATTAGCTTTTTTATAATCGAACGGAAACGAGCGTACCCTCAGCCGGTCATACGACCAATCGATTCCCTGTATTAGGCTTCCGTCAGAAAACAAACCGGATCCGTTCCGGGATCCTTTGTTCGATTGTGGCACGCCCTTTGTTCTACGGTCGCGGATAAATTATTTTCTCAGATCCTACTTGGATCCACTCTCGTTCCATTTCTCCCGTATTAGTTCCAGCCGATGCGCAACAATTACCGTCTTTATAACGTGGATGACGCAGAAATCATCCTATCTGCCCAACAATTTTACGCCTCGATGTAACTTTCGGATTTGAACAAGAATGAATATTCTGAAAGCGCACAAATAAGCAGGAATTGTCAGAGAATACTCACAAATACCTGCATATCTAGATACTCAAGGATGAGGAGTACGACTCCTTTGAGATTAACAGGTTTATGACATTGGGCATCTTACGTCAACGAAATATTCTAGCAGTTTTAATTTATTCCTTACGAAATTTGAAAGCTCACTTGGTGCGGTTCAGAACTTAGTGAGCTTTGATTAAAATAAGAAATTTTCATCAGAAATCATCACTATAATCGTCGTCGTCAGTACGTGTTGGTGTTGGTACCTACCAATGAGTAAATGTTCTTGAATTTAATATTACATGATGACTCAAATGTGCAATTTAATAATAATAAATATAATATAACATAAATTTGTTTATAAATTTAGGGACGATAATAACCTCAGAATAATAAACGTCGAATGCTTTTGGAAACTTTATGACGTTTTTAAATTCACAGCATAATTTTTTATGCGCTATATGTTCGAGGCAGAGGTCGAATAAAAGTTTAAAAGGATACTTTCATTAAGGCATATCATAAAAAATACATAAATATGAGTGATTAAGGTAGACATCATAGCGGGGGGCACTGCAAGCAGAGCGTCAAGAGAAATTGGCTTTTACGAGGAGATGCAAACATTGTATCGTAACATACTTTAATTGCTTTTTACTCCTCTACTCTTACTTGCATTAAAAACTGTACATTAACAGTTTTGGAACAATTACTAATACTTATTTTATTCGTAACAATGTGCACTATTATATATTTTAACGAAATTCGTAAAATAGGACGTTACAAATTATACATACATATACTTATTTTTTTTTTGTTTTACGATCAAATTGAAACAGATTTGCAGTATTAGTGCACGTCTTCAATCAATATTTTCGTACATAATGTGCACCAATGTTCACATAACACTAAAAACGTCCATCGACATCGCTTAGTTTTCAAGCAAACAAATATATCGTTTATACAATTTAACATTAAATTCTCACCTTAACGTAATCGTGGGCTAATTACTGCGATAAGCGGAGGTGGTCGTGGCACGATCAATCGACGCCACTCGCGACGATAACCCGCTTTGATTGATGTCATCACCGCAAACCACTTATGACTGCCTATGGGAACACTGAGATACACCGCTAATGGAAAATGTTATCCATCAAACGGCCCAAAATTAACACGTAATACAACTTGCCACTCGATGCGGGCGCATCTTTATCTAAATGACGACACCATTTTTTATGGAAACAATTACAGCGGCGAAGCTAATGAAAGCCTCAACTAACTCCTTCACGGATGACAGGAGAATTAAAATGGAATCTCGAAAGTATCTTCGTCTATTTTTCGGTTGATGTAAAGCTTCTGTTCACTTACGAGTAAGTTATTATGAATGTCAGTTGTTTGATTTTGGAATTTTCTTGGCGCAGACACGGCGGCACACATATTTGAACTTTGATCTTTATCTAGCATCTTAACTTGGAATGTTAATGCATTCCGCATTAAAATTATGAGGTTAGTCCACAATAATTAAAATATCGATATTTAAAGGGTAGATATAATATAATACGGATAAAAAAACAAAAAATAATAATAAAATCCATTTATTGTTATTTTTGTAAGCTGCGCTAAAATAAATTTTCCAATTTTTGGCACATTTAAAAATTGTAGAATTAGATGAACTGGTGCAAAGAACAGTTGCATGATATGATCCAATATAATAACATAACAAACATCAACAACATGTTAAGTAATAGAAATAGCTTGTAAAGAAACAGGTAGGCATGGCTAACGTAAAGACAAGCCGCATCGTTTAATCATATCATAACAGTAAACGCGGCGCGATATACGTAATTAAGCTACCTTACAGCCATGGGGTTGGTGTCAGGCTTAGCGACAATGGTCGTTGAGTTTGAGTGCCCTACAGTGGGACCGCCTTCAAAGCAAGAACGAGTTTTGTGGTACAATTTATTAACGTTACCGCGTACCGGTGAAGTTTATCGATTCGATTAAAATTATTCGTCATTGCGAGTTCTTAAAAGAAATAATAACATTGATTAAAAAATCTAAAAGTCATGCTTTTGTAGATAAACGAATATTTTGATTTTTTTTAAATAAAGTCCTTGCTATGTGTGTTTCAAATGAATCTGACGATTCCGTGAAGATTTCATTACATTACATACCATGCTAATAAAAGAGATATATTAATTTACTTTTCTAGTGCTGGCATAGAGGAAAGAGAAAATAGTAGTTTAAAAATAAATGTAGTTCTAGGTGTAGCTTTTTCTTATAAATAATATTTATTTTATCAACCTGTATAATTTATGTTCGGCCGGCTAACCCCTATTAAATTTAACAATGTGTAAAATATGATGTGCATTTTACACGGCTCTACCTATAAACTAATCCGTAGTGAACTCTTATCGCTTGTACCACGCCTCAACTGTTGCGCGGGCCAGGTGAGAATGACTTCCATTTGTAAGGAAAACAAATTGCTACGCTCATTACGACATTTGGAAAAGTTCGCTGCGATTTAGCAGTTCATTCAATTTTTATGGCGTTATTTTAGGAGAATGCTCGCACTCCGGTACGAAATACAGCACACTTCACTTTTGGATGGGTGTCTCTTTTTTAAAGAGTCACCCGTTTATTCTCAAATGCGCGCCTACATCTTTGTAACGTGTACCTTTTTTTGCGACTTACATTGTGACAACGGTAAATATATCGAGCCTCGTTATATTGCATGATTATTAAGTTATTTGTTTTAAATTCGCAACCCTCGTTCAAATTGTTGCTATCTTAAAATTGTGAAAAGAAGTAATTTTTACTTTACTTTTCTTTTAAGCATTACCTACGTACGGTGATGGTGACCACTTACCATTAGGTCCGACTATGTCATAAACACAACTGGCGTACCATGCATTCACAAGTTTTATTGGATTTAAATTAATTATATAATAGCATTTTAATGTTACTAACCAGAGAAAAATTACCAAGGCTTGGCCACCTCAATGATACGTACACGTGGTTCAAATACAATTAACCAACGTTTACACAACCAAACGAGCTATGAATACGATACATATCTCGTCGGCCATATCCGTAAATCACATACGAACGATTCAATTTAGATACACTCACAATCAACGATACCCGCCCGAGCGAGTGAGTAGATTGAAGTCCGGGAAAAATCCGGTCATATTTAGGGCACAGTTAAAATTCACAGAGGCGTAATATCTGATACGTTCACAGAACAAAACGTTTACAGTAGTTCGGTATCGTACCTACTAAAATGTAGATTATGCTGGATGGTATTCAAAGATACGATTAGAAAGACCTTACCTACTATAGATTTTCAGAAACAATACTCTTCGAAATATCATAGGAAAAAGCTAGCAATTATACATTTTAACGGCACATGATGGCACATGTGCTAGATTCGAGCAGGAAATTTTATGTCTTCAATGCTGAATATCCATTTTTGAAGCAAGTTCTTTGACCAGGTTTTTTGTCTCCTTACAAATCTTGGTCCATTTTAGGTAAATTTTATTCATCGATTATCAGTTCATTCGATGACTTGACCTACTTCCTATCATTCTGTTATCGTTAACATTTAGATTAACTGAATCCATTCATTGAATCCTAAGGTTATATTTATGACTAACGTACTTACCTACTTGAACCTCTGTTTAGTTAGCATTGTCTGCGCGCATTAGATACATCGCCGCAGTGACAGGAAAGCAGTCCGCGGCCATTTCACACTCGGTCGGGTTTCAATTTGCCTCGGCTGCCGAGCTTGTTTATCGACGGCTCCACGGCACGCAGGATTACACATGACGAACTTCAGAATGGACTCTTTGTTATCGAACTAAATAATTATTTCATTACATTTACATTAGCTCACTGTTAAGGTCTCCTGTCGGATTCGGACATAGTCTACTACGTTGGTCGCATGCGGATTACTTAATTAATTTGCACGCGTAACTGAAAGTCATTGGTGCAAGCCGCTGGGACTTGAACCTTGACCCTCTCAAGTAAGAATTCAATTTCAGCCACTGGGCCTAAACCACAATCACATTATTAATAATAATAAACTACTCATTTGCATTTAATCTATATAATAAAAATGAATCGCAAAATGTGTTGGTAAGCGCATAACTCAACAACGCCTGGACCAATTTGGCCAATTCTTTTTTTTAAATGTTCGTTGAAGTTCAAGGATGGTTTTTACGGTGAGAAAGAAAATTCATCCCCTAAGGGGGTAAAACGGGGGTGCAAAGTTAGTATGAAGCTTTGCCGTTTTTGAAGTTAGTGAATGTGTAACGCGAGCGAAGCTGCGGGCGTCCACTAGTAATTAAATAAATGATACAAGATGACGCGGAGATAGAAATGAATTAATCGATTAAATAAACAAAACCTTAATGTTTTCTTTGAATATACTTAATACAAAAATATATAAAGAAGTAATTAGCTTATTTTATTGATTATGTATGAGTAATACAAGCACTGCTTAAATACCCTAAAAATACTTTCATCTGTACTAAATAATAATATCTAGCACAGCACAATATACGGTACAATTACCTAAGGAACTCAATATTGAATAACTATTTCTAACCTCAAAGTAATTATCACTATAGGTTAATTTGGCCACAACTTCGTACCGTTCGGCGTTCGTTGTTAAAAAATCCCCTATCAAATCAAATTACTGCTTCTTTTATAAGCACAAATAGAAAATCAATTTGCAAAAAAAAACGATCTCCTCATTAAATACAATATTAAATTTTAACACTAGAGGTCAGCAAACTTTACACTTAAATAATTATAACCAGGTTAGTAATCTGCAGTAGTAAAATTAATTTGTGGCTGTAGAGGCATGTAAATAAAATAACAAATGAAGAATCACCGCTGAGGGCGTAACGGACCGAATAATATTTGACAAGCAGTAAATATTAAATTGGACGAAAGGATAACGGATGCCGTAAAAAATCAACGAGACGCCGACTCATAATCATAACCGACCGATGCTCCAGCCGAGATTGGCGATTCATCGTAACTCTGTTAAATCTTACAAGCTAACGACGTGTTATCTCCCGTTCCAACAATAGAATATCATTCATCGCATTGTATACGAAACGACAAAAAACCAGATACTGCATAGATATCGCGCCTAACACGGGTCGATAAACTAACAAAATAAATTAAATTCGCCGATGGCTCCGTGTTTCAATTTATTTAAAAAAATTATACCAAATCAAACGACGGTGTCGACTACGCGGGCTATTCAAATATTGTGTGTTAGTCCTCGAGCAAATGCGGGGAGAATTATTGTGATGATAAACAAGATACACGCACGGGACAAGGGAGCCAATCACCATACATCACCGTGGAACAACCAAATAAAAACGCCTGAAACAAAAGGGTATAAGGTTTTTGTGCTAAAGGAAAACAAATTGTAACAAGTGGGAGATTATATCACGCTAGGCGCCTTCAAAGACGTGAAAACTAATTAAGATCGGACGCTTTTCTATGGCGATAAGTTGCCTCGGACAGACAGCCGGGCGTGTTTGTGTACCGGCAATCAAAACAATTAACTTTTTGCTGTATTCACTGTTCACCATTATCTAGACAAACGGAGATACTCGTAGCTTGTTTTTCTATAGTCATAACCTTCTCACGAAGTTTTTGATTGCACATCTATATAATAAAAATGAATCGCAAAATGTGTTGGTAAGCGCATAACTCAACAACGCCTGGACCGATTTGGCCAATTCTTTTTTTTAAATGTTCGTTGAAGTTCAAGGATGGTTTTTACGGCGAGAAAAATTTGAAAATTCATCCCCTAAGGGGGTAAAACGGGGGTGCAAAGTTAGTATGAAGCTTTGCCGTTTTTGAAGTTAGTGAATGTGTAACGCGAGCGAAGCTGCGGGCGTCCACTAGTCTTTAATAGAATCACATCTGCTACGATGTTTACAAAGACCATCAAACTCTCATTAAAAAGGATAATTCGGGCAACATATTACAGAAACATTTGGTCACGTAAACGGTTCACAGCGGAGTACGGAATTTAAATACCCTTATCCGTCGGGCATAGCAGAATAAGTCATAAAACGAGAATTATAAAACTTTCGAGAGGGAATAAAAATAAAAGTGCTAACTAAACGCCGCGCGGCGATCGGAGCGTGAAATAAATAAAATGGAAGCGCCTCGCAAACGAGAAAAAACGTATAAAAATTGTGGCGTTAATTTTCCAGCGAGATTTCCCAGCAGTCTCGGAGCACGAGGGAAGGCGGGAAGGCGGCGCGTGCACCGGACACATGAATTAAAAACGTTAACAATGGCATCGCGACAGCCTCCTTAATGAACCCGCGCCCTGCGCGGCCGCGGCCCGCGCCGACGCTGGCTCCGGGCCGCTTGTACTCCCAGCCCAGCCTAGACCGCTTTCAACTCTGCTAAGTATTTTTCAGAATTAAGTATGTATATATGCAGTATATACCAAATACAAAATTAAATTTATATATATTATTGGCAAATGTAATAACTATTTAAAATTCAAAAACCTCCGACCCAACATCAAGAAATGATAGAATGTAATCTTCATTGATTCATGCATTTTAAAAACTTTTTTGCCGTTTTTAATTGTAAAGGATTTGTAAATTAAACATCAAACATTAACGAGAATTAAGGATATTGCGAGAAGGGTATCGCTTCGAGGAGATTTAATTGATGAGATCAGATAGTACCATCAGCTGACACCCCGGAACACACCGGAAGTTCGATCACCGACCACAACCGCACAAAACATCATAAAAAGTGTATCAGTAAAAAAGTATCTTATCCAAAATTGATAACAATTATGACATTATACGTAAAGTAATTTACAATATAATGACCACAACAATCGCGTAGAGCGTGCGTAGAGCAAAACGAGTTTATGATTAAACACGTTCACCTTTCATCAGTCATTTCATCACCTACGGAGCTTAAGACACCCATTTAACGTTACTATATGCACTGGTGGGGGCTGTCACTTCGCTTAGCAATTTGTCCATTGAATATTCCGTATTATGGTCGGATAATTACTAGTAAATAACGACCATACCAGCACGCCATAAAAGAGCAAAATTTCTGCCGCGAGAGGGGAAAAAGCGTTATTGAAAAAGAAGCGAGCTGATATATAAATAAAATACGGGTTCAGCTATCGGCGGCTTGTTATCGAATGCCTGGATCGTGGCTATTACGGCAAAGTATCGGTTATTCGAGCGGGCGTGGGCACAGTTTGCTTTGCAGCGCGCCGCGCCGCGCCGCCACGCCGCCAGCTCGTTATAATAATGTGAACTTCGGGAATTGCGGCGTCTTTGGAGTCGAGCCGTTTGAATATTTAGCGTTTTTGTGGGACACTCCGCTGGAAGTTGCCCATTTGAATAGTTCAAATAGTAACACGTTGAGATTATTTCATGTGAGTTCGGCGAGAAACTGCTAATCAGTTTTGATAGGTGATATTATACCTAATGGAAAAAGAAGTTAACCGGCAAGTGAAGCAAACGGACGACCTGTATAACGTAACTGATAAAACCATTTGAAAGATGACACACTACAAGGTTAAACAAACCAACCGAAATTTGTATCCTACAAAAAGTTTTCAAACAAATGTTAAAATGTGATATTGAGACTCGAAAAAGATACAAGATAGTTTTGAGATTTAAACGTAATATGGAATACGTTATTCAAATAATGGTACACAGTCATATCTTGTTTGTCTTTTGTAAATGTTACTACTGAACTAGATGCCGTAGCGAAATTGAATTCTGAAACACGCAATTCTCTCTTTTGCTATGGGTTCATCATCATCATCATCACACTTGGCGGTACGCGATGGCGTAACGGGAGGATGATGTTACACTTTTTTTCGTATACACACAGGCGTTCATCGAGTATATATTATCACGTCAAAAAAATCTCGAACATACAAGTCTACTGCATAGTTTTCTCTGGGCGCCACAGAAAGAATTTCTTTTACATACATAATAATTGCGAGTTGTCTCGAGGCGTCACGATCCTGATGCATAATGACAAAGTGCACAGTGACGTGAAAATTGCTCTACACCTCACTGTTGCTTACGTTTCGCGGTTACGGCCTCCTTCTGTACTCGCAATATTTGCTATGCAATTATTTTACAATAGTGGTCCGCCCCGGCTTCGCACGGGTATTTTATATAAAAATCAAAATTATAATACACATACATAAACCCTATTTGCGTCAGGTTACTAAAAAAATAAAAATTTAACACGACTTTATTTTACATATATAGATTATAACAATAGTTTCGTTTACGCCTAGTAATATTATATAGCCTATGTCACTCAGTGAAGATGCAGCTTTCTAATGGTGAAAGAATTTTTGATATCGGTCCAGTAGTTTTGGCAGCGCACGCCAGAATAGCTCGCAGATGGTAGATTTTTTCCTACTTACCTACTTGACACTTATCGTCATATTTTGGACAATTCACACAATATCTTTATAAATTTTAGCCTGTGTGTTATTCTGATGTATAAGCTATATTATTGTAAAGTTTCATTAAAATCCATTCAGTACTTTTTAGTGAAAAAGTAACACACATCCATCCATACATACATACATACTTACAAACTTTCCCCTTTATAATATTAGTAGGATAGGATTAGTAAGGATTATTTATACCTTATCAACAGCCTAAAATTTAAGTTTTATGCTTCTAGTTCTGAAAATTACAATACTTTCATACAACCTTTCATCTCCCTTTTCAACCCATTACAACACTTTTTTCCAATTAAAAAGTGTCTATGTCCTTTGTCAGGCTCTAGACTGTGTACCAAATTTCATTTCAATCGGTTCAGTAGTTTTGGCGTGAAAACGAAACAGACAGACAGACAGACAAACAGACAAACACTTCAAAACCAAACGTCCAATTTTAATCATTCAAAGACCAAATATTATCTACATAAACTGTAAATGTAGTCCAAATAAAGTCAATTTTAAAAAATGGTTGTTGTGCCTCACTCGACATAGATAGGTATAGTGTGTCGCGGACTTTTTTATAGATATTTATAAGATCTACAATTAATTAGAACATTTTATGGTTCTATCTTTTATAGTTTAGGCAGCGTACGCAAAATAAGGTTGATTTTTTACACCTTGTGTCCGAAAAACCCAAATATCTTACAGAACCCTATTTTTTTCCAAAATAAAATTTTGCCTATGTCACCCGGGGATAGTGTAGCTTTCCAACAGTGAAAGAATTTTTCAAATCGGTTCAGTAGTTTTGAAGCCTATTCGATGCAAACAAACAAACAAACAATCAAATCTTTCCTCTTTATAATATTAGTATAGATGAACCCTAGTTTTAGGTGCCAGTACGTAGTCTTGAGATTTTATTTGTACATCGTAAGTTTCACTAAATTTGTAAATGTGTGTCAGGTATTAGGGGAGCTTGATGATTTGCGGCCACTGTAATGGACACGGGAAACACCAACACAGACAATAGACACAGCATATTTAAGCTTCTTAGAACCCCATATTACAGCTCTAATTGCAGTAGGTAGGCACAGAGATGATTTATAAATAATAATATGTACTAACATACACTAGGAAAGGCCCCAGCGGAAAGATTTATCTAAGACTCGACGGGACATTGATGTCAACTCTTGCAATAAATGCAATAAACAGAAGTTAATAAGTACATAAAGTTTTATTTTTGTGCTTTTTTTCCTTTGCCCAAACATCTATTAGTAATAAAACACACAAGTGAATTGAGAACCTCCTCCTATTTTAGGAAATAGGTTAAAAATATTGCAATAATTCCCATTTTTAATAGATCATAATGTAAATAGTCATCCTACCGAAATATACAGAAATTACTCAATCCTCAACACAAAACGAACTAAAGCTAACGACTTAAGTCTTAGGGCTTAACGGCCTACGCCAGTTGATTGACAATAATCTAATCAGTGCTATTGCGCCTACTAACTTAAAGTATCTACAACGCTCAGTAGGAGAGAGACAAGACATTCTGAATAATACCATGGGTAAGTAAGAAAGAGACAGAAAAAGAGTTCTCTGGGGCAATCTCGATGCGTCTAGCATAAAATGTTCATAGCACTCATCCCTTCGGTCATTAACGGCATTTCGTTTTTTTATTTTCAGTGAAACGCGTCTATCGAAAAACCAGAGACCTTACCGGGACTTGGTATCAAAAATGTCTATGCTTGGCACATACATATTTACTTTTGGCTCAATATATCACACATTAGTGATTTATGTTGTTTTCCTAATTTACGCTTATAGCACTCGGTTACTATGCAGCATGTAGCATACCTGTTCACTCTTAGTAGTAGCAATCCATCCATCAATCAGAGACTTCCATTAGCAACTACATCCAGACTCTACTTTTCGAATCCCACGACTTCTCAGTCTTCTTCAAGACATCAGCCCACCTAATCGAAGGGAGGTTAGTAGGCACCTACACTTAAAAAAAAAGGTGTCAGGGCCCGTGGCACACTGGCGAATCCACTAAAGTTTTCTGTGTCTATAGGCTACGGTGACCACTTACTACAGTAAGTGGTCTAATTCTACGCGAGCGAAGCTGCGGGCGTCCACTAGTACATATATAAAAATACTCCATTATCAGACTTGGTCCTGCAGCGACTTGCCCAGGGCTAGCTAGTATAGGCTAGCTAGTATAGTACTAGCTGACTTAGCTAGTTTATAGCTACGTCAGCTAGTATAGGAAAGAGTAATGCAATTCCAGGAATTAAATCAAATGTTATAAATACAAACATCATAGTAAATTATTTATTATGACGTCTCGTATCTACATAGGTGACTAAAATTCAATTATGTCGTTTTCGTATAGAGTGACCGAAAAACGCTAATGCAATATGTACTTTATCAAAGAACGTGAAATTATAAAAAGAAGAATAAAAAGGATGAAAAATGTTATCCAATAAGGCACGTTTTTTTTCAAACCTGAATCGAGCCCACGATTCAATTGCGCTTACGTTAATCCAGCACGTTGCCTAATTTTACGAAATAAAATTTGCACACAAAGCCGAAAACAAAGAAAGAAAGGAAAAGACACGGATGATAAAATAAAATGGTCAGAAGTGTGTCGAACATGCTACGATTATCTGTACTACCTACCTAATTTAAGTTTCTCATTTTAAGTGACTTTTACTAAATGTTATGTCTTATGAGAAATAAATATTTTTTAAACCGAAATTGGGTTTTTTGGAGCTTATTACTTTAGTAAAAACATAACAAGTAAAACATTGACCAAACTCAAAAATCTGAGTTCAATAGGCAATCTAACCTTTCCATCGAAACTCATTTTCTTTAAAAACAATTTACCTCGCTAGCATGGTAATTGTACCTACTGCCTCGAGCAATCTCTGCTACCAAAAATATTGCTACGAAGTTTTGTTTCTGTGTGTTTTTGTGTATAATTTTTCTACAACGCCGCTCCGATCAGATTTGAGTAGCCGATGAATGATTCACGCAAAAAAATCAAAGTTACATACCTACTATTTTGTTCAAAGCTTTAAGTAATACACTAGTATAAATAAAACTTGGTATATCTACAAAGTCACTGTCCGCCCAATGAACTTTAAAAACGAAACAGAGAAAAGACGAGACATGTATATGTCAAGACAGTAAAATCAGGCAGTCGTCACGAGGCATACGGCAGGCGGCTCAAACCCAAACGAAATTTTCTTTTACACACCGCGTCCTAAGGTAGGTTAGGTATAGGTTTATACGTTATACGATTACGTTAGTTTTAGGTTTATACGTTAACTATACTACATACATTTAAAATCTAACGTTAATATTAGCTACTATTGGACGCCCGCAGCTTCGCTCGCGTGGAATTAGACATTCACTAACTTCAAAAAAGGCAGTTTCATACTAACTTTGCACCCCCGTTTTACCCCCTTAGGGGGTGAATTTTCAAAAGTCCTTTCTGCTCCTCTACGTCATAAAAGAAACCCCTGTGCAAAATTTCAAGTTTCTAACCCCTATAGTTTAGGCCCTGTGTTGATATGTCAGTCAGTCAGTCAGCTTCTCCTTTTATATACAGGGTGTCCCAGAATGAATGGATAATCCTTGAGCCCCGCACAGAACAGCTCTACAGCGCTTAGAAAAAAAAATCAAAAAAAAAAAATTCCAAGTGATACCCAAAATATGATTTTTTTTAGAAAAACATACGTTATTTTACCTTTACTTCACATTCATGTACACAACTGCCACAAATTAATGAAATTCTTGGCGTTTTTGGTGTCATTTTATTCCTGATAGACTATACTACTAGAAATACATTAAATAATATAAGTATCTGTGATACTTTTTTTATAAAAAAAATAAGAACTTGAATTTTTAACATGAAATTTGTGACCAAAATTATTTTGACATAGTTTGAGAGTGTTTCATGCAAAAAAAAAGTATGAAAACGTGAGTGTCCAGCTATTTTAAAAACATGCTCAGTTATTACAGTTTAAAAAATGGTATAATACATCATTGTATCTAATACTACTATGAAGTTATTGCTATTGAGATGCAAAACGAGTAAATACGACTAAAATAGAAAAGTTAACGTCTTAATACATTTTAATAATAATAAAACATTTCAGGTGTCGCTTCGACCCATAGACGTCCCACTGCTGGGCACGGGTCTCCCCCACAGACCTGCGGGAGGTCTAGAGCATACTCCACCACGCTTCTCCAATGCGGATTGGTGGAGGGGTTAGTGGCCAATCCAGTGTCGAATGTTCTCAAGCCACCCGAAGGTCTTCGACAAGGCTTAACGACTGTTTCCAGCATAGAAAACAACCGGGACAGACGGCTTTACGTGCCCTCCGAAGCACGGTAGCGTCCATGAAATTTTGCGCTCACCCATCCACAAACCGACCGCACCCGTCGTTGCTTAACTCTTTCGGTCACATTGAATCGACGCGAGCCATTGGGCTATGGACGCTACATTTCAGGTGTACATAACATCAATCTTTATTCACAACAGGTGTTCAAATTGTCTGCCACCGATTCTAATACACGCTTGACATCTTCTTTTATAGGCTCTACTAAGAAACCGTGCGTAGAGTCGTTCATTTATTTTTGAAGCGGCCTCTTGAACACGGCTGCGTAATTTCTCATTTGAAATTGTTTTCGAGTACACTTCTTCCTTTAGACAGCCCCAGTAAAAACATCCCGTCAGTTTAAATCTGGAGATCGAGGAGGTAACAGAATGGGACCCAAACGACCAATCCATTTGTTTGGATACGTGGCATTTAAATAAGCCCGGACGTTTGTACCATAATATGCAGGGCAGCCATCATTCTGTAAACAATGGGATTCCATTACCTCCTACGAAACAGTCGTTAAGCCTTGTCGAAGACCTTTGGGAGGCTTGAGAACATTCGACACTGGATTGGCCACTAACCCCTCCACCAATCCGCATTGGAGCAGCGTGGTGGAGTATGCTCTAGACCTCCCGCAGGTCTGTGGGGGAGACCCGTGCCCAGCAGTGGGACGTCTATGGGTCGAAGCGACACCTGAAATGTTTTATTATTATTAAAATGTATTAAGACGTTAACTTTTCTATTTTAGTCGTATTTACTCGTTTTGCATCTCAATAGCAATAACTTCATAGTAGTATTAGATACAATGATGTATTATACCATTTTTTAAACTGTAATAACTGAGCATGTTTTTAAAATAGCTGGACACTCACGTTTTCATACTTTTTTTTGCATGAAACACTCTCAAACTATGTCAAAATAATTTTGGTCACAAATTTCATGTTAAAAATTCAAGTTCTTATTTTTTTTATAAAAAAAGTATCACAGATACTTATATTATTTAATGTATTTCTAGTAGTATAGTCTATCAGGAATAAAATGACACCAAAAACGCCAAGAATTTCATTAATTTGTGGCAGTTGTGTACATGAATGTGAAGTAAAGGTAAAATAAAGTATGTTTTTCTAAAAAAAATCATATTTTGGGTATCACTTGGAATTTATTTTTTTTGATATTTTTTTCTAAGCGCTGGAGAGCTGTTCTGTGCGGGGCTCAAGGATTATCCATTCATTCTGGGACACCCTGTATATGTAGATATGGTAAGCTCTAATACATAACACTAACATTACATCACGACTATAAATTTTCCCAAAGATGTTGAACACAAACAAACAGTAGTGTAGGTATAGATAGAATATCCACTTTTCAGAAATTTTAACTTTCTTTTTATTTATTTTTATTTTAATCTAACGACTTATTTCTTTAATACAAAAATAAATTACTTAAGAGTGTACAACAATAAATCAATGGGTCGCAAAGGATATACCCGAGAGACGATTAAACTGCTTCTCAGCCGTTTCAATCCAATTTGCTTGCACTCCCGCTGGGTTAAGGTGTTTATATGCGGCAATTAAAACAACACTCTCTCATTATCATCCAAACACATTTATCCTCTATTTACTTTACACCGTAATAAGTGGGATTCAAAAGTTATATAATTGCTGGTAGCATCGCTTGATATGTTAAGTTTTATGGTTCAATGAAAATATTTATTGCCTACCGAACGATATAATTATACGGGTATCAGCAAATGTTTACCTTCTTTTATCGCAAATAAGTTATTTTCGGTTTCTTTAACCTCTTTGTCAAGTACTCTGTTTTGTCTGTTATTTAAACTTTGGTGATGTAAAAAAAAATCCACGATGAGCGTGTTTTCGCACAAACCAATTACTTTAATTTTAAGTCACAAGAGTATTCATAATAAGTAAATTATATTAAATAGTGTTCATGTTTCTCTTCTTTGTTTTTTTTTTCTTCTGATTATTCGGCTCGCTGTCACATAGGTTTCCATCATCATAAACTCATCGCTCAATAGTGCTACAATTTCCCTGTCGGCCGTAAATAAATAGTGATACGTGACCTTTTCCTATACAATCAGATTACCACGCATTTTCCGACGTTGAAACAGTTAAATATCATTATTATCTACTACTAGTTTTCCCCTCGGCTTCACTCGTGTAAAATCGTTTTCCATGCAGAATTACCTATACAATCAAGGGATCGCTTAAAATATAATAAGTATAGCCTTTATCGACAGCGGCAAGCTACACCAAAAATTGAAAGATTTATCAAAATTATTAATATTATTACATTACTGAAAATCTTGCTTCAACAATGTTCCTTCTAGGTATCTGACTTTTAGTATTGGATGAATCCAAAATTTGAAGTCTCTTCGTCGGTGTCGGCGTCGTAGATGTAAAAGATATAACAAATTTAATCGACCGCTTGACGATACCATTTTGTAAAAACAGCCTGGTAAAACGCGTTGTACTTTACGTGTCGTCGTGCTGAAGTCCGTGACAGTACTGTACCACTCACCGGCATCGACAACCGGCGCAGTGGAAAAACGAAGCCCCGGTGCCGGTGGACGTCCATGCCGGTGCCGGGCCGGTGCCGGGCCGGGTAATGGAAAACCGCCTAATGTTGAGTATCTATTGAAATAGAACGATTATTTCAGTGTTTTGTTCGTTTCACAGGAACTATCTAATTTTCGTGAGGTAAAAGGAGCCCATTTCACTTTTTAATCTATCTATCCTATCGATCCGTTGAGAAGGAGAAGAGGGACAAACCAACCAACCAACAAATAAATAAATAAACAAATACACTTTCCCACTCTTTGTAAGTCGTTAAACGGTAGACAAAGCACGCCATACATGGCATGAACAAAATCCCAATTTAAATGCATAGTTTGACTGCAATCGCGATACAATGGTCATAATTTCAACATTGCAATTTACACCTTTTCAACGTGTCTACAGAAACTGCTTCACTGACATACAATCTCAGGATCTGGCTGGAAAGCGAAGGATCCCATAAAAATATACTCGCCGCATTACTGAATTGGAACGTACAGAAACATTATTTATGTATAGAGTGTCAGATGTTGGCAAAGCAATCGGGATGAAACGAGACGTGCAACCAAAGCGCGAAGTGTATCGCCCGCGGCCGGCGAACTGCCTGCGACTTCACATTCAGAATGCACTCGCGCCAACCGATAATTTAATTGGGTACCTACCTGACATTTAATCAATACGGTTGATTAAATTAATTGAACTCTCGAATACGATGCACTTTTATGGCATAACGCCGTAACTCGCTTTGGCGGCGATGTTTTCCTTCGACCTTTTTCGGATCACCAGCGACGATACGATCACGATGCGACGGCAGCCGCGGCGCTCGGCCATCTCCGATCTGATCGCTCTATACGGTTAGATACAAATTTGTCACCGTTTATCAGTGAAGCTTAATCAATTAAATCCTTACAGGAGAAGGAAATACTGTAAACGCTAAATTCTTTTGTCAACTATGAATCAGAAGCATTTAAGCAGAAAAGTGACAACAAAGCATTGTTTACGTTTTGAGTGTTGAAAAATATTTGAAATAAAGCCGCTTAAGTGGCCTATAAAGTTTAATGGACGTTATTTACTAGCTTTTCAATTTTCAATTCAATTGTAGTCTGCATGTCTAGAGTCTCACGCGCCATATTTATTTAATGTACTGCGACACGCGAGAAACATTAAAACGAAATAATAGTACGGGCAGGCGCATTCTTTGAATAATGACAAAGAACAGCAGCCAAATTACGTCTAACGGTATGTTTCTGTCGTATACGGGACAAAAATCAATGTAGAGACGCGAGATAACGACGAACCGATTAGTGTCATTGCAATTACATTTAATTTTATTTATATAAATATGCGGGCCGCTATAATTTGATCACCGGTACGTACCTACGCGGTGTATAATGACTTCGCCGTCACTTCAATATTACTAACCACAAAAACGGACGTGAGAGTGAGTGACATAAGAAACGATATTGAATTTGCTTTCTAAATATATCAACGATTATTGCCGTTGTAGAAGTTTTGTTTGCTTTTCTTATTATTGTAAAACAATTTTCGCCGGAGCCATAATCAAACAGCCAAATTTATTATCAGTGTGGTTTGTGATTCCGCGTCGTCATTTTATTTTAGAAAGTTTTTCTGGGCAGTAATAGATCAATGGAACGAAAAATACAATAACAAGTTATGAATGCAATTTGACAATATTGAGACATCATAGCGCTAATTAGCTGAGTAGATGTTTACTAAATTTAGTTAATTAAGAGTAAATTATCGGCATAGATATAATTCAGTTATTATACAGGGTGGAAATATCGAATGCCACATGGATGGCAACTACCATAAATATTGTAAATAGCACATTCTGTTTAAAGGAGACATTCCTTTATTTTCAAAAACAATAAATTCTGCATTTATGGATTTATGAAAAATCACCTGCCTCAGTCGGGACTCGAACCGGTCAAATGTGACAAAAAATAAAGTGACGTATTTTATGATGCAGATTGAAAGGGTTACTGATAGGGTTTAGTTTTCTCTAAATAACAAATACAATCAAAATAACGGAAGGCCATGAAAACTAACATACCTTTTAATTTTGTTTTCACCCGTCACGTGAAAACCCGATGCGTACCTACACGTGAAACTAAATAAAATAATCAGGTGAGATTCTCTTTTAACGTTTGGTGCGGGTAGTGAAGAACAGGGTTGTTATGGTTCACATATTTAATTGTGAAGGACAACTGAATACAGTAAAAAAGCTTTTAAAATACCTCTAAATCCTGGGACCTATTGCGAAATGCGTTAAATTCTCACCCCGAAGAAGACTATAATTTCATATAAGTCACTATAATTTTCCAACAAGACGGTACACCAGCACATAGCAGCAGGTTATCGACTACATATTTAAATAACCATTTCCACATGGATCGGTACAAACGGGAATATTAAATGGCCGGCCAGATCTCCGGCTCTAACACCATTGGACTACTTTTTGTGGGGATATGTGAAGGATGTTATTTATAAATGAACTTACGAAAGTGTAGGCAATTTAAAAATCGTCCATGCAGCTATTACTAATATTCATCACAATTCACTGCCACGAGCTACGAGAAGTCAATTCCTCAAAAGATTAAATTAATGCATACGAGAAAACGGAGCTCATTTTGAACAGTTAGCAAGGTTTATGTAAGTTTATTATATGAATATTGTTTTCTTTTGTGTGTTTTAATTGTTGGTTTCCAATTTTAATGGCCTTCCGTTTATTTTGATTGTATTGGTTATTTAGAGAAAACTAAACCCTATCAGTAACCCTTTCAATCTGCATCATAAAATACGTCACTTTATTTTTTGTCACATTTGACCGGTTCGAGTCCCGACTGAGGCAGGTGATTTTTCATAAATCCATAAATGCAGAATTTATTGTTTTTGAAAATAAAGGAATGTCTCCTTTAAACAGAATGTGCTATTTACAATATTTATGGTAGTTGCCATCCATGTGGCATTCGATCTTTCCACCCTGTAGATATAACGCAGTTATAAATTGAAATGAATAATTAGTAAAAAGAAGGAAATAGAGTAGAAATGCAAATAAAGCAAAAGCTATTTTCACTGTGCAAGGTATTAACTTACTCCTCGCGTTGGTCGAGGCTCGTCTGTCGGGCGTCCAACACCGGAGGCACTGCTTGATTTATATTCATTACCTCTATTATTTAGAAATCAGCGGATCTTAATGTGGCAATAAGCGCCTTCCGATAGCCTAGGCGACGTATTTTACGCAAGGCTGCTTAAATTGATAACACAATAGTTTCATGTTACAGAAAAGCTGCTTAAGCTATCCACTGTGTAGCCAGTTGTGCGAATAGCGTAAATGACAGTTCATTAAACTGGTTTTATCTAATATCAACGAGTGTATTGAATATATATATTCACCCATCAGTATTAGCATCTCTATAGAAAATGAATACGTAACAAAACAGTAAGTAACAGTTTTCTAGCGATTTTGTAAGTTGCTTACGTTATAGGAAATTCATTATGTATGTTTATGACTGTGACTACCTATTTTTTTTTTATATTTCCGTTGCCATTACAATTATTTACGGTAATATGATTTATTTCGATGAATCAAAACTCAAAGATCGTAAATAATGTTTCAAATGGAAACAGAATATAACATGATAACGCAAAAAGCTATACAAAGGCGAAGCATTCGATGTCTTTTCGTAGAAGACGAAGAAAGAATTCAAATATAAAAGGATGCGAAAATTCTAAACTAAAAAAGGGACAGTTTAGACGCGAATCGCTGGCGTTTGCCGATCGACGCATGTTAACAATGGCATTGCGGATAAGAAAGAACATTCGTAAAGACATGTGATCGTAGGCGTCAGGAACATTTCCTACAGGGTAAGGCCCGGTTACAGCTTTTCAAGAGCTCTTGAATTATGCGTGACCCACATTTTGCACCTTTTCCTGTCATTCCACAATTTTTAATGGGATTCTTTGCGGGTGTGCCTTCATAGATACAGTAAAATTTAAAGTATATGTACTTTTAAGAATGAGCATGTACAATTAGTATTCAAATTCCAAAAGAAAATAACAAACAATTTACATTAATCTATCAACTAAGTATCGATCTAATGAACGTTCATAAACATTATAGAATACTAACAGCGCGGCAAGTCTGCCGAGTTCTAAACAATACAAAACAAGCAGGACACAAATTGACAAATAAGATTTGATACCCGCTAACTGGGGCGTGAAATTCAAATTAACGACTAACAAATAATTCGGTAACGATAATGGACACGAATGCCTAACTTCAGGTCTTTATTAATGCGTCACTCGAACTTCCGATTCTGGGCCGAGCGGTCGTGCTGAAAGCAGACGGTATATTTTATTCATTCCAACTTCACCGCGCCTCCGCGATTGGGAAACGATAAAACATCGCTAAGCAAAAATAAGCAGAACGAATAGGTGTACCTGTCACTCTGCCCTTGTTCTTGTTTCTAAAATTTGTATAAAATATTCCGAGTTGTGTTGTCGCGCCGACAGCAGCTTCTGGCGCGAACAAAACGACCGCGATTGAATAAAACAATAATGGTCAGGTAGGCAGAAATACAAGTTTTAGGTATACTATAGTCCGTTTTTTTGCAATCAACGTTTCAAATATTGATCGTAAAAAGTTTCAAATGGCGATCACTAACATTCCATATTTACGAAACTAAACTAAATCGGAACTACTGTTTTAACAATAGACAGATGTGACTGTTCTCTCGAAATACAACAAAAGAACACAATATTACTTAAGTAAAGCGCAAAAGTTTTTGTAATACTTCCTTCCAATTTACGTTTCAGGTCACTCCAGTCACCGATGAGAGCATTTAACACTTAAACTTTTTATTGCTGGGATTGCATCACGTTTCCAAACAAACACATTGGCTGATTGGCATTAATTGACCGCATTTTCTAAGAATCTGCCGTTTCGAGATTCCCTAAATTTGAAGACGCCCGTTTCTTCGAACGCGGTTCAATAATACGCGTCAGTCAATCCATTAAAGTCCCAGTTTCCTAAAACACCGCGAGTTCTATCCCTTGACGAAATATTTGACGCTTCGCGACCCGACACGACAGAGTTATTTTCTCACGTGTTTCAGAGTTTTTGTTTTTATCTCGATCAATCCGTGGGAAGAAGAGTCACTAATAGACTTAACATAATCTTTAACGATTATTAAATCTGTTCTGGCGCATCAAGAGTTTTCTTTCAGGCTTTTCTGCAATTTACGCATTTCAGAATAAAATGCATCTTATTTTTTTATGGACATAGCAAACGAGCTTGCAGCACCGCCTATCCGCTACCGCCGTACACTGTGATTGACTTTCAACTGGGAATTATTGGTCCAATTAGAGAGAGTTAACAAGAACAATAGTCGTTTAATTTATTAGTAGGTATGAGGACTGAGGACTGTTAGTCATTCTCAGTCCTGTTAGTTTGTGATAGTAAAAGTCCAGTTAAATTTTTAGTAAGAGTCTCGTTTCAAGTCACAGTTGCGTTGCTATTCTTGAGGACAAATATGGTCGCCCCTGAAGAAGTGTGCCCGGAAACCACACGTGTGCAGCCAGACCACTATTCGCTGCGACGTCCCATAGACGTCCCACTGCTGGGCACGGGTCTCCCCCACAGACACTTCTGCGGGTATAGAGCATACTCCATGCTCACCACGCTGCTCCAATGCGGATTGGTGGAAGGGTTACCTAGTGGTCTACCCGGTGTCGAATGTTCTCATGCCACCCGAAGATCTTCGACAAGGCTTAACGACTGTTTCCAGCGTTGAAAACAATCGGGACCGACGGCTTTACGTGCCCTCCGAAGCACGGTAGCGTCCATGAAATTTTGCCACTAGCGGTCACCCATCCACAAACCGACCGCGCCCGTCGTTGCTTAACTTTTTCGATCACATTGAATCGAAGCGAGCCATTGGGCTATGGACCACTATTGCTTTAAAACAATTACTACCCGATTAAAATGGTACTACTAGGTACCGTAGCGGGTGGTGGTACTGCATCAGGCGAACTTAGAATAATATTTATCACCATAAGATGCATTTGGACCATTTGACTATAATATATTTTTGTGTATAATTTATTTTGCAGATGACCTCACATTGCACAGTACTTACGATGTATTACGACTTAAGTTTCGCAGTTCGATTACGCAAGAAATGGGTCCAAGAGTAGTGATTAGTGGTGTAATCCATTAGCGAATCCCATGGTAGGGAATAAAAGGCGAGTTGTCTATCGCAGCGGTGTCGTTTCGAGAGCCGGACGGTGTCCGTCGTCACAATAGCACAATTAAAATGCCAACAAGTCCAGTTGCCATCCCAATCCAATTACAGTGGACAAGGATTCCAACGAGTAATTGGGACGAGACTACACAGTAGCGCTTGCGATATAGGTGGCGCGAAACGCAGCTGGTAGCGACGGGCATATGTAGACATTTACTAATGTGTCTTATAGTGATTGAAATTGAGCTTTGTTTTTTGATTTACGCATGTGCTTGGGCCGTTATTCGAATAATTACCCAGTCCTACCTACTTACTAACTCACCTATTCGGTTAAACAGACAGCAAAACGTATCCCGTTCCAGATTGAAAAATAAAACGTTCAAGTTGGAATAGCATGCCTAAACTCTGGGGTATTTCGCGATAGTGTTTTTATTTTGTATCTAGCCAGACTATCACAAAGGCTAGAGCGCGCTGAACGGCTTGGGAGGCAGGGCGGCCCAAAGCAGACGTTTACTTGGACTGATCGAAAAGAAAACCATGTTAAACTGTAAAACAAACTGCCGGAAGCGCTTTCAAAACAAAACCCTGTATATGGCACAAAAGTCCGCGCAATTTCAGCATTGCAATGACCAACTAAGCGCGAGAAGATTGCTTGTCTGTGGAAGAGAAAATTTTCTTTCTTACCTGTATTCTTTCACGTGAAGAACATTTAACTCGCCTACTATTTGTGAAAGCATACCTTTAGCTGGGTTATTGTCTCTGCCACAATACACTTAGTGCCATACAACTGTATTAAAGGTAGTCGAAAAGGTGTTATTGCTGGATTTCCGGTTAATTCACCACAACCCTTTCATTGTTCCACTGTTAGGCACGGGCACTCCTCTCAGAATAGGAGGGATTACCTTATTCCACCACGCTGGCCACTTCACATGTCTTCGAGAATATTATGAAGAAATCTCAGGCATGCAGGTTTCCTCAGATGTGTCCTCCAACGTAACGCACATAACTTATGGAGTTCGATGGCCACTGGGCTGTCACCGCTCCCTTAATTGGTTTTAAGTAAAGTCCACGTTCCGTGAGCCGAAAAATATGAACTGGAAGATGACTAATATATTATAGTGGGTACCTAAAACACGTGTGCATAAAGTTGAGTGACTAAGAAATCGTAGTATGGCCACTACTAAACAAAACTCTTCTACAGCATGACAGAAGTTCAGAACATCTTTTACTGCGTTGGACATACCAAAATGTTGCAAACTGTACAAAAACACTCACCTTTGTCACAGAATACGACTCCAATTCTAAAGGACTGTATCTGTCTTTTTAGTATTAAATTTGTGCCGGCCAAGAAGCACAGACAAAAACTTTGTGTTCAACAAGCGTACTACAAGCTGAACTAATCTTGGAATCTGAACACTCTTAAGGAGTATAACTTTTCTTTGTGAAAATAAAAAGCGCGCGCTCCCCTGCTGAAAAACTTTTAAATCCGATTTACTCGTGCCTTGTTTGTCCTGTTCTGTTCAGCACTCGTGTGTAAACGCATTTCTGCTCAAAAGGTGACGCTGTTATAGGTTCCCAATCCACCACCACTACAGCCCTTTCTTTGTTCCACTGTTGGGCACGAGTCTCCTCTCAGAATGGAAGGGATTAGGCCTTAGCCCACCATACTGGCCAAGTGCGAATTGGCAGACGTCACATGCCTTCGAGAACATTATGAAGAACTCTCAGGCATGCAAATTTCTTAACGATATGTCCTTCACCGTTACAGCAAGTGATATATAATTTCTTAAATCGCACATAACCTATAAAAGTCATTAGTGTGCCGCTTGGGTTTGAACCCGGACCACTCGAGTGAGAGACGAGTTCGATAGCCACTGGCACTAGGTGCCCAATAGCAGATTGAAAATATTTTAATATGTATTTATGTCCACATAGCATAAGTCTTATCCCGAAAATATTTTCCCTAAGGAAGAAAAAGCAAATTTCAAAGATTTTGCTTGTAATATTAACTGAAAACGTCCAATAGATAGTGGTGGGCCAAACTGCTTTCATTTTCTTTTTTTTTCGGGTTACTTCAGGACCTCTAGCTTAGCAGTCAAGCTTGCGACCACTAGACAAACGTCTACGGGTAGATATTTTCCGATTATTTCCTTACGGAGGACAGCAACTATAAACAAAATTTCTGTTATGTCTTATTCCACGCAAGCAAAGCTGCGGAGGTCCACTAATAGATAATGTGATTGAAAAATAGTAGAAAAAAAGGAAATAATATAATTCGATTGGCTATTAAAAGCTCAATTACCTTAAATACCGCTTTACATATTGTAACACTGTGACGGGGATTAAATTAACCGGTTAGATTAGACATTACGAACATTAAGTGTATCAAGGTGAAACGTTTTACATTTTGAGAAATTTAAATCAGAAATCTTTTGAATTCTCCTTATTGTGGGCGCTCTTATCAAATTTATTGCCCAAAGGGAGGTGCTAACCGTGATAGACGACTAATGAGGCCGGGGAGGTATTGATCAGATAGTCGAAACTGCTACCGATACGAAGGTCCTTAATCAAGACTCTCTAATTATATTCAGAATGGCTTTCTCATCGTGACGCCGCTTTGCTCCCTATTCGATTAAATTTTTACTTTTATGACTTTTGTTTTATGTCTAACGTTTTGTTGCGTTTCTTGTTTATTAAATTCTTTATGGACTACAAAATACTTGTTTATGTACGATGGACGTTGAGTTATTTAACGACAGTTATAGACGTGTTACTCTGTTTTTATTATTAGATTGAAGCTCTGTGTACTTAAAATATATATTTAACTACTTAGAAGTAGGCATACTTCTTTCGCTTTATCTACATTCATCAGTGTCTTCATAAATGCTCGTCGATCCAAGTTACATAAATACAGTTTTGTTTGTACAACTTTTCTTTTTTACTTACTGTAACTTATAGTTAACCGTCAGTTTAGAGTGTACCGAAAGTATACTAAATCGTCCTGCGGGAGGGCGCTGGTGAACTGAACCACAGGTTTTTGCAAACCTACCTCAGTCACCAGGCTCTCACAAAGTATGGTTTGAATATGTACACAACTTTAACTACTTAAGACTATTGTAATACTTCTGTGAGAGCAAACAAATAAAAATCTTTATCTTTATCTTATCTTTATCTTTTTTCTTCGATTGCCTAACAATTTCGTATTTCCTGCATTATTCTCAATAACGTACCTACCTGAAATTTTATATTTAGTAGAAAGTTCATACATATTGTATGTTCACTAAGTAAATTATAACAGTTTCAGGAAAATATATGGCATAAAAGGATGAAACCGTAAGACTACTCATCCATTTCAGTTAATATACGGTGAATATACAAACATCCTTGTAAATCAGTCAGATTAAAATGGAATCGGTTTAAAAATACGAGGACCGTCGGCGTGGCGGGTGTCGTTTTGAATGTATTTTTGCATTGTTAGCGTTTCGTAAAGGCAGGCTGTGCGTAACATAAATACCGGACACAGTGGGCACGCTTCCGAACGAAATCGACGTGGAATAAATCGGCGAGTATCTGCTCAGTGGAACGGTGCCGGTAGGCCCCCGGCGGCGACGCGCAGTAAATTGCATCGAAAAAGAACGGGCCAATATGGCAGCCGTATCGGACGCTGCTAACTTACGAGCGCGACGGACACGCGGCGCTAAGTGGGCTATCGTGGTTTTTTAAAATTCAAACGCCGGGATTGTCGAACCTCTTATAAACATAGGAATCGACACAGCTCCCTCCATTAAGCGGAATTATAGGACGGCGTCATGCAATCTAGCTTTAATGTTCCAAGTGCTCCAACGACGACAAAGTTCGTTCGTTTCTTATTTTAATTGGTCTAGGGCATCCTTGTTAAAAAAGCTCCAAGTTAGAAACAGAAAATGTTGTTAATGATAAAAAAATTATGCAGTCTACACTAAAATAACTATACTTTTGTCAAAACATTTCCGAGAGGTAGAGAATGAAATCATTTGGGTGCGCCAACATAAACACCCACAAGTAACTCCCCTCCACGAAGCCTCATGGCAGTCGCAGCTACCGCCAAAATTAAAGTTTCCCTAGATTGAGTGTACTTAACGCGATTAATTATTATTATTGCCCATTCTACCGCGTGGCCCGCTCCGCTGTTCAACTCTACCAGAAGTTCGTTAATCCAACGAGGTTACATACAAAGGAAACTGCGGTGAGCCTGAAAATTAAGTTGGCTTGCTATATTGCCTTTGAACGCGCTGCTGTTATATGGACATTTTTGTTTGTTTGTTTTACATCGTAGTTACTTCCGAAATATTCAAACTAAGCCTACTAACTTACCTTACTAATAACTCATATACATAATTAATAATAATAATATGTGATGTATGATGATGATGATGAAAGGAACCGTTTTTCTAGTATGTAAGTAAAATCATTTAGTAACTGTGTAATCCATTTTTGGCCTTATTATATCATATTATATTGTATAAACTAATGTACCTACTTTTATCGCTGTTGGATTGCGTAATAAATAAATAAATAAATAAACGGGAAAGTGTGTTTGTTGTCTTGGCCTTCTTCTCCGCTTTAACGGAATTTTGGATCATCGTGATTTTTTCCATAAATTGTAGGCCTGGAGAGTCACATAAGATTATTAACTTCCATAGATCATTTTGCACGTAAAACGATTTGACACGGGCTGAGCCGTAAAGCAGTAATTTTCAAAAAAAGTTACTAGCGACGAGCTATCGAGTCATTTACGAAACAGGGAAACTGTTGCGAACAGCATTTGCTTTTAAATGAATGTTTTGTGTTATTAAGCAGTGGTTACCTGCTACAGTGACTACATAATTAGGTACATTCCATTCATCCAGATTTTAATGCTACTTCGCCCATTCGTTTGTCATCTCGAAATCTGCAGTTTCCTGCCTTCTTAAGGATGCCGTTCCATTTCATTGGGAAGTTAATTCTTAAGTATCGTATGACATTAATATATTTTTAACAAAACCAATGTATTCTGTTGTAATAGGTATTATACGCACTAAATACGATTATTTTAATATCTTGGTAGATATTCTTATGCCATAATGGGTCAGTGCAAAATGGCCTGATCATATGTAATCTGAATGTGATCGTCAGTAATGGTTCAATTTCCGACAAATACTCGACTACGAGATGCTGACCTCTATAGTCTAAGGAGTTTCACACACAAAATATTAGACGCATATATTAGCATACATTCTCTAGTATCTATCTAAAAATATTTCAGAATAATTAGCTAATATTTAATTATAGCCATATAGTCCCTAATGATATCGCGTATGTTGCCAAAATATTTTAAAATTCACAAAAATGTTTTCCGAATGAATATCGCAACCTATAATTGATCTGATTACAAACGTATCATTAAGTTTTTAAAGCACATCAACGTTAACCACTCAAAGTTAATACATGTCTCAATCAGGAAACTGTAGCATAAAAGGTCTTTATATTAACAGTTTTAATAACGAGTACAAATAACAAGTTGTGAGTATGAAAGGTGCCTTAACTCCGAGCGGCCAGCGAATTATCGCGACGTCTTGGTCGATCATGTCTTGTAAGTACTTGTAGCTGTAATTTGGAGGTGATTTTTCCTCGCCTCACACTCGCCTTTCGAAGGATAGACTTAAAAGATACTTCGAGCCAGTGATAATAATATTTAAGTCCTTCCATTAAATTGCGTCGACGAGTGCCTCATTTCAGCAGGTATTTTAATTGTTGACCTTTAAGTTGCTGCTGCCTTATCTTCGTTTCGTTAAATGATCTGTCCCCACATTTACTTACCAAATATAAAGCAAGTAATTGAAGTAATAATTTAGGGTAGTAAATAAATTTACTGAAATAAATTATAAACATATTTGAAATAATCCTTTTTTTTTCAGAAGTTTAAAACTGTCAAGGGATAATTTTAATTTTAATCGATATCTAATTAATTGAATAATGTGATTAAATTCATATCAATGTTGGCACGATCAGGCGCTGGCGATACTTGAGAGCCACTCGTAAATTCACTAGTCGCGTTGACGGCGCGCCGCCCGGGGCATTTCGTGACATGACTTCGTCTGCTTCACATCGCATTATTTACGATTTTTATTATGCCGTAAAAATGCGCAAATTCTTACAGCGAGGGCACGCCTCGGTCGCGCGTGGATCCACGCGTCGATAGCCGCTTCGTGAGCGCACCGATACCGCGCATAAATCTGCTACGTTGCACCGGCAACTCACAAAGACAAACCATTTTATGATGCAAATTGAACGACGATTCCCTCTTGACTGAAAACTAAACGAAAAGGAGCAACTCCCAAAAATGAGCGGCGTTGTCTCGACAATATATTTCGAGTACCTAATTCATTTTCAGCAACTCTAAAAGTTGACGAAAGTAGTCGCGACTCTCATAGCGTTCCCTGTCTCATTATTATCGCACAAAAGAGAAGTTCTGTCATACTCCGCCATGACTTGTGCTATCGCGAGATGTGTTTCTAAGTAAGCATCAACTTTGTTAAATTGTCACGCACTGTTATATTTTCCACTACTTTAAAATAATGCGATTTCACTTGATACAGGGCACGTTTAGAATTTAATTTACCAAACGAACAAAGCTTTTACCCTGTCGCAATTCATTGTGGCAAACATTCGCGCTCAGCTGGGTTGCATTTTCATTGCTTTGTTTAACCGCCTATTGTTTTTAGTTTATAGAAAGGTGTGATCATTAAACTCTTAAATAATCACACTTGAAGTTAGATTAACGAAATAAAAATAAAACTAACAAAACATTTCATATTTAAACTATAAAAATTTACAAAACAGATGTGCTGTCGATAAGAACAAATCTAATGTCGATCAACTTAACTTTCTTTTTGACTTTGAATGAACGATAAAATCTTTCCCGAGATCGTCATAAGGCACAAAAATGGCGAATAGAGGGCGTAACTATAGTCTGAATAGAGAGCGCTGCTTGTTTACAATAGCTGCGGGTAGTTCGTGAGCCACTCTCCATTAAGCTGGGAAGAGCGTCGATATCGCTTGCAGCCGCGGCGGTGATATGACCACCACTTTTAAAGTGTCTCCCCTCGCTCTTCAGATTCAAACTCCAAGGGGACTTTCCGTGGTGTCTGCTTGAGCTCCGAGGGTTCTTATTTTATTGGTCGCTTTTCGCTGCCGGATCCCTGTTATGAAACTTTATGAAATGAAGTGCGTTTTAAGCGTCTTTGATGTTCGGTTTCACGCTCTTAGTTTGTAGTGGCTCCCGAGGGGCACGCAATAACAACGTGGAGTGAAGTGCGCGCGGTCGTGAGCTCTGCCATACGATCAGTTTACTGTTATATAATATGTTAAATATACTGTTACGCTGCAGAGTCGAACTTCAAGTCAAATCTTAACTGATAGATATGTCAAAACATAAAGGTTCGAAGAAAATAAAGGAAAATAATATTTCTGTTTGATAAAAATGGTTTTATGCGGCAGAAAATTACGTCTAAGAGCTTCTATCCATTTTAATAAACCTGAATGAAGAAACAACTCTCCAACCGCAGGACTGCTGGAAGATATTTCCATGAGAAATAAGTAGTTCCTTTGTATACCTGTTTCTATCTTTTGTTTTATTCATTTTTAATTCATGTAATTTTGTACATAAATACCTATTAAAATAAATAAATAAATAAGAAAGTTTGAATAAACAAAACCACGATATTCTTGAAAATGACGATATTGAAATATCAACAAACTTACATCAAAACTAAAAACTCAGAAATAATAGTATAATTTGTTGGTGGGCACAGACTGTGGGAGAGTCATAGTTGAGGGAGCTCGAGAGCTTTACTTCTCAACACTGCTCCAATTCGGATTGATCGTTTATTCACGTAATATTTTCAGCCAGGCCGGTAGTTTAATTCATATTAACATGAAAGTTGGCCTTCCCCGCAGCTCCGCCCGCCTCAGTCAAATCGTTTAACATGCAGAATTCCCTATACAAACAAAGTACGTTTTGTTTTTTTTATAATTTGATTAATAGAAGAGAAAAAAAATCATTTAAAATCAAAAAAATCGACTTTTTTTACATACATTTTCAAACATCAAGCAAACTGGTAATTACTAACATATCCCAAAAAAGCAAAACGTACGGGCATAGCTTAGACCCTGTTCTACATTTTAACTGAAAGAAATATTGAAATCGGTCTAGATTTCGAGGAGGAAACAGGGGATTACGAAAGGACGATTTTCTTAATTTTACGTAGGTAAAATCAGTTCGAGACTGCACTTCTCTCTATCGCACGCTAAGGGGCTCAGCGCGACGGCAATATTTTTGGTAAAAACCTATTCTTCAAAAGTGACGGTCGACTGATATCCTCTTAAAATCTAGCTTCACCCGCAGTCCAGCCGACCATAATCCGAGATAGCCATCAATCGATTTAAAATCGATCTATAGTTAATCATCGATTAAAAATCAAATGACGGTGTTTTGTACATTTCCCGGGAACCGTGTAATTTTCCGGGATAAAAAGTATCCTATGCTATAGATGTAAGTATACGGCTATGCTGTGCAAGAAATCACATCGATCTATTATTCAGTTGAGGCGGAGAAAAAGGAAACACCAAGAAAAACACACTTTCCCATTTGTATATTAGTAAGGATTTGACTAGTTACTTCTATCAATTGTAAGAAAAGTCATAATTCTTTATTATTATTCATAGTAGTTCAAAAGGTAATATTTTGAACTGCTATGAATAATAATAAAATAGCATATTAAATTAAGTGTATTATTTACAACTAAATTTAAGGCCTAGTTTTTATTTAATAAAGATACATATTACCTATATGCATATTTACTTACATAAGGATATTAAAAAAGCCCACCGCTTTAAAAATATCAAAAGTTTGTGTTAATAAAGGTAACATATTTTGTACATAAATTATGGGTGACTTAAGGCCGGTCCCATTTAATTTAACGATTGTATTCCTTTAATCTGCTCGGAATGAGTAATGCCTTACAAAATCACGGTCAAATAAATCTCATGAGATGACCTATAAAACGTGCTGAGAGTAATCTCTTTAAAATCCTTTGCGGGTAGTTTTAAAACAAACGAGTGGGGTGATGCGGGCGTGAGAGGGAACAAGAGGGAAAGGGGGGAAAGAGAAGGCGCGCGTGACGCAACGCAACTGACGACACAGCGGTCGCATCTAATTAAATGGGACATTCTCATTTCGTCCGCGACAATTTTATGCTCAGATTTAAGACTTCGCACACTAAAACGTTGGGATTTACGATCGAGAACAGCCCTCGGCGACGGATAATTTTCTCGATTGTACCTTTTAATGATTCCTGGACGTGCGACCGCCGGTGATATTACAGCGATCGATATTTCACTCGGCCTCTACACGAGGAGCGTCACGATTAAACATAAAATATATTCGCTGCACCACTTAATGGTTTCATCTTAAACTAGAAATAAAATATAAAGAATATATACCTAACATATACGACTTCGTGCCAATAACTTTTCAAATAAATTAAAATACGCATAATTATTGAACCATGCATAAAATATTGTATAAAATTAAGTGATTATTCCCAAAAACAAAAGCCTACTAAACTACTAAACCTAAGCGAAAATAAATTTTTTGGAATGAGCATGAAATTTGAACAATTTTTATTTTAATTGTACATGTAACTAAACTACACATGTAAGTAGGTATAAATAATTTAAATATACAAGAATGATCTAGCACAAAGTTGAAAGCTATTAACGCAGCAACTTTATTTATTCTGATTACTAGAAAATTAAGTAAATACCTACACAAAATGTTATCTTCTGTAAAATATTGCTAAAACTGTAAGTAAGGTATGGATAAGAGCATAGAAAAAATAAAGTCACCATCAAATAACGAAAAAATGCAACACATAAGTAGGTACTAGAAGCAAAAATAGACTTCATACAACTTTTATCACAAATAATGTGAGAAGTGAAGTTTTTAAATTAATTTTAATGTTCATTTTAATTTCGCGCACTTTGCCTGAACTCAGTAAGTTTCAAACACTATTAAACTAGAGAACATTTCAGACGCATTTACTATAATTATTTGTAGCATTACAGTACTACAGTTAATATTATGCAAACGCAGCTGTTACGGTTTTAGTTCGTCTAAAGGTCGTCACACACACCTATAATATGATTTTTAACACTAATTTACTGGTAACGTAACAGGCTCCGGCCTATGTATTTTTTGCATACTTACCAACATAGATAGGGTATAATTATCATACTTAATAATCTATACTCTATACTAATATTATAAAGAGGAAAGATTTGATTGTTTGTTTGTTTGTTTGCATCGAATAGGCTTCAAAACTACTGAACCGATTTGAAAAATTCTTTCACTGTTGGAAAGCTACACTATACCCGGGTGTCATAGGCTAAATTTAATTTTGGAAAAAAATAGGGTTCCGTAAGATATTTGGGTTTTTCGGACACAAGGTGTAAAAAATCAACCAGAAAAGTTACTTATTTTGCGTACGCTGCCTAAACTATAAAAGATAGAACCATAAAATGTTCTAATTAATTGTAGATCTTATAAATATCTATAAAAAAGTCCGCGACACACTATACCTATCTATGTCGAGTGAGGCACAACAACCATTTTTTTATCTTGAAGTTTTTTTGGACTACATTTACAGTTTATGTAGATAATATTTGGTCTTTGAATGATTAAAATTGGACGTTTGGTTTTGAAGTGTCTGTCTGTCTGTCTGTTTCGCTTTCACGCCAAAACTACTGAACCGATTTAAATGAAATTTGGTACACAGTCTAGAGCCTGACAAAGGACATAGACACTTTTTAATTGGAAAAAAGTGTTGTAATGGGTTGAAAAGGGAGATGAAAGGTTGTATGAAAGTATTGTCATTTTCAGAACTAGAAGCATAAAACTTAAATTTTAGGCTGTTGATAAGGTATAATCCTTACTAATCCTTTCCTACTAATATTATAAAGGGGAAAGTTTGTAAGTATGTATGTATGTATGGATGGATGTGTTACTTTTTCACGTAAAAAGTACTGAATAGATTTTAATGAAACTTTACAATAATATAGCTTATACATCAGAATAACACACAGGCTAAAATTTATAAAGATATTTTGTGAATTGTCCAAAATATGACGATAAGTGTCAAGTAGGTAAGTAGGAAAAAATCTACCATCTGCGAGCTATTCTGGCGTGCGCTGCCAAAACTACTGGACCGATTTCAAAAATTCTTTCACCATTAGAAAGCTGCATCTTCACTGAGTGACATAGGCTATATAATATTAATAGGTGTAAACGAAACTATTGTTATAATGTATGTAAAATAAAGTCGTGATAAATTTTTATTTTTTTAGTAACCTGACGCAAATAGGGTTTATGTGTGTGTATTATAATTTTGATTTTTATATAAAATACCCGTGCGAAGCCGGGGCGGACCACTAGTATGTTAAATAAAACTAGTGGTCGCTGAGTGGTCAAAATTCAATCATAATTTCATCAAACATACAATCGCCAGCCGTATTATGTCTCGCGCACTAATATGGACTGAAACCTCATGGATGGATTTAGATTTTATTTAATTAGGGTTAAGATTCATTAGAAAATAATGGTTCCCATTCACACAAGGACACTTTCTCTGGATACATTTTATCCAGTAAGCTAATAACTATAGACAATAATGCCGTAATATCTAATTCCATGCAAGTAAAGCTGCGTCTATGACGTAGAAACTTATAAGAACTTATATGAATTATGTAATTAATAATACAAAAATACAGGAGTAATAATACAAGAGCTGTGTGTGACGGTCTTAAATACAACGGCACTTGATGGAGACTGGCTTAGTTCTAGTGCTTAGTGTTTTACTGCAAACTGAGATAAGAAGCGTAAAACGAGATTCAAAACCGCACTTACGTAGTGCTCCTGAGATCATCTAGTTTAGACAGCTATTTCACTTATGGAAGAAATTGGATTTTTATGGATTAGTAATTTGTTCCATTTCAATATAGCGCTCAAAAGTTTAGCTCTTATGCTAAAAGGGTGATATAGTTTATGCATACCTAATATTAGAGTCGAAAGAGTAAGAGCTAATAAAATTTATTTGTTAGGAATCATCCTTTAGTCATTTTTAATTTATAGATAGGTAGATACTTATTGAAATTTTTATTATGATCTTTGACGCTTCTTATTCCATTTTAATTTCCTTTTTTTAGAATTTATTTTGATATTTAAATTTGAATTAAGGTAAATGTAAACGAAATAAAATACTCTAGTTATCATAAAGATCGGTGTTTAAAAAAACAGGTAAACTTGTGAGCAAGTATACTATGGCTTAGTTCCATAGTATACTAGCCGTGCTTGTAGTAAGTATGCCAAAAATACTTAAATCCAACGCGTTTGGTTTTGCACTAACATCTAAATTAAGCAATTTTTTAAATGTTCAATTCACTGTGGTTTATTCTGAAACTGTTAACGATTAACGATTTTCATTAATCGTTAATACCATGCTATAGTAAATCTACATTAAATAAATATTGTAAGCAAAAAGCAATAAAAGACGCAACAATGCAGAAAATACAATATATCTAATTGAATTATTTTGTAAAAAGTATGATGAGTGTGTCGTCTATACTTATTATCGTTAAATATTGGTAGGTACACATTTTTCAGATGCGGAAAGAACTGTAAAACTCATACGGAACCCTCGTAAATCTGACCCGGCTCGGCGCACCTCCCGGCTCCCGTGTCCCAAACATGAAGCTACTTAGTGACTAGGAAAGCCGACTAATAAATAACAAAGAGCGAAAGCTATTACAGGAGCGTGGTGTTGGGCGCTCGTTACAAAATTGCATGCTAATTGTTTGTAGGTCTTATCACAGAATACTTAATACCTAGTACAATTATTAAAGCGTATGGAGTCTATCTGAGTAAAGGTCGTCATGACACCATTCATGCCGATCACATACTAGGTTTTGAGTAGGTATACCTAAAACACGCCACATTTTCGAGCGGAGAACATTTTTATGGGTATACTGAAATGCTTTTTTATCAGATGTACACTACAAAAGTAGTCCTTAGAAGAAATAAAAGCTTAGTAAGTAGCGTGATAGACAGATAGTGTGATAGAGATAGAGATGTGACTTAAACTTAATTTTATGTTTCAAGCGTTCCACGGTTAACTGCCACGGAAGAGGATAAGGGTGGAAAGGCCAAAGCTTATAACTGCATGACACGATTAATGTCATTCATATGTATCTACGAGTTAGAACGATTACTATAACGCGTAGACATTCGATCGCATTAATGATAATTGTAGGTAACTCAACTCATAGGTTTACTCATCATAATTGTCACGAATTGAAAATTGCTTTGCTTACCGAAGAGAATATTATGTCGATTTTTACGTAACCCTATAAAAACATGTAAATGTAAATTTCAAATACAAAAAACCAAGCAGTGGAATTTAAACTCGTACAAAATTGAATACTTAAGCAATGTATAGAACTTATACCGACATTCGAAAGATACTTCAGACATAATCGCAACACCAGTCCAAACTCAATTTGCTTAAAGGCAAAATACGCGCACATACCTACTTAATCCAAGCTTAAACCAGATCTCCTCTGTGAAAATAGTCTAAAAATCGAGAGCATTCAAAGTCTATTTTACGATAATGGTACCTATCTGGTTGAACGTTTTGTTTACCCAACACCCAGATCGCGTACAGTAGGATTCCTGCGTAAGACATAATAACCCTCTTTGTTAGCTAAACGAAATTCTATGCACGTTCAAGTACTCTTGGAGGGTTTGTTTAAATAACACTGCACCGTATCAATGCTGAAATAATAGCAAATTATTGAACACTTGCCCATTTAGATCAAAGGATTGTGCTTGGCTTGTGTTTACGATAGGCCGGGGAGCTTAGATTTATAGAGCGTCGTGTCACCTGCCAGCCGCAACACTAGCTGCCTCTTAAGCGATAGGGAAAGCCTCAAGGGAATACGCTAGCTCTCGTGATGGGATTAAGGGTTGTAATGGTGTGTCTCGTGGTCCTGGTGCAAAGTGGACAGCCGGAGACAACCGATACTACGGCCACCGTGACAGCGGTATTGTTTCAGGGCGATACAACGCCGAAGCTAATTTATACCGATAGCGGCATCTTGTTCTGGTCTATCCAGCCTGACTGAAACCACCAATGGCGTTCGTATTGCGCAAGTCTTATTATAGACAATGCTCTTTAGACTACGGTGTCGAAATATATTTATTCCTACAAGAAATTTCCTAAAATAAACTTTAAGTCAATATCTCAATACCCAATTCAAACTATTGGCATTATTATTTAATTAATATATGATAAACTCTGAAGGGATTATATCAATTTCAACAGAATCATACGGCTAACTGCAAAACTTTCATCTTTAATAACTTTCGTTTATTTATTACGGCCTTTTATATGTATAATCATCAGTCATAAACCTACGAAAAAAGGCAAATAAAATTAAGTAAGTACGTTCACAGCGTGCACGTATCTACCAAATTACATACAGCTTTTCGCCGCGATAAACTTCTTTGAAATTATACGCAAATTGCGTCACACGGTAACTGCGACTAGATTACATTTGCGGTGTCAAATAACGCTGAAATCAAATTTCTCTCAAACGAAAAGCACGTCCCATATAAAGTCAGCGCCATTTTATTAGTGCGGGAGTCGTACACGGGCCCATCAAAAGAGGTGTAGTCGTATGGCGGCGCCCTGCTTACGTGTGGTGAATTTCGTCGGGTCCCTGAGTGATGTATGTAAACAAATTTGCCAAGTTTTGATTAGATCAAGAGTGAGGCAACGCGACATAAATAAAGGACTCGACAACTTTATAAAAAAGAAATGTTACAGCGGCTGTATGTAAGCAGGTACGTTTTTTCCCTTAAATTCAGAGGACAAAAGTTTTTTTCGCTTAGAACTTGAAAGAGAGACCAACCCTCCATATGATAGTCGGTTTGTGGGCCAGATCAAACAGATGTATAATAATTTCACGCTTATGTTTCCCCGAAGGGATAGGCAGAGATATGTTGTAGTAACTAGGTGCAAACTGCCGTAGACGTGGTATAATGCAGACACTCCTCTCTGAGTTGCAACTCAGCTCAGAATCAGCTCGAATATTTGCATTTTCCCGATAAGTACTTACCTAAACTCACTTTTCAGGTATGGTTAGATCTCATGTAATAATAGGTGGTGAGCCTATTGCCAGACTACAAGCTGCTACCGGGTATTTCAAGTTAGCATAAACCCAGGACCTCTGGCTTAACAGTCGTCGTTAGATCATTAATCATCTGGCTTAACAGTGTTCGTTAAACCACTAGACCGACGAGGCAGTACAAATTTAAATACTTAGACATTGGTATATACATTTTAACTGAATTATCAAGTTTTTATTTTTCTTTCTAAAAAAATTTGTAGCGGTTTATGTTCGAGGGCATGTGAAGACTGCCAATCTGTCTCCCATTCTGAGCGGAGATTTGTGTTCAACACAGGGGTTGCTATGGAATTTACAATTTACAGGTTTTTACTTCTGAAAACCATTCGACCTGATAGACTTCTTCATTGCAATATAATGAAAACGTTATTTAGTATAAAAATGCACTATACCATAAGTTATCTTAAGGGCCCCATACACGGTACAATTGATCTGTACGATCCGTCGTTTCAGACCGATCGGAAAGACGAATTAATAGTGTATGACAAGATCGTTAATGATTTACTTAATTTTTTGCTTGGCATTTTTGTGACGGTCGATCGTTTACGATTTCCGTCAGATCGATCAAACAGATCAATCGTACCGTATATGGGGCCCCTTAACTTATCTATTAATTACTGTGCCGTTTTGCATTATGACATCTAACGAAGTTAAGCATGCTAATAAGTGCTAATGCTAGCCAAATTGAATGTAACTTTCCGCTACAAAGGGTCAACTCGCTTGTAGTAATTACGTACACTTGACATGGTATTTTGAGCCGGCCAAGAGTTGAAAGCATCTGACGAGAGCGCCGGATGCAACGACGATGTGCAGCGGCAATATGCAGAGGACACAAACGCCGGGTCGCCGGTCAAAGGGGTAACTGTGTGCTAATTCAAACGTTTGACAGTTTGCCACCGCACCCGAAATGTTTACCCGTATCAATATTTATTAGAGACAGCCCTGGGGAGGCGGCGGCTGGCCTGTCATTCTACTGAATAATTTGACAGGTAAGGGAATAACTGCGTGCTATTCTTTGCTAATATTTAGGCTTTCCCTGGCCTAGTGCTAGGTAAACGTTGCTCAATTCCTTATTCTTGTGTTTTATTATTATATTGTTTCATTTATTTGAATCTTAATTTAGCTAGATAAAAGTAGCAAACTTTGTCCGTTAGCATATACTCAACACTCGGCTCCATCACAATGTAAAAGCGCGGCGCGGTTACATTTCAGATTTGGTACATTAAACTTTATACGAATGTTGCTAAATTGGACCGTTGGTTAGTTTGTTCTTTGCCAAGTTTTTTCCTGTCCAGTCGTCGAGGACCGAGGAAATGGCTGTGGACTAGGTAATTGTGTTAAAACTTTCATCGGGAAGTGTGAAAATTTCTGAAAGCGGCGAGGCCAGTGTAACCGCAGTACCTACAAGTTTAATTTGTTTTAAAATTGCGTAGCAAAGAGAGACATGCTCGCAAATGTATATAAGTAGCGTGGCTGTGCGAAACCAGGAGGGATCAAAAAAGGCAACGATTATGTTGACCATTTTCCCTGAGCGTATTTGAATAAAAAGCGTAATACCTACTTGGAAACGAAGCTTCTGTTTTGCTATCATAATAAAAAAATATGCGTATATGAGATATTATGATGTTATGTTTCATTGTTTACGAACTTCACTTACGCATGCAAGCATAGTATACTCTAGGCATAGGCTCTAAATATTAAACTTTACACCTGACATAAATCTTAGGCTAAGCCTTGTAGCAGTGTATTTGTAAATACCTACTACTTTGATTGAAATACAATGAAATACATGGATTTCCATCATTTTCGTTTATTCTAGTATTTGAATATTATAGTACAATCTATAATAACTTTCAACTCATAGTTTAAGGCTATATTTGTTTAATTGTTACTTTACGAACATTTGACAATATCGATGACATTCAAATGGAAACTGCTCAGTAACTACTGAACAGAATTCAGACACAAAGGTATCTTTGAAATCAGCATAAAATCTTCTTTCTGATTATTACATTACATTAGAGATTCGTGTTAATCTAATTTTTAATAATTTTGACAACATATCATAACACAGATAACGATCAACATCCATAGCACAGACTAGGTTAGTTTTTATTGCGTTTCGATATCATCACATTCTGCCAGACATTTGTCTATGGTAATACATTCTTTTGTTTATTTCTCCGCAATTAAACATCCGTTTTATAATGTACTCATATATTCGTACATAGAAAATTATTAGGAACATTTCCAGTATAAACGATTAAATAATTTCAATTATCATAAATCTTTATATCGACTGAAGTCTATGGCTGTTAGACGTTTTATAGTCTATGATGAGTGAACTATGTATGATTTCCGATTATCGATGAATGTCGTTGAACAAATTGTTAAATTAGTTCGATTCAAACGTTGGCGCAGGACACGCGTGTCGTTCTGCGCCGGAGATCGGCTCACCTTCTAGATGGCATAAGGCTTCCGTATGGCCGCCATATTTTAGTAAAATGTACAAGTTTATATGAGCTTTTCTTTAGTAGCGAGTACGCTCCTCGCAATGTTTAGAGTTCTTTAGTCAAGCTGGGTCGCCACCCATCTTCTTTATGTAACGTAGATTACTTATTTCGTAACTTTTCGCACGGCGTGCCACGAGGTCGTCGCCGCCATAACCTTACAACCGCGTTTCATTCGACCGCATCTCTACGAGGTATATCGGATTCCGTCATCAGCTGAAGTGGATTTCGTCTTCTCATGATACGGGTGACGCATACGACGAGAGGTCTGATGAAGAGTCTTCTCAGAGTGCGCACCACGCTATGCCACGCCACGCCAGCTACGCTTTGGGCATGTCATCCGAAGGGCTAGTCTTCTAGTGCCCGCTGGTCACCTCAACCAGTTGGTGATCCCAAGGATTCGCCGTGTTCTACTGCTGCTGCCTGTCGTCTTCTTGCATGATCACGCCACGTCACGCACCGCACGTTTTCTCACCTGCCTGCCTGCGTTTGCGATCCTGGATGCAGCTGCAATCATTGCCATTGCGTTTCAACTTCTGGATTCGTCATCTAGCGGCGTCACGACGGACAGACAACCTGTCTTAGTTCGTCTACGATACGTGTACGGTGTGATGCGTTCATGGTACCATGTAAGTCAATTTAAATATCTTATTATCTGGCCAGACAGTGTAGAATCAGTGCGCGACGTATTCCACAGGCACCGTTGCCTTATCGTTCTTACGGAAAGCCTAATCTGAACTTTACTAGCGTAACTTCAATTAGTTTAAGTTGCATGCCTAAGCATTGTCATTTGCGGACCGAACCGCCATGTAAGACGCGATTGTGCCAATATAAAATCTTGTTTCAAATTACTATCTTTTATTCCAAACAGAATCTTTTTTTTTATTCGCATCAATGTCGCGACTTTATTTATTTCAATAACAATTCTTTTTTTTATACGCGACAATGGCGCCCGAACTTATTTAATTATTCTTTATCCCGTGGATTCTGTTTGGAATAATTTTTTTGGTTATATCTATTTTTACATTATCGATTGATAATTTTTGGCGAGTTGTTATATTTTTGTACAAGAGAGATTCTTCTCACGTATCGTTTGGTAATTAAACAGTGAATTTTGTTTGCATTCTTTTGAATGTTTCCTTAATGGAACATTACTTTTTTGACAAACTTACATGTTTGTATATTTTTAGCAGTCGCAAACAATAATTATAATACTTTATTATTGTACTTGCAATTGTCTTTTTTTACTGGATATCACAGCCTTTGTCTATATAGTTAGCGAGGTCTTGAATAAACCAGTCCTTTTTTTTATGCAAACACTGTTTACTTATCAAAACTAAAAGTTGTTTTCACAACTATTTTGTTATAATGGCGACTCCACTTGAAACTTTTCATGATTCGAGCGATAACTTAGCTGTTGATCCAGACTTAAAGGAATCTTTTAGTAATGTGACGCATAGGCATAAACCCATCTCACAGCCACAAACATCAGCTTCTTTGTCTCACGGTTCAGATTGTGATCAACCCATCCAAGGTCAACCAGATAATAGGGTTACTTATGTGATAAGGGATGATAACCTAAAATCGTGGAATTTAAAGTTCACAGGCGATTCAAGTTTAGTGGATTTTTTCTTGCGGATTAACGATTGTATGAGATGTAGGGATATTCCTGAATCAAAAGTTGTCAAATGCTTTTCAGACCTTTTAGGAGGCAAGGCCCTCGACTATTATAGGTTAATCAGAGATTCCGTAGTTACTTTAGATGACTTACATAATAAATTTAAAACATTCTTTACAGCCTTTGATAGTGACTATGTTTTAGAAAAACAAATTAGGGATCACAAACAAAGCTCAAATCAACCTTTACATATGTACATTTTAGACATGCAAACAATGAATTCAAGGCTGACTTCTCCTCTATCGGAAAGCACCCTTATTGAAATCATTAAACATAATTTGCTACCCATCTATGCACAACTTTTAGAACTTTTAGCTGTCAATGATATAGACACCATTGACAAATTAAATTCCTTAGGCAAACGTTACGAGGCATATGCTGTCTCACCTTCTTCCAGTTCCAATAACAGGTCTTCTAAAAGTCAAAAGCATATTACCGTTGTCAACACACAACTTCAAAAGAAATTTAATTCTACTATTATATGCCTGAAATGCAAAAAATCGGGTCATTCATATAAACACTGTAAGACAATACGTGACATTGTTTGTTTTAAGTGTAAGGCAAAAGGTACACTTACATCCTCTTGTACTAAGTGTAACCCACCCTTAGTTACCCACCCGAATAAGCAACAACCTTCAAATTCAAAAAATGTAACCATTGTAGGTATATCTAGTTCTGACTTAGAAAAACACCTAGGTACACTTACACCAGGCATTTCATCTACGAATCTTGACAACAGAATTTTTCTTGAATTTTCAATAAATAATTGTACTTACAAAGGACTTTTGGATACCGGTGCTAATCTTTCAGTTATAGGTAACAGCTACCATACTAAACTTTTTGAATTAGGATTCGAGTTACAGTCAACTGACTTAGTTGCTAAATGCGCTAACGGCTCTGAGGTAAAAACAATAGGAATTATCTTAGTACCTATTAATTACAATGGTAAAATTTTTAACATAACATTCATGGTTATACCGGAAATATCGGATAACTTTATTTTAGGCATGGATTTTGTTTATCAATCTGGAATTTTTAAATCATTCAACTGCAACAATGTAGCATCTACTGAGGATATTCATCATGTTCATTACCAACTTTTAAATAAATTTTGTAGTATAATTTCGAAAAGTGAACTTTCTCCATTAGAATCAATTGAGTTAGACAAATTGATTAATAAATTTAGAACTATTGACTCTGAAACCAACGGTTTGGGTAAAACCGATATAATTGAACATTAAACAAAAATACTATCCTTTATCTCCAGCAAAATTACAAGCATTGAATGCTGAAGTAGATAAAATGCTACAACTAGGTGTGATTGCACCATCAAAGTCACCATGGTCCAGTCCTGTCGTTATGACTTCTAAAAAGGATGGTTCACTTAGATTTTGTCTTGACGCTAGAAGGTTGAATGACGTCACTGTTAAGGACTCTTATCCATTGCCTTATATATCCTCAATATTAGATAACCTCAGAGGCGCACGCTACTTAACTTCAATTGACTTGTCAGCAGCATACTGGCAAATTTCACTTTGTGACTCGGATAATACAGATGGATCTGGTACGTCTTGCCAAAAGACTGCTTTCGTTGTGCCTAATCGTGGTCTCTTCGAATTCCGGAGAATGCCTTTTGGTTTGTGCAATGCTGGTTGTGACATGCAACGCTTAATAGACTCTTTGTTTGAACACAAGTATGGCGAAAAGATTTTCGGATACTGTGATGATCTTTTGATTGCAACCAGTACTTTTAGGGAGCATCTAGATATTTTACATGCGGTTTTTGAAAAATTAAGTAACGCAGGTTTGACAATCAATTTTGATAAATGTAATTTTTGCAAAGATGAATTGCGTTATTTGGGTTATATTGTAAGCTCACAGGGTCTACAAACAGATCCAAAGAAATTAGACTGTATTAGACAATTTCCTAGGCCAACTTCAGCAAGACAATTGCGTGCTTTTATTGGTTTATGTTCTTATTATCGTAGGTTTGTTAATAACTTTTCTACAATAATTGCTCCAATGACAGCATTAATTGGTAAGAAAAAGGGAAAAGATGCAATTGCTTGGGGTGATGATGCTGAAAAGTCATTTTTGGCACTCAAAGAAGCTCTCACTCAGGCACCAGTACTTGCCTGCCCTGATTTCTCCATACCTTTTCAAATCCACACTGATGCTTCATCAGTGGGAATTGGTAGTGTTCTTGTACAAGAAATAGATGGTATAGAACATCCTATAGCTTTTCATTCACGTCTGCTGTCAAAAACAGAGAGAAATTATAGTACTACTGAGCGTGAATTATTAGCAGTGGTCGACTCTGTCTTACATTTTAGGCCTTACATAGAGTGTTCTCACTTTATTTTAGTAACTGACCACATGAGTCTTAAATGGTTAAAAACACTAAACAACCCTTCTGGACGTTTAGCTCGTTGGTCCATGCAATTAGCATGTTTTGATGTTGAAATCCGCCATAGAAAAGGTTCATCACATATTGTTCCAGATATTTTATCTAGAATGGAAGTTAGTGCTATCACATTCACCGGAGGTAACTCTTCTAAGGATGATTGGTATAACACGTTGTTTAAAAATGTCCAAATAAATCCTATGTTTCATAAAAACTATCAAATTAAAGATAATATTTTATTTAGATATAGTAAACCGACATCTAAATTGCACGAGGAAAATGCTTGGAAAATCGTTCTTCCTCATGAATTAGTACAGGAGTGTATAAAGCAGAATCATGAAGTAAGCGCTGTACACCCCGGTATATTTAAAACTGTAGCCAAAATAAAAGAAAACTATTTTTGGAAAAACATGTACGCTGATATTAAAAACTACGTATCTAGTTGCGAAAAGTGTAAGGCTTACAAACACACTAACAGTGTACCACACGGTCACATGACAAACCAAAAAAAAGGTTGACCGTCCAATGCATACACTCTCTATAGATATTATAGGCCCTCTGGCTAAATCATATTCTGGTCATGTTTACATTCTTTCAGTAGTTGACGTTTTTTCAAAGTTTTGTTGGCTTCATCCTCTTAGGACAGCAACTACTAGAACTGTCACTTCTTTTCTTGAGTCGGAAATCTTATTCAAAGAAGGCACTCTGTGATAATGCTACAATTTTTCAAAGTAAGGATTTCAAAATTTTTTGTTCTAAACACTCAATTCCTAAAATTTTTTATAATGCATATTATGCACCACAGTCTAATACAGTTGAGCGATACAACCAAACAATCCAAACCTGCTTAGCTATTTTAGTTGAAGAGGATCACAGGAAGTGGTCGACATTTCTCCCTCAAATACAACTATATTTAAATACAACAATTAACCTTGCTACTGGTTATACACCATACTTTTTGGCTCGAGGTCGCGAACTCATCGCCGACGGTGCAATGCACATCCTAAGAGGCAGTGCTCCTCATTCGGCTGATGAAATCGAAACCACACCTAGGAACATAACAGCTCAATCCTTAAATGACCTCTCAGATATCTTCCAACGTGTAAGCTGTGCACTGACCAAAGCGTACAAACAGAACGCTCACAGATATAACCTGCGACGCCGTGAGCTCAGGCTGCGCATAGGTGACATTGTGTGGAGGCGTAACTTTGTACAGTCAAATGCAGCAAAGTTTTTCTCAGCTAAATTAGCACCGAGGTTTGTCAAATGTAAAATAGTTGACAAACTATCTGATGTTGTTTACCAATTAGAGGAAATTGACACAAAAAATATTGGGAAGTATCATGTAAAGGACATTATAAAGGTGCCACAAGGTGTTTAACATATGCAAGAATTTTTTCTTTTTTTGTGACAAAATTTTGACATTTTGGAAATTTTTTTATTGTCACATTTTAGGACAAAACTTAAAAGTTTTTGTACCTGTGTACTTCAAGGAACTCAGTACTGTTTGTCTGATCAAAATCGGTTCAGTACTTTTCTTTAAACAATTGAAATTAAGTTTTCACTTGTCTCACTTTTGGGTACTTAAATGTACATTTTTGGCACTATTCATGAAAATGAAAAGTGGCGTGTGGATACACACATTTTTTGCCTTGGACATACACACTTTTGGTCAATTTTGATTTTATATTGTTCCCACAATAATGGAGAACAAGTTTTTTTTCTTGAGGAATTTAAGATTACCTTAATCTCTCATTCCATATCAACAATCTTTTGTATGAGTACTCATAGCTTTCTGGACTTTGACCATACTCATAACTTCCCGGACTTTGATGATAACCAGCTATTATTCCATAATAAGCTGTGTTACTCTTTCCCAGTTGCCTGATCAGCACTGTGGTTCACTTTATAACTAAGTATACCATACATATATTATGTAAATGTATTATTATACTTACATAGCATTTTTTTTTAAGAAAACTTAGTATACTTAAGCTTGCTTAGTTAGTTGGTATTACTTACCATATTTTTTCTGTCAATACATAGTATTGAATTTGAATAAGCCTAGGATTATTATTACCTTAGGGTTACTATAGATAATACTCAATACCAAGTAGATATATATATACTAAGTAGGTATAGCATCATTATTATTCCTAGGATAGCATACTTTAGTTCTTATATCTTTGTAGTTTTAATGAGAGCTCTCTGTTCGTACCTCTGTTGGTACCTTTGTTTATATCTCTGTTTATATTACTGCTATATCTCTGCTTATATCTCTGTTTACATTAGGCTATCTAATTAGAGATTACTGCTAGTTTAGGACATAGCATAGGTTTCAGTATTTTTTTGAACTTTGATATTATTAAGTTTGCTTCTCAACAATAAAAAAAAACTTTAACTTAGGGTTAGAAGTTTTTTTTTCGTAGTACCCCGGCTGTGTCGGCTAACCGGCAGTTAGCCTCTTTTGTTCGAAGGAGGGTATTGTAGCAGTGTATTTGTAAATACCTACTACTTTGATTGAAATACAATGAAATACATGGATTTCCATCATTTTCGTTTATTCTAGTATTTGAATATTATAGTACAATCTATAATAACTTTCAACTCATAGTTTAAGGCTATATTTGTTTAATTGTTACTTTACGAACATTTGACAATATCGATGACATTCAAATGGAAACTGCTCAGTAACTACTGAACAGAATTCAGACACAAAGGTATCTTTGAAATCAGCATAAAATCTTCTTTCTGATTATTACATTACATTAGAGATTCGTGATAATCTAATTTTTAATAATTTTGACAACATATCATAACACAGATAACGATCAACATCCATAGCACAGACTAGGTTAGTTTTTATTGCGTTTCGATATCATCACATTCTGCCAGACATTTGTCTATGGTAATACATTCTTTTGTTTATTTCTCCGCAATTAAACATCCGTTTTATAATGTACTCATATATTCGTACATAGAAAATTATTAGGAACATTTCCAGTATAAACGATTAAATAATTTCAATTATCATAAATCTTTATATCGACTGAAGTCTATGGCTGTTAGACGTTTTATAGTCTATGATGAGTGAACTATGTATGATTTCCGATTATCGATGAATGTCGTTGAACAAATTGTTAAATTAGTTCGATTCAAACGTTGGCGCAGGACACGCGTGTCGTTCTGCGCCGGAGATCGGCTCACCTTCTAGATGGCATAAGGCTTCCGTATGGCCGCCATATTTTAGTAAAATGTACAAGTTTATATGAGCTTTTCTTTAGTAGCGAGTACGCTCCTCGCAATGTTTAGAGTTCTTTAGTCAAGCTGGGTCGCCACCCATCTTCTTTATGTAACGTAGATTACTTATTTCGTAACTTTTCGCACGGCGTGCCACGAGGTCGTCGCCGCCATAACCTTACAACCGCGTTTCATTCGACCGCATCTCTACGAGGTATATCGGATTCCGTCATCAGCTGAAGTGGATTTCGTCTTCTCATGATACGGGTGACGCATACGACGAGAGGTCTGATGAAGAGTCTTCTCAGAGTGCGCACCACGCTATGCCACGCCACGCCAGCTACGCTTTGGGCATGTCATCCGAAGGGCTAGTCTTCTAGTGCCCGCTGGTCACCTCAACCAGTTGGTGATCCCAAGGATTCGCCGTGTTCTACTGCTGCTGCCTGTCGTCTTCTTGCATGATCACGCCACGTCACGCACCGCACGTTTTCTCACCTGCCTGCCTGCGTTTGCGATCCTGGATGCAGCTGCAATCATTGCCATTGCGTTTCAACTTCTGGATTCGTCATCTAGCGGCGTCACGACGGACAGACAACCTGTCTTAGTTCGTCTACGATACGTGTACGGTGTGATGCGTTCATGGTACCATGTAAGTCAATTTAAATATCTTATTATCTGGCCAGACAGTGTAGAATCAGTGCGCGACGTATTCCACAGGCACCGTTGCCTTATCGTTCTTACGGAAAGCCTAATCTGAACTTTACTAGCGTAACTTCAATTAGTTTAAGTTGCATGCCTAAGCATTGTCATTTGCGGACCGAACCGCCATGTAAGACGCGATTGTGCCAATATAAAATCTTGTTTCAAATTACTATCTTTTATTCCAAATAGAACTCCCACAGGATAAGCCTGCAAGAGGTCCTTGATCCAATAGTTCAATGTATCTACGAGAGCTGAAGGAGTAGATCATTATCATTTTATTCATTTAACTTTAAACTCAAACAAATAACTTGTTCGCGTAGAATTCATTCTTTAAACCCCTTTTAATTACATTACACATTCTAATACTTTTTATATACGATAATTCATTTTTTACCCGCGACAATAGTACGCGACTGTACTTTAATGAAAATAGAAAACAATCTTTTTTTTTTATTCGCATCAATGTCGCGACTTTATTTATTTCAATAACAATTCTTTTTTTTATACGCGACAGCCTGAAGTCAAAGTACGAGTAAGTAAGTTAGATTTTGCTTTATTTACGTAATACAACAACACAGAGTGCAAACAGCAGACAACAGGAGTGTCAGGTTCCAGTCCCCTAAATTGGAAAAGCCGTTTCTCCGTGTGCCTGGAATTTCTAGATTAAATTCTTCCCACGTACCATCGGTGCGTGATGTTCGGTGAAAACTTATTCTGTACTGACATTCATGATTCGTGTGATATGTTCGTAAATATGTCATGAATACGCCTCGAACAATAAAAATATTGAAGCTATAAAATTAGATACGGCTTGTACGGCGTCTGTACAAAACTTATGCGGGTGCACGAAGCAGCAACATCGTCTTTGACTCTCGATTAAAAGGCGCGTTACATAAGTCATTCTGTCATAAAGCATAATCTTCATTTCGACGACAAGGACCCTGTGAGAGACCGCGGCCGAATACAAATGTGTTCGACACTGGAGAGTCACGTGTCGTCACTGAAACAGGGACAGCGTGGCGCCGAATCGCTAAAACAATTTAATAAACTCATACCCGTATATAACTATATTCCGTACCGGCTAGAATAATAACATAAACTTAAATTGAGAAAACCAAAGCTTCACGTTGAAAATAGATAAAAACAGACGACACATATACAGATATTTTGCAAGAATGCTGATAAAAGCACCTTTTGTATATAGAACAGGAAATTTTAGTTTTATAGTGGCTTTAAAAGGTGATTTTTTGCAAGGCGGTTAATAAAATATACTGAATCTAGAATTTTTTATCAAAACCACAAACATATCCAAACCGCTAATAAATTAAAGGCTACTTGAATAACTTAAGATGTTAAGGAGTCAATATGAAAAATATTGGGACTTTATAATGTTGGTCACTCGACGTGTTAAAAATCTTCTAACTAATGATATACGCGTATGAATTATTGATGAAGCATTAAATGCGGCGGCTTATTACAACGGGCCTTGGGTTCGAGCCGACAACATCCATTACCGCTGAATATTGAAGACGAATCCAGTGAGATGAGATGATACACAGAACGGGTTAACTAATCAACAGCCTAAAATATAAATTTTATGCTTCTAGTTCTGAAAATTACAATACTTTCATACAACTTTCACCCCCCATTTAAACCCTTTACAACACTTTTTTCCAATTAAAAAGTAGCCTATGTCCTTTCTCAGGCTCTAGATATCTAGCTAGCTATCTGTGTACCAAATTTCATTTAAATCGGTTCAGTAGTTTTGTCGTGAAAGCGAGACAGACAGACAGACAGATAGAGTTACTTTCGCATTTATAATATTAGTATGGATTACAAGTTTCATTCTATTTCCACCAAATTATCATAGGCGACCGTTTCGTTTGTGCAATCTCGATCGTTTCATTAAGATCTACTGCATAAAACTGGGTGCTAATTCTGCGACACCTCGGCCGGGAGCCGCGGCAAACGGAAGTTATTATTACGTAAATGTATGCAAATCACCGGTTCACTGACGTATACCTCACACTACACATTTTTCGGTGTCCGCGCCGCCGCACCGGACACTCCATTTGCATCTGATTTATCGAAACAGTTTAGCGGATAACATGACGAATTTTATTCGCGTTTACGAACGCCTCGAGCCCTTAACTGCCTTCGGAATACGAATGGTTTTTATATGACACCGTTCTTTCAACTTTGTGCCTTTTTCTAGAAATTTTGTGCTCCCATGTGTTTATATCAAGAGATCTCAAAAGTTGGCAATACTAAATGCTGTTGCAATTTAGAATCAATGTATTAAAACATTGTATGTGTTGCATTAATGTTTTATTGCACAAAAATTTAAGTGAATGTTGATGTGAAGTGGTTTTCCAATGTAATTAAATCGAAAAGGTAACATATATTTTTGTTTTCGGGGAGCATTCTGTGGTAATTTACCGGTCACATCAACACATCAAGTGTGTGTTTCATTTAAAGCTCTAGTGGGCGGACCAAGAGCTCAGCTTGAGCAGTTAAGTTGATACAGTTTTCATTACTTTGTCGAGTAGCTACAACTTCGAGCACTTGCCAACGTTTACCGATTAAAATAGATTTGCAGCCCAATCGACACGATTTCTATTGTTTCATAAATGCAGAACGACTCCCGTTCGAAGTTCGGAGTTTAGAAATGAACTTATTAAGGAATGGCTTTACGTAGCGGGAAATGCAAGCCTTTTATATGAAGTCCCTAAGAGGACACAGGGAGCCAATTCTCGTATAGGCAGACATTAAATAATTACTCGCTTGTGTATATTTTTTAAAATAAAATGTTATGCTTCTAAAATTATGATACAGTGCCAGTTATAGATTAATTTAAATTTTAAGTCATTGCTTATGTTATTTTTGCTATTGCAACAATCTTGCTGCAGATAATCCCAAATATAAAACATAGTTTATATTTTCATTAAGGCTTAATTTAACATAGGCAACACACTTCTAATGGTTTAACTCGCCTTAATATTGACTGATTTATAATGATCGAGCACTCGAAAATCGGGCCCTCTCGGTAAAACCTTTGTGGCCGTTAAATTTAATCGAACAAGCAGCATAGCAAGTCATATTAACTTTTCAACTTTGGTACATCGCGCGCACAAACGCTAAGTCGACGAAAACAAATTTCGTGGGAACCTATGTGCGATTGGTTATTCTCGTCGTGTACCAACTTTGGGGTATTATGCAGCGTGTGACAACTATTCTTGTAACTTATCCATTCAAAATACATGTTTGATTTCATCATTTCCAAGTTCAACTGATCTATTCAATAGTTTTAATGCAATGGTGCAATAACATGGTGGATATAAATTCATAAGCTCTTGTGGGTCTTGCCTTTCTTCCCTCCTCCTCGATTTTCCTTGTTTGTTGTATACATCTAGTAATTTTTTACTCTCTTTATGCCAGTTGTACCTACCCAGCCATATATTTATTTGAGACCATAACCCATCGTAAAAACATAACAGCAAATTTTATCAACCTGAATCGCTTTGCATAAATATAATATCACAAAACAAATATAACACCGTTTTTTTTTTTCAAATCTTCGCGTGGCGTGTAACTAAAATTTTAAAATAGAAGAGAATACGTGTTGGTAAGTGGCGGTTGTAGCTGTTGGGATGATAAAGTTATTGAAAGTGGTAATAAGATTAACGGCATGTTAGGTGCGCGTAAATCACGACGCATTACGTGTGCGACGACAGGGGGCTCGTATCGCATTACACTAGATTAATTATTGTACCCGCGGTCGAGATGCGACATATGACGGGGAATGCGTGTACGCACGCAGCTCTACTCTCAGAGCTGGAGGTTTCATATAGAGGAGGATTCCAGCAGAGCCAGTGAATGAATATGAACTGCGATTTAATAAAAGAAGTTATTTTTCAACAAACATTGCATATACACTACACATTTTATCGTTTAGGATGGCTGGCACATGTCTGCATTTTCTTCAACTTGCTGATCAGATATTGAATACGGCGTTTATTGCAATGATATTATATACGTTACAAAAGGTTTATTGGTTTAATGCGGTTTGCGATGTTGACAACGAATGCTCTTATGCCACTATGGAGGTAGGTAGATCTTATTATTTTTGGTTCAGCGAATACAATGAAGCAGACTGAATATATTTGGCTGATATTAATGGATGTTTATGGGTAGCAAATGATGTTCATTCGATATGTTAAATTATAATTTGTGGTGACTAAAAAACGAGGAAAAATTTGCTAAATCTAGTTTAAAATTGTTTTTAATAAGTTATTTTAATTAAAAACCGAAATCGCAAATACTAAATGTTATTGCGATCCGAAGTTTGCTTTTTACGGTCATTTAAGCCCGACATACAGATTTAATTTCGGTTGAGAACATCAAGCAGCGATGGTTACCGAGAATCGAGCGATAAGGCTGTTGAATTACGGCCTTAGCTGTGCCTTTGAGTAAATGGTATGCGTCATTATCGGAAAGTGTAACGAGCGTGCTCGGATCGCAACAAATCATCGCGGGCACCGGCGCGCCCTGTCGCTCACTGCCAAAATTAATTTCCCGTAAAATCGCTTAAGCGATCTATCTTTTTCCGAGAAAAATAATATTCGCCGCGGCCGCGAGCCCAATAATAATTCCTTTTGTACTTGTAAGAAACTCTTAATCTGCAGCCCTCAGACGTGGCTGGACTGTTCATCTCGATACGGTGCGGGCGGCGGCGGGCGGCGGGCGGTCGCGGGTAACTACCGGATGCGTAATCGTAACGTCGTCGTTTCGTCGAAAATCATACTTTTTATATTATACTAACACGATTAAAATGCACCCAACATTCCGATACTTTAAGTATAATTTTTTATTGACTTCGACCTATTGCTAAATTCAAGTGTCATTGCTGTAAGCGTTTTTTAGAATTTAGAATTGTTAAACAAAGAAATTCACCGTAATAGCAAGAAACATTTAATTTCTTAAATCGCACATAACTTCAAAGTCTTCAGAAAAGTCATTGGTGCGTGCCGCTGGGGTTTAAACCCGGACTTCTCGACTGAGAACCGAGTTCGATAGCCACTGGACTGTCACCGCTACTTAATTTAAAAAAAGTTAAAAGTTATATCTGGTTGAAAAGGTGATTGCATACACATGTATGTATTGGGAAATATGTATAGACAACTTTAAAAAATCGGTAGGAACTAACCGACTATAAGCACAGTATATTGAGCTATGTGAAAATCTTATGTGCTTACAAGATCGAATTCACAATAACAATTATCTTTTCAACCAACAAAAGGATGTATTCGGCTGTATTTTTTTTTCAGTCTTTGATTCGTATTATTATAAAAATCAAATACTATGTACCTATATTAAAGTGCAATTCGAAAGATGAAAGGTGGCAAAGTTCGAATTGAGGCTGCATGGTTCGGTGATATAACATAAAAAGTACATTTAATTACACTGCTACAAGCGGGCACCAATCCCGAAATCAGAAAGGTTGCTCCTATACACAGAATAGGTGTTCCAAAATCTAATCAGCGCGTTCCCAATAAAATTTAAGAGCTTATAAATCGATAGCCGGCGACTGTGTGTAGTGTGAACGGTACAGTTACCGCCCGGAGGAAATTGGTGTAGTGCAAACTAATTATTAAGTTTCCATGTAGGGAACAAAGCATGTAACGAGCGCCGATCGATGTGGCCTTACGAACGAATACCACTTTTTGCAAGTGCCGTTTCATTAATAACACACTCATTCACCATATACGATTGAGTGTAAATGGCTAGTCTAGTTTTTGCCTATCCAACGGTAATGTTTCAGCCGTAATTAATAATTCTGGATCCTTTACTGGAATAAGTTACTGTTTCACTTTACCAAAACTACCAATCGGAGTTGTGTGGTGACCATGACCTGTGCCATGCTATGGTCCGCTTATATAAATGTATGCATCATATCCTGACTACATTCTTAGGGTAACTCCGGGGGAGGTGGCCAATTGAACTATTTCGGAGGTGGTGCAGAATACCGCAGGCCATCTCTTCCGTATTATTATGGCGATCTTACCCGGTGTGCCAATCGTAGATTCCAAAAAAAAAACATAATTTTAAGGTTGACATCAAATAGTAATTGTACATTTACAGTGAATTTAGTAAAAGTATAATGTCCGTTCTATAAAAATCAATAAAACTGATTAAGATAATGTATTTAACTTCGTATTGATACACTCTTAAAAAGCTTAGGCCAAATCCCCCGGATTTACCCTACATCACAAACATCAAGCCCCAACTTTGCTTGCTCTGTAGTTGTAATGGCTATTCTTTGAAAACTAATATTATCATCCTACTATAAATATGTTGTAAGAAGTAAAGGGAAAAAAATGAAATTTTGCGAGCGAAAAAGAAAATATAACATTACTTAACTTACACCTAAACCTTAGAAACTACAAAAATTATCATCATCATTAACTTTTCCGCCCAGAAGATATCTAAATATATAGGAAATTATGATCCTCAATATTAAAGTTTAATAACAATTGATTACCATTTGTATTACAAGGTTACCACTTCTGTTTCACGGCTAAGAAGGCTGACAGTACAGTAAATACAACTGGTGTCGCACGTGTCCTTAGGCGACGGTGACCACTTACCATCAGGTAGCCCGTATGTCTGTTTGTCCTGTTCTTATTAAAAAAAATGCAAAATAAGAGGGTAAGTACGGATAAAACATGGGCAAAGCTTAGTGTACTAGTCCATATTTAAAACCATAAAATAGGAAAACATCATATCACGAAAGCTTAATGGACTCTGTATACGTATTATCACTCAATTTTGGTCGCATAACGTTGTTTAGATACTCGGCCCGTTTATTGGACGACACCGACTGTGGTGGGTTAACGATATTTCGTGCGCTCTATTCAGCACATGATAGCATTAAAGTTGGGGATACCGTCTGTAACAAGCCCATGCAGAATCTAATTTCTGGACACAAAATCAGTTAGATCTGTAGCGACTCTAGGGAATTACCATGTATTTTACATACATAATGGAAAGGAGATGGCTAATATGGGCATTTGCCCTAGTTGTCATATATTTATTTTTTATTCTTGCTAACACTAGCAGGATATCATTTATTGTTACTAAGGAGATATAAAGAATAGAACTTTTTATTATTTTTAATTGATTCACGGCGAAGTACCTATAGAAGAAAATTAAAATTCCAGTTATATTATTAAGCATATTGATTTATGTACCTATCTTCAGAGAATTTTAACCTTGTACAAACGGAGAACTGGTTGAAAGTATTTTACTATTGTCAAGGTCCTGTTCACCTCCTTGTGTTTATGAAAACAATTTTAAATTTTTTTACAAACTTAAAACAAAAATAAAATTTACAAACAAATTGTATATACTATACACAAATAAATTCCATCTCTTCATCCTTTATACATTCTCAAGTTGATTTCATTTGCTTTCAAATCATAGGCTGTTTGATTTGGAAGCAAATAAAATCCAAGCCTAATTTCCAGCAATATTTAACCATTTTCTTAACAAAATTCCGAACAATCTGTAAGCTATTTTTGCGATATTTTATGAAAAGATTTATAATAAAATTGATCCGCACATTTTTATAATCAGAAGGATGGCCAGACGGTACGATGTATAAAAGAAACATGTATCCATGTCTATCTGCCACTGTAGATAAACATGTCGGTACATGTACCCAGGTAAAGTTAATATAATACCCAAGGTCGCACGTACCTAGTATAGCGAGCGGAATCTCATCAAGATATCGTTAATTATGCTTATTCAGGGATAGTAGTTCTGAACTGATAATGGTAGGGCTTCCACAAATATGGAAGCCATTTTCTGGTTATGGCTCTGAGTCTGCTCGTTGGTATGATGAGACAAAAACACATCCATCGGCTATTCTTAGACATACACGCTGTCCCTTATATCAAGTCTACACATACATTAATACCAGCCCGATCATTTGCATAGAAATACCTTAAAACTGTTAACCTTGTTTAGTGTTTTTTTTCCTTCAGTAGGTATATACAGGTCCCTATGTGTGTGAATAAACATTTCTTATACTTATTCTTAAATAAATATTTTGATGAACCTACCGCGGGTAAAAAAGTGTTTGTCATGGTGTCAACATTTCTGCATATAGATTTAAGACTCGACTGAACGAGTTTTATTGTTAGCGTAGGTACCTACCTACTCAATTACTAGATTAGTTGTCGTACAACATTTCGTTGACCATATAGAACATATCAGTTTTTCAACCTGCAGGTAAATGTTAATTCCCACAATCGCCAGCCGTCACACCGTTGATAGCGCAGTAATTGAAACATAAGTTTACAGAAGAGCAATTCGATGCGCGGGTAGCGACTTATTCTGATAATAAAGCCGTCCTCCCATATCTGAATCCTGTTTCGCCTGCTTAGTCTAACAAACATTAAAGATTACCCGACCGGCGGGATTAAAACTCTAGGCGAAATACGTTCGACACGATAAAGTCCAACGGAATTATCGAGTTTACAAGTCTCCCAGAGCAGCGGATATCAACGCGAGCGGTGGATGAGCTTGATTTATGTTAGCCAACAACATTAAATTACATTTAGATCGAACATCGCTATAAATTACTGGTCGCATTGTAAATCTGCCGCGTGTATCGATGGTCAAATCATGTAGCCAAACTATATCATTCATTGACATCGCTTGCGGCCGCGCCGGGCGACTCGGTGCCCTAGGATGGGCTCCGTGGAGAGGCGACGCATAAATGTTTGTTCGCATTCATTATCAACGTATCGGCTATGTTAACAGATACTCGGGGATTACCGAGAAATGGGCTACAAATTCGGATACGTAGCAATTTAACGCAAAGCTAACGTTTTACGCTAAATTGTATCCGTTCAAAATAAAACGACTAGGCATGTGCTGAATTGGATAGCAATTTAACCATCGCTGCTATTGGTATGACTAACTAATGGTGGTGTAAAAATACACTTTTGGACTAGATTACTATACGCTACAAGTGCATCATACATTAATTTCCAGTTCGCTTTCTACGTACATACTTATTACGAATACTCAGTTTATGAATAACGTTCATTGAGTGGGTCATTTACTTCAGAACTGGTACCTATTGACTGTCATTACGTTCACTGCAGGTGACGTCACACGCGCGTACTCTGTTACCTGTAAATAAAGAAAATACAAAATGTAATATCACTTAAAAAGCCTTTAATTTGTTGTGACATGTTTTTAATTTTACACAACTAGGTAGTACGTGAGTTATTCGCGTGGTCATACATCATTTCCATACAAATTAATTGATCCTTCATCATAACCCTTTACAACCGGCTTGATACGATGGTGAGAGTTGATTTTCAAAAATTCTAGCGCGTACGGAAATCAACTTTTCGAGACACAACCGGCATCGATCGATCGTGAGACTATCCTTTACTTGTAAAAAACGCGCGTGGGCCGCTTGCGAACAAGTTTGAACCTGCCAGTAGCCCGTGACCACAGGGAAGGATGGCTGCGTTTTTTGGCGCGCGCACTCGCCCGGGTAAGTAATTAATATTTTGTCAAATTAATGCAATTTCTATTGTTTTTTTCGTGTGATTTACTTATAAAAGAGTTGTTTTATATGTATATGTATGTAATTTGAACCTAACACGCTTACTTTGGCGTATATTGTGACTCAAAATCAAGGTCGCACGATCGTTTAGGTTAGGTGGTATAACCTAAATGGAAATTCATACATTTTTTGTACCTAAACATGATTTTCTTCTATGTATGATCGTTCAACATGGTTTTTCCTTAATTTTTAGGATTACCCTCAGGGATGACGAAGTGGCCCAGTTATTGGCGAATGGAGATGACTCGGAAATCGAGGAATTTGCCGATGAAGACGAAGAATTGTGCCGAGGGCCCTAGATCACCTAGATGACAGTGGATCTGGTACTGGAAATGAGTCATCCGAAGTGGAAGAGGCACCACCACCTATCCCATCACGAAGCAGGGGCTCCACTGGGTCAAGAGGACTGGCTACTGCAAGAGGAAGAGGGCGGGCTATGGGAAGAGAGCAAGATAGAGGAAGAGGACGGGCTAAAGGAAGAGGACAGGCTAGTGGAAGAAGAGGGACAGGTGAGGAGAGGATGTGGGTAGAATCTGCCTACACAAATAAAAGTCATACTTGTGTTGATTTTTAGTTTTATGCCAAAAAAGATTAATAATATATGAAATTTTTTTTTTTTAAATTTTTATTATGACTATTGATTGTTTTTTCTTTAATATATACCTAAAGTTTAATTAATAAATGATAATAAATAAAGACTGATGATTATAAACACTGTTTAATTAATTTAATACCAAAAAATATCCCTAAACTAGATAAAACTCACTTCTGGAGCTACCTCCTAAGCCCTACGATCGTGAGGGTAAGTTTTCAGGAAACCAGAGACTTCAGGATTTTTTTTTTCATTTTTCACATGACACTTAGGCACCAATGAAAAAGTCATGCGAATTTCAAAAGAGTCGGAGCAAATTATTTTCCTCGGTTGTAAAGGGATAACAATTACAGTGTTAGTTAGTTTAATACATTAATATAAAATGGTCAGATACCTTTTTCACAAAAATATGGCTTAGTTACTCCTTCATACTTAACACCCCACCTAACCATCACTGAAGTCGGATAATGCCCACATTGTAGTCTGTTGACTAATTGGGAAGCTTCCTTAGAGCTTTGAGCATAAATGCGGTCGTTTTGTTTGTTAAACTATTGCTCAACTGTAAAAAAAATCGAATCCGTAAACAAACTATTTGACTAATACCAAGCGTATAGAGTTTTAAAAATTGTATTTAGCTCCATACCTACTTTGTGTAATGCAATCACAGCGATTCGGTTCTCTTTATCATCCCATTCCATTTTAATATTACAAAATATTTTACAATATATTGGCGCGAAAATGAAAAAACACAATGAACAATCATATAAAAATGACAGAATCCAAATTCAGATGTAATAATATTTTTATTTATAATTGTAACAGTATTTATGGTCAGACTATGTAATTATTACATAATACTAGTCTGTAGGTGAGCTCTTTTTGCGCAACTTTCGGGAAGACCCTACCTCTATTAGGTACCCACCGAGCAAACAATTTCGCGGTCAAGCATCACACCATATATGTTATATCCGCGCTAGCTATGTAAAGAGAGCACTTATGTGATACTTGCGCAAAAGGCGTGCACCGCCGCCCAACGTGTCAACTTGTACCCGCGGAGGTTATGGAAATTGCGGGTACCCACACATTAAACGCACGCGAGCAGTGCCACGAACGATAGCCTATAAGTAGCCTTATTAACTAGCCACGGCCCGCGGCTGATTGCTAGATAATCATTTCAATGTCCGCAGAAAACGTAAATAATAAATAATAACCGTCTCGCCGTTCCAGCTGTGATCCCGCTTTAATATTTGCCTTGATATGACGATTCTAGTTTATTACGGTCGACACCCTCGGGCCAATATGTTTCGCTACATTGAAAAATAGCTGGTTTTACGACTTTGTAATGATTACAAGTTAATACAAATCTGTAGCGGATAAGAACTTGCGTATCTTATTTTTTTATTCTTATTTTAAATTTAAACATAATATATACAATTTAACTTCACACTTTTATGATTTACCTTAAGACCCATCACTGAGACGGAGACCCATCAGAGATATTTTGTTAGATAGATAGTGCGTGAACCGTTTGGTATATAGAGTTAATTTGCTCTATGTCACAGCTTTGTAATGTCACTTTTCTAATCGCCATCTGATATAAGCAATTATGCAATATTTTATTCGCAAACGTATAAGGCAGGATCTGAAGCCGTGCAGTCAATCAGGATATTTTGTTGTCTTAGCAAATGTATGGGGTAATGAATTTGAGCAAAGTGGCTGTTAGTGTCAAAGATACGAAACTTACTGCCATAACATTGGAGAGACGATGACGACCACGTGGGCGACATAATAATGTAACGGTTCCTTGTCTAAGTATCGATTAAGCCATATTGTCTGCTAGGGCGGGCTACATGAAACTATAATGTTCACTAAACGGTAAAATAAGTATAACTCAATATCAACCAGCTATAATGAACATTTGCAACATTGTTAATAGTCATAGTTTATCATTGCACTGTGAAATACCTTGGCATCTGACTTATACTTTCGTTGTAAAACGCTGTACCTACGTATCATTGAATAGATTTCGGATAAATCTGTAATAAAACAATTTATTTGTCTGTTAAAGCGGTGTGCACGAACAGTAAGCATAAATTTAATACCATTTTATTCATAATTAAATACTTTCTTTTCGTTAGCAGCTAATAGTAAACGTAATTGAATTACTTCGCAGGTTATTTAAATGTACATACCTTTAATTTTAATACATTTGAATATCCTAGGAGTACATTGATCGTCTGCTGGTAGTTAAACCCATTTGGCGCCTCTGTACCTGATTGCGTACAGCTAATCAATTGAGGGTAGATAGTAATTAAATAAACCTACATTGGTTTTTTCCCACCCTTATTATAAAGTGATAGTTAGAGCATGAAATAAATCGCAATTTATGTGGGTATATTCATAAAACATACCACTGCGATGATTGCAACTTGGCATTATAACCGTTTATCGAGGTAAGGTCACTATTTTATTATTTTATTGTGTTTGCATGAACTAAATTTCTGATTATATATGTTTTTTTATTGTATATAATCTTATTCGTAAAATAAATAAGAAATAACTGTTTTGCAACATGTATTTACAAAGAAATCGGGCTTGAAAGACAACTGTACCCAAATGCGTACAGCGGCCGAATCCATATAACGATTGTACTTATTGTTCTAGGTTTTAGTTATCATGAGTTCGAAATATTTTAAGGTTTCCAACTGTTACAAAGGTTTAGAGGAAGCAGTCAATGCCATTTTGAATGAGAGTGACAGTGATGGCGATTATGACTTAGCAATTATACCGCCAGAACCTAGCGTCCTTACAGATGAAGATGAAGGTGTTGATGAGGATATGGTCTCTGCTTCTTTGCCACAGGATGTGCCTGGCAATATTGCGGTTTTTAGATGTGACCAAGACATCATTCAAAGTGACAACAGCAGCGATGATGAACCATTGGCTAATAAGGCAAGGAGAAGCCGTCGACAACCATGTCAGCCTGTATGGCGTAGGTGTTCCCCTACATATTCCCCTTCTACGACTGAAGAAAGAACTGATGTGCAAGAAAGACAGGAAGCAGTAAAAGAACAGCTTGGAGAACTTACTCCCGTACAAATATTTGAAAAAATTTTTGATGAAGAAGTTATTACCCTAATACTTACAAACACAATTTTATATGCTAATCAAAATAACAGACATACCTTTCAATTAGACTGTGTTGATTTGAAAAAGTTTATAGGTATATTGATATTGTCTGGTTATCACAAATTGCCTAGGGAAGATATGTACTGGTCTTATGATGAAGATATCGGTATTGGAATGGTATCAAAATCTATGCCACGGCAAAGATTCCGAGACATAAAAAAGAACCTTCATTTTGTGAACAATGACGATGCAACTACTACAAGGGACAAAATGTTCAAGGTTCGGCCATTAGCTGATATTCTAATGAATAAATTTCTGCAGTGGGGTGTTATGCATGATAATATTTCAATTGATGAATCGATGGTAAAGTACTTTGGCCATCACCCTGCAAAGCAATTTATTCGAGGAAAACCGGTGCGGTTTGGCTATAAGAACTGGGTAGCGGCAAGTTCTACGGGATACTGTTATACTTTTGATTTTTACTGCGGAAAAGCCGTCGAAGCTTCTACTGATCCCTTAGGATCAAGAGTAGTCAAAACATTATTACAGAAACTGGGGACTGAGCCAACAAACCATCAAATATTTTTTGACAACTTTTTTACTAATTATAATCTCTTATTAGAACTAAGAAAAGAAGGATATCGAGCTACTGGAACAATTAGGGAGAACAGAACAAAGAAATGTCCACTGAGAAGCACTAAAGATATGAAGAAAGAAGTTCGTGCTTCATATGATTACAGGTTTGATAAGCAAAATGAAATATTATTAGTGAGATGGAAAGATAACAGTGTTTGTACTATGGCGACAAATTATGATACCATTGAGCCGTTGGGATTTGTAAAACGATGGTCTCCCGTACAACGTGAAAAGGTTGATGTCAATATACCAAATTTATTTCAGACATATAATAAAAATATGGGAGGAGTGGATGAATTGGATCAATCAATTGCACTGTATAGGATTGCAGTTCATGGAAAAAAGTGGTGGTGGGTTTTGTTTACCTACATGGTTGATATGGCGATTGCAAACTCTTGGCGTTTGCATGTTATGAGTCATAGTGATAAAATGGACCAGCTACAGTTTCGACGTGCCATTGCAAGATACTACCTACACCAAAAAACATACTATAAAGCCCGATCGTCATCGTCAGTAGTGCAAGGTTTGCCTCAAGATGGTGTAGGACACTGTCCAAAAAAACTTGAAAAACCACTGCGATGTGTTGTTTGTCACGCAAGAGTTCGATGGCAATGCAAAAAGTGCCTAAAAACATTATGTGTAGAAAAACAATGTTTCGAAAATTTTCACCTGTAATACGCCGCTGTACCCAATTGTGTACACCCCTCTCCTTGAAAGCCTTATTTCTTTTTTCGTCTTTTTTTAATATTTCATGTTAATTTGGTTCATAAATAACATAAAAATAAATGATTTGTAAAAATAGTACTGCTGTTTTAACTTTGGCGGTTAATGGGTTAATATAAAAACTGAAACACCTTTTTCTTATACAAACACGATAGCAAACGATCATGCATTACTATCTATCTGCTGCTGGAAATAACTAGTCATAAACCTTCAACAAGATTACAAGTCGGTCAGAGTCGCCTGTAAACCGAAAGATAATAGATTGATAATCTTTTCAGGTAAAGACATTATTTTATAACGTGTGTAATCAAGTTAAACAAACTAAATAGCTTTTGTTCATGGATATTAGATAGCAAACGAACTTGCAGAACTCATCCGCTGCAGTCCATGACATCTGTGATTGACTTTGAACAAGACTCAAATCGGGACTGAGGGATGGTTAGTCCAGTTAGCAGAGAGTTAATAAGAACATTTGGTGGTCAGTTCGTTAGTGCGTATGAGGACTGGGGATCCCCAGTTAGTGATAGGTAAACCTGTTCGTTGGTGTTAGTAATAATCCAGTTAAGTACGAGTAGTAATTGTTAGTAACAGTCTTGTTCATCATTCAGAGTAATGGACCTCTGAAATTATTTTGAATCTGTTTCGCATATACCTTTACTTTACTATACACGTGTAAAGTAACGAGATTAAGATAATCAGTAGGTATATGCGGTCCATAACTGATGTGTACTCGTAATATAAAGGAACTCTAGTACTCACTTCATTCTCCGCCTGTAGGTCTGCTTATCTGCTGTTTATAAATTATTCCCTCCAACAATCCGCACTGGAGCAGCGTGGTTTAGTATGCTCTTAGGCATCTCAGTTGTAAGTGAATCCCTGTAGTGAGACACTTAGGGTTGCAGTTGGCGTCCTTTGAGCCTACATTGAGAATGTATGATTGATTGAAGATAAAGTAAACGCCAAGCGCTCGCCGCATAACATTACACAACAGAGAAGTGTTATTTCAACAAGAAGGAATTTAAAACGATATTGTGACATCAATTTTAATCACCATTATGACCAAGATGATCCCGATTTGTTAATTAATTCAAGCGTCAAGAGTTATAATAGGTACGGATGCCTGAGTGTTGTAACAAGGGAGTATTTGGGTCAATGGATTTTGAAGAGCAAAATATGTTTTCTGAATCAATTCTCTAAACAAAAATAAACGAAACCGCTTTAAATGACTGAAAATTCTTGAACTAATTGTACAGTATCTAGGTATCACAGAAATCTCCAAATTATCTTGTACTGGGAGCTGTTGAAGTGTAGTTTGTGTGCACACATTCAAAATCTTTTGAGTAGCAATTACCTAACCGTAAACCACCAGTGCAGATAAAATAATGGATCGAAGTAGGTAGTAAGTATCAATAAATTATGAATTTTATGCATCTTAAAATTAAGGTAGGTATCATTCGTAAAAAAGTGTAAAGATTTTTGTAAAAAATATCTAAGCATACCAGCAAACTCGATACCGTCGTCAATCGTAATTAGTATTTAGACGCACCAATTGGTGTCCTGACGAAACAACGCAATATAATAGCAATCACGCGTCACCTTACGAGAAATCCGACGTAGCCTATAGTAAAGGATAGTATAGCGAGGTAACAAATCTGTGACCGTTAAAAATAAATTATAAATAACGAGCGGGCAATAAACGAGCTGTTCGCAGGTCGGAGATGCAAGCAGATAAATCACGACTCGCGGCCAGTGCACGGTGTTATACCGTGAGTCGCTAAAAAGAAATCTGATGACCTATCTGGAACATATTTTAAACTTGAAAAATATAATACAAAATAATGTGCAACTATCTCACACAGCTGTACGAAGTATCCAGTGGTTAAGGATTGACATTAGGTAGGACAAATTCTATATACGTAAAAAGTCACACATAATATATTAAAATATGTACATATCAATCGTCATAATTTTAATGTATCTTTATGCATATATGCTTCTCAAACGTATTTATTTAATTTTTTTTATTCAAACATTTAAGCATCGTATGTTCAGAACATATTATGCAGAGGTATAAAATATTTATAAACGAATGTAACATCGACAAATTAAAAAGTTAAAAAAAATCGTGGGAGGTGTCGAAATTTCACCACATCGGAGTTTGGCGAACACACGATAACTGATTAAATTTTTTTTGCTTAAAAACAAAGATCCATCACACAGCTGTGTTAGTAAACTTAATTCATGTTTGCACGTTGACAGGCGGCGTAACTACAAACAAGATAAACGATGAAGAAAGCCAAATTCAATACAAATTCAATCTTATGTTGTGGTATATAAAGAATAAGTGCCCTTCATCAAATTTATAACGAAGAGCTTAAGAGATTTTCTAGATTATCCGATATAAGCTCTTATTTTCTATCGCATAAAGATCATAAGACGTGTATTTAAGGGATAAAAAAACTAAAACGAGAGAGAAGGATAAGCGAATTCAGGCAAACAACAAGTGCGAGGCGCTAACTACGGCGCCGAGTCGTTTTCGACACGTACCAATTATCGCCTGCCCGATATCTACATTTACTCCTCAAACCAATAAACGGTTATTTCCGATCGAGAGTTATAATTAAAGGCGATATAAGATTACACGATACATAAGACAGTGGTTTCAGCAATAGATAAGTGTGGAAACCATTATGTATAGATAAATAACTTTGATTTATAACTTTTTTCTTCTAAACAACGTTAACGAAAGTAATCTTACTTATTAATTGTCTAACAGGCTAAAACCAGTTGCATTTTAAAAGCTTTTATTTAACTTCACTCGTATGTATTCATGTAAGTATGTCCTGGAATCTTGCAATCAATATTTCACCCACTTCCACTGAAGCTATCGAGCTGAAATTTGGCACACATATTAGGTTCCGATGACAATGCATGAAAATAAAAAATAAAGTTATAAAAGCTTTTTAAAAAAAAATTTTTTTTAGAGTGTAATTATAATTTATAACGAGTTTATGATATTTTATTCTGAGAATAGGTTTTCATGAGATACAATTTTATAATGAAGGATATTATTATTAAAATATAACTCATGAAAACCATGATTTTCAGTTTTGGTGAAATAATTAGTACTGTTCAAAGGGTTATGTTATTATTAATATTTGCTTACTCTATAGCATAGTTTGCTTTTATTTTTGAATAATTATCTATGTTTGTCTTTTCAAACTTAACATCAAACAACAACCTTATTCTAACGGGTTTCATACCATAAAGTTCATGCATACATCTGAAGATAGCGCTTGTCAAAACATCAGACTTGGTCGATATTCCTTTGGAATTCAACCCCAAGGCGCTATACTTACGAAACACTTTAACTGAGGTTCGCCGATCGAGGAAAATTGAGCAGTGTGTACAGTTAGAATGTGTCAAGATTCAGGACGGATTCAAATCTACTGCTTGGTACATCGTTTTCTTCAGCTGTATACAATCTTATCTTATCCCTACTTTTTATCGATATGGTAGTTTTAGTTTAAATTGTCTTTTAATTACGTAAATACTAAAATTACTTAAATGATTATATGATTCTGTATCTTGTAGCATTTTTTGGTGGTGAAAATTTGTTTTTAAGTCATAATCAACATCAAAAGGCGTCGTCACAATGTTACTTCTCAAGCCTCGGTCTGATGTTTTACTCGCCTTTATTAAATTGGAAGGCGTAGCTTTTATAATAGCCCACAAAATTGGGCCCGGGCTACTTAAACGTGAAATTTAAATATATACCCTTATAATAGTACTATATAATTGTAGGTATTCCCTATTGGTAAACAATCTGCTTCAATTAATAATGTCGCAAAATTGATTCTACGAATTGATTCTGTTTCAAAAAGAAATAAATGGAACGGATCTAATCGAATTCTGACTTTTCGTAGTTACCCGTTTTATTTAGACTGTAGTCCAACTGCCGGAGCACAATAAACTTACATAATTAAAGCCCGCTTCGTCGGCAGATGAAACGCGCAAATGCCAAGATACTTTTAAGTACTCTGCGCAAACTGTTCTACATTCTAAGTTACTTAACTTTTAAATTGGAATTCAGGAATATTCCACGAAGCTCTAACTATAGGAAAAGTTTTTACTTTCTCATCGTTTTCTATATTTGAGAAAAAAAGGAATAAAAAAGTTTGAAAAGACGGTTAAAAGACAATGACAAGTATATTAAGGTACCTTAGAATAAATTTACTGACTAGACAAAGATGTCATAGGAAAAAAAACAATATCGATTCACAAATTGCCAAATAATGGAGAATGATAAAACCACTAAATGACGTTGTCTAGAATAACTACCTAAGTATTTTCTTAAAAGTAATAAGATTAGAGTAAGAATGAAATCCTCTAGAAGCATTGCGAGCCTGGGCGGTAAGTAATTAAATCAGAAAACATTTTTAAGATCAATCAAATCTTTGTGAAATTACTTCAGTCCTTCAGTAGCCCCTATCACGCTTGGCAAGTGCAGATTTGCAGACTTCACATGCCTTCGACAACATTATGAAGAACCCTCAGGCATCTAATTTTCCTCACGACCGTTATAGCAAGTGACATTTAATTTCTTAAATCGCACATAACTTAGAAAATTCATTAGGGGTTCAATGCCACTGGGGTTTGAACCCGGACCGCCCGAGTGAGAGGCGAACTAACTGGGCACCTTGTACTATTAAGTTATATGCCATGTCAACATTATGTGACAAACGGGTAGGCTGGCCTCGATTAAATGTACGAGTAAATACGACCAGAAAATAAAAATTCGATTGAATTTTAACAAATGATTCGCATTGATCGTTTCCATTTCATTTCATTCTTTAATATTAATGGAATGAAAACATTTCAATGAGTTTTCATGACATGAAGTCTTTGCGGAAAATTAAATTATACAATCGCGTCCTCCCTATTAAATAATTACTCCATTATAAACTTATGATTATAAATATTTAATTTTAAATTAAGTTATGATAATACACTAACTTGTCTCTGCGTAGCAGATAAGGGCCCATAACATGTATTTAACTTATTGTTAGTTTCTGCATAAGAAGATCAAAACTAGTAGTAGCATTTTACTTTTTAACACGCTTTTATTACCTTGGTATGTAGGTATCTATATATATATATATATCTAAAGGTATCTTTGAACGTAATTTTGACATACTTCAAAACGACGGATTAATTTGAAACTTTGCATACTTATCAAGGACCGATGACAATGAAATAATAAAAAAACACATTTTTTTAACAAAATCTATAGTATAGTTCAGTTATCTACAAATGCGTGTTTTTACTATTTTAAAGAGTGGCAATTGTTTGTTTATTCATTAATTTCCATAAAACAATGAAAACGGAAAACGCACGAAGTGTAGGTATCTGTTTGGTGTTGTCGCTCGACTCGTATAAAACGAAAATGTTTATATTAATTTCCTACCTGCAAATACGCCTTCTAAACCAAATCATTAAAAAAAATAGTATTGAAACATTGTTTACAAGAAAGTGTGTGCGTGTAACTTACGCGCGATTGAAGTAAAACTTATTATAAGTGATTGTTATTTTTATTATTTATTATGTAACCTAGATATTCAAAATAAAACAGCAAGCGCACCGTAAATAGGTTCTACCAACAAAAAGTGTCAGAACTTTTAGTAATTTTTTCCGTCTAGCCCCCTTTCGCAACACGCGATAAGGAACTTCGTTCCAAAAGTAAAAAGTTTGATTAAAATAAATTAATAAGAAAATAACCGGAACATCCGTCAGAATCAAAAAATCTGAGTTAGGGAGTAACTCAGATTTTTTGATTCTGATTCGCGCCTAAAAAAGTTTTATTTCAAAAATTGTTTTGCTGTTAATTGTACTGGTTGTATAGGAAATAAATAATTACGTAATCCACACGTACAAACCAGCTACTAGTCAACATCAAACGGGCAATATTCGTTTTGTTTTTGCGTGTTTTTCGACAGCTCCTCAAAAATATTATAACCCAGGGAATGTAGCATTTATTTACTTAAGGCAAATATTTCATACAAGTTTTAAGAACGACGCATTACCTCACAACTGGTGCCGACACCCGCTCGAGCTCAAGGGGCTCAATCACCAAATTATCGGCATTCCCAGCTCGATACCCTAATAGCAGGTTTCGAGTTTTACACCGACGTTAAAAAATAGCAACAATATTTTTACAACGCAGTAGTGTAAATATCATGTGGCAGAACCGGTATTAATCATCTAGGTTTGTGTGAGCTCGTAAAAAGTAACTTAAACACATTAGTCCCCAATCATCTTTTTGTCGGAGTACCTACGGGTTAAAAATGTAATGTTATCTGCAATATTTTTTGTTCCACCAACACGAGGTATCACGGCTTGCGACAGCGCGGATACGGGTTCACACCTTATTCACTAATTCTGTATACATCATATTTATTCAAATTTTATCACCTTTAGCATTCATTAAGCCCATACGTGAGATTAATGATAAAAGATGATTAATTCTTACCGATTAGAAGATTATGGATGTCGATGGAGAGTTCACATGAGAATTCTTTAATTTTGTGGCGTCAATTATGTGTCCAGAAACGTAATGAAACGCTCAGTTTTATAATTTATTTGAAAAGGTGGTTTTAAAATTGGTAATACAATGACGAATATTGGTGGGGAGGGAAGTGGGCCCTTCAGAATGGTTATGCAATTGACGGACGTCATCGCAGTCCGTGCAATACTCATTAATAAAACGATTGGAGCGCAAGAGGAATGACTTCCGAATGTAAATAATTGGCGCAACAGGTGGGGCATAAATCTCTAACAAACGAGACCGTGATTAAGAAGGCCGTATATCAAGTAATAGCGGCTAACCACACGCGATGCTCGCACTCATTCGCAGACGAGTCTAGAGCAATCTTTACGGTGCAACTAATATACCAACAAAAGAGCAAAAGTAACATTTTTGTACAAAGTTATTTTAAGACCTTAAAAATAAGCGAGGTACCAGAAAAATAAAACTGGTGCTCACAACCATGTATATATAATACAATACAATATGTTTCAGATGACGAATTGCTGAGCTGAAAGGTTTCCAAGTACCTAATAACCACCAACTGGAAGCCACCAAGCTCAACCAATTGCACTGGTCTACTGAACGAGGTCTTACTGAAATTTATATTTTGGGTTTTCAATACGATGTATGATGTACCTATGTTCTTTTAAAATTACTCGAGTATCGTGGGAGCAACTCCGGTAATGTGGTATACTACTTAAACCCCTTCGGTGGCCGTAGTCTGCGTTTGTGGAAGACTCCGGTGGAACGCACGAGCGCATCGTGGCGCTCGTCATAGAGTCAGTGCATGATGTACCGATTAAATGTTGTACTAACATGGTTAATATATGTATATCCCTACAAAATTATTAATAGGCAAACAAATTTTGTTTCATGTATTCTAATTATGCGTCGTTGGTGCATGTTAACACTAATAGTTCTTGTATTTTGATGCAGCTGATTCATAACTGCATGTTATATTAATATGGATGGCTTGGCGTATGCGTAACTGCATGAATACTATGATTGTGAAATAAATTTATTTCCATCGTTGCTATTACACAGGTTCTATTTATCATTTCCGCGATAACAACTCGTGAGTAGAGGGAATAAATTAATGGTCACAAAAATAATGGTCCTAAACAGTAAATTTTACGTACGAGCCTACTAACGATAATCTATTCTTGCATCAAGCCCAAATTTAATCATGTATACCCACCACCATCAAAAGAGGATAAAGAGTTTAAAGACTCTAATTTAATCTTATTATGTTCAGTTTGCTACTAAAAATATTGCTGTAAACAAATCGGAGTGCCAGTATTCATAGGAAAACCTCTTAAATATACCAACATCATTTCCATTCCCGGTGCCGCTGAGGCCCCGGCAATTCTTCCCTGACACGCCAATTAAGTACCAATTGGTTGGCTGTAATAAATAAATTTATTTCACGCCTTCGCTTTTATCTTGTATCGTCTGAATTGTTCTCTCCTTAACAATCGCGACTCTGGAGTGTTTACATTAAACAGTCGAAGGAATTACGAACTGAAAGTATTCCAATGCATAAAATAGGACTCTTAATACTCTTTAGTACCGCGTAAAACTTTTCCACGGACCAATAAATTTAATAGAAAAGTTTTGCGAGCGACTCCTGACAGAGCGAGCGCTGAGATTTTTATTTATTCCGTGCGTGTAATGTACTTTCGTTTAGAAACTGATAAGCAATTACGAACGGGCAATCATTTTAAGAGGATACCAATGTATGCACAGTCTTAAATTTATTGGTATTCGAATTGGAAATTGTATTTTCTGAGGAGGATATAATAAATAACCAAAAGGTCGCGTTAACGAGCCAACCCGACGCGAGGTGCACGGAACAATAAAGTACGAGTATACCTATAGGACTTTAACTCGAGACGAAAGAATGCGTAAGAGAATAAAATCCAATTCGAATCCATTCCATAGCGTCTAAGACGTCTTGAAAATGTAAAATGGTTTTTTAGATGTAGATTTTTAATAACACCCGTCGTTAACACGTTCCAGACGGCGAACGCTCAATCAAAAGCGAAATAAAGCGCGATGGAATGTATTTTGAAATACCTGTAAGCGCACTGATCGGCTTATAGACCTCGCCGCATATTTAAGCCCACGGATATCTCCGTAGATCTTGCAAAAACCCGGCTCGATGCACCGAGCGCATGTCTCGACCGGGTAATGATTGGCCCCATATCGTACCGAGGAATCCCTTGTAAAATTACCGCCTCATAATAGGTAGGTAACTACGTTTTTTCGGCAAGATTCCTGATTCGTTTTTTATCATCTCATTTCAATCTTTCGTTTATTATGAGTCGCTTATAAAGCAACTCACATATCATGTATGATTGACCTGCAATGTTTTACATCGTAAGCGGTTTCAATATTGAGTTGTTTCCTACTTATAAGTTTTTTTTATTGAACAAGGTGAAATTTACCATATCATTGGCGTAACAACAAATCTCTGTTACATATATACAATTCGTCACATAAGCAGTGATCCTAAAGAGCTACAGACCTATTAATATTTTCTTATTCGCCAAATATAACTAAATTGACATGGATTTGGATTACATATATTTTATTGTTATTTTTATTTGGGTAACATACAATTTTTATTACAGGTAAATGTTGAATATGTAATAGATATCAGTAAAGTTTCCAATAATAGCTAATACATAATAGTGTTTTAGCACTGTTTGAAACATAATAATCGCTAAGTAAAAAAAAAATGGAAGGAACTATTATTTTTAATAACACATTATGACAACAGAACAGAACTAAATATTCAAACCTTTTAGTGCCTGTTTAAGCTCGCTACTGCTCGTCTTCTACTTGGTTCTGGCGCAGTTCAGTTCTAATTCATAGACCGCTGATTTACCACGAGTGGGTACCTTCATTTGCAGTAGATGGCGCAATGAGACAGTACTTCCAAGTAAGCCCGTAATAAAAAGCACACTCAAGACAAAGAAAACAAGTTTGAGTAAATAATTTGAAAATGAAACCTTTACCCGTAGAGTTCCAGTAGCTAAAAATATTATGTATTAACACTTTTTTTTATTCATATTAATATATTTAAATCAACAACAACATACGAGTATATAAAGAAAACATACTATTACGTATAGCGTATCGTAGTGTTAATAGGTAATAGAAATAATAAAGAATTATTATTATTAATCTTTAAGATTATCTTACCTATACGGGTTACAATTTTATTCATGATGCCCTGATGATACAAGGGGATGTCCGCTAAACGCTGGCCAAGTGCGGATTGGCGGACTTCACAAGCTTTCGAGAACATTATGAAGAACTCTCAGGCATGCAGATTTCCTCCTGATGTATCCTTCACCTGCTGTAACAGCAGGTGAAATTAAATTTCATAAATCGCTTAGAAACTAGAAAAAAATATTAAATAACTTAGAAAAGTCATTGGTGCGTGCCACTAGGGTTTGAACCCGGACCCCTTGAGTGAGAGGCGAGTACGATAGCCTCTGGGCTGTCACCGCACTTGGCCAGCATGGTGGAATATGGCCTAAGCTCTCCCATTCCGAGAGGAGACCTAAGCCCAACAGTGGGACAAAGAAAGTGTTGTGATGGTGGTGATGCCTGGTCCGTAATGTGTGTAGGTGTGTGATTTAATTTGACCTCTACAAAAACATCACGTAACTTCACTTGACATAGGAAAATGTTCAAACTACGTACTGTCTCTTTTTGAAGCCGTTTAGTGAACTAGCAGAAATAAAACGAGCAGTTGTAGAAAAAATAAATAAATAATTGAAATCATGCTTCAACTTACAACCCGTAAAGTACACGAATCAGACATCCATGGGTGATCACGATTTGCGATTCATAGATTGGCTAGTTTATTTTCCGCGTCAGTAATAAAGCAGTATCGTAATCTGACCGTTAATAAGACTCGCGATGAAAACCTGATTTATCTGAGCCACTTGTAATTGAGAACCGCTGACTATTTATTCGTTTCATAGTTCACTTATCTCAGCTGTTTATGCATCGGCCTACACGGATTTCGACGAGCGGAAAGACCCGTGTGAAACATACGGGATAGGTTTCTGACTACGAAAAGCGCGACTGTAATGGACGAACTTGGTCTATGTTTTATGAGGAATGCGTATTGAATCAATGATTTATAATTGCATTATATCCACATTTCTACTACATTAATGTTTAGCCCGGACGACAAAATAGGAAAAGAAATAACATAGCACAATGAATGGATATCAGTAAAAAAAAAATCAGCCAGTATCCTAAAAGGTGAACGGTGAGCGCGATAAAAATATTTATGCTGTCGGTTGTTAGATATCGGTATACTTCAGTCATATAATTATTTGGGATGTCGTTTACTTACTAGGCAGGTAGCTCTACTAGTTATAGATAAGTAGCGTCGTGATCGACAGACTTAAGCAACGAAAGGCGCGGTCGAAAAGTGGCTGTTTGACCGCTAGTGGCACAGTATCAGGGCGCTATTGTGCTTCGGAGGTCACGTTAAGCCGTCGGTCCCGGTTGTTTTCAATACTAATTATACAGTAAATTTTTTTTTTTTTTAAAAAAAGCTCTTACAACTTTTTATTTTATTTTCGTGCATTGTCATCGGAACCAAATATGTGTGCCAAATTTCAGCTCAATAGCTTCAGTGGAAGTGGGTGTAATATTGATTGCAAGATTCCAGGACATACATACATACGAGTGAAGTAAAATAAAAGCTTTTAATAACAAAAAACAATTGTCAAGCTTTGTGGAAGACATTCGGGTTGGCCTTAATCCCTGCACCAATCCGCATTGGAGCAGCGTAGTGGAGAATGCTCTATACCTCCCGCTGTGTTTGTGGGGGAGACCCGTGCCAAACAGTGGGACGTTCATAGGTTGTAGCTGGTTACGAAATTATAATATAACACTCAATCAGAAACCAATACAAAGCTGCATATGATAATACAAATCTTGAGTTGAATATCTTTAAACCGAATTAAAATATCCAACAACAATCGAAGCGAAACATCACTAGTCCCCTTCCAGTACCTACTTTGCAATAGCGATCAGAATAATACTATGCAGTAACGCACAGTAAGAATGGCCGGATTCGCTTTAACATAATCAGGTTAAGTTGGAGATAGCAAGTGGAGTCAAGTAGGTAATGCGGACGTTTCCGCGAACTACCGTCTTAACGGTTAACGCCGCGCGCCATCGTAGCTGCGCGCTCTCCTTACTTCGATCTAAAGACGGAAAAGTGTAACCTAATGTTATTCTTTTTAACAACCACCACCACCACTATAACCCTTTCTATGTCCCACTGCTGGGCACGGGTCTCCGCTCATAATGGGAAGGGCTAGTAGGCCTTCGTTCATCACGCTAGCTAAGTGCTGAACTTCCAATGCCTTCGAGAACATTATGGAAAACACTCAGGCATGCCGGTTAACTCCCGATGTTTCCTTCGCCGGTATAGCAAATGACATTTCATTTCTTAAATTGCCTGCGTACACTTTTTGTGAGTGATTATTATCAGTGATTATCTTGAACAACAATTAGTATGCGATCTTTTCAAAGCTAGTGATCATTATCGCTCGTTTGTTTTTAACCAAATTGTCCCAGAAAGAGCAGTGAATCATACATGGGAGTCTAAAGCTGCTGAGCTGCAACCCATAGACATCCCTGCCACGACGACTGCTGGGCACAGGTCTTCCCTACACAAAAATCTGAGGGAGTTCTTGAGCATACTCCACTACGCTACGCTACGCTGCTCCAATGCGGATGGGTGTAGTCAGGGTAGTCTACGTTCTTTATAATATATCCCTAATGTAATATTTATGAAATAGAAACAGTAATGTAGTTTGGCCAGTACTATCACTACAGCTTTCAAATATTTTACACATTGCAGAAGTTCTCTTGAGATCGATTCTTGAGACCAAAACTTAACGTGTGAAAATGATATACACCTTTATGGAATTAAATACAGGGGAAACATTTATTCAGCATCGAAACTCAATTTCAAGGTAATTGAAATCAGTATTCTCAAAGGCATTTTACTTTAAAAAAACTGGGCCGAAACGAAAGAGACACAATGATTATAATGCTAAAATTTTTAACTACGTGTATTTATAATTTAACTATTTCAAATATTTAACCGAAAATGAATTCGATACCTACTTTTTGCCATGGATTTGAAGTGCTGAAAAACAGATCCGAACAAAGATCTCACAAGTGTTGAGCAACACTATCTCACTAGTGTTGAATAATTTCGCGCGCAGTGTTGTAATATCCCGCGGCAGTACCTACTCAGACTTACCTACCTAAAATACATTTGTACTTATGTATGAAAATGTAATTTATACAGGTAAAAACATTTAGAATGGGATGTTTCGGTTTAGATAATATACTCACAGGGATTACGGCATACATTATAGCTCTTTTTATCCAACTGCCCCAGAAGGAGGGTTGTTTTTCGAGTGTACCTACCTATGTATGTATGTATATTTTTTGGCACGCTATGTAGCTTAAACGGCTTAAGGATTTCAGCTTTAGAGGCGTCGGTAGATTCGTCTCAATTGTGAAAGTGACAATGGGTATATCAAAATTATGAAAGTTAACATGGTTGATTTTTTGCGCCACATTATGTCTTCAAAAATTTTGTTTTTCAAAACCTATCGAGTGCGGTATCAAAATAAAGGGTTTCATCAAAACTTGCAAAAATTATAAATTTATTGTCTACAAAAACAAAAAAAATATTATTGAAAAAAAAAATTACTTAAATGAACTGAAAATTTGAAAAATTGAAAAAGAACAAGTTGAGAAAGATTTTTTTTAAGGTTTTTAAATATTTAGGTAACCTATTACGTAATATAAGTTAGGGTTAGTTTCGTCTTTTTCGACGATCGATATGACAAGAATGTTACGTCGTCGACGATCTTACATCGCCGAAATTATCTATCAGTATTAGGTATTCTACACAACACCTATCCAAAGAAAATACCGTTATCTTAGTACCTATTGTACCTATTGTACCAACAAGAGTGGTGCTCAAGTGCATAAATAACAAGATATATTATGTAAGCGACACTGTGGTAGTGGGCGTCGGACACCGGGACCATGAGAGGGCACCGACCTCTTTCATAAACAAACTAGAATCGTAATAAAACTCGATAAATTTGCAACAGGCTGTTCGAAATCGGCATAACGTTTGAAAAATCGATTAAACGCTTTAGTTTCGGCAACAGTCAAACGGTTTGCGTGTCCAATTGAAGTATTTCGAAATGTAGCCAATCAACGCAGTAAGATTCTTTATAATAAAATTCTAATTCGAATCAGATTTTATTATATCAATCAATAGAAATTATGTTATAGTTACAAGAGTAGTAGGTATATGTTTTTGAGTATAATGAATAATTCTATCGACATCGTTACTTGTTAAATGACTGTACAAATTCATACAATCTGAAATAAAACTTTTACAATACACATAACGGTCAGTTCGTTCAGTTTTGTGTTCGGACACACTATATAATATTGTAATCTACATTGATACCTATCAACTCATTCATATAAGAAAACGGGAACTCCTAGCTACAAAGTTCTAGTGCCATTAAGTAACCGCTCGCAGCGCATCAATGTTTCCTTGAGCGGAAATCGAACCCGGAACTATTGGCGAAGAAAACCAATTGTGTTACAATTAGGAACTAAGGTAATCGATCTATTAATTGGTAGTCGAAGATTGAAAGACCACTCCACTTCTCTCCAATTAGCGTGGATTCATGCTTTCGAAATTCTAATAAGCCTTTTGCCTATTATTTTCTGCGAAGGAATGGGAAGAACAAAGAACTTTACTGTTCATTTTTCGAAAAAAGGAGGAGGTTCCGTGTTCGACTGAACGTATTTTAATTAAATGTAGGTATGTACAACGATTAATTTTGATGATTCTTTTGTGTTTGGTAGAACATACATCGAAGGTTTTTCATGCAAAAGTTTTACCTCTAAGGGCCGATTTTTCAATCCTCAGATAAACAGACAGATACACTATCTATCTGTTTATTCGACAGATAGCAAAATATTGCATTTTTCAATCATCAGATAAGCTTTATTCGGCGAATAACGCTCCTACCCGATGAATAAATCTATCTGCCGCTTTGACGGCTAGATAAACGTCTATTCCATAGATACTACAGACAGAGTACATTTTTGATACTACGAGTATCGTCACGGTTCTCATCGTCGACGTTTATTTAGGTTATTTATCTAGTGTTTTTAATATTTTACAAAATTATGGATATTTTCGATACTATTAATGACGTGGCAATTGAAGAAGAGGCTTTAATATATGAATATATAAATCCTGAGAGAAAAGAGAGAATTATTAGATCAAGGCCCGATCACTTTGCCCTGTGGGATTCAAAAGAATTTCATCGGCGATTCAGGCTACAAAAAGAGTCTGTATATTATTTAAATTCCCTAATACATATCCCTATAGATAAAATCAAGCACAAAACATTGAGGTAAGTGACGCATAGTTTTTATTAATGTAAATAGTGATTTGAAATGTCATAACCTTAAAACATTAGGTATATTACCAAGTAATATTGTTGTTTCAGGAATCAGTGCATTACGCCCATGTTGCAACTACTTATTTCGCTACGATTCTATGCTACTGGGAGTTTCTATATCACTGTTGGAGACTTTGGTGGCATTCACAGCTCAACTATGTGCCGTATTATTAAAAAAGTTACTCAAGCCATAGCATTTTTGAGGCCAACATTCATTCAGTTACCCAGAGGTGGTGAAGAAATAAAGACCCATGAAGAATTTTATAAAATAGCCAAGTTTCCTAGAGTAATTTCTGCCATAGATTGCACCCACATAAGAATTCAGTCACCTGGTGGAAACACAGCAGAGGAATTTAGAAACAGGAAAGGATTTTTTTCTTTTAACGTTCAGGCAATGTGTTCAGCTGATTTGTTATTTCAAAATATAGTTGCACGTTGGCCTGGTTCTAGCCATGACAGCATGATATTTGCAAATTCATCTGCAAAATTTCATTTTGACAATGGTGATTTTGGCAATGGAATTATACTTGGTGATAGTGGTTATGAACAAAGTAATTACCTTTTGACACCATTTCAAGATCCAAGTACCCCAGCTCAGAGTTTGTACAATGAGTCACAAATACGGACACGAAATGTCATAGAAAGATGCTTTGGTGTGTGGAAACGACGCTTCCCAGTTTTAAGCATTGGTTTAAGATGTAAGCTACCACTTGCACAAGATGTAATTGTAGCATGTGCAATATTACACAACTTGGCAAGATTGAAAAATGAAGATGAACCACCAGATGATCCAGAAGTAAATGTTCCACCACAACCAATGTTTGCCCCCACCATAGCCAATCCCACAGGAGAACAAAGACTATTGACCAGAAACATTATGTTAGAATATTTTAATTCCCTAATCAACCAGTGAATACTGAAGTAGGTTATTTATAAATAAAAGCTGTTTTTAATATAAACCTGTCTTTATTATTTAATACAAGTAAAGATTAACTTTATAAAATGTCATTTAACGCAGACAACTTAACAACTTTATTATTTTATATAAGTAAAGATTAACTTTTATAAAACGTCATTTAACGCAGACCCGCTGACATTGCCACTTAATTTTTGCAAAAGCACTTCATGAATTGCTTGCTTTCTTGCTTCATCATTAGCAAGATATAACATTTTTAATTTGTGTTCATCTTCGATGAACTGATGTTGTTTTTTGGTGGTTTCCATCTGCAGTTCCACCAGTTCCAATCTGGCTGCACTTAATTTGTCCAGCCTGGCAGTGACACTTGATTTACTAATAGCATCAGGTTTTAAAACATTTGACACTTTTGTTTTCAGTGCCTTTGGATGCCATTTTGTCCATTTATTTTCTGAAAGTAAAAGTTTCAATCAATCATCAGTTGTATACACTCAATATTTATAATATTAATAAAGATTAAATGAAAATACAAAATATAGCTAAAAAAAATAATAGGTACCTTTTAGAGATTCATTTTCTTCCTCATGTATTTCTAAAATCAGTGACTCGTCCATGTCTAAAATGATAAAACTTCATATTAATTACAACATCAACATTGAAATGAAGAAAAATCTTTTTATATGTGTTGGTTACTCATATTATATGCAATTATTTATAACAAGTACTACAATACATTATATGCATCAGAAATATATCAAATTATTGTCGCAATCATGTTTTTAGTAAGTGTTGATTCCTTACCATAAGATACACAGCAAAATTATATTTAATGAAGATAAGTAAAACAATATATTATGATATAGGTAGACTGATAAATAAATAAAAACATGTGAACTGATACACACCTGGTATTTTAATATTAGCATGGTTATTTTCTACTTCATTATTGTATTGTTGCTCGGATAATTCTATTGAGCTTATTTCGATGGGGTTTTGCACAATATCTTCAGGGACAGGTAATGGTATAACTGAAAAACAATTTTAATGAACATTATATTATTTTTACTGGCATAATAAAACTTGATGACATATTATTAATTCAAGTCTTATTATTACACATACTTGTAATGGTATCACTGTCGTGGCGCGCTTCCATCCCTGAGATATTGGAGCAGATGCTCAGGACTTTGTCTTCCACGTCATTAAAGTCAGGAGCATTAGACGGTCCTCCTCCAGTTCTGTACATCTCCTGTCGTTTTATTGATGACTTCTTTTTGGTCGATTTTTTTACACCTTCGTATTTTAACTTTAATGTTTTCCACGTGCGTACATTATTTGTTACTCCACAAGAGTTAAAAGTACTCTCAATCTTCTTCCAAGCCGCCTCCTTATCTTTGTTGGTAACTGCATCAGTCTTTTTATTTTCTATAATTTGTTTGTATTTGTCTACTAAACTAACGAGCAATTGAACTTCATCAATGTTGAAATTTACAGCACGTTCTCTGTTCTTTGATTCCATAATTAACAATGAGTTACTAATAAATCCAAACAACTAACGAAAAACAACACGGGCGAAACTAGAAATTAATGATCATAGATTGACGCAAACTGTCGCAAACAGAGATGGTTTAAATGTCAAATAAGCACATGTCGAAACATTTTCTGTCTTCTTCTAGCACTCCTAGAAACATATACGTATCTCTCGCTCGTACAGGATTAGAGTGAAGTTGGCGACTAAAAACCACAGATAACTATTCGCTTGATTTCTGGCCATTGAAAAATGCAAAAATTTTATTCGTCCAATAAAACAGTCAGATAAGTTATTCGCTAGTTAGTTATTCGTGGATTTATTCGATGATTGAAAAATCAGCCCTAAGAGTAGTATAAAAGCATAATACGGGTAGCAATGTTAGTAATAGTTGTGTTAATTACTCTGTAGGGTCGGTGTTTGTGTATGGATTTTGATGATTAGAATTTTATTTGAATGGTCTCACCACAAAGTAGATGGTTTTTAAATACATTTTAATTAAAATTTTACCCGTAAAAGTAGTAAATATGCATAACTCACTCGACAAAACACAACCAATGATCTACCTATGTGATCTACGTATTTCAGGAGAAGTAGGTATCGCTCAAATTATGGTTTAAATATTCATGTTTGATATAATGACTTACCTCGTACAAGGTTTTCTACTTTCTTAACATAGTTTCTGAACTAATTACCTGTAAAAGAAAATTATTTGATAATTATGATATGACTAAACAGTGTATCGACTAGTAGGTATACTTATTTATAACATTTAAAGACATAAAATCCGTTGAACATTAAATAAACATGAACAAAACAACATGTTCGAAAAAAATATTATGAATGATTACACCGCGATCGCAAGGCATTCCCGGTATTCGATCCAGATTATTTGATCTCGCAGCGAAGGCACTGTGGAGATTAACTATCATCAACGTATTCATCAAGTCGTACGCAAAGTTTAATAACATTTAAATGGGCGTCTCGTATTCGAACAATGAGTATCGGCCGATAGCATCGTAGATAAGTGGCGGACGTTGGCTGACGCTCTCGGCATACTTCGTTGCGGTCTGGTCCCAACTACTGGTCTTAAACACAATTGTTTTATAAAATACTTTTCAAACACAAATATATACTTTACTAACGCTAAATTTAGCGTTAGTAAAGTATCAATCCCATGTTGGTATAATTATACATAGCACTGTAAAACGGCCGTGGTAGGTTGCCAAGACCTGTAAAATGTCATCTTTGTGGAACACGATTTAACTTCTGTGACGCGCAGGAATAAATTGACTTGGACATACACACTGAAGTACCTTTTACACGATTGCAGTCATCCGATAGGACATGAACCGTTAAATTCACGTGCAAAAAATACAACCACTTTAATTTATGGTCAGAGTTTATCGTACTTTCAAACGAAACAAACATAAAACAACCAGTGCAAATAATACCTACATAAGTACAAAAGTACATACACTGCTAACAACCGGCCTCACCATGCCGCATCTCGTTGCATCTGTCGAGGAATGCGACCGCGGTACGAGAACATGGCATCTTATGAGGGAGATATCATACCAGCCCTCAAAGAACACTTTGGGGTCCGCGAAAAGGTTTTCGTAATTGAAAATACGGACGCTGTCTTCGCCATGCCAAAATGTCGCCTCGTCTTATCTCATCGTAATAAAATGGTGTTTTCTGCTCGACTCACCAATATTTATGGTGACTCTCTTTTGACATATACACAAACGTGTGATACAACAGTTTTGTAAAGTACTTTTTCAACTCCAGACATAATTCTGTTGAAAAGATTTGTATAGTACATAAAATAACAGGATGAAAATGCATTTCATTATAACAATTAAAAACTCATTTAACTGCTTAAAACCATAAGTTACTTCATTCGTATGACTTAAAGTACAAATTACATATTTTATATCACGGAGCGTAAAAGTATGATATTAAGTCCTCAATAAAATGTATTTAAGACGATGTGTACATGGAATTAAGACCTTGTTTCCAAGTAATTTACATTTAGACGCAACAGCATTAAGATTCGTTATATTAAACGTCAACCTTTTTTGACCATTGGGCACTCCATATTTCAAGTAGATTTGTTATATTTTTTGTAATGCGCCTTAAGCGTAGGTAATACCTAGTCAATGTTGCAGTAGGTAAGTATATTGATTACCTTTAATAATAAGTCAATAATCACCTTACCTATATGACCTTACTGAGTTAAGGGAGAGTCACCCAAGGTTACTTAAGTCCTAGCTCTTATCTTGAATGCGCAGAAAATTTAATACTTAGATATACATATGTATAGATATTAACGTTCAGACACAGAACAAACACAAGTTCGATACATTAATGTTTGTCCTAAGTGGATTGAAACCCACGACATCTGGCAGGGTCACTACCGATTGCGCCAACGGGCCAGACCAAGAAATGGATTTTTTTTTAAATTAGAAATTCATGATTAAATGAATTTCTAATTTATTCTATATTTCTATTTTCTTCTATTTCTAATCATGATTTTTTTTAAATTAGAAATTCATGATTAGATGCAGCAGCACAGTTTTTGGTGAGAGTGCAGCCATCCACTCCATATTTCTTGGTCATCTGGTGTAGGAATGTTTCGTAGTATATACCTAATTTTTTTATACTAACTGTCAAAATTAAAACGCGCGAAAATCGTATGCTCAAATTTTATTTGCGCAGCACACCTTGTCATCACGAGCAATCTACATAACGTTTGAAAAAAAGCCTGACTTGCTTTGGCCAGATTTTTTATCATCGACCGTGATTCTTCGAAGCGTGTAGGTACTTATTGCGAGAGTGCGCTCGGTAGCGCTTAAGTATCCAGTGGCAGCGTTGTATACGACCCGTGGATGATGATATCATTCGCGCTCGCGTATCATCAGATCCGATCGTCTCGATACGCGCCGTCGTCGAGATGCCCTGCTCTCCCGACACGAGATCTTAATGTACCCACCGTATAAAAATGCGCCGGACACTGTCATGTGTCAATTTCTTAGATAAAAATTATGATAACTAGCAGCCACTTAAGATAAACATTATATTAATCCTTTAGCTGAACGGTATGCAAATGTACGAGCATGTGGAGCAACTCTACTGTTAACAATTACATAAAGGGTAAACGGGTCGGGAAATATTCTGGTATTTTAATTCACTTCTCGGGATACCGATACTATTAGACAAATATATATATTTGTACCTGAACATTTCAAATACATATATTAGATACTAATTGGTCGGGCAAAACTACGACTGCTATACATTTTAATCGTAAGCAAATTGAAGTGTCGGAATGAGCTCTGAGCATTAGCTGCTAGTAATGTTACATCGATATTAAGTACGAGTATAATTAATGCAAGTATTCGTTATGTAAGCGACAAGACTTCACAATCTTATGGATTAATTTATCTCATAACTGAGGGATGTTAATAATAGTTGCTTGGCACGAAAGTGTTGAGCAAAAAATAAGCTTAGTAGATATATAAGAGACAAGATCGGGCGACGCAATAAGTAATGGGTGTGCGCCCGCTCCGGCATCGATTGCGAGCGTTATCTCAATAAAGAGCAACAGACTGCGTTCATTAACACTCTGACACGGCGCAATCATAAATTGTGGAACCCCGCCGCGGCCCGCACGCCCTCCCTGCACCCCTGGTACCTGGCCCTTGGCCCGCATTCTCCTTTATGCCATTTCCATTGTTTTTGGTAGATGCCCCATAAACCGTAACGGCCCGATCTCTGATACGAGCGCAGGTGTCGCCCTTCACGCGTTCCGGCTTAATTACACACGTTTTTAACAATATGTGGGAGTTCCACGTAATATACTGACTCCAATTCGCACTGACGATAAGACCGCAGGTGCGCTGAATTAGCTGAAACCTTGTTGATTCATTATCAGCTAATACGATTTTTTTACAGTGGGGACCACCGTCGTTTCCATTTTAATGGAGTCCTGACAGCGGCCGCAGATAAAGTCAAATTTGATGCGATACAATACATGGAAACGAAATTTAATACTCAAGATAAATAACATTAATTCGTCAGTACGAAGGCGACGCATTCATCACCTAACAGGTACCGAACATAAAATAAATATGTGTAAGTCGGAGCGATGAAATCAACAGCAGTAACTGTCCGAAGCTATCGCCAAGTACATAAAATATATCGTATCCAAAACTTACAAACATGGGAAGTCATTAAACCAACCGGCATGGCACTTAGGAAACTCCTATAGCCGTCTGGCCAAGCATAAAGATCAATATCTGTGTGGCTCGCTGCCAAATCTTTTTAATATCGTCCCAGACGCAACTGAAGAGTGGTCGGGAGCGATAACAACAAAACTATTACGTGAGCAGTCCGCTCGCGAATTGGTTGGAGGACCGCGGCTATCTATCGGCCGCTAGTTAAATCTTATTGTGAGGCACAATTGGGAATAATGGCTTGGACAGACTCCCTCCGAGCACTTTTGAGTTGCCTGATAAATTTCAAGGCGTTCCTTCTCCCAAGTTTGAAGAGACCTCGCGGTGACCAACAACTTTTAACGAATGCATTTTCAGAGAACAGTCGCGATAGTTTGTGTAAATGAAGTAGACGCTGAGGAAATTTAATCGCTCGAGAGAAGTATAAATTATGTAATGACAGCAGTTGATACAGTGACATGCTCTAGTTATAATGTAGAAAACATAAATTAACAGCAAGAGCTCAGTACTTTAATATCTAACATTTATTTATTTATTGTATTTTTATATTTTGTAAATTTGATGAAATGACAAAAACATCGGTTAGAAGAATAACAGCAGAAACACACGTCGCCGAGCTCGTTGTTGAAATGTTATCATCACCCCAGCCATCATGGTGTCGAACGACCCGGCCCACCTTACACTTATTAGCACTAAAAAAATATTATCCGTGAAGTGGTTGCGGTTGTAAAAGGCAAATTTCATCGTAGTCTATTAAAAACAACATCGACTCGCTAAATTAAGTACCTCAATAAAAAGGCGCATGAATGAAGGCGTCAAGTTTCACACCGCGTCGCTCCTGCGCTCTCATCGCGACGAAACGAACACCTATTATCATAAAGCAAACAATGACGAACAAAAAATCAACAAACACACAAGTTTTAATGATTTGGTAGTTCTCGCTTCTCGGGATGAATGCCAAGTGAGGGAGGGAGGAAACGGCCATAAAATAGCTTTTATTGAGGGCCATTCAGCGATACACCCAGAAGGTTCGGTTGCACTAAGCGCATAGCAATTAGTATCCACACCGATTTATTTTATATCATATATATCTAGAATAGAATAGAATAGAATAGAATAGAATAGAATAGAATAGAATAAGCTTTTATTGGACAGAAAAATTACAGCATGTTTAACAATTTTTTTTTGACATAAAATAAACACTAAACAATAAATATGAAAACAGTTAAATTAATGTCTTTAATCGTAACATTTCTAATGTTTGCTGCATTATCTGTCCAAAAAGGCATTCACTCAGCATAATGCTGCAGAGATAAGCTGCAGCGCTGATTTTCAGTGAAGCCTTGAGGGACGATATTCGGACGAGGAGAAATAGGTACCTCTTAATATGTAACAAAGAAAAAGATATATTTTTAGTAGAAACTAATAAATCAACATGGAATAATTACAATCTACATTAATTCTGTTTAGTTCATTTATGTCCATTTACGTTAGAAGTCCAAAATACATACTAGTAAAAACTCATTTATTGCAATTAATTTTAGAAAATTTATTTGACTATACCGATAAAATTCTACGTTTGGAAATATGAGTAATATTTTTTTACAATTATTTATTCAAGCTACAATTATTTATTTAAATAAGTATGTAATAAAATTAAATCTCTTAAAACGTCTACGATTTCACGCTACGTTCAGAGACATTCGCGATCTGTCTACTGGCATTAAACTCCCAACACTATTTAGTGTCTAGGAAAATCTCAGTCAGTAAGAAATTTTATTATTCTGTTAGCTGAAACTTGCAATTTGTTGTAGGGACATGCACATGCATGGCGCATTGGATTACATTCACGTTATGAGATCAAAAATACGAAAATCGAGTAATCTGATTGTTGTACTAAAAACATAATATATAAAACAAATCCAGAACAATTCCGATTTTCAATACTCGAAGGCGAACAACCGTTGTGTTAGCAAATATTGCTTTTTCATGAATCGATATATAATTACCAAAAAATGTAGCTAAATTAAATATAAACTATACAGGCTATTAACAAACAACAATTACCCGACTTATTAGAGCTAACTTCGAATATATAATAAGAAAATCAGATAGGGATTACAAAAGAGGTTAATTATATTAGTTATATATTGGTGACATGAGCACAAAGGTTTTACCAATTCTTCATTCCAATAGGAATAAAAAGTTCCAGAAAAGTACATAATTAAGTAAACTTAAACTGTTACTCAAATAACATTAAAGGTTTTGGAACACAATTTAGAATAACCGCGTGTTGTGGTTGTAGTTTAGAATAGCTTGGGTAATTTACACATCTTTTTTCTAAAACCAAAATAGTAGCCAGCTGATAAACAAAACAAAACAATGTTTCTTCCTGTTAGTAAGCATAAGGTAAGTTGAAATGCTTTAAAACGCTCCTTACAAGAACTTCGTATTGCGACTATAAAATTTAAAAACAATATTAACCCAGTGGATGTATTCAAAGCGCATTTAAAGATATGGCAGCGGCATAGAAATGGGTGATCATAGCTGAGAACAGCTACCGTGCGGAGTGCTTTCGTAAAAACATCACGAGTGACATTCTGGGAGGTAACAAGTATGTTTGCATAAGTAGATACATACTAGGAATCGCTACGGTATTGATATGTGAGACAAATCCGACTTAAATTTATTGAATAATACATTCCGCTAGCGGATCTGTTTGTCTGTTTACCCGATATCGTAAAAATAGAAACAAAACGTATTACCTACATAAACTCAAATCGACAGCATAAAATATAGTTACTTCGTTCTATGCTGAAATCATAATCAGCAATAAAATCATTACAACCACGTGGAAACATCGAAGCCACCTTTGAATAGGTACGTTATACACATATATTTAAACCTTTAATACATCATCTCAAAAGTTTAAATCAGAAATTATCCAAAAAATCAACTATCAATAAATCAACTCTTGATCTAAATATGTGGAATGGTATATTTATTTATTTTAACAACATTTCTAAACAGTATTCAATAGTTAAATCATATTTTTGTTAAAGTATCAATCATAATTTGCTAGACTAAAATATAAGTCAAAGATCAATGGGATAACTGCGACATCTTTATAGGGTCAAATTTATTACTCCTTTTCATGAAACATGATAAAATTGTTAAAAAGTAGCGGGGACAGGAAGCGTCCCCTACAAAAAACAACAAATACATCCGTCTTTAGTTAAGACGTAACAGCTATCTTCCATAATCGTTAAAAATGTATCACACTCTATTCAAAAAAGTGGGTGGACAAAGGCGACAAATATTTTACTGTGACTTTTATACTGCCGACGAAATGTTATTAAACAAACAATTCGCCCATTCGAAGGACAGGAGTCCGTATAATTGATTCTTTCCGGAGGCGTGGTGGCCCGGCAAAGGCTATTGTGGACACGATAGGGACCTTCGTTGACAAATAATATTCCGAAACCCAAAAGAAGGCTCTGGGAAATCTGTTCTCATTTCCGCTTATGAAAGAAATTCGCAGGCCGACACGACAATGCTCTGAAAGAAGCTTCAAAGAAATTGGATGTTGTAAAGTTCATAACTTAATAAAATAACTTAACATAACAGTGCGTAGTACCAATATTTTACAATACTACAGTATATAAAAATAAAATGAATAAAAAAATTCCCCTGAAATGTATTATAAGTGCATTATTATCATATTATTTAAAGTTTTCCTATAATGATTTGCTGATACGCTAAAAGCTAGATTGAAACGATAAACAAAAAACAGTTCGAGGGAAATAACAAACCAAGCCAAAATAATTGACAGCTAAGTAAAACCGTTTATCCAGGAGTATCATTAGGATACTGGAGTCGGACGCACGCGGCTGACTCCGCTAACAACTCGTATACCTCACTGCTGCTAAGAGACTAACCTATTTCGACTCCTTCATTATAAAATATTTAGCGATATATCTAATTTTGTAAATAACACAGGGTTATTTTAATAGAATGCCCGTAATAACTAGGCACCCGGACGCAATACGCCCCTAAGTTTTGTGTAATGACGGGTCTCGAGGGGCCACGCGAGATTAATACATCCGAGAGATTCGAATAATAACAATAGCAACGACAAAAAACTAAATGGCCGATAAATGTTCGGTTTTACCTGGTCCCGTATGCGGGAATGTTCCTCGGAACGGTCCGGTGCTTAGCAATCGAACTAGCGATAACATCCTCCTCAAATATAATAAATTTAAGCGATATCGTTATTTACTTTTTCAAAGCGACCCGACTAATTGTTTTTCGAAACCTGTCATTAGAATCAACCAGCCCGCGAGCTATGTCTAATAGCTACATATCTTAGGGCGGATTCGACCAAACATAGAGTTACACGCGCGTAACTATACCAGGGATAATTTTATTCAATGATTTTATACTCCGAGTAACTGAAAGTCGTTTTTCGACGCAATTTGAAGTTTAACTATACTTGGAATAACTAAACGGGAGTAGCATCAATGGGAGTAGCAGAATTAATGATTAATGATATATTATCCGGCAAATCAATGTTGCACTAAAACGGTATGCTGTGAAGGCTTAAATCCTGTCAACTCAACATTGTCGTATTCTAGCGTAGAATAGTGAAAGTAGCGAGCTGAAAGATGTCAATCAATGTATTAATTTTGCTTTGACATGACAGCTTCTACTGACGTATGACAGAATCAAAAAATCGCATAGGCGATCATATGGCAAGCGGGCGCCATTAAAATATTCTTGGATTAGCTGTTATTCCACGCCATAGGGTGGGTATAAGAATTACGCCCGAATAAGCGCGCTATTCATAAAATAGTAGATGGTAAAACGCAAAATAGATTTATTCTCGGATAACTAGCGATTTATCCTTAGGATAAAATTTATTCTCGTTTGGTCGAATCCGCCCTTAGTCAAACAAACTTAATCGTTCAGAGAACTAATTAACTATGAAATATAGTTACTATGTCTTATAGTTTCTAACTAATCTAGTTCGTCCGTTACTCTATAGGCTGGGTAAATCAATTACGTCGGAACAACTACAAACAATATGGATGGGTTAGTGCCTGGTAACTGGGGTAATTGCGCTACCAGACGTCTTGAAATGTAGTCTTTACAGAAGACCCATAAACTTATTTTGTTATTATTGACGTAACGCAAACTTCTTTGACATTGAGGCAATAGTTACAATAATTGAATTAACACCCAAGGCGAAAAGGGTAACGCAGCCTGACTTTTTTTTAAAACAAGACAATCGAAGATGCTGGCAATAAAGAGCGGGTGATCCTTTGCTTTGCCGCGCATTGTTATAATACACAGAAAGTACGCCAACGGCTATTCTTTGATTTTATAACTACCAACTGCATAGAAAGTGACAACTTAGACAACCATGTCTAACAAAAATAAAAGTGAAAGTAGGCAAGACAAAATGACATTGAACTTATAACACACATAATAATATAGAAAAAAAAATTACATGTAAATTAGATGACGTATTACGATTATTAGTGACACATGAGTGATCCTAACTAATTTATAAGAGACCTACGGTATTTTATGTAAAATTCTGGATGCTTTGAAACGTTAAAACGATAGCCAAATCATGGATAATGTAACATGATATTTATTTATTTACCTATATACATATTCATGTACACGAGAAACAACAAAAATACCAGAATAATTAGTAATTTAGTAGATATTATCCTGCTTGCTATACCTATACAAAATATAAGTAAATAAATAATATTTTACTACTGCATATATTTACATAAACTATACATAATTACATGCAATACATATATACGTATGATAGTATGATGTAACTTAACATTAAAAATACAAATTATTGATCAGCATCGACTAACTAGCGTACTAATATATATCTGTTAGACGGAATTGAGTACATTGTCTGCCTATTATTGTCCATGAGTCCATGAGTAATAATGCAAGCTTATTCAATCCGCAACACAAAGGCTGTTTGTAAATTACCGAATGTTAGCTGAGCTCGACTCAAAAGACAATTGCACGTGCAAGTGCTAATTTACGACTGGTTAGTCACACTGTAAATAATCCATAGAGATCTTCAATATTTGTGCAAAAACCGGACCACATTTTTATGGCAAAAAATTAGCTATAAGAAAGCTGTTAAGACAATAAAGACAGATGACACACTTCGCCCTTTTGCGACAAAAAAGGCCACACGCGGGAATATGACAATAGTGTCTGGCCAGTTTTTAGGGACAACTATGGCGTAAGTAATAGTTTTAAGAAATAGTGTTCTGGATACGTTATAATTTAGTTTATTGCATTAAAAATAAATATTTATAGAATAAAAATAAATGTTGTAATACATTTAGATGAAGAGTTTTAATCTTACTAACAACTTTATTAAAATTATTTATATACTTACACAGAAAGGGTTTATAGTTTTTTTTTATTTTGTTTTTTTTTTCCAAGATTCAATTGAACATAGAAAAACTAAAAAAACAACCTCCAAAAGTAGCTCACCTAGTCATTTCTTGTCAATGCATCAATAAGTACGACTAAAATTCCACAGTATTCCTACTAAAATTAGGGCAGTTATAAAATAAAACAAAACCGTCAAAAAGTGAAAGGACGTTTGGTACGAAAGACAATAAACAGTAAACCGATATTTTTCTGTTAAACAAATTCTTTAAGTCCTCTTTATCCTAGTCAAATAGGCTTATTGAAAAGAATACGACAATTTGCTTTGTTTAAATGTTTCTCTAGAGTGAATCATTTATCAGAATTTGACTTTATGGATGTAAAAACTAAGTAGGTACCTACATAGAGACCAATGTGCAATTGACGGAAGATAACATTTGCTTAACAAATTAATCTTCAGGTATCAATGCAAAGATACGATGGCATATAACTTTCCTCATATTTATAAGAGATTCACAATCAATTTAGTCCTTCACACTACTGGATCAGCATTTTTTAGATTTACAATCAACCTATTTATACATCTCATTTTAACATCTACGTTTAAGCACATGAGAAGAAACTCTGAGGCGTAGCAAAAGATGACGTAATTTCAGCCCCAATGTGTGAGGTCCATTAGGGGGCGATTCGTTACAATTTGTTACCAAAACAGTGTGACGTAAAACAACAGTCCGCGTCAATCTGTCATTGGTTTATGAGATTGAGTGCCACTTGAAGGCGCCCCCCGCGAGCAGGGCGAAAAAACGAGCGCCCACGGTACGCGCCTAAAGTGGCTAATGGTCCACTACGATCCACAGACTACCTTCAACATAGATTAGTGAATTAAATTTTTTTACTATATGTTAAGAATACTGAAAAGTAATAAGCTGAAATAAAACTGAACAGAGTTTCCACACTCGATTGTAAGTAATTTGTAAGAGAGTAATAAAATGAAAACGGAGCAGAGTTTCCACACTTGTTTTATTATATTTATTCATACCTTTAACTCGTTGGTCTTCACACACGCGACCCGAGGGTGCGTGGGGAATCGGCTTTTGGGGCTTTATACCCCCTGGCCGAAGTGTCAGCCGCGCCCTGTGACGACAGGGCGGTCCTTTGGGGGGGGTTTTAGTAACCCCCGCGCTATGTGAGCGCTATGGCTTCCTTTTCTGCTACTCCTCTCTTCATTTTTCACGCCACCCGACTGGGTGGCGGCTTGGGTGGTGGCAGGTGCGCATGTGCAGCGTTCAGTGGTAGGGTCCTGGGCGGCTATTCATGCAGATTGCATGGCTTTAGCCACCTCCAAGACCACTACCTCCGGGTCCTCGTTGCGATCCAGGGCCGCAAGCATCGCCTGCAGCAAGCATATGGCAGTGCGGATAGTCTCACGCTTAACGCCACTTGCTGCAGGTTGCCCCTGGGTTGCTGGCTCTGGGTCAGTAGGCTCCTCCTGTGTCTCGGGGGCCGGCTGAGTCTCTTTCTTCCTTCCCCTCTTGGGTTTACGCCGTTGGAGCGGTTGTCCACGGGGAGTGGGGTCATTGGCTTCAGCCATCAGATTGGTGGCTGAGCCCGGGGCTTCCACTCTCTGCTCCTTTGGAGGGGCGGGAGATCTTCTCGCTTTGGGAGGTCTTTGTGCTTGTGTGGAGCTTCTTGTAGGGCCTGTCCTCGGTGCGACGCCTGCTTTCCTGTTCCGGAACTCCTTCCGGAAAGCAGGGCACTGGATGTTGTTGGCCGGGTGTGCTCCGCCGCAATTTGCACACGTGGCCGGCTCGATCCGTGGTCGAGGGCAATCCTTTGCGGGGTGCTCCTCCCCGCACCTCACGCAGGCAATCTTTCTGTGGCAGTTGTGACTGCTATGCCGCCACTGCTGGCAGCGGTGGCATTGAGAGGGGCCCTTTCTTCCTCTCCAGGATTCTATTTTGATGCCGGGCATATACAGAAGTTCATTGACTTCGTCATACCTTTAACAATACAACATCGAGTATTTATACCCTATATCCCTCCCTATCGCCCCACTGTGGGATGGAAAATCATTGTGATTGGCTGTGGCAGCATAATGAAAAAGTAATAATTATCACAATCATTCTATCTTATACATACAACACTATACATAATTATTATTTAAATATGTAAAAGATATTATTGAATACATTAGATGAATTATTATTCTATGCATTATACATTAATTACTCAAATTGATACCTTTTCTGAATCATAGCCAATCATAGCCGCACACTGTTTTGTAGAACATAACAACTCTTTAAGTGCAGTGCAAATGGATAACATTATTATAATTATATTTAGTGAGATTAATAATTGTTAACAATAACAGTAATTATACAAAAATGAATTGACATTTCAAATGAATCATTAGTAAGAATCTTGAGGAATAACAACATGAACTGACTATTTTTGATATAACCAATTATAGCCATCACAATAATTTAGTCATAATCATAGTTCTTTAAAGTTCTGGGACAACTAAATATTTAATTAAATAATTTAATAATTAATGGCAAAGAGTACATAATTAATAAAATCCAAGAGACTAGGACCCGGATCATGGATTGTAACTAATGATTAAATAGCGTATCAATTGAATGACTATTTATATAAACAACACTGAACAGATAGAGATACAGGTTAACGATAAGAAAATGATGTTGCTATTATGGCTGATCTACCTGGAGAGGCATACCCCTAGGAAGACGTGGCTTATCCACCGTGAACGGCATGCTCAGCAGATGGACGTGGCTAATCCACCCTGAGCGGCATGCTCAGCAGATGGACGTGGCTAATCCACCTTGAGCGGCATGCTCAGTAGATGGACGTGGCTAATCCACCTTGAGCGGCATGCTCAGCAGATGGACGTGGCTAATCCACCTTGAGCGGCTTGCTCCTCAGATGGACGTGGCTTATCTACCCTGAGCGGCCTGCTCACCGGATAGACGTGGCATGCTCGCTGTGGCTTGGTCAGTTCAGCGGACGAGGCGTAACAATCGGCCATTCTGAAAAAATTGCTCCCGCAATGGAAGCACCCACTGAATTAACTTTCGAGCAACTCAATAAGGTCTTCGGTCTTTAAGTTTCCATCAGAACTACTAAGCACTATCAGACATAGAAGCGATACTTCGATACGGTCGAAGAGAATCAGCTGAAACTAGTCCTTATTCTTGTAAAATTTTCATAACCTCTTAAACCTTTGACATTGACACTTGAGGCAAGTTGAAATACAGTAACTTTATTCACAGATTAGTAGTACAATTATAATAAAGAAAAGAAAAGCAGTGTCATCTAGTGCATTATGGGCAACATTAATTATTTATACTTTATGTCAAGAGATGGCAATGTGATTAATATTTATTTAACTAAACAAAAATCCTAATAAATGTATGAATAATTCTGCTTTAAGTATTAATAAGTTTATTTAAATAAAAAAAAAATTGAATAACAAACATAGCTAAACAAAGTGTGCTAAAAAAAAAGACTAAATTCCTATATTGTCTGCGATTCATTTGACAAACGAAAGTTTGGAATTAAGATAATTTATATTGGTTACTTTGGTTTGTGTTGGTTTGTGTATTTTGATTTTTAGCTGGTGTAGATATCGATATCTGTATAATATCTGTGAAAATAATATTTTTAGAAGCGGAAGATCTATTAATGAAGAGTGCTCAATTGTATTACAATACTCGTAAACACAAACAAATATTTATGTAATGAAATTCATAATTAATTTTTCATGTAACATCTGCCTGTACTCGTCGAATTTTTATCATGTAATAATGTTTATTTATGTTTATCACAGGTTTATTTATGTAAACAATAATTATATATTGATTATATACCTATTGCTAAATAAACTTCCTTCATGAGAAACGCATTTTATTTTCACGTCAACCTATTTTAGTTAGTTTTTCTCGTTTAGACTGTGTGGATTCATTTGCACGATTCGGAATGTTTACGTCACAAATTGAACTAGCACAACGTGCAATTATCCAATCAAATGGTTTCAACTTTGTGGTGTCATTTCAAGTAGGTATTATTTATTCTCCATACCCACAATGTTTTTTTTTTTGTTAAATTCGATAATGGGCGATCAATAAGTGCAAATTTATAAATAAATTTCCGAAAATAGCTATACAGACAGATATACTGACGTATTCTTTGGTGATAAACCTTGGGCCATGTGAAGAGTAGTGAAATATTGTTTACCCGCAAGTTTTAACGGATAGCGATCTTTCAAGTTATAGTATTAAGTGAACGATAGTCAACGCACAACCTACTTTCGCCATTCTTTTTCTTAACTAATATGACAGGAAATGCATAATCTGACTCCGACTCTTTGATAATACCGGCATCTAATAACTCTGATACCTTAGACTTAACTATCCGTTGTTCACTGTGTGATAACCTATGTGGTTGACGATATAAAGGCTGAACTAGTAAGCTTAATCCGCATGTATAGTAATTTTGAACAACCTAGATCTTTGGTACTACCGGCAAAAGCATCTTTGAATTTTAATAATAAATCTCATTATTTATTTTGCTCGTTTTTATTTAAATGTCCTACTTTAATTTCAGACAGTCATTACCTTGCCTAACAGTTACCTACGCTAACGTCATCTATTTGATTAACGTTCAAGACAGAGGCACTTCCGTCAGAACAAATACACGATTTATTACAATGAGAAAATTTACACAAGGAACGATGGCTAAGACAGTGTTCTGTTGAACATGGCAAATTTGATATTTCAGGCAATAAAGATATGGCTTGGCAACTGACGCTTGTCCTTGGTTCGTCGCAGCTCCGTGCTCTTGTTAGTATGTAACCGGCTTCCCATAGCACGTTCCTGTTCCCAGTATTAATTACTTTTATGTGGCCTTGGCTACCTCGTAGCAACGTTGCTGGTAATGTATAAGAAATACCCTGAAATTCAAAATGACGCGGCGCTGTACAGACGTCGTTATCCTCCGGATTGTCTCGTACAAGGACTCCAATAATTGAGGTGCCCGGTGGTAAAGACTCTTCACGTGTGGTTACTACTCGAAATTTTTGAATATTTTCAGTTACATCCATTTTATCCATGAAATCAGGAACTTGTTTAAGTATAGCCATACCATTGCTTACTATGAAAGATGTATTTTGGGAGTTAATCACAGGTTGTCCTATTAACAAAAAAATTTCACCCATGTCCACGTTTGTCAAATGTGCCTTACATAGTATTTTTATTTCGTCTACTTCGAGCTCAAATTCCACTTCACCTCTGCTTTGAACCAATTCCCCCGAGAAACTTTTCAATGTCATGTTTGTAGGGGTAATCTCAAGTTTTAATATTGAAGAAATGTGGTAACTCATTACATTCACTTGACTTCCTGTATCGATGTATGATTTGACATACGTTCCGTTTACCTTCACTAGCTTCTTGTATACATCATTATAATTTTGCAGTAGTTGAATGTTCTTGACATTACCAGTCGTCGTAGCGGGCTCAGTTTGTATGGTGGTACTTCTACAGCGAGTAGCGATATGCCCTATTTCCCCACATTTATAGCAAGTCCGCTTGTCCGGCAGTGTACAATAGCGTAAAAGATGTCCAGTTTCCTTACACCGTGGACAGGGTAGTATCTCAGGGCTTATTTTCTTTTGAGGTGGTTGTGAAAACTTCATCTCTTTGAGTGCCATGCGTGAATCTGAAGGGCCATGGAAATCGTCGATAGCACATAAAAATGCCTCATATAAATCTTCAGGTCGCTCGCACTGAAATGCACGAGCATTAGATTGTAGCGTCGGCGGTAGGCCTCGAATGATACACGAGACGCTTGCTTTGTTAGACAGTTTACAGCGGTAGCACATGGCTACTTTATCTTGGAAATATTTTGTCATCGTCTCATTGGGTAGCTTTCTTCGTTGCATCATCTCTTCCAGCAATGAGCTATAATCTCGAGATTTAGGGAATGTCCGTGCCATCAATTGCTTCCATTCTTCCCAGGAATAATCATACTCTTCAAGTCTATTATACCATTGGCGGGCCTGGCCACGGAGCTTGTCTTGAAGATGAAATGCTTTCATATTGTCGTTCCATCCGTGTATCTCACCTAGTTGGTCGATCTTTTTCAACCATGACACGACCGTATAATCTTCGTTGGCGGGATCAAACTCTGGAATTAGAGATGCTGCTCGGTGATTGTCTCGGTGACCCATCGCTAAATTTTCCCCGAGATCTTGTACTGCTTTTGCGACTTCAGTCTCAAGTAAATTCTTGATAATTTTTCGCGCTGGTGGAAAACAATCGTCGCCATTTTCACTTTCCTTATCTTTCCATCCTCGTGGGCGTACTCCCCGGCCAATACCTTCAGAATAATTTTGTCGCTTCATTAGGTATATACCACTTCTGATTGTTAAGAATACTGAAAAGTAATAAGCTGAAATAAAACTGAACAGAGTTTCCACACTCGATTGTAAGTAATTTGTAAGAGAGTAATAAAATGAAAACGGAGCAGAGTTTCCACACTTGTTTTATTATATTTATTCATACCTTTAACAATACAACATCGAGTATTTATACCCTATATCCCTCCCTATCACCCCACTGTGGGATGGAAAATCATTGTGATTGGCTGTGGCAGCATAATGAAAAAGTAATAATTATCACAATCATTCTATCTTATACATACAACACTATACATAATTATTATTTAAATATGTAAAAGATATTATTGAATACATTAGATGAATTATTATTCTATGCATTATACATTAATTACTCAAATTGATACCTTTTCTGAATCATAGCCAATCATAGCCGCACACTGTTTTGTAGAACATAACAACTCTTTAAGTGCAGTGCAAATGGATAACATTATTATAATTATATTTAGTGAGATTAATAATTGTTAACAATAACAGTAATTATACAAAAATGAATTGACATTTCAAATGAATCATTAGTAAGAATCTTGAGGAATAACAACATGAACTGACTATTTTTGATATAACCAATTATAGCCATCACAATAATTTAGTCATAATCATAGTTCTTTAAAGTTCTGGGACAACTAAATATTTAATTAAATAATTTAATAATTAATGGCAAAGAGTACATAATTAATAAAATCCAAGAGACTAGGACCCGGATCATGGATTGTAACTAATGATTAAATAGCGTATCAATTGAATGACTATTTATATAAACAACACTGAACAGATAGAGATACAGGTTAACGATAAGAAAATGATGTTGCTATTATGGCTGATCTACCTGGAGAGGCATACCCCTAGGAAGACGTGGCTTATCCACCGTGAACGGCATGCTCAGCAGATGGACGTGGCTAATCCACCCTGAGCGGCATGCTCAGCAGATGGACGTGGCTAATCCACCTTGAGCGGCATGCTCAGTAGATGGACGTGGCTAATCCACCTTGAGCGGCATGCTCAGCAGATGGACGTGGCTAATCCACCTTGAGCGGCTTGCTCCTCAGATGGACGTGGCTTATCTACCCTGAGCGGCCTGCTCACCGGATAGACGTGGCATGCTCGCTGTGGCTTGGTCAGTTCAGCGGACGAGGCGTAACATATAACTATTACTATCAAGAATTCATGACGTTTACACTGCATTTAGTCTGGTTACGTAAATGGTTGTCTTAATGATACTTTATGCGAATAACAAACTTATTATTTTCCTGAATGGCTATGTTATACCGTACCAGGATCATTATATACTTTCTTATACATAATTATATCATTTTTGGTAAGCCCTTCGCTCCTTCGGCACATAGTTTCTTCCTATAATGAGATATAATTGCATGCATGCAATCGATTCCCAAAAAACGAATTACCTATTTTAAATATTACCTATGGTCCGGTATAAAAGACTGATGGATGAGTGGAGCGATACCGAAAAATCCTAGGAATTGAATCTCCACCGCGGTTTAATAAGATGCCGATATCACACATATCTACACTAATATATATATATGTTATTAATATGTAGTATATAAATTATCATAAAATAAATATAAAATATTCATAACATAACATGTTGTGTTATGAAAATGATTATTGATGAGAATAAACAACCAAATAAACGGCATGTAATTACAGGCACAATTAAAATAATTCCATAGTTCGCACCAGTTTTGTTTGCTTTGCACGTCGCTCCCGTGTTGAGTGCCGTAGGAATCCTACACTGTCGCTAAACTGCACAAATGATGCGAACAAAAACTTCTAACGATCCTTATAATAACCGCTTAACCGCTCTCATTACGGATTGGTCGATTATAAAATGATGATGAATTGTTGCGAGTAATGAATCTTCAATTATATTGTTAGCTTTTTCATAACAACGCATTAATATTTTTTCAGTTAATGGATCGTCATTATGTTTCTTTTGCCTGGAAATGAAATTTCAAAATCACATAGGTATATAGGCAAGACACTTTTTTTTTCGCTGGGAAATGCATATACGCATCCCGCCCACAACATTGTCTCTGTGGGTATGTCGGACTCGCTGATATCAGAATACCCATTAAAACTCAGCGGTACCCTCAGCGTTGATAAGAGACGCCACCGGATCGCTACCGGATTACTACCGTGGCAGATGTAGGCAAGGCACTACTAGAACACTTAAAATATATTTTTAAATTTGAGATTGTTAAAACCAAAATAAATCTCCAGTTGAAATTAAGTCCGGCATTTTAAAAGTAGTACACTCCGTAAACTCCCGACGGAACAATTGTACAAGTCACTTGTTAACATACCTAGAACATGACTCATCAAAGACCCGTTCATAAATCATTGAGATAATGCAATAGAAGATAATGCATGTAGGTACTGTCAAAAGAAATTTAAAAATCACAAACAGGTTTACCTCTGACTTTAAAAAATGTATCTGTCGTGTTTGCTATCGGTTACGTAACCATGACATAGATAGGGAAGATAACGTTATCTACAGGTAATATATTACAACTAGCGGTTGTCCGCGACTTCGCCCGCGTTAAAATGGCTTATGGAGCTTATAACCTATCTATCTATTCTTAGTAGTAGCAATCCATCTATCATCTAGGCACTGATGATAATAGGTTTCTTAATAGAAGCCTATGTCCATAATAATACAAATAAGACTATCTCACGGCTTCCCGCAGTTTTTTTCAAGTCATCAGTCCACCTAATCGAAGGGCCTAAGCGTCATACAACCAGGTAGTTTAATCACGTCAAACAAGGCAACATTGCCCGTGGCATGCTGTCGACTCCACTGAAGTTTCCGGTGACCGTCCGCTCGAATGCTTACTGTGATGTGATGAAAATAGGCTCCTTTTATTTGTTGAAACATGTAGTGTTTCAACAACTATTTTGGGTAGGTCTCATAGGTAGGTTTTCATAGGTCTGTTCTTTGTATCCATCGATTTACTATTTTCATCTTGCCTAGTTTATCAGCCCTTTTTCTAGCAGACAAAACAAAAAATTACCGCCCTGGCAAATATCAACTGCACCAGTCAAGAGGTTTTGAGTTTTTTTGTCGGATCAGTCGATTCTTTAGCTTTTATTTAGAAAGAGTTACTATGAATGTAAAACAATGAGTAGGTTGTCTTTTAAAGCGTTGTCTTGTAGCTAGTTAGTCAGAAGATTGGTATCCGAATGATTTCAAGGACCTTATTTAGAGATTCCACAGCTCCTGAACCGGTGCACTTTCACTTATTTGTACCTACCTAGCGTTTGATCAGCTATTATCTTAGTTAATCGTTTATAAATCTTACAGCTATATCAGGTGTACGCGTCGTGCGGTCAGTGCCGCAGGATGCATTGAATTTTGGTGTACCTAGGAGAAAGTATTCAGACATTTATCCTTCACAACTACAAAACATTTACTACTTTACTTACTTACTACAAAACATTTTTTCAACCGCGCGATTGGTATTTTAGTATAGTGGAGGTAAAAAACAATAACAAAAGTTTAAACCAACATTCTAAACTCGAACAATATAACTAAATAAATAATATAAAAGTAAAATTACACCAAAACTCAACTAAAACGAGTTCCTGTGTCGCGATTAGCTTGCAAATGAGTATTTACTCGATACAGAAGCCTCCAGATAAAACTTAACGAGGCTGCTCATAGCTTGAAAACCTAAACCAAAACACCTTTTTTAGCGGCTACAACTACCTATGTACCTTATTTAATGTGGACTGTTGATCTGTCTATCCAATATGGAAGTAACGAACCCTAATATAATTAAGATTTACCTACCGTAATTTTATTAAACAAAAATGTCTCTAACCTACATGAAACTGCAAGGAAAGAGAAAGTGACGCAATCTATGCTAGCAACGGATACGGAGGATGCCAGAATTTTTGCATCATTCATACCAATATGGACATAATAAGCAGCATGGAAATAATAATGATTACCTACTGATCATTGGTGTCGATAGAAAGGTAATATACGTTAAAGGTAAAAGTTTTAATACCAATAAGGAACTATAAATAAAGGCAACGGTTTGCATCATCTCCATCTAACCTTATGACATTACTCTGCTAACAACAAATAAATCTAGGCAAGCCTTTATAAATCCATTACACTGAAATTAAGCTAACAAATTATCCGATCAAGTGCCAATTACACATGTCGAATACAACTCAACATAAAGTTATATACCGCTGCTCGAAGCATTAGATTATGGCACTAAATTCCGCAATATGAATTTACAACTCGACATCGCGATTCCAAACGTAACCTTTCGCCATGTTACACGGGTCGGGTGGTACACCATCTGCTCATTAATAAATAATGGCAAATGATCCAACAATATCGCCAACAAAGGCCGGCCGAAATCTGAACGGCCGCTTCACAACACAATTTAGATTCGCATTAATGAAACGTGGGTCGGCGTTGCGACTAATCTAATAGCCGGCGTACAATGGCGCAAAAAGGGCTCAAAACTGGAAAAATAGTTTCAAAGTTAAACGCCAAATTATACTAAACGAATACTATCAAACTCGGGAACGGCATAAAATAAAACCGGTCACGTAGCATTCAGGCCCTGTAGGAACGCGCGCCCAAAGTTTGAAAACGGTGCACCTGTGTTATTAACGCATCACACGGCTTTGTTATCATACAATAGAACTAAATTGCAATCCGAAACGCTCGCATTCAAAAAAAAGGGTCGTGAATTGCGGGTATAAACTTTTTTAGAAGAGCCTTGCATAAAAAGCGCACTAGGGCCAATAGGATCTTGAAACCCCTGGCGCTTAAAACATACATTCAATAAGTTAATATCAACGCAGACGCAAACGATAAACTTTGAACAACGATAGCCAAAAAAAGCAGTCACAATCAATCCACCTAACCATACATAAATAAGTCTTTTGAAGCTCATTGCTGGACATAGACTTCCCTTATCCGGTGTCACTGTTCCCGGTGGAGAAGGTAATGGTTCAAATGAAATAAGCACAATTTGACCACTTGAAAACTACTTAATGCAAGTTGAATAAAAGTTAGTAAAAATAAACCAAACATTAAAAATTGCAATTAATCCTAACTAATATTATAAATGCGAAAGTAACTAGCTAGCGGGGAAAGCTAGATACGAATATTTTATTTATTTATTACATGCACCACATATATATGTATATCAATGTGCACCACCAACAAAATTTTATTTTGATGAACCCATGAGAAAAAATAAAGAAAAACAAAAGACTTTTAAAAATAATAGTGGTCATAAATATACTAAAAGTTTATTATTATCTTTGATATGGTGTCTAGTTTAGCAGTCAATAAAATGATTCGAGAACACCTACATTTTATTGCACATGAATCAACCAATCATTTACTTTTTTGGCCAAGGAAGACATTTTCGAATGACAGTTTGCATGTCCGACATGTTTGGACTGTTATTTATGACCAGCGATGAAGTATTTTATTACCCGGTTCGACAACTACCACAATTAATAGATATAGGATATAAAACTCGTATTAGAAAAAGCGTGAATAGTAATGGTCAGTTTATAGAGGCCATAAAGCCACAGCAAGTGGCGTCACACCGTTACATCTGAAAGACGGGGCGACACTTACTCAAGGGCGCTCAAACCGATCAGTCCAATTTATTTACTCGTGGTACTATTTCATGAATTTATATGATTATTTTCTAGTGTGTAGTTCTACTTGTCCGTTTTAAACATTTTTAATTTTCGTGAAGGGCGCTAAGCCACACCAAAGTTAAGATCAGTAAGTAGGTAATGTAACTTTTGTTTATAAAGTGTACAGATGGTTTAAAGTACAAAGATAAAGTCATACCTACTCATAACCAATAGACAAATTTAAAGCATAGATATACATGAGATTTTTTAATCGCAATTGAAGTACCTATCCATATTTCCACATGATACATATATACCGATTAAATCAAGTCAACACTTGATACATATAAGATCTGCCCAAGCTCTGAAGCGTCCCATAAATCGTGGTATTCAATTAAAGTGATATGGAAGTACGTTGCGTTGATATCATTTGTCAGGAAAGAATTGGAATACACAAGAAACAAAAAGCTGCTATGGCCCGTTAACTGAGGTGTCTTGGATGTTTTCGAAAAAAATTATGTAACATGGCGCGCCTGTGCGCCGATAAAAAAAATCGTATACAGGTCTTTGCAGGTTGTTTCTATGTTCCGATTTTATAAATTATACATTTTACAGCCACAACAATTCCTAATCTGTAATTATAATAAGACTCACGAGTCACGACGGACAGGGCTACATTGAGTTTGAAGAATAAGTAGAGAGCACCGGTAGCGAAGTGAGCAGCGGCGTCGACAGACAAGACAAAATAAATTACCGGCTCCGTTCTACACAAAAGGTAATAGAAATATAGCACTTGCAAAACCTCTAGTCAATTATCACTATTATTGTATTTTCTTAATTTTTCATTGATATTTTACATTTGATAGTTTTGACGTGATAACGTCTTATAAATCGATGAACGCCGGCTGCACGCACGAAAAAGCGTGACTCATACCGCGTGCAAGCGAGAGCGTTGAACAAGCGATAAAGAGACACGATCCGCCTAAGCGTTCGGCTTGTGACGCATCCATCTCTCTTCCACTTCATCGGCCGATGCGTCCACTTTTAATAATAATGTCCTTTATTGCAGGCATCAAGGCCCATAACATAAATACCTTAAAGACTAACATACATAATAATATAACTTAATTCTAAGTCGCGCCAGCAGGCGCTGGTCCGGTGACACCCGGAGGTCGCCATAGAGACAGCGGCAGCACACAACCTACACGTGAACTGTTTATAAAGTGAAGTGAAAACTATATGTTTTCTTATGACGTTCTCACGTAAATGTATCGTCCGTAAACCGACTTTACAGACAACCATTAATTTTTAGTAAGAAACAGTTAGAACTTAAAGGTCAATTTAGTTACTGAAAGGTGTTACTTAGGCTCCTACCGTTCGCTGCCAAAGCGGTCAAGTGCTTACAATTGCATCGATAATGCGCCATTAGCCTTCCTTTATACAGCCTAGGCACTTATTGCTAACTGCAATTTAAGCCGCTAATTTCATATCCTTTCTAGGTCAGTGTGATCTTTCACTGCTACAGTATCAATAAATGAACACTATTTCTTAGATCGGAAATTTGAAATTATTAATCGGTTCTAAAGCAATCTAAAATTTGAGAACCTACCCGAGAAAACTCGGGCTCTATACACTGATGTTGTAATCATTATAGTACACTTACGCTTAAAATAAAAGAAGTACTATCACCCAAATAGATTTGTGACCCACTTCGTCAACAGTTTAATTTTTTAGAAATTGATTTTTTTCGGTGTCTGTTGCACTTAGGCCTTTCTCCCACGAGACTATCGACAAGCGACTCGCGTTTTGTACGCACATCCTACTAGTTGCTATCTTCCGCACACGACGCGACGACGATTACGCGTTTCACATCAGTCGCATGCTACTGGTTTTAGATATTAACAAGTCTGTGTCAGCTAATCAGACGTCCATATCTAACAGCTATGAATGAGTTACCAAGAATAATAATTAGAACTCCTACAAAACCGAGTGCCCGACTCGCACTTGGTTTGGCTGCTGCTTCCAGGGTTTCATACAAACATTTATGAGTCTTGCTGAAGGTTTTGCATAACATGGCCAGTAGCGGATATCTCTCTTGGATCGTGTATCTGCTGCAGACTAATCATGAGTCAAAATGCATATTAAGGTATTTCACATTTTACCAGCAACATAAAAAGAAGGTGCAGAGGGAAATATGTAATAAAAAGCTTGCTTCCGAGGCAATGATTTGACTATGATTTGTTTTGACGAATTTACACCTAATTGCTTTTGAATTGCTGTAAGAAAACGAGCTTATGGTGGTGAGTCTAGAATCAATTTGGAGGATACTACATTAAATTTGCCAAGCATAAAAATAAACATCGAGAAATGAATGTTCTCATAAAAATAACATAAGAGTACAAAAAACTCTTATTACAAAACTAATGTCTATACTCTCTGTGGTAATATCATGCACGACCGTTTTAAGTATATATTTTTCGTATCAATGAAAATTACTCTCACAGCTACAATGCAACGGTCGGCTCAATTTCGTAAGGTCGAAAGTTTTTGTCGGTCGGATCGCTTGTTTGCTAACATGACCTAACCTAACCAACCAGCCGAACATCATCGTTATGTTGCCGTGTATGCGCCGGCGCACAAAAACCGTGTCGAATCGGACACAATGCGTCTCGCGCGCCTCTTCGCTGCCCGACTTCAGACATAAACGATCATATAAAAACTAAAATACGAAACTTTAACACAATAACAATCAATACACAAAAATTATACCTACTACTAAAATGTTATAGCTTGTTGATTAGCTACACCAAGTTGTTTGTTAACAGCTGTGATATCCATGGCTATAGTTTGTCCTCCCACCGTGCCATGAACCTGCATGCCAAGGTGAAATCCGAAATTGGCCAGCGTGGTGGACTATGGACCACCTTTGACAACAGAGGGTAACAGTGTTATTTTCCTACTATGTATTATAAAGGTTTTTACGATAGATAGACATTCTACGTCACAGTGGTTTATGAGCCGAACCTATACCTTTATTCCTTCCTCTAGATTACTTTTCAAACATGAATTAACGAAACATATCTGAAATTCTTTTCTTTTTTTATGGATATAAGATAGCAAACAAGCTTGCAGCACCACCCAACCATGACTGACTTTGAACAAGACTCGAATAGGGACTGTGTGGTTCAGTTAGCTAAGAGTTAATTAGAACATTAATTTGGTCAGTTCGTTAGTGGCTATGAGGACTGGGGACAGTTAATGATAGTTAGTAATGTTAGTCAGAGTCTGATTCCGACTCAGTCAAAGATGTGTTGCTACCCTTGAGTGGTAAAATGGTCACCTCTAAAGAACAATCGGAAACCACATTTAACCACAACTTTCCAATCAGAACAAAATTTCTTTAAAAACAATAATTAAACGGTACGAATGGTACACGGTACCATGGCGGGCGGTGGTACTGCCCCGGGCGAACTCTCTAAGGAACAAAATAGGTTTAATATACAATTTGGTTGCCTATAGGCTCTTCTACCTACTAATTTTGTTTTTGTAAAGGTTATCGCATTAGAGACACAGTCTTCAGTGGAATCAATTTGGCAGCGAATCCTGAATCAGATACGGTACTACGTACTCTAGAAATGAATCACGTAACCTGCATCACGTACAAATAAATATCTACATAATATGTGTATTATTTTCAATGAAATTTAAAATGTTCAGTAGGTAAACGTAAAACCGTCGAGGCTTCAAGTAAACTACGCTTGTTTACGATTGGCGAACTAATAAACTTCCGACGAAGTCTAAGTAAATGCTTCATTAAACTGCAAGAGTATTTTCGATAGAATGCTCCGAACGATCGTTTATCGTCAACAATCGAGGTATGAAGCGACACTGAACCGCTGGTGTTTTACATAAATATTCCCTCTACCTTGCGGTTATTGGGCCATCTCACTTTATACTCGTACCTATATATATGCTGGAACGTAAAAATAATAGAATCGATTTTTCAAGCTATAGTTAAACGACGGTTCCGAAGTTTACGCATTGATTACACATTACCATCAATTTGGAGATTTGAAAATTAATTTACATGAATAGTTTATACAATTCGATCTGATGATGATCTTCGATGGATTCCACTAGTGATCAACGTATCAAACAGTGTCAGTCAACGCTACCGCGCGATTGAATGTTTCGTTTATTTGTGTTCATAATCAAAATTTCACGCGTACTTATCGGGAGAGCAAACATGTTAAGCTGTTAGTCACGGAGCCTGTTTTTGTGTACATTGACGTTCACACGTGCATTTAAAAGCCCGCATGGGGAGATCGTAAACATTCGTAATTAAACCCTTCGTGCGATATATATAGTACAAAACCGGGCAAAGATTCTAAGGCCGAAAATTGTATCCGCTGAGACAACGGGAGCGTGCGTGGCGTTATCTGGAATGCGTGTGATACGACCACGCAACGCTGAATAAACGCCCCGTGAAGTCATAAAACCGAGCCACGGTAACTCCAAAGGACGCCTATAAATTCTTTATTTTATGACCGCTAGCATATATTTAATTCTAAGAGCGTCCGCACTGTCTCCTTTTTAGTTTCATAAGCATAGAATTTATAGTGAAATTTATATGTCGTGCAATCAGTGGTTAAACACCTGAACGGAGTCGAAACGAAATTATGAACGATAATGAGGTACGATAAATACGAAGCGGAGATATAAATTATAACATCAACCTCGTCTCGGAACGGAATAGAAATAAACGCAGCGGTCAACGGATGATTCGCTCCAACAAAGGCCACCTTAAGCTCGGTTCATTCAATAGGAAGCGGTCCGCCTCCACTGAAACTCTGACAACACATTTCTTAAGTCTTTTCATACACCACGGTGGATACAAACTGAATGCACACGTTTCCTATAGATATTAAATAACATAATAGACCGCTGCCGACGGAAAACGTTAAGAATATTTGTATCCCCCAGAAATGCCACGCAATTATACTCGCCAGTGCCTCGTATGCCTTATATTCACAGAATAGAGACGAACAAAGCGAAAGATTTTCTACTTGTTTACCTTCGAACAGTACGCTTAGGAGTTGTTATATTATTTGCCCCCGCTTTTAAAGTATAGTCTAGACTAGAAAATACGTAATATTACACGCTACAACTAGTGTAGCGTGTAATATTACGTATTTTATTTAAAATATTCTCACATAAATATTTGTTTCGCTGCGACCCATAGACGTCCCACTACTGGGCACGAGTCCCCCACAGACACTGCTGCGGGAGGTCTAGAGCATACTCCACCACGCTGCTCCAATGCGGATTGCTGGAGGGGTTAGTGGCCAACCCAGTGTCGAATCTTCTCAAGTCACCCGAAGGTCTTCGACAAGGCTTAACGACTGTTTCCACCATTGAAAATAACCGGGACCGACGGCTTTACGTGCCCTTCAAAGCACGGTAGTGTCCATGAAATTTTGCCACTAGCGGTCACCCATCCACACACCGACGGGCGCGTCGTTGCTTAACTCTTTCGACCACATCGAATCGACGCGAGCCATTGGGCTATGGACGCTACAATATTTGTTTGTTTCTTTGTCTTAAAATGCACAATACTTACATAAAATGTACATTATTGATCGAAGCATAAAATGCATATTTTTTTAGTAAGTAATTTTTTCTTTTTTCAATTTGTAATTGGACCTTGTCTACATAATGTTTGTAAAAGGTAAACAATATCATTGCAACATAATTTTAATAAATTATCAAGATCATAATTTATCCGTGTCGAAGTATCAAGACGCATACTATGCATATGCTTATATAGAACTTACAAAGGAAAGCAAAGGAGGCATCGATGTAAACATGCCAACTGAATGATTCCTGGCACAATAGCTGCCGGTACTACACGTCACCGGCCATCACGCCGAGCAGAAAAGTAAACATTTAAAATATCATCAGCCACGATAATACTCTACGGATAGCTCACGACCACTTAGTTGTTATGTTTATAAATTGTACTAGCTACATGTAAATGTTAATATTTTTGCTCTAAAATGGAATTAAAATCTATATCGCCCTGAATAGTATAATAGTTAAAAAAAAAAAAAAAAAAGGATAAATGTCGTCGCTTCAGAAGAACGCTAAGCCTGGTGGTACGATGGATCTTCGACATGAACAGCTACCAGTGTTGTACCACTATTGTATGAATAGGTAGAAACCATCAGAGTTAACGAGTTATATTAAAAGGCATAAAATACAATCGAAATATATTTGTGATTAAATTATAACAAACTAATAGAATTTAACAGCATACAAAATTGTGTTCCATGGCACTTTGACAACGAGGGAAACTCACAATAAATAATTCATGAAGAACACGCACCTACGCGTTTCATTTCACGGCTACATAAAGTTATTCTTTACTACAATTCATTATTAAGGAATCATTTTGAATTCGCGCAAATTTTTACGTAGAATTCTTCAATTTCTCTCTGTCAGTTCAATTTCTTTATTACATTTGTGTTAGCTCAGGTGTTGGACTTCAGTATTAATGTTTACATTAGAATAGGCATGTATAGATCATATTTCTTCACAGCCGATGCATTATGCAACTTGGTAGTTTACTTAGGATCTGCGAAACGGAGCGCCTACCAGGTAGATATAATTCTTGAGTAAATATATCACTATTGATTCGTTCACACAAATTTGATTGATGGAACAATGTTTGAGTTTCCTTAGGGATTGTAAGTTAGCGCCCACCTTTATAGTAGGGGAGCCCAAGAGGGGATTTTGCGGGATACTCAAGCGCGTAAGTTTAATATACAGTGAGATACCTTGTACCCGGTTAAGTACCTCCACCAAATATGAGCCCCATATATAAATGGGGCCGTCAAGGATAAAGGATCAGATTAGTAAAAAAAAAAAATTTGTCATCAGAAATTCTTGAGCGCGTTAGATTAAGGTAGGGTGAGTAAATTACATGCTAAAAAGTGTATATTCCACTAATCTTACAATTTGAGAGTAACGTAAAGAAAGCGGAGGGCTACAAAGTTACTCTCAAATTGTAAGATTAGTGGAATATGGGCTACAAAGTTGTAGCCCTCCCCTTTCTTTACGTTACTCTCAAATTGTAAGATTAGTGGAATACGTTATAAAAGGAACCCCTGTGCATAATTTCAAGTTTCTAACCCTTATAGTTTAGGCCCTGCGTTGATATGTCAGTCAGTCAGCTTCCTCCCTCCGTCCTTTTATATATATACCTAGACAAGAAATATACATACATATATATTAAGATTTTCAGAAACTGAATAGTAATTACAATTAATCTTGATGTGCAGTATACAGCCCACCGCGTCTCGCCTACGGTCAAGCGTTAGCACGCGATGGCAACGTTGTTGAAACGACACTAATAAAATAGTTTCCGATAAAAAAAATATTCACTCAACCCGTTTCCACGTCAGGCGACAACAGATGGAATTTTTAACATAAACATTCATGCCGATCTCATTCAACTAAGGTAGGTATACCTATGACGCGCCGCATTTTCGACCGGAGAACACTTATATGGGTCAGATACCAACTGAAATGAATTTTTTATCAGTTGTTTTTGTAGTCCTAAAAAGAAATAAAACCTTAGTAAGAACAGTGTGACAGATACAGTGTGAATATAATTTAATTTTTTGTTTCAAGACTTGCATCGGTAACCGCCACGGAAGAGAGGATACCTAATGGTGGAAAGGCCATGCTCATATTTTGTATCATGGCAAGGTAGGCTGCTTGACTATTGCCATTAAATACTAGCATATAGGTAACAGTAGTATCTAACTACCTATATACGAATATTTTTATCTTCGGTCGTTCGACCAATTACTCTAGTAAAGTTAACTTTATCTAACCAAACTAGATGTCCTCATTTTAATTTAGTTATGAAGTTAGTCTGTTTAAAATAAATTCCAAATAATTTACAAACTTGTATTTTAAGCCGGACAAACAATAAAATGCGTACGAGGAACAACTACGAAAATTTTAATTAACTTTTTAAGCCTTACAAATCCTAAGTTCAAAATCCTTCATTTAAGATATTTTTTAACTTAATGAATGCAGAGTTCTTAAAACACTGGGAGTCTGTATCCGATCAACTACCTATTTCAAAAACTTATCGACAGTTTAAAAACATCTTTGTTCAAATTTGTCAGGCGTCTCATCCCGGCTAATCCTTTTCCTTCGGACAGAATGTTCTGCTAAACATCTTTTGAGTGCTTTCAAAAGATTTGAGGAAGCTGGGACATAATAACAAACAATGCGAAACAATAGACAATAATCGTATCGGCTGTTCGTTTATGGTCTGTGATACCGGTATTGTGCTAAGACGCAAAGATACTAATTGCAGGAAGAAACGTAATCTGCAGGTAGGCAAACAATAGTAGGGACAGTAAAACACGGTACCGGAATGTACCCACATTTATTCGTGCTTTTTAAGTTTTTTATAATATTATGGCTTTACCACATTATACAAAAGGCTTTTTTTGTATGACCAACCAATGTTGTAACCCTAAAACACTCAAACCTCGGTGGGTCTAGGTCTGTGTTGTACTCGTAGGAGGACACACGCAGTAAACAACACAAATTAACAGCCATAACCCGAGTATACAAAATATATTTATTTGCAAAATAAATATTCGCCCCCGCCGGGATCCGAACCGCGGCAGTCCGGATATTCCTTATATCCTTATATCCTCACTATCGCGCCACGGAGTTTTTAAACAAAAAAGTGTAAACATTACTCCGATCAAGGACATATGCAAGAATAATTCTAGATTTGTGTGTATTCAAAATTTGTGCATGATGATATCAATGTGAAATTTTGATAACAGTATCTTGATGGTACTATTAAAAAAATATCTACTCGTATATGTTAATAAATACGGAGTAATGTATCTGGGACTTATCAATGATATTTGACTGGGTGAAAGATTATGTAATTGTTAAAAAAATGTTTTTATTCACAAAAGTTAATTGCAAACTCCAAAAACAAGTGTTCCCTTTTGCACACTTACGACTATCACTAGGTACAACTTTCACTAGCAATAGCTATTATTTTATAGTACGTACGTACGAAACTACGAACTAGCACTAGTATTCAGGATAATGACGATTTTTTATATCATTTAATGTTTTTATATTATTACCAGTGGTCCGCCCCGGCTTCGCACGGGTATTTTATATAAAAATCAAAATTATAATACACACACATAAACCCTATTTGCGTCAGGATACTAAAAAAATAAAAATTTTACACGACTTTATTTTACATTATGTATATAGATTATATAAGCAGTGACAGCCCAGTGGCTATCGAACTCGCCTCTCACTCGAGCGGTCCGGGTTCAAACCCCAGCGGCACGCACCAATGACTTTTCTAAGTTATGTGCGATTTAAGAAATTAAATGTCACTTGCTATAACGGTGAAGGACACATCTGAGGAAACCTGCATGCCTGAGAGTTCATCCTAACGTTCTCGAAGGTATGCGAAGTCTGCCAATCCGCACTTGGCCAGCGTGGTGGACTAAGGCCTAATCCCTCTCATTCTGAGAGGAGACCCGTGGCCAACAGTGGGACAAAGAAAGGGTTGTGATGATGATATAGATTATAACAATAGTTTCGTTTACGCCTAGTAATATTATATAGCCTATGTCACTCAGTGAAGATGCAGCTTTCTAATGGTGAAAGAATTTTTGAAATCGGTCCAGTAGTTTTGGCAGCGTACGCCAGAATAGCTCGCAGATGGTAGATATTTTCCTACTTACCTACTTGACACTTATCGTCATATTTTGGACAATTCACGCAATATCTTTATAAATTTTAGCCTGTGTGTTATTCTGATGTATAAGCTATATTATTGTAAAGTTTCATTAAAATCCATTCAGTACTTTTTACGTGAAAAAGTAACACACATCCATCCATACATACATACATACTTACAAACTTTCCCCTTTATAATATTAGTAGGATAGGATTAGTAAGAATTATACCTTATCAACAGCCTAAAATTTAAGTTATATGCTTCTAGTTTTGAAAATGACAATACTTTCATACAACCTTTCATCTCCCTTTTCAACCCATTACAACACTTTTTTCCAATTAAAAAGTGTCTATGTCCTTTGTCAGGCTCTAGACTGTGTACCAAATTTCATTTAAATCGGTTCAGTAGTTTTGGCGTGAAAGCGAAACAGACAGACAGACAGACAGACAGACAGACAGACACTTCAAAACCAAACGTCCAATTTTAATCATTCAAAGACCAAATATTATCTACATAAACTGTAAATGTAGTCCAAAAAAAAATTCAAGATAAACAAATGGCTGTTGTGCCTCACTCGACATAGATAGGTATAGTGTGTCGCGGTTTTTTTTATAGATATTTATAAGATCTACAATTAATTAGAACATTTTATGGTTCTATCTTTTATATTTTAGGCAGCGTACGCAAAATAAGTAACTTTTCTGGTTGATTTTTTACACCTTGTGTCCGAAAAACCCAAATATCTTACGGAACCCTATTTTTTTCCAAAATAAAATTTAGCCTTTGTCACCCGGGGATAGTGTAGCTTTCCAACAGTGAAAGAATTTTTCAAATCGGTTCAGTAGTTTTGAAGCCTATTCGATTCAAACAAACAATCAAATCTTTCCTCTTTATATATTAGTATAGAGTATAGATAATGCTGGATTCACTAACCAAACCCTGGTAGTGATAAGCATTTTCGAGTATTGCTCTAGCTGATCAAGAAATTGATCGATAACTGAAATGAATATATAGATTGCCGTATTCAAAGCCAAAGCTGACGATATTATAATGGTTTAGTAAAGAGATGCAAAATACGAGATACGCCTAACAATAAAATTCTAAACCGGGACCTCAACATTACAACTTAAAAGGTCAATATTATTTGGATAAGCTCCAAATCGAAGTTCTCACACGATCCCTGGCTTGGTCACTGATTGGCATAGGTTGCATATGTAAATACGTCTGTCAATCCGTGAAGCTCATTAGAGTTGAACGACCAGAACTAATCAGACATGGCTACGCATTACCAGAGCTATACATTATAAACAAGCATTAAAGCGTCTAGAAGCAACACGGGATGACAGACGTTATAACTTATAATCTGAAGTTATTATTAAATTAATAACACTTACTAACGTATCCATCGTTAAACAGCCGATTGCTACGTAATAGATATAAATATTTTGACCGTGTGAAATTCACGTGTTATAGCCATAAGCCACGGATTGGGTGTGTGCGTATTCGTGTAGATCTACGAGTATTAAGCTTTTCCGTTCCGGTAGTCGCCGACACTAAGATGTATTAATATTGGCGTTGACGCCTATAGGGCGTGGCTTTTAATTCATGAGGATTTATAACATTTATACTAGCACAATGACCGGGCGATTATAAAGAACAATTTGTCTCACGTATAATTAAATAAAAAATTAAAGCAACTAGATTACAGCCACTGATATAGACGAGTACCCACACATCACTCGCAGGATCGGAGCTATCCGTCATCGGCATCTACAAGAAGTCCATAAATAATATTGACAACGCTTTGAAGAATTGTTTTGACTCATATAAAGCAATGTAGAACAGTGGAGTTGAGATCTTATCGGGCTGTGCCTGCAGTGGAGTGGAAGGTTGTGGAAGTTATTGATAAATTTGAACAATTTATCATGTCGTGATTTGAATAGCACCCATCTGGATTTGACATACAATCTCAGAATATATACAAATTATGAGCATGTAAAAATTATGTTACACTAACATTCGCACAAAACTGAAATTAGCGTAATGTTAAAACGTCGCTTTAATTTTATTGTATTTGTATAAATAAGGAACTGTAATTGGTTTCAAGGCACAGTTTTGCTATTTAACTATGTACTTAGAAAACCATGCTGGAAACTATATTATTAATGATTACCTACGAGGCTAACGCGAACTAAATTGCATAGGGGTTAACTGCACTACTAGCTACTGTATAGGCGAAGTAATTATATCTAGTAGAGTGTGCTATTTATTGGTGGCAAACTCGAGTTAATTGCCACCGCAGTACTTGTTAGCGCGAGCAGCTCGTACCAATAAATTATGAACTTCAAGACGCATTTTTGTACCAGTTCGTCGGAACTCGGAATCAGCCAAGAGATATATTTTTAAGAATCTACATTATTTATTTTAATAGATATATATGTTGTTTTTAACATGCTTTTATTAGGTCGACTTGTATGTAACTCACAATGTATTTGTATTATATATTTTATAGTAATACATGAAAGACGAGAACAAATTTTTAATTGAAACATATGCGTTGGCTATAACACCACATTATAATTTTGCATAAATTCTATATCATGCAAAACCATTGGATGGCGCAGGACAGATTTAGTTTTCATGTTATAATTAGAAGTTCAGAAAATACTTTATAATGTTTTCAAGGTTTCTAGATGGCACTGAGTTTTTAGAACTGGCCAGTTAGACACAATCCAATGAAAATTACTTTTAAATTTCAAGTATAGAACTCATTGATTATAACATAATCTATACTAATATTATAAAGAGGAAAGATTTGATTGTTTGTTTGTTTGCATCGAATAGGCTTCAAAACTACTGAACCGATTTGAAAAATTCTTTCACTGTTGGAAAGCTACACTATCCCCGGGTGACATAGGCAAAATTTTATTTTGGAAAAAAATAGGGTTCCGTAAGATATTTGGGTTTTTCGGACACAAGGTGTAAAAAATCAACCAGAAAAGTTACTTATTTTGCGTACGCTGCCTAAACTATAAAAGATAGAACCATAAAATGTTCTAATTAATTGTAGATCTTATAAATATCTATAAAAAAGTCCGCGACACACTATACCTATCTATGTCGAGTGAGGCACAACAACCATTTTTTTATCTTGAATTTTTTTTGGACTACAGTTTATGTAGATAATATTTGGTCTTTGAATGATTAAAATTGGACGTTGGGTTTTGAAGTGTCTGTCTGTCTGTCTGTTACTACAGAACCGATTTAAATGAAATTTGGTACACAGTCTAGAGCCTGACAAAGGACATAGACACTTTTTAATTGGAAAAAAGTGTTGTAATGGGTCGAAAAGGGAGATGAAAGGTTGTATGAAAGTATTGTCATTTTCAGAACTAGAAGCATAAAACTTAAATTTTAGGCTGTTGATAAGGTATAATCCTTACTAATCCTATCCTACTAATATTATAAAGGGGAAGTTTGTAAGTATGTATGTATGTATGTATGTATGGATGGATGTGTGTTACTTTTTCACGTAAAAAGTACTGAATGGATTTTAATGCAACTTTACAATAATGTAGCTTATACATCAGAATAACACACAGGCTAAAATTTATAAAGATATTGTGTGAATTGTCCAAAATATGACGATAAGTGTCAAATAAGTAAGTAGGAAAAAATCTACCATCTGCGAGCTATTCTGGCGTGCGCTGCCAAAACTACTGGACCGATTTCAAAAATTCTTTCACCATTAGAAAGCTGCATCTTCACTGAGTGACATAGGCTATATAATATTACTAGGCGTAAACGAAACTATTGTTATAATCTATATATTGTAAAATAAAGTCGTGTTAAATTTTTATTTTTTTAGTAACCTGACGCAAATAGGGTTTATGTGTGTGTATTATAATTTTGATTTTTATATAAAATACCCGTGCGAAGCCGGGGCGGACCACTAGTCTACTATATACTGAATTCATGTGTCATTTGTTTTTGTGAATTGGCGGCAATTCCAAAAGTCTTGTTACACCTTTATTTATCTTTTGGTTGTGGTCTTAATCAACAACAAAGCTATCGATTGGCATTAATTCAATTTATTCATATTGAAGCCCCATTTCGCACCACTGTTAACAATGGGTTTAATGAGTTTTAAGCGTGAGCGTAGCAATCTCAGTGATGATCTTTATGAGGGACGTCCTTCAACAGCGAAATCTGAAGATAACATCAATGCTGTGCGACGCGTGATAGAGGAAGAAAAGAGAGTGATCTACTAGCAGATGCGGCCAACCTAAGGCATTGGTATGAGTCAAGTACAAAATATAATATAAAATAAAAATACTACACCATTTCGGCGTCAGGAAGCTTTGCACCAGATGGAATCCCCAAACTTTTGACAGACCAGAAACAAAAATGTCGCAATTCGTAATACGTACATAAAGCTAGCTCAAGTAAGTCACATTGTTACAATTTTAAATCAGCGTCTTTACAGTTTCCGGCACCAAAATTACTCAGTCGTGAAGTGAGGTAAGGCACCAATAACGAGGGACAGACAGCGACTATTCATCATAACGACGCGCATGTAAACCGCGAATACTACATCATGTCGATCGTGGCATTTTTTCGGCTTACACCGATCGACACGGCCGCGGACGGCAAAATCTGTGGCTGTCCGAAGAAAGATCCGATCGAATCCATCACAGTCACATGCCTAAAATAATACCCGATCAACGGCGCGACCCGCGACCCATCAAGTAGCCAGTCGGCATGGAGATGAGAGGGACCAACCAACACCCTCGTGGCAACCCGCTGCGTCGTATTATCGAACGATAAATAATCGAGTGCAACAATACCTTTAAAAAGGGCAAGAGCATCGCGATGATCGCGCGCTCTTTGAATGAGCTCACAAATATGTGTTTTATTATTTATATCAACTTTGATGAGCCAGTGATAAATTTATTTGAAATTTCATTTGCAAACGATAAGTGGGCGAGCTGCGCCGCATACTTTTTGTTTGAATGACACATGGCAGTTTGAAATTAATGATTAATTCTCGAAACATGATGATACGAAAATTTACACTTATCGAATTTAACTTAAATAAAAGGAAACTCGCTACTTACGTGTCCATGTCGTGTCGAGATAAGAAAGAATAAAAGAAATATTAATTTGTAATTCGCTGCGACTATGCAGCTATGGGCTATGGGAGGGGGGTCTAGAGCATACTCCACCGCGCTGCTCCAATGCGGATTGTTGGAGGGGTTAGTGGCCAACCCTGTCTCGAATGTTCTTAAGACACCCGATGGTCTTCGACAAGGCTTAAAGACTGATTCCAGCATTGAAAACAACCGGGACCGACGGCTTTACGTGCCCTCCACAGCACGGTAGCGTCCATGAAATATTGCCATCACCGGTCACAAACCGACCGCGCCCGTCGTTGCTTAACTCTGTCGATCATATTGAATCGACGCGAGCTATTGGCTTTAGATACACACGAAGCATTCATAGCTATAGATAGCATAGATTTTAAATCGCATCTTCAAATGATTTCCTTTGAATGAAAGAATGAACAAGCGATAGTGATTTTAAAATTAGAAATTAGAACAATAAGTGAAGAAGCCACCATAATCAGCCAGCGTATATCGAAATACCGAAACGACAATATGGCGGAGTCCATAATAACGCAACGATGAGAGACAACTCTCGGAACGGATTAAAGAGAGCCGAGCTCATTGGGCCCCTGGAGTATACATTATTTATGTAAATTTTTTCGACCGCTCAAAATTGTATTTCAGCAGCGACGTGATTAATGTAGACGGATTTTTCACTTGGCCTCTCCCTAACGAAACGATCAAACAAATGACTGTGCGATTGGTAAGCACTCAGACGAACGTCTGCTGGGAATTCATTAGAATATTTTCAAAATAACTGATATTGTGTCTTTTACCAACTCCGTGGAACTTGAGGTTCCGTAATCTATTATTACTTTTATTCAAATACCTATGTTTATCATATGTTTTGGTCCTAAATTGTCAACTGTGGAATGATTGCTTCTGAGATCTTCACGGTAGGCTATGATATGTTTTTATGATAGGATTTTGTCAAAAAAGGCGTAATTATACAGTAAAAATTTTTTTTTTTTAAAAAGCTTTTACACCTTTTTTTTATATTCGTGCATTGTCATCGGAACCAAGTATGTGAGCCGAATTTCAGCTCGATAGCTTCAGTGGAAGTGGGTGAAATATTGATTGCAAGATTCCAGGACATACATACATACGAGTGAAGTTAAAAAAAAGCTTTTAATAATAATAATTATACTCTAAAAAAATTTTTAACTTTTTTTTTATTTTCATGCATTGTCATCGGAACCTAATATGTGTGCCAAATTTCAGCTCGATAGCTTCAGTGGAAGTGGGTGAAATATTGATTGCAAGATTCCAGGACATACATAGATACATACGAGTGAAGTTAAATAAAAGCTTTTAAAAAGAGCTCTCTTTCCGGGCCGGCGACGCATTGGTGTTGCTTATGTTCATAGACGTCGGTGACTACTTACCATGAGGTGTCCGTCCGCTAGATCGTTAGGCTAAAATCTATAAAAAAAACTAATATTCAAATATTCAAGAATACTTGCAAAAAATGTACTAGCTGTTATAATATAGAATCACAAGAATCAAAATGAGAAAATCTAAAGCCTTTACAACAAAGATCGTTCCTCCGGGACTCTTCAAACACGGAACTCTAAATAAGATGAACGCCGTGATTTTACGATATTGTTCGACTGACAAATAAGATTCCATCGCAGAGAAATAGCCTTTCTTTGCGCTCTTAATAATCTCAGGGTTTAATATTGCTGAAGTTGAGGACACAGAAGAGAATCACAAATCCTGTAATAGACTTCTCGGTCACGTAGAAAAGCAAATAAGGTTCCCACCTAATGCTTAAAATATGAAACCCGAACTCTTTCATACCATGAAAGGCCGGAATTTTTTCCGTAAAACAAGTTGTTTTATTAAGGAACCAATTTATATTTGAATCGAGATCCACACTCGAGTGATATTTCCGACAAGGGCCGAGGGGCGCATGCGTTTAATGAAATCAAAAGGATTAAGAGCATCTGCCTGCTTGTTATTCAAATCGATTGGGAGCTCGTTTATCATTTTAAATAAGCTACCGCTTAGATAAATGTAGGGTGTGGTTAATGTACAACAAAGGAAGCGATATTCGGTAGCCCAATTAACTAACCAGTTATAGCTTTTAATGAAACGAAGAAAGCGATTGTTTGAAAGTAATGGGCCAATAAATTGACAGATTGGTCTTAACTTACGTAGAACACTTTCTTCACTGTTGTTGAAGAGCTTTAATAATTTCGCTAAGCAGTTGTTAACCTACCAGGTAAACTAAGTAAGTAAGTACTTAGTTTCGATTCCCAGCGACATCATGTGATATTATATGTATTGTTCTCATGTCGCAGTAATTTAATGTGAATTGACTTGATGTGAGACCGCGAACGAGATTCCAAAGAAACGTGTCCGAATATAGCTTTTGTCGTTTTTCCATATCAATCTCAGTTTTAAAAGAATATTTCCTTCTTACAGACTTGTTCTAAATTGTTCGTGAATGCGGTCTTACAATGATTGAATTAGAAGAACGAATGGGGGAAGTAAGAGCAATCTCAGAATTGCTCTAAATGTGATTTAAGGTAACAATTATTTTCATGCCCGTACAACATTCGCAGACTGCTTACAAATTAATTGAAAAGTGATTTAAATCCGACGTCCTCGTATTGAAACCTCGGATGATTACAAAGCATTCGAGCAAATGAATATTGAATACGACAAACCGAGGCACAATGCGATAATCCTGACGTTGCGTTTTCTCGACGCAAACAAACAGCCAAGAAGATGGAACAAATTACGAAGGCATTGTCGAGGTGTTTAGAAAATTGGGGAACAATTGTCCTGCCGAGTTAAATCTCTGATAATGTCTTTGGAGAAGTCTCACGGCAGCGATGGGATGAATAAATCTCACTTAATTGGAACGCGTCGCGGCTTGAGACAACATAATGTGAGTGCTTTGTTACTGTTGTATCAGTTGTGTGCATTCTTCTTCTCGACTTTCAATACAACAAATCAACTCAAGTAATGTCGCTGGGAACATTGGGCAGCTAGCTGAAGAGTGCTTAATAACTAAGCATAATAACTAGCATCTTGTAGAGCTAACATCAAGTATCAGTCACTCATTTCCCTTCTGAAGCATGAATTTTTACGCAATTTTGATTGTAGCGGGACAGGATTTTAAATTAAATACATGTTGATATTTTCGATCACCCATTAATAGCCACTGACAAGGGTATACGAAAATCACCAAACAGCGGGGATTTCCCTCGGATACACATTACAATCTATTCTATTCTATTCTATTCTATTGTATTTTATTCTTATTCTAGTTAGACTAGTAAGAGAAATAGGTAGACTCTCTCTGAGAATTCTATTTCGATAAAGCTATATGATACAAATATCCGGTATATGCCGAGTATAGTAGGTATTCGTAGAGGGTCCGTTCACTTGTAAAACTGCTTATTTCTTGCTCGGCACCCATAAGGCCCCGGTCAGGAATACATTCACCGCAGTCGGGCACAATGTATCCACATGGTGAAAGTTAATGGAGTTTTACAACTTGCAAAGGTTGATGATTAGATAAGTTTTTCCAGTAACTTATTTCATTGCAAAGTTAAATTTGTATGTATATTTTATTCGTTTTGGAACCGATCGAGATGCCTTAAAACGATCTGTGGGGGATCGCAACCGGAGACACACTATTTTGTAGAAATATTAATATGCGGAGTTCCCATAAACATAAATAGTGACGCTTAGCAAATGTCGCCATATAGGTACATGTTTCAAGCACAACACTTAGTAGAACATAAAAAAACTATTAGAATGTAACAGTTGCTCCGGTGTCGCATACACTGAAGGGTTGAGAAATAGATCGGACGATAAGATCCTGCTGGCATCGGAGTAATTCAAATAGTTCAACATTAGGTCGCCCCAAAAAAAGACAAGTCCATTGTGAAACAGGCAGGACGCGCTATTGTCGGATGCTCTATCGTCGGGAGTGAAAGCTAGTATCGTTTGATTAATCTATTTCCCATTTAAATTAGACATCAAATAGGTTACTTGCTTAATTATAGGTACACGCGTTTCGTAATGTAAACAATGGAGCAAGCGATTCAATATTTCACTCCGACAGTATTGACCTTGATAAAGAATTTACGGTCAGTTTTGGAAGCAATTGCCTATGTGCAATGGCACATAACCTAAATAGGAACTATTCCTTCTTTTACAGATCAAATAAAACAAATTCTTAATACAAAATAAGCAAAAATTTACATAACAGCTTACCCAAAGAGTCTCCGGTCATTTAGCAGGGAAACTACTGTGATTTTGGATGTCTCTAACGAGAGGTAAGGGCAGTAGCGGGAAAAAATGAATGTCCGCAGCAATACAGCCGGCGGCAAATCGCTCGGCAAAGATTAGCTAAGCGCGCGTTAAATTGTCTATGCCAGATTCGGCCCTCATATGGCATACGTTACTGGATGTAAATTTTACTAGCACATTAAGCAGCTTTTGTATTCATCATCCCACCTACTATATAAAAGTAGCGTATGTACGTAAAAATTAGACTGTATTAGCTTCGAGGTAGAAACATTGATTTGTATTTTGAAAAAGTACCTATCAGTTAAATTGTGCTTATCTGGTGCGGATATAGGTAGTGAATATATGATTTCAGTGGATTTTTTCAGGTAGATGCGAGCGTAAATCATCATTGAACATCTTGTGCGTGAACAAAGAGGAACAAAAGAATAAAAAGACCGTGACAGGTGAACAAACACATGAAAGAACTCTTGCATCTATCATATATACAAAATGACCCTTAAATTATTATAAAAATCGTATAATATTATAAATTGTATAACTTGCCTACCTGCGTTTCACGGTCGATAAAAAACGGCTTAAGCAGCAGGGGTGAGGCGAATGTATCGAGACATTCTGTTTTTATTCAATAACCGTACGGTTTTAAGGAGGATTCGAGTTACATAACTCTTTGTTATTTTTAAATTGACTGAAACATTCGATTAAACGTCGTGGTAAGCAAAGGTGGTTAAGCGGCGAGTTGGTAAAAGAAACTTACAAGAATAAATCATACAAATAAAATTGTAAAAAGATTGTGCAAATAAATTATAACAAATTCGGCCCACCCGCTGCCAACAGTGCCAACCTGTATATTCCTCATACTAATATAATTTAACTAGCTATCCCCGCGGCTCCGCCCGCGTCAAGTCATTCTTCGGGCAGAATTACCTGAACAATCAAAGAATGTTTTAAAGTATAGCCTTTATCAACGCCAAGCTACTCCAAAGATCCCAACCCAGACCACTTACCTTCACCGCATCTTCATCACTCGCAGTTCAGCCGATCATAATACGAGATAGCCATCAATTGATTAAAATCGTTCGACAGTTAATTAACATTTAAAAAAGCTTTTAAAAAAAGATATTGCTGATTGGAACAGGATTTTGTCAATTTTCACAGGAACCGTGCAATTTTACGAGATAAAAAGTATACGTCACTCTCAAAACTTAAGGCATAAACACTTGCTTAAATGCTCTCTGAAGCACTTTTAATACATGTATGTATTTCATATCTCATCGAAAGTGGAATAAAAGTTCCTAAGGTCCTAATCAGTGCTGCTTACCGCAAATCAAATAGAATAACTTCTTGTCAATGTCATTTCTTGTAACAGTTGCATAGTAGTTAACCGTTAACATGTAACTAACACATATAATTAATGTTAACAACAAAAAGCGCACTTGGAAAACGTCTTCTTCGAATATCCGACGCTTACTATTATACAATCAAAAACGACTTTAATATTAATCATTCAGACATCATGCTACAAATACAAACAACGACTTAAACACGATAATTTGCCCGAAGGGTAAATACGAGAGGAGTGATTAAAATCGAAGAAACGAAGCAATTACCGTCTGTTGGAGCAGGAAGCTAATGACAACTGGCATGATCTAAATTAAATTAAATACACGACATGCCGTTAAGATTCTAAACTATGAGCAGTATACCAAATTTAACCGGCGGCAATGCTCGCCATTATTGACTTGCTAATGAATGCGTCGAAAGCAAAATTAGAGCAAAATCGACAGATTCTGAGAGTTCTAGCCATTTTCTCAAGCAGAAGGAACCACACTCAACAGATACAGTCATTTACAATAAGCGGATAAGTGCCACCCATGAAATTAGATTATATAACTCCGCGAACTTGACAATTTTGCTAGATAGATAAAAAATCCCCCTCATTTCGAGCTGTCATTGGTAAAAAATGCCGGCAATCGCGAAAAAGAATTCAGCAGCCAATACTGATCGTTCGTACGAAATCGAGGAGCATTCTATTCAATCCTTTGTCGCAGCCATTTGATTAAAGTAAAGGGGCCGCAATCACATGCGATATACGGTATACGCCGGCGGAAGTATCGCGTTTACAAAAGGCGCCGACCGTATTGTGACTGCCTCGCTGGGCGCGTCGCGGAGGCTCGAAGGGAAGGATCTTTAAGTTCCTAGCAGAAGCAATCGAAGCCGGATACCGAAGGCTGCTCACTTGTACACGACACTCAACACCACGCGGAGTAAATTGAAAACGGCGACACCGATATCTAAGGTGAATAAAGGAGGCGGTCGCGGAGAACCAGATCCTTTCTACCGGGAACACGATAGGCGTGTAAGAAGATCGATTTATCTGGCACTGTAACAGTAGTGGCTTGCATAAGAAAAATATAAAGGCAAAGGTGTTGAGACTAACTTGTATCCCCGCCCAAATGATTATAGGCGCAGTAGGAGCAGATTACTGTCGGCACCCTTTGCGTTCTAAAATAATCTTTTTAAGAACCGAGAAAAGTATAGATAAGTATGAACTACTGAATAAAACGGCCGATCGCACCTGTCGGATTACAATTCCTCAAGCGCGCGCATTGATGGCCGCATCAAACAATGCACTTTATTGATGTCCTCGGAGATAAAACGCGACATTAAACACTATCTTGCATATTTATTGAAACATAAATCGTGTTGAACTCGAAAAACCACTTAAAGGGGTTACAGTCCATTATACGAAGCCCACGCTTACTAAAAATCGGTACAATAATTTCGCGCAAAAAGTCAACAAAAGGACTGAGTTAGCTTAGCGGTAATTCATCGCGAAACAACGTTCGGGTCATTAAGGAGGCGAGGATTTACGATCACGTGAGGGCAGGCGCGAGCGACAGAGGTGAGGGCGAAGGCTCATCGGAGATGCAAGTAATTAAATCCTTAAACGAGTGTATAACAAGATTGTGTTTTAAGTCGTTGCGCAGCTTGCGGCGGTGGCGCTGGCGGTGCGATACGGCGATACCCGAAGCCGACCGCGACACTTATTTACGATGAGTTTTCGCGGCGGGGGATTCCGCGCCTAATTTCTTGGCGCGACGCGGTCTCGCGCGATTTATTTTAAAAGAAATTCTTTTGTCGTACGCCCCGCAGGGCGATCATCAATAATTCGCCGAGGGGCCTAGATTGGAATGGCCGACTGCTGATTAAGACACAAAAAAACTTGTTTGGTTATTTTCATTAACCTATTATTATTATTATATTATCAACCAAACGCAGTCGAATTCACTAATTTCATAGGTAAGAACTAATAACAAAAAATAAGACTGAGTAGGAATATTTTTCTAAAACCCCTAATATCCAATCGTTTAATACCCATTTAATACTGTTTAGGCTTTGTGATTGGCACATCACATGATTTATGTGGAATAGCTGGTAATATCCGCCGCGATTCGGTTATTATTGATCGCACACCTCACGCCACGAGCAGACGGGCGACTGTCAAACTTAATGGATCCCGTCAACCAAAATGGTAAGGGTAGTACAATTTTATAAGTTGAAATTGTAAAGCAAAGAGCCGCAGTAAAATTTTAATAGTGATTATTCATTCATGATGATGACATCAACCTTTGGAAGTCCACTGCTACACCCGTAGGGAGGGATAACATTCTACTGCTTAAGACTACTTTTACCCTCTAAATAAAGCAGTAGCCCTCAGTCTTCATTAAGTAGTCAGTCCATCTTTATTTAGTGCCCCACCAAAGTCGAGTACATGAACACTGTCATGGATCTGTGATCTGTCATCTGGAAAAGCCCTGCCCCTGCACACATCAAAGTTCCCAATTCACTATAATCTGCCCTAAAGTGTGCAGCAACAACAGTTTCTTAAGATTGTCGGAGATGCAAAGCAGAAACACTAAGACCATCACCATCATACCATCAACGCAAACATTTTTGCTAACGACAGTTTCTACTTCAAGTTAAACGACCAGCATTAATTATCAGCGTGTCACATGAAACATGCGAATGCACTGCCAATATCCGTCGCGGCTTCAGTAATTACCGCGGTCGGGCCTTGCATCGCTCGAAACGGGTAAACTGGCGAAGGCAATCGATTCGCATGTCGAAAAATCCCGCAGGCACTGTTTAAACAGTTTGTAACGGACTGCTCATTAATAATAGACAACCTTGTGCTATTTCGTCCATTCATGATGGAGAAAATCAACCAGAAACATGAGATATGAGATAATAATAAGTATAGGTATAATTCTTTAACAGTAAAAAGTTATAATTGGAACTTTGTTGGCCTTACTGTTTTTTAAATGGCACATAATGCCTACCATCAGATTCAGATAGTGATGTATTGGATTACAATTATCATATCACGTCTTTGATCGGAGAGCAGCTCGCAGGGGCTTTATAGTCTCCCTCGATAAATGGACAGCTGGACCCGGTGAAAATAAAACGACACCTTTTAATGAGACGACTCGGGTCAGAATGTGTGGATCGAATAGACGGGTAGCTTCGTATCTCCGTTAAAATCTATAGATTATTTTATGCTGCCTTTGCATTCAGATTAATGTGAACTTTAATATGTTACAAATTTTTTGAACGAACTTCTTGTGTAATGTCGTCTTTCTGAAGTCATTCAGAACGACGATTCTACACAAAAAGTTCGTTAATTTTATTTTATAATAAACAAAAAAGTACAAAGAACTACTGACTGATATTATGAAATACTACAGAATGACGAGACCGAGACTGATACTACGAGCCGTATTGGGATTCACGAATATTTTACATTCATCATTCATAACACATTGAAGGAGGCGCATAGATCTCAGGTTAGAGTAAGGAAAAACCCATGGGCGCGCATGCGCAGACCTTGTTTGATTCACAGTTGTGGCAGTTATGCACCTTAACTCTAAAAAGACTGAAGTAATAATCACCGCCACAACCCTTTGAGTGTCCCAATGTCGGATATAGGTCTCCTATCGGAATTGGAGGAGTCATGCCTTAGTCCACCATGTTGGCCAAGTGCAGATTGGCTAACTTCACATGCCTTTAAAAACATTATGGAAAACTCTCAGGCATACAGATTTCCTCAGGATATTTCCTTCACCGAAACAACAGGTGATATTTAATTTCATATCCAAGTAATAACCAGAGGGCTATACAATTCAAAACGTAGGTATCTTAATTTGGAATTACTTCTATTGCCTGCACGTATATTAAAATATGTTTATATGTCCACAAGGCTTTTAAGGACGATAATCGTTGAAAATCTGAATATCTTTAACGAAACATCAAATCTCAATACGCTATACACATAGGTATATACTCATACAGGTTAAATACAATTTTGTGTTAAATGTGACAATGACATTGGCGTCAAAACACAATAACCAGGTCCAAGAAGTGAAAATAGCGTTGGCAGAGAACAAACACGGTTATAGCAAAAGCGTTGACCCCGCTCTGAGTGTCGGCCGGTACCGCCCAATTGACACGCGGCCACGGCCACGCGTGAGAACATTTGAACAAATACTCGGATCCCTTCAGTTTATTCTGTACCGGTAATGAATAATTTCTTCAACGTCAACATAACACTTGAAAAATAAACCGTTGCACGCCTGGCCGACGACCTTTGGCAGATCAATTTACATGAACACTAACTAGATTTCCGACGGACATAGATGAGAAATAAGACATCATCATTTTGTTCATATCAACCATCAAAAACATAAAATATCATCTTCCATATAACCTATAATAACTTACACACTCCAAACCTAGCAAAGCGGACATTTGATATTTATTTCAAGATTATTAGATATGAACTTTCTATCTGCAAATGGTTTTAATGCTCGAAAGTTTTAAATATCTTAAATATTAGATGTAGCGAAACCTGAAGCCAATCAACAGTTTCTTGAAGTAAAATCAATCGTAACGATGGAAATGATGGAATATAATATTGTAAATAAAAACATTCATATAAAAAAAGCGTATTGATATTTCGATGTCTCAATAACCTATTCGTTTCATGATATAATTAGATAATATTGTAAATAATACATCTATACAGTGTAAACTCTTTATAACGAATTTCAAGGGACCGAGCATTTTCTTTCGTTATAAAGAGTTTTCGTTATAGGGAGAGAAGAGAAAAAGTATACCAAATGTAACTAATTACAATTATTTCTAATTTTATTACTATCAATACAATAGATAAATTATTCTAAACACTTATATTCTGTTAACTTTGCCTGACGTGTTGGTTTACGACTGCTAATACACGATAGGTGACGACGATTGAGACCAAATTTCCTACAGCCAATGTAATCTATGAATAGCACACGTGTTAAGGCAATTAACAATAACAAAAGCTAGATAGCTGTTTTTGACCTCAGGTATCTTTCTTAGAAATTGCGGCACCTCAAAGATTAGTTTTGTTTTGTTTTAATATGTAGTTGATGTCTAAATATGAAGATATTTATTCGTAATAGAGAATGGCTGATGCGTTATAGAGAGTGAATTAATGTATGAGTTTTATGGTAAACCAACCAAATTGAACTAATTTCTACGTTATAGAGAGTTTATCGTTATAACGAACGACTTTATAAAGAGTTTACACTGTATATATAAAAGGAGAAGGTGACTGACTGACTGACTGACTGACTGACTGACATATCAACGCAGGGCCTAAACTATAAGGGTTAGAAACTTGAAATTTTGCACAGGGGTTCCTTTTATAACGTAGGGGAGCACTAAGAAAACGGGGGTGCAAAGTTAGTATGAAACTTTGCCGTTTTCGAAGTCGTTAGACGGGTAGATGTCGTTAATGGGTCTAATTCTACGCGAGCGAAGCTGCGGGCGTCCACTAGTTTACTATATAGGATGTCACAACATAACACACATCCACATCCGGTCTCAGTATTCAAGATTCAAATATTTTATTTTGATAGGTTGACTAAAACTTGACAATAAGCAAAGCTAGGTTTTACAAACAAAACATAAGATTTTTTTTATTAATCATTTAGCATACATAGCTTTAGGTTTTACATTGGATGAGCTTGTTGAATTAATTAATTATATCCTACGATAATCCTAATTGGTCAGCTCCATAATCTTAACAATTTGGGTAGGTATATCAATATTATCAATATCAACAAACAACATAAATTATATTTTTTTTTTTTATAGTATAGACGGACAAACAGACATACGGGCCACCTGATGGTAAGTGGTCACCGTCGTCTATGGACACGTGCAACACCAGGGGTATCATAGGTGCGTTGCCTGCCTTGAAGGAAACGTTTCACACTCATTCCCCCGCAAAAGGCCCAACCCTTTGTTGCGGACACACTAAGAAAATATCACTACATAACATCCCTGACCCGAGTACAAATATTTATCTGCTAAATAAATAGTGTCTGCCCCGGCCAGGATTCAAACCAGAACCCGCGCCGCGGTTCAGCATTCAAGTTAATAATAATAAATATTTGTAAACACTACGTTTTCAAATACATACACAGTTACGAGTATGTGAATGTTGAAGATTGAAGATTGAAGCGTTGTCAGTAGCATCTTAGTTATGAAAAGTGAACTTCCACAAATATTAAATTATTATATATTATTATAACTATATAAATTAACGTCATATAATATGGTGACGTGCTGCTTGTGTACGCTCGAGATGAGTAGAAATTATAGATTTAGGTATGCCCAAAAGGAGACTCGGTGCATAGCATACAAACGAGTATATCTGAACCATTCAGGACGAGGAACTGTCGAAGATAGTTACGGAACATAATTATTCGTAATTATGAGCACCCATATTAAACAGATTTAGTTTTATGGGCGGTTGAGGAGCTTTAAATAAGGTTATAGCTGATATATCCTGGGATGTGGTGTGGTCAAATTTTAAAGACATAATAAATATTGTATGTCCCGGATACGTCCAAGTCAGCCTACAATATCCTGTATCTTACTAACACGATGCAAACGATAAACTTTGGTGATATTGCTTTTGCGGCTAGTCCAGAGATCGGTTATATCACGAGCGCAGTTCTATTATACGATAACACCTAACATATTTAACATCGCTAAGTTCGTAATTTATGTACAATCAAAGTCATCTTCATGCCATGAAATTGAAGTTTTCGAATGTATTTGACAGGAGACCAAAGTTCGTAATTAAAATGTTATCAATATACCGTGAAAGTAAGTTTCACAGCCATCTGCCAATTACCTTCTGACTAATAACGAAAGGTAATTAATAAGTGGAATTCGACGGGCGCGAAATGTTTAACAGATTGACGTGAACAAATGCGAACACATCAGTTACGAAGATGAAAAACGAGTATTCGGAGAGCGAAAGTGATCATTTTGCTCTATGGACTGTTATTACTCGAATTTTAAACGTAAGAAGATAACTGCAGAAATTGGCATTCCAGATTTTAATATATGTTACATAAATAAAAATTTTATGATAATCTAATAATCTATTTTTAACAACTAACATGGATTCCTCTTAAGAAATTAAATGTCAACTGCTGTAAAGGTGTGGAAAACACCGTGAGGAAACCTGCATGCATGTCTTAGAGAGCGCACTTGGCCAGCGTGTTGACTATAGCCTTATTATTAAAAATATTTATGTATCTATAGAAGCCCCTTTATAATATGTATTTGTGTTTTACAAGTGTTAATACTAGATACTAAGACATACATATAGCTACTAGACGAGACTAGTAGATATTAATATGGCTGTTTTTGTTTAGCATTGGACCACTTATCAAATTTTGACATCACGTTTCGTGACGTTACATATGGGAAGGTACAACTTTGATACATCTTTAAAATGTCAACTCAGTAGATAGGATAGGACGTACAACCGAGGTAAAACTGCAAAAATTTTAGCGCAATCTTTGTTTGTCTCAAACAAGGAATGTCGTCGCTGCTTCGACTTTTTAACACTGGTTGAGCACAACAATGACATTGCGTTAAGTGCCCTCTTGTGCTCTCGTGACAAATATTTGTACAAACTCGCACACATCGCTTTATTTACAAATAATCAGTGGGAACCAACGGCCCGGGGCATCGTGTCTCACAGCTACAGTCAAAATATCTTTCGTGAGTCTCCATTTTCACTTAGATTTCATACTAGGAGATCGACTCATAAGATTAAGTGAATTTACTGTAGCGATTGTTTTGTTCAATTTACTTCCCGCAAAACGCTTTAAACGCATTGTATCCGGAATAAAATAGGCTGACCAGCTTGAAGTACACAAAGCATTTTGAGGAAAGGGGTGTAGGGATAAATCCCATAAGCCACTGCGACATAAAAAGATCTGTTGTAGCTAAAGCATTTCCCATGCACCAAAGGAGAATCGCAAGTCACAAAAATAAACTTGACAAACAAGTGTAGTTTAAAAGTCAATGGCCCTCAATCGTAACCTCGCTCAAGTCTCAAAAGAAACGGAAAACAAGAATACCAAAGTACATTTAATTACAATAGAGTAAGTACGATAAATTATTTCCGTTTACAGAACTAGATGTTCGTGTTGGAGCAAAACTGCATTCACGATGCACGCTTACTCGCCGATACTCCTAAAGCGTACGCAATAACGCTCAATTTTCGAGAAAACAACCATAACTCAAAGCGGTGCACTCTGTCGTCTGTGTTCCTTTCTTCCGGGCAATTTCTATTACCATATAGACGCGCTACTTTTCAATTCTTTTCCATTAAACTTGGTGCAACGCCGTGCGTTCCGCTGCTGACTGCGTCTTGCTTGCTATTCTCAAAATACATTTATAAAATGCTCTTTACTCGGCCGCACTGGTCCCCTGCGACTGACATTCTATCGCGAATTTCAAAGTATATTTTCGCATAAGGAAAAGCCGCGGATCAATAAAACTTCCGTATCCACTATGAAAGTGCATTTCATCTTTTGCAAGCTCCTAGTTTTTTTCTAATCCTATTTCCTTTGAGTGAATATTGAATTCGTGGCATCTGAGCGTGAGATATATATCTCAGACCTTGAGGGCAGAGTGAACGATGGATGAGTAATATTTATAAAAAATCCTTATCGAATAGGCATTCGTCTGTAGTTAGTGAAAAATATCATGACATAAAACAGCAGTAAAGTGTAGTAGAAGCTAAATTTACAAATAGAAAAACCGCTTACTTGAATTTCTTACTCAACTCGTTAGCTTCTTTCACAGTCTGGTGGGCAAGGACATAAAGTATGCTTTGATACGCAGAAAATGCTTTAACCCGTCCATGGCTTTGTCTTACCGTTCATATATGTCTGACGATATGAAGCAGTCTTATCTTGCCGCATTAAATCATCTTTTATAAAAAAATTATTTGAGATAGACATTGTTTACGATCCGACACAATTGGCCAGCTGAACAACACCGGCCAGTATTTCGCAGAACGATGACAACCAGTTAAGCTCCACAGATGCATAAACGAAAGGCTTAAATTCGTCCACCCAATTTGTCATAACAATAAAATTTCATAACCAAAATATCACACAGCAATAAAAGGAGCGGTATACAAACAAGCATTCTTTCTTACACAAAGACACAAATATCGGTAGCCGTGAAGAAATTATTTGTCATGTTTTACAAATAAATAAGACCCATTTTATTTAACAATAGAATACATGCCATACGTATAATAGAATTGATTCCAGAGGTACAAAGAAAAAAATCTATTTATCTTACTTTGGATGGATCCCGCGATATAGATCAGTCGACTCTATTATAACCCTTTTCGCTCTATTTAAGAAGCCGTAGAAGCCGTATTATTAATTTTATATTTAAAAAAGTACTCTCTACAAATAAAAACTTAAGAAACACCTGTCGATTTTCTTTATTATTACCTAACACTGTTTGTTTTGAACGTATGGTAGAATCTGTATACCTACGCTTCACCGGGGTGGCACATTTTTGCAGAAAATATAACATATCGGTCATCAAAGTATGTCGATTAAACATACATAAGTGGAAACTACACTTCATATCCACCAAACGTAATCATTCAAATGGTTGAGACACTGGCCCAGTGTTAAACACAACCCGTGTTTCCTCCTCTTATAATAACAGGGGTGAGGCCATAGTAGACCACTATGGCCAAGTGTGGTTTGGCAAATGCCCCTAGGCTTTCTGAACATTTTGGATAACTCACAGGCACCCAATTTACCTAACTGAATTCCTGGTAATGGACTAGGAACAAAATCCCAGAGAGTGACCGAAGCTACTGGGCTATCAACGATGTTACTTTACTTACTGATATAAAACACGCATCCACGGAAGCGGCTATTCGGTAGTCTAATCGCACCACGTGTCGGACTAAGTGTTATATCACACACAGCGTGTTTGTCCGGTGATAATATTGTATGTTCAGAGTTTGAAACCACTGGGCGGTCTATTTATTTACACCTTGATAAGAAACAATGCCAGTGGTCCATACAACTTAGATATCGTAATAAAATATTACATTATATGTATAAGCAGACTAGTGGACGCCCGCAGCTTCGCTCGCGTAGAATTAGACCCATTAACGACGTCTACCCGTCTAACGACTTCAAAAACGGCTAATTTTCATACTATCTTTGCACCCCCGTTTTACCCCCTTAGGGGGTGAATTTTCAAAAATCCTTTCTTAGTGCTCCCCTACGTTATAAAAGGAACCCCTGTGCAAAATTTCAAGTTTCCAGCCCTTATAGTTTAGGCCCTGCGTTGATATGTCAGTCAGTCAGTCAGTCAGTCAGTCAGTCAGTCAGTCAGTCAGTCAGTCAGTCAGTCAGTCACCTTCTCCTTTTATATATATAGATTATTTCAATGTATAATCTTGAAATTGAAATTTAACTACGAGTAATTTGTTTTAAGAATAACGCAGCAGTAGAATGCGATGTGGTAGAATTTAAGACGAACATACCTACTCGTACTATTCACCGAACGTAATTACGAACGTCATCAACACTATGTAGTATGTATCCTTTAAAATGTTAATAAGTAGGTAATTGAAATAGAAAATATGCTGGATTTAGTTCCAAGTTCCGTTTAGTCTACAGTATTCAAAATTTAGCTAATTTTTAGTGGAGACGTAAAATTTAGATTGAGTGTCATCATAATATAACGCACATATTAATTAACAGCAACACCGGCGAGCAGAGATGCAGCGTCGCGGCGATAGCGTCTCATCTGACGATTCATGTCCCGGCGGTTCCGCGAGCTCACCGAGCACGAATCGAAACTCACGATCGGACCTCATGATCGAAATACATGGATGTACCAGTATGTATTACCATAAAAGATTTACCGTATGACGACTCTTTTAGACAACGTGGAATATGAATTCGTTTGTACACGAAATTGCATACATTGTCATAACATTTGTTCTCATATGCGCCGCGACGAGGACAATGCTTTATATGCTCTTTGTTTGTCCACAAAAAAATTCCCATGCGGAAAGATGGATGTTGGTGATCGTCGATATTTTTTTGTGTGGTAGTCGGATTGAACGCTATACTGAGTGATCAGTCAGTGTGTAGGGTGCGTGGTAATCGGGGAAGACATAAGTAGGTCCGCGAGCAGGGGTACGCATCATTTGCCGCCCGTCTGAGGCGATTAACTTTGGCGCGTTGACACGGGTGCCCGCCGCGTGACCGTGTGTATATTACAAGTCGAGCTACTCTGAACATCCGACACTTACACAGTTGGTGCGCTGGAAACGGATAGCAACGTAACATATTATTGACATAATATGGAACTCTATGAAACAATCGACATCAATGACACTTTTAAACAGGTTTTCTCGCGATCCGATTGTCTTGGTATGCAACTTTGCAATTGTATGTTGTTGTTAAATACCTGGTATAAATCTACAAATCGTATAATACGTATAATTGTAACCAACTAAAATACGATTACAAAATCGTTAAAAAAAAAATTAACAGGACCGCCGCTGTCTAGTCATTTAAACTTTAATCATAATAGGAAAACATCATATTATTATGCCGACAAAATGAACCGAAAACAAAATCACCTATTCATTGCCGCTTTTCAAATCTAAGAAGGTACATCAATAAATCTATAAACAATGTCATGTGAAAGAGATCACGGCCCCCGCCGCGTACAAACGACTACAAACGCAGCCAGTCAGTTAACCACAGTTTTTACATTTAAGGATGGGTTGTAAGCGTCGCATCATCGTTATTAGTAATGCACCTCCTGGCGGGGCGTCACCCTGTGCTGTTAAACCGACGTTTATTTTATTGTGTCCTGATATCCTTAAAAAATATTATAAAATAAATAAGTTTAAAAAACCGATCCTCGGCCGCGCCTCGGAAATATTTATTCAAATAAGTCGCCATCAACCCGACCGTAAAAGTAAGGGTTGAGGGGCCAGCGTTTTTATTTATATTAAACGAATGCTTCAGTTGACACAAATTGGCGATAACCGAAGCGACTTAGTCATAAAGAATTCTTCATTTCGCTTTTCCTTCGTTATTTGCATCGAAGTGCGGAGGAGATAGGCGGCGCGGGCGCGGCGTTCGTATGCTCGGGGTCAAAGTGGGGACGTAGTTAAATCTCCGGAGATAATGGGAAGCGCGCTGAAGGCTAGAGTTATGCCGAGCGTCCAGTCAAACGCCCAACAATCGCCGGTAACTGTAAATCGATCTGTGTGAGAAAACAATCGAACGCCGCGCGCCGGCGCAAGCGGCGTCGGCATCGCCGCCGCGCCAATATTATTATCGCGCTATAAAACAATAGAGGTAAGTGGCGCGCCGACCCTGCATTGCATAGCACACGGAGCTATTCCTCTTTGGCGACTTCATACTAAGAATGGGGTCACGGAAAAGCTCAGCCCTATTTCAATTTTCTTTTTAGATGAGGTTCTATGTTATTTTAAAGCAATGCTTTTTAATTCCATATTTGCTTCTCGTAATAAAACAAGGCAAAGAAAAAAGAAAATGTTATTAATAAATGTGTTTGTGCAATGTGAACTCGCTTCGCATAAAAATATAACAAGCATCAATGTAAAAACAGGTCCAGTGGTGGTCCATAGATAATAATAATACGAGTTTAAACGAGAGTTTTGCCCTTTGGCTGTCATTTATTGTAAAATTTATAATAGATAGAGTTTTGATTTTTTTAAACTTTAATAAGATATCCATCCAAGATCCTAATGCCTAGGATGCCAATTTAAATGCCTAGATATGCCTATGCATATTAAGATACTTTTTTACCTATCAAAGAATATGAACTATATGTCCTCTAAAAAGTAAGCTTTAGAACAATATCATGAACGCATTAGGTACATAAAAGGCAAAGTAAAAAATATTTGCTGTATAATTTTAAAGTAATCACTTCCAAACCATAGCAAGCCACAGTTGACCTGTCAATTTCTACGAAACTGTTACCGTTTCTGGGCTTCGACCCGCAGTTAAACTGTTAATTAAGAGTTATTTATATGAACGAGCTCCGTTACTATTCGAAGAGCAAATTATCTACGATAAACGATCTTTTCGGGGTTCGTGTAACAAATAGACATAGGCTTTCGTCCAAAGACAGGATGATATGAGCGTATACGGCATCGACGACGGACGAAATTATTTACCTCTTTGAAGATGTAGGGCGAGGCGGTGCTCCCAGAGCGAGGTAACGCGAGAGCTTTTGTAGATTTATGGCCGCGATATGCAAAGCGAGCGTCAAACTGAGCATTTCTCACCTAATTTAAAGAAGGTCGGGAGCGATCGCGCTGCTCCAACAGAACTATATCTAGTATAAAAGATTTGTCGCCGGTCGGTTCACTTCAGGTAGCTTTATCAATGAGGTAAAATGTATGCTGCAGAAGGCACCTACACAGTCATGACTTTTAGTAGCATTTTTTAAGGTCAATTGACCGTTTCCAAAACTTTCTGCCTGGGTCTCTACTAGTGCATAAATAATTTGAAATATACATCCGAAAATAAACAGACAGCATTTCGACAACACGCTCAATATAATAGCTCAATATAAATAACACCTCATTTATTATACATATACACGTTGTGCATGTAGCTCTCCTCATATGATGCTTCTTCGCGTTTACGCATAGAACATGTCCTCGTGGTGAGTGCCGCTAATTTGTACGAAACACTGGAGACAGTTTTGTATGATAGATTATTCTGTGATGATAGCAGAAGGCAATGAGTCAGCGAGTTGAGAATGTAGACGGGCCCGCGACTTCGGCTTCGCTTCGTAAAAGGAGAGACTAGAACAATGCGCGTGGCCAATTAAAGGCGTCTCCGAGACAGGAACCTCGAGTCGCCCCTTGCACCTTGCGGGGGTTGACAATTCACGGAATCCATAACTTCAAATTTAATTTTGTAGTTCTATATTTTCATCTTACAATGATGTAGTTACACAATTTATAGTATGGCAGCCCAATTCGAGAGCTGTCGTGGTTTAAGTGTAGGGTGAGTAGGTACCTAAGGTACGTTCCATTTGAAATAAAATTCAATTTTACGAATCTGTAAGGCTTTTTGAAAAATGTGCGATATTGTCAAAAGTGCGAGGTGTTTCACCTCCGCTCTCCTGCTGTGCCGCACCTCAGGACTCCGCAGCTTAATTTATCGCGAACAATCACATTACCATATCACTAATATAATGCGGTCGCATCCGCGTACGCACCTTAAATGGTTTTTGAATTCTTTTGTTGTCCAAAATTTATGAATTCCGTAAAAGTTTCTGTATTATACTCGCACGAGTCGTGGATTATTGTCAGTGCTATGTAAACACTGTGTCGCGGTTGTTTTACATGGAAACATTGTCCGGACATAAGAGTGCATCCCACGTTATATACATGTAGTTATGGTCCTCCGGTCCAAATGATTCAGCACATCCTGATTGCAATAATTTAACAAAGTCGTAAATATTTAATTAATGATCGTTTAAACATAATGAGATTACCATTATTGTTACTTGTACAATGTCCGATCCGATGCAAATTCAGGAAAACTGAATGATATCGTTACCGAGTTGTATAATTTTTATATAGGTATGAATAAATTACTGTTGAGAAATTAAATGAAACATTACCTAGCTAATAAAATGGACTTTATTGCTATGGAAGATTCATAATATACCTACTCTTACACGTACAATATTTTATCATCCAATATGCTCGCAGCTCATATTATAAATATAAATATAAATATCTTGGACATTCTCACACACGGCCATCTGACCCCAAAGTAGGCGCGAGCCTGTAATATGGGTGTCAGAGACTGATATACATACATAGATATTTTAAATACATACTTAAATAGATAATACTAACATCCAGACACAGAACAAATACAAGTGTTCGTCACACGAATATTTGTCCTGAGTGGGATTCGAACCCACGACCCCTGGCGCAACAGACAGGGTCACTACCGATTGCGCCAACGGGCCTGTCTATTACCAACAAGAAGCGTGAAATATTAAAAGGAAGGTAAGAAACAACACATTAGAGTAATATTCAAATCGTGGTACAACAAAAGAGCCACAGCCATGGCCAAAGAACGCGTAATGCGTAGGTAACACAATACTCGTCTTCACCCGAGCCAGTACCAGCGGATAATTTTTGTTAAAATTCATAGAAGCTCGACATTATTTCAAATCATTTTTCGTTTTTAATCGTGATTATATACTTAGATATTTAAAATATAAATCACAATAAGGAATTTATTGAAGGAAAATTATCCAAATTCAAAAAATGATTTTCGAACGAAAGTTACATCATCATAATCAAGAAAATTGACTTTACTCTTTAAAGGATCTGAACGGTTACTAGATACATATAGGTACTTTACGAGATAGTGGAAATTTAAAATACATGTATCGCTCACTGTGAGTGAAAATAGTAATAGACTTTTGTCATATATCTAATCCACACAAGCGAAGCTGCGGGCGTTCACTAGTGTTCAACAAAGTTAAATAAATATAAAATTAGTTTAATATTTAAATACCTGGTATAACTGACTGTTTAAAATAAGTAAGTATTTTAGGTTCACCAATATCTGAATGAGATCAGTAAGCTCCTTACAAAAGTGGTTCACAAACAGGAAAGTTGAAGCAAAAACGATCGAATCTTTATGCTATAACAGCAAGGATTATAATAAGGCATGGGTCCCATTATTAGGCGCGAACTTGGGCAGGAACGATATGGCCAATGAATAACACAAGAGCTAAATAGAATAACACGCACGTAGAGGTTGAAGCAATGGCATGATTGACACGTGATCCGAGCCCCCGAATTTTGAATAGCATTCAATGAATATTTTTTACTTACAGAGTTTTATTACCCCATTATTGTTGGGATCGTATAACCCCGAAGCTACGCGAAAAATATTTAATAGAGAGTTAATATTACAATAGCTTTGGCTTTGGTGCTTTGTTAGCTTATGACAAAAAGACTATTATTTTTTACGCATTCCGGCTCATGTTAATCAATTATATTGTTAAAAAGAAATTTATGTAACTTATTTACCTAACAATAATTAATAACCGTTATTAAAATCTTGTATTTTTTTCTTTTTATCGAAATTTATTAACATTTATAATGTAAGATTTTTTTATGTTTTCTCCGTATAGATTGAAGAAAACCAACCAAACGATAACTTCGAGACACCAACTACAGAATGCAAATTAATTAAAATAAAACAGTAAAAACTGTGTTCAACAGCCAAATTCAGAGTAATCATAACCAGCATCAAGTGAAGCGAGCGTACTCCGAGTGCCAATTCATTACCATTTAAATAGAGATTACCGTTTACATAAACTCCGCTGCATATCAAATCATAATGATCAACATTATCGGATGAACATTTGAATTGAATGCCTCATTACAAAGACGTAATACTTTGCTCGAACGATACGGTGAAAGTAATGTAATGTATGAGGAAAGAGATAACGTGGCCCGTTTCGCGGACGCATGGTAAAAATGCGGTAGCCAAACCTAAAAACATAAAGGGACCACCATGTAAATTATTCCAGTGCCGGCCGGGCTTGAATTATCGGGCTCGCGTCGTAATAAAACACCGACACTGGAAATTTTATCAGGGAAGATGGTACACGTTGCCATATTTCATTAGGCCAACGGTCTGTTTGTGTTCGGGCGTAAAATTATTATATTAATCCGCGAAGTTTGTTATATTATATGGTTTGCATTATTGTGTCGTCTTACATTTGATATTTATCATGTCGTACGGAAGGAGTAGGCGCGCTGCTCAGCGCTCTGTCGGGGCCTCGTGTCGCGCCGGAATTTGTCGCGGGACACAATAAATAACGAGGAAAACAAATAATAATGTCTTCTATTAGCGCTGCGAACTTCGGATGATTTATCAATTGTTGCGCCGCGCTGGAAAGCCGCTTGTTATTTTATCAACTATTAATAGACTTCTGTTGAATGTAGTTCCCATCGTATTTATAAAGATACCAATTGAATAAACGTGTCCCTACATAAAAGTTTATAACTATTCGCACAACACAATAGACGATTGGTAAAGTATGCAAGGTACTCAAAACACTACACTTATTTAACGACATATTCAACCCTATGAACATGTATCCGCGTCCGACTTATAGCTTCTTACTAGGAAGGTAAAGCACACTCACTTGCACATAAAACATTCAGAACATTTCAGCGAAACTCATCTTTAATAATAGACAACGGAAGACAATTTTGCTTGACTTCTATAAATAGCAATAAAAATAAGTGGTAAGTTAAAATGAACCGGACAAATAACTAAGCCGAGAGAGCGCACCGTACATCACCGGAAAGAATTTAATCAGGAGAGTCAACAGAGTGGCCGGTATGCCGATGATATCTAGAGACGCTCATTGGCGGCGCAATCTGAACAAATTGGAAAAGGTGGGGTGTGCGAACGCAACAAAGGTTACAATTGAAATTTTCAAGATGCCTGTTACATTTTTCTTAGTGGGAGCACGTACCACTCGGCGGGAGACATGCGGTTTCGCTCTTTATACGAAATTCGACACAATAACATTCTTCCGTTTATAATTGTACCGCCATGTTGCAGCGTGGGGCCCTACGTGACGTACAATTTCGATTCCAGATATTGAAATGGACTGTTATTGCGTAAATGTTTTGTATTCTGTGCCGAACGATCAATCAAAACAAAATACTCTCGATATGAGTCATCACCGTTACCGCAAGGTTTATAGGAAAGGGCACTGCGCTCAAATACTATTAGCGCAGCGCCCGCAACTTAGTCTACAATAGCATCAAAGTAAGTCAAGAGAGACAATTTCCGAGGCGATATCCTATTTTCTCAATATACCGCAGCCAGAATCGGTCTCTTCTCATTACGTAAGAAGCCATTAAGCTAGTGCATCCTATTGAAGACAAATTTATCTCATAAATGGGAGAATTTAAAAGAATACATTTTTATTCATCCGCCATAAACATGTTTGATTCATGTATGTAAAATAATATACATACACTGGAATTGTCATATCTCCTTTCAAGGTGTATTTAAATGACAGGCGTGTCGAATTATCCGTAATTTTTTAATCAGTAACACAATTTTCAAGAATTCAGGTATGTTACGAAATTATTTCATCCAGCAAATTTTCTTCTGCGTACTTTATTTAGTTCCTGTTGTCTGTTTTGTGCAACCAGTTTCAAGTTCAAAACGCAGGTCAACTCAACATGTATGGCTTATCTAAATTAGTCCTTAGTTTATCAATTAACCCCCAGCTACTTAGAGGATACCAAGTGCGGTCATAGATATTTTTATCTACCAGGCCAGCGGATGTTCTAAAACGAGAGGTACCTACAATACAAAATGTTCTTTAGTAATATTATATAGGTACTTATTTGAAGTGTAAGAGATTATAATTAAGGCGTCCATAACAGACACTAAGTTAACCTTTAACCATTTCCATATAAATAAATTAAGACTTAAAATTAGATAGATAATGTATTAAATAAGTAAGTAAATAAAAAAACGGTCACACATCTAGCAAAAGGTAATTAAAAGAATATGATATTTGTAATAATTAAATGTTGTTATAAACTTAAAATATTTTCCTACTATTCGTATATATTTTTGCGGCAAGCACATTCCTTTGAGGGTAAAGCGAATGCTAATCGATTGATTGCTCATCGAGGAAACACACTACACTTCACTACAATGTATGGGACGATGACAGTAAAAGTGGTATTTACTTTTAGTGGTAATAGCAAAAACCAAAATGATGCACACAAACGTGTAGAGGTTTCAAATGATGCTTTGTTCTCAGCTTCTTACTACACTGAACGTCAGTTAAAGGACGTATTAGGCAGAATTAGTTTTAAGAACGACAGATTACTGGGCGATTAAAACTTAACTTTAGTCTCACTGCTTAAAAGGTTTTTATTCAATTTTGTCTAAGCTAAGGATAAAGGTATGTTTAATTAATTTACGTCCACAACGTTACCTGTTTTAATTAATCTGACAGGTATAGCCTTTTTTCACTGGGTACGCGAAATTATTCTAAGAAAAAACATATAAGAATAAGAAGGCATACGATCATCTAGAGCAGCAGTACAAAATAGCACGTGTCCCTAGGCTTCGGTGACCATCGGGTAGCACATATGCCAGAATATCTCGTATGTTATCTCAGAAAAACCAATGTTCTAAAAATCCGGCATGCAACCTGACGTATATCAATTGCGCGGACACCATAGCCCGTGAATGTCACGTAATTAGCAGATGGTTCGCGTCGAAGCCGCAGGGCACGGGGGGCGCAGCTGTGGTGCCCGTGCATTATAAATAACAAAGTGTGAGCCCCGCGACAGTTTCTAATTGTGCCGCGACAATGCGTAATCTAACCGGGCCCATTTGCTGGCACGTAGGGCGCCTCTGAAATCGAACGGGGGTGCTATAGAGTAGAACATTACATTCATTAAAATTCGGTTTTATAGGCTGAATCTCATTTAATTATTATTTAATATAAAAAGTGCTAGATGTTCATTTAATTTTTTATCAAGTCATTTTAGCAGAATCCATAATTTGTAATTTTGATAATGACGTCGTCAGTCGTCACTAGGAAATATCGAGATACTAAAAATATCGTATAGTTCATTCAAAGATGGCGACATAAAGGAAATAATTAGTTAAAATTTGGATCATCTTACCTATTTTAAAACACAAACAAAATACTAATTAATATATCATTTTAATAGACTTTTTCATTTCAAGCAAATTTGATAAGTATATTAACAATTTACCCTACTCCACCCCTCTTGTGTGCCGATCTCGCAGAGGGCCGATTCGCCAGGTGCCATGACGCACGAATGGGCCCGCGTCTCCTTTCGCTAAATTGGCCGCACTGCGAGCCCTTACACTACTATGGTATCTGCTCAAATGTCAAATCTCCACTTTTCTTACATACTTGCAAGATCGCAACGATTTAAAGGTGAATGAACTGAAAATTGAACATGGTAATAAATTGGTCGAATAAAACAGAGGATAAGTTAAATGGTCAATTCAATCCACCGTATAACTAACTTATAAACAACCACTCTTTTTAGATATCTCTACCTTAAAATAAATGTAGTACCTAGTTGAACAATACGTTAAGAGTAATGTCAAGCTTCATAGATTTTCAACTAAATTATAATGGAAGCTTATCGCGAAATCTTTTTAAGTGTATTTTTCAAGCGCTAAAAAGCTCAGACTGCAGCACGGGGGCGGAAATCGTTTCAGGAAAGTGTTGAGTGTTTAAGATATAGACTTCCTGCGTATCCGAGGTTTAAATTCCAAATAGTGTTTTAAAAATATTTAAGCATATATACATGTTGAACTGTTGAAATTTCTCGGTAGTCCTGTATACAAGAAAAACATTTTTATTTGATTCTTTAAACCCATGCAGAGTTAATAAGCCGGCAAAATAAACCTCCATGTTACTGCGAGCGCATTAAACTTCACTGCTCACCTAATTCAAAGATGCGATTAACGTTAAGTGGTTCACTGCTAGAGCCGAAAGCAATAACAGTATCGCGCGAATATTACAAGTTGTTGTCTTACGTTTTTGTTCGCTTGCACAACATGTGAAGTACTTAACTCAATGCAAACGTCGATTACCTGAAACAAAAACATAGTCCATTAGCAATTTGAATGGAAGCATATACCGTCTAATAACGTACTAACAAACAAATTACAGTAATACCAATAAACGTTCATTATTTTATTATTAAATTATGTCAGTGTTCGGAGGTAGGCTCTAGAGACGGGCAGGATGTTAATTAGAAAATTATGTGGGAAATTATTAATAGGCCGGTCGTGTAGCCGATTAGATAACAAACTAGTTCATTAGGCGTTCAGGATAAGGGTACAGTGGGGATTATATCGTGGAGTCATGTTCGTTATGGGTATTGTTTTAGGATCGAGAATGTCCGGAAAGTGGCACGAAGGTGGAGGCAAGATAGAGAGGTAGCGAACAATACGCGGCGCGTCGCCGGGCCGGGGGCGGGCTTGACGCGTGGTTGAGGAATGATCAGCGTCGTGGAAATGACGACTTAATGGATTATACGTGTTGCCGACATCGAGATAAGTGTCGCGCCGGACCCGGACTGTCGTCGGAGATTAGGCACCGAATCCCAAAAATTAATAACGTAATGGGTCAGTTTACGCATCGGCAACCCCACGTGACTAAGTGCAACATCATCAATTTCAAAATTTGTGATAAGATATACATTTGCCTTTTTTATGTATGAAATTAGTTTTTGGGTACAAAATAAATGTGTGTATTAGTGAGTGCCGTATATAAATTCATATTCATGCCTGAAACTGGTGGTATGTGATATGGTATGTTATTATTTCGAAATTAAAAAATAAATCACGAAGAATATTCACATGATAATGGATGTCAATATTATCTATTTAAGTATGTATTTAAAAATATCTATGTATGTATATCAGTCTCTGACACCCATAACACAGGCTCGCGCCTACTTTGGGGTCAGATGGCCGTGTGTGAAAATGTCCAAGATATTATTTATTTATTATTTATTTATTATAATGAGAAAAAAATGCTATGAAAAAATAGAAATTGTAAAATATGAAAGAGTAGCAACGCACTAAATTGTTATATTCGTAACATAGAGTTGAAGTAAGAATAACTCACAATAACGTGCGAAACAATAACTCTTCCCGCAATTTAGTTGAATAAATCATAAAGGCAAGTGACCCACATCACAAGCGTGAAGCCTCGCTATGGAGCATCCCAGGCGGTTGCGTGTCTGCGTGAAGCACCGTAAATTGAATTCGGACATTCTGTTAGAACGAGCCACGGATAGCAGTCATCCAATCCACATTAAACAGGCCCACAATAACCGACGATTTACCGGCAATCTATTCTTTTATAACGTAGGACGAGGTACGCCTCTCCACTTACGACAAAAAGTCGAAGGATCACCCGCTGGTCTTTTGTGCGGCGTTTCTAGGCGCGTTGTGGACAAACGATCCGTGGGAGCAGCGCGGCGCAATGTATCGGTGTTGCGGCGCGATCGCGCGAAGGACGCGATCCCCATTACAAAGCCATTTGCGCTGTTTACATAAAGCAGGAGGGATGCAAATACTGTGGCCCGGACCAGTGGTGGCGCGATTGCAAATTTTCCGCTTCTCGCGTGTCAAAGGAGATAATTTATTGCAATTGAGATATAGGAGGCGCCTCGGGATCGCGGGCGCAACACCTCTCATAAATAGCGGCGGACGGACTCGCCATACGTCCTCCTATCATCCCGCCACCAAACAAAATTATGATCACGACCATTTATTACACTGTATTAAGCAGCGGGTTCATTTTGATTCGATACAGAGAATTCTACTCTAGCCTCGCGCTGACACTAAATCTGTATATTAATCCCAGATATTATTGATAAGTTTATTGGTTGGTACCAGAAGGTTAGGTACACCGTTCGTCGGACCGAAAAAAATCCTGAAAAGTCACTGAGAATATATATTTTCATAATTAATTTAATTAACCTCAGTCCTACCTACACTCAATATTCGTTTTCATTGTGTTGAATGATATTAATATGAAAGAATAAAAGTACCACATAAGCAATTCAATAGAGTTAGAACAGATGCATCGTCCTCATGTGATCCATTTCAGGTAAAACAACCGAGTGGTGAGGCGTGCTGGTTTGGACACGTTCGTATATTTTTTGCACAACATCATGAATAGGCAAACTATTTATAACAAGTCGTACAATATAGCCATGTGCACTCCGCACAATAAGAACTTGAGGGTTACTAATGTCCAAAACTAAATTTATTATCTTCAGGGTCCGACGGTGAACAAGTTTACAAGAATTCTCAAACCATAATTGACTATTGTGTGCGAAGGTATCAAGGGAATTGCAATCTAATGGTGGAACGCGCCACAATTTGTTAAATCAAACGGTCTCGACCAAATTGTTGGCTTCGCAAAACACATAATGTGCAGACGTTTAATTTGATGATAGGTTGATGGCGAATGGTTGAAAATTATATCAAGATCACAAATCGACATAAAGCTCGATTAGGACCTACCGTCCACCGCCCCATGATTATTCATTCCAAGAAAGTGCAATTTGGTTGCTCAAAATATTTTTTTGTAGAAAGCTGGAGTTGGCTCCAGCTTTATCCTAATTTTTATGAACATAATGAAACCTTAGTATATTTACATCGACAAAAACTATCGCAATACTGCTTGAATCAAAAGAAGCAAAAATGCAATTGGTTAAAATTTTATACGATCCATAACACAACCTTCTTTTTTCGTTTTGTCCCACTGTTGGGCCTCTCGCAAAATAACTGAAAAATGTCATTGGTGCGTGCTTAGATTTGAACCCGGATCGCTCGAGCAAGAGGCGTCAGCGCTTATACATAGATGTGATCTGAATTCATAGCAAATTTACAAAAAACCAATAAATCAGACACAGGTAGTTAAAAAAAAAATTCAACTAATCTGTTTTAACTTTTTTCTAAAAATATAAAGTAAATGTTTGTTACTATAAAATCTCGATACCTATATTTATATATATAGATATAGATATTTTCCTCTTTACAAGAGATAAATTATATCTAACTATAAAGTAATTAATATTTAAAAAATAATAAGTCTATTGATTAGTTTGAATAAAATAATATTGATTATTTTTTTAACATACAACTTTTCGTTTGTTAATTTGGAATATTTTGTTTATATCAGCTGTTCAATTTGAAACAGCAACAACTCGGAAACCCATTATGAACCCCCAAAGGAGGTTGACAAATTAGTTCGACGGGCAAACATTACAAAACAGAGCACAGTATTCACTACAAGTTAAATTCTATCTATTCCAAGTCATTGAGCATGGATAATAATGTGAATGTCAACAATAGTCAGAAGGCCGCTGTACTATTCTATCAGCGTAGTGTTAACAAGCAGCGACTCCGACAAGCGGCTATGCGCCTGCCAGCGAACTACCTGGGCAGCTGGCACGAACCCCCACCAAACACCATGCTCCTCACCCCGCAATACGTCTATCTCACTCTAACACCCGACAAAAGCTTGTCCGAGAGTCACAAAAAGCGGTTTCGCTCTATAGTGTTACGAGCTTCTTATGCATGTGTGCGTCGACTGTATTTTTCTGACAAGCTCTACTCTGAAACGGGTAGAGCGGAACATAAAGCAGCTTCGGAGGCTGTTAGAACGTTTTAGCCCCGGGCGTCGATTTACCTGTTGGAACGCGTGAACCGGCGCGGCGCGGCCTTGTGCGCGAGCGCAGCGCAGGTTCGATTCGATTGCAAGTCAGTTCAACCCTAGATCTCGGCGCGGGCGAGCGTGCTGCGTATCTCGACCGCCTCGCTGCCGCCGCACGTTCTTGTCCAATTAGTGCTGTCGCGGGAAACGAGTTGAGTGGCCGGTCCAGCTAGTGAAGTACACTCGCGCGATGGATGAATAAAATGAACAATCTCGCGTAACAATGAGATTTTTACGTGCAATTTTAGTGCAAATGGATAGCAAATAAAACTATGTAATACGTTTAAGTGAAGTGTAAAAGAAAGCAATATGTGTACAATGTGGTTTATCAGTTTAATGTTAGTGGTGAGCGCCGCCTTGCCCTCTTGGAGTGCTTCGCTATCGGCAACGACGGGGGCGCGCTACCAGGCGCCGGACGAGTGCCGGTGGACCAGGGACGACGAAGACACCGGCGTTGCGTTGCAATGCAGGTTAAGGACCATTAACAGTGAACTGGAAAACACTAACTTTAGTGCTATACAACCTCATTTGACTGTGCGGTTACGTCTCGAGTGTAGTGATGCGCTTTTCTTCCAAAGCTCTTTAGCCCCAGGTAGTTTTCGTCAATTAATAGAATTGAGAGAGCTCACCATCGAGTACTGTAAGATAGGCAACCTCACCGACGGAGCACTGACAGGCCTCCGTGAACTTAGAAACCTGACCATTAGGACACACAACACAGACTGGTCTACGATGTCACTTGAGATAACACCTACAGCATTCTCCAGGGATGTACCGAACCTAGAAAGACTCGATCTCAGTGAAAACAATATGCTTATATTTCCAGAAGGGGCACTATGTTCATTGAGAAATTTAGAACATCTGAATATGACAAATAATAGAATGAGGGATATCAGTCATTTTCAATTTTCGACTGCACATCGTCACCCGACTGAAAAATGTGGCGATAACCTTTTAGTATTAGATCTCTCTAGAAATTTAATTGATATCTTGCCACCGGGTCTCTTATCTGGACTAAAAAGGCTACAAAAATTATATGTTCAAGGCAATGGACTGAATTCCGTGGCGGATAGAGCCTTAGAAGGGCTTATATCTCTAACTACTGTGAGATTTTCTGATAACCAACTTACTAGTTTGCCTCCTGAACTGTTTAGCGATACAAAGGAACTGAAGGAAATATACCTTAACAATAATACAATAACAGTTCTTGCGCCGGGCCTCTTCAGCGATCTGTTTCAACTTCTCGTATTAGACTTGTCACACAACGAACTCACATCAGATTGGATAAATACCTCTACATTTACTGGATTGAAGCGACTTGTATTTTTAGATTTTTCCCACAACAGAGTGTCGAAAATGGAAATTGCGTTGTTCAGAGACTTGCATAACCTACAAATATTGAAGATGCAAGACAATTTTATCGAACATATTCCGGAAAATGTATTTAGCTCGCTTAGCAATTTGCACACATTAATTTTATCGAATAACAGACTGACAAATGTCGAAATTTATGCGTTTATGGGTTTGCCAGTGTTGACAGTGTTATCAATAGACAGCAACCGCATATCAAAAATTCATCCTCATGCTTTCCGCAACTGTACATCTTTACAAGACTTACACATTAATGGAAATAGATTAGACGAAGTCCCACTTGCGCTGAAAGAAGTTCCACAGCTGAAAACTCTTGATTTGGGCGAAAACTTGATAGTGAGCATAGAAAATGCTTCTTTTATGACAATGCAACAGATGTATGGCCTAAGATTGACAGAGAACAATATTGGCAACATAAGCAAAGGTGTGTTTGATAAGATGACGTCATTAAAAATATTAAACTTATCCAGAAATAAAATACACAAAATTGAAGCAGGCTCATTCGACGGCAACGTTAACTTACAGGCAATCCGCTTGGATGGTAATTATCTAACTGACATCGGCGGTCTTTTCGCTAAGTTACCAAATTTGGTTTGGCTGAACATTTCCGATAACCGTTTAGAATGGTTCGACTACGCCATGATCCCGACTGGATTGCAATGGCTTGATATTCACGCTAACAGAATCGCAGAGCTGGGAAATTATTTTGAGATCGAATCACAACTATCGCTCAGTACATTCGACGCGAGTTCAAACAGGTTAACTGAAATAACTGGAAGTGCGATACCTAACTCTGTGGAGATGTTGTACCTGAATGATAATCTGATTTCAAAAGTTCAGTCCTACACATTTTTCAAAAAGCCAAACCTTACAAGAGTTGACTTATACGGAAATAAAATAACAAGTTTAGACCCAAACTCTCTGAGAATATCAGCAGTTCCACAAGATAAATCCGTGCCAGAGTTCTTCATAGGCGGAAACCCATTAGAATGTGATTGCACAATGGAGTGGCTACAAAAAATAAATACGGGAAACAGAGCCAGAACTCAACCGAAACTAATGGACTTAGACAGTATATACTGCAAATTGCTTTATAATCGTGGAAATTCGTATGTACCATTAGTTGAAGCGGCTCCTCATCAATTTTTATGCAAATATGACTTCCACTGTTTCGCGCTTTGTCACTGTTGCGATTTTGATGCATGTGACTGCGAAATGACCTGCCCCAACAACTGTACTTGCTATCATGATCAATCTTGGTCTGCTAATGTGGTGGAATGTTCTAACGCTGGATATGTCAATACGTTACCCGAAAGAATACCGATGGATGCATCTCAGTTATATCTCGATGGGAACGATGTGAAATCACTGCCGAGTCATGCTTTTATCGGAAGAAAGAAACTTAAAATACTGTACCTTAATGCATCCAATATTGAAACTATACACAACAGAACTTTTAATGGTTTAAAAGAACTGGAAGTTTTGCATTTAGATTATAACAGTCTAACAGTGATTGAGGGACAAGAATTCGACGGTTTGGATAGTTTGAGAGAGCTATACATAAATAACAACAAGATTAAAACAATAGGCAAAGAAATGTTCAATCACATGGCACGTTTGAAAGTATTACACCTACACCACAACAGACTGGTGACATTATCTGTGTGGCAAATAAATCCTGTAATAACTGCAATCACTCTATCGTTTAATCCATGGTCATGCGATTGTGAATATACCGAAATGTTCCGAGAGTGGACGAAACGTGTGAGTTCCATTACAGATATTTCTAATGTGAAATGTATTTACACGAAGGAAAATTCTACAGAAATGGCAGTGTATAACGAAAGTTTGTTCAGTGATCCCAGTTCAGGATTTAATATAGTCGATGAAAATGGAACAATTTGTACAGGACTGCCAAGTATAAATAACAGTATCAACGGCAACTTGACTGCAACAAAAACTATAATAACTAACGAAGTTGTGCAAGACTACATACCATTACTTGTGGCCACCCTCGGTGCATTCCTATTGGTTTTATTTGTCGGAATGGTCGTCTTCATATTTAGACAAGAAATGAGAGTGTGGTTCCATGCTAAGTTCGGAGTAAGACTATTCTATCAATCAAACGATTTGGATAGAGATGATAGAGAGAAGATGTTCGATGCTTTTATTAGCTACAGTTCTAAAGATGAAGCGTGGGTTGCAGAGGAGCTGGCACCGATGTTAGAGCGAGGCGATCCACCGTACAAGTTGTGTTTACACTATCGTGATTTACCTGTCAGTGGATACGTAGCTGATAACATTATACAAGCGGTTGAATCATCCCGTCGAACAATAATGGTGCTCAGCGAAAACTTTATAAAATCAGAGTGGTGCCATTTTGAGTTTAAATCGGCACATCATCAGGTGTTGAGAGACAGGCGAAGAAGGCTGATAGTGGTGTTACTTGGTGAGGTGCCTCAAAAGGATCTCGATCCAGATATAAGACTGTACTTGAAAACGAATACATATCTCCACTGGGGCGACAAGTTGTTTTGGGAGAAGTTAAAGTTCGCGTTACCGGATGTGCCTAGCAAGCAGCGTTGTCGAGGTGTGCCGAGTCCCGGCGGGGGCGCGGTGGCCATGCACCGGCACCATCACCCCAGGAGCCACCTGGGGGCGCTGCCGCCGCCGCCGCTGCACGGCGCGCACCCCGTGCTGCCTCCGCACCCATCCCACGCCACGCACCAGGCCCCGCCTCGGGGCTCACCTCGCACCCTCTCCGTCCATGTGTAAAAAGTGCTCAATAACTGTCAAGTGATATTTCAATAGGTAAAGTGACTTGTGTAAATTGTGATGGCTAGTCGGTTAGCTTAATGTATGATTTGTAAATATTTTTTTGAACTGCAGTAATGTTTAATTTTAAGTAAAATGTAAATAGCCTATCAAGTTCTCAGCGATTGAATTAGATATTGTTAATCTATCGTAGAGCTTCTCTGTGTCTGCATGAAATATTTTGTTGAACCAGTGCTCTAAAATTACTGGTATTGTGTGTAGACGTTTAGATGTTAAGCCTTAATAAGGCTGTGCTTGTTGGGCAAAATTTTGCCGATTACTATTAGAGTGACTTAATGGCATCACTGCCTCCATCTGTGATAAAATTAGTTGTAGTTAGATAGCTTACTTATAATATCCCATCAATGTATATTTTGTAATTTAGTCATGTCTAAAAGAAAAGATTATTTATTGTAAGAATCTTCAAAAACGACTGTGTCAAAAAGTGATAAACGATAAATAAATAAAACAAGATACAAATGAAAAAGTCGTTTCCTTTATCCTTTACAAATATCACAGTCATAAAAATTTCCAAAGCCACATTTAAATTAATTATTTATAAAATTTATTAAATAATCCAATACATAATTGTTTAAACGCTACCATTTTTGTATGTAAAAAAATTAAAATTACTAACATACACATTTTGGTACAATACAATCACCTTTTTCCAAATGTTAGTTACAACCAACTCACATAAATGTTTAATTTTCATATTTCCTACAAATTTTTCATAGATAGAATACAGTAGTAGATACATACTACTAACAAGGAGGTTACAAGAAATACAATAATATAATAGTGCAAAAGTAATTTTTAAAGTAGAGATGAACTGCGATAACCCTCCACAGTTTAAAACGTTGCAAAGTATATGTATATACAAAGACACAAATATTAACGAGTACTGATTGCACAAAAACTGTAAATAAATTTTAATGTGTTTAAATATTGATAGTTTGCTTGAATTTTATTGAAAATATTAAATTTTCAATAAAATTCAATCATAATAATGTAATGGCAATGTAATGTAATGTAATAACAAACTTATTTTAAATCACAGTTCCCACAACATGTAAATAAAATTAAAAATCTTAATATTCTTCTTCTTAAAATCTTAATTATTGATATCAGCACTGGAACTAAAGTCCAGCGCACAAACAGTAAATTTGAGAATGTGTATGCGAACTCGGATGATTTCGCCTGCAAACATATTTTGCAATCAGTACTTCGTGTCACTGAGCGACGTAGTAACAACAACAGTAAAAAAAGTAAACAACAAAGTAACACTACATACAAACACTTTCGTAAGGATGTGACTACACACATTGAAAATTAATTTAGCACGCCATGTTAATGTAGTTTATCTATTACTTCCTTATAACATACGTTTTACAGAGATAGTAATCTTTAACAAAGTTACAATCATCTTTAAAAGCGGCAAGGTATTTGTCAATAATTTCAAATATATCATCATTTTAAAAGCTTAACATAACATAACCAAAAACTACGGTTGTAAGACTCTCTTGTTCATGCACAGAAAGTCGCGGCGTCGGTTAAATTCCGTAAAACAATGTCGTTTTAAAATGATAGCTGGAAGGAGCTATCGGCTCAAACGGCTCAACGTTATTCAAACGAGGAGCTCCCATAGGCGAGCATATTGCATATCAGGTTTTTATGTATGTTGTGTAAGGACGGCGGCCGACGACCGCGAGCCTTCAATCTAAGGTAACGAGCCCTCGGCCCGCAGCCCTAAGTAGGTGTGAAACAACTGGAGACGCGAACAAAAGGATCGCGCGGTTCATTCTATGAGATTGCTTTTATAAGATTCGAAAGGAGTTAGCCGACCGCGAATAATACCCGCCAAGGTATTGCCTTTTATTTTTATGCACTAGATTATAATAAATTGAGATTTATTGATGTACTACATTGTTATGTGGAAATTTCACGCTGCTTACTTTCTAAGACCCACGTATCTCTTGCAGACATTTAATTTTTAAACAGTTTGAATTTAAAACATACTTATCAGCAAAATGTTCCATTTTAATTGATACAAGATAGCTTTCAACACCGCCCATTTAGAGCCGCTCATATAAGTGCCTGTCACAGATGTGTAACCGAAAATGTTCTAGCTGGAACACAATTTTCAATCAAATCAATAAAATTATTAAATCAAATAAGACTATCCATATACATATATTCATATCTCATTAGAATCAATCTCATCGTGGATATTTATACTACTATACTTTTATTTGATCTATAAGTAACTAAGCATGTTTTCAGAAAAAAATACCGGAATTTCTTTATTTTCAGTTTAATTTATAATTTATCTATTTGAAATAACAAATCTTAATAAGATTACAATAGGTAAATTATATCTTATTAGTATCAATAGTGTAATAATACATTGCTTACATCAACAGGAATCATGTTAAACGTAATAATTTTAGAACATACATCTTCATCATTAAATTTAAAATATGCAATTTCAATATAAAATACCACAGAAAAACTTTTTAAAAATAAATAAATAATTCCTAACCATGATGGCTTGGTATATTTATACTATTACTAGCTGACCCGGCAAACGTTGTTTTGCCATGTATATTATTAAAAATAAAAATCGCGATGGAAAAATAGGGGTTGATCGTAGAGGGTTGAAAATTCAGGGTTGTATGTATTTTCTAATGTTGTATCATAAAAAAATACAAAAATAAAAATTTGTCTAAAAATAAAAAATAAAAAATTAGGGATGGACTACCCTTAACATTTAGGGGGATGAAAAATAGATGTTAGTCGATTCTCAGACCTACTGAATACGCATATAAAATTTGGTAAAAATCGGTAAAGCCGTTTCGGAGGAGTACTGCAACAAACATTGTGACACGGAAATTTTATATATTAGAAGATTATAAAGAGGAAAGATTTGTTTGTTATGTTTTCACACAAAAACTACTGGACAGATTTCAAACAATTCTTTCACCATTTGAAAGCTGCATCTTCACTGAGTGACATAGGCTATATAATATTACTAGGTGTAAACGAAACTATTGTTATGTTTAATTCCACGCGAGCGAAGCTGCGGGCGTCCAATAGTAAAGAAATATGATGGTAAAACATACTGCATCCAGAATAAAAATTACTTAATTAAATACTACTACAAGTTATATTTTTTTCTATTATATTTTACAAACTGCTTACTAATCTCGTACATTAAACCATGCACATCACACTTGCACTATGAACAAAATAATCAAATTTTAATAGTCTGTCCCTATCGTACCGAGTATCTCAAAAAGATTGTGAGAAGTAATAGATGAGAACATAATATAGTAACTTTTTAACTGGTGCTTGTCGCTTCACATAACTAGTATAACGAGCACATCCCAGGCTTTCGTGGCTCGCGGTGACCATCCATCTTGCGGGGGTAACGATCGCGGCCGAGCCTTACTAACTGGCTTCGGAATCGAACCCAGCAATAATATATGTACATAGAAATATCTGATAACTCTGATCTCTCCAATTTCAGTTATTAAAGAAATAGTCATGCCGGTCAATTCTATCGATAAAAATACTTGTGCTAGATATTCTAGATATTATTGAGTGATGCAATTTTGAGTAAATGTGTAATAAATTAGTCCCGGAAAGTTGTTTGGCACAGCGTTAACAGATGGTGCTGACACTAATTCTTAAACTTGCGACTTTATGCGCTACTAAATGGACTTAGTTTAACGCTACTGATTTGATTTTAAACCGCCTCTGAAATTAGAATAGGTGTCGATATTTGTTTATTTGTTAAATTTTTCCGCGGGTGAAGGAAGCTGCGAGCAAAAGCTAGTTGTCAATATTTCAGTCAATATTTCAGCACACCAGTAATTAAATCTATAGGTTCTACCAGGTTCTACTAGATTCTTAACTAACAATTTCATTGTTTTAATCTGAGTTCAATTCCTCTTATCAATTTACAGACAGAATAAAATGCAACAAAAAATATAAGAATAAAAACGAATAAATATTTCTACTTCTGTGCACATGTTGAGATAATAAATATCAAATTTGCTTTTCAATTGATATTTTCCTTATTGCACTTAAACAATGGGAAATTACGGTAACTACTAGTCAAATACATTCAACGCAAGTCAGTCGCGGCGTCATAAATTAAGCTAGAGAATAACACGGAGGTGAAAAAATAAACGCGACGTCGTACTGTGTACAACATTAATCAGACCCCCGAGAAGGCGTAGGGAATTTATTTTACGATTGTTACAGCGCCGATGAAACGTTAAAAATGCTGTCGGGTCTATATTGAAACATTCGATGCATTGTTCGAGCCGATTGGGCCGATAACGCACCGCGGTTCCGACTCGTACCCCGCGCCAGCACCTTGTTGATTTTCCAACGTAAACTGTCGGATGCGGCCCGCCCGTAACTAGTTTCTTTTTTATTAGTACTGGTTTAGTGTAGAACGGAACGCGACTTGGTATCTTTCGTACGATTAAACTCCCGAGATATCATAATCACCGGTCTGCGCGTTTATCGAACATATAATCGGAGAGCGGCAATAAATTTGTCTCATTTTAATAACCTAGAGCGTATAACGTTCTGCCACAAATGGTCTTCATGTTTGGACTTTTAAATCTCATTAAAGGCGGAGAAAAATAAGCCAGCGACAGAGTTCCGTGCGCCCCACTAAAGAGTTCAACGAGCGCTGTTGCAAGTGCGCTAAATAATATAGATGGATAGTCATTCATTATTTAACTAACGATGAAAATAACGTAAGTAATTAATTTAAGTTATTAAATTACCAATATAAAACTCAATTAATACACTCATACATAAAGAAATTTTAAAATATTTAGAAACCATTTTAATAACAGCTTAAAAACATTATGAAACTATTTTAATATATTTATCACTAAAGACATTGATGTACCACTAAAGTACTTAGAAAAATTAAATCACAGAAATACCATAATTTGATATAATGTCAGAGCATATTTATAAATGGGTAATTTATAATATAATAATGAAAGGTTAACTCGCATATTTAAAAACTAATATTAAATAAATATATTGAAACACAAAGGCGCAATAAGTGGAGTGCCAAGCAAAATAAGTGGTAAAAGAACCTTGCTCAATAAAAGCATATATGTAGAGCAGACTAGCGCCCTAAGACACTCGTAGACCCCATATTTACGAGGTGATTACAAAACCAAACACTATCACGTGCTGGATTATAACTCCCAGTGCTAACGATATTCTCTGAACGCGAAACAATTTTGGGCACAAATTATACGCTGTTTGACCGACCACGTTAATTAACTTGCCTGTACGAGATTAATTTGATTATCAGTTTATTATTTCAATTACGGTAACAGGGAGCTATTATGTTCGAAGAGGCTATATATTGTTACTACGTATGTACGTACAGAATCTACGTACGTTAACAATTTAACTGATAAAAAATTGAAGTCACGCTACACCATGCAAGGAAAAACAGATTCTCCGACGATAACCTCTTTACCGTACTCGATCTTAATAAGAGAGTTAGTTAGACAAAACAAGCTAGCAACAGTACATCGATCTTTATAAAAAAAGAAAGGTTTCCGACTTCCGAACGCTTAAAGTTTTTCAGTAATGAGCAATATTACAAAATCGTTTCGACGGTACATTTTCTCGCTTTTTACAACAAATTAAATTGGAGCAATTTCGTTACTTTCCGAGTACGAGGTATTATTCTTGTTCCTCTTTTAGGTTACTTTACCATCGAATGAACTTTTTACAAGGCGATTATAATTTTGTATATAATAGGAAAGTTACGGTACAAAAATGATTATGATGCACTTTCTATAAATACCTTAGTAATATATGAATTGAATTGAATAGGTTTGAATATATACTTCAAGCTGTATAATAAGGCAGTAATTAAAATATAGGCAGTAAAAATTTTGCAAGTTCTATAATTGAAGATTTTTTTTAAATACGAGTAAGTATAACTGCGGAACGACTCTCCCCTTACAATTGAGAAGTCAGAATCTTCAAACCTTTTTTCATATCAGTCGTTGTATTAAAATATGTATATCAATATACGTATATATAAATACTAGCTGACCCCGCAAACGTTCTTCTGCCATATGAAATGTCAAAGTGACGCGACGCTTCAAGTCAATGAACGACGGTTAAAAATAAAAATATTAAAATAGTGTTTAAAAACATTTTCCAGTGGAGCTAATTGTGAATCTAAACAATTCTCGAATCCCCTTGAACACACACAAATAATTTCACTAACATCTATCCAGCTGTTTAGGAGGAGTTCACTGTCATACACATGTACACAAGAAATATATTTATGTAATAAGATTCAATGATGAGTTTCTCGAGTTTCTCATACGTCTTCAATGAGTTTCTCATACGTCTTCGAATAATAGTAGCTTTTTTAAATCCTCATGTTCACAGTACATACGTACTTGATATATGCCATCATCAGAAGGCATTACAATTTTCACCTAATTTAATACAACTGTCAATTACATATTATAAGTAAATTTCGAATCAAAACATGAGAGAATAAAGAATTCGTAAGTGCATTCAAGCGCGTTTAAAATTAGTCGCTAAAGCATTTGAAAGTAAACAACAGTCATCATTTAACTTAAGAGGTGCTTCCAATAGTCAGCAACGAGGCTTTACACATTCTAATCGCCCAATTAAAATAGCTCAATATGTAAGGCATCTTTATTGACGAAATTCATTGAGTCAAGTAGTGTGGTGGGCAAGTGGTCAATAAGACAGCTTTGTCCAACTATTGGTATGAGTGGCCGTTTAATTACGTGTCTGTACACACAGTGGCCCATGAGTGTACGAACAGTATCGAACATCGGCGATCATCGACTCGACGGATTAAAATAAGTAGGGTCATTTTAGAGGTACCTATTATACAACATGGAGTAAAAGTTACATAATTTTTATTGAAATGCAATTAATTACTTTAAAAATAAATTCAGTTCAATTTTAAGTCGGATAGCATTGTTATTGTTTGATTATAAAATTACGTATGTGGATTTGCTCATCCACTGAATTATTGATAAAATATCCTATCGATTTCTGATTCACAAGACAGCAAATTAAGATGAAAGATAATGTTAACAGTATATGAGAATATGAATACTTAAAAGGTTCAATTTGTAGAAAAAAATCTGAACCATTTTGTAGTATGATAGTGGAAAATTATTTTGATATAAAAAAACCAGATATTTAATTCAACAGTACTTATATTCTACACAAGATTCATCTCTGACGAAATTAAAAATGTACGTAATACCCGAATTGAACGAATTTACCAGTTCGAGAGAGACGATCGATAGTCTGTAATGGTTAGTAGGTAAGTATTTAACGGTGAGATAAAATCTTAACAAAGGCGATTTGGTTAGCGTTTGGGTACTTACGGCATTCACGTATGCGGCGCCTATACACTTGTCTAACGCGTCCAGTAAAAATAGATCCATAGAGCGCGGAAGACCGATCAAACTTTTTGGAGATAATAGACAGATAGAGGTTCTTGTTACGGTGGTATTACGGTAAATATATTGACCCCGGGAACGGGCCAGCGAATGAGCGGTGCGTCGTCGGTTCTTCTATCTATGATATGTAAACGATAATTGGTTTCTGAATAGAAAAAGTTCTATTTATGTGGCCGCTAGAGTAAACGATGACAATGTTCTAAAAATCTAAAGAAAATGCAATTAAAACTGTGTTTTAAAATTTCATTTAATTAATTTTTGACTTTATAGAAGCGGTTACGAAAATGCACGTTGTAAAAACTAACTGGGATTAACCAATATTTCTTGCGCTAACAGGATGATTATTTATTTTAAAAAAACATTTATTTATAAAATAAACATGAGGTTATATATGAGGTTATAAAAAACATACCTAATTGATATTGCCATAATATTGGCAACATTGCTAGTGATCGGTGTGGGTGTACATTCTTACCGTCGCCCTATAGCTAAAATTACAAACTAGTGTTGTGGTTGTGTTTTATATTATACAAATTCCTTTAACAATTTCAGCGAAATTCATGTATTCTATGAGCTGGCCGCCTGTCTGCGCGTGCATTGATTTCAAAGGAAGGACTTATTTCAAAGGCAAAGTCACAGCACGCAATTGCGTGAAAAGAGCATACATACTAAAACGGAGGCGAGACGGAATTCAGTCAAATAATCCGTGTTTAAGCATTTCACCCAGCGACCGAGCGAGCGGCGACCGGCCCAGCTTTGTGAACGTCACACTACTCGAATTATCCGCGACGCCTTCGCTTATTAATGGCCCGTTTTATTTGCTCTTATTAAATTTAGCATTTATTCAATCTGCCCCCGGTGCTATACGCGTTGTACACCGTTCTTATTTCTCACCTTTTGTGACAGGGCTCATTGAGAGCGAGGTGTTGGGATGTGTTCCCGCGTCTCGCGGCTCAGTTTACACGTTCAACTCCGTTGCCTTTCATCGCGCACAAAACGTAATTGAATCCCACAGAATCCTACGCAGGCCGTAAGATTTAATAGGGCATTTAAATATTCGCATTGGCCATTGTGCATCGGTTTTGTATGCGATTATTCATCGCGTACCGCACTTCAGCTAGCTTTCCACGAAAGCACCGTATGTTAGACAAAGTGCGGCCGGCCACGAACCGCAGTGTGTGGTTCCACATTTACATAACGCACTAAATACCTACCACTGCAACAAATACGCGGTAACGTGAATTCAGGCTAACAAAAAAAAATTACAAATGAACATCAATCACATCGAACAGTTCGCGTATTAGTCTTACCGGCGCGGAAGAATAATTTTAAGCTGATAATTGGTGCACGAGTTGTATTGGAGAATCCTCAATCAATCCCACTTCCAGACTCGTTCGGTACATTATAAATTTACTGAACGTCGTTGCAGCGATGTTATAGTACAAGGATAGGAGTGTCAGAGTGAAATTCGCCGATTTAGAATGGTCCACCGATCCCCCCGTAAGCACCCAATCAAATGCGTCGGCGGGAAGAGGCCGTCAAAGAATGAGAGTTCTCTTATAAATGGGCACGTCAGGCAGCTCGTAAAATTGGAAATGAATCCTCGTAAATCGGTGATATTGAGCGGAGTCGCAATTTGCGCGTACGCGGGCGCGTATTCGTTTCTTGGGCGTCGAGGTTCTCAGCGCTAATAGTATTTTATTTAATGCCCCTGCCAGCTATTACTTTAAAACAATAAGCGAACATAAATCCAAAATATTTGCTTAGAACTCAACGTTGAAATTACCAATTATTTCTGTTAATTTTTACTGCAAGAATATTAAAACAAGAAAACAATTACAAACATTTTCTATTAAAATTACAATTACAGCGACATACATTTACTTCACTCTTGTTACCTATAGCAATTTAGGAAAAAAAGTACTGATATTTATTTTACTTTGAAGTTTCAGTATGAGCTTGTAGTCATATCTGGAACAAATATTTTCATGATGATGAACGAGATCATGTTCGTTCGATCCTTCTATTTCAAGAAATAACCCTACCAGCAACATATAGCTACTATACTGTTTAACACTCACATGTAATGTTATACCGCTTTGTATAAGGAGTTCAACGTGGGCGGTATATAAATTAAGTTGTCGTAAAAGGTTAATACGTAGAAGCCATATGAAACGCATATCCTACTGTTTCTATATATTCATAGTGTCATAAATCTGTAGTTGGTATTGGAGGGACGGTATGTCATCTATAAAAACGCAATATCATACATCGATCAGGTGGGACACGTGGTCAACAATGGGCTGGCCATTGTGGACCACTATCTAATCGTAATGAATATAAATTTTCAGATGACATTTACGATCGGTGCGCGCCGTGATACCACATCTATATAAACATGTAGATAGATGTTTTAATGCACGCACACAACGTTCCGATCAACAATAAAATACTACGCTGTACCGAGAGTATATCAATTTGTAACATCGCCGGCGTAAAATATACAGTTTATCTTTCCATTTATCAACAAATATTTTCGCTCGGCACACGCGGCGAGTGAATGGGCGCTAGAAGTAACAAGGATCAATCGGATGAGATTTATTACGTACAACGAAATGAGTTCAGGCTTCCTTACCTACCTACGTCTAAATATTTACGAATAACTCTTCACAATCACATCAAATTATCCAAATGTATAGGTTCACATTTAGATAGGGTTTTCCCTAAAACGTTGGCACTCCGGCTGAGATATCTGAATTGAGTTGTTTACCTTACTTATTTCGAATATTTAATCTTAAGTTTAGTAGATTTTGGTAAAATTTTATTGAATTAAATTAAATAAAAATTTAATTGTTACTGAAAATATTTTTCTACCAAGAATCCACTCCACATGTATATTTTAATTAGTATACTGGATTAAGTTAAAGTAGATATCGATGTGTATAATTCATCATGTCTTAACACAACCACATCACGAATCTCGTAGCCAATCTCCATAAAGCGGTTTCCGCCCAGCAGGTTTTGTAAATTATTCTTTATCTCCGATATCAAAATTAATGTCCCCGTTTTTGGCACCTAGTTTTAATGAGTCGACTAGTCATCGAACATTCCACAATTTTCCTTTATAGTATTAAACTAAAAGTAAAACAAAATAAATTAAACGACGTGTTTCAAAAATTTTACGATTACAGTATACGACCCGCAGCACATTTAAGTCTACTTTAATTGAGATTTGTGAATCTTTAAGATCTTCTCCGTAAAACTGTTATCTAGTTCCATGTATCGATCGGTAAGATTGTATCGTTGTAGCAATATGGACATAGGTACATAACGTATAGACGTCGCAAATTGCTAAGCGGTGTTCCGCTTTGTCGATATCCTAAGACGAGCGATATCACTAAAAATACAGACGGGGTAACAGCTGGAGGGCGGCTGGAGGTTTTGTAAACTTTCGACATAACCGTTCCACTTGGCGGCTAGTTCGGCATGAATAGGCCGTTAGAGCCGCTAGGATGGACGGCGGGTAAATTATTTATCACAATGACATCGGCTGACATATAATTTGCCATGTTCGCGGCCGCCCGCCATTATGTTCCTCGGCGATTCATTCGATTTAATGAGCGCGGCTACCGGCCATTCTCACACCGTCCTGGGGCTCGAGTCACTATGTATGTGTATTAGAATAGCGATTAATTTCTTATAGGTACATATGTTAGATAACAGCGAGTATAAACACGTTACATTGTGAATGCGGCTTGTAAATAATAATTACACACCCATTCTTTAACATCGTTACTTGATACTCGTATACAACAACTGTTTTTGTTAAAAAATAAGAATGAGTACATAAAAACTTTAACGGTATCACAATAATACAGTTTTTAATAAATGGCACTCGCTAAAAAGCTTCCTATCAAAAACACAATACATCTACCTATCCATGTTAAACATTGAACTAAAAGTCCAGTTTATGCTTTTATAGCATATCAACAAGATGCAACAATAAATATTTTAATAGCCACTATAGGTGTGTAAAGTTTTAAGAGATTAACAAATTAGCGAAACGCAAAAAAACTTTAATCTTGGGAAAAAAACTTTGTATATACATATTCTTATTTAGGTACGAGTATATTTACACCTACCACATCTTTTCTACACCGCCTCCATAAAATCCCGCATGAGCCATCTTACTGCTTTGTCATATTATGGTTGTTTCAATGTTTTACAAAAACATAGATCTTAACCATAGTATAAAGAGTCTTCGCTTCGCTTCTTAACTAAATCTAAATAAAAGTCCGCGATAGCATATACCTAACTGATATACATAAATCACAATAAGGTATTACATAAAAGAAAAATTATGCAAATTCAAATAGTGATTTACTACCGGTTTTATTATGCACAGCATATTAATCCTTACGAATGAAAGTTACTTAATCCCCATGAAATTTTTATGAAGATTAACTTTGTTTCGTATAATATGTCAATCGGACCTATAAATTACGAGATAATGGAAACTTACCACGCGAAATTAACGCGCGGTTTCTCAAAATACCAACAAAAATATATTCCATTTAATAGATTGCATCGTAGATTTTAAACACTAGATATTATTTTTTTATTTGTGTAGTTGGGCCTTGAGCTTTACGAATTAAAAAAAATTAACATTATAATATTATGCCGGCCTAAATAGGTACTAAAAATATAAACATGGTCATAGTTATTATTATGTCATCGTTGTGAATTGAATTGAAAAAATAATCTAAAAACAATTCAACTATGTATATTGTTACTCAATTATTATGGATTTATCAGCAAATTTATAATCCAGATTATTATAATAGTCCTAAAGTAGTTGAGTCTATAATCGAGATCGTAACTGTTTACGGAGAGGTCTTTGACATTATTATGATATTCAAAGCCATAAAACAACACTAATTTCCTATCAGATACAAATCAACGCCAACGAGATAGCAGATACATGTTTAATAGTCTAGAGCACGCAATCCTTGATAATAGATTTTATTTAAAATAATAATAAAAACAATCACATTGTAATAAAATGGAAACGATTGACTATATCGCAGAAGTTAATCAAATCAAAACCTGTATAAGAATGTATAAGTTAGTTTTAAAGTGAATAGATTCTAATCAACAATGAATTAGATCCGAAAAGCATACATATTAAAATATCAATCGACTGTAAATTAATAATTATGTATTACAACAATTTGTAACGTTTGTACTAATTCGTTGATAGGGATGCTCATTTATAATAATCGATAACCCATGTCGTATTGCATTTTCTTTTCGTATCGTATTGAGTAATCTTATTGCATTGAAAGTTATAAGAATCTCAAAAAAAAAGTTATTAACTAAAATATTTAAATGTAAAACTAGAAAAAGTTGGTGAGATAAAACCACACGTACTATGTATGCGTAATATGTAAATTTTTCGTCAGCAACACGCACCTAATTGCTCGTCTTAAAGTATGATTAAATTATTTGTCAGACTCGTGAAAGGATGTTTAATGTTGAGAATGTTACGATGTTCGACATTCCCATCGGCTAGCGCATTAATTGGACAACAAAAAATTAACCGACGATCAAGCGACATGATAAATTACTGTTAAAATAGTGAACTATGACACACGTTGAGTTTCTTTTTTCTTGACACGTGTTTATAACATGCCAAACGTTGCTCTCGTCTCGAGGCGAGCTACAAAAAGTGACGTCTCATTGATGTATTGAGTAAAAGAACTCTCCTGCACCGTTAACTAGTTAACAAAACGACGGACGATTATTAATCGAGGCGGTATTTATCTTATAGTTTTATTTAAAACAGAATAATCCCTTAAGCTTAGAAGACTTTAATTAACATTTTCTATTTTTTCTCAACAATTTAAAAATATATTTTTTTATTTTGGACCAATTTACCATATTCTGTAACACGTGAGATTGGTGTATCACTTCTTTCACTTTGCTTGAAATTTTATAACACATGTTTTCATTAAATTTAATAAAGTATTAGAGCGTAATTGATTTAAAAATGCACTAATTTACATTGTGTACCTACTGAAAATGTCGTGTCGTATAGGATACGTTTAATTTGCTGTTTATATAACATACCGAACACTGTGACCCAAGAGGCGAGTATTAAGAAGCTATGGACTCGCATTCAATAATAATATTTGCATGCAAATGACTGTCGATTATCCAAATATAGTAAACAATATTCCATTCAATAACAAAAAGATCGGATGATTTTGTGGCTTTTGTTTGATTAGACTAATAAAACTTAACGGACCGGTCATTTCATGGCCAGAAAAGTCGTTTTTTCAAGCAGTTCGTCCACGGACTTGAATATATTTCGAAGAAGTGAAAGTATAATATGTCGAAGGCAATGTTCAGGAAAAAAGGGATGACAAAATTTACTGCATGCCAGCCATCGGCACCATTAAGCCAATCCTCTAGCCAATAACGTGGACAGTTGACGTATGTCTTTCCATTAGGTACGCGCGCAAGAAATACATCACGGCGAGTCTTAATCAAAGCCGGGATTAATAAGTGGACAAGGGGGAGGAACGCGTGGAATTAGGAAGTTACAGGATACAGTTTCAGTTCAGGCCGAGAAATGTAACGTTTTACCTACAAATACACCTAACTCAGGTCTCTCCATCCGTAACACTTTTGGGCACTTGTCAAAACAGCGTGAAACATGAAAAATATATTTTTCCAACAAATCATGCTACATGTATGGTAATAGGGAAAATTAAGTAATTTTTAAAAACCTGACGAAAGGAAGTTGAGATCGTGCGGTGGAGTCGCTGGCATAATTGATTAATCACGGTGCCCCCGCACTTGGTAAAAAAATTAAACTTTTCTAATAGCGAGGCAGATGAGACCCACAGAAGGGTTAATTAAAACGAATGGACGGTCATCCGCCAACAGAATGTCGAAGTTTAGCGGATCACCAATCTCAATGCTTTAATAATATTACAAACTCCGCTACGCGATTCTTTAATTAAAATTAACGACGCAAAACTCTGACAGTCAAACGAATTATTAGTACAGAAGCAAACTTTTAATTAGTTCGCCTCCTTCCAGCGATACTTTTGTGCACTTACTTGTCCAGAATAATTTAAATTAATTCCGATTATTTTAGACGGATAGGCTTTTTTAATAATCTGTCAGCATACGTAATACGTAGAAAGGTCTACCTTCAATTAAATTATTTTGGTATCACATTTTCTAATTTTCATATTAAAATGTTGTTACTATTACCTACCTTTATAGTCCTGCCGAACCTAATATGTAATGAGAAAATCACAAGTTACGTTTTTTAGGTGATGAAACATTTGTAGATCAAGCCACCTTCATAAAATTATAAATTTCACGCCATCTTTTGACAAAGTTTGACGTGATATAGCTGCATACCTCTTCTGAATAAGATTAGACGTATCAAATTAAATTATACCGCGTAGTCATGGGAATTATGATACGGAAATAAATATAAAACATAATCATAGTAAGTAGAATGTAATACATTCATAATCCCAAATATTTTAAAATTGCCGCGGCTATGAGAAGTAAAGAAACGGGATTATTGTCATAAGAATTCATTAATAAGCAGTCCATACATTGTAAATGTTTTAAATTATACACGTTTAATTAACTTCTATCTACTGCTATATTTAATTGTCAAAACATATGACGTAGATTAACGATTATATTTTTCGAAATGGCCAATTACGATTGATGTGATGTGATGCGCTACAAGTGCTGGGGTCCGTATTCACACCTCATGAAGCCCCGGGGAGTGCGGAACCGGTCGGCGGCCGAGGCAGACTCCGATGTGCCTTTTAATTTGAGCACTTCTTACCTCGGCGCCTACGCGCACCGACGTAAACAAATCGTAAGACGAGATCAATGAATATTAAGTAACCTCTGCCAAACAATTTCCAACACCATCCTCCAAATAAAATAAATAATAATCCAAATAAAGTCGGGAAAGAAACGGCTGATTGCTTCATAAATTGTCAAACCCTCGTCTCGTAAGGTAAAGATTCGCATGCATTTAGTAAAAATTATACTTGAAGCAGCGGTTGGAGCTGTTAATAATTGAAAAAGTAATTCTGTGGCGTTTGAATTATGACGCTGAGAAGAAAACGTAACCGCTTTATGTTGATTGAACCAATACCTACTAATTTATTATTAACACGTTCGTGGACGATGAATCAGACGCAATAGAACTTTTATTGTTAAAACATCTAAAGAAATCATCATCTAAAATTTCTACCATCCGCGAAAGTGTTAATGCGCGAAAGTGCTAAAACTGATCTCCGAATATGGACGAAATGTTGTAGAGTGAAAACGAACAATAACGACAAACTCGAATCATAAGTTCCCCTCTGCGGCCGTCATATGGCTCGCTCTGGCGGCAACCTCATTACTTGTAGGTAGTGGGAAAACTCACACGGCCCGGCTAAACACGTAAACAATCGGATACAGTTTAATCAGAAAGAAAGAAGGAAGGCAGAATGTTACCTTGTCATAGGCGAAAAAACCTATTGTACGCAATCGTTTGCTGTTTTTTACACATGATCGTACGTAAAAAAATATTAAGTTGTATTGTAACAATAAACAGTAGTAACTTCAGTAAACACTTTTTGGTGCGAAAAATTCTGAGGCAAACAGTGGACGACCAAGTTGTCACCTGACTATTTTTATAAATGCAGTAAAAGTGTAAATAAAATGCCAGGCATTTGCTAGTTACCACAAAAAAAGCACTCGCGGCTTCTTGTCTGGGAATTTTTAATAAAAACTGTAATAATCGGTCAAGTGTGAGTTCCACTTATGCTCGAGGGTTCAACCTTCAGTATTGAAAATATACTCTGCTTAATAGATGTCATTTTAATCACCAATATGATTTAAGTGTAATTTTGAGGATCTTAATTTAAGTAGACATTGACATACATTTAAATAGGTTCCACACATTTATTTTATGTTCGAATCATTCAATTTTAAATTCATTAATTAATATTTTTCCTCGTTGATCTAGTGATAATTAACACAACTAGAAGAGCTAGTCAAGCTAGAGCTAGTAAAGCTAGAGGTCCTGGTTTCGATACCCGAGTCGGGCAACAACTACTGAGTTTTTCTAACTTGAAATGCACGGTAGCAGCTCGGAGTCTGGATTTGTGCGCGTCATATACGAGTATGACAATAGGGTTAACCTATGACGTGGGACCTAAACACAACTGGTGAAAAGTGACACAACTCTGCCTATCCCTTCGAGGAAATAAAAGCGTGATTTTATGTAATTTTAAATTAAGTTATACATTTATAAGTTAAGTTTTATACTATGTATAACCACCACCACCACTCGTACCATTTGAACCCTGATACGGATCTCTGCAAAGTTGCAATTGTTAACTGTCATAATTGTCAGTCTTGTTATATCGTGAAATGAAATTATTATTATAACACCATCAACGAAGCTTACAGCTATTTAGGGGCTGCGAAATGAATACGTATAAGCGAGAAGCGTGTCTGTCATGTCATAACCCTTTTGTTAATTATCGTAGTTTTTAACAAATGCCCCACTAGGAAGAACTGACATGTACCCGGTGTCCACCTCAGGGCAAAGGGGCTGTCTGAAAACTAGCGCTACACGGCTTTTTAGCCAAATTCCTGTTTTCATTTCATAAGTATTTTTCCTAAAGGTGTATTTTTACAGTATTATATTATTTATAAAAAAAAAAGTTGGCAGTAGAAAATTACAATGTAAAGTTTTGAACATCACCTCTCATTTTCGTATCTTTATTATTCCAAAAAGTATTACTACAGCACAATGAGCTTGGAGCGACATTGGCCTAATTGTAATTTTAAAGAACGGTGCCTCAAACACCAGTGCCTCCCAATCAAGCTACACGTTTCACTGAACGGTGTACCGTTAACAAAACGTACATCTAACTTGACAAATTGCTTACGCTCCTAAAACCCAGACACCTCGACATCTGAGGAGATGGAAGCCGGTATCGCATCTCGCATCTACCGTATGCTGTGTTTAGATTCTGAGATAACTTGATCAAGTTGATGTGAGAAACGTAACGTAACGTGCGCTCGCGTTGCCGCCCCGCTAGTGTTGTTACCAAGTAGTGGAATAGCTATTACTTTAATCATTTTACGACACGTACACCAAGTCAATGTCCTGAAATCTTATTTATTAAATTCAGTATCAATAAATCACGTTATCAAGCGCGCCATTTCACGATCTGTGCAACAACGTGCTTACAATCCGATTGCAGATGTGAAGTTGTTCGGTGGATTATGATGAGTTAAGCTTAGTGTGAATTTACAGGCCGCGCTCAGGTATAAATCCTTATTGGGGAGAATCTTGTTCAGCATTATTAATAAACCTGTCTCCAAATGATGATACTCGATTAGGAATAGGCCTCGAAACGACTTGTCTGTTGCACATCAATAGTGGAAGAATAATCAATATGTTAATATCAGAGATAAGAAATTTAGATTCCTACACATAAAACATATAGACGCCGACGTGGAACAGGAGTAGCCAGCATTCTTGGGAGATACGATCATAAATAAGATTGTGTACCGTCCAAGCGGGGACCGTCTGATGAGTTTTTATCAGCTTAAAGTTTCTATTATGCAAATAAAACTATTTGAAATCCAAGTTATTTAATTTAACCAATTGTGTGAATAAATTAAAGGTAAAACGATGTACGGACTAGTTAAATTGTATTGCTTTAGTTGTAAAGAAAAAAGAAAATATTTTACAAATATAATACATATTAAAATACTTTCAACAACCATATGATTTATTACCACATTAGGACATATCGAGGATCATTTTGTAAAATATTAATAATTAAAAACATAACAACAACGACGTAAAATCGTGATTGGCTCCAAGTGAAAACTCGTTAGGACGATCGTAAAAGTCGACAATAATTAGGCGGGCACAACAGCGAGCCTCGATATGAGCTGATTACGAAAGAAATACAGTCGTAGCGCGTTGATTTATGTGCGCTGCCCTGGGTTTCATCGCCTTCCTCCACGAATAACTACGAACGCATACTCATGTACTTAATGTAGGCCTAATGAAAAGAAATTCTCAACATTCGTCTTCCGTGCGCTCGACGTTTAAAACGTTCACATTATTAGGAACAAGTGAGTATTATGTAAATTTTATATATTATTGTGACCGCGGAGAAGGGGAATATGTTTATGGTGCTACAATCGTCATTAAACTAACCAGATAGTTCGACACAATCATCCGCTATTAGTAATTAAGTCCGACCACCGAGGCACCCGGCGTCCACTCGGCACCTGCATTATCGAGCCACAAATTATAATTAATTACTTTAACACGAAATATGAATACACGAATACGCGTATAAATTACTTCCAATTAGAGAAAATGGCTATATTTTGTATTTTCTACTTAACCATAAAGCAAAATTATGTAAATGCAGAATTTATAATGTAAAAATAACGATTTCAGCTAACACTTATTTATTTTGTATTTATACCTATATACATCCAATTTTATAAGAAAAAAAAGTTAAACATGGTTCCATTCCAACCTTTTAAGTTATACGGATGTAAAAATATCTAAAGTAGTTTTCCTCAAAATACCTACTTGTTAGAAACGGTACAAATTAGAATGCGATAAATCCAAGCTGGAAGCGGTTCCGAAGCTCTAATATGATAAACGATTCGTTCTAGAGAGCAATTACGATCGGTTGTAATACGAACGAAGGCTTTCAACTAGCGCAGCCATAAAATCTAGAACCATTAACAGCACACAATTCAGCACACATGTTAACACGTTTTTACTGATAAATGAGATTATTTTCAGCGTGAATACTGGGTTAAAAAGTAGGTAAGTAGGTACTACTTATACACGGTACTCAGTCTTATAGAAATATTACCTACTTCAACGACATAAAACTTTTCATGAAAGTCTTTAAATCTGCCGACCAATTATCTGAAAGACAATTATGAATAAAGTATTTAAATCTATGTATTTCAGCATTTTCATAATGTTAGCTCTATAACTCATTACATTGACCAATTCATGATCATGAACTTTGTTTCACTTTTCAAATCTGTTAACCTAGATCATATTTGGCGATTGTCTCCTACATTTGTCAGTCATCGAGGCACGCGCGACCCTAGGTCAGAAACCTGTTCCTTCTTATCATTAACGCCTCGTTAAACGTGAGTATTGTGATACAAATATGTCGTAATTAGAGTAGATTAAAACCAGTTATCCTGATTAACCGTTATACCTTGGAGCGATATAGACCACTCCCACCTGATAATGGAACGGGGTGTGTTATTAAGTACAGTAACATCGCAAAAAAAAAATTATAAACATTTAACACGTTTATCGGTTAGCCGTAAGATTCATCGTGGGCGGAGTCGCATTTAGACCCCGACAGGTTTGATATAATATTTAATGCGTAAAAGGTTACAGTGTCACGGTGATTACACACGTGTAAATCAAATCGAAATGCCGTGTCAGCAATCAAGATATCTGCTAACGTGTTCGCTGACGCCCTCTTATCGCGACATGTTAATAGTGTACAATATATGTACATTGCAGATCCATCCATAGGTATAAATTCTGAACAAACTGACCGTGACAGACCATAAGTCATGCAGTCAAAAAATAAACATAATTAAAACAGTGCATAAAATTAGTATTAGGTTTAAATAATATGTCGGCTTCTATTTTTATTGCGACTTAATGAAGGTGCAAGGACCAGTTTTGGTGGTAATAAATTAAACCAATAGGTACTCGTACCACCGTTTCCTATGTAACTAAATAGCTGAGTATACTAGTGGCTTAATTAAACAAGCATACATTTAGCACGAACCATATAGAAGATTAAAAAACTGATGATGGGTTAATTTAAATAAAATTTATTTCAACTTTTAAATACATATAATTTTTGTTTTTATATCAATCGAATAGCTGTATAGAAACTATTTTAACTAGTAGTCGCCCAATGGACGGAATCCCACTATAATTCATTTATAAAAAATTTAGTTTGAACGTTATTAAGGTTTTATTGTCAACTAGTGGACGCCCGCAGCTTCACTCGCGTGGAATGAGACATAACATTAGTTTCGTTTACACCTACCTAGTAACCATTCTCCTCACGACCGATATGTTTCGTATAAACCACATCTACACTATTATTCTAAAGCGGGAGAGTTTTTGTTTGTTTACTAAACGCGATAATCTCTGCAAGTACCAGTTTGATTAAAAAAAATAATTGTACTAGATAGCTACATTCATTAGGCTATCTAGAATCAGGCTTATACTTCTCAGCTTGCCCTAAACATTGGTATTTGTTAAGCAATTCGGAAGGGCAAGCGATCCTAAGAATGCTTAATTTGCGTGCGCCGTCTTACTACTTGTACTTGTTTTATTTTATTGGTAATTTTCTAACAAAATCCTTAATAAGATAATTAACATATTCGTAGAGCATATACGAGTATATATATATAAAAGGAAAATCTGACTGACTGACTGACTGACTGACTGACTCACAGACTGACTGACTGACTGACATATCAACGCAGGGCCTAAACTATAAGAGTTAGAAAGTTGAAATTTTGCACAGGGGTTCCTTTTATAATGTAGGGGAGCACTAAGAAAGGATTTTTGAAAATTCTTCCCCTTAGGGGGTAAAACGGGGGTGCAATTTAGTTTGAAACTTTGCCGTTTTTGAAGTCAAGTGGGCAACCCGAACGCGGGCAGACGTCGTTAATGGGTCTAATTCTACGCGAGCGAAGCTGCGGGCGTCCACTAGTTATTGCATAATTTTAAAGTCCACTTACAAAACGCAGGAACTCAACATGTTTGACTAATCAAACCTCAATGGTCACCGTCAGGGACTTCGAAGTACGTGGAAATTTCACTACACAGCGGAAAGTTCGAAACTTTAAACCCACCTAAGGCGCCTAAGGCTAATAGGAGCTGCATTAATTATGCAACCTACAAATGGAGAACATTATAACGTACTTACATTTGCCAGGTACGTATAATCAGAGCGAATGATCAATAACGAGGCGGTGCAATAAATCGACGAAACACGTATTGGAGGCGACGCCGCTACTGCTCGTAGCAAGGCGGCAGATAATAACTAATACGGCACTAAGCACTCAATAACTAAACCAAGCGTAAAGATAGGTGTTGCCTCCAGTAGCCAGGTTAATCGAGTCAGCGGTATCGGGATTATGTCATTAAAACTTCATCAAACGCTCATCCGCTTAACTAACTGGACTTTGAAGTCAACGTACACTACAAAATTACAATCCTCAAGCCCCCTCGGAATTGTTGTGCGAATGCTCGTAATTGAACCATAATAGGTGGAATCACTCGTGACAGCAACAGCCGAATAAATCGTGTTTTAATGCGAACGGCCTCACGACAAAATAACTGCGCGTCATTTGTAGAGCCCTCGGAAGTTTTAGTTTGTTATAAAGAGTGCTATTCTGGGCGGAAAATTCCAAATCCTTTTAAAGTTTTATCGTAAAAGGCGTGTGACCGTTTCAGTATTTTTTCCCATTACCGCTCGCATTCCGAAAATTGAAAGACAAATTGTGAATTAAAATGCCAAGCTTGGAATGTCAGCGTTGAATTGGTAACCGCTATACTTTGACAAATCAAAATGACTAGCAAAACTATTATATGACACCTTATGATACTCGTACTTTGGTGCGTGAATTGTTGTAGTATGAGATTAAACAGCCTTTTAAGTTCTTAGTTCTTGGTAGCTTGGTAGGTATATTACTTTCCGCTTATGCATTAACAATAATTGATCGCGAGAGAAAATTTATTGCCGGACTGCTCCAGAGATAATTTCACAAAGTAAAATAAATACGACAAGCCCATAATTAAGAATTAAAGTTCTGGCTCTTCCCGAAATTGTCGCAAGGAGCCGAAGGACACCCGTGATTTATAACTCACCAGTAATATTTCCAGTTAAATTGAAAATGTTAGTGAGAGCTCAGGAAAGATTAATCGATAAGGAATCGGGACGAGATCGCCCACATAAATTAGCCGATGCGCCGCCATGCATATGTCAGGAGCGCAGCATTAAAAAAGAACTAATACAGTTTTTGCCTTTCATGCGAATGTAGCGTCCATAGCCCAATGGCTCGCTTCGATTCAATGTGATCGAAAGTGTTAAGCAACGACGGGCGCGGTCGGTTTGTGGATGGGTGACCGCTAATGGCAAAATTTCATGGACGCTACCGTGCTTCGGAGGGCACGTAAAGCCGTCGGTCCCGGTTGTTTTCAATGCTGAAAACAGTCGTTAAGCCTTGTCGAAGACCTTCGGGTGGCTTGAAAAAATTCGACACTGGGTTGGCCACTAACCCCTCCACCAATCCGCATTGGAGCAGCGTGGTGGAGTATGCTCTAGACCTCCCGCAGAAGTGTCTGTGGGGGAGACCCGTGCCCAGCAGTGGGACGTCTATGGGTCGCAGCGATGCGAATTTTAACTGAAGTTTTTACGCATATTTTAGTAGCAGGTGTCAGTCGAAAACTGTAGGTTAGCTACAAGGAAGTCGAAGCCAAAGCGAAGCGCTCGTCAAGTTAACGGGGCAAAAACCGAGTAGTGTTGTGGCGGCGGGCGAAACGGGGTGTAGTTTTTATTAAGGCCCGTCAAAGCTCGGTGTCGCGCGGCGCGTCGGCCACTCCGCGGCGGCTCCCTCTAACTAATTGGACGTCTACCTGTTGCGTCGCCTTACTGCTTTTTCAGAACCCGGTGATAACAGTCCGCGATGAGCTCTCTACGTGAACGGTTTCGTAATACACTTCATAATCTTCCCCCTTTTTTTGCTTTTCATTAGGACCTATAATATATCGTTTTGCAGTTGGGTTAACGTTTGAATAACATTTATTTACAAATACTTTGTTTTAAGAAATTAAATGTCACTTGCTATAACGGTGAAGGACACATCGTGAGGAAACCTGCATGCCTGAGAGTTCTTCATAATGTTCTCGAAGGCATGTGAAGTCTGCCAATCCGCACTTGGCCAGCGTGGTGGACTAAGGCCTAATCCCTCCCATTCGGAGAGGAGACCCGTGCCCAACAGTGGGACGTCTATGGGGTCGCAGCGAGACTTTGTTTAATATTTAGCAAAATCATAATTGGCCAGTGAGAAAACTTCTTATTCTCGATAGGACCATTCTAAGGGCATCTCAGGCAGTTGCTTTACTGGAGTTAAACACCTAATGAATTACAAATATAATCACGAATACGTTATTGAGCACTTATCATAATCACATTAGCTTGGACAGAATCTACTGTTTATGAAAGAAAATAAAACGATTGGGTGATGTGTAGGCATAAAAAGAAAGATATGGGATTGATGGATGGTAGGTGTCATTTTTGGAAACTAAATTATTACTACAAGAAGCGTTTATACATTTCTTATAATTCCTGAGAATTCCTCACTATCCCGAGGCTAGAGAACATTACAGATTGGAAAACTTTTAGTTCTATCTTAATATGATACAGTTCAAACAATCATCAGCTGTTTGCATTTCCATCGTCCTTTTTCAGTATTTCACAGACGTTAAAAAGTTAACAACATGCAATAAGCAAAAAAGGGAAAGAATTAATGTTTAGCCCTGATATCAGAATGAATTTACCCACTTTAAGAATTCCTCCCGCAAAAGGAAATGGAAATCAATATTGAAGGGCAAAGTGTAGTAGGTCGTAGTGCTGTCCACGGGCCCTTTGAAGGCGATTATTGAATCGAATAAACGGCACGGCAGCGTTACAGTTCAGCCGCATGATCAGCAGTTATTTCGTGCGTCTCTCAGTCGTCACTCTTCACTGATCATCGGAGCGTCGGGGGCGCGTTCAAGTACGACCGACGCTCCGATGCGTACGGCGATTCTCCACGTAGTCGACATCGACACCGGCCGACGGAAACGCAACTCTTTGACAACAAAAACTCACTTACATTTCATTCACCGTTTTTTCCCACCGTCTCACTTGACCGTACGAACAGGTTTTCGGCGTCCATTACGGGCCTCATTGGATTAGAGTAATTCCATAGCGCAACTGGTGGCATAGTCAGGCCAGCGTGACAGAATCTAAGTTCAATGTGATTTGAGAGAAGTAGAACAAAAATAAATATGAGCTCAGAATGCACTTACATTAATAAACTCCATTACGATATGTTTATGATTTGGTCATTTCCATTTCTTAGAAGAAAGAGACTTGGGCTTGTAATTACTTGTGATCATATTGATCATTTCAATGTTCCTTACTGTTGCTTCTGTGCGCCTATTTCGAATAGCTGAGTTCAATATGTTTAACCCTAAACGACAGATATAACTGTTAACAGGATGTATGTTACATATAATTAATATAATTAATGAAGCGCTGCGCATTCCTTCAACAAATTAATTAAAATATACACTTAAAATTTAACTTACTGTCCTGTCCTTATGTCTTTTGAAAAAGTAATTGCATGTTAGAAGAGTCCAAACACCCTCAGACAATGCGGTATTTTTGTCCACCACCACTAAAAACATTAAACTTTCACTTTCTATCGTTGCTAACCTAGAAATATGTAGGTACATCGAATTTTAATCGGAAACATAGAAATAGTCGGAAAGCAAAGACGGACTTACAGCTTCAATAGCTTCTTAAATTGTGAATGGCTATTGGATACATTTTCACGGAAAGCGTATGTTGTTACTACTACTGGATAAAGGAAATACGTATACCAAAGGCCGGCAGAAAACCGCCAAATCGCAACGGTATTACATTCCTTTACGTCTATGGGCGGATTCTACAGAAAGCCCGAACGTATATAACTATAACTACGAGTATATACCTAAGGTATGGACACAATATACAACATTATAGATACGTTACATAATGTTGGTTTACGATTGACAATTCACATAGTTCTGAGCATCTGTGAGCTTAATTGACTACAAATTAATTGATAATTGCTACCGCTAGCTGCTGTCATAATTATTGTTTTGTGCATAAATCTATATAACAAAGTAAATACGAGTAGGTAAATACTCGTACACAAACATAAAAACACGTAAATAACCTAATCCTCATTTTATTGTATTAGAACATCATCAGTGCTTACCTCATATTTTTGATGAAACTTTTAAGCGTTATAAATTAAGCACAATGAGTTTTAGAAGGATTCAGGATCAATAATAATTCATCAATCTCTTCTTCTTCTAGTGTAAGATCACGATGAACGATATTTGAGAATGCATTTGACAGCATTACACATGCGCTCTTTTTTACCCGACTGCGCCAGAAAGAGGGTTATGAGAGTGACACTGTATATCAGATTAATAAAAGTTAAAATGGCCGATCCCCCAGACCGGAAGACGCCACTTAGCGACTCATGAGGTCGAGATGCCACAGCCTCAGCAGGCCGAGGATGCTCGCAGCCATCAGCGCATGCGCACACCTCCACCATGCGTCCTCCCTTATTCGGGCCGACGATAAGCGGCGGGTGGCCGCACGATCGCCCCCGCAGCTGTGGCCACCAACCATTGTTTTGACGTGCCGTTTGATTTGTGCGCGAGCGCCGCTATCTATCTGCCCGCGTCAATTTATTGCCCTTTCCTAGACATTCGCGCGCTGCCCACAAATTAGAGAGAACGGTCGACCTACTTGTCGATCCGATACAATTAGATCGTAGTCGCGTTGCAACGCCAAGCCGTATTCTTAAGATGTTCACTTAAAACGTGTTTTGTCAACAATACGTTAAATAAGTGGGTCGGCTGTGTTGTGGCAAGAACAATTATTACAAAATATATTTCAAATTACTTTTATAGTAGGTACAATTGAGAGCAAAATGGTTGCAATTGCAAATTAACTTTTAACTACTAGCTAGGAACTAGTGGCATAAATTTTGCATATAATTACTAAGTCACCAATAAATAACTGAAATTTTGTTACTAGTAATCGAAACGACACTGAGTCATAATTCCGACTTGCATTCACAATCATACTTCATATTAGATAAGTTTAATTCTTATCTACTAGGTAGATATAATATGTATAAACTAAACTAGACTATTATTTCAAAAGATTGTATTTTTGAATAGTCTTATATTAAAAGCTTTTATTTAACTTCACTCGTATGTAAGTATGTCCTTGCAATCAATATTTCACCCACTTCCACTGAAGCTATCGAGCTGAAATTTGGCACACATATTTGGTTCCGATGACAATGCATGAAAATTAAAAAAAAGTTTTAAAAAGCTTTTAAAAAAAAATCTTTCTTATTTAATGGAAAAACAAGAACAATTATCTAAGACTTTTATTCCATTCCATTGTATTATAAATCACAACTTACTTCGTTTCAGCATTGAAAAATTGAGTCATCGGCGAACAAGCCTTTGCTAATCAGCTCGAACACGTAATCGTACGAGAGTTCCATAAAGGTAGAGTCATAAAGTTGGCACTAAAACCGTAATTAATGTACCCACTACTCATTATACGCAGCGCTGCGGTGGTGGCGATGCGAAAGAACGTACACGGTTAACAATCATACGACCGGTTTCATTACTTTACGAGTCCTCCGTATTGGCTAATTGAACGGGGACAAAACGAATAACCTCATTACTCTTAACCCTACACATGTTTCCAACCTTTAAATGTGTGCTTAAAACCTTTGAACGAGCATAGCCCTTGTGAACTACGGTACCGTGTATTCGTATCTACCTTACACGGTTGTTGGCCATGTTGCTAATAGAGTATATACCTACTTGACATTTCGGGTTCATTTAGGTAGGTACATGATTGAATTAAATATGTACTCGTATATTACTTCGGAATTAAAATGCCATAAATAAATTTAAATGCAATAAATATCTAAACTAACTGACATTATTTGGCCTATGTTGACTTAGAGGATGAACATTTTGCAATCTAGAATTGTGTATTCCCAGACAATGTACAGAGTATTTTTTTTTAATAATAACCATTATAAAATTTGTTACAGCATCCATCCGGATGGATGGACGGTTGTATGGATGGATAGATATCCTTCCATCCATCCACTAGCGTTCGTAGTCCGCTTCTGGTAGGTCTACTACCAGAAGTGGACTACGATACTATATGTAGTTCTTTTAGAGGTCGTTTTATGTAAGTCTACTTTAGCCACACCTACTCGTATGCATGGTGAAACAGAAAGCATTTTAGCGGTATGGCAACCTGATGGACATGAGAATGCTACTTTTAACTGATCCGTGCCGATCAAATGACTTCATCAAATTGTATGATATGTATGACAGATATCAATACTCCGTGATAAAAATATCCATAAACAAGCTCAATAACAATCCTGCCAGGTTGTGAAATCAGTAAACTGGTGAACATTTATGCCGCAATTAACGTATCCAGAACAATAAGTGTAGCGACCCGTAATAGATCCGATTGAAAATCGTAAATATCGAAAGCGTTGCGTGCATGGCGCACCACGGTCGTATATAAACTACGGCGGCGGGATCCAATTTCGGTAAATTTAATGTAAATGCATGAATTTTCCCCGTGCCACTCGTACAATCAGTGTCGAGAGCTGACATTTGCATATGCGTTGCTGAAATTTCAGAATAGCTATTCCGACGAGCTTAACCGAGTTCAAAACTTGGCGAGCGCGACTCGGGTACATGTTGCGGCAGTGGCGGGGTGTCTGACATAGCGGGGCCGAGAGATTTAGCCGAACGCGCCATATTAAAATGCGCGCGGCACATTCGAAGCGAATGTGCTTCACAAAAATGATATTTCGTTACCGCACGTCTCGAGTGGGTACGAGGCCTGTAAGTTATCTTCGCGACATATGGTTCGAGTGCACATTAGGGCGCGCGCCCGGCTAGGTGCGCACTTCGAACAGATTTGTCGTAAAAAGCGAGCAGGTGCGGGCCGCAGGGTGGAGAGGCCAATTGCTCGGAAAATCGGAGTCGCCCGCCGGTGCATCACGCTCGGGTGACAGCCGCGCGTTTCAGCGCAGCTGACGGGAGCAGTACTAAACTTTATTACACTAGTATCCACTGATCTCTAGGACAAGGCAACAATGTGATCACAAAGTATACAATTCTCAACATCGCTATAGCAAGAACTTTCCATCGCGTTGTTTTTTTCAACACACACAAAATTTTAAGTCCAAGCATTTTATATATTTAGATACTCTTTCTTAATCAAGTATATCCGAAAATAATTGTTATTCTCATATTTTCCTGAGTAAGTGAGTAGGTAGACATCTTAGGTAGTAGGAAAGCTGAATTACTAGTTTCAGTGGTGTGCAACACGTAGGATACGTAAGTATAGCTCAACAGTGTATTCTGAAACTGTGACATCAGTCCCACTTTGATAGTTAGAGTATGAGTATGCCAGGAGCAAACACTGTATACAAGAACTGAATGAGATTTGTTAATTAGATCACTTGTGCACGTATGCACTACTCTAAGCAAACATCAATTGTTCAAAAGCTCTTGCCAGTCTGTCGTGGTGCGCTCTACAAGGCGCCCGACTGATTGGAACGCCTCGAACACAACAGCTTCAGAGAAACCAATCAAAATTTATATCCTTCGGCATCAAGATGACTGCGTTTGATATACATGAACAAAGAATTTTACGGCTATAAGATATACGCCGTATCGGCCATTCTATTTGGACAATATAAATTATAACTAAGCAACATGCTTACAAGGATTATTATTATTGACTGGATTCAGAAGGCACAGGACAGGCCGGAGTGGCGTCGTTTAGAATAGGCATATGTCCAGTAGTGAACCTCTAAAGGCTGATGATAATAATGATGATGATGATGACATGTTTACGTAATAATACCTACTACTACTACATATAACTCGTTCATTGGAAACATATCGTCTCTTTTTCTTATTTTCTTATGTAGAATAAGAATGATAAGATTCCTAAATAGCTAACAGATCTTTATAAAAATTTTTTTTTAAAAAGCTTTTATTACTTTTATTTTTATTTTCATGCATTGTCATCGGAACCTAATATGTGTGCCAAATTTCAGCTCGATAGCTTCAGTGGAAGTGGGTGAAATATTGATTGCAAGATTCTAGGACATACATGAATACATACGAGTGAAGTTAAATAAAAGCTTTTAAAAAACACTACATATCGTATCATTAATTTTTTGTAACGTAGGTACCAGATACTTTATAAGTACTGTACATTCCGTAACTATGTACCTACTATAATAATTTAATATTTAATTACCTTTTAATATTATATAGAAATATTTTATAGAACAATTAATATACTTTGAATGAATTTGATGTCATACAACAAAAAAATGTAAATAATAAAAAAAATCTAATGTAAGTGTCTAAATATATGAATATCAAGTAATTGTACACCACAGATCACCCCCCTATACTAAGGTAATACATATTAAAAAACTAAACATACTAGCTACCTTTAGTAAAAATGTTGTTAATACTAGCTATACCTGCGGCTCCGCCCGCGTTTTAACTTTAGTTAAGCAGTAAATTTCCTTGTATACAGGTTGTATATCTATGCAAATAATCACACCGATCTATCATTTCTGCTGAGGAGATGAAAAAAGAAAAAAACCAACAAATAAGCTTTCCAATTAATGTATTAAGTAAGGATAAGGATAATAATACAATCGTGACCATTCCCGCAGAAAACAACAATAAAGTACCTCGAACTACACGTACTCGTAGCAGATACTTATATAACGTAACAAATAACGACACTTTAAACGAGTAACAAATCTATCTAAACAATCAGTTTAGATAGATTTGTTACTCGAAATTAAAAGCTGGCCAACATGAGTACAAGGCTTAGTGGTAAGAAGAAAATTAACATTCCAGTAAACGTATTGTAAGTGAAGATTGGACTGGAGAAAGGAAGCAATTCTCATTACTTGCTCAATGGAAATGACTGACGTACGTATGTTACAATTTGCAGTAATCCAGTTCCTAGGCCATAAAGCGGTAGCCAGATAAGGAATGAGCAGTGTATGTCGATAAACCTAACTTGTACTCAAGATAACATTTAAATTAAAGTCCCACATCAGAGCGAGTCTGCTGGCACGACCTACGCTTCCAAGTAACTTTAAAATTAAAATCACTGAGAAAACATTATAAGTGTAGGTACTTTTAAATTGTTTACAAGTAAGTTTGATAGACATACTTTTTTGTTACATAAAAGGACAACATTTTGCAGAAAGTCATGGTCACGATAAGAATGGTAAAAAGCTACATCACAGTTCGTCGTAAATTATGTAACACGCAAGGCATCCACTACGAGTAGATAAAACACGTTCGTACAACTCATAAAAGTACAAAACTTCCCCGTACGCATTTCTGTATGTAGGGACGTACGTAAAAAGGGGCACATTATTAAACAGTGTATGGTTAAATGTGGAAACCCACAATACTCTCTCATAAACATTTAACTTATCTGAATTTTAAAAAGTCACTCACTTTACAGCTTACCCGCGCGAGATGATGCCGATTAGGGAATGCCAATGTATAAGAATTTCAATGCTATATTTATCACATTATGTATTAATTGAAAGCTATGATTGAAAGCGGATTTTAGGAAACTAATGACTTTAATTAAAACCGGTCAAGTGCGAGTCGGACTCGCACACATTAGGGAGCTATTTTTTAAGGTGACCTTTGGGATGGAACATTTCGCTTGTATATCTATTTAAGTTCAAGATATTTTTAAAAGGAAAAATTTATTAAATACTTACATACTAAATCAATTTTGTCAATAAAGACAAGTTAATATACCTATAATAAAGTGAAACCATGCAACATGATAATGGTAGCCGAGTATCTTAAAACTATCCAACAATGACACCAGCACAACATTCGTCTGAGATTCAAATTAAGCCCACGCGCTTCTCATGTTACAAGATCGGTCCGGGCGTATCGCGACCGCGACCATTCATACATTTTATTCCGTTCGCCTACCCAGTCGCTACGGCAGCCGGACAAAGGCCGTTTAAAATTTAAAAGCGATCGGCATTAATGCGCTCAAAATTAATGGAAGAAACTGTTAACTAAACGCATCGATTTATACCACTATTAGGTACCGGTTATCAGCCAGCAATTAAAGGCAACGCGAACCGAGACCTGCTGCGCACGCTCGATTTACTTTTGACTTCGATTAATCGTTTCTTTTTGTTCGATTCCAATCACACACATTTGCATAAGAATGTAAGTATTGTTATAGTACCGACGAGTCAGGATAATCGAATATCCCTGTAATCAATTGCCTAATAGGTGAACCAAATGAGGCATGAAAAACAAAATGAAAATCATCCGAGTTTGCATAGCGTCCTCCACTTGATCGATTCGAGCATTACTCTAAAGCGAAAATACACTAGAGAATAAAACGAACAAGTGCTCAATCAATGATCGAGGATTTCCATTGAAACTCTCACCTACTTCACACGTCGTGAAGTCTATAAATAAACAAGATGGAGAATGTAGCGTATTTATATAAACGAGGCATTGACGTGCTGACGCCTGTGATGAGTCATGACGCAAGCCAGGCGTCGCGCGTCGGCGTGGAAGCGGCTGCGTTTGCGCAACTGCAAGCTGTGGCGAATGTAATTCCGCAACCTCGAACTTGAACTTAACGCACGGTCAAGCGCGAAATATTTGAGATCGCGTCCGCGCCGCTACTTCACCCACGTTACTCGTCATATTATGTTAATGTTCCTAACTGGTTCCATTTCAGTAAAATCGTTTACGATTGACGTGATAAACCATAGCAACAGGTGGATGTGTTACCTTAGGCAAATCACCTTACAGGCAAGCTTAAGGGGCCAATTGTTTACTGCACGACCGGAGAAGAATATGCACTACAACCTATTTCTGCTTGCATCCATCACCATTACTCTCGGGATGAAGCTCAGGACTTGGAAGCTTGGACTCTCGCAATCATTCGCCAATCATTAAATTAAATTCTAATTAAACCATCACTTGGCACTGACCTGTTGGTCGATTAAAGGTTGGAAACTTTAATTCGTGTAATTCTAGATCGAATACATTAACGGGCGATAGCCGTGAGTTTCCTGGATTGTAGCTACTTACAAACGTCCGCATTGTTCTTTAGTCTCGGCGGTAATCAGGCGACGTGAAAAGCATTCGTTCCTACCAGTGCACCGATCATCGATGATCCGCAGTGCCGCAAGTACTATTCTATTCGTTAGGGCAGAAGCACTCAAAGTATTGTACGGGTGCAAAAATAAAGATTTAATTTGATTGGAAGTAATGAACTGTATACTATGCATATTGTTCTGCTTATCTAAATATCTAGGTATCAACAAAGATACTTTATGTCTACAAGATTATACCTAATCTGTAATCACTTATTTCGATCAAGTCAAATATTATATTAGTAAAATATACCGGATGTCAAGCAGATACTTACTAAATCGGTATCAATGATAGATACCTCAATAAGAATGCCGGAAGGTGATTAATTTTTATCACCAAAGCAATTGTTGGATGAAATAGATAGTTCAGCTGTGAATTTCCAAACACTTATGGATCGATGAGCGAAATAAAGAGGCACTTTAATTCCGTTTTGTGAACCTTTTGAAGTAACTGTGCGGTGTTTTTTATTTTATTTATTATTAATTCAAAATACACCACCGACTAATCACAAAACATTTATAATTTAAATAATAGAACATTCAGTTCGGTATGATTCTCCATCATATGCTGCATATACGAGAATATAGCAATAATAAAGTGATAACGTTGGCAGTTGCTTTAGTTTCCATACCGCACTCGCGAAGACAGCCAATAATTCCAATCCGGGAGGCATAAAAGTAACAACAGTTTGAAGGCCGCCATACAAGCTAGTTCAAAAGAAGACAAAAAGTTAATTAAAGCCGTTGACAGTCCAGCAGGTGGGTAGGTACTGGTGGGAAGCGCGGCCGTGCGCGTCCGACCGACACCGCGACAAATCGCCGCTAATTGTAGCATCGCGCATCGCAATGACTAATCGTTGAGCTTGTTTTACCAAATATTTATTAGTCGGAAAGTGTATTAATGTAAACACACTATATAGTAGTCAGTTATGGTATCCAGTTGCGAACAACACTACTGATAACATTTAAGTACTCTATTAAACTATTATTATATCACCAACGACTTATGTACTCGTTGCTCCTATTAAACTTACCAATAAATATTCCTTCTAGAACTCCTACTACAACTAACTTACTTATACTTTTTACATATAAATATTCTATCGGAACTAAGACAAAACAAAAAAAACACATCTATTCTAAATCAAACGTTGACATACACAATGACACCTACTGATAAACGTATATATGAATGTGATGAAAACAGAAAACAATGTAAGCAGGCAAGTTATGGACGTTGCCAAATAAATAAGGAAAATAGATCGTCTATCACTGAACTGTTGAATTGGACACGCAGCAATTCGTGGCTGCCATCTCCCCATCAATCGTGCTTACGTTCAGCATACCTAATTCGGCTGAGACCGTTTGTTACATTATATTTATTATGTTTATATTAATTTGCAGAGCGAAGTCAAGTTCAAGTCAAAATTTGTTTTTGAGAAGATTTGTTCGAGCAAATGTCAATTTTACTGTTTTTGTTTCCTAATTGTAAAGTTCATTTTCCCTAGCATATTTAAACTCAAAATGCTATAGTTCGTTCAAAACTCTATTGCATAATAGGTCGTTAACCGTCCTTTTGGTCGTCCGATCGGGGGTTATAAACCTTTTTCTAATAAGTAATATTTGTAGGCATTTAATAAAATTGTTAAATTACTATTTATTTTTAAAAAGTAAATAAGTACATTCACCTGGAAAATACACTCTGATATATTTAAATAAATTCTTAAAGGTTCATCCCCCTGCACTAGATTTCCCTAGGTCGCGGATGGCATGGACACACACCATGGAAATTAAGGCGTTCCGTAGCGTGTGGTAGCGAAGTGGCGACATCGTGGCGCAAGCGAGGAGATAAATCCTAATTATAGAGGGACAAAAAGTTTAAAAAGAATACTTAAGCCACACTGCTCAAGTGACACTTATAAAGATCATGTCTGTTACATACTCAATTTTCATTTGTCTTTATTATTTCACAGCAGGTAACTTAGGTGTACCATACACATGTTTTTATTAAATACTACATTACCTGTGTATTATATTATTATGTACTATCTATATTGTTTTTCTAAATAAGAACACATACCATAGGTAACATGCAGACCATTGTAAAACAGCATTAAACTATCGAAAATATTAATTGGATATAAACAAAACTGATTAATTTACTATAGAAGATAGAAACGGCGGTGTGTATAATCAAGGATGATTGGGAGTCTCATTTCGAATATGACGCGGGTCCATCGACAATACTATTAACGCTCAAGATCAACGGGCTTTCGGTCCGTGGGCGGATCGTTTCATTAACAATTATAACATAAAATCGGTCTAAACTTACTGGATCTGTTCAAACTCTATAGTTTTTATGTTGCCGTCAATATGTTTACAAACAAAAATTCCTAAGCGCCTTTTTATGTTGGATAAGTTGCCCCTTTTCGACACCTGCAAGGAAGAACATCGTAACTCACTTTTTGATGAATTTGAGTTACAATCATATTCTTTATTAAAAAAAAAGCTCTATTTTTTGCACTCACTCCCATATCTGAATTATTTCTAATTATGTTTTTAGCCAGTATTAAAGCATTGTAAGTCAACGTTTACAGAAAATGATAAAAATGTATATTTAGTTACTTATTGATAATTTGCCAGTAATTGATAATATTACTAAGAAAAAATTGCAATACGAGATACCCTCTTGTCTTTCGAAAGATGTTGTGAACGTGAACGTGAACGTTAAACAATCTTTCATTGCAATCTTAGTTACAATGTTTTCATTCTCAAACGAAGATTAATATTTTCGATTCCAAAATTGTAACATTTTAAAAGATAGCGATAAACACCGAGCCAAGCACTCTGATTCTGTTGTAGCAGCTTGTTTCGACTTACAAAAGATCTTGAATACTCCACAGTCGGAAGTATCTCTGTTTTATTATAAAAGAAAACTTGCTACATATAATTTTACGATCTATGATATGGGCACCATCCATCCATCCATCAGCCTTTCAGAGTCCACTGCTGGACATAGGCCTCCCTTAATAGGTGCCACTCCTCCCGATCCTGTGCCTTCTGAATCCAGCGATTTCCCGCTGACTTTTTCAGGTCATCAGTCCATCTGGTTGGAGGGCGGCCTGTGCTCCGTTTCCCGAGCCCTGGTCTCCACTCGAGGACCTTTCTAACCCATCGGTTGTCCGTCCTACGAGCGACGTGGCCTGCCCATTGCCATTTCAGCGTGCTTAGTCGACGAGCTATGTCGGTAACCCTCGTTCGTCTACGGATTTCATCGTTTCGAATCCAGTCTCGTAGCGAAATACCGAGCATAGCTCTTTCCATAGCGACACTGAGCGACTTTGAGCTTGCGAATGACGCCGACGGTAAAGGACCACGTCTCGGATCCATATGTCATCACTGGCAACACACACTGTTCGAAAACTTTCGTCTTCAGGCAATGAGGTAATCTCGATGAAAAGATATGTCGTAGCTTCCCGAACGCTGCCCAGCCGAGTTGGATTCTTCGAGTGGTCTTTCTCGAAGTTGGACTTACCCATCTGGACCACTTGTCCCAGGTAAATATACTCGTCAACAACTTCGAGTGCAGCGCCATCAACAACAACTGGTATAGGTTTGACATGCACATTGGACATGATCTTAGTCTTGTCCATGTTCATCTTCAAACCCACCCATTGTGAGGCACTGTTGAGGTCCCCTAGCATAGTGTTGAGGTCGTCCAGCGATTCTGCCAAGATAACTATATCATCGGCAAATCGAAGGTGTGTGAGGCGTTAGCCATTGACGTTGATGCCTAGTCCTTTCCACTCCATCAGCTTAAACACGCCTTCCAATGCAGCGGTGAAAAGCTTCGGGGAGATAACGTCCCCTTGCCTAACACCTCTCTGCAATTGAATGGGGTTCGTGCTTCTGTCGTGTACTCGGACTGTCATTGTGGCGGCTTCATATATCCACTTCAACACCTCGATGTACCTATAGTCAATCTGGCACCGCTACAGAGACGCCAACACTGCCCAGGTCTCGATAGAATCGAAGGCTTTCTCATAGTCCACAAACGCGACACACAACGGCTGGTTATACTCCTCGGTCTTCTGTATAACTTGCCGCAGTGTTTGTATGTGGTCCATGGTGCTGTAGCCTTTTCGGAAACCGGCTTGTTCGGGAGGCTGGAAGTCGTCAAGCCTGCGCGCAATGCGATTAGTAAGGACTCTCGAAAACAACTTGTAGACGTGGCTCAGGAGCGCAAGGGGCCTGTAGTTCTTAAGACGGGTTTTGTCGCCCTTCTTGAAGAACAACACAACCTCGCTCGCGCGCCACGCCTCTGGGGTGGTTCCGCTATTGATGACAGTATCGAACAGCTTCTGGAGCGCCACTAGGACAGGTTTCCCACCAGCTCTTAGCAGCTCTGCTGTGATTCCGTCATCACCCGGTGCTTTGTTGTTTTTCAGTTGTTTGAGAGCCTCCATAATCTCGTACTGGCTGACGTCCGGGATATCTTCGGTATAGTGCCGGGTTAATCTAGCTCGCTTATCGTGAGCGCCAGCTGGAGCTGGGGCTTGCGAGGAAGTGTACAGTTGTCCGTAATACTTCTCAATTTCTATCAAAACTTCAGGTTTGGACGAGACTATGGTACCGGAATCTGTCTTCAACCTTGCCAACTGGCTTTGCCGTTTGCCCAATGCATTGATCTCGAGCAAACACTTTGGAATTAATAATGAATAATTAAATTATTTCACTTGTTTTACTTATATGGTAACTTCAAATCGAATTAAAATACATGTTGCGCATTGTATGTCAGACTTACAATTTTTTTTTTCTATGAAGCAAACATAGACGTACAATTTTGAATTGTAAATCTGAGTTACAATGTCATTTTATAAAGTTTATAACGTGCAAACTCATTGTAACTCATAAAAGGTAGTAAAATGAACGTAGTAATAGCATATTAATCATACAGTAATATAAATTATCCCTTTTTGACTACAACTTTCTAGTGTGAATGGCGTTAGGACATAACAGAACTGACTAAGAATTTTTTTAAACTTTAACGCGCTCTCCTGTAAAGTTACTAAAAATGAGTTACGATGTTCTTCCTTGCAGGTGTCGCTTTGTTTTATTGGGAAGCGAGCCGGTTGTAACACAAATAAGAACACACCATACACCTACCACAGAGCCAGTGACACTTCTATGGAAGAATAAGAAACACAAAACCGACACAATTTATAAAATAAAACTTTACGCCCGTATATTGATATCGGCGAACAGAAGGTGAGTAATGCATAGATGATGCAGCGGGGTCGATATAATGGTAGGAGACACACGAATTACCCAGTAGCGGTCGGTTATCTGATAATAAATATTATAGACCATTCTTTTAGGCGAGGCGGTCATTAATCGAGTGGTCGATAGCGCGCGTATCGGTTTACCGCCGCCATTGTTGCTCCAATAGTAGTTTCTATTTATCAAGACGCCAGTAATATTGTTCTGGCACTTACAAAGGGCGCGCTTGCGTTCAACTCACTTGTTCGGACAGCGCTCAGAGCTTTGTCTTTTGACAGTCAACATTGGTTTTATAACAATAATCACTTACGATTATCAATTTTTCACAGCTTTATGTACTCGCTGTATTATCATAGCAGAAACTTTAACTTACTATAAAATGTAAACTCCGCATGCTGATGTTACCAGCTAAATATCCACAAAATAAATAAACAACGTAAAACAAGTACAACGACATTGATTTCTACAAATATTGTATGTTTACTTACATACTGACTTCGGACAGATAATATAGGCTCGTTGTGAGGACTTGAGGAACCAGAGAGAGCCGTAACGTTTTTATCATGATGAATGCTCATAGAAACTTTAACTTGACAACACCAACCTGATTCCGATATCGCGAAGCTGTTAGTGATACTAGTTTCATTCACACTCAACAACTCCTGGTCATGAACCACCGTCTGCTTCTAAGCGTCTTTTAATTCCAGCCAAGGTATTGGATGTTTTTTACGACATGGAGCGCTTCAGGAATATTGCCAGTGTAAGAGAAATAAGTAAAGCTACCAATCCGGGCCTGACCTTTCGGAAATATGTAATCATTTATTACTTTTCTTAAGTTATAGTGTAGCGTCCATAGCCCAGTGCCTCGCGTCGATACAAAGTGATTGAATGATCGATGCTCGGTTTGTGGATGGGTGACCGCTAGTGACAGAATTTCATGGGCGCTACCGTGCTTCGGAGGGCACGTTAAGCCATCGGAACTAGTTGTTTTCAATGGTGAACACAATCGTCAAGCCTTGTCGAAAAGCTTATGGTGGCTTGAGAACATTCGAGACTGGATTGGCTACTAAGCCCTCCACCAATTTGCATTGGAGCAGCATGGTAGAGGATGTTCTAGGCCTCCCGCAGATTTGTGTGTAGGGGAGACCCTTGCTCATCAGTGTGACGTCTATGGGTTGCAGCTATTCAAATATTTGATAAACAATCAAACGAACTCTGTGAAGTTCGATTGAATTTATGTGAATGATTTAATCTCACAAGTTGTAGCAATATAACATTAACAACGTAACAATAGTTATTTCCAAACTTAGCTTAAGCCATTATTTTATAGTTACAGATCATCACGTGAATCACTTTACAGCTCAAGAAAAACCAGCTTACTTTGTATACGGATGGACTAACAAGACCTGTCAATAATTATGATTATAGTTGGATATTGTATGGCACTATAATCAAAAGCTTCGAAGGTTCAAACTCTGTCAAGCGTATTAGAGTCACGATTTCGTCAAAGTTGAAATGATTTGCATATAAATTACTTTCGTTGATGCGTAAATCCACGTGTTGCTCTTAGGGAATAGAGATTAATGTGGTGGGTGTCTGTTGGCCGGTGACAGACAAGTTAAGCTGGCATCCGTCAACGCCGGCGTCCATAATCGCCGAATCGAAGATCGATGCTAAGCCCGGCTTATTGAACTCGGCGGATTCGGATCAGGAAAACCCGTTCCGAGTTCATCGGTCGTCCCGCTCGCGACACTATCCACGCTGTTATCTTTTCTATATCTGACAGCATTCCGTTTGATAAACTTTCCCGTTCACATCTGTTCACATGCGGCAAATGCGTACATAGCGCAAGAAATAGATATCTACTTCCACATGCCTAGTGATTCTGAAAGCAAAGCGTTATTGCTGCAGTCTACTTATTTTTTGATCAAACAACAGATAACGGCACAAAGCATTCCCATTACGAATGTATTGGTTTTCGAAGATTACTCGATAGCTAGTTTTCTCGAGATTCTGAGATTATTTTAGTCAGGTCAAAGTAATCGTCGTCAAGTTTTACGACGGCTACTGACCCGCAATGCATGAGCTTTCGATGTCTGCAATTATCTTTAAAACGAATGTTGGAACGTAAGATTGCCGCCGGCTAATCACTTTGTCAAGCCCTTTACAAGGCCCTTTTTAGCTGCGAATTACCTTACCAACGTGGATATACTTTACGATGAGTCAGTATAAAATAAAATTTATTAAGTAATTTATCAGTAATATTCATGGTCATGTTAATTATTCTTTACTTTTTTTTTGAAAAATAAATTCTTTATTTTTCGATGAAACCATTTCTTAGTATGTGTGAAAGAAGTGAAAAGTGGTGAGATATATTCTGGAAATCTTTTGAATCATAAAATTTTTAATTAAACTTATTTAATATGCTCAAAATATTAAGTAAAGTCATCAACCTAGGTAACTAATATAATTGTCTAATACTGCCTTTTTTAATTTTACTTTCAGAGTTGGAGACTTTTTCATTTAGATTTGACCACATTACAAACTCAACTTGATCCGGTCCACGCAGTGATGATAGTTAGCTGACAGGATGCTGGCAGGCGGTATGGCGTGGATCTATTAAAAAGATTAATGTTACCATATTAGCACAGGAGACACGCGTAAGTAACGCTTGGGGTGCGTTGATATACCGCGCGGCGCTGACAGCGCACTGGGGTGACGGCGAACCACCGCGCACCGGTTTGTGCACGCGACGCGCAACTCCTGAGGCCCACGCAGGGCGCATCAAGAATATGGCCGTCAGATTAAATGCCTGAGTTATCGTAAGAAAATACTTATATAAAGATCATTTATATTGTATTGTATTATACGTTTGCCGGGCGAAGACAGGCCGAGTGCGTACATTCAGGCATTGGTTTGTTCCACTTTCTGGAAGACAGTGCAACCAGCTTGCTCTATATAGTGGTGCACGCAAATAAAAAACACTCATCCATTGGTGAACACGAACTGCTCTCAGTTTAATTTAAAATATACACCACATTCTGGTAGCAACTACACCGGTACAATTTGAAATTTGTCAACGATATTGCCCTGACCATCATTTACCGGAGCTATAGGAGAAAAGTTACGGCGTTCATATAAACGCCGACCACGTTTCCATTTACACACTGAAACGGTAGCGTATTATGCAGGGGCAAATTTTGTTTGTTGTGGGGGCGCGAAATAGGCAAGTGCTGTTTATTCTATTTGCCGAACGTGCGACAGCGTCGCAGCCGCTGTTTGACAATGCAAATTTAAGGTTGTCGCTCATTTAAAACCCCGCATCGAACCAGCACCATCGTCGCTGCATGGTCACATGATGCACGGTTCCGGCACGAAAAATGTGCAACCACTGTTTCAAATTGTGATGTCACTTTCTTGGATTGTTTACGGACAGTGCAGTTCGTAAAAAATCCAAGAAAGTGACATCACGTGTTGAAAATGCTGTATTTGTGGTGACAGAATGCACTTCTACTTGGGTAGTCATGAACATAGTTGAACATAGTCGTTTCATCCGCGGTACCGCAACAAAGTAGGCAAATGAGTGTTCACCCTTATTGCTTAGTAAAAGTGCAGCTTCATTGATTCACAGATGCAGCTCATTAGAAGCGATGCGACGGACCGGTGCGCCGCCAACCGACCGGCCGCCAGACCTGTTATCTCAACAAATTATTATGGATTATCGCCGTTCCAGCCACATAGTTAACAGCTTAAGAGTTCCCAGCATTCTTTGACTATAGGTAACCTACATTATTTACAACTTTAAAAGAATCTAAAGCAACGCGAGATAAATCAAGACTAATCAAGACTAGAACATGTGAAGTCTGCCAATCCGCACTTGGCCAGCGCGGTGGACTAAGGCCTAAACCCTCCCATTCTGAGAGGACACCCGTGCCTTATTAGGCACGGGTGTCCGTGTGCACGGTGAGACAAAGAAAGGGTTGTGGTGGTGACGATTCGATTTAGTGTAACATAATTCAAATTCGTAAAAGTTATAGAATAAGTACGCTGCTTGATAACTTATCAGGTAACAAATATAGTATAAAGTGTTACTGGTGTTAAGCGAGCGAGTAAGGAAGTGAACACGGGGTAAACATTAGAGGAAGTAGGAATGCCCATACTGGGAGCACATAAACTGCTAGTAACAGTCGTAGGATCCGATAAAGCCTTACATCGGGCCCGAACGCCTCGCCGTTATGGCCGATATCGACATTTTCGAGCCGTACCCTTCCTCCGCTAAGGAAACAATGAATGCTACTTGAAATTGATTACCCATACACAAACTAGAACAAAGTATCGTAGTATGCCTAGTACAGATAACTAAACTATACTGATATAAACGAATCAATCCGTATTGGAGCAGTGTGGTGGAGTACGATCTCGGCCGAACTGTGACTGTGGGAGGGGCCTGTTGCCCACAACCGAATTAGTAGGTAGTAGTAGTTATTTTACATATTTTTGTTTTTGTATTTCCTTGTTGTTGTGTCGAAATAAAATTATACTGTAAAAAAAAATTTTTTTTAATAAGCTTTTATAACTTGACCTTGAAACCTAATCGTGGTCAAAGTTCATTACAAGACTTTACCACAAGTGCAAACACGACTATGATACGATATTCCATCATGAAGTTCCAGTTAATATCTTCCGGCTCCATCATCAGATCAGTTCGACAGTACCATATTATTGCATTGTCATCGGAACCTAATATGTGTGCCAAATTTCAGCTCGATAGCTTCAGTGGAAGTGGGTGAAATATTGATTGCAAGATTCCAGGACATACATACATACATAGATACATACGAGTGAAGTTAAATAAAAGCTTTTAAAATAATTTGAATTATATTGTATACTTATAATAAATGGCTTATTTCATATTAAAATATCAAAAAACCGACATCAAAAATAAAAATTCACTAAATCAAATTATTAAATTAAATTATTTATTTGAAACTAGTGGACGCCCGCAGCTTCGCTCGCGTTACGCTTCATACTAACTTTGCACCCCCGTTTTACCCCCTTAGGGGATGAATTTTCAAATTTTTCTCGCCGTAAAAACCATCCTTGAACTTCAACGAACATTTTAAAAAAAGAATTGTCCAAATCAGTCCAGGCGTTGTTGAGTTATGCGCTTACCAACACATTTTGCGATTCATTTTTATTATATTTGAAATAAATATTAATATTAATAGAAAAATACCAACATAGCCTTTTTTCTCTCTGACACACAATCTTGCTATGTAGGTGTATACATACAAAAATCAAGAAATTAGTAGCACCAATGTATTGTGAAAGGATAAAGGGCAACCAAACCAATCGTCAAACACATTCGCATTCAGAATAAAGATATGTATCTAGTTATAACCATTCCTAACGTGAACAAGAAATTAAATTGGATTCTTAATTACATTGCCACTACCATCTGCAACTTGGAACTAGAAAGCATTTTGTGTTGATGCAGCGGAAATTATCCTCGTTATTGACATAACCTACACTAAAATACTACTAAGTGTGACGCCATGGCCACAGGCGATTGGCTTATGGTAATATAAGTGAATAGGGAAAGCTGGTTCGGGCGTCGAACACGAGTTTACATCGCGGGCCGCGGCCGCCCGGCCGTTACAAACCAGCGCTAACTTACCTCCGGCGCAACACCGCGCAAATTGATGGTTTCACCTCGTTCCATGCAAAACGATCATAGCATCCCGCTCGCACCAGACAACGCAGTAATCATTGTTTTTGAAACGAAAATAAAACAACATCAACTTCAAAGTATACACGGACGTGAGAGAAAAACAACGAAAATACCAGGGTATCCCGATAAGTTTAAGATAAATAGCTCGACGAGTTTTACTCGGATGTTTTGTTTTTAGTTTGACCGATCTTTGCCTGCGTATCATCGCCCATGATCGATTTGCAGACACCATTATACTCGTATCTACAGTCAGAGTTTGAATCGATTGTGTTACTAACTATGGTTTGTAAGAATATTCTGTAAGTATCTGTTTGAGTTAATGTTTCTGTTATGTTAATTATAATGAGAATTCTTCGATCCGTATGTGCGCAAGCGGAACAGCGTCGGCGATAATAGAGCCTGTGTCAGCATACGAGAGGCGAGCACAAAGAGTATCTCATTTTCGGCAGCAAAGACAAAAGCGGTAATTACAGCAGTTAACGGTTGAGCTTGTATAACGAAGCTCGTGTAGGTTGAACTCTGCACTATGTCTATATAGAACTGTAAAAGTAATACGAGAAATAATGGCTCCGGTAAAATTACAGTCCATATTTGGTGCGCAACGAAACTAAAAAAGGTCGCTTTCGATGATCTAATTTAATTACAAGAAATACGTCTCAGAACTTTTGGGTTTCAGTCAGTATTGAGAGATCAGTATGTACATGTCTTATCCAATAATTTGGGATTTTCATTGAAATCAAATCTGTCCTCTGCGAGCTGATATGACACACGTAATGCGCAACAACACAAACTATTATGTAGCTAAGCGGCGCGGCTACGGGTATAATAGCCGGGAAATAACCAGTAGCTACTTATGAAGACGCATAATGCAGAGGTCATGTTGTCACGTACTCTAGTCTTTTCACTTTGTATAGCGCGGTGACCAGCGCGACAAGTGTACGCGACAATACCCACCTTTACAAAGATGGATCACCTCCAAATGGAAAGTGGGCCGAATTGATTGTAAAACTTATTTATTTAACTATGTTATACTAGTGTACGCCCGCAGCTTCAATCGCGTGGATTTAGACGTAACATAACCTAAATACAAAATTTCATTGAAATAATGTAGGTATATACGAAAAACTTTTAAACCTATGTACTAACTTTGAGCCCCCCTTTTACCCCCTTAAGAGATGATTTTCGAAACTCAATAAAAAACCTTCATAGGTACTGAATTTCATTCGAATAACATCAAAAACGGCAAAGTTTCATACTAACTTTGCACCCCCGTTTTACCCCCTTAGGGGGTGAATTTTCAAAAATCCTTTCTTAGTGCTCCCCTACGTTATAAAAGGAACCCCTGTGCAAAATTTCAAGTTTCTAGCCCTTATAGTTTAGGCCCTGCGTTGATATGTCAGTCAGTCAGTCAGTCAGTCAGTCAGTCACCTTCTCCTTTTATATATATAGATGTATAGTACTTTTTAAACAATAGATATTAATTTGTGAATACATACTGGATTTCAGATGTGTAAGCAGTGCTTCGGAATATTTTGTCCGGTTGTTATTAGTGGTGCATAGCTGTGTAGGGCCATTATATTTACGTAGCCCAATCTACAAACTATATTTTTTGTTATCTCTGGATTACTATCAAACTTTATTATTGTTTTGATCATTTAATACCGACCGCGGACAGTATTTGCTATGTAGAAAGTGCAAACAACATTATTTTCACATCGAAATTTTTTCCCGAAACCCTTTTGTGAATAGCTCAAGCGAACGACACTAACTAAACCGCAAGCCCCGGTCCAAGCGCGCAGCGTATTAAACACAGTGATTAAATAACATATTTTTTATCGAGCTTCAAGTAATAATCAAATAAAAACATGTAAGCACCTCATTGTCAAATCCATATTTATCATCGCTATTCAAATTGCACGGTAGCTCAATCTGGGCTGTTTACACTACTCTCAGTAGCCAGATGTTATCAACGTTTCGATAATGACAGCATAAATAAATCTTTATTTCAGGCAATTTAGGCAATACCATGTTAGTAATTACAGTTGAAAGGGTTAATATTACAGCTTATAATAGATTGTTACATAAAGAAAACAACCCTTTCATCGCGACGAAGTTATGCAACTATGTATCTACCTTCACATACTGGTACATATCCCTGAGCTGTGATTTCACCGCGGGAAATATTGCAAAGTTTACACGTCACCATCGATACATGGCTTGTGAAAGGTTATGAGTGTTTTATGGAACGGCGAACACCCTTTTTGTCCATAAAATAAATAAACACTCCAAAGCTCAGACCGCACTAGCACTTTTATGTGACAAGTGGCGGAGAGTAACGGATATTGTGACATATTAAGGTCCAAGACCTGAGTACAAATACAAATATTTATCTGGCAACTAAATATATGCCCCAGTAACCGGGGAACTCAAGATCTTGCCGGGTCACCAACAATAACTCCACAAGTACGCAGATTTTTACACTAACATTTCTTAACCATAGCAATTGATAGTTAAGGGGCAGCCCTTAAAATGACAAACTTACAAAATAAGTTAAACGAGTTCTTTGTTTAGAGAAAAAAAAAAATAAAATTGTTGCTTATATTCAGGTGCTGTAATAGTAAAAACCATTGAGATCAAATAAACGACTGAGACATTTTAAATATTAAAATAGGAATCAGTTGATAAATAGTTGCCGTATGGTCTCTGGGAATGATTTAATCGTATGACACCTCTCTTTCAAAACACGACATCACTGACAAATAAGCCAGTTAAAATAAATGTACGATGCACGACTCCCTTTACCTAGATCATGTCGGTCATTTATTACAAATGTTTACACAAACATTTAGTTCTGCTGCAACATTTATACTTGTATTATGCAACGAAAAGTAAGTGGTTTTCGATTGGTATATGAAACAGTAGCAAGGCAATTGCGATATTATATGGGTAATGGGTACTTGCTACTATAGTTTTCGTTAATAGAATAGATATACCAGCGAATAAGCAACAGTAATTAAAAATTTAAATGTCTTTTACGTTTTTAAAATTTGGGCACCAAGGGTTGCCACATTCATTCCTAATGCACCATTATGTTTCTGTGTAAACTTTTAGCACGTTTAGGTTGTGATCTAACAGTGTTAACCTGCAATACTTACCTTATGTTAGCATTCCAATTTCATTTGCCTTTTGTCAAACATAATAACATACAGTTCTGTCGATGATAAAGTTTTATCACTAAATATGATTTTGCGGTTGAACTCTATGGTGAATGCCATAACATTTGAACGCCGAGCAATGCAATTACAGAACATGACAAAGCTAGTTACAAAAAGCGTTCATTTAATACGCACACTATCTTTTTATAAAGCCAACGAATTTAGGCACAAGAAATTATTTTACAAAATCTTCATTCAACAAAGTGTAGCATCCTGTTCGTATCTGGGATTTTCATTCATCACAATATCAAAGCACCAGCTTCATTCCGTATCGAATGCAAGTTAAAAGGAATAAAAGCGTCAGGGCTCTACCGCACTTGTCCATACCGTAACTAAATGAATCAAACAAGGAATAAATCGGGAATCCGAACAAAATCCTACCATGCTACAAGAAAGTAACAAAGGGTAGTGTCGGTGTCAGGTGGTTCGCTCGCGTGACCACGATTGAGCGGGACTCCTCGCTCGTTTAGAGGATCACCTTACCCCGACATTCCTCGTAGTCACTGCCGACATTTTATTAGAGCTTTGACTTGACCAATTATATTGGCCAGCCATCCACTATTTACTTTTTATTGGCTCTCCCCTTCGCGAAGGAGGCAAGGAAGAGTGTTTAAGGATAAGATACTCGTAGCAGGTATAATCACAATACTATGGTGGCACAGTGTGTAGAACCTAAATTTATTAAATGGGAATTAAAGTCAGACGTGAATTAGTCTTCTTCAAAATCATTCAGGCCACCGGCAGCCAATGTCTATTCGAAAAAATTACAACGAAATAAATAAAAACATTAAAAAAAATAGTAAGCTATGATAAAGAGAGCACAGATAAAGAGTACTTATTATATACCACGATAATTAAAATTTTCAAATATTAAATGTCAACAACCGAGCCTTCAAACCAGGATTACGGAGTGACATTTAACTACTGGCAGTGCTCGTGTGGTCGGAGGCACTCGATATCGATAATCGAACGTGATATTCTAAAACATTCATGTCAAAGTGTCAGTTTACATGTACCTAAACAACATCGATGCTAGCTAATAACTACTTGGAAAATTGAATCGGCATGAAGTCGCCTGATAAACTTTGACCTTAAGTGTAAATAGGCTACCCTATTAGTTTGTTAGTTTGTATTGTCTCAAATAATTAATTTACCGCGCACGAATTCCCTGCAAATAATAACCGAAGCATAATCACTGATACGCTGTAGTCAATTGAATTCCAGTCGAACAGCCTGTTACTCAAATAATTTTTTAAGTTCCTGATGATTAAACCTGGGATCGTGAAACAATCCACCTTTTTATTTATACCTCATATTCCTCAAAAGATTACGATTGGATCGTGACCTCCCAACACGCTGTCACCCCGATCCACCAAGTACCTGTAACAATTGACAATAGATCAATAGTACTAGCGCAAACAATGATTTCCCAATATGCACACGAATATTGGTTACGTCAGTACAGCGTAACACGTAAACGAGCCGCGATGGTGGCCGTAGATCATAATCTAGATATCGTACCAGCTTTGGTAAGCGCTCCGCACTCGTAGGCCGAAAGCCGCACGACTGCTGTCGAAAGTGAATTGTCGTGCTTGCAACCGACATGTCGCCCCAACATTAGCGTTTGTGTGCCGGCGTGACTAAACTTTCGCGCAATCGGACATTAGGAACGCAATCATGAATGACCTTATGATTCCAGACGACTCCTACTAAATGCCAGTTCAGCTTAGGTTTATATACCTACATGCTCTCTTGTTTCGGTTTATTTTTCATATTCAATTATACAATTGGGCGTTTTCTGTACTTTGCAATAAATCCTCCCGAATAGTTATTAACTTAAATCTAAATCACAATCGTAGTAGCATTGTGTTCAAATTATAACAAATTAAATCTATCTTCTGGCATAATGCTAATTGGTAAAAATCAATTAGTATAATTTTCGAACTCAATGCCATAAATCGTTAATAATGAGCACCTTTTCCAATATTTGTAAAAATATTAAGTGTAAACTATCAATTATAGTGCCATTGCGATAGGTGTCCCCCGAGCTATGTTTTTACCCGCGGCACGCCGTGTTACCTTTCATAAACTTTGACTCATAAACAAAGCGACCTATGAACTTAATAACAATGTGAAGCGGGCGTGCGAAACGGGATATGTACCGCGACTTGCAATAATTCTTTCCGAGCCCATCGAGAATCTCGCGACATGACGCACCATAATTTAGCGCGCCGCCGTCGCCGCCGAACCAAACGGCAAAAACTGTTCGTGGCGATCCCGCGCACAGATTACGCCTTTACAGACATTATTGTCATAATTTGACCTAAATCTGATTGTTTCACTTACATGGAAATAAAATATGAGAATGCATCTTCCGCTTTAATCTTTTCAACGAGATAGATTCTTTGTTGAACATTTTTGAGGCCAACGGCACTTTAGAGGAACCGAATTATGTTTTCTCTTAACGAGGCAAGGTCAATAAGTATACGCTCAAAGTGGCAATAGACAAATTGTTACTGTTATCTGATATGGTAGAGTTCGTGACTGAACATAGATTGCCTCGTAATTCAGTACAGTTGACATTTAAAAGACCTTGTTCTAGTATTGTTTTAACCTTTTTACTGATCCTAAAAAAATTCAATATGTATTCCAACACATATTAAATCCTATGTCAATTGAAAGTTGAAAATTATTATTGAAAGTTCTTTAATACGCTTAAGCAAATCTTAGCGACTAATTTAATTATCCTATTCGTATGTATTGTATACAATTTTAGCAATGCAATCAGTTAAAACAACCAACTGGAAATACTGTCTACTCGTACACATTTGATAGAAAGAATTTGTCAATTAATTTATCCTTTATGAATTTGTATTATCTACTATTTTTAAAGTTATTCAATATACAAAATATTCATTAATTCGTGGTAGCAGAGATAAACGAGAATAACGGGCTAAAAGATCTAAGAACTAATAACAGTGCCACTTACAGATGAAGAAGCTTAAGCATACGAGTACTACCTTCATAGTCCTTGGGTATATGTGTTATGTTATGTACGAATTGTATAATTTAAGACTATATTTTTAAAAGAACTTCATGGTATAGTACTTAGATATTCCAGCGTACATTCCAATGTTTACCATTCACGATACCTTTTTTGTATCCGATCAGATGCACTTTCAGCTCGGAAATCGGTGCAATACCCAGCGATCCGAACATTGTGTAACGTCGTTCATGCGGCGCTTCCAAAAGGGTAAATGTTTGTTCACCACGACGTACACGAATGCTCTTTGATACTTTGATGCGACATTATCTATAATTACCAACTATGCGGAAATGCCGCATCTCAATTTACATGTATGGTACAGTACTCCCAAATTAATAATGCGCATAGAAATCTTCGTTACTGTTCGGCAAAGGTCGTATTCCCCGAGCGTCGGAAGACGATATGTGTATAGAGTGGTTAAGTGCAAGTTGGGAATCAATTGATTGCGTAGCCAAGTTTGATAACGTTCCGCGTTTATTTCTTTATGATAGTCACCTTCTGAGTCGACACATTTATGTAACATTAGAGCCCCTGGGACGAAGCCTTTTTCATTGCCTGCGTGCACAATAATGATTCGCTCTCCTTTGTAAATGGGTTGTTTTATACCTTTTTTGCTGCTATCTTGCCAAGTTTTACCCTTAGTATATGATGTATGCACAACGTATGACTCGTCCATAAACACTATGTTTCTACCAGAATTCCTCAGCTGTTGTATTTCTCTGAGATATTTGATCCTTTTTAAACGTATATCATGCTTTTCCATAAGTAACCGTCTGTTATTATCAGTTTTCAGAAACCTAAACCCCATTTCTTTCAAGATCAGCCTTAAAGTCTCTGCACAACCTTTGAAATTAATATCTTCGATCAACTTTTTTCTCAAATTATTTACAGTTGGGAGTTCTTTGAGCGTCAACTGAAAATTGTATATCATATTACGAATAACACAGTAGTGGAAATCATCAAGTCCCAGCCGAAATGTACTTTTAGGTTTTCCTTTTTTCGGTGAGGAAAATTTCATTGATTGATTCTGTTTTTTTTCGTTTAAGATATTACTCAAAGTTCGTCGTGAAATTCCTGTAGCTTTTGTAACACGGTCCTGAATTTTTTTTAAATAACCATCATGGTCTCTTTCGAAAACATTGGCTTCATTTAAGAAATAAAGGTACACATTAAATACTATTTGCCGTGCTTGTGACTTAAGCGGCTTTCCACGTTTAAATTTATCCATTCTGGAAGAATTAGGCATATTTTATTTCTTGTATTATTGCATTATGTACTAATATACTTTCTAATATTATTTATTCCTATATTGTTTTATATATTTGTTTCTTTATGCATGTGTATCTTTCTATTAAAATGTATATAAGCCTAAATCTGATTTTATAAATGTTTTTTTCTGGTAAATAAAAAAAAATGGTCTTAATATGTATTTAACGTGTGTAAAAATGTTAGTGTAGGCGACGCACCTTAGAAAAATATAAAGCTTAATACTTTTGAGAAAAGAATAAAGACGTCAGCTGTCACGCTGAAGTAACAAAACGATTCGGTGGTTTTATTTATTTCCATCGCCAACAGTTAGTATGTTATTTTACAAAATAAACTATTTCAATTTGAGTAAGATAATTAAAGTTGAAATTAAATTCACCTTTGAAAACAAAACCAAGAAGGGTGTGTAATAGCAGCTCTTTAAAATTCACCAGTATATAAAGACGACTGACGGACCTTTGACTGACCGGCGACAGCCGCCGACCAACCGAATTGTTTTCAATTTTTTCACATGATTTGACATATGACTTTGACTCCTGTTTCTTTCGAACAAGGTGCAAAATGCAAGTGCATTGTTGAGGGCTTTCTCCGATTCAATGATTCGGGTGTTTCCGGGAATACGACAATTAGCGAAGATTTGCATGCGCATTATTAATTTGGGAGTACTGTACAATGTTCATGTTTCCCGGGTTCGAATCCCAGCTGGGCCAGATATTTATTATGCAGATAAATTCTATTCGGGTCATATTCTTTTTCTATTCTTCATGGATGTTCAATTGTGTTGTTTTCTGTGTGTCCAACGCAACACAGGCCGCCTACCGCGGAGGTATGAGTGTAAAAAAACGGATCCACAAACTGGTTGTATTTTTCTTAAAAATAACAAGTTTTTATAAAATATCATAATAATTAGTTTATTACTAATCCAAATAATACCTAAGTTAAGTATCCACAATGTTTTATGACCAAGAGTTTACTTTAAACGTTAACACGCTCGATTCCCACCGTCTAACGGACGAAATAAAAAGATGATAATAGGAACAAAACGTTTCCTAAATTAAATAAACACGCATAGCTACGCCCTGTCGAGTTCTGTATAATTCGATAATTTACAAGTGAGTATCCACCGGGCGCCTTGGGCTTGTAAATAAAATTCTCATGAAATTCGGCGGCAGCCGGCTATCATATCTGGGCCACGCTATCCATCACCGCTCTAGTCACGCAACGAAGGATATTAATACAGACCAACTCATATGGGATAGCTACATCGCATATCATTTGTCCATGATTATTTAGATGTAATGTAATGATAAAATTTTAACCATATATCCAATTTATTTAAAAACAAATAAGAAACTCTGACGTGCATGAACCGATATGTTCCAATGGGGGATGAAATTAACAAGTTTAAAAAAAAATACGCATTATAACTGTGGGTATAATAGTAGCCTTTCCAAAGTCTTACTACTCAACGGACAAAAGTAAAATTACAAAGATGCTTTTGTGGCCACCGCGGCTAAAATGATACTCATGGTTGCTTCAATAACAATATCTCGACAACAGGTGCACTCGTCCCGCCATACCTCGTTATTGAATCTGACAAGCGGTCACAGCAGCATTAGCGACCGTTGCGCTCAAAATGAATAAATTAAGATAAAAGGAAAGATTCTCTACCCCAATTAAGGCAACCTACACAATGATTAGACGTTTCACTAGGTGTGCTCGGCCTCTATCGCGGTACCTCTTGAATTATTAAGTGCTAGCTTTGTTATAAATGCATTCAACATGACGTGGATTAATGAAATGAAATACCGGTACTTTTATATTTGACTCTCCATTCCTTGTCAACATTCTAACTCCCGGATTAAGTACAGACGTCTATTTGTTGCTTCGTAACAAAGACATTACTTTATTTGTAGTGATTTAATGACTTTGTACCTTTGACTTTTTGGCCTCTATACCAATTTATAAACATATTTGACAAACAGGTTTTACTTTAATTTTTTCCTAGCATTCCTAGTTGGTAATTTACTAAAAATTATTGAAACAAAATAAACTTTGTTAATCGTTTGATGCTTCTGTTCCGCAAAGGAAAAAATATGTATAATAAGGAAACTCGCTTCTAATAATTAACTGCATCGTCCGTCCGTTATACAATATCTTGGAGCTCTGAAAAGTTCAAACATTAAAAGTAAACTCAATGTATAAGAAACTGTAGGAACCCATAGTGCGCTAGTCTCAATGAAATCTCATTGATGCCCATCACTAGATTATAATGCAAAAATTATACTGTGAACCAAATAGCATCCAATTAAACCTCCTATATTGGCATACCAACAGCATGGGAATAGTATGAACTAGTTGTTCGTTATCTCGACCAGAAAGGCGACCTTCAACTCCACCCGAGCTGAATACAGAGCAGCGCAATAACAAGAGACTGCGAGGTAAACGTCGGGCGTTTTCGTATGCAAAAAGCGTTAAGTGTTAGCCGACGCGGTTGTACGGGCCGAACATTAAACAAGAGCTTGCGAGCTGAAATAGAAATGGGTTGTTTGAGTAGGGTTCTTTCGCGAACGCAATTGTACTCGAACGTGTCTTGTTAGCGAATGCGCTATGCAAATCGCGACAACCGATGTTACTACCGAATTGCTATCGTTAGTAACAGTCACACTCTACACTCAATGTACCTGCCATTTATGTATAAAATAATCGTGTTCCACACGCGAGTATAAAATGTATGGTTACATGGAAAATGAAATAACGCAACAGAATATTTTCACAATAGAAGACGTTGCATAAAGGTGAACAATAGCAGTCAGGTCCTCCGCGACGTGAATTCTTCGTGTATGTAGGCTACTGCAGCAAATTAGACGAACGCGTTTTCAGCTAAATGTAAAATCTTGTTTCATATTCTTCTAACGTGTACAAATATTTTAATTACAACTTTGAACATAACTTGTTACTATAGCCGAAGTTATTGCCGTATTCGAAACACCATTGAAACAGTAAAGTTAAATTTTCGCATGTAATCCCCTTCAACAACCGAGCTGTCATAATTAAGTTAATAGATACACTAATTAAATCCGAATTCAGGTATGGCACTTCACACTGACCTTCGCTATCTGACCGAGCACGAAGCGCGTTTATTACATGTACAAGTAGCATGTTTAAAAAATTCAATGGATAGGATCACCGCAGTTTAGTGTTGATTGTTTCGTTTCGTCAGCCTCTTGAGGTCCACTGCTTTACGTAGGCCTCTCCTAAAGGACACCATTTCGATCGGTTCTGCGCCTTCTGAAACCAGCGGTTACCCACCGTCTTCTTCAGGATGTCTGTTCACATTATCGAAAGGCAGCCTTTTTCTGATTCTTGATAGTGTTGTTCAACCTCTACGTCAACCAGTTAACCAGATTGATGAACTCAGCAGTACCCATGTCGGCTACCACATTGACGAGATCTATGTAATAACGTTAGTAATGCAGACGACATGGCGCTGCTGGCTATTTCTATCAACGCGCTTAGGAAGCTTGCAAATGTGTGTGAGTCCTCAAATATAATTCTAGGAAAAACGTTTTCAAGGCAGGGAAACACAGACCAGACGTACAACGTACGTACCGCAACGTACCGGTGGTATTGGAAGTGTTTTGAAACTGGTAGACGAGTTTGTTGGTGGATGTTTGCAGATGAGCGAGTCGATTACTTTTTGCTATAAGGAAGGAAAAATGGCCTTACTCCGCTGGTTGCAAGACAGCCCCAACGGCATCCCCAGGGTGGTTGCTTCGCGCCTGGATTGTCCCATGCAACATTTCGGGCAAATATTGCCGAACTGGCTATATTAAGTAGACCATAGTAAATTGATTTGACATATGTTGATAATAATTTGTCGAGCATCTCTGTAGATATTATTGAATGAAATGAAAATGAAAAACTTTATTTTATTTTAACTAATAAGACTAGATAATATTAATTTACAAAAAATCGATATAATATTAGTGTGATTCAGGAGGAGTAGTCACCAATTTCAACACGTTTTCAGTCCTTTGAACAACGTAGATCGATTGTTTGATTCTAAAACTACTCATCGAGGATCATGCACGTGCGTAGTAAAATGGATGGTCTGTAGCCTGCTTAACCTTAAAGCATGGCTGAATTAAAATGCGGAACGGTAAGCGCACATCCAGACATTAGCGACGCACGTCAGTGGCAGTGTTCGCGAAAAACAATAAACCGGAGGAACCCGCAATCTTCGACCGGCACCGACAGTCGCACGAACAACCCGCCGTAATTTTAAAGTGAGAGACGCTTGGAATACAAATGATTCGGAAAATAACTTTAAGTCCCACCTGTATAAATGTACAAGAAAAACCACTACAAATACTATAAATTTCGCTCATAAGTATGACTTGCTGAATAGATTTTCTGAAACCAATAAAACGTATTAGGTGTTGGTTATAGCCAATTCAAGAGATAACGTTCGGCTGAAAGATATGTAAACAAGTCCTACTCTTTTAACTTTTCGTGAAGTTTTTTGCTTAGCACACCCTATTTCTGTGTATATTACCTACAGCAGATTTAACGAAATTACTGGTTCGATTGACTTTCTCTTGATAGGATCAATATGTTGCATCACTAGGTTCATAAGCCGATTTTGAGAGCGGGACCCACCTTGTATTAAACAACTCGTCTGTCAGTTTTCAAACAACCATTCATGTTAATTCGATGATTACTCTGTGTAGTTGTCTAATACCCGCTGGCATGGCAGACGTAAAATTTTATTGTGGCTATCGATTGTTCCTAGTATACATTAATATTGCTCGTGTAATTGCATTTGACTAGGTATTTATTGGACGCGACCGAACGTTAACTGTAATAATAGTAAATCGGAGCATAAGACTAGACTATAGAAGGGACCTAGAAATGGCATAGCGGCCGTGTAATGTTCCGGGTGTTGCCCGCTCTTAATACAGTCAAACATAGTACAATACTCGTCACGGGCTAAATAAATCGCCATGCAAAAAAACGTGTAAACCAAGAACGAATTCTGCTATGAGACAGAGAATATGGCTAGAGACGTTGAAACCTTGCCAATGTGGATAATATTAGAGTAATTTTTAATTATTAGTGGAATAATATATTAGCTGTCAGCACATTTAAGTATTATTGAGTGTAACAAATATCCCGGTCAATGCAGGGATCATCGCTGCGACCCATAGACGTCCCACTGCTGGGCACAGGTCTCCCCTACAGACACTGCTGCAGGAGGTCTATAGCATACTCCACCACGCTGCTCCAATGCAGATTAGTGGAGGGGTTAGTGGCCAACCCAGTGTCGAATGTTCTCAAGCTACCCGAAGGTCTTCGACAAGGCTTAACGACTGTTTCCAGCATTGAAAACAACCGGGACCGACGGCTTTACGTGCCCTCCGAAGCACGGTAGCGTCCATGAAATTTTGCCACTTGCGGTCACCCATCCACAAACCGATCCGCCCGTCGTTGCTTAACTGTTTCGATCACATTGAATCGACGCGAACCATTGGGCTATGGACGCCACTATCATAAGTAGGGATCATAAGCTGAAGTAACTAAGACTTAACAGCGGGTGGGTCAATACCAACCCGCGTTCAGTACGCAACCGGATCCACGACGCGCACCCCACGGCTGGCTCGAGCCACACAAACACGACCATGTCTACGCCTCTCCGTGGCCCGTACGTGCCTTTACTCAACTACTTGAGCTACGATAGTTTAACACTTATCAATAACTGCAAAAAAATTAAATAGTTTTCATATCTTTTTAGATACAAGATACAATCGGACTTGCAGTTCCACCACACCTGAGACGAAAGTGACTTTACACCCTCCACGACCTAGTAAGAACATGGAAATGGATAATATAACTTTTTTTGACGAAGTAGGTACACGCGAATTGCTTATTTGAGCACATAAATCCGCGGAACTCTTATGCTTTAAAAATAATTATTACACCGCAGAAATAGTAAATAACCAGCTAGAGCTGGATTTGGCTTATGGCTATTATTGATTTTTATATAACTGTTCTTTTGTAATCTACAAGCTAGTAAAATTCCATGATCAATCCCGGACTTTACTTATCGATTAAATCGGCATACTATCCACCAACAAAGGCGACGAGAATAGAGAAAGATGGCATCAATTTAATAATTAATTTTATCATCTGAGCCTGAAGCTTGCATTTCGACTTAAGCGAGATTTGCGATGCACAGCCATCGCAGCGCGGTCCGCCTTATCATTAAGCGTTCACGAGCCTTTAGCCGCGTCCCGTAATGCGCCGTAATTGTTTGCGAATAAAAGAATCCCAACTGAAAGGGTTCGACGCGGAACACGAAGCGGCCGGGTCGAAAGCCATCATTGTAATAGAGTTTTCTCCCTGGGTCGCCGGTCGTTTATAAAAGCTAACTTATTTTCAAAGAAAAGTAATGAGAATCTAACTTAGCGGAAAACGGTTGGCGAGCCGCGCGGCTGTCTGTAACCGCGATGTAGAGAAAAAATATTTTATACATTTTTCGCAACGAGAGCCCCAGAGTTCTTGAGCTCGCGCTCTTACAAAGGATTTCAGCCGTCTCTGTCGCCTCGCTCCTTATTATGAGCTTAATGCGGAATAGCAACGACTTTAATAGAACTTTATGCTAACGGGGTTAGGGGCTTCAAGAAAATTATGCTTGACGGCTCATAATTAACATGTAATTAAAAATGTTCACACAAGACCAAGCTACACGTTCTAGTTATAAGGCTTAAATCTTAACTTACAATATTTTCATATTAGTACGTTCATGCGAGCAATTTTCATGCATACGAACCATTCATTATGTAAAATGAATAAAAAAAAGTAATTACGGTTGAACATTATCGTACATAAACATGCGTCCGCCAAATTATAGTACATATTTGTTATTATTGAAACAATATTGTAAATTATTTGAATAATAACAAAAACTACAGGAGCTCATATTTTAATTTCTTAAATATCACATCACTTGTCGCAAGTCCTTGCTGATTTTTTAACAACTGGGCTATCAGTACCAACGCTTACTAAACTGTCATAAGACGGATACGCAATAGTTAAAGTGCAAAGTTATCGTAGTCTGAATTTAAATTTGCTGCTTCAATTGCAAAACCTTCGCAAAGTGTCGGCCAAAGGGCATCATACCTTGAGAACAACTGCTGAAAAGGGTTCAATATTTACAAGAGAGGATAACAAGATAACAAGCATGCAGCGGTGGGAAAAGGCTGTGGCGGTACTGGCTATACTTTTCTAATAAAAATATTCCTTTATTTTGGCGACCACCTATTTCAAAACGTGCAATGTACATTTTTTGTATCACACGAGGTTTCGCTCGCGGCCCCTTTTTCATGTAATTGGTATGTATCAAACCCACAAGGCCATTTACCTCGAATAAAAAGCATATACAAGGTGTCCCAAAATTCAACGATAATCCTGAAACAGAGGTAGGCCCTGCTAATGACTACTCCAGGAAAAAAAAGAAAAAAAATATATCTCGTTTTTTTTTCAAATTACATAATAAAAAGGAAATTCTTAGAAAATTTACACCCCTCATGATATTTTTAACCACCATGACCACAATTTTTGAGATATTTCTGATATTTTTTTTGTATCCGTGACCTAAGTAGTACTGCTATCTACCACAAATCTTAAAATTTCTATAATGTCTGTAGTTTTCACACAATAAACAATTAAAATCATTGTTTTCCCAAAAAATTTTTATCAAATTTACTTTCAGTCCACTTTCACTCACTGTGGTATAAAAAAAAAGTATGGACACTACTATGGCAAGTTTTTTTAAAAGTTGACGCAACTAATCAAGATTCCAAAATGGTATAATACTCTTGGAAAACTAGTCACAAAAAAAAAGTATAATATTTCTAAACAAGAACCATATTTCAAAAATTGTTCTTGTCGATTAGTAATAACTTTTACTTTGTGCCCAAAATAGGTTTTTTGGTGGTGAAAAATGTTTGAGTAGATCCTGTCTTTGAGACAACCCCAATAGAAGAAGTGTTGGAGGATTAGATCGGGTGAAAGGGGTAGCCATAAGATAGGACCAAGTCGACCGATCCAACGCCCTGGATACTCTTGGTTTAAGTAGTCTCGCACAGGATGGGCATAGTGAGCTGGGCGACCATCATTTTAAAACCACATGTTTTGTAAATCACTTAAAGGCACGTCTTCTAATAAGTCTGGCAAGTTATTTTGTAAAAAGTTCAAATAATTATTTCCATCTAAGTTTCCTTGTAACTCAAACGGCCCAGTTAAAGTTAAACAGTCCAAAATAATGCAAAGTCAGTTCAATTTGCAGATTACTTGATTCACACGTCAATTGAATACTTAACGGTGTACAGTAAAAGAAGCAGAGCGTACTGACTGCTGAGAACAGCAACTTCTCTACCTGCCCTATTGTTATTTGATAACGACATCTACATCTACCTCTGACTAACATGTAATCTCTCTCTATCTATCTCTGTCTTCTAAATTTGTTTGACTACGCACATGTCCCATTTAAATCCAAGAAATTTACAACAAAAATCATATTTTGGGCACATGATAACTATCAACAAGTACAATTTATGAAATTTGGTTCTTGTTTAGAAATATTACACTTTTTTTTTGTGACTAGTTTTCCAAGAGTATTATACCATTTTGGAATCTTGATTAGTTGCGTCAACTTTTAAAAAAACTTGCCATAGTGGTGTCCATACTTTTTTTTTACACCACAATTAGTGAAAGTGGACTGAAAGTAAATTTGATCAAAATTTTTTGGGAAAACAATGATTTAAATTGTTTATTGTGTGAAAACTACAGACGTTATAGAAATTTTAAGATTTGTGGTAGATAGCAGTACTACTTAGGTCACGGATACAAAAAAAATATTAGAAATATCTCAAAAATTGTGGTCATGGTAGTTAAAAATATCATGAGGGGTGTCAATTTTCTAAGAATTTCCTTTTTATTATGTAATTTAAAAAAAAATCGAGATATATTTTTTTCCTTTTTTTCCTGGAGTAGTCATTAGCAGGGCCATCCTCTGGTTCAGGATTATCGTTGAATTTTGGGACACCTTGTATATGTACTCTCTGAACCAAAAATTACCAGCATGCAAAAATGTACGACTTGTAATAGATGCTGGTCAGCAAAAAATAAGTTTATTTTGTTGTATTATAGACCAAAAGTTTTCCCCTACGCTGCCAGTGACGTCACACTTCATGATTATCGCAATCATCATAATCTCTGCACTATTTCAATGCTGAAGCGAATCCTCTGGGACTGCATAGAATCATAAGATAGCATGCGGATCAGCAGATTTATGTGCTTTCGTGAATATTATGCAGAGCTTAAGAATTCGGTGCATGCAGTTTTCCTAACTACATCTTCCTTTGCCATGTCCAAATCTAATTTCTTAAATGCATATCAATACCCCGTACTATTAAATCCGAACCCGCCAGGCTATTACCGCCACGTCGTAATTACTCGTAGCCAAAGACTTGCTCAAATAAAAACGAGACATGGAGTGGAGCCGACGCGCTCGATGTGTACCTTGTTTGCTTAAACGAGGCCCACTTTATGTACCTTGGATCAGACTCCGCTCATCAGCTGTTTTTTTCGATTATACCAACTTGTTCGTTAAAGTTACTAATATTGAAAATTTTACGACAAAGAGAATAAAATCCTGTGCAGTAGTAGGTACTTGTACCTACTACAAACAAATACAAAGTACAAGCACAAGGTACGTAGCCGGGAGCTTTATTGTTTTACAGCCTTAGGTTACAGGACTAAACATTTAAATTAAGGCACAAAAATCTTGTCGGCAAGGCGAACGAAAAGAAAAGAGAAAACGCATGACAAGAAGTTACAAGTACATGGCATACGATTATGACATGATAATGATAGACATTTTTATTTAAAAAAAAGAAAATTATAAAATGCACCACGCTGCTCCAATGCGGATTGGTGGAAAATAAATTTACTATGTTGTAATTTAAGTGGGAAGCTACTCGTAAGAAAACCAAGACTATTAAGTCGTAAATTCTATTATAATAGTCGCCAAGTCACGATTCTATGCAACATCCATTATTTAGTTTTCATCAAGTTTACAAACACGTACCAACAAAACTCATGTAAATTATAAAGATTTGGATCTTGAGTCGACGGCATATATAGAATTCTTAATAATAATAATATGTCTGAAAGCATTCTAAGTTTATGTATTCTGTAAACATCTGCAATCGATTACTGTTTACATAGTCGTTTATCCTTTTCATTATTAAACATTAAAAGACACAATATAAAATAAATAAGTATATTAAAATATCAAAAAACCGACTTTATAACCTAAAAGGTCAGAAATAATACCTAGTAATTCATTAGTGGGTAAAGACCTTTCCACAGTCACAGCTGAGGAAAGTCGAGAGCATCCTCCCCGCAATGCGGATTGATTCGTTTATTCACGTATTATTTTTCAGTCAAGCCGGCAGTTTATTTCATTTCAACATGAAAGTTGGCCTGACTATTTGTAACTTTTGAGTGTTAGTTTATTAATTTAGTGGTGGACTTCGCCCCTGCACCCCACTTGAACTTTTTCTTTATACCATTGTAGAGAGATAAACACACAAAGTCCACTCTCTGATAAGGTCATTCAATTAAAAAAAAAATATCAAAATCCATACACAAATACTGCAACAGCGGAATAAACACGAAGAACACAGTTTGCTACCCTTGTTATGGATATTTACTACTCTTAGGGGCCAAATTGTATCTTGAATACCTACTTATAGAGGACCTAGTCTGTGGTGAGACCTGTCAAATAAAAGTAGAATCATCAAAATCCATGCACAACACCACAAGCCGACGCTACAGGGCAATTAACACAACTGTTACTAACATTGCTACCTTTATAATGCTTCTTTACCTCTTCTTAGGGGTACAATTTTTTCTTGAAATTTACCTTCAATGACCTTCGATGTATGTTCTACCAAGTACAAAAAAATCATCAAAATTGGTTAATAGATCGCTGAACATACATAAAAAATACATAGTCGAACGTAGAAACTCCTCCTTTTTTCGAAGTCGGTTAAAAATAATACAAATTCGTAGGTAAAGTAGTCCTCTTAACGCCTACCTCCTGTGGGAGAGATCCGGGCGCAACAGTGATGTATATGGATTGTAGCTTAGCTTTGGTGCCGATAATATACTGAAAATATGCCTCTTGAGTATTCAAAGATTAAATTTCAGAAGAAACGTAATCCCATTTAACGTTCAGCTTCCTCAACATATTAATGTCAAAATGTTATCAATATAAGTTTAGTTCTCAGATGATGATAATAACGATGATAATAATGATGATGATAATAATGATGATTATAACATATTACTAGTTTTCACGGAGTTGTCTCAAACACAACACGCCGCAAAGTTTATCACAGATCAGATAACAATGAATTACCATTTTTTCACACATTGTTGTTCTTATAAACCTCAACATTCATAGGCTAAGAAGCGAGCAAGCATAAAGTGCAAAATGCTGTGACTGCGATAGCAACAGTATTCCACTCAAGTTCCCAAATGTTTATCTATTGTTATCGGGCCGAAGCGATCGTGTCATTACACACGTACTCAGCCCACGGACGCGCTTTTGACGCTGAGATCTTTGTCGTAAAATACAAGTACCTATCATAAACCCGGATGGCGCATTCGGTAAGCTGAAAGCTGAGGAAAACACATACCAACTATAACAATTACCTAATCCCGATAGAGTAACTGGACTAACCGTCCTAATAAATATTGTGAGTATGTTTCAAAGTCTGTCACAGTTGTCACGGGCGGCAGCGGATGGATGATGCTGCTTTCTCGTTTGCTATCTAATATCCATAAAAAAAGATTCAACATCTATAACTGGAAAATCGAATACTTCAAAATAAACGAATTAAACAAAACGAAGTGCTATGCTATTTCATATGAAAGGAATTAAATAGCATCGAAGCAGACAAAGGAACGTTCAACATGAATCTTAACGTGGAAAAAAAGTGAACTTAATCAGTTTTCATAAGAAATTATGAGCTCCGAGTAGCGGTGCGGTGATGTAACTTTAGAACGCGACGGTTAATTTGAGATAAAGCGTCGTTCAAAGGCTTTCTTAACAACTCATTGAACACCCAAGTAACGGACACCACGTGTCTCCCGTAATATTTTTTTCAAGAGCAAGATTAAACTGTGATTTAATGAAAAAGTTGCAGGTATTTTAGGTTTCGGTATAAACTGTTGTTTTAGAGGTAAGTTACCAAAAATTAGTACGTTATCAATACTGAGATAAAAGTATTATATTCTATTTTATTTTTTTGTATTTTTTGTTACCGACTGAGCGACGAGGTCCAACAACATCATGTTGTATTTCGAAAAATGCGTTTGAACGTCCACTTTATCTCATGCGTTTATTCACATTATACGAGGCTTGAATGTGTTATACGCGCCGAGTTTCTTCGAGTGAATGAGAAATGAGAAATTCAATTACAAATCGCGTTAAAAATACGTTTTGTGTATTTAAGCCCGTCCTTCTTATTTTTATTAATGCCTTTATAAAGGAGAAGCTGTATTTATCTCGCTAGAAATATTCTCGTTATAACATAGTAATTAAATACAAAGTACATAGTAGCAACAGTCTTCGCCCCTTCGCCCGCACACGTCTATAACTTGAGGCGGTGTCTTTATATCGTTCGCTGCCCACTGCCGCGACAATCTGATGCCCGCGTGAGAACTTACGCGTACAGTCACGAAAAAATGCCCGATGACTCAATTTGGTGTGAACGCAGCTTTATCTCGTGACAGAACAATAGTTGTAGCCATGAAAAAAAACGCGAGATTAAAAGTATGCGCTGCACAGACAATGAGTGTACCTACTTAGTGTATTTTGTCTTGTACATATATTGAGCCGATTAATCCATCCATACATCAGCCTGTTCAGGTTCAGAGACCTCTGCTGGAAACAGACCACCCTTAATTAAAGTGGCGTCCCACTGAACATGGTATTGCGTTTTCGATGTCGTTCACACGAGGACTTGTCTTCTCAATTGGTTGTCAGTCCTACAATCGAGGTAACCATGTAACCATGTCCAATCCATTAATATTTCGTCGTAAGGAGCGGTTGTTTGTGATTATGTAGGGGAAAGTATCCAAATATGGAATAGTACCTCAAATACGGAACTGACTGAACTGACATGTGTTGCGATAGGACATACGACAAAATTTCACATTAGGGGTACTATTCCATATTTGGTTACTTTTCTGTACCTAACATAATAAATAAGTAACATAGAAGTCTGGAAGTAAAATATAACAATATATAGGTAGAGGTTATTAGAACCAATAATAGGATATTGATATATAGATTAACATAGATTTTTTTACACTTTCTTTAGTCCTACCGGTCCAGTCTAACAATCCTAGATAAAATTATTCTGCAACTTATAAAGCAAATCGCAGAGAATATAAAGTATACTCTCCTATCAATAGGATAAGCAATACGTGATCAGGAGGTTAAATATTTCTGTTATCTGCTTATTTTTAAATTTTATGTTGTAAAATAAAATGTCTGGAATACTTTGAATACTATGAAAGACAGAAAATATTATGTAAAATAAAATACAAAATTTATTAAAAATTCATAATTATTTTATTTAATCCGCATAATCTCCGCACAAGTGTTAATTTAAAACATTAACATAACAAAACGCTCCCACGCAAGGTGTAGTTTGGTAATTATACGGAAAAATACTCGACATGATTGAGAAGATCTTAACCATTGTTAAGCTGTGAAAATAAACAACAATCACCGAGTAATATGTAGCCTGACCTCCGAGGCAAAAAGCACTCGTCAAACATTAACTACTCTTGACATAATAGAACGAAGGGAGTGCGGTAATCAAGTGGCCTCTAATACGAAGGTGAGAACGCAGTGCGTATTTATTACTTTAATGGAATATCAGCAATTAGGCCGCTGATGGCATCAGTAGCGCTGACAAGGTGCAAACGAGAGTGCTCCAACCGGATACGCCGCTATTAAAATAAAACAATGAGCCGATGAATTACCATAGAGAATGAGCGGAACGAGGGGATTAAGTGAAATAAAATCAAACAAGGAGGCGTGCGTTCCGCCCGGTTCAAACGTAAGCTCAATGAAGTTTGCCAAATAGGAGGCAGGGCAAATAACATATTATATAGGTACATATCATTACATGTGCATAAGTGTGAATTCAGCTAAAGTAATTGGTATTTAATTTTTGAGTCCTAAGCGTCTGTACCCGCTGAGAAAGGGGTGAAAACGTAACACGCTTTCGTGTGGTCTGTGAACTATGCTTGTCTAACTAGCCAAGGACCAAATTCAATAATAATTAAATTGTAAATTAATGGCAATTCAATTAGATTTTGGCCGAATTTGTTTGAAAAATCTCAAACATTTGTCTATTCCTAAAAAACTGCTGCTTTGTTACTTTCATCCATCAGCCTGTTTGGGTCCACTGCTAGACATAGGCCTCCCTCGACTTTATTTCTCTTTGTTACTTAGTTTTATCTAAATTATTTGTCGTATGGCGTAAGGCCCTTGCTAGGCCTTGGTTTATCTGTTGCAGTAACGCCGTCAAGCAAATGTAATTTAGGGCATTTTGCCATTGGGTTTATATAATATGTAAACTGTAGGTATAACTATGTGAATGTTACCTGACAATAAAGACATTTATTATTATTATATAATTATTATGTCATTAATAGGTTATGCACGAAATTCCGGAAAATGATGTGTTTTTATTTTAAATTTATACTAATTTGTGGTTGGATAGTCCATTTATCGATAAAGGCTCTAAGCTAATGATTTGTTTAATTCCACGCAAGCGAGGCTACGGGCGTTCAATAGTTTATAGTAAAATTGTCATTGCCTTTTGAAATAAATTATCTAGTTAATTACAACATGTTTTTAGTATTCTATAAATTGTATAAAACTTAGTTCAATATTAGAGGTCCGGCTCAGTTATGATTTAGAAAGCAACAAAGGAACTGTCTAAATTGGAGGCAATTCAAAGGGAATTCTTAAATGGGCCAAGGTAATAGACCATGGGTATAGAATTAAGATTGTGTGAGATTCGAATTAAGGGGGAAACGATAGTTCGGGAGGCGCCAGAAGCGTTCATCTACGCTGACTCAGCACTGTCGCACTCCCGCGCAAAGGGTGCTATTACCCCACAACTTATCATTAGGTCGCGCGCGCACTTCGCAGAACCAAAACCACCAGTCATTCAGCCACTAATTCTGATGAATTAACGAGCCAACTACATTTTACAGATATTAAAAACTACCGTGAAGAAATGTCGACCGCACAAATGTTTTATATATTGCCTGTTTTATGTGTATCGTTGGATTCAGAAGGCACAGGACCGGTCGGAGTTGCAACGATTAGAAGAGACGTATGTTCGGTTAACATTAAAAGGCTGACGGATCATTCGAGTTATCAGATTATAGCAATAATATGTCAAAGTTAAAGGTAATATAACGTTGCATATCGTCATTAAGGAAGGGTAACCTACACAAAATAATTTCATCAGGCAAAAAGTCGAAATAATTGAGCAAAATTATTTGTGGCTGTGATTCAAATTCTAAGCCTAAATCTTAAAAAACATGGTAAAAAATAACAAAGCATGAAACGGTTTAAGACTACCAACCCAGTCACACATTCGATACGCTACTTCATGACATTCAATTATACCGGATGGGGTCTGTGACTCCGAGCTATCAATAGTCGGCAAGTAGGTACTTAGTTTCAGTAACCGAACCACACGACCAGCAAGTTGTAAGAAATACGTTAAAAAGTAAATCGCGATCATCGCTACGCTTGCTCACGTTTCCTGGAAATTAAGATTTATTTATATCCTAGCCAAAAATGCGCAGTCAGAAGGAAGATAAAAAGTTTGCCAAAAAGACTTACTTTAAGTATTTAACAAATGTTAACGGTTCGGCGCGTGAAGCGCTGAAGCATTCGTGGTCCGTACTTCGAGACATTATGAACCAATCGATAGTTGATCTTAGCCGGCAGTTCATTTGGTGACCCCGAGCAAAATGTCTTGAGCGTTTCCGCGCTTTAGAGAACACCATAAGCCCTAGGTCCGGGTTTCAATTGTACGATAACATTCGTTCCTACCAAACTTTGGCCGACCATTAACATAATATAACATCACGTCTGTCCGAAGCGATAGTACACCCAATTTTCACCAGTTATGTTTAGGTCCCATGTAATAAGTGGTGAGCCTATTACCATACACCGGGCATAAACCATTAATATGTATTGTACGGTGTACTGTAGCATGGTGGAGGAACGTAGGGTACCCTCATGGAGTATTAAAGGCCTCGCCTTTTAATTTGTGAGACCCGGGATACTAAAAGGCAACCGTTCCAAATAACTGACCATGAATAATAGTTTTGAAATTATATTTTCCCAACAATGCTACAAGCTTTTATTGGCATTTGCATTTCTATCAGCCCTTTGCTTCATGCCTAGCAGTAGGTACCTATTGTAAGAAATTATTTGCCGGGCCAGGGAACAAACAAACCTAGTGTCTAGATTTGTGTTTAAATAAAAAACCAAATCATTCTTGCATAATAAGACGAGTTTTTGTATTTAATACATCTTTATTTAGCCTAATCAATAAAAAATAATAAAATAATGATCAGATAAGGCCTATGGCCTATATCCCGTAGAGGACTACGGAAGGCTGATGGATGAATGGAATCAGGATCAAGGTTCAGAAGATTTGAAAAATAGGCTGCACTTTATTTTCTTAGATACAGACACATGACGGCCATTTCCGTTTCTTCGATAGAATAGTTGAACGCTATTTAAAAGAGGACTGAAGAGGGTGTACATATCTGCCTACCCACCCCTTCGGAAAAATTCAGGCTTGATGTTTTATGTTTAGAATAAAAATTCATAGGCCATATCCGTTTCCTACAAAGCTTTCATTAATTGCACTGTGAATGCTCTATGCCAAAGATGATAAACGTCGACAGACCAAATGTATCTCATTGTGCTGTCAACGAAATAACTGACAGTACCAAAATAATCCGCTATTCATTAAATATTCATACACACAATTACCGACGAAACGCTGCTGTCACGATAATGCCGGCATACCTTATATCCGACACTGTACGGTTAATTTAATTCGCGCTCATATACGTGCATTATGGAGTGTTAATAATGGTTTATTTTCCGTTAATCCGTTTACGAGAACGTACTTTCCATATTACACAAGTCGACTGGGGCTATAGGGGAACGCGAGCGTCGACGCCGACGACGGTGCAAATATTCCCGTGGTAATTAAGTAGGCGAGTAGGTAAATGGATTGTCGAGGTAATAACAAGCTGCTTAGCTTCGGCGCGTGAGGCCGTGAGCTGTGAGCTGCTCAATCCTAGGAGTGTTGATTAATTGGCGGGTGGCTCCGGACAACGAGAGTCGAGACGTGGACGCTCGAAGCATTCAATTTACTGCGTATCAAGGCGAAACCGGCCGCTGAAGCAATCAAACTGCTCCAACGAGACGCCACAGGTTATAATTTGCATCGGCTTTGTACGTATACGTAGCAAATATTTGTAAACTATCAATGTATTTATGCAATCAGGAGAGTAGTAATGTATCAAAAAGGAAAAACAAGCATGCATTGGGTTTTTTTAATATTGTTTGCGGTGTCTTTTTTTTAATATCGATTTTTTTTAACAACGTTATGTTTTCGTAATGAAAACAATCAAATCATAGATATTTACACATACTGTAATTTTAATACACAATCCACAAAATTATTATTTTACACACTAGTTTTCAATTCAACTACTTATGTACTTAGCACTAGTAATTAGTATCAACTCAACTTTACTACTCAACTTTATTAATTTAATAACTCTATAGTACCTACCTATTTGTCTGCCCACCCACCCAGTCTGCTATGAGTATAAATAATAAAGAGACGATAAAAGAGGTGATATTCAAAGACAATTGGAAGCGCTGCGGCGTCAAATGAGATGTTACTCGAGAGCCAATCTCCACTTCAATTTGCTTTAAATCAGAACCAAGCCACCCTCCTCTCCGCTGCAGCGCCGTATAATTTACAAACTGTAATTATAACCCGTATCAGATAGCGCGATGCGAAGGATTCGTATTGTTTATCCTAAAGCGAAACTGTATAAGGTGTCATCGCTACGATAACTTCGTTTGTTATTGGGTTAAACCACGATAGCTAACATAGGTCGATATTAAGCGGATACGGATATATAAAACTAACAGGAATATGTTTAACAGTTTAACTGTGACACGAGAAAATTAAAAAAAAGTAATTACACGGTTTACAAAAAATACTACAACACCTATTTCACAGTAAAGTTTAAATTACCTAGATGTTAAAATCTTTTAACTAAAATCAGACACACAGAAGCGTATAACAAGTGCGGGTATAGGTATTTCTATACATGCTGGTGTTCAGTTACTAGAAAATCATACATCCATCACGGATCTCTATCCTACAATATATTATATTTATCATACAACATGTTAAGCGCTCAACAAAGAATAAATTATAGTTTGACTGACGTTGGGTCGAGTTAAATTGACGTAGAAACCGCAAACACGCTGCTTTTGACAAAAACATATTTTGATATTAAAAGCGTTAAGAAAGAGAAATTTAAAGGGCAGTCACAGCAATGAAGAAGAATGGAAATATGAAGTAGAAAGCGAAGTGCAGTTGGATATCTGCTGAGAAAGCTGAGAGTAAGGCTTAGCATAGTCAGAATTAAAATATAACTTCAGTGTATTTAGGTAACGCGTTTCACTAGTATTAAATGACGACGGTGGGTGGAATGAAACAAAAGTAGGTATTACACTGGTATATTATGTACTTGGGCAGAGTAACCCCTTACTCGTCTAGTTTACACAATGATCCGCCTGCTCGAAACACGCGCTTATATTGGGAAAATCTAAACCAATACAAAGTCTCATCAAAAATTAACCAACAATAATTTAACAATTAAAATCATGAATATGTACATATATGACAAACAATCAAATATTAAACTAAGAGAAATAATTAATTAATTTAGGTAGGTAGATAACGCCTGCTATTTGGCAGTGCTGCCAACACTTGGTAACACTAGATTAGGGAATCAATACTACTGTACCCATGAATTGTTTTATTAATGTTTGTTGACTCTACTATAGCAGTTTATGATTTATAAACCTGTTACGTACCTATATCGCCGAGGGTCAGACACCCATCGTTTATCGTACATCGCGCGCTATCGGCTATCGGCATGGAGCGGCCGCAACGGTTGACGCTGCAGAATCTGACCCGTTCCCACGGACCGTCTGCTACGTAGTTTTTAAGAATACTTACTTTACTTTTCAATCTCTGTTCTAACATTGAACTTTAATATACCTAGTTTGTAGAAATTATATTAATTAAATTAGATATAGAAGAAAGTTTTGTTATTCCGCATCCCTAGTCTGCAGTTCATATAACTGGCGCAGTCAAAGGAGTCTTCAAATTCGGTGAAAAATCTCCGAAAATCGATATTTTTAAACCGGAATAGAAGATACGGACCTGGACTAAGCAGCTGGAATGTGGAATTACATTAGTAAATTGGAAATGGAAAAGTCTTATTTAATGTAAGTACAGAAAAGTGAATGGTGAACCTATCCTTTTACTTCCTTAATATAATTTTATCCCGTCCTATAATTATTATAATTTATTGTTTAAATATTTTTGAGAAACCTGGTTTTTTCTCGTCCGGTTTTATGTGTTTTTGAGTAATATAATAAAAATTTAAATTTAATCAAGTGGATTATATAATTAGTGAACTTATTAATTTGTGAACATTTTATTAATTTGTTTTATTTTACCTTTTAAATCTACAAAGAAAGAATTTGATGCTTTTTGCTTTGTTCATAATACATTTCGGAATTATTAGATATTAGTGATAAAATGGTGTGTATAGCATAGGAGTTTTATCCGAATTTAATATAGATACTATTTTTAAATGGTACTTTCAATAAAAAAAATTTCTCTTATAATAAATTGAAGTGCGGCCCAAATAAATTAATACACGTCATTACCTACTTATGAAAGAGATTATATATCCGTAAATTATTCTTTTATTTTACTTCAACAAATATAAGTTTTCAAATAAAATAAAAATAGTGTAGTGGTAACTAAAGTTTATTTCGAGTTTTATTTTAAAAGATTTTTTTTAATTTATTTCGTTCGATTATTAAAATCTTTCAAAATTTTTCACCATAGCTCAGATAGTAATCGGGAGGTTCCATCCCCTCGACATCTCAGTAGAACAAGTATTTTTGACTCTAATAGAAACTTAGAAACCATGACCGCAGTAGACAGTGACAAAATTTATGGGGCACTGCGAGCTGTCCCCGAATTCGATGGAAATCCTAATGTTTTAACACGGTTTATTAAGTTGTGTGACCAGTTAGTCATAACATTTGTTAAAGCGGAACCCGGTCATGAATTGAATAATTTAATTGTGTTGAATGGGATTCTTAATAAAATCACGGGAACCGCCGCGGGTACCTTGAATTCAAATGGTACACCGGATAACTGGGATGGCATTCGCTCTTCCCTTATTAATAATTTTGCTGACCATCGTGATGAGACCTCGCTTTACAACGATTTGGCTCTTTTGACCCAAGGATCAGGATCACCGCAGGAGTTTTATGAAAAGTGTCAAAATTTATTTTCTACAATTATGACCTATATAAGTTTACATGAAGAAGTAGCAACTACAATAGAGTCTAAGCGATCTTTATACAAAAAATTAACCCTTCAGGCCTTCGTTCGTGGTCTAAAAGACCCATTAGGATTTCGTATTCGGTGCATGCGCCCGGCGACCATAGAACAGGCGTTAGAGTTCGTTCACGAGGAGGTGAACATCATGTATCAACAAAATAGATTTCTCGATAGGAAAATGTTAAGTGCAGTCCCAGTGCCACATTATAACTATCCTAGTATGCAACCCAGTGCAGGGCCTGCTCCGAGAGCAATTAATTTTGGCATGCCTGGTCCCTCGCGACCCCAATTTTTCAATCAACCCCGTCGATTTGGCCCAACGCGCACCCAGCAAATATTTAGGGCAACACCACCTAATTATAATCCTCAACATAATTCATTTAAAATGGTCCCAAGGCCTAGTCAACATGCGGGCCCGCGCCCAATGAGTGGTGTTAGCCACTACGTCTCACGGCAACTGCCGGCTACTCCGGCAATAAATGGCCATGATTGGCGTCGATCAGGCAACCCCGCACCAAATAATTATTTTAAGACCAAAGAATTAAATTACAATGATTTTTCATTTAATGATGGAAATTATGCCGTAAATTTTGAGGAGCCCTATTATAACTATAATTATTGTGAGCATTCAGATAATCAGTATCCTTACGAGGAAGACTTTTCCCACCAAGGATTTGTTGAGTTCCCTGAGTCATCACAAAATTCAGCCGAAGATATGAATGCAAAAAGTACTCAGTCGGATTTTCAGAAAATTCAGATATCCGACACATTAAAATAGAAATGAATTTCCAAACCCAACGTCAGTTGCCATATATCCAGATTGCATCGCCACCTTTAAAGTTACTTTTAGATACGGGAGCTAACCAATCATTTTTAAGTCCTGATGTTGTAGAAAAGTATTTTAAACATTTTGCACTAAACTATGATCCATTTGAGGTGTGTAATGTTCATGCTAAAACTAGGAATGATTATTCAATAACCTTGCCTAGCTTTTACGAATTTAATGATCCGAGTGACGTTACATTTTTTGTGTATAAATTTCATCATTATTTTGATGGCCTGATTGGTACTGATTTATTAGATAGATGGGAGGCTATGATAGACTATAAGAATAAAGTGCTTACCACTAAAACTGCTTCAAATCCTATTCAAATATACAATTCGCAAAATTCAAACCTGTACGAGGGTGTAATACCTGCTGGTAGTTCAAAATTGGTCAAAATACCTATTAATATGCATGATGGTGACGTTTTTATAGAAGAGCAAACTATTTCTAATTGTATTGTAGGCGAATGCTTAACTACAGTTAGGAATAGAATGGGGATTGTAGAAGTTAGGAATCCAACTCAAAATGATATAATTTTTTCGTTGGATCATGCTTTATCAGCCGAAGTAAATAATATAGAGACTGAATCTGTTAAGCACCCGCCGCAACGAGTAAAAGAAGTTCTTTCACGACTACGTACAAATCATTTAAATGCTGAAGAACGTAAAAATTTAGAATTACTTTGTTCACGCTATGCTGACGTCTTCTATTTAGAAAATGAGCCACTTACTTTTACGAATAAAATCAAGCATTCTATTAAAACAACTGATGAGGTTCCGGTTTATACAAAAAGTTACAGATATCCTTACATTCATAGACAGGAAGTACAAGAACAGATAGGAAAAATGTTGCAACAAGGAATTATTAGGCCGTCGAATTCCGCGTGGAGTTCCCCTATCTGGGTTGTAGCGAAAAAATCTGACGCTTCAGGTAAACCCAAATGGCGGATAGTAGTAGACTTTCGCAAGCTAAATGAAAAGACAATCGATGATAAATACCCTATTCCAAATATTTCAGATGTCTTAGATAAATTAGGTCATTGCCAATATTTTACCACATTGGACCTTGCTAGTGGTTTTTATCAGGTTGAAATGGAGCCCCAAGATATTCCAAAGACCGCATTCAACGTGGAACACGGGCACTTCAGATTCCTTCGGATGCCCATGGGTTTGAAAAACAGCCCCAGCACATTCCAGAGGGTAATGGACAACGTTTTAAGAGAATTACAGAATACAATTTGCTTGGTTTACTTAGACGATATAATAGTTTTCAGTACATCCCTTCAGGAACATATAGATAACTTAGAAAAAGTATTTTTAAAATTACGCGAATCCAACTTTAAGATCCAAATGGACAAATCGGAATTTTTAAAATTAGAGACAGCTTACTTGGGACACATCATTAGCAAGGATGGTATAAAACCCAATCCGGACAAAATAATGGCAATCAAAAAATACCCTTTACCTAAGACCCCCACAGAAATAAAAAGATTTTTAGGACTTTTAGGCTATTATAGGAAATTTATCCCCGATTTTGCAAAAATAGTCAAACCCATGACTCAATGTTTAAAGAAAGGATCCAAAATTGTACCTAATAATAATTTTGTAGAATGTTTTGAAAAATGTAAAACTCTGCTGGTAAATGATCCCATTTTACAATATCCAGATTTTACAAAGGAGTTTATCCTTACTACTGATGCCTCAAATTTTGCGATTGGAGCCGTTCTTTCTCAAGGAGTCATTGGATCCGATAAGCCAATAGCATATGCCTCGCGAACCCTCAATTCAAGCGAAATAAATTACAGCACCATTGAAAAAGAGTTATTGGCGATCGTATGGGCCACAAAATACTTTCGTCCATATCTATTTGGGCGCACATTTAAAATAGTTACCGATCATCGTCCATTGCAATGGGTCATGAACATCAAAGAACCTAATTCACGCTTAACTCGTTGGAGATTACGTCTTAGCGAATATGACTTTAATATAATTTATAAGCAAGGAAAAACTAACACAAATGCCGATGCCCTATCTCGCATAGAAATTCATAACGAAGATGTCAGTTCCGTAATAGTTAATGTCTCAGAAACAGCTGCTTCTGACTCTCGAACTGAAAGTGCTAACTCAGAGGCACCTGCTTCTGATTCCAGAACTGAAAGTGCTAACTCAGAGGCACCTGCTTCCGATTCCAGAACCGAAAGTGCTAACTCTAGTACCGATACTGCTCATACGAATGCTGAAAATCCTATATTAGAAGTGCCCATAGTAGATAAACCACTTAATGTATTTAACAAGCAAATTATTTTTAATGTCGTTGGTGATTTAAAAAGTAAACCTAAGATAAGTAATCCTTTCTTAACTCATACTAGAACCATCATTCAAATTTCTGAATCCAACATGGAGCAAGATATAATAGATTCAATTAAAAAATATGTTAACCCTAAAGTTAAAACTGGAATTTTAATTAAACCTGAACTAAGAATATATTCTATTTTACCAATCATACAAAGACATTTTAAAAACTCCGCGATGAACTTAGTTCTTACAAAACAAGAAATCGAGAACGTTACAGACTATTTAAAGCAGCAAGAAATTATTAAAAACTATCATGAGGGCAAAACGAATCATAGGGGAATCAACGAGTGTTACCTATCATTATCCAGAAGATTTTACTGGCCTAAAATGAAAGAACAGGTATCAAAGTACATTAACGAGTGCAGCATTTGCGGCCAGGCAAAGTATGATCGGCATCCAGTACAACAACGGTTTCAAATTGTCCCTCCACCCGCGAAACCTTTCGAAGTAGTACACATAGATTTACTTAGCATCGAATCGTATAAATACTTAACTATGATTGATGCATTCTCAAAATATGCGCAGGCATATTTTCTGAGAGATGCTACTGCTGTAAGCGTTATTCAGGCCTTATTAATGTTCTCAACTCATCATGGATTTCCCTTATCAATTATTTCAGATAACGGTCCCGAGTTTACTAATCAGCTTTTTTCAGAATTCTGTAGGTTACATAAAATTAATCATCATAAAATTTGTCCTAACACACCTAACGAGAATGGAATGGTGGAACGCCTTCACTGTACATTACTAGAACATTTGCGTATCTTAAGACTAGAACACCGGGGAGAATTAGTTACAAATCTTGTCCCGTATGCCATATTGGCGTATAACAGCTCTATACATAGTTTTTCTAAGTGCAGGCCTTTAGATATAATAACGGGTCATTTAGATCCCCGTGACCCATTAGATATGAATGTTTCTCAACATCTTCTCCAACAATATATTAGGGACCACCGTAACCGAATGTTAAAAGTATTTGAAATTATTAACGAAACCGCACTTCACCGTAGAACTGAAATTACTGAGAACGCTAATAAAGATCGTGAACCTGAACAGGAATTTCATCCTGAACAGGAAGTTTACATAAGAAACCCGTTAGCACACCGTCAAAAATTAGCTGCTCGTTACACACATGATAAGGTATTATCAGATTTACCCATTCATATATATGTTAGACGAAAAGGAGGCCCGATTCCTAAGTCGCGTTTGAAACGAGTACCTCGTTTGTTACAGGATACCAGTGCTAATCTTCCAAGTACTTCAACTGATTCAAGCGCAAGAACTAACGATTGACCCGTTAGATAACGGACCAGGCCTACTTCCCTTTAAATTAGGACCAGCAAAAGTAATATCCCACTATCATTCCTTTTTGCAACATATCGAACTTACAGATATCCATGTACAAATAAAATCTTTTCAAATAAAACTAATGGACCTTAAAAATCAACTGGACAATAAGACCTTAGCTTTTTATGATCCACATTTATCGTTTTTAAATACAAAAATACAAAAAATATTCAATAAATTGGTAAGTTTTGAGCCAACACGTAATAAAAGGGGTCTCATCGACGGATTGGGTTCAATAATCAAGAGTATCTCAGGCAATTTGGATTATACGGATGCTTTAAAATACAATCAAGCAATTAATGCCCTACAAGATAGCGAAAAGAAAATAGAATTGGAATTTAATAATCATATGAGTTTGACTAAAGAGTGGATGTTACGCCACTCTCATATATTGGACAGTGTGATTGAAAATCAGAATAAGATTATTGAAGCTATTGATAGGATAGTTAGTAACAAGGATGTTAATACAGACAAGTATTCACATCTAGTACAATATATTTTAATGCTAAGTGATAGCATAGAAAGTCTTTACGAAGAAATACATCAGTTAGAAATTAACCTTGCATTTATTCGTGCATCGAGCACCCCACATTCAGTTATAAATTTAGATTCACTAAGAAATATGTTAGATAGGTTACGGTCTTTATATAAAAAAGAAGAGATTCTAGATATAGAACTTAGGGAGTATTACGATGCAATGAAATTAGGGTATTTCTATGTAGATAAAAAAATTGTTTTAGTTTTCAAAATACCAATTGTATTGCCTTTAACATACGATTTTTACAAATTGTCGATCATTCCGAATAAAAATCACCTATCCCTTATACCTGTCCATCCTTACGTAGCCATTCATAGTACCGATTCTTTGTACACTGAGACAGAATGTCCGAAGACCAATTCGTGGTATCTCTGTGACAATAAGTACAACCGAAGATCTCCAAATCATCCTGACTGTGTGCATCAGTTGATCACCAAGCAAGAACTCCATAAGACATGTAACCTCACTCCAGTTATTCTAACAAGAGAAGCACTCGAACAACTTGACGATAGACATTACACAATGAGTTTTCCAGTACCAACAAAAGTTAAGACATCTTGTGGACAAGAACAGTACAAGACCCTACAAGGAAGTTTTCTGGCAGTAATCCCATATAATTGCTATCTATCGGCACCGGGTTTTACCATCACGAATACTCACGACCAAATAAAAGGACGAGCCTTGAAGATTACCGAACTGCCTTACTTGCAAGATAAACCCAAAGATGAAATACCTATCATCAGACTTAACTCAATCAACCTCGAAAATCTTCACGACGTCAACACAAAGATATCTCTCCAGTCTCCAATGAAACTTGAGCCAGACGCCGATCTAAGTGTCTACCACACTACAATACCTTTATATACAATTGTAATCATCACAGTTGTAATTGGTGTTGGACTGCTGACGTACCGCCAATTTATCCGAAGGAAGCATCTACATAGAATTGAAACTAGTAATCCGGCTACTTCTTCGCAAGAAATATATGCAAAGATTGCAGAGAGAAATAAGATTGACCCGAAACTTATAAGAATTGACCCCAATGCTATTTCAGCAACTATGTCAGCCAAGGCCAGCCAATAGTTGCTTGTCTTCGGGAGGGAGATGTTACGTACCTATATCGCCGAGGGTCAGACACCCATCGTTTATCGTACATCGCGCGCTATCGGCTATCGGCATGGAGCGGCCGCAACGGTTGACGCTGCAGAATCTGACCCGTTCCCACGGACCGTCTGCTACGTAGTTTTTAAGAATACTTACTTTACTTTTCAATCTCTATTCTAACATTGAACTTTAATATACCTAGTTTGTAGAAATTATATTAATTAAATTAGATATAGAAGAAAGTTTTGTTATTCCGCATCCCTAGTCTGCAGTTCATATAACTAACCTAAAACTAAATAACTTACAACATTGGTGCTCAATATTTGAACTACGGAGTTATTATCTTCAGTGAAGCGAGAATTAATTTCGCCATTCTTTTCATCAAGAATAACGCACTTTATTACCCATGAATTGTTTTATTAATGTTTGTTGACTTTACTATAGCAGTTTATGATTTATAAACCTAAAACTAAATAACTTACAACATTGGTGCTCGATATTTGAACTACGGAGTTATAATCTTCAGTGAAGCGAGAATTAATTTCGCCATTCTTTTCATCAAGAATAACGCACTTTATAAGTACATGATATAACTCTCCACAGCAATCTACTAAAATGTTGTAATTGATTGTTCTCTAGGCATTGTACCAGTTAAAACTAAAAATAAACACGGTTACAAGAATTTCCATTGAGCTCATTATATGAAAGTAAGCCAGGTGTTTGCAAAGCATTTTCACATTGGTGTGATATGTGGTGCAGCAGCGATAAAGCACTGCCTTACACTTTGAGAGAAACCACAAAGAAATACAAAAAAGTAAAATACATGAAAGACGAATTGCATTACAGGAGGGGAAAAGTTGTAGTGGGGTAATATTTAATTATCCCGTAGGTAGCGGAAACGCAAGGCGGGGTCGTATTGACCCCACCCGCGGCAAAATGGCCGCTGACGTTACAATTGTACTCCTTTACAAACTTACGGAAGTCCCCACTTTGCATTACTTAAATCGACGTCGTCCTAATTGAGCGTATGTTTCCCATTGTGGGGACGCCTTGAATTGTAACTAAGTACTATCTACACACAAAAGAAATACTTTGCTGTGTTTCATTAATAGAATTGTATAGAATACTTCCTTCTTACCATAAAATTTAAAAGAAAACTAATAAAACTAACTTAATAACTTTTCGAACGAACGTTCCACAAGGAGTGGTATGTCAATTAATCTAATTTGTATTTAAATTTCATTCGACTTTTTGTACCCAACAAAACCAATCTACTATAGATTAAAGGATTAAAAACAAAAATAAACACAAAAGTATGAACCAATTCACCGTAATCAAACAAGCGCAGAGAAAAAGGAACAAGGCCGGTATAAAACCTACTTCTATTTTAATCCGACGTTCAAGTTCAAATTGGATTAATAAGCGGTGTATAAGAAGCATTTAAAATGCTGTCGTGGGCTGTGGCTGCATGACGTGGTCTTATTAAAACTTCAAGTGGCTATCTGCCGGCGGTAAGAGTGGCCGATCCTAAGTAAGTTGGCATGGATAATCGCGAGCCGACGCGAATCCGCCACCGACCGTCTCCACTAAGAGCCCACATATCATATTAAGAGGCATCACCATTAATTATTATCGAGTATTCGCACACTGTTGATTTATCGTCTTACAGGATTTTGGTATTAAACATTAATGAGTACAAATGTGTCGTATCTGCATGCGCTTATACTCTGCAAGATACGCTGATCTATAATTGATGAATCCGCCAAGTGATTGCTTCTTTAACTAGGCACATTGGCAAGATGACAAGGTAATTGGTTAATGGAAATTTTAAACGGGAAGATTAAGCTTTCGCTACATTTAATAATCAAGGGATGGCAGCTTTAATGCTTTCTACACAATTCCACGTACATATTTGAACACTTGCAGTGCAGACATGTTAATGAGTAGGTCCTAACTAAGTAGCAAATTATGAGCAAAGTTTGTCTGCAAGTCAAGTATGGTTAAGCAAATACCGTGATTGCGCAAATTATAATACATATTTACACACAGTGGCCTTTTTGTTTTCATAACTGTTCTCATCAATTTTATATTATTATTATTTTTATATTATTTTTTAATTAATTTCTAATTCAATGAACTAAATTCATTACACATTTTAGAAAATGAGCATGCATTTATAATTTTTTTGAAATGAAGAACATGTAAGTAAAATCTATATAATAAAAATGAATCGCAAAATGTGTTGGTAAGCGCATAACTCAACAACGCCTGGACCAATTTGGCCAATTCTTTTTTTTAAATGTTCGTTGAAGTTCAAGGATGGTTTTTACGGCGAGAAAAATTTGAAAATTCATCCCCTAAGGGGGTAAAACGGGGTGCAAAGTTAGTATGAAGCTTTGCCGTTTTTGAAGTTAGTGAATGTGTAACGCGAGCGAAGCTGCGGACGTCCACTAGATATAAATATAAAAATAAATATAAGTATGTATAAGTACAAGTATAAGTACAAGTACAAGTACAAGTACAAGTACAAGTACAAGTACAAGTACAAGTACAAGTACAAGTACAAGTACAAGTACAAGTACAAGTACAAGTACAAGTACAAGTACAAGTACAAGTACAAGTACAAGTACAAGTACAAGTACAAGTACAAGTACAAGTACAAGTACAAGTACAAGTACAAGTACAAGTACAAGTACAAGTACAAGTACAAGTACAAGTACAAGTACAAGTACAAGTACAAGTACAAGTACAAGTACAAGTACAAGTACAAGTACAAGTACAAGTACAAGTACAAGTACAAGTACAAGTACAAGTACAAGTACAAGTACAAGTACAAGTACAAGTACAAGTACAAGTACAAGTACAAGTACAAGTACAAGTACAAGTACAAGTACAAGTACAAGTACAAGTACAAAAACAAGTACAAGTACAAGTACAAGTACAAGTACAAGTACAAGTACAAGTACAAGTACAAGTACAAGTACAACTACAACTACAAGTACAAGTACAAGGACAAGGACAAGGACAAGGACAAGGACAAGGACAAGGACAAGGACAAGGACAAGGACAAGGACAAGGACAAGTACAAGTACAAGTACAAGGACAAGGACAAGGACAAGGACAAGGACAAGGACAAGTACAAGTACAAGGACAAGGACAAGGACAAGGACAAGGACAATTACAAGTACAAGTACAAGTACAAGGACAAGGACAAGGACAAGTACAAGTACAAGTACAAGGACAAGGACAAGGACAAGGACAAGGACAAGGACAAGGACAAGGACAAGGACAAGTACAAGTACAAGGACAAGTACAAGTACAAGGACAAGGACAAGGACAAGTACAAGTACAAGTACAAGGACAAGGACAAGTACAAGGACAAGGACAAGTACAAATACAAGTACAAGGACAAGGACAAGTACAAGTACAAGTACAAGTACAAGTATAAGTATAAGTATAAATATATATACTCTAATATAATAGACTAGCTTTTACCCGGGGCTCCGCCCGCGTGGTCAAAGGGAATTAACAATGACTTGTGTATCATATACGTGATTCAGAACTTGAAAATGAATTTTACTAACGCCATCTATTAATAACATTCGGAACTAAATATCTATCAAATAACAAAACATCGATATCTTCCCATGGGGATGTTTTACCGCGGTAAAAAGTAGCCTACGTCACTCTCCACCCTCCTCACCATGTCGACACACAAAAACAATACCATATACATAATAGCTTCGTTGCGACGTGAAAGCCGGACAAACAAACAAATAAACAAACAAACAAACACACTTTCGCATTTATAATATTAGTATGGATATAAGATAAAGATATAGATATAAATCTAATATATAAAATTTCCATGTCACAATGTGTTGTTTGTTGCAGTACTCCTCCGAAACGGCCTTACCAATTTTTACCAAATTTTATATGCGTATTCAGTAGGTCTGAGAATCGACTAACATCTATTTTTCATCCCCCTAAATGTTAAGGGTAGTCCACCCCAATTTTTTTTTTTAATTTTTAGATAAATTTTTTTTTTTATGATACAGCATTAGAAAATACATACAACCCTGAATTTTCAACCCTCTACGATCAACCCCTATTTTTCCATCGCGATTTTTATTTTTAATAATTTCCTACTTTTATTGAACGTTTTCGATTATAAGTACCTAATGGTAGTCGTAGTGGTAGTGGTAATGGTAGTGGTAGGGGTAGTGGTAGTGGTAGGGGTAGTGGTAGGGGTAGTGGTAGGGGTAGTGGTAGGGGTAGTGGTTGTAGTAGTGGTAGTGGTAGGGGTAGTGGTAGGGGTAGTGGTAGGGGTATTGGTAGGGGTAGTAAAAATTATTTATATGGCAAAACAACGTTTGCCGGGTCAGCTAGTTTCCAATAAGAATCCATACTAATATTATAAATGTGAAAGTGTGTTTGTTTGTTTGTTTGTCCGGCTTTCACGTCGCAACGAAGCTATTATATGGTATGGTTTTTGTGTCTGGAGATAGTGAGGAGGGTGGAGAGTGACGTAGGCTACTTTTTACCTTGGTAAAACATCCTCATGTGAAGATATCGATGTTTTGTTATTTGCTAGATATTTAGTTCCGGATGTTGTTAATAGATGGCGTTGTCATGTATGATAAACAACTCATTGTTAATTCCCTTTGACCACGCGGGCGGAGCCGCGGGTAAAAGCTAGTAACACAATAAAGGAAAAATTATTAAAAATACCTATCTAAAAAAAGCGTGTGTCTGTGTACATATAACAAAACAATTTTTACAAATTTTAACTCGCCCTAATAGATGAAATGTTTGATTCAACGCATCAATGTATTAGCGCGTTGAAGTCTTTTGAACGCTCGTAAAATTAAACTGTTTAGAGCGAATATGACGATATGACGCGACTCACGCAACGGAAGCTTTTTAGGTTGCAGTTCATTCACACGCAAATTGTGGTGATCGTTTAAAAATAAAAACAAATTCACTGAAACCCTTGAGAGTGAAACGCTTCGCATCAATCTTAATTAATTCAAGCCCGGGGACGGGGAGCAAATAAATTGGTATATTAAAAGAGTGCATGAGATATTTAATTATACTTGATTCCGATCAATGCGGTACGCAGTTTTGTGACACGGACAAAGGGGATAATCTTAAAAGAAGCTGAATTTTGTGTACAATCAAACTAAAAAGTGTTCAGTTTTGAAATTGGAATAAAATTTATCTTTTATTTCAAATCATTAATTGCCTTTATAATAATAGTATTTTCACCGCATAAATAATTACTTTTAATGGCTTTACATAATTTGCATAAAATATAAATGGTCTAACGGGCTAAACCAAAACATTACATTACGAGTAAATTACATAAAATCTATACACTACAAACAAAAATAAGAATAATTTCAAAGATCAAAGATCATACACAATTTGAATAAATAAATAAATAAATAAATAAATATCATGGACATTCTCACACACGGCCATCTGACCCCAAAGTAGGCGCGAGCCTGTGTTATGGGTGTCAGTGACTGATATACATACATAGATATTTTTAAATACATACTTAAATAGATAATATTTACATCCAGACACAGAACAAATACAAGTGTTCGTCACACGAATATTTGTCCTGAGTGGGATTCGAACCCACGACCTTTGGCGCAACAGACAGGGTCACTACCGATTGCGCCAACGGGCCTGTAAAAATATTTGCGCTGTTTACCAATTTAGTTACCAATTACACATTACGAGTACAAAGACTCAATTCAATTGTTCAACAGTCCCGTCATGATTTCGCAGGATGAAAGTTGCGAATACAGTTTTGTGTTTGACAGTATGGCCACAAATAACGCAATATTATGCGCGGGCGCAGCGCGGTCGGCGAGCGGTCGATTAAACGCTCGGACGGTCGTGTAATGAAGCGAGATAAATCGGCTCCGTCTCACGCACCCGCCGCCACCGCTCGTGACCTCAGCGCGATCGTTTGTCAATTCCAGTTTCAAATTCACCCATTTATGATACTCGTACGTCTTCATCGCATATTTGACCTACTACCTATTGAATTCCAACCTGGAAAATGGGATTGGCGGACTTATCATAATAGTTTAAAAAATTAAATTAATTTGGTTGGAAGGCGAAAAGTAACAAGTCTGTCTTAATGTGATAACATTACCATGCCAGTATTTTTCCGAAGGGGTAGCAGAGTTGTGTATACAACACCAGTTATATTATTTTCACCAGTTATATTTAGGTCCCATGTAATAGGTAGTCTGCCTATTGCCATAATCCGGGACAAATCCCAACTCAGGCTACTACTATAAATAACAAATTAGAGGACTCCAATAATTTTTTTCCCGACCCACGAACACGACGATCGAATCCAGGAACTTAGTAGAAGCACTTACGAAAACATGGACAAACTAGGCAGTGCAGGTCGTGTTAATTACATCGTGTTAAATACGAGTACAGTAGGTATACGTAATATTATACAATACGTAAATGCGAGACAATTCACAAACATCAATTAAACTTGAATAAAACCAAGACCATAATACTACTAAAATTTTAATAAACATAGTTGAATAGAATGCGGCACGGGAAGTAAATTGTCTTTCCGAACAAAGTCATAGTTTCCCAACACTTTTAGTTTACTCAAGATTTCATGCTTCTCACAAAATCCTAACGTTCAGCCTTTACTAAATTTATTCCGCTCGTATTTCGACGCAGAGCTTCTGGCCTGAAATTCCAGTGGATAATGCATCGTCTAGCCACGTAGGCATAGAATGGCGTACGGTTGAAGGCTATTGTCTCGAAACACATTAGAGCAACTCAAGTAGAGTAGATTTGCATGCATCACAAACTAGCTACTGCCGATGCACGATGCGAAACTCATTCGCCTGTGCTATTCTAGGTACGCACTAAATAAATCTTGTCTGTATATTTATGCATTTTATTTTTAACAGAATAAAAAATTAACAAACAGACAACACCAAATGATAAAAAACTTATTATTGATTTTTGACAATATTATAACATTTAACTCAATCGTAAGTCTTCCAGAAATATTTTCTCAGCTTAGAGTGCAATAAAAATAACCCTTTCATTATTTCAAAGGGAAATAAATTAGTTGGAGTGTTACAGATATTTGCAGTGGCATTTTTTTGCATTTGACCTAAGATAATTTATAACATTGTCTTATTTGTTAGGTACATATATTTAAGATAAGGTACCTGATAGGTAAACGTTACTAAAAAAATATAGATCATCATTTCTATTTCATTGCCAGGGATGGTAGCCTGATGTAAAGAAATAACTGCTGTGATATTATCAAGGAATATCTCACAGTGCAGTGAAATATCAACTTTTCATCACTGGCAAACGAAAGTTTTAGTAAAAGAGTGCATTAATAAACTCCATCTCGATATAGAGATTTAATTGACGTTCCGTGTAATTACAATAATCTAATTGTCGATTTAAATCCGAAGGCAACAAATTTAAAAATGCAATTCAAGATTAAGCACCTACATGGCCCTCCTACGTTTTAAGTAGAAACAATAAATTCATCGACACTAATTGGTGGTTTTCTCCCATTTATCAGCTCATTACATCACAGTAGCGCGAATAAAATAAAATATGTGTGCGGAGCAGTCCGTGCGCTGTGGGCAGATCATTCGCATGCGATAAGCGTCGGTCAGGCACATCGTAAATTCAAAGAGCAGGCTCTGCCGAACTACAGACCTGATTATGTGCCTTAATCAGTTGTGTGCCTACCCGCCGCGCGTTCCCTCACAACCGCCTTCAGAAACCTGCTGACGATATTTTATATTGATTTCAAAACAATAAAGGTTATTGTAAAAATTAACTTCTTGTGACATCTGTGGAGACTAGCCCCATTGGATGTCGGTTTGCATTTTAGTTGCCTCCCTATGCTAAGTACTTATCTATCATAACATCAAATGTTATTTGTAATTAGTAAGTACAAAGTAGGTGAACTTTGTTTTGTTAGTTACTAGTAAGTAGACTATAGAAGCTAGATGCAAAACGTATGACACATTCGTTTTAATATTAAATATGACGTGTAAGACTAATTTATCTATGTAGATAATTAAATTAAGCAAAACTTATATGGAGATACAAAATGCTAGTATAGAACGCTTCGAAAGGTTCGCACTAAGCTGAGCTGAAGCACAGAAGTACAAATCCGAATTTATCCGAGCGGTTGCACTTTGAAGACAGCTACTGCGTGCATGCAGATGAGGGAACAACGTTTAATCGTTTAATGGAGACCGCATTAATGTATCAGATCGAATTTGTGTTTTTGTTTTGATAAAATAAGACCGCAGCGCAAGACTCAGTAATCTGTATGCATAAATTCATCTTTTCGATTGTATCACTGAATTAATTTAAGAGAATAAATATTATACATAAAGTCTACAAATGTTAATGCCGCATTTTCTTAAGTTCATAAAATAAGCTACAATTTAAGTATCAACTGCAAAATCATATATGCGAAGTGTGATTGTAACTCACGTGGTATTGGATTTCAAAACACGTAAATACGTTTCTAAATCGATATAGAAGCACCGTATCGGTAGCATTTACAAAGATGTCACGCGTGCCAGTAGAAGCATTCACAACACAAACATCGACATTCCACAATTCCATTATAACATTCTTGATCCTGCTGCACGAGAAAACAAAGTCTTAAATTTACATTGCACCAGTCACCCGATAGTCAATTAAAAAGCTATGATCAAAAATCATTACGTCTCTTATCAGCTTAGTTTCTAATTGTAACACAAAATAAGCGGGAAGAGGAACACAAGCCACGTGTAGGGTTTGCATAAGAGTAAATGTCATGCAGAACGAAATTCAATTTCATTTCCATCATCGGTTTATGCGCGTGATTTACAATGCTCGTGCACATTGTTTTACTGCACTTTGATTGAATGGACAGTAACTATATTATAAGCATTGTATTTTTGTAATGTGTTAACTAAAAGGACCTTTAATCCCTAAACATATTCAATATCTTACTCATAAACTTTGTGCAACAAAGCCTGTAAATGTCTTAAATTTCAATGAATATTATTTAATATGGAATTAAACTGATAGTGTCTGCGAAAAAGACCAGTGCTCAATAGGAATTGAGACGTAAATCGGTAGTAAAACCTATAAGCTGAATGTCGCAACGTTAAAGGAATTAGAGCAAACGTAATGTATTATGCTAATTTTACAGTCGCACTAAGTATTATAAAGTATCGGTAGCTACAGGGGATATTGAGTTCAAGATTTACAAACCTTTCTGAGTAAGTGAAAAATAAATAGGTACTAGACGGATTTTACAGGTGTTTAAGGGACTAGCTTTAAGAAACCTATTTCATAATTGAATGCGTTCAAATTCATGGCATTTATCGCGTATTACATTCTCCCAGAGTGTTGCCTTAACTCATGAGACAATGTAATCGTGGTGTCAATCTATCGATCGAAGCATATTGGGGGTTACATAAATGTTGGCAATATTTTAGCGTCCATTAAACCGGTCCATATAACACGTAGGCATGGCAATTAGTACTTAGTCTAGTGAGCGACAGCGTGCCTAACCCGATTATACCCAGCTTTATCGCAATATCTTCGCCACGGCGCGCGGCACCAACACCCGGGAATAGATTCCTGCGTCATGACGGACACCAGAACAAACCGGATCGACCGAGTTCACGACAAACACCGGAACGCCCTTTACAGTGATCCAAGTGACTAATTGCATAAGATACCAAGTTAAGCTTGCATTACAACTAATGTTAGGACAACTCGTATTTCTTGTGAAACATAACAGTTCGCTACAGCTTTAGGAACTACCGGTGACATGGATTGACAGGAGACACTAACATAGACTTTAACAAAATAAATTTTCAATCTATCGGTAATAGAAAAATTGAAAGCACAAAATAATATCATTCATTCACTCAGTTTATTCATAAATCATACAAGTATATATAAATATTACAGGGAGATTCCTATTGCATTTATATATTTTTCCCAATCTGGGTGTTAATACCTTACAAATTCCTGCAGCTAGGCGAAAAACCCCATTCGAAGTTATGACGAGAACGTAAAGTCATCGCTGACAGTGAAAAATTACGACTCCTAGGTCGGCAGCATTCATCCGTGCGATCGCTCGATAGTTCCTAATGTATCGCTGTCAATCGCGTGTTTTGACGTGCGGAATCACTTCTCACTATCTAAAAGCCGGCACAGCCTCTCAACTGCACAACCTTCGCTTAGTCACCACCGGTAATAGAAGCGTCACCCAAACATCGCTTTCGCAATTTAAATTGCTCCTTGTGTATCAAATCATCGGTTTGATAAATCCTGTATTAATATACAAATGGATTTTTCATACTCTGATGTAATAAAATTATCAGCTGAGGGCATAATCTGGTGACTTACATTTTCTATAGTGAAATAATCAAAAACGAAAGCAGTTTGCATGTTTCGTTGTAACCGTTGCAGATACAACTTTTGTCTCCTGATTGGAATAATGTAAATAGCCACGTCTAGTGATCGGCAACATTCATGACGTTTAACGAGTGGAATTTCTGGTTTATTCAACAGGGAGTTTACGTAAAAGCAGTGAATAGACACATAAAACACTCGATTTGTAAGCTTAGCTGGGTCGCCCTACATGCAAATCAAGCCACGGTTCGAACTTATAACATGATATTTCTAACAATTTGCAAATTTAAATACATAGTATCAAATAAGTGACCGATTATACATACATCAAATAATATTTTGGGGAATCATAGCTATTATAAATAGATTTGCCTGTGACGACAATGCGTCATCACAAAAAATTAACAATAGGTAATCTACGGCAAAATGATTCTTTAACAATGCAATTGTTTCCGTTGACACCGAATGTTTGCCATGTTAATTCTTTTAGAAATCGAGATTTTTGTATCGAGCCAGTTATTTTTTAGATAATTTGGAATCAAATCAGCTAACATTCACGATACAAAGTATATATTAGTACATAGTTTTAGTATTAGTACTTAGTTAGTACTTACTAACTTACCCGTACTTACGGGCGTGAAAGTTAATATAGTTAGTTATATTACTCCTGTGCCTTGTATTAAAACATGGCATAATTTTTATTCAATTATTGTTTCCATGGAAATATTCATGAAACTACCCATTCTAGTCCTTAAGGATAGAGAAACTAAGAAAATAAAAATAAAAATTCGCTATTTTGTAAATCAACGCAAGCGAAACCTCTAGCCATCACTAGCAGGTAGGTACATGCAAAGGTAACAAACGAAACCAATTATGTTGTAACAAATGATTTGATCTATACCCGACGTCACTTTTACCCTACTTCCCCGTATCAAGCAACTAAATCAAATTGTTATTTAGCGCCAAATATTACGTGGCGAAGCTTGAGGCTGTACGACAACGCAACGCGGCGACGACGGAACACTCACGCAAACGCAAGTGTTATGAAACCGCCGAAGGCCTGTATCACGCCATCAAACCCATTCCCGTAGAGCCTTTTGAGACAAGATCATTTCTCTCAGAGCATTGCATCGCACTAGTTAGGCAAGCGGCACGGTAGCGGTCTTCTAAAACTGGGGGTTTATTATTAAATTACCGTAAATTGTGAGCATCATACATATATACATATTTAGCGGAACATCGACTTTGGAACGCCGACCAATGGAGTAAGGTATTGTTTAGTGCTGAGTGCAGAATTCTTTTAAATCAAATTGACGGCAGGTAAATAATATACAGACGCAAAGGAGAACGATACATTCAGACAAATTTTGAAACTACAGTTGCATACGGTGGTGGATCAATAATGGTTTGGGCGGGCATTTGTTTGGGAGCTCGCACAGACTTGGTAGTGATTGACAGAGGGAGTCTGACTGCAGACTGCTATATCAGAGAAGTTTTAGAAGAAAATGTCGTACCGTTTGCCCCATATATCGGTGACGATTTTTTTTAATGCAGGATAATGCTCGGTCGCGTACCGCTCGGGTAACTCAAGCTTATCTTAATGATATGAATATCACTGTTATGGAGTGTCCGGCGAGATCACCGGATATGAACCCAATAGAGCACGTTTGGGACTTGCTGAAAAGAAAAGTTAACTCCAGAATTCCAGCTCCTGCCAACGTGGGTGAACTGCGAATCGCCGTAGTTGAGGAATGGCGGAGACTATCCCAGGAGACCATCGATAACATCATTCTCAGTATGCCTAGACGGGTAGAAACTTTAATAAGAGCAAGTGGAGGAAATACGCGATATTAATCACCATTTTTCTAATTTAATTAATTGTTATTTTAATATTAATTTTCACTTTTCCCGGTTACAAGAAAAGTTCAAAAATGTACCATTTTTCACAAATAGCCTTTACTCGCAAAATCTGTTCTTAATGTGATCTCATTTTAAGTAAAACAAATGAAACTTTGAATAACAAAAGAAGTGTAGTAAGTAGATTTTAAAATAAAACCATATTTTTTTAATTATGGAGCTTTTTTTTGTGTTCCGCTAAATATGCCGGTGTGTATATAAGGGTGTGTCGCAATAGATGTTGATCTGTGGGGCTAAGTAAGGTAAGGCTTAGCGTTGTTTTCATACCACGTCTGACATACCCGCCGTTAAATCGTCAAATGGACAGACACAGCCCGTTCCAACGGCATCTTCAGAAACGTACCCTAAATAATGCACAGATATGTATATTTTCATCCAACCCATTCATGACAATCGTGGTGATTTAAAATAAAATCATTAACATAATTGACCAGTTGCTGTTACGTAGAAATGTTGTAAAAGTACATGCAGAGTACATTTTGTTCTATAATGAAGCTTCAAAATAATATCATTGCTAGTCGCCGCGAGCGATGCATATGTCACCGAAAGCGCCAGTTTCGCGCACACGCCGTGCGCTGCGCCAGTCTTGTGTAGTCGTTACTGGTCTTTACTGAAATGATAGCGTCATATGACATACTGTTCTATATGAAGTTTGCGACGAAAAAATGGATTTTTTGCCCTACAAAAAATGTATCTAAATAAATTCCTTCCATTTCAGGTGAGCATGGTCACCCCGGTCGCCGCGAGCGCTGCATGTGTCACCGCGAGCTCCAGTTTCGCGGACACGACGCTCGCCGCGCCACAGCCGTGGGAATTCGTTACCGACATGATTGCGTTCTTGTGACATGATGACATCGACTTTTCCAAATGAAGTTCGTGTCTAAACAATGGCAGACAATTTGAACGCTTTTTTATTCATTCAATGTTTTTACCGGAATATTTTTTATATTTAGTTTTTGGTACAGTCATTTCTGTCTGACTGTCTGCGTTTATTTATTTCTTCATTAAATCGAGGAGAGTTTATGTTGTGAATTTACTAGTTAAGGCAAATGGACATAGTGTATCAGATTGAGAGGTATAGTACCACGTTTACTTAATACCGGTAGCTTTTACTAATGGCAAGTTGCTAAACGCCTTGTTAGGAATCATGTTAATTAGCTTTAACGGGCCTAAATAAGTATCTCAAAATGCTTTTAGCCAGTTAGTTGTACATTCAATCAGCGTCGGCGATGTCGGCCGGTAGAGTTGCGCGTGCGCAAATCAATTTGCTCGCGATCTCGATAGCATTCGATAGCCAATCTAACAAGCTACCGCCGACTAGTTGAGTTCTCGCGACTCATTCCAATCACCTGCCATGAAACAATATCCACAATGCAATATAATGAGTTGAATTCCAATGAAAAAGTAATGAGAAATTAGTATCTGTAACTGTATAGAACTTTTTGTAACGATTAAACAGTCATTTTATGTGCAATGTTGTAATTAGGTTTACAAATCTATCTATATCTATACTATATTATATAAAAAGGGATCGTTATTCGTTGTAAACCCGAAAACTCGAACCGATTTTAATACTTTGTTGTTTGTTTCGTTCCTTTCGTTTAAGGGAAGGTTAAAAAAAATACAAAGAGTCGAACGTAGACCCATTTTTCTAAGTCGGTTTAAAACAGAAATAATAGAGAAAATCCAAAAGAGAATTTAAATAATATTATAAAGCTCAATTATATAAAGCATTATATATAAAGCTCTTTGTCCTTATTGACTGAATGACTGATCTATAGCCAAAGCTACTTTAAAATTCTTTAAAAACTTTCAAATGTTGACAGTGGGTACTTTTTATAACGAAGACCTCCACGAAGAGAGGTATACTTAAAATGTTAAGGTTTTTATGAAACTTCGTCATTTTTTAAACAACATACTACGTGAAAATTTGTATTTGAACTATTAGATTATGTGGAAAACCTTATATTCAAATGTTAAATCGATAAATCAGCAGTAAGCAGTATAGAGATTAAGCTGAGCTTAAGTTATTTATTCCTAGCAATTGACTTTCAATTCTCGCGTGAACAGGATCATTCCGTGCTATGGACTAAGACACTATAAATTGTCCTCGGTAAATTACAATCACATGAATCGTTTATAATAGCTACACATAAGTACCTATTTAACAGCAAAAACATTCGTATTGTTTCATTCTAGTGCTTTACGTTTAGTTTATTGTAAGGAGTATTTTTGAAAGAAATCTTTTAAGTTGAAAAATGTATGTTGGTTAAAGACATTCATGCGCGATAAGATGCCCAGTCAGGATGAATGTTCACGACGCGACTGAATTGCGCCAAAGAAACTCAAGAAGAGCGATGGTTCTTTTCATAGGTAATCTGTTTACGGCTGAAATACAAAATTATCTACCAAACATATGAAGTTTGCTGGCGGGCAATCAATCATCGCGACTGAAGGGGCGCAGAGCTGCCGACGCGAACGACGGGAGAACCTCTTCAGGGCTGCGAATAATACACCACGAATCAATCATAGATTTTGCGACAATCGATCATCAGTTTTCAATATTAAAAAAACTTGAGATGTAAACGATCATGTGGTAATCAATAAGTAATGTTGTATTATACCTACATATTATGTTAAAGCGTAATATGTTTGAAATATTATTTCATCGGCATTTCCCTATAAATGGTTCATTTATTAAATGTTGCTTTAAATAGTGGTCATTCCTACAGCAATTTAACAACATCATAATTAAATTCTTCAAAGAACTCCCAAACGCAAATCAGATATTTTATGCTAACTAATTCACCGAAAATGTTGAATAGTTTTTAAGTATTATTATGTATTTATTTAAGTTAGACAGCGACTTAATTAAAAGATTTAAATGATGCCACCGTGCTCTTAGAGTATTTCCCATCGGTACAATCAGGCAGACCAAGTATTTGAAAAGATAATCGAGAAGGAATTTTCAATAGCTGATTTCTTAAGAGTAATAAGCGATTTCACATAAGATTGAACCCGGGCCGCCATGTCTTCGGCAATCGGTCGGCTCGATCGCGCTTCCGCGAGGTAAGGCAGCCACCATCCCAAACCAGTCAAACGCACGACAAGTGCACAAAGGGCGTCGAGACGTGGCATTGTAAAGAGGGTTTAAGTAAGTACAACTACCTCCTTGAGCTGCCGATAATGCGCCGAGAGGTCGGGACTCGCGAAATCTATGATTCACTTATGCAGTATCGAAGCTTACGCCGTGAGAGAAAACTACAAAACATTCAAGAATCTTCGCTTAACTTACTCATGTGTGAAACGTACGTGTACTGATGTAGATATTATCAGGTAGAATACACTTCCTCGCATTTAACCAGCGGTCCAACCATTGGTTTACCTTTTCCATCCTTATAAGTAGAGTGGTTGTAGTGATGATTAGGTAAAATCAATCACAGTCAGACAGTTGATATACCGTAAAACCAAATACCTGAAGCTTATTAGTGTCAAAGATAATGTAAAGTGAATGAGAAATAAGCATTAAAATAAACATGTTAAGCATGAAACTTGTGACAACAATACGAGTACATCTCGATACGGATAGGCGCGCGGCCGAGGGCGGGGTGGCCGGCCCTCTATTGTACGCGAGATATTTGTACGGGTGTCCGCCAGACACGACCAAAGTATTCAATAACACCCATTGAATCGTATGTCTCACAATTCAGCTTAAGCTAAGTAAGCAGCTGCTTGGACTATGGATTTATAGAACGGGGGTAAGGCGAGACCGAACCTAATTGATAGGAATAATTATTATGAATAAGAATTATGCCGCAGTTATTATCACTACAGGCTATAAGATCACCACCATGTTCTCAATAGAAGTATGTCTAATCTGCAATACTTGTTGCTTCAACGTTGGCTGATCATCGGCTTAACAATGTTCACTAATGCCATTATCGTTCTCAAACTCACAAAATTTGTTCACATACCTCAGTGTGATAGAATAAACTGGGAGCAGGCGAAGCTAACTAGCTTTACTAATTTAACTCGGTTAGCTAATTTATCCGCTATTTAGTCGGTGGTAAACGTGAGATCCATATCGCATACGCCGCAGTCGGGCAAGGGTGCATCGCATCGCGGCGGGCGGGCTATCGCACTGTCTACACGAAACTTGGCAATAATCATTTATTGACCAACTGATTGAACTCGACGGCGAACTATATTGCTCGCGATATGGATCTAGACACTTGGATTACTTAGTTTCAGAATTATTCCCGTTCTGTTTCACTCAAGATACATTTTATTCAGCGCTCAGACAAAAATGAAAAGACAAAAAATTACAAGGTTTTTTTTAAATTCTACGTTCGTTGAGCGTATTATTATTTAATACCATAAATTGAATAATAATAATAATACCACCATAATGAGGAAGAATAAACCTGAATGAAATCCACCAGCTCGACGCGCGTATTGCCAGTCCCGTGGTTCACTTAATTTCACTAAGTAGACAACAGGCATCTATCTGCATATGCGTATGTGCGATATTATTATAACAACGTATAAATGATAGGAAGGAAACTTAAAATAAGCGGATAATGGTCGCATAGGATCAGCAAGGTCCATAATTCTATTCAAAATCCACTGATATAGGCTCGCCATAAGAGGAAGTCATGGGTGTAATCGTGGCCATCGCCGGCCGCGGCGCAGCGAGAACATTTAAATTATCGTGGAGTTAGATCCGCACGCCCGTAATCACACCGTTCATTTGTAAGTTAGCCGGCTAAATGTACCGTTCGCCCAGCGAAAGTATCGCCATCAGATAGGGAGGGACGTTCAGGCTCAATATTATTCAGAACTGAGAAAAACAATCGTACCTCGTTAAAGGGCGATAGCGGGTGCGCGATTGCGGGTTTGTGGCATGGCGGCCGGTGGCTTATGCTATCTAGTTTATGTACCGAGGAGGCACCTTTTCAACTCTAGCGAGGGATACTTGCCGCGAGCAAACAAAATCTTGGTCCCTTTTCGACTGTAATCTTACTAGATATTCCGAGCATGATTTAATTTAGTGACAATAGATAGCTGTAGTGCGAACCCGTAACCACCCACGGTAATCTACGACTGTACGTGACGCAGACTGCTATTCCGGCGTTAACATATTACTCGATATCTTTGCGAATATTTTGAAACAACATAACAATGATCTGTGTAGTAAATATTTATGTCTCCTAAAGCTCTTCCAAATGTAAATATCACATAAGATTTTCTTAGTTCATAATAAAACGACCAGTCGACTTTTTAAAAGCAATTAAAATTAACAAGAATACTCAGACACGTGCAATAAACCGTTTAGTCAATTAAAGCTAGCGCTAGTTCTAATTAGGCAACGGTTAAAAAGGCCTTTACCGTCAATGTATCAATCCACGGAGGCAGATAGGCCGGAGTTATCGGGCCATGCTAATGAGACCGACCGGTTCGAGGGACAATTGGTGCCGGAGACTGGCAACCGCGAAGCATTTCTTCCAATTACATTTCAGAAACTGTACTCTATTACTAAGAGTGAAGACAATTTACCTCTATTATGTAAAAAAAATCGCTCGGACAGAACGGTTTATTTGAATAAATGTAATAAGTTAAATAACTGATAGACAACTGCAAAAAGTTATTTTTATCATGAATACTTATCTTTTTAGACCTTGTTACCTTGAAAATAAGTTATCTGGCTTGTGTCGATTATTATTGAAATATCTCGAAACAGCACATTAGATCGAACTGCACTTCATCCGCAGCACTAACGAAGCATAGTGGACATGCGGCAAGCCTCCATAGGATACGGGCTTGTGAACTCTATAGGGCTGCTAATTGACTTTAGCCAATACGTATTCACCTCTAAACACGACATAACAAAACATAATTATGTACAATACAGCACTATGTTGTCACGGTGTAAACCTGTCAGAGCAGCATATTGGCACTGCAGTCTCTTGACTGAGAGATGGGAGTCGTAAACTGGACTACATTATATCCTTCAACATTACTTTGAGCATCTAGCTGCCAGCAGTTAAAATTTTAATGTCGGTAACCTGTAAAACGGATAGCCATAGGAAGTCTAAAATAAATAATAATAAGTGTATATAGGTACTCATATGTGTCGGTTAATATTGTTTTTTTTGTTTTCGAAAAGTTGGCAGCGTATTGCAACCGGCTTCAAACATGACATCACTAACACTGACAAACAAGATCGCTCGAACGAATAGATATATTGAACAACATTTCCAATTAACCGCTTTAACTTCCTCAACTTATTACACATTCCCTAACTTATTGTACAGAAGATGAGTGGAGCTTCAAGGTCGTTTCCTAATCGTTTTATATTACATATAAACTTTTTACTTTTTTTTAAAATTTAAAGCGAAATTAAAAGTCTCGGCGTTTCGATAAATCTATTGGTAGCACTATCGTAGCATAGCATACAAATACGAAATTGATTGCGTCGTGTGGCGAGTGACATTTCAGTATCCGTGAGGGGTGACGGGGGCGCGCGGGGCGGGGATGCGGACTTCACGCTGACATTTGAATAGGGCTGTCTCGGCATGTACTGGCACCCAACGACGGCCAACGAGAGGCGACAATGTTCCCAGAACACCAAAGTACTTTCCTATTGAAAAGAAAATATACTTTATTCAACGTACGACAATGAGACACCTTATTTTTCAAGACCTCAACTCGCCGCAAACCCACAACCCGACGAAAAAGTAACAAATCATTTTTGAGTTTAAAAAGCATTCGTTTCAAACAGTGAACCCAAAAATTTCCTAATATGCACAGAGCTGACGATGACATGTGTATCAACAACTCGCTACAGACAATTTGATGATTTATTTTTCTTGTAGGCTATTTAGTCGTTACTAACAATAAAAACAAAATTACTTTAGCAATATCTAACACCGTTTTATCAGACACAATCAATATTGTATTTTCATTTGTTGCTTAAAATAGTGAGGTAAATGGTAGCTACTGTTATTTTAGGTACGGCTAAAGCACGAATACTACTTACTCGTGTACCTACCTATATCGGGATACATACAAACAATAAATGCGTCATAACGTTCCTACATAAGATTATCTGTGTGCGATACGTTCCTGAAATAATGGTATAGCCAAGCGTCGGCACACGGAACACGGCTGATAAAACTGCTGAAATGATGTAACATTGCGTACTGTACCCAGCTTGAGCTTAAGAATTTCACTCAGATATATCTAAATTGTATAACAATGAAAGATGCTTTCAGATAGCAACTGACAAAATACTGCACATTCACGGTACAACATGGTTCTAGGAATACAATGGAACTCGTCTATGAATGACTAGATCATCTGTTTAATAATAAAAACTACGTCAACCGTTACCCTGGCGAACGCAAGCGTGTGGAGAATAAAATACGTTTTAAACATAACTGACAAAATACCGCATTTTCGCGACACGACAGGGACAAAAGAAGTATCTTTAGTAGCAGTAGTACTTATGCATAAGCCGTTTGATAATAAAAAAGGCCATCTACCGTGCCTACATTATTCCAGCGAACATACGCGGGGTACAGTAACCTATGTAAATTCGAGTAGCAAAAGCATTCATTCTACTCACTCGGAGTTTCAGAATTCTTCGGCAGCTATGTGAGAACTTCGCCAAACAGAGAGTCCGCGAATTGTTTGTATGTATTTGTATAAGAAATGAGTTGAAAGTAGGAAGTGTACACTGTTTCGCTCAAAATAAGTTTGCGAATACATTTACGTATCCTTGCTTGTTTAAATGTATTAATACAATAAGTATTTGGAAAATCTGTAGTTTCTTTTCATAAGATGACATAAAAGTTCCATTGAAAATATTTGTGTCCATACCTTCTGGAGGATAATTATTGCGTGTTGCAGGCAGGTGACAGAGGACAGTGTATCACTGTCGCCATTGAGTGACAGGTGGTGCGAATTAAAAACACGCATAATCACACTTCTGCGCGCATAATCGCATACTGCATGTCAGCAGCACGCGGCCAGTGTTTTTTTTAGAAAACGCTAGAAAAAAATCAAAAAATGTTAGTACGCGCCAGAATGCCTGCGTCCAATATGTCGGGCGGATGATACGCAGGCATGTGTCACCACCGGGCCAGCCGGTCAAACACGGGATGCAAAACCAACACGAGTTGAATTGAATTCGCATTTGTCATATGCGCAGCCAGTCGAAATGTCCCAGTTAAGGAAGCGTGCCGGCAATAAATATGCAAATGTTCGTATAAAGCTCCGTTCCTGATGCCCCGGAGGCCAGAGGGTTCCATTCACCAGCTTCATCGCTAATTGCCGCGCCTCCTCGCTGCAAACAATCAACAGTTACTCTTCGTTTACAATAAACGTGTACGTATTTCATCGTTACTGTTATGATGTTCCCGATTGTATTGGTGGTTAAAGTCAGAATACACTTCTAAACAATATTGTAAATACAGGGTTATAGATAACAATAAAACAATAAAGTACTCTAGGGTTATTTTGGTCGCGCCCACTGTGCGCCAATAACATTTATAAATCAATCGCTTAAGATCGGTAAGATTAATTCCAACATCAAAATGGAAACCTCCATAAAATCAGGTACGATATTTAGTTAGCGACAGACTTTGTCGGGTGGCCCTGAGAGTTAAACAGAAGATAGACCTGGACATTCAAATAATAAAGTTATTTTTAATCAGTCTTACTTTTGGCTGATCGAAGAACAAATCTCATTAGATTTACACGACCTGGCTCACCAAACTATGGGAAGATATCGATGATATAGTGAAGTTCATAGACCGTCAGAAGAAATATAGAAATATGTATATACATTGACAGATTCAGTCACAAACGATTCACAGTTTAGGTTGATACCTCATCATCGCTCATCCCATATTTACTTCTTTTCTAAAAAAAACATCCACGTAAATTTGAAGATAAATACTTAAATGCATAAAATTAAATATTGTTGGTTTTGTAACTTTCCTCCAATGGTAATTTATAAATAGCAAGTGGTCTTACAGAATTTATTATTATTTAAACCTCTTCATTTATGAACAAAGGACTGTTACCTACCTATATAAATTCATTTCAACCGGGTAATGGGCACGAAAACTCAATAAGATAGCACAAATGTATCACGATGGCAATATTGAACGTGGCTAACAAAGAGTGTGACGCATTAGCCGAGTGTCGTGGACGGTGGGTAATGAAAATTAGTAGACAACGCTTCCCCCTGCGCGCGTGAAGCGATACTTCGTGCGTGCCGATCACGGCAGTGTAACAGGTCAAGCTGTATAAAAGTATGTATTTCGATTCACTTAGAAAATATCTTTGTAGGTTTACTCGATATTATCCTTCGACCTAATATCATTTAATATTTTAAACGACATATACACGGAATAGATATAGATGGGTAATATGTATATGCACCTATATTTTGGATTCCTTGGAATGACGGTCAACTTCAATGACTATTAACTAATAATATATCGAAATCGACATAATGTCTACGGCGCGAGAATTGGCTCCCAGTAAGCTATCAAGTCACAGTTATAAGATGGTCTAAATCTATCTAAAATAATCACGACCATCGATGTTTCAACTAATACCGTGTTAGTCGAGTGCAGATTAGCAGACTTCACACACCTTCGAGAAGGTGCCTATGAATTATTCGGCATTCAAGTTTCTTCATCGATACACCAGGTGAAATCTAATTGCTTATATCGCACATCAGTAAGAAAATTCATGGGCACGTGTCTGGGATTTACGGACCTCTCGGCTATTACCGAATTCTTAACCGATAGACTATTCATTAGAATAAGAGCAGACAAATGCGTTTATTGATTTGTAACAAGCACAGGTTTTTGTATCAGGGAAAAAAAAACAACATGCATAGAATGTAACCGAGCATGTTTACAAACGATACCGAACTAGCCACACGTATGTTATTATTTAAATGGGACGATTAGACCGACCAATTACCATCCGCGAGGCATTGTGCGCGATTTAGCACAGCGAGGCGAGCAACAATTTCAACGTCGCCGATATTGAGTTACGACGTAGCGACTTGATGCTTCATTATCCGGTCCATCTATTCCGCCCTTGTTGGTCCGAGACTGAGATCACTCGTGTCGCCCGCATAACGGTCCCACTGCCGATACGTCCGTGTTATTAATCTTACCATTGTATAAGCCACGGCAAATGTACCTACACGACATGTGCGCGTACTGATAACAGTAATGGAAATACTCATTGGTAATGCAATCAATAACTTCAATTACAGTTACCGCACACCTCTCTTATCGCATATCTGTGGAGGCAAACACCTGTATTTGTGAGAAGATTCACAAAGGTGGCTGCGTATTTAATAACAAGGAAATAGAGATGCTATATTGCTATATTACCTAGGACTTTTAAGATATCTTTCCACCGAGATTTAGGTTGTTATATTATACCAGAATGAATTCGCGGGAACATAAAGAATTGAAAAGAAAGAAACAATGAAACACTATACCAACCTTGTAAGGTTGTTTTCGATTAACTTGAAGCTCGATGGACCGTTTTCCGTTAGAACTAAGTTTCTAGTAAAAATAACTACTATTGTGAATATTGACAGTTGACTTCGTTGGGAGGATGTCCTGCTAAGAAATATCATGTTGTATTACTATATGCTGTGACAGCCTAGTGGCTCTAGAACTCGCCTCTCACTCGAGCGGTCCGGGATCAAACCCCAGCGGTACGCACAAATGATTTTCAAGTTATGTGCGGTTTAAGAAATTAAATGTTACTTGCTATTACGGTGAAGGACACATCGTGAGGAAACCTGCTTGACTGAGAGTTCTTCATAAAGTTCTCGAAGGCATGTGAAGTCTGCAAATCCGAACTTGGTCAGCGCGGTGGACTAAGACCTAATCCCTCCCATTCGGTGAGGAGACCCGTGCCCAATAGTGGGACAAAGAAGGGTTATGATGATATTACCATTTAAAGACATGTTAATAATAACTCCATTAAATTAACGGGGCCTCTGATTACTATATTGTTCATTATCTGGTACTGTTTAAAGACACGTATGTCGTATGACCTAGTAAGCAAGATAAATAAAAATGTGATGTAAATTATTCGTCACGTGCTTACGCCCACTACGTTCTCCCAGGCGGCGCGGTTCCTACCCTCTCTCCAATTATGATAACCATCACTCAAGGCGAGCGGAACGAAAGGGGGCAGGTACCGGTTAAAACGTAAAATTACTCTTCAATTTTTACTCGACGGCGGGCGCACAATAAAAAACAAATATTCTCATGGTGAGTATCGACAAAACGTGACCGGCCTTCGTCAAAATAGTCGACCGTTGTCTTACTGGGCGGCGCCTTACATCGTCCCGACGAAGTGCTAAAGTGTAAAAAGCTGCAGTGAAATGTACAAGCTCCACGTCACGATTATTGAATAATGACCTCACAAATTAGCGTCTCGCCGCTTAAAATTATCTTCTAATATGCAGTCATAAATCTCGTGCAATAACGCGTGTAATTTATTGCTGGTACCTACCTTTCGTTAAGGTTTCGCGAATGTGATATTTTCCTGCGGGTAGAGGCCAATCTACAATTCTATTACATTTGCATGAGCAACGGTTGCGAAGACAGAACTAGTGAATCGGTGTATGTATACCTTATGATATATTAGGCTCTCGTTATTTATACGGTGGCTCGTTAACTTTGATAGCCGAGGGGAGTGGCCATTTATATCTCGTTGTCGAATCGTGTGTTTTTACAAGGGCCGCGAGTGTACAACAAATTCAACAAACGACCGGGCGTCATCTATCAAAAACACTAACGAGTTTGGATGCCGCGGTAATTTACAATCACTGCGGTCCAATAATATGGGATGATGCTGATGAAACATCAAAGCCAATATCTAATTTACGCTAGGAATGGCGTCAAAACAGTGTCACTCTGTAATGAAGTTACATAGCTAACCCGATGTAGTAATTTGTACATAATAAACCAATCAAAATAATCGCTCACGTAATTACCTACTAGCAAATTATAGTCGAGTAGCACTATGTCGTTGCATTTAAATAAACAAAATCATTAATGTACATTAATGTTAGTAATAGAGATCGTAAAAGTAAATTGTATAAATAATAGGTACTCAATTCAAATTAAACTCGCGGCAGAAATACCGTGACGGCCAGAAACTTTATTGTGACAACAGCGTGGCATCAAATTTCAATTTATTATAATGATCCCCAATGACCAAGCTACACTATTACTATGTTGTCATTACTACTGGATGTCAGTTTACTTGCAATACAAATTCAAATTTTAAATGAGGCCAACTATTTATAAATATCTAACAACTAGTGGACGCCCGCAGCTTCGCTCGCGTGGAATTAGACATTCACTAACTTCAAAAACGGCAAAGTTTCATACTAACTTTGCACCCCCGTTTTACCCTCTTAGGGGGTGAATTTTCAAAAATCCTTTCTTAGTGCTCCCCTACGTTATAAAAGGAACCCCTGTGCAAAATTTCAAGTTTCTAGCCCTTATAGTTTAGGCCCTGCGTTGATATGTCAGTCAGTCAGTCAGTCAGTCAGTCAGTCAGTCAGTCAGTCAGTCAGTCAGTCAGTCAGTCAGTCAGTCAGTCAGTCAGTCAGTCAGTCAGTCAGTCAGTCAGTCAGTCAGTCAGTCAGTCAGTCAGTCAGTCAGTCAGTCAGTCACCTTCTCCTTTTATATATAAAGATATTCAGTGTAGGATCTTTATAGTAAAAATTTCAATAAAATGCAATTCAAGTAACTTGATAGCGTTTATTTGCATGAACTGTTAATTTCCACGCTCGTAAGATTACAAGAAGAAAACTATGTACTTGCCTGTGAGTAACTATATACTAAGTTCAACTGAGCTGTGTGAAAGGTATTGAATTTGTAAGGAGTAAAGAGCAGATTCACAATAGATATGACATATAGGAAGACTCCAACTGAATGAAAATTATAGGAACACTCATGGGCTTGTAATTATGATTTCACATCACCGTCATGGCGTAACCTGCCAAATAAAATGATTATCCACACGAGGTCTATTGAAAAGTGGAAGCCACCATATGCACAAACAATTATATCGATGAATGGCTCTTTTCATTGAAGAGAGAAATTAAATTTGGGCGTGTTTATAAAGACCGTTACAATATTCTGTTATAGCTTTTTTTTCGAATTACTCATCGTTTTTGATTTCGTTGTTTAACGGTTCCAAAGGCACCTTTACGTTGAACAACCTTAGTTTTTTAATGCATAAAAAATTATGTGTTTTTATACCTAATTATCTACACTACTTTCGAGTGGTAAATTATTTTTACATTAAATCCGTTTTATAAATTGCCACTAAAAGAATAGTGAAACTTGATTTTTAGCCTGTCCATCAGCAGATACTTTTATGTATAGTAGTTTATGTATGGTACACATCCTGCAATAGTAATCCTATTTATACTATTGTTTCCCTCATACTTGGCTAAGGGTTGATCATCCCAATTATTGATGGATAAAAGCAATTGAACACTTCTAGGCCAAAGACACTTTGAGGACTATATTCTGGTGCTTACGCACTAAGTATATCACCCTTCACTAGCTTCTTAGACAATAAAATATTTATGTACCTATATCCATGTATTCAAACACAACAACAAACACACAAACAAATTTTAATTTGAATATGCTAGGTATGAAAAGACTGACGAAAAAGCTACTAAGAACACACCAAAATAATACACCAACTACGAAGGAAAATTTCATACAAATTCTGAAAAAAAATTTGAAACGACGTTATTTTCATTAAATAAAAAAAAATGCACAATTCCAAGTCGGCATTTGTGACGCGGTGGCTTGAGAACATTCGACACTGGGTTGGCCACTAACCCCTCCACCAATCCGCATTGGAGCAGCGTGGTGGAGTATGCTCTAGACCTCCCAGAGCAGTGTCTGTGGGGGAGACCCGTGCCCAGCAGTGGGACGTCTATGGGTCGCAGCGATTTGTGACGTGCTACACTGCACGTGGCCCGACATGCACTTGGCCAGTTTTATTAAAGGAATAAAACGATTTAAGCTAAACTTTAAACGGTTGATTAAACTTGGCGCAGACAAACGAACTTGTATCTACACTCGCCAGCTTTTAACATAGAACGTAAGTAACTTAGATACTCGTAACTATAACGAACTTGCAAACTGGGAAGCGTATCAATTAGCGATTTACATAATGGAGTAAAAGCCACATTCTGTTACAAGTTAGATCTTACTACGCACCACAACTTACTCGACTAAGCAACATTACGCTACGTATTACCATTCACCACTACAGCGTGTAAGCAAGATGTTAGCAATTAAATTCTTGAAAATGCATTTAATTACAAACGCATATCGCCATTAGTGAAGGCTCATGTTACAAACTAGCCGGTAAACAAATGGGAAACATCGAGCGAGGTAGACCCATGAGATGTCTGTAAATCCACAGTTTATTCATACAGCACAACAGGTGGTATCTTACAAAATCTATGAACACATCGCCTCCCCCATTGTAAATAATATGCGTCGGTGATATACTTTACATAATAAAAGATCGGAACGGTTTGCATAAATATTTTTGATTCGGGGGAAGATTGATAAAGAAGAAATTACAGTGACAATAGCGCTGTTCGAAATATCAACGGCGACACGGGTGTGTCCAGTCTATCAAAAGGCTTGCGGGTGGTCCCAGCGGGTGTCTCGACTCCTCTTTACAATGTCCATAACTCAGTGATTCGCGCAAATGTTAAGTCGCTTCGCTTATCTGCCGCGACATCCAATACCTTATCCGCAAGAAGGAAGCACTAAAACAATCATAGTCGACTGTATCATCAGCCTAACAAACGTTGTGCTACAAGTGACGTAACAGGAAATAATCATACTGTATGGGCCATGAAGTGGTAAAGGTAATGGGATAGCTAAAAAGATTGCGTGACGGTGAATTAAGCGAGCTTGTGGTTAGTTTCAATTTACGAGCTAATCGCTCGTTAAGATTAAAAGCTACATTGAAACCGTTTTCAAAACAGTCTGCAAAGGGCTTATTTGCTTCGTCTACCGGTAACATAATTACAACATATCAATATAAACAAGACTGTAATTATCCCAAACACAGATTGGAGTTGTATCTATTTTGTAGTTGAAAAAACAGCTTCAATAGTAACAGGTACAAAGATGTAACAATAGTTGATAATTTGATAAGTGACACCTTAACCACATTCCAAATCGTGTACAGAGAGTACAGACATCATTATATGATTATTGTCAGCAGAGAAAGTACACTAACACCTAAGGCCACCATCCATGCAGGTAAGGTTTACTCTACTAATTATCAGGTCCGAGCATTTACGAGTACATATGACTAGTGGTCGCCAAGTAGTCGAAATTCAAACGTACCTAATTCTATTTAAATTCGAATTTAAGTTCCTCTTTCATAACAAAAGCTTTGTCTACGAGATAATCGTATAAACGCAAACTGTAATTAATTTGAAGCAAAGCACCCAATAACGCAATAAAGGCGTTAGGGTTAGTAGTCAATTTGAGCCTGAGCGATTACCTACTTAATGAAGGATACAAGACAAACTAGCTCCATAGGAAGCAATCGGAGAGCCATCTCCGTGCCACGGAACGACTTTAGCAGAGCAGTGCGCTCGCTAGGTAGTTCGACTTGTTCCGATGTGTATTGCTCAGTATGTTTACTAAAGCGTGCATGATTAAAGTTAAATGCAATTGTTACGGCTTTTAGTGCCCCGGTTATACCCAGATATGTATAATGCCGTCTGTTTGAGAGTTATAAACTTAAATTGCACGCGCAGTAAACAAGTGAAACTATGTAATTTATGAAAGTCAATTTAGTTCGCTAACGAGATTGGATGAAAGGCGGGAGGTTGATTAACTTCTATTAGGAGTAAAGTTGGCGCTGCGACAGTGCACAAACGGACCGCCTCAACCGCAGCATCACGCGGCGAAATAACCGAGCGAATCAAACTTCAGACTCCTCCCGACAAGTGCACCCACAAATTGCCGTCGGTACTTATTTCGTTCTACAATCATGAAACTCTATACGACACACACTAAATACACACTACACATACACACTACACGTACACTAACTAAAATACTCAACTCAAGTACGAGTAGATACAAATATTCACGACATATAATTGGTATAAGCTCAACACAAAATTAAATATCACCTCCTTTTGCAGATATTTTTTTCTTATCATGAAGAAAAAATGCAATCAACTTTGTAGATGTTGCGAACGGAAACCTTCTACAGGAGTGACGTGTATGTAATTGTTAAATTTACATTCATAATAGCGGCTAACAAGTAGGGGAGATGTAGGCAATGGGAGTCAGTTGGCAATGGTGATCACCTCAAAATAACAAAAACCAAACGCGATCAGGCGATGCTAATATACCTAAACGCTAGCATTACGGCATTCCTGTACGCAGCCGGAAAATGGCTCAGTTCGCGCGACGGGCTTGAGAATAGTAGGTGTTTGAAGCTTTCGCGCCATTTTCATGTAATTTTTCGAGTTGATAAATAAGAAGGTAAGTCACAATATAACAAATATTTAATTCTGTTTTTTTAATATGTAATAATCGTAGGATTCTAGCATGCAATTCAGCAGCCATAATGTTATTATAAATTTAAATTTTTCGTCAGGAATAATTTTTCTGTCTCTTTGCCCGTGTAGGTAATCGGAGTCAGGTGATCCCGATTACCTACATAGTGATCCCCACTTCTCACATTACCTCACCTCGATAAAACAGTATTATTGTTTGTTTGTAGATGCCGAAAGATAGTTCTAGAAAGACTAATAAAGCTAACTGGACTATATACCACTAACGGTTTTAACATCTACCCTTGGGGTAGAAGTTCAAAGATACCCTAGTTGAAAATGAAAATAAAAGGAAGGCAAAACAATTTTGAAAAACAAAGGAAAATGAGTAGGAAAGAAGAGCAAGCTACAGAAGGGTAAGAAGAAAATTCTGCAGCGCTCCAATTATACTTGACGTGTTATGCCAGTATGACGATAGTGACGATGCGGAAGATGCAAGTAACTTGTGTCTTGTATGTGGTGAATCCGGACGAGACAATGAAAAATGGTACCGGTTCATTTCTTGTGGGCTCTGGGCTCATGCCGAATGTATTGGATGGGACTCTGCGGACAATTATGAGTGCGATATGTGTTGATCACCATTGCCCACATGCTGATCACCATTGCCAACCGATGTTGGCAATGGTGATCGAACTTAATTTTTTTTAAATGTCTTATTATACCAAAATTAATAAATCAAAGTGATGAAAGTTGATCTCAATTGATAGCTAAGAAAGTAAAGTTTGTAATAAGAACAGAATAATAAATAGTTGATTAATAGATTGCTTTATTTTTTCATTCTCGCTTAGGTGATCCCCATTACCTACATCTCCCCTACCGATTGCGATCGGCCGCTCGCGCCACGAAGACAACTCGGTTTTTATGAATTCACTTAATGATTGGAAAATTGGCTATAGGTTTCTACGATTCATATTGTAGGCCACTTCAACCTAAGATCTATTTTAGCTGCGTCAATTTGTATCATTGAGCTCTACCAAAGCAGAGATTTCAAAATCGCATATAAAGTAAATAAAATTAAAAGGTATAACTGTAGCAGATGAAGACAAAAAAGTATTTAAAAGCAACCCTTAATGAACAAGTTAAACCTTAATCTTGAACGTTTTATTGATACTAAGCACGCAATCACAATGGCCTCAAAATAAGGGTAATTTGTAAATAATTACAGTTATAAGAGAAGTTGCCATTGCCATCCCCCGGGATTCTTGCTGCAGTTTATTTACACTGCAATTTTTATTTTATTTTATGGATACAAGATAGCAAACGAGCTTGCAGCACCACCCATCCGCTGCCGCCCATGACAACTGTGACTGACTTTGAACAAGACTCAAATAGGGATTGGGATGGTTAGTCCAATTAGATGAGAGTCCTCCACCAATCCACATTGGAGCGCATAGTTATAAAAAGTAGTAACTTTTCATTTATATTTTGTAAGTAACTTATATTGTTTAATATTTGTTTGTTATTGTAAATTATTTTTGATTGTAGTTGTAAATCCATAAAAACAAACTTTTATTCGTTAATCCTATCTACTTTTGAGGATTTAGGATTATTTTGGTAAAATCGTCGATTTACGCATCCAAGTGGGCTGTACTGAAAAACAGGGCTGTTGGCTTTGAGTCAGCAGCATTAAGCTGAGTGCAATCCCTTTTGTTGCGTAACTCTACAATGCACGTAACCTGTTAAGGTTTTGTTTGTTTTACTGTAACTATGTGGTATAATTTATGTTAACATTAACTTCAACTTAACAAAAGAGAATCTAAGATCTGCGGATCTTATGTTGAGTTTAATAATACATACGGTAAGTAAAGCTCTAGAATTTATTCAACCGGATCGTTAGTGTTTTAAATAAGTGCCTGTCTGCATGCGCACACAACCAACGGCTGCCTCAGTATTTCCAGAGAACATTGCTTTTAATTTTTCGTACGTAAAATTTACTAAATAATATGAATGGAGTCAACATGTGACGTTTGAGCGAAAAAAATTGCCTTTCAGCTCCCACTGAAAATGTTTAAACGCTCGCCCGGAGACAAAATTGCACGCGAAGCAGATGTGTTTAATTACTGACCCGACAGAATCTCGGAAAGATTTAAGCTTCGTTATGGGAACAGTGGACGCGCACTTCGGTCGACGATAAAGTAAATAAAATATCAACACGCTCCTAACACCAGCGCGCAAAATGACGAGAGGCGCATGTTAATATTTGCTTCAATAAAGCCCAGACATTTAAAAGAAATATGTGATCCGTACCGAAATTAATTGGCGCGTTAGGCCTTTTTTATAGCGGCCAGGTTGTATTAGCTTAACAAGCACGCCTCACGGGACTAAAGGGTTAAAATGCCGAAACACATGGCGACATTACTTTACAAATTAAAGACAAAATATAGCCTTTAATTAATCTAAAAACGGAGCACGGCAGCTATTAAAAGCATAGCCATATATTTTATTTCTTAATATGCTTCTGTTTTTAGTTATATTCTCATTGCAGAAGGGTAAATAATGAGGTAGAGACGTATAATACGACCGTGGTGAATGTACATGAAATATGGCAAGTAAGTATTTTAAGAAAGGTACGCGTTCATCTGCCCACACTTGCCGATCGTTTGCGAGTAAAAAAACGTATTGATGCATCCTTAAATTGTCTTAGGTTGCCACAAAGCTACATAATACTCTTTCATAGAATTATTAAACTGACATCGAGCTTATACCCAAATAGAAACTTGAATTGTGTGTTGTACAACTTTTATAGCGACTATGAAAATGTATTTAAAAATAACCTATGAGAATTGACCACTGGTATTGAAAGTTTTTACCGTCAGTCTGATCTGCGAGCTCATAATTTAATCAGCGCGCTATGCCATGTCGCTCGACGGACTGATAACCGTTGGGTAAGAAAAGTCCCCGAATATAAACCGCGTCTCGGAAAACGAAGTATTGGTCGCCCTTTGACAACGTGGACTGACGACCTGAAGAAGAAAGCGGGTAACCGTTGGATTCAGAGGGCGCAGGATAGGGAGGAGTGGCGACAATTGAGGGACTTTAACTCATGTAAAAACAAAGCGAGACCACATACAAATAACAGGTATAACTTACATCAACAGTCCAACGCACACTTGCTAAGATATCCGTGGGCGGCAATGGCAACACCACAAGCCGTTGGCGGCCGTCATCTCATAAAAAAAAGTTTGTTGGTCGGCTGCTGAAAACGCGGTTGAGCTCAGCCGGGGTGATTTACGATGCGCGCGCGCTCTGAACACGCACCGCAACACAAGACACAGCCCGGCGCATGCGTGTCGCGTTATCGCGTCGCCAACTCGCCAAATTAACTCGCTTTATGAAGACATACGACAACCTTCGTGCATTCGTAACAAAGATTTATTCGCACTGTTATTCCCGTTGAGCACCAAAACCGCCTTAGCGCGAATGACGACGTAGGATTTCTTGCCGAATTTAAAGTGCACACACATCTTTGGTACGGACGAGGCCATTAATTTGATATATCGTCACATTAACATAACGAAGACGGTTGAATATATGTATAACTTTATTCGTTGTTATCTCACCCAAAAAACAATGTTCAATAATTTAAATTAGGACGTAACGTTGTATAACATATGTCTCTAAACCATGTACTCGTATGAGTCGTAAATATGTGTGATTTTATTTTGATATGTAGGATTTCGTCTGAAATATTGTTATTTCCTCTACGTCACCGTGTCATCGTCGTCATGCACGAGTGTTTCAAGATTAAGATTAGGATAACGTATCAGTGCCTCCGACGAGTATGTCATGAAACGAGGGATAGGTATTTCCGTCGCCGCCGATTTCCGCTTCACGCCGCGACATCTCGGCTCGGATCGCGTGATACATTTCAACGCACAATGAATACGAAATAAGAAATCAACGCAACCGCACTTACCCTAAGCAATTTTCTTTCATAGCCTATATTTTAGCGGTTCCACGAAAGAGCCTCTCTTACTGAAATATGGAGCGGCTCGTGGTTGAATTTTTGTTTAGTGTGCAATTTTGAACCCGGGCAGACGTATATCACGTTTTTCGCAACTAGAACGCAACCAGAATGGTGTAATAAATCTGAAAGTCCATTTTCATATAAAAGAAAACCGATTAAGGAGCTTTGCCGATAGCGATCGCTCGAATGAAGCTATATATTTTCATGATCGAGCGAATCCAAGATCACGGGCGACTGACGGCCGGTGCGTGAGGAAATTGAAAAGGAAAACGTTTCTTTTAATAGTATTGTCCTTGATTGAACGATTTTTATTTGCATTTCCTGTACAGGTTGCTGTAACAACTAGCGTCAGCAGCCGATTGTGGCGTCGATACTAGCAGGATTTCTATATTTATGTTACGCGATTACACATCTATCTTACTCCGAAATAATTCATCTCTTAAGAGTAGTACCTAATATGCATCATCACAACCCTTTCTTTGTCCCACTGTTGGTCACGGGTCTCCTCTCAGAATGGAAGGGATAATGCATTATGCCTAATATGCATAATGAAATGATATTACATGAATAAACCAACCAATTCGCATTGGAGCAGCGTGTTGGTATGCTCTTGACCTCCCTCATTATCATCATAAGGAAAGAATTACTTACGTATTTATTACGCAAAATAAAAAAATAGAAAAAGAATACTAAACAAAAACTCTCTTACTGATTTTAAAAGAAACCACAAAGTCCTTCAAGGGTTATTAGGTCGCTCAAAAGAACGAATTTAAGAAATTGAAGAACACTTGGAAAGGGTTGTTGAAAAAGGGAACGTCAACGAGTTTCGAAGAAGGGTAGTTGTTGCTAGATTTAATCAAGCGAAAATTGAACAAGATCCTTCCAGTAAAGGTAAGTACAAACAATTTTGTTCGCTTAGGAAATTTTACTTATTTTAATGTTAAACAGTTTTATTATTGAATTACTTTATTTACTTTGGCTTCAGGGAAAAATTTATAAAAACGCACTGGCGTAACCACACAGTGTAGAAATATGCTGTGATAATTCCTTGAATTAAAACTTATACGAGTATTTATGGTAAAAACTCTAAATTAAGTAACGAAGACCACTTCATACGCATTTACGCACTGCTATCTGGTATAAAGTGTTAATTTTACAGACAAGTTAAGTTACTTTGTATGAACCGCTAATCAGACTTGTTCGGATCCTTCAGCGATAGATAGTCATATTTAGAATTCTTTATTTTCATTTATTGGTATATAGATTATCTAATCGTTGCCGTTATAACATAAGAAAGAATGAAATAATAACATAAAATCACGCCTGTATTTCCCCGAAGGGTTAGGCCGAGGTGTATTGTTAGTATACCTTTCACCAGTTATGTTTAGGTCCCATGTCACATGTAATAAAAAAAGGTACCAGTTGACTGATTATCTTGTGAGGAAGAGGGGCCAAGGCAGAAAAATGTGCACTTCGAGGAGGGATGACCGTTTTCTACAATTTCGAGCTGTCAGGAAGACGCGGGTAACATGTCATGCGTATTTAGTTAAAATACCTTTAATAATATATGTATAATAAGACCTCGGATATCGACAATCGGGTTGTTGACGAGTTAATAAACGAGATTCGCAATATAATTTAAATCCCTTTATATATAAAGGACCCTCTTCCCACGTCGATTTAGCAATAGCGCCCGAGCGGGAGCGGCACACTGGCTCACGCCGCATTAAATTCTTCACGTTTAATCAATTCAAAGCTACAGTAAAAATTTTCAAGTCAAGTGTTTTCTTTCGTATCGATGGTACCGAAAGCAAAACAGACAGCGAATAAATTGTTGGCACCGTTTCAAAAAGCTCGAAAATTGTGGGACCCGCCTTTCATCTGTTACGTTTATCAGACGGTTTCACGTTCACTGAGTATAAAAATAGTATACACTAGTGGATGCCCGTAGCTTTACGCGCGTGGAATAAAGGTAATCTCTTAATTAAATATGGTTGTGCGAGCGTTAGTTTCTCAATGACGAAAGGGTGAAATCACATTGGATAAACCTAATTTTTTTACAGTTTGTAGTTGATGGCTATCAATACAAAGTCAAAAAAAATCAGTGTTTTCATCTTGTATCCCAAGAAAACCTCCTTGGTTATCGGGATAAACAGTATTCAAGATCCGTCTCGGGAATAAAGTGCATGTTTGTACCAAGTTTTATTAAAATCTTATTAAGCCCTGATACTTTTGTTTTTAAGATTTATTTAATGTACAGTTTGTAACCACGTATCTAATGTTTACTGACAAGAAATATTCAGATTTTATATAGAAATATTAGATTTAGTTAGTACATAGTTAGATATTTGATAGAAAGTGTTAATTTAGATCATTAAACGAAACCCTAAAAGCTTTATTAATAATCAATTGAATTGCGCAGTATTTTGTTCAGTCATGAGCCATACTGAGCACTGATCTCGGATTGAAAAAAAGATTTTGCAACCACGCTGGCCGAGCGTAGAGATATAGTATACATCTTGTTCGAACCGTCTTTACTGTTAACTTGACATGAGTTACTTGTAAACCCTAACTAACCCTAAGGGAAGTAGATGAACATAAACATATTGGTACAAACACCTACAAATACCTTGCTGTAAAGATTTGCGTGATAATTACAACCAAATACAACTTGCAATAAGTATTGATAATATTGGTTCATGTAAACCAAGCAAGAATGTAGCGTAAATATGGCTAGTCACGATATATTTACTAGCGCGGACTCAGGCGCCTTCGTTATACTGCTTTATGCGAGATACCAGTAGCAGCTATCGGCTCATAACAATATCCCGGCAACCTCGTAAATCCGTAACAGTTAGACGATAAATTCGCACTTGAATTAGTATTTTTATTTGCACGTCACGTGCGCTTGCAACTCTCACCTACAATTTATGTAGACAGGCGTCAAATTCAACAGCTCCAAGAAATTGATACGCTCGTAGCGAGCCACACGGTATATCTCAGTCGTCTCTTGATACCCCCTTAATTGTATTTATCCGAAGCTCTATTTAAATCTCTCTTACTTAAATCACGTACGAGATTCTGGAGTCGGTTCATTAAGGCTTAATATTTAGTGTACTATTCATATTGAATTGAAGTAGGTACTAACCAACACAGTAAATCGGGCAGGCATTCCGAAACCACTACCGGCCGGTAAGGATGATCAGCAACGTGATTAAGAAAAACGAATGAGAGCGAAAGCGTGACACAAAAGCTGTGCGATAACAGAGGAAAAACGAGCAGCGAATCGCCTGCAGAGCAGACGGTATCTCCGCCCGACTGGGAGTTATTAAATATTAAAATAAACTCGCATTCCGACACGAGTCCTACGCGATACGCCAGATTACAGCCAACACAATGAGAGCACTGGCTCCAATCGCTCCCCAGCCTTATCACATCAAAGCACGGGCCAGCATAATTTAACTACGAACGATCTTCCCTCAAGTGATCCCTCGTCGTTGATGAAAATTTAGCGCGTGAGTAAACAAAATTGTCGAGTGTCGTTTTCTCACAAATCGAGCGTCTGATGATTCTCTGAGAATCGTATTTCGTTAACCTTTATAAGGCAAAAGAGCACACACACTTCACTTACTTTATTAGCCCGTCAAATCGATTGTATAATATTAATAGTCGGTTACTCACGGAGGGTATTATATTGCTTCATCGAGTCTCGAAAGTGTATCGGTCGTCACATCGCTCCGTTACCCAAGCGGCGTGCCGCCCACTTACCTGAAACAATACATCATTACAATATCACTAACCGAGGAACATCGCACGTGTTAAACGATTCATCTGCACCTACCAATAAAGTTCATGATTACCATAACTTATTGCATTGTTGGTGTTAAACATTTTCAAAACAATGATAAATATTCACAAATAGAACACCTCTGAATTTTTTAGTCATAAAAAATAATAATATTAAAATATATAAAAATAAACCGACTTCCGAACTAAAAAGTAAGATATAATAAAAAAATTCGTTTGCTAGCTTGCTACACCACAACCCATAGACGTCCCACTGTTGTGCATAGGCTCATCATCAAGAATTCAAAAAAAAATTATTTTGTTATAATCTTTGAATTCAGATTAACTTATTTTTGACAATAAAGGAATCTTTCCTTTCGGTAAAATTTGCCATGATCAATTAATATTGAGGGCACTTTTCCTCCAACCACGGATTTATTTCCATTCTGTATATGTACATTCTTATTCCACAGATTGGTAGTTAACGACCCGCGGTTCCAACAATAATTAAATCATTCGCCTATAAACGCTCCATCAGGTTAGTCTAACAGCGCGGACATTGAGTTTGAACTGCTGTTAATGCTAACATAGTTGGTAATTGCGCGGAAACTTCGGATTGCTTCCGGTTCATCAGTTTGTCGTAAGTCGTTTAAGGTTTAAATAAGTCATGTTGAATATTATAAAACGCATTTTTGCGGCCTGTGAGCTTTTGCCGTGCCTTGTGCCGTGAGTTTTCAGTTACTTATTCTTGGAACATCTAAGGCATCTCTCCAAATTCTAGTAGTCTGGAGAACTGCCAGCTCTGGTCCACAGATTTGTTACTAATATGTCCATAATCAGTACACCGTTGGTTTTATTTTTTATTTCAGATGTACGCCTATTATTAAACTAATTTAATCAATATCAAATCTGAACCTACTTATTTGTCTGGTCAAAACGCACATAGGGTTGGATGCAAGTAAAATCCTTACTTATGCGAACATAAATTAGCAAAAAAAATACATACTCCACAATCGCTGGAGGCTTTTCCATATGCTTACAATCCCAATGGGCGATATAAGACGGCGGCGGCGCAGAGATAGCCCGGGCACTGCCTTGATAAAATTTTATTTAGGGGCATTAGCATTCGCGCTGGCTTATCAAGAAGCTCTTAGCAGGGGTCGGGCACGCACGCCTGCATCAAGTAATTTAAATAGAAATTTCATAATGAATACAGATTTTTTTTAATAACATTGGTAGGTAGGTACTTATTGAAGGGCATAACTGAAAATCAGCGCTGCAGCATAATGCTGAGTTGTTGCCTTTTTGTGACAGGCGGTGCAGCAGTGTATTTTTTATTTGTTTTTAATTTAATAAGGCTTAATGTTTGTTTGTGTAGAAGTAAAATTAAGAATAATGTTAATAAGACCATGTTAATCGCTACTGCTGCTTGTTTGTTACAAATAAATTATTTCTTTCTTTTCTTTCTTTCTTAAAGTAAGATACAACTCATAAGATTCTCACTGCTGGGTCTCTCCCACAGCCGTAGCCGAGAGAGGTCTAGAGATGGATTAGTGGAGGACGCGAACCGTACGGCGTTGAGCGCTTCTACAACAATATGCGGGATATTGCACCGGATCCTAAACATTGACATTATTATGAGAATCTTTTTCTGGTGCAATAAATTATATTGTATTGTATTATTAATATTAAGGGTTATTTTTGATTATTTTCAATTAAATATAATTGATTGATTGAAAAACGAGTCAGTAAATGGTACTAATCGTTTTGCACGCAAAATAAGTCTGTGCCGCAAGCTGGACACAAATCCACAGCATCCTTCGTCACAACCGGAAACCATCTATTACCAGCTGTCGCGGGTTTCATACAACTGGCCTGTAAAGGAAGAGCTTCCATATTGTCGCAATCTTTAGCTGGCAAAAATTTAAAATTTAATGAGCAATAATGGGCAATTTTAAAATTAAAATAACTAGCTATATTTTTAGAATTTGATTGTAATTATATTATGAATGACTTCTAACTAGTTCAGTAAGTTATATATATTATATCACGTGCTGTGTCATCTCGTTTTTGACTATATTATTAAGAATTAATACCGTTAGGTGATTCGGGTCCCTAAGAGTGCAAGTCCGACTCGCACTAGACCGATTTTATTTAATATCTATTTATCATTTGCCTACCTACAGATAAAGAACATTAAGTACCTAATACATCAATTGTTGTAATTTGTATATTATACTATGTTCTTGCAAATAAATTATGATTATGATAAGCTTTGAAAAACAGCATTAGATTGTTCTCACCAAATATTTTAGAAAAATCAGTACGCTCACAGTGTAGGTAAAAAAAATTGTACATTTTCCTACCGTTTCACGAACATTCACATTTCACTGTTTATCTCATGTAAAAATCACCATGATCGGGCAAAACAAAATAAAACCCATGTCCCGAAGTTTGCGCTGAAAGGAAATAAGAACATGATAATAAGGTTGTAAAGTCATTGGGGGCAAAGAATGAGAAAAACTGCACGGGTTATCTACTCGTGATACATGGCTTATTTAATGAAGGGGCGAGTTCACATGGCTATCGCTATCCTGATCTGTCGTCGTGTGCAGGCGCCAATGTTTGGGCTAATGTTGTTTAATTAACTCGTATTCATTAACGGGCGAGGCGCGTGCTCGCGGCCGCCACAGGTGCCTCGCACGCGGAAACATTAGACCACCTTCGCAACCATCCCACACTCCCATTTCGTTTGTATCTCTATCAACATTCCAATACAACTAAACACCCACGCTAGCCTGTTTGTGTCTCCTTACACTCCTCTTTCATGCTTTTCCATAGACGATACATTTATTAGACACGCAAAAGCTCGAGCCTTTATTGTTACTGTTATGTACGACATCGATCTTCGAGGTATCTTTTATAGGAGAAACGAATGTTTCTATAACACCTATTTAACAATATCACAAAAGGCCAACACTTATATTGAACTAGTAAAACGTAATCAGCCCATTACTTGCGGAATACGATATTAGGTAAGCATCAGGTACAAAATTAATCTGCATGCTAGCACGCATATAAGAATAGATGGCTGTTCACCCTCACAATAGATTGAACCCATTTACCATATCGTGGCGTGACAAGGAAGTTTTAACATACGTATTAATCCAAACGTCATAAGAGTTTCATGTCGTCGGATCGCCATACGCGGAGAAATATAAAGGCCATTAATATTCGGGGGATGCAGAGCGGAGATAGCTGGTGCAGAGTCAGGTGACCGTAATGCATTGCATGGTCTAAACTCCCTACGTTGTAGAATCTATGATCGACGAGTATACGTTATACGACAGAGAACGATATACTCGTATAATAATATACTTGCTGCAACTCTCCTCGTAATATCCTAGGTACTTAATATTACACAACTATATGTTTTGGATTAAAGTGAAAATGAAAAATCTTGTATATACAGGATTAAAAAATGTGTGTGTACTTATGTACACGCGTTAGAAGTTATACTTCTTTGGCGTAAAAAGATAAAAGTACATTACGATAAGTTAGCATAAACTCAAAGTATGCTTTGAATAAAAAATTACATGATTATTTTTAATCCACCTCTACTTGTTCTTTGTTAGCACAACAAAGACCGTAAGAATATTCAACGAGGGCCGCGGCGTGGACCAATAACTAGTGATACTAATAGGAGCAATTAAAGTCGAGTGACATAATTTAATGCTCTTTGAGGGTGTTCTGCTAATGAATATGTAAATATTTTACAATTACAAAACCGCAACGAAGTAACATTCTAAAAAGGTACAGAAATCAGGTTCTCAGGCGCACCGTGGCGTACCTTATGAAAACGGAGAACAAATAAATTCTCATTATAACATAGTGGAGATAAATAATGCAATGTTGTAATGGGTTCGCGCTATAATGTTGCACTACTATTGGCTATTTGTACGAGTGTAGTGGTTTTCTTATTTATTACAGATTGGGTAACGAAAATAAAAGTATTATTCTTCCTCTGAGGGTGAAAAATTTTAATCAGTTTTGCAACTGTTGAAAAATTCGTGTTCATTGTTCAAATCGATGAAACTAGTACAGCAGTGGAGCTTTATTTGAATTGCAACTATAAAATGATTAAAAGATATTTTTATACATTTGATAAAAAGTAATGCCCGGCTGTAATAGGTCTTTTTTAAATAATAAGGATTAATAACATGATTTAGGAAGAAAGTAGAATCATTTATCGCAGTAGTGAGAATTGTAGAGTAGCTCTACACATCCATTCAATTTCTATCTCTACTTAACTTAAACGTTTTTAAATTACAGTACAAAGAGTACTAACAAATAACGAATTTCAATATTTGTAAATAATTCATCTTACTCCTCTATTTCACTCATTCACTTTAATCATAACTAGTCGGCAGTACTAAAACAATTTTTAGTGTACTTAAACGTTTTAGGAAACAGTAGGTCCTCATTTCGAATTTCAATTTATATGCTTAAAAATAACGATGAACTTCGTCATCAACTTACAAACTAACCGAAGTTATCAAGAATTAAATATATTATTACGGTACAATAATTATTCAAATCGCAGCAATTCCACATACACATTATAGAAAATCTTGTTTAGTGTCAATTCCATGGCGGGACGAAAACTCTATTAAAATTCAATCGACCTTATAATATAAAAAAATAAGGCAATCGAAAAGTGTCAAGCCTTGTTATATTATGCAAACAACTGTTTTAAATCACACTTGAATAGCAACAAGGTGGTATAAAAAATAAGTGCGGTGACAATAATAATACGGGTGACGCGCTCGAAGTGGGCCCGAAGTAGCGCCTTATCACACCGAGTAAGATAAAGATCTGAGATGTAGTTTTGAAAAGAAATTTACAAGGTTGTCCGCTAATAACCGTATACATGCCAGCAAGATGTCCGTCCGAGGCGGCGGCGGTGCGGCCGGACGGCCAATAGACATCCGATTTACGATCGTCCCCTCAAAGCAGGAGTATGGCGTTTTACAACTTTATTTAGAACGCGTCATGTTTTAATTTTTTTTAGCGCCATATACAGGATAACTTCACTACGATTAAGAAAGGTCAGCTCGTGTGGAGATTTAAGATAAACAAAATTTATGTGTTCATCTATGGATTGCTTTTACTGTTTTGCTGTGACGATATAAAATCATTAGGATGTCCGTTTACAATGAGGGTTGTTAGTTTTATACCAAGGAATTTCGAATTTTAATTTTAAACATGCAGTAAGTAATAATTAAAGTAATAAAGGCCCGATATAGGTGATGGGTAAACACATTTTCAATAGACCATAAATTTTAAAGCTTGCCTCTTAACACTTCACTTAAACAAGCCAAGCGACTACAGGATAAGCTGCTGCGAATCTTTCAAATTTCATGAATATTGCCATAAGATTCATAAAAAATGTAGGTAAGGTAGTATAAAACACTGGTCAAGTATGAGTCGGAACTTGTGCACGTAAAATTCCGTAACGTACGTACGTACGTATAGGAAGCTTCTCCGGTGCCCATTAGCTAACTCTGGCGCTTTAAAACCGTGAGTTCGATACCGAGCATATAATAAAAAAAAATTAGTTAACAATAATAATATTTTTTTAAAGTATTTTACAGTCAGATAAATATCTATTAATAAATAAATAGACATTTTATATAATCTATTAATGTATTAATGTATACGTGTATAGCGTGAAGTTTGAAAAAATGAATTATTTTGTTGTATGGAAGCCCTTGGGTATAAATTTAATAACTTTTTTATTATTTGTCGTAATTGAGGCTTCAATGATACGTACTCTATAAGGGTTCATAAGATAGAGCACTGCAAGAAAAACGTAGATAAAATAATATTTTTAACGTTACTACAATAGAACTAAAGTGTAGTTCCTAACTATTTTATGTGGAGCTAACTTTTATTTCAGTTACTGAATCTACTGAATAGTTTTCAGGACTGAGATCATCACATCTTTAGCAGGTACTTATAGATATATACATGATTAGTAAAAGGGTTGAGAGATAGGAGATCAAATACAATCAATGTTTAAGTTACGCATCTGAAAACTTCAATGTCACGCCAGATACTCATAGTAATTGGCATTTGATCTCGAGTTGGCATTGCGTGATCTCTTAACAACAAAATGATGTATTAAAACTGGTTGATAGCTTACTATTACCAAAGTTTAACGCGTCAATCACAGATTACGTTATATAAGAGCGAAAGTTGTGCATGGTACGCTACCTCGTGAACGCGATCTACCAATATAGATGATCCATTGGCAACAACGCTCTTTTATAGAGCGAAAATATTTTAAGTCCATGTTTTTTTGCTTCAAATATAAAAAAATATTGATTGGTTCAGAACACGGCCCTGTGGCAAAATACATGTACCTACTATCAAAGAATTAGATCCGTGGCTGACAATTTGTCTGAATTTTCGGAATTTTTGTTCTAATTTCCCGGGCAAAGTCGGCATCTAATATATTTACTTCAAGAGTCATACCAAGCTGACAATCAATCTTGTAATATTCTGACATGTTTTAATACCTAATTTTATTCTATACTTCACTGCTCCAAATTCTTTGGAATCTGTATAACTACAGCTCGTCAGCTAGTTTTGTGTAATAATTATCTATACATGCGAGTAATCCTATCAAGTCAAGGTAAAACGAGCTTAAGAAGGAAGTTCTCTAACCCATTTCTTTGGTAGTACATTGCTTGAGGGTGAGACAAGATTCTTATGTCATCATTTTAAATTTTCCTCATAATTATCGAGTTTCATCATATACTTTTGTTATTAATGTAATTTGGACCTTGACACAAAAACTATGTCGACTCAGAATGACCGAATGAATATGTAGTTCAAATTCAATAGTTTTTACAATCTGTTCAGTGCATTTTACGAGCAAGAAGAAAGAGGCTTATTGTATCTTATGTGCCACATTAATTTCGAATGTGCTCAAAAGAATAATTTAATGACCCACAAAAATTCAAATCATAAAAAAGGCTAGCAAAGAAAAATAAAGTTGTTTCGACTATCACGGAACCGTACATAATTTAATTTGAGATTCGTTAAAGTTATTGTATCTCTTCCTTATTGATGCAAATGACGAACAGCCACGAAAAGGTCGTGTACCATGACAGGCATCTGATCGGTCGGTAGGCAATGGTATCATAATGTGGCGTTGTAAATATTCATTGGGCCAGATTGTCGCTGCGTAGGCATTCCCGCTCCGGGCGCGGTCGGAACACGCATTAGAGACAATGAGATTTGCATAGCAGGGCGTTCCTAACTGTCAACCGGAACATTCACATTAACTAAACCGAAGAGCTCGATGCAAAATAGTTTCATTACTCCCTCGACTCGCTGTTCTCACTAATGAAATCATTAAATTACCGTAACGACAGTCAAATGGCTGCATCTCTTTTTGCCGCCTTAAAATCGTAACAATTGTTATGGGCGTGCCGGATTTATTATTCGCACTTCTTAGTCAGCCTCATTTTCATTGAAGCCTTACCTGGATATGAATTTTAACGACTCATTGTTTCACGCTCACTTGAATTATTAGAGCATTAACACAGGTGCGAAAAAAATTATTTACAACCCTCGTAGTGTCATGAATATTCTGTTTAATTGTTCTTTTTTTTTTTATCTGCTAATTAGATGATACCTCACGCTTTGTTTAGACTTAACATCTTGTTGTTTGTTACCAGGAGCGAAGGAACGAAAGAACAATTAATTTTCTTGTAGCAGAGATTACTAGATTCGGACATAAATAATATTGAGGCTTTGTTAGCGAAACTAAAACCTAAATGAGACAGAGGGAACATTCTCAGAGAAGAGCCCGAAATTTTCAGTGTCGAAATGAATAGTTCTACACAATTTCAATTCCCGTATACGTTGAACAGTCCTAGCATAACGTTGAAATGATAAGGAATCAAGAACAGTGTTCATTTCGACTTGGGCAGCACTTACTGCGTGCACGTCTGGGGGCTTACCGCCCATTGTACATGCGAGTAGCATCGCCGCCGCCGGCGCTCCTCAATAATGCGCTTACCGCACTCCATACTCGGCCACCCTTATAATACCATTCCTTGGTACACGTCGACTCGTTCAGATCTTCATAGCAATTAAAATCAAACAAAGCTTACGTAGATAGGTATTGACATCAATTTAATTCAATGAATTCAACATAGAATACAAAAAAAAAACGGAAGGGGCGTCTATAGCAATTGTGCAACACAATTCGTATACAAAACTAACACAGTTGGGACAGTTGATCCTGCACGGCCGGCTTGGGAAGATCATGTAGCTATTTAGGGAAAATGAAGGAATTGGTATTCATAATTTGCCATTATTTCACGTGTCACGTGACATTCTGCATACAACTAAGCGCTGAAATATCAAGTTAATATTAATATTGAAGACTGTATAGTGGCTTATCTATTATGACGCGCATGTATTTTTCGGTGTCTTGTATATTCTGAGGAAGTGACATAAAATTTCCGTTCTGACCAATCAAATTGTACTTAAAATTCCAAACTTATGCCAGCGCACATATCATATGTGCATATAATACATACATATAACAAAACCTGACATAGATAGCGGACCATGGACAAAGAGCGAACAAATCTATTAAGCGCATATGGGACTCTGTAAATCACTCGGCGGCGCGGATAGTTTAGCAATTAAAGGAGGAATCTAACTGACGCTATCTTTTCCACCAACTAATGAGAGGAGTCGGCCGGGAACGACGCGCCGCATACACGGACACTTATCTGCCCGATAAACAAGTACAAATGGGTTACACGTTCCACCAACCCCTACGCCCCGCTATTTCTCCTTTAACGTCTTAAGTAAGCCCGTACAACTTTTATCAGCAAGCGAAGAATTCCCTGCCCAACTCATTAACTAAATGTGTTGCCGGTGAAACCGAAACCATTACCAAATAGTTTAACATCGCTTAGGTATACTAATGCTCTATCCAGGTAACTGTGACCTGTCGACCGCGATTTTATTGTATAATATATATCTTCGAGGCGACAGATTTCGAGAATGTTTACAACGAGATGGCCCTTGGGGCAAACTTGATTTACAGTGGAGACAACACGTGGGCCCCGGCAATAATCGTATCCTAACGCATCCGGTCATCGATCGTGGCGCTTTATTGCTAGATATGGTATGAATCTGTAGAAACGCCGCCGCCACACGACACGTATTTGTGGCAAGTTTTGTTTCCAAAATTGTTTCGTCACTGTCCCCTAAGGAAAACTCATATAAGCGCCCGGCAAAGGACAGGACTCGGAAGGAAGCTCATTTCATATCTCAATTTACACGTGCGGGGAATAAAAAGAAAGCGCATACCGAATTGTGGAGGTCCGCCACGAATATAGCTTGTGTGGAATGAATCTTAATCTTCGGCGAGTGGCGTGATGAAGCAAAGATGACATTGGCACAAGATCAAACAGTTCATTGGATAGGAGTTGGCAATTCCCAAAACGTATCATTTCATAGATTGAGAAGTCTTATATTATATTTGGTAGGTTGTAGAAAGTTTGCCCGGTTTAAGATGTACGAGTATAAGAGAAATGTATAACGTAGTATGACAAATTTTCTCCAGTATTCTTAATTAGTCAGTTATACCTTCCTATACTATGTGGACTTATAATGCCGGGCCCTGTTAATATCAACATTTATCACTATATGTTTAATGTGTTCTTCTAATCTGCGTTACTTCAAACATTACTCATAAAAGCTTTTTTTATTATCAAGTCAAAACAATCTAGTGATAAAATCACTAGATTGTTTTGATTGTTTCACAACTAGTGGACGCCCGCAGCTTTGCTTGCATTGATTAGATATGTAACAAAAGTTTCCTTTATAGTTCCTGACCATCTTAAGGAAATAACCGAAAAAAATACCCATTGCAGTTCAAATAGAAGAGGTATGAACGGGATAAAAGTCCATCCATCCATCCATTTAATCCAAACATAGTAAACATTAAAAATAAAAGTAGTATATGAGACAAACAAATGATTAAAATAAATTCTGCCTCGTTGGTTTTGTGATCTAGTGGTCGCAAGGATTATTGGTAAGCTATTAGATCAACAACTACGAGTATTTCTAGGTCGGGCAACAACTATTTCTATTCACTTGAAATTCCCGATAGCAGCTCGGAGTCTGGATTTGTGTCCGGTTTATGGCAAATTATAGGCTCATCAACTATTACATGGGACATGAACGGAACTGAAATGTGGGTTTACTACAACACACCTGCCTCTTCGGAGACATACAATCGTAATGATATGTTATGATTAAATTTAAAAAAAAGCTTTAAACGCTGCTTAGTTTCTATGTTATAAACATGGAAAGTGGAAACGATTTCATTCAAAATTCACTCACGCCATTGTATACCAATAAAATGGTACGTATACTCCGTTTTTTCAGACTGGCCTTATTTAGAAAACAATCTTACAGTAGTAATTTAATGCAAAAACGAATTTATAATTACATGCTATTTTTTTTTAATAAGACAATTCAAGAAAAACAGACTATAGGATATCATCGCTACAGGCTTCCACAATTCGGTTCGTATAAGCATTTTTACCGTTGATTATAATTTCACACTCCCGAAACCCATACCGCAACTGATATTAAAAATAAGCTCGTTCGCATTCTCATGTAAAAAAATACAAGAAACATACTTGACACGGAATACAGGTTAATATTAAACACCTCAATGTGATGTGATAATAATGTGTGATATTATCTCGTGGCGATGGCAATTTCGAGGATATTATTCTAAGTCGTACGTTTCATTAAGCGCCAATCGAGTTAATGATCGTCGAACTTCTTCGCTTAAATAAACATTAAGATCAGAATGGACGGCGCGGCCGACGAACCTTTTACCGGAATTACGCGCGTCGTGGTTAAGTGCTCGCTTTCAGGTTTACGGGCCTACAAGCACACAACAAAATGACGTTGCATACACTAACGGCCGAATTTAATAACCTATCTTTGGATAGATTTGCCTATCTGAGATAGTTATTCGACACATTTTATATGAAGCTTATGTCAAATATCTATCTCTCATAGAGAAATTTATCCATAGTTATGTCATTAATTTCCAGGGTAAAACGTTATCGATATAAAGGTTCGGGAGTAATCGGTGAGTGTATCACAATCCCTTCTTTTCTCTCACTCTGTTGGGCTCGTGCATCTCCTCTTCCACTACGCTGGCTAAATACAGATTGGCAGATTTCACATGCCTTCGAGAACATTACAAAGAACTCAGAGGCATGCCAGGCAGATAGGTTTCCTCATGATGTTTTCCATCACCGTCACAGCAGGTCACATTTAATTTTTCAAAACGCACAGATACAGAAAAGTGAATGCTGCGTGCGGCTTAGATTTGAACCCAGACCAACTCTAGTGAAAGGCGAGTTCGATAGCCACTGGGGTGTCAACACTGTTAGTTTTCTGCCCCCCATCTCCATATAAACTTTAATTTCATACACCCTCCGTCCTTCTAATTATCTATGTAAAACGGGGTACAATGTTTTTAGATCACTTATTAATATTATGATTATGGAATATCTCGCCGGTAAAGTGAAAATGCCTTGGGAATCACGTTGGGCAGTTTCTCCATTGCTGAACGAAGGCAGGAAATACTAACAAAACAAATGCATTATGTATATAAGTATCGATGTTTCAATAGGTATATTTTTAGGTATAATATCCTTTAGAGTGGCCATGCGAAGAAATAAAACGTATGGACGATAAAGACATCCGAACGCAATTGTAATTTAGTAAAACATTGTTGTTGAATAAAGTTCAGAAGTTGAAAACCAATGGTATTTGCACCGATGGCAATGCATAATATTATACAGAATGCGCAGCCGCTTTCCATGGAAGAGATTAAAACTTTCCCACTTGCAGTTGCTTGGCTGTAGTGAAATTCACTTCAAGCATAATTTAAAATTAACCCTTACTGTAGATTCTTGTGAGGTTTTGGCATCACGTTAAATTAAGTACCAGACTATAATCATATATGTACGTACGTACGTAGAACGGGGGCGTTATTTTTATGGATAGGTGACCACTAGTGGTAAAATGTCATGGGCGCTACCATTCTTCGGAGGGCACGTTAAGCCGTTGGACCCGGCTGTTTTCAATGGTGAAAACAATCGTTAAGCCTTGTCGAAGACCTTCGGGTGCTTGAAAACATTCAACACTGGGTTGGCCACTAACTCCTCCTCCAATCCGCATTGAAACAGCGTGGTATGCTCTAGACCTCCCGCAGATTTGTCTGTGGGGGAGACCCGTGCCCAGCAGTGGGACGTCTATTCTATGAGTTGCAACTATGTACGTACGTAGTACAGGCTGAATGTAATGTATATTCTGCTCTATGTGCAAACAGCAAGTCAAGATGGTGTCTCTAGATTGAGACTTGTTGGGCTGCAAGCTATTATCGAGACACTCTTAAAGAATAAGTATTCCTGATTTTTTAATGCCAAGGCAGCAGGCACCTGTATTTGCTGAGTCGATATAATGTGCGCTCTGTTTTTAAAAGCTTTTATTATCAAGATAACTGCAAAGCGATAAGCCCAACTACGCGAGAATCGAAATTTTTCCACATATTTAAATGAGATCTAATTAATGTGAAATTAATTATCCCTTCGCATTTAAGCCGTGCTTATTATCTCCACATTTACAGTATGAGGCTAAACACTGAATTTAATTAAAGTTCCTTCGCAAGGCATTTTTTCTTCGCTTATCAGATGCGCGTACCGACAAGCATCAGATGTAATTGCATTGACCCACACTTGAAATGTGCCGCCAAACGGACGCCTAACTCATTCACCGGCAATCGAGTGCAATTATGCAAATAAAAATCTCACTGCAAATCTTTAACGGTTAATTGCTGCCCCAAAAACATTGCGTTGAGATAGAATCAAATCAAATTCCATTTAAATATATCCATGATAGTTGTAACTTCATTGATTGAAAGGTGTCCATTAAATTACTCAATCTCTATTTTAAGTTTATCTGCATTCATCTACATTTACATCTTTTTACCAAGAGCAGATAACGGCGAATGTACCTAACTGTTAGTGGGATTTTTATATATTAACAAGCATGCAAGCTCCAGGGTGTTTCCGTTATGAGAAGAATTACTCCTTTGAGAATATTATGGATACTTGTCAGAAGTTAGGTGTGTATGTATGTGGGAACGGATCTTTCACTGCAGAGCGTGATAAATGCTATATTCAATCGGAGATTCTGGAACGAAATGTCGGTTATTGCGCATTAGGAGGTTGCGGAGCGGCCAAGAGACACAAGTGACCTCACAGAGCAGCTTTGCAGGAAGCGACAAGGGAGAAAAAGGCGGGGTTATGAGCGTCTTTACTTTCCCCCATAAATATTTGCAGGAGCCAAGGTGCGCGTAGAGACGCCACGGTAGTAATGCGCCAATGATCCCGCGGCCTCTTATCAACGCTGAGCGTACCGCTGGGTTTTAGTGAATATTCTGATATCAACGAGCCCCACATACCCGCCTGATCCATCCGTCAAGGTTTAGGTGGAATGCGTAATCACATTTACCAGCATTTTATCATTTAAATGATCCTCTTAAGACGAGAAACCGATACGCCAGCAAAAGCTCTGTAGAATAATAAGAACACATTTACCGTAAAATCCGTTTGAGATTTAAAAACAATTCAAAATTGAAACACATCACCAACATATCAAATGAGTTTAATCATGAACGTAGAACTTCAATATTGATTTATATTTATGTTACCCTGATACCTCTGAAAGTCCTGCAACACGGCAAACTTTAGTTTAAAATTCAGCGAGAAGCTTACCCGGGTAGTTCTCGCGTAAACAGTAAAAGCTGTGCTTTGCAAATGAGGTCGGAGATAGCTCCGCTCGGAAGTTAGTGCGAGCATAAATTAAAACAAGCGTTTCTATAAAAAGTTGATAAATGGCCTTGCACAGGCGGCCGGACAAAAAAGGGAACTGACGTCAGCCGAAGCGTTAACGTGTTTCATTTTGCACTCGCCGACATCTGGCCGATTCAGTAAAGAGCAAACTATAGACCTGACGATCTGAACCTAGATAGGTATAGATTATACGTTTCGCAGATAACTTTTTCAATAGAGCTTTGTTAATGGGGCTAGCTTTTCGAATAAATTGAGTTCGTACTGCGTATTTACTTATGTTCATACTTGCATAGGGTGTTATTGCTAACATAGGAGATTTTAAAACCGAAATTCCGCAAAATTTCCTCTTAATTACAATTAGCAATTAACCAAAATTTATTTTGGTTAATTGCTAATTGTCAAGTCAAAGTCAAATAATTTATTTCGCTATGAGGTGATTAGACACGCTTAACGAAAGTCTAGGTACCTAACTAAAAACTACTTAAACTACTAACTGATCTATATAAGGCAAAGGATTAGCTATTGATTATTGAATGAATAGCTAATCCTACACAGGTGTCTAACTTGCCTTAAGATAAATTTACAATAATTACCTACCACTAAGCTAAGCTCTAAGTCACGATAGACTATCTATATGGTCATCGGCTTTAGGAAGAATTTACAATATTCTTATCCTATGCCCTAGTGTAGGCCGAGAGAGAAAAAAGCCGGAGGAAAAAAACTCTCGGTACTCTTTTAAAATTCAAATTAATTTTTACAGAAAAATGCACAGTATGACCATGACATGATTAAGTCAGACACGAGACAGCCAATCGTGTATGCCAAGAATCACCCCATATGCCACCTGCTTACAATTTTTAGTATAATTGTAATTAAGAGGTCGTGCCTAGACCACTTCAATCCTTAAATCAGATCATTTTACTCTGGAATTTAAAAGATATGATATAGTTAATGATTATATATTGTGCAACGCCAATGTACATAATTTACGCTTAAATATTAATATGAAACTGTCTGTATAGGTACTTCGCAGGTTAAGACCACTTTTAATTCTCATTACAAATTTAAATACATTGTTTTTTTAAATGATTAGCCAGCATTGTTCTGCAAGTTATACATAACATCACGCCTGTATTTCCCCGAAGGGGTAGCCGTAGGGGTAGAAATAGGTGTGTATACACCCCACTCTTCACCAGTTATGTTTACGTCCCATGTTATATGTGGTGAGCCAATTTCCATGCACCGGGCACAAATCCAGACTCCGAGCTGTTTCAGGGAAAGTTAGAAAAACCCAATAGTTAACCACTAGTCCTATCCGAAACATAATATTGCAAAAATAATAACACAATGACAAACCTTGGCAATGTACAAAAGTAAATACTTTTTCAAGCGGTTACACATATGCGCAAAACCGGCGTTTTGATTTTGCGCGGCACTGTCAGAAATAGGAATGTGACAGCATGGGTATTCATCGGGCCTAAACTCACTAATAACATCGCCAAATACGTACGCATACTGACAACAATATTCCTATATTCCAATATCCTATGAGATTGTCTCATGATAGTGATGATATCATATAGACATCACGAGAGACCTTGCTTTACAGTAGTATGCAGCATGTTGCTTGTGCGTATTTTTTGGATTTTCTTCCCAAGAAGCGTGGACTTTACTTATCTAATAAAATATCCGGGCACCACAACGGCAAACCGTTTCTAACTTCCTCAACATAAAAATCTGCAACGTCTCTTTTGGAGAAAACTCGTTTAACAAAGGCAGCCGACCAGCGAGTGTGGCTGTGCAGCGGACGACCGCAGTTCACGCCGCACTGAGCTTCCCAAAACTACTCTCGAGCGTGAACTCAATTTTGGTAACCGCTTGCCTACTGGACTAAAGTAAGCGGTGTGAACTATCGGTTCATAAAAATATAAAATTTAGCATTTTAGCCCAAAACATCTCTCCTTGTTTCATAGCAGCAATTTTCAGTTATTTTTATAAAGTTATTTTTATATATCATAAGTACACCAAATTTCCGATCAAAAACAACTTAAAAACAAATATTGGATAATGTTTCAAATAAAATTACGCTTCGCATTGATTTTCCACAGGATTTTCCCACGTCGGAGGTCATAGCGGCCATTATGAAAATTTCAAGTGTGTACCAATTTCCGTTCAACACATAAGGCCTTGTGACAGACATATAGCAGAGGCATATAAATAGGGTTCCGTTCTTCACTCTTAGGGTACAAAATCCTAAAAAGAATAGTAGCAGGTATTTTCATTTACATATTCAAAGAGATACGAATACAATATGTTTCCAGAATGTAATACAGGTCAGAGCAACGTTTATAAAATCGCAATACTGTAGTACCAGAGACGGCGAAGTCTGCAGTTGGAATGTTAAGCTTTCTGATATGCGCAACGAACGATATGAACGTACACGGCCGCACGAGAGCGTCTGCAGACAGTCGGCAGCCGCCTTGCTCTAATACGAATTTCGCATATTAAATCCTATATTACAAATCTACCGAACAACCACATATGCACACTAGCTTACACTCACAGGACCTTCCACAAGAAAGGATAACATGCTTTCATAAAGGATTAAACAATCGTTAATTTCCCGAACGAGCGGCGGACCCACTAACTATGCGTACACCAAAAGTTGTGTAATCCACAAACGCTCCCTTTAATTGGTTTACCACAGACCTCTATTAACGAAATAAGATGGGAAATCAGAGTATTAGCATAACAGTGAATTCAATTAGGGTTCACAAAGAGGATTACAACTTTAACAATGAACGGAAAGTTAAAGCGGAGGCCCAATGAACTAGCGTGGAATAATCGAAATTTTAATAAGGATGATTATCAAGTTTAAATTAAATTCGTATTCGACTGTGATTACTTACTTGAATTTATCTAACGTCAGACTACAAAGGATAATGTGATTTCTGATTAAAATAATAAACAAAATATTATATTATGATGAACCCACCGAGAACCACTTTTACAACTCCATTTCAAATATGTATATTTTATAAGGATTATTATAGTTTTAATTTTAAATAAAATGAACATGAATGCATAAAGCTAAAGCCGCGCCACAGATATTATGATACATAACTAGCAAGTGGATCCCAAGGACTTGCATCGAATTTGTATAACAGCGAACGCTGTTATCGTTCGGCGCTAATAATATAATAACGAAATTGTTAGAGGAATAAAATCAGAGGTTTGAAACTTGTTAGGCGTGACACTGAAAAAGTTATGGGTAAGCAACAACTTGTTCACTTTACATATTAATTAAATTTCCTGTACTCGAGCGTTTAGCTAGTTAAGCCGTGAGATAACTGACGGATAGAAAGAATTTAACAACCGGTTTAAATTCTAGAAATACCATATCCTTAAAGACATTCGGTGTAAGTATAGTGTAACACACTAATTGCTGGTTGCTGCAGTCGTCGATGTGATGCGCTATCGCTTCCGACCACTTGTCAATTACAAGCACAAAGTGCCGCCCGGAGCTGCACCGCACCACATAAATCTCCCCTCTGGTCGCTTACAGCGGCAAACCGTAGCTTGGCTGATCGCGATGGACTACATACTTCCTAGACTATTTTCCTCGCTAACAACTGTCTCTAGAAGCAATACAGAGATTGCTGGGAACAATACCGATAAATTACTCAAGCTCGGAAGGTCTCTGTGTAGGTACGTGAGATAACGATCGCTAATTTACGTCTAACAATACAGGCAGCGATATGCCACCGAGTTGTGTGGATCGGCAGTTAAGGGTTAGTCGGACGCAAATGGTGCTGGAGTTGTTAACACCGTGAGAATTTAGGTCGCAAGCTCCGTGACATCAACGCCAGTGAAAGCCGCGAATCGCGAACAATGTGTGTCGCTTGCGCAACGCAAGCGATCGCGAGGAACAATGGCGGGTTAATAGAGCCATTCGTCGGCTCATCGCCTATTCATCCACGCCCCCGACGCCTTCGCAACCTCCTCGTAACTCTTGCGGAGACAAGGCATATACATGGTAGGTGGTAGAGCCTATAGGGAACCAAATAGGTTTTATATGAAAGCTAATTGGTTCCATATAGAGTTCGCCCGGGGCAGTACCACCGCCCGCCACGGTACCTAGTACCATTTCTGCCGTGTAATAATTGTTTTTAAAGCAATTGTGGTCCGGTTGGAAAGGTTGTGGATTCCGGTTACACTTCTTTAGAGGCGACCATCTTAGTCCTCAAGGGTAGCAACACATCTGTGACTGACTTATAACGAGACTCCTACTAACAAGTACTAACTGGACTATTACTAACACCAACTAACAGGACTAACTATCACTAACAGTCCCCAGTCCTCATACCTACTAACGAACTGACCAACTAATGTTCTAATTAACTCTCTCAACTAATTGGACTAACCATCCCAGTCCCTAATTGAGTCTTGTTCAAAGTCAGTCACAGTTGTCATGGGCGGCAGCGGATGGGTGGTGCTGCAAGCTCGTTTGCTATCTTTTCTCCATAAAAAAAAAAAAAAATACATACCTACCCTGTTGCCAAATCTAAATGACTGTGTTTCAGTTGTAGTATTGAAACAGCTTGACATCAACTCCCACTATTAGTTGACAGAATTTACTTCGCTTTGCTCATTATAAACCGGAGGCTCTGTGCAAGATGGACTCTGCCAAGTAATTTCTGACTCTACATATCTGACATACACACCATTTTAGTTATGACAGTAAATAGTAATAGGTCTCTATCTATGAAATTTGACATTTTTTAGAAAGATATAAAAGATAATTAGGTGCCACACAGTGACTGTCTGGTAGACCAGTGCCGGACTTGTACATCACATAAGAAGCGAAGACACAAAGTCGTCAAAGATGTCAGATGTCTATTGCCAAGATTTGCAAACAATAATGGAGAAGCTTACACTTCACGACAGACCATCGCAAAGTTACACGAGATATAGCTGGAAGCTCTCCGTCACCGACCGTACTCTCCGGAGCGTGCCCCAACAGATTTCTACTTTTTTCAAAACTAAGACAATTTATATGTGGGAAATGTTCAAAACACGAGAAGTAGTGCAAAACGCTTAAACATATATGTATAGGGGAGATGGGGGAAATGGGAGTCACTTAAGAAAAACACATCGTTTAAGTCATAAATAATCGGTCTTTTATTTTGCCTATTTTAATTATAAATCTTAAACTAATGAGGTATCAAGAAGTTTTGGTAATTTTTGGCTATCGTCATCAAACACGCTACAAAAATTAAAAAACAAAAAACATATTTTGACTCTAGTTATCCACATATGCGGGTAATGGGAGTCAATCCTAGGAGTAATCCGAGACAAAACTTCTAAACAAAAAATCAACAAAATATAAACGTCTATCAATCAATAAAGTTTATATTATATTATAACTACTTATTTATGACAAAAATCACAATAATACCGAGAGAGACGGCAGCGAAACCACACCTCTCTCGACTTTCCTTCTTCAAGGCATATCATACACCGCCAGCAAGTCACTACCACTCAAACATGCAATAGACGTCTTTCTTTTCCAGTTACTTGGCATCTGAAATGAATAAAAACATTTTACAAATATAGTTCATACTACAAGATAGCGCGGGTTATGGGTCACGAGTCACCTGACTGTTATTACCCCAATGACAGTTTTCGATTAGGATTCAAAATTCAACTCAAAAAACATTACAAATTCATATCACACGAATCACTATCTCTAAGTTCAATTAAGATACAACAACTTAAAATAACTTTAATCTTAAAACAAACTGTAGTAAATACTTACTTTTTCAATCAAAATTTCGATGGTATTATACCAAATTCTCTCTTGTGATACTTGTCTCTCTGCCAATGACACGAGCGCCACTAGCGGTCCGCCGTGTTCGCATGTGCGGTGGAGGTGCGGAGGGGGGCCCCGTGCGACATTGCCATATTCTGTGCTGCGTTCTGTTTTGTTTATTTTAAACTGACCCGCATTACCCACTGACTCTCATTCCCCCTTCTCCTTTAAAATTTTCATACAAATCTCCAATTTCATAGGTATCTTCCTTAGGTGTAAAGGTTCCAAAGGTTTAATTGCCATGCTCGAACTCAAAAGCTTGGTGCCATTTTGCAAGTACCATTCCATCCTCGCACAATCACATAATAAGATCCTATTCATGGTTATTCTAGAGCATATTTCGCTATCCCTATCTTGTACGAAATTGCAAGTAACAGGTACAAATTCCTTAGGAAGTCCAACTAAAATAGATAGTAGGTTCAGATTGCGATCGGCTAGCCGAGTCCGCCGAGGCAAGGCAGTATTCCAGAGGCAGCCGCTAGGATATTTTATTCATAGGGCGCGTGATAAATGAGAGAAGGCTCAGCTGTATCACATTCATTACTGCCGCGCGCCAGGCATGGTGTTATCAAAAACTTGTTGCCGCCGCGACTTCACTATGGAATCGCTATCGTTCGCCGGACGACTCCTCGGGACTAGTGTCAAATATCATTTGTCGTTAGTAAATATGTAGCAACAAAAGTTATAATTCATGTTGACCGCAGCTTTGTTACACGCTTATGTATGATATATTACTATGACAGTATAAAGAAGCGGCAGCCGACAAATTATAGCGTATGATATTACTAAGGGAATTCAAAGGCTTTATCGAAGTACACAGTCAGTATCCAAACATACGAGTAAAGATGGTAAGGAAGTACATCGTCGTCGAAGACATAATAATGATTCAATATTCCGTTTGCTTAGGAAGAACAGTAGGTAAGTATTAAATTAATTGAATCTTAGATCATTATCTATATACATTTAAAACTTTTCCCTGTTACTTTGTAGCCTTTTACTTAATTGTAAGAAATACTATTTGTACGATAATAAGGTGATTTTTCTAAGTAATACACTGATTCAAACCCAGCCGTACAATGGCCAATCGTCTTCTCATTCCCTCTAGCTGTGTTCCATTACAAAATACAATATCTCGGCGAATATAATAATCCCGTGACACGTCACGATAGCAGCAGTTTCATGGAGCGGTTAACAATCGTTCAATTTGTAGAGCTGGTACCGCGATCCCCACAATGGTGCACGCGACGCTTAGAGCCCCACTCGACATTCCCGTACGTAGGATAACGCACAACAATCAAGATGTCATTTTTCAACTACCCACGCCGCGAACACCGGGGCCAACGAACAGTGAGAAATATGGCCGACAGCGCACGCACCGTCACACAAAAGAGGCGTCTCGCGGTTGTCGCGATACATATCTACTGGTAGAATAACAAGAAACGGATTCAATTCATCCCTTCTCATGCTTTATACGTATATTGATCCGAGATATGTCCGGCTCCGTGTAAGAACAATGAACAACTTAAAAATACAAGACACGCCGGTGGACGATAACGACATGACCATAAATATACACAGAGACCTGAGAGACGGACGATTTGGAAGTCTCAATAACCAGATGTAATGACGATAACGAGTTTGCCTAAATTGACAGCGGTACATGTGCGTAAAGTAGCTAAACACAAGACGCACATATAACCACTTTGTTCTTTGCTACGCTCATTATGACAATTCACAGAAGTCAGTGGGCAATTTATCGACGGTGGAAGATGGAAACATGCTGCAAGAAATGATAGTAATTATTGACACGAACCACACCGCTTCGAGCAAAAATCCGCCATCCGCTCAAAAGATCACAACCGGCCACTAACTCGAAAATTCCACATTCATAACGGGGCAAGCCCTTGGGGCACGCGGCAGACTCCAACTCGTTCGGGAATCGAGACTCGCAATAGGTATTCGACGTGAAATTATATGGATATGTGTGCGATAAAGTTATACTTACATAAATCATAAATAACGGTACATTCATACACATGAAATATATGAAAGAGCTGCCACTTGCAAGCCTGGCGCTTAAAGTTCAACATACGATGATATCTCACGGTTGGTCACGTAAAGTCAAATTGGGAAAGAAGTGAAATTGATTCTTTATCCAGCTTGAGACCAAATAATTGTCGACAAACGACAAGATATTGTACGCATCATTATTATATACTGCGTGGCTAAGAAGGATTATGTAATAAAAACGACTTATCGAGCATGGAAACGCATAAACATTTGATTTAGAGGTAACCTGATGCTTCTTTACGGATATTTTTATACGTTTTACTATGAACATTACAGGGCGACAATTTATGCTAGCCGGTAATAATAAGAAGCATGAAAGCCGTGATAAAATTAATCGGAAGATCGATAAACTGAATACAGTTTAAAGAGGTAATGGTTTAAGTATACCTATAGCAAACAGGTGAGGAGAGCAGTTCCTTATAAAGGCAGCTATTTCTATTCGGAACCATCTTTTGTTTGACACAATGGCACATCGATCGCGGATGTGTGCACGGAAACGTTTGGAAAACGCTAACGACTGGCGAGCACAGCTAATTGAAGTTATAGCCGCACGGCGGAGGCACGGCGGACGCCGAGCGAGCCGGCCTGTGATTAGTGACGCGAACTAATGGCACGTTTCGACACCAACACTTCGATACTCCATCGATCAAACAATGTCGTCGGTGATCAGATGGTGATTTATGCCTTTAATTTAGTATTACTTGCCACATTTTGCTAAAATGACAGAGGATTAGATTATAAGGACGGGATGAAATCTTAATCATAGCAATAACGCAAGACTATTATTAAGGTGCATTAGAAGATCGAGCACTTATTTTTTCTTGGTCCATAAAGTATGTCTGAAGATAATTGAAATTGTCGATACTATCTAAGTCCAAAAGGTTGCTAAAAATTCTTCGACATTAAAATTAAATACACAAACTGATTCAAAGGTTGAACACAAAAGAAGACACTGAAAATCAGCAATCTTGCGCTGTGGCACCTGCATATGCAGTGTGCTTAATTTTTCGCTGGTATCTACTGCAAGACTGCAAATCCTTCGTGTTTTCGTTTGTTTGTATATAGTTATTATTAGTTATAAGGATAGGTCTGGAATTGTGTCCGGTGTATCTATAGCAATAGGGCAAGGAAGCTGCGACCTATACAGGTCTCACTGCTGGGCATAGGCCTCCCCACAGACACAGCTGCGGGAGATCTAGAGCATACTCCACCACGCTGCTCCAATGCGAATTGGTGGAGGAGTTAGTCGCCAACTTAGCGTCGAATGTTCTCAAGCCACCCGAAGAAAACAACGGGGACCAACGGCTTACGTGCCCGCCGAAGCACGGTAGCGTCCATTAAAAGTTTGTACAATTTTGCCTATTTTTGATCTAAACATTACAGGTGAAAAGTGAGTGAGTGTAAAGTATTACACACCACGAGTGATGTTATGTTAGTAAGATATGTCTAGATACATATTTATGTGCTTACCATAACTAGTTATAAGTGTTGCAGATAAAGCGAAATAAATTTCATTTTATTCTATTCTACTCTACATTCACAATGACACGGTTCAGGTTTATTGTGCGGTGTTTATCACTGTCAAAAGTAATTGAAAAGGCCATAGAAGTGACGGCTACTTACCTTCAAATGACGACTGAATATTATGTTCCAGTTGAAGTTGCATAACTTGTGATAATAGCTGAACTATTTGGCATTTCAAAATTGCTCCATTTGGGGCATGAGTGACATGCACTATCTGAGACACGGGTTATATCTTTAATTACATATTTGACGAGTCCATGGCGCGGTGAGAGGTGAGAGGCCGACCCGCGAATCCTGGGTTCGAATCCGGGCAGATATTTATTTCGCAGATAAATATTGAGACTTCACTCCCTTTACCACGCTGCTCCCATGAGAATAGGTTCTTTAATTTCAGTATAGCGCGATAAGCAAACGAAATTTTCCAGAATTCTAAATTTTGGGTTCAATTTTATTATGTAATTAAATTTTTAAAGGATTAAAGGAAGAATTATGAAAATCCATTCTCACTCACCAAACATTCAGTAATAGAAGAATTATAATACATAGTTGGTATTTGTATGAAAACACATTTTGAAAATAATGGGAGCATGTTGCATGCATGCATATCGGTTATCGATGCCCACAAATTAGACATGTATAAAATCCTATCCATCGGGACCTACCTGTTAGATGGTTCCCGGTGAACTCGAAGTCGTCGTCCTGGTCCCAGTGCTTGAGCGACAGGTTGCCGAGCGGCGTCGCGTTCGCAAACTCCAAGTTGGCGAAGTGCCAGTCCAATATCTGGCGGTCGCGCACCGACAGGTACACTGAACTGCAACCAACACAAAATATTTAACTGACCTATACGCAAAACAATAGCATAATTATAACCATTTATATATTTTATTTTTTTTATTATTTATTAATATTAAAAAAGTTATACAGGTAAAGGAGAATGATCAATTTTCGCATACGATTGTCTCAAGCGTCAAGGTCAAAATTATATAGAAAATTTTCTTTTTAATTTCGGAGCGATAGAGCCTTTTACAACACTTAAAATGACAAAAAGTTAAACGCTTCAGGCAAAATTAATCGATATGCGACTATCAATAGCTGGCAACATTTCGGTATAACAGCCGTGTGTGACGTCTCACGTGACGAACTACGAAGAGCAAATGTCATAATTGTCATAGCACTCATTGCATTGCGGCTTGCGCTTGCGGTTTCAGTTTCTTAATTGTGAATTTAACAGCGTATTTTCAGTGGTTCAGTCAGTGGTGTAATTACGACAGGACGTTTAGAATTAGTTACTATTCACGACAGGACGTTTACTTTAGAATTACGTAGGCGGGATGATAAGTAACTAGCCTCTGCTATTTAAAAAGTTAAAATTAAAAAACTATATATGTTATTTTTAAATTCGTATCTCTGGCCACCTGTGTTCAAAATTTGAATTTGGTGGCGTGAAAATTTTATTGAATTTTTGTAATTTGAAAAAAATTTTCGTCAACTGTTTTCAAAATGGATAAAATTGAAAAAAGAGCGGTGATAAAGTTTCTTCTTATGTAGGGCATGAAGGGGAAAGATATCTATGACGAGTTAAAGAATGTTTTGGGTGAATGTGCTCCTTCTTATGCCACAGTAAAAACCTGGGTGGCTGAGTTTAAACGCGGTCGTACATGTGTCCAAGATGAAGCCCGCCCCGGACGTCAAAAAAGCGTCACGACTCCGGAAATGGTCGTGAAAGTACATGATATAGTTTTAGCAGATCGACGATTGATGTTATCTGAAATAGATGACACTACAGGTATCTCAAAAGAACGGGTACATCATATCCTAAGTGAGGAATTAAATATGAAAAAGTTATCGGCCCGTTGGGTGCCGCGATTGCTTACGCACGATCAAAAAAGGATTCGGGTGCAAAACTCAAAAGAATGTCTGGACCGTTTTCAGAGTAGTAAGGCCGATTTTTTATGTCAATTTGTAACAACAGATGAAACATGGGTTCATCATTACACGCCAGAATCAAAAATTCAATCAAAACAGTGGACTCAATCGGGATACCCGGCTCCAAAAAAAGCCATGGCTGTAAAGTCTGCTGGAAAAGTGATGGCTTCCGTCTTTTGGGATGCAGATGGGATCTTGATGATAGATTACCTTCCTAAAGGTCAAATAATTAATGGAGAATACTACGCTAATCTTCTAGATAAGCTTCATCAATGAATTCAGCAAAAACGACCAGGTTTGGCGAAAAAAAAATCATCTTCCACCAAGACAACGCTAGGGTTCACACATGTGTTAAAGCTATGGCAAAAATCAACGAATTGAAGTATGATTTGCTGCCCCACCCACCTTATTCGCCTGATCTAGCGCCATCAGACTTCCACTTATTCTCTAAGCTCAAAACTTTTTTGGGCGGACAGAAATTTGCCACAAATGATGAAGTCATAGCCGCTGTAGAGGAGTATTTTGCAGGCCTCGAAAGAAATAATTTTATGGAAGGCATTACTGCTTTAGAACGAAGATGGAATAAGTCCGTAGAGGTTCACGGAGACTATGTCGAAAAATAAAATTAATTTTATCACGGAAAGTCAAGTGTTTCCTTATTAGGCTAGTTACTTATCATCCCGCCCTCGTAGTTATTATTCACGCCAGGACGTTTTTAGATTTTTAAAGTGTTTATGTGTACTTTTAGTGTGGTCATTGTATTATTTTTATTGTGAACTTGTTTAAACTGATTTACAATGTCGAATATTAATGACCAATCAAGAACATTTGACCGACGAAATAGATGCATAAACTGTTCTTTTAAAATACCAAGAAACTTCCGTCGGCATCCCTTGGAACAAGCATCAAATGCAGTTATCAGATTGTTACAATCATGGATAAACCCTACTCAGGTAAGCAGCTAATATTTGTCTTTTCAAAATATTTAACTTCATGCCCTTGTAATTCATGTTATGGTATTGGAAATTCAAGAATGATTTGACACTATTATGCTATTCAGGCAAGAAAACCAGGTTCAGCAAACAGCAGCCTGATTCACGTAATTTAAGACGCATCGATTAAGTTGCAGTGCAGTTGCAGTCAAGTTGACGCTTAGCGCCTAAACCGTATTCTTGTAATTTTTGAACTGCGCGTCTACTGCACGTCTACTGCGCGTCAACTTCACATCTCCTGCACGTAAGCTGCACGCCAGCCAAACATTTCTACTGCTATTTAGTACTCTGTGTCGGTGTTGTGATATGAGAGAACAAATAAACATAATAAATAATCAAATACAATTGATTCTTTTTCCATTAAAAAACGTGAAAGAATATTTTCTTAATATCCCAATAATGATTTTAATGATATTTCTTATAATAGAAAATAATGATTTGTGATTCATTTCACAAAAAACGTCATATGTTTCTTCAATTTGGCAGAATGAAGGTATTTTCTTTGCCTCGTAATGCAATTAGTAATAAAAGTGCCAAAACAAGAAGAGCGTCACTAATGTCACTATTGAAAAATTCAAACTTCAAGGAGACTGCGAATGGTACCTACTTATTTTAAAGTATTGGATTTTTGGGAACTTATCATTTATGTTATTTAAGGTAACTAGTGGACGCCCGCAGCTTCGCTCGCGTAGTATTAGACCCATTAACGACGTCTGCCCACGTTCGGGTTGCCCACTTGACTTCAAAAACGGCAAAGTTTCATACTAACTTTGAACCCCCGTTTTACCCCCTTAGGTGGTGAATTTTCAAAAATCCTTCTTTAGGGGAGCACCCCCTACGTTATAAAAGGAACCCCTGTGCAAAATTTCAATTTTCTAACCCTTATAGTTTAGGCCCTGCGTTGATATGTCAGTCAGTCAGTTTCTCCTTTAAAGATTGATTATTGATTTCTATTGTGGGAACATATTTAACCTATTACCACTAAGTACCTAGGTGATATCGCATGTAGTGCATTACCTAAATTTATTTTTCTGACTATAGAATGTCTTCGACACCCATAAAATGTGTCTCTATGAGACACTAATTAGTAGGTACCTATAAGTAAATTAAATATCAAGGAAATAAAACACATTTTTACTTAACAATCTTAAAACCATATAATAAATTTATTACAGTGAACAAGAGGTTACACCAGCCATACAGCGAAATCCCCATCGCCTTCGTTCGTCGCATTCCTCTCAATGGCTAGCCACTGTCACCTAGAACATTGAAACATTTATGGATGGTTTTATTGTAAATTACTCTTAATGTATACTATTTTAAGAGTTGATAGTAAAATTTATTTACCCCACAAAAATATCTTTAGTATCAAATTCCCAGAATTATTACCTTACAGATATATATAAATACATATTTGATTTTAAAAAGATACATACAACCATCACATTCAGAGAGTGATAGCCTTTACGAATGTAATATCTTTCATGTTGGCTGGGTCTTATTATGGCAACATGGATCCCATCAATACAGCCAATTACCCCGGATAGCTTAAAATTCCTATAAAAACTGAAAAACAAAAACTGAATTGGTAACTCTTTGAGTAATATATTATGATAAGTATGTAAAAAAAAGAAATAAGTACCATCTTTTTATTTCATCACGGGCTTCCCTTGTTATCGGGAACTTGATATTCAGTGAATATGCTCCTCATGCTCCGATAAGGCTGAGGATTCGCCGCTAGCCGCTAGCCTGCGTGTTCGCGCTGTAGCCTGGCGATCGCGTTCATCAATTTCGTTAGCTAAGGCTAACATCCTCCATCCAAGGCGCAAACTCATTTTCACTAGATACAAATCAAATTAATTAGGTTAGATCTTCTATCGTTATCTATATCAAATAATACATAGAAGTTTGACAGAAAAGTATCGACATTGATGGTTGACAATAATATGACACTATAAAACGAAAGTGGATATAAACTTTTTCTTGACTAAGGAGTTTACATCAGTTAGGTATTTATTGTATTCAAAAACAACGATAATTAAAAATTAAAAATGATAAACGTCTATTAAATAATTAATCTTTTACTTACGAAATACAATTTTACTTAAACTTACTTCAAATATCCACAATTATCACACGTTTAATCGATAAAAGGCACCAATGGGTAACTTCTAGAAAGCGTCAACAAAACTGCAGAAAAACTCGTACCGAGATGACATTTAAAAGTCAAATGCTTATGAGAATACCGATTTTTCTGCGATCGGTACCCATAAAATACCATTTTGCCGTCAAACAGCCGTCGAACACGCTCGCGTCACGCGCGCTCGCAAAAGCTAAGAGAATACCGAATGTCTACTTTTGATCGAAACTTCACTGCAACTGCACTGCAATCGAACTTGTTAAGTTACGTGAATTAGGCGGCAGTTCTATTTACACAGATTTTTCACACAGTCTGTCTTTTGAATCAAATAAATAATAATGTTCATAGGTAATCCTCAATCTGTGGTAATTAATATCATTATTTCATTACAGGTGTCTCCAGACTGCATTCTTTGCGCAGAATGTTATGAAATGCTCCAAAATAGAGTAAATGTAAATGACCAAGCCATTTCAACATTACCAGCAATTGGACACAGAAGCATCTGTTTTCCTAGCGGAAATTCAATATTACGGGCACAGCGGACATATCCCATTCGTCAAAACAGAGAAGAAACCAATATTTTGATCCGTCTTGTACCACTTCATCTGGTAAATGTTTTTGTCTGTTTTTATTCATTTAAGACTAGTGGTTTAAAAAAACAATATCTGAAGGGTATACTTTTTCAGATCTCAAGAATGGAACGTGTTTGTGCTGCATGCATGAGGGCAGCAACAAGACAAGCGCAGCGGCAACAGCAGCAGGATGTGTACTTAACTACCCATAGCAAATTGCATTTATGTGATTAAATAAACGCAGTTTGAAAGATTGAACTGTTTTTTATTTTAAAATAATAACTTTTGAATAAAAGGCTAAAACAACAAATGATAAAATCACCAAAACTAAGATTAAAATAAAAGTTGATTAGATTTTGAGGTTATGTAACATATTTTCTATTTATGAAAAAAAAATCGGTTGGAATTAATAATTTGTATATTAAAGAATATCCAAAAAGTCATTTGGAATTGCCGCAACCACTAGACCGCTTCTCATACATTCTTGATCATTCTCCTTTACAAATAAGAAGGTGTCTCATAAACTCACATGAGTTTTTCTGTACACCCTGTGCCGTCGACAAAAGGTTTATTTTAACCCTACTTAAATGTAATTTCAGATAATATTCGACCAACTAATGCTAAATTTAACTGACATTATGATTTATGTTTATAATGTAGGTGTTATATAAAAAAAAAAGTTAAATAATATAAATATATAGTTAATATAGTGTATTCATTGTTTTTAAAGCAATTGTGGTCCGGTTGGAAAGGTGTGGTTTCCGGTTACACTTTTTAGAGGCGACCATTTTAGTCCTCAATGGTAACAACGCATCTGTAACTTGAAACGAGACTTTTACTAACTGGACTGTTAGTAACACCAACTTACAAGTCTAACTATTATCACTAACAGTCCCCAGTCCTCAAATCCAGTAACGAACAGACAAACTAATGTAAAGAACATTAGTACAAACTGGACTAACGATCCCTGTCCAGATTTGTGCCTTGTTTCAATCACAGTTGTCTTCTTGCTATCTTATATCCATAAAATAAGAAGCTTTGTGAGTGCAACGAGATTCATATTTTGTATCTCTATAGCAGAGTAGTGATTTTACCTAATATCTCATTTCGTAAACTACTATAATATGGAATTTAGAGTTCTAAAACTTATGTACTAGTAAATGTGACATGTTTTTTCTAGAAATAAATTAAATGTTCTCTAGACACCCGAAGGTGTAGCGACAAGGCCTAGCGATTGTTTTTACAATTGAAAACAACCGCGAAAGACAGCATGCCCTCCGAAGAGAACACGTAGAATATACAATAACATACATATTTTGATTAAACATTCATCTATATATATAAAAGGAGAAGGTGACTGACTGACTGACTGACTGACTGACTGACTGACTGACTGACTGACTGACATATCAACGCAGGGCCTAAACTATAAGAGTTAGAAACTTGAAATTTTGCACAGGGGTTCCTTTTATAGCGTAGGGAGCACTAAGAAAGGATTTTTGAAAATTCACCCCCTAAGGGGGTAAAACGGGGGTGCAAAGTTAGCATGAAACTTTGCCGTTTTTTAAGTCAAGTGGGCAACGACGAATTAGACCTATTAACGACGTCTGCCCGAACGCGGGCAGACGTCGTTAATAGGTCTAATTCTACGCGAGCGAAGCTGCGGGCGTCCACTAGTTCTAACATAAGAACTTATGATAAGGCTTCGCTCAGCCTGTGGCACTGTGTCCTACTATACCTGGGTGGATTAGTTTCCAACTGTGTCACCTGCTCCTCGATACTGGCATTCTGTGTTATCAACGCCTCATATTCATTACATAGCTGCTTCATTTCCCTGTTCAGCCGACGAAAGTTGAACTCTTGCAGGATCCCTGCGTCTCCCGTTGCACCTTTCTTTCTCTCTGCTACCAATGCCTCCTTCTCGTTCTTCATTGATTTCAGTAGTTCTTTAATATCTGCCATTCTGTAACAATACGACAATAATACAATAATCATTTTTTATCTTGCAAATAATATAATAATTATACGCTACCTCGCTCGCTTCAATCCTACGTCAGACTGCACATGTAACCAAGTTGGCGCGGTTGGTATGGGGTTAGATGACCCCTACTAGCAAAATTTCATGGGAGTTTCTGTGCTGAGGGCACGATAACCGCATTAAGTCCGCCGTATGTAAATATTAGAATAAAGTGTAAATATATTATATAGTGTAAATAAATATATAACCCGTCGGTCCCAGATCATTTAAATTTATATTGGTTTAGCCTTTTCGAATATCCAAACATTCGACATTGAATTGGCAACTAACCAATCGGAGCCACCAATCCCCATTGGAGTATTGTGGTGGATTCGAGTATCATTTAGTCTAGTCTAGCTTGTCTATGTGAAATGTACACTTACTTATTTATGTTGCTCTTTAGTTTTTCTTGTAGTGTTGTTAGGGCTTTCAGATGTTGTATCTGAAACAATTTGATTTGGAAAAATATCACAAATTAGTGGACTGAAATTAAGGCAGTGACGAGCGTCTGGTCCTACCGGGTTAATCCTGCTGGTTAACTTTAACCTCGGCTCCGTCCGCGTAATTTATAGTTTATAGTTGCATATAGTTCTCTGCGAAGAACTTTACTGTTCTGAACTGAACTAACATTAAGGGACGGTTTTAAATATTAAAAGAAAGGTAATCTTTGCTGTGGAAAACAAAATATAGCTTTAGCTGTTCTACTGTTCTAAATACAATAAATCGATTAAAAATGAATCGATACTAGAGACTCGATTAAATTTGAACGAGTATTACAGATTTATTTCCATGTACATACTAAGTACGACTTTAACGTATTATCTTGGGCGGCAGCAGATAAGTGGCGCCGCAAAATTTCTTATTGGGACTCCTATTTATTTGACTAAGTACGACAAAATTTCATATGTATTACATATTTCATATAACACCTCTGCCAAAACGTTTGAGAAATACTGGCTTCAAGTAATGTTAATTCCATATTACATACCTGTTTGTGTTTGACACTCTTTTGCTGTAACTTTATAACCCACTCAAGTGCTTGGCCGAGTGAGACGGGGGTCTCATTGTAATAGTTAAAGTCGACTTTGTGCGATAAATACGACGTGGCATCTAGAAGGCGGTTGAATTCTCGCTCCACCTGCAAAAAATGGAAATCTATATCACTGATAGAAATATCACATTTATCATTTACCTGAAAATCGATCATGACAACCCTGGTGATAAATTTTGTCACTCGATCTGTTTTGAAAGTTTATTTCATGATAACTTGTTCAAAACAATCTTCTTGAAAACATGTCACACTTTTCCCCAACGCTAACTGTAAGATTTAAGTGTCAATCTTTATTATTGAACTCATCTTGAATTTAGAAGGATACAGTCACTGTATACCACACGGCTACCTTGAGATGTATTGCCGCTAGCAATCCATTATCCTGCCAAAACCAAGGCGGCTTAAACTATTGTTCTAATGGTTGATATCTTGAGCCACACGATGACAAAAGCATACTTGGTGAATATACCTTATCGCCCATTCATCTTTCAGCTTTTTAGTGCCCACAACATGACTTTATCAACCAGTTAGAAATCATACCCAGCTAACCAGTTAGAATTAACTAGTTATAACTTGCATTTAATATTGACCAAACTATGAATTATATAATTTTCTGTTAATAATTATAAAACAAAACATACATATTATTATTATAATTATTTATTAATTATTTATAATATTAATTAATATGCTCTCAAACAAGGTATCTATCGATGGAATTCAAAATGAAAAATTAAATTTGAATACAAAATTTCGTGTCTATGCCATTAACCAGTGTTGAGTGCCTTCGTCAGGAGCAAAACCCTGGGTACAGAATGGGTCATGCTAAACATAAAAGTACATTGTCATCGGAACTGAATCAACAGAACTATTGAAATCAAAACCATAGGATAAAAGCAAGTGGTTTGAAATAGTTTACAAGATTTGATCCAAATATAATAAACTAACAATCACTGCAAAATAATCAAGACGTTTGAGAATAGATGCTTACCATTTCATCTTTATGTTTCGGCACTTGGTTCCCTGTAGCTTCATAAAGGGGACATTTCTGTTTTATTTTATGTAGTTCCATGTTCATTTGAACAGACAAAGTAGTAACTGGATTTCCACCCAATCCAGTCACAACCATTCCACCTGCAATACATTTAATAAAGTTATCAATATTATAAATAAAATAAATAAACGCTGCACACTCACACCTAAGCGGTAGGCCTAGACCTTTGTTGCAGGTGGCAGATACACTCAGAAAACATTACAGTTTAACATCCATGACTTGAGTACAAATATCGCGATCCCTAAATTTGGAAGAGTTGGATGGGATCAAAGATCAATCAACCATCGCACTACACGCCGTGGTTTAAAGTTTCATCCACACCGAATCGACTCATGGCCTTCTACCACCGTACGTTTATTTCTATTGTCATTGCTTTATTGCTTTATGTTCGTGTAATATGTTATGTTAGTTATTTAAGTTTGTTACATTGTTATACCGCAAATACGACTGCTCGAGAAAAAAAAGGGCTACGCTGAAAACCAGCAGCCGTGGTTCTCCCTCAGTACCACGGCACAGGCTGAGAGTAGTCCTATTTTGTCTCTCTTCTTTTTAATTTAATTTATATGTGTGGCTTATTTTTGGTTGTTGTTGTTTATTTAATTATTTTTCTTTTATTGTGTGTACCTATATTGAGACAAATAAAGGTTTTCTTTCTTTCTTTCTTTTCTTTTACGTTTCTCGCGGTCTTTTTTACGGCGAACCGGTCTTCTGTGGAATGAGCTTCCGACTGAGGTTTTCCCTTCGAGCTACGACATGGAGCGCTTCAAAAAGAGTGTGAAACGCTTCCTTCAAGGCAGTAAACGCACCTGTGATACCCCTGGTGTCGCACGTGTCCATAGACGACGGTGACCACTTACCATCAGGTGGCCCGTATGTCTGTTTGTCCGTCCTATACTATAAAAAAAAAACGATCCAACATTTACGAGGCCCAATTAAGATTTTTTAATGAGTAACACATACGAGTCATATTATACTCACTAGATCAACAGGACCACGAATTGGTACACCCAATTGGAAGGTGGACTTCAGGCGAACTGAGGTCTACTGAGGTGAACTTTATGTGGTCCTGGTTTGATCAAAACCTGGGCACTCTCAATTCAACTACTGCACTGAGCAATTAAATACCATAGTGATTAAATTAAGCTTATACTGTTAGTAATATTGCTATCGAGACATTATGAACTGAGTCTTAGCAGATGGGTTACCACTAGTGGCTGCCTAAAGTTTCTTGAGCGTCTACATACATCAAAAGGTATGTTAAATTGTTGCTCCTGGGAGTTAGATAACAGTCATTAAGCCATATTGGAGGTCTTCAGGCGGATTAAAAACGAACATCAGATTGCCCCATAACCCCTGTCATTCCACACTGGAGCAATGTGGTGGAGTTTCTCAGTTTTCAGTCTTGCTCCATACTACGACTTACGACTCTAAGGGGTGATAGTTTCTGAAAAGCCTTTTTTCGATACAAAAAGCATATGCGCCAAAGAAACTATCATGAAACACACCTCCATTATTATGTACTTAAAATGTTTTTACCTAAATCAGCAACATAAGGACCCTTCCTATAAGTGACAACCCTGCCACCCACTCTATCGCGCCCTTCTACAATGACTACCTCACAACCAAAGGACTGAAGTTGCCTTGCTGCTGCCAAACCTGACACTCCTGCAAAATGAAACATCATAACATTAATATGTGAAGCAAAAACATTCAAATCCTTTTTACGAAAATCATGTGGAAGGAGGTGTTTAAAGGCCCAGTTAAAGTTCATATAGGTGGTAAGCTGCATATAGTTCCAAGGTTGGTACCGTTGCTCTTATGTTGATTGCCAGTAACATACTTATATGCAAGAACAATGGTGCTCGGTGACAGCCCAGTGGCTATCAAACTTGCCTGTCACTCGAGGGGTGCCAATTCAAGTGGCATGAGACCCAAGCCCAACAGTGTGACAAAGAAAGTGTTATGGTGGCAGTGGTGGTGGTGCAAGCCAAGCCAGGGCATATGTGTCTTTACATGAGGATGGAAAAAAAAAGCTGCAACCCATAGATGTCCCACTGCTGGGCACATATCTCCGCCAAAGACAAACTTGCGGGAGGTCCAGAGCATACTCAAATACAGATTGGTGGAGGGGTTAGTGGACAACCCAATGTCAAATGTTCCCAAGTCACTTAACGGTATTCGACAAAGTTTAACAACTGTTTTCACCATTTAAATAATACAGGGGCCGACGGCTTAATGTGCCATGAAATTTTGTCATTAGCCGTCACCCATGCACAAACCTACTGTGCCTGTCATTGCTCTCCTCTGTCGATCACATTGAATCGATTTGAGCCATTGGGCTATGAACACTACTGATATTGAAACACAAATAAAGATTGTGGCCGATTCGCCTAGTCTAACCTCAGATCTGACAAGGAATCTTAGTCAAAGCTGTAACTAATAGTGTGTGCCTTTGACTAACATTTTTTTTAGGAATTCTAGTAGAGTCAAATCCTATCTTGACAATCAAACACTGAATCTCAAGTAATTTATAATATCACTAGACATAAATTTTAATATACATATAATACATAGCATTCACTACTAATAATCCAAATAAGTAAATAAAGTGCTCACCTGCTCCAATTATAATTACTTTAGGCCTTTGTTTGCCTTTAGGAGGGTTAGGGATAGGCGTAATACGATCATATATCCCATAGTTTATAAAACCATGTCTCTCTAAGAATGCATGGGCTCGTAAAACCAAAGCTGGATCTCCATTGTAAGGTGGCTGAAAAAATTAAATTAACACCCATCACAATAACTTATTAAATGCCTGGAAATGGAAGACATCATAGAAAATCAAATGTATAACTTATAAAAGAGTAGCTCCAACATGCAAGACACAAAGGAAATTAAGTAAGCCATATGAATCTTCTGATACTCCCCAAAACAAATTGAGCCAAACATTGATTGAATGATGTACAGTGGCTAAAAATAATGTAAATACTCACTTCCATTTTTAATAGGCAATGTTCTGGAATTAGTTGTTTTTTAGGATCTTCAAACCATAACTTCAAGATTCGATTCCGAATTTGTACAAAAGTAAGGCTAGAAGCACCTTGTAATTCAGAAAAACATTCTGCCTCTAAAGAGGACATTTTATCAAATGGCAACCGAGATTGAAATGCTGCTCCTTCTAAGCTGAATTAAAAAAAAAGATTATTATTAAATGCAGTGCACAATAGTTTAGTACCTTTAAAATTTTACATTCTAGATATTGTTTATTGACAAAATATTTGGGAGCAGTCAACTATATAGGACAATCAATATTCATGGCAGGTGGCAGAGTACAGTGCAGACTGGCAAAGAATACTATCAAGCATTTCTTCTGCCCATAGTAGACAATACATTAAAAGATTTACAATTTAAGATAGCTAACTTGCAGCACCATCCATCTGCATCCGCCCATGACAACTGTGAATGACTTTGAACAAGACAGTTAATAAGAACATTAGTTGGTCAGATTGTTAGTAGGTATGAGAACTGGAGCTAGGACTTTGACTGTTAGTCCTGTTAGCTGGTTTTAGTAATAGTCCAGTTAGTATTTTTTAGTATTATTTATAGTAAAAATAATAATAACTGATAGTAAGTCTTGTTCTAAATCAGTCATGTGCATAGCTACCCCAATAATTTGGTTTTAACAATGCCATTTAATTGATCGTTGATCGTTAAGCAAAGTTACCTATTAAGCATTTCCTTATAATTAATTTCCTCGACATCATCTTTATTCGTTTCTTCAATGATGATCGGTTTGTCTTCTTTTTTCGCTTCCTTAATATCATTATTAGTTCGACTGGATGACGACTCTCGTCGGCTAGGGACTCCAGTGGGACTGGATGACACAATCTTACTCCTTTCAGACTGGTCAGATTCGGAGTCATCCTGCTTTAACTTCTCATCCAATTCCCGGTTCTCGACCTGCAATCGATAAACATAACCCCTTGCTCATTTCACTAGTTCAACGAATTTTCACCAAAGTAACATTTATCAGCTTTAGAAAAAAATTAACTATACCTTCGCACGCTTTCTTCTACTCATTTTTATCAAAAAGAGAATAGAAAGAAATCTTGAAACAAACAATATCTGAGAAGACTACACTAAAAACAACTTAAAAATACAAACTCGGTCTCGTCTCGCTCGCTCAGGTGTCAAACCAATCAACAACTGTCAAACACTCAAACCAAAGTCAATCAAAACGAAATCAAAACAAGTTATATCGGCTTAGGGATGTAGCTTGGTACCTTGGAGCAAGGGGTACCTTGATAACATTATTAATGGATGTACCGCACTGGATCTGAGATTGTGTTAGCAATATCGATAATTCACTTTTTTTTACCTAAATACAACATAACAAAAATGTAAGGAATGTTATCGTTAAAGAAATAATAAATTATTTCTTTTCAGTAATTTAAATGAAAGCCGGCTGCACGCACGATAAAGCGTGACTCATACTCGCGTGGAATTAGACATAACAATAGTTTCGTTTACACCTAGTAATATTATATAGCCTACGTCACTCAGTGAAGATGCAGATTTCTAATGGTGAAAGATTTTTTTAAATCGGTCCAATAGTTTTTGTGTAAACCTCTTTTTTGAATATTAGTATAGAAGTAAAGAATAGCCCTAGCCCTTAAGGCAGCTAACGCACCCGTGTAAGATTAGCTATTCATTCAATGATCAATAGCTAATCCTATATATTTATAAGTAAATAAATGTTTTGTTGCTTTGTATTGATAAGTTTAAAATAGCAATAAATCTCTTTTCTCTATGTATTTTGTAGTTACTACCAAGACTTTCGATAAGCGCGTCCAATCACCATAGATAGAGCGAAATAAATCATTTGACTTTGACACGTTCCACGTGCAAGCGAGAGCGTGGAGCAAGCGATAGAGAATCACAAGCCGAACGCTGGATGGATGTCATCCATCTCTCTTCCACTCCATATGCTGAAGCGTCCGAGTCTCCGAGTAGAATACACGTGAACTGTTTTGTCATTTGTATGTATGTCATAAGCACTTAAATATACCATATATATCAATGGTCGACGTTGTCACTTATAATTATCGTCTGTAAAATTATTAATACGATATAAACGATAATACAGTCAAACCTGGGTAAGTGAGAACTGGATAAGTGAGAAAACTCTATAAGTGAGAGTAATAGCCAGAACCCGTCATTTTAAGCTCCCAAAACCTCTATTAGCGAGAAACAGAAACCTCTATAAGAGAGAGTCGTTTTTCCCTCATGGACCTCTGTAAGTGAGACTGCTACTTATCTATACCTCTATAAGCGACAGTCGAGCTTTATTTATTTTATTATTTAGGAGGAACTATAGCTACAATAAAAATACATACATACATAAAAGATACACACATACAGTAACAAATGACAAAACAAATTACAAATTTAACATCTGCTATTTTATGACTCATTCTTAACTTTCGTGGAACTTCCTACCATTTTTTTAAGTGTGAATAAGTTCTAAATAAAATAAAATTATATTGTTATTGCGCGAGCGAGAAACTCGGGTTAGAGAGAAACCTCTATAAGCGAGAATGAGATTGTGCTCCCTTGAACTCTCGCTTACCCAGGTTTGACTGTATATATTTTTAGGATAATGTTAAAAAAAGTTTATTTATAACACTGCTTTTATCTAACTCAATAAAATTAGGTATAACGGTTTAACTAAACATTTTAATTTTTATGTACGAAACCCAAAAATAATTTGCGGGTAAGTAATACTCTAATACAAAGATAAGAGAGCCAGGAATATCTAGGATATATTTATTTTTGCGAAAATATATTGATTGTGTTCAATGAGGTAAGCCAAATCACTTCTTTGTAAACAATTTAACAACTAAATAACTAAAATTTAAATAAAAGTACAAATGTCTTGTTTTGGTCTAGTCCCTTGATATAATAATTATAAAAAAATTACATTTTATTTCCATGTTGTATTTCAGAAGAATTTCCATTAATGTTAATAATTTCCGTTCACCATTTTTTTCGAAAATGGCTATGGAGCCCTTCATCTGCATAGCCGGCTATTTCTTGAGGAATAATTGCACTCTCTTCTATAGTTCCGCAAGGACGACACATACATTCCAATGGAGCCTTCGTAGAAACCTGAAAATTTTCCTTTATGTGAGAGATCAACATAATTAATATTATGGGATATATATTTATCGTAATGTATTTCAAAGTTTCGTAAATTAAATAATAGTTGACTTGTCAGTAAAATTAGAACTGGTCACGTTACCTTACGAAATCTTTTCTCTTCGCTTTTTGCCTTTGGACAGAATAATACTACAGTTGCTTCTCGTTCCCCTGATTCTTGACAACAATTGCAAGAACGCTCCATTTGCCAAATTTTGCTTCCAGAAACCTAAAATATTTTTCTTATAAATACAATCACCTTATAGCGGAATTTAAACTCGTTGTCTGTAAAGTCGGTTTACGGACGATAGATTTACGTGATAACGTCTTAATCATTATTTTATACAATACAAAAAAGGAGAATTGAAAATACAAAGATAATTATTTTGACAGTTTCCTATTTCGGAGCCATGAAACCGCCAATGTTGTCGTTTAATTAAATTTAATAAAAACACTTGCTGTTCATCAATTTATAAGACGTTATCACGTCAAAAACCTGAAGCATCATAACGGTGTTATTAAAGAGTAAGTTTTTTATTTGTTCGTTTATACCATGATAAATTCTGTGAGGTTACAGTAATAATAAGTTATTAATTACTTTTTAAAACTTATAAAATTACCTCTTTTTTATCTTAAATTCAATTAACAAGAGATAGATCTAGAAGTATTCGTAATACATATTTTTTATTAGTGATTGGCTAGTCATAACTGTATCATTTGTTGACAACTATTAATGTACCTGAACGTAGCTAGTACACTTGCCGATACAAGCATATGAAGGTATGGGCTTCGGAACACAACCAGGGTGTTGAAGAACATGAATTACTGGAGTCATTTGACATTCGTGTCCTGAAACATTGACATAGAAGGATATTGAGAATAATAAATACGTACTTACATATTGATCATCTGCAGCAAAATTAAAATGTAGTTTATAAATAGGTATGTTTAATAGGACAGTTCCGTTAATATTCTGTTTAAATACTTATGTTTATTACCTGTTTTGCATAGTTGAAATATTTATGAAATTTTCAAATAAATTTTAATTTTTTGGATGGCAGCACTGCCAAAAAGCCGGCTGCACATTATCTGCTTGATTTGATTTTATTAATTACTAATTTTCTTAATTTAATATTTGATTGTTTGATAATTAACACAATATTAATATTAATGATTTATTTATTTAGATATCGATTTAAATTCATGATTTTATTTGTTAAATTAATGAATAATATTTTTTGATGATACTTTCCTTGTACATATTGCCCAACATTTTGCCAATATAAGCGAATGTTTCGAAAAGGCTATTCATTGTGAAACCTAGACGAGTAAGAGTAACTGAGAGTTACTCTGCCCAAGTACCATTTTACCAGCTTTAAACCGTTATTTTGTTTTGGCCACCCGACCCACCTTCTATCGAAACTATTTTCAAGATTTTCTCATTTCACCAATGTTTCGACCTGATTAACATGTGTAGGTACCTGTGTCGAACCACAATTTTGTACTACTAACAATATTTGGGCTGAGCCGCCTGCAGAAAACAAGTAGAAATGGCGAAAATATAAGGGTTTTACACAGAACCCTAAACACTAGGTTGAAAAAATTAAGTTAAAACGTGGCAACCGTTCAACCATACGAGTACCTGGTGGAAGTTGAACTTCTTGAGCATTTGCTGCTTTTTCCCGTATACAACAAGCTGATAAAATTAAAAAAAGTGAAAATAACTTCTTATTAACCATATTTTATGGTACAACTAATACGTGGTGAAGATTGAACTCGTCTGATGAAAGAAAATAAGAGGCACAGCCTTATAAGGGGAGTAAGCAGACTGAACATAAAAACGAAATCCCTGTTGACCATTAAAATCACTTAAACTTACATGTATCCCGTCCCGTACGCTTCACCAGCTGTGCCGACACAAAACACTACTAGAACTCACATAGCGATGTTCATACTATTTTTTCAAGCGTTAGATATACTATGGTAATACTATGATTTTAATATTTATCTGGCTGATGCCCACATTTTAATTGGTTAAGTAGATTAAGTGTGGAATAATAAGTACCTAAACGAATTGTATGGGAGTTCAAGTGCCTCGTTAATCTATTGGTCGCAAGCGCGTTTGCTAAGCGGTCCTGGGTTTGACCACCGGGTCAGGCAAAGTATTTTTTGTTTTTTTTAACTCGAAATTTTTTGTAGTATCTCGGAGTCTCTGATTATGCCCGGTGTATGGCATAATCTAAGAAAAGTGGGTGTTTTTAAACGCCTCTGCCTACCCCTTGAGGATACTAAAGGTGTGATTTTAGGTCATGCGAAATCACTAATTAATTAGGTTTAGGTTTGAGACAAAGGCATTTTAAATTGTTAATATAGTATTCGTTTTTGTAAATATTTGATTTTAAGTCTAAATATAGTAAAATAAATCACTGAACAATTCTGACCGTTTGGAAGGTGATAAAATAAATAAATATTTCACTCATTCATTTTATACTCACGCCAATCCACGGTGATACCCGGTACACGATGAGCCGCTGCAGACCAGCAAAGTCACCCCGGTAGGCAGAAGGTCGAAGGTCAACCGGCGTTCCCGCCAACCTGGAATTAGTCGGCCGAAAACTGCTAAATATCGCGTAAAACCTGGCGCGAAACAACTGTTTCTAGTTGATTTTATTGTTATTTACGTGTTTTAATAATTTACTTAACAAATCTAGTCGGATATTGCAAAAATAAATTAACTTTTTTAGAAATAACAAAATGTAGGTAGGTATCTCACAAAAAAAATTATAACGTGATTTGCACAATTGAATTTATGGGTTTGATGGATTATTTTGTAGAAAATGGATGGATGGATGGATTTAGTGATGTTAAGGAAGTAAGGATGGATAATCAGGGCACTTAACTTGTGAAATAATGCTGCCAGGTGACGCTTTCGATGCTACACTGCTGGGCGGTGATCACGTCAAAATCCCGTTATTTCCTCTTCCGCGCTGATATTTTCTTGTTTCTGCTATTTCTTCATGCTTGCAATCGTGAAACAGGATAGCAGCTGGCACGTAGGGCTCTTGAACTGCTTGGCAAGGTCTCGAAATCCGTCCTTTTGCCGGGCGGTGATGACGAGTTTTTCACGAGGTTGCAGACGAAGATTTCTCGTTGTGAATAAACTCAAGAATAAACTGATAATATATTGATGCAAGATAAAAGTGACCGTTGTGGTGTAGGCGTGACAAATAGTACATTATGATACAAGTGCGGTAAGTTGAAAATTACAGCCGAGGCGATATTGCTAGCCCGAGTGAAAGACACAAAAACAGCCAGTATTACTAATAAAGTAAATTAATATTTTTTTGTTTTTGATACAGATAAATAATTGTAATTTATTGTCAAAATTAATTAAATTAATGAATTAATTGTTTATTTTTTATATTTTATCTCCCAAAGTTAATTTTATTCATAAGATGTTGACCACTTTTCACAAGTGCGGTAATGAGATACATTACGATATTGAAATTGGTGAAATAAGGGGCCCTTTACGAGCAAATGTGTTATAATAGTATATTTCGCTACAAGTGCGGAAAGCCTGTCATTGCAAAGAGTTCCGACAAATGTCTACCCGAGCCGAAGGCGAGGGTTGACAGTCGGAACAAGTTGCAATGACGGTTCCGCACGTGTACTGAACAACTATTTTTAATACAGTTGCGAAAAAATGAAGCAATTTAATAAAATAATAAAAACACAAACTAAACTCGCAAAGAACATTTTTGGAAAATGGCGCCAACCGTAAAAGAATACAGAGTATTGCAGAGATTTTTTTTTGTTTTCTTCACCCATTCTGGGTAGGCAAAGGGAACTATGCCCATACAGCCAAGTCTTCAGTAGAATTTTTTTATTGACATGAAATTTAATGAGATGAAATGAAGTGAAACCTAACCTAACTCATTGAATCAAATCATTAAATCTGATATTGAAACAAATTAGTAGCTTCTTTTTAGAAATATTTGCATGAATCATAAAAACTTCTATGAATTTTTTATTAGTAAAAACTTCGTGGTTGGTTTTTTCTTTTTAATAGACATTATTTTTGACAGTTGGGAAAGAGAACGCACGAGTTCGGAAATGGTAAAGAAAAAGCACGAGTGTGTAATAGCTCACTTCCCGAACGCTATACGTCCCTGTAATACGCCACTCTTTGAGCAACTGTATTAAAATAGTATATTTCATTACAAGTGCGGAAAGCCTGTCATTGCAAAGAGTTCCGACAAAATGTCTACCCGAGCCGAAGGCGAGGGTTGACAGTCGGAACAAGTTGCAATGACGGTTCCGCACGTGTACTGAACAACTATTTTTAATACAGTTTGCGAAAAAATGAAGCAATTTAATAAAATAATAAAAACACAAACTAAACTCGCAAAGAACATTTTTGGAAAATGGCGCCAACCGTAAAAGAATACAGAGTATTGCAGAGATTTTTTTTTGTTTTCTTCACCCATTCTGGGTAGGCAAAGGGAACTTACACCATACAGCCAAGTCTTCAGTAGAATTTTTTTATTACTGAACGATTCGTGAGTGTCTGTATTCATAGTTGAAGTTACCGGCTTACTCACGTGTGATTTAAGTCGAAAATAGTCCGACTAGTTGAACGCCGTGCCCGCCGCGAGCACATTCACTCCTGAAGATGATCATCGTAATAGATTCACTGAACGCCGTGCCCGCCGCGAGCACATTCACTCCTGAAGATGATCATCGTAATAGATCGAAACTAGTCGGACTATTTTCGACTTAAATCACACGTGAGTAAGCCGGTAGAATTTTTTTATTGACATGAAATTTAATGAGATGAAATGAAGTGAAACCTAACCTAACTCATTAAATCAAATCATTAAATCTGATATTGAAACAAATTAGTAGCTTCTTTTTAGAAATATTTGCATGAATCATAAAAACTTCTATGAATTTTTTTTTAGTAAAAACTTCGTGATCGGTTTTTTCTTTTAATAGACATTATTTTGACAGTTGGGAAAGAGAACGCACGAGTTCGGAAAAGGTAAAGAAAAAGCACGAGTGTGTAATAGCTCACTTCCCGAACGCTATACGTCCCTGTAATATGCCACTTTTTGAGCAACTGTATTAAAAAGACTAATTATTAACGCTAGAGTAATAAACGCGACACGTCATGCGCGCCTGTAAATATCGTCCGGCAATTGTCCGCTCCGCCGTACTGGGATGCGCATAGGCGCATACAATATGCAATCCATATTATAATATACGTATACGTCTAAACATCGCTGCGACCATAGACGTCCCACTGTTGGGCACGGGTCTCCTCTCAGAATGGGAGGGATTAGGCCTTACTCCACCACGCTGGCCAAGTGCGGATTGGCAGACTTCACATACCTTCGAGAACGTTATGATGAACTCTCAGGCATGCAGGTTTCCTCACGATGTGTCCTTCACCGTTATAGCAAGTGACATTTAATTTCTTAAAACATACATGTATGTATATATATATAAATTATAATTAGTGGAAGAACAATTATACCAGTAGTAATACACTAGAAACATAGTGTGAACTCATAAAAAGGATAAAGAGGAAGAGCTTAGGATAGTGACAGGTAATGCTCCTTTGCCTTCTTTATAAATGTGTTAAACGTTTTGGCTTCACTAACTGCATGCACAGAGAATGAACGGGAGTGGGATGCGTTTTATGTGGAGGATACATAAGGAGGGATTTAAGCTGTGATCTACAAGGGCCATTTGAAGGACGACTGTAGCCAAAGCGATCCCTGACGGATCATCAGGGTCCTGAAGTGTTTTAAAAAGCAAACAGAGAACCCGTGTATTCCTGAAGCAGGACTTTTACTTAAATATCTTAAAATAATCTCAGTTCAATAATCAATGTTAAGTCTAAATATTAAATATAATTACAGATTTTTATATTTTAGTAGAATCAAATAAGTAAGTATTTTACACCATCTCTGTTCTGGACGAGCTTGCAGCAGCACTGATCCGATGCCGCTCTTGGCAATTGAGACAGACTTTGGACCATAATCAATTAGGAAGAATGGTTAGTCTTGTTAACATAGGGAGTTAATAAAAATATTAGTTCGTTAGTGCGTAAGAGGACTAGGGCAGGGACTCTTATGATATTTTTGTCCTGTTAGCTGGCCTTAGTAATAGTCCAGATAGTAAAGAGTCTCGTTTGAAGTAAGTCATTGCATTGCTTGAGGATTAAGAAGGTTGCCTCTAAAGAAGTGCCATTTCTATCCAGTCAAGCCGGACATTAATTACTTTAAAAACAATTACTACACAGTAGAAATTATAATAGGTATCGTGACGGGTGGAGGTAGGAACTGCCCCGGGGGAACTCTATAGAAAGTCTAAATGCTGGTTCCATACAGACTCTACCTCCTAACTACGATGGTTCCTAGTATTCGTATGGAGACTATGAATTAATTGAAGACCAAACCACGAAACCACACCACAGAACAAAACACAAAACGATGGCTAGATCCATGATAGCGTATGATTGTCAACAATGACGACTCTAAACAAATTGAATTTTCTGGAAATCCATTAGAAAAAAAATCAAACAATTTACGCACAATCAACGAAATTAACGGTTCAATCGTAATTTTCAACATACAATTCGAATTAGCTATTTGACGTAAAGTGAAATCGTGTGGTATGAATGAATCAATCTCATGAAAATTTTTATGCAATTGATGCACTGATAAGATGACTTATGCAACACCAAAGACCACCAAGTTGCCAAGTTTTGTGTTATTGAGGTTTTGCATTGCATCTAAGGTGAGATTACGTGTAGGCATATAAGGCATACCTACTAACATATACATACATGTATTCATGATATGAAAATATTGCAATAAAACAAAATTGTTATGTGAATACATCCATCTTTATACGATAGGGTTTTATTTTAATTTATTTGTAATTTTTACTTGGACATACAATACGTATTCCTAGCTTAACATAAAATAATGACCAAAACATTTTAATAACATTATAACTGTCATATATTTATAATTAGATTATTAAACATTCCTTATTTTTATTCTCAGTTCTTATATTAAAGCCGGACCTTTACAAATTCTATCGACTGTAGTCTCCACATTTGTAACATTTACACTCAGCTGGCTCTCTTAGGCGGACTTCCATAATAGCATGTTCTTCATCTTCAAGTCTTAAACCATCAGGGTCGTAGCAATGACTAAGCGTTACTAAACGTTCTCGAAGGTAATTTTCTCGACAGCAGAAGCATTCCTGAAAACGAGTACAACTAAGAAAAAATATTAGACTACAATACCATCATCAGATTTCTAAGTTATCTGAATGCGACTTCCATTATGTTCAGGTCAAGACAACAGTTTGATATTATTCCCGACCTTTTGTCAGCAAAAATGAGTGAAAAAATCGAAAAAATTAAAAAGTACCAAACCCTATTCATGTATGGATCAAAAGGGTTCTAATGAGTATCTCTTGTCATGTCGTTTAACTTAATTTTGGCTTTAATGGTAAGTTATATCTGTATTTTCAAAGTATAGGCATAGAGCAAATTTCGCCGTTAAAAGTGGTAAAATTTAGTAGGTAGGTAACAAAATTTAGGAATTTTGAAAATTGTTCACCATTGGTATTTGAACCCAATCACCCAATCGGAAGTCACGGCTAACACCGCTATAACAACAGTAGGTAAGTACAGTAAAGTTAAAGATTTGTAGTCGAACCAATAAATTAAATAGCTATAAAAAATATCTACTTTAAGAAAACCAGTTGGAGTAACAACAGATGGCTGCACTTGGCTGTTACATATTCCTTCACATTTGTTTACTTCCACATCACCACTACAAGACCTCACCAGACTTCCCATATCGTCGTATTCTTCTGTAATTCAAGTTAATACATTTATATTTTCATAATTTTCATAAAAAGTATTAATAAAGACACAAAAGGCACCTTTGGTAACATGAATTTCTGTTGGAATAGTTTCACAAT